>CM072913.1:2780757-5561514 GCA_037013685.1 Acridotheres tristis | reverse complement strand
AGGGGAGAATTTATTAGCAACTTTAAACAATCTTCCTGCTGCCAAAAAGAGAGAAAGAAAAGAAGAAGGAAAAAAAGGAAAGAAACAAAGAGGAGACATACTAAACTCTGAGCTGCTCCCTGCCTGTGTGAGGCCCAGCTCTGAACACCTCTATCTGAGCAGGTTTGCTTTGGAGGGAATTCTGGTGAGTGCCTGGGCTGGGACCGTGCAGCCTCTCCTGTCCCTGGAGACAGAGGCCAGGGAGCAGAGGGGAGCACGGCCTGGTGCAAGGACCTGAGAGCCCCTCTCCCAGATCCCCTCTCCCAGAGCCCCTCTCCTGAGGCCCCCTCTCCCAGAGCCCCTCTCCCAGAGCCCCTCTCCTGAGACCCCCTCTCCCAGAGCCCCTCTCCCCAGAGTTCCTCTCCCCAGATCCCCTCTCCCAGATCCCCTCTCCCCAGATCCCCTCTCCCCAGATCCCCTCTCCCAGATCCCCTCTCCCATATCCCCTCTCCCAGATCCCCTCTCCCAGATCCCCTCTCCTGAGTTCCCCTCTCCCCAGATCCCCTCTCCCAGATCCTCTCTCCTGAGATCCCCTCTCCCAGATCCCCTCTCCTGAGATCCCCTCTCCCCAGACCCCCTCTCCCAGATCCCCTCTCCCAGAGCCGCTCTCCCAGAGCCCCTCTCCCATTGCCTCTTGGAAGGCAGCTGGGTCTGGAGAATCTCTGGGCACCCCCTGAGCAGGAGAACGAATTGCACTCACAGCACCTTCCTGAGCAGCTCTCAGTAAAAACAAACTAACAGGGCACTCCCGAGGCCTGCTCTCATTGCTGGGCACATGAGGCAGTGACAGTGAAAATAACTGTACCCAGAGCACACAGGGGGTGACCTGGAGCCGTCCCTGTGCCCTCATCCGTGTCCCTCTGACCCCACGGGACACGCCGGGAGTGCAGAGCAGACAGGAGCCAGTGCAGAAATGTCCTGAGGGACCAGCCTGGCTGTGTCGTGGTCACACACCCTGGTCATGGGTGCCTTGGCTGATTGCTCTGCTCTCCTCAGGACCCTCACCTGACACCCTGCTCTGGTTTTTTCCTCACAGGTCTCTATCCAGTGTGGGTGTGTGCACTCAGGGCTGAAGTGGGCCCAGCACCTGGATTTGCAGGGCTGCACAGCACTGAGACCAGGCACATCTGTCCTTGTTGGCCACGGGACACTTGTGCTTCACCCACCCATTTTTGCAGCTGTCTTGCCCTTTCCCTTTATCCCTTTTCCTTGGCTGAATCTCAGCTCCCTGCACAAGCTCAGCAATGGGTCCAGCTGATCCCTGACTTCTGTGAAATTTCACTTTCATGAGGAGCCTGGGGTGATGCTAAAATAGAGGAGCAGAAAGAGGAGGAGTGGTAAAAGGTGTGAAACACCAGCTCTCCTCCATGGGTCCCTGGGCTAATGGGGCTAAATCTAATGAGAGAGAAGAAACAATCAGAGAATCATGGGCAAGAGCAGGAGAGGAAAACCATGAGGAAGAGCCAGAGGAACCTGGGCTTTCAAGGACAAGGAGTGTCAAGAGTTCCTTCTGAACATTAGTTCTTTTCATAGAATCTTGAAAAGGAGATTTGAAAATCTGGGTTGAAATTGGCAGTTTTTTTGCTGAGGAACCTCTGATTTTTTTCATAAGGTTCAAGCACCTAAGGCACCTTGGCAATAAAGCAAAATAAAATTTGAAATACCATTTTCTTTTAGGGTTTTACCCAAAGTAAAAGAGTAAATGCTAAGAAGTGACCTGAACATGAAACTATTTTTTCTCTCTCAGGTTAGAAGAAATTTTTGGGGCTGACCAAAGCCCCAGAACATCAGTTTTGGTTCACCCTGAACTGAATTTTGTGAATTTTGTAAAATTTGTCTTCAGCTGCTCCAGCCTGTTACTCATCTGGTTTATCCAGCATGTAATAGGAAACATAAGATTGTAGATATTAAATGATTAGAGAGCATCCAAAGGGGGTCAATGAACATGATTAAAGGCCTTGAGGGGAAACGTGTGAGGAGCAGCTGAGGGCACTTGTTCTGTTCAGCCCCTGAGAGGAAGATGAGTGGCAGGCACTGATCTCTCTGTGACCAGTGACAGGACCCAAGGGATGTGTCAGGGGAGTGAATTGGTCATGGCCCCAGGTCTGACAGTTCAAAAAGCATTTGGATGGCTTGGGGCCAAGGTGTGACTCTTGGGGATGGTGCTGTACAGGGCTGGGAGTTGGACCTGATGATCTTTGTGGTCCCTTCAAACTTAGACTATTCTGTGACTTTGTGACTCTGTGTAGAAGGCAGACTGGGGCCATAATGCCACCCAGAATCCCTGAGGATGAGAAATCTGCTGAACACTTTCCATCTGGCTGAAGACAGGCACTTGCAGTAAGGATGAGCTGCAGCAGAGATCTCTTCACTGTCAGTCCTTCCCTGCCTGGAGGGGGACAGGCAGGAGGGCAGGCAGGCCTTCCTCCTCCCCAGGAGGAACTAACACTGGGTTTGGGATACCTGGACTGTCCCTCACTGCTCAGCAGGGGTTTCTGCTCTTCACTGTCTTGGCATGTCCCAGCACGGGCAGCTCTGCCATGGGGATGAAGAGAAAGGGCTTGGTCTCGTGTGCTGCTTGTCACCCTGGCAGACACTGGGAATGTGTCCCAGGTAGATGAAATCAGCAGAGATCTGAGCTGTGAAACCTGAACAAACTTCCCTTCAGGATGTCTAAACAAGCAGGATTTGTTTGCTTGATTCTTATGCGTGTCCTGGCACAGAGGGTGATCCCAGCCTGAATGTCATGGTCCTGATGTAATGTTGTGGGATGAACATTTGTTGAAGATATAAATGAAAAGAGCAGGGGAAATGCCAGGCAAGTCTCATTATTGGTCAATGACAGCCCTGTGAATGCTGTACAAACTGGCTCTGTAGCTGTTGCTGAAAGAATCACTTTTAATTTGCCATAATGTATAAAATCCTCCCTTCCTTGATTTCATAGAAATGATTTGATTTCCATAAATAGGATTACTATCTTAGTGCTATCAAATTTCAGCAGGCACTTTGCTATGCATAGATATATGATGCTGCAGTTTGCATTTCTCCCCCTAACTGTGATGTAAGGCCTTTCCAAAAGGGGACTAGTGACACACTGAACCACAGTAAAATGTTATCTAACACTTCCAATTATTTTTTCAGATTTTCCTCTTTAAATTTTTCCCCTTTGCCTGTTTCATTCATAATTATTTTTGGCTGTGGGAAGCTGGCTCTTTTGGAACCTATGAATATTTATTGGTTGCTGGTTGAGACTGCTCTGTTTGTACATGATGTAACCAGGACACGGCTGCTTGCAGCAAGACACTGCTAATTGTACACAGCAGTCTGTGTGTGTGAAAAGCCTCAGCACCCCCAGTGAAGGTGCTGGGTGTCCACACTTCAACATGGATGTTGATAAAATGAAAAGAAAGACTGCAAGATGGGTGCAAAGTGGTGAAGAGCCCACCTTCTGTGGGCAACTCTGGGTCAAAAATGCCTCCTTGCCAGCCTGTAAATGCCTGCTGGGGAGGGGGGCTTGGCTGGCTGGGGTCCTTACAACTCTAATTAATTTAAAATACAGACAGATGATGATCAGTTACAAGACCATTTGAAATAAAAAACCCTATAATATAAAAATCACAGAATCCTGCAGTGATTTGGATTTGGAGGGACCTAAAAGATCATTACATTCCACCCCTGCCATGGCAGGGACACCTTCCACTATCTCAGGGTGCTCCAAGTCCTGTCCAACCTGGCCTTGGACACTTCCAGGGGTGGGGCAGCCACAGCTGCTCTGGGCACCCTGTGCCAGGGCCTCAGCACCCTCACAGGCTGTTATGGTGATGTCTGTAATTCTGACATTTTGGAAAATACCATTTATGAAATGCCAGCGTTGTGCCTTGTGGTGGCAGCAAGATCTGATTCAGAGAAGTGAAAGTGTTTCATTTAGGCAGATTAGGTTGCAGGAACTGTTATATACACAGTAAGTTTATAACACACATCAAATGCAGCATTAATATTAGTATTTCATGGATGCAATAACAGTGTTTTGAAGAAATTGTGTTTTTCAACAGAAGCTGTTATGTTGAAAGTACCAACAGCATGAGAATAACACCTGGAGGTATTTCTCATGGTCAAGTAGAGTAAGACCATACAGGTGCAATTTACTCATGCAGAAATGGTCAACCTCAACATTCTACCCCCTGGGCTCCCATTTTTGGGGCTCACAAAGGATTCCAGTGGTTTCTTGTGCTACTGGTTAATAGTTTTCACACTTTCAGAAGTGGGGCCACTCCTTCACTGACACACAGCCACATGCTGATCCCCAGGACTGAGACTGCTGCTGTGTCTGAGTGTCTGCTCAGACCTCAGTGCACACTGGTGTATCGTGGGACACCTCAGCCTCTGGGAAAAACTCTTTGGACTTCAGTTTTCCAGGGTGGGCTCCAGCCGACCTGCAAAGTGCCCAGGGGTTAATGTGTCTCTGGGCTGCAGGAGGCTGGCAGGGGCACCCTGTCTGCTGAAGGGTGAATGAAGCTCCCTGATTGCTGGCTCTGCTCCAGTGTACAGTGTTGATTTTTGAATGGGAGATTAGGTCCTCTTTTATTTTGGCTTTTGGCACATGCATCACCTCAGCCTGAAGGTGACGTCAGTGAAACCCCTAAGCTGGAGCAGCAAACAAACCCTGTCCCAGCACGCAGTCTGCTGCCATCTCAGCCTGCAGCTGCAGGAACAGCGCTGGAGGCTGTGGCCAGTGCTACAGGACCCTCTGAATGTCCCCCCCAGCACCCAGCCACCCCCTGTCCCAAACTCACAGCTCCTCCAGGAAGCGCAGGTGCCGGAGCGCGCTGGGCTGCAGCTGGCTGATGTTGTTCATGCTCAGGTCTCTGGCAGGAAGGAAAGACAGAGGTTTCTGATCAGTCACACAGTGGTTTGCACAGAATAAACCTCAGTGCCAGGCTCTGTGTCCCCTCTCTGCTAAGTGGGAGGGCGAGAAGCCTCGGCAAACAGCATTTCAGCATTGACATCTGATCCCAGCCCAGCTCTGCCTGCAGAGGGGTGGAGAGGAGTAGCCAGGGAGAGCTGGCTCCTTCAGGGTGGTCTGCCTGAGCTTCTGCAAGTTAGGAAGCAAGTTAGGACATTTCCCAACAGCACAAGCACTACTGCTGTCTCACCCTTATTGGAGAGTGAGCAGGAAGCCCTGTGACACTGGAATGGGACAGTATGTCCTTGGGCCAAGAGCATCTCTCTGTCACCATGGTCGTGCCAGCCCCCTCAGGGAGCTTCTCCAGTGTGTGCACACACATCTGCTTTTGAGGAGACAGCAGCCCATGAGAGAAGGGGTCCATCCCACTGGACTGACTTTCTCTACACTGTACAAACCAGAGAAGCACACCAGGACTGAGGGGTAGAGGTTGGCTCTGTGGGTGACCAGCTGAGGTTAGGAGGTAGAAGGGACCTGGCTGATTGTGCTTGTCTCACTCTCCAGCTAAAGTCTTATCTCCTCTGCTTAGGCTCCAGTAGAGCCTCTGGAGGAGGCTGTGCTGGTAGCCCAAGGCTCCAGGGTGGTGCTGAGTCTGAAGCCCTGTGCACATCACAGGCACCATGAGCTGCCTGCAGAGCTCTCCTCCTCTCAGGGTGTGAGAGTAGCTGAGTCTGTCCTGAGAGATCTGATACACAAGCTTGTATTTGGGAAATACAAGGATGTTTCTGGGCTCCAAGGCTGTTCTTGGACACCTGAGAGCTGCAACCCTGCCCTCATGAGCAGCTGCACATGAAGAAACCTCTGCTGCTTACCCCAACCTAGACCAGGCTGTGTCCAGGTGAGCATTGACCTTTAAAGCTAAGAGGTAAGATGAGGATGAATGAAAAGCTGGTGTGGTTCAAACCAATGGGAATAGATGGGGCATATCCCCTACTGAGCTCAGCAATCCCGGGCACTGTCATCTGGGGGGCTGGAGAGCCTCGTGTGAGGCACAAGGGGCTGCTCCTTGTCACTGTGCACACACAGGGCACAGCTCAGCTCCTGGGAGCTTGCACTAAATAGCAGAGGCTGATGGGTGTGATGGGAAAATGAGCAGAAACAACAACAAAATAAAGACAATTTATTTACTCTTACCTTCTGTAAGCCTCACAGACTTGTGAGCCTAAGGAAGGACATGCCCTGTCCTCCCAGTGCCACTGGGCATGTCTTGGCACTGGGAGGAGGTTTGTGCCAAGGACAAGGACAGAAGCATGAAGGGGAAAAGACCCTCAGGAGAACCCAGCAATACAAGAGGGACCTCTCTGAGCTGCTCCATCTGCTCAGAGCACCTGAGATCCCACAGGTCACATATCAAATGATCTGGAGCATCTCGGCTGGCTTTGGGCTCTGGATAGGAAATTGCTTCACTGAAAAATGAGTTCATTGAAAAATTTACTGAGATGCCTTTGTATTCCTCAATTAAAAATGCCTGAGTTTTGTGGGTAAAGAGCAGAACACGGGGGGGGGGGGAGGGGAGTCACAGGCTTCTACATTTTGACCATTTTCTACAAAAAAACCCAAATCACCATGTTCTAACCAATTCTATTTGGCATTAGTCAAGGCAGGTAACATATCAGGAGGGTTGGAAGCTGCCTTTGCATATTCTCTGGAGAGGTGTCCTGTGGCAAAACCACACACTTTTGTAAGCCCTTTTGAAAATACTCCTGGAGAAGTTTACTTTTTTTCTTTATAACTTTCTATCTATGAGAATTCAAAATTCTGTTTTCAGAACGAGTTCTGCACTGTTCTGTGTGCAATGCTGCATTCTATATTTTGGTGATCCTGGGATACAAGGGTTAAAATATTATTTTGTGCTGCTTCTATTTTTATTTTTAAACCCCCAAGGGCAGTTGCTACTTAGCACCCATTAAAACATCTTTTTTTCCTACATCAAAGTGTCTTCTGTTTGTGTTGTAATGAATCTGTCTGATGTTTTGACATGTTGTGGAACAATGTGAAAATAACGAAAAATAATGTAAAATGAAAGACTGTGAAAGAAAACACAGATCTGAAACATCCAAGATCTCCTTGAAACTGTGAGGCATATTCCTTAAGTTGCCTTCTGCTGGCAGTGTGGAGAATGCCCCTTGCTTGCTGCAGGAGCCACTTTCCACGCCCCATGGAACTGCCTTCTGTGTTCCATGTTCCATCCAGGTGTGATGGGGACAGTTGGACACCTGGCTGGGTGGTGGCTGCAGATGTGCAGACCCAGCATCAGTCCCAGACAGCAGCAGGGCTCTAGGTGGCTGAGGATGTGGGAGGTCAAAATTCTTTTAGAATCCCAGAATGGTTTGGGTTGGAAAGGACCCCAAAGCTCATCTCCTTCCACCCCTGTCATGGGCAGGGACACCTTCCACTATCCCAGGTTTCTTCAAGCCCTGTCCAACCTGGCCTTGGACACTTCTTTCCTCCTGCCCTGAGCCATACTTAAAAGGAAAAAAATAAACTGGTTTCTGAAAAAAATCTTCCAAAAGGCAGAGGAGAGATGCCATAATCCCATCACTCTGGCAGCCTCACAGCTCCTCAGCCCGTGGATTTTCTTTAAAAGACCCCTCCCTTCCCTCCCACCCTCCTGCAGCCCTGGGGCTCCTGGCCAGGGCAGGTCTGAGACAAGGGGCTCTCTCCCACCATCTCTTTGGGCACTGAAGAAAAGCACAGCCTGTATTTTCAAGATTGTTACACAGAAAATATTTTGAGTGATTTTAAAGTCCCTGATGTTTTGGTTTGCAGTCCTGCAGGACTCAACGCAATGCACCTACACTGACATCCCTGAAAAGGGCGCCCTGAAAGTGCAAATCCTGGCAGTGGTTTGCCAGCTAATGAACAGCAAGGCAAAGGTTCCAGGGACTCAGTTTTGCCATGAACTCTCCAGGTGACATCCCACAGGGACCCCCCAGCTGCCCCTCCAGAGCAGGGGACATCACACCCCACTTGGCCTGGTGGAATTCCTGGCCTGGCCGTGGTGTGAGGACCTCAGGGAATGTGCAAGGACAAATGGTGTGAAGGAAGAACGAATTCCTCCAAGGGCTGGAAATAAACTTCCCAAGCACAGCCCTGGACCCAGTGATTTTTCTAGCCACAAAAGTACGAGATGTTTCTCCACAGGCTGTCCATGCTTGTGTGAAAGCTGAGGCACAGGATTCTTGCCTGAAGTGTTGTGGGAGTAAATGCTTGACTTATTACTCATTTAAAGATGTTGTTGACTTGTTGCTGTGTTTTCCCAAGCTCGTGCTTTTCCTCTTAGTAAGGTTTTTATGTTATGTACATCCCCAACACATGCAAAGGTGGAAATGCTTCCTGTCAGAGCAATCAGAGAAGCTGTTTATCTCTTCAAGTGTTTGGGGGTGGTTACTTCAGTCAGCCACATTTAGCTAATTTAAAAGGAACCCACGGTATTTGAACCTTGTTGGATTATTTTTTCTGCAACATCTAACAGAAGAAATAGGGATCCATGGACTAAACGGGTTAGGGGCTCCTCTGACCTTTCTCAGCTGTGTCAGTGACTTTGAATTTCCAAGCCAGGGCTCTCTTCTGAGTGACTGAGCATCCAGGGAAGCCAAACAAGTGCTGGGTCACTCATGTCTATGCACGGCTCTTGTAATTTGCACTGGAGAAACCACTCCAAAGGTGAGGTCTGTACCAGAGCAGGCAGTAGAGAAGTGCACAAAGAATATGGTTCAAATCCCAAAGTCCCTTAAATTCTAAAAGAAATTAGAAAGGTAGGAGAAGAAATTGGGTGCTGCAGCTTCAGCCAGGCTTGCAGTGTAGGACCTGCAGAGGAACTGTCCAGATTTGTGCCTTTGAGTTCATGATACCACTCAGCAGTGGTGCTCTGGGACAAGCCATCCCTCTCCTGTCCCAGAGCTCCCTCTTCCTCCTTCCCCAGTGGCTGGCCTGTCTGTCCTCTCTACAAAATATCAAATAAAAGCAGGAATTCTTTTGCTGTCAAATCATCCTTCATGGCTGTGCTCTGGAATGCTGCCAGTAGAGTGAACTGCTCTACTACTCCCAAAACTGAAACTCTGCTCTCATAATCACCCTGCTTACCCAAGAAGCAATGTCTTTTAATGCCTCTTGCATTAGGTGTAGAAAACACCTATGCTTTCAAATGGCACTGCACCAAAGCCATCATGGCTATAATTAGTGTGATTTAACTTTCCCCCCTTCCCCAACTAATTCTAAACATTTATCGTAAGCATTTCTAACTTGTACCTGCAGGAAAACTGAGACACAGTTCATGGAAACTGAGCTCATGTGATTCAGCCTCAGACCTTACAACTCCTCTGGCCCTCGAGGGGTTCCTCAAATTATTTGCTTTGATGTCACCTTCTTTCATGAACAACCTTTGATTATTCACTGATTAGCTGATCTTCCTTACCAAAAAATGAGGTGACACGCACACACTGCTCTGGGTTCCCTGCTGGGACTGCTCTCCACCAATGCTATGGGATGGTGACCACAGAGTGTTGGCTCAGGGATGATATTGATCTTTAAAGATCAAAGGGGTTTATCCCTGGCACCACTGCTGGGGCAGGCTGTGGTGGTGAGCTCTGAGCTGTGGATGTCACCGTGGGGAGTGCACAGCCCCACTGGCAGAAGGCAGAGAAGGCACCTGCAGGGCTTTGTGGACAAAGGGCAGGATTTGATGCTGCCACAAAGGGGCTGCACAAAGGACATCCTGCAACCCCTGCTCGAGACAGCCCAAGGAACATCCCCAGGACGCTCCCCTATGGACAGAGGGATTGATGCCTCTCTCACAAACTCAAGGCATCTAAAAGCTGCCCACAAAACTGGGGGAAGATGAGCCCTGCCCATGAGCCCCAAAGCTCCTGATGTGTGTCCTCCTGGGCACAAAGCAGAGTGTTTCCCCAGAGATGTGCTGCAATGGAAATTAATGCAAGCAGAAGTGAACTGACCCAAAGCAACAGAGGTTGAAGCCCCCCTAGAGTAACACAACAGGACCAGGGCTGCTCAGGCAGGAGGACTGGAAGGGGAAACTGCAGGGGGAGGGTTTGGCTGAGGCCAGGCAGAGAGACCTCAGAGCCAGATGTGCATCTGGGTTTAGAAAATTGCACAGAGCTGGGAGAGAGATGCTCTCCTGAGAGGCATCACAGGACAGATGTCCTACAGAAAGAACAACTCCTACCTGTGGCTGGGAGAAGACATTCCCCAACCACCTCTGTTTATTCAAAGGGGCAGAAAGTCTGGTCCTTAGCTTCAGTTCCCAGAGGTGCTCTCCATGGGTCCCTCTGTCACCCAGCAGACCAAGAAGCCTGTGTCCTGCTCTTGCAGCTGCCTTCAAGAATTTTGTTCTGCAAGGTTTCTGCAGCTCAGGTTCTTGTTCCTGGACCTTCACAGAGCCTACAGAGGGGCACTCCATGGGCTTCTAGGTTCCCTGGTACCTCAGTGAAATCCAATGTGTGTGGCTACAGCTGGAAATGATGACAGACATGGCCCTAGTCACAGGACAAGACTTGCAGTATTTTGGGAAATGGACCTCTTGCTCCCTGTTTGTAAGAAGGCAAAATCACCCCAAAAGACAAATCTGACTGAGATCCTGGTTTGAGCCTACAGGAAGCTGCTAAGAATCCTGGATGATGACTTCTCAACCCCTAAGTTGCTCTGCTATATGAATATGTTCATATTTTTCAAGATGTTCAG
Organism: Acridotheres tristis; assembly: GCA_037013685.1. Classification (NCBI taxonomy): domain Eukaryota; kingdom Metazoa; phylum Chordata; class Aves; order Passeriformes; family Sturnidae; genus Acridotheres; species Acridotheres tristis. The sequence goes on along the minus strand of CM072913.1, from coordinate 5,550,812 downwards.
GATATTAACATTTCAAGATGTTCAGGATATTATGTGCTCTCTTCCCAGCCCAGGCTCAGCCTTGCACCTCTCACTTTTGGTGCTGAACATGTGGCTTCCTGGACCATAAAAAACTCCTTCCTTACACTCAGGCAGGTGAGCAAAAATTTTTGTGATTGTGAGAAGCTAATCACCTGGTATCCTTTTGATTAATTCGTTGCACAATTACAGCATTAAAGCCTCCCAGTCCAGCAGTCTGATTTCTAGGGGAACGGAACAAACCAGACCAAAATTCCCATCCTTATCCTGGAAAGGCCCAGCACTAGACCTGTTCTGGTAAGGCATGAAACACCCTGAAATCCCTGGGCACTGAGCACTGTCTGTGCCTCTCTCCTGGCCATTCTCATTAGCATCCAGTAAAAATGCACAGTTACACCATCAGAAAAGAAGCCCAAAGGCAATAAATGATGGTTTCAGAAATACTTCAGATTATACTAGAGTGATTCATAAAGGTTCTCACTCTCTCTTTTCCTCTTTATCTGGAAATCTCCAAGGTCACCACAAAATGCCTGAATTGCCTGGGGCAAAGCTGGGGCTGAGGATAAAATGGTACCTGGAGCCATAGAACCAGCTGAAAGTCTTCCTACAAGCCTGCAGGTTGAAAACTACACTAAAGGTAGTCTCCATAAAGAGAAGGAGAAAGGGAAGATAAAGAGATCAAAGCAGTAAGAGTTTATTTGCATCACCCCATATCTGGAGGCACCAGCACTGCTTCAATCCCATATCACTGCAATGGGCAAGAGCAGAACGTGTTTCTACTCCCACCTCTCCACGTTTGAAAATAGATCAGTCATCTTAGATCATCCCCCATGTGTAGGCCCTACCCCAGATCTCCACAATATTTCAATAATAAAGTCTCAGCCAAGGCCAGTTTGCTGGGGTGAGATTAAGCCCATTCCTTCCCCAGAAGGTCTTTAGAAGGTGTGTCTGCACAGTGAGAGCAGTGACCCTTGGCAAGCCAAGCTCTGATGGCACTCTGGCTCCTGCACCTTGTCCTGTACCTGCCCTGGCTTTGCCCTGTGCCAGGTGCCCTCCAGACTGGGAGCAGGAAGGGGCTGAGCAGGGCACTGATGCTTTTCTGCCCTGGGAATAGATGGTGTGAGAGCCAGAAGAAATCACTTCTAGAAACCCTCTGCCAGGTCAGGGCTGTCAGCAGATCACATCCCACCCCAGGGCCCACAGGGGCTGCCAGGGGAAGGGCAGAGGAGGCAGGAAGGTGTGGGGTGCCAGCCCAGGGCAGGTAGAAGTCAGGGCACTTGGCAGAACAGGCTGCAGCCAGAGGAAGGAGACAGGGACAGCAGCCCCTGGGCCATGGGGCAGGAATGAGACTTGGATCAGAACACAAGGACACTCTTTCCAAACAGGCAAAATTGTGAATTTTGGATAGTGTGTCATGGAATCAGAATAATGAAATATCCTGATTTGGAAGGGTCCCACAAAGATTGAGTCAACTCCTGGTCCTGCACAGGACAGCCCCAACAATCTCATTGTGCCTGAGAGTGGTGTCCAAATGCTCCTTGAACTCATGGAGGCTTTTCCCTGGGCTGTGTCTCCTGTCTGCAGCTGTCCTGGCTCCCAAGGAACAGCACAGTCCCAGGAAAGCCCCTGTGCTGGGAGGAGCAGGTGGCTTGTGTGGCTGGATGCAGCTCTGAGGAGCACGACAGGCACTGACATCCTCTGGCCATGGTGGTTTCTGTGCCCATCACACAGAGCTGGAGATGGGGAATCTCACCCCAAACTGAGGAGGAGGTGACAGAGCCTCCTGCCATTCCTTCTTTCACCTTCCAGACAGAACAGCCTGCTTTGAGTTGGATGCTGGGCAGGAATCACAATTTTTCTTTTCTGTTACCATTCTGCAAGTTCATGTTTTTGGTGATTCCATGAAGGAGAAATCCAGAAGGAATTGGTTTGGGTTGATCAAAATAATAAAAAACATGTTATTTTCTTCTCCCCTTCAGTACTGACATTAAGAAAAAATCATCCCAGAAAGGACATTCCAAATCAGAATTCATTTGAAAAGAAAAATACTTTCTTTCCAGAAAATGTCAAAGCAGGACTTTTCAGCCTCTTTAAAACTCTTTTTACATGTTAGCCTAACTTAATAGGATTCAGAGTTGCCAAGTGGATGAATTGGGTCAGTCTTAACATTTTCATTAGTGTGAGCACATCAAATCTAAAAGAACCTTTAAACTAAAAAGAAATATTGGGGCATGAACGAGAGCAAGGAACACCTTTTTAAAGCAAGAGTAATGAGATTGCAAGTACACATCCTTTCTTCCCTCCATGTCCTTTGGAGCAGCCACAGCCCAGCAACGTCCTGACTTTTGGCAACTACATGGTCTCCACTAAATCCCTGAAAAGAACATCACATCCCCTCGTGTCTGGAGTGTGGGGATGTTCCCTGTCCTCCTCCAGGTCTCTGCTGTGTTCCAGGTCCCCACTCACCAGGCTTTTTGGGGACAAAATTCCTCCTGTGAGAGGAATTATTCTCTTAAGCTGGAACAGCTACCAGGGAAAGGTGAACCCAGGAGCATTTTCCTCTTTGCTGCCCAACCAAAGCCTTTTGAACAAGATAAGGAGCAGCAAAGAGCAAACCAATACAACTGGTGCATCCATAGCAATCCCCATGCAAGTGTCCTTGAAAACAAATGAGTATTGGAAATGTGCCCCCTCCCAAATAGTGCCAAAATGAACGCAGTTCTGGATGGAACCAGGACAGCAGGTGAAGATCAGCCACAGGTGGTTGTAAGCCACAGGGCTGTTCTAGGCAGCCAGAAACTCCCTGGCAGAGTCTCCTGACAGCAAACTGGAGCTGTTCTGGTACCCACAGCACCTCAGAAAGAAACTTATCCACTACAGCCCTGCCTGCTCCATGGCCTGCCCACAGCTCCCAGACTTTTACACCAAAGTGCAGAGTAAAGTGATTTACAGCCCACCTTGTGCCACCTGCATGATGGTCACACCCCTCTTGGAGCCCACGTGGTGGGAACAGCAATGAATTTCTATGGAAATATTCCTGGGACAGTGACTGTTCCACCTGGAGAGCAAGGCTGGTTGAAGTGTACCACAAAAAGCAGACACTGATGAAGCAGACAGATGACAGGAGACAGAACAGGGTGTAAGGATCTGGGTCAATGTACAGGTGCAGATAGCAGAACTCCTCTGCTTGCAGGAGATGAGTAAGCAGGGGTGTGACAGAGAGCTTGATGCTGGTTTGAGGCAGTAGGAGGATTTACTTTTTATATACAAATTGCTGGCAAAGAATTTTATAGAGTCTCTCTGTACAGACACAAGACAAAGATACAAGACAAATTAACACAGAATAAATCTCTCTGTGACTATTCAGGGTGATTGCTCAGTGCTACATCTGGCTCAAGGGTGCCTAAATCACTGATTCCCAGCACCAGCCAGTGGGTCCAGACAGGTTGAGGACACCACAGCAGCAGAGGTTATTGAAAGTTGTCTTCTTGTAGCTCCCAGAGGCTCTTGGTGAATTTCCATCAGCAAACATCTGAGAGGGACAGGCTGGCTGTGCTGGACACCTCGTGTGACCCAAGTGCTTCCTGACTGTGCTCTTGGCTGGGCCTGGCATTCAGACCCCCAGCTTGGTACCTGTGCCTAGCTCAGAGAATCTGCTGGCAGCTCTGGCTCTCCTTTCAGGAGCAGGCTGAGGGGAAGGTGCTGTGGGTTGCACACACCTGCCACAGACATGCTTCTCCCAGACTGGGGGCTCCTGTAGCCACTGTCACCCACATCCTTCCTTTGATTGCATGAGATCTGCACAAAGGAGATTTGGCCCCACATATTCTGGAAAAGTATCAGTTGAAAGTCCAAGGGAAGGCAATATTTGAACTAGGGAGCTCCACCTCCACTGGAGAGCTGAAAGCCCTCAGGCATTCTTTCTGTGGTGTCCACCATTAAATTGTGCAAGAGCTCCTTGCACATCTGGCCCAGAGCAGCCACCTCTGTCCTGTTTCTTTTCACTGCACACATCCCCCCTGTACTGCCAGCTGTGCCCCAGCCAGGGCTGGGCAGGGATCCCTGCAGCTGATCCTGCTGTGCCCAGCCCTGCTCCATTGACCTCCAGAGCACAGGGAGCCGATGGCTGAGCCATGGCTGGGGGACAGGAACTCCATAGGCTGGGACTGGGCAGGAACTCCATAGGCTGGGACTGGGCAGGAACTGCATAGGCTGAGACTGGGCAGGAACTGCATAGGCTGGGACTGGGCAGGAACTGCATAGGCTGGGACTGGGCAGGAACTCCATAGGCTGGGACTGGGCAGGAACTGCATAGGCTGGGACTGGGCAGGAACTCCATAGGCTGGGACTGGGCAGGAACTGCATAGGCTGGGACTGGGCAGGAACTCCATAGGCTGAGACTGGGCAGGAACTCCATAGGCTGGGACTGGGCAGGAACTGCATAGGCTGAGACTGGGCAGGAACTCCATAGGCTGGGACTGGGCAGGAACTCCATAGGCTGAGACTGGGCAGGAACTCCATAGGCTGGGACTGGGCAGGAACTCCATAGGCTGGGACTGGGCAGGAACTCCATAGGCTGGGACTGGGCAGGAACTCCATAGGCTGGGACTGGGCAGAAGTGCAGCTCAGCACACTGGGTTCTATCACCCTGAGAGGGTCTGGCAGCACAAAACTGTCCTGAAATTCTCTGGCTGGCAGGAAATCACAGGAAGGCTCTGACAGGCTGTATGGTCACTGTGGGTAAGTGCTGCAGGAGTGGGGGCAGAAGCTGCTGAGATGGGGAAGGACTGGGACAAGGGACTACCAGGAAAGCACTGGGCCAGGCTGCCTCTCCCCTTGGAAGCCACATTTCACTGGGGATAACACCAAATCAAGTATAGAATCACAGAGTCATTAAGGTCCTCCAAGGTCATCGAGTCCAACCTTTGACCAAATGCCACCATATCCACTAAACCATGTGGCAAAGTGCCACACCTCCATCACTGCCCTGGGGACAGGCTGATCCCAAAATCCTGACACTGGCAAGTAAAGCAGTAAAGGTGAATGTCCTAGGTTACAATGTAAAGATGTGCCCAAAAGTTTGTATTCTATCACCAGCTGTTAACCCAGCTGTTGCAGTGTTCTTTATCTCCTCCACAGCCCATCCTCCCTCCAGGAGATCTCTCCTGTCCATGGCCATGGAGTCACCGTGCATGGCTGATAAAATTCCATCATCCCATCGGGAGATGCTCCACCCAGGGGGAGGAGCCAAGCATTTCCTACCCACATAAAAACTGAGATTGAGAACACCAAGGCAGCCCTTACCCACTGGTTTCCAGAGGACAAGAGCTACCAGACCTTCCTACAGGATCACTACTTCAACATGACCACTTCACCTGGACTGCTACCAGCATCCTAATTAGCAGGGTGTCAGGTTGTATTCTGACTCTGGCACGGCTTTTCTTTTGTACTATTGCATGTATTTTATTTTATTTTTCCTATTAAATTGTATTTCTGACTTGGAGTCTCTCACTAGTTTTGCTTTCAAATCATTACAGTGAACTGGAGGGTTGGGGTAATGCACTGCTCAATCTTAGTGCAGTTTGTGTCTGTCACTACTTGGAAGTAGGCAACATTTGGAAACATCTTAAAGGGGACCAAATCTGATAAATTTTGTAGTTGAAAATGTCTGAATGGCTGACTGAAATGCTTTATGCTCACATCAAAACATTTCATTCACTAAAAGCCAAGCCATGACAATGCAATATTTAATGACAAGGCAGCACCTGCACAAACTAACCTGAGGCTGAATTTGGAAAAATCAAAAGTAAAATGAAACTCCAATTGAAACAAAATCCCTCACTTCAGGCTCAAACATCTCCAATATGTTTTCATTCAAAAAAATTCTACCATATCTTTGTATTGCCTGGAAACTTTTACATTTGGTAAAGAGAGTTTTTGCTCTAGGTAGCTTACTCAGAGAAAAGCCTGGTTTCCCTGGGCATTGTAGGGAGATCCTTTTGCTGCTCACAGGCAAGTTACCATCCCGGGACCCTGTGGGTGCCAGGCATTGCCCCTGCAGGAAAGGCCTGAGGGAACCCTGGTCTGGACTCTGTGTTCAGGCACAGGAGCTGGTCCTGCATTGTATCCACAGGGATACAGCACTGAAAGTCCAGGGTGGGAAACTGCAGCCAGTCCCAAAAGACTCGGCCAAAACTTTGGGTAAACAAAGAGCACTGGTTGTGTCCAGCCCAGAGCTGGCAGACACCTCCCAGCTGTGTCTCTTGTCTTTTCAGTGTGCTGTGAACCCCAGCAGCCAGGTCAGCAGCGTCCTCCTCTGAGCTGAGAGACACAGCAGAGGTGGGGAAGAGCTGTGGGGGAATAAGAGCCCGGTGCCTGTGCATTTTATCGTGCATTCAGGTGCCCTGAACCCAGGCTAGGCTCTCCACCAGCAGGGAGGTGCATCACAAGGATACAGGATGGATCAGGATGGATGCAGCTTTGAGCAGACCAGTCTGGTGGAACCCCAACCCTAATCCTGTCCCCTCCCTCAGCAGGGGAATTGGAGTCAGATGTGCATTAAAGTGCCTCCCAACCCAAATCAGTCTGTCATTCTATGATCCTGTGGTTCTAATCCCCTGCTGTGCCCTGAGAGGAGCTGCCCATTGCAATGGTGGGGCAGCAGAACCTCTCATAGGCTTGGCACTTTGCTTTTTCAGTCTGGTTTGTGCCACTACTTTAGTCACAACTGTGAGAAGCAGTTCTTTAGACAAAAGACCTGTGCAGGCTGGGATTTTCAAAGACACTCAGGTAAGGCCCTGAAAATTGCAAAGAGCAGCAACACCACGACTGCAGAATGGCTTCCTTGAGAGGAGAAAACCTGTCATAACCTAGCACCTGCTGAGCAGCAAGGCAATGTCCAGGGCTTGCCTTTCAGCTGGTCTTGGAGGTGGTGCTCTCTGTGCCAAAACAAGGCAGAGAAAGAACAATCATGTCATGACAGAGCTGAGTACATTTAATGCACTCAAGCAGGAGCAGAAGGCAATAATTCACTCTGGAGCAGGACTGCCTTGGGATGGTCAGGCACAGCAGATGATTTATATTTAGAGTTGGGCTTGGCAGGTGCTTTTATGGAACAGAAGTTTGGTTTTCAATTGTATTCAACTGTCCCAAAAGTATCTCAAACCATTCCACCTTGTGGCATGGCCAACTATTAACTAGGTCAGTTGGGAAAGCAGTGCACAAAACCTGCCCTCTTCTGTTTCCTGGGAGCTGGGCAGTGCTGGGTGCTGCCAGAGGAAAGACACATTGATCAGAAGTCAGAGCCTCTTCAACACCCTGTGCCAAATATCTGGGTGGATTGGCAAAAACCTGGGGGCCAGGAAGAGCTGGGCTCCTGCCCTGCCCCAGCCCTCTCCCTGTTCTGCCATGAGGACTGAGGATTGAAAGTTGAGGCCACATTTTCCCAGCACTGTGGCAGAAGGACAGACATTTCCCCAGGATGGGTTCTGCATCATCCCTGCAGTGCCAGCTCGTGAGAGGCCAAGGCTAATGCCCCTGAGGCAGTGCTGGCCCCTGAGCAGAGCAGGCAGGGAGGGTTTGGAGGGGGCTGGGGCACCAGCCCAGCCCTGTGCTCACAGCCTGGGGGCAGCTGGCTTGGCCACTTCGCTCTGGAACCTGGATCCCTGCTTTGGGCTCTGTTAGACAAGGCTTTGCTGCCAGAGATGTGGGGATGGAAAAGCCCCTGCTGGTGGCCAGGCCAGCATTAAATGTTTGCCTTCATCATGAAACTCGGAGTAAATGAAAACTCAAAAGAAAGGTTCCTGCAAATGTTTATTTTTTGTAGGAGAAGGGAAGTATCACCTTAACTCAGGGAAGGAGAACAGGCTCTGGGGGATTCACAGGCAATCCCTGCCTGAATTCCAATGGTTGAGCTTGCATATGGGGATGGAGTTAGGAAAAGGAAAGAAAACCCCAGAATTCTACACATTTCAGAAGCTTAAATGAAATTTAAAATAGCTCTTCTACTATTATTGAAATCCTGCATCTAGAGCGTTACAAAAACTGAGCAGCAGTGGCTTTCCTGCTGGTACTGGGGGGGAAAACCACAAGGCTGAGAGCTGAGATATCACTGGGCATCTCCCACTGATGTCTGGAAGGGGTATCTGATGCCATGGCATCTTCCTGGACATGGATTTCATCCGTTTGCCTTCTACCACCACCCAGGCACCAGAACTTTTGGGGTGCATAGTCTAAGGCTGGAGTTGTCCCCAGCAAATCCCAGCTGATGCTCCCAGCCTTTGCCCAGACTCTGCCAGTCTGTCTGCCCCTGCTACCCTGTTGGCAACGTCTGTGCAGAGCTGTGCCAAAGGGTCCCTAACACATCATCCTGAAGCTTCCTGTTAGCATTCCCAGCTCAGCTGTGTCCAGGCCCACAACCTCCAGGACTTGGAAAACTCAGAGAGCCAGAGCCATCAGGAGAGGCTGTGACAAAGCTGTGACAAAGCTGTGCAGCAGTAACCCATACTGGATGAAAGCAGACATTCAGGAAAGACATAGCCCCTGTGTGGAGCAGTCAAGAATCAAAGCAATGTGGCAGCCCGAAGTTTTGGATGCCAACAAAACAGCATTTTACACCTGAGAGGATGATGAAGGGTTGGTGTTGCTGGTGTAGCATTTCCTGGTCTGTGCCTGCTGCACCCACACCACAAAGGGAAGGGATTTCAAAAGCACCACGAGGGCAGTTCCAAGTTGCAAAAGTGTTTTTTGTAGCTGGAAACAGATCCCTCCTCACCCCACACAGCCCACAAGACCTCACCTCTTGCACTGACTTTCTCACCATGCACCCACACACTTGTGTGATCTGGCAATGTGGTGCTGCCTGTCATGTCCTAATGCACTATCAAAGGCATCAGGGAGAAGTTTAATTCTTACTGATGAGGTAAATTAAATAGGGTTGGGACATTTTTATCCTCTGAATAAGGGTGAGGGGGGTCACCAATCAGTCATGGTTGAGAAATCTGGCAAAAGAAGTGTCAAAGCAGGTGGGGTAAGCTGCACCCAGAGGGAGAAAACCTTCCCAGCCCAAGGATTCAGGTTCTGGCTGCCATCTGTGAATGGAGCTGGTGCTCCAAAGGCAAACCCTGCCTGTTGCAAGCTCGGGACCCTCCCAGGCTCTGCTTTGCTGGCAGAGCAGGACAATGGGGGCAGTTCCGGAAGCAAAGAAAGTTCAAATTCCTCCAGCCCATTACCTCATGGCAGTAAATCTTCCACCTCTTCTTCCCAGTCACGGTGAAGCCTGGCTATTGTCTGGGGAGCCTGTCTGTCTGCCCCAGCACAAAAGGGAGAGCAATCCGTGGGTTTGTGTAACATCTGACGTATTAAAATGCAGAAGAACAAAGCAGGGAAAGGGCCAAGGAGAGCTGGGTGGGGAAGAGATCCCCAAGAGGCTGCTCTGATGCTGGGGTGCCTGATTTACAGAGGCTCCCAGCCTCTGTGCAGGTGTCCTTCAGGCTGGGTGCTGGTCAGGGGTGTGCTGGGGAGGACTGGCAATCCCTCAGGGTTTTCAGAGCAGGGGTTCTGCTGGCCTGGAAGGGAACTGCTGCCCACAGCATTGCCCAGACCCTGTGCGTGCTCCCCAAAGCTGTCCTCCCTGAGGCCAAGCTGCCCAGTCTTCAGGCAGCTAAGTGGCAAAGAGCCCCTGAGGGCTGGCAGATCATCGTGGTGGGCATCTTCTGGTTCCCTCTGTGGTGCCCCACTGCACTGCCAGGCACTGATCTGCATCAGAAGAAAATGGAAAGAAGAAAATATTTTGTGCTAACAAGATCCAGACTTTCTCAGAGCAACGTCTCTTTGTTATGGCCATCAGACCCCATGGTCCTGTGTGTTCCCTGGTTGATTATGGGTCAATGGATGCCAATGGAGATGCACTCTCCAGCCTTGCAGCTTGCTGGAACCAGGTACGAGCACCTCACTTTCCTTTGGAAAGTTCAAGGCATGGTTCTTCCCAGGAAAGACCAAGGTTCTGGAGGAATTAAATATCTCTTAAATATCTCATTAAATATGATATTAAATATGTCCAGTCCATGTTTCATCGTGTGCCTGCTGTGTCCTGCACTGTGTCTGTGCAGAGATGAGAAGCAACTGCAGCAGTGTCTGAGTTCTGAGACATTTTCTGTACTCTGGAAGAACCAGGAGCTGCACCTGTGAACTGGTGGAGCTGGACTGCTCCACATTTGAGTCCTTCCATCTGCAGTCCTCTCTCTCAAGCCAAGCTATGGCCATATACCAGTCTTGCTAGACAAGATTACTGAGAGTAGGAGATAGAAACCCTAATGAAAGTGAACAATTTCCTTTAAAGCAAACTTCTGATGAGACAACAGAGCGAGTCCAGAGTTGTGCAGAGACACTGAGGATAACCAAGAGAGGAGCAGACATCAGGCTTGTTGGATCCTTGGACACCTGAGTGATGTCTGACCACCACCTCCTCCTGCCCCTGCCACACCACCAGATCTGTACCAGGTGTTTGATGCCTGAGTGCAGGAGAGGAGCAGCTGCTGGATGGGAATGAAGGGCACATCCCCTGTCCATGTTTGACAGGGCACATCCCATGAGCTGTGCCCTGGAGAGCCTCGCTGTGTGCAGGAGGTGGAGGCTGGGCACAGGGCTGTGAGGCAGGTACAGGACAGCACAGGATGCTTTTCTCATTTGTCCTCCAGCACTGCTGCACTCCCCTCTGCTCAGTGCTTTGACAGGAATTGGCTGCAGTGGGCACCTCTTGTCCTCTGCTGCCCCAGTGCTGCTGCAATTTGTGCCACCTTTTTTCTCTGTTTTCTCCAGGAACACAATAATACCCAGTGATGCTGGCAGCTTCTTTCTGTACAGCCTGAGAGGGAGGGGGTTCACCTGTAGCCCCAAGGCAGCAGAGAAAGGAGCAGCAGACAGGAGCTGGATCCTGCAGTGTGGAGGCACAGCAAGGCTCTGGCTCATGCTCAACTCCATGGACTCCTCTGCCCTATTTGAGTGGAGCTGACCTTGGACACAGGGCCTGAGGCATTTGTGTGGGTAATCCAGGGGATACTTTGGGGTTTGACTGCCTTCCCACTCAGGATGTGGCCACGGACTCTGGGATATGGGCAGACACCTTATCATGGTTGGAACAGTTGCTGGCAGACTGATCATGAATAAACCATCTTTAGAGCCATGGCTTGACTTGCTTCAGGCCCCTGAGGTTCTTTAGCGGGGAAGGAGGCAGCTCTGGATGACAACGAGATTAATAGCATCCCCTAGGCTGGTCCAGCACTCTCATCCAACTCCAGTTTGCTGTTTTTATCTCTTGCAGTTCAATTGTGCAAAATGTTTCTGGGGGAAAACAGTGATTGTTTTATTTCTTCCCCACGTTTTGGACTCAGCTTTGGGATCAGAAGCATTCCATTGCCCCAACAGACTTAGGCACAGAAAAAGACAAAGTCTTCTACACTGTGCTAAGGGCTGACACAGCTACCATGACCAACCCAACTGCTGAACATTATGGGGGGAATCTGAAACCACCATGACAGCTCCAAAGTGATGTTTGGACTCAGCCTGTTGTGGTGAGTGATGGATGGTGGCTGGTGTCTCCTTAGCAGGCTCATGGGTGCCCACCTGTAAGCCAGCTGTGCCCACACATCATCTTGAGCAGTTTCTCACAGTCACAAACCAAAGGTCAGTGTCCTGAAGGGCCCTTGGAGTGGTCCCCACACTGTTCCTGGCAGTTGGCAGGGCTGGATCAAGCTGCTTTCCATGGATGTTTTTGTGAATTGGGGATGGGAGAGTGCCAAAGCCTCTCTCTCCATCTGTCAGTGCCCCAGCAGAATCCAAGAATTCCAGAATCCCAGACTGGTTTGGGTTGGAAGGGACCTTAAACCTCATCTTGTTTCACCTGCCTGCCATGGGCAGGGACACCTTTCACTGCATGCTCAGAGCTCCATCCAGCCTGGCCGGGAACACTTGCAGGGATGGAGCAGCCACAGCTTCTCTGGGCAGCCTGTGCCAGGTTCCACTCTCAGAGGGAAGAATTTTTTCCTAATGTTCAATCTGAACCTACTCTCTGTCAGTGTGAATCCATTTCTTCTTGTCCTGTCACTCCAGGCCCTTTTAAAGCATCTCTTTCCATCTTCCTTGTCAGCTCTGTTCAGGCACTGGAATGCTGCAGTTGGGTGACCCTGGAGCTTCTCTTCTCCAGGTTGAACAATCTCAATTCCCTCAGCCTTTCCTTGTAGGGGCTGTGCTCCATCTCCCTAATCAACTTGGTGACCTCCTTGGGACAGATCCCTGTTCTTTCTCAGCTCTGCAGAGGAGGTGGGAGCCCAGCTGCACTGCTCACAGCACCAGGAGTGTCTCTACGACTTCTCACTGCTTGTAAAGAGAAGTCTGAGCTGGAGATGAGGTTCAGCAGTCAGACACTCCCAGGACCCCTGAGCAGTGACTGAGCCTCTACTGCCATGGCCAGAGGATGGCACAGACAGGGACTGCTCTGGGCACTGCTTGTAGCCCAAGCCCTGCCCCTGGGAACTGAGCTGTGCCACCATGGGACACGTGTGACAATGTCCTGGGGCCAAGGTGGGCACCAGGGAAAAGGCACAAAACACTGCAGGGGCTGGTGGGAGGGTGCATGTCCCAAACATGCATGAATGCTGCTGCAAAGCACTTTTACAAGGTTAATGCCCTTATTCATATCCCAAACAGAAAACATGGAAGAAGGAATGAAGAACATCTTGAACAATGTTCCTCTGTACTGGCTGCTACTGATATCTCCAAACTCCAAGTGGAGCACAGGGAATGGTGCCCAGCACATGGAAGGAGATGGAAAGAGGCTCAGTGTGACATGCTGTGCTCACAGCTCGGGCTGGGAGTGGACACAAGGCTTGAAGATGGCTCTGGAGCTGGGCCTGCTGCCAGGAGTGACAACCTTTGCTCACAGCTGCCAGCGGTCCTGGTGCCCCAATACCATTTTAAAGTGGACTTCTGCTTGGAAATGCAAAGGAAAACCACGAGATACAAGTTGTTATGAGAACTGAACCACCCTGAGACTGCAGGAATTATTATTCTGGTGCAGATCTGCCTGTTCAGCCTCTGAAAAAGTCTGGAATAGGTCTACTAACTTAATACCTCAATAATACTTGGACTCCAGGCAGTGCTCCATCAGATAGTGCATTCCTACCTCCTTGCTATATCCACCTGCATCAGTGCATTCCTGCCACAATACTGCAAGCAATTCCAGTCTTGTTTTGACACCAGAGATGTCCATCTCCAGCATTCAAATGCCCATATGTGTGCAGAATGATGCACAGATTAAATTATCTTAAAAAGACATCAGATTTTCAAGGCAACCATCTCAGTGTACTCCAGTTCCCTTCCAGCAATGATTGCAGTTTTGGTTCCAAACACATCCAGTCTCCCAAAGTCCAGCCCCTTTTAACAACCTGTGCTGTAAGAAGCACCATTCTGGTAATTGCTGCCCAATCCCACGGGGAACCTCAGACTGAAAGCTGTGGAGGTGCAGGATTTGAAGATTCAAGTCCTGGAGTCAGGCTGCAAATGGTGGGGCTTGGCCTGGGAGACACTGCCTGGTGACAGAAATCAGGACATGGCCCAAGGTTTTTTGGGCATGGAGGGGCAGGTGTGGGATTACAGAGCAAGGCTGCTGGTGTTTGATCTGCAGTGGACAGAGGAACAGGCCCCAGCTTGTGCTCTTGGTAAATAAATAGATTACATCAAGCACCCAACTCCTATAATTTAATTTTTATCCCAACCAAACCAGGCCTTCATGACTCTGGTATTGCCAGCTTCTTGGTGAAAAGGGTTAACAACGAAGAATACTTGATTTCTCTTAATTGTCTTCTTTGAATTTTGAACCTTTAGAGGTCTTGGAAATATCTTTTTCAAAGAAAAGACACTCATTTCATGTGATTTCAGGAGATGATGTTTGCTGCAAGCTCTAAGTGTGAAGGTTTGACATCACCACCAGTCTTGTGTGACCAACACCTGCCCAGCTCCTTGCCAACCCATCCTCCAAAAATTGACCTGGAACGTGGATATTTGGCTTCCAGGAGACAATCACTGTCCCTAACCCCTGGTGAGAGTGGGAGATGGGAAGTGAACATCCAGGGCTGCTCCTGTGGTAGCCCCAGACCAAACAAACAGAGGCCAGTGTGTGACATGCAGCACACCTCACCTGCTCTTTGTGCAGCCTGGCCTGCCTCAGCCATGCTTTGAGCTGTGTGTCCCAAAGCCAGGGAACTCCCTGGGACCAGAGAAATGCAAATATTTCTGTGCTTGGTGCTCAGGATCTGCACTCTGCTTTCCCCTGGTAAATGAAGGGCCCTTAAAGCAGCACCTCTGCCTTGCCTGCAGCACAGCTGGGAGTCAGGCAGCTCTTGGGGATGATGCATGGCCCAGAGACCATGTGTGTGCCCACACCTCCTGTGACACTTGTGACAACATGAGCTTCACAGGCAGGTGTGCTGGGCAGAGCTGGCACTGGGGAGGGAGCTTTGCAAGTGGGTGACCTCCCTGATCCCAGCTGTGCCACTGTCTCTTCATGGGACACTCAAATAGTCCCTTTCCTTGTCTGGGCCCTTGAGATCCCTGAAAAACAAGGAAAAACAGCTTTCTCTCTTGCCAAGACCTGAAAACTGGATTGCAAACCCCTGGAAGCAGCAAAACAGTGAGAGCACATCACTGTGTGCTGTCCAAATCCCTCCAGCACATTTACATCACCTGGGAAGACTCTCCACTCTGACCACAAGTTCTCTGGCCTCTGGCTAGGGCAGTCAGTGTGGGAGTTTCAGCAGAAACTGCCTTTTCTCTGGAAGCAGCAGCCCCTGTGCTGCAGGGTTGAGCCTGGCTCAGCTGGAGGAAGACTCTGAGGATTTGCCCGCAGGGTGCAAGGCCCATGCCAGGCCATCCTTCCATTCCATTTCTGTTTTCAAAGGCCTCTGCTCCACTGCTAATGCTGCTGCTGCCTTCCCAGCACGGGCTGTGAATCCTCCTGGCAGCAGGGAGGAGAAAACCCCGAGCCCAGCCCTGTCACACCGAGATGCTCCCTGGGGATGCTCTGAGGAGAGAGGGGCAGAGGCACAGGGCAGCTCACAGGACAGTCCCACACACCCACAGCTGGCACTGCACCACCAGCCACGCTCCTTCTGCTCCTAGCCCACGCTGTGCTACCCCCAGTTTCTGCTCTGCTGCCAAAGGGTCTCACACCTCCTTATCTCCCTCTTCCAAGCTGTCCCCATGTCCCCATCTGCACAGCTGGCTGCCCTTCTCTGCATGGTTGGAGAGGAACATCTGCTGGGCAGCTCACAGACTGCATCCCCCACACAAAACCTTCACTGGCTTTTCTACCACGCTCACTAAACAACATTTCTGCAGCTTTCCTCACATTTGTTGCTGAGCTTCCAGCTCTGTCGGTGTCCACCCGTGCAGGGCCCTGCAAATGCCCAGATCAGAACCAAGCCACTGCCCAGACCCCTCCTGGACACCCAGCACTGCTCACCAGCAGCTGCTGCTGATGTTGGATTGCACAGTCAGCTTTAGTATAGACAAAAAAGTCAAAGGAGGAGCAAAATGAAAACCCTTGGCTTGCTGCTGAAGAGATCTGTGACAGGTATCTTAAGTGTGTCAAGTTACCCAGACCGACTCTGTCCTAGAATGAGAATCACAGAATGATTTGGGCTGCAAGGAAACTTAAATATCATCCCATTCCACCCTGTGTCGTGGGCAGGGACACCTTCCCCTGTCCCAGGTGCTCCAAGCCCCAGTGTCCAGCCTGGCCTGGGACACTGCCAGGGATCCAGGGGCAGCCACAGCTGCTCTGGGCACCCTGTGCCAGGGCCTCAGCACCCTCTCAGGGGAGAATTTCTTTGGTGTATTTAACCTAAATTTCCCCATTTTCAGCTCAAACACATTGCTCCTTGTCCTATCACTACAGTTCCTGAAGAAGAGTCCCTGTTCAGGAGCTCCATGTATCCACACCAGTATTCCCAGAGAATATTTGAGCCATTGGATGTGCTGGGCAGTCATTGCTTCCCTCACACAGCTCACTAGAAGATGGAACAAAGCAATGAACTGGTTGCAGAGATAGACAAAGGTTTTTGACTGATATTTTCTTTGCCAAATGTGCTTGCAGAATGATAATTCAAGACTTGACAAGTCAGCATCAGGTTTTCAAATTTGTTGAGACAAAAACTGCAAAACTCTGAAAATACTAAAATGCTCTGTTTTTATAAAGACTCTTGGAATACATTATTCTTCATACAAACTGACACAGTTAAATAGCCTGAATTGCTTGAAATCAGTTCAGACAAAATATTGTCTTCAACTGAGAACAAAGGCTCCTATTTTTCAGCTTGTGAGAACAATTGGAATATATTGTTCTAGGATATTGTTCTAGGATTTTTTTTCCTGTTTCCTACAGTTTGTCCATTTCCATTTCCAAAGACCACCAGCCAGGAATCAGAAAGGAGCTGCTGAAAGGCCAGCTAATCTGATTGAGGCTGGCTGAAATACTCCCAGTGTATTTTTCAGAACAACAGCAAAGCTTGAAATACAATATTTGAATATTTGCTTTCTGTTTTCTACATAGAGAACAGTTCTCCAGCAGTAATGTCCTTATCACATCACATACACTCTGGGGATCCAATTAGGAAACATGTTAGCAGGATTATGTGAGCTACAGGTCCAAGCAGGTGCCTCCCATTATCCACTTCAGTGTCTTTGTGAAGTCAAACATGGTTTTGTTTGACCCAGCCAGGTGCTTTGACTGGGCATTGGAGGACACCAGTCAATTCTTCATGATTCAACTTTCCCAATGGAAACTTGAGACATTCTGGCAAACTCCAGGATGTTCTGAAGGAAATATTCAATTTGAGGACAAAAGTGCATTTTGCCATTTTAAAATCCCTCAGCCAGGAACTTCCCTCTCCCATTGAGCAGCTCCTGCCCAGAACTTGCCTGGAGAAACAACGCCAGGAGCTGCTTGTTTTGGAGCCAGATTTTCAGAAGAGTTCAGCTTCCCTGTAGGCACCTCAGTCTGGATTTCATGCAGAAGTAGCACCAGCAGTATCTGTTGACATAATGACTCCATTTTTGAGCACTCCAGCACCAAATATACTGAGAACTTAAAACCCAGCTGCCATGGGTTGCCCCTGGGTGGATGCCAGCACCCACTGAAGCTGCTCACTCACTCCCCTTTGCAGATGGACAGGGAGAGAAAATTTAATGAAGGTTTCATGGGTTGAGGCAAGGACCAGGAGAGGTCACTCATCAGAAACGGTCATGGGCAAAACAGGCTCTAATTAGAGATATGTAATTAATTTATTACAAACAAAATCAGATCAGGATAATGAGAAGTAAATAAGCCCTTAAAAACACTTTGCTCCCACCCTTTTTCCTTTCCAGCTCTACTCCTGCCCTGGCAGGAGACAAGGAATGGGGGTTTTAGTCAGTTCATGCCCTGTGGCTTCGCCTGCTGCTCAGGGAGAGGAGTGACCCCCCTGCTGCACCCTGGGGTCCCTCCCTGGGGAGGCAATTCCCCATGAACTTCTCCAGTGTGGGTCCATCCCATGAGCAGCAGCTTCCTGTCAACTGCTGCAGCATAACCATCCCACGGGCAGCAATCCCCCCCAAAACGCTTCAGCTTGGGTCTCCCTTTCCACGGGGTCAGTCCTCAAGGACAGGCTGCTCCAGCCTGGGAGCCGGGCCCCTCTCTCCACTGAGTGTCCCAGGGGGTCACAGCCTGCTCCGGGCATCCCCCCACTGCACTGTGGGCACCTCCCCCACGGGCTGTGGGTGCATCCCTGCATCCCCATGGATCCCTGCATCCCTCCTGCATCTCTGCATCCCCCCTGGATCCCTGCATACCCCCTGGATCTCTGCATCCCCCATGGATCTCTGCATCCCCCTGGATCCCTGCATCCCCCATGGATCTCTGCATCCCCCATGGATCTCTGCATCCCCCTGGATCCCTGCATCCCCCATGGATGTCTGCATCCCCCTGGATCCCTGCATCCCCCATGGATGTCTGCATCCCCCTACATCTCTGCATCCCCCATGGATCTCTGCATCCCCCTGGATCCCTGCATCCCCCCTGGATCCCTGCATCCCCCCTGCATCTCTGCATCCCCCTGGATCTCTGCATCCCCCCTGCATCTCTGCATCCCCCATGGATCTCTGCATCCCCCCTGGATCCCCATGGGCTGCAGGGGCACAGCTGCTTCACCATGGTCTCACCACAGGCTGCAGCGTAATCTCAGCTCTGGCACCTGGAGCCCCTCCTGCCCCTCCTTCTCCCCTGACCTTGGTGTCTCCACGTTGTTTCCCTCACATGTTCTCACCTCCTCCTCTTCTCTGACAAGAAGAAAAATGGTTTGTGCTCATTTTGTTTTGATTTTCTTAAATCTGTTGTCACAGAGGTGTTACCACCCTCTCTAACTGGCCCAGCCTTGGCCAGCAGCATCTCCATCTTCAGAGCCATCAGGGATTGGCTCTGCCAGACATGGTGGAAACTTCCAGCAGCTTCTCACAGAAGCCACCTCTGTGGCCCCCCTGTTACCAAAAACCAGGCTGTGCATAACCAACACACCAACCTAGACAGGGATCCTTCAGAGGCACCTGGATCTATCTGACCCAGGATGGAACAGGAGAAAGGAGCAGAAGACATGGTTCCTGTGAAGTTAACAATATTTTGGAAAGGCAGAAGAGTCAGAGAAGTGGTAGTATGAGTCACCAGAACTAGTCTGTATCATTTTCATGATGGGATCAATAACCCATGCTTTTATAATTTATTTTATAGCAATTCTACATTTCAGTTATATTCACTTTTATAATCATTTCACTGTCAGTTCACACATAGTGAGAGAACCTTGCCGCCACAACAGGCTTGAAATCTTCTGAAGTTGAATTTTTTGACAAAAGCGCTTCACAGCGTGGGAACTTGCTCTGAGCAGCCAGGGAGGAAAAGCCTGGCAAAATGAACATTTTCCTAAGCTCCTGAGTCAAAAGCATGTGAAACTGGCTGGGGCAGTAAAGCAGGACCTGCTGGAGTCAGCAAGGGAAGCAGGGATTTGAGACCAGAGCAAGGAGCTGATTCATGGGGATGACACAGAGCCACATCTTCTCTCTTTCTTTTGCCTTGTCCTTTGTGAGCTCTGGACCCTGAGCCCATGAGATGTGTCTTTAATTGCAGACCAGAACGAGGGCAGGCACCACTGCTGGTCATTGTTTTTGACTTCAGCAGACCCACCACATAGTTTTATAGACTAAGTTTTATAGACTATAGACCCAACTTCTATAGACTGGTCTGGTGTGGCTTCCTCCCATCCCTCAGCACCTCTTTGATCACCCTGAGGACCAAGCTGACACATTTCTCAGTCTGCCTCCAAGAACTGTTCCTCAGCTGCTCATAACACCTCTGCACCCACTGCTGTGTGCACACAGGTGCCACTTTGTCTCTGCGTTTCTCAAAACTGATTTTTCCCTCATCTGTTCCCCTGGCAAAGCTCTGGCATCACAGATTTCTGTGAAACTCTCCCAGTTCTTGGTTTCTCCTGCCTTCTGCTCTCAAAATCCCCACTGATTCTTTTTTTATTTCCTTTTCATTTCCTTTCTCTTGACCAGGTATCAGCCCACACCAACTGAATCTCTTTAAGAGTTTGATGTGGGCTCATTTTGGAGACTGTAAATTCAACCACTAATTTCTGTTGGACCAGATGCTTGTTGGCACCTTCAATGAATGATTTCCTTTTCTCAGACCCTCCTCTTTTTATTTCCTACCACATTTACCCTTTATAATTTAGTCTACTAATTCTATTCCTTACTTCTATCTTCACTTCATCTGATGGCCTTAAGGGTCTCTTTGGGCTGCCCCTGAAGGCTTTTTGAAAGCTGGTGCTGCATTTGTCCCTTTGTATTTTTCAGGCAGCAGAACTGGTTTAAGCAGAGGGCTAAGCACAATGGTTGGTAGGTCAATGGTCTCAGATTTGGATGCCTTTAGGAGCTGTGTGAATACCACCTGATATTTTTTGTTATTCATCTTACCCATTTGTTTTCAGATTTGTCCACATTAAGAATGACTTTGAGGGAAGCACCCACAGCCTGTTCTCAGGGAACAACAAAGGAAATGATTTAATTTTATGGTGATGGCCTTGTGTTTGAGCAGCTCTTCCCATCCCTGCCACCTTTTGGCCTGTTGGATTGCCTGCATCTCCTGTGTTAGAAATATGATTAGTGGCTGCAATTACATAGGGAAAGTAATTAGCTATTAAGAGTTGTCTAGCTTATATGCCCCATTTCCCAATCATGTGAAGGGCTACAGGGAACTGACTCCTTTTGCACAATCCTAAAATTCCTAAAGCCATTTGGAGTAAGGGGATAACATTCATGTTTGATGTTTGTCTCCATCAGTTTGTCATCAGAAGTGATGTCATCCCAGTCAGGATTTTGGGAGGAAGGTCTCTGGCATTGCCCCAGCCTGTGTGAGTCAGACAAGTCCTGGTTATGCCAACACAAGACTTGGCTGTGGAGACACAAGGCTGCTCCTCCCACCTCTGGGCAGGTGACCACACTGCCCCTGGGAGCCGGATTTGGCTTCCTTGATCCATTGTCAGACCAGCATGAAAGCACCTGGAGAGCAGCTCTGAAAGCCAGAGGGGTTGTGGGTCCCTCAGCTGTGCCACATTCCCTTTGTGTGCAAGTAGGATGGCTTATTTCCATTGTACATCAAGGTTTGGGAAATCAGGTAAGAGTGATGAGAAAAGAGAGCATTGCTCTTGGTCTTGAAAATTAGATTGTAGGGTATGTCTTTACAAAACTGCAACTCAGAGACATCTGAAGTTTGGCAAGAGAAACCCCAGAAGATAAAACAAAAATTATCTTTTGGACCAGAAATAAGCTTGAGTATTTGGCGATGCCCTTTGGCCTATGTAATGCTGCAGTTACCTTGCAAAATTTTTAATTATGTTTTTTAGAGATTTACTAGATTCCTTTATAATAATGTTCCTGGACAACAACATTATTATTTTCACCGAACATGAGCCAACCTGAGCAGTAAAATCAGTCCCAGAGAATTTGAGTTGTCACAAACTCATATGCCAAATTAGAGAGGTAAAATTCTGAAAGGTCTTCCATTGAATTCCTGGGCTGCTTCAGCTCCCCAAAGGCAATGGAAATGAACTCTGAGAAATCACAGACGTGGCCACGCCAAAGACAGTTGCTCGGTTTCGGTGCTTTCTTAGCTTCATTAGCTTTTATCACCAATTAATTAAAGACTTCACCAAATAATCTTCCCATTTCTGGACTTATTAAAGAGGGGGATGTTTGAATCTCACCACCTCCGTTTAGAAGCCTACAATGTACATGCCTACATCTGAGCTAGACTTTGGATTTCCTTTCTAGTTGCATGAGGAGAAACCAGTCCTTTGACTGTGTGATTCATGCTGCCTGCTTTAGATGTGCACTTTAGGCAGAGATAAATCACACCCTGCTTGCTGAGGAAAGATGGGATAATTTTGAACAGGTTTTTATAATTGTCCCATTCATAATGCCCACAGACCCTTCCCATCAGATCATTGTGAAAGCAGCTCTTTCTCACTGTGCTGGAGGAGCAGTTGTAGTCAGGTAAAGACCTTTCAACCACAGCTTCCTCCCTGCATGAGCTATTTTTAGTGATGACAGTAGCTGAATTCGAGAGAATGAGCTGTAATTGATGAGCTGCTGCAGCAGAGCCACTCCTGCCCAGCCAGGGTGGGAACACTGGGGAGGATAAAGCACTGTGAGCAAAAAACTCAACCACTACCAACCCACTCTGTCTTCTGATTATCATCTTGCTTTTCACCATTTTGCCTTCTGCCTGTTGGAAAGATGCAGAAAGTCGGCTTGGATTAAAACCAGCTCTGGTCTGCAGTCCTGGAGGTCAGAGTTAAACCCACCTGGAGGTTGTCAGTGTAAACTGTTGAGCTACCCTGAAGAAGATTTTGCTGACTCTTGGCTCAGTCTTCAACCAAAGTCAATTACCCATGTAAGACACCCTTCAATGTCTTCATACAGGACCTGGGTGCAGCAATTGAAGGTTTAATGAGTTTGTTAGTGACACTAAATTGGGAGGACACAGGGGGCCTGCAGAGAGACCTCGACTAATGAGAGAGCATAACAATCATAGAATCACAGAATGGTTTGGGTTGGAAGGGATCTTAAAGATCATCTCATTCCACCCCTGCCATGGCAGGGACACCTTCCACTATCCCAGGCTGCTCCAAGCCCTGTCCAGCCTGGCCTTGGACACTGCCAGGGATGGGGCAGCCACAGCTGCTCTGGGCACCCTGTGCCAGAACCTCAACACCCTCACAGGGAACAATTTCTTTCTAATATCTAAATCTAATTTCTGTCAGTTTGAAGCAGTTCCCCTTACCCTGTCACTCTTAAACAGTCTCTTTCCATCTTCCTTGCAGGCTCCGTTATGGTACTGGAAGGCCCCAGTTATGACACCCCCAAAAGCTTTCCTTCTCCACGGTGAGCAATGAAGTTTAACCAGGGCAAGTGCTGCATTCTGCACTTAGGGTGGATTACTTTGGGTGTGTGGGAATTCTGGGGAATGAGAGGCTGGAGAGCAGCTCCATGGGAAGGGACTTTGGGTCCTGGCCCATGGCAAGTTGAATGAGCCAGCAGTGCCCTGGAGCCAGAAGGGCCAACCAGGTCCTGGCAGGCACCAGGGCCAGCATTGCCAGGGAGGGGACATTGCCATTGTCCTGCTCTGCTCTGCTCTGCTCTGCTCTGGGGCAGCCTCACCTCAAGTGCTGGGGACAGTTTCAAGCACCACAATATGAAAGAAATCTAAATCTGTTAGACAGCTTCTAAAGGACGAATGCTGGGGTGGTGAAGGGTCTGCAGGGGTCCCACAAAGAGCAGCTGAGGTCACTCAGCTTGTTCAGCTGGAGGAGAGAGCTCATCTCAGTCTGTAGCTTCTTCCCGAGGAGCAGCAGAGAGGCTGCTCCCATCTCTGCTCAGTGTGAGGACCTGAGGGAAGGGCTGGAGCTGGGTCAGGGGAGTTTAGGTTGGATTTTGGGAAAGGTTCTTCCCCCAGAGGGTGCTGGGCACTGCCCAGGCTCCCCAGGGAATGGGCACAGCCCCAGAGCTCCAGGAGAGTTTGGACAGAGCTCCAGAGATGCACAGGGTGGGATTTGGGGTGTCTGTGCAGGGCAGGGGTTGGTGTGGATGATCCCTGTGGATCTTTCCCAGCTCAGGAGATTCCATGATTCTGCAGTATGCACACATCAGCCTGCTTACCCTGCCTGGGAGACAGCTGTGAGCCCATCATGGAATGCTTGGTTCAAGGTATGAGCAAGCCACATTTCTAAGCCAGGAGCTTGTTCAGAGATTAGAAGCTTCTCACCATATCCTTTTTGACCAGCCCAGCATGCCTGGGGACAGCCAGGAGTGCATTTTCCAGGCCAAACCCTGCAAATAGATCAAGGCTGAGGAACTGGAGATGCCTCTGCAGCTGTAATCACATCAGCTCTCTTTACCTTATGTTTTGATGTAAGCTTACATTTCCTACCTCCAGGGAATCACAATGGCTTCTTTTGGCCTTATTAATCAGCTTAATTAAGACAATGCACCTTCTACTGTGTACCTACCCTCCTACTATTAAGGAGCAGCTCAGCTTTTCCTAACTTGTAAACTTGCTGCCTACTGGGATTTCTCACTGCAAGCCTCAGATTTAATCCATGTCTTGGAAAGAACTTCTTATTGTATTGGGAACAAAAGATTTATTCACTGCTATATATTCATTCTAAGGTAATGGGTAAATATAGAAATTAAACTAAACTGTGGGATGATGGTTTGGCTTGTACTGTTTGATTGACTGGTTGTATTTTATCCTCCTTCCCATAGCATTCCTCCTTTCATTTATCTGTACAATTGTCTGGACTGACAGGTTGAGGTCTATCAATTATTTCACTCTTTGTCACACTAAATTACAAAAGGCCAGGTTTCTCACCTAGGCCAGACTGTGCCTTCTGAAGACAGAAGGGTTTACAGTCCCTTCTGAAAATATCAAAGGAAGTCTTTAAAGCCCAGCCAGATTTTCATTGTTGGGAGTCTCCAACTTCATCAAAAGAAGAGACAGTCTAGACAAAACACCTACAAACTTCACTCTCATCTAAAAATGTAACTGTTGTTTTTGTGGGGAACCTTTCACAATTTCTGCCCAGATCCACCCAATAAATTACGTCTGCTTTGAGTTCTTCCTCTGTTTCATGAATCCTCATGAAGACACATTTGAAAAAGCACTCCCCTCCCTCTCATCTACGTTGGTGACCCTCCAGAGCATCAAATCCAAAAAAATACTGATTATGAGGGAACTCACAGGGCAGCATTTCTTTGCTTTGAGAGTTATGCACATTTGAGACCTCCTGGAAAGCCACTGAAAACCTCATGAAAATTTGACATCCACCAGACACTGGGAAATCCAGGATACACCGTGGTAGATGAGTCTCTACAGAGGCTCCATATCCAGGGAAACCTCTGCCCAGCAATCATACCTACATGATAAATAATGGGCCAATAATCCCAAAAGCTTCCTACACTCAGCTGCCAAAACAGGCTCCTCAAAACTCTGCCTATGCCTCTCTTAATGATTCTGCTTTGAGCTCTCATCCAGCCCTTTCCTATCCCATAGACCTTCTGTGGACACACACATTTATAGAGCTGGGGAATTACAGCTTGGAAATTCTTTCCAGGCCTGGATTTCTCCTGACTCTCAGCTCCATTCCCAGGCTGACAAGCTGACTGCAGCTTCAGTTAGGGAGGAAGTCTCCCAGGGTGATAACATGGTGACAAACAGAGTGGAATTCATCATAAAGATTAACACCTGGTGTCTTTCCTGTGGGACACATCCTGAGGTGCTGTCCCGAGGATGTTTTTCCCAATTGTCCAATGAGCTCCTGTCCTGTCCTAGCTGCACATAACACACTTTAAATACTGGTTGTCCATACAATAAATTGGCCTTTTTTCCCCAAAGAGCTCCGTGTGTGTTACTGTCCTTTCTCTCTCTTTGCAGCGCAGTGACCACAACCTTCTTTCTATTTGGAAGAACATCTCTGTTTCTGTTTTGTTCTGGTTTCAGTAGCTGCTCCAGTGGAGACCCACAGCACAGCAGGTGAGTGTCAGATTGGTTCTTGAAGGCTATTTTCCCTTTCTAGGTTCCTGTCAGGAAAACAGACCAGAAACATCTAAAACGCCTGGAAAGGAGGAATTGAAGAGCGAGCTGCCCACACAAGCAGTGTGTAGCAAAGCCAGACCTTGGCTCTGCCTTTCTGAGGGCAGCACAGGCTGCCCTGGGAGGGCCACGAGCTCCTCACACTCAGACTGAATAAAATCAGTCCTGCTCAGGCTCTGTGGGCACCATGAGTGCAGCACAAGCAAACCTGTCCCACAGACAGAAACCCACCTGAGGGACCCTGACACAACCACAGCTCACTGAGGAAATCCTGGCAGTGACTCACTCTGCTGTCTCCAGGATAATTCTGGATGAGATGGGAACCCAGGGCTAAGGTGGATGAACACAACCAGTCTCAGGCTGCCAAAGGACCTCGTGGCCAGCAGGTCCCAAGTGTCCAGGCTGGAGTGCTTGCACCTCCCTCAGCAGAGAAGCCAGACAGGCAATTCCCTGATGGGAGGAGTGCAAATGCCATGAGAACAGAACTGCCTTTAACACTGTTAATGCCACCTTGCTCTGTGCCCTCCACGTAGAGAAAAGGAAAGTTATTCCTGGGACACAGCTGCCTGCTATGACCAGAGGATGTTGTTCTGCCTTCCCTCTGGAAAACCAAGCTCAGCCCCACGGGGCTGTGCATCCACCAGCCCACCCAGAGCTCCCATCCCAGTCTGCCAGCACTGGGACTGGGACAGTGCTGCCCTCCATCCCACCCATGCAACAACCCACTCACAGGTGCAGAAGACAATTCTTTTAAACAGAGGAAATTCACAGGCACTATTAAATAATGGGAGTTCTAGGGGAAAACAGAAGCTTATGACAGCAGGACTCAGTTTAAGTTGCTCACACTTAGAGAAAGTTTGGAAGCTCATGTTTTGACATCCCTGCTGGTTGCTGTGGTGTCAGCAGTGAAGGGACCCTCAAGCTGAGTGTTTCTAATCCCCTTTTTTTTGACAGATGTGATTCAGTGCAATCCACTTGGCTGCATTACCTGGAAGCTGGTGGATGTGGAGGATTAAGAAGCAGGTAATTGCCAAAGACTTAGAGACCAGAACTATGAAATCACCAAAGACAATGCAGGTGAGATGGGTTCATCTATTTACATCAGTCCCCACATTCTTGCAGAAGCAGCAGAGCCAGAGGAATGCAGAGCCTGCACACATCACTAATAATGAATTGTTCCACTGTGACTTGTAATGGGAAGGTTCACTAATTAGAAAGAGTTTTTAAACTGCAGGGGGTGACCCTGGCAATGGCCAAGATCTATGGGCAGGCCCAAAGTTCCCTGGTGCTCTCCTGGATTGGGAAGTCATGAGCAGAACAAACTCCCCACCTCTGGCTGCCATGTGCTGGACCAATGCCCGAGTGCTCAGCCCTGCTCTTACCCAGCTCCTTCAGGTGCTGGTGGCATGAGCAGCAGGTGGGACAAACTGTGTGGGACAGAAAGGGGGCAGAGCAGGGGTGGCAGGCAAGGCTCCCAGGTGTAGCAATGCATTTGAATAGCTTGGGCCATAGTTTATACCAGGTGCACCATCCGAGCCATTTTTAGCTGTTTTTCTACATTTTTTAGTTTAGGCCATAGTTTATATCATGTGCACCATCCGAGCCATTTTTAGGTGTTTTTTTGCAGTTTTATCATTCTGGAGCTCGTCAAGGCTACTGAAACATAAATTGGGCTAAACTGGGACAGAAGAAGCTGAAAAACAGAATACCAAGATAAGAAGAACCAAGATAAAGGTGGGCAGTGATGCCCTGGACTGCAACCAATCATTTTACCTGCAAGATTCGTGCAAGGTGCGTGGACAAGATAGAGACACCAATCAAAAAATGTGTGATTGCGTGGACAGTAGTGTGGGACACATATTGAGAAAGTAAGAAAATTACAGCCTGAAAAATATTCCAGGCTGGAGCTTCTCAGCTCTGTTCCCAGCCCATGAGCTGGTCCAGCTCAAGGCTAGGGAGAATTTCTCCCAGGGTGATAATTTGGGCAAAATAAAAAGGAATTAATAACAAGACAGAACACCTGTTGTGGTGTGTGACCAGACCCTAAGAATAAAGTGTCCTCTCTAAACCAATCACCTTTGCTCTACTCTTAAAATTGCAAGTCATGCTATAAAACCAAGTGTGTTTCTGAATAAACCTGTCTCTTTCTTCCTGTCATGAAAAACAACCAAGTAACTGTACATCTTATGTAACTTAAAGGGTTAAAACCCCTTTCCACGGCTACACAGTAGTCTTAGAATGTATAAGTCGGGTCTAAAGTAAACAATAAATCTGCATAATCACATGGATTTGCTGTTGGAAGTCCTTTGTTCCTGCAGAACGGGACCTCCTTGCTGGGGCTGTGTCCCCATGTGCCCAGTGCCACCTGCAGCTGCTCTGGGTCTCCAGAGCCCTGGCCATCTCCACAGGGCCTGAGGGACACTGTCACCACACACAGCACCAAGAGGTGACCTGCAGGGCTCTCAGGTGGGAAGAGCTGCCGAGGACCCTCCCTACTGCAGCATCAGGCTGCTCCTGCTGTGATTCCTCCCACTGCTCCAGGGAGGGAGCTGACCCAGATGTTCCTCATGGATGGGAGAGGACATCCCACCAGTCCCCTTTTTTATGGCAGCTGCAGAATGTGGGAACCTTTGCCTGCTGGCAGTGGCTGCTGCTCTGGTGGAAAGCCCTGAGTTCCAGCTCTGCTCCCTCCCTTCGACACAGATTGATGGTGCAATGAGCCCAGAACCTGTGGCCTGGTCTCCTGGGAGAAAGGCAATGAAGCATGTGGGCCATGTCTGGAAATCAGATGCCCTGTGGGTGATTCATTGGCATTCCCTGTGCTCATGCACCAAAAGATCATCTGTCCTGTCCAGACAAGTTTCACCAGTGTGAGCAACAGCAAAAGCCAGCAATATTCCAAAATGACAATATCTGAGAGGCAGGATCCACCTGTGGGAAACAGCCCACAGGTGTTCTCAGGGAACATCTGGTGGGCACTGTTTAAGGAATGTGAACAGTGAAACACCTTTCCTGGCACAGAGAAAGCCATCAAAGACCATGGCAGGCTCCTGGCTGATGAAGGTTACACATCCTCCAGCCTCACTGCTCCAAAATCCACAGGGCAAACAGCTCTGTTCACACCTGCTCAATGCTGCCTTGGGAAGTCCCAGTAGCACCTGGCCAAGGGAAGGTGAAATGCCAGGCCCACACCACCTCCACCACTGCAGACACCACCCAACAGGCTGAGATGAGGAAGGAGAGCACTCTGCTGTCCCCTGCTCCTTCTGTCCCCACGAGCTCCTGCTGCACTGGCCACAGGGCACAGATTTCTGTGGCTCAGCCCTGGGACCACAGAGGCTCCTTTCCCAACAGCTTGGGACCTGCACTTGAGGAGGATGCTGGGCAGGTGCCTTCCCTGGTCCCTCCTCTCTGAGCAGGCAGTGTTTGCTTTTGGCTTCTCTATCAGCTCTGGGAAGGGCTTCTGGCACAGCCTGTGGCTCTCAAGGTGACCTGTCAGGTGTG
Source organism: Acridotheres tristis (assembly GCA_037013685.1). Classification (NCBI taxonomy): domain Eukaryota; kingdom Metazoa; phylum Chordata; class Aves; order Passeriformes; family Sturnidae; genus Acridotheres; species Acridotheres tristis. Next base: position 5,522,056 of record CM072913.1, on the reverse strand, counting down.
ACTGTCATGGTCTGATCCTCCATCCCCCCAGCTGCTCTCAGCATGTGCAGCCTGTGTCTGCCTGGGATCTGGGCACCTCCAGTGCCTCACAGGAATCCCAGTGCTGTGCCAGGCCAAAGCCAGGTCTCCTCTAAGGTCAGCTTGATCACAGATCATGGAATCATTGAGACTGGGAAAGGCCTCTAAGATCAAGTCCATCCATTACCCAGCACTGCCAAGGCCACCACTAAACCGTGTCCCCAGGTGCCACATCCACACATCTTTTGAAGGATTCTAGGGGTGGTAACTCCAGCACTGCCCTGGACATCTTGTGCTAGAGCTTGAGAACCCCTTCAGGGAGGGGCTTTTCCCTAAAAACCAGCCTAAACCACCCCTGGCACAACTTGAGACTGTTTCCTCTGGTCCTGTCTCTGTTCCCTGGAGCAGAGCCCAACTTCCCCTGGCTGTCCCCTCCTGTCAGAGAGTTGTAGAGAGACAGAAGAACCCCCCTGAGCCTCCTTTTCTCCAGGCTGAGCCCCCCCAGCTCCCTCAGCTGCTCCTCACCAGACTCCTGCTCCAGACCCTTCCCCTTGATGTGCATTGTTGGGTGTACAGCAGCATCTCTGCTGGTGCTCTCCCTTTTGAAGATCTCAATCTCCACAGAAAGCACCTGGAGCTCTGTTTCAGAGAACAGGAGAACGTTGGTCCCAGCCCTGGAGGTCTGTCACTTACACAAGACCTGGGCTAGCCAAGATGGAACTTTAGAATAAGAAGCATTGTGAGACAAATCATGAGTAACAAAAGAGTAAAAAGCTCCTCCAGTACAACTCTAGGACTCCCTCATGTGCTAAGAACTGCAGTCGTGCAGGTGGGATAGGTCACCCCCAGCCATGATACCCCAATGACTCAGGGTAACAAAAAGCTCTTTTATGTCCAATCATGAATCTGGTGGGTCTGGTGAAAGTTCAATCTCGATCAGGAATAGCAAGGACGGGCCAAGGAACTGTGGAAAACTTCTGATGTCACCCAGCCAGACCTCAGACACAAAACTTCACAGATCCAAATCTCCCTCTCATCTGCCAAGCAGAAGAATGTCATAATTAAATATTAATTTTTGTTTGGACCTTTAGAAAAATCATGGTATGGCTGAGCCCTGTCCCAGTTGTGTGGGACTCTTGGAAACACTGTAGGACTGGAGGGCATCAATATTACCTCTCTACCCCCAAACTGTTGTGAGAAACATGGTCAAGGAGGATGTCACATAACTGATGAAAATCATCACAGAAGGAACCAGATATAAAGTGAATAAATTAGATTGATTTATCAGAATTGGATTGATTTATCAAGATCAAGCAGAGTCCTGCCCACAACAGCAACAAGGATCTACACCGTGCTCTGGAAGATCAAGGCCAACAATCAGATCAGCTAAAACATGATTCTAATCTGCTGTGGCTGTGAATTAACATGGTGATAACAGAATCTGGGAAGAGATCCCTGATCTCCACACCAGCCTGCAAAAACCTTCCAGGGAGAAGTGCAAGCAGCTGGAACCGGGCAAGTTGATGGAGGTATGAACTGGTTCTGGCTGGGATGGTGAAAATTTTCCTCCTAGCAGCCCGTGGGGTGCTGTAGTTTGGGTCTGTGACTATGCTGATAACTCACCAGTGTCCTGGCTACTGCTGAGGAGTGCTTGCACAGCAGCTTTCCCTCCCTCTGTCCCACCAGGAGTAGTCTGGGCACATGTGACAAGTGGGGACAGAGCAAAGCTTGGGCAGCTGAGCTGATCTGAGCTGAGCTGATCAAAAGGATGTCCCACACCCTATGACATCAGGCTCAGCATTGAAAGCTGTGGGGAAAAGGGCAGCAAGGAAACACATTTGTGGTTGTGACATTTGTCTTCCCAAGGAACTTTGGGAACTTCCCAAAGCCTTGCTTCCCTGCAAACACCTGACTGGGCTGGGAAGCAGTGCATGATTCCCTTGTTTTGCTCCTCTTGCACACCCAGCTTTCCTCTACCTCCTAAACTGTCCTTGTCTCGACCCATGAGAGTTCTCAGTGCTGCTCTTCTGAGTCTCTCCTGCTCCCACTGGGGAGGGATCAGACAGTGCTGGGTGGATCTGAGCTCAGGAGCAGCACACACACCCAAGCTGCCTTGCAGGACCACTGCAGTCAGCCTTGCATTTGCTGCAGCTCATCGGGTGTCTTGTGCTTTTTCCTGGATGGCAGCACTGCAGCCAGAGTGAGAGCTGTGCTGTTTGTTGATCACCTCTTCTGAGAAGTCCCAGCCCACACCATCTCTTCTTTCTCTTGGACTGTAGCACAATGACCCTTGAGGAACCACTCGACCATCCCAGCCGCCTTCCCTGTGGGGCAGCCCCCTCAGCAGTTCAGTCCCTAATCTTGGGCTGCCTGCAAAGAAACGCCCAGCACAGAGAGAGACTCTGCTCCCTATCTGCATCATCAGGCAAGATTTCCTGCTCCTACAGTCTCACACATACTCATGGGCTTTATTACTTGATTTTCCCACCTAATCTGTTGCTCTCTGCTGCCATGACTTTGTCAGCCAGCACCATTCTGAGCTGTGGTTTATCCTTCCTCTCTGAACTGAACCTTAGTGTGGAGCAAAGCACAGTCCTGCCAGTTCCATAAATATTATTGCCATCCACACACAGCTCAGACCCTGGGCCAGAGCAGAAACAGTCCTGGGAGAAGGGACTATGCTGGGTGACAGAGATGGATAAACTGCTGGGATCCCAGGGGATAGATGCCTGGAGATACTTGACTCCTCTTGAAGGAAAGTGTAACGAACAGGGAGCAAAAACCAGTTGTTGACACTGTAAAATGGAGAACAGCATTTTTATCAGAACTGAAAATTGCTGGTGGTTTTCAGTAATTTTTGGCTGATAATTATCTGTGTTCAGACCAAAGACTTCCCAAAAAGAAACGTTATGGCTGAAAGCTTTTGAAAAATGCCTTTTGGACTTCAGGCCTTCTCAAGAGGACATTCCAAAAACAGCAGCTGTGAAATTCAGCCAGAAGAAACTGAGGCTCCAACCCAAAGGATGCATCCTGGTTATGGGGACACATGGCAGACAGGATGCTGTCACTCCTCGCTGCTGCGCAGCTTTCCCCTGCGGTACCAGCGCTGACAATGCAGTCATTGCTGAGCGCTTCCCCGGGGAGCTGCGATCCTGCCAGCACCGAAACCAGAACCGTCTGGGTCTCTGTGGCCAGCCAGCATCGCAGCCCTGCCTCCCAAAACGGGGCACGATTTATAGACACGGCGACTCCGAGCGTTCGCGACAGCAGAGGAGGAGAGCAGCTCCACGCTGTTTGATGCTCGGCTGCGTGGCTGGAGCTCGGAGCCCAAGGTAGGAGATGAATCCCGGCTGCATTCCTCACCGTGCTCGCTGCCTTCTAAGGACAAAGACATGCCTGCAGGGATTTGGGCTGAGGTGCTCTCCGGCCAAACTCATCCATGGCCTGGCAGCGCCGGGAGCTCCTGCGGAGGGACAGAGATGTTCCAGAGATGCTCCGAGCTGGCTCCTCTCGCCGATGTCTGCTACCCCGAGGAGCGAGCGGCTTTCCATCAGCGCTGGCAAACGCTACGGTGTCACCAGGAAGCCACAAGGCAGCAGAGCTCTTGCTTTGTCTTATCCTCCCCCGGGTGGTCCCCACGCAGCGGGAACAGCCTTTCCTCTGCTGCGAGTGCCTGCCCAGCATCTTCCGTGCCTGCCCAGCATCTCCCGTGCCCGGCCAGCATCTCCCGTGCCTGCCCAGCATCTCCCGTGCCCGACCAGCATCTCCCGTGCCCGACCAGCATCTCCCGTGCCTGCCCAGCATCTTCCGTGCCTGCCCAGCATCTCCTGTGCCCGGCCAGCATCTCCCGTGCCTGCCCAGCATCTCCCGTGCCCGGCCAGCATCTCCCGTGCCTGCCCAGCATCTCCCGTGCCCGGCCAGCATCTCCCGTGCCCGGCCAGCATCTCCCGTGCCTGCCCAGCATCTCCCGTGCCTGCCCAGCATCTCCCGTGCCCGGCCAGCATCTCCCGTGCCCGGCCAGCATCTCCTGTGCCCGGCCAGCATCTCCCGTGCCCGGCCAGCATCTCCCGTGCCTGCCCAGCATCTCCCGTGCCCGGCCAGCATCTCCCGTGCCCGGCCAGCATCTCCCGTGCCCGGCCAGCATCTCCCGTGCCTGCCCAGCATCTCCTGTGCCCGGCCAGCATCTCCCGTGCCCGACACGGTTCGATTGCGGTGCGGAGGCACCAGCGGGGAAAAGCTCCGCTTCTCATCAGTGCAACTGGGGAAGAGATGGGGAGCTGAACCCCCCTGAGAGAAGCTGAACCCTCCTGCGAGGAGCCACATCGCTCTTGTGGGAGTTCAGCAATGGAAAATCTGCTGTGGATGGACTTGACCTGACTCATCCCCCCCTCCTCCCGAACCTGAGTCAGGGATTGCTCTGCGGTTCGGGTAGAAAGTGAAACCTGCTGCTCTGCAGAGCCTGTGACAGGAGAGAATCCCCACGGGATTGTCCTGGGGAGTCCCCACTGCAGTGCCTGGCGTCGCTTTTGGCCCCCTCCCATTAAAGAGACGAGGGTGCAGGACAGGGCAGGACCAGGGAGGGAGGCTCATGGCCAAGGCTGTGTGAGGATCGAGGCTGATCCCGGGTTTGTCCATGTGCTGCATCCAGGCTGCTCTGGGAGAGAGGTGGTTGGTGCTGGAAGGAGGCTGGAGAGGGCAGGACGCTGGGTCTGGGTCAGGATGCTGGGTCTGGGTCAGGGTGCTGGGTTTGGGTCAGGGTGCTGGGTTTGGGTCAGGGTTTGGGTCAGGGTGCTGGGTTTGGGTCAGGGTGCTGGGTTTGGGTCAGGATGCTGGGTTTGGGTCAGGGTTTGGGTCAGGGTTTGGGTCAGGGTGCTGGGTTTGGGTCAGGATGCTGGGTTTGGGTCAGGGTTTGGGTCAGGATGCCGGGTCGGGGTGCTGGGGCTGGGCCCATCTCTGCTGCAGTGCAGGAGGACCAGCACACAGGAGCTCTCTCCATGCCCAGTGACATTGGGAGCTTGCTCCAGGTTCCACTGCAGCCTCTGAGTCCTGCAAGGACACCAGATCCTCAAATACCAGGGACTTACTTTGTGATGTCTACAGAGCAATCAGGGTGTCTCATAAAGAATGGTGAAAATGTCTGATTTCATTTTTTGTGCTAAAACTGCTCAGGAATTGCTCCTACTGGAAACACCCTTCCAAACACAGAAATCTGGATTTGGGAACCATGCCTGCTTACAGGAGTTCTTCCATCAAACCCCAGAGCTGTCAGTGCAGAGGAGCCAGTCGGCTCCGCTTTTCCTGTGTAGACAAAACCCAATTCCAAGCTGAAATTTCCTTAAGACACATCTTGTATTTCAGGATCTTTTGGTGCTACTTTAATCTCCAATCCACATATTGCAGGCCTATAATAATAATAATAGCAATAATAATAGTAATAATAATAGTAATAATAATAGCAATAATGATAATACCTTTTGTATGTACATAGCACCTTTCATCCAAGGATCTAAGTCACAATTACAGCCCCACACATTCCTGTACATTACAGCCCTATAATTCTAAGACTGTTCAAGTATCCAGACTTCAAAGGGAATGTGGATTTCCCCTCCAGCCCAGTCGTGGTGCCCAACATGCTGGAGATGTTTCAAAGGTGTTTCAAAGGTGCCTTGGCAGTAGCCAGAGGTAGTCAGAAGAGCCAGAGGAGCTCTCTGAAGCTAAAAAGAGCCTTCGTGGATTCTTTCCTTCCCTCTCCCAGCCCCTCTTTAGTCTCCCTGGGAACTCAGCACTGCCCTGGGATGAGGGTGATGCTCCCATGGGACCTTTGTGTCTGTGCAGTGGGAGGTGAAAAAACAGAAATGGTGTTGAAAGGAAAAGCAAGTGACAGCACAAGCTCATCTGGATGACTGCGACTTCCAGGCAAGGTAGAACCCACAGCATTTTATACAATGCAAGTTCACAGAAAAATTATGTTCCACTACAAAAACCAGTGGGGCTGGGGGAAATGGTAGAATTTTTCATTGTGAGACTTTTGTTTTTTTTAAAGGGTTTAAATGTTTTCAGTTGACTCAAAAAAGAAAGTACTCTGTTGTGGGTCAATGCAAAATGTTTTGGGGATACTCAGAGAAAACATGTTGTGTTTTGGTTTGGTTTAATTTTAATTGACTGGGAAACCTGAAGAGAACATCCCTATTTGTTTAACCCAAGCCAGCCTTTTTCCTCCTTTTCAGGTTTAGCAAAGAGCTGAACTGGCTCTTATTTACCCCCATCCATTCAGGAGGAATTGTGCTGAAGGTAACAGAGCTTCCTACAGAAAACAGAACTGGGGTTTACAGCATCTCTGGCCAAGCTGACATTTCCCAGCTGGGTTCAGCTCCTCCGTGGAGTCCTCCAGTGCTGCCCAGGAGCTTTGAGCAGCTGCTGCCTGTGGCTGTGAGGAGTGTTTGGGAAGCTGCTCTGACTTGTGGCTGCTCCTGAGTGAGCAGTGATGAGGTCAGCGGACATGAAAGGCAGGCACTAAATCTGAGAGTTCAGTGGTGCTTTTCTTCATGTGGTGGCTGAACAAATGGAAAGCTCAAGAACTTCTTAATAAACTTTCAGAAGGTATTTTAGCTTGAGAGGTCCAGACATGTGGCTGGAAAGTGCAAAGAGTCTTCAGCTCTTCCGGAGCACTGTTTTGATGAATTGATCTCAAAGAACGTTGGGAAGGGTTTGTTAGTAGTGCTTTAAAGATGTGGAAAAGAAAAGGGCTTTGAGGTCAACCATAAGGCTGGGACAGAGCTAGAAACCAGTTTAGCAAAGAGCTGAAGTAGCTCTTATTTACCCCCATCCATTCAGGAAGAATTCTGCTGAAAGTAACAGAGCTTCCTACAGAAAACAGAACTGGGGTTTACAGCATCTCTGGCCAAGCTGGGTTCACTTCCTCCATGGAGTCCTCCAATGCTAGAAACCAGTTCCTTTGTGTCTCCCACCTACACCACACAAGGCAGCAAAGCTTGTGAGCCACCTGTTCCCAAAATTCTGAGTCTTTGTGTCCCTTCACCCAGGAGAAGCCCTTTCCTCAGAGCACCTGTGGGGTGGTCAGTGTAAGGTCACCTCTGGAAGAGGATTTGGTCACCCCAGGGTCTCTCCAGGTGAGCCAGAGCACTCAGTGGAGGAGCAGGGTGGTTTTCACAGCGTGTGTGAACTCACCTCAGACACACCACACTAACCAGCATGGGCTGCAACACATTTCCTCTCCCCCTGCTTCAATAAATCACAGCTTCCAGCATTCATGCTTTTGTCACTAATAAATCTTCTGCTGTCTTACACCACATGAAAGCACAACAATACCTAAACTGGCAGGCACTTCCCTGCACAGGACGCAGCTGCAAACACAACCTGCAGCACAGGAACCTGCAGCTCGGGCCTGAGCTGGGGAGCAGTTACAGACAGCGAGTGCAGGAAAGCTGCTCCATGCTCTACAAAGCCCCACACGGGGTTTCCAGGGAACACATAAAACCATTCTGTGCAACAGGACCCCATTAATCCGTGAAACACAGGGAAGGAGGGCAGCAAACAAACCTCACCTGCACCTACAGTCAAGGTCCTGTCCTGCCTGTGGTGCCTTTGGTTCTGCCAGTGCCACACACCTCACCCTAAAGGTGCATCTCTGTCCTTTGGCAACCTTCCAGTTTTGGGATGAGGCCTTGGGGCAACATCTGGGATAACAGCTGGGGACAATATCTGACCATTCCCATGCCCCTGTGTCCAGAAAAGAAAAGCCAGACAGCGCAGCTCTATGGATCTGCATCCCATTCTTCCCTTGGGAGCAGCGAGCTGAGCAGCACAGAAATCCTGGTTTGTGTCCTCAGCCAGGATCACTCAGTGCTGCCTGGGGAGTGGAACGAGCCCAGAGGAGGCCTCTGAGCTGGTCACAGCCCCTCTGCTCTGGAGCCAGGCTGGGACACCTGGGGGTGTCACCTGGAGAAAGCTCCAGGGAGAGCTCAGAGCCCCTGCCAGTGCCTGAAGGGGCTCCAGGAGAGCTGGAGAGGGACTGGGGACAAGGGCCTGGAGTGACAGAACAAGGGGGAATGGCTTTGCACTGCCAGAGATATTGGGATATTTGGATATTGGGAAGAAATTCTCCCCAGCTGTGGCTGCCCCTGGGTCCCTGGAAGTGTCCAAGGCCAGGCTGGACATTGGGGCTTGGAGCAGCCTGGGACAGTGGAAGGTGTCCCTGCCCATGGCAGGGAGGTGGAACAGGATGAGCTTTCAGGTTCTTTCCAACCCAAACCATTCTGGGATTCTGGGATTCTAAGGTGAAATGCTCACATGGCCATTTCCTTTCTCAGCCCCCAGGCACTGAGGGGCTGGTGGGGACACTTTCAGGGGTGCAGAACCAGGGATAAAGCAGAACTGCAGAGTTTGTTTCCTGCAACTAGATTTTTTTCTTTTGTTCTTTGGGAAAGACAGAAGATGAATTTTTATCTAGAGGTGCAAATGTCTTTCCTGCAGGTTTCATACAAAGATGAACATTTGCTTTACCGAGGTTGAGAAATGCCCACAATTGTGAATTCTCTTGAAGTTTCAAGATGCAATTATACCCAGAGCCACCCCCACATCAGATAACATCCTTGGGAAGGTGACCTGTGGTCCTGTAGGTCCCTGAGATCCCCGATGCTGGCCACACATCCAGCATCACCCATTGCTCCAGCACCAGGAGGTGGTACAGGCAGGGGGAATGTCCCAGGGCTGGTGGCCTTCAGTGTCACATTAAAAGCCTTTTAGCCTGTGTGTAGGGCAGCCCCCATGCCTGCATGCCCCTGGTGTCCCCCACCATACTTGAGAGCCATTTCTGCTCCCCTTGCACCCCTGCCATTCCCACCATGGCACATGGGATGGATGACACGTGGTGCTTGGGCTTCACCTTCCCTTTGAACAAAGGGAATGTTCCTAATTGGTGCCCCCCGGGGATGTTCAGAACTGGAAACCATCCTGTCTCCCGGGCTCTCTTTGTAGTGGGACCTGTGGCTGCTCACAAGGAGAGACAGCATGTCCCTTGAGCATGTCCTGCCCTTACAGGTGTGTTCTACTCCCTCCACTCCCATGGGGACTGCTTTTCATTTGCAAATCCGTCAAAGAGGTTCAAACAGCTGCAGGAAGGCCTTCAAACAAGGCAAAGGGAGACAGAGAGCTGTGGATAGCTTGAGAGACCTGTCCATCCATGCAGGGGAGGAGACTGGGAGCTGCCCTCCTTCCTCACTACCAGCAAAGCCTGGGCTGCTGCATCTCAGAATGGTTTTACATGAGCCCTTTTCGGGTGCTTGATGCATCCCTGCAGGGCTGGAGGCATCACCTGAGCTTCCCTGAGCGCTCCCCCTGCTCTCCATTCTGGCACAGCTCCTGCCTCCACACGGGCTGGAGCCTGGCTCTGTTTCTGGGCTGCAACACCATGTGTGTGCTCGGTCCTGTGCTCCTCACAAAGACCATTTCTGATCTCTTTTGTGCTCCTACAAAACTCAAATCATTCCCCAAGACCCCAGACTCCCCCCAGCCCTGACAGCCTTGCCCTATCCCTTCCCACCACTTTTCAGAGTGCTGCTTGGTGATCCCTGTCCTGACCTCCTCTCCTCTCCTCTCCTCTCCTCTCCTCTCCTCTCCTCTCCTCTCCTCTCCTCTCCTCTCCTCTCCTCTCCTCTCCTCTCCTCTCCTCTCCTCTCCTCTCCTCTCCTCTCCTCTCCTCTCCTCTCCTCTCCTCTCCTCTCCTCTCCTCTCCTCTCCTCTCCTCTCCTCTCCTCTCCTCTCCTCTCCTCTCCTCTCCTCCTCTCCTCTCCTCTCCTCTCCTCTCCTCTCCTTTCTCTCCTCTCCTTTCTCTCCTCGGTGTCCCAGGAGCAGCAGGCGCTGCCCCGCCGTGGGCAGAGGGTGCTCCCCACTCTCCCGACAGGGCTCTCAGGGCTGTCAGGGCTCTCAGGGGTCCCTGGGCTTCCCCTGCAGATCTGGGGAGCGCTGAGCTTCCCTTTCCCTCCCCCAGCCGCCGCTGCTCCCTGACCCAGGCAGGTGCAGAGGGGGAGAGGCGTTCGCAGCCCCATCGCTGCCTTTTGGCACCAGAGCCCCTGCCAGAATCAAAGAGCTTTTCAAAGCAAACCTTAAACTCCTTTAATCGCCAGCGAGAGCTCCTCCCACACAGATCTAAGGGCCATGAGCTCAGTGTTTTCGTTGCCCCGGGCAGATTTATGAGCTTATTCTTCAAGACAGGGCGGGAGCGAGGGGAGGCTGTGGCATATTGCTTAGCCTGGGGGGCGGGCAGGGAGCACGGGGGGAGCGGGGATTTGCGGGGAAGGACGCTCAGAGAGCCGGGCGAGAGCAGGAGAGGAGGAGCGGGATGGGCTGGATGGAGCCCAGGGATGCGGCCGGCGAGCAGCAGCTCCTCCATCCCCCGGAGCATCCCTCAAAGTCCGAGCGCTCTCCTCCGGTCCTGGAGCTGTCCCGGAGCAGTTTGCAGAGGGAAGGAGGAGGGAGGAGCCCAGCACAGCCCCAGCTCTGTGCTCTGAGCATCCCCCCTGTGCTGCCTTCCCACCTGCTCGGCTCCTGCCAGGAGCGCAGCAAGTGCAGCAGAGTTTTGGCTGCTGCTGCTCCTGCGGCGACCTGGGCACCAGCTGGTGGCTTTGGGATGGGGCAGATCCTGCATCTCCCGTCCTGCATCTCCCCCCATGCAGATTCAACGATTCTCGTGGGTCCCTTCCAGCCCAGAAGATCCCACCAAGTGCCCCACCAAGCCTCAGACCTCTGCTCACATCCAGATACCTGTCAGCACCTGATACCTGTTATTTCCCACCAGCCCTGCCAGAGGTGCCCCTTTCCTTTTGGGCTGAGCTCCTGGGGAGCTCCCAGCCGTGATGGCACTGCAGGCACAGCCCCCTGCACTGTCACCTGCAGCACTGCCTGTGGTGGCTGGAAGGACCTGGGGGATTGTTCATGGACCAGTGTACTCCAGAGAGAACAGCATCCCATTAATCCCAACACTACCCACACTGGGAAAACGGCAGCCAAGTGAAGTGAACACTGCTGGATCCAAAGCACTTCCACCTTATGACATCAAGAGCAGAAAAGGAGCAGAGCCTATGGCAGAAAAGTGGCCTGGGAGATGAAGCAGCAGGAGGAAATGGGAAGAGATATCATAAAACTCATTGGAAATTCAGAGACTTCTGAACTTCCTTTCCCTTGAACCTAGAACAAAGAGCCAGCATGTCAATATTTTGTATAGAACAAAAAAAATTAATTAACTGTGCTTTAAAAACAGCAAAAGGCTTTGGTTTGTTAGTCCTGAAGTCCTGCAATGTGAATATTAAATGGCCTATCCATAAATGTAACAGCAGCAGGTGAAAGTATGTAAATGGAAAGTGTTTTTTTAGAAAGACGCCATGAAGTGAAAACATTGAAATAATCTCTCCTGATTGCACTTGTTACTACATTTCTACCATTTACAGTCCCATGTACACTGTCCATTTCCATTAGGCGTTTCCTTTGCAGTTAAATGAGATATTGCTTGGAAAACCATCCCACCAAACATGCTGTTCAGGCAGCTCTAGGACTGACTTCACTATTAAGGCATGCTGAGAGCTCTGGGACTCAGCCTGGAGAACAGAAGGCTCTGGGAAGACCTTGGAGCCCCTTCTGGTGTGCCTAAAGGGGCTTAAAGAAAAGAGGGAGAGCAACTTTTTACATGGGCAGATAAGGGAGAATGGCTTCCCACAGACAGAGGGCAGATTTAGATGATATAGAAATTTAGGTTTTGTTCATAGGAAATTCTTCCCTGTGAAGGTGGGGAGGTCCTGGCACAGGTTGCCCAGAGAAGCTGTGGCTGCCCCATCCCTGGAAGTGTTTGGGGTTAGGTTGGATGGGGCTTGGAGCAACCTGAGATAGTGGAAAGTGGAATGAGATGATCTTTAAGGTCCTTCCAACCCAAGCTATTCTGTGCCTCTGTGATTAATGGTCCTGCAATTGTGGTTTTGCTCTGAGCACTCCCACCCATCCCTCGCTCCCTGTACCCTCTGACCTGAGCTCCCTCACCACCATTTTTTCTGCTTGCTGTGGAGTTTGGTGTCTTCCCTCGGCTCTGCCCTGAGCCTCGACGCCTGACACACAACCCTGAAGCATCTGCAGAATCATTCTCATCATCCTCAATGCAGGGATGAAGGCACACTGAGCACTGCTGTGAGCCAGGGGACCAGGGAATTGTAGCTCTAGCTGGGCTGGCAGTTCCACCTTGTCCAGAGGACACAAAGGCCATTTGGAAACACTTGCTCAGGAGTTGTGCTGTTTCCCTGTTACTGTTCAGTCTCTCTCACAAGCTGTGCCTGATCCCAGAATTTCTCTGTTTGGTTTTCTCCTCCTTGCAGGCTGGGGAGCACAGGACAGGAATTACTGTTTCTGGTCAGTGCTCACCTGCTCGAAAGGGAAACACCAGCCAGAGCCTTGATTCAGTGCCAGCAGCTCTCCCTGCAATCTGGGGCTCAGGCAGGTCTTGGTTTGGAGCAGCCCATTCGGGTATCCCAAAATGCCATCATGCAGGAGTGCTGGGGGATGTTCCCCCTGGGGCCTGCATAACAACGAGCCAGAAAAAAGCCACTGTCACCCACGGGAGAACCTGAGGCTGTAATTGAGGTGCTGGGCAACTGGAGTTGGATCCAGGTGCTCTGCCCTTAAAATCTTGGAGATCCTGCTGGCACAGATGCAGGGGGGATGCAGAGCACACCTGTGTCCTGTGAAGTGCCCGTGTGGAGTCAGCAGAGGGACTTTGTAGAGTCCCTTTGAAGGAACCCAAATATCTGAAAGTGGGAAACCCTCCTTGGCCCTGATATTTTAGGTGTGGAAAAAACCAGTTCCTCAAAGCTGATAAATGGAGAATATGAAGCTGTGAATCCACTGCAGTGTGCAGAGCCCAGCTCTTCAAGTGCCCCTCCCTCATCCACAACCCCAAGCCCATAAAACATTTCCTGCTGCTCCTGCTCTGGTTGCCCTTCTCCCAGGCATTCTGGGCATTCCCAAGGATGAGACTGAGGACTTTAGACTGTACAGGGCAGGAATGGCACCTCCTATCAGTCTGCCAGCAGGAAAGAAGCTCAAGCAGAGAGCAGCCCCTCGTGTGCTGGCCAGCTGATAGTAGCATTTGGTGGCCCTGGGCTCTATCATGCCCTGAGAAGTGGAAGGCTCTGGAAGGTCTGCACCTTTGGGATGTGTTTGGATGGGTCCTGGTGCAACCCTGGGGCTCCTGTGGTGACCATGGCATGAAGAAGAAGCTGTAGATGGGCCCTGGCACCAGGCAAGCACCAGGCACAAGATGGTGACTTTGTGCAAAATCCCCTGGGCCAGGGGGACAGCACTGGCCCTAGGAAGGACTTAATTAAACTTTGCATTGGGATTTTGTGCTCTCTGCATTTTTTCTGCTCCCTCCTTCTCCCTGGGGTGTGTGACTGTCCCAAAGGTACACAGGGGTCACTGTCACTCCTGCAGGAAAAACTCAACTCCTTGGAAGCCTTAATCACTCCTTCAGCCCCCACAGCCTCCCCAGAGCTGTCCTGTCTGCCCAGGCTTCTAGAGGGCAGCCACACATCCTGTCCCCCCACTGCATCCCAGCTCCTGTGGCAGCTCTTGGGGTGCTCCCCACTGACCCATTGGGGTTGTGGTGCTGTCCTTACCACAGTGGGGGCTGCAAGGGGCAGATGTTGCCCATGGGGAGGGATCTGGGCTGAGGGGAGCTGCCTTCAGCACTGCTGCTCATATTGCTGCAGGCACCAGCAGTACTGAGCCTCCAAACCTGCTGCCTCACCTACCTGCAGTTCTATGAAAGAAAAGAAAACGCAAATATTAAGAAAAAGGCATCTTTCCCTCACTCTGCCCTATGCTGGATCCAGCCCTGTGTGACCTGGGAAGGGTCTGCTCAGCTTCAAATCATCCCTGTGTCCTGCACATCCCTGCCAGGGGTCTGTGTGGCACCTGATTCCAGAGTGTAGCTCAGAGAAGAGTGGATGATGCAGGGCCCCAGACTCCCAGTGGGATACTAAATTCCAGGCAGTTTCTCAAAATGTCTCTGCAAGGTGAGAACAGCTCCTGGTCCCATTCTCCTCACAGGAATCAGTGTGGGGGATGAGAAACTTTCTGTCTGGGAAGGCTCGTGAGATGCTTGGAGATATCTGGGAGCAGCCAGGACCTGCTGCTTTTCCCTCCTCCCAGATCCTGCTGTGACAGGAACAGCCTGGCAGCCTCCTCAGGTGTCCTGCCCCAGGTCTCTGCTGCTTTCCCAGCACAGAGAGCAGCACTGCAGGCAGTGCCTGTGCCAGGTTCCACAGCGAGGTGTGCAGGGGCCGGGGATGAGAGCACAGCAGGCACTGGTGTTTCTGGGGATGGGGCACAGAGCAGCAGAGCTGCCTGACCCCTCCATGGGGCTGGGGACACCTGAGACCCTTGGGAAAAGGGGGATGGCTCCTCCAGCTGAGCTTTGAGCCATGGTGCTTCTTGTGCTGGCACCCTCCAGGTTTGTGTCCTTCATCTCTTCCCCTGTCTCCACTCCCCCTCTGCCCCTGTCCCACACACTGCTCACAGCAGCAGGTCTGATCGGTCTTCACAGAAAATGGAGGAATGGAGGAGTGTTACTGCTCTCTTTAACTATTGACTAGAAGGGTGTAGAGATGCTGGAGCCAATGTCTCCTAGGAGTTGTGCAGGAGAAGGATGAGAAGTAATGAATGGGCACAAGATGAACCATAGGAATTTGCAATTTGATATTAGGAAAAATGGGATAGTAAAGAACGGGGAAAAGGTGAGGGAGTCTCAGAGATACTCCTAAGATTATCCAGGTTTACCTCTTGGACAAGATCCTGACCAGCCTCACAAGATGGACCTGTTTGAATGTGGATAAGAGACCTTCAGAAATGTCTTCCATCGTAGGATATCTGGGCAATCCTCCCAGCCCCTCCCCATGTACGTGCATTCCAGGCTGGGGATAAGGCACTGCAAGATGTGTCACATCCCTCTAGACCTGGTCAGGGTGTGGGGCTGTGTGTGCTCCCTGGCCAGCTGCTGTCCACACTTGGCCATGGCACTACTGCTGCTGCCTTTCCATCCCAAGGTGTCCTCTGCTGAGACAGACTCTCCATTTCTTTCCTGCAAGTGACAGCTGGACAGGCCAGCACAGCCCTGGGAGGGACCTGGCAGGGACAAGCAACACGGTGTCATTTTTATTTTTGTGAAAGAGGAGCAGCCTCGGCAAATTGAGAGCATTACTTCACCCCCAGCATTGCAGGGGCTGGTAGCCAGATCCATGGGGCTGAGGGGGGTCAGGATGCCATCCTAGGGCAGGGGCTGCCCCGAGCACCTGCACCCAACTGTGAACATCTTCCTGGTGACAGCCTTGGGACAGCTGGGGACTTAACTGCACCAGCCCGGGTGATGATTTACCCTGGGGACTCTGAGGTGAGGCTGCTCTACCAGGGCACATGCAGGGTGTGCAGTGGTGTCAGGGATCACAGCTAAGATAATAATTTAAGCACCAAGAAGTTTTTTCTGCTTTCCCATCCTCCTCTGAGCTCCTTTGTGCAGTCACCTCTCTGCTGCAGAGGAACCTTCCCTTATGCAGCTCCACTCTCCTGCACCCCCATCTTGCTGCTGTCCTTTCCAGGGAGGCCCCAGCAGCTCCAGCCACCTCTGCAGCAGCCCCGGATCAATTCTATGACACACACTGAGAGACAGAGCTGTGGTACGTGACACAGGACTGGCATTGGCACCTCAGCTAAAGGGGAAATCTCTCCCATCTCCTTGACCTCAGCTGCAATTGCACCGGCGATGTCACCACTGAAAACACTTGGCTTTGGATGGGTGGGACCAGGGTCAAGTTCAGAAAGGTGCAGGACTGAGCAAGGACGGGATTCTTGCAGAGAAACAGGCACGGTGGAGGCGCAGCACCGTCAGGATGGGGCGTGGGCAGCAGCTCATTAGTGGTGAGGCGGTGTCTAATCAAGGGCCATTACGAGCATCCTTTATTTTGCTCCAGAGGAAGTGCTGCTCTCCTCAGTGCCAGTCACTTTCTGAAAAGACAGGGCACGGAGCAAAGGAATTGGAAAGTTTTGCGAGCAGCTGCCTGGCAGCTCCATGCTCCTGCTGCCATCCCAGGGCTCTCTCTTCAGTCTTTGTAGCTCTCCAAAGCAATCCAGCATTTCTTTACATATTTGAATGTGGGGTTTAAGCTGGTATTTCTATGAAGAACTTAGATCTCACTCCGATATCCATACTTTCTCCAACATTTATGCTGATTTGCTTTGACAAACCAGCCCTGGCTGCACACTTGTACCTGGGAATCTCAGCTCACATAACTTGCTAACAGCAGTCATAGGAGCAGGGAGAACACCCAGCTCTCCAGTCCTCCTCCAGTCATTCCCAGTTCGTCCTGACTTTTACCTCCGTCACATCAGTTTGGTCCTCTCACTGGCAGAGTCTAATGGAGAAGCACCAAACGGGTTGGTTTTCCCCAAAGAGGGAGAGAGGAAAACTGAGGCCCCCTCCAAGACCCCCGGGCCTTGGAGCACTCGGAGGGTTCCCCCAGCCGGGCGTTCCCTGAGCAATATGGGATGGGGAGGGAGGCTGTGACCCTGCAAAGGGACACCAGTGTCACTGCAGCCACCGAGAGAGCCCAGGGGAGCGGGGCAGGTACAGACACGGGAGAGAGGGGCTGGAACAGACACGGGAGAGTGGGAATGGAACAGACACGGGAGAGTGGGAATGGAACAGACACGGGAGAGAGGGAATGGAACAGACACGGGAGAGTGGGAATGGAACAGACACGGGAGAGAGGGAATGGAACAGACACGGGAGAGAGGGAATGGAACAGACACGGGAGAGAGGGAATGGAACAGACACGGGAGAGAGGGAATGGAACAGACACGGGAGAGAGGGAATGGAACAGACACGGGAGAGAGGGGCTGGAACAGACACGGGAGAGAGGGACTGGAACAGACACGGGAGAGAGGGAATGGAACAGACACGGGAGAGAGGGAATGGAACAGACACGGAGAGCGGGAATGGAACAGACACGGGAGAGAGGGAATGGAACAGACACGGGAGAGAGGGAATGGAACAGACACGGGAGAGAGGGAATGGAACAGACACGGGAGAGAGGGAATGGAACAGACACGGGAGAGAGGGAATGGAACAGACACGGGAGAGAGGGAATGGAACAGACACGGGAGAGAGGGAATGGAACAGACACGGGAGAGAGGGGCCGGTACAACCCACGGGGGAATGGAGCTGGTACAAACCACGTGGATTGGGGCCAGTACAGACACGAAGAAACGGGGCCGGTACAACCCACGGGAGAACGGGGCCGGAACAGACACGGGGAACGGGGCCGCGGCCAAGGGACCGCCCCAGCAGCATCCCGGAGCGCTGGGTGCTCCGGGGCTGTCCCGAGGATCCCGTCCCGGTGAAATCCAGGGCTCTGCCAGCAGCCGCAGCGGTCACCTCCCCCCGGCCCCCCCGGGCAGCTCCTCCGAGCATCCCCCGCTGGGGTCCATGCACAGGAATCCGTCCCCAGCGCTCTGTGTCCCCGCTCCAGCCACCGTGGCCAGGGTAAACGCGGCACTGAGCTCCGGGAACACCGGAATGTGCCTGGGTTGGTGCGGGCAGCTCTGCAGTCGCAGCCCAAGGGACAGCCCCGTGCTGCGACACCTCAGGGTGAGCGGGGTGCCCGATGGGGCTGCCCCTGTCCCCACAGAACCATCGGTGCTGCAAAGTTCTGCATTCGCCCACATGGTTCCTGTGGCTTTTCACAGCCGGTTCCAAACCAAGCCCCGGGGACAGTTCTGTGCAGTCACACCTCACGTAACCTCATGGTTCCCTCTCCCAGGAGAAATATAGCCTGCATTACACATTTCTCCCATCTTTCAAGGTCTCCAGCGAGCATTGTCCTTTCCTTTCCTTATTTCTCTCCCAGCTAGCCCAGTACAGCTCTGGACATCCAGTGGCCGGCGCAGGACTGAGCTCCTCAGGCGGCGGGAGGCGCAGAGGAGCTCTCATCCGGCCCTTCCTGGATGGGTTTGGGTGCTTTGCTCCGGCATCTGAGCACCTGCATCTCAGCACAATCCAGGGAAAACCAACCCCACGGTGTGTATGGCACTCCCAGCCCAGCGGGGGTTCAGCAGCGAGCTCACCACGAACATCCCAGCCCTGGCTGTGGCTACCAGCGGTCCCCGATGGCTGCGGCACACACGGCTGTGCCCTGGATGTATTCCGAGCTGGCAATGCCACGGTCCTTCCCAAAGGATTGCTCTGCCAAACAGCTGTGGCTCGTGGCTGCAGCGCTGCCTGTAAACCCAGGAAGCATCTTCCTCAGGGATAACGTGTCTCCCTGAGAGGGATGTTTCCTCTCCCGATTAAATCCTGACATTTTTCCACAGTCGTTTATCAGGATTCTCAGCCATCACCCGTATGATGGCACCGGGACCACCTCTGGGGCTGGAAATGAACGCAGCAGTCTCTGTCAATTAACCCTCTGGGGTATTAACATCAGAAGGGGTATGAAACATTCAGATAATCAAGAATTTTAAAATAAGATTAATACATAAATAATCACAACACTTACAAACCTCTTAATCGCAACCCCCTCAAACCTCTTACAGGCTTTAATACTCATTTTAAAAAGGCAGCTCGGACACTGCTGGTGGCCAGCGCAACCCAAACCCCGCAAAGCTCTGAGTTATTGCAGCTATTGAAATACTTGACAGAAGGATCCCAGAGCAGTTTGCGCTAATTGCTGTGTAAAAATACTCCATTATGTGCTCAGACAATCAAAATCGACCCAGCAAGTCAGTTCCCCTGGTCCGCTGCAATCACGGAGCAGAGCAGAACATCGTAGTATAAACAGCGCTCGCAGAGGGGCGCGGGAGGAGGGGAGCTTGGCAGGTCCTGCCCAAGAGCTGCCTTTTTTTGTTGTTATTTTGCTTGGTTTCTAATTTCCACAGGAAATTTAATTTCGGGAATATGTGGCACAAACTTCCAAGCCGGAGGAAAGCCGCAGCTGTCGAAGCGGTCCGGGGGAAGCATTGCAAAAGCAGCAGCGGGGGCCGTACTTACAGGTAAGCGGTGAGAGGGCTCAGGTTCGCGGGCACCTCCGAAAGCCCCAGCTCGGAGCAATCCACCGAGAGCATGATGCCATCCTGCTCGCAGTGGCACTGGGGCGGGCAGGAGGGAGCAGCCCCCGGCTCCACGGGCACCGCCTGGCAGCGGGCACAGCACGCCAGGACGATGCCCCACAGCAGCAGCCAGCCCATCCTCGCCCCTCGGCCGCGGGCACGGGGTCCCCGGCAGGTCCCAGTGCGCGGAGGATGCAGCCCGGCAAGGGGAGGCATTGCTGAATGATCTTGGTTATTGGGTTTCAAGGGCTGGGCAGGGGCGTGAGACACTCCAATGGGAGGAGTTAAACTTTCTACTCTTTCCCTCTCTCTCTCTCTCTCAGAGCTGGCAGGAATTTCATTCAAAGGGAAGAAAAGGGGGAAAAAAATCAACCAAAAGAAACCTCAAAAAATAAAGACCTGTTCATAGCTCCAGGACTGAGACTTGTTTTGTAGCCGTGTTTTTGTGAGATAGCAAGGCTGGGGAAGGCAGAGCTCCAAGAGGACAGAGGAGTGTGAGTAGTGAGGCTGAAGTACCCTACCGGCACTTCAAGGGCTCCAGACTTCGGGACGCTGAAATACAACCCCAGATAAAGGACTCTGTGTCTGTGCTGGCTGCTAAACTCAGCTGGGACTGCAAAGTCAGGGTGCAGCTGGGGAGAAGTGACTGAGGAGCTCAGGACAAGCTCTTTGCAGGGAGCAACCATGCCCAAGGCTGTCTGTCTGTCTGTCTGTCTGTCCTCAACTCCAGCCCTCACTGTCCAGCAGCCCCGTTTGCTCTCTCCTTGCAGCAGGCAGGGGCTGGGGGGCTCCAGGGGGATGGAGTGTCACAGTGCCACTCCATGGTGGGACGAGGTGCTCCTGTCAGTTTTGCCCAGACCAAGGCATGCAGCAGCTGGGTCTGCAGGAGCTGCCCAGCACTGGTGCCAGGAGCAGGGGCTGGGTTCCTTCAAGAGCTCTTTCTAACCCTGGGTAAAGTGGCCAAAGTAGAGGAATAGTCCATTGAGTGGGGGCTTGAAGCTGTGTCATCTGGACCTGTGTCATGGTCTGGCTTAGCAAGGGACACTGCCACAGAGTCCTGGAACAAGTGGGGTGTGCATCAGAACAGGATTCTGTATGAAGGACGTGCCAAGTTCTGAGGCAGCAGAAACATCTGCTTGGCAAAGGGTGGTGGACCTGCAAAAGGAGAAGGCTGCAAAGGACAGCTCCATGTCCTCTCTCATGACAGCCACTGGCTGCTCAGTGCCACTGTGATGCCCTCAGTGACTGCTGCCATCCCATGGCAGTGTTTGAGGGACAGGGGTGAGCCTGGCCCCACTGCTTGAACCACACTGAGTCTCTGTACAGAGCCAAGCATCTCACCTGTAGCAGGGGCAGCAGCTAAACATGGGTCTCACACTGAAGACAGACAGCTGTCCACGGGGCTTTAGGTGGATCTGGTTCCTCCCTCTGCCTCCCTCACACCCATGAATGGAGTAGGTGAATGAGGCAGAGAAAGAAGGGCCCAGGTTGGGGTGGCTGCAAAGTCACCCAAAAAGTCACCCCTCCCACTGTAACCAGGCTATGGCAGAGTGCCACGTGGCCAAGGCACAGACTGAGAGATGCTTTCACAGCCCTGCTTCCTCTGGATGGGCCTTTCCTTCTGGCATTCGAGTTTCCTGATTGATATCCCCATTACTGCAGGATAAAAGAAGTGGAAGTGTTATCTGGGGTCAGGAAGGTGAACCAGCACAGGGGGAGACTTAAACAGCTCCAGCTCACCAGGGCTGGGGTTCCTTGAGACCTGTGAATCAGAGCAGGTGTCCCCTCCCCAAAAAAGTGCTCCAGATGGAGTTCAGGGTTTGGGACTGATGCACAGACTCTGGTGAGGGCTCCTGGCTGGGGTGATGCTGGACCTGAAACTATTTCATTGCAAAGTGTATTCAGATCCTGCAGTTTCAGGACTCCCTGTGACTGCTGCACTCATTGGAAAAATCATCACCAAGTGCAGAGAGAATTTTGGTTTGAGAGTAGGAACTGGTTTATTTAGAGTTAAGCTGCTTCCATCATGAACAGTGCTGGGGATGTCATTAATTCAACATTTGCAATGTCTTTTGACATCTCCAAATGTAAAACACTGCTTGGTGGGGAGATGGGGAGCCCTCCTCAGAGGGATGAGTCCCTGGGGTTCCTCACTAACCCCCCCTCCAGCTCTGACATGGGACATGAGCAGGGCCTGGAATGTCTGGACAGGCTCTGGCAGCAGCCAGGAATTCGAAGTCAGTCTGGACAAAGTGTCAGGCCTGTCACTCCTGTCTGCAGCTCTTATCTGTGACTCCTGCTCCTCTCCCTCCAGCCAATGCCAACCACATCACCACCTCCTGACAATTTCTCACTCAGAATTGTCCTCAGGAGCCCAGGGCTCTGGCTGATCCCACTATTCATACAGCTCCTACAAAAAATCACACTGAAGAGGTTCCTATTGAAAACTATCATTCAACTGAAGGGGGGATATTTCCTCAGGAAGGTCCTGACTGCAATTCTCACATTTTTTTGGAACAGCATATCCTGACGTTGGAGAGCTTTTCTCCACGTGCCTCACTTTGACTTCTCTGCTTGCATTTTATTCCAGCTGTTGTGGTTCATATCCATGTCTTTGAGATCTTATAACAGCTGCCAACATTCCAAGTGTCACTTATTCCAGCGTGTCACCCGGCTCCCGGCAAAATGAAGAGTCTGGACACCAAGCTGCTTGGAGGAGCAGAGAGCTTTGATGCTTCCACGGCAAATTTGGAATTTCTAAGTGCCTCAGGGGTGGAAGTGTCCTTTCCAGGCGTGTCTCGCTGAAGCTGCAGCTCAGTGGGAGCAGTGAGGGCAATGCCATCACTCGGCGCTGGCAGGGCAGGGATGTTTTCCTGCAGCTCAGCCGTGTTTGTGTTGTCCTCTAGCGGCAGAATTGGGGCTGCGAGGGGAGAGCGCTGCTCCACAGCCACCCCTCCTGTCTGCACCCTCCTGCTGCTCTTAAAGGATGGAGCTGCGGCTCTTGGAACCAAACACTGCGGGATTTGTGATTCCTGAACTTTTCAAAGTTAGCAGCATTTCACTAACTATCGAATTGTCTCATAATTCGAAGACTTATATAGAAGATGCTTCTATTTTCTTTCTTCTTTCTACTCGCCTGAGAAAATCTCTCTGTCTACAATACACTGAGACAGCATGAGAGGTGTGGAAACTTTCATCAAAGACAGCCAGGAACTGCTTAAAACACCTTCAGAGAATCAATGCATCTTTACCAATCACAATCCTGAGGCCTTACAATTCAACTGCAATTTGATTTTAGAAAAGATGGAAAGCACACTCTTCAGTACAGTTCTAATGCACCCTCATTTTTATTGTTAACGTACAAGAAAATAACAGAAATTTTAAAATGCTGAATAGCACTGTATAGTACCACTGGAATTCCCGGGTAGTTACTGTGAATCTGTTAATGGATTAATCCATGCAGAATTTCAAAATATTTTAAAATAAATGTTATTTTTTGTCACCTGCCACCTCTCAGTGGGCCTTGACTTTGTCACTCAGCAGTGCAGAGGGGAGGGAGGTGATGCTGCTCCTCCCAAGGTGATGCCAATGCCCTGGACATCCAGCTGAGGTCCTTCCCGAGCTGGAGAGCTGGTGATGCCAGCTGAGCCAGTGCTGGAGCTCTTTGTTTCTGTCCTCACAGGGGTCCCTGAACAAACCACAAATGTGTCTCCTGCCCTGCTCCCATGGGGCAACTGCTTTTTGCCTTCTTTTTATTTCCTTCCAGATTTTATAGGGTTCTGGACCAGCCCAGTAGGATCCCAGTTTGGCTGTTCTCCGAGGACAGACCTGGGTGATGCTGCCTGTGTTTCAGTGGTTCCAGCAGGGACTGATGCCATGCTGCACTCTGGGGAGGACAGCAGCGAGTCTCTCCTTCCAGAAAGCCTTGCAGGGGCAGGAGAGGATGCAGAGAGCCTTGAGCAGGATCACAGGGGACAGGGACACCAGAGAAAAAAAATCAGCATCACCAGGACTGGCCCTGACATCCCTGTGAGGGGACACTCACTCCTGGGACATGATTTCTCTTGAGAGTAAGGCTCCTCAGACTTGCCATTCCTGGCTCTTCTTGAAGCTGATCCTTTAGGTTCTGGGTGGAGCAGGTTGTGATCCAAGGCAGCAGAGATGGAGCAGGATCCAGGAGTTTGGTAATTCGGATGTGCCTGCCCTGCCCTATGGAGCCACCCAAGGTCAGGGGCAGAGGCAAAGGCCAGAGGAATGTTCCTGCAGACCCTACTCCTATCAGGGCCATCCAAAGGCTGGAATAGCACTGTCAGCCTCTGTGTGAGTCTGGGCGCAGCAAGGACTCCCAGAGTTTTCCAAAATGTAACAGCAAGCACTTGGAAACAAGCAGAAGGTCCCAGTGCCCGGCAGGAGGCTCTGGCTGGGGCAGGGGAAGCACAGGGACAGATTCCCTGCTCACTGACAGTGCCTGTGAAGTCACATGGACAAGGATGTTCAGGTTCCAGCCTGATGCCCAGGGCACAGAGCAGCACAATCTTCACATGCACTTTAACCCCTTGCTCTGGGAGGCACTGCTTGCAAAAAGGGCAGATCTGTGGCTCCATGCCCTGCAGAGGAGGGGCAGAGGTGAAAAGCCAGGTAGGAAACCTGTTAGGTGGACCAGATCCCTGGTCCAGTGTCCTACATGCTTGAGGACCTTTCTTTTGGAGCACCTGCACCTCAGCTGGGTCAGGGAGCCACAACCACAGCAAACCTTGCACATACACGAGGGGTGTTGAGGGGGGACCCTCAGCTCCAGTACTGCTCACCTGTCCCTGGAGGAATAAATTAAAACACAAGAAATTCCACCTCAACATGAGGAAGTACTCCTTCATGTAGGGTGGCAGAGCACTGGAACAGTTTCCCAGGGACATTGGGGATTTTCCCTTTGGAGATGTTCAAGACCCACCTGGACGTGTTCCTCTGGCACTGCTCCAGGTGATTCTGCCTTGGCAGGGGGATGGGACTGGATGATCTCCAGAGGTCCCTTCCAGCCCTGTGATTCTGTGAATTCCCCTTCCAGTTCAGACCTCCCTTCAATCTGTGCTGGCCCCAGCACTTCTGTTCCCCAGGAGATGGCCAACATTAGCAGCTGATGATGGAAGATGCTGCAGATCCTTGGGGCATCTGGCTGCAATCCTGCTGCTCCGGGTCTGGCACAGCTCAGGTGGAAGAGAAGGTGGGCAGTGGGCATTCCATGCCGTGACTGGTGCCAGCACCTGATTTCATGGAGGTGTCCAGCTGGGGATGTGTCAGGGTGAAATGGGCTCCCCGAGGTGGGAGCAGGGGCCCATTACTGTGCAAAGATGTGGAGCAGCTGGACTCTGTGCCCTGGGGACAGCAGGGGCCAGGTGAGAGCCTGGGGTGAGGTTCAGGGCTGGAGAAACTGTGGGATCAAGGAGCTGTGGTGCTCCAGCAGCCACCATCAGGCTCCCATGGCTGTGTACCCCCATCTTGGAGGGGTGGGTATCCCTGTCTCCTGTCACTTGGCAACAGCAACCCAGGCAGCCCCTGCTGT
Source organism: Acridotheres tristis (assembly GCA_037013685.1). Taxonomy (NCBI): domain Eukaryota; kingdom Metazoa; phylum Chordata; class Aves; order Passeriformes; family Sturnidae; genus Acridotheres; species Acridotheres tristis. The sequence continues at coordinate 5,497,323 of CM072913.1, read as the reverse complement.
GGCAGCCATGGAGAGGAGAGCAGGGAGTAGGAAGGGGGATCCAAAGAGGCTCATTTTGCTCATCTGTGTTTTGACCTCTGCACCAGGGCTGATGGAGGAGGGCAGTGGCTGCATGCTGCTCATCTGGAGCAGGATAAACATGAAGAACAACATGGCATGGCCCAGAACTCACTGGGCAGCCCAAGCCAGAGGCTTGTTTTGTTTTAGTGCTCTGTTGTCTTTCTCTCCCCCTCTGGGTTTCATGGCTCTTGAGCTGCAGGGCTGGAAAATTATTCATCCAAACCGCAGCTCCCACAACACCCTCTGTAAGCATCTGTGGCTCCACTGCAGCAGTGGGTGGGAGGTCATAAATTCATCATCATCACCAGCTTGGCCTCCTGTCAGGCAGGACACGAAGCACGGAGCAGAGGCTGTGCCTGTCACAGCCATGGTGTGCTCACTGGGCAAAACCTGCTGGCCAGTTGGTGTGACAAATCCCTGTCCTGTGCTTGTCCTGGAGGTGAGCAGCTCCCACCACAGCTGCTGGAGAAGCTGTGCTTTAGCTGCAGATGTCTGCAGGTTCACCTTGGCTGCTGGGAACACCGTGCCAGATGTGTTAGCCAGATGTGAGGGCCGAGGGATCCCTCGCTCCTGGGCAGACAGCACCGTGCCTGCCCACCATGGCTTTACCTTCCTTCCTCACATCTCAGGGCCACTGCCCCTGGCAGCTCTGTGCCACCAGCTGTGGGTGACAGGGCATCAGCCCTGTGCCCTGCCTGGCACTGCTGTGCACAGACACACAGGAGATCCCGAGGGACTGTGGAAGGTTCCCGGTGCCCTGAGGAGGAGGGACAGTCCCATGCTGTGCTGAGCTCCAGGGTGAGAGCTGGTGTGGGGCAGAACTCACACACCCTTTGCTTGGTCACTGCCATCAGAGTGTGGCCTGGGTTTGGCCAGGTTGTCCCATGTGGATAATGTTCTGCTCTTCTCCATTAATTCTGTCCCATTCTGAGGCTTTCCTCCTCTGCCATCAGCTGTGGAGCCAGACCCAGAGCCCCTCCATACAGAACATGGCTTTGAGCAAAGCCCAAACCGTGATGACTCTGAACACCACAGGGCAGTTCTGACTGTGGGCAAACAGCAGAGAGAGGCTGGGGGGCTCCTGCCTCTCCTTATCCCTGGCAGTTGCCCATTCTGGGGGAGGCAGGCAGCAGCACAAGTCCCACACACTGGCTGCCAAGCCCTAGAGAGCAAAACCCCTGGTCAACCTTCTTCTGTGCCCCTCACAAGGCTCCTGCTAGCCCATGGCACCCTCCCTGTCCCTGTGACTGGGCCTGCTTTGCAGGTAGGGCACTCCACAGATCTTGAAATCCTCGGAGGCAATGAGCATCAGGTGTTTAAACACCATAACCCATGCAAGGACACACAGGTGCAAAGGTTTGTCAGTGTTGAGTGCAGACTGCACGCCTTGAACAAGAGCCTGACACAAACTCATCTCTACACACCCCTTGGAGACCACCCATGCCCAGCACCCAGGATTCCTGGGCCATGCAAGGCCAGGAGAGGCACAGGCTGTGTCCAGCAGCACCAGAGAGGTGACGCTGGAGTTGGATCCAGGTCTGGTTCACCTGTGCCCTGTCTGAGGGCATGACACCATGTCTGGCATGACACCAGCCCTCTCCCACACCAGCTGCTCTCTCACTCCTTCCAACACTGGGAGCTCTGCCTCCACATGCCCTGCAGGTCAGCTGTGCTGGGGGTGAAACTGAGAGGAGCGTTACAGGTGGGTGGGATTGAGTCTCCAGTACGAAATTATCAGCATTTTCACTGCTCTTCTTGGGCTATGTTAGAGTGGACCTGCAGGTCCTGGCAGAAAGGCTTCTGTCCTGTAGCCCAAGAATTATTTTAAAGGCTGGATGCAGCTGGAAGGTGAGAGCTGGACAGGGTTGTTTCCAGTGGAGGTCCAAGGAAGATGGGGCTGTGTGCATGTGAACACATGGTCTTTGAGATTACTCCTTCTTGGGAGGTCTTGGGGTAAAACCCCAGCACTGGTGAGATTCTGTGCTGCTGGGCAGGTCTAAACTTCACCAGCCTGTCAGCTCCAGACTCTGGGCAGACAAATGCACGTTATTCTTTGGACCAGGTTTGACTCTGCAGGTGGCAGGTGTTGCTGCTCAAAGCACGGGGACCTCGTGTGCAGCCCAACAGCACTGATCCTGCCTGCAGGGCTGTGGAAACAAACATTTCCCTTTTGTGACCCTCACCCAGCAGCACCAGTGTGGTTTAGGAGCTACTGGTTACATAAAAGCCATAAAGCCATCAGGCTCCCTGTGAGCAAGGGCAAGGACTGGGCTCCTCCCAAGGCAACACCATAAATCCTTTTGTGCACATGAGAACATCCACTGAGCTTCACAAGCCCTTTTCATGTTGGAAGTAATCACTCATCCTCCTGGAGAGCCCCTGGCATGTTGGCATCTCACCAGGAACAGCAATGTCACTGGATGGTCACTTGTGCAGGCTGAGCAGTGACTGATGGGTCACATCCCATGGGTGGGTGACCCTGGCACAAAGATGTTGTGACACAGAAACGTTCCCAAACAGCAACTGGATCCAGGACAGTGCAGGTCAGGAGGGGTGAGGGTGGCCATGGGCAACTCAGGATGGTCTGGGCTATGCTGAGGCCAGCACTGCACACACAGCATGCCCAGCATGGGAGGAGAGCCAGCCCTGTATGGGGCCAAGGCTCTGCACTGCCTGGGTTCCTCCAACCCTCTGTGGGGCCAAGACTGCACTGCCTGGCTTCCCCCAGCCCTCTGTGGGGCCAAGGCTCTGCACTGCCTGGGTTCCCCCAGCCCAGGAATGCTGCAGCCTGGAGCTGGGAGCAGAGCAGGGGACACAGGGAGGCAGAGGGGACTGAGCAGCTCTGCCTGCAGTGCAGAAGGTGTCCTGTGTGCAGGGAGACACTGCTGGCACCCAGCTGTGCCCACACCTGGGCAGTGGCTGCAGGGGACAGCAGGCAGGACACGTGGCTGGGGGCTGCCCAGCACTGCTGGATGCTGGGGATGGGTGGTGCAGGGTGGGAGCAGGAGGTGTGTGGGACAACAACTGCCAAAGAGAAATGGGATTTAGGAGAGGGGAAAAAGGACACCCAACCAGTTTTTGCACCAATTGCAAAAGAGGCCTCATCCCAGTGCTGGGATGGCTGATGCTGAGATGCCCTGGGTGTCCCATCCTTGTTCTGGAAGAGGGAGAAGCTTCTAGTGGAATCACAGGGGCATTAGTGTGAGTGGCCAACTCAGTCACCCACCTGGGGCTCTCTGCTCCTTGTAACAGGTCTTGGCAGCCCCTTATCACACGTGTGGTGTCTCCTCACTCCAAGGCAGCTGACACAGGACATGCATTAGTGGGCAGGAGTGTGGGCCACACTGGGAAGGGTCACTGCTTTGGGACTGCACTGTAATCCCACCCTGCCTGAAGGGGAGAAGGGTAAACAGGGCCCCAAATACAGTTTTTTTCTACATGAGGAATATGTTTGTGAAACCATCTCCTTTTTTTAAACTCTTCCTTCTGTCCTGCACTTGCAGCCCAGTGAACTGAGTTGCTTCTTGTGATTTCAGTTTGTGCATGGCCACCCCTGCTTGCAGAGCAGCCATGTCCTTGCATGGACAACCCAGTTCCCAGCTCCCTGCTGCCAGCTGCTTACCAGCAAATCAGCTGCAGCAGGTGGCTTTGCCCTGTTCCTTGGTGCTGGGGAGCCAGCAGGTTCACAACTTTGAGCCCAGGCTTCATCTGAAAATGTGTCCCTCATGAAGCTCTGGGTGGGCTGGACAGAAATGTTGCCCCAGGAGAAGGAGCAGATGAACGACTGGAAGCTGCTGTGCCATGGACTGCAGCATCTGGTGTGCCCAAGGGACACTGCAGTGTCCCATGGCTGGGGACATAGCCTTCACATCAGCTGGACCCCTCAAAAGCCAAGCCTCCCTTCCAAGCACACACTTTCCTAGGGCTGTTTATTGTTTGTACCTAAGACCATTCCACCAGCTGAGACAAGCCAGCTCCCAGTGCTCTGCCCACAGCACATCTGAGAGCTCCACACACCAGTGCTCACAGGCACAGAGACCACGGTGCTCCATGCTCCTGTGGGGCCTCAGAGGCACCACAGAGCCCCACAGGGTGGAGTGAGGGGGACTGGAGAACCCTCCAAGCACCAGGAATCTCAGGAGATGCCCAAAAGAGGGGAGCATCCTGTCCAGCCCCTCACCATGTCTGCACTGAGAGGCTGCAGGGGTGCATGGCAGGACACTCTCCATCTGTCCAGGACACTGTCTGTCTGTCCAGGGGTCTGTGACCCCGTGTCACAGCTCACACCACGTTGGGGTCAGTGCCTGGGGAGGTCACTGCTCTCTGCAGGGCTTGCTCTGTGCCAGGAGTCCCATGGTGCCCTCAGCAGCCCCCAGCTCTGTGCAGGACCCTGCAGAGGGGAGGCACAGGGTGCCAGGAAGGGCCAGGTGCTGTTAGGGCTGGTTCTGAGCAATGATGTCCTGGATGCAGGTGTACAGGAGAATGTACTGGTCCTGCAAGAGAGAAAGGGGGGTCAGAGCCAGGTTTCTGACAGAGACCTCCAGGTCACAGATTAACCTTGCAGTTTGCTTTAAAACATCATAATTAAGGAACAGTGTCTGATAGCAGAGCAGGATTTGCTCTCTCAAGTAATCCATGATGGTCCTGTGTCACCACAGTCACCCAGAAAGGAATAAGCCAGCCTGCTATACCCATGTTTGTTTCCCCTTCTTCATGCCCCTGTGATGGAGCTGGGAGGAACATCCCATCCAAGCTGGAGAGAAAAAAATTTCTGGGCTTCCTCCAAGTGCCCCAGCAGCCTTTGGATGTGCTGTGGTGTTTGCATCCAAAACAAGAGCAAAGAGCAACTCCAGTGATGCTGCAGCCATGGAGCTGCTTGGGCTCTGCCACTGACCTGGGGCCATGAGGGAAGAGCTCTGGAGCAGGAGTTTCCCTTGGTGTAGTCCCAGTGCACCAGAGGCAGGTGCTGACAGCAGATCAGGGCAGATGCTTTCAGGCTCACAGAGGTACAGAAAAATCTGTGTGCGTTTAACTCATCTGCATTGCTTGTCTCTTTTCAGTACCACCAAACTGATCCATCATGTCCAAATGTGGGCTCAGAGGTCACAGGTCCCCTGTGTGTTTGATATGAGGTTCTGCCCAAATGCCAGGCTGCCCCAAAATGACACCAGGCTACAAAGCCAGGACTGAGGAAGGTAAATGGGGTTGTACTGAGGGCACAGAGCTGGAGGGCAAGGCCAGCCCTCCATGGTGGGGGTTGGAATCACATGGCAGTGGCCAGGGGGGATTAGGACTGGCAGAGGGGCCCCAGCAGCATTCCCAACAGCTCGTTAATGCTCTGGCTGAGCTGCAAGTCACGAGGAGCCTCCTCCCTGTGCTGGGGGGTCAGCCTCACCGAAGGGCTGGGAATGCCACGGATCACACAATGGCTGAGGCTCCAGGTCACCAGAGCGTGTTTTCAATGAGTCAGGTCTGATTGTGAAATCGGCAGTGACAGCCCAGGGCTGCCTTCAGCCCAGCCACACTCAGTGCTGGCCACATGCAAGAGCACATCCCCAGGGACACACACCACACTGGAGCTGCTGGTGCTTAATATCCATGGCAGTTATCCCTGAACATCCATCAAAGGTTCATCTGCCCCCCAAAATCTGCTGCCTCCAGCACGACAGCAGCAGATGACCCCGCCAGACATCAGGGGTGCTGGCAAGCCCCCAGAGGGGGGGAGGAGGCTGGAGGGCAGCCCTGCTGCTCTGAGGGAAAGCAGCTCCTCTGCTCCCCCCTTCAGCGGGCCAGCAGTGTTTGATGGGCACTTGCTGTGCCTTTATGGGCGAGTTGTGTCCCTGCAGGGAGCACAAAGCAGCTCTGCAGCGAGGGCAGCGCACGCCGTGCCCTCCTCTGGCTCCCACCACGCACATGGTTCACATTAATTAAGAATGTAATTAGCTTCTTGAAGGAGGCTCTGCAGCTGGGAAGCCTTGGAGAGATCTTTCCCAGTTGTGCCGTGCCCTGTGGGGTGTTTCCAGGGCTGAGCATCAGCTCATTCAGCAGCTGCAGCAACTGAAGCATGTCCAGAGGCACTGGTGCCACGAGTGCCCATCAGGGCTGGCACAGCGAGGCTGGGCTGGCATGAACGGCCCCATCAGACAGTGCCACGGCCCACAGGGCACCTGCTAATGTGGCACTGTGTCCTGTTGTCCCCCTGACGGCGGCCCAGCTGTGACACCAGGCTCTGGGTCTAGGGGATGTAGCAGGAAAGGCACTGGCCAAGGGGATACCCAGCAGATTCTGGGTGCCCAGGCTGACAGCCATGCCCAGGAGGCAAGGGTGAGCAGGCAGATTGTGTAGGGTGACACCCTTCCTCGAGTACAATGGGAAGAGTGCCTTGATTTACTGTGAGCTCACATGAAATTGAAGTGATCTTAACTCAGAACCGAGGAGATGGAAAACTCTTGCCTGGGAAAGGTCAGTGCCCTCAGCCCTTGGTGGCTGGCAGAGCCACAGGGTGGGGAAGAAGCATGAAATAAATCCCTGCTGAGGCTGGACAGGCTCCCAGGTAGCACCCAGAAGTGGGCAGGATGCTGCCAGCTCCAGGCAGGTCAGCACAAAGACTCTGCTCCACCCTCCCCACCGCTCCTCCTTCCCCCCTACCAGAGTTGGGGTCATGAGGCAGCAGCTCCTGGCCAGCTGGAGAGTCACACCAAAGATGTCCACGGTTCTCTCAGATTTCATCTGGTACAACAGGCAATCCAGGGAGATCAGTGTCCCCATCTGGCTCATGTCACCACTGCAAGGGACAAGGAGGGCTCAGTGATGCCAGGCCAGGCTGAGCTGAACCCCTTTGGAAGAGGGCAGCAGTCCAAGGAGCCATGTGGGCACTGTGAGCTCTCTGTGTGTGCCAGTGAGGATATCAGGGCTGCTCCCAGTGTCCCTGCAGCTACCCAGGGATGGCCTGGGCACCTCAGCCTGGGAATGCTTCCCCCAGCCCAGCCCTGTTTGCCCTGTCTTCTCCCAGCCCCTGGCAGAGCACTGTGACCTCCCAGGCTCAGAACTTCCACTGGCTCCCACGGACAGATATCAACATGGCCCGGGGCATGCAGAGGAAGGTTTTTTGGCACTGTGCAGCCTGGTGGCTCCCAGCATGGGAGGCTGCCCATGGATGCAGGGGTAACCAGGGGTACCTGCAGTGCAGCAGGAGAGGCCCCACTCTCCTCCAGTGGGGTGTGCACCGTCTGACAGCCAGCAGCAGCTCCACCAGGCTCTGCACATCAGGCTGCTTCTTGCTGCTCCAGAGTGTGTACAGGAACCTCTGTACCTGCCTCTCCTTTGCTTTCTTCTCCTGTGAGACACAAAGAGCTGACATGGACGTTGGGGAGGGATGGGCAAGTTTGGATGCAGAGGAGCCCCAGTTCTCCCATCCTGAGGCTCTCTGAGGCTTTCCCGAGCTTCCTGCCAGCTTCTGTAAAGCTGTCCAGGCACCTCTGCTGGGGCACTGCCCACCACCCACACTGCAGGTACCAGGACTCTGGCAACCTGCTCTCCTTCCCCACAGCACCCTGACTTGCTCCTGGAGAGGGAACTGACAACTGGGTGGGCCTTTTCAAAGGGTCAGACAGACCTATCAGCAGGGGGTGGGGGAAGCCCCCAGGGCCTCTCCCACGAATCTCCTGTGTCCACTCAGTTCTGGATGTTGCAATCCAGACTCACTCCTGCATTTGTGGACTGCTAGCACTCTTTTCTTGCAGCCTGAAGTCCCACAGACCCTTCAGCCCTTACAGATCCCTACAGACCTACCCCCACCCCAGGAGGTGGGAGCCAGGACAGCCCCATGGACACACACGTGTTTCAGTTTGAGCTGGGTACATCTCCATCCCGAGACAAGCTTCTCTGTGTCACACTGGATGGTCAGAGTCTTCATGCAGAGACAGTCTCCTTCCAGGGGCCAGCACACCTCACCTGGGACCTGTGTGCAATAAGAAATTTGGCTTTCTATTGACGGTCATTGTCTGTCATATCAGTCATGGTCGTCAGGGTGTGTGGTGGGGCTGGACCAGGAACACTCCCAGCATCTCTCCATGTCAGTTCACCCCCACCTAACACCTGAGGGAGTTCCAGGAACACCAGCAGGTTCAGCAGCTCACCCAGGAACCCAGAGCTGCCTGTCAGCTCTGCTCTGAGAGGGAATCTGCTCAGCCAGTGTCTGCACCTTGGCAGGGCAGAGCAGGAGCTGCTGCCCTTGGCCCCATGCAGAAGGGCACCAGCTGAGTCCGGGCATGGGGGGCACACAGAACCTGTCTCCCATGACAAGCTGTGGGAACATCTGGACACAGGAAAGGGCCAGCTTTAGCTAAGCTGAATCTGCACCCAGGACTCAGGAGGAGTGAAGAATTTCAAGAGCTCTGCTAGTTCCAACTGCACTGAACAGATTCCCACTCTGCCATGGCACAGGTGGGCACAGTGCCTTACCTCCCCCTTCTCCTGCCATGGGAGAAGTGTCAGGATTGTGTGAACATCCTGTTCCCACACCAGGGTCCAGAAGTCCTCCATGGTCAGTTTGTCAGGGCCATGGACAGCCAGGTAGTCCCTGCTGGAGCTGCAGCCCTGGGTGGGCAATGAGAATGTTACTCTCCTGCTGGAGAGGGTGCTCTGTTGGCCCAGGTGGCTGCAGGAATGGTCAGGAAGAGAAGAGAGCTCAGCAGGTCAGGAGGCAAGGAGAGAAAAGAAAGGGAGGCAAGTGAGGGCAGCCCAAACTGGGCAGGCAAGGGAAGCGATGTCCTCAGTCCCTGCAGTCCCCTCTTCTCCACGCAGGACCACAGTGACAGGGACCAGAGGAGCAGTGCAGGACCCAGGGCACAGGAGCACAGCCAGGAGGGGGGACCCAGGCACAGGGTGGGCATTGCTGCTGGGGGGAGACTCACCGGGACACGCCACACCTGCAGCAGCCCCGAGAAAGGGCCCTGCTCCAGCAGGGCAAACTTCACTCTGGAGCGATCATCTGCAAAGGAAGGGGGAGCTGGAGGGCTTCAAGGCAGTCTTGAGCTCCAACAGGTTTTACAGACTGACTGCCACACAAAGCCAATCCTTCCTTCAGCATTTCTTGGCAAAGGCACTCCCTTCTGCTCATCTCCAGCCTGTGGAAGTTGGCTCCCAAAAGACAGGTCTCTGTCCCAGGATGCTGTAGTGCAGGTCACTGAGCCAATGGAGATCTGCCTCTCTCCAAGGATGGAGAGCCCATGGGGGCTCTGGGCCTCTGTTCCACTGCTTGACCATCTTCATGGAAATTCACTACTCCTTCTACTGAGTTGGATTACCCTCCCAAATCATCCCCCTTGTCTCTTGTCCCTCCATGGCACACCTCTGAGAAGACTCCATGTCTTCCCTGTGCCTTCCCAAAGGCAGCTGAAAACAGCAATAAGAATCTCCCCTTTGCTCCAGGCTGAGCAAACCCACCTGTCCCAGTCCCAGACACCATGTGCTCCATCCCAAACACCTCAGTAACCTTCTGGGGGAGTCACCAAAGTCTCAAAGTACTTCCTTATGCTGTGGATTACTGGCCCTGGCTCCATGCAGGAGGAAAAGGAACAGGAAGGAAGAGGGTGCAAGGTGTCACAGAACTTACATGGCAGGATGCTGGAGGAGGGCCGTGTCTGCTGGCTGCCTGAAGATGGTGATGCAGAGCTGGCTTCTTCCTTGACAGCTTCCAGGAGGGCCTGCCGGGGTGAGAGAGAGTGAAGGAGGCAGTGAGCAGGAAGGGTCATGAGCAGGGGGAGCCTCCTGAGGACACCTGGATTTGGCAGAGAGGGGTCATGGCTGCACATGCAGAAGCGTGAGCAGGAGTGCCACGAGAGCAGCTCTGGAGTGGGCTGCCAGGGCTGTGCCCTGCTGCCAGGAGAGGGCTGCTGCTGTCCAGGAGGGCACCTGGGAAGGAGTGGGTGGTGGACAGACCCTGAGCAGTGCAGAATGCATGAGGGAGCTGTGTGCCTGGGCATGCAACGCTGAGGAGAGGGGGCACTGCCAGAACACCCAGGAAACTGGGCCATGGGGCCCACTCAGGAGGCACTTACAGGGTGTCCTCCAGCCCCAGCAGGTTCAGTCACTCCCCAGGTCCCCTCAGCACACACAGCCATGGCAGCACTCCCTGCACCTGCCCAGCTCTCACCTCATACTCCCTCAGGAAGCCCATGTGGGACTTGGCTGCCTTCTGGGCATAGTGCTGGGCAAAGCTCTTCAGTGGGATGGGGCAGGACCTGGGGAGAGAGCCAGGGCACAAGGGTGAGGCTGAGCTCATTCAGCAGCACCCAGGCTGTGTCTGTAGCACGTGGACAGGGCTGTGAGCAAACCTTCACTCCTCAAATGCCAGGGGTGTCCCAGGCACCCAGCCCAGCTCTGGCCTGTGACAACCTGTCCTCCCCTGGACAGAGGCAAGTCTCAGGGGTGACACAGCCCAGGGCTCATTCCCAAGAGACAGCAAGGACAAGGACATCCTGTTCTGCATGAGGGAGGAGACAATCTGGCCACAAAGACAAGTGCACGACCTCCAGATGTAGCCCCAAGACAATGGAAGAGTGGTCAAAGCCAGGCCCATCCTCTTGGCCTCCATTAGGAGGGATGTCCCAAGGTCACCCAGCTGCCAGGAGCCTCTCCAGTTTCTACATATCTCCAGGGCATGCCTATGGGCTGGGAAGCCAGAGGCTGAGGGAAATGCCTTCCCCAGCACAGCTCTGCACATCTCTGGCATTGGGGCACCCAGGAGACTGCACTTTGTTCTGTGCTGGGCTCCCTGTGCTGCAGGGAACAACCTGCCTGGTGCTGACCCCACTCACAGCACCAGGTGGGATGGCTGGCTGGGCTTCCCTGGCCTTCTGTCCTGGAGCCAAGGCTTGCCAGGAGGGGTTGTGGATCGGGGTGGGCAGATGGCAAACCATAGCAAGGCCTTACCTCTCTGTCCCTGATAAATCCAGGAGAGGCTCCTCCAAGATCTTGTCCAGAATGCAGCTGTGCAGGAAAATGTACTGGGACTGGAAGGCAAAGGCAGACAGCAACACAGACTGTCAGGCTGCAGAGACAGCACGAGAGGGTGGCTATGGTCTCTCTCCTGAAGGGCAATCCTGACACCTTGTTCCAACCCCAAGGACTGGAGACAGGAGACAGACAGTGGAGCATCACAGACCAACAACACAGTGTGAGTTAAGAATTGCCTGCAAAGGGCCTGATCCTGTTCCTCAGTGCTCCAGGCTGTTTCTGAGCCTCCTGGAGGTCTCTGAGACTCTGCATGTTGCTGCTGTGGGTCTAGCAGGGCGTGAAGCAGCTGAACCCCCCCCCAGCAGTTTCCACTCCAGCTGAGCTGCTGCTTTCAGCAGCAGGATGACAGTGACGGGCTGAGGACCAGCCTGGGGCTGCTGGGGCTGGCTGGCCAGCTCATCCAACTGCAACTGTGCACTTCAATGGAATGAAGTGAGGGGCCAGGGGAAAGAGGGAGCAGAGATCTCACCAGGGTCTGAATCATCAGGTAGCGGTTCATGCGCAGGGAGTGAACCACACCGAAGATGTCCACCACCTTCTCCTGCTTCATCTGCTGCAGCAGCCGGTCCAGGGCAATGAAGGTGCCAGTGCGGCCCACACCAGCACTGAGAGCACACAGGGAGGGTTAAAAGGGTTAAAGACACGACAAGGCCTGACACCACAGCCCACGGGCTCCCTCCTGCTACTGGACGTGCTCCCAAACGCTCCCTGGGCACCACCCGAGCACACCCAGGCATTTTTCTTTATCAAAACTAAGCATTTAACAAATTGATTTATTTTATGCTATTTGCATTACTTTGGGCTTCATTGATCTCAGCCTCTATGACCAAGTAAGACTCTTGGAGAGCTGCTGGATGGAAATTCTAATGATTGGTTTGATGTGGAGATCAATTGACCATCCTGGGAAATTGATTTTTGTACCAGACTTTGTATCAGACAGGTAAGAGGAACAAATTGTTGAGAACACTTGATATTTGCATGTCTGAAGGTGGGATGAACTGTAAGAGGAAGAGGATTAATATATTATTAATATTTAATCTAACAATATCATTTACTTGTGCTTGTAAAAATAATGTCCTAAGGTTCCACATCCTTTCAGGGGTTTATGGAATGCTAAGCAGGGTATGGGGCTGAGGAGCCATTCAGGCTGCCCTGGCTTGGAGCTGACCATCTCCCCGTGGGGCTGGGGACAGGCTGCCAGCACACCTGTACCCCTCAACACGTGAGCAGGAGGCTCCACAGAGCAGCTGAGTCTCCTGGGCACTGCTTTCCCTCAGTCTGTGCAGAGTAGGACCCTCATCCCCCTGCTCTCTCCCACCATCCCCTGTGGGGAGAGCCTCACCTGCAGTGCACGAGGGTCGGCCCTGCATCCTTGGTGCTCTGGATGTGCTCCTGGACCAGCTCCCTGAAGGTCATGATGGACGTGGTGGACTCGGGGATGCCGTGGTCGGGCCAGGCTGTGTAGTGCAGGTGGGACACGAACCGCTCTGCCCGCTGACCCTCCTGCACGGGGGTGGGTGATGGGTGTGCAGCCCCCAGAGGCAGCTCACACCCCACAGCCCTGGCACCGCCTGGGCACTTGAGGACACCTGGCTCAGCTGCAGGGAACAGCCAGCATCAGGTCTGTGTGGGGAGACAGGTTGAAAGGACAGTACAGAAGGCAATCTCTCCCGATGAATTACCGTGGAAACATCCGTGCCTGCCCAGTGAGTTTGGATGTTAGAAAAGAGTGGGTTAGCTGGCCACCAGTTGTAGTTTGAGTTGGAGCTTGAGACTGAGAGTCTGCTGCAATTGGGAATGGAGTTGGGGATGGAGTCGAGGATGGAGTCTGCTGCAGTTGGGATGGAATGTGCTGGCTGTGTTGTGAGCAGGAAGGGACATGCAGTCGTGCAAGGGACAGATAAGGTAAGAAGATGCTGTGTGAGGGATAGTCAGGGTAAGGTGGCCAGGTAAGGGACAGGCTGGGGTTGAGCCAGTTATGCAGAGAGGAGACAAAGAGTCAGAGCTGTGTGGAGCTGCCTATGAGGGAAGGAGTCAGAGCTGTTGGAAAGAAGTATACTGAAAGAAGGCATGAAAAGTTTCTAACAAAGGACTGATGGTGATTCCAGTCCAGTCTGTCTCGACGTAATAACTGCAACAGGTCTCACTGCCTGGTGGCTTCTGCTCCTCCATCTTCCCCCACAGCCCCCTGCCATGCCACGTGGAGCTGGGAGGGAGGACATCTGCCTTTGACTGCCAGGGAACATGCCCTGGAAAGTGCAGGCTGTCCCAGAGCAGGGACATGGAAACCAGAGAGCAAGGGTGGAGAGCAGTGTGACACATGCTGGACACCCCCGTGTCACCCATCTGAAGGGGCAGACTGCTTCTCAGGGCTTGGATCTTCTCTGAGCCCCACAAATGGCAGGGCAAGGTGCCACCAGCACTGAGGAGAAATGCCAGTGCCCACCCCAAGCCCCTGCCAGGTCCCCAAATCCCCTGGGATCTGAACTCACGTGCCACAGCTTGAATTCCCGGATGGTCCATTCCTCAGAGCTGCTCTGCATCAGCAGGTGGATCTGCACCTGCCCATAGGACACTGGGGCAGACTCTGATGGCCAGTAATGATCACAGAGGACCTAGAGCAGGACAGCGTCCCAGAGAGGGACCAGGTGATCTTCTGGCTCCCAGACAGCATCTAGAGAGCAGCAGCTGTGAGGGGAGCCAGGACAGGTCTTGGGGAGCAGGCAGGGGTGCTTCCCCTTCCCTTTGCACAGCTCTCCCTCACAGCCCCTCCATTTGGATCTCAGCCTCTTCCAGAAAAAAAAGACCTGTGTGGGTCTCATTATCCCCGGAGACTGGAGGAACAGTCCATGCGAGGTGCCTCACCCAGACATGGCAATTTCAGATTCTGTGGAAATATCTGAAGGTGATGGGCCTGGTTCTAGCTAAGCTCCTGCCCCACACTAAGGCTGAGCTGCACAGATCAGCCTCTCTTGCCCAAACTGTCTGTCAGGGAAGCTGTGGGGACTGTGCTCATCTCGGAGCCATATCAGAGTAGGGGTTTTGTGGAGGACACAGACCCAGCTCTGGGCTCAGCTCACACCACCAGGGCTGGGCTGGGCTGGGCTGGCACCTACCCTCCCATTCTCCATGCACACTGTCAGCATGATGATATTGCAGACGTTCTGCTCCCACACCAGCCTCCAGAAGTCCTCGATGGTTTTCTTTAGGGGCCCCTGGGTGGCAATGAACTCTTGCTGGGATGTGTAGCCCTGAGCAAGAGGCAGACAAGAGCAAGATGAGTTAGCAGGTTGCCAAGGCAGGTGGGTCCTGCTCTTGGACCAGTGCCTGGTCTGGTTTTGTGGCAGAAGGAGAAATTCCTGCTGCCCTTAGCCCCCACGGGCACAGTTCCCAGGCAGCTGATCTCAGAAGCAGCTGATTTCACAGGAAGCATGAGCTACCCAGCATATGCTTTCTACATATTTGGAATAAAGTGACCCACACCATTTCCCTCTGAGCAGTTCCTCATTCAGTCTAACCAGAGAAAAACAGATCTGGATCATCCCTGTGCTTCCACTTCACTGCTGAGGGCAGGGTGGGCATGCAAGGTCTCGGGGTGTTCCTTTGCCCTTGGACACACACATGCCCTGCAGATCCACACAACAGCAATGCAGGCAGTGTGCCCTGCTGTTACCTGGGAACACCTCCCACACGGAGGATGAAGGCACAGCTCCAGGGTTGTTCAAATGCAGCTGCACAGACCAGAAGGAAAAAGAGCAGGCAGAGAGGGCAGTAAGCTGGGAGGTGATAGAAGAGGATAGAGAGTCCATGAGAAGGAAGCAGAGAGACTTGCCAGTCTTCCCACACTCACAGCTTTGCATCACAGCATTTGCCACTCACAGGCTCCAGCAACATCTGCTGAAGGGCAACCACACATCTCCACCTTCCCCACAGCTTCTTGCTGCCCTGTGCCAGCTGTGCCCTCACCAGCATCTCGTGCCCACCAGCCCTCACAGGAGGGGACAGTGCCTCAGCCCGGGCAGAGTTTCTGTGACGTGCCCTGCCCTGTATCTCGGTGGGGAAGGCAAGTGGGCACTCACAGGCATGAAGTTGGCATTGATGTAGTCTGAGTGTGGATCCTCCCCCAGCTGGCTCAGCTTGACCCGAGAGTGATCATCTGAAAGAGACCACACACAGGTGAGCAGCCCTTCACCAGGACATGGCACCTGGGCAAGCCAGCGGGAGAAGCCCCAGCAGCTCCAGCAGGGAGGCTCTGTGCTCTGCCAGGCACCTTCCCCAGGGAGAGGTGAGCACTGCCTGCCAGCTGGGCTAGCAGGGGACTGCAGAACAGAACTGGGGCCATGAGGCCCATCAGTGACACTCATGGACCCCCTCTGGTCTCCATTTGGGACCCATCCTGAGCTGGGCTCACCCAGTAGCCCACTGCAGGAGCTGGGCAGGATGGTGGCTCAGCCCTGGCTCAACCATTAAGCCTTGAGTCTCCAGCAGGAAAATGGAAACTGAGACCCATTTCAAGAGTCCTCCTGCTCCCAGGAAAGGAGCCAGGCACTGACCCTGGCAGCAATGCATGGTGAGCCTGTCCTTAAACACTGCCCTGTGAGCTCCACCCTGGATGCTGGGGGAGAAGGGAGGAGGCAAGACTTACAGGGCAACACATGGGGATATCTGTTCTTGGAGACATTTGCTGGGAGCTCAGCCTCCACCTTTGACTGCTCCTTCCCAACCTCCTTCAGCTCCTGTAGGACAGGGGAAAAGATAAGCACAGACATTCCTCTGAGAGCTCCTGGTCAGCTCAGCCCTCTGCTCATGTCTGGAGGGTAAAGAGCATTACCCTCACACAGAGAACTGCTCCACTCCTCCCTCACGGTGCACTCTGAGCCATGGTGGCTTTTCCCACTGCCTTTTCCAACAGCACTGTTCATATTTAAAATAAAAGCCCAAGGACAAACACTGGGGGAAAAAGCCTTGGAAATCTAGTACAAAGCTCAGAGGATTTTCTGCTGAGCAAACAGAAATATCTTGTGCTGCATCTGCTTCTACCTGTCCTCACTCAAGAAGCCAGAAAAAGTTGATTTGAGGAGGGTTTGAAATTGCTGATGGAAATTTGAAATGCTACAGCAGAACAGTCCAGAGGCTGCAGATGTTGTGGGATGCAGGGAAGGCAGCCCGAGGTGAAGCTCAGAGCCTGACCCTGGAGTGCTCCTTGAGCTTCCCTCTGGCTGCAGGCTCTTTTCTAACACTCTCAGGGTGGCTCTCACTGTCACCCCTCTCATCTTCCCCTCCAGCCAGGGTTGGGACACTCTGCTCTGTGCTAGTTCACCTCACATATGTGTTTTCACTAAAACTTGAACAAAACAGGTTTTGAGCAAAGGAACTGCTCATCACTTGGTCCATCTAATCTTTGGCCTCCAAGGCTGCTTCACAGGGTGGCTGGATTGCTAGAGATGGGTGACCACCCCTGGAGAGGAGCACACCCAACAGCAGGAGCCCCACGTGGAGAAACCAAATGTTATTTCTAGGAGGGGTCTCATCTCACCTCAAACTCCTGGAAAAAAGCATGGTTAGCACTTGCTGTCTTCATCTCATAGTACTGCTTGAAGTTCTGCAGGGGAACGGGCCTGTGGACGTTTCTGCAGGAAATGAAGTCCAGAGGAAAACCTGCCTTAGTTACTGGGAGGCCTGGCCAGCCAGTCAGGTGCCACTGAGACAGCCCAGCCGGGAGACCTCAGGTACCTGGAGGCACACACGGATGGTTTACAGCCCACCTCACTGCCAGTTTAAATCTGGGAGGGATTGCAGGCTGGTGAGAATATTCTCCTGCTGCAGAAACTCACAGAGGAGGTGTAGACAATGCACTGACTTAGAATGGAGCTGGGCAATAAATCCTGAACTTGGGAAAGACTGATTTATAAAGCAACTGGAGAGAGGAGACACTTGGATTTTTCCTGAGTCAAACCATGAAAAGGAAGTAGGTAAAGGAAAGTAGGAGCTGCAGTGGGGCCATAGAGAGGGCAAACTCCAGCACTCACCTCAAGCTGTAGGTCACCATTTCCTGGGGCAGGCTGCTCTTCTTGGTTCTAGAATCAAAGCACAGGGGCTGTTACTTTTGCCTGCAGTGCAGAGATCGATGCCATGAGGTACTGTGCACCACTGGCAGGCACACTGCCTTGCACACCTGTAGGGTTTTGTGACTTCACTGCACATGGGCAGCTCCTCTCTCCCCTGTGCCTTTGGCTCCTGAGCTTGCCAGGCACAATTCCACTAGCCCACGTGCTTTGTCTTTTTTTACACCCTCTCCCTGCTCTCCTCCATGCTTGGCACTGAAGGTTGGGTATATCAGCCTGCACTCAATAGGCTCATGCTCACCTCTTTGCTTTGAGCTGTTTCCAGTAAACCAAAGCAAAAACAGATGCAAGTGTCAGAAGAAATCCCACAATGATTCCAGCGATTATTGGCATTGAGAGTGGAGCTGTGTCTGCACTGGATCCAGCAGCTGGAAATAGAAGGAAAGAGTATAAAGAGAACAATCAATAAAAAAAGTTTCTTATGATGAGGGTGGTGAGGCTCTGCCACAGGTTGCCCAGAGAAGCTGTGGCTGTTTCTGGACCCCTGGGAGTGTCCAAGGGCTGGATGGGGCTCAGAGTAACCTGGGATAGTGAAAGGTGTTGTGCCCATGGCAGAGAGTGGAACTATATGAGCTTTAAGGTCCCTTCCAACCCAAACCATTTTATAATTCTATGATATATGGGTACATTTCTTATATTTATTATATTGACTACAGCCTATGAGCTCCCTCTGGCTGTTGATTACCTCTAACCTACACAGCCAGGTAGGGAAGATGCTATTCTCCAGCTTACCTGAGAACATGGTGAATGTCACAGCAGGGGCTACTGGGTCATATTTGGTGAAGGCAGCAATGCTGAACCTAAAGGCAAAGCAGAGCCCTGTGTCAGGGACAGCCTGAGCTGAGCACAGCACCCAGAACCCAGCACTCAGCAGGCAGGACCCAGGGGAACAGGACCACTGCCTGGAAAAAGCTGGTTTTCTGTTTTGGGCTTAGGGTATATGTGGAAATGGTCTTTGCTCCCTTTTCTGCCTCTCTAGTTTGTTCCACTTAGGAAAGCATGAGAAATTGTTCAGAAAACACAAATGGAAAGCAGCTCTCCTCCAGAGGGTTATCTGCAGAGAAAGGTAGTGTCTGGTCTCTTACAGGACACAAAAAACTAAAACCACATAGCTCATGTCAGCTGGTTAACAGAGCTGCCAGGAAAGAGCTGAGGCCTGTTTGACACGAGAACTTTTCATCTGGAAGGGCTGAGCCTGACCCAGACCCTCCTTTTCACACACACACAAGGGGCTGGTGCATCCCCTTCCCTGGGGAGATCTGCCCCTCGTTCCCCTCCTGGCAGCAGGCACACCAATGCCCACAGCTCTGCACAGCTCACTTCCTTCTGAGCAGGTGACTTGGAAGGGCCCCTAAATGCAAGCCAAAGCTTTTAAAGGTAGCACTGGATTTTAGCAGCCAAGAGTTTGTTGACCGTGTGTGGGTCCCTTCTGGCAGCAGGCAGGGCACAGACCTCCTTTGAAAAGTGAGCTTGCAGATGCCATGGCATGAAAGATGAGGGCTTGTGGATAAATAACTCACTGAAAGACAG
The DNA here is from genome assembly GCA_037013685.1 of Acridotheres tristis. Lineage (NCBI taxonomy): Eukaryota > Metazoa > Chordata > Aves > Passeriformes > Sturnidae > Acridotheres > Acridotheres tristis. Next base: position 5,478,589 of record CM072913.1, on the reverse strand, counting down.
GAAACAAGAACAGAAATTCTGAGTGGGAATGAGCTGTCAGCTTTTCACCACCCTAATAATCATTAACTCAGCAGCACAGTCTCCTGTCGATATTTAGGTTGCATATTTAGGCTGAGTGTTCCATGTACTTAGGATTCTTAGGCTAGATATTTAAGATATTTAGGTCAGATATTTAGGACTTTTAGGTCAAGTACCGTTTGTACTGAGAACATTTAGGTTGTTTAGGGCAGCCAAACTGAAAGAAAGCTGTGGTGTAAAAGTACCTTCTAGTCCTGAATAATTGGCCAGCTCAGTACATGGTATTGACTCATGTTATTGAATCATGGCAGGTGCACTAATGACAGGGCTGATGTCCCTGAATTAGCTGCTCCCCTGTGGGGAAAACTCCAAGTGGGTGGGCCAGGTACAGAGCCTTGGCTCATCAGTGCTTGGTTTTGCTGCTTTTGAAGCCCCCTCGAGGCTGACAGACCTTGGTCTGAGGCCTCTGCCCTGCTGTTCTCTCCTCACCCCACTGACCATTCTATCCCTCCAGAGCTGAGGGGTGAACCAGCAAGTCCTGCCCTGCCACACCTGAGGTGTGAGCAATTCAGAACAGACAGATTTGATGGGTGATGTCTCCAAGCTTCTGAAACCTTCTGGGATCCCCATGCCAACCTGGGATGGACATGAGATGGACAGGGGTGGGAGTGCACTGTCAGCCATTCTCCTGCCAGGCAGGATAACACAGCACACCAGAACTGCTCTCTGCTCTTGATGACCTCACTCTGGCTGGAATTTCCAAGGCAATGGCACCCTGTTTTTTTTTTTCTCCTGGAAAAAGCAGCCATATCCCACCCTCTGGGTATTATCACAAATCTGGGCCAGTGCTGCCCTAAGCAGCAGCTTAAGAGTCCCTGTTTGGCACAGGTGTGAAAATAAAACAACTCAGTAAGAGTCAGATAAAAGTTTTCTATGTCTGCACAGAGGAAGGAAGGAAGGAAGGAAGGAAGGAAGGAAGGAAGGAAGGAAGGAAGGAAGGAAGGAAGGAAGGAAGGAAGGAAGGAAGGAAGGAAGGAAGGAAGGAAGGAAGGAAGGAAGGAAGGAAGGAAGGAAGGAAGGAAGGAAGGAAGGAAGGAAGGAAGGAAGGAAGGAAGGAAGGAAGGAAGGAAGGAAGGGTCTGTCCAACCCCAACACCCACTCACCACAAAACTTATGGGCAGATTTAATTCTCCCTTTATTCCCAGTGGAAAGGGAAGCTCTCTTACACACTCTCCCATGGACTTTCATTCTCTTTTCCTAATGTTCTCAATGTTATCACCATCAACCATCCTTGCTGCAAGTTTCTTTAAAGTGGAATGGGATAACCTTCCAGACTCTGGGGGATCAGATAAATGCCTGTGGATGAAACTGTGAGCTGCTAAATTAACAGGACTAAAATAACACCATTCTTTGCTAACAGTGGAAAACCAGTTTTTCCATCAGCAGTTTTTAAGGTACCCTACAAGAAAATATGAACCTGCATGTCCCTGGACTCTACTTACTGTCAAATAAGACTCTGAACTTATGACTATTGGGATCCATGTGTGTGTCTCATGGGGAGCTTGGACCTCAGCCAGAGTGTTTGCTACCACTCGACCTGTGTCCAAATCAGTTTCATTTCTGCACCGTCTGCACACTGAGGTTCTGAGTCACACATGGAGGTCCTACAAATAACAGCATCTGTTTTAGTTCCTGTCCTGGGGCTGGACATCTGCTCAGCTCCTGAGACAACACACAGCCCTTGGCAGCCTCAGCTTTCCCTCCCCCTGCCCACTATGCTGCCTAATATTCCCTGCATGCCAGTCCCTGCCTTCCCCAAATGCTGCTTGGTGGAGAACCCTTGGTGTCCACTGCTGGGGATTTGGGGATGTGAGGGTGAGGTGACATCCAGGGAGCTGGTAGCATTCTTGCAGGGCCACTGTCCTAAGTTACAGTGTAAAGATGTGCCCAAAGGTATGTATTCTATCAGCATCTTCATGAACTGTTGAAATCAGGTGGGGCAGTGTTTTCCTTGCCTCCTTCCCCCGGACTATCTCCTGTTAATGGGCCCATCATGACTCATAGATAACTCCCTCGGAGCCATTTCTGCATCATGGGCAATCAAGAACTCACTCCATGCCTCATAGAATGACATCAGCCATTGTGAGATGCTCCACCCAGGGGGGAGGAACCAAGCATCCCCACCTGGATATGATCTGGGCTTTGGGACAGAACAAACAGCCCTTACCCACTGGTTTCCAGACGATAAGAGCTACCAGACCTTTCTACAGGATCACTACTTCAACATGACCACTTCACCTGGACTGCTACCACCCCCTAACTAGCAGAGTGTCAGGTTGTGTTCTGACTCTGTCAGTGCTTTTCTTTTGTACTATTGCATGTATTTTTATCTTTTTTCCCATTAAATTGTACTTCTGACTTGGAGTCTCTCACTGGTTTTACTTTCAAACCAGTACAGCCACATACAGTCCTGTTTCTGCTCCAGTCCCTTCCCCTCAGGAGGGATACCAACATCTCTCACCTGTACTGTTCATTGGCTTTCAGCTTCCCATTGCAGGTTGCCCTGGACTGGCCACACTCCTCTGTTCCCACTGGCACTCGCCAGGTTTCGGGGGAGCTCCTCTGATGGAAGGGGTTGGGTATGAGCACTGCCAGGTAGGAGTCCTCTGTCCCATAGTAGTGGTCGTACCATGTGCTAGACATGATCTCCTGGGTGGGCCTCAGCACTGCAGGGGAATGTGCAAGGTGACAGTGATAGTCCCAAAGTGACAACCAGGGGCCCTGCTGCCCTCTGGGGAGCCTGGGCACAAAGGGCACCACAGCCTGGGACATGCAGGGACACTTACATGACTCATTAGTGGTGGCAATGACACCATAGTACTGGATCTGGCCGTTCTCCTCACTGAACAGCTCGGGTGAAATGACCACCGTGGAACTGGCCTCCACTGGGAACACGTCTGCACGCAGGGGAGGGGGCAGGGCTGCAAGAGGAACCAGCAAGCACAGCCTCACAGTGTGTCCCTGCTCCTAAAGCCCCCTTTGCTCAGCCTGCCACTGCTCCCAGCAGCACCAACCCACAGCAGGCAGTGCAGCCACGTGGGGCTCACAGGCACCTCAGAGTCCCCAGCTCCAACCAGCACCACTGGGTTTTGTCTGGGGTCCGTGGCAGGGCTGTGGTGTTGGGAAGGATGAATTAGGGAAACCTTATAAATACGAGTGCCTAGCAAAAGACTTTGAAAATATGGAAAATACAAGCAAAATAGAAATGGTAGCAATTTTCGACTGTGTGGCTGAAAGCAACTGAATGCCTGAAGGCCCCTTTGTTTAGATAATGTTAGATGCTGCAAATACCAAGAAGCAAAGAGACATCCTCCCTAGGCACGGCAGGAAGGGTCCCAGATAAAATTTAGAGATAAGAAAATCAGTAAAACATAGTAATATAGTGATTCCTATAGGTTGCATGCAAATGTTAGAGAATTTATATCTTGTATTAGATTGGTTAGTGGAAATTAGAATATTCGACATAGAAGAAGATTGTATTGTAAACGGGAAAATCTCTCTCTTATGCTCTTACTCTCTTCGTTCTTACTTTCTTTTTTTACTCTCACTCTGTCCCTCTCTCTGCCCTGCTCTGAGCTGTGGCTGCAGTTCCCAGCAGGGCCTTATATAAACCCACGCCCTACGAAATAAACTGCAAACTTTAAGACCAGAATAAAGAGAGTGCCTGAGTTTGTCCCGACCATCCCAAGGCAGAGATTCCTACACTGTGGGATAGGAGGGGACTCACGCTCCACTGCTGTGCTGCAGAGCACAGTCACAGCCTGGCTCCTCAGTGTGTTCATGCCCACAGTGCTCACGACGATTTGGTAGGAAGAGTTTGGCTCCAGCCCCTCCAGACTGGCCTCGCTTGAAGGGATGCTCATGGTATGCCTGAAGGTGGAGGGTCCTTCAGAAAGCCCCTCTGTCAGCACCTCATAAGCCTCCACATCTCCAGGAGAGCTGGTCCAGTTCAGGTACAGGCTCCTTGACTCTGGTAGGCACTGCACATCCTTCACTGGATTTGGCTCTGCAAAGGAGATAAGGCAGATCAGAGAAATCCCAACTTCTCACTGCATCAGAGAAATCCCAACCTCTGCCCTGTCAGCCCCTGCTCCTGAGGCCAGTGAGATGAGCAGAGCCAGGTACTTGCCAGCTGGGAGTCTGCTGTGCCATGGGCCACAGGACAATGTGAATGGGCAGGGCCTGAGCTCAGTTCTTACAGAAGACATCGAGGAGTGGAGATCGGCAAAGCCTGCTCTGCTTCCCAGGGAGCCAGGAGACAGGAGATCTCTGGTGGGGCTAGCTTAGGGAGCCAATGGCTACCAGAAGGTCACCTTGCTGGGTTTTCTATCTCCCACAAGACTTCCCATGCCTCTGTTGACACTCAAGGGCCGATCCAGACTTGAGGCCACCCAGGTGTTTGTCCCCACTCCAGCCTGCCCTGCTCCCTCCTCATGGCAGCGCGTACCCACCCATGGGCACTGCCAAGGGCTTGGTGCTGCTCCAGTAGGGCCCAGCCACGCAGCTCAAGGACACAGAGTAGTTCCTGCCTGGGATCAGCCCCTGGAGGAGGTGCTGGACTTGTCCCCTGCCCAGGGAGTGCCTCCAGGGCAGTGAGCTGTTCCGGGGGTCCCGCAGCCACAGCTGGCAGTCGTCCTGCTGTCCAGAGACACTGGCCCAGGAGATGAGCATCGTGTTGTTCCCTTCAGCCACCGCCGAGAGATTCTGGGGAACTGAGGGGGCTACAACAAAAACCACACCGGGAAGAGTTACTGGTATGCATGTGCTGTCTTCTATTCTACAGAGACACGAGTAGGAGAGGGTGACACAAGGAGATTGCACATGTTCAGTGATAACATTCCTGCAGCTGCTGTTTGCCAGAAATGACCTTTAAATGGCAGCTGAAGGACATACAGAGTGAGGAGTGTGAGGAGATGGATTCTTCTTCCTGCTAATTAGGAAGTTTCATTAGAGACCTGCCCGAAGGGCTCTGCACATGATTCCCTGCACCCTGCCAGGGGATGGCTGAGCGTGGGAGCAGGGACCATTGGATTCCCCAGGCAAAGTGCAGGGACTGTGGGGACAAGCACATGAAAAGGCTTATTGTGCTTATCTGCATTTCCACATTCCATAAAAAGAAAAAAAAAAACCCATCCTCCCCTTATACTCCATGCCAGCAATTCTCTGAGTGCCTGGAAAAAAGGCAGTAGGAATGGTGGGATGTCCCCCAGGCTGTGGGTGTCATCTACCAGGGCAGCACTACTGCCATGGGATCCCCTGCTCTTGTTCAGTCACCCCTGGAGGAGCCAGACTTCAACCAGTGGGGCCATGGGCCAGAGGCTGCCTCCTGGAACAGCACTTGTGGCTGCCAGGCCCTCCCACAGGCAGCAGGACTGCCCTGCCCGACTCTCCCATCCACCAGGGCTTGCCCAGTCCATGATCCCATTGCTGCACTGGTGCATCCCATCCCATCCCATCCCTGGAAATACTCAAGGTCAGGTTAGACAGGGCTCTGAGCAACCTAATCTAGTTGAAGATGTCCCTGCCACTAGCAAGGGGGTTGCACCAGATGGCCTTTAAAAGGTCCCTTCCAACCCAAACCATTCTGTGACCCTACAGCTCCCACACAGAGGTGCTGGCTGAGTCTCTGCCCCTTCCCACTGCAGGTGCTGAGCCCACCCAGATGGGAAGGCTGAGCCTCGTTCAAGGTGCAGAATTTCCAGCTCTGACACTTACTTGTCCAGTCACTGATGTTCCCTGCAGAGGCTGCATAGGGCCCTGCCATGGACACCACTTCCAGCAGGTATTTTTGTCCTGGAGCCAGGCCAGAAAAGGTAAATTTGCTGGTGCCTTTCCCAACAGAGACATTGGCTGCCACAATGCCTGACCCCGAGTGATACAGGAGGAGCCTGTAACTGTCTTGTCCTTGGGGTTCAGCTCTCCAGGATGCACTCAGTCTGTTGGGGTACCCCTGGTTCGTCATGTACACGTTACGGGGTGCCAAGGGGTCTGCCGAGACAGGACAGGAGACACGTCAGCCAAGGGCCCGAGGACTGCCTGGGTCTCTTGGTGCCATCAGAAGGGATGCACCACACTTAGCCTCGACTGTGTGGCTCCACCCACCAGCCCAGAGGCAGCTCAAAGCTTCTGCAAACTTCTGTGTGCTTGTCCAAGCAGGGACAGCCCTGTCCCAGATGAAGTGACACATCTGGGGAGGGGTGAGGAGGGAACACAAAGCCAGCTAGAGGACAGGGGAAGGTGAACACCCTGCCTGCTGCTCCCTCCTCCGTGGCTCTGGAGCTCCAGCTGCCCTCACCCAGGCTGGTGGAGCTGATGATGAGAGTGGACAGAGCCCTGCTCAGTGTCATGGCAGGGCTTGGGGTCTGCTATGAAGGTCAGCAGGGCCATGTTCCTGGCCATGAGCTTTGGTGACTGCCCAGCAAGGCACACATCCCCTCAGAAAAGGTACTCACATGTCCAGTTGCTGACATTCCCTGCAGGTGCCCTGCAGGACCCAGCCACAGATGCCACCTCCAGCAGGTATTTGCTTCCTGGGGCCAGCCCCGTGAAGGTGAAGTTGTGGGTGTCTCTCCCAAGCGAGGCTGTAGCTGCCACAGTGCCCAGTGGTGCATGGTACAGGGTCAGTGTGTATCCATCCCTGTCCCCAGCCGTGGCTCCCCAGGCCACGCTCAGCCTGTCGGGGTGTCCTGTGCTCAGCAAGCGCACAGAGGCCGGGGGCAGCGGGCCTGGGGAACCAGCACACCTCGTGTTAGGGACAGGACACCAAGCAGAAGGAAACAGACACCCCATGGTGTCATCGTGCAGCAGGACAGGTGCTCCCTGAGGGAGGATCCCCTCTGGAAAATGCCTCCTCATCCTCACTTTTTGCTTTTCCACTCCTATCTCACCTCACCCTTAATGATGCTCACCCTTACTGGTCTCTCCCATGCCAAGCCCTCCTCATCCAGGTCACGCTGGTTCCCACAGCCCAGTGGGAACACCTACACCCCTGCCACGAGCAGAGGTGTGCTCCCACACCCAGCTGCCATGCAGGCACCCAGACAGCACTGGCACAGACTCTGTTCTCTGACCAGCCCTAGAATCTTTCTGGGTGGGGCCAGGTGCTGGATTAGCCCATGTCCAAAGCAAAGACCTGCTCTCCTGGGAGGACTGTGGAGTGGCTTCTTGTACTACACTGATTAATTTCATGAACCTTTATGGTAAGGTGGTTTCTACCTGTGGGAAGAGACTCAGCCTCCTGTACACAGGTACAGCACAGGTACAGTACACTTCTGTGTACAGGGAGATGGGTCAGCACAGGCACATCTGGGCAGCCCTGTGTCATCAGCATGAACTTGTGCAAGCCTAAGGCTGAACATGGCAGTGTCATGCAGCCAGCAGTGTGCCCCTGCAGTAAGTGCTGTGTGTCACACCTGTGCAGAGGTGTGTGCACATCTCCAAAGCCACCAGGTGCCCTGTGAACCTCCCAGCTCTCCTCAGGAGAGCCCAGTGGTGTGACATTTCCCACCCCTCTTCAGAGGACACTGCTTCAGGTACTCACATGTCCAGCCACTGATTTTGGGTGCTGCTGCCTGGTACTGTCCAGCTGTGGCAGTGGCTTCCAGGGAGTACTCGTGTCCTGGGGCCAGCCCCGTGAAGGTGAAGTTGTGAGTGTCTCTCCCAAGCGAGGCTGTAGCTGCCACAGTGCCCAGTGGTGCATGGTACAGGGTCAGTGTGTATCCATCCCTGTCCCCAGCCGTGGCTCCCCAGGCCACGCTCAGCCTGTCGGGGTGTCCTGTGCTCAGCCAGCGCAGGGCGGCCGGGGGCAGCGGGCCTGGGGAGGAAACACAGGTCACTGCCAGGAGCCACAGCTGGACACAGGACACACTCCACATCTGTGCCGAGCCTGTGAGCAGGAGCTGGGTCAGCAGCAGGGTCCCACAGCCTGGCTGTGACTCTGCTGCCTCCCTGGCTGTGGAGGGAGCAGAGACCCTGGTGAGGCCTCCTTGGAGAGCTATCCCCTAGATAAGAATTGCATGGTGATCAGGCTAAGAAACCTTTCCCTGCTTTCAAGCCCCTCGCTTTATCTCCTTGTAAAACTATTGGTCATGACACCAGGAGAGGCCGTTCCTTGTGGGATTTCCTATCCGGGAACATCGGTGGCAGCCAGGACTGATCGACCCCAGGCCCCAGGCAGCTACACCTGGCTGCTGTCTGAGACTGTAGATGGCTACTAGGATCAGGCACAGACCCCTCATGCTGCATCCAGCAGAGAATAAGCACTGGGTACTTGCACTTGTGGCAGAGGTAAGCAGGACAGCTACACCAGTATGGTCTCTGACTGAACTGGGGAGATCTGCTGAAAAACATCTGGCTGCAAGGAGAGCATCACACTCACGTGTGCAGTGGGTGAAGTTGGAGGTGCTGGCGTGGAAGGGCCCAGCTGTGGCACTCACTGCCACGCTGTAGTGGGTGCCAGGGCTCAGGCTCCTCAGGATGTGACTCCTGGCATCACCACCCAGCACCGTGTGCCCGACAGGAGTGCCAGACGCTGCATCATGGACATCCACCACAAAGCCTTCTGCCCCTCCACCCACCACGGCCCAGGACACCACCAGCACTGAGGCTGAGGAGCTGCCCAGGGTGAGGTTGACAGGGGCCAAAGGATCTGGAAAGCAACAGGGAGACAGTTAGCCCTCCTGGTCAGTGCTGAGAGCTGGCTGCTGTGCCTAGGCTTCCTCCAGGTGGGCAGGCTGGACAGAGATCCTCTGGAGAGAAGCCTGGGCACGAAGGGCCAGGAATGACTTTGAGCGTGTCATGCCTGGGGTCTGCAGCTGGATGTGGCAGGGGTGGATAGGGGGATTGGCTCTGTGTCAAGGATGGAGTGAGGGCAGTGAGCAGAAAGGTGGAATCATCACATAGAAGCTGTGGGCATGGCTGGGATGGGGAAGGTAGTGGTGAGTGCTCTGGAAGGCTGAGGCTCACAGTGGGGCACTGTGCCCAACCCAACCAATCAGACTCACATGTCCATTGGGTGATGTTGATGGAAGAGGCTGCTAATGAGCCTTTCACAGCAGTGACCTGCACAGCAAACTTGCTGCCTGCTTCCAGGTGAGTCCAGGTGATGTTCAGGGCATCTGGACTCAAGGTCTGGACCTGAATCCTGCTCTGGGTGCTGAGGCTATACAGAGTAACACGGTAGTGGTCCCTCCTGCCAGGGGGCTTGTTCCAGGATGTGTAAAGCTCCGAGGAGCTGCCTGGGTTGGTAAGGCTCACATTTGTTGGTGCAGCAGGAACTGCGAGAGAAAAAAGACACACGAGTCAGAGAGGGAAAGATCCACTTCTGAACATGCAGCCACCTTTGTACAAAGAGGCTGCGAGAGGCAGGATGTGACCACAGGCCAGCTTCACCAGGAACCAGGCCAGGCTCCTCTCCTCTCCTCTCCTCTCCTCTCCTCTCCTCTCCTCTCCTCTCCTCTCCTCTCCTCTCCTCTCCTCTCCTCTCCTCTCCTCTCCTCTCCTCTCCTCTCCTCTCCTCTCCTCTCCTCTCCTCTCCTCTCCTCTCCTCTCCTCTCCAGGTGCCAACATTGATCCTTTACCCGGGGGTGGCACAGATGCTGACCTGTGCAGCCGGTGACGTTCTCGGGCAGGGAGCGGTAGGGCCCAGCCACGGCCCAGATCCTGACAAGGTAGCACGTTCCCGCTTCCAGCTGTGCCACAGTGACATTGGTACTGTCCTTCCCTGCTTCCAGGTTCCTTGGTGGTGCAGAAGAGCCCTCCTGGAGCACGCTGAGCAGGTATCCATCCCTGTGCCCAGGAGCAGTGTCCCAGTGCACAGCCAGAGCCCAGGCCATGCTGACGGGGCTGGCAGACAGGGAACGAGGAGGCAGTGGGACTGCGGGAGAGAAACAGCGTCACTGGGGACAAACCTGGGTGCTCAGAGCTGACTCTAGCTGGGGAATGGAGCTGGGAGCTGAGGACTGTGGGCATCCACACAGTGCCTAAGGCTGTGGGAGCAGGGGAGCTGTGTTCTACCGGTGTAGCCGATGGCAGTCTGGGACGAGATGCGATGAGGCCCAGCCTGGGAAATGATCTCCACGCGGTACCGGGACCCTGGCACCAGCCCCTCCAGGTCCAGCTGGGTGACTCCACGGGGGACAGACACATTCCTGATGATGGACAGGGACTCAGCCACTGAGAGCTGTACCAGGTGATCTCTGCCACCTCCAGACTCCACCCAGCTCACGTGCAGCTCCTGGGGTTTCCGGCCAGGCTGCACACTCACGTTAGCCAGGGACAGGGGATCTGGAGGAAAGCAGAGCATGGAGACCCATGAGGTGGTGGAGGAGCCACCTGGAGAAGCCAGGGCACAGCCTGCACCTCTGCACAGGGCTGCAAGAGAAGTGAGGGCACCTGACCACGGGATCTCCTGTTCTCCTGGGGGACATGCAAGCTGCCTGTGCATGTCCATAGGGTGCTGCTGGCAGGCAGGTGCTGAGAGCACTCAGCTCCCTGTGGGCTGCTCCACTCCACAGATAGGGAGCAGCAAGCCCATACAGGTCTCTGTGCTTCCTCTATCACATCCCTCTCCCACCAGTCTCTGGCTGGCCCAGAGATCACCAGTGGTCCAGGCAGAAGGTTCAACTTGACTGGGGAAAAGCTGGGGAAAGGCCCAGTACACAGCACCTAACCTAAGGCATGTGCTCTGTCTTCTATGACAGGGCTCATACAGGTCTCACCAGAGCCCTCCCTCCACCCAGACAAGTTTGTGTCACTGCTAGTCTTGCAGGCAGTGCCAGGGTGTCCCATCCCTGCAAGAGACTCGGAATACTTCTGACTCACATGTCCACTCAGTGGCAAAGTGTGACGAGGATCTGTATGGGCCAGCGAGGACAGTCACCTTCAGGAAGTACTGAGTGCCAGGGGACAGCCCCAGGAATGTGAAGTTGTGGGTGTTTGGTCCCACTGAGATGTTCCTTTGTGCTGCATGGCTCTTGCTGTAGAGCTGGAGGTGGAACTGGTCCACATCACCAGCAGCCTTTTCCCAGAAGGCCGAGAGCCCCATTGGGCGCCGGGTGTTGGTCAGCGTCACACCAGCTGGAGCCAGGGGGTCTGAGAGAAAAGCGACAGCCAGGCAGTGAGAGGAGGCAGGGTGTGCTGTGGGGGCTGCACACACTTGTCCTGGGCACCCTCCACTGTCTGTGCCTGCTGGGGTTAGGTCAGGAGTCAGCACACCAAACCCAGAGCAGCCAGAGCTCCTGCTGCACAGCAGACATGGGAGCAGGTCCCCACCTTCCCCGGATGACATTTGGCAATGCTTTCTGTTCAGTGATGGGCTCCTCCTGCACTGTGACCCTTTTACTTCTAACATGGCTGAATGTGGCTCCAGTTGAGTGCCCATTCTGTCTGTCTATGCACCCCTGTGTCTGATTCTCCTCCTCCCCACACAGGGGCCACTCTCACGCCATGAGGGTTCTGCTCTCGTGGGCAGGTGGTGGCTATGACCTGCAGTAGGGTGAGGTGGGACTGTCACACTCACACGTCCAGTTGGTGGCTGATCGCACAGGGGATCTGTAAGGCCCAGCCATAGCAGCCATCTCCAGTGTGTACTGTCGCCCAGGGACCAGGTTCTCCAAGGTGACATTTGTCCAGTCACTCCCCACAGTCACATTCCTGACCTGCTCCTGTGACTTGGTTTCTCGAAGGGTCCCTGTGTAGCCAGTGCTGCCAGAGGAAACTGCTCTCCAGGAGGCTTGCAGAGAGGTGCTGTGGCCCCCATTGCTGAGGGTCAGCTGCTCTGGGGGCAAAGGGTCTAGAAAAGGAAAGGTCTAGAATCACCTGGCAGAAGTGCAACTCCAAATGTGCTGAGACAGGAGTCCCTTCCCTGGGAAAACCTGCATCCAGGTGCCTTGACCTCTGTCAGCCCTGCTGACACCCACACACCAGTCCATCAGGGACTGGGCCAGCACAGCTCAAGCTGGCACAAAGAGAAAACTGGTCTGGTGCTGGAGGAGGTGCTGGATGGTGGAGGGGATGGCTCAAGGCAGTGGCAGCCTGAGCAGTGCCACAGGAGGGTGGGACAAGGAGGAGAAGGGCAGTGGGCTCAGCTGCCCCTTGTGCCTGGTGACTGGGAAACAGAGCAGGGTCAGACACATCCAGCAGCACCTCTGCCTCCTCCTGAGCCTTTTTCCCAGTTATTAGATGAAGCTGTAGAAGATGTGTGCTGTCAGTATGAAGTATGACATCAAGGGAAGGGCAGGATCCAGTGGGAACCCAGGGCTGTGGCACTCACATGTCCAGTTGGAGACGCGCCGGGGTGAGGATGTGTAGGGCCCAGCCACGGTGCTGACCTCAAAGGTGTAGAGGGTGCCAGGGTGGAGGCCCTTGTAGGTGAAACTCGTGACACCCCTGAGCAAGGAGCTGTTCCTCACAGGGTGCTCTGCAAGGCTGAGGACCAGCAGATAGCCCTCCCCTGTGGCCTCCTCCCAGCTGGCCAGCAGGCTGTGGGGGCTACCCTGGCTGGACAGGCTCACACCAGATGGTGCTTGTGGTTCTGCAAGGGAAAAGGACAGCATGACACAGGGCACTGCATCAGGCAGGAAGATTGCTTTCACGAGGTATTTTCTGCTTTTCAAATTGCTCTAGGTGACCCTAGACTAGATGATCTCCAGAGGTCCCTTACAACCCTAAAAGTTCTGTGATTCTGTGACACTGCACTTGTCTCCATCCCACATGGGGCAGAAGGGGCTGCAGAGAGAGCTCTTAGTGCTCCCAACACCATGGGTTGGGTGGGAACCTCCCCACAGTGTGTACAGCTCCAACTGTCCCTTCCCAGAGTGGCAGCTCAGGGGCAGCACCAGCTGTGGCTCCACAAGTCACCCAGGAGAGACTGAGCACAGGGAGATGCCCCCTCTGGGGGGGCTGGTGGTGCTTCCCTGCCCACCCATCCAGCTGTGCTGAGGGGAAGGGAGGAAGCTGCCTGCAAAACATCAGAGTCCAGAAGGCACAAAGCAGGATCTGGTCCTGATATGTGCCCGACACCTGCTGGCACAAGCCTGCCCCGGATCTCTGAGCTCCCCCCTCACCATAAACTGAGGGGAGGCAGATTTTGCTGCTCTGATCCACAGCCTACTCTTGAGACCAGGTGTCCCAGCTGCTCTGTCCCTGTCCCTGCCTCACCCTCAGCCCCCTCCAGGCAGCATCCCCATCATCAGGCAGCAGGAGCAGCCTCAAGGGCCATGCACGGCCTTTCTTGCTCACCTGTCCAGGCTGCTGTGCTGTGTGCTGATGCCCTGTACGGCCCTGCCACCACCACCACCTGCACAGAGTACTGCTGGCCAGGGCTCAGCCCGTGGAAGGTGACATGGTCATTGTCCCCACCAACAGAGATGTTCCTCGTTGGAGCACTGTCCTCTCCCTCTCGCAGTGTCACCAGGTAGAACTCCCTCTGCCCCTCTGGGACACTCCAGCGAGCCTCTAAGGAGTTCTGCTCCTCTGCACTGCTCAGGGTCACATTGCCAGGGCTCAGGGGGTCTGGAAGGGAATAGGATTGTGTGAGTCAGGGTTATGGGGTACTCTGTACCCCTTACTCTACTGAGCCTCATTCCTGGCAGGGTTACATCCAGCCTTACACATCCTTTTGGAGCGAGTCATCTGCACTCCCCAGCACAAGCATTCCTGGACTAACAGAGTCCAGACAAAGCTGGCAGCCTTGCTGAGAAATTCCTAAAAGTCTCCCTCCACTCCATTCACATCCCATCATGAGCTTGCTGATATTCCCAGGAACTGGCCTGGACCAAACTCCTGGCCAGACGCCCCTGGCTCATGTCTCTGGCATGGGGGAATTTTGTTCAGTGGAGCAGGTCAGAGCTGCAGACAGCAACAGCAGGGATCAGCCTCACTCCAGAGCAGACACAAACCAGCTGGAGCTCTGGAGGCCTTCCAAAATCCCATCTGCAGAGTCAGCAGGGAGCAGGCACCAGCTTCCCAGGCTGGCAGGTAGAGCAGAAAGGAGCTGGAGACCTGACACTTGGTGGCACCCGTGTCGTTCCAGCACACACATCACCAGTGTTTGGCCCATGCCAGGGTAAGTCACTGACCACAGCAGCTCTGAGTCTGCAGCTTGGCACCTCCATCACTTCAGCACCAACGTTGCCCTGGTGCTCGGTGTGAATCGGCTCTGCCCTCTCTATTTCCCCTCTGGTTTTCCTGGAAACATCTGGGAGAGCAAGTTCAGGACTGGAACTTTTTACTGGGCTATGGACATGGTATCACCAGGAATATCCCCCTCTCCCAGGGGGGCCTCATCATCAGCCTGAGGCCAGAGCAGAAAGTGGGCTGGGGGAATGGAAAGGGAAGGCTGACCTCACTGTTTTGACCTGCCAGAGACTTCTGGATTCTTTGCTGTATTTGCACAGCATCCATCACGTTGGAAACATCCACCAGGACGAAGTTATCAGGTGCTACCACAACATATCCTTGACAACAGTTAAAGAGCATTGAAAATCCATTTCACAGAATCATAGAATTGTGGAATGGTTTGGGTTGGAAAGGACCTTGAAGCTCATTAATTTCACTTCCCTGCCATGGGCAGGGGCACCTTCCACTATCCCAGCCCTCCAGCCCTGTCCAACCTGGCCTTGGCCATTTCCAGGGGTGGGGCAGCCACAGCTGCTCTGGGCAACCTGTGTCAGCCTCAGCACCCTCACAGGGAAGAATTTCTTCCTAACCTCTAATCGAAATCGCTCCTATTTGAGTTTAAAACCATTCACCCCTTGTCCTATCACTGTAAACTGATGCCCATGTAACAAGTTTTTCTCATTCTTCTATAGACCCCTCCCAGAGGCCTCCAGTTCAAACCAGCTCAAGTGCTGCCCCTTGCCCCATTTTTCTGCTGCCCTTGTACAGCCCTGAGGCACAGGAGAGCCAAGCCCGAGCAGCACTGAACACCAGTGAGATCTGCTGCCCTTCCATCCTCCTTCTAGGGGAGAGGCCACAGGCTGCTCCAACTGCATCCCAGGGAGAAGCAGCAGCACAGGGGAACCACCTGCTGAAGGGATTTGCTGGCCCCACTATAGCAGTGCCCCAGAGCTGGGTCCTGGAGCAGCTTTCAGCCAGGTCCAAGCAAAATCACCCTGTGCACCCAATGCTTTGTCAGGAGACCTTTGGATTCAGAGGCTGGGCCACCAAGTTCATACTTACATGTCCAGGCAGTGGCATTGGGTCCCACTACGGTGTAGGAGCCAGCTGTGGCACTGAGCCCCAGCCAGTACTGAGTGCCAGGGTGGAGGTGCTGGAAGGTGTAGCTGCTGAGGCCCCTCCTGGCTGACAGGGTCGTGCTGACCTTCTGAGTGAGGAGGTCACGGAGCTCAAGGTGGAGCCAGGCAGCCCCTGCAGCACCAGCCCAGGAGGCGACGAGGCTGGTGCTGGAAACCGGGCTGAGCCTCAGCTGGGTGGGGATGGAAGGAGCTGAGGGGAAGAGCAGGACACACAAGGTTCAGCACTGCGGCTGCAGGTCCCTGGACCCTCCTCTCTCCCCAGAGGCCCCGGTGCCCAAAGCAGCTCTCTGTGGCATGGGGGCTGAAGGTCTGGTAGGGGTCTACTGAGGGATGTCCCTCCCGTGCCACCTCCCACACAGGTTGGAGGGCCCCTGAGCTCCCTCCACATTATCACGTTTTTCAGGCTGCAGGACAGAGGGGTGGCAGACTGGGTGCTGCAGCACTCCTGCAGCTCTCAGCAGCCAAGAGATCCAGGATCCCCACACTGCCCCTCTCCCTTGGGAACAGAGAAATCCAAGCCATGGGTGCTGGAAGGCAGGAGCAAGGTGCAAAGTCTTCCCCTTGGCCCAGGCACTTGGCTCACAGTGGGATGTGAAACACTCCACTTGTTCCCCACCATACACAAACTTTCCATCCCAAGCCTGGACACCTCCTCCCCTTGCCAGCCCGGCACATGTGCTGCATCCTTTCAACCACCCCTCCCTCCCTGAGCAGGCACACCCAGCACTCCCTACCTGTCCACTGGTGGACGCTGGTGCTGGCCTGGCTGGACCCAGCCAGCGTGCTGACCTTCAGGGCATACTCACTGCCAGCCAGCAGCCCGTCGAAGAGGAAGGTGGAGGCGCTGGGCAGGAGGGACACGTTCCTCACCAGCCTCTGGGACTCGCTGTGCCACAGTGCCAGGCTGTAGCCGTCCCGCTGGCCGTGCCCGTGTGCCCAGGCTGCCCGCAGCCAGGCCGAGCTCCCCCCGCTGCTCAGGCTCAGGTTAAGGACAGGTGCTGGACCTGCATGGGACACGGCACAGGCACTGTTGGCCTAGGAGTGCCTGAGCTGGCAAGCTGCTCACAGGCTGGTGGAACTCGCCTTTGCCTGCTGAGGTGCTGCCAGCCAGAGTCACAGGACCCAATCACAGAATCCTGGAATGATTTGGGTTGGAAGGGACCTTAAAGTTCATCCAGTCCCACCCCTGGCCATGGGCAGGGACACCTTCCACTATCCCAAGCTGGTCCAAGCCCTGTCCAGCCTGGCCTTGGACACTTCCAGGGACAGGACAGCCAAAGTTTCTCTGGTCAACCTCTGCCAGGGCTTCACCATCCTCACAGGTAAGAATTTCTTCCTAAGATCTGATCTAAACTTCTCCTCTGTCAGTTTAAAGCTATTCCCTCCTGTCCTGCCACCATCTGCCCATGTAAAAAGCTTCAATTTCTCTATTTTCAAATCTCCTTTAGGTACTAAAAGGCATTTTAGGGTCACCCTGGAGCCTTCTCCTCTCCAGACTGAACAACCCCAGCTCTCTCAGCCTGTCTCCAGAGTAGAGGGGCTCCAGCAAGGATTCCCCAAGCACAGCCCCATCACCTCCCTGACCACTCACCAGCCTCCCATGGGTTGTGTGGGCTGCACCATCCCCTTGGATCAGTCTCAGTGGTTTCTCTGAACTGAGCAGGGAGGCTTGGTCAGGGCCAACACATGAAGGTGAAGCTATCATCACCTGGAAGCTCACCTGCTGACACATCCTCTGTTTCTGCTGGCCCTGTGGGTCCTGCCACCTGCCCTTCTGTGACAACCATCTTCTGCTTCTGCCACTTCTGCCTGACACCAGCCCTTCCACTGTGCAATCTCCTCCCTCCAGCTTTACTCTCCTTTGCTAGGTTTCCCACCTTCACCTGCACTGATTTACTCAAGGATCTTCTGGAGAGGTGCAGGCAAGGACTGCCATCCCCACCTGAGCTACAGAGCCACCAGCCCTGTCTCCTTCTCCAGCCCTTGGCACAGAGCAAGGCCTGGGGGTGAGCAGTAATTGAGAGATGTGCCAAAATTGTGGAGCAGATGCTCCTTCCTTGAAAGCTCTTTCTAAACCTAGGGGCTATTTCATGCCTAGAGGCATGACATTTTCCACCCCTCAGCTCTCTGCAAGCCACATGATGGGCTGGTCCATCATTACCTCCATTATTCAAGGAGGAGAAGGTACAGCATGAGCCCAGCCCATACAAGGTGCAGAGGCAGGACCTTGCTCCACAAGGATGAGGGAATGACTCCAAGACTCTGGGGACCTAGGAAGGACTCCAATTCTTGTGAAAGTGAGGAAAAGCCCAACCTCCCACAAACTAGTAGGACTCCAAACAGCCCAACAATTACTGGCAGGAGCACTGAGGTCCTGGGGAGCCCTTACTTGTCTGTGCTCTGATGGTCTGGCTGGTGGTGTCCATGCAGGCCAGCGTGGCTGTCACCTCGATCTCGTAGAGTGTGCCAGGAGTCAGCCCATGGAACCAGAAGCTGGTGGTGTTGGGTCCAGCAGACCCATTCTGCAGCGGTGTGTCTGACCCCAGGGAGGAGAGGGCCAGCAAATATCCCTTGGCACCTCCCTCTGGCTCATCCCAGGACAGAAGGAGGGAATCTGAGCGGTCATGGTCACTCACACTGACGTTCAGCAGGGTGCCTGCAGAGGCAAATCCAAAACTCTCAGCAGGGATTGGTGGTGCTGGGTGCCAGCCTGCAGGGCCAGCTCCCAGCCACCCACCCTTGCTGGGGTACACCAGGCACTGGCCACTGCCTTGACCCTGAGGTCTCTGAACAGCCTTTGGGAAACACAGCAATGTTCAGAAACCTTCATGGACTCAGGTCAAAGGAAGCTGTCAAAGAGATGCTCCTAAGCATGGAGCTCCACTGGAGAAAGACCAGAAGACTTCAGGTCATCATGTGCTTTGTCCTGGTTTAAGGCAGAGAAGCTCCCTGGCTGGGTATAATCCATTGCTCATCACCTTTAAGCCTGCCCAAAAGGGTCCACCATAGAGAAGCAAGACAGTGGCCAGTTAGGGGAAAGGATGGATATGGCAGGGGGGCCATTATGGTCCCTGCAATAGTCTCTGCCTCTGTGTGGGCTCTGACAGAGGAGGGGGCAAAGGCTGCTTTGGGGGGATCCAGACAATGAGTCCCCATCCTGCCCAGTTCAGAGGTGACATGGTGTCTTCGTTTTGAGTTCCCAATTTAAATAAACTTTTAAATAAAGAGTGGGACACTGCATACATGGAGGGAATGTGGGACCAGTCTGGCCCCAGGCCCTGCTGAGGTGTGTCCCTGCCTTGGTTGTGCTTCAGCAGTGAGGTCAGTGTGCTGGGGCGTGTGGGGACAGTGCTGTGGCATCCCAGTGGAGAATGGGGACAGGGAAGTGACACACAGGGCTTGGCCAGATTGGTGGGTCAGTGGCTGAAACTGGTATTGAATTCCTGTCCTTAGAGCTGCTCAGGAGTCACCTACACAACAGGAGCCAGGCAGAGCCTGTCTGTCAGGCCCAAGCTGGTGGTGTGACTAGGGGAGGGTCCATCTCTGCCCCACAATATCTCCAGCAGATTGTTATACACACCTATCCTCAGCCTTGCTGTCAGTCATGGAACCATTGAGATTGGAAAAGCCCTTTAAGATCATTGGATCCAACTGTTCCCCCAGCACTGCCAAGTCCAGCACTAACCCAAGTCCCCAGGTGCCACATCCCTGAGCTTTGTATTGCTCTCAACCTTTGGAAAATGCCAGGACAGCTCTAGTGCTAGTAAGACATTTCTGTAATAATTAGCACTTAAAATGTATGGTGTACAACATGTTATGGCAGGCTTACCTAGGGTCTGGCACAGTGAGACAGCATGAACCAAGCACAATGTGTGCCCCAGAGGCCTGCCATGGGCACCCTTTACAGCCAGGGAGGAGCAGTGCGGGGTGAGGCCGGGGCAGGGACACTGCTGGCACTGCTCAGGACCTGTGTGTCTTTCCCAGAGCTGAACACTTTCAGAACTATGTGCAACTTCTGTTCCATGCAATGCTGTGGTTTGGAGCTGCTGGTGAGGGCAAAGGGATCAGAGCATATCAGATGGACATGAGCAGGAGCACGTAGTGCCCCTGGGAAACGCCTTCTCAGTGCCATCCCTGAGAAGTTCAAGTGCATATTTAGGATCAGACAACTCAGGAAGGGTTAGCTCAACGTAGTGGGTTCCCATGGGTGAGGTGTCTACAGCTGGGCCAGCTGCCCTGGGACACCCTGGCTGTCAGCAGACACCTGGAGCACCAGGCACAGCTGATCTGAAGGCAACCCACAGGTCACTGTCCTGCCAGGTGCTCAGTCAGGGATGGTTTGGTACTGCAAGCTCTTCCTTATCTCCTGAAGATATGAGTTCTCAGCCCATGTTTCTCTGCTTCTGAGTTTCCAGCAGCTTCAGCACCTGCCTCCCTCTGTCACCTTCCTCACATCTGCAGCACAAATGTACCTGAAATGGGCCAGAGGCCTGTGACCCCAGCACTGCTCATGTTCCCACTAACCACATCACAGACAGCACGTCCAGATACACCTCATGCCCTGACAGGTGCCTGTGGATCACCCAGGTGATTTCTCGCTGGCACAGGCTGATGCCATGTGGGCACTCTGCTGGCTCCAGGCCTACAGCAGCTGTGGGTCTGCCTTACAGATTCTGATCCTACCCAGGCAACTCCAAGGCTCTGAGCAGGGCACCTGTGGCTGTGCTGCTGCTGAGCCCACCCAGTCCTCTGTGGAAGCAGGGAGCTCTGGAGCCTTGTCCATCTCTCACAGTGCCCCCAAGCAGCTGGTCGCTGGAGAAAGACAGGATTAACTCTCCCCCTTCCCTGGGCATGATCTGTAGCCTGTAGTTAGCCTAAAGCAGAGTAGTTACAAAGCTACTCTTAACTCCAAGAGTCCTGGTGCAGCACATGTGCTCATCTCACCCCTCCAGGTACTGAGACCATCCCACCCTCCTCAGCCTGGGAACCTCGTTCCTGTGGCTCACCTCTTTCACCACGTGCATCCTGGCCCTCCAGTCCTGCCTGTGCAGTGTGGTTGCATCCCTCGTCCTGGGGGATTGAAGGTGTCAAGTGAGAGAGGGGTTGGATGAGGGGGTCTGAGCTGAAACCAAACTGAAGCAAACACCTGGGAGAGGTGCCCTGTGCCAGGCCAGGGGGTCGTGCTGGCCAGGCACGGGTCCCACCCTGACATGGCATCTGGGGGCTGTGACCCATTTTCTTAGGAGAGCCTGGGTCACTTCTCAGACCTCCCTTAGCCAAGGCAGGGAGACAGACCTGGCACATGCAGCTTGGGGGTCCTGGGGCTGCACACCAACCAACATGGGGCAATGCCCACAGGTGAAGAAGCCACCAAACCAGCCAGGGCACAGGAGAAGATGTGGAGAGAGAGGGAGGGATTGAGCTCTGGACAGGGCCGGGCAATATCATTCCCTCTACAGGCACACCCCCTTCCCACTATCAAGGGGAAAGGATGAAGGGACCACAGACCTCAGTTCAGCTGCCATCCCCACGGGCAGAACAGAGTCCCCAGAGCCCCTGGCACTCTCCCCGGCAGCGGGGACACCCATTCTCTCACAGCCTGCTCCCAGCAGGGTGTGCCTGGCTTCGGACTGGCGTCAGTTCCCCCCACGTTAAAGGAAATGTCTCCTGCCCACTCCCTGTCCTGCAACAAGCCACAGCAGAACCATCATCTTCCTGGCGTTCTTTAAGCTCGGCTCTGCGGGCAGACTCGTTCCGGCTCCCCAGCGATCGCGGGGCTTTTGGCAGAGGAGAGCGAAGCGGCTGGGGACCGCTGGGAACAGCAGCCGGGCCATTCCGGGCGAGGAGCCGCGCAGCCACGGCAACAGGGACACGCTGCGGTCCCGGGCAGTGGCCCAGGGTCCCAAGGGCGAGGGGCGGCGGGGGAAGCGCCGCTCGGGATGGCGAACGCCGCTGATGTGGCGCAGCTGCACGGCCAGAGAGAGGCACCCGCAGCCCCGGGTCCCCCGGCGGGGCAGCCCCTCGCTGGGAGCCAAGAGCTGCGGAGCCAAAGCGGGGGCTGGGGAGCCGAGCGCTTACCTCTGCCAGGGTCCCTGGGAGCCGCGGCACCCACAGCACCAGCAGCGGCAGCAGCAGTGACCTCATGGGGGACCTGGTGGCAGCAGATCAGAGGGATGACAAGTTGAGATGAGGGGGGCAGTTTCTTAGCAGCGGCTGTCCCCAGCCAGTCCCTTGTCCCACGGCAGCCAGGAGCCGTGTCCCCACATGCTTTCCGAGCGCGGCTGACAAGACAGCATCAATGGGGACCGGCCAGCGCGTGGCACCTCGGCCGGGCCCGCTGTCCCTGGGCCAGGGCAGAGCTCGCCTCCGGCCCGGGAGAAGCCCAGCGGGGGCGGCTGCCTCTCGCTGGGCGCATTTGCTGTTGTCGCCGCAGGTCCGTGTCCCCTGCGGTGACTCCGCAGCTGGCCCGGAGAGAGCGGCTGCGGGCAGAGCTGCCGGCTGCGGGTGGGATGCTCGCTGCTGGCCGGGGTCCCGGGGGAGCTCTGCGGCGGGGGCTCTGCCGGGCTGCAGCCCGCGCCGGCAGCACCAGCAGCTCCGGGAGCTGGAGCGGGAGGGGCGGGAGGAGCGGGAGGGGAGGAGACAGCACTGGACTGATGGCGGCTCCAGGCTGGGAGGGCGCGCCCGAACCAGCCCCCAGCGCGGGGAGGGAGGCGAGGAGCGAGCGGCGGTGGGCTGGGATGCTGCAGGGAGCCAAGGCACGAGTGTGGCCGTGGAGTGCTGTGCACCCTCGGCTGTCTCTGTGCCGCACCTTCAGCTCCGTGTGCTTTAATTCCCGCGCAGGTGCGGCAGGGGAGCGGGGTTTGGGTACGCCGAGAGCAGGGATTGGGGTGTCCCTGTGCCGTGCCCATGGCACGGCGGCCCGCAGGCTGCGGCGGGGCCAGTGCACACTTGGAGAGGCTCCTGGGCGTGGCACGGAGGTGCCCAAACCACGCTTTGCCCATCTGAGGGGGTGGCTGAAGCGAGCTGTGCCCGGGTGGGAAGGCGCTGTCCTTTGGGGGCTTGCCCGGGGATCAGGCTGTGCCCCCGGGCTTTGTGCCGGGCCGTGCTCTGCGGTGCTGTGCGGTGTCTGAGCAATGCGTGGCCGAGTGCCAGCTCGCATTCAGAGCAGAGATGCCATTGGCTTCACATCAGCGCTGGAGATCTGGGACAGTGCTGGAAGAGGTTCAGTGATGCATCAGTCCGGAAGCCAGTACAGCCTTTGTGGCCGTGGGAGTCTATCCCAGTGGCCAGCACGGCCACCTATGGGGGCTATTCAAGCTCTGCTCATTACTATGAGCCACCGAGTTGTCAGAGTAGCTGTCACCCACACCTGTCTTCTATAACACCAGGATCCCTCGACAAGAGACTCAGAAAGTTTTTCAGGTGGGACCTGTGACAGACAGAACAACCCCCAGTATCTGGACAAAGACATGGCCAAGCTCCGGCTCTTGCATGCAGTGAAGAAGAGAGGAGGACACGGGGGACCTGGTCTAAGACCCCAGGGCCATACCCCAACCCTTCTGACACCCCCCAGGCTGATGGAGCCAGCTGGGAAAGGGGACAGTGAACATGAATCCCCTTCCCTTTGCATGGGGAACAGTTAATTTCCCAGGTCCTGGCCAAATGGGACTGGTGCCAGGAGTCTGGGTCCGTGGTCACAGTCACGTCTCTGCAGAGATCCCTGCCTGGAGTGGGCTGAGGGTAAAGGAGCCCTGGCCCTGCAGCTCAGCCCAGCAGTGAGGGCTTGTTTGTCACTTTGTCTAGGACTCAGATGTTCCCCCAGCAGAAAGGTACAGCTCTGCCACCAAAGCCTCTTCGTCTCACTCTGTCTCCAGACCTACCCTTCCCCTGCACCCTGAACATAGACATCATGGTGGGAGCAAAAGGCAATGCCTTGGCTCTAGCACAGGCAAGATTTTTAACTTTAACAGCTCCAAGGGCTGAATGCCAAAAATGCCATGTGTACATCTGCTCAAGTGATAGATGCCCAGGGTAACAGCTGTGGCTCTTAGAGATTGCCTGATGAGCACTGGGGACTGAGATCCACCAGCACCTGGGGTGATGAGGCTGACCTATCAACCGGGGCCACAGCCAGCTCTGGGGATACCCATCCCTGCTGCTGGACACTGGCATGATGGGCAGCTGGCCACCCCTCAATGACCTGAGTGCAAGGTGAGTGCTCACAGGTACTAGGGTGAGGTCCTCCAGCCCCTGAGATGGGAGTACCTCCCCAAAAATGAGACAGGGGGAGATTTGGGCCTGATTGCTGTCGTCTCCAGTGGGCTGGGGACTGTTTTTAAAGGCCCCTTTCCAGAGCTGGGCAGCTGCAGCCGGCTGGGAGGAGGCTGGAGCTGCTCACTGCAGTGAGGGTTTGCCAGGTTTACCCAGGGGCCCAGGGCAGGATCAAGGAGGTTACAGCTGGCTGGTCCCCAAAACACGTTTGCAAAGAGGCTTTCAGTGGATGTCCCCACGCAGATCCATTGTGAGGTGCAGGCTGCCAGCACAGGTGACCACAGTGTGGATGGGGAGCATGGGGTTGTTTGCTGCCATTAGCAGCCTGGAGGGTGGCTGGGATAGAGGTAGTGCAAGCAGTGCTGGGGACTGTGGTGTCCCTGGAGTGTGGCAGGTGGTGGAAGAGCTGAATTTGAGGAGCCCCTGGCTGATTAAGCAGGGGCCGGAGGGCCTTGCTGGGCTGAGAATTGTGATCCAGGAACATGGGACAGGAGGGACCCTTGATTTCGAAGGAAAATGGTGGAAAAAGATGTTGCATGCCCCAGTGTCAAAGGCAGTGTCCCCTGCAGTGGTGGCACGGACAGGAGGTTTTCCCAGGCTAGAGTCAAGATGGGGCTCCTGCAGCTTCAAAGCATACCAAAGAGCAGCTCCAGGCCAACAAGAGGACAAACGTAGCCACTGGAGTCCTGGGACACTCCAGCTGGGTTATGCCTGCCTGGCCCAGCTGGAGAGAATCTGAGTCTGTGCATACTTACTGCACCTGCCCCTGCAGCAGCCTCTGCAAAGCCAGCCATCTCCACCTCCTGCCACTGCCTTTGCTGCTGTGGCCCTACACAGGGGCACAGCTCCTCCACAGAGGCTGTTGCTCTGGACACTGGCTTGCCCAAGGAGCAAAGGGTCTGTTCTACCTGCTCCGGTCTCTGGGCTCAGCAGCCAAGCAGGGATTTCTGGAACACAGTGTTCCCTTGGATCTTGCTGCCATGCTGTGCCACTGCCCCACCCCTCCCCAGCCAGGAGGGGAGGTAACCTCACTCAACATAAGGACGGGCTTGGGGGATGCCTTGCTTCCCACCAGGATGGGACTGGCTCTGAGCATGGCCCAGGAGACATCCCAGCAGCTTTCTCAGCCTCTGCATGTCCTGGTGGCACAGCGAGCTGTCACCCCCTGCCATGGGGACACGTGTGTATACCAGCCCCGCTTATTTAACCTCGGGTCCCAGTGGCTGTGCTCCCTCAGCTCAGGGAGTTTGGGCTGTGGCTGCAATGGAAACAGCCCAAAGCACTGCTGGGAGCCAAGCCCAGGCCCCATCGCTGGCGCCGCAGGGCTCAGCAGCCTCCAGCCGGGACAGAAGCTGCTCATCCTGTGCCAGCCCTGCCTTCCCCACGGCCACCTCAGTGACACTGTGCCACCTCAGGTAGGGACACAGAGAGAGGGAGAGTCCTCCTTCAGCTGGAGATACCAGATCTCCCCTCCAGTCCCCCCTGACCGTGAAGCCTTCAGCTGTGCCAAACCTAAGGACAACTGCAGAAGTTTCTCCACCCAGCAGCTGGAACCAGGCCTGGAAACTCAGGGGCTGCCGAGTCATCACATTTTCCGCGAAGCAGAGAACGCTACCGCAAGGCGCAGGGGGATGGGGACGCCCCGCGCCCGGGATGGCTGCAGGGCTCGGGCTGGGAGGGGACTGGGGCTGTGCAGCCAAGCCACCGCCTCTGGCAAGGGGCAGAACCCCAGCACGGGACTGCTCGTGCCCTGTACTCCAGGAGGATCACCCAGGAGCAGAGATGGGAAAGGGGACCCCCGACAGCATGCCTGTCACTGTGGTGTCAGGTGGGAAAGGGGACCCCCGACAGCATGCCTGTCACTGTGGTGTCAGGTGGGAAAGGGGACCCCCGACACCATGCCTGTCACTGTGGTGTCAGGGACAATGGCCACAGTGCAGTGCAAAGGCCCTGCCTGGCAAAGGCTCTGGGCTGTCCTCCCACGCAGAGCCAACCCCAGAGCAGAGCAGGGTCCACCCACCTTGCACTCCGTATGCCGGTCTCCTGTCCAGGTGCCCTGGGCATGGAGCTGGCAGCATTTGGTTTGTCTCTGCCAAGGCATCTCCTAGACTTGAGCATGGTCCTGCACACCTGGCAGCACCTGCTGGGGTGAGGATGGGCAGCGTGGACAGCAGAGTGCCCACCTCACCCAAAGGTTCCAGTTGTGTCACAGGGTCTGTGAGAGGTGACAGTGACAGGTGATGCTCCCAAGGCTGGGCACAAGCAGAGGCTTGCAGAGCCTCTGCCAGGGGACAGCATGTGGCTGAGGACACTCCCACAGGGACTCAACCTGTCACTCAGAGGGCACAGCGATGACCTGGTGCTGTGGGCAATGCTGGCACTGCACAGAGGAGCTTCTACCACTGTCTGGACATACAGCCCTGATGTCTCTATAGGAGCTCTGCCATCCCTCCCTGGGCAGGATTCTGTGCATCCAGCCTGGCACCCCACAACAACATATGCCCAGGGGCCCCATGATATGGGGTACTAATGTCACTGGGACTAGGCTGGGAACAGCTCTGGAGCTCCTATCCTGCCTCAGGCCAACACCAACCCTTTGGTCCTTGTCTCACAGTCCCTCCCAGTGCCCACCAGCACTGTGAACTGCCCCAGGCCACAGTTTCTCCCCTCTGCCACTCTGAGGTGCTGAGTGCTGCCCAGGGCTGCGAGGGAGGAACAAGAGGAACAGGCTGCTCCCAGGGCAGAACCTGCAGAGGATGCAGGTGCCAATGGGACCTCTCGCATTGCAAGGTTCACACGCCATGGTTCTCCAACCCTAAGCCCTAGAGCACTGGGATGCTCCTTCTCCAACCCCTGGCAAGTGTTTAATCATTCTCACATGGAGCCCTGCCAGCGCCGCTGCCGCCTTCTGACCCACGCTTTGATACCTTGGAGCTCTTCCCATTTTGCAGAGGCGGGAGGACAGGCAGGCAGTGGGGGATGTCACCCCTCTGCAGGGCAGGGCGCAGCCACGCTGTCCAGGCTGGGGGACAGCGAGGAGCGGCAGGAATGACTCTGTTACCATCACCTGGGTGATGCTCTTCGCTCCCCCCACCCGCCGCTGAAGCCCTGGCAGCTGAGCCCGGGATGCCTGCGGGTGCGAGCCAGGCGCCTTGCCGAGCTGGGAGCGCAGGGCTGTGGTGATTCAGAGCACGCCCAAAGCCGGCAGAGCCGGGCAGACCTGCTCTGCACCCCCGGGGCGTGGGTGCCGCCCCTGGGGCTGAGCAGGCTCCGCTTCCCCTGGCCAGGCAACAGGCACTCACTGGGGAGGGCTGAGAGCAGCCTGGATAGTGCCGGCCCCAGACCTACTGCAAGTAGTGGGGCAGCACCTGGCTCCAAAATCACCCACCCCACTGCCAACAGCCTGTGGGATCTTGTGGGGCTCTGCTCCCACCCTGTGATGCAGTGTCAGTACGGGCTGGCAGCAAGGGTGCCCAATGCTGCAGGGATGCCATGCACACAGAGCCAAGAAGTAGCCATGAAGCAGCTCCCAGTGCCCGCCTGTGCAGCACCACTGCACGAGATTCCCCCTGTGCAGGCACCTCCAGTGAGTGCCAGGCTCTGCTCCTGGCACAGCCATGCTCAGAGGCTGCACATCCCCTGCCGCCCCCCTGGGGCTGTGGCATCAGCTTTGCCTCCACCGTGCCAGGGCACAGGAGGCTCCGCGCTCCTTTGCCCGCTGCACACATCCTGGCTTTGACCAGGTGTCTGAGAAGAGGGAGGGGGACGAGGCATGGGACCCGTACCTTAGCTGGTGGCTGTCCCTGGCGTGGTCCACAGCCCGTTCCTGCGCGCCTGGCGCGTGCGGTGTTGACTTGGCACGCTCACACTCACCCGTTTGCTCTGCCTGTGCACGGCCCTGACGTTCAAGTCTGGGCTGGACCCGCGGGAAGGCCCGCCTGGGCTCGCCCAGCTCTCAGCTGCAGGATGCTGGGGAGGAGGGATCAGCTGGACAGGGACGTCTCCCGTGGCCCCTTGAGGGCAAGGGTCTGCACTCCGTGGGCAGGAGCTGTGTGCCAATAGTGCAGGCTGGGCATGGCTCACTCCTCCCTGCACCATGGCACTTGCTGTGGTTTCAGCCAGATGCTGGGGACCCTTGGTCGTGCTGAGCATCCCCTCTTGCTGCTGCTGCTGCAGAGGAACAGGGAGTGCCCCAGGACATTGATGAAGACAGCACAGGCATCCAGCCCATGCACCAGCCCTGAAGGTGTCTGTGGGTTGTGATTGCCAAAGGCTTTGCTGCCTGGAGCCCCAGCAGACCAGGCACCATCCCAGAGCAAAGGCTTGACCCTTCAGTCCATCATCACGGGGGATAGAGAGGACCTGCTGCATTGGCTCAGGAGGTGCAGAGCATTCCAAGAGCTTGTCCAGAATGGCACTTACCCTCACCCTGGTGAATGGCTGGCAGCTGGTCTTTGGGGACAAGGAGAAGGGTCTTGCTAGTGGGTTTGGAGGAAAGCTGGGAGTAGGTCCCATCTTGGTGGATGTGGCAGGAGGAGTGCAAAAGCCATGGCACTGAGTGTGAGGACTCCTGCCTCCTCCAGTCCCAGCTGTGGGCAAGGTCTGCACCTCACAGGTCCCATCTCCTTGCTGGAGGCTGGCAGGATGAGCCCAGCTTAGCCTTGCATGGGAGCAGTGGGTTCCAGCAGTGTGCAGTGCCCAGTGGAGGAGTTCTGCACCCAACCCTTGCCAGTCCCAGTCCCACAAAGATGGGTCACACATTTCAGCTGCCACTCAAGGTATTCAGTCTTCCCCCAAAGGGCACCCATCCCCACCTCAGCTGGGCTAAGCTTTCTGCAGACAGGGAGAGGGACAGCAACAGGAAGCCCTGGACGCTGTGCCACACTCCACAGTGATGTGCAAACCCAGCCTCCAAATTTGGAAAGCAACTCAGTTTCCAAATACTGCCATGAACTGAAAATCCCAAGTCGAAATGAAACCAGCCCCAGCCTCTGATTCAAAGTTTCCTGTATAAAAACAAACCTGCAGACAGCTGCATTTGCACACAAAAGGTTTTGTTTTCAGGAGGAAGGTTTCTTTTTTAGAGGAGTAAACATAAAGCCTGTCCATCTTTCATGTCACAGACTAGGAAGGAGATCTGCCTGGCAGCTCAGGTCACAGGCAGGGCATTGTCCCTTCTTATTGCCCAGCTGCTGTTCCTCTCCCATGTGCCCTGGCCTGTGCCAGTGCCAACACCAATGCCCCCACCAATGCCACCACCACCACCATATCCAGTGGCAAGCCCTGGTCTGAGGCTTTTCACACCCGTTCCTGTAGCTGTGACACCTTTGGGTGTCCCAGAGCATGGGGACAGGCCTTTGCACTGCAGTGGTCCTGGGAGGCTGCAGTGTGGCACCCCTGTCCTGTAGTGTAGCTACAGCCTTGGCAGTGCCTGCTTTTGCAGCTCCTCAGCTTCTCCCTGGCATCTCCCACGGCTCCTGAAGCCAAACACAACACGAATCCATCTTGAAGACTGCCAACCTGCCTGCTGCTTTCTGCATCCAGCCCCCAGCACAAGCAGCTCTGCTTCTTCACAGGAGCACCTGGGGGACCCCTTCTGGGTTCTTCTCCCCCAGCCCCGCTGCAGGGAGCCCCAACACCACCCTGCTCAGGCTGAGGCATGTTTGGGGCTGGCACAGCCTGGCTGCTCCCCAGGGCACTGCTGTGGGCAGCCACACATCCCAGCAGTAGCTGCTTCTTGGGACACATCTTGGCCACAGGCATGGGCCCCACAGCCATTGATTGCCAAAGGCTCTGCTGGCACATGCTCAGCCTCGACTGGAGCTGCTGCAGTTCTGGAGCATGGGTGAAGCGGTCACAGAGGGATGCAGGATCAGCACCCTCCACTGTTGCCTGCTGACAATTTTGTTTGTCCTTTCAGCCACAACCTCTGCTGCTTGACTAGGGTCAGTGGGAACATTCACTGGGTCTTCCAGAGTGCCACAGAGCTCAGCCTTGTCTCTCCAGGAGTCCCCAGTGAAGTGTCCATTGAATTGGACATCCTGATTTGAGCGTTTGGGGGCATGGAGCATCTGTAAGACTTGGAGACCTGCCAGACTTGGAGTGCTGGTCCCTATCCAAAGCAGTGGCAGAAGCTATTTTCACCTCTGAGCTGGAACACACTTGCCTTGTCTCAGTTTACCATCCACACACAGGAAGCAGAGTTGCTCTGCTACTGGAGGGGAGGGAGAGCAAACTGGTAACGGTGATGCATCAAGCTTTTCTGAGCCTTCTCATCCTCTCCTGGGCACTCATTAGCAGCACGTTTTGCATCTGGGCTGCAAAGCCACGCTGTCCTGCATCTCTCGTGGGTGGTGGCTGGGTTGGGTTAGGCTGGGCTTGCTGCAAGGCCTGCAGGAACAGCCCCAAGGCTCAGAGGGATCAGCCAGGCTGCCGTTCAGCTTGAGCCACTTGGCTGGGAGAGCTTAAAAC
Organism: Acridotheres tristis; assembly: GCA_037013685.1. NCBI lineage: Eukaryota > Metazoa > Chordata > Aves > Passeriformes > Sturnidae > Acridotheres > Acridotheres tristis. The sequence continues at coordinate 5,448,512 of CM072913.1, read as the reverse complement.
AACAAACATCGCAAAATAAGGGAATGTTTCACTGCTTCTTCTGGTTGAGTGGTTTCCTGTTTTCTAAGGAGCTCTTCCAGCACCTCTGGGGCAGAGGACTTGCCTGCACAGAGCCTGGTCCCAGGGCAGACCCCTGTCCGGGAGGCAAGTTCTGCTGCTTGACATCTCGCAGAGGAAGAGGTTGCAAAAGATCGGCTGCAACCTTTGCCAGAGACCTGCAGCAGGAGTGCTGGAGGTTAGGAATTTTTTCTTTTTTTTTTTTTTTTTTTCTTTCTCTCAGGGAATTTTGTCTCATCTGTTGCATAAGAGATTATACCAACTGGTACTTAAGAGACAAAAGAAGTGGTCAAGGTGGGGGAAAGGGTGCAGCTGGCTCCTCTTTTAGCTGAGGGGTTGTCTCTTGGGAAGGACAGAGATAGCCTGAGATTTTGGCTGAGGGGTGAAGGGCTTGGCTCAGCTCCTTGCCCTCTCTCTAGTTCTTGGATCTGAGAGGAACAGTCGAGTTGCTGCTGCTGTGGGGAGAATTCACTGCCACCATGGAGTCAAGCCCTGTACTGCTTTGTCAGGAAAATCCACAAATGCCAGAGGTTTAGTCCAGAAAGGAGGAGTCCTACAACTTTATTCAAATAAAGAGAGGGAGTCCACCAGGGCACATGCTCACAGGGCTTTATCTCTCGAAGTTTCAGAGGGTGCAGCCTCCTTTGATCCCAAACTCCAAACTCACACGTTATCCTCTTCCTTTCCCCATTGCTGAGGTACTGGGAAGGTACAGCCTTCCCAAACCACCTACCACATGTCCCCCCTTAAACCTTATTTTACCCCAAAGTTCAGGCTTGTGCCGATGTTCGTCTGTTTCTGGAATCATGCATGGAATCTACAACAAACCTGCTGCCCAAAGTCAGTAGAGACAGTAAGACCCATACCTTTACCCATCAAATTGTTTGCAAAGACATTCGCTTTCCCCTCAGCTTCTTCCTTACTGTGGGTGAGCCTTTGCTTGTAAGAACAGCCATTGAACGGGGACCTTATTAACACCCGACCTCACTGGGAAAGGGCCCTCACCACCTACTGAGGTGGATCAGGGGGAAAACCCAGAACCTGACCCATTCCCGGAGGGCGCATCTCCCCAACTTCTGCTGCCCAGCCCCGCTGTTTTCTGCCATTGCTTCGGGTTTTTCCGCTACACTTTAACCCAGCATCCCGTGCCTGCCGGGACACCCCGCGCCTCTGCTACAGCTGTGGAGTTTCTGCTGCATTTTGTTTGCCACCCCGGCAAACCCACCCACGCCTCTGCCGTTCCACGCGCTGCTCCAAGGCTCCTGCCACAGCCCATCCCGCCATCCGCAGGGCACCGGGCCCGGCCGCCCCATGGCTTTGTAAAGGCCGCCCCTCCTGCACCCCCCATCCCGCCGCCATTACCGCGTGAGGGAGGCGCGGCCGAGCCACAGCGCCCCCTGGCGGCGCGGGGGAATCACCGCCCCGGCCTGCCCGGCCTGGAGCCACGAGCGCCCCTGGCGGCGGAACCGGGAACTGCAGCGAGGGGGAAAGAGCCGGGACCGGGACCGGGACTGGGACTGGGACTGGGACCGGGACCGGGACTGGGACTGGGACTGGGACTGGGACTGGGACTGGGACCGGGACCGGGACTGGGACTGGGACTGGGACCGGGACTGGGACTGGGACCGGGACCGGGACCGGGACCGGGATTGGGACCGGGACCGGGACCGGGACTAGGACTGGGTCTGGGACTGGGATCGGGACCGGGACCGGGACTGGGACCGGGACCGGGACTGGGACCGGGACCGGGACCGGGACCGGGACCGGGACCGGGACTGGGTCTGGGACCGGGACTGGGACCGGGACTGGGACCGGGATTGGGACTGGGACTGGGGGACTGGGACTGGGACTGGGACTGGGACTGGGACTGGGACTGGGACTGGGACCGGGACTGGGACTGGGACCGGGACACTGGGTCTGTGATTCTGGCTGTGACTGGGTCTGTGGTTCTGTTTGTTGTAGCTGCTGCTGTGATTGTTTGTTTGATTTTTTTATACATACCAGTAAAGAACTGTTATTCCTTTTCCTGTCTCTTTGTCCGAAAGCCCTGTAATTTCCAAGTTATAATAATTTGGAGGGAAGGGGGTCACAATGTCCATTCCAAGGGTGGTTCCCACCTTTCTTGGCAGACACCTGTATTTCAAACCAAGACAAGGAGACAGCTCTGTTCCTTTCTCTCTGGGCCAAAAGCATCCATGGATCTGTGGTGGCTCCCAGGCCAAGGACCTTGCCTGGCTGGTGATTCTCAGGGACAGCTTCCCCTGGCTGGACAGTGGCAGGCACGGCCAGCAGCTCCTCAGGCTGCCAGCCCGGGAAGGGCATCCCTGGCTGGCACTGTGGGGAGCAGGAGCAGCTCAGTGCTGCAGAAGGCACAGACAAGGGCAGGGCCCCCCCTGGCACATCCCTGCTGTCTCCATGTCCCCCATTCCTGCTCCACCCAGCTCAGGCTGTGCACCCTGACAGTGTTAGGGTGCTGAGCAGATCCTGTGCAGTGTCAGTGCTGTTCCAGCCTGAGGGCCAGCCCTGCTCCCCCTGAGCCTGTTTGCAGTGGTGCACACACACAGGTAAGGTCACCTTGCCTAGTGCTGCCCACCCAGCTCCTGCCTCCACTCCTCTGCTCCAGCCCGGAGCCCTCTGCCCAGCTCTCCTGCTTCTGAAACTCCCCTCTGCCCTGGAGGGTACCAGGGCTGCTGGAACCATCCCAGCAGTCTCCAGGGAAACACATGGATATTTTCTCCAATGACAAACATGCCTTTCCCCTCCTTTACTGCACATTATTAAAAGGGGCCCTGGCAGAGTCTGTGCTGTGTCAGCCCCTGAGGCCTGGCTGATCTCTGGGGAAGAGGCAGCAGAGAGGATGCTGACATACAGGAGAGTTTCACTCCTTGAATTTATCCTGGCTCTTCATGGGAGACAGGATCCATCTGGACCTCCTCAGTGTCCAGTCCTGGATCCTACATGCTCAGTCATCCCTGACCATAACAAAAACATGACCCAGCTCCTTGCAGGGATGGCGCAAGAGGCAGACATGGTTCTGTCAGAGCCCCAGAGCCAGGCAGTTCTGCAGGGTGCCCCACACATCTTCTGCCCAGGATGCTGCATCAGGGCTCTGTGGGGGCTCCAGCTGGACTCCAGCTCCCCTAAGCTGAGCGACCCCAAAGCTCACTCAGGGGACCCCTCTAGTGCTTCTGGGGACAGGCTCAGGAGGCCCAGAGGAGAAGGGCAGGCAGAGCTGCCCAAGGGGCTGTGACAGGAGCTGGAGATGCCCCTGGCAGGAGCAGTGCCCAGGTGGGACATGATCTGCCACACTGTTATGATGCCCAGCTGGCAGGGGTGGCACGGCAGGGCAGGGGTGGGCTGCCCCAGCTGAGAGCAGAGCTCGCTGCCTTTGTGCCCTTCTCTGCAGCCCTGTGAGCCTTCAGCTGCTGCTTCTCCATCCTCTCCCCCACTTGCCAGCTGCACAGATCTCTCCTGCCCTGTCTTGGTATCACAGACCTGGGCCCCAGCACCACAGGTAGGCTCAGCATTACAGAGGAGCCCACTCTGCCCCAAAATGCCTCTCAAATGCCAGAGGTGAGGTGTGGGGGTAGAAGGATGCTGGACCAGCAGCTGCAGCACTGCTCAGTGGTGCCCACCAGGCACCACATCTGTGACCTGCTGCTGGCCCCTGGGGCTGGGAGCCCCAGTGCTTCACTCAGGGTCACTACAAACACCACCCTGGTGCCAGCCCTGACCCCATGGCAGGAGCTGGGCAGGGTGCTCAGCAGCCTTGGGGGTGGGACAGCTGCTGTTTAGCAAGGCACAGCTCTCATGGGCAAGAAGCCAAACACTTCTGCTGCATCTGGGGCTCTGGTGACACCAGAGCCTCTATTACTCCTTAGTGCTGAAAGCTCCATGGTTGCATCCTTGGATTTGCTGACAGGAAAGGTGTTCCCAGCCCCACAGCAGCTAGGGACCCCTTTCAGCCCCAAAAGCAGAAGAAAAGAAATTAAACAGCTCACAGTTTCTTTGCTTTTCCTCCAGATCTGGGGCATCCGTGGCTGCAAGCAACATGGCTTCCACTGTGAGCAGACAGGAATATTTCTGATGCCTGGAACTGGGACAAAGCAGACCCCACGTGCTGCAAGCTCCCCCGGCTCACACCTACAGCCACACAATTGCAGCAAGAGCAAGAGGACTCAGAGGATCCCAGGAAGAGCATGCCCAACATGGCAGCTTCCCGAATTTCTGAGGCTAGAAGCAATCCAGAACAGCTTTGAAAAGCAGACAGCCCACTTTCTGCTATGGCTGGGAGCAGCATTGGGCAGATCCATCATCTCTGCATTGCTGCCCTCTGGCTGCCTCTGCTTATCCACAGCCAGAATCCTCCAGCTGGACAGATGGACCTGCCATGGCTGTCAGGGGCTCTTCCTCCTGCCATGCAAGAATCATCAGAGAATTGTTCAGCTTGGAAAAGCTCTCTAAGATCATCAAGTTCAACCACTGCCCCAGCACTGCCATGTTCACCACTAAGCCATGTCCCCAGCTGCCACATTTCCATGCCTTTGTCTCCACCCTGGACAGCCTGTGCCAGTGTCTGATCACTCTTTCAGTGAAGATATTTTTCCTAAAATACAAGCTGCTGGCACATCCTCCCTGGGCAGCTGCACCCACAGACCCATCCTGTGCTGGGTAGGATCGAGGCAGCATCAGTGCAGTCTGTCTTTAGCCAGGTTAAGAATCTTAACCCCGAGCAGTGACTCACTTGCCATCGGCTGGACTCACCACACCTATTTCTGCAGCAGGCATTGGCTGTGTAGGGGCTATTTTAACCCATAACACCTTTCTAGCTGTTATCAAAGGCTAGAAGAGGATCTGTGCCTTCATCACAAACACTCCCCAGCAATCCCAGAGCAGCTCAGCCCACGGAAGGGCAGCACTGTTCCCCAGCACTCCTGGGTGCGTGGGCGCAGGTTCTCGTACAGCAGAAATGGAAGTGACGGCTTTTCTAACCGCTTCCTTTCTTTCTGGGTCTCTGTCTCCTGCCCCTCCTGCCCAGCTCGTTTCCTGTTACTGACAATGGCCCTGCACCCTGAGAGGTCACCAGGCTCGCTGTCCCCCAGGGACTGGGGCAGCAGGGCTGTGCTGGGCAAACCCAGCAGGGCAAACCCAGCAGGGCAAACCCAGCAGGGCTGCCGAGGTCCTCGGTGCTACAGCGTGCCAAGGGACCTAGGATAGGAATAGCATGATGAGTCTTCAGGATTTTCAGGCCTTTTTGTGCCTTTTTCACTGAGACCTGCTTTGTCCTGTGTGCTGTAAGGACAGAGAGAAGCTGGGGGCTATCCTGCTCCTAGGAGAGTTCTCCCTGCCCACTCAGCTCAGGGGGTTCTGCAGGCACATCTGTGGTCTGGAGCCTCCCAAGAGGATGTGTGTGTGCCTCCTGCCAACCCACAGGTGTCCAAGCAAGGCTCACTGCCCAAGGGAAACCGAAGCACATAGCATTTTCCAGAGAGCATTTCTAAAAGCACAGCTCTCTTGGAGGCACCCAGGGAAGCACGGGACAAGCCCAGGTGGCACATGGATGGGACAGGGCAGGAACGTTCCCAGGAGCATGGGCTGGAACTCAATGAGATGTGAGGAGGAAATTCCTCCCTGAGAGGGTGGGGAAGCCCTGGCACAGAGTGCCCAGAGCAGCTTGGCTGCCCCTGGATCCCTGGCAGTGTCCAAGGCCAGGCTGAAGCAACCTGGGACAGTGGAAGTTGTCCCTGCCATGGCAGGGATGGGGCCGCAGGTGCTGGGGCTGCATCCCCAGCAGGCTGTCCTGGTAACCAAGTCATTCTGTGGCTCTTGCTGTCCCTCTGTGGCTTCTCCACTAGCATTTGTTGGCCAGAGTGTCAAAGTCTCAGCACCTTGGGGGTCTGGTCCCGTGTGTTGGCTTAGATCCCCCCCCTCACCCTCTGGGGACATGATTTAGTGGTGAACAAGGCAGTGGTCAGTTAATGGTTGGACTTAATGATCTTTGAGGGATTTTTCAACCTTAATGTTTCTGTTATTTCCTCATTCTATACACCTGGCTTAGGAACAGTCCTCCATGTGATTATTACACTGTAAAATGAACAGAAGGAGCTTCTTCCCACATGAGGAGAGGAACAAACTAAGCTGATATAAAGCACTTTCACTCCGGGAGATCACCTTTCCCAGGGGAAGTATTCCTGTGCCAAGGCACCTACTTTAGTCCACAGCAGCACCAGCTCTGTGTCAGTGTGCTGATACAACCCAGTGGTGCTGCTGGTTCACCAGCTCTGCTTTTCTGTTGGCAAATTTAGAGGAAAGCTCAGCTTGTTTGCAGGAGATACAGGAGAATATCTAATTCCAGAAACCAAATATGGTTCTACTCAGCAGTCATAGAATCATAGAATACGCTGAGTTGGAAGGCATCCATCAGGATTATCAAATCCAACCCCTGGCCCTGCACAAACACCCCAATAATCCCATTCTGTGCATCCCTGAGAGCTTTGTCCAAATGCTCCTTGAGCTCAGACAGGTTTGGAGCTGTGACCACTTCCCAGGGGAGCCCATTCCAGTGCTCAACCACCCTTAGCATGAAAAACTTTTTCCTTTTATAATTTAAACCTCCTCTGACACAGATCCAGCTCTTTCCTCTAGTCCTGTAACTGGTCACAGAGAGCAGAGACTGGAGCTGCCCCTCATGAGGATGTTGAAAAGCTCCTCGAGGTCTCCCGTCAGTCTCCTCTTCTCTAGGCTGAACAAACCGAGTGATTCAAAGAAAACGATCCAGCAGTTAAGCAGGAAATCCAGGTCCTAAACTCCTCTTCTGGTTCTCCTTGAGGAGAGGGCAGAAGCACAGGGGCTGGCAGGATCAGCGGCAATGCCTTGGCAAAACGAACCAGCGATTGCTTGATTGCTCCCAGCTCAAGGCAGGCAGCAGCAGGAGCAAACTGTGCACAGAGCATCGTCGGCCAGGGGAGAAAGGTCACCCACCCACCCACCCATCCATCCATCCATCCATCCACCCATCCATCCATCCCCATCCATCCATCCACCCATCCATCCATCCATCCCCTGGCCAGCTCGGCTCCATCCCGCGGGATGCCCGAGCTCCGGGCTGGCGCTGCGGGCTCTGAGCTCCCCGCTCCAGCCGGGGCCGTCCTTGGGAACGCGCTGCCGTGGAGGACTCGGGAATAGCGAGCCGCTGTTCTCCGGAAAAGCGATCTGCGGAGCTGCTTCCCTCGGCTGCCGGGCGCTGGCGGTCCCCAGGGTGTCGCGGACCCCAGGTAAGGGGGTCGGGAGCTCTGCGGGATGCTCGGCATGACCGCACCGTCCTGCCGTGCCCTGCCGCTGTGCACAGAGTCTGCTCAGTCCCCAGGCAGCTGCTGCACCTTCCAGCCTGCGAGCGATGTTCAGGCAGCGGAGGACATGGGCTAATTTCCAAAAGCCTGCAGGACATCCTGACTCCCAGGCGTGTCTACGGAAGAAGAACCATCCCTTCCTGAGTGCCGGACCCAGAGGTGACGGGGACTGATGGGACAAAGCCCTGCCGTGGCTGGCAATGCTGGGGAATGAAATGAAACTATGGGGCAGCGTCTGTGCTTTGGGTGCCAGCTCAGTGCCTGCCCAGCCTGAGGTGGCTTTGGGGCTACAGTGCAGTGTGGAGAGGCTGAGGAGAGCTGCTGGGGTGTGCATCAGGGCAGGGAGGCTGCGTGAGGGAGCCCATGCTCAGGAGGCTGGGGGGCAGAAATGGGCTGGCTGGCAGAAAGGGATGGCTGGTCAGAAGTGGGTAGGCAGGTCCCAGTCTGGAGCTGGAAGATGCTCTTTGCACAGAGAGAACTGGCTATGAAATCATGGCCAGAGGTGCAAGATGACCCCATGGAAGTGGAGTTTTAAAATGCAGGTGAATAAACAACCAGTACCAGTCAGGGATAAATCCAGATTTTCCTCTCCAGAGCATCAACTCCATAGGGACCCCATATCTTGCTGAAAGTAAAGCCACACCTATAAGGACCCTTCAAGGTCCCTGAGACTCTGTCACAGACCTCTCTAGTCCTTGTATCCCAACAGATAATCCTAATGCACAGATGTCCACGAACACAGGACACAGGGGATCCCACGTCTGGCATGTATCCAGTCGGGCCAGGGTGAATGGCTGGTGTGGTAACAGCTGGGACTCTTCCCTCCATGTGCATCCCTCCATCACCCACCCTCCCAGCACCACTCTGGGCATCACCATCACCCCTGACACCCCACTGCCACCAAGGTCAGAGCAGAAAGAAACTATGGGGGACAAGAGATGTTCCTGTTCTGGGAGCTCACCAGTCCTCCCCCAGCAGGGGAGGCAGGCAGGAAGGTGAGGGCACAGCAGTGACCTGCCCGGAGCCATTTCCTTCAGTGTTGATTCCTCCCATCCCCTCCTGGGTTTTGCCCCCAGAGACTGTCAGGCTCACACCAGATTGCAGTGGCTGTCCTGGTGTCCTGGTCCTGTCCTTACAGCAGTCCTTACCCTGGTTGGGATGTGTCCCCAGACTGGACATCGTCTCCCCTCAGAGCAGCACCCTGGCCCCAGCAGTCCCTGCCTGTAGGATGCAGCAGCTCTGCTCCCCAGGCCAGCCTGAGGCAGCTGGTGCAGAGCTGGTGATGTGACATGGGACAACATGGCTGCACACAAAAGGCACAGTGCCTGGCCAGAGCATGTCCCAGCTCTTTGCTTTCCACTGCACCCCTCTGTGAACCCAGCCAGTGTCCCTCAGGAGGAACCAGCTGGCAGCATCGTGTTCCAAGCAGGGGCTCAGAGGTGGCCAGGAGTGATGTGCCCAAAGGTGCACTCGGGGAAGGGAGAGAGGTGGGGAGGGCATTCCCTGGACTTCCCTGCTCGAGGTCTCTGCACACCAGCATGGATGGGCACTGACGAGTGACCAGGGACATCTCTGCTTGTGTGGGTGTGCACTCACCAGGTACCCCAGTGGGCAGGAGGGAGCAGAGCCCAGTCCCAGGAGGGCAGCAGATGTAGGTGAGTGCACAAGGTACAGGGGACAGCTTGCTGCCTGGGTGGCACTGAGAGCTGAAAAATGCCCTGGGTCAAGCAGTGTGTTCTGACTCCCCCTGCTCCTGGTCTCCCTCACATCCAGTCTATCTCTATGAGCTCATGCCTCATTTTCCACCAGCACCTTCGTTTTCATGCTGTGGGTCTCCACAGGTCTGTGTCCTCTCCCCTGCTCTCCCTTCAAATGCACCTCCTCAGCTTGATGGTGCTTTGGCAGAAGGGAGGCAGAGCAGCTGTGCTGGCAGGTGGGAGCACGCTGGGGTCCAGTTGTGCACCATCAGAGGTATGTAAGGGTCAGGACATCTCAGCAGTACAAACTTTTCTGCTCCTAGGAGCTTGGGCCATGGCACATCCATACACAACATCCCTACTGTGTTCCTCCTACCCTGGGTGAGTCGCCATGGCCAGGATAGTCCTTTCAGTGTCCATAGGAGTTTTCTGCATAAGGAGAAACCCAATGGGGCAGGTTTAGTTTCCAGAACTATATCCTGGGTGTCCTGCCTAACTGCAGCCAGCATAGGCAGGTGCACGACTGGCCAAGCCAAGCCAGCAGCACAGGGAGGTCTGTGAGCAGCAGAGGGAAAGTGCTGCATCCCTGAGCATGAGTACCTTGGTGTTGTGATGCTTCAGAGGGAGAGGATACACTGCATCCCAGCATCTCAGCTTTCTCCTTTTACCCTGAGTGGGGTCCTTTGTCATGACCAAATTCGAGTGGAACCAAATAAGCCATTTTCCAAAGGAAGTGCATCAGCATCTTTCCTGCAGCATCCAGGGGTATTTAATGAACAAGGCAGAATCTGGCAGGAGAAGGAAGAGACTTACTGCTGAAATCCTTTGAAATGCCATCAAATCTCTTAGATTAGACTGGGCCACAGATCACTGAAATGAGCAGCACACAGGGAGGTCCTGGCCTCCATAGAAGCCTTTGTGCCATACTCCTTTTGCAGCTGGATTTTGTGTCTTGCATCAAATCATGTGTTAGTAAAAGGTTCCCATTCCCTTTGGGGAAAAACAGCCAAAATCCAGCTCCCAAAGGCCAGTGCTGTCCTGGGTCTCCTGCTCACTGTGCAGAGGATCAGGATGTGCTGTGGTGCCCCCTGGGTCCAGCAAGGGACCCTAGACAGCCCAGCTGTCACAGCCCCATTGCTCCTTTGGGGTGCTGGCAGATTAGTGGATGTTCCCTGGGCCCTGTGATGTCTGTGAGGGCACAGCTGTCTCCATCCTCCCTGTCACAGGTAGCTGGGGAGGTTGGGAGGGAGTGTGGGTGCACAGATGTCACTGACACATTCCCGGTGACTTGCATGTGCTGGCGGCCCTGTGGTATCTGCCCCAATGCCACACTGAGCTTGTCCCTCGCTTGTCCACCAGTGGCAGAGGAACAGAACAGTGAGGAGGCAGCAAGGTCAGGCCAGCAAAAGGCAGGAAAAGCAGCTCCAGGGGTTTGCATCTTGGCTCTATCCTCAGGAACCCCTTAAGCTCAAAGACACTCCCATGGGACAGGTGTCCCACACACTTAGAGGGCAGGTACAGTCCCAGCCTCAGGAAGTTTCTGTGTGTCTGGCAGCCTGTTACTCCAGCACAGAGCCCTGCTTGTTTACTCTGGTTCCTACTGGGAGCAAGTTTATGCAGACACCTTGTTAAGTCCTGCAGTGCTGGTCATCCCAGGAATTCCTGAGTTCTGTCAGGGACAGGTGGGAAGGAAGGACAGTGTGTGGTGGGGCTGCACACCTAGACCTTACAGATGTGTTCTTTCATCCCATGTAGGGCAGGGAGCAATTCCTCAGTCTATCCTCTGGCCACTCTAGGATCTGCAGGTAAGACATGGGTGCTGGTGGCCTTTTCTCCAGGATAAGGCTGCTCTGCTGCTGGCCAAGCCCAACACTTTGCTCGGGAGCTTGGGCCCTTTGATGTCCTTGGGTAGAAGGTGGCACTGGCAGGGTCTCCCAGGGAAGCTGTTCTGGCACACCTGCAAACACACAGGTGTGCACAGACACGCAGCGAGGTGAGTGACAGTGCCAGCACAGCCCAGGGACAGCACAGTCACCTCAGTGAGCTGGGCTGGGGTGGCTCTGGGCAGAGCAGACATGGGAAAGGTGTTTGGGGTCCATTGGGGTGCAGCAGGAGCTGCTGCAGCACCCTGGGGTGGGGGTGAGGAGGAAGGAAGTGTGCAGAGCCCGGGCAAGAGCAAACAGGAAGAGCAGTGGGGATGCGTTAGGAAGGATGTGCAGTGCCCCAAAGGCAAACCTGGCCTACCTGAGCCAGGCCCAGGGACCTTCACCCCAAATACACCCCTGCCCTTCCCTGCTGGGGAGGGGGAGCCCACCCATCTTACCCTCAGGTATCCAGGGATGGTGGTGGGTGCAGAGGGGTGTCCCCACGTGGACAGGGGTTGGGGGACAGTGGGGTGGCACCAGGAGCACACTGCACACGGGCAGGTGGCACTGAGCGAGCCCTGGCACATGGCACAGTGGGATGGGGAAGAGCTGGGGCACAGCCTGGGCAGAACAGCGGGCATGGGAGGATCCATTCTGGCTTCCTGCGGGGCAGCTGGGCTGTGGTGCCCAGAGCAGCACCCTGCCCCACCTCCCCAAGGCTGGGTCTCGCCCACCCCTCCGTGCCCCATGGGTGCCACCAGTGCTGGCCATGGCTTGTCACGGAGGGCATGGAGCACACCCCACCAGCCCCACCGGAGGGGCCAGTGGACACCCCGCAGGGTTTATGGGGAGGCCAGGCCGTGCCCCAGGAGCGAGGCTGGTGGCTGAGGAGCTGGGCTGGGTGTGCAGGCGGCCCGGCAGAGCCGAGCTGCAGAGATGTGGCCGGTATGTGTGTGGGCGGCAGCCGGGGTGGGGGAGAAGGAGGGAGAGGAAGCAGCAGAGGCAGCAGCTCCTTTGATAAGCAGCTTCCTGAACACTTTCAAACCGTGGTGTCACAGCGACAGGCGCGGTGCCCGCGGGCCGGCACCGACAAGCCCAGGGCACAGGGCACAGGTAGGAGCCCCCCAGCCCACCCGTGCTGCCCCCAGCCCACCACGCTGGACAGGAGAGCCCGGGCAGCGCCCAGGGGCGGTGGGCATGTGGTGGGCATGGATGGGCATCCCCAGGCAGGGCTGGGGTGCTGGGCAGGTGATGCGAGTGCTCTCCTTGCAGGTGCTGGCAGCTGAGGCACTTCCCTGGGCCCCTCTCCCAGGTGTTTCCTGGCCAGACAGCTGCTGGGATAGGGATGGAGAACACAGGGACACCCTGCAGGGGCACGGGGATGGTGTGAGTGGCAGTGGTGGCATTGGCATTCCCAGAAACGCCGCTGGGCAGCAGGAACTCATGGGGAGCAGCTCCTGCCCTCGCTGTGTTCCCAACCACCATGTGGACCCCAGCTCTCCATGAGACCTCCCTGAGCAAATGGGCTGCCTGGGACCCCACCCTGGCCACCCTGAGCTCTGGCTCTGCATCATTCCCTGTCTCTGTGCATCTGTCTCCTCCTCATGGAGGAAGCTGGGGATGGGAAGGAGGCTCAGGATCCCAGGGTGCTGCCTGCACCATGAGGAGCTGTGTCCAGAGGCGAATCAGCATCTCCCCAGCCCTGCCAGGGGCTGACCCATCGCTGGGGATGGAGAATGTCTGGCACCTTCCCCAGCTGGGCTGCCCCATCGCCTTTTGCTCAACCACCCAGATAAAGCAGTTTCCTCTCGACAGTTGCTGTGACCTGCAGGAAGGAGGAGGCTGTCCCAGGGCCATCCCTCCCTTGCCAGAGCCACGAGGCTCTTGAGGGTGCCTGGTCTGTGTCTCCCTGCAGCAGGAGAGGGCCAGAGTGCATGCAGTGGCTGCAGCCACCTCGTGTCACCTGCTGAACGCTGCTGTGTTCCAGCTCTCACTCTTCCCCACCGTGTCCCCAGGACGAAGCAGGGGGATGTGATGGGGAAGGGCTGGAAACACAGAGCATGTGCTTCCATGGAGGTGGAGAGCATCTGGGGCTTCCCCAAACCAGACTGTGCCTTGCCACCACAGAATGGGTGTTGTCCCCTCAGGGGAAGCAGGTGGCCCTTGGTGCCATACCCAGGGTCACCAGTGGTGCCCACGAGGCCACCCAGCAAGGGTGAATGTGCTGGGAGCTCTCCATCTGCCTGGATAGAGGGGCTGGTGCTCCTGGTTAGAGGACAGCTGAGGACTCGAAACCCATCCCTTGCTTGCAGAGCACCTGTCAGGGGCTCCACCCAGCCTTGTGGTATCTCTCAGATCTGACTTTTCTTTTCCAGCTGCTTTTCCTCTGATGGCTCCATGATTTCCCAGGAGCTGAGGGCCCCCCGTGTGCCCCTGCTGTGCTTCAGGACGAGGGCTCTGTGGTTGCTGCAGCATGGTCCAAGCCTGCTTGGTGTGCTCCAGAGTTCATAAGGGCAGCCTGGCAGCCCAGGCAGCTGCAGCCAACATGGACAAGGCGGACAAGCCCAGCCCCTCTGCCAAGAAGCACGTGCGGCTGCAGGAGAGGTGAGTGTGCCCATGGCACTGCTCACACCCAGAGCCAGCCCTCTGCCTGCCAGCGTGTGCAGGTGCCAGCCCTGAGCCCCCACCCTGCTCAGGACAAATCTCCACACCGTCCTTCAGGGGCTTCCCAGCAAAAAGGCAAAATTATCAGCTAGGTCCTTGTTCCTCAGTCTCCCATCTACTGGGGGCTCCATCGGGCTTTTGCTCAGTGTGGGGTGGCTTTAACTGATGATACAGTGGGATGGGCTGTCCTTCTGTCCCAGGGTGGCAGCAGGTCAGCCAGGGACCCCTTTGCCTTTCAGGAGGGGCTCCAATGTCTCACTAGTGCTGGACATGAGCTCTCTAGGGAATGTGGAGCCCATCCAGCCTGTCTGCACACCACGGGACATCACCCTGAAGTTTCTGAGGACATCCAGCCACGTGCTGAGGAAACAGGAGCTCCAGCAGCAGGCCCAGAACCTGGCACAGCTCCAGGAGGAGTTTTCGGTGCGATGATTCCCTCTCCCTTCTCACAGGAGGGTGGCAGGGGCAGTGGAGGGACTGACAGGGGTGAACATCAGGCTCTGAGCCCAGCTGTGGGCAAACAGAGGGGAGGGTGCCCACGTGCCATCTGCTCCTTGGTGCACACGTGTCTTATTGGGGTCCCTGGAAAACCCTGTCCTGCCCTCCCATGCCATGCTCTTCTCCCAGGGCTGTCTCTCTGGAAGGAGTCCCACCACAGCTGGAGTAAAGGCAGGACTCATCCCAGAGCTGGCATCTCCGGTGATGCCCCTGGGTCAGCTCTGCCCTGCTGGGCAGCCAGGTCTGCCACGACCAGGGGACACGAGTGGCAGCAATGGGCTTTTCCTCATGGCTGTTTTCTCCTCCTGCAGAAAATCCCTCCCAACTTCGTGAGTCCGGAGGAGCTGGAAATCCCTGGACGTGCTTTCAAGGACAGATACAAAACCATTCTCCCCAGTACGTGCCACTGTGTCCCTCTGCCTCCCATTTGCCCGTGTTTGCCTGTGGGTGAGGGATGACTCAAGCAGCCCTGGCACTGGGGTGGGCATCCCTGGGTGCTGTTGCTGTTCCTGCCATTCTGGAGCTGGGTGCTGTGTGCCAGGGGTGCCCACAGTGCTGTGGGGTACATGGGGAGCTGCTCCCTGGGGTGTCCTACACAAGTAAGGTGGGGCCTTGCTTGTGCCAATAGCGTGGCCCTAAGAGTGTAAAGGATGTTGTGGGAGGACTCAGCTGGGTTCCAGTCAGGATCTGTGGGGATGTGCTGGGGGATCACGGCAGGTCAGTCACCTCCCCTGCTCACTATGGTACCTGCAGGCTTGGGCTGTGCCCTGCCAGGGGAGTGAGGCTGCAGTGGGACAAGAACAGACCTGAGGGAGGGTGCAGACTGCTCTGAGCATGGCATGGAGCAGGAGGACTCAGCCTCCAGCCCAGGGAGGATGGGCAGGATCAGTCCCTTGGTAACACCTGTGACATCTTTCAGATCCTGAGAGCCGGGTCTGCCTCAGGAGGGCTGGGAGCCAGGAGGAAGACAGCTACATCAATGCCAACTACATCACAGTGAGTGTCCTGCAGGGCCTGCAGCACAGGGCTCACCAGGGATGAGGCTGCAGGTGCCACACTGGGTCACACCTGCTGGGGCACTGTCACCTGCTCTCCTGGGGCAGCTGACTTCACTTGCCATCCTTTTTGGAGCTGGAGGGATGTGGCTCCATCTGCATGGGGCAGATCCACTGCTCCTGTTGGTGGGAGAGTCTCATGAGGGAGCTGCTCTTGGCTCCTGGACAGGTTGAGCACCCCAAAAGGCTCCCTTGCAGTGGCTTTTCCATGTCCTCACACACTGGCCCAGTGTCTGGCAAAGCCATGGGAGGCAAGCTGAGTCAGCAGATTATGGCAGCTCAGAGATCCTCACAAATCCTGGGATTTCCTCTCTGCTCAGGGAGCTTGTTGCAATTTCCCAGGAAGAGAGCTAATGAAGATGAGGTGTGGCTTATTTTTGGCACTAGGTGGGGTTCCTTTCCAGAGACTGAGAAATCCCCAGACCCTAAGGGGTTAGACAGCTTGGCTTTGCTATCCATCCCTGTGCAAACCCTCCCTGGCTGCAGTCTCTCCCAGAATGGGATCTCGTGTGAGCCAGGTGCCAGCTTTGCCCAGTGGGCAGGCTTTTTGCTGAGCAATCTATCTCACTGCAGCACCCTTCCCTTGGCACTGGCCAGGGCACTGGGTGGTGAGGCCATGGATGCTGTGAGTGCTTGGAAGGACTTGGAAAAGCAGCCCACAAAAAATGGTGTCTGAGGTGACAGACAAACCCCTGGGAGGTGCTGGGAGGGAGCAGGGTGGAGCTGGAGGGCAGTTAGGAACATTTCTTTTCTGATGGTGCTTGTGGCTGAGATCCACCGAGGCAGCAGCATCCAGCAGCCAGCAGGGAGGGTCAGAGCTCCTTGGAGACAGGAGCACCGTGCCCAGAGCTGCTGGGAGCTCCAAGGGCAGTTTGACCAGAGGAGCTGTGTCCTCCCAGGACAGCGTGCAGCTGCACATCAGGTGACACTGGCACTCTGTCCCTACACCCCGGGGTGTGGTGGCATCCCCTCTGTCTCCCCTGACAATGCAGCAGCACTGCCCATCCCTGTGGCACACACACCTGTGTCCAGACACCCCTGAGTGCAGCTGCTATTTCCTGACCCCTTCCTTCCCCTTACCTCTCCAAAAGTGTAGCAGTGCAGGAATTTGTGGGCACATCAGAAAATTGGCAGCCCAGCCTGCCTGGGCATGCCTGGGAGGCACAGGAATCTGGGAGGGCTCTGCAGGTGTTTGATCACATCAGCTCCACCTGGGATTGATGCTCTTCCTGCTGAGGGTGTTCCATGAAATGTTTTTTAGCATGGGTGTGGGGGAAAGGTGGAATTCCCAGGGTTGACACCTCCAGGTGTCCAGAATGGAAAATCATATTTCCTAGGAAAAATGAATAATCTCAAGGCATGAAAATAGAGATCTGCAAAATATTCCTGAAAACATTCCTGTCCCTTAGCTGGGCCGTTGCAACTTCTTGTGAGACCAAATCATTAACAGATTGTTGGGAAGGCCTGGATTTTCAATACTTTTGGCAATTTTATACTAGAAGTGTCTGGAGACAGAGGATGCTTGGACCTGTGAGACAGGGATTGCTGCTTGTCCCTGTGGAAATGCCCACAGTGAGGAGTGCAGCTCCTAATGTGAGCTGTGCCTCGCCAAGGCATCCATCACACTGGCTGTTGTCACACTGAGAGCCTGGAGATGCTTGCAGGAACTTGGGTGTACAAGGCCAACGATGGGATGGGATGATGGCACCAGCAGGATGGGGAGGGTGCCTGGTGGCTCCTCAGCAGATCTATACCAGCATTTTAAGGACAGGCTTAGTAGGAAACAGCATGTGTGGCTCAGCCTCTAAACCACAGAAGAGAAAAGCCTCGTGAGGGCTGGAGTGACCTGGGGACAGTCCCCAGTGCCCTCAGGGTCCCCCCAGGGTCGCTGATGGGTGTGTGCTCACAGGGCTATGCAGGACGGCCCCGGGAGTACATTGCCACCCAGGGACCCATGCTGAACACCGTGACTGACTTCTGGGAGATGGTGTGGCAGGAGGAGGCTCCTCTCATCGTTATGATCACCGAGCTCCAGGAGAGCAAGGAGGTACCACTGACACCCCCCCCGAGGTACCACTGGCCCTGCCCAGGTACCACTGGCCCTGCCCAAGGAGGTACCAGTGACCCTGTCCAGGCCCAGACCCAGGGACACAGCGGGGAGTGGGGTACTGATGACAGGGGAGGGTTGTGCAAGGCCAGATGTGGGGTCTGTGCACCCACTTATTGTGCTTTCATCTCAGAGGATTCCCTGATGAATCACAAGTGGAGGAGATCCCCAAGGCTGCAGCCTTGGCCCTGTTTTGGCAAAGGTTTTCCCCCTCACATGGTTGTGTGCTATGGGCACACTTTACCTGCTGGATAATAGGATAAAGGGTTTAGGGCAAACCCCAGGGATGGGGCAGAAGCAGTGGGCAGTAGTGCCCCTCTGGCACTGAGAGCTCTCAGCCAGGGGATCCAGCCCAGGGGAGAGCTATGGGGGGCCAGAGGGGCACTGCTGCCCACTGCTTCTGCTTCTGGGATGGAAGCCAACAGCACCTGCCTGGGGGAATTGAGAACTCTCTTTCCTGGCCATGTCCTTGCTCCCTTCTCTCCCAGCTGACAGCCTCCCTGGGTCCTGCTGCATCTGGAAGCTTCCTGGGCTGAGCAGGGATATGCATCCCTGGGGCCTGAAAGCCAGGGCAGGGCATGGGAGAGGATGCAGGGCAGCAGATGCAGGGGTAGGGATCTATCCCTCCTTTGCTTCCCATCTCTATCACTCTAATCCACCTTCCCTGCTCCCCCCCCGCCCCCAAGGTGATGCCCCCTCCCAAGAGCACTGACTCAAGCATAGCTCAAACGTTCAGTGGGTGCCTTGAGCATCTCCACAGCCACAAACCTGCCTTGTTCTCCAGAAATGTGTCCACTACTGGCCCGAGAAGGAGGGCACCTATGGCCCCTTCACCGTCCGTGTGCAGGGGGTGAGCGAGTCTGTGGAGTACGTGGTGCGGGATCTCTCCATCCAGGTGGGTCTGAGCCTCATCCTGGGGTCAGGAGGGAGCACATTGGGGCCAGCAGTGCCCCTGCCACCCCTGAGATCTCTGGTGAGATGGCAATGCTGTGTGACAGGAAAGAGGAGAATTCATGATTCTCAGGGTCTGCAGAGCCCCTCCTGCCTGGAGAGGCTGGGAGGGAGCGGGACCCAGCCCTGGGGTACAGAGGAGAAGGGGCCAGCTGGGCAGAGCAGCACCACCAGCCCAGTGTTTGTGCACTGTGACACTGGGCTCTGCCCCATGGGCTCTCTGTAGTCACCCTGGGCTGACACCAGCCTAAAGGATCTTGCCTTGCTTTGCCTGGACTCTGGTGACAGAATTGGAACACTCTGCATCTGTTCTCATCTTCTGGGATGGGACACATCCCTTGCCTCTGGCCCAGGGGTCTCTCCCTCATGGCTCAAAGTGGGATTCAGGAGGAGAGTGGCTGAGATGGGTACAGGCTGCTTGAGCTGAACTCCCTGTTTCATTTGGCCCGTGCTCTCACATCCCCATTTCTCTTTGTTCTGTGCTGGAAAAGCTTGGAAAGGAACGCCGCAAGGTCAAACACATCCTGTTCCCTTCCTGGCCTGACCAGCAAACACCCGAGTCAGCCAAGCCCCTGCTGCACCTGGTGTCCAAGGTGGAGGAGGCTCTGCAGACTGCAGCCAGCCCAGGGCCCATCGTGGTGCACTGCAGGTAAGAGTGCACCTCACCTGAGCCCTGTCTGTGCTTCTCCTTGGGGTCAGTCTGCAAATACCTGAGGGGAAAATCCCAAATGAATCCTCATCCACTGTGGTGCAGAAATCCCAGGCACGGCCACCCCACAGCAAAGTGGTCAATCAGCAGCTCCTGTCCTGGCAGCAGGATGGTGGCGTATCCTACACCTGGGTCCAGCAGGGTGGGAGCAGGAAGGGTCTGCATTTGGGACCCAGCCACCAGCTTCACCATACACCCACAGCTCCAGCTCTGGAAGATCCTGCTTGAGCAGGGAGATGGAACCAGGTGACCCCATGGTTGGGTCCCTTTGAACCTGACCCATTCTGTAATTCTGTGATTCCTGTCCCTGTGCCACCAAGCATGACCTGTGGCTTGGATGTGGAGCCATGTTTCAGGACAGCCCTCCTGCAGGAGGTGGCCTCTGCCTGTTTTCTCTCCTTACTGAGTGAATTTGGGGACAGTGGAGCAGAACACTTGGTTGTCCCTATGGAACATGCAGCATGCACTGCTGCAGGCTGAGTGCAAACCGCTGGGGTTAGAGCCCAGCTGGGAGGGGACCGGGCTGCAGAGCCCCCTGCACCACACAAGACTGGGCACAGTTTTGTGCTTCCAGAGCAGCCTCAGCCAGGCTGTGCAACACAGCAAGGACTCCTTGCCATGGCACAGTGACCCCAGCCCATGGCTAAGAAGCTTGGTCTGGCAGCTGGGGCCAGAAGCCCAGAATCCCTCTAGGAAGGAATCACAGCAAACCAGTCCAGGAGTGCATGGAGCTCAGCAGGATGCAGGTGTGGCAGTGGGTGCTGTCACAGCTCACACGGCTGTGTCTGTCTGTCCTGCAGCGCTGGCATTGGCCGCACCGGCTCCTTCATTGCCACCAGGATCGGGTGCCAGCAGCTGCAGGCCAAGGGCGAGGTGGATATCCTGGGAATTGTGTGCCACCTCCGCATCGACAGGTGGGTACACAGAGCAGAGGCTCCTTGGAGCGTCCTGCTGGGTGCCAAGCCTGAGAGCAGGGCTGTGACAGACAAGGGATGGGCATCCCAAGGGGGCATGGGGACGACTACTGATGGAAACCAGAAAGGTGGCTGCGGGATGCAGGTGTGTGGATAGCAAACAATTCCCAGTGCCAGGCTGGTCCTGCTGGCAGAGCTGTTGTAGCTCTGACCTGAGGACATGAGGGAGAGGACAGGGGCTGTGAACCTGGCAGCCATCTGCTCCTCCTTTCCAGCTCAGCCACTAAATCCAGAAACACTGCACCTGGCCACTTTTCAAGAATTACAGGTGAAAATTAGCACTAAATCAGGTGCTAATCTCCTTTTGAACAACTCAGCAATGCTTCTGAACCCCTCTATTCTTTGAGCTGCTCTGGTGCCTGTTTCAGAGGCACCTTGACATGGCTGGTGACACAGTGGGAATATTTGTGCCCTGGGAGCAGGAGCTGGGGACAGGGCTGTGTGTTTGGTGAAGTGTCAGTGGGCACTGCCTTTCCCTTGCAGAGGTGGGATGATCCAGACGAGCGAGCAGTACCAGTTCCTCCATCACACACTAGCTCTCTACGCCTCCCAGCTGCCAGAGGGGGGAGGCTGCTAGTGCAGGGCTCCCACCGGGCTTGTGGCTCCCTGCTCTGACCTCTCCTGCACCAGCCTCGGGGACAGCTTCACCAAAACCTCTCCTGATGCTGCCAGGGCACAGAGCAGCAGTGTGAACATCCCTGGGGATGAGTACAGCTGAGCCAGCCCACGGGCACTGCGCCTTTGGACCCCGGGCATGAGCAAGGTGA
Source organism: Acridotheres tristis (assembly GCA_037013685.1). Classification (NCBI taxonomy): domain Eukaryota; kingdom Metazoa; phylum Chordata; class Aves; order Passeriformes; family Sturnidae; genus Acridotheres; species Acridotheres tristis. The sequence goes on along the minus strand of CM072913.1, from coordinate 5,427,819 downwards.
GGTGGTGCAGTGGGTGCTCGAGGTAGCCACTGCTGCTGGCTCCAGACAGATTCCACCCATAGAAAGAAGCTTTGGCTTGTGAGAGGTGCAAGATCCTGGACCAGAAGAGCAAGCAGTGCAGAGGAACTGCAGCTGGCAGATGCCAGGAGCGTGGTTTGCCTTTCAGCTGCACACAAATGTTCACCCCGTTAGACACAGCGCTGCTGGAACTACCCTGAAATAAACGGAGCCTCTGTCCTGGCTGTGCATCCTTTGTGGGCAGGGCTGGGCTTGCTCCAAACATGCACCATGAAGCTCTTCTTGATAAAAACACACCTTGATAGCTTGGTACACGGTCAGCTAACAGCGTTCCACAGCTTGCCTTCCTCTCCACCTTCAGCCAAAACCTTCTGAACAGCCTGAAGGTAGAATCATAGAATTATTAAGGTTGGAAAAGATCTCCAAGATAATCAAGTCCAGCCCCTGATCAAACCCCACTGTGCCCACTAAACTGTATCATGATTGCCATGTACATTTGTTTCTTGAACACCTCCAGGAATGGTGAGTCCAGCACCTCCCTGGGCAGCTGTGCCAGTGCCTGACCACTCTTTCAGGGAATTTTCCCCAATATCCAACCTGAACCTCCCCACTCCCTGGCAGGGGAGATTCCCAAGTGCAGTTTGCAAGTGATGTGTTCCCAATTGCCTTCTGTTGCATGAGGGTGGGGATTTTGAATTCTTTTGAAATGAGAACAAAATAATATTTGGATTTCATTCGGTTGTCTTTTTAACTGATAAATCCAGGGGGGAAAATAGAAGATGGAAAAACATTTTGTTGTAAAGCATGGAGATGGAAATATTCTGTGAAGTATTTTGAATAGCTATTCAAAGGTGCCCTTGGCTGATGGGCACCCCCTTGGGCAGTGAGGGCTGGGAAGGAGGTGGGACCTGCCCAGTCTGTGCCAGCCCATGTCATAAGCCCTGACATGACCCAGTGTGAGATCCAGGGAAAAAAAGGTCAATCTTCCTGCTGAATGGGTCTGAGCTTGCCTGGGCTCCCTGAGCTTCCCTGGCTCAGGGCTCTGTTCATGACCTGTCCCTTCACCACTCCATGGGTCCCCGAAATGAATCACTGCCCAATGGTTCCCTGTCCACTTCCCTCCCTTAGCACCAGGAACAAATCTGCTTCCTGGCCCAGCAGCAGGAAAAGGAGCAGATCTCAAGTAATGTCCTTTCACCTACTGCATTCTGATCATCCTGGCAGAGAAACCCCCCTGTTCCCAGTGCCAGGTGAGCCCTTCCTCATGCCCCAGCCTGCCCAGCCAGGTGCTTTGGGGGAGAATTGTGTTCCCCATGGGACTCCTGCATGATGCTCAGGCACTTGGAGAGGCTGTGGAGCTTCTGCAAGCTCCCTGCAGGTCAGTACCTTCTCAGGTAATCTGGGGTAACACTGTGCCCTTTAATGATGTCTCTGGAGACACAGATAGAGGTCTGAGTTGTGAGCCAGGCTTTATTCAGCATCCCCCTCCTCAAGTCTTTCCTCACCCACTGCCATCAGGCAGGAGAAGTTGAAGGCTTGCAAAATGCACCTGGACAGTTTTTGTGCACTCCCTGGACAGCAGGACACACACCATTTTCTTCATGCTTTCAGTTTGCTGTCCAGAGGAGAGCTCTTAGGGCAGGCTCAGGCAGAGGGCTGCACGAGGGTCTCCCAAGGCATGCAGGAGCAGCACCAGGATCACAGCTGGGCCAGGGCTCTTGTCACCTCCTCCCAAATTCCCCATCAGGTGCTGGGAGTTCTTCCAGCTCAGCTGTCTGATGCAGATTATGATCAGTTAAGCAGGTTTCCTGCCTTTTGATCTCAATTTCTCCCAGCTCCATCTGTTCCACACTTACCTGGCCACTGTGTGAGCTCTCCCCATCCTCTGTGCACTGACTCCCTGAGCAGTGCTGGGGCTGTGCTGAACCATGGCCTGTGTTACTGCCAAACCCCATGCTGGGCTGCCCCCATGCCAGGGCTGCAGCAGGCTTTGATCTGCTCTGGCTGTGTGCTGAGAAACTGCCTCAGCTGGGGCATCCCTCACAGGGTGCCCAGCAGACAGAGGAAAGGAATCTCTCCACAATCTCATGCTTCCCCATGCCTTGGGCTAGCATTAAGGCCCTGAGCTCGGCCAGGGGTTTCAGCACAGCCAGCATTGCTCCTGTTCCTCCCTCCCCACTTAAACCCCAGGTATGGTCCCATCTGTCCTTATCCTTCTCATGGTGTTCCTGTGATTCACAGAGGTACAGCCCAGCCAGGCAGAGCACGCTGGTACTGGGGGCCCTGGGTTGCAGCATCCTGAGAATCATGTCCCCAGGAGGCCAAGTCCTGCCTAGAGCTCAGGAAATGTCCTTCCTCCACAGAATCATACAACAGTTTGGGTTGGAAGACCATCAAGTCCCAAACCTTTCCACTGTCCCAGGTTGTTCCAAGTCCAACCTGGCCCTGGACACTTGCAGGGATGGGGCAGCCACAGCTTCTCTGGGCAACCTGTGCCAGGGCCTCACTTCTCCTTCCTTTCTCTTTCTTTCTTTCTTTCTTTCTTTCTTTCTTTCTTTCTTTCTTTCTTTCTTTCTTTCTTTCTTTCTTTCTTTCTTTCTTTCTTTCTTTCTTTCTTTCTTTCTTTCTTTCTTTCTTTCTTTCTTTCTTTCTTTCTTTCTTTCTTTCTTTCTTTCTTTCTTTCTTTCTTTCTTTCTTTCTTTCTTTCTTTCTTTCTTTCTTTCTTTCTTTCTTTCTCTCTTTCTTTCTTTCTCTCTCTCTTTCTCTCTTTCTTTCTTTCTTTCTCTCTCTCTTTCTCTCTTTCTTTCTTTCTCTCTCTCTCTTTCTCTCTTTCCTTTCTTTCTTTCTTTTTCTTTCTTTCTCTTTCTCCTTCCTTCCTTCCTTCCTTCCTTCCTTCCTTCCTTCCTTCCTTCCTTCCTTCCTTCCTTCCTTCCTTCCTTCCTTCCTTCCTTCCTTCCTTCCTTCCTTCCTTCCTTCCTCCCTTCCTTTTAAAACATTTCTTACATGTAAGAAAATATATTAGGTATAAAGATACAAGGTATAAGATCCTCTCCTATCCACATGACTGTAATTTTGGCCTGGGGTTTTCCAGGCTGGTAATCCATTCCATCCCCTTGCAACAACTCACTGGGATGGGAGGAACAGAACATGGTGGCCACGTGGCACACAGCACCACTGTGGCACACAGCAGCTTTGGTGGTGGCAGGTAGACCCAGAATGCTCCAAATTCACTTGCAGCTGGGAGAAAGCATCAATGCCATGGAACATAGCACTGCTTCAGCAGGTCCTTGGAAAGGCAAAGCACATGCCAAAATCCAGCATGTGGAGTAATTAATAACAGCTTTGCTCTCAGGTGAGTGATGGCAAACAACAGCACCTGTGGACCCCAAATAATCAGTGACCAAGCCATCATCTGGAAAGGAGACATTTCAGGGCATGCTTTGACATTTCCAGGCAGCACTGGGGTCCCAGGATCTCAAGAAGGCCCCATGGGAGCACCTGCAGTAGGTGGGACCCCACAGAGGATGAGGCCCACCCAGCAGCACTCACCCAGAGCCAGAGGGAGGGATGGTCTGGGGGCTGAGAGCACCAGGAACACTGTGGGACATGGGAGTCACAGCTCTTTGTGCTGGTCCTTGCTAAGCCAGGGTTAAACTCTCAGCCAGGGGAGCTTAAGGAAAAGCCACCCTTTACCCACGTGGGCTGACCTTAAGGAACTTGGTTGAGCAACCACATCAAAACCTCCTGGGAATGTCAAAGATGCTCTTGTCTGGAGAGGCCCTGGGGTGGGGCCAGCTCTTGCACAGGACAGCTCTGCCTGGTCCCCAGCTCTTGGCATGTCACCATGGGGTGACACCACGGGGACAGAGTGCAGCCACGGGGACCAGATCTGCTGTGTGCAGCCCTGCGTGTGCCACCACAGACCCTCTGCAGGGAGCAGAGCTTGGGACCCTGGTTCAAACCAGTGGGACACAGCCAAATGTCCCCAAACCTGCCAGGGCTGCCTCCCCTTGATGGAAATAAGGGAAATAGGGCGGGTCAGAGCGGGGATAGTGCAGGAATCATTTGTTCATGTCTCTCATGACTATCCCAGTGTGGGGATAGTCAACATCTGAGCTGTTGTCCCTGCTGAGAGGGGTGAGTTTGGTTTGGGCACTGGATGGGCAGTTTCTGTGGCAGGGACTGCAGGAACACCCCTACAATCCAGGGGCAATCTCTAACAGCTTCAGTGCTACAGGGATGCTGGGGGGGGAAGCCTCAAACTGGTGCAGGGACATTCTTTGGCCTGGAATGTTTATTAAAAATCTCTTTTCTCGCTGTATTTGCGGGGTGCCACCTCGAATGCTGGGTACAGTTTTGGACCCTCATGAAAAGAAAGAAACCTCAAGTGCTGGAGCATGTCCAGAGAAGGGATCAGAGCTGAGGAATGGTCTGGAGCACCAGGAGCAGCTGAGGGAGCTCGGGGAGCTCAGCCTGGAGAAAAGGAAGCTCAGGGGGGACCTTCTGGCTCTGAACAACTCCCTGACAGGAGGGGACAGCCAGGGTAGGTTGGGCTCTGCTCCCAGGGAACAGGGACAGGACAAGAAGAAAGGACAAGTTGCACTGGGGGCAGTTTTAGATTGGATATTAGGAAAGATTTCTTCACCAAAAGGTTGGCCAGGCCCTGGCACAGGCTGCCCAGGGCAGTGGTGGAATCACCATCCCTGCAGGATGGGACTTGGGACATGGTTCAGTGGTGACCATGGCAGTGCTGGGATAATGTTGGACTCGATGATATTAGAGGTTTTTCCAACCAGAACAATCCTCTCATTCTTTGAAAAAAAAAAAAATCTTCAAGCAGAAATTACATGCAAGATTTGGGGGATGAATTTTTCACTGGTATGAGGAGTTATGATAGAGTGATTACAGAGAACAATTATAATTCTGCTTCCTCAGGCCTCCCTTTGAGAGCATGGGGATCCTAAGCAGGATGCAACAGGTTGGAAAGCAAAATGCTTTCTGTGTCTGAAAACAAAGGCAGTTTTCCCACGACTTATAGCTCATGAGGGACACTTCCCCACCATTAATTGTTGGGGGCTGAGATACCTCCTGTGAGGTGAATCGAACCCCAACCCAGTTTCCCTATTTCCTGTGCACACACATTTGTCTCAGGGAGCCCCAGAAGTGGATTCAGCATCTTTGTCTCTCATGAGAGCACCAGCAACCTCTACTCATGGGCTCTCCCCAGCAGCTGCTGGAATAAAGGACCTGGTGTAAGGGAATTGCAAACAGCCTAGTGTGTCAGCCCTCACTTTAGGAGTGGCTCAAATCCCACGTGGATGGAACCGAGCCCTGTTGGCAGGCACAGCCAGGCAGCCCCTGCCCTGAGCACTCAGCACAGCGTGGGAGAGCACAGCAGAGCCAAGGCACAGCCAGCACACACCTGGAGCAGCTCTGCATCCCCCCAGCCCAGCAGAGCTGAGCAGGGGCAAAGCACGAGGGTTTTGAGACTGCAGGGCCCAACCTGATGGCTGAAGGCTGCTGTGGCAGCAGGCTGGGTGGAGTCTCACAGGAACATCCTTCAAGGAAGCTGTGCCTTTGGGTTGTGTCTTGTCTCCAGGTGGGAATTGTCAGCCTCTGTGGCATTGCTTGGAGCTCCTGGCACCCCCTACACCCCACTACCCACCCTGGCTGCTGGCCCCAGCACTCCTGCACAACCCTGTACACCCCACACCCCCAGTTCTCCTGCACTGATCACACCCTGCACCCTCAAGTACCCCAGAACCTCTGCAAGCCCAGCACCCCCAGCACCCCTGCACCTGCACCCGAATCATCCCTGCCCCCAGCACCCCTGCACCTGCACCCAAACCATCATGCAGGCATCACTTGGGGAAACTGAGGCCTGAAACAAGCACCAAGTCAAAGCACAGCCTCCAAAGCCACAAAACCTGTGACTAGCCCATGACTGAAGAAAACAGCAAGTGGATGAGGTCCTCTCTGTGCCCATGGAGGTCCCATCACACCAGGGTGCACCCCCCTCAGGGCTGGACCTCCAGGTCCCCCCACCTCATCCACTGGTGTTCCCCAGGCCTCAGGAGCCAGGGTCCCTGCTGGGGTCTCGCCAGCCCTGGTGTTACCTTGCCACGGCATCCTTGGGTGCACCTGCCACCAGCCCTGGGCACGGGACACCCATGGCCAGGGGCAGCTCCTGCCTTGGCTGCTGGCCTGGTGCTGCTTGTTCTGCCGTACCTGTACCTGTGGCAGGTGACAACAGGAGGGCAGGTGACACCAGGGGGACGGTGGCGTGGGCTGCAGTGGGGCAGGAGGGCAGAGGGGCAGCCCCACAGTCCTGCCGTGTGTGCCAGAGCTCCCAGTGGCACCTCCAGGGGTGTGGGAGGGCTGGGGTCCGGCGGGGCTGGTACAGGTGCGGGATTGGGGTGTGCCCAGCGGCACGGCTGTGGCAGGGCAATGCCATGGGTGCAGGGTATGTAGCTGGCAGTGCTGGGTGTGGGTGACCTGCACGGGGGTCACTGGGGCACAGGGGGTGATGGAGGTGGGGGTGCTGAGGGTGCTGGGTGCATGGGCACCAGGTGAAGAGGTGCTGGGAGCACAGGAGTGCAGGCTGCAGGGATATTGGGGGTGCAGCAAGTGCAGGGGCACAGGGGAAGAAGGCTGCAGCAAGGCTTTGGGTGCAGGCTGCAGGGGAGCTGGGGGTAACGCTGTGTCGGGGTGCAGGGTGCAGGGATACCAGGGTGCATCCCCCCCTTCCCTCAGGCCGTACTATGATCTGAGGAGCCCTGGGTTACCGATGGTGCGCGGCTGCCGGGAGTGAGCAGGGCAGGGCTTGGGCTGTTCCCGGGTGTGCGGCCTGTCCGGGCCGTCCCGGGGATCCGGCTCGGGTCCTCCGGGCCGGCAGGGGGCGCACCAGCGGGGCGGGCGCAGGCGGCGTGCGGGCCCCACCCGGCACGGCGGTGCGGCACAGGGCCCGCGGCGCGCGGACAATACCGGGGGGCGGCGGCGGCTCGGCCTCCGTCGGCACCGCTCGGCCCCGATCGGCATCGCTCGGCCTCCATCGGCACCGCTCGGCCCCGCTCCTTCCTGCCCGGCCCCTGTCGGCTCCGCTCGGCCCTTCCCGGCTCCACCCCGACTGGCCCCGCCCCGACTTGGCCTCGCTCGGCTCCGCTCGGCCTCGCTCGGCCCTGCCCGGCCCGGCCCGGCCCGGCTCCTCTCGGCTCGGCCCGGCCCGGCCCGGCCCGGTTCCGCTCAGTTCAACTCGGCCTCGCTCAGCGCGGCCCGGCCCGGCTGGCACCATGCTGGCGCTCTTCAACAAGCTGCTGGACTGGTTCCGGGCGCTATTCTGGAAGGAGGAGATGGAGCTGACCCTGGTGGGGCTGCAGTACTCGGGCAAGACCACCTTCGTCAACGTTATCGCGGTGAGCCGGGGGCGGCCCGCATCGCCCCAGCCCCGACGGGTCACGTGCCCACCCTTGGACCCCCCCCACTGCATCCCCATTCCACCCCCCCATTGTATCCCCGCGCCTTCCACCCCGCCATTGCATGTCCCCATTGCATGTCCCCATTGCACCCCGTGGGTATTTCTCAGAACGTCTCCGCCCTATCGCACTCCAGCCTGAAAATGCCTTTGGGCAGGGGATGCAGGCTTGGGCGGGGTGCGGGATGCAGCAGTGGGGTGCAGGGTGGGGTACAGGGTGGGATACAGGGTGTGGGGTGCAGGGTGGGATACAGGGTGTGGGATGCAGTAGTGGGGTGCAGGGTGGGATACAGGGTGTGGGATGCAGTAGTGGGGTGCAGGGTGGGATGCAGTAGTGGGGTGCAGAGCGGGATACAGGGTGTGGGATGCAGTAGTGGGGTGCAGGCCCAGGCAAACCGCAGCGATTGCTCCCCTCATCCCTAGAGCCGAGTGGGGTGCTCGGGGCCACAGCCTGGGAAGGGTCCGGCTCCCCGTTGGCCTCTCCGGCCGGAGCTCCGCAGTGGTCAGCGGCCAGTGCCGGTCCCTGGCCGGGCAGCTCCGGCTCTCGTCCCCCTTACAGCCGCCGCTTTGTCATCGCAGCTGGGGCCTCGTGCCGACCCTGCCGGGCTCGGTGCCGCCGGGGGTCGGGTTCCTTGCCTGGGGCCGGTGTGGGAGGTGTTTGCCTGGCGACCTTCCTCGGGAAGCATCCGCCAGCAGCAGCGTGCTGTGGGTGCCGGCTGCTCTGGCACCCGAGCGGGGCAGGGACACCCGCCTGGCCCCCTCCAGCCCCGGCCTGTCCCCGGCGTGTCCCTGCATCCCGCAGTGGATCAGGGATCCATGTCCTGGATCCCGGAGCCCAGGGCGTGGTTTCCCGCCTGGGGATGTTCGGCTGAATCTCCCCTCTTGTTTTTTGGGTTGTTCTCGCCCTCTCAGTGTGTGATGGTGCAGGCGGGAGGATCCTGTAGGGGTGGCCTTAGGCTGTTCTCCAGGAGGGTTTCATGGAGGGGAGGGGGATGCAGACCCACCCTGGTTCCCCCCGATCCCTGCACGTTGCTCCATGTCCATGCCTGCCATGGCTCCGAAGCAGAGCGAGTTGTTGCTGCTTGCTCAGGGTGCTGGGAGCTGCTGGGCTGTCAGAGGGGATTTTCAGCACATGTGGAGGCTTCTTTGCACTGGAGCCGTGCTCTTGGGAGGTGCTGAGGGATGAAAATGTCCTTCCTGAAGTGTCTAGGGGCAGAGAGAGGACATGCTAAAATGCTTTTCATCCTGGAGACAATGGCACTCCTGCTCTCAAGCTGTTTTGCTGGAAGTCACTTCTCAGTGCTCCAGTCTCCTGCTGGTTCCCCCTATAAACCAACACCTGCATCAGGGAGCATTTTGGCACTGGGGCAGTGACCCTGAGCACCAGTCCTATTTTTGGGGGTCCTCTCCCTGCCATTTGTGTGTATAACAGTCAATTTTTGCAATCCCATGCCAGGGTGGGATGTGTGGGCTGCTCCTGCTCTTGATCTGCTGGATGCTGCTACCTGTTAACAGCACCCAGGCTGCCTTAAAAATGGCAAAGAAATTTAGTGTTGATTTTACTCACCCATTTAAGCTGTGAAGGGTGATGGAGCTTTATCCCAGACCTGCTGCACTGTTCATCTACACAGGGCTGGACACCCCAAGGGTTGGTTTTACTCCACTCCCTGTTCCCCATGTGCCTCCTTCTCTCCCAGCCACATCTGGAGCAGACAGGGCTCAGTGTGAGTTTTGTGGGTTTGCTTCTGTGAGTAAATACTTTGTACTTGGCACATTTACAGAGGGCAAGACCCTGAGGACTGAGACTCTCTCTGCTTAGCCAGGATTGTTGGTGTAGGGAAAAGGGACTTAGAGGAATTATAGCAGCTCTTGAGGAGGCTGAAGTTGGCACCATGGTCTGCTGGTCTGTCAGGTCTGTTCTGGGGTGTTTGAGACCCTCACATGGCAGTCGGGCTCAGGGTGCTAAGTTCAGCCTCTCAAGTTATTTGGAAAGTTCAGGTTTTGTGGCAGATGCACCCAAAAGGGGGCACCAACTTTTGAGAAGACATTCTGGAAAGAAGGACTTGTTGGGCACAGCGAAATAGAAGCATGACACAGAAAATGCCAACTGGACAGGAACTGCCTGGGAAGGTCTGGAGGCACCTACCTTGAGGGTGTTGCAGTGGAGTTGTTGGAAGAGGAAATAGCTGTGATTTAGGCTTTGTGGGGGGATAAAACCTGAACTGCAGAAGTCGGGATTTTGGTGTTGTTGGAGAGATGTCACAAGAAACCTTTCTGAGACTGGAGCTACTCTGGGTGGGTTGGCACTGTCCTTTTCTCCCAGGATTTGTAGCTGCACCTGACTGCAAAGTGGGCTCTGGTTCCCTGGAAGGTGGGTAGCTCCCTCCAGCAGCCAGGCTGTGGTTGTGGCAGGCAAGGGCTTTGCTGGAGGCAGCTATGATTGATCAGAGTGACTCCTCCTGGGTCACCTGCCTGGGGACTTCGATTTTCTAGGACTTATTTTTTCTTTTCCGAGCTTGAAGTCTTTTCTGCAAGGAGAAGTGAAAACTGTAGATACACTTGGTCTTGATTTAACCTGAAGCTAGTGGGCTTTTAGCTGCCTTTTCTCCAGTCTGGTGGTGACATGGGTGACTTGAGGGCATGGAGAGCTCCTCAGCAGTCAGTCCTGTCAGTGCAGGCCATGGTTAGAACAAGAGAGCGTTGCTGTTTTTTAACATCACGTGCATTGTACCTGTGCTAGAGCCTTCCAGGAGAGTGAAGCCACAAGTGCCAGAGTGTTGGACGTGTGGTGGGAGCTCTGGAGCACCATTCAGTGCTTCAGCCCTGCCTGGAAAGTGATTCAGACCAGTGCTGCAAGAGTTCAGTGGAGGCTGTGAAGATGCTGACAGGACTGGAACATCTCTCTTACAAGGACAGGCTGAGGGAGCTGAGGCTGTTGAGCCCAACAGTCAAAAAGAGATGGCTGAGGGGGCCCTCAGCAGTGTCTGTTAGTGTCTGCAGGGAGGGATCAGAGGATGCACAGGCTCTGCTCCCTGGGGCCCAGCAATGAAACAAGAGGAATAGGTAGAAAGTGATGCCCAGGAAATTCCACCTGAACATGAGGAAGAGCTTCTTTCCTGTGCAGTGACTGTGCACTGAGTAGGCTGCCCAGAGAGGGTGTGGAGTCCTCTTCTCTGGAGACATTCCAGAACTGTCTGGGAATAATGCTGTGCCATGTGCTCTGTGGTGATCCTGGTTGAGCAGGGAGGTTGGATCATATGACCCACTGTGGTCCTTCCAACCTGATCCATCCTGTGGAACCACATCAGCCCCATATTTGGCACAGGTAGGATGGTGGGTGGTGTGGCAGGGAGCCAGCTCTGACAGTGCTGCCAGGGGAGGCACGGCCTGGTAGTGGCTCAGGGGACTGCAGAGCTCAGCACCTGCTCCCACCCACCCTCAGAGAGACACTGACCCCTTCACCAGCAGCTGACCCCTCTTGGCAGGATGTGCTCTGGTGCCTGAGCCTGGCAGGGAAGGTGCAGCTCCAGGTCTGCAAGGTCCCCAGGGTTTACTGGGGAAGTGGAGGAGAGAGGTGCTGAGGAAGTAGCAGGGAGATGTTGTTGTCATACATTTGCATCAGCCGGTCTGTGCTGACACCCACCCCTCCCAGGAACTCCCTGAGTGGGGTCTGGCAGGGCCAGCGTGGCTGGGAGGTGGCCGTGGGTTCTCGTGCTGCCTCGTGGTCATTCTGCCACCAGGTGCAGCACCTGGACCCTCCACAGGTGTCTTTGCACCCTAATGCAGAAGGCAGCAGGTTTTCTGGGGGTTTCTGCATATTCCTGGAAGAGGAGGAGAATCTGGCTGGGGCATGGTCTTGTCTTGCTGCTGCCAGACATGAACCAAGAAAAATGGACAGTGTGGCTTTCCTGAGATAGGATCACAGAGTGATTTGGGTTTGGAGGGACCTTTAAAGATCACCTTGTCCAACACCCCTACCATTGGCAGGCACACACAGGGACACCTTCCACTAGACTGGTTTGCTCCAAGCCCCATCCAGCCTGACCTTGAAGATTTCCAGGGATGGGGCAGCCACAGCTTCTCTGGGTAACCTGTGCCAGAGCCTCACCCCTCACATCATAAAGCATTTTTAAAAATATATTTTATAAATAATTTTCCCTCCATGTTAGAGCTTTGACGGGGTTTGGCAGGGACTGAAGTGGCATGTGTCAGGACACGCCTGCAGGAGTGCCAGGCTGGGCAGTTTTGGGTATAGTCCAGGCAGGGGTGGGAGACATCCAACCCGAGGTGCTTTGGGCTCCTGCCTCTGTCACACAGAGGGCCATGCTCTGGTGGAGACACAACTGCACAGGCCCAGGGCTAGGCTTCCAGCAGTGCCATCTCTGCCCTCTGGGGAGCAGGGCTGCAGAACAGCCAGCAGTGCTTTATCTCGAGCAGGTCACATCAGCTCAGTGTCACACTGTGCTGGGACAGGGTGACAGCCACCTGGCCATCGTGAGGAGCAGGGCCTGGCCACCTCAGCCGTGCCTGCTGCTCACCAGGGTGGGTGAAGGCTGAGGTGGCTTCTCTGCATGTGCCAGACACCTGAGGTCCTGGGCCTGTCTGAGCCAGGGGTGATGGCTGAAGTGGCAGTGATGTGGTGTCCATGTGCATGTGTCAGGATGGGGCTCAGCATGAACTGGGGGCACCCAGCTCGTTCAGCAAAAGCTGAATTCTAGCCACCTCTTCCAGTGACCCAACTGGAAAATGTTGGGGCTGGGCAGAAAGGTCTCTTGCCTTCCAGGCAGGGCACCAAGTCAGAGTGGTTTGGGCAGAGCAGTGGGTGACCCTGGCAAAACTAGCAAGGAACTGGAATCTGTAAAGACCTGATCTTGCCTGCAGTGATTTTTGTGCTTCCCAGTGGAATCCCATTCTTAAGCAATTGGTGTGGCTTGGCATCATCCTCAGGGTGAGCATGGATGCTATGTCTATCACATAATCAAAACCTGGGGGAAGAATGTGTCCAGTGAAGCTTTTGCTTGTCTCCATCTGGGTGCTCACTGCTTTCCTGGCAGTGGAGCTGTGGATGGCTGGACCCTGCAGGGAGCTGGAAATATGGTGAAGGCACCATTGTCAGGGGTGGTTGGAGAGGGAAGAGGAAACTGTGTTTCCACCACTGAGAGCTGCTTTCAGAGAGCAGCTGATGCAGGAGGAGCTGATGCAGGAGGAGCACGTGCAATTTGCTTCTGTGGATGCTGGGGCAGCAGGGAGCACGTGTGAGCCATCCTGGAGCACACAATGCATTGCATTCCCAGCTCAGCCTGGTTTGGACAGCTCAAGGGGTTTTGTTCTGGCCCCTTGGCCGTGGACAGCCTGGAGGCAGGTGCTGCAGTGGGAGAGGGGTTTGGGGCAGGGAGCAAGGCTCTGGTCCCTCACACAGACGTGCTCTGTCCCACCCATAGAGGAAAGAAGAGGTGACTCCTGGCTCCTGCATTTACACCACATCCTGGAAGAAGCTTCTATCACATGAGAGCCGTATCTTGTGTGACTTTGGCACAGCAGATCCCATGATGTGGTCTGGAATCTCTGAGGGAGGTGCCTGCAGCTTCCAAGAGCTCTTCAGCAATTGCTCTCCGTGCCCACCAATCAAAGGCTGAGGATTTGTTCATTTCATAAAGCTCAGTTGTGTGTTGAACCTCAGTCCAAAGGAGATGAGACATCCCCTGTGGATCCCTGCCTGCTTCCCCTCCTCTCTCCATGCCCTTCCTCACGGTGCTTTCTGGGTGTAGCATGGCCTGAACATCCCTTGGCCACCGGGTTTTGCTGCTGGATGCAAAAGGGATATGAAAAAGGGAAGCAGTGTGTCTTGCAGAGCATTTGGAGGAGGTCAGGAAAACCCTGGGGACTTGCTGATGTGGTGCATCTGGAGCCACAGGCTTAAATAGGCACAAAAATCTGCTTACGTGAAAATAGCATAAACTGACTTCCTGTTTTGAGGTTTGTGTTAACTAAGAGAAAAGCTCTCAAGAAACTGAGAGTTTTAAGATAGTAAAGACCTGCTAAGATGAGTTTGGCCGTGGTTGGTGGTTCGTGCAGGTCTCTGCCACTGATGGGCCAAAATCCCCACAGCTGCATTATCCTGTTGTCAAACATTCTGCCCTACTGGCTCCTCAGCATTCCTCAGCATGGCCTCCCCCCAGGATGCATTTACATCCTGGTCTGAGTCCCAGGGAAGCTGCTGGAGGCAGTGGGTGAAGGAAGGGCTGTGCCAGCTCCTGTCTCCTGCCCCAGAGATGCCACATCACTGCTGGGACTGCCCAGAGCGTCCCTCTGTGCTGCTCCACCTGGGCCCATCCTGCAGCCTTGGGATTTGAGCAGCAAACTGGAACAGGGTGGGCTTTGCCAGACCCTGTGGTGTGGTGCTGGACACATGGGCTGGTTCTTGCTCACTGCTCCCACAAGCCTGACCTGTTCCACAGCAGTGCTGGGACGCTGCAGCCCCACAGGGATCTCATGTGTATGATGCATAAACTCAACAGACATTGGAGCTGCACTGGGAGCAGCTCCTGGGGTCTCCTTTGTGACCCCCAAGTCATCCAGCACAGGCAGGATGCAGAACTGGGGGACCCGTGTAGACAGCACTCACTTGAAAGCAGAAGTCAGTCTGGTTTTGAGCTGGCCCTAAATGATCTCAAGCAGGAAACGTGCTGGTGCCTGCAGGAGTTGCAGCTGGATAGGAGCTGGAGCAGGAGGTGGCTCCATGGGTCGGAAGCCTGGCCTGAAACTGGGGGGTCCTTACAGGGCTGCCTCACCAGAGGTCACTGCAGAGGATGAAGGTCTCAGCCTCCTCCCACAAAGGGCTTGAAAGAGCTGGGATGGGCAAGCCCCAGCCCACCGGGACAGCAGTGTGTCCAGGGCTGAGCTTGGCAGCTCGCTGCAGGCTTGGGGACTGCACTGGGGCACCCAGGTCACCTGTGCCCATTGCAGCAGCCACAGTGTCATGGTTTAGGAATGGTATTCCCCAGTTTGGTGCTCCCACTGGTGTTAGGTTTTTACCTCTTGCTTCCCCTTCCCCCTCCTACTGGAAGCACAAAAAGCAAAGATCACGGGTTGAGATAAGAATAATTTACTAAAAACAGCAACGAGATAAGAAGACAGTAAGAACAACACTACTAATAACAGAAGTGTACAAAGAGGGGGTGATTTACATGCAAAATGCTCGCCAAGCACGGGACAATGAAACAACGGCTTCCCTCTGCCCAGCAGGCTTCTCCCAGCTGGAATAGAGCAGCATTCCCCAGTCCTGGTGGCACCGTGTCTCCTGGGCTCTGTGCTCCTGGCTTGGACCTGCAGGAGGGTTGCACCGTGCCCATGGCAGGGCTGGCAGAGCCTTTGGGGTTATCCCAGCCTTGATGCCCTGCCAGGGCAGGTTGGCCCCATTCCTCTTCCTCCTAACGCTGTTTCACCTTGTTCCTTGCAGTCAGGACAGTTCAATGAAGACATGATCCCAACAGTGGGTTTCAACATGAGGAAGATCACCAAAGGGAATGTTACCATAAAGGTAAGGTGCAGTTGTTACTGCTGGTGAGGGCTCTTGGGATGAAAGGTGAAGGTCAGGGAGATTGGTGGCTCTTCTGCTGGAGGTGGAAGAATTCCAGGGATCCCAGTTGCAGCTCATAGAATAGAAGCATAGCAGCATTAAGGGTGGAAAGTCCCTTTAAGATCGAGTCTAATGGTTCCCCCGGGAGTGCCATGTTCACCAGTAAACCACATCTCCAGGTGCCATGTTGATGTGTTTTGTTAATGTTTCCAGAGACTATGATTCCACCATCTGGAAGTGAAAGATTTGCCCTGTTAGTGTCCTGCAGGTACCCAGCAGAGGAGGTGGTGGGAAGGGCTGTAGGAGATCCAGACTTGTGCAGTGAGTCAGTCTGGGCTGCAAAGCTGGAGGTTTCCTTGTACCTTTGCTTGCTGGTAGGGACTTATGATGTGATCACCTTGCTGAGATTGGTAGTGCTGGGAAAAACAGGTCATGGCTTGCAGTGATGGTCTCTGCCTTGGGAGCAAAGGAAGAAGAGGTTCTGCCTGTTCTGGATTTTCCAAGGGCTTGGGGTTTGTACTGGGAAGTAGCTGTTGGACAGGCTTGAAAAGCTGGCTGGGGGATCTCTGGCTGCTGCAGGAACACTTTTGAGAATGTGCTGAATGTTTTTACATGGGAATTGCCTCAGGGAGATGCCAGGAGGTGTGATGGGCATGGGGAGGAGCACCTGTCTTGAGTCAGGGGATCCCTCCATGCCAGCAGAGGCACAGTGCAGGGGGATTCAGCATCCTCCAGCTCTTCTTCATGAGGTTTCTCCCTTCTTTATCAAGTCAGGAGCCTCCTCCTGAGCTTTGAGCTGAAGAGGAGAGGATGGGGGTGGGTTTGGTGCATGGCCAAAATGCCCCAGGTGGCCACACGGGGGAGGAAGAGTGTCGGGCAGGAGTGTGGGGCCATGGGCACGGTGCTGACGCTGCCACCTCTGTGTCACAGCTCTGGGACATCGGCGGGCAGCCGCGGTTCCGCAGCATGTGGGAGCGATACTGCCGTGGAGTGAGTGCCATCGTGTGAGTATCCCTGGGCTGCTGCCACCCCCCTGCTGCTGCTGAGCCCTGCCACGGCCTGGGGACATCACCCCACCCTGGGGAGCTGGGGTGTCAGGAGTTGGAATCACTGAATCATCATGGAATCATGAAGGTTGCAAAAGGCCTCTAAGATCATTAAGTCCAGCCATTAACCCAACACTACCATATTCACCACTAGACTGTGTCCCCAGATGGTTTTGAATACCTCCAGGGATGGTGACTGTACCACTCTACTCTGCCAGGGCCTGATCAGCCTTTTAGGGAAGAAATTTTCCCTAATATTCAGCCTGAACCTCCTCTGGTTCAACTTGAGGCCATTTCTTCTGGTCCTGTCCCTTGTTTCCTGGGAGGAGAGCCTGACCCCCACCTTGCTCCACCTTCCTGTCAGGGAATTGGAGAGACTGGGAAGGCGCCTCTGAGGCTCCTTTTTTTCCAGATACTTCCCCTGGGGACTGGTGTCAGCATGGGCTTTGAGCAAAGGACAGCCAGGTCCCTCCAGCTGTGCCAGACCCTTCTCTTCCCTTGCAGCATCACTCAGTCCAGCTCTCTTCCTCAGATCTGACCTTTCCAGGCTCCCATGCATCCTCTGTGCTGGCTGCTCACTGCAGGGGCTGAGCAAAGCCAGGGGCTCAGCCCTTCCCAGAGGCTGGTTTCCAGGTCAGGATGTTTATGTGCTGCCAGATAAATCTTGTGCTGAGAGCAGGAGTCTCACCTGCTACTGAGTCAGCAAATCTGAGTGTCCCTGGGTGTCCCCTCCTTGTAAAAGCAATCCCAGGGAGTCCAGGCTCAGGGTGAGCATGGCAAGGCACTCATGGGAAGCAGGTTGCCTGTTCCAAAGGACAAATACTGATCTTGGGACACCATACTGGGGTTACTTAAACCCAGTCAGAAAATGAGATTTATGGGATCTTTGCCCAAGTGACCATACCCGGAGATTTGGAGGGCTGCCCTCCCCAGCTCTAAGCCTTGCCAGGTGAGGAGGAGTGTGGTACTGCTTGTTCTGAATGCTGGACATTGGTGTCTGCTCCTGCCCTTGCAGGCTGTCACCATGGTGGGACATGGCCTTGGACCTGCAGGAGGGTTTTTATTACACTCTTTATTACTTTGAGCTTTGCTGGAAATGACAAAATATCTGTCTTTTCATTCCTTTAGCTGCCTCTTTCCATAATGTCATAATTTTGGCCCATGTGGTTGTCAGGAAGCAAAAGGACCTGCCAGCATCCAGGTCACTCCAGTCTGCCTTCATCACATCAAGCTGTGTCAGGTCCCTTTCCCTTTGCTCTCAGCTCTCTCCCTGTGCCAAGGGCTGGGGCAGTCCCTGGGGGTGTTTTTCCCCCTTGGCCCAGCATTCCCATTTTCCTGTGTTAAGCACTTCAGTAGTTAGTAGCTCTTTTTCTATTTTTAAATAACTCCCCGAAGCCTGATGAGCTGGTGTTTCTCACTCCTTCTCTCCCAGTTTCTTGATCTTTGAAATCAAGGCTTCTTTGACCAGTTCCTCACCCAAGTTTTGGCTTCACTGACATCCTTTGCAGGATAGAAGTTGGTCTGTAAGAACAAAATCCTTTCCCAAATCTCCCCTTCTGCTCAGAGGAGCCTTGGTGTCTTCGGTTTGAGTTGCCAATTTAAATAAACTTATTTCTTTCTGTTGTGAGACAGAACCAGGAGCAAAAGAGCAAGGCAGGCTTAAAACTTGAAAGGGTATAGAAGAAAATGTATTAACTACACAAACAAAAAAGGGGGGGGAAAAAGGAAAAAAAACCAAAACAATTCAGAATAAGATTTTCCAGATCACTCCTTCCCTCCCTCTCCCAATCTTCATAACAACAAAACAAACATATAACAAATACTTCGGTCAGTGCCCAATTTAGTCTTTCTCTGTTCACTTCTGGAGAGAGAAGCCTCTTCTTGTTGAAGTTGTAGGGATGTTTCCCACAAGAAGGAAAAAGAAGTTCTCTTGTGGTTTTATCTCTCACGATTTGCATCCGCCCGGGAATCTGCAACCGTGACACTCCTCCCAATTCTACAGCCGTCCCAAAGTTGTAGATGTGGGTCATGTCTGTTCCATGGGGTATTACTTTTAAGAATGAAATGTTCGACAGCAACGATTCTCTCTGTCTCCTTTCTCTCTGCTCAGGCTTCATCTTCAGAAAACTGAAATCCCCTTCTTTTCTCAGGGCAGAAATTCTCAACACAGGTGTTTTTTAGTCAAATCATCTATTAAATGGAACATTTCCATCCCCCCATGTCTCTTTCCATGGTTTATAGGAATATTCAGTATATCAGTTCATTCCTACAATTTCCCAAAAAGATTTTCAGCCATTTCAGCATCTTCTCATTCTCCTTCCATCTTAAAAAAAAACTTAGCTCTTACATCACTGACTTCAGAAATCTTCTTATTCCCTTTCATATTCAAAGGAAAGGCTGGAGGCTTTGCAAATCTTATCTGAACACTAAAGAGTTAAAGTTTAACACAACTACAAAAGTTGGGCCAGGCTCAGGCCGTGCTGGGGGGGGCAGCTGAGGTGTCAATCAGCCTTTGTGGGGCTGTGCTGCAGCCCCACATGGCTCATGGCCACCCGGGCAGGCCCGGCCCGGCCGGCAGCAGCAAGAATCGGCCTCCCCCCCACGCCAGAGCCGCAGGCCCGTGGAGGAGGAAGCCGTGAAGGTCTTATCACACAACTTTTCCTCCCCCCGGCCATCGGGTCCCCCTCGTTGGCAAACGGGGCCCAAGCGGCCTCCGAGCCCCCCCCCCCCGCATGGGGGAGAGGGAAACTCGGGTTGGTGTTACCTGCTCAGCCGCCGGAAAGACAAAGAGACTCAGTTCCGGATTACCTCCTTCAAAATGTGTGTGCACGGAGCGAACTGACTTTCTCTAATTGGCTGTTGCAGGTATCCCAACCCCCACAGAGGAAATTCCCTTAGGAAGAACCTCTTCTGAGTTTCTTCCTCCTAAGTCAACCTATCACACTTGGTGACCACCAGCTTCACATCCATGTGTTCCATGGCCCCTCCCAAGATTACCCCATCGATGGGATCAGGAGGTCCTTCCCCTTCCTGGGTCATCATCACCTCTCCATCCTCAGCTTCTCTTGCCTTCTCTGCTTGTCCTGTATCCTTGTGTTTACACGGGAGCTGCCATGTGCACACGTTGTTGGAGATAATGTGTGTCCTGCAGCTTCTCCTGCCTGGCCTTCCCTCTCCCAGCCTGTCCCTGCTGTCAGCAGGTTGACACCTGCAGAGACAAGGACAGGGTGAGACATGAGGGGCTCTCAGCTCCACAGCCATCCTTGGGAAGAGGCATCCTGGTGGAAGGATCCTGTTATCAGCCACCTCCACGTGCTGGCCCAGTTTCCAGTGAGCTGCCGTGGGAGGAGGTTCGGGGGTGGCCCGGACCTCAGCACAGCACGAGGGCGTGGAGACCTGGGCACCTGTGCTCAGGGCTGTCCCTTCCCTTGCAGATACATGGTGGATGCTGCTGACCAGGAGAAGATAGAGGCCTCTAAGAACGAACTGCACAACCTGCTTGACAAGCCGCAGCTCCAGGGCATCCCGGTGAGCTGGTGCCTCGGTCCGTGCCCCCCGCCACTCGTGGGGCCAAGGCTGGGCACTGCCAGGGCCTGCAGAGCAGATTCAGGGAGGGGCTCCCCCTTCTTGGAGGTGTTCCTTCCCTGCTGCACTCCTGAGGGAGCTGGATGGGACAGTGACGCTTTCTAGGTCTGAACTGGGCCGAGCAACAGAGAGGGACCTTTAGGGCACAGATCAGGCTCCTGGGTGAAATCCTCTCACATGGATTTGCACCTGATTTATGGTGTGACAGGAAGGTGCTGTATCCTGTGAGAGGAGCTGCTGGGCTATGACAGGTGCAGGAGGTGGGACGTGGCACAGTGTATGTGTCAGGTGGGCTGTGCACCAACCATCCCAAATCAGCATCTGAAAGGAGCTAACCGAAGATCTTGCCACGGATCCCAAATGTCCTCTGCCAGCTAAATTAAGCTCCTGACATACCATGCTGCAGTTGCAAGCCACTGAAGGCTCTCTTCTGAGAACAAGGCTGATTGAGACAGGGGATGCTCATCCTGTGCTGCCGCAGAGCCCGGTGCAGCCCGGGCAGGCACAGCCTCGGCGCCGCCCGTGTCAGGTGACAGTCACATGGCTGCTCCGGAGGGACAAACCACCCCTGCTGGGTGGGTATTTTCCTTACACAGTCTGAGAATGCTTTTGTGGCTGTTAAAAGCCTTGAAAGAGAGATCACAAACAGCTGATCCTGGTTTGGGCTGGCTGCCTGCAGAGTGGGTTCTGCCTGGCATCCACAGCTCACTCCTGCTGGATCACGTCAGCATTAGCCATTTCACTTGAGTTTTTGCTCAGAGACAGTGAGAGGCTCCTGGGAGAATGTCCTAGATGGCACAGCAGATGCTGGTGACCCTCAGAGAGGATGTGCTGTGAGGCCATCTCTGCACTGGGAGTAGGGAGTGCACAGGAGATGCTGTGTACGGGCTAATTAAGGCAGTTAATTGCAGTGTTCTGCCTCCTGAGTGCTGCTGAAGGGGGTTTCTGAGTCTGGGGCATCCTAGTGGAGTAGCCAGGACTGTCTGGTGGCAGAAGTAAGGTCCTGCCTGATGTGGTGGCAGGGTACTTGAGGTGTCCCCTGTCCTGCCCTGCAGGTCCTCGTCCTGGGGAACAAGCGGGACCTGCCCGGTGCCTTGGATGAGAAGGAGCTCATTGAGAAGATGTAAGTGTGCCAGAGCCCCAGGCACAGGGGGGTGTGACACAGTGCGAGCCCCTCCCTGTTCTGTCGCCAGCAGCACCATCTGGGGTGGCACTGTGCTGCCTGGGGTGGGCTCAGGATGTCCGAGGTGATGCCTTGTGGAGACTGAGAGGAGCTGGAAGCACCAGTGCCAGGGCTGAGTCCCACATGCCACATGGTGGCGTGGGGGCCTGGCACAGCGTGGCACTGGCAGGTGGAGCTGGTCTCCCCCAGATACCACACTGGATGTTGGGACTGGGCTCCTCCACAGGGGAGATCTGGGATGCTGCATTGATTCACAGCATTTCCTCCCCTTCAGCCACCTCTCAGAGCACCTCTGGACCATGGGCACCTGTGCAGCTCCAATGCTGCCAGCTTTGTGCTGCTCCCAAAACCTCCCTGCCCCATCTGGCTGCAGGGCTGGGGGGAACCTATGGCATTTGGTGGCCAGGGCCTCTGTGGGATTGGGTCCCTTCTGCCCTGTCACGTACAGACCACCCCCCCGACACCCCTGCCCCTCAGGCATGGAGTGATTGTGCCCTCGCCTGACCCACAGGCGTCTCCTGGAGAGCCTGGGGAGCTGCTGCTGCTTCACTGTGCCCTTCAGGGGCTGCCTGGGGATGTCTCCTGGGCCACCCCACATAGCTCAATCTGCAGCCAGCACTCGCTCCTTTCCCACAGGAACCTCTCTGCCATCCAGGACCGAGAGATCTGTTGCTATTCCATCTCCTGCAAAGAAAAGGACAACATTGGTGAGTGCCATGGGCTGGGTCATGGGGGTGTGGGGTGTTTGCCCAGATGTGGGGGGAGGTGACAGCCAGAGGCTGAGGCTGTAAGTGTCCCTTTGCCTCTGCAGACATCACCCTACAGTGGCTTATCCAGCACTCGAAGTCCAGGCGAAGCTGAGGTCCTGCAGGCCTGGCTCGGATTGGGAAGATGCCATTGTACAAGCCCGTGCCCCCCTCTCCTGCTCTGTCCCTCCAGCTCTCTCTCTAGATGGGTATTTTTAGGGGACCCCAGACTCTGCTCACATTGGGGCAGAGTCCTTGTTTTTATTGTAAAGATGTCCGACTGCCCTCCTCTCCTCTCCTCCCCCCTCTCTTCCTCCATTTTGGCACTGTTCTGTTGTTGTCTGTGTATACAGTATATATATATGTATATATATTTTAATTTTTTAATTTAAGGGATAGTGCTGTTATTAAATTGGGCCCTGTGAGCAGTAGGAAAGCTGGGGCTCCCCAAGGGCAGCCAAGGGTCAGTGTTGGGAGGAGGGTGGTAGCAGAAGTCAGCCCTTGGGGATGGGGCTGTGCCAGCTGCAGGCAGGTCCCCTGGGGCTCCCTCTCCCCTTCTCTGGGTGTCCTGCTGCTGCCTCCAGGCAGAGACCACCCTGGGGGTGTTGGAGGGTGCCCACCTTGCCCTGCCTGCCTCGGGCGTGGGGGGAAGGGGGTGTCAATGCCACCCTCGGGCTCCTCACCCCTCGGGGGGGACAGGGATTAGCCACTGCCATCAGCCTGCCCCTACTGCCTCCACTTCCCCAACCCCTCTTTGGGGCCCAGGGTCACTTGTCCCCCTGTCCCACATGTCCTCTGCTCTTGTGCCTGGGCCGAATCCTGCCCACTGCCCAGCCTGGCTGCTCGGGGGATGATCTGGGCCACTGGTACCAGTGCTGAGCGCCCAGCAATGCCAGCACCCCCTGGGGGAGCTGGGGGCTGGCACCTGCTCCCCACCTGTCCTGGGGCTGGCTCAGCCCCATGTGACCTCTCAGACAGCTCTGCTGGCTCCCCACATGCCACGTGGCATCACCTGTGCCCGGCTGGGGCTGCTGGCTCTGCCCTGGCCAGGGACATCCCTTGGGATGCCAGAGAGGGAGGGACACATAGAGGCACCTGGAGACACGCTCAGAGCATCTGTGCAGCCTCAGTGCTGCTCACCAGAGCCAGGGGTGTGCCCTGTGCCTGCTCCCCATGCTTGCACCACATTCCTGCTCCCTGTGCCTGCTCTCCATTCCCTTCTCTCTGTGCCTGCTCCCCATGCCCTGCTCCCCATTCCCTGTTCCCCATTCCCTGCTCCCTGTGCCCTGCTCCCCATGCCCTGCTCCCCATGCCCTGCTCCCCATGCCCTGCTCCCTGTGCCCTGCTCCCCACGCCCTGCTCCCCATGCCCTGCTCCCCATGCCCTGCTCCCCATGCCCTGCTCCCTGTGCCCTGCTCCCCACGCCCTGCTCCCCATGCCCTGCTCCCCATGCCCTGCTCCCCATTCCCTGCTCCCCATGCCCTGCTCCCTGTGCCCTGCTCCCTGTGCCTGCTCCCCATTCCCTGCTCTCCATGCCCTGCTCCCCATGCCACCCCCTGCTTTGCTGCCCTGGCTGGGAGGTGTGGGAGCCATGGGGCAGCAGGGTTCATGGGGACAGCAGTCTGGTCTGTCTGCAGAGGGTGCAGGGCTGGGGGAGTCCTGTGGGGCAAGGAAGGCTGTGGCTGGCTGTGCCATGTCTGTGCCATTGGTTGGGGCTCTGAGGTGCAGCCTGGGGGCCTGGCCAGGTTGTCTGGGAGGACTGGGCTGGCACTGGAGGGTGAGTGTGCAGGTCCCAGCACAGGGCTGGGGCATAGGGTGGGGATGGCCAGGGGGCTGCAGGGCCCCTCTCAGCCTCTTCCCCCTCGGCTCCAGGGCTGGGAATTTACCTTCTGTTCTTGTTTTTGCAGAATTGCACAAAGAGAGGTTTCTTTTTTCTTCTTCTTTTTTTTTTTTTTTTTTTTTTAATTTAATGACTTGTAAAGTGTTGTCGCCCCCCCACCTCCTTTTTTTTTTTTTTTTGTAAGAGATATTTTGACTCAGATTTGACCTCTGTTGGGAAATGATTCTTGTAACTGTACAATTTTTTTGCCTCCTAATAATAAATTAACAATTTTGCGTTGTGGGTGTTGTTGGGTGTGGTAGCAATCATGTTACTTCCTCACCATCTCTGCCACCCATCCTTCAGGGGTCCCTGTCCCCTGGGTAGCATTGGGCACCTGTATGGTCATGCTCACCCAAGAGGTGCTGGAGGCACCTCTGATGGTTCCAGATGTCTCGTTTCCTTGGCCTGGGTGCCACGACCAGCTTGGACACTCCATCCATGGCTATCATTGCTGCTGGACCTTCTTCTGCTCCTGTTGTGTCCCAGAACTGTTGCAGAACCCTGCTGGGTTTGAGGGGCCTGCAGTGCTCGTGCCCCCTCTCCCTGCTCGCACCTAGGGGCTGTGCCCACTGCTGCGGGGCTCGCCCTGCCCTGTGTCCTTTGGAGGTGGCCTCCAAAGGGAGGCGGTGGCCGCTGCTGCTGGGGTCCCCGGGGTGGCCTCTGCCCTGCCCTTGGCAGGTGCCCATGCAGCAGGGTGGGAGCAGGGCCGGGGTTCAGCCCAGCCCGTGGGGTGCAGCGCCTGCTGTGGGGCTGCGGGCCATGGTGACAGTGCTGCCTGCACCCCCTGCCCCTCCCCACGCTGCCACCCCGCGGGGCTGCAGCACAAGCCCGGCTTTGTTCGCCCTTGGCCCAGGCTCAGGACGGAGCGATGTGGACCAGGCACATGAGAGATGCCCTCCCCCACCACCCCACAGCCCCCAGACCCCCGCAGGGACCCCGCTCACCCCTGAAGGTATGGCCTGGACTCTGAGCCCCCTGCATCCCTGTGCCAAGATGAGACCCCTCTTCTCCCAAACCGTGGGGCCCAGCACGGGGTTGAGGGGAGGAGGATGAAAGGAAAAACCCAGTTTTGTGCTCTTGAAAGAAAACTGGGGCTTTTGTTTCCCTGGAAACGGGGCTGCGAAAGCGAAGCGCGCGGTGGGTGTTGCGCACAAAGCCCGCACTGAGCCCCTGCCTTTCACTGCCCGTGGCAACCGTGTCCCTCGCCCCGGCATTTCGGGGCTGGGGTGGCTGCCAGCACTTGGGACAAGGAGCTCTAACAGCTCCGGTGGATGGGCTGCCGTGGCCAGGCTGCCCTCAGGCAGATCCGTCCTGCCTGCTCCTTGACCCCCCTGCTCCCTGACCCCTCTGCCCCTGCAGGGGCTGTGGGTGGATGTGGGCTTGGTAACCCTGATGCCCTGAAACTCTGCTGCTGGGACAGCTCTGTCCCTGCAGTGGGCACACGGGTGAGGGCCAGGAGCCCTGTGGGGCAGTTTGGGTGAGTTGCTCTCACCCCAAGGCTCCCCAAGAGGTGCTGGGGATGGTGGTCCCACATCTTCCCCAGCACTGCACAGTGTGCGTAGTGCACACAGGAGCCAGCAGGCTGGGGGGTTCCTCAGCCTGTGCTGGGCTGGCTGGGCTTTACTGAGACCAGTTCAAGTCCTACAAATCACCCCAAACCCAAAACTTCAGAGGGCCCCTCTCACAGGCACTGCTCAGCATCACCCCAGAGGGAGGGAGCAAAGGGGCTGGAGGCCTTTCCCCATCTCCCCTCACCACTGCCTGCTCTGGCACAGCTGCTTCCCTGCCCTCCTGCCCCCCAGCTGCCCATGCCCACCCCAGAAACCCCCAGGTTTAGGGAAGAGCCAAGGGGCTCCCAGGGCTCAGCCCAGCAGTGCCAGCAGCTGCAAGCACAGTGTGCTCTAGGTTACTGGTTTATTGAGCTCATACAGGGCACGGCTTCAATCCGTGGTTTAGGCCAGTTGGACCTTCTCCTCTTGTGGAGGGGCTGGCAGGAGGGGAGGGGACAGGGAGAGGGCAGTTTGTGTTTGCTGTCTCCTCTGTGAGCCATCATGGCCAGCCTCTGTGCTTCCAGGTAAGACCTTTCCGGCACAATGCCATCTCCAGAGCAGCAGCCCCACGGAGCCTGGCCAGGACAGGAGGGTGCTGCTGTCCTCACTGACCTTTGGGCAGAGGCAGGAGGATCACCAGTGTAGCCACAGGGACTGGGATTTCAAGCCCCACCTGCCCAATTCTGGGTTTGAAGCCCACGGTGCAGCCCCCTGAGCTGTCTCTTTCTGCTTGTTCCACGTCCAGACATGAGTACTAATGGCAAAACAACGTTTGGTCTTGGGAGGAGGTGGTGAAATGCTTACTACAGCTCCCCAGGGGCACTTAGCATGGGGTGCCAAGGGCCAGGAGGGGTGGGGGAGTCTCCCGGGGCTTGTCAAAGAAGATGGAGGAGGACATCTCGGTTTTGAGCTTGCTGTCGGCGCTGCTCTCGCTGGAGGTGGTGTCAGGGCCACAGCCCTCACAGCAGCAGCAGCAGCAGTCCATGAAGGCCTGGCCCAGGGGACGGCACAGACACAGGAGCAGGACGGGCGTCACCGAGCACTTGAAGAACAGGAAGAACTGGTTGATGAGGTTGAGCAGATCCAAGGTCTGCTTGGACAGGTCGGGGGACATGTAGGCCACCACGAGGTTGCAGACGTTCTCGGGGGTGGTGCAGAGCCCGTAGATGACGGTCAGGGCGATGATGGTGCAGTTGAGGTGACCCTCGCACTGGCCGTGCTTGCTGCCCCGGCTCTCGCTCTTCTTGTCGGTGCCGCGGATGCGCCGGGTCACGAGCTGGCAGCTGACGGTGAACAGGATGGGCAGGCAGAAGTAGCAGCCAAAGTACCACCACATGCGAGCGTTCTGGTAGGTGAGCACCAGGGAGTAGATGGACTCGGGCAGGCTGGCCGAGGGCTTCATGGTGCAATACTCGGTCACCACGCCGGACACGGGCGACGTGTCCTGCGCCAGCTGCCAGAGCAGGAGCTCCGGCACCGACAGCGTCATGGAGCCCACCCAGATGACAGCCAGCTTGGCAATGATGGACTGGCACTGCTCGATGGGCCGCGTGCTGGCCTGGGGGCTGGTGGCTGCGTGGAACCTGTCGATGCCCAGGGCACAGAGGCTGAAGGTGGTGACTCCCAGTGACGATACCTGGGGAGGGAGGAGGCAGAACAGGTGGGCCCTGCTGCAGGGACATCACAGGGGGTTTGGCTCTACCAGGCTCATGGCAAACCCCTGGCTACCTAAAACCACAACCCCTCCTTCAAAGGCTGTAGGGAGGTGACAGCCTGTGGCTGCATCCCAGGGTTTAGAGCCACTTTTCTATGATTCCTGAAAGGATAAAAATGTCCCCTGACCCTGTAGTCCCTGCCCAGCTCCCTTTTCTGGAGAAGGGAGAAGTTTAGCTGGATGTCTATCTGTCCATCCAGCCAGGGTGGGAACAGCAGGATTGTCCTTCAGGCTCTTCCTCTATTCTGGATGGCTCCTGCAGAGGAGAAGCAGGGACCATCTCACCCACCAGCACCTTCCCAGGGTTCCCAAGGCGTGCCTGGACAGGCCAAGTGAGTTGAAGGCGCTCTTGTCCCAAACCAGCTTGGGGCAATTTCCGCTGCATTGAGAATAGCAAGAAAAACATCCCCTTTGCCAAAGGAGGAGGCCAAGGGAGGGAGAGGAATCGCTGTGGCTCTGGGAGGGCTAGCCAGGCACTGACCAGCATTCCCAGTCCCAGAGCTGGGAGCCAAGTCCCACAGCCCTTGGCCAAGATGATGGCAGAGTCACATGCTGGTGGCCCAGTGCTGTGGCCATTCCTGGCCTCACGAAACCATCAAACATCATCCTGTGCTGAAAGACCTTCCCAGCACTCAGGAAACTTCTCAGGGCTCCACGTGGTGCGTGTGGAGCAGCCCGGAACACTGCCCCCCCTGACCCCCCCAGCCTTTTCCTTGGCCCTGGGCTGGTCACTCCAGCAGCTGATGGCCAGAGTGATGCCAGCACTCAGCAGCACCATCGGTTATGCACAGCAGCATCTCCCCAGACACAGAATCAGGACACCAGCCCAGCACCAGCATCCTGTACCCAGCATCACCTCCCAGCACGCCCCAGCTCCTCTGCCCAAAGCCCAGGGCCAGCCTGGGCACCCAGCAGCCTGCTCTGCCCCAGAGCCAGCACCCAAGCACACTGCACCTCTTCCCTGGCTGGCACCTGCAGCCCTCGGTGCTGCTGGGCTGCTGGGTCCTCCCTCTCCTTACACCCTTCACAGGCTCCTCCATCTCCTGGTGCCTTGGTCCTGCCAAGCACCCATCTCAGTGCCCTGGCAGGGATGTTGCTGGTGGCATCAGTCACTGCAGCACATCCCTGCACACGGCCTGTGCCCAGAAGCCCCTGGAACCAGCTTTGCTCCCAACACCTGGCTCTGTGCCAGAGCACCGAGCAGCTACCGAGGACAGATCTGCTTCCCTCAGTGTCCATCCAGTGGCCTGAGCCACAATCCCACCAGACATGAACCCTTGGCCTCCAGATAGGTTCCCCTCTCATAGTTGACCCTTTGCTGGGGATTTGGCTCTGGCCTGGCTGTGGTTCCCACCCAGCTGGGTCCCAGCTGATGCCCTGGAGCCCCTTTCTGCCCATGTTTTGGGGGGCAGGAGGGCAGTGCAGGGCTGGTGCTGGGGGCAGAGCAAGAGTAGTCCCCACACCAGAACTGTGCTTCCCAGCCTGTGACATGCTCATCCTCCTCAGCACCAACATCCCACCATTCCTGTCCCTTCCTGACTCCTCTGGGATCCAGCTGTCCCAGGGCACGCTGGCGCTGCTGAATCCCTGTACCTGGTGGTACCATCCCCAGGGGTCTCTCATGGGGACAGGGAGCCCATGAGCAGCAGATCTTCCTCAGATCCTCCTCGAGACAGGGTCTGTTTTGTGGATATCACCCTTCCCTTCCCTTCCCACCCTTCCCTGGACACTGAACCAGCTTGGGCAAATTCCTGCCCCTCTCTGAGTCCACCCAGATGTAGTTTTGGAAGCCTGAGATGGAGGACAGAGATGGGGCAAACACTCCAGAGAGAATGGGGTGGGACACCTCTGGAAAGGAGCAGCTCTTGCTGCTGGGCAGGGACACAGGGGAGCAGGGGGCCTGCAGGGCTGTCCCAGCAAACACCACATCCCTGTGCTGGGCTGTGCAGGTTTGGGGCTGTGCTCAATGGGACATCACCCTGCACCCAGAGCACCCAGTGGCATTGCTGGAGCTTACAGGGCTGTGCACAGCCAGGGCCCCTTCACAAGTGCAGACCCTGCACAAGGCACTGGGTCACGGACAGGTGACTCACAGGTGACTGTGTCACAGGTGACTCACAGGTGACTGTGTCACTGGCACCAGCAAGGCACGTAGCAGCCAGGAACCCACAGCACTGGGATGGATGCTCAGTGGGAGGGGCAGGTTCTGAACCTTGGTCTGGTGTGACCAAGCCTGAGAGGGTCTTCAGTGACCTGACACTGTCTCTAAGTTCTCCCTTTGGTAAATGGTGCATTGACCACGGAAAACAGGCAGGCTTGGTCTGTCTGTCCCACCAAGGCATGGAGGGGCACAGCTGGACCCCAAGGGTCCCCTGAGGATGGGAGATGAGCACACTGAGGGTTGGTTTCCAGCGCAACAGCAGCATCAGCCCAAACCCTGGCTCCTGGGGCAATCTTGCTCCTTCTGCCATCCCCTGTCACCACAGTCCCTCTGGCTTCAGGGACTGCCTGGTTCTCCCTGAGTGTGGCCAACCCATCACATGTGAGGTTTGAGGACAAACATAGATTTCAGGTTTCCAGACCTAATTCCTGGCCTGTCCCATTCCAGCACTGGCCAGCACTGTCCACCTGCAGCTCCCTGCCCCTGGACCATCCTCAGCAGCCCACAGTGGCCAATTTCTAGGCCAGCACACTGCAGGGCTGAGCCCTCAGGCTTTGGGGCATTGAGCTGGGACAGGAACAGACTGATGGAGGGACCCTGCTGACAGAAGTCCCAGTGCTGGCTGGAGGAGGCTCTAATGGGCTTTTCTGAACCCTGGCAGCATCGGTGCTGGCTGCAGAGCCTGAGCAATGGCCTGGGGCAGGGGGAAGGTCACTATGGAGACTGTCCCTCAACTCCTTGCTGTGCCCTAGAGCAGGGGTCTCTGGCACAGTCCCTGTGCCAGGCCACCAGCACCATGGGCTGCCCCGGAGCAAGAGGGCAGAGAGGAGCTGAGTCCTTGGTCCCTCCCTGCGGGGACCTGTGCAGCCCCTTACCTCCATGAAGGGCACAATGCGACAGGACATGTCCCCCAGCAGCCGCTTCTTGGTGATCTCGTTGAAGATGACCACGGGCAGGCAGAAGAAGAGGATGAGGAAGTCCCAGAAAGCCAGGCTGGCCAGGATGGAGTTCCAGGCACTCTTCATGTAGTAGTTGTGCCACACAATGCACATCACGGACAGGTTCCCGATGATGCCGACCGTGAAGACGATGAGGGACAGGAACATGACGGCGTAGGCGCTGTAGGAGCTCTCAGTCACCGGGTACAGGGGGTTGTGGATCTGCAGCCGCTTGTCGGACACGGTGGTGAGGTTGGCTCGGGGCTCTGCCCTGTCCCTGTCCGTGGGGACCCCGGGCTGCTGCTCCGAGGGGTCGGTGCTGGATGGCAGCAGGGCCCTGG
The DNA here is from genome assembly GCA_037013685.1 of Acridotheres tristis. Taxonomy (NCBI): domain Eukaryota; kingdom Metazoa; phylum Chordata; class Aves; order Passeriformes; family Sturnidae; genus Acridotheres; species Acridotheres tristis. The sequence goes on along the minus strand of CM072913.1, from coordinate 5,397,605 downwards.
TGGGGTGCAGGCTGCCGGAGTTGAGGGGTCTCGGGAACTCCACCCGCACCCCCGGCACGTACTGCTGCACCGACTTGGAGTCCTCCTCCGTGCCCCGGCGCTGCCTCTCGCTCCTCTCCTGCCCCTCCGGGATGTCCCGAGCACCATGGTGAGTCCTGCCCCGCATCCCCGCGGCCCCCGGGGCCAGCAGCAGCAGCAGCAGCAGCAGCGGTGGCGAAGGCATCATCCCCCACAGCGGTCCCGCTCGCTCCGGAGCCCCGGGGCCGCACGGCAGCGCTGTCCGGGCACGGCCGCTCGCTCCGGCTCCGAGCGCGGCTCTGGGCGCGGGGGGAGCGCTGGGCAGCATAAAGCGGTGGCGAGAGGGGAGCCGAGCCCTCTGCTGGTCACCCACCGCCCGCAGGATGGGACAGCGGCCAGGCCGGGCAGGTCCACATCCCCCAACACCCCCAACATTTGCCTCAACATCCCCCAACACCCCTCAGCATCCTGCAGCATCCCCTAAACATCCTCAAACCTCTCCCCAGCATCCCACAAATCTCATAGTATCCCCAAACATTCCCCAATATCCCCCCAGCATCCAAAATAAATTCTCAACATTCTCAAATATCCCTTCAGCATCCCCCCTAGAATACCTCACCATCCTTCAACATCCCCCAGCATCACCCAGGATCCCCCAATACCCCCAGGTTCCCTCAGCATCCCCAATATCCCCCAAGATTCTCCAATATTCTGCAACAGCCCCAAGCATCCCCTAAGATCCCCTGAGAACAAGCCAGATGAGGGATGCCCAGAGCTTGGCACGGGCCAAGCCAAGCTCAGCTTTTCCCATGGCAGATATTGCACTCTCTCCCTGGAGCAGGTGGCACTCAGGAGGCCTGAGGTGCAGCACTGGGCACAACATGGCACATCCCCTGCACACAGCCTGGACTCAGGACACCCTCAAATGGCCAAACCCCTGGGGATGAGGGGCTGACAGGGCTACCCTTGGCAAGAGGAAGGACTGGTGACTCCAGTGATGTTTTGTGGCAATGTGGGGTCAGATCTGCTGGCCCAGTTCTCCCGAGGTTTGTTGCTGCTTTTCCTCCTGTCTTGGGACAGCTGTTTGAACAGAACTGGACTGCCTGATCTCTACATCTGTGACTCCTCCCCAGACCCATAAGCTCTCCCCACACCCATCATCTTTCCCTGTTTCCCCTCCTATCCCCAAATCCACCTCCTTCCCTTTGTCTCCTGTTCCCCTACCTGTTATCCCTCCTTGCACTGCCACCTTTCTCAGCCATGGGGTTCCCTTTGGGGACATGCCCTGTGCCATGCAGACAGCCTGTGGGGGTGGATGTGTGCCAGGCTTGGAGCTGCAGAGCTGCCCCACACCAGGGGAGCTCCAGGAGGGTGTCCCCATCCTGCCCAGGGCAGTGGCAAGGGCCAGGACACCTCAACCCTGGCAGCCACCAAACCCCAACTTCTCCTTTCCTGGGACCCCACGGCCACGTCTGCCTGGCACTGTCCACCCCTGCTTGAGCCAGAAGGGACAATGGGCTGGGGGACAGGGGCCTCCTGCTGCGTCCCTGGGAACTGGGATAGACAGGGCCACTGGAGCCAGGCAGGGAATCCAAGTCCTGGGACTCAGGGTGCTCCTTCCAGGGGAGTGTGAGACCCCAGATGGGCAGGACATTGCTGACAGGGGCTCCATGGTGGAATGCAGGGCATTGCTGCCATGGTGGGATGTGGGACATTGCTGACAGGTGTTTCGGTGCTGGGATGGCCCCTGCTCTATTCAAAGTCACATTGTGCTCAGCTGGCACTTGGTGCTTGGCCACCACAGCTGGGCTGGAGTGAGTGCTCCCAGATCAATGGGCTCAGAGAAGCACAAGGCCTTCCTCACTCCTGCACTGGAGCTGTTCCTGCGTGTGTGACACTCAGGCTCAGCCATGGCACAGAGCTCAGAGGCACCAGGGCAGTGCCCAGCTGTGCTCAGCTCTGCCTGGGGTCTCTCCCTTCTCACACTGCTGCTGCAGCCAGGTGCTGCTCTCTGACTCTCAATAACACTCTGAGTTTTGAGTATCATTTGAAATTTTTCCATGAGAAAAGGAGGATTTTGGCTCTTGCTGGGTTCTACAGGAACAGACAGTGGCCATGCTCGAGGTCTGGCCTGCATGAGGGAGGCACTGCTGCCTGGAAGGGATCACTGGCCTGATGCTGGAAGAGCCTGACTGCAGCAGAGGGTGAACAGCTCAGCCTGAGCTCACTGACAGCCCAAGGGCCTCACGGGACTCCTGTGTGCTCCAAGTGCTCTGACTCCAAGGACTCCAGGGAATCTGTAAAAGTTTACATGACAGCTCAGGGTTCATGATTGCTCTGGCCTTGGTCCACTGCCCTCTACCTAAAATGAGCCAAGTATCTTCCTTAGTGGAGAAAAAACACCCAAAAGAACAGAACTGTGTCCAGTTTGAATGGGGCACAGTGCTGTGCCCAGCTGTGGGGTGCCAGCAGAGTCAGGGCATGGGCAGCTTGGCCAGCCAAGCACGAAGTTGGGTTAACTGAAGGCTGAATAACTTGAACTTGCTCGGCAGAGAACCCCCAGTGCTGACCCCAGCTCCCTCTGCAAAGGTCAGTCAGGAGAGATGGTGGCATCAGTGCCCACACTGAGCTCAGGGAGTGATGACACTGCACCTTGGTGAGGCTTGGGCAAAAAACACACTGTGCCAGGGGCCAGCATGGGCAGCTTGGCAGCCCCCAACATCCCCTGAACATCCTCCAACATCCCCCAACTTCCCCCCAAAATATCCAGCAACACCCTAACATCTCCAGCATCCACCTAAGGCCCCAGCATCCCACAGCATTCTCCAGAATCCTTCCGACATGCTCCAGATTGCTGAGCAAGGGCAGAGCAGGGGCCAGGCAAGGCTCGGGGCAGGAGAGGAGCAGGCTGAGGACTTCCCTCAGTGCCCACAGCAGCTCGCAGGAGGGAGCCCTTGCAGCGCAGCTCCTGGCAGGTGCTGGCAGCCAGGTGTTCTCTAAGGACCCGGAGCTATTTTTAGTTTCATTTCGTGGACCTTGCACAAGGGCCAGGCGTTGTCATGGAGCTGCCTGAAGACAACAGCAGAGGTCACTGGGGCAAGGTGACACTTCAGTGGCACAGGAGTGACCTCAGGCTGGCTCTGTAACCCACGGAATCACTGTCCAAGATCTTGGAGATTCTCCTCTTCCTTCCCTCCCTCTTTCCAGAGGCTCCCAGCCAGTGAGGGTTCCTGGCTGTCACCAAACTGGGGGCCAGACAGCAGCCCTGGACACTATTTGGGAACAGCACATTTATCTTCTCCAGCCTGAATTCAGGGGTGAGACTGTTTCCTGGGAGATGAGTGTGTGTTTTGCTGATGTCTCCTGGGAGGTGCCTCACCAGTCTAAATATTCCACTGAGACCCAGGAGAGGCTTTTCCTACATCCCCCCTTCCACATATTTCATTTAACCCTCTGTGTTTTGGACAATTCTGCATAGAAATCACACACTACTTCCATTCCCCCAGTCCATGGCCCACAGGGACACCCCCCAGTAACACATTCCAAACTCTCTGATAGAAGAGGGACACAGGTCAGGAGTGTTCCTGAGCCTGCACTGACCACACCAACGGACTGCCCTGTTCTGAGGCTCTTTAGGGCTGTTCCTCTGGGACAGGACAGCTCTGCTGGAGCCAAGGGCAGATGTAAAACCTCCTGGGGATCTGTTCCACCTCAAGCCCCCATGTCTATGTACCCCACGGCTCCCCAGCTGCTGGGGGTGGTGGAACAGGGACGTGTCTGATCCTTCTGGTGGGGAGGAGAATGAGGGTACCAGCACCAAAACACCAGGGTGGGTGGGTGGGCACAGCTGGCATCTTCAGTCTCTCTGATGAGTTTCTCAGAGTCCCTCCTTGCCTCTGCAGGATATCCTTGTGTCCTCAGGCTCCAGCATCTCCCTAAGGGAGAAGCCCAGGGGGGTGAGCAGTGTGTGGTCTCTCTGCCACTGCTCACTGACTTAGGATTTCTGAGGGAAAGGAGAATTTCTCCATGCCATTTGTTCCAATCCAAGCCCAGAAGAATGGCTGAGATGGAGAAAGCTTGAAAGTTTGGGCAGCAATAAGGTAGCAGTGCCTGCAAGTGTGATGCTGCTGCTGAGATGGGATGTGGAGATGGGATGTGGGGATGGGCTGTGGGGATGGGATGTGGGGATGGGATGTGGGGATGGGATGTGGGGATGGGCTGTGGGGATGGGCTGTGGGGATGGGCTGTGGAGATGGGATGTGGGGATGGGCTGTGGGGATGGGATGTGGGGATGGGATGTGGGGATGGGCTGTGGGGATGGGATGTGGGGATGGGATGTGGGGATGGGCTGTGGGGATGGGATGTGGGGATGGGATGTGGGGATGGGATGTGGGATGGGCTGTGGGATGGGTTGTGGGGATGGGATGTGGGGATGGGCTGTGGGGATGGGATGTGGGATGGGCTGTGGGGATGGGCTGTGGGATGGGCTGTGGGGATGGGTTGTGGGGATGGGCTGTGGGGATGGGATGTGGGGATGGGATGTGGGATGGGTTGTGGGGATGGGATGTGGGGATGGGCTGTGGGGATGGGATGTGGGGATGGGCTGTGGGGATGGGATGTGGGGATGGGATGTGGGATGGGTTGTGGGGATGGGATGTGGGGATGGGATGTGGGATGGGTTGTGGGGATGGGCTGTGGGGATGGGCTGTGGGATGGGCTGTGTGGATGGGATGTGGGGATGGGCTGTGGGGATGGATTGTGGGGATGGGATGTGGGGATGGATTGTGGGGATGGGCTGTGGGGATGGGATGTGGGATGGGCTGTGGGGATGGGATGTGTGGATGGGATGTGGGGATGGGATGTGGGGATGGGATGTGGGATGGGCTGTGGGGATGGGATGTGGGGATGGGCTGTGGGATGGATTGTGGGGATGGGTCACCTGAAGGCTTATGGGGCTGCCTGTGTGCAGCATGGGGAGCATCTTGCCGGGGGTGGCTTTGCCAGTGATGCTGAGCTGTTTGCCTTAGGCTGGGAGGGCAGCAGGGACAATCTGCCCTGTCCCCCATGGCGTGCAGCACCCTGTCACCTTGTCCCTGAGGCTCCATGACCTCAGGCTCCTCTTCGTGTGCCCATCACGTTACAGAGCAGCCCCGCAGGAGCTCTGGGGATGCCAGAGCCGTGCAGCTCCCCTGCCCTCGGCAGAAGCGTGTCCCTTACCAGACCCTGACAGTGAGAGCAGACCCAGCATAGCTCGGCTCCCCCAGAGCCCTGCAGGGCTCAGACTCCTTCACCCCGCTCTGTTAAGGAAAACATATTTTTTTCTTAAATCAGAATCAATGTTAGAACCCCACAAGGCTCCAGCCAGCCTTCTGGAGAGCTCTGCTGAGCTGCCAGGGCTGCCACGAGCTCTCTGTGACAGCACACAGCAGCAGCACACCTGTCCTGGTGGCAGGGGACACTGCCCTAGCCCCCCACACCTCATCCCATGGCATCTCTCCCGCTGGCAGAGCCAGGGCACGTGAGGCACAAATACCCCGTGGGAGGAGGAAAACGTTCCCTTTTGTTTCCACCAAACAGTCCGGCTGCGGGAGCAAAGCAATAAGCAGGCTGGTACACGCCTGTTTGCCCAGGAAAGGAGGGAGAGGGCAGGGAGGGGACACAGCAAACACAGACGGCTGCTGCAGTAACCCAGTGCCCCGGCTGCTGCTGCAGGGCTGCGGGCAGTGGCCACCACTGGGGGGTGGCTGTCCCCCTTTGTCCTCAGGGACTACATTCCCCTGTGACTTTCCAGCCCTCCCACTGGGGGCTGAAGCCAGCCCAGTGTCTGTGCCAGCCCCCTGTGTCACCGGGGCACAAAGCTGAGCCTGCCCCGCTCACACTGGGGGTTCCCATCAGGGTCTCCACGGCACTGATCTTGCACCCTGCCAGGCTCCTCCGTGAGGGTGATGATGAGGCAAGGAGGGAGTCAGAGAAACTCATCCCCTCCAGTCTGTGTGTCTCTGCTCCCTGCAGGGATGCTGTGCAGTGGAAGTTGGGGGTTTGGGGAGTGAAGCACCCTCAGTGTTTGACCTGCACCCCACAGAGCTAACCAGGAGCCAGGACAGGCTGTGGATCTGCAGTTTCTCCTCCCGTGCTCCCTGGAGAGAATGAAAAGCTGCTCCCATCTCACTGTACCACTGTACCACTGCTGCCAGTGCTGCTGGAGTGAGCTCACAGCCTGTGGCCTCCTGTGGGATCCCAGCTCTGCTCCCATGGGTTTCCCAGGAGTCACTGGTGTAAAGCATGACAGGAACACTCCAACCCATTTTACAGCAGTAAAACCAACATGACAGTGGGATTTTCCTTGAGCCACAGCAGGAGGTGAGTTCCCGGGGCTGCCTTGCAGGGAACAACCCAGGGACACCCAGGCATTGTGGGCTGGTGTGCAGGGAAGGGTTCTCATCTCTGTGAGCAGGGCCTGCACTCCTGTCTGCATTGGGGCAGTCACGTCGTTTTCTGAGAGGAACTGAGAACCCACAGCAAGGTCAGCTCAGGGCAGAGGCAATATATTCATGTGGAATTAAACAAGCAATGGTCTGCAAGCAGCAAAAGGCCACTGGGAGAGGCAGTGATCTCTCCCCTTTGGTGGACTCCCTTGGTGATTTACCTCTAAGTTCCCTGTAAATGTCAGGAACAAGTCATAAATGCAAAAATGTGACTTGGAACAAAAACACTCCTAAGTTAAGTGTAGAAAATAAACCATCCTCAAGTCCACTGCCTTTCTTTCGGGATGAGTACTTGGTTTTGCACTTGTGTCAATTCAGTCTCTCTGCTGTAGCAAGAAATCCTTCATTTTCCCCTGCTGTGGCTAAATCTCCTGTTCCCTTGCTGCTGTGTCCCCCACTCTGGCCATCACACACTGTGCCCAGGAGCTCCAGTGCTCTGTGGAGCTGAGGTTTGGGTGACAGCTGCACAGGGGTTGTGGCAGCAGCCCTGGGAGCCATCCCAGTGAAGGTGATGTGTTTGTTCCCTGTTTCTAGCACCACTCTCAGGGCGCTTTAGCATCCTTGGCCGCTCTCAGTGAACCCCAGCACCTCCTGCAGCTAAGGGGGTCCAAGCCCATCTGGCCACAGGGCACACTGAGGCTCCAGAGAAACATGGGAAGGGTCTGGGGGAGCTCTGAGAGCAGAGGGTCTGTGCTGGGTGGCTTGTGCTGGGGCTGCTGGGACAGATCAGGTGGCACCTGCTGGCCAAGGCATTGGCACTGGGGAAGCACCTGCAGAAAACAACCTGTTCACAGAGCCACGGAGCCCTGAGCCAGGCACAGCACTGCTGCCCAGCCACACTCTGCCCCAGATATTCCAGGGCTCTGAGCAAAAGTCAAGGTGATTTGTGCTTCCCAGGAACACTGTGCTTCGTGTTTCCTCAGAATGCTGGGGGTGGGGAGGTGGTGTAGGGCAGTGTGTGCTTTGTGCTTCTCAGGGCAAGGGACACCTCCCAAAGGCTGCAGGTGCAGCAGTGTCACAGCCCTCCGGGAGGGGTCTGTGCCCAGCACGGAGCCAGGGGAGCTTTGGGAGAGGCTCCATGAGGGGCATCCATGGGCTCCGTGTGCAGCCCTGCCCACAGTGGCTGTCGGCTCCTCGGGGATGGTGACCACAGCTGTCCCAGCTGCAGGGGTTCTATTCACAGACCTCCAACCCACATTCTTCATCTCCTGAGTGGCCTATTCTGATTGTCCCACTTCTAGACAGTTCACCCTCTCCATCCTGACCAGATACTGCCCATCCTGCACCCATGGGCAGCACTGACCACAGCAGCCAGGGTCTGATGCTGTGATGTGCTGAGTAACCCCAGAAATGTCTGTCCATCATCTGCCATCAGACTCCACAGAGCCTGTGCCACAGCTCAGCCCCTCCTGTGGGGCTGGGGCAGCACCAGGGGCTGGTAGCAGGGTGGGCAGGGGGGACTGGAGGGTTCTGGCTGCCACTGATGCCCAGAGGTGACTGGGGGCCAGGAGTCCCTGCCCTCCCTGGGGGAGATTTGGGAGATCCTGCTTGTTTTGCACTGAGTTGGCACTGCCAGGGTGTGGGGGCAGAATGCATCCCCTGGTTGCCCATAACTCCAGGGGGAGCAGGGCAGCACAGTGACATTTGTCAGCTGCCATGAGCTCTGAGCCTGGGTGGGGACAAAGGTCACCAAGCAGAAATTTCAGCTGCTTGCTGATGGAAAATTCCCTGCTTTGCACACATGCAAATGAAGCCTGGGGATCCTGTGCCCACGCCCCTGCCACTGCACTCCCTTCTCCCAGCCCCAGCCAGGCTGGGGGTTTCCATCCTGCCCCCACTAAGGTCACCATCACACATACTGGCCCCCCAAAGCGTGTCCTTCCCCCTGGAGATGTCCTGGTCACAGGGCATGGCTGTGTCCCCAGGGCAGCTCTCAGTGCCCACAGCCTGTCTGTGCAGCTGGGGTGGGCTGTGCCCCTGCCCTGCCATACAGCCCCCCGTGCCATTGGGCCCCTGCTCTGGAGCCAGAGAAGCCTTGCTGAAGTCACACCCAGTCAGGGCCATAGCAAGGCCTCAGGGATCAGGGGTGCCCCATGGAACAGGTCACATCCCCATTGCTGTGCACAAGTGGGGAAAATGGTTATGCCAGGGCCCTTGGACGTAGGAGGCCATGGGAGGAGACAGGCATCCATCCGTGCTCTGCCCTGTAAGTTTGGTGCCTGTGCCCACTGCAGGGCACTGCAGTGCTGGCACTGTGCTGATGCTGCATGGACTGAGGGGACAGGACCCCCTTGAGGTCCCAGAGCTGCACACCATCAGCACTGTGTGCTCTGAGGATATCTGCAGGCTCAGGGAAGGGCAGACGACAGGAAGGGAATATCCTAACCCTTTGCCTAAAATGCCCTGTTTTCCAAGATACTGAAAATGGGATGCTTGAAGGATGGTGCAGGAAGGGAAAAACCTCCCTACTAAGCTTATTACCTTGCAGACTCTCTGCACCTTGGAATGCCCACTTGACAGCCATGAGGATGTGTCCACAGATGGGTAAGATGTGCTCCAGCAATGTCGGAGCTGCTCTATCCCAACATCTGCAGAATCAGCAAGGCCAGTCACAAGCACAGAGGTGCAGGTGGGATTCCTGAGGCTGTTAGCACCATCCACCCCAGGCTCCAAGCCCTGCCACCTGCAGGACAGAGCTGTTAGCTATGGCTGTGGCAGCAGGAGAGCCAGAGGCAGAGGATGGAGAAATCCCCAGGCTCCCTGAGCAGTCGTCCTCTCTCTCCAGTGACTCAGTCCCAAGCAGTGAATTGCTCAGCACTGACTCTCTGACCCACACGGCCTTCAGCCAGCGACCCACAGAGGCCTGGAGCTCCCCAGTGCCACAGTGAGGCAGGGGCCAGCAGCTTGCAAGGCATTCTCCCCTAGGTTCAGGTCAGAGGCTCCAGATTAGAACCAAAGCCAGTGGCCCTGAGTCACCAGGTGACGATATCCTGCTGGTATGTCTCAGGTGTGGCAGCACCATGGGTGATGTGAGGCAACGCAGCAGCAACTGCAGCTTGGTGCTGGTAGCACTCGTGACTGTAGGTGGGGGATGTCTCTTTGCAATTCACAGCTTTGGGCAATTGCTGAGGAGCTGGTGAGACAGATCACTCGGCTGGCAGGTGTCCAATGTCTGCCAGGATTTGGGCTCTTCTTCCTGGGAGAAGCTACTGAGCTCCAAGGAATTCTGCTCACCCCTCTGTCCCCATCCCTGACTGCACAGCCATGGGCATGGTCTGCTGCTGACACATCCTGACCATCACACTGGGACCTTTCCTGCCCATGCCACAGAGCCAGAGGCACCACCTGGAAACAAAGCCAGCCCCAGGCACCACATCCTCTTCTGTCATAGGACCTGAGGGAAGGGCTGGAGCTGTGCCAGGGGAGGCTCAGGCTGGATATTGGGGAAAGGTTCTTCCCCCAGAGGGTGCTGGGCACTGCCCAGGCTCCCCAGGGAATGGACACAGTCCCGAGGCTGCCAGAGCTCCAGGAGAGTTTGGACATCACTCCAGGGATGCCCAGGGTGGGATTGTTGGGGTGTCTGTGCAGGGCTTGGACTCAGTGATCCTTGTGGGTCCCTTCCAACACAGGAGAGTCCATGATTCTCAGATTCTGTAATGGAGCAGGGGTCCAGGGCTGGCTGCAAACCCAGCACACTCCTGGGGATTATTTGTATTTGGAGCAGATGGTCCCTTGGTTCTACTAGGCTGCCTTAAGTCCTAATAGTGGTCATGCAGGTGACCATGTCCTGCCCAGCCTGGCAAGTCTCTCTCTCCTGTCTGGGACACTCAGAATACTGAAAATTTTCTCTCCTCTCCCTGTAGAAGAGCAATCCTGGGGCTGCCAGCAGGGAGCAAGGTCAGAGGGGGCAGCAGGAGGGTAGAATCCAAGTGGTGATACTCCATGAGCATCACATGACAAAGCTCTGGAGGATTTCCAGCACCTCAGGACCTGACATCCCTTTGTCTGCAGGGTGCTGAGTGAGCCCCAAAGAAGAGCAGAGGGCCAGTGCTGAGCAGAGACAATGGGGCACAGCCCAGGGTGCTCCTGCCCTACATGCCTGTGCTCTGCTGAGCTCGTGGCTGTGGATGTAGGAAACCCATGAAATGGAATATCTGGGCCATCTCCCCACTCCCAGTGTGCAGCAGGCTGGCAGGTAAGATACCATGGGCAGGTATTTCAGTCAGTGCCGTGTCAGGCTCCAGGACAGGCTGCCAGGCAGGCGACAATGCTGCCAGGCAGAGCAAGGATGCTGCTGCCAGCCCAGAGTACCTGCCCACTCCTGTACCATGAGGTGATGCCAACAGATACTCGACGTCTTCCTCCTCTCCCACCACTTTGACAGACAGCAGTGAGAAAAGACACCCAAAACGAGAATGAACAGTTAAAAAGCAGTAGCTCTGCCTGAGTCTTGTGGAAGGTGAAGAGAGCAATGTTTGGAGGTGAAAGATCCTGCAACAATTAATTGCTGATGCATCCAAAACCTTCCCCAAAACTGTTTTGTCACTGCCAGTTGAGAGGATCGATGCAGAGGAGACCTGACGTGGCAGCCCTGTCCTGTGTCTCAGCCTGGTCCCAGCCATGCCCCTTGTGCAAACACCTCAGGGTGGGGGCGGCCCTGAGGATGACAGGGACCAGCAAGAAGTGAGAGAGACTGAGTCAGTTCCACTTAAAATAGAAATCCCCTGACATCAAGGTCTGGCCCTGAGTTTTGGTACGTGCTCGGAAGGAAGTCATTGCTCCTCCTGCATTTCTGCTCTGATCTTCACCAGCCTCATTTGATCAGTGCCATGGCCCCAGTTAGGAGGTCACCAGTTCACTGGGGACAATACCTGCTTTTAGGTAGAATTTCAGACACAAACAGTCCCTGGAACTTGGGGAAAGGTCTGCAATTTCTGCTGTCCAACACAGCTTTTAGCCTACAGTGTCTTTCTCATCCCATCTCATCTCCTGTGCCACTGGCAGAGACACCTCTGATCCCTCACCCATGTTCAAGTTGGGGACCCGTCTTCAGCCATCTCTTCCTCTGTTGAAATGGACCAGCTCGCTGAAATGACTTTTCTCTTTTCCCTATCACCATTTTCTCACTTTTATTCTTGTCCAGTATTTGCAGATGCTGAAGTTTTCTAACCTCAGCCTGGAAGATGGAAGGACCCTTCTAATCCCACTGGTCTTTTCCCACTCAGTGACTGAGAAGTGACAAGCAGCATTAACTGCTGGGTGCCAGGTGTATTCCTGTGTATTCCAGGTGTATTCCTCAGTATTCCTGTGGTTTCCTTGGAGTCTGCTTTGGAGGGGTGCTGAACCTGGGATATCCTGACAGAATCATGCTGATGGGGCACTGCAGAGGTCTCCTCCCACAGGAGCAAGGAGCCCTGCAAGATGCATCTACTGTAGCTCCAAATCTTCCATGATGGTACCCACACTCCACCCTCCCCCTTTCCCTGATTCCAAACACCTTTCTGACCTTGACTGACTGAGTTCTGCCAACCTGCTCTGCCAGGAGGAGGGGCTGAGCCCTCCCGGGTGGCTGGGCAGGCTAGGCAGTATCTGCAAACCCTGAGTCAGGCTGCAGGAATGCAGTCGGGATGGAGTGACAGGGAAGGACAACAAAAGGACAACAACATGGTGCAGGGGATCTCCCAGCGTGTGGGTGATGTCTTTCCCTGCAGGTGACATGCCACAAGCTCTCATGCCCACACCTGCACCTTGCTGTGAGCACACACCCCACCTCTGCTGGGGTAGTGGTGTCCCCTTTGCTGGGCAGCCATAGTTCCCTGCACTGGGGTGACACCACAGGGATCTTCTCCTGGGTGAAGCCTGTCCAGCCATGGATCTGCAGGGTTTAAGCAGGTCAAAGCTGATCACCAGCACAGATCCTCTCTCAAGTATTATTCTCCTCTTGCAGTGTTGGAGTCACAATAAGTAGAGCCCTCCCCAGCTCTGGGCACAGAAGCAATGCTGCCCACCGGAGAGGAACCAGAGCACAGAGCCATGGTTCAGGCTGCCTTCAGGAGAGCCCTTCTCCATGGAGCTGGGCAGGTTTGAGGAGTGCACAGCACCAGCCATCTCCCTGCACACCATCCCCAGCTCACAGCTGCTCTGGCAGCCCTTTGCAGCTCTCTGGGATTTCACAGGGGCTCTGCCTTTGTGGAATCCAACCTTACTTTCCAAGAATGTGTCCCCAGCAGCTGCTGGAAGCAGCATGGCCAGCCTGGCCAGCACATCAGCAACTCCTCAGCCCACAGACAACTGCACTGGGCAAGTGGATTGCAATACAGGAACAGTCCCACAAGTGTGTGGCAGAGGCTGAACACACACAGATACCACGGGCACCTCAGCCCCCCAAAACTGGGCTGTGGACCAGGAAAGCCCCCCAGGGCCATACCAATGGGGTGCACGCTGGGGCTTGTGCTTCCTCTAGGCCAGGCACATTATATGGTGCAAATCCCTTGGGGAAGGGGATTGTTGTTAAAATAATGACTGCCTAAGTCACTCACACTGTGTATCTCCCAGTTTCACTCATCCTCACGCTCACCTGCACAGGGCCTGAGCAGGTGACCAGTGCAGCACTGGGATGAGGGGTAGTGGTAGGTGGGTCCTTACTGTGGCTCATGGGTTCCTCTTTACTGGCTACAGCAAATGGTGCCAACAGCTCTTTATACAGCCTTTAGGAATTGGCCATTTTCATGGAGCCCCTGATCCATCTTCCAAGAGCCTCAGGCTGGATTATTGCCTCTGTCTGGGTCTTCTTGCTGTGGTGCCTTTACAGGTGCTGTCATGGTGTCAGGAGGGGAGGATGATGTGAGAGACATGTTTGTATCTTGTGGCCATCCTTCCACTATCAAAGCACAGGTCTCCTGCTGGCTTTACCTACACCCCAGCCCTAATCAAAGTCCAACCATCTGGTCTGATGCAAACAACAGATTGCTCAGCATCTTCCTGGTCTTAATTGTGCCCTGTACAAGCCACAGTCACAATTTTCCTCTTTAGAGTTCCTTCTGGTACTTTCAAACCCAGCCAGTCACACAGACACTTCTTTCATCCCAGTCTCAGTGTATGTGTTAACATGCAAGACAACAAACCTAGGCCAAAATGTTCTTCTGATGACCACAGAGATCTCTAGGACAGGAAAACCAGCAACAGAAAATCAGCAGCAATAGTTATGTGCAAAAAGAGGGACGCTATTAAAATTAAGAAACTATAAAAAAGAAGGAAATTAAGAAATTAAAATTAACAACCAGAAGAGTTCCTGAGCTGGAAGAGGCCTTTGAGTCCAACTGCTGGCCCTGCAGAGGACACCCCAACAACTCTCGCCCTGTCCCTGACAGTGTTGTACAAATCCTCCTGGAGCTCTGGCAGCCTCGGGGCTGTGCCCATTCCCTGGGGAGCCTGGGCAGTGCCCAGCACCCTCTGGGGGAAGAACCTTTCCTGATAGCCAGCCTGACCCTCCCCTGGCACAGCTCCAGCCCTTCCCTGGGGTCCTGTCACTGTCACAGAGAGCAGAGACCAGAGCTGCCCTCGGGAGGAGCTGCAGCCCCCAGTGGGGTCTGACCTCAGGCTCCAGGGTGAACAAACCAAGTGCCCTCAGCCACTCCTTGTGTGGCCCCTCCAGACCTGTCACCATCCTCATAGCCCTCCTTTGGCTATTCTTTAACAGCTTTATCTCTTGCCTTTATAACATGCTGGATGTTGTGTAAATATGATCCTGGAGGCAAACAGCATATGTGTGTGTCTGTTCATAGAAGTTGTAGCAGTGTTATAGCAAATGTTTGTGAAAAGCAAGTGTGGGAGCCGGTTGGAGGTAAAGTGATATCTTTGAATAAGCCACAACCGTGTCCAAACACCGAGGAGGGCAAGCCTGAGCGGGTGAAATGTGAAACCATGGTCAGGCAAGCCAACGCTTTTTTTGAGGAACAACTTGTTAAAAGCATAACAACGAACTTCCAAGTGTTTTGTGAGTAGACAAAAGGTGGTTGCCTGCCAGAGAGGATGAAGTCAACAAACAACGGAGTACAACAGGACCACTCAGGAAAATGAGCTGTAAGGAGAAGTGAGATGAATCCCTCACATTGCTGTCCCTGCTGAGGCACTCAGGGGCTTCCCTGCTCTTTCTGCACAGTGAAGAAATTCAAGGAGGTTCCTCATATGAGGATGCCAGGAGAGGAGCATTTCAGAACGCATTAATTTACATGAATAAATGTAAAGAGAGAAAAATGCCAGGATCTTCACAGGGAGAAATGTCTTCATGCGGAGGTTTGGGAACTCACAGGTGAGGCTGCTGCTTGGCAGGGGATCCACGCCATGTGGCCTAGCAGTAAGTTGTGGTTAAGAGTCAGAGTGATTTTGGCAGTGAAGTACTCCCCAGACACTGAGGTCACCAGCTGGGTGTCTGGGGAATCCTTGCTGGAGCTGGTGCTGCTGGTGGCTTTAAAGCCCTAATGGTGATCGAGGATCAGCAGTTAGGTTGGTGCCTTAGCGCTCCTCGGGACCCCTGTGTGTGTGATGGAGCAAGAAAGGGCTGTTCTGGTGCCACCAAGGGAGATTCAGGCCCAAGGGGGAAAGAACACGAGTGGTGCCTCACACCATCCCCCCTGACTTTGCCCGGTGCCTCTGCTTGCCCACGTGCCTGCTCCATGATGTGCTGCACAGAGGGAGTCTCTCCTTCCCACTATCCTCCTGAGGAACTCCAGATATTGCTCAAAGCTCTCAGACTCTAGCCAGGAACCATTTTCCACCTGTAATGTTTTGTTTTCTCAGGCTCTGGGGCTTGTTCTGACACCACAGACTGGAGCAAGAAAGACTGGGAACTGATGCTTAAAACCTGGCCCATGCCCTTGATGGCCAGCGGTGGCCATTTCCAGCAGACGGTGGTCACAAGGAAGGCTGCAGGGGCAGGCTCTGCCTCCTAATGATGGGATGTGAGTGTTGGGCTGGGCTCCAACAGAGCGTGCACTGCTGGCAGGAGCCGAGGGACGGCTCTGCCCCACAGGAGACCCCACAGGCAACAGCACAGGGCCAGGAGGTGGGACAGGAGCAGGGCAGGGTCAGAGGCAGGGCCGGGGACCGGGACAGGGCCGCCCTCCGCCCTCCCTCACGGCGCCAAGCACCAGGAGCTGTCCCAGCCGCCATTGCGCCTCCTAGCAAGGAACCAATGAGCCTCCAGCACCGACCAACGCAGCCAATCAGCGCCAGGCATCCACCAATAAACCCTCAGGAGACGCCCGGTAGTCAATCAGAGGCCTCCTGTCGCTGCCACACTCGCGGGAGTAGTAACGTGTTCTGATTGGCCTGTGAGCCACTGTGTTCTGCGCTTAGCCAATCAGGAGTGGCGGCGCCGCTGGGTTACTCGGGGTCAGGATTTCCTGCTCCCCAGCGGCCATGACGTCACCGCACCTGAGGCGCACCTGAGGCACAGCCGGGGTCTGCAGGGGCGGGCGGCTCCTCCCCAGCCCCAGCGGGCTCTGGGCACTCTGCGGCCCTGGACACGAGGGGCAGGGACACGCCTGTGCAGAGGCTGAGGCTGCAGGAGCCTCTGGAGATCCCCTAGTCCAGCAGCCCTGCTCAGAGCAGGTCAGCCGGAGGAGGTTGGCCAGGACCATGCCCAGCGGCGGCTCCACAGCTTGTCTGGGTAACCTCTGCCAGGACTGTCCCCAGCTGTGGGCACTGAGGACTCCGTGCCATGCAGTGCTGTGAGCTGCATTGGAGCAGAGGGTCTCTCCCTGTCTCAGGGATGGGTGATGGGCCCCTGTGCACCCTGTGCGGAGTTGCCCCATGTAGGCATGAGGCAGTGCAGCACTAGCTGCCCTCTCCCAGAAGTCATGGGCTCCCAGTGAGAGATCCATGCAGGAATACCACTGTCATGTGTGACAGGGTGAACAGTGTGCCATCGCCTGCCATCGTAGCTTGGAGAAGCACAGGATAGGGCAGAGGCTCCTCCAGTGCGGACTGGGACTGCCAGTGAGAAGCACTGACCTGCAGCAAAGAGCTGCTGGGGTGCTGGCTGGGCTGAACGAGGGCAGGTCCCTGTCCTGTTCCCCCTGCTGTGAAACTGCAAAAATCCCTCTTGGCTTTGTTTTTTGCAGAGCAGGACAGTATAGCAAAGGCAGCAGGTAGGGAAACCAGGAAAGGGTGGACTCTGCAGATGAGGGGCCTTGCTTTAGTTGTCATGGGGCTCTTCAAGAGGCCATGCTGGCCCGTGTATCCATGAACTGATGTATCACCAGGGTCTGGGATGGAAATTGGCAGGAACAGCACTGCCTCAAGAAGGTTATTCCTGGTTGCCATAGAAACCGGGTTTTTTTGGTGCCCTCGCTGTCTTTCACTGTTGTAAAGATATTATAATTGAAATGAAACTTTGTTCCAGACCCTGGAGATAGCGTTAGGGTTAGGAGGGATGAGTATATCCCAGGAATGTCATCTGCCAGAGACCACCAAGGGGTCAGGGAAGATCTGGTCCCAGATGAGGGGCAATGCTAAACAAGGACTAGGAGAAGAAGAGGCTCAGGTGTGTGTCCCAGGGCTGAGCCCCAGCCACCTGCTCCACAGCCCCGGGAGCATGGGGCGAGCCGGGCCCCCGGGGAAGAGGAGCTGTCCCCTGCCCTGTGCACGTCCCAGCAGCGGCGCTGGGGGCGCTGGGGCCGGTGTGGGTGTCAGTCGATGGCCACAGCATTGCATAGCCACAGCATTGCCGGTTCCTGCCTGCCAGCCAAGGGGAGAGGCCGCAGACTGTGGTCACATGAGGAGTTGTCGCTTTGTTACTGATTTACTGCACGGGTGGCTCCAGGGTGTGCTGTGTGGCACCTTCCCCACCTCCCTGGATAACCTCTGACCCGGGAATGGGGACAGGAATCTGGTATCTGCCAGGCACTGCTGCAGCATGGGAGCTGCAGGTTAGCCCAGAGAGGAAGGGGCTGGGCTGAATACACCTTTGGGGACCCATTAGAGAATGATGAGCTGAGGAAAAACGTGCCATGCCCGTGAGTGCACATGGCCTGCAGGCAGATATTCCTGGCATGGGGTGGGTGAAGACATTTCTCTTTCATGTATGGGCCCTGCCCTCTCTGATGTTCCTGCTGTAGAGCTGGGGCAGCAAAGCAGTCAGGGTGAATGCTGGGGCACTGTCAGGGTGGAGCAAGTGCCTGGCAGGAGCCTGGAGGGCAGCAAGGATGGCTGAGCCCTCCCCAGGCACCAGAGAGCTGCCACACCAAGCCATGGCACTGCACAGCTACCTCTCACCATGATTCCTCCACAACACGGTGATGCTGGAGGGGCCAGGTCAGCTGCCCACCTTGACCCAGCCACAGCTCCTGCCAGGCTGGGAACACCAGTTTCTGCCAGCGGTGCCAGCTCCTGCCAGCCTGACCCTTGATCAGTAAGCAGGCAGTAAATATCCCAGGGACAATGCAATGACACAGGCTCCTTCTCAGCCGTTGGCACTGGGAACTGACGTGAATCATGCAATGGAAACGGGCCAGCAAAGAGGCCAGCAGGAGACAAGCCCACACGTGGTTTTCTCTAGAAGGCCCAGCCTTGCCCAGAGCCAAACTAGGTTAACTGGGAACGGTGTTTTGAGGTTAACTCTGCACACAGGTCATGTGCTCAGCATGACGAAGGGTCCGGGCTGGCCAGGGGCCAGCAGGATGCAGCAGGCAGTGCCACTGCTCTGTGTCCAGTGTGACAGGGATCAACACAGACCTGCTGGAAGCACCTGAGTTCTCCACTGAAGGCTCCAGGACCTCTTATCTGGGGTCTTCATGCTCCAGGCGCTCCTGCCCATGACACAGCAGTTGTTTCCAGTTGCAGCATGAGCACTGATGACCATTGTGCTGAGTGTCCATCCCTGGCAGTGTTGTGACAGCAAAAACAAGTTAACCTGGAGCAGAAAGCAGTGACATGGGCCTGACACCCTCCTTTCCAGCCCCCTGTGGAAGGAAATGGGCTTTTTGTTTCTTACCAGCATTTCCTATCTCAAGCTCCGCAAGAAGCTGAACTGAAATAAAACACTTTGTGCATCTGTTACCCTTGACTTTCCTCTAGGGAAGTATCTCAAAACAGCATGTTTAGCTCTAAAACTATCCTTATAAAGGGACTTTCCCCTGGCTTTCTGTCCTGCCCACACAGGACACGTATCTTGGCAGCTGGCAGAAGGTGGCCAGGTGGCTGGGATGGCAGTCAGCAAACTGTGTAAGGAATGCAGGGGAATTTCTGTCCCTCTCCCTCGGCTGACATCATGTGGATATAACTGCTGTGATGTGCCACCACCTTCCCATAGTTTGGGACTGTTGTTTTTGATGCAGGGAGTGTCCTCCTTGCCCTGGGCAGGGAGGACACTCCCCAACCTCAGTTTGGGTTACTGCTGTCCCTTGGGCAGGGGCAGCATGTCAGCAGCAGTGCTGGAGCAGAGGGCTCGCCAGAGGCTCCCTGCCCAGCTCCCCCCCATGAGGCAGCCAGGCTGGGGTGGGAACAGGTCACTCCCCAGCTGTGCTGAGCCTGGTGAGCAGGTTCGGGGCCGAGGAGGATGGGCTGCATGTCCTGGAAGGCAGCAGCCACCCAGGTTCTGGTAAACACATTGCGAAATGCTGGGCTGAGCCTCACCCCCCACACATCACAGCTGAGTCATCCCACACTCCGGGCTGCTCCTCTTGCCATCATCCTCTCCTCTCCTCTCCTCTCCTCTCCTCTCCTCTCCTCTCCTCTCCCTCTCCTCTCCTCTCCTCTCCTCTCCTCTCCTCTCCTCTCCTCTCCTCTCCTCTCCTCTCCTCTCCTCTCCTCTCCTCTCCTCTCCTCTCCACAGTGCCACCAGTGCAGGTCCCCTCTCCTGCGAGGGGCTGGGCCCCAGATCATGCCTGAAAATGGGAGTAACTCACAACTTCTGCCTGCTTCAGTTTCCCCACTTGTGGCAGAAGGGCTCTCAGGCAGGAGGCAGCAGCCTCAGTTTACCAGGGAGAGACCCATGAGACCCATCCTCCTCAGGGCCAAGCACATCACACTCCACCCCCATGGGGGGAGGACAGCATGACCAGGACCCCTCAGCTTTCCAAGAAGAGTCTCGGAGCCAGGGGCAATTTCTGCACCCTGTAAAGGTTTGGCAGTGCACCCCTTCCAAGTTCCATCAGGATGTGCAACCAGGGCCAGCCATTGCTGCTGGGAGGGGGAAATTACTCTTATCCAAGCACAGTGCAAATGCAGCTTGGAAAAAAATGCAGGCAGTCTGCTTGCATGGAGAATTTGACTCTGCCTCTCTGAGCCAGCAGGAACCCTCTCCCTGACAGCAGTGCTCAGCTGGTCCCCCACTCCTTCATCATTGGGGGCCAGTCAGGAGCAGTGCTGGGAGACTCTCAATGTGATCTCTACACCTTGCAAGACCTCTGAGAAAAGCCACCTGTGCCAAGGTTCCGTGAGGGACGACTTCAGCTCCTTTCCACTTATTTTGAAATAATGCAGTTCCCTGGTATGGAAATAAGTCCTTATGGCAGCATGGCAGGATGGTGCTGGCACCCAGCTGATGCAGGGTGACAAAAGAACTTGTGGGAGTTCCCCCAAAACTCCCAGCCTGGGCTGCTCCAGGAGCCCAGCCATGGCTCTGCTCCCAGCACTCGTGGGCAAAAGGAGAGGCACAGGCTGGAGGGGTCTGGATTGGCCTCCACTGGGCTGGTGGCTGCAGAGCCTGTGCTGGGGCTCAGCCCTGCCCATGGGCCATCAGCCCAGGTGCTGCACAATGCAGGCTGCCCTCACCAGCCTCATGGGGAAGGTGTGAGCAACCCTCTAAGGTAGTGTCAGGTCTCAGCTCATGGCTCATTCCAGCACCTGGCAGGGCCAGGATGACTTTGTGCCATGTTAGGGGAGCAGGCTGGTGTGGGTCACTGGCTCGTTCCCATGTGCCTGGAGCTGCTCCAGGCACAGCCCACCAGCTTGGAGAGGTGTAGGTGGTGAGCAGGCTCAGCTCAGCTCCTGGGGCTGCCAGGCATTTCTGTCTCAGACAGGTGAACCCCACAGTCATGTGCTCCTCTGCTTTACTGGTTTGCATACCGTGGGGATCTCCCCATCCTTTGGCTCTGCACATGCTGCTGTGTATCACCCTGGGCACTTCCACCCACTGCTTCCTCCAGCATGGGGCTGCCCTGTGGCTGTGAACAGCCTTGCTGGGCATGAGCCATACCACCTAGGACTGAACAGAGTGCCCATCAGCTTGGAAATCTGCTCCAGACTGGCTGCTGGTGCTGGAAGATGCCCTGGAGCAGGCTTCCTTCCTTAGCCACAAGATCTAAATCTGGTCTCGTCACCAAGGTGGGGTTTCCCTAAACTCCTTTCACTCCAGAGCTGGCAATACTGGAACAGCTGTAACACCTGAGGAGATGGAAATACGGTTTATGTGCCAGACTTGTCTGCTCCAAGTGCTCTGAGCTCCTTGGCAGGCTTTCCCTGCTCACCTCCACGCCGTGTCCCCAGCATTCAGCACTGTAGCAGAGCTGTCGCTCAGACCTGAATCCCCAGCTCAGGTCAGCTCAGCTTGCCCTCAGTCACCTGGGTGCTTGCCATTAGGCACCTGCGAAATACCCACCAGCCAGAGAGTGCTGCTGATGAGAGCTGTGCTCAGGTTGGCACAGCCTGGACCAGCCACCACCTGGCACAGCTTCTTGGACTACAGGGCCAGTGGGCAGAACTCACAGCCAAGGAGAGTCTGGGCTAGCAGTCCCACCAGTGTCCTGGGATCCATCTCCCCAGGAAACAAAAATCTCCTGGCACCCCTGAGCAGCCCAGACTCCATCCTACCCTTCTAGCTAGAAGCTGGAGCACTGTGTGCTGGGGGCTGCCTGTGTGTAGCTCACCTTTAGTGTCCTCCAGAGGCACCTGCATGACCCCATGTGATGCTTCATGGCCTGCCCATTTCCTTCTTTATGCCACTTGCAAGGGCTCCCAAATAACGCTGCTTATGCTGTGGGTGTGACACAGAGCACTCCTGAGAGCCATGCCTGGCCTGGTGCTTGGGCTCTCTCTTCCAAACACAAGCTCTTCTGTTCTCAGGCACAGAACATCCCACCCGTGGTTTTGCCCCATCCTCTCCTGCTCCACTGTGAGCTGTGCAGGTTTGTGAGGAGCTGGAGCTGCAGCAGAGAGACTGAGAGTGTCCAGACCACCCCACAGCCCTGTGATGTTAGGGCTTTGGCTAGAGGGCTCTTGGGAGCATGAGCCTGCATGGAACGAGTCTCTGGGTACTGTCAGGATAGGCAGGCTGGCTCAGGGGGAAGAATCACTTCAGGCAGTCCCAGGGTGTCAGACTCTGCAGCATGGGCTGCCCAAAGCCAGCAGACAGCAGGCTGGAGGATGCAGAAGCTGGTAGTGTGGGTGTCTCAGTTTTGAGACAAATTTAAGAGACGCTCTGCAATGAGTACTCTCCTCTAAAGGGTGTCAACAATCCTCCTCCACCAAAAAAAGAATGCTAATAGAGGAAAGTGAAAAAAACCAAACCCAACAGTTTATTAACAACAGTGCCCACAAAGTAAGGAAGAAAAGGAAGCAACTGCTAAACACTGAACTATCAGAACTCACACCCTTCCCCCCCTCATCCCCCAACAGGAATAAAGACCCAAAAATGTCCAGAGAATGGGACAAACACTGAACAAGTAAATACCCTTTCCCAACATGTGGTACGAGATGGTGCCAGCTTTCACACTGAGGGAAGTGGAGCTTCCACAGAGGACTTCCAGCAGGAGGCAAAACCCTAGTGGCTCTCTGGTGTCAACCTGCTCTCCAGGGCAGGTGAAGCAGCTGGGATGGATTCTCTGTTGTGCTTTCTCTGTCCAGCTCAGCTCCCTGAGGCTTGGGGCTGGAACAGGGTGGCCCACTCCCACCAGCCCCACTTCTCCAGCCACTGTTCAGTTCACCTCAAGGCACCTGAAAGATTGCTGCTGCAGCTTCTCCAAGCCAGGGAAGGGAAAAACTTTTTGCCTGGGCCAAAAAAACCCAAGCAAGTCAAGCAAAACCAAATCACACAGCACCACAGAATGCCTGGGCAGTGAGGCTTCGAAAATGCCACCAAAAACCCCAAAGCTCCCCCCCTCTTCCCCAGCCCTGCACACATCCAGTCCTGAGCCTGAAAGATACAGCAACTGTTTTTGGGCATAAAGCAGAGGATGATGGAATAGACTATCATCATAAAGCAAAACCCACTTGCAGAGAGATGAATGGGGTGATCCTTATGGAGTCCTTGCAATGAGAACCGATGGTGCAAGAGCAGGACTTGCAGCCCCTGAACAGGCATAATGTGATTCTCTTCTCCATGCACCCACCCTGCAGAGAGCACCCAGAACCAGGAGAACACACAAACACCCGAAAGCAGCCTGGGGACCCAGATATGTGCAGACTCTCACCTGCTGAGACATCCACAACAAAGGCACACACATCCACATGCATGGCAAAATGGAAACACAGCATTTGCATTGCTAGATGTGCAAAAACTTCCTGTCTGCTTTGACATGGGCTCAGCTAGAAGTCAGATTCCAGCAGAAAAGACACCTTCCTCCTCCAAGGATGTGAAATGTGGGTTGGGAGGTTTGAAGAGCCACACAGTTCAGGCTCGTGTTGATTTTTCCCCACTTCCTGCATGTTCCAAGTTTGGGTGCAGGATGTGTCAGATCCCCATGGCCTGAGCATGGGCTGGGTGCTTGCTGGGAGCAGCCAGTGGATAGCTGGCCAGGCTGCATCTGGGAGTGGGAGATGCTGCAGGGAACGTGGTGGACCTTTCAGCATCCTGGAAATAAGCAGGGATCCAGTCTGATCCCCCTGAACATTGTTTAGGGCAGACAAAGCTTCTGGGAAGCCCCCACCTGCAGTGGACTCTATACATCACGACTTGCATTGTGAATTAGGACACAGGAGAAAGAGGAATGGTTCAAAGCCTGAGGGCAGGGTTACATTAGAGATTAAGAAGAAATTCTTCCCTGTGAGCATGGTGAGGGCCTGGCAGAGGTTGCCCAGAGAAGCTGTGGCACTTTAGTTTGCTCATGGCTGGAAGGACACATGCAGAGGCAGCAAAGCCAAGTTTTGGCACCATGAAGGCTCTTGGCTCCTTGCCTAGGTGGGTGCCAGCACTACCTACACCATGCTGGATCCTCAGGGTACTGGAACTGGGTCTGGAGGCCAGTGGCACCTTGGGAGAGCAGCACTCAGCTGGCATTGCTGCCTGGAGAAAGGGTTAGCAGTCCTGGTGCCTGGTGATGCCTGCATCCAGCTATGTGAGGTATGTGTGGCACCAGCACACCTCGGCAGGGGAGAGACTCTCCTTCCCTGGCTGGGTTGCCTGGACACAGCTCTGCTCCAGCATGGTGGGGAGAGGGAGCAGGAAGAGTGATCAGTGCCCCCATGTCCCACACCCCACTGACAGAGAAGCTCTGGTCCCTGGGGAATTTATCAGAAAAATAGGTGTCCCCACTCCACTGCCCCTGTACAGCCAGGATTTGCTTTGCAAAATCAGGAGGTGACATGCAGTGCACAGAGAGGGCAGCAAGCACCCAGAGAGCCTGCACACTGCTGGCTGTGTTCCCATTATCCATGAATTGATCAGCCGGGCTGTTATTATCACCACCACAGATCTTCACAGCAGCTGCTGCCCAGGATCTGTGCTCTGGCTTCAGAGCCCATCCCACAGTGCCCACCGAGCCTCCATGGGTACAGGAGAGGGCTGGGCTGGTCTCTGGCACTGGAGCCAGTTGCTGTTGGAACAGGGAAGACAGTGGCTAACACTGCTGGCCTCCACACAGGCAACTCATGTCATTCCTCAGGCTGGGAACAGCCATGCTCCAACAGGATGAAATCATCACCCAAGCACAGCCCAAGGGGGTCACACTGGATCTGGGGGTCCCCAGAGTACCTGTGGGGATACCTTGTTCCACAGGGACCAGACCTTAGAGCTTATCCAGGCAAAATTTTACTTTGTAACCCACCAAAACTGTCCCAGCCAAGGGAACTGGCAGGACCGGTCCCCACGCCTGCAGCTGCCACCAAACAATGTGTTGTTTTGACAAAGAAAAAGCAAAGCACAGCCTCCAGCAGCCCCAGCCAAGTTGGGACCAGAAGGAGACGGGTACAGACTCCCAGGGAGCCTGACAGGAGAGGAAAGGGAGAGGAAGGTGTCACTGCAGATTCCCAGGCTGAGGAAGGCTGTGGAGCTGGAGAAGGCCCAGGCAGACCACATCAAGCAGGAAAATGCTGGGTTTTTTCAGAGGCTGCTTGTTCAGTTCAGACAAAATCCCAAAGTGGGACAATGGGATGTTGAGGGGCTTCTCCTCTCCAAGTGTTTCTCTGTCCTTGCCTTGTCCCCAGGTGACCTGACCAGCTTCCAGGCTCTGCAGCATGGCTCCCCCCAGCAAAGTCCATGTTGCCCTGAGAAATACAGGCTGAGGGCTTTCTGCTACTGCCTGGGCACCAGCAGAGCACAGTGGGGCACTGGGGACACCCAGGACAATGTCTGGGGACCTGCTGTTTTGGGGGCTCTGCCAGGAGCCCTCCAAACTGCACACAGTGGAGATGCCCACCCTGCAGTGCCCTGGCTGGGGACCTGCTCAGGAGCCCTGACATTTCCACAGTGACCACATCCCTGCTGTGAGGTATTGGGTTCACTGCACTGGGAGGCACAGCAATTTCCCCACGTGCAAATTCCCTGTGTGACCCATCTCAGAGGCTGGATTTCGGGTTTGCCACTGGATCTGGGGATGTGCAGGGCTTTTCCCCAGGGGAGCAGGAAGGTTTTGGGTACATCCTGGAGAACAAAGGCCCTCTCACTGGGCTGTGCATTGGGTAAATTTAACCTCCTGGCACTAAGAGCCTCCCATTTTCCATTGGTAATGAGGATGCTGAGCTGGGTGGGCTCTCCTGCTGCTGTCCCTCACCCCCCAGAGAAGGAGTAGAGGCCGACAGGGCTTGTGCAGCAGCACATCCTCCTGCACACCAGCTCATTCCACACAGGGATAGTCCAGCACACAGGGCAGCATAAAGACTTCATTGTTCCCAGATGGAAATGATCATCCTGGTGACCTGGAAATACAGAGAAGCTCTGTCAGCAAAGCTATAGTGTTTCAAAAGCTGAGATCAAAGGGCCCTCCGGGTCAGACACTGCAGGCCCTCACAGGCACCTGTAATAAAGGCACCTCCTTCTAATTATTCTCATTTTGCCTGCCAGAGTCACCACGGCCGTGGGGCTCGTCCCTCACTCATGGAGCAGCAGAGAGGACAGGGACATGGCAGAAACAAAGGATTCTCGTGTGGGGATGGGTGGGTGCAGGGAGCTTTGGCAGAGCAGCATTTGCTCCCCTCTGCTTGCTGTGAGCCCCAGCCATGGTCTTGCCCTCTCCCACCTCGCACCACCCTGGCTGGGCAGTTCCTGCTGCTCCAGCACATCCCAGTGATGTCCCCCTGCCCCTGGGCACAGCTTGGCACACAGGAGGCAGCCAGCCCTGCACTGGAACAGTGCCACTGGGGACCTGACCTTTCCCAGCACAACCTGGCAGCACCAGCACTGTGCACTGGGAATCTGTTCCACACCCTCTGTCAGACCCTGGAATCTCTCCCACAGCAGCTCTGCAGAGTGCTTTCCCCAGCCTCTTATCTCCTGGACTTCAGACCCCACCGTGGGACAGATAATGTATCTGCAGACACACCTCAAGCACACAATGATCAGCCTGTGAACGCTGGATTTCTCTTTCTGCTTTGAATTGGCAAGAGTGATCCTGGAAATGCCAGGGCATTTTTTTGTGCAGCTCTGGCCACATCCCTTTTGCCTAGGTCAGGGTGGCTCCTGGCACTGCAGGGACACTGTGGCCCCTCTGCCACTACCCGTGGGGTAGATGGGGGGAGGTGAGAAGTTATTTTGGGTACCCTTTTCAGAGGTGTAGAAATGGCTCCCAAAGTGCAGGGGGAAGGCACCCTCCTGTGCAGGTCCAGCAGAGCAAAGCCTGCCATGGCACATGTGGGATGAGCAGACTCTGTTCTCAGCAGGTCAGGCTCAGCAGGTGTTAGGAGGAAAACTAGGACTGTCCCTGACCTCAGATGTCATAGGAGAAAATTAGCACAGCTCCCCAGCAAATGGCTGTGCTAATTAGAGGAGGAGGTGACATACTGTTCAGAGTCTCCTACGGTCAAGGGTCAGCCAGGTCCTGGCCTGGCATGGAGTCAGCTCTGGCCATGGGCTGCAGGGCTCCCAAGGAGCCAGGTGTGCAAGGCCCCACCATGTCTCTTTTTGGGTCAGATGGGCCCCTTGTCTGCCCCAGGTGCTGCTGTTTTGAACTTGGCTTGTCCTTCCCCAGCAGCACTGGAAAAATGCTTTGCCTCCTCCCTTCCCTCCCACTGTAGCCAAAGGGAGCTGAGAGTGGGGGTGGGACAGGGCTGCAGAGGTGACATGGCTGGGGCTTAGAGAAGAGAGACAGGCACTGCATATGGGATGGGGGACACTGCTGATGGTGCAAAGGTCACTGACCAGTCCAGGCTCTGCTTCTCAGGATGGCAGAACAATGACAAATTCAGTGTGATGGCATTAACCCCCCTCCTGTTGGGCACTGTCTCTGTGTCCTCAGGACCACCAAGCTCCTTATTCTGGGGAGTTTGGCCCACCTGGTTCATGTGGCACAGCTTAAATCTGCACACTGTGAGGGCAGTTTGGGGGACAGGGGGACAGTGCTGGGGCTGTGGCAGCCAGAGCCCCTGGGCAGGGTGTCCCACACCACTGGAAGAGCCAAGGGGCTCTTGGGGCCCTGGGGTGCCATTGGCTTTGGCTGTGCCCTGGAAACCCCCAAACACCACTCACCATGCCCAGTGGCTGCAGGACTGGGACAGTCTCTGTTTGCCTTCATTTCTGCCCCTCCCAGCACAGCCGTGTTTGCCTTCACACGGTACCCAGTGCTGAGCAAACAGCACATGGGGACAGCCAGCAGCTGGCAGGGAGGGACAGCCCTAGCTGTGTCCCCAGGCCTGCCTCCTCTGCTCCCCCCCACAGCAGGATTTGCAATAAAAACACAGATCCAGTTTGAGCTGGGAGGCTGCAGGGTGGGGAATACTGGCAAGCCACAACTGCCAGAGCAGCAGGGTTGTTGTAGGTTACAGGAGGGATTCACCAGCTTGCTTTCAGGGGTGAACAGGCCTGAATTATCCTGCAGATGCTGTCATGATGATGGTCGTGGAGATGCAGAGGAATTACAACATGGGAAAGGCAACTTGCCCTGAATGGGTAGGTGCTGGGAGCAAGGGTGTACCCTGGGTCTGAACAAGTCTAGCCATGACACCTGAACCTGTATCTTCCTCTGTGCCATCACTGTCCCATGGTCTCAGCCATGACAGGGCACTGAACTCTGCTTTATGCTCTTAGGGTTTGTTATCTCATGTTTGGTGGCTTCAGACTCATGGCTGTCCACAGCTAATGAGTGGGGAGAGTTCAAGCATCCCTGTGACTTGTCAGGCTTCTCCCAGGCAAGTGGCCTCTGGGAAACTGCACTGATCAATCAGATGGGCTGGTTTGATCTGATTTCTCCTTGCTCAGAGGAACATGCAGACATTACAGACCAGTCTGCTGACAGAGCAAAACCTCTCCAGACTCAGTCTGTGATGAATTCAAAGCAGGAAGGTTATACACTGGTTGGTGCAGGTGTCTTTTTTTCAGCAGAAATGGAAGAGTTGATGTGCTCATTTCTGTCCCTTGTGAGCTCTGAAGCCAAACTGGAACAAAGCCCGTGCTGTACAAGCAAAAGAACAAACAGCCCAGCTCTGTGCTTGGAGAGTAGCCCACAGTGTTACGTGGGCTCACCAGCTCCATGTAGGACAGGTCTCCACTGATAGAGTTTGTTACAAGCACTGTTCAGGTGTCCTGTGTGGTCATTGCCCTCCTGTGGCCATTCCCAGGCCAGCCAAGTCCAGCTCTGTGTGTGTGGAGAAGGCTGGAGATGGTCCAGGCTGGTCTGGCCAGAATCAGCTGTGCTCAGAGAGGCAGCTGCAATAGGTCACAGTGCTCCTACACCTCCACTTGCTCCCCAGATTTGCTGGACCCCATCCCAAAGCTGTGCTGGCCATCAGCTTCTCCCGATGATGAGCTTAAATGCCACCTGCTCCCACTGAACCTGCCTCAGCCTTGCTAGACATCATGGTCTGCTCTTGGGAGACCACCAGCCAAGCTGCAGCAGGACTGATGGGCATGACCCATGCACTTGCATCACCACTCTTGGTCATCATCCCACAGGACACCAAAGGCTGGGGACTTGGATGTCCCCAGAAGAGCACATTCCCCTCTTCAGGTCACTAGCACTGAAGAATGAACACACACTGCTGGAACACCTCAGGCTTCCTGAGGTCCTGAGCCAGAATTCCCACTCCTGGATGGAGTCATTCCTGTGGCTGTGATCACCATGGGGCCAAGCACGTGAGGCTCCAGCAGGAACTGCCCCAAGGATCCTTGGTGGAGGAGAGGCAGGACCACTGTGCCATCTCCACTGATAGGGAAGAAGATGCCCAGGTGTCCCAGGCATAGGGTGGCCAAGGTGGAACTGTGGTTAGTGAGATAACACTGACAGAGGATAAGTATGAACATTTCAGCAGCTTCCCTCCACAGCCCAAGGCGGCAGAGTTCCCCCAGCACACCTACCAGCTTCTCACCTGGCCTGCCCCCCAAAACACAGCCACTCCTCTCTGCAGGCAAGCGAGCCACACCTTGGGAGGGGCTTTGGCCAGCTGAGCTCATGCCATGAAGAATTCTGCTGCTGCCAGGCTGTGGGAGTGGTCTCATGTTTGGGTAGACATGAAGCTCCTCTGCCCACAGGACAGCCCAAAATTGATCAAGACCATTCCTTTTCCTAACTGCAACCTCACTAAGTTTGTGCCTTGATCTTCCCTGTCCACTGCCCCCAGTGCCAGGAGCAGAAGGATTCTGGGAGACATGGCATCAGTGTCACATCAGCCATCCTGCAGCAGCCTGCTGGCATCTTCACTATGGTTATAAGCCAAAGGCAGGGAGGAGCTGCCCACTGTGGGTGCAGCACTGCATGCACTGCTCCAGGTGTGGGATGAGCTGGTGTCAGGGCTGGAGCAGATCCAGACCAGCCCTGAAGGGCTGGATGTGGTGTTTGCCTCAAGTCCTAGCCACAAGACAGTGATGGAAGCATCCTGGACAAAGCCTTTTGCTGTCCTTTCCTTCTTGCCTCAGTGTCCCCTTTCTCAAAGAGCCTGCAGCAGGGCTGGGGTGGGCTCTGCGCTGGGACCTGTAACAGTGGTGGGAGTTTTGCACTACTTAATTAGGGGTTTGTTTTAGGGTTTTTTTGTTGTTTTTACTTTGAGCTCGGATTTAAAAATATATAAAGGAAATGGATTTTGTGTTTGGGCTCAGTTGTTTATTAAATCTTGTTAAAAAGTACAGAGTGTTCAGTAGCACTTCTAGCCACCTGCTAGAAGCGAGGAAAATGGAGGAAGATTTAGTTGTTATAAGGTTTTTTTAAAGCTAAACAGTTCAATAGAGAATTAATACTTACATTATTTATTTTTTTAACTTAATAACTAAATTTCTATGACCTTTAGTGTGACACTAACTGTTCAACTAGAAACTACTACTTGAAACTTATGAAGAAGGAAGATGAACACCAAAACACTACCTAATTTTTTTTATTTTGTCTCATACTTATTACTATACCATAAAACTTCAAATTTAAAACCCTTTACCATGTGAAAGCACACAATTTTATTTAACTACACACCTGTGATTTTAACTTCATTACTCAAATTTAGAAGCTTTCTCCAAGGCCTCGGGTCAAAAGCAGTGTTCTCCAGGGGAGTCAGTGCCAGAAAGCACAGAAAGCTCAAACCTCTCCAGGTTTCTGGGATCCAACAGGACCGAGTGATCCCTGGGTGCCCTTCCCACCCTCCAGGACACGATCGCAGCTCGGGGTGCCGGGCTCGGCCGTGGGGAGGCCCCGCTGCCCGCACCCCGAGGTGCCGTGTTTTCCTTCCAAACAAGCAGCAAGCGTTCACCTCCATAAATAAATAAATCAGTCCCAGGAGCTCCCGGCCACCACAAAGAAAGCACTGTTCGCAGGCAGCTTCGCCTGCAGCGCTGCCAGCGCTGCCTCATGAGGGCTTTTGCAGAGTCAGGGCCGGGCTGCTCTCCAGGCCGCAGGACAGGCCCGGCCCGGCCCGGCCCGGCACAGCCCGCGGGCTCTGGGGCCGCTGGGGCGGAGCAGCTCCTGCCGTGAGGAAGGTGGGGAATTTCCACGGCAGCTGAGCCGAGCCCAGTCCGCGGACACTCCGGTGGCACGGGCAGCCGTGGTGCCAGCCCAAGGTCGGGCAGCGGTGCCCGCAGGGAGGTGCGGGGCTGGGACACGCCTGCAGGCCCCATGGCGTGTGGGCAGCACCAGCAATCCTCTGCCTGCGTGTGAGCTGGACTGGTAGCAGGCAGACAGCAGCAAAGTTCAGATGGTCCCACAGCCCTTCCTCTCCCTGACAGCTCTTCCTTTCTCTGGGAAATGAGGGCAAGGTGCTGCCTTCATCCCAGTGCAAGGGATCACATCCCCAGAGAGGTGATCCCATCAGCCAGTCCTGCATTAACAGGAGAGCTCTGCCACACTTTACAGACCCCTGATCTGCTGTCTGGGTACTGCACAGCTTTGTGCACAGGGCAAGGGCACCTCTGAGAGTGGGACCACAGGGCTGCAGGCTGGGGGAAAGGAGGGCTTTCAAAATGGGCCTGACTTTGGGGGTCTCTGCTGGCACTTTCAGTGTTGTGTTTTATTTCTATGAGCAACAGGTTTGAAGGCAAAATAGTTTCAGGACCAGCACATGTGAAGAGACATGACTCACCAGAGTCTGCAGCCCCACAGGGTTCCACCCCTGGGGCACAGAGCTAGCCCTGCACCCTAAATGCCATCTGCAGCTGAGAGAACCACCTGAGGTGCTGGAGAAGCAGAGCTCTGTCAAGGCTACCACATCCCTCTTCTGGAAAACCGCCAGTTCAGACTGATGAGGTGTCCTTTGGTCTCCCTGGGCTGTGCCCTAATGCCCCTGCCTGCGGGGTGTCTGGGATGGAAGGTGGAATACAGTGGGATCCCCAGCCACCGTGGGACTGCGGTGAGAGCAGGGAGGGCAGAGGCAGGAGCACCAGAACATCCTGCCTTTGGCCACTGCACCAAGGAACAGGTAAATGGTGTTGGGGTCACCATGCCTAGACTGAACTAAAAACCTGGCCACCCTCAGCAGCCCTGGGAGACCCAGCAGGATTGCAGGATCCCCAGCTGCCCTGGAGATCTGAATGGGTGCCAGGAACCTCCCTGGCTTCCCACATCTCCACCGGGAGTCCCGCCAGCTGGTCATGAACCCCAGATTCTTGTGCCCAGTGCTGGGGGAGGTGCACAGGAATGCAGATCCAGCTGTTACAGACCCACCAGGCACTTGGCTGGGGGAAACCTCAGTCCCTCATCTTGGTTTTGCATGAGTTGCCGCTGTGCTTTTCTCCCAGGGCAGAGTTTCCCTGTGTCCTTCCATCCATCCCCTGTGCCCCACTGCATCTCTGCTCTCCCAGGGTGACCTACATGAGGAGGCACGGTTCAGCATGGGCGCTGGCACTACCTACACTTGCCCTTTATGTTGCTCATGACCCCATGACTGTTTGCAAAATGAATGTATGGGTGGTGCCGCAGCCCGTCTGCCATGGCATTCAGCGAGCTCCATGCCCACGTACACACGCGTGCGCACACACACCTCCCACAACGCAAACACCACCTGGCTGCACCACACCGGGGGGGCTGCAGGGAGCTCCCTCCTCCCACCAGCTCAGCCAGGGACCCGCTCTGGCACTGGGTGCACCAGGCATTTTGCAGCTTAGCCATTCCTGGCCGTGCCCCAGGTCTCCCGAACCCTCTCTCCTTTGCACTGCTGACGTGCCCCCTTCACTGGGCTGGTGCCTGGAAGCTCCCTGTATGAGGTCATCCCTCCACAGGGCATCCTTCTGCCTCCATGCAGGGCAGGTGCCCTCAGCTCTGCTCTTCCCTCCATCCCCAGATCTTGGGGTGTGGGTGCAGCCCAGCCTGATGGTCTCCAACAAACCATCAGGGGTGGGGGACAGCTCTTCTGGCCACACACAAAGGTCACAGAAAGAGAAGTGACTGGACAACAGTGTCTCTTATTATAGTTCAACATGATAAGAGAAAATTTCCATCATCAGGGCAGAGAGGAGCTGCAACCATTTCCCAGGCCAGTGTCTGGAGCAAGGACCAGATGCACTGTTGGGGCAATGCTGGACCTGTCCATAAGAAGGGGTACTCCTGTAGTCCCCCAGCCCTTGGGAGAAGAGGTCCCTGCTGGCTCTTGCCCTGGGCTAGGAGTGGAGCCCCACCAGACCCTTGCCAGTGTCCCACTGCGTGCTGGTGACAGGGATGGCTCTGTGACAGCATGGGCTTGACAGGTTTGGGAGCATCCTCATCTCTCACAGTGCCCTGGCCCCTCCTCTGTTTTCTGGAGACCTTGGCAGCAGCCAAGTCTTTGTACAGACCACACGTGGCACCAAGTTTCCAGTCCTGAGCTCTCCAAGACAGCCCTCTGTGTCAGCAGCCATGACCCCCCTCAAGACCCCAACCTGCAGCCCAAGGGGTAGAGCAGTGAGGGACATGGACAGGGGGAAGAACGGTGAATGTGTGTGTGTGTGTGTGTGTGCAGGGTTGAGATATGTGTGAGAGGAGGGTCTGTGTGTGTGTGTATGGAGTGGGTACAGTGCAGGGGAAGGGGAAGGGGGCACAGCACTACAACCTGCCCAAAGGCATGGGGCTCAGGGGCTCTGGCTGTGGCATCTGCCAGCAGGAAAAGCAGTGGTTGGAGCAGAAGAGGAGGAACAGTATTCTGTGAAGCATCACCAGGTCACCAAGGTGCCCAGAGGGTCCAATGCCCTGGGATGGGCAAAGCAGAAGGGCTGCTTTTCCCAGTCCCTGTGCCTTGCAGGGTCGTAAAAGGAGTTTGCCCAGTTTGGTGGACAGGTGGCAAAGAAGAGCCTGGGGAGGGCAGGAGGCTGCTCCAGAGCTGTGGAATTGTTCTGGTCCATCTGGGCACATTGAAGCTTCTGGTTCTCAGGCTGGGAATGGGACAGTGGGGGACACAGTGACTATTGAGGAGCCCCAGGCATGGAAGGAGACTGTCATGCTGTAAAACCCATCACAGGGGCGTTCTGTTGATCCCATGCAGGTCTCCTGACCTGACCCAAATATGACCTCTCCTGATCCCAACCCACCTGTTCCGGCCTTTGATGATAATTATGCCCTGCAGACTGTTCAGTCTCTGTGCCACACCTTGTAGGCGGGGGCAAAGTCTGCTGTTCCCTCCGTTCGTGCCCTGTGGCTGTACAGCAGTGCCTGGCGCTGGCTCCCTCTTGAGCTCCCCTTTCCTGGAGCTCCTGTAGAAAGGGGAAGGGGCTGCACCCTCCCTGCCAGCCCAGCTCTCCTACCCCCACCCCCTGCCCTCACCCTGTTCGTGCCCTGGGCCCTGCAGACCTTGAATAACCTGTTTCCCCTCCTCCTCTTGCCTCATGACAAAGCACCTGGCATGCGGTGCGCAGGGTAAGCACAGCGGGATGAGCTCATCGCCACCCCGGGGGCAGTGTGGGACAGTCACAGGGCCATGGGAGCTGCAGCCCATGGCCCTTTCCCCATCCAGCTTTCCCTGTGGCACACCCCATGTTGGGTGCCTGTTTCCTCAGGATAAATGGGATTTGCTCACTGTTTGAGGACAAGGGGGGGACCAAGCTAATGACTGCTGTAGGCTCTGCGCTGAGATTCCCAACATGCTGTTGTAGGCCCAAGAGGAAGAACTGGTCTCCCCAAAACCCAGTGCACCCAAAACCCAGAGTTCTGCACAGTGCCAAGTCACCCCTCAGCCCTCCTCCCCTCCCTCAGCTGGCAGAAGTTTGCTTTGAACGCTGGCCAGCATGTCTGCCTCATGGAGACCTGACTGCTGCTTTCATCCCGCTGGGCTCCATCACCCTACCCCTGTGCTCTGGGACTCGTGTCCTCCACACCCCACGGCCTCAGGGAGGCTTGGTGGCTTTTGCTTGGGCAAACAGAGATAGATACCAGTCACTTGGGCTGGTGTGTGTGACCCAGTGTGGTTGGCTTGCCAGGGCCCACCTACCTCTGCATCTGGGCAGCTGCATGGCACTCTCACCCCTGCCTGGAGGAGAAAGGCAAGGCCCACACCTCAGCTTGGTTTGTGAGGGGGTTGAGATGTCTGCAGCACCTTTGCAAGACCTCAAGCAGTTTGACTTGTTTGGAAGTAGCTGGGCAAGATGCTGCCCCTTGTCACTCAGGGCTGGAGTGGCCCAGCCAGATCTAGAAGGTGTTTGTGACTTTCAGTTAATGCCGAGGTGCCGTGGATGGTGGAGGTCTCTGATCCCAGGTGAGCCTGTTCCTGCAGCTCTGAGGCCATCAATCTGTGGGGACTGAAACTAGGAAAATATACAGTGTGGGGTCACACAGCCCTTGGACACTGCCCCTGCTGGGGACACACTTGGGAAGACGGGTGCCAGAGCAGGCAGGGTGCTGGCTAGCAGGGACAAGCCTGTCTTTGCCACCTCCTGATGAAATGACAGAGATGAGCAAGAGTCCACCCATGGTCTGCTTGCTCCTTCACCAGGCAAGGCTGGGGGTCAGCTCTTGACACCTGGAGGTTCTGCTGCTACAAAACAGGGAGCACTTACCCTGTATCATCTGGTGCCCTTCCCTGTTGCCTCCAGCTGGGCTGGATCAGGGCATGACACACCACCGTGATTCCTTGGTCCCATCATCACCCCTCAGGGATTTCTGCCCATTCCAAAGCCCTTCTCAATCCAGGGAGCTGGGAGCAAAGAGACAAACTGGGGTGTGTATGGCTGGCTGAGGATGAGGGGACACCTGGGCATCTTCTGTGGGTGATGGAGGTGGGACATATATGTGGCTTGGGCCACCCCATGTTGGGTGCAGCCTGTCTGAGGGAGTGTGTATGCCCATGGCTGAAGAGTTGTGTGGGGACTTGTGTGAGTAACTGCGTGTGAGTAACTGCATGTGAGTAACGCTGTGTGTAACTGCTGACACACCTGAGTACTGCAGTGTGCACCTCTGTGTATGTCTGTGTGCACACTTGCAGCTCACACACTGCATGTACCTGTGTGTGTGCAGTGAGTGTCCGTGTGTGACTGTCTGTAACCCTCATGTTCTGCCTGGATCAGCTGTGTCTCTGTGTTTGGGATGTTTCCAGTGCCACACACTCTGGATGTGCCCATAACCGTGTGTCTGCAGTGTGTGACCCCCCGTGACTCCCTGCGTGTGTGGTGCAGCTGGGTGTGCGTGTGGGTAACAGGACATGGTGCAGGCTCACAGAGGCACAGAATCGTGGGAAAGCCTGGGTTGGAAGGGGCCTGGAGGATCATCCTGTTCCACCCCTCTGCCAAGGGCAGGGACACCTTCCACTATCCCAAGGTGCTCCAAGTCCCATCCAGCCTGGCTTTGGACACTGCCAGGGATCCAGGGGCAGCCACAGCTGCTCTGGGCACCCTGTGCCAGGGCCTGCCCACCCTCTCAGGGGAGAATGCCCTCCTAAAAGATAATCTAACCCTACCCTCTGTCAGTGAAGCCGTTCCCCCTCGTCCCTTGAGGTCCCCCAGCTGTGTAGGTACCTTGTGAGACAGGAGGAGGAGGAGGCAGGGATATGTGGGCACAGACAGGCGAACCAGATCCTGCAGTCTCTCATGAAATCTGTGTGCGTCAGTGGGATGAAGGACGGACTGGAGAAAGAGCAAGGCTAGAGAAATGCACACATTTACACCAACACAGATGCACAAGCAGGATGGTCCCAGCTGCCCTAGAGAAACAGAAGTCATAGAATGGTTTGGGTTGGAAGGGACCTTAAAAATCATCTCATTCTGTCCCC
This sequence comes from Acridotheres tristis, assembly GCA_037013685.1. Taxonomy (NCBI): domain Eukaryota; kingdom Metazoa; phylum Chordata; class Aves; order Passeriformes; family Sturnidae; genus Acridotheres; species Acridotheres tristis. Next base: position 5,361,153 of record CM072913.1, on the reverse strand, counting down.
CCTGCCAAGGGCAGGGACACCTTCCACTATCCCAGGTTGCTCCAAGCCCTGTCCAGCCTGGCCTTGGACACTTCCAGGGATGGGGCAGCCACAGCTGCTCTGGGCACCTGTTGCCAGGGCTTCAGCACCCTCACAAGGAAGAATTTCTTCCTGATATCTAATCCAAGTCTCTTCTTTTTCAGTTTAAAACTCTTCCCCCCTTGTCCCGTCACTATCTTCCGGTGTAAAAATTACTCACCATCTTTTTTTTAAGCCTCTTTTAGGCTCTAGAAGGGGCTCTAAGGTCTCCCTGGAGGTTTCTCATTTCCAGGATAAACAACCCCAGCTTCCTTTCTCAGGATATCCTCACCCAGCATTGCTTCACCTCCTGGTTTCCCTGTGTGGTGGGGCAGAGCTGTCCCTGCACGGTGGCACTGGGGCTGGGGGCACCACTCCTCCTGCAGCAGGTGAATCCTGGCAGGACCCCGGCAGGTTGGGACAGGCAGCGGGTGCCAGCCACTGCCCCCACCCTTGCTCTACCTGTCAGACAGGTGGAGCTGGCCAGCTGCCACCGCCTGCCACCGTCACTTCTGGGAAGGGAGGATGCGGGAGGGATGGGTCGGCACAAAGGCTGAGGACCTGCCCACGGGTAAAGTGACCCTGGGGACCTGTTCCCTGGGATGGCTTGGGGAGGGCTCCCAGTACCAGAGACCCCAGGAAGCCTCAGGGCTTCCCTGCATGTGCCCAGGGAGAATCAGCTCCTCCATGTACCTATCTTCTCTCCTGCTGCCCTCAAAGAACCTTTGAGGCACATGCCAGGGCACCCTCTTAGTCCTGTTGTTGGAGAAGGGTTTCCTGGACATGGATTCCAGCAGCCTGATGGGGTAAAGGAGGTGAAGAGCTTCTCCTCGGGTAAACCCCAAGGGACTCAGAGTCCATCTGCCCCTCTGGATCCTCCACAGAACATCCTGGCTGTTGCCAGAAGTAGAGTTGGGGCCAGACACTTTCTGTGCATCCTGCCTGCTCTGGCCTCGCTCCTCACAAGACCAGCACCTCAGATGCCACCAGCTGGAGCCCAGAGCCAGGACTTGCTGTGCTCAGCTGGGTACACTGGGAATGTGCAAGGAAGAAAACTGGAATAGGCACCTCTTCACCCAGGAGCCTGTGCAGACCTTCCAATGGCACAAGTGACACTGTGCCCACTGTGACAGAAAGAGCCAAGGCTCTCATCCTCCTGGTGCTGGAATAATGCAGATCCCATGGCAAAAAACCAATTGTCTCATTCCTCAGGACCTGTCCCCAGTGTCCCTGGTTTTTACACCACCACTGTGGCCCAGGAACTGGGCTTTTTCTCAGTTCACTCTGCTGCACTCCCCAAAAACATGCCTTATGTAATGGCACTGGTTTGTGGCTCCCACAGAGTGCTCTGAAACTCGGCTCGTTTTAGAAAGGCCTGGAGCGATGAGATCTTGTCAGACCCACCCTTTGCCCAAGAGCAGGCTCAGGCCTGGACTTGCTCACCTGCAGTCCTGAAGGCAAAGGCTGGAGGAGTGCCAGCTCTCCAGGGAGCCTGAGGATCACACAGGAGCTGCCACCTGGCAGCCACACAATGGCAGCCCTTCGGCCAGCTGGATGTGCCCCAGCTGAGGCTGGCATCCATGGCCTGGCTGCTGTGGCCACAGTCCTTTTGCCCTGGGCTGTGTTGTAGCAGCAGAGACCCCACCACCCAAGGGGTGAGTTCCTTGGATGAGGAAAGCCCAGGCAGGAGGTTCTGCCCCCACCCGGATCAATGTGAAGTGATATCTTCCAAGGTTTTGTGTTGGGATGACCAGGACTAGATCCTCAGCTGTTCATCTCCCTGGCTCACACCATCCTTCAGGGATGGAGGGGGCTCTGACACCTCAGCCCCAAGCACACCTTTGCCCTGGGGCTCTGGCAGGGAGCAGAGCTGACGCAAGAGACACGCAAACCTGTCTTGTGCTCAGCGGGTGTGCCCGCAGCTCCCAGGGCACCACCAGCCCTGTCCTGCCCAACGGGCACACTGGCTGATGGAAACCTCTGCTGTTTGTGGATGGTGACAGAAAAGGGTAAGGGAATATGGAATTGTTCAGCCTGGAGAAGAGAAGGCTCTAGGGAGACCTCAGAGCCCCTTCCAGTGCCTAAAGGAGATCCAAGAGATCTGGAGAGGGATTTTGGACAAGGGCCTGAAGTGCCAGCACAAGGGGAAATGGCTTCCCACTGGCAGAGGGCAGGGTTAGATGGGATATTGGGAAGAAATTCTTCCCTGTGAGGGTGCTGAGGCACAGGGTGCTCAGAGCAGCTGTGGCTGCCCCATCCCAAGAAATGCTCAGTGCCAGGTTGGATGGACCTTTGAGCAACCTGGGCTAGTGGAAGGTGTCCCTACCCATGGCAGGAGATGGAACAAGATGGTCTCTGAGTTCCCTTCTAACCCAATGGTTCTGTAACTCAGGGGCAGGCAGGCAGGAAATAGAGCAAACACCACAGCACAACACAGTGCATGGCACAGCAGGCTGGATATTGTATTATACCTATCTTCTGTCTCCACTCACTGACTCTTGGAATCCTGCCAGGAAGACACACAGGAGGGTTGTGATGCTCCTGTCCGTGGCCATGGTGGTGCTGACCTCCCTGGCTTTCCACAGGGTGACACACTGACTGTGTGGTTGTTCCCATTGCCTCCCTGCATGCCCCTGTAACATCTCTGGCCATCACAACCTTCATGACATACCCAGTGCTGCTGGTCAGGAACCCCCAGGATCCTTTGAGGAGCACCCAGAGACATTTCCCTTTCTGTTCAATGGACACAATGAAATGCTCAACAAGGGGTTCCCCATGTCTCTGGCTTCATTCTGCATCATTGCAGTGCAGCAGGGTGGTAGCTCCTATATTCCAGTTCTCATCCCTCCCTTGCATCTCCTCTCAGGTATTTCAGACACCACTGTTCCTGATCTTCCTTCTCCCCCTCCACAGCATTCTGCTCTCCTTCCTCCCTGACTGCATGTGCTCTTGTGCTGGGATTCTGCAGCAGGGAAGGTGTGGAGCTGGGACAGCCTGGCTCACACATCTGGAGCAGGGCAGGTGCAGTGCCCTGGCCACACTGGCTTTCAGCATTTTGGCTTCTGAAGAGGAACTCTTACTACTTAGTGCCTTGCTGAACTGGGGCCAAAATGTACCCAAAATGGTTTGGTGAGCTCAAACACCTTAATTTACTGTGTATGTTCTCAGTGAAACCTTACAGATGAGCATGTGGCCACGACTGGGTGGGAAGGTGAGCAGCAAATGGAGGAGACTGGGGCTCCTGGTCACCTCACTGTGAAATGAATCTGCACAGACTGGAGGAGAGAAAATACCAGCTGGGAGCTGCAGCCTATGAGTTCCCACAGCTCTGTCCCCATCACACAGCCACAGCATCTGCAGCTGCCCCATCGCCATGGGCTCTCATCACCAAGCCCAAGCCTCTCCAGAACACAGGGCTTTGAGGAGCACACATCATGATGGCTTGGCAAAGGGCTCCTGGGCTTGTTTGCATGTGGCCTGCTCAGGAGGAAGCAGAGGGAACGGCTAGTGGTGCCTGATTGCCTGTGGGAAGGTAGGAGCTTCAGGAGGCATTGGTAAGTTGAAGTGAAATGTCCATGTGATGGAAGCTGCAGCAGCCCATGGCAGCTTCTTTGGCATCTGCCAGCCCACCAGGGATGCCACGAGCTCATCTGGGCTCTTCAGTTTGTGCTTTCCCTTTCCTGGACTCCCCAGCTCATGCTCTCTGCCCAGTGACTCCGTTTCAAGCTGGTGGAGTGCCAGGCTCCCTATCATGTTTGTTGGATAGCAAAGGGCAGGGCTGGCCAGGAAACAAAAATGCAATGAACATTTCTTTTTCTTCCATAATAAAAATGGCCCACAATTCTTGGTGTCAAAGAGGGAGAGAGGGGAATGAAGGAAGTTGGGATCCACCCAAGAAGACCCTTTTCAGGATGCCAGAAACCGAGGACTGAACATGTATCCCATCCTGGGCAGTCTGAGATCTGGTATTTTCTGTAGGAGGGGAAGCATCTGAGCAGGAACAAGGGCTGGTGAGGACGCACAGATGCAGCTTTGTCAAACTTGTGTGAGAATAAAGCTTTGGGCTGGAATCAGGTCATGTAATCAGAGTCCTAGAACGGTTTGTGTTGGAAAGGATCGTAAAGACCATCCAGTTCCACAGCCCTGCCATGGCCACAGACACCTCCACTAGACCAGGTTGATCCAAGCCTCATCCAGCCTGGTCTTGGACACTTCCAGGGATGGGGCAGCCACAACATTTTTGGGCAAACTGTTCATGAAGTCCCTGAGGAGCAGGGACCAGCCACCCTCAGCAGGAGCTGGAGTGCGAGCAGAGCTCTGGTCCCAGAGAAGCATCAAGCACAGCATGGGGCCATGGGGCTGGGACAGGCCCTCCCCAGGGTGATAGGACAGCTTCTGCTTTACTCTCAGGCTGCAGGGAAATGTCCAGTGCTGAAACACCAAGTGGGGAACCAGCAGCCAACCATTTGGGAGCTTGGACCCTCCACTCCCATCCTGCGTGTACAAGCAAAGGATGTCCTGGTACAGCCCCCGGGAGCTCTGGCTGGAAGCAAGGGATGGGTGGGATGCACAAATTGAAATGCAGTGCTGGGCACAGGGAGAGGGGAGATGGGCACGAGCAGGCAGTGTCCCAGTGGTACCCTGCTGGTACCTGCTCCGAGGGTGCTTCCCAATGTCACTGGCTACCTGCTGCCTCTGGTTCCAGGCAACTGCACCAGCTTCCCCATTCCTCCAGTGGGAACAGCCATTCTCTTGTTAACCAGAGAGCCCAGGGTTGCCAGACGAGCTCCTGGCAACTTGCCCTGGCCAAGTAGGCACCCCTGGCAGCTGCTGCTGGAAGTGATTATCAAAGAAACCGTCGGGCTGCAAGGCAGGGGTGAGGGTGTTCTGGTGTCTGCCCCCAGGTAACTGCCCTCAGGTCACTGCTGCTACCCCGGGGTGCAGCCCAGGGGGCCTGCCCAGCCCTGGGCATGCCAACCAGGCTGGGTTGGAGCCTGCCATGGCAGCACCCTGCTGCAAACCCCTGGCAGCACTCTCCTGCCCAGCTCCCGTGTGATGTGGGTCCCCTGGGCAGCAGCTCTGTCCTCCACATGTGATCTGAGCAACAGCCCTCCCCTCTGCAATCCCACTTTCTGAAGTGCAGGTGTGTAAGAGCCCCATCCCTCACAGCACAGCCCCCCCAAACATTCACTTTCCTGCCCCCAGCACAGCCCCTAATGCTCCATCCATCCCCTCAGCAGTGGTTCCACCTGCTCCACACCCTTTTCTCCCAATGCAATGCAGTGCAGCAATTCCACTCCACAGTTCCCACAGTGCCTTCCCTGCTCTGCCATCCCTGAGCTCTGCCCTCGGCTGCAAAGGTAAGGAAGGGTGAAAGGCAGCAGGGACTGCAGGGAGCTGGAAGGCAGTGGGAGCAGGGGGAACCAGAAGGATGGTCCCTGCCTCCATGGGCTGTCCCCATCCCCACTGCATTCCCATCTACTCTGATCTGCTCAAGGATGGCCACAGTCTGGCTTGGCTGGAAAATCAGGTCATGCTGTTGTGCTCAGGGGCAGTTCATGGTCTGGCATGTGAGATATTGGACACCTTCTTGCTGGTCCAGATGAAACCTCTCCCCTCACCCAATTTCTCTGCTCTCACTCAGCACATTTCAGCCACAGCAACCTGCTTTTGGCCACAGCTCCTAGGGAAGCAGTGGCCAGGGCAAACTGTTCTCTTCCCTAACTGGGACCAGGGCTGAGCAATGGCCCCTGTGTCCCTTTGGGAGCCTTGAAGAAGACAAAACACAGCGTAATGCTGAGACTTGAAGGGTCCTCGAGATATTTCCGTGAGAACTGTGTGCCAGAAGCATGTTCAACTTGGGACCACTTGATGGGAAAAGTCTCCCAACAGACCCCAGGGTAAAAGTGTGAAGAGAGGCTGTCTTGGAGGAAAATCCTCTTTTTCTTCATTTCTTGTCATGGCTTGCCACAGCCATAAAATCCAGGCATCTCCAAAGAAAATAAAAAAATAAACAAATCATCTGTTTTTCCTGCCAGTGAGCTGGGAGGCTCTGCTAGGGTAGCTCAGTATGGACTTGGAGGTCGCTGTAGGGGTTGCCCCAAGTGTGTGCTTGTTGTGCCTGTATGTTGGTGTAAATGTGTGCATTTCTCTAGCCTTGCTCTTTCTCCAGTCCATCCTTCATCCCACTGACCCACACAGATTTCATGAGAGGCTGCAGGATCTGGTCCCGCCCCCACCACCCCTGCCTCCTCCTCCTCCTCTCCTACAAGGTACCCACACAGCTAGGGACCTCAAGAGACAAGGGGGAATGGCTTCACTGACAGAGGGCAGGGTTAGCTTATATTTTATAATATAATCTAGGAGGGCATTGTTCCCTGTGAGGGAGGTAAGGGTCGGGCACAGGGTGCCCAGAGCAGCTGTGGCTGCTCCATCCCTGGAAATGTCCAAGGCCAGGTTGGACAGGGCTTGGAGCAGCCTGGGACAGTGGAAGGTGTCCCTGCCCATGGCAGAGGGAGTGGATCACAGTGGTCTATAAATTCCCTTTCAAGCCATTTTCAGACTTTATGATCCACAGACTCTGCCCTAAGCCTCCTGCCTGGTGTGCCACCCACTCAGCTAAGGCAGGGGGGTGGCAGCAATGGGCACTGGGGACACTGGGGGCACAGGAGGCGAGGCAGACAGGTTCCCTGCTGCTGTTGGAGCTGGTTAAACATTGTCCCAGGCCAGTTAGGTAACACAAACTGCAGCGGGAAAGAAATGAAACTGCTTGAGCAAACAAGGCGCACTTGGCAGGGCACCAGCCTGCGTGACAAAGTGCTCCCCTCTCACTGCCAGCATGCTGGGGTTATCTATTTACGGAGAATAAACACCTCGCCCACAACCCCAAACTGGAGGGCCAGCAGCCAGGAGCTCAGCCAGCTCCTGCCAGACCCAGCCTGGGCTTGGGCTTGCCCCACTCCCCGTGTCTGCTCACAAACACCCTGATGGCCACTGAGCGCTGGCCTGGTCCCCTCCCATGTGGGCCACTGTCCCTCCTGCCATCCCTCCAGCCTGCTCTCTGCAGGAGCTCGGGGCTGGAGCACCCTCCACTCACTGGAGCCAGCAGACACCAGCCAGGAAAACCTGTTCCCTGGGGAGGGTTATGCAAGGAACCTGACGGAGGTCTGGCTGCAGCCCAGACCATGGACTGGCTCCAGGTTCACACCCAGGGACTGGGACCTCTTCTTGCACCACAGGGCAGCCCTGATCTCCTCATCCTAGTGTGCATCTGGGAGCAATACAACCTCAGCCCAGCATACTGGAAGGCAAAGAGAAGAGGTTGTCCATGTGAGACCAGGCATCCCAGCTGGACCAGCAGAGTAACTCCATATATAAACAGCAGTCGAACCCCCAAAAAAGATGGGTCTGGCCCATGGGCACCTTCTGCCCCTGCAAAGCAGGTGGGTCATGCCCTTGATGTTGCTGCAGCATCTCTAGGAAAATGCTCAAGCCACCAACCTCACACTCAAGATGAGGCCAGGCAGATTGAGAGCAATTCCAGCTGCTTCAGCCAGCACAGCTCATGGGGGACAGTCCAGATGTCTGTTTGATACCTTGCTTTGAAGGTTTTACTGCTCTCTTTTGCAATGTGACCCGCTCCTGCAAGGTGCTGGATGGGGGATGTTGAACAGTACCATGCCTCTGGCAGTAATGAAGGGCAGTAGGGGAACATGGGCAGATAGGACAGGGAGAATGGTTTTAAATTAATAGAAGAGAGATTTAGATTAGATATCAGGAGAAAAATTCTTCCCTATGGGTGTGGTGAGACCCTGGCACAGGTTGCCCAGAGAAGCTGTGGCTGCTCCATTCCTGGAAGTGTTCAAGGCCAGGTTGGACAGGGCTTGCAGCAACCTGGTCTCGTGGAAAGTGTCCCTGCTCATGGCAGGGGTGTGGAATGAGATGAGCTTTAAGTCCCCTACCAACCCAAACTGTTCTAGCATTGTGTGATTCTATGATAATGGCAGGATCCCCCTGCCAAAAATGCATCTCAGGCTTTGCAAAGCACCTTTACTGTCCAGAGAGCAAAACCTCCCCTTACCCTCCTGCTGGTGGTCTGGCTTCTTTCCTTAGTGCCTCCAGGCAGTGGCTGAAGGCGTTCAGAAGGATGAGGCATAGCTTTTGCCTGGGCATCCCAGACCTGGTCCAGCTCCAAGCTCAGAGGACAGATCCCAGGGCTTTTCTCTTTGGGGGTGAGCAGGAACGGGGTAGTGCCCAGTGCCCTGTGTGCCCCCATTCAGCAGGTCCTGGGCACCAGCAGAAGGTCAGGATGGCACCAAGGTCCTCTGGTGCCCAGCAGTGTCCAGAGAGACTCATTGTGAAATACAGTGTGTGCCAGCCAGGAGCCACTGCTGCTTGCACAGCCATGGTAGAAACGTATCAGAGAGTCTCCTTGGCCTCCAACACCCTGAATTCCTTCTTGCCACCCCAAGGCAGATCCTGTGGGTTGGAGAGATCATCTCAGCACCCCTGAGCAACCTCCCGGCCTCCTCACAGCTGGGCTGGGTGGGGGAGGCAAGAAGGGGAACATGATGTGTTTGGGCTGCTCACACTGCCAGGTCAGTGCAGTTCCCCCTCCTGAGATGTGGTGCTTGTGCCACCCAGGTCTTGGAAGAGGCCAGAAAAGAGCCAGGCTGGAAGATGAGCAGGCATTAATCATACTGTAGTGCCTGTGCTGCTTCTTGGTGTCCCTTCACGTCTGCCTGGCCAGAGAGAGGCTAAAGATCCTCCCACACACAGGCTGTGACTGGATATTAATGTGGAGGGTGTTGAGATGCCCTTCCTCACATCACCCAGGACTTTACTTCCCATCAGCCTGCAGCTGGTGAACTCTGGCTTGGGGCCACTGCTCCAGGAAAGGCAAGTGCCAGGGCTGGAATTCCAGAGGCTTCTCAGAAGGGCCAAGGTTTGGGAGTGGGTGTAAGATGCCCCTCCATGGGTGGCTTTGAGCCAGTCCCACCTCACCCTGAGGAAGACCCCGTGACTCTCAGGACGACCAGGCAGGTCCAGGCCACAGCAGGCAGGACATGGTGGCAGAGGTTCATGCCACGGGGCATCCCAAGTAACACCAGCCTGGTCCTCATCACGTGTTTAAGAAAAACAAGAAAAATTACAAGTAGGTACAAAAACCCAACAAACCAACAATTTATTCACTTTACATTTCCACTTGAAAAGGGGGAAACCACAGGCACCTGGTGGGTGCCTGGCTGGATTGGCATCCCCTTTTGTGGCTGGCACAGCACCAGTCTGTGCCCTGTGACATCACTTCAGTCCAGCTGAGCATCACCACCTGCCACCACACACCTGTGTGCCCCACAGCACACATTCTCACGCAGGAACATCTTACTCATGAAAAAATATATCTGTACATTCACTCTGTGCTTTTTTTGGGTCTTACATAAATTAGAAGCTACTTCTGGGGAAAAGGCCTGTCTCTAGACACAGCCCAGGTTGGAAATGCAGCATGGCCCTGCTGTCCCACGTCCTCCTCTCACTGAGGGCTTTCTGGGTGAAGCTCCACAATGTTCCCATCTTCTCTCAGCAGGTGCCACACTGAGAAGCTGCTACACAAAGGGGGTCTCACCCAACCCACGTGCAGTGACCAGGACAGGGGGCACCTTTGGCACGGTGCAAGCAGTGGGAAGGATGACCCCACAGCTGGGACAAGCTCTGTTCAGTCACAGGTGACACAGATGTGCTGCTCCTCTACCCAGGCAGGAGGTGGGTGACAGCAGGAGATCTGCTGGGCTCTCACAGTGGGGCTTGAACTTCTCTTCCCCTTTGCATCTGTTCAGGCTTTGAAACAGCCGCAGTCCCGGCGGGTCCAACTGGAGGTACAAATCCAGCAAAGGAAGTCACAGTTTGCAATAACCTACTGGAGCCAGAACACTGGCTCTGAACACCTCGGTGCTGGCAGTCACCCGCACACACGAGCATGCCCACGCAAGGGTCGCATTCCACTCGCTGCACCGGGCAGCAGCTCCCAGATACAGCTGCAGGCAAAGTTTCCTGTCAAGGAGCCCAGCTCAGGGCTGGCCCTGAGGGGCTTATCAGACCCTGGCTCATCCAGGCTTCCTACAGCTCCTTGTTCCTGTTGAGCACCTCCTCTTCCTTCCAGCCGCTGGAGTTCTTCCCAAATTTGTACACCAGGCGTCGTCCATCGACCCTCTCCAAGATCTCTCGTTTGTAGTAATATCTGTGGGAGACAGAGGTGGAATCAGGGCTCTGGATGCAGCCCTACACACTGAGGAGCTGCTGGAGGGCTCAGGCTGAGCCCCAGTGAGGCTGAGCTGTGTGGGGCAGGTCCCCCCCAGGACAGGGTAGGGCACTCACCGCATGGCTCTGCTCAGCTTCTCATAGGTCATGCTGCTGTTTTTCTTTTTCTGGCCCCAGAGCTGAGCCACTGCTTCCGAGCGCAGGAACTTGAAGACTCCCTCCCGTCGGTCCTCCCACTTCATGAGCCCCTCGTTCAGCTCGGGGTGGATCAGGATGTCCCGGATGAACTCCCACAGGTGGGTACCTCTGGGGGCTGAAAGAGGAGATTGAGCTGTCAAGGAGGGAAGCTCCTGCAAGTCCTTGGATCACCCTAAACCCCTCTGCCAAGACCCTTCCTCCCATCGCTCCCCATGAAGCCCAGAAGCCAAGAGGGGGAGGCAGTCCGGGCTCCTTGCTGAAGGGTTCACGTACAGTGCTTGCTTTTCCGGTTCTCCAGGCAGTCTCTGCTCTCCTTGCTGAGCTTTCGGGGCCGTCCCCGTTTCCTCTTGCCGTGTTTGCTGTCCCCTTTTTTGCTGCCTGAAAAATGGTCTGTGCACAAAGAAAGGGGCACACGTCAGGCTGGGCAGCACATGCTGGACTGCAGCCCCCTCCCTGTCCCTCTGGGGACCAGAAGCACCCTCTTTTCAGGCCCAGGTACCAGGGAAATATCCCCTGAGAGCAAGGTCACCCCATTCCCTCCAGCTTCATTCCACCCTCATCCCCAGCACTATGTTTAGGGCAGCATGCTGCTCCTTCCCCAAACCCTGCTCCTTCTTTGCATTCCTGGTGTCCTCAGTATCATCATCAGCTGGGATCAATACCAAACACTGATTTCTGTGCCCAGGATCCCTGGCTTCAGTCTTCACCTATTTGCCCCCACCCATCCCTTCCCACCAGGATCACCACTGCCCAGCTACCCCAGCCCTGCCCTTCACCCTTCTCAATGGAGAGAAACAGAAGCAGAGCACTCAGGGACACAGGCCTTTCCCTCCTTCTCAGTGTGAGGATGGGTGTTGAGGTGTTGTCCCCAAACCATTGCCAGGTAGGAAGTGCAGAACTGCCCAGGAGCCAGCCCACCCCTCCCAGCTCCTGTGTGGAAGCAAACAACTCACCATCAGGGAAGAGCTTTGATTCTGCAGGGTCGAGGTCGAGGTCACTTCCACCGGAGTCCTGAGAGTTGGGGCTATGGGACATCACAGGCCCTGAGAGGCAAAGGATCAGGGCTCAGACCACTGAGCATCTGGAGGCTTTCCCCCACTTCCCCTACCACCAGACTGCTGCAAGACCCAAACCCACTCCTGTCAGAACACTGACCTGAGACATCAGAGCTGCCTGGGGACAAGGCACCTGGCAAGCAGGTGAAATCTGTGAAAGGGTTTGTGGGCTTTAAGTCCTCCAGGGAGTCCTTGGCACAGGGATTTCCCAGCTCTGGAAGGGGCAGAGAAGGGAAGAAGGGCTTAGCCTTTTTGCCATCAGTATGTGATCCCTGGGAAAAAGGCTTGGCCAGGGCCCCTCTCTTACCCAGGTGGCTGGAGTTCAGTAAAGTCTGGGAAGTCGTATCCTCTTTTTCCAGCAAATCAATGATCCAGTTCAGCTCATCAGAGGCTAGAGAGGTGAAGGACTGGGATTAGCAATGTCTGTTCCATATGAAGGGGAATAGAGCTGAGCCCAGCCATGCTTGGACTCTGGTCTGTGCCCCCACACCCTCCCACGCAGCCTTGGCGTGCCCAGGAAGCAGGGGATCCTGGGCTAGTGGAGGGCTCAGACTCTTTGTTTGAGCTGCCAGGCTGCAGATGAAGGAGACCTTGCGACACTCACTGATCTCGTGCAGGCGGTCGTAGAGCTCATCCCCCAAGGGCCCGAAGATGAGGCGCATCTGGTCCCTGCTGCAGTGGCACAGCGTGTGCCCGTCCATGTTGCAGCAGGAGAAATCGATGGAGCTGGCGTCGTACTTGTTCTTCTCCACATGGTAACTGATCCACTCCAGCACCTGCACCTTGGTCCAGAAGTATGGGAGCTCACTGAACCACTCCGGCTTGTCTGCAAGGGATGGAGAGCAGGGCTCAGGGCAGGGTGGCCATGCCAGCACCATGTGCCTCGTGTGGGCTGCTGGTAGCCACTGGACACCTGGTCTGGTCCGGTGGCAGTCTTGTGGGACACAGCAGGCCCTTCACTTGAAGAGCTATGGCACTAAAGTGTCCTTGGTGCCCTGCCCTGCAGACGGCAGTGACCCCACACTCCCCCAGCGCTGATCTCGGTGCTGTTTGTCCTGTTTGTGCTGCCATCCACCCCGCTCTGCCGCTGTGCTTCTCATCCTCCCTGAGCACCATCACGTCCCCCATCACCAAGACTGTCCTTCCAATCTGCTCCTGTGAGCCCTAGCAGCCTGTCCCCCATGCTGTGCTGTGAGAGGAGGACAATGATTCCCCCAAATCCTGGATAAATCAGACGTGCTCACAGCAGCCATACCTTGTGCCACCCAGGGTGGCACAGCCTTTCCCTGGGAAAACTGAGGCATGGTGGAAGCTGCTGACCTGTCCTGCTGGGACAAGGACCTTGCAGTGCTCTTCCCAGACAGTGGCACCCCCTCACAGCTGCCCCATGTGCCGGCTCCCCAGTGCCACCAGTGCCACTCTCCTGCTCCTACCTGTGCTCTGTGCTGGCGGCTGGCTGGCAGGGAGGCTGAGCCCCAGGTTGCTGTCATCCCCAAGGTGTCCCAGCATGTCCAAGGTTGGCTGCACTTCATCAGGCTGGTACATGGCGCTGATGTAGTTCGAGAAGATGTTGCTGATCTCACAAGATCCTGCCATGGAGCTCTGTGCCGAGAGATGACAGTGAGCCCCCGTGGTGGCAGAGGGACCCAGGCCCGCAGCACCTGCAGCACCCCAGAATCAGGTTGGGTGAGGTCAGGACGTCCCTCCCTCCTCCCATCGTCACCTCTCAGGTCACTTCTGCAGAAATATGCACCCAGCACCTGCTGGCTGGGGCTGGGGCCTGACTCACCACCTCCTCAGGGGCCAGCAGAGAGGGAGGCTGAGCCGGAGCGAACCGGGGACGTGGCGTCACCCTGCTTGTGAACAGCCCTGTCCCCAGCAGCCCGGCCTCGCCCTGCTGGCAGCCAGCAAGAGGTGACAGCAAGAAGGTGGCTGGCAGAGAGCAGTGGCTCACAGCCCCTCCGTGGGCACTCCTGGCCCCGTGGCACAGCGGCTGCCCCGCTGCCACTGCCGTGCCCGCAGCTCCGGTCCTCTCAGCCAGTCGCAAGAATCACATCCCAATCACTGCAGCCAGGAGGGGACCCAGCCCCTGCCTGGCCCTCACAAAAAGCCAAACTGTGCCGTCCTCTTTACAAACCCCGGGGGCTGGAGGGGAGCTGCTGTCCCGCTGCCCCCAAAGGGCCTCAGCTGAGCAAACGTGGAGCGAGGAAAGGCCAAAGCATCCCCGGTGAGAGCCAAGGTGCCCGGGGAGGAGAGCAAAGCAGCTGTCCTGGGTGAGGGACGTCAACAGGCCTCGGCAAAAAAAGCTTTGGTACCTTCTGTGGTGGCAACTCCAGGAGCGGCGAGTAATCCAGAGAGGAGCGAGGGGAGACGGAGCCCGGCCTGGCCACTAGCCACTGCTCATGGGCCCCGGGAGGCTGGTGCCGATGGGCAAGCCCTGCCCGTGCCTCTGCTTTTATAGCTTGGGCGGCGTAACAATCTGGCAGCCCGAGGGGAATTCCAGCCCCAAACGTTCATGCTCCCAGATCCAGGTGATTTGCATAATATGAACCACCGGGTCCCAGCCCTGCGCTGCCTTGCCGGGAAATCTGGGTTGGCCAGTTTAATCATTGTCAGAGCCCGTGCCCCACCGGTGCCCAGAGTTTCACCCACACTGGCTGTTTTCTTGCCAGGCTCATGTTTGTTTGCTCACAGCAGCAGGTTCACTCAGCTCCTGCAGCCAAAAACACCCCTTGGGCGAGCCCTGGGGCTTTTAGTTCCCTACCTGGGGTTTGCCTGTGGCCACAGAGCAGGACATTGCCCCGGGCATCCACCTGGCCAGGTGGGCAGCCCAGCCCTGGGAGCCAGCAGGTGCATGTGTGGTGCCCTGGCCATGCCTGCGGCACTTGCAGTACCTGCAGCACCATGCCTGCAGGCTTGGATGGCACAGCCACTGATTTCCTAGAGCAGGGAGAGGGTCTCAGTGACCAAGCAGTACAAATGCTGGGGACAGGGAATGTGCTGGGAGCAAGATCAGGTGGGGACAGGTGGGGACAGGTGGGGACAGGAGGGGACAGATCGTCTTTGTGGGGATAGAGCAGAGACCAGCCAAGTGCCTGAGAATTGCTGCTCTGTCTGTCAGAATTGGCTGATTTTTGCCCATTTTTGAGGGAGGTCTGGCACAGGCACAGAGCTGTGACAGCCCCTGCCCTGCCATGTCACACGAGCCTGGCATCTACTGGCAAGCACGCTCATCATGTGCCAAGGGACAAGGCAGGGTTGTGGGATGCATTTGGGAAAGTACCTTTGGTGGCTCTTGCCCCTCTGGCCTTGGGCAGGGGTACCTGGGGCCCTTGTGAGGTATATTCCTGCTGGGTTTAGCCCTGTGCTGGCAAGGGAGCCCCAGGCCAGTCCCAGGCAAAGCTGGGGCACCCCTTTGGCTGGTTCTGGTTCTTTGCTGTGCCTGCCACATCCATGCCACCTGCAGACTGAGGCAATCCTGGGCACCTGGGAGCAGAGCAGACCCTGGCATCACACAGACACCTCCTTGTCACTTCAGGGTCCTTATCACTTCATACCTGGCAGCAAACCATCTCCTGTGACACTGTGACAGACTGTTGCCAGCTTGGCGCATGGACCAGCAGGGGCAGGTTGGCTTGTGTCTTGCCCCCCGTGTCACATCCCCCGGCCCTGGGACAGGCAGGGCCAGTGTGCCAGCCAGGAGGCACTGGGTCCCACCAGCCGATCCCATTCCAGCTTCATTCCCACAGTCACGAGTGCTGGGTCCTGCCAGGCCCTTCTGTTTCCTGGACACAGCATCCATCCCACAGGGACATTCCCGTGCCAGGGAGCAGCCCCGTCCATCACTGCCACAGGGCAAGCCAGGGCCACCAGGGAAAGCAGAGCCTGACCATGCATCCAGCCAGGGCTCGAGCCCAGGGCTCCCCCGTGCCTGGGGACCTGCCTGCCCAGTTGGTGTGGTTGGAAAGCTGCCCCTGAGGAAGGTTTTTCCACCCACCTCTGCACTGCAGGTGTCCCTGGAGCAGGGTGGGACACGCCAACATTGCACCATCCCCGGGCCACCAGCCAAGGGGTGACAAGGTTGTCATGTGGCATTTGGGAGTCTCCTGCCCTGGCCATGTGCAGCCCACCCACCCACAGCTCTGCCCAGGACAGGGTGGCTGCCTGGCAGGGCAATCGGCCACAGACCACCCTGAGCACCCCCTTTCCAGGCCTCCCTTCCCTGCACACCTCAGGGAGGCAGCACAGCCAGCCCATGCACCCAGGCAGTGCCACCACAGGAGAGGGGCTCCCAGTGGGTGACAATCTCAGCCTCCAGTGTGTGCTTGGCATAGGAGCCCTGCAGGTCCTCCTGTGACTCAGCCTGCCCCTTCCTTCTCCTTGGGTTTGGGAATCAGGAGGCCAGTGGGTCTGAGCTATCCTCCCCAACCCCCTGCAGGTACCCTCCAGCTTTCCTGCCTGCAGGAATGCCTTCCTGCACCTTTGTCCACTGATGTGCCACAACCTGGGCCCTATAACAGGCCCTGGGGAGATCACCATGGGCAACCATGGGAGATGCTGAAGCACTGTGCTGGGAGCTTGGAAAGGCATAAACCTCTCCTCAGCTGTCCCCATGGCCTCCCTAAAGCCATGGGGCACAGCAAGGTGCAGAATGGTGCCCGTGGGACCCTCCCCTGCCCAGAAGCAGCCACAGCCCTGATGGGCACAGAGCATCTCTTCCTCGAGCCTGAGGATGGGTGGCACAGGGCTGCCAGCATCTCATCGCCAGAGCTGGTATCTCCCAGGGCTGTCCCTGCTGTCCCCTTGCTGATAGCCCAGTGCACCTTTAGGCATGTGGGGTGCATGGCACAGGGTGCTGCCAGCCCAGGCTTGGCATCTTACTGCAGCAAGAAAGAGGTGCCCACGAGTGTGGTGTGACATGGTGACATGATGACGGGCAAGAAGTGTCTGTGGTGCCATGAATGGCTGAGGCACCAGGAGGGAGCAGGATGCTGTGATGTCACCTGCCCATGCCACCCCCACGTTTGAACCTAAGGCTGCCGCTTGCCCTGGCAGCACCATGGTGGCTGTTGGGTTCATGCCAAGGTGACAGCCATGTCACAGGCTGAGGGTGGTGCAGGGCATAGTGCTGGGGGCTGGGACACCTCTGGGCACTGCCAGCCCCCAGAGACACCTCAGAGCTGGCCTGGCATTGCTCAGTGTTTGAAACCCGGGCTGCAGCCCCAGGCTCTCAGGGCAGGGGGATCTCACGCAGGGGGCAGGGACCGAGTCCATCAGTGTGGGGTCAGTGTGGGCACAGCCCGGGGCTGGCAGCTCCGGCTCGCTGCTCTGTCTGACCAGTTCAGCCAGTGCTAGCTGGAGAAGGGAAATTGGAAGCTGCAGGAGCTGACCTGGCCGTGAGGGGTTGCAGGTGCAGGTCGCTGTCCCCCTCCCCACCCTGGAGGAGGCAGCATCGCTCACCTCGGGGGGCTCAGCAGTGCCAGATGTGTGACTGGCACCGTGTCACACATCCCCGCACCGCAGCCCTGCCGGCCCCAGCTCCGAGCATCACCCCCAAAACCTCCCACCAGCAGGACCCTGCACTGCCCCAGCATCCCCCCATCCCTCAGGGCACTGCAGGGCAGCCAAGGACCCCCGCCCACCAGGCACCTTCCTTCACTCCTGGCAGGACCCCGCACTCCCCCAGCATCTCCCCCGTCCCCGGCCGGACCCTGTCCCGTCCCCCCCCCCCCCCGTGTCCCTTCACCGCTCCGGGCGCCGCGGTCGCGCAGCCAGCGCTGCCCCCTGCCGGCAGCCCCGCGCCACTACCCCTTCCCTTCCCTTCCCTTCCCTTCCCTTCCCTTCCCTTCCCTTCCCTTCCCTTCCCTTCCCTTCCCTTCCCTTCCCTTCCCAAACCTTCCCTTCCCTTCCCTTCCCTTCCCAAACCTTCCCTTCCCAAACCTTCCCTTCCCAAACCTTCCCAAACCTTCCCAAACCTTCCCAAACCTTCCCTTCCCTTGCCGTGGGAATTGATGCGATGCTGCAGGCTCAGGGATGCTCTGACTCCTGCAGGGGTTGGCACTGCCTGGTGGGACCCCTCCTCCTCCTCCTCGTCAGCCCAGCCGGGCTGAGCCCCTCAGCCCCTGAATCTTCCCCCACTCAGATGAGTTCTGCCCCCTCTGCCTGAGCACCTGCTGCCTACAGGGGTCCAGGGTAATTTAGAATCGTGG
The DNA here is from genome assembly GCA_037013685.1 of Acridotheres tristis. Taxonomy (NCBI): domain Eukaryota; kingdom Metazoa; phylum Chordata; class Aves; order Passeriformes; family Sturnidae; genus Acridotheres; species Acridotheres tristis. The sequence continues at coordinate 5,343,380 of CM072913.1, read as the reverse complement.
AAATGTTGGTTGGGAAAAGCCCTCTAAGATCATCAAGTCCAACCACTCCCCCAGCACTGTCATGTTCACCACTAAACCGTGTCCCCAAGTGCTACATCCAGTCTTCTGAACACTTCCAGGGATGGTGACTCCACCACTGCCCTGGGCAGTCTGTGCCAAGGCCTGACCACCTTTTTGGTGCAGAAATTTCCCCAATAGCCCCTGGAACAACTTGAGACTGTTTCCTCTTGTCCAATCTTCTCCCAACCAACAGGAGTATATAATCAGAGAAAGGTTTGGGGTGGAAGGGACCTCTAAGGGCCACCACGTCTAATTCCCTGTCATCGTGGGGGGACACTTTCCACTCCATGGGACAGGGCCAGTAGGGCTGCAGCTACAGTCCCCCCTCCCCATCTATCCCCCAGCCCTGGGGCCAGGCACATGGGAACAGGAGGGGATTGGAAGATCCTGGCTGTGCCTTCCCCTCCTCAAAGCCACCTCTGTGCTCCATCCCTTCATGTCAAGAACATTTTATTTGCAAAGACAAAAAGGCAAGAAACAAACACAGCCATTGAAAAACGTACAGCAGGAGACCACAATAACTTACACTATTTACAGGAACACACCAAGGTATAAAACACACACACACCTCGTGCTCTGACAAACCCAGAGCAGGGCCAGGCTGCACAACCCCCATAGAGACACCCCCAGCCTTCAGAGCAGCTGGCCTCTGGAAAAAGCTCTGAGTGTGAAAAGGCATCTGCTGTTGTGCTCCTTGTGCAGAGAGGAGTGATGGAGCAGGTGACACAGTGCTGCAGGTGGCCCAGCCTTGTGTGGGGCTGGAACGGGGGGTCCCAGGCCAGGAGGAGCAATTGGTAGGGACCAGGGTAGAGTGTGATGGGTGAGGGGACAAGCCCTGGGGCAGGAGGAAGGTGCAGGGCTGAACTTTTCCGGGAGTCAGGTCTGTGCTGGCCTCTGTCCCAGTTGCAGCTGGAGCACCTGGAGGGGCTGGGGGTCCTCATCCCTTCCCAGAAGGGTGAGGGGGGCTCAGGACATGCAGCCTGCAGGAGACAGTGAAGCTCCAGGGAGCCTGTGGAGAGCAAGCTGGGACCCTGTGCTTGGCAGGGGTCGTACCTGGAGTATCTTCAGTGTGGGGCAGGGGAAGGACTGATGTGGGGCACTGGGACAGCACCGTGGGGAGCAGGCACTGGGTTTGCAGCACCAAGGCAGGAGGCAGCAACTGAGACCCCAAAGCAGCTGTGCTCAGAGGTGATGGGGAGGAACAACTCCCCTGGGGGGGACAGGATGGGAGCCCAGAGCTGCCACTCCTCGCAGCTGGCCAGGCCACCCTGTGTCATCAGAGCTGCAGGTGACAGGGAGGGGACACAGCTCGGGAGGGCTCACAGTGGTTTGGGGATCCAGTGCTTTTGGGCTCCTCTCATCCACCCCTGTTGTGCAAAGCTCAGCTCTAGGGCAGCCCTGCAGAGGCTGGAGCTGGCCCCTGTGTGCTGGGGGTGAGGAGACCGTGGGGAAAAAAGCATAACCCAGCAACCTGGGGAAGGACTGCAGGTATGATCACACCCTTGTCACAAATCAAGGAGCCCAAGGGCAAAGAAAAATGAGGTGCAAAGGCAGCTCCAAATTGTCCCTGCCCTGGAGGGGCTCTCAGAGGAACTCTGAGACCACCAGAGGGGACCTGCATGAGAACCTTGTGCTTTCCTGTTTGGGAGGACCTGCACCCCAAACTCAGAGCTCCCCAACCCCCTGTGCCAGGGCAGCTCCAGCCTCAGGCAGGGGTGAGCTGGGAGCTCCAGGGCTACCCTTGTTTGTGTTCAGTGCCTGGGACTCAATCTAGACACAACTACGTTTTTCGGGAGTGAAAAATCAAACATCACACACCAGAATCAGCTTCTCACAGACCATGCCCAGCTTGAGCAGAGGCTTTTACAGCACCAAGTCCTTGCTGCCCTGCAGGCTCTGGAAAGTGGTGGCTAGAACCAGCCCATTCCAGCAATGTGCTTTGCACTGACAGTTCCCAGTCAAGAACTTCATCATATCCACAGAGAATATCCGTGAGAGCAGAGGAAGAAACATGGGCTGAGCTGAGCCTTTCACAGTCCCCTTTCCACCCTTCATGGGACAAGATGAGCCTGGATGGGAGCCTGGATGTGGCTCCCAATCAACCAAATAACCAGTACCAACACCACAGATCCTCAGACCAAGAATTCCTCTAGAAATGGGAGCAAAATCTCGGTGTTGCAGCCACACTGGGGAGTCCCACTGCAAAGGTGGGAGCTGGCAGTGCAGGGAGCTCCAGCCCTGCTGCCCTGCCCAGGAGGGGAACACAGGGGGTGGCTCAGACATGCAGCAAGGTGGGAGTGAGGCCACCTGTCCCCAGAATGAATTCAAGTGTCAAAACCATAACAATAACAATAATTAAGGAAAAAAAAAAAAAGTCTTACACCACAAACTCCCCACCCCATCCCCAATACAAAACCCAATGACAGCACCCAGCTTGCACCGTGAGGTAGCTAAACCAGATCAACAGCCAGGAAATGCTCTTCTGCATGAGAAACATCAACCCACACAGGTACTGAGACCTACACACACACACACACACACACACACACACACACAGCTATGGGATCACAGTCACCCCTGGCCTGGTTCCAGCCAGGACAGAGTTAATTTTTGCAGTAGCCAGGAGGGGATGAGCCAGAGCCCAGAGGTTCTTCTGTGCCACCTCACATCATCACTGGAGCAAGGGGAAGGAAGACTCTTCCAGGGAAAAGGGGTCCCTTCCAATCAGGGTAGCGTGCACTGTTGTGAGCATTTTGCACGTGATTTGCTCTCTTTTGTACACTTTCATGATTAATATTGGTGCTTTTCATTCTTCTTAACTTCCACTCAATTGTTCCTATCTCAACCTGTGATTTTTTTACTTTTGTGCCTTCAATTCTCTTCTCCATTCCACCACAGGGAAGGAAGGAGGTGGAGGTTGTGGCAAGCAGCTGGGAGCTCTGTCCTGGGATGAGGGATCCCTGTCCTGGGATGTGAGAGCTCTGCCCTGGGATGGGATCCCTGTCCTGGGATGTGAGAGCTCTGTCCTGGGATGAGGGATCCCTGTCCTGGGATGAGAGATCCCTGTCCTGGGATGAGGGATCCCTGTCCTGGGATGTGAGAGCTCTGCCCTGGGATGAGAGATCCCTGTCCTGGGATGAGGGATCCCTGTCCTGGGGTGTTGGCATTGACAAGGGGACTGGGAAGAGGACAGAAACTCTCAGCCTTTGGAGGCAACTCCTGTCAAGCATGAGGGAAAGGTTTTGCTTTAAGGATGATGGAGTAGTGCAGCCAAGCAGATGGAACACTATGGAGAAGGTGCCCAGTACCAGAGGGAACTGGCTGTTAGAGGGAGTCCCTAGGGATTCAAATAACCAGCAGCCCCCTGCAGATGCAGGTGAGGTCCAGCATACACAATCCATGTGGCAGGAAGTTGTACACAGCACAGGCTCATTGGCACTGATGTCAACAAAAGAACAGTGTTAAAGGTGACTCCCCAACTCTGATGATAAAAAAACCATCTTTTTTCCTTCCTACCAGCCTGTGTCTCAACTGTGTGAAAGTTTGTCTAAAACTGGACCAGCCCATGGACTGTGGACTGAGGAAATGTCCCCTGTCACAGCAGTACAGACCAGAAAACTCCCAACTCTGCTGTTGGGGGCAACTGCCCCCCTCTTGAGAGAGAGGGGACACAGCACAAGGCAACCTTTGGTTCTACCTGCATGACCACAGAGAGGACAAGAGGAAGTGGGATGGAAAACCCACCTCTGCCCCAGCAGCATGGGTGTGTGAGCTGAGAGGAAAAACAACTGCAGGAAATTCTTCAAGGATAAATGCCACTGCAGTTTCCAGTGCTCACACAGAATAAAAAGGCTAATGTGACTCCTGATCCTCCTGAATGCACCTTCAGTTCACATCTGCAAGAAGTGAGCAGTGAGTACCATGACAGGAACTAAGCCAGGTGGGGAGAGCAGCAGTGGGCTCTGCTGGACTGTGTGGATCCAGGCTGGCACTGCAGATCCACAGGAGTACAGGGCTTTACACACAAAGGACCCTGATACCATGAGATAGCAGGGGCAGAATCCATTTCTACTCTTCTGTCAGTAAAGCATGGCTGCAGTCAGGTCATGGGCTCCAGGGTGAGCATTCTGCATGTGAATCATTCTCTTTGTTATTAATATTGCTGCTGCCTTACTGTTTGCTTTTTATCTCAACCTATGAGCTTCACCTTTTGTGCCTCCAATTCCCCTCTCTCCCCTGCTGGGGATGGGGATGTGAGTGGTGCACAGCTGTAGTGGGAGCACTAAATTGGAGAATACTATTCCTAAATCAAGACACCCCTCACCTCAACCCCCCCCTGCCTCAGGACAATGCTCCAGCATCAGCTCCCTCCCTCCACGGGCTGTGAGAGCCTTGAAGCCCCTCAACACACTGCTGGACACGGCAGCAAGAGAGGCTCAGCATCATCCAGGGCTGGTCACTCAGCCCTGGAATACTGAACAGGCACTTAGAGCCTGCACACAGGAAGGTACTGGTGGCAAAAGGCAAGGCAGGTGTGACCCCAGGTGTCCCAGAGCCCCTTTCAGCCATGGCAGCAGTGAAGGCTCCAGGGCAGGCACTGGAGATCTCAGAGCAGAGATTCACACACAACACCAGGCTACAGCCAAAGACTCTACCAGAGACACTCCCACACACAGCCCCTCAGCCAAGCAAAGGACAAACCAGCAGAGGAATGAGTGCAGAAACCTCTGCAAGAGAGGAAGAAATAGAGAGGAAAAGAGCTGGGGGGCAGACACCTCCTCCAGAGTCCCATGTCTGTGTGCTACTGGGTGGTGAGGTCTCTGCATTTTTGGCTGCACCCTCAGTTGCACAGGTCACACAGCATGGATGGGCACCTCTCCTCAACACGGTCATCAATCCTGGCTGGGCAGGGCTCAGCCACATCCACAGGGGAGCAGAGACTGTCCTGGGCAGGGTTACACACACACACACACACAGCACACACACACACACGTACCATTAACCTCCAACAAGGCAAGCCAGCAGGATGGAATTTTCCCAAAAAAAGGCAACTCCCCTCCCCCATCAAATCAATAGAGATACTCCTGTCTTTCATGATGCAGAGGAATCCCCTCAGTCCAGCCAGAACACTCAGAACAAGGGCTGGTGGCAGATGACCTGGGGCTGGTCAAGGTATCACCATGGTTGGAGAGAGCAGGGGGGAAATGGTCTGTGCTTTATGGGGCAGGTCCTGGAGCCCCTGGCCTCCAAGATCCCAGTTCAGTGCTGGTGGGATCACACAGAGAAATCCTTAAATATGAGTTCAAGTACTGCTTCTTCTGTGACAAAGGGGAAAGGAGAGCGTGTGAGGCAAGAACACCCATCCTGGGGTCTCCTTGGCCATCCCACAAGAGCCCTGGGTGGCCCAGGGCAGGACAGAGCAGGGAATGGTCCAATGGGTCATAGGAGAGATGGAGGGAAGCTCCAGTGTGAGACCAGGGCCTTACCAGCCCCCCTTGAACAGGAGAGACAGAGGAAAGAGCCAGCAGAATGTGCATCCTTGGGGAAACACTCCTGGGTGGAGCCCCCAGACCCTCAAGGAGATGAGATTGTGCAAGATCATCCACTGCAGGATTGTCCTTGGAGCACAGGGGGAATCAGGGGACTTGTGCAGATCAGTGTGTGCAATCCCTCCCCCTCTGCTCCTGCCACAGTAGACTCTGGCTGCTCCGTGTCTTGCTGGGTCCTCTCCATCCCTGGATCCATGCAGGCCTAACCTAAGCAAGCTCCAGTCCAGGCAGAGGTCTGAGGGCAGAACCTAAGGGGAGGACAGACAGAGCACCAGCAGTGGGGTGACAAATCCAGCCTCTTTTGCCCTGTAACCTCCATTCTTGCTTCGTTTCTCCATCTCAGGGGGGTTAACTCACTGCAGGAACCCACCACAAACCCCTGATGGGGGTCATGATGTCCACAGCAGGGCTGAGCAGCCTTTCCCACTGCAGAGCAGGCTGGGCATGTGGGGAAGGGCCCAGAGCCATGGGGCAGTTGAGTTTACAGCTGGGGTTAGGAGAATGTGCAAGGGAACTGCAGCAGGTCTGACTGGAAGCTGCCCAATGGAGAATGTTCCTGTGCCTCACGAGATGGGACATGGCAAAGGAGCCTAGAGGTGCCCCCCTCTCACCACTGGGGACAGGTCCACAGAGCATAGGGAAGGCTAGGAGTACCAGGAAATCCTTCTGTAGTCCCCACAGCAGAGGTGTGTCACAAGTAATGGCTGCAGAGAAGCACCCTCTGGGTTGTGGTCCTGGCCAGCAGACACCAAATGTCGTCGTGGAGTGGAGGAAGGCTCCTGCAGGAACCAGCCCAGGAGCAGCACAGCACGGCAGAGGCCACATCAGCCCACAGTGGCAGCAGGGAGCTGGGTGTCTCTGAGAGGAGTCAGGAATCTCTGACTCCCAGAAGTCCTTACAGCAGGATGGGTGAGAAGAGAGATGAAACATTTCCTGTTCACTGGAGAACCATCCAGAAACCTCAGCAGGAGGAGCTGCTGGTGCCTCACAGAGCTGCTTCCTCACAGGAGCTGACAGTGCTCAAAGTACCAGATGCAGCATCGGTCACCGCGCTGGGTCAGGCACAAAGAAATCCCTGTCCTGGGCTGAGCTCCTGGAGATGACCGAGTCCTGACAGCAGGGGAGGCACCCTGACCTTCACCCTGCCCCCACGCCTTCCAGTCTTTCTGCAGTTCCTAGTTGGACCCCGCAGGCAACCTCCTCCCACTCCAGAGCTTCACTGTCAAGTCGCTGAGGAACAAAGGTGAGAGGGACAGCATGACCCAGGGGTTGGGGCAGGAGCCCCACAGACACTGCCCCACAGGCACTCCCTGCCCCCCCACGACAGCATGCAGCCCCCCAAACTGCCAGGCCCTTTTCCCTTGGCAGGAGGGTGATTGGGAAAGAGGGCAAACCCAATGGGGCTCGGCCTCCAGCTCACCCCACTGGCAGCAGTTGGTGACAAAGGGAAACGGTGACCTCCAGGGCTGACCCACACCAGGACTCCTACCCGCCTCGAATGAGCTCCAGCAGGTCCCAGCAGGGATATCCAGGGAGCTGCTTTGCTCCTGGGGCATGGGCTGATTTGGGGGTGGCTGCTGGCTCCCAACCCACTATCCATGCAAAGGCACGGGCAGGCCATGGCTTCCCACAGAGTTGCCAAAGTAGATGTGGGCACTTGGCGAGGAAAAAAAAACCAAAAAGCAAGTGAAACCAGGGCAGGGGTATGACTGGGAAAAGGGGTGAGTCCATTCTAACAAAGACTTATCAAGTGGGAAAAAACGCAGAATATTTCATACCGTGAAGAAGCAGCTCAGACCAGAGAAAAAGAGGAGGGGGGAAGAGAGAGGAGCAAAAGCAACAGTGAGAGGGACAGAGGGAGGGAGAGATGGAGAGAAAAGGGAAGGAGGGACGGAAGAAGAGCATATGAGCAAGAGAGTCAAAGAGCAGGAGGGTCAAGGCAGACTAGTAGCACGGCCCTTTATGGCAAGGACGCGTCGTGGAAGGCAAGGGGTGAGCCCAGGCACGTAATTCCATAACTTTACCCGGCAGTCGCTGTGGCACAGATGGGAGGTGGGGAGAAGGAGAGGCAGAGAGAGACAGAGAAAAAGGAAGGGAGAAAAGGGACAGGGTCGAAAAGAGGATATCAGAGTCTTGCTGCTGAAGAGCTCCCCGAGAGCAGCAGACAATGCCCAGCCCCGAGGGAGAGGGGGAGTAACCCAGGGATGGCCAGGGACAGCCCTTGGCACTGCAGTGGGCAGGCCCTGCCATGGGCAGGCTACAGTGGGCACAAGGAGATGAAGGAGTAGAGGGACTAAAAAGCTGAGATTCCCTCCCCACTCCCCGTTCGCCCAGCACACTCCCCCCAGGCCCAGGTGATGGCTCAAACCCAGGGTCTCTCCCTTCCCAGGGGCCATGGGGGCCATGCCCAGGGCTCACCTGGAGGCAGTGAAGATGTGCTTGGAGTTGGTGCAGATGGCATTGATGGGGCTCTCGTGCCCCTTGATCTCCCCGACTGGGGTGAAGGTGTCCACGTTCCACACTTTGATGACGCCTCCTCGGCAGGCACTCAGCACCATGGGGCGCCCGGGGATGAAGGCCAGGGCACAGACCCAGTCTTTGTGGGCATTGGGGACTTGCTGTAGGCACAGGCACAGAACAGAGGTCATGGCCAATCTCATCTGCAGCACCACGGGCAGCCTCACACACCCGTCCTGGCAGCAGGGTCCTGTCTCAGAGAGCTCAGGTCCTCACTGACACCCTGGGACTGACTGGGACCATGAACTGGTGATGCCCAGTTAGGAGCCAAGGGTAGGGGCTCCAGAGTCATGGCTCGGTTTCTCCCTTGGGCAGGAGACAACAACCAAGAATTCAGGGTAGAACACAAGCCCCCACACTGCAACTGATGCCACAGCCTGTCTGAAGGAGAGCTGGTGATCCCAAGCACCCTGCTGGACAAATTAATGGGGCACAGCACACCCTCACCCACACACGGCCCAGGACTGGGAGTGCCCTCCCTGGTGAGCTCCTCACTGGCACTAGCTCCTGGACAACCCCCCAGCAGCAACCCCTCTGCCCTGTGTCACCACAGGACCTGTGCTCTGCTCCCCTCCACACCTGGATTAGCTCCTGCTGCTCCAGATCCCACTTCTTGATGCCGTTGTCCCTGGAGCCGCTGAAAAGGACATCTCCCTGGATGGCCAGGCACTCAATGCCATCGTAGTGAGGGGGCTCGAAGTTGTGAGTGGGGCCAATGTTGCCCACTGTGCCCTCTGTGATCTCAAACACCTGGGGAAGAGCAGCAGGTAAAAGATGGCACTGGGGACTCTCCTGGCGAGTTTGGCCACCACCCTCTGTGTTCTAGGCTCAGGGCACCTGGAGTGATGCTGGGAACAGGACTGAACATTGGCTACTGGAGGCTTTTTGGGGCTGAGGGTCCTGCCACAAGAGAGGAGATCTGCCACCAGGGACAGCCCCACTCTGCTGCATTTTACTCATGGTGAGCCTTCACACCCCTCAGGAGCCAAGCTGACAGCTGAGTGTCTCACTCACCATCCCACCAGCCCTCCTCACTTCCCTGGTGACAGCTCTAATTCAACCTGCTCAATCCTGAGAGGGAGAGGCTCGTGTTATGCTGGAGCTATGACTGAGCAGGCTCAAGGCATCTTTATCAGGGGGCATTATTGAGCAGAACAGGGTGAGTTGCTCATCTGGGTCAGCCCTTACATTCAAATCCCAGCCTCAGAGTCTGATGCATGAGAGGAATTCAACTACTCCAAAGGTGCATTGCAAAAGGCAAGATTTGGGAAAAGGAAACAAGTGAAAACCTCACATGTAGAGATGAAAACAGAATCTGGGCTCAGCTTTCAGGAGGAGAGAAGAGTGAGGAGTTGCCAACATCTGGGTTTCCCTACAGGACTCGGGGTGCTGCTCCCCAAGGAGGAGAGTACCTTGACATAGTGATCCTTGGAGCCTGTGACCACCAGGTCGTGGTTGCTCGCTGTCTGGTTCACTGTGAGACACATCACAGGCCCGATGTGGCCACTCAGCTTTCCCACGGGCTGCAGCCTGGGTGCAAGGGCACAGGTCAGCCCCTCCTGCGAGCTGAGCTCACCCAGAGGGCCCTCCCAGCCAGAGCCTCCCCCAGCCCTGGAGTGCCCCAGCAGGGGCTGTTCCCTTTGGGGGAGAGTGGGCAGGGAGACCCCATTCCCTGTGATTCTGGGGGAGGAAGGCAGCTTTGGAGTGTGCCAACATCTGGCTGCACATCTGGCTGCACAACCTCAGTGTGCCAACATCTGGCTGCACAGCCCAGGGTTCACAGCCCAGTGCCCGCTGGGCAGGCAGGGGGACAAGGGAAAAGCAGGGCCCTGCTGCTCATCCCACTTGTATTTTCCCTTCTGCTAAGCCCTGCCCAGAGCACAAAGCCCCCATCCCACATAGCTCCAGTGCTCCTCATCATCCCTTGGGTCCCATAGGAAAGGGCACTGAAAATTCTTATTCCAGGCAACTTCCATTGTGAAAGAGGCTTTCATTTTCCCCAGAGGGATCACTTCAGGCTGCTCTGAGCAGCTGGTGCCCACCTGGCACCCCCAGGATGCCCTGCCCAGGCCAGCAGCCCCCTCACCTGCTCAGGGCACCCCCAGGATGCCCTGCCCAGGCCAGCAGCCCCAGTCTCACCTGCTGAGTTCCCAGACACGGACAGAGTTGCCAGCAGCAGCATAGAGCGTGGTGCCCGTGGGGTTGAGTGCGATCTGGTTGATCTGGTGCTCCCCCTGCACGCTGGTGACAGTGCGGGTGCTGGTCCCAGCACACGCATCCCCAGAGATCACCTGGCCAGAAGACCTAAAGGAGGGAGAGTTCAAAGGAGGAGGATGAGACCAGAGCCACTGAGGAACCACAGGGGGCTCCAGGCTGGCACAGCTGGGTTCCACCCTGAGGAGAGGCCCTGGATGTATCCCTGTCTTTCTGGCCACAATGGGACCAACAAGAGCTTTGTCCCACAGACCAGTGCCCTCCCTGCAAAGGCAGCCAAGGATGCAGGGTCTGTGCACGACTCAGAGCATCCTGCCCTGGTTCCAGCTCTGCACTCCTCCCATGCCTCTCTGCTTCCCACAGGAAGGGCTGGTGAGTGCTGGCACCCAGGGAAGCAGGTGTTGGCCTCTGTACCAAGAGAGAGGCACCTTCAGGCCAAGGCAGATGAGCTGGGGTTGGATGGAGAAAAGAGATCTGTGCCAGAGCAAGTGGGTAACTCTGACCTACCATATCATCCTAACCATTGAGCCCTACTCCAGCCACAGCTACAGTCTGTTCCACACTCCTTTCTGGTCCTCAGACTCCTCACAGAGACCCAAGTTTCCCACTGAAGAGCCTGTGATTTACCCAGCCTCTGTGCTGTTTGGGGCTGTGTCCCCCTGCTGGAGCTGCCAGCTCTCCTGGCCACCCCACAACAGCTGCAAAACCTCTTCAAAGCTCCTGACCCTCAACAAGGGACAAGTGCTGGATTCTGCACCTGGGACACAGCAACCCTGGCTGTGTGCATACACAGGGAACAGAGGCTGGAGAGCAGCTGTGGGAAGGGACCTGGGCACCCTGGCCAATGGAAAGTTGAATATGAGTGAACAGTGCCCTGGCAGCCAGGAGGGACATCCATGTCCTGGGACACACCAGGAACAGCACTGCCAGCTGGGCAAAAGAGGGGATTGTCCTGTTCTGCTTTGCACTGGGATAGCCTCAGTTCAAGTCCTTGGTGCAGTTTTGAGCACCACAATATAAAAAAGACATGAAGCCATTGGAGAGCATCCTAAGGAAGGCCATGAGAATGGTGAAGGGTCTGGAGGGGAAGCCTCATGAGGGGCAGCTGAGGTCACTTGGTTTGTTCAGCCCAGAGGAGACTGAGGGGAGACCTCACTGAGGTCCTCAGTGTCCTCATGAGGGGCAGCAGAGGGACAGGTACTGATCTGTTCCCTCTCATGAGAAGTGACAGGACTCATGGGGATGGCTGGAGCTGAGCTGGGGGATATTCAGCTTGGATATCAGGAAAAGGTTTTTCCCCTAATGGGTGGCTGGGCACTGAACAGGCTCTCCAGGTAATGGGCACTCCCAAGTCTGAGTCCAAGAAGCATTTGAACAATGCTCCCAGGCACAGGGCAGGATTGTTGGTGTGTCCTGCACAAGGCCACAAGGTGGATTTGATGATCCTAATGAGTCCCTTCCAACTCAGCATATTCTATGATTTCATGACTCTGAGTCTTTGCTGCTGGAGGTCCCCATGAGTTCCCTCACCCCAAACTCTTCCTGCTCCCTAAGGAAGCAGCACTGCAAACTGGCAGTAAAGGAGCTGCTACCTGGCCATGCCCCCAGCCCCTGTAGGTTCTGGAAATGGCTTCTGCAAAGGCAGAGATGCCCAGAGATGCCCAGAGTGCCCCAGGTGCCCAGAGCTGCACGTACGTGAGGGTGCGGATGCAGCGGGCGGAGTCGCGGATGTCCCACACTTTGATGTACGACGTGGACACGGTGAACACCAGCCCCGTGTGGCTGCAGTACTTGATGGAAACCACATTGTTTGGGTGGCCCTTGAGAGAAGCGATTTCCTGGCCTGTCACCAGGTTCCACATTTTGCAGCTCCGGTCTGTGGGAGGAAGAAGATGCCCGAGAGTGTTGGGGGTGTCACCTCCAAGGGCACAGTGGCCTGGGGACAATATGGCTTTGAGCATCTCCCCCCACCCACAGGGCAAGAGGGAAGGAGCCAGCCAGCCCCAGCACAGGGGCAGGACTCATGGGAATGGCTGGAACTGAGCTGGGGGATATTCAGGTTGGAGATCAGGAAAAGGGTCTTCCCCTAATGGGTGGTCGGGCACTGAACAGGCTCTCCAGGGAATGGGCACAGCTCCAAGCCTGAGTTCAAGACGTGTTTGAACAATGCTCCCAGGCACAGGGCAGGATTGTTGGTGTGTCCTGCACAAGGCCACGAGGTGGACTTGATGATCCTGATGGTCCAGGACAGAGCTCAACACTGAAGACAGGGACCATCCCTCTAATGCCCAACACTTGCCATGTTCCCAATGCCAACCTGCTCCCACAGCATCTGCATCCTCCCTGCCCCTGTGCCCATCACCCACCTTTGGACCCAGTGAAGAGCAGCTCATCAGTGGCATCCAGGCAGAGCACAGGCTTGGTGTGTCCCTCTGCCACTGACACACACTGCAGTGGGGCTGTCCGGGCATTCTTGGTGCCACCCACGGGGTTGATGATGCCCCTTCACAGGAGAGAGAGAACAGGTACAGTGCAGGGGTGGAGAGGCACTGTGCCCACACTCCCAGGGCAGGGAGAACATGAGCTGTCTCACACCAAGCATCTTCCAGTGCCCAGCAGTGAGACAGGCTCCTCCACCTGAACGTGGCATGTCTGAGCTGAGGTCTCTGGAGACCCCAGGGATCCCCCCACGGGCAGCCCCTGCCTACCTGTGCCCCAGCAATAACACAGGGAAAGGGAGAGGCTGCCCAGTGACCTCTGCTCTCCCTCCAAACCTCTCGTGCCTCACCAGCACAGACCCAGGACAGTTCAGGACACTCAGCTCATTGGCCCTGAGGTCCATTTTGGGACAAACTGTGCCCTCTCCAGCCTGAAGCTGAAGCTCTGCTGGGGTAATATTTCAGAGTAGCAGTATCAGCACCCCTTTCCCTTGGAGGCTGCCATCCTTTGGCTGGGGACATTTAGGGACAGGGCCTTGCTCCTGATCACAGGGGTGACAAAGGACAGCACCAGCACCTGCACCCCACATCCCTGTTGCAATGGCTGTTCCTGCAACCACTACTGGCTCTGGGCAGAACACCTACCCCTGCCAAACCTGCTTCCAAGGGACACTGCTGTTCTGGGGGACAATCCCCTACACTCCAGACATGCTCAGGGTGCTGAGGACCACCAGCCTGACCCCCCGTGTGTGACCCTGGCAGGCCCCGGTTTTCCTGGTCATCAAGCACAGCCATAAGACCCAAGTTGTGCTGTTCTTACAGGCAGGGAAAGTGATGCATGGGGCTAGAGAAGGGCAAGGTTTGCATTAGTCATGAGGACAAGCACAGGCTCATTAATTTGGGTTTGGAGATCACATGCACGTGATGTTCCTCAGCTCTGCACATACCAATGCCAAGCCAACAGCCCACCCCTCACCCCCAGTGCTTCCACCAGGCTCAAAGCAACACTGAACCCAAGGGGAAATCCCTGCTCTGCAGCGTGAGGCATCTTCCATGGACTTGGAGCGGCTGCCTGAGTAAACTGGCCAGAGTGACCCAGCTCAGACTGGTCTGGTGTCACTCCCCCAGTGATGGGGGCCTGCAGGAGCTCAAGGCACAGGCACAGTGAGGGGACACCTGGGTACTGGATGGCTGATCACAGAATCATGGAATGGTTTGGGTTGGAAGGGACTTTAGACACTATCTCATTCCTTCTCCTGCCATGGGCAGGGACACCTTTCACTAGCCCAGGTGGCTCCAAGCCACATCCAAGCTGGCCTTGGACACTTCCAGGGATGGGGCAGCCACAGCTCCTCTGTGCCAGGGCCTCACCACCCTCACAGGGAAGAATTTCTTCCACCATCTAATCCAGATCTCTCCTCTTTTAGTTTTACACTGTTCCCCCTTGTCCTGTCACTATTTGCCCATGGAAAAAGGTGCTCTCCCTCTTTTTTATAAGCCCATTTAGGCACTGGAAGGCTGCAGTGTTCCTAAAGGATGGGGGAAATGTGGCCCTTGTTTTGGGAAACCTCTATAGTCAGGTGGATGCAGGGGAAGAATCTTAACTCCAAGCCTGAGCTCTGCACCACAATCTGACTTGATTTCTTTAGAGAAGAGACTGATCTTTTCCAACTCAACATCAGGGAAGCACAACCAGGCACGAGGTGAACCTGACATAACTGCCTGGAAGAAGCTTGCACAAATGATGTACTGCAAACACCCTTCCCCATCATCTGTCCTGCTGGGGAGCTGGGGAAGGGGTGGGATGTGGTGGCCTCATGCTGGCAAGAAACCATCAGAGATGGAGGAGAACATGCTGCCAACCCAAACCAGCCAGCACCCATCAGTGAGCCCAGCACCACGGGCTTGTCCAAGCGGGAACAGTTTGAACTTGCAGCTGAGGGACAGCATCAGGCACCAGAGGTGGCATGCCAGGAGGGGACAGACACACAGGCCAGGAGGGGGGGGTAGAGCAGCAAGCTGCAGGCAGACCATGGGGACAGGGAGAGCAGGCATCTGACAGAGAGAAGGAGGAGCGGAGAAAGGGATAATAAATAGAAAGTTGTCTATACCTCAGCACCTCCGAGACAGAGGAATCGCTGTCATCAGACCTAGGGGCAGAAAATTAGCAGGATTATGGGAGAGAAAACCCAGACTAGAGAAGGCAGCAGTGGAGTGAGAGGTGGAAGATTGTTATTGCATCCAAGCCAGTGTAGGACAGAGAGGAGGAGTGGAGGGAGGGAGAAGGAGAAGCACACATGGAGAACCAGGGGAGAGCAGAAGAGCAGGAGGGCATGTGAGGATCAGACAGCAGGTCTCCATCAGGGAACACCAGCGCTGCTAGCAACATCCCAGCCCAGAGCAGCACCTGACCTGCTGCCAGGAGAGGCTGGAGCAGCATTTGCGGGGGGATGCCAGTCCATCAGCTTCCTTTGAGCCCTCATCCCCCTCACCCCATCCTGCTCCCTCGCCTTTCCAGGGGTCCAAGTCCAGCACCACCCTGTCTCCAGACAGAGGCCAGGACTGCGAGCTCAGAGGGGGCCCAGAGGGCAGGAGCACAGCACAGCACTGGCATGGCAGCTGCTCCATCACAGGGAGAAGCAGGGAGGTGAAGTGGTGACAGGACACTGGCTGGAGCCAATCCAAGCCCTGGTGTTCCTATATACCCCCACAGGACTCAGTACACACTCTGTGCTTTCGTGGTCTGGGCCCCCCTCAGTCAGACACTGTCACCCCACCAGGACTTACTTGTCCAAGGCAGATCCCTGGCTCTGGGTGCTCGTGAGGCGGGAGAAGACGTTGCGGTCATTGCGCGGACGGGTGGGTGGGGATGAGGGAGGTGTGAAGCCAATGTCTGCAGGCCTGAGCCAAAAGGATCAGAGATCACATTGGGAATGGCTCACCTGGCACCTGACTGGCACACCAGGGCCCAGACAGAATCCTTCCACGCTGCTCTGGGCCACACAGCCTCCCCTGCCCATGTCCCCGTTTGTCCCAAGCTCACCTGGCAGGTTGCCCACGGTCATAGGATTTCCGCCTTGTCAGGGGTGAGGTGTCCGAGCCCCGGGACTGCCTGGGACTGAAGTGAACAGAGCAGAGTGGGTGCCTGCCCCTGCACTTGGATCCCACCCCAGTGAACATTTGTGTCCTCCCCTAGAAGAGCAAGACTGGGCTGGAGTCACAATCTCAAGGCAGCCCACGAGTGCAGAGGTGTTTGGCAACCCAAGACATTTTCAAAAAGGCTGATAACCCAGGGCAGGGAGTTGGGGACCCTCGCACTCCCCTTCTTTCCCTGCACCTGAAGTATCCTCCTGTCCATCTGCAAAGGATACCAACCTACTCCTACACACCCTCCAAGCCACACTGAGGAAATTCACCACTGCATGCTGTACCAAGCACGGCTGGATGCAGGATTTGGCTCCCCTTCACCCCTCTGCACCTCCACAGGCCAGGCACAGCTTCCCCCAGGCCTCCATGAGCCTCCCAGTGCCCAGGCAGGGCCAGCCCATGCTCACAAGGTGCTTCCTCGGGTGGGCAGGCTGATGGTGCGAGACACCTTCTCCTTGTAGTAGGGGTCTCGGATGGAGAAGCCAATCCCGTCCTCCTTGATCTCCATGAGGGATGCCAGGGACTTGGTGATGTTCTTGGTGGAGACATCCAGCGTGGGTCCCAGGCACTCAGCAGACACTGCCTTCATCTGCCCTGAAAGCTTGGGTTCCCCCTAGAGCAGAGAACCGAGAGCTTGGGTTCTGCAGGGGTGGGCAGCACGGGGGGCAGGGGGAGCAGCCCGTGCTGTGGGCTAGAAGGGTTTGTGCTCTCTGGCCACAAAGCAGCTCCCCCACGTCCCACTGGGATGCCCATCACAGGCAGCTCTCCACACAAACATGACAGCCTGTACAGAGCCACAGCTGCCTCCCTCCATCTCCACCCTGCACGGGGACATCCTCGGTGCCACTCAGATGTGGAAGGTACTGGCTGGTGTGCTGGGTGTTTCCCAAGTCTCTGGTGCTTCAGGACAGGACCACTATACCAGGAGCCCTTGGTTCTGCCCATCCAGAGAGCAGCCATACTGCTTTATGCCAAGCCTGGTTCCTCAAGGTTCAGAAGCAGTGTAGAAGCATCACTAAACATCCCTCCATCCCTCCTCCCAGTCTCTGACCAGGCCACACAGAAAGGCCAACTAACCTTGAACTTGAAGTCATCCTGGCTTGCTGAGCCCTTCATGGTGAAAGACTGGGAGATGCTGCAAGGAGAAAGGAGCAAAGATGAATCTTCAGTGCCAAAGTCTCTTCAGAAAGCTGGTGCCACTGGTCCACCAGACTCTTTATGCTACTCTCTGCTCCCCAGCACCCCTTCTCCAAGGAATGACCAAGGCTTCACTCCCTGCTCATATCCAAGAGACATCCTGCTCCCCCCACCAAGGGCTGGGCACCACAGAAAAGCTCAAGTGGGGCTTTGTTCATCCATGCCCCTCTACGAGATCGCATGAATGGCATCAGGCATTGCGGCCCAGCCACCACCTCAGGCAGTGCCAGGCTGGGTGCTCACCTCCCATCTGAGGCCAGGCTGAACTCTGAAACCTCCTCGTCTGTGCTGGTGTAGCCATTCTCTGTCAGAGGGAGACAATGCATCAGCAGAGGGGACCCTGCTGCCACCCATCCCAACCCTGCAGTGGAGGGGTCAGCCCAGGGAGGTGTGGAGGTGACCCAGTCCTTGTCCCTGTTATCCATGGCCAGGGCACTGGGACAGGGTCCCAGCCACAGCACCTCCAGGTGCTTTCTGCAGGGCCAGCACAGCTGGGCACACCTGGCCTGAAGATGCTCCTGCCTCAAGCCTCACCCTGCTGGACGTTGTGGATCAGTGCCTGCAGCTCAGGGTGGGACTCAGCCTTCTCCCGCAGGGCATCCAGCAGGGCGTGGTTCTGCGAGGAGCTGGCCACGTCCGACTGCCTCAGCCGCCCCTCCAGCAGCCGGATCTGTGCTTCCTTCTGGGCCACCTGCAGCCCCTGGGGGAGAAATGCTGGCACTAACGCAGGTGCCACAGGTCCTCGCCACCAGGTCCCCACATTGGCACCCAGAAAGAAGCCCTGTGACACATCCACACCCCAGCCCAGCCCCACCTTGTCGATGGAGGCTTTCAGGAAGTTGTCCAGCAGCAGCCGGGCTTCGGCCAGGGAGCAGGAGCTGATCACCACTGAGGTGTCCGTGGAGTCCAGCTCCTCCTGAAACACGGAGACAAGTGCTGGATGCAGCAGGGTAGCTTTGCTGCTGGATGTGGGATGGGTGGAAGGGCCTCCATGACAAGCACAGCACTTCCATCACCCTGTAAGCACTGCCCAGTCCAGCCCTCGCCCTCCCCAGTCTGCCCAGTAGCTACTGGGGAGACCCAGCCAAGGGACAGTCCAGCGCTGAAGGGCTCATGCACTACTACAGAAATTCTGGTTCCAACACAAAACTAGACACTGAACAGCCATCAGGCTCACCCAAACCCACAACCCAAAGCCTAGTGTGAATTAACAGCAGCCCTTCTTCCCTGCTAATCAAGGTGACAGCTGGGGACAAGCCAGGGACAGCACACAGCCTCCATTTCAGGCTGCAGGCATTGAGGGGAGTTGGGAGCTGCCCAGTATCACAACTGGACACAAAACCTCGACAGCTTCTGCTGGGAAAAACCCAGTTCTCCTGGGATGTTTTCAGTGCATGAAGCAACCATGGGGACAAGTGACCACCAGCCCCATGGGCAAATGGGGGCCACAGCTTCCCTACAGTTCCAGGGCAGGGGACACCAGCAGCCTGTCCATGGACATGCAAGGACCCGCCAGAACTACTCTCTGTAATTAATCACCTAATGAGAAGTGACTGTGTGGGTGAAGCCCCACCAAGAGTGACAGCTCAGAAGATTGTGGGTCCTCTGACCAGAGCCCTGCCCCTGATGGCTGTGCTCAAGGACGCTCTTTCCACAGAGGGATGCTCTCACATTCTCCCTGCCAGCCAGACCCAGTCCTACTGCCCACCTTGGTCTCCTCAATCTGCATGATGGTGGCCTGGCAGTCTGAAATGCTGTCATTGATGTAGTCAATGTTGGCCCCCAGCACCTCAATCTCCTCGTTCAGCTCTTGCAGACCCTTCTGTTCCTTGGGGCTCTCTGCCTGCAGCTTTGCCCGCTTGCTCAGCAATGCCTCCTGCAGCAGTGACAGCTCCTCACGTTTCTGGGGGAAAAGGGAAGGGGGATTAGCAATGTCCACATGGCCACCTCCCTGTCCTGCACCCACCAGCCAGCCCTCTCTGTCCCCAGTGCCACAGCCACCTTGATGAGCCTCTCCATGTCTGCCTCTAGGTTGACGATGGTCATTCTCTGCATGACAATGTCAAAGATGCGCCGCTCCAGCGACTGCCACTTGAGGCGGGCAGCTTTGCTGAAGGTCTGGCTTGTCCCCTTCTTGGGGAACTTCTTCCTACAGCCAGAGGGAAGAAGAGGCACATGGGCAGATGGCCACACCGTGCTGGAGAATTAGCCTTGTCCCAGGAAGATGTCTGGGATATGGCTGGCCAGAAACAGAGGACGCATCTGTGTTGTTTCCGCATTGCCCAACTTTTTCATTTCCTCCTAGCAAAGCAGGACAAGAGATGAGTCCAGCAGGGTTTGTGCCATGGCATTTAAACCTCATGGAAGGCCAGCTTTGGGCTCAAGCCCAGGTGACAGTCACACTCTGTCAGCACAGCTTATCACAGGGTCACTGATTTAATATGGGTCAAGTGGACACCAAGAAGCCACCCTTCAACCTCTGCCACCAGCCAAAAGCCAGGCATGGGGGTCCCTGGGATGTCTCACCACTAGCACCCAGCCCCTGCCCTGACCTGGCAGGCCGAGCCCCATTCATGGAGGACGAGGGGTCTTCCAGGAAGTTGTTGATTTTCCTGTTCCACTGGCGCACAATGCTGGAGACGGAGCGAGCGCCCGACTCGGGCTCGGAGGAGGTGGTGCTGGCCGAGACCTCGGCACCCGAGTCCAGCATGGCCGGCTTGTGGCTCATCCTGCCTGCCACCCGGTCTGACATGGGCTTGGCCAGACGGCGCAGTGCTGACACCTGCCCGAGGAAGGACAGGAGACAAAGTGTCAGCTGGACAGCCCCACCCAGCCTAAACCCACTGGCATCACCTCCCAGAGCTCTGAGAGCAGCAGCTCCACAGACCCAAAGCCCAGGGACACTTGTGTCTCATGGGGCTCCCTCTCCTCCCTTATAGCCCACCCCTGCCACCAGGCTCTGCTGCCTGGGATGGGGAACTCTGCTGCTGCCTGCAACCATTTCCCACCCAGTTCCTGAGCCATAACACCCCTCCCTTCTTTTTAGGAACCCCATTCCCAAAGACAGCCCTGTCTGAAGGATGGGATTTCTCTGAGCCAAGCATTGGGGTCAGACCTCCATAGGAGCTGAGGGCTATATGGAGGAAACCCCTTTTCCTCACCTCCTGGGTTTTCCTCCGCAGCACTATTTCCTGCTGTCGCTTCTGAGATTCCAGAGCCCTGATCTGGAACTACATGAGTGAGAAAGAAAAAGACACCCCTGAGGTCCAGCCCAGCGGTGGTCACAGTCCCAGTGCTCCCTTTGGCACAGTCTCACTCCCGATTCTAATTAACAACGAGCAGACTCCCAGCCTTGAGCTGGCTCTGGCTGCACATTCTCCCCTCCCACAGCAGGAGCTGTGGGAAGCCTTCAGGAGCCATTCATCCAGCTGTGCTCTGCTAGGACTGTGTGGGCTCCAGTGAGGCTTCACCAGCTCGAGGTATCTGTGAGCACCTGCAGTGCCAGAGCAGGGCAAACACCAGCTCCCAGCCACGTGGCAAGCCAGGTTCTCACCTCCTGCCGGCGCTGCTCCTTCTTGAGCTGTGCAATCTCCCGGTTCCTCTTGGTCTCCACCAGCCGCCGCCGCTGCTGCTCCTCCCTCATCTGCTTCATCAGCGCCACCTGCAAGGAGGGGCCCTCGTGTGCCACTGCCCTGGGCACCCACCCACCCAGCACACACGCTCTGCACTCGCCACCAGAGTGGGAAACATTGCTCCAAGCAGGGAGCCAGCCTTGTCCAGGTGATTCCTCCCTGCTCTGGCACATCCAGGTACCTTTGCCTTCTTCATCTCGGCCACTTCTGCCTGCAGCTTGCGCAGCTCGCGCTCGTAGCGGGACTGGTTCTTGAGCAGGCGAGCGTGCTCCTTCTGGGCTGCCTGCAGCTTCTGCAGGTCCCGGTTCATCTCCTTCAGCCGCTTCTCATAGTCTGCTTTGATCTTGTTGGCTTTCTCCTCTGTGTAGCACTCCATGGTGCCTGGTGGGTGGGGAGAGAGCTCACAATGGCCATGCACCCCGGGATCCTCCTGTACCCACACGCCCTGCCTGGAGGCACCAAGCACTGTGTCCCTCCCCGTCCCATCAGAGCCCCCTCACCCTGTTGTGAGCTGGGGTCTGTGTGGGAATACCGGCTAGAAGAGCTCAGCACAGAGTGGAGATAGAATGGCTGGCCTGAGCAGAGCTGCAGACTCAGTCCCACAGCCACACCTATGGGTCACTCTGCCCTATTTAAGTGTGGAGATCAGCCACACCACTGGGTCTATTGCCCCTCAGCCCTTCGGTTTCCCCAGGAGTCCCCACAGCTCATGAAGTGGTGCTCAAGGCTGGAAGAGGCTTTGCCTCACCATCCTTCTCCAGCACCAGCAGGGCCCAGAGCTGTGCACCTGACTGATCCTGCTCCCATGGCAAGGCAAACAGAGTCTTAGGGGTGCCAGGGATTCAAGTAGAGGCAGGGGGATGACAAAGCTCTGCCAGAAAAGGGGTGGATGCTTTGACTTAGAGTTAGCTGGGCCTGAGCTGAACTGGGGTCTGGGGCTGTGAGAATGGGATCCCATGGGTCAGGCAGTTCTCACTGAGGTTCTGCAGGACCCGGTCCCGTTCCAGCTGCGTGTCCCGAATCTTGTTCTGCAGTAGGATCAGCTTCTCCTCATACTGGTGCTTGAGGGTCTGCAAACGCCGCTGGCTGTTCTCCAGCTCATCAATCAGCTTCTGCTTGATCTCAATCTCACAGGTCAGATCTGCCAGGTCAGCCTGGAAATTCACAGCTGGAGGCAGAGGAGAAAGTCAGGCTGGGAGGCATGGGGAGCATCACTTCCATGGCCCCACTGAGCCACAGCTCATGGAGAGGGCAGAGGGGGCACATTGCTGGGGAGCAGCAGCACCCCAAAGAGCACTGCAGCAACCCTGGGGCTCGTCCAAGTCCCACAGAACAGGCATGGTTGGGGTGTTCTGGTGAATTCTGCCTTTCCAAGAGCAGAGCTCATTGCCAGAGTTAGCAGCAAGTGCCCCTCCATGCCCATGGCTGAACACAGATCTCCACTTTACCCTTCTCCTCTGCATCCGAGTCTGAGTCCACCAGGCTCTCTTCACTGCCCGAGTCCTCATCTTCATCCTCACGCCCATCCTCTTCCTCACAGCCACTCTCATCCTGTTCTTCCTCCTCCTAAGAGATGAGTTCCTAATCTCAGCCAGCAGGAGACAGAAGGTCTGTCCTTCTCCCCACAGCTTCTCTCTCCTCCAAACCTGAGCTCAGCCTACAGCAATGGGCCACAGCCCCCCAGGTGAGACTCAGTTTCCCACACAGGATGCCCAGGGGCTGCAGCACCATTTCTGGACCCCCAGCACATCCTCTTGAGAGAAACAGCAATTTGACCCATCCATTCTTGCATCCATCCCTTCCCAGTTCAGCAGCCCGACCCCTCTTCATCTTTCTGATTGAAACCAAACCCCCAAAAATGTGGACTCCTCGTTCTACAGCCAGGCTGACTGGGCAGTACCCAGCTTCTCCCCGTTCCAGCACGGAGTCCTCAGCAAAACGACCTTTCCAGACTGCTTCAGGGCCAGGCTGAGCTTGGTCCCTGTCCCAAGTGTGGCAATTCCAGTGCTCCACACCCAGACTCACCTCTTCCACCTCGTTCTCATCCGTCTCCTCCCCATTGTCCTGCTGCAGTTTCTGCCGCTTCTTAAACGCCTCCTTCTCCGGGCTGGGGGAACAGAGGGGGGCTGGTGAGTCCCAGCACGAGAGAGGCCAGAAGCAGGTGCTGCTGGGCACACCCTCCCTCCTGCTTTGGGGGAAAACAGCCTCTGGAATGATGTGATGGGTGAACAGGAGACCAAGGGCAGGGCAGGGCAGGGCAGGGCAGGGCAGGGAGGGCTCAGCCCCAGGAGTGCAGGCTCTGGCTGTAGCAGGGAAGGGGAGCAGGACAGCCAAGCCCACAGCACAGAGGGCACGCAGCTCCCCTGCCCAGCTCCCTTCACCTCTTCCTCTGCTGCCGCCGCTCTTTCTTCTTGAGGCGCTCCAGGTCCTGCTTGGCCCTCCGGAGGACATCAGAGGCCTCAGTGTCGGTGGGAGCTGCAGGGCTGCACAGAGCAGAGCCCGGAGAGGAGCCCACGGAGAACGGGGGACGGGCAGAGAGCCGCGAGAGGCTGCGGCGCAGGGACTCGTTCATGGACTCGCTCTCCAGGAGCTTTGTCCTAGGGAGTGGAAACACAGCACAGTCCAACAGGAGCCATCCCACATCCCAACAGGGGGGACCCTTCCCTGGGTTTAGAATCACAGAATGCTGTGGGCTGGAAGGGACCTTAAACCTCATCTCGTTCCACATTCCTGCCATGGGCAGGGACATCTTCCACTAGACCAGGCTGCTCCAAACTCCATACACCTGCAGATATGGGATAACCACAGCTGCTTGGGCAAACTGTGCCACTGCCTCACCACCCTCACAGGGAAGAATTTCTTCCTTATTTCTAATCTAAATCTCTCCACTTTTAGTTTAAAGCCATTTTCCCTTGTCCTATTACTATCTGTCCACATTAAAAAAAAAAAAAATCCAGCACTCTCCTTTATCATAAGCCTCCTTTAGGCCCCAGAGTCTTCTACAGACTGAACATAATATGCTCAGATGGTGTGAGCCAGGGACAGAATCACTACTAAACCACTATGATGGGGGTTCCCACTAATGGTGGGTCAGAAAGCCACAGTGCTGCCAGACAGGGTACCAGGATCAAGCAAGAGACTGGGATGGACCCACCTTTAGGAGGCAGCAGTCCCTGGAAGATCCCAGGCACTTCAAACAGGACCTCCCCCTCCATCAATGCCCACACCAAGGACAACAATTGCCAAAGCACTGCCTGGCACCAAGACTGGGCTTCCTTCAACCCTGTGTAGCAGCAGTTCCACCAGCTGCCATTCCACAAGGCTTACAGCTCACCCCAGCAACGCTGGAGGCACTGAGCTGTGTGAGCCATCCAGCCTCAGGCCCTGGGCCCCAGTGACTCCCCAGCTGTGCCAGCTGTGCCCACTCACCTGAGCTCCTCAATCTCCCGGATGTAGTTCTGGATGAGGGTGCCAATGGCTTCGTTGCCATCACCTGCAGCACAGAGGCACAGGTGGAGAGAGGCAGACACTGCCTGTGGCACAGCCCCATCCCAGCTGCTGCCTGGGCCAGCCCACCGTGCCACCTACCAGCCCAGCCTCACCTGCTTTGGCCAGCATCAGGTTGGCCTCCTGGCTCATGAGGTAGGTGACCCTGCTGTTGATGGCATCGATGGCCTCCTGCATGGCCTTGACCCGCATGCGCAGGGCGCTGTTCTCCTTCTGCAGCATGGTGTTCTCTCGGAACAGGTCACTGTAGCCCTCCGAGCCATCCTCCCCGATCACCCGCTTGCCCTGGGGGCACAGCAGGGAACCCCCTGAGTGCAGGGCAAGCTGGGGCACAGAGACCCACCACTGCAGC
This sequence comes from Acridotheres tristis, assembly GCA_037013685.1. Taxonomy (NCBI): domain Eukaryota; kingdom Metazoa; phylum Chordata; class Aves; order Passeriformes; family Sturnidae; genus Acridotheres; species Acridotheres tristis. Next base: position 5,318,767 of record CM072913.1, on the reverse strand, counting down.
CCCGGGGGCAACCCCAGGCTTGAGAGCTGCGACAAACCCGGGCACCAGGAAAGTCTGAGGTGAACACACAGGTGAGAGATGCTTCAGGGATGCATCCCTGCCTTACCACCCCCAAAACCTGGCCGACGTCCTGCCTTGACAGAACCTTTTTCTTAACCCTTCTGACTCCTCCTAGCAGGTACCCCTATCCAAAGGGGCAGGGGACAGGAGGCAGGAGGGCCTGTCCCAGTAACCCTGCCCCAATTCAAACACAAGGAGGGGGCTTTCTGCATCTGTCTCCACCTCCTCACCTGAGGGTCGCTCCATCAGCTGTGTTTGCCTTTGGTGGAGTTCATTTTCCTCACAGCAGCTTTGTGTGGGGCTGTGCTTGGGTGTTTGGGTGCAGTGCTGAAAACAGCACAGATCCCACAGGGATGATTTAGCTCCTGCTGAGTCAGGAGCTGTTCTGCCCCTCACCCTGACCCACCAGTGTTGGGCTGGGGGTGCACAAGGAGCTGGGGGGACACAGCTGTCCCCCACTCACCACAGGGATATCCCAAACCACATGATGTCATGCTCAGCATATAAAGCTGGGGGAAAGAAGAAGAAACAGGGGATGCCTGACGTGTTGTCCCAAGTCTCTGTTACACTTGAGGGAGCCCTGCTGGGCTGGGGATGCCTGAACACCTCCCTGTGATGGGACATGGGGAATGAATCCCTTGGTTTGCTTTACTTCTTAAACAATATCTAAACCAATGAGTTTTCTCACTGTTACTCTGCCAGTTCTCTCCCCCATCCCACCGGGGGGCAGTGAGCACTGGCTGCATGTGGTTCCCTTGCTGGCCAGGGTCAGAGCAGGCCCAGGAGCACTCACTGCCTTGTACTCCATCAGCTCCATCTGCAGCCGGGCGATCTCTGCCCGCAGGGCGCTGATCTGCTGGCTCGTCTTGTCCTGGTTCACCACCACCTTGTTCTTGATGTTGCGAGCCCGGTTCGCGTACTTGAGCGTGTTCAGGGTCTCCATGAAATCCCGGTCAGAGGGGCTCACACAGGCAATCATGATGGTTTGGCTTGGGGATGCAAGGGCAGGGTGAAAGACAGTCCCTGCACTGCTCAGCAACCCAGCAGCTGCAAACCCAGGACCCAGCATAGACCATGTGCCCCCAGACACCCATCCTGGGCCCTTCTGGGTTTTGAAACAAGGTATGAACTGGGTTCATCCCTCCCAGAGCCAGAGCACCCACAAGACCCCTCAAGCACATCACACAGCACCGGGCAAAGGAAGCCCTTCCTCAATGCCTCCCTCTTTGGAGAAGAGGCAGGGAATTCAATCCCACACTGGGCACCATCACTTGCCAAGTCCCTGTGAGGACTCAGGAAGGTTTTACACCAGCTGATTTTGCCAAAGCTGCTAATTGCACCTGAGGCTGATGAATAGCCACGGTCTTTACATCTGCAAACCCATGCCGTGCCTGGAAGAAGGCATCTCTTCCTCACTGGGCAGCCACTGGAGTCCTGAGACAGCTCCTACACAACTCCAGAGTCCCCTCAACCCCACCTGCAGGGGGACAGCCCCAGCAGCCCTCACCCCAAGCTCAGCCCCCACCTGGGACCCCCTTACCTGTTGCCCCCGAGGGAATCCTGCAGCAGGCGGGTGAGCTTGGAGTCACGGTAGGGCACGTGCACGACTTTCTTGCTCTGGTCTCCAAGGGCGCTGATGACATTCCCCAAGGCCAGCTACCAACACAAAGGGAACCCCCCCAGATTCAGCCCTGGCTGAGGGTACAGCTGCCACGTGGCCAGCATGGGGCTTCCCTTAGCCTGGGCTGCACTGAGAAGCATCAAGCCCCAGAGTGGGTTTTGTAGCTCTGATTAGCAGATCTCACCCTTTTGGGACCTGGGCACTGTGCCCAGCTGCACCCCTCCCCAGAGCACAAGTCTCCTTTGTGCTCTCACCACTGGTGCTGTGCTTCTTGCCATCAGGCACAGGCAGCACAAACCCCAGCCAAGACAGCAGTACCCCAAGAGCCCCGGGTAGCTCCAAGCAAGACCCAGGAGTGTCACAGGGTTCCCCTGGCGGGCCTTGCCTTGCCACCCCCCCATCCACCGGTGCAGCCTGGTGCCATACCAGCCCACAGTTGATGGAGATCCCTTCCTTCGCTCTCTCGCCAGTGGCACCCGTCCTCTTCAGCCTCTCCGAGCCAGCCAGGTCCACAAAGTGAAACTTGGCTGTCAAGGTCTCGTACTCAGCAGCAGGCTGGGATCCATCCAGAAGGCTGCTCACCTCCTCATTCACCTGCAACACATGAGGGCTCACCATCCCAGACTGGAGCAGGCAGAGGCTCCTTTGCCTTCACTCAGTGACAGTCTGAGCATTCACCCTCAATATCCAGTCCCTCAGAGATGGGGACAAGATCCCAAGAGCAGCTTGCTCTGAAGCATCCCACATTGGATCAGCTCACCCTCAGCTCCCATTAAATCCTAATGCTGTCTATGACTGGAAAGAAGACAGAAAAATCCCTGCTTCTCTTTGCCAGACTTCAAGCCCTCTCCCCTTCACAAGGGAACTTCATGCATCACCTAGATATAGAACCCAGGAACAGCCTGGCCATGAGGCAGGACCACATCTCACCAGCTCTGGGCGGGCACACACTCTGGTCTGGCACAGGTGAATGGTGAAGATGGCATGGGACCGGGAGCTCTGCACGTTCATCTGGGTGCTGGCAGTGGTGCGGGAAAGAGCTCCTTGTTTTAGGCACTGGATCAGCTACAACGACACCAGACAGGGAAGGAAACCTTCAAGCACCCTTCTAGGGAGTCAGGACAGACCCAGTGCAGCTCAGCAGACACACTGACCTTTCCCAGAACACCCCCAGCACTGATCTCCCATCCTGGGAGAGATCTTCCCCCACCAAGCTGTGCCCACCCAGCACATCCCTGGCCAGTGGCACCCAGCTGCCAGCCCTGCCTTGTGTCTGCCCTTCCCTCACCCACCTCATCCTGTGAGCTGATGAGGCGTGATGTGACCCCCGTGGTGTAGATGCTCCCACTGGCGTCCTCGTGGATTTTGATGTTGGATTTGCGGTGCCGTGCATCGGGGTCGCGGGTGCTGTCAAACAGGTCCAGGATCTCCTCGTTGTAGAGCTGAGCAGGGCAGGGAGTGTGGGGTGAGCAGAGGAAGCACGAGGCTGCTCAAACCTGGCACTGAGGGACTGGCAGGAGCTGCCCTCTGGCACCCTGCTGCTGCTCCCCACAGCTGTGTGTGCTCACACGTGTCTGCAGGGCTGAGCAGGCAGCTGGGCTGTGTGCAGGTGTAGGACAGGAGGCACAAGCATGTGCATGCAGAGAGGAGATGATGCACAGAATCATTCAGACTGGAAAAGGCCTCTAAGATAATCCAGTCCAGCCACTCCCCCAGCTCTGCCATGTTCACCATTAAACCTTGTCCCCAAATGCCACATCCACACATCTTCTGACCACTCCAGGGATGGTGACTCCACTGCTGTCCTGGGCCAATGCTACACCACAATTTCAGGGAAGAAATTTTTCCTAATATCCAGTCTAAACCTCAACTGGCACAACTTGAGGCTGTTTCCCCGTGTCCTGTTCCTTGTCCCTAGGAGCAGAGCTTGACCCCCATCTGGCCCCACCCTCCTGTCAAGAAGTTGTAGAGAGGAAGAAGGTCCCCCTGAGCCTCCTCCAGGCTGAGTCCCCCGATGCCCTCAGCCACTCCTCATCAGATTAGTGCTCCAGAACTTGCCATGCAAAGCTCTGAGCTGCAGTCTGGGTTGGTTTCTGCTGCCCAAACCTGTCCAGTTCCTGCTGCACACCATCTCCACTGAGCAAACATCCAGGAGCTACACATCCCCCTGACCTTCCTGGCTCACCTGGCCACACGAGCCAGTGAAACCCCACTCTCATCACAGCTCAAGGTCATCTCTGTCAGGTGGAATGGGGCTAAGGGGGACCAGGGAGTGCTGAACAAGCAGGAAAACCCTGCTGCCCCAGAGCTGACTCCATCCATATCTTAACTCTGCAGGGTCCCCTCTCAGCCTGGGGTGGAGGTACACCGCTGCCCATCTGCCCCCCTGTGACCACCATTCAGTGTCACCTCTTGCACCCACAGTGCTCTGCACTGGGTCACCCAAGGATTGCAGGTTCCTGGCCAGCAGAAGGGATCAGGTTAATCCATCCCTGGCTGTCCCAGGTGCCACCAGGCTCCTCAGAGATTTAAACCTGTTCCCAGAGTCTGCTCCCAGGAGCCAAGTCACAAGACAGGGATCAGCCAGAACAAGTCCTGTGCCCCTGCCAGGACAGCAGGGTTGGTGACCAGTGCCTGATGTGGCCATGTGCTGCTTTAGCCACGCAGGACTTCAGGACAGGCAGGAAATTGTCCCCATTTCCATCCCAGCACAAAGGATCCCTAAAGAGAAGCCCCACAAACCGAGCACAATTGGGCAGGCAACCAGGAGCTTGGCTAGGCCAAGTAATGGGAATGGGAGGACACACCAGCACTGCAGCAGCTAACAAGGGCTCTGCAGATGGAGACGTAAGTGGGAAGGATTTCTCCAGCAAGGAGGTGACGTTGGGCCCTCTCCAAGCCATCAGCATTTGAAGACACCCAGATGTGATGGCCAACAAAGCCAATGAGAGGCAAGAGCACAGCTCAAGGCCCCTCCCTGCCCATCTCCTCTGGGTGCATCCCGGGTCACAACCTCAACCAGATGAAGCTTGCTTGGGAGCTCAGCTTCACTCAGCACCACCCTGTGCTTTCTCATTGGGGCCTTTATACAGCTCCCACTTGCACCTCTTTGCTCTTTCAGCCCAGGAGCAACCCTCAGGAAAAATGCTGCCAACACATGAGGTCCATGGGCTTCCCAGGACAAACTTCTCCAGGGAATGAAGCAGTTAATAGAAGAGGCTTTTGAATAGGAGAGGTCAGGACAGAGGCAGGAGAAGATGCATTCTCAAGGTCAGAGATACAACAAAGGACATGGAAAACAGCACAGTCCTTCCTCAATCCCCCCCAAGAGTGGCACTTTCTCCTCCTCCTGTTTCACTGGGAACTGTGGTCCAAGGCAGCAAGCTATCCTTGACCTCAAACAGGGCTAAGACAGCCCAGAGCCCCTGCATCCCCAGGGGAACAAGCCATAAGCCTTTTCCCCATGCTGAGAGCTCCCTCCACCCAGCTGGTAGCCACCATGAGGTCACCAACACTCAGGTGCTGCGAGTCCCCAGTGCACCAGCACACATCCCCAGCCCCATGCTTGCCACAGGCTCCAGCTCTGCCAGGAACCAGTCAGGACAGGGAGATCTCGAGGAGCCCACGGGAGGGGAGCAAGGACAGGGCAGGGCCATGGTGTCCCCCAGCCCTCCCACACTCACCTCCAGGAACTGGGCGCTGACTTTGAACTCGGGTGCGGCCACGCCCTGGCTCTGGGCCGCTCGCTTGCGCTCCTCGATGCCGCTGAAGAGGTGGCTGATGGCCCGGGGGATGATGCCCTGCTCCTCCTCTGAGATGCTCATGTCGAAGCCGGTGCCCATGGTGTAGGTCTTCCCTGCTCCAGTCTGTGCACAGACAGGGAGGGGGAGCTGCCTGGGCCCTCCCAGGCTCAGCTCTGCCCAATGCACCCCACGTTTTCCCCCCTGCTGCTTTAGGCTCCCCAAACATCCTTGCTGAGCCGCTGTGACCCCCCAGCTCCCACACCCCCAGCCCTGCCACCCCCTCTTCCCACCCACGGTCCCCCCTGCCCCAACCAGGGACAACTCTGCTCTCTCCATACCCAGGATCTCACACACCCTCCACCTCCCTCAACCTCTGCAGGTGCCCCCTGGGATCCCAGTGCTGAGGGCAGAGCTGTACCTGCCCGTAGGCCAGCACAGTGGCATTGTAGCCCTCGAAGCAGCCCTCGATGAGCTTCCCCATACAGGTTGTGTAGATCCGCTCCTGCCACGTGTCCAGGTCAAACACGAAGTCATAGGTGAAGGCCTTGTCCTTCCCCAGCAGCACCTGGGGCTCGCCAGGTGTCACCGAGGTACAGATGTGACATCCCTCTATCTTCTCTTTGGGCAGCTGTGGGCGGATCCTATGGGAAGAGGAGCAGGCTGAGGGCAGCCCAGTGTGGCCCTGAGGATGTGAGCACAGCCCATCCTGTGATCCATGTCCTAGAGTGTGTCTAGTCCAGCACAACCAGAGGGAAAAGACTGTTCCCTCACTGGTGCAGCCTCACCTTGAGTGCTGTGTGCAGTTTTGGGCACCACAGTGTCAGAAGGACATAAAGGTATTAGGGAGGGTATTAGGGCCTTGAGGAACCATATGAGAAGGGTTGAGGTCACTTGGCCTGTTCAGATTGGACAGTCAGACCTTATCAAGGTCTGCAGCTTCCCCACAAGGAGCAGCTCTGGTCTCTGCTCTCTGTGACAGTGACAGGACCCCAGGGAAGGGCTGGAGCTGTGCCAGGGGAGGGTCAGGCTGGCTATCAGGAAAGGTTCTTCCCCCAGAGGGTGCTGGGCACTGCCCAGGCTCCCCAGGGAATGGGCACAGCCCTGAGGCTGCCAGAGCTCCAGGAGAGTTTGGACACTGCTCCCAGGCACAGAGTGGGATTGTTGGGGTGTCCTGCACAGTACCAGGAGCTGGAGTCAGTGAACCTTGTGGGTCCCTTCCAGCTCAGGACATTCTACAGCCCCTGCTGAAAACGTGGCTCATGCAGGCAGGGGACTGGCAGCACCTCTGCCTGCAGCACAGAGCATACAGGGCAGGGGATGCTTCAGCTCCTGCAGCCTCCATAACCCTGACTTGTTTGTAGCTGAGAATAGAGGCTGACACATCCCAGAAATACCACCAGACACCTCCAGGAATGAGGTGACAGGCAGGGCTGGGCACAGAGGGGGTGACAAACACAGCCTGGCCCTAGAACTGCCCCTGGACCACCAGCCCAGGCCAGGCAGCCCTGACACCTGCAATGGCTCATTCACCCTTGGTAGGGCTGGGCACAGACAGGGGCCACGGATGGCATCAAGGCAGCCCCAACAGGGACTGGGGAAGGGCCAGGCAGCCCAGCCACAGCACAGCCCACTCGATCCCGACACAGACACATCCAACCGCAGCTACAAAGGCTGGAAATGCAAAATACAATGACAAGACAGTCCTCACCGTCTGAACCAAAGCACCACCCAGCCCAAAAGCCGTCCCCAGCCTTGAACTCGAGGACGGGACCGGGACAGGCGAGGCTGTGCTGGCTCCTGGCTTGGGCAGGGAGCGTGACCCACCCATCACATCCCACCCAGAGCACTCCATCCCTGCCCGAGGAGTGTGGGAGCAGAGCAGCCGGACCTGCACAGACACTGCTGCTCTGCAGGGCTGCACAGCTCGGGCTGCGCTGCATGCACCGGCTGCAGGAAGCTGGGGGCTCCCAGGGGACTCATGGAGAAAGGAGTTTGGAGCCAAGCGCCATGCAAATAGCTCTCATTAGTGCTAATGACTGCACAGCTCCCGTCCCCGGGTGCTCCATAAACACAGCTATTAATTCCTTCCAACCACATCCCTGGCAAGCCACACCGAGGCCTGAGCAGCCGCTGTGTGGATTGGGACTCAGAACCATGGAATCCCCTCAGCTGGAAGGGACCCACCAGGATCATCCAGTCCAACCCCTGGCCCTGCACAGACACCCCCAAATCCCACCCTGTGCATCCCTGAGAGCAGTGTCCAAACTCTCCTGGAGCTCTGGGGCTGTGTCCATTCCCTGGGGAGCCTGGGCAGTGCCCAGCACCCTCTGGGGGAAGAACCTTTCCCAAAATCCAACCTGAACTCCCCTGGCACAGCTCCATACAGGAGTCTCTGCTCCTCACCCAGCCAGGAGCAAAGCCCAGGAGGGCCAAAGCCCAGGGCTGTGTTTGGGGGCACAGCCTGGCAGGGTTTGTCCCTGGCAGGGCACAGGCACCCCTGTGCTCCCCCACCCCGTGCAGCAGACCATGGGAACTGCTCTGTGCCTCTGTGGATATATTTAGCTCAGCAGCCACAATAAAAAGCAGCTTCTGATGTGCTCAGTCCCAGACTCGTTCCTGTCGCTTTCCCAGGGTTCCACCCTCCTCCAGAAAAATTATCCCTGATTTTAATTACTTTTGGAGTAAGATGATGTGCTTCCCCCATCCCCACCCTAGACATGAACAGCAACTGCAGCCCTAGGGAATGGATAGAGGAACAAACTGGAGCCACAATACGTTTGGGAATTTTTTTTCCCTCTCAGGAAAAACGAGAGCAGGTTTTCAGCAAAATATTTCTTTGTCTCTCCACTCTTCCCAGGGGCTTAAATACCTGCAAGGGGGTCTTGCAACAACATCAGCAGCAGCACTCGAGGAGTGTGCACACATGAATTTTCCACAGGGCATTTAGGAACCCACTTTGATCCTGGCCATGCTGGGCTGTTCCAGTGTCCACACACCAACACCATCTGCCTCATTCCCACTCCCGAAATCTCGGTGCCCAGACAGCTCCAAGCACCCAACAGACCCATCCCTCACCCTGGCTCTCCCAGCCAGGGGACCTGTGGGGTTGGGGAGCACCCATGTGCCAGTCCCATTATGCTCCCCCTGCCATCCTGCCCCATCTCCCCAGAGCAAGAGAGACACAGGAGATGCAGGAATCCCCCAGGAACGTCCTGCTCTTCAGGCAATTGGCCAAACATCACCCAGGGATGTCCCTGGGAGCTGCTGCCAGCTGGTGGATAAATACTACCGAGTCTGCTATGAGAGTGGGATGAGTGGAGCAAGAGGGCAAGGATGGGCACCAGCTGCCAAAACTCACGTGGGAAAGCACAGAGACATGACACAGCATCATGGAGGTCTTATGTAGCCACCAGGAGACATCTCAGAGGGTTTCTCTAGGCCAGTGCAGCTGCTCCCCCTGCACCAGATTGTTGCACCCCTGCCCTCTCAGGAATCCCACCAGGCTGGGACCTGGGCAGCATGAGACCCTGGCTGGGTTAGGGAGGTGTTCACATGTAGTTCCAATGGCACCATGACACCTCCTCCAAATACACAATCATGGAATTGTTTAGATTGAAAACATCCTCTAAGATCACCAGGTCCAACCATTCCCCCAGCTCTGCCATGTCCCCAAGTGCCACACCCACACATATTCTGAACACTCTCAGGGATGGTGACTCCCCCACTGCCCTGGGCAGTCTGTGCCTGACCACCCTATCAAGGAGGAAATTTTCCCTGATATCCAAGCTAAACTTCCCCAGGACAACTTGAGGCCATTTCTTCTTTAGCTGGGAGCAGAGCTCAATCCCCACCTGGCTCCCCCCTCCTGTCAGGGAGTTGTGCAGAGCCACAGGGTCCCCTCTGAGCCTCCTTTTCCCCAGGCTGAGCCCCTTTCCAGCTCCTTCAGCTGTTCCTGCTGCTCCAGACCTTTCTCCAGCCCCTCAATGTCCTTCTTGTGAGAGTTCCTCAGGATTGGAGATGCCTCAGCAGTGTCCAGCTCAGAGGGATGGGCACTGCCCTGGTCCTATGGCTGGTACAAGCCAAGCCCCACTGGCCTCCATGGGCACACCTGGGCTCATGGTCATCCAGCACTGACCAGCATCCCCCAGGTCCTTTCCTGCCAGCAGCTTTCCAGCCAAACATGACATTTACCCACAGCACCAGCCCGGGCTCTGTCCTTGTTCCCAGCCCCAGCTGGCAATGCTGGGGGAGGTCACAGTGGCTGCCAGCCTCTGTCTGAGCTTCCCATGTTCTCCAACAAAGATGAGCAACTTTGGTAGCCATAAAGTCACCACCTGAGTGTGTTCTGGCACTCCTTGTCCCTGCCACTACCAAAAAAGATCCTGGCCACATGCTGTCTGTTCATAGGTCCAGAAGAACTGTGTGTGGTGCTGTCAGGGTCAAACCTGTGATTGATGGAGATGCTCCCTCACCTGCCAGCCTGTCTTGGATTGCAATGCAGATGTAACCAGCAGTGTGTATTCTGTCACCAGCTGTTAAACCAGCTAGGGCAGTGTTCTTTATATTTCCCACAGCCCATCCTCCCTCCAGGAGATCTCTCCTGTCCATGGCCATGCAGTCCCAGGGCAGGGCTGATAAAATTCCATCATCCCATCGGGAGATGCTCCACCCAGGGGGAGGAGCCAAGCATTTCCTACCCAGATCAAAGGTGAGATTTGGAACAGCAGAGCAGCCTTTTCCCACTGGATCCCAGAGGAAAACCAGAGCCTTCCACATCATCCCTGGAGCTTTGGAGGAAAACTGCACCTTGTGCAGGAGCCCTGCTCCAGCAGAACCACATCTGTCACTGCAGGAGGATGCAGCCACCATGGAATGGGACTGCACCAAGCCCTGACTGACTGATGGGGTGTCAGGCTGGATTCTGACTCTGTCAGTGTTCTGTTGTTTTGTATTACTGTATCATTATTTTGATTTTCCTAGTAAAGAACTGTAATTCCTATTCCCATATCTTTATCTGAGAGCTACTTAATTTCAAAATTATAATAATTTGGAGGAAGGGTGTTTACATTTTCCATTTCAAAGAGAGGCTCTTGCCTTCCTCAGCAGACACCTGTCTTCCAAACCAAGACACAGCCAACCTGTTCCACACCTGGTCATGAGCCACCAGCCCTGAGGACAGCTTGTGCCAACCAATGGGACCCACAGCAGAGCCAAACACATGGGGGTGTCCTGGCCTACAGGACTGGGACACCAAGAGCCCTGCTGCCCTCCTGAGAGCCCATGACACAGGCTCCTGTTATGTGACAGGGAGGACCCTACCTGTTAAATGGCAGCCAAAATTAACCAACAGCTCACCAGCAAGGTGCTGCCTTCCACCCTCCAGCTTGGCAGGAGTGACCTAAGCTTTCCCTGACAGTCTGTGCCCAGCCAGCCCCACACTGGCACTGGTGACCACCTCTGCCCAAAGCTGGCACAGGGAGGACACAGCCTGCCCTGAGGCCAGAAACTTGCTCAGTGTTCATCTTCCTCCTGCCCAGAGGAATACAGCAGCCTCAGCACAGGCAGCATCCCAGGAAGGAGAAAGGCAGCAGGACCACGGCCACACCAACACCACTCCTTGCAAAGTGGACAAGGAATGGAAAGCCAGGACAGAGCTGCACGGCCCCAGCCAAACGCTCCTGCCAAGAAAACCTTCCCAGGCAGCCAGTGCAGCAGGCAGGAGGTGGAGATGAACACACAGAGGAGCAGGCAGGGGTGCAGAACATCCCTCTGCAGCCGGCAGCTCCCGCTGGGGCGATGACGGGCGGCACAGCAGGAGCCTGATCCAGCCTCAGCATCCAAGGCATCAGCACGAGCCGGGCGTGCCAGGAGAGCTGCAGCCACACAGGGACACGCACAAAGGGGACCCTGGCTGGAGCGTCTCCATCGCTCCCCCGGCCATCCCTGCCAGGCTGGCAGGCTCTGAAAGCACCGTCTCCATGGCTGAGCTGCCAGGGACACCGAGCATCTGGGAGGAGGGTGGGGAGCGGGTCCTGCCACCCGAGGGGCAGGAGCTGAGGCACAGGAGCTGAGGCAGCACAAAGGCTGGGCTGCTCTGCACTGCTGCCCCATGCCAGGCCCGGGGAAGCGGAGGAGGGGCTGGCAGCCAGGTGCCAGGTGGGCACTGTGAGGCAGCTCCACAGGCAGGGTCAGCCCGGGGATCCCTGATCCTAGCAAGCACGGAGATGGGATCTCCTCATCCCAGCACCTCAAGCCCTACAAGAGGTAAGAGGATGGATGGGGTCGACTGGGCACAGTCAGAATCCCCAGGTCAGGGCTGCACACACCACCAGCCTCCAGTGCTCTGCAGGGAGGCTGTCAGGCTGTCTCCTTACACAGCCTGGCTGACATGGACTGCTGGATTCATGTCCTCCTCACCCAACTGTCTCAGCTTCCTGTCTCCCAGCCCAGCACCATGGCAGCCCCAAGGGGCTCACAGCATCCTTTGGCCCCCAAGAATTTTGCCAAAGCCATGGCAGCACAGTCCCACAGCCCTCCAGCACTGAGCCAGAGCCACGACAGCCCCACCCCACCAAACTGCCTGTGGGCACACACCATCCTGCTGAGACACAGCTGCCCTGTGCAGGGGCAGAGGGACCCAGACCCATCCCCCAGGATCACCCATGTCACACAGGGACTGTTCCACCTCGCAGAGAGCCTGAGAACACACACCTTCCAACATTCCCCAGTGCTGTCAGGGGTTTGTAGGGCAGCTGTTCACAGGCTGGGGGGGGTCACAAAGAGCTCCTGTCCCTCCATGACCTCTCTGCAAGCTGCCTGCAGACCCTACAAAGAGCTGTTCCTCTTCCCTCCCAGGGAGGCTGCCCAGCCAGGAAGGGCTGCTTGCCCAGGGAGCAGAGCCAGAGGGCTGGAGAGTGATGGGTGGAAGAGCTCCATGGGATTTTCCCTCTCTGTGCCAGGCCCCAGACGCTCATAGCCACTACTTCTTGTCCACCTCGTGTGCAGAGGGGCAAGGCTGCCCACTGCAATGCTGCTGAGGCACTGCCCCCCGCCCAGCCACGGGTGTGGGCTGGCAGAGCTGGAGCTGCCAGACCCCACCAGGGGCACAGCCCAGCCCTGGGAGCCTGTCAGGACAGGTGGGCTGGGCAAGCCCAGACAGCACCTGGCTCTTCTCCTCCCCACACTGCCTGCACTCCTGCTCCTGTCTCTGTTCCCACATCCCCTGTGCTCACCCCGCATCATCTGCATTCACCCCATTTCCCCTCCCCACATGACCTTGCATTCACCCCACTCCCATCCCCATATCCCCTATGCTTGCCCTTCTCCCATCCCCACTGCTGCCATGGCCCCATCTCTGTTCCCTGTGCCAGCAGTCCCCTCCAGCCTCCCCAGCATCAGAGCAGCAGGAGCAGCTGCCCAGCAGCCCAGCCCTGCCCACAGCCCCCGTGCCAGCCTCTCTGTCCTCTCTGCTCCCCGCCTGCTCCACTCTGCTCTGCCCCAAGCCTGCTGTCCCTGCTCTGCTGCAATCCCACCGAGCAGCCCAGGCAGCCAGGAGGAGCAGCTCTCACACCCTCCAATGCTCTCCCAGGACATCTCATGGGTCAAGGACAGCCCAGGTATCACAGACCCAGCAGGTGAGGTGCTGTGTGGGGCACTCAGCATGGCCAAGCAGCTCCACAGGGCAGGATCAGAACAAAGTGCTCCAGGTTTTCCCACATATCCAGGCCAACATGTCAAGCATGGATGGATGGATGGGGCTGCCTGCCCTCCCCAGTGGCTCCCCAGCCCCAGATCCCATAGGAGAATCTGCCCCCTTGCCTGGGAAGGGATCTCCTAGCCCCACTCCCCCTGAGCATGGGGACCTGGGAGAAGGCTGGCTGCCAGGGCTGCCTCTCTGCACACAGGTTATATTGGACACAAATCAAGACAAAGTTCAGCATTTAATTACCACAGCAGGGAAGTGGCTCAGCAATCAGAGAAAATTGAATCAGGCTCCCTGGAGACTGCCAGGTCTGGTCAGCAAACAGTCCAATTAAGAGATATAGCCAGGCACCTCCCAGCAGAACCAAGCCCAGCACAGAGCCCCCCACACCACTGTGCCCAGTCAAACCCTGCCAAGGCAGTGGGTGCCACAGCCAGCACGACTAGATCTGCACTGGGGCAAGACAGAGCTCCTGGGCAGCCTGGGACACCCCACAGAGCTGGGGTGCACCCAGAGGCCACTGGGCACAGCCTAAAGGGGGGACATGCCTCTACATCCATCCCCCAAGGAAAGCCACCCCAACAGCACCCAGCCTGCTCCTCTGCAGAGCAAGCCTTACACCCCAGAGCCCCCTGGGCTCACCCTAATCCCACCACTCCAGACTTTCCCAGGCTTAGGGAAACCTTTAAGTCAGGCCGTGGCAGGCACCATGTGCTGCTCATTAGCTCTGGCAGGAGCACGAGGCTGTGACTGCACCATCTGCTCCATGCTGAGAGCAGGGATGAGGGACATGCTGCCTGCACAGCCAGCACCAGGGACACCCAGCCCCAGCAGGGCCCAGGGGATGCAGGAGCCAGCCCAGTTTGGGATCTCCCTGGGCTCCACCTTCATCCCCATCAGTGACTGGGATCAGCCCAAGGGGAACACGAGGATGTTTGCGAACAACAGAGCCAGGACAGTCACCTGTAAAGGGGTGCAGAGTCACCAAATCCCAGGTGGGGTGGGAAACACACGTGTGACAGCACACGTGATGTGCCACATGCCCCAGCAGGGCCCCAGCTCCCCTCCAGCCATGCAGGAACAGCCCCAAAAACACCGGCTCAGCAGCAGTATTGGCAACTGACAGGAGTTAAAGGAAACCACCATTCAGCAATAGACCCTGGGCCTGCCGGGCCATCAGCCTGATCCTGTGCAGCACAGGAATCCCCCAGGTCTGATGGAAACAGATGGACACTTCCCCACCCTACTCTGCACCCCAGCATGAGGCTCCCATTTCCTCCCAGCTCAGTAAATCACACCCACGGGATCTCTCCCTTTCCCAGGTGCCCCTGCAAGGTGTCCATGTCCCACTTCCACCCCAGCACCACTATGGTGTGTCCATACTGGAGATAAGGCTTCCCTAGAGCCAGCTTCCCAGTGCACTCCAATAGCCACTGGGGAAACAACAACCTGACCTTGGCACAAGATTCTGCAGAGCAAATTTGCCCACAACACCTGGGAGCAGGTGGCACAAAAGAGGTGTTTCTCCAGCCCCTCCCCAAAATACAAATAAATGCCAAGCCCTTGGCCAGCAGGATGGGAGATGCTGTGAAGTACCCAGGAGCAAACCCAGGCCCTCACCTGGGCAAGGAACAGGGAACTTTTGGACCTAATGTCTCCCTCAGACAGGAGGGAAATCCCTGAAATAATGGATGAGCAGAGACCACAGCACCACGGACAGATAGACCCTCCCTCTCTCTGCCCCAACTGGAGGGGCTGGGTTGTGCTTTCCACTGGGCCAGGGAACTCAGTGCTTGAAGGCTAGGGGAAGAGGAGGAGCAGGACTTCAGCTCCCTGCCAGCATCCCAGACCAGAGCAGGGATGGAAACACCTCACTCTGCCAAAAGTTGGGTAGGGGCAGCGGGCAGAGAGGTGCCCACAGCCCCTCACAGCCCCATGGGGCAGCTGGACCACAGGACAGCAGAGCTTGGCACCAGGCTCCACTACAGCAAGAAATCTTTCCCAGCCATGTCAGGCTCCAAGGAGCTGCAGAGCAGGGAAAGGGATTGCACTGGAATGCCCAAGTCCTCGGGCTCAGCTCCAAACCCTCCACTGGGGCTCATTTCTCCTGGGGAAATGGGGGTAATTACTGTGTGGCATCCGTGTGGAGAGAGCAGAGGGGCAGATTCTGAGCAAGATGGGGCAGCAGGGCAGTACCGGGGGGACACAAGCACATTCCAGGGCAGCACTGGACTGGCTCCTGCTCTGTCCAGACAGGGAAGGGGTGGTGGCATGTGCCAGTCACTGTCCCTTCCAGCAAGCCAAAGCAAAACCCATCAGCAGCTGCCCAGGGTGCAGAGGCAGCCCCTGCAGACTGATCTCCTGCTGCACGTCCCAGAGGCAGCTGCCCTCACAATCCAGCACATCCCAAATCTGCCGGCTGTTTAAGCAGTGGCATGGAGTGTTTTGACAGCCTCCAGCAGGAAATAGCCCTGTGGGACCACCGGGGCCAGCCCCCACCCCCAGCAGGAACAGCAGCACAGCCACTGGCCAGGGCTGGCTCTGGGATTCTCATTGGGCTCACAGAGGATATCGCCTTCCCTCCCCTGGGGCCAGGAGCCATGTTTCTGACAGCTTTGTTTGGGGCTTCATCCGCAATTTTCTCCTGCCTCCAATTTCACTGCTGAGGCAGCAGCTGGCCCCATCCTCTGCCGGATCTTTGGGAGGCCCTGGCTCCCGAGCTCCCGAGGCTCCAGGGTGCTCAGTAAATCCCCGGCCATGGGTGATGTGTGCAGGCACCCACACCCTCCTCAGGCTGCTCTGCTGTGGGTGCTGGCACATCCGGGGGGAGCGCGGGGTGCAGCCCTGCTCCCCCCCCATCCCGTGTCGAACATTTCCGCTGTAAAAGCCGATTGAGTGGCTGACTCAGCGGCTGGAGGCAGGCACAGAGCCCCCTGCACACACACACCTGGGCCCAGCACTGCCCCAGAGCCCAGCACTGCCCCAGGGCCCAGCGCTGCCCCAGAGCCCAGCGCTGCCCCAGAGCCCAGCGCTGCCCCAGAGCCCAGCACTGCCCCAGAGCCCAGCGCTGCCCCAGAGCCCAGCACTGCCCCAGTGCCCAGCGCTGCCCCAGTGCCCAGCACTGCCCCAGGGCCCAGCGCTGCCCCAGTGCCCAGCGCTGCCCCAGAGCCCAGCACTGCCCCAGAGCCCAGCGCTGCCCCAGAGCCCAGCGCTGCCCCAGAGCCCAGCGCTGCCCCAGTGCCCAGCGCTGCCCCAGAGCCCAGCACTGCCCCAGAGCCCAGCGCTGCCCCAGAGCCCAGCGCTGCCCCAGTGCCCAGCACTGCCCCAGGGCCCAGCACTGCCCCAGAGCCCAGCACTGCCCCAGTGCCCAGCGCTGCCCCAGGGCCCAGCACTGCCCCAGAGCCCAGCACTGCCCCAGGGCCCAGCACTGCCCCAGAGCCCAGCACTACTGCCCCAGGGCCCAGCGCTGCCCCAGAGCCCAGCGCTGCCCC
Organism: Acridotheres tristis; assembly: GCA_037013685.1. Taxonomy (NCBI): domain Eukaryota; kingdom Metazoa; phylum Chordata; class Aves; order Passeriformes; family Sturnidae; genus Acridotheres; species Acridotheres tristis. Next base: position 5,302,150 of record CM072913.1, on the reverse strand, counting down.
AGTGCCCAGCGCTGCCCCAGAGCCCAGCACTGCCCCAGAGCCCAGCGTGGTGCCCAGCTCGCCCTCCAGGCTGGGCAGCCACCGTGTCCCTGCCCTCTGGAACACACAGCCCTGGCTCACAGCAGGCTGCAGAGCCCCACAGGGAAAGCAGAGCAGCAGCAGTGTCTGGGTGGGTTCAGCCCAGCAGCACAACAGCCACAGGACGGGGCTGGGGCCCTCTGCCATGGCTGAGCTGCCCCCAGGAGGTGCAAAAGCTGGAGAGAAAGGGGCTGGGGTGCCCACAGCCGTGGTTTGCCAGGGCAGCACCCTGAGGATACAGCAGCCTCCTGAGATCTTTCCTTCTGGGGATCAGGGCTGCCCCCTGACCCTGCAGGTAGAGATAGAGCACCCCAGGGCTGTGCCCTAAGCAGGACGGGCCGCTCCCCTCCCCCCTTCCCCTCCCCCTCCAGCAGACAGTCACATCCCATGCCTTGGGGTGGAATTGATTGCCTTATCTCTCCCTGCACAGCCCTGTACCAGCTGAGCACAGCCAGGCCAATCCCAGCCAAAGCTGGCAGGAGACCGTGCCCCCCAGGACCACCAAAGGGTCTCCAAGCCACAGCAGCAGCAGGGGATGAAGGGCAGCAGGTACCAGACGTGTGCCCTCCCTCCCTCTCCCACTGCAGCCCTTGGGCAGCACGGACAGTGGCACAAATTGAGCTCACACCACCTTTCCAGCTGGACCCAAATCCATCCCAGAAGAGCTGATGTGAAAGGGCTACAACTTCACTTCCTCGGTGACTGACCCCAGCTGGTGCCAGACACTTTGGATTCACAGAAAGCCTCCCAGAGGCAGAGAGCCCCAGCCAGGAATCCCATGTGGCACTAGAGATGCCAGGACCCTGGCAGGGCTGGAGCTCAGCTGATCCCACCATCAGGTCTTTGCCAGCTCAGTCACTCGGCTGAAGCAGCCCCAAAGGCGATGAGGGGAGGGGGGCTCTGAGCAGGAGCTGGGAGTCACTCCCCAGCCAGCAAGGGGCTGTCAGTGTGGGCCACAGAGCATCGCAGCAGGAGTGTCTGTGAGAGCAGCAGGGCACTGGAGGTTGCAGAGTTTAAATAAACTTGAAATACGACTCAACTTCCTTCCCCAATTTCACAAGCTCCGTTTCCTGCGTCTCCTCAGCAGGCCAGGCATGCTCAGTGCCAGAGGCAGCTCTGGCACAGGGGATGCCACTGTCTCTCAAAAGAGCCAGCCAGTGTGGAGGTGCCCTCAGGGAGCAGCTCTGCAGCCAGCCAGGCCACTCAGGCCTCCAGCCAAGGAGTTTAATGACTCTGGGGGTCAATACATGCCATCAGCCCTTCCTGACACTGCAAAACTGCTCTGCTTCCTGCAACCAGCACAGCGAGTGCCACTCCCCGGCTCACTGTGGCTGCAGGAGCTGGCAGCACCTGTCTGTGATCCCGGAGGGGCTGTGGGGAGAGGGGCTGCTGAGCCTCAGGGCACAAACCTCAAATTTCTGTCCCAAGCCTCCAATCAAGGCTGTGCTCCTAGACAGAGAGCAGGATGGGGAGCTGCTGCACCGGCTGCATTGCAGCCACCCGTTTGAAGGTCACCTCCAAGAAGGAAGCAGCGGCTGCTGTCTGAGGAGGGCTGGCCCCCAGGATGGCTCAGCACCATGGTGGCAGGAGCAGCTTCCTGCCCAGACCGCTACCCAGGCGCTGTGACTGCAGCACAGCTCAGCCCTGCCGGCTCCTCCCCGCCCCAGGAGACACAAGTCACCCTCCGGGCTAAGGGGCAAGCAAAGGCAGACCCTGCTGGCAGGGAGGGCGAGGGCCAGGGCAGGATCCAACCCTGCCCTTGCAGGCAATGCAGGTACAAGGTACAGGAACAAATCAGCCCCTGGGCCTGCATTTCCTCCTGCTGGCAGCAGCGCTGCCGCAGGTACCGGCCATTTCCCTCCCAGCACGAGGAAAGCCTCAGTAATGTCCCCACACCACAACTGGTGGCTCAGCACCCGGGTTCTTTGGAGCCCAGTGCAAATGGGGCAGACAAGGGTCTCGAGGAGGAGATGGGAGCAGCGAGGGTGACAGTGAAACACCACAGCATCCTTCCTGCCTTCTGCCAGACCAAGGCAATCAGCAGGAACTGGGATGCACAGATCCAGCATCTCTGTTCAACTGTCCCTACTCCTCCCACCCCAAGGGCTCTGTGGGACCACAGAGATGGGCCCTGATGGCTGTGGCACCTCTTGACATGAGCTGTTTGACCCCAGCAGACAGCACTGAATTCCACCAACACCAGCATCACTTCCCAGTGTCCTTGGCCCTTCCCCAGCTCCCACCTCCCTCCCACCAGCAGCACAGACACAGAGACCCTAGAGAAATACACACAGACCCCAAAGAAACAGCACAGCTGGCCCATTCATGTTATTATCAAGGGACAAAAGGGGAGCTTTGATCCGTGTCCTGCTGCATCCCAGAAACATTCAATCTCCTCTGTGCTCTGATGACTGACAGAGGTGGGATCCAGGGCAGGTTTACTTCAAGACTCTTAGAGAATCCTGCAGCCCGGCTGCTCTACCAGCAGGGTGTCACCAGCACTGACAAAGGAAAACCTCGCTCTGTTCCAGGTCCAGGACAGGAGGAGACCCAGCCCCAGCCCCCCGGGACTGCAGTGGCAGAAAAGGTGGGTGGTCTGCAGGGAGAGCAGTTCAGCCCTTGCACACTCAGCTCAGCATCAGAGCCACCTTCCTGCACGGCACCACGACCTGATGGCTTTGTTTTGCAGCCTCCTTGCTCCCAGCCCTGCTCCTTTGTCCTCCCGACTCACCTCCAGCACCACATCCCCCCATCTGCCCAGCTCCCAGCAGCTGCACTGAGTGGGATGTTGGCTCAGTCCCTCAAGCAAGGGGTGCAAGAGGGTTGGAGCTCTCCCCCCTCCCCGGTTCCTCCCGATGGCCGCTCCAGCCCCACTGCAATGCTGCATACCATCACCTCCCCGCTGCTGTCCCCTACCCAAGCACCAGCCGGCCCAGGACCCAGCTGCTGGAAGGGACCTGGGGGATTAGGAGAGCCCAGCAGAAACGACCCCACAGCCGCCATGCCGCGGGGCACACACCCCATCTCCAGCATGATGATAAAAGGCATCATCTCGAGAGAAATGCAGGATGGAGACGGGAAGAGTCTGGCCAGGAGGAAATCTCCACCCCCATGGTCAGCATTAACTCGGTTCCCGGGCCAGTGTCCTGGCACAGACACTGTGTGTTGGCACAGCCCTCCCTGCCCCTGTGCAGCCCCCCCAGCAGGGGCTGCCGTCACTCCTGCAGCTCCCCCATCCTTCACGGCCACAGCCTGGCCTCGACCCTCGGCCTCCCGAGAGGAGAATGGCAAAAAACCCCCTCGGGCTGCTCCCAGGGCGAGCAGGATGGAGGGGCAGGGGGAGTGGGAGGTGTGGCGGTGCACACACACACGCGTGCACACGCACACAGCCCCGCACATCCGCGTGCACCCGCACACACAGCCCCACACCCACCCGCTCTCCCTCCATCACTGCCGCTGCACCAGCAGCATCTTTTGTGCTCCCGCTCCGACCAGGCAGGGCGGGCAGTGCCCTGCGAGCCCCGGCACAGCCCCCGCTGCCGCCAGCCCCCGGCTGCCCGTGCCGGCGGGGACACCGGGGACAGAGCGGGGGGAGGCACGGCGTGTCCGGCCGGGCGGGACGGGCTGCAGGGCCGGGCTCCGCCGGGGTCCCATCCGCTCCCGCACCACGGGCCCGGCAGATGCGGTTGCCCCGGCACGGGGATGGGGTGAGCGGGGCCGGCCGGTCCCTTCCCCCTGTGGCAGGGTCCCGAGCCGGGCAGGGTCCCGCGTGGCCGCTCCGTGGGATTCACATTCCCTCTTTCCGTGGGGACTCCTTCCTCCCGAGGGGCAGGGAGCGGCACAGCCCCGCCGCCGCGCACCGGCCCGGCATGGCGCTCACAAAGACCAGGGTGACACAGGGGGGTGTCACCCGTCCCCGCGGGGCTCGGCCTCGCCCGGCCCACGCCCCCCGAGCTCCCGCAGCCCCCCGAGCCCCGGCGGGCTCGGATGCCGCCAGCAGCCCCTGTGTGAGGTGCGGGTCTGCAGGCGCATTGTTCCCAGCACAAAGGACACCGAGATACCGCATCGTTCCCACCACCCAGCGGGGGGCGCGGGCAGGGAGCCCCCACAATGCCCGGCATCCTGGTGACACTTCAGACGGGCAAAGCCACCCGCGCAGCGCCGGGAGCTGCCCAGGCTGGGGCACTCGCCGGCTCTGCAGGTGGAGGGGCCGAGGGTCCCAGCCTCGGGGGATGGCGGGCGGCGGGGGCGGGTGCAGGGAAGGCAGCGCCGGGCTGCGCGGCGCGGGAGCCGGCGGGGAGCGGCGGGAGACTCCCGAAACGGTGGGGAGCGGGGGGTGGGGAGGAGAGTGGCGGGGCCGTGGGGGGTGCGGCAGATACCGGCCCGGGGGGGTCTCACTGCCCCGGGGGGGAGTCAGAACCGACCGGGCACCCACCAACCCCCGCCTCGCACCCGCAGCGGCAGCGCCCGCCCCGCCTTTCGCCATCGATCCCGGGCGCAGCGAGCTCCGCGCGGCCCCCCGGACGCACAGCCCTCCCCCGCGGGGAGCACCGATCCCCGCACTCACCTCACGGCCACCTTGACGCAGCTGTCCGGGGCCGCCATGGCCCCGCGCCGGCACCGCGGCCGCCGCTGCCCCGGAGCATCCGCGGGGCGGGAGGGGCGGGGCCGCCGAGGGGGCGGGGCCGGGCCAGGTGCGGGGCGGGGCCTGGACGGGTCACGCCCCCAGGGACGGAGCCAGGGCACGCGGCGGAGGGCGCGGGATCCCGCTCGGAGCCGGGACGGACACACGGATACACCGTCAGGGACAGGGACACACGGACACACCGTCAGGGACAGGGACAGGGACAGGGACACACGGACACACCGTCAGGGACACGGACACGGACACGGACACATGGACACACGGGCACACGGACACGGACAGGGGCACACAGATACGTGGGCACACGGACAGGGACACACGGACAGGGACACATGGACAGGGACACACGGGCACACGGACACACGGACACATGGACACACGGACGCGTGGGCACGAACAGAGACATGTGGACACACAGACACATGGGCACATGGACAGGGACGGGGCACACGAAAAGGAACACAGGGACACGGACGCACGGACACATTGGACACACGGCCAGGGGCACACGGACACATGGATACAGACACGGACACACGGGCACACGGACAAGGAAGGGGCACACGGACAGGGACGCACGAGCACACAGACACGGGCAGGGACAGGGACACGCGGACACATGGATACACAGACACTGAGACACAGACACATGGACACACGGACAGGGACACACGGACACACAGACAGGGACACACGGACGCATGGGAACACAGACACGGGCACACAGAGACACGGACATACGGACAGGGACAGGGACACACGGACACAGGGACACGCGGACACATGGATACACAGACACTGAGACACAGACACACGGACAGGGACAGGGACACATAGACACACGGACAGGGACACACGGACACAGGGACACGCGGACACATGGATACACAGATACTGAGACAGACACATGGACACACGGACAGGGACACACGGTCACGGGCACACGGACACACGGTACACAGACACACGGACACACGCACGGACGGACACACGGACACAGCTCTCACTCATCCCCATTCACCCCCACACTCCCCAGCCCCTGCTGCCCTCTGCCGGGTCAGCGCTGCCGCCTGCGCTCATTGACCGGGGCTGTGCCCGCGCTTCCCCGGGCTGTACCGGGACTGTACCGGAGCTGTACCCGGGCTGTACCGGGGGCTGTACCGGGACTGTACCGGAGCTGTACCCGCGCTTCCCCGGGCTGTACCGGGACTGTACCGGGACTGTACCGGGGCTGCACCGGGGGCTGTACCGGAGCTGTACCGGGACTGTACGGGGGCTGCACCGGGGGCTGTACCGGGGCTGTACCGGGGGCTGTACCGGGGGCTGTACCGGGGCTGTACCGGGACTGTACCGGGGGCTGTACCGGGGGCTGTACCGGGGGCTGTACCGGGGCTGTACCGGGGCTGTACCGGGACTGTACCGGGGGCTGTACCGGGGGCTGTACCGGGGGCTGTACCGGGGCTGTACCGGGGGCTGTACCGGGGGCTGTACTGGGGCTGTACCGGTGCTGTGCCCGCACTTTCCCGGGCTGTACCGGGAGCTGTAGCGGGGCTATAGCAGGCTGTACCCTGTACTGGCTCCATCCCAGGAGCTGGTATTGGGAGGCTGGCGAGTGAGACACATCCAGAAGCAATCAGGGAGCAGGACTGGAGACAGACAAGCACTGGGGAGCTGAAGGAGTCCCTGTTGCAGCTTTCCTGATTGAATTCACGTTGCTGGGGTTGATGGCAGCCAGACACAGAGAGGCCCTGGCTCTGCAGAAGAAAGCATCTTCCAGCGGTGTGGGACCTACAGGGCACTCCCAGCTCTGCAGGCTGGTGTCAATGTCAGGGCAAATAGCAATGGAGCATGAGGACAAACTGAGGCACACAGAGGTTTCTTTTGAGGAGCCCAGGCTGTATCCCCGAGAGAGGGATAGCGGTGTGGCTAACAGCTGGTGGCCAACAGCTAGTGAGGCAGTGCTGTGCCCAGCACAGAGTCCAGCACCTGCCCTCTGCTCTGAAGTCTGGGTCCCTTCACCCCATCTGCTCCTCCCAAGGTGCCAGGACATGGGCCATGTGTGCACAGGACGCTGCATCCTGCGGGAGCTTCTCAGTTCTGCTGGGATGGGTAAGTCCCAGGACACCTTATGCTGGTACAAAATCATGGGGATGAGCAGGACATGGCCAGTCTGTCTTCCTGCAAGGATGTGAGGAGCTCGTATTCCTCTTTCTTTGTCCCATGTTTGCAAGGACAGCTGGTGCACGGTGCAGTTCCCACCCAGAGCTGCTGGTTTTCCTGAGGGTGGACTCTTCCCCACTGAAGCTCCAGGCAGAGAGGGGCAGTGACTGTGCCATGGTGTTGCTCTCTTCCTACTCTCACCCACATGCCAGCTGTACCACAAATCACATCTGTCCCCCAGTTCAGCTAGAATCAGCTTAAAGAAAGACACACCACACATCTCAGATGGAGCAAATCATGGCCTGTGCAGCCCCAGACTGCAGGAGAGGGTGCAGAGGCCCCACTACAGTGGTATTGGCCCCACTATAGTGTAACCCTTTATGTTTAGACTCTCCAGTGACACTCACGTGTCTTGGCAAGTGATACACGCAGTCCTGCACCTCCCTAAACCCACCAGAAGACCACAACCACTCACCCCATAGCATGTCCTTGACATCCCCTGGTAGAGCAGCTGCCAGAGCCGAGCTGCCACCCCCTGTGCACCTCCAGCAGCAGTGTGTGTGTGAGGCTGTGAGTGTGAAGGGGTGTAGGTCCTGTCCCAGAGCAGTTTCCCCCACACCATCCATCTCTGCTGGCTGCATGCTGTGGGTGAAGCTGCACTGCCATGGGCAGGCTCCAGCTGGAACTCAGGCAGTTCCCTTCACTGAGTTCATAAAAGCCATGCTGGGGAGCAGGCTGGCTCATTGATCTGCTCCTCCCCTGGGACCCATCCAATCTCTGCATTTTAATATATATTAGCTGATCAAGAGCCCCCCAGTTCCCAGTTAGGCTGGGCTGGGGGCCCTTGGGAGCCAGATCCCACTGAAGAGCTGGGCTGGGAGATGGGGCTGCTCCAGTGCTCAGCACCCAGATCTCATGGGGGGCACCTGGACCCCCAGGGCAGCCCAGAGAGGAACAACCTCGGCTGCTGCTCAGCACCAGTGAGGCAGTGCTGGGAGTGCTGCAGGAACAGCTCCACACTCTCCTGGCCCGGGCCAGGACTGAATGGGCTGAATGAGTGACTGGGATGGACGCCTGACCCCCAAGAGCACAGTGTGGAGATAGTGGAATGGGCAGAAATGGCATCACAGTGTCCAGTTCTCCTCTTGGCCAGCCCCAGGACTGCTGTCCCAGCCTGAACATGCTTTCACACCTCTGCCCCATCCCCAGTTTCACACACAGCTGGGACAGGGAGCCAAGAAGACCCCAGACCCCATTTTGCTGCCCAGCCCCTGGCACATCTCCTCCTCACAGGCCAGACTTGGCTGCAGGCAGGAGGCTGCAGGCTCCAGCACAGACATGAAGATGCAGGGTCCAGCCGCTGGGATATCAGGAGATCCCCAGAACTTGGCAACCTCGAAAGGCCTGGACTGGAGGCTGCCACGTGAATCACTGCCAGCTCTGGTTACACGTGCATTTACAACTCCCTCCACTGGCTGTGCAGGCAGGGTGGCAGAGGAAGGAGGGGAGGGCCACCCAGAGTCACACAGCAGGAACACTTTAATGACCTGTCCAGCTCTTGCAAGACCCTGCTGGATCAGCATTGTCCTGTTCTGCACCAACATCCCAGAGGCTTGTCCCAGAAGTAATACCACAGCTGGCCAGAGTGTCTCAGGACCCCAGGCAGAAGCAGGAACAGTGTGGCTCTGCTCCAGCACCCCCTGTGACAGGACCCTGGGCTGCTGCAGCTCACAGGCGAGTGGCTGTGATGGTCTTTTGGGAGGGAGCTGCTCTGAGTCCTGGGGATCTGCCTGGTGGCACAGCTGAGGTGTCCAGTGGAGCAGAGCCAGTTTTTGTGCCCTGCAGTGTTTCTCTTCCCTTTAGCAGCTCCACAGCTGCTTTCTCCATTTCATCCATCTCCAACTGGCTGCTGGCTGCCATCTCATCCCTGGCCACTGCTAGGAACGATGAGTCACGGGCCAGAGCCCCAAGGCCTCCGGAGATCAGAGCCTGTGCAGGAGATGAGAGCACAGCCTGGGTGCTCAGCCTGGGGAGCTGCCCTGGCTGCAGGCACCCACCCACCCTCTTCTCCTCCCTTCTGCCCTCTGTGCTGGCACACACCCGCTGCTCATCCTTGCAGCTGAGCTCTGCCCCCCAGTCTCCCCCCATGGCATAAGCATGGTATCCCTGGAATTTCCTGCCACCCCTGCTGTTCCCTCTGCCAGGCTGTGCTCTTGCCTTACCTCCTGAATGAGGAAGGTGATGGCTGGGGTGGAGGATGTTCCTGGCTCACCAGATTCTCTCTGCTGGAACCTTGAGCTGGATGATGTTCCTGCCACAGTGCCATCCTCTGTGGGCAGCTGGGTGAGAGTAGCACAGAGCTGCAACATGTGCTGGGACACTGCCCGGGGAAAACCTCTCCCATGTTAGTGTGGGGGCTGCAGGTTCTGTCCTCTGTCCAGTGCCTGGACAGGCAATGCCATCTTGCTGGAACTTCTGGGTGCAGGCACCCCCAAAACGGGACGAGCAGGGCCATGTGAACAGAGAGCTGGGAACCAGCCCTCGCCCCCTGCCCTGGCACGTGCTGGGCATGAGGCACTGTGGCCAGACAAGGGCAGTAAAGGGAGCATGGGGGCAAATCTGATGCAGCCCTTCTGCCTGGCCTGGCTCTGGAGGCAGATGGGGAGCCAGAGGAATGTGCTATTCCAGCTGTTTCAGCTTCGAGGAGCTCCCCATGACTGCTACAGCAGCAGGGTGGGAGCCCAGCTCCATCCCCAGGCTGATCCAAGAGAAAAGCTCCAGCAAGGCTGGATTCACACAATGAGCCCTGGAGAGTGGCTCTTTTCCAGCATGGGAGAGAGGCTCAGCTGTGTCCCCCACAGTACATGTCCCCTCTGGACATGCACTGCCCCATTACCTGCTGGGAGAGGAGTGGCCCTGGTGATGAGGGACCCCCAGAGGTGTCCCCTCGCCTCCTGCTCAGCCTCTCCATGGGTATGGGGCGGTTGTGCTCTGTGGGAGGGAAAGGTAGGGACCTCAGATGGGTACAAGAGCAAGGACACCATTGCCCAACAGAGATGGGAATGGGCTCACTAGGCTGAGGGAGACAAAGTATTTAGGAGGTCAGCAGCACCCAAAGTCCCTGTCTAAGGAAATGAACACGGTCTTGTGGCCCTGCTGCCCTGGGATGGCCAGTGCTCCCCCAACCTGAGGCATTGTCTCCATGTGTCATCACCTCAAAGGGTAGAAGGAGAGAGAAAGGTCTCCTGGAACTCTCCAGAGAGATCCTGCTGCACTCAGTGCTGTCAACAAACCTCCAATTTACTGGGCTCTGCATCTCCTCTTTCCACCCACCAACATCAACCCTTCCCCCTGCCCTGGCCCCTGGGCTGGTCCCAGTCCCCCAGAAGAGCAAAGGCCAGACTCACCCCAGGCTGGGCGCCTGCGTGCTGCTGGGACCGTCCTGCTCAGCACCTCATCCTCAAACTGCACCCTGGCAAGGGCAGGCAGGGGGTCAGCCCGAGTGGGGACCACACACAGCCCAGCTCCACCCGGGGGTGCAGCCTCCCCACCTCCCCCAGCCCAGGGGGACAGACCTGGGGAACAACTGGAATGGATGAACAAGGGGGAGACCCCAAGAAGCAGGACTAAGTACATCCTCTTACACTGGTAATTTTTGTCCCTTCTGCCTGTGCCCAGGCACGTGCTGGTGGCCCCAGCCTGGGCCTTGGCCCTCAGAGGTTGGCAGGTGAGGGGCAGGGAAGATTCCTGCAACCCCTGGAGCCCTGCTGTCCACCTCCATCCTCATGGCACTGAGATGAAGGAGTGATGGGATGGGAGCCCTGGGTGCAGCCAGCTGCCAGGACAGTCCCAGGGCAGGCAGTGGCCCCAGGGCAGGCAGTGGCCCCAGGGCAGGCAGTGGCATGGCCAGCACTGCCCTCCTTGCCTGCACACCGAGGCTGACCGCCCTTACCCCTCCAGCCAGCTGCTGCTGTTGGCATTGTTGATGTTGGTGTTGCCTTCCTGGGGGAAGTCATCAAGGAACACAGGAGAGTCGAAGTCCTCACTGCCCACCTCAGTGAACTGCAGGGGCCTCTGGCTGGCCACCTGGGGCTGCAGGGGGCTGCTGGGCTCCATGAAGCTGTCCACCTGGCCAAACAAGCCACCTGTTCTCTGCAACCAACAGGGAGGGCATCAGGGGAAGCCTGGAGCTCCAGGCTGCTCTGGGGCCATTCCCATGTGGAAACAGCGACTGCTCTGCTCCGCTCTGCTCTGCTCAGGCCTTGCAGACCACACGGTGCCAAAAGCCTCCCTGCCCAGGTGGGGAAACTGAGGCACTGAGGGTTGATGGCCATGCAGCAGCACTGGGATAAGCCAGGCCATGGCAAATCCTGTCACCTCTGTGGGACAGCCTGAGGTGGTGGCACCTCTGGACACAGAAGGAGGTGCTACTCTGCAACCCCACAGCTGCCTAGGCTGTCTTGGAGATGCCCAGGGAGTGGGAAGGGAATCAATTCCTGTGACACCAGAGTTCTCCCACCTTAGCCTGACAGAAGGTGTGAGTGGGAACCTCCAAACCAGCAGGTCAGCATCCAGCACAGCCCTGCCAGGGACATGGGCTGGGTCCTTTCACAGAGGGGAAACTGAGGCAGAGAGCAGCTTGCCCAAGATGACACAACTAGGATGTCCTGATGCTCACAGAAAGGAAAGAAGTGCAGATCATCCTTGTGGCCCACACCCTGCAGACTGACCCCAGTGCTAGCAGCCAAGCTGTCCCATCACCAGCACTCTGAAATCAGGGCTGCCCGGGACCACCAAGCTGTGCTGTGCCCTGGGGGCTGCACTCACCCTGTATATCCCTTCCTCCATGGCAGCCTCCACCATGGCTCTTTCCAGCTCCTCCTCTGCAGTCAAGTCCCCAGAAATGGCCCGATGGATTTCGGGAGCAGCTTCTTCCTCAATGCTCCTCAGCCCAGCCTGGAGGGGACAGGAAGGCAGGGCTGATGTGGTTGTGCCCCACCACTCCTCACCTTGGTCTTTGGAGAGGGAAATGTGATGAGGCAAGGTCACCCTGGCACGTGTCCTGCCAAGGGCAGGCCACGGGTCACACCCTGCAGCTGCCTGGCTCTGGGCTTGGTGGCACTGCTCCTGAGCTCCTGCTGGCCCACAGCTGGCCCACAGCTGGCCCACAGCTCCTGGGCTCATGCTGTTCCCCAACAGAGAGTGCAGGGGCAGCCTGATGGAGGGTTGAACTGGTGACAGCTCAAGAGCAGGCTGCTCCTGATCTGGGACCTGGCTCTTTTCCTTGCTTTGCACCTTTGGGGCCTGGTCTTTTATCTCTACAGGTGATTTCTTCCCTATAAAGTCAGGAGAGGCTAGGGACACCACAGCCAGGCACAGAAATCCTCTGCCAGCACCCCTCAGGCCTGCTGTGCAGCTTCTCTGACTGCAGTGTCCCACTCAAAGCCAGCCACCCCCCTCCACCTGGTGCTCTGTAAGGCTGAGAGAACACAGAGAACACCAGGCACATGGAGCTATGCAGACACTGCTAAGGGGAGGAGAGGGAGAAGGCCCTGGGATTGGAGCAGAGCAGGTGGGTAAGGGCTTGGATGAGCAGCATTTGGCACAGACAATGACTGTGGTGAGAGTTTCCAGCTCTTAAAACTACTTGGTGAGGCATCAGATCCTGCCAAGCCCTCTCTACAACTGGAGTCAGTGGAGCAGAGAGTCAAAACCCTCCTTTGCTTTCTTCACCCTGCACACCAAGGTCACACTCAGTGTGGGGACTCATGGCCAGTTCATGGCTGGTTCACTTGGAGCACCTCACTTCCACAGGAACAGGGGTCCCTGCAGCTCTCTGGGTCACCCTGGACTCCCCCAGGCTGGGGGAAGCCTCTTCCCTGACCTGCAGAACTCTCTGCCTGCCTCCAGGAAGAATCTCCCTGCAGCACCACCTGCACACCAACCTGGATCTCCACGGGGTTTTTCTTGGGCCGGTACCCATAATATTCCTCCTGGCGCTTCATGAACTTCCTGAAATGTTCTTGGATGAGGAAAGTAGCATAGAATTTGCCCACTGTCACCTCATCATCTGCAGGGAGGAAACCAATGTGATGATTCTGCCTGTCACAAGATCCCAATGGCTGGAGCAGTGAGACCCTGACCAGGAGCTGCTCTGTCCCTCTGGGAAGTGCCACTGGTGACATACCTCCAATAGGTGGGATGACCTGGTCCAAAAGCTTCATACTAGTTCGCTTCCAGATTTTTTTGATAATAGCTCTGAGCTCCTCATTGGCCTGTTCAAAATTACCTGTGAGGAAAGTGAGCAGGACAGAGCAGTTCATTCCCAGGGATGTGAACAGGGATGAAGACAGAGCATGTGAACACCTGGCCAATCTCCTGGAGGGTGTGACAGCTCCTCTCTGTCTCCCCATCCAACAAAAATGAGCTTAGTAAGAGCAAGGCTTTGATTTTAGCCAAAATACTTTACAGATTTTGACCTTCTCTTTGGTGCTCCCACAGGGTTCACCATTCCTGAAATCCCACTCTGTCTCCAAGATCTCCAGCACTGTGCCACACTGCTGGAAGACACTGATCCCAGGAGCCCACCCCTGCCTGGCCTTGGCTCCTGCCACAGCCCAGCCCTGCCCAGAGCTGCTCTCAGCACAGACACCAGCTGGTGGGACACCTTCCCACAGCAAAGCTCAGCAAACCATGCTGCTGGCAAGGAAGGGGTGAAAGCAGCTCCTCCCCTGCACAGCTAAATTCAAAGGATGGGAGGTGGACCAGTCCCACTCCTAAGCTGGTCAGGGTGGCACTGGTGGCACTGGTTCACTCCTCAGGGCTCTAACATGTGGGCCAAAGCTGATAACACCCTCCAGGCTCCATGGGCAGTGCCATGCGGGCACCCAGGGGCTCTGACCCAAAGAGATGGGTAATAAGAACAGGCCCCACAGGGTCTGATCCCACAGACAAGTGCCCTGAGATCCCTGGCCAGTGGGGGAATGATGTGTAACTGTCCTGGTTTCTCTGCACCTCTTCTCTCCCCCTTCTCTCCTCGAATCAGTCTTAAAGCTGCAGAACTCAATATTCGGCACCAACAGAACAGACAACTGGGGATACAAGCACCATAAAGTCACCCCAGGACAGTAACCCAGAGCAGCACCCCAGGGAAGGTCCCTGTCAGGCTGTAGGGGCAGATAAGATCGCTGCTCACCTTCTGTCTTGATCTTGAGGGCAGTTCTCACCAGAGCAAAGAGGGTGGCGTTGAAGGTGACGGTGCCGTCGCTGTTCAGGGGCATGTTCATGCACACCAGGCGCTGCACAGCAAACCCACACCTGTGACCCCAGGGCACAGAGCAGCCTGCCAGCCCCCACACTCACAGCCTGTCCTGGCCAGGGGCTCTGCTCAGGGCATGGGGCTCCCCCAGCCCTACCTGCCCTGCTCAGGTGCTCTGCAGCACTCCTGGTACCGCAGTTGGTACCAGAGGCAGTGACATCCCTGGTCCCAGCCAGATGAACCAGAGTGAGTGATGGGCAGAGCTAGGGGAAATAACCTACAGAGGCATGGGTGCCATGGGAGAAAATCATGGAATCGCAGAATTGTTTAGGTCAGAAAAGATCTGTAAGATCATCAGGTCTAACTGTTCCCCCAGCACTGCCAACCCCACCAGAAAATCCTGTACACAAGCACCACATCCACACAGCTTTTAAATCCTCCAGGATGGTAACCCATGACTGCCCTGGACAGCCTGTCCAAGGGCCTAACCAATCTTTTGGAGAAAATATTTTCCCTAATATCCATCCTAAACCTCTCATGGTGTAACTTGTACTGTCACTTGTACAGTGAGAAGAGACAGACTCCCACCTGGCTTCAACCAGGGAGTTGTAGAGAGAAAAGAGGTCCCTTCTAAGCCTCCTCTTCTCCAGGCTGAATCCCCCCAGCTGCTCTGAGAGAGATGGGAATCATTTTGCATTGCACTCCCCACTCCAAAACATGTTCCAGGATGCTGTGAGGAATCTGGGGATCAAATCTCCTGATGTGTTTGCCCAAAATCCAGGAGGGATTCCACCAGTGCCTGAGCTCCTGCCCATGCATGTTACACATGAGCCTCACACAGGCCCTGGATTTTCTCAGAATGAGCTAAGCCAGGAAAAGTGCATTTCTGCTAAGAAAGTTGAGGTTTCCTTCTCCCTAAGCACTATCAGCTCTTGGAAACAAGTTCAATGCTCAGGCCCTGCACTGCCTCCTGCACCAGCTGCAGGGTGGCCTGGCAGTCCCCTGTGAGGAGGGCTCTGGGCACTGCCAGCCCATCAGTGCCACCCTTTGAAGTAGGAGGTGAGCACAGGTGAGTCCTGATCTCCAGCAGCCTGAACCACATCAGCTCTGTGTAGGTCAGTAGCACCTCCCCTTGCCCCCTGAACACACTCCTTCATTCAATAGGAGAGGTCAGAGCAGAGTGTAAGCCAAGGCACTGGAGGCTGGCTGGACTGTCACTCTCAGCCTGCCAGGAGGACACTGTGACAGCTTGGGGAAGGTTTCCCTGTGCTCACACATCTTGTCACCCCTTGGCTCTTACCTTACAGGCTACACGGTGTGGGCAGAACTTCCCAAAGCCCAGGGGAGGGTTGATACGCCTCAGTAGAGTCACCACATCCAAGTGTTTGATTCTCCCCCTGCAGAGGAAGCACACCAGCTCAGCAGGGAGGCAGCAGAGCTGCCTGACAGTGGCTTGGGGAGGTGCTCTGGGGGCTGATCCCTGGGATGTGCCCCATGCTTCTGTGCTGGGCAAATCCCTACTCTTCCCTCTGCTCCTCCTGGGGAGAGCAGCTGCTCCCTGTGGCACTGTGGAGCAGGTAAAGGTGTGCAGTGGCATGGGGAGAGTTGGCAGCCTCACCACAGCTGGGTGAAGAGGGAACTGAAAGTCTTATATTCCCAAATATCCTGATGGCTTTTACCAGACCTGGATCAACCCTGGCAGGTCCACATCCATCTCTGAGATGCTGGAACCTGAGTGGTGGGCAGTGCCACAGCTCAGCCTGCCGTGCCTGTCTCCCAGCCCATGGAACAGCCTCTCCATGCTCCCACACTCCCACACTCACTTGGCCTCGGGGTCGTACTCAGCCCAGATCCTCTTGAACTCATCCAGGTGATGGGGCCCGAGGATGGACCAGTCCCGTGTCAGGTAATCAAAGTTGTCCATGATGACAGCCACGAAGAGGTTAATGATCTGAGGGCAGAGAAACAGATGGGAAGGACCCAGTTAGGGGAGAGAGACCGGCACTAGGAACACAGGGGCAGATGTGTTCTGGAGCAGGAGGGGCTTGGGATCTCCTGGAATCAGAGGATGCTGAGGGGGGATCTTCCCATGCAGAGAGGAAGCTCCTGCTCAAGCAGGTCATGGGAAAGGACAATCACATCAGCATCCTGTCCCTCTCCACCCTCGTCAAGGCCAACACAAACACATCTGGAAGGCAGCACATGGAGGCTGTGGGAAGAAACTCAAAGGGGATCCTGACTCTCCCAGGAGTGCAGTGCCAGTTTCCAGCACGGCTGGGGAGGTGGGCTGGGGATGATGCCCCCAGAGGAGCTGCTGTGGGCTCATCCCATGATATACACCACTAACAACACCACGGCAGCCCAGGCAGGACAGGGGTGCCAAAGGGGCCCTGAGGGAGCCAGCGTACCAGGAAGGCACAGAGCATGTAGAAGCTGATGAAATAGAAGTAGGCAAAGCCGGTGCCACACGTGTACTCCTCGCCCTCGGCATAGTCGGACTCGGGGTCGCAGCGCCGGCCGTAGCTGCAGTCCAGCAGGATCTCCTGCCACGCCTCTCCGGTGGCACACCTGGGGAGAGGGGACACCTGCTGCTCCCTGCCTGCTCTGGCCAGGAGCTGGCCATGCAGGGAGGTGTGCCAGTGTGCTTCTTGCTAATGGGATGTTCTGTTACTGCCCAAGTTAATGGTTTAGTCCTAAATTATTCCCTCCCACCCACTTTGTCAATCTAGCCTGAATTATCTGTCAATCCTGCTTTGTGCCAGCCCCCTGCTTGGAATCTCCCTTTGGAAATCCCCTAAAACTGGAGGTCTCATTAGTCCATGTGACCCAGCTTTCCCCCCTACCTCCTTCATTGGACAATGCCCTTGTGAACCCAACCCTTTACCCTTCCCCAGAATTTCTCCAATTTGCTAGGAATTTGTACCTTCCCCTTGAACCTCCCCCATATTTAAGTTGTTGCACCTTTGCCGTTTTTGTCTTTTGCCCCACAGATTCCCCAAAGTAACAAATCCTTTCTATCCTATGCAAAAGACCTCCCCCTCCTCCTTGCCTCCTTCAAACGCAGCGTGGCAGCCAAAAGGCCCTGGAGCCATAGCTCGGGCCACATCTAAGGCCTCCTAATCCCAGAGTGTGACCCAGTCTGGCACGGGGCAAGTGGCAAAGTGAGAGCAGCTCTGGCCACAGCCTCAGCTGGTGCCCAACGTGGGGCCCCGGGAGGGCTGGCTCATCCCCAGCGCACAGGGGAATGAGAAGCTGCTGGGAAAGGAGCTGCCAGGATTCTGGGCTTGCTGCTCTAGGGCCTCTGAAAGCTTCAGAAAGTGTCTGGAGTCAAGGAAAGCCTTGGGTTGAGCTCCTGCTTCCCATGAGTTTCCTCACAATTTACAAATTAAAATGCAGTCTGAGAAGGAAATATTCAGAGTAACAACCCCAAAATGCCCCTCTCTCCAACAACCCAGCCACACCAAGCAAACCCACAGCCTCTCCTGAAATGCCCCTGCTGCCACAGGAGATCTTTCTGTGGGACAAAAAGGAAATCAGCTACTGAAATGTTGATCCTCCCTCACTCCAAGCTGGGCATTCCCGCAGGCTCAGAGCCCAGCTCCCTGCTGGAGCTGCTTACACAACAGGACAAGACTGACCTGAAGAGCAGCAGCACAGCCTGTGGAAAGGTCTGGAAGTTGTTGTTTCGGTTGATCTGGGTCCCATCCACCATGGCAATCTTCCCAAACATCTGTAAATCACAGGGGGAGGTCTCCAGTGTGCCATCCTTTCCTTGGCACCAACCACCCTCCAGAGCACCTCTGGTGCCTGAGCTCTACTTCTCTTGTTTATTTGGCTTTGGTTATCCCGAAAAGAGATTGAGATCGGGGTGTGAGTGCTCTGGGGCTTAGAAGCTACTTGGACATTCCTGCCAGTGCTGAAAACACCCCTGACTACAACTGCACTTCATCTGGGCAAGGAGACAAGGTCTCCTGAACCAGCACAAGTGCTGCCTGTGTATTTAAGTTGTGCCATTGACTCCCCAGGTGCTCTTTGCCATGTGCCTCAGCTGCCCTGGCTGAAGCTCAGGGATGGGGAAGCTGCTGGGCTGGCAAACAGCCTTGCAGACCAGGGTAAACAGGTTCCACTGACTCCTTAAGTTTTAGCTTTTATATTTTTCAGATTCTGTACTGCATTGGGGTGTGACTCTGAACTCCATACAAAGTGTCAGGAAGTTCTCCTCACAGTTCAAACAAAACAATCCTTTTCCAGCCCTAGAACCAAGGACAGCTGCAGCTTCAGGCCCAAAAGTGCAAACAGCAGAGAATTGAGGAGAGAATCTGGGAGGGTGGGACTGCAGAACCTGGAGCTGGAATTGGACAATGAACCCCAAGATGGAAATGGACCAAAACTTATAAAAGTGTGAAAACTCCTGACTCGGGGTTCATCTTGGGTGGAGCCACAGCCAGGCTCTTGTACTGCCCAAGGTGAATCCTTTGAAGACCTTTTAATAAATCCCTGCTTTATTCCTTTAACACTGTCTAGCCTCTGTTCCAGGCAGCTTCTTTAGGCATCACCTAAGGTGCAAAGTGCTAGAGAGGGCCTAACAGAGGAACGAGTCCCTCCCTGTCCCACTTCCCCAGGTGCCATCAGGCTCAGGGCATTTGATGAAGACCAATTCCCACCCCCCTGTGCCCCTCACCTGCATCCCAATCACAGCATAGATGAAGAAAAGCATCACAATCAGCAGGGCCACGTATGGCAGAGCCTATGACAAAAGGACATGGCTTGTGTGAGACCCAACCCAGGGACAGGGTGTGGGCTCTGGAGGGGCTGCAGGAGGCAGATCTGTCCCTGTGTGGGGAGGGGACAGCTCAGCTGCTCCTCTCACCACCCTCCTGCTGCCCCTTCTCTGTGGCTCTCACACATGGCAGGCTGATGTCAGCCCCACGGGAGCACTGTCCCTGTGGCTGGGACAGAGGCTGAGCACACCCCGGGGCTGCTCAGGGAGCTGCCCAGGTCAGGGCTGGGCATGGCCTGAGGTGCCCACCTGGTGCAGACCCCAACCAGCCAGAGCCAGGACAAACCAGGCAGGTACGGCCAGCACCTGGCCCAGCTCTGACACTCAGTGCTGCCAGCCAGGGAGTCCCATACACCCTCCCACCCACATGGCAACGTTCTGCACACCACAAGCCCCCAGCCCAGCCTGAGGTCAGCACTGCCAGCACTGGAATCAGCACTGCCAGCACTGGA
This sequence comes from Acridotheres tristis, assembly GCA_037013685.1. Taxonomy (NCBI): domain Eukaryota; kingdom Metazoa; phylum Chordata; class Aves; order Passeriformes; family Sturnidae; genus Acridotheres; species Acridotheres tristis. Next base: position 5,282,777 of record CM072913.1, on the reverse strand, counting down.
ATCAGCACTGCCAGCACTGGAGCTTTCTCCTGTGCTGTTGAGGACAGGCTGCTCATGCTGCCAGCCTGAGGAGCAGCTACTGCTGCCAGCCCATGGCATGGATGTGTCTGGGAGGGGAGCACTGCTCCTGACAGACCTGAAAGGACTTGATGAAGGTCCACAGGAGGGTCCTGACACCTTCACCCCGGCTCAGCAGCTTCACCAGACGCATCACCCGGAACAGCCGGAAAAAAGTGATGGAGACACGGGAGTCGTCATCGGGGTCCTGCAGGCAGAGCACAACAGCTGGAGGACAGAGAGGGCTGAAGCCTCCAGGCTTCCAAGGCAGGGGGGTCCAGGTCCTGGGGTGAGGAAGGGTAAAGAGATCCCACCCCCAGAAACCAGTCAACCTTGCCTGCACACAGGGTCAGACTGCAAAGATGTGCTGGCACTTCTCCCCTCAGCCTTCCCGGGGATCTCATCTCCCCAGGCCCCCATGCTCACACTTTTGACACTGGGATAATGCAGGAGGGAAGGAAGGAATGCTGCCACATGGACTGGGAGAGCTGTGAGGGTCACAGGGCCACCACAGACAGGCTCAGTCCCACCAGGGTCTTGCCCAGCATGTCCTGTATTTGCAGGGTGAGGTGTAGGGTGGGCACCAGGCACAGGCAGGGCTAATGACAGCTGTTTCAGCAGATAAGGGCTGTTTTGAGAATGTTACCACAGGACTTTCACCAAAGGAGGGACTGAAGAGAGGTGTCTCTGTGGGGTGCTGCCCAGTCACCTGGCCAGGTAGGGATGCCTACTGTCTGTGGGCATCCCCTTGAAGGGGGGAACAGGCAGGAGTTCAGGGCAGAGTGGGAAGGCAGGAGGTGAGGCAAGAGGCACAGCTCCCGGCCTGAAAGGACTGGGTTTTGTCTAGAAGCACCTAACAGCGATAGTTGGAGATGCTGGGGGCTTGGTCACCTGTGCCCTTGATAGGCCCAGCATGGCACAGTCTCTGCCACCAGGAGCCATGAACAGACTGTCCTGGCACTGCCTACCTGGACTGCATCACTGCTTGGGATGCTTTTCCCATTCCCCCTTAGCCTACCAGAGCTTTACTGCTGCCCCTGGATCCCCCTCACTCCCATCACACAGGCCAGCCACTCCCAGTTATTTCAGGCCAACAAAATCCAGCTGTAAATACCCCTCCCAGCACTCCACTTCCCTCAGTATCTCACTTCTGAGTTCCCAGGGCTGCACTGAAAAACTCCAGCTCCTCTCCCACCTCTTTCTTTTGCCTTCCACTCTCCTGGTGCCTCGTGCCCATGCAGTGAGTGGTCAGGAACATCCCATCACCCCCAGTGCACCCCATCCCCACCACTGGGATCTGGGCAGTTTTCTGTGGAGAGCAGCTTGCACTCTGCAGTTCCCAGCACCAGGGCCAACCCAGGACACCTCATTGCCACTGCACCCCCTTGGTGCTCTTGGGCCACCAGGGCAGGGTTTGGCCCCACTCAGCCCCCCAGGACACTGGGCTGCACCCAGGGGACACAGCCAGCTCTGGGGAAGGCACAGGACAGGGATTGCCCCTCTCACCATTTCTCTGGCTGTCAGAGGCTGCATCCCTTCAGGCCTTAGGCAGCCAGGGTGATGGGGGAAAGGAAGGACCAGGGCCAGCTTTCCTGGAAAGGTCCTCCAGTATGGCAGTTCCAGGGGATGGGATGGTGAAGGGCAGGGCTGGGCTTTCAGATGGGCCCAGGAGGGCTGGGGAACAGCCTTGCACCTCTCCGGGTAGGAAGGGGTGTCTGTGTGTGTGCTGTGTGACCCCAAACCCCTCTCAGAGTTACATCCCAGAGTTACAGCTGGGTCTGGAGTGACATGTGACAGTGACAGTGACAGTGACAGTGACATGCAGGGCACATGCACACGCTGGCCACAGGCCAGAGGGAGGGGATGCATGGCAGCACATGCAGCTGATATTTACAGTGCCATCACAGCCTCCACCAAGGCAGTACAATCCACCACTGGGTGCCAGAATAGTCTGTCAAGAGAACAAGAGAGTGAGCAGAAGTGAGGCAGGAAGGACAGGGAGGGAGGGCAGGGTGGTGACACAAGAAGATAACACAGACACAGAAGTAAAAGTAAGATGGGAGGGAATTGGGGAGAAGGGACACAGGGAAGGGCAGGCAGAGCCCCACCATCCCTTAGGCTCAGGAACAAGGTGATGTGACTGTCGACAGGCACAGGCAGCATGTGGGTGAGCAAGGAGCCACCCAGACCACGAGGGACTCGCCCACCTCTGTGCCCTGCTGTGGCACCCTCCGAGGGGCAGGCAGGGCTGTGCCCAGGAGAGCTGTGCCAAACCTCAGTGATGCTGCTGCCCACCATGGTCAGGTCCAGGGATCTGGAGGCCAGTGAGCTCCTCAGCCAATACACCTCTGCAGCAGGCTGGGCTGCTCCCAGCACAGCAGCTCGGACACCAAGGCAAAACTGGTGCAGGTTTGCTTGGGGTGAGCGCTGAGACTCACAGCCCCGGGGGGGGCAATGGGCAAACCCCCTGAGGCTGCTCAAAGCCAGCCAGAGACACACTCCTGCTGTCTGCACAGAGCCTGGGACGCTCCGGGGCAGCCCAGAGTCAGCCCCTGACTCTTGGTGGGGTGGTCCAGCCCCCCCTGCACAGCCCAGGCTCATTCCTGGGGTCCCAGCCTGCAACTGTGGGGGTGGGGAGGCTGCAGGGGCTGGGCTTTGGCAAGGGGCTGAGATTCCAGGGCAGTGACAGGAGCACCCCAGCCTGGGGGAGCACTGCCAGTGGCACCCCCATCCCTGCTCCCCTCAAACCTCTCCATACCCCTGGGATGTGGGAGAGCTCAGACAGGGACTGGAGAGCCGAGAGGAGAGGAGAGGAGAGGAGAGGAGAGGAGAGGAGAGGAGAGGAGAGGAGAGGAGAGGAGAGGAGAGGAGAGGAGAGGAGAGGAGAGGAGAGGAGAGGAGAGGAGAGGAGAGGAGAGGAGAGGAGAGGAGAGGAGAGGAGAGGAGAGGAGAGGAGAGGAGAGGAGAGGAGAGGAGAGGAGAGGAGAGGAGAGGAGAGGTCATCCCAGCACTCCTGCCCCTTGCCAGGGCAGGTGCTACAGTGCAGCCTGAGGTGGGGACTGTGCCCTGCCCCAGCCCCTGGACACTTACATCGATCTCACTGAGGATGACATCAATGATGCTGCCAATCACTATGAGGAAATCAAAGACATTCCAGGGGTCTCCGAAGTATCCCTGTCAGGGAGGAGCCAAAGAAGAGTGAACAGGCAAGGCTGTAAGTCAAGGAGGAGACAGAGCCCAGAGGAAAGGGTACCAGAAGGTTCTTCAGTGACTCTGACCCTCAGAAGAAGGGGTCAGAGCTTGCACCCTCTGCTCAGTTATTTGGACCTGTCTTGCCATGCAGTGAAAGGAGGAGGGTGGATCAGGATGGCTGGAGCTATGACCCCACTATGGACATGACACTGAGAATGGGAATAGTGGCCAGCGGGACTGGGTGGGGTTTGACTAGCAAGGGTAGCCCTGACAAGCAATAGTCCTTCCAGAAACTCCAAGGACCCCCATGGGGATCTCCAAGGGTCTTGCTGATGCCTTGAGGAGCTGGGACAGAGGTTGCACACACAGTTAAGGAGAACGAAATGGGTATTTATTGTGAGGCCCACGAAAGGCCTACAAAAGCCACACCCCAGCAATATAAGTGCCACAGTGGTGGCCCCTGCCCGGATGGCTCCAAGATGGAAGGAAAGGAGGGGGTTGGTCACAAAATCTTACACTTTTATAGGTTCTGGTTAATCTGCATGAACCCACTCTCCACCTTTCCACGTAGTTTGTGCTTAGGGCCTGAAGTTTGGAGAAACTGTCCTTGAGTTCTTAACTAGAATAGGACTGTTTTGTCTTCCTCACCCTAGCACATCAGAAAAGCACATCCAAGGAGAACAGAAAAACTTAAAACTAAAGGCATCATGCAAAGAGAAGTTCTCTGGAGCTGCAGGGCTAGGGGGGCTTGTACTTAAGAGATGCCCAATGCAGGATAAATGGACCCCCTGGCCTGGCCTGCTTTCCATGCTGATCATGCTCTTCTCTCACCTTGACTTTAAAGGCCATGAGCTTGAGGACCATCTCCAGAGTGAAGAGGATGGTGAAGGCCACGTTGAGGATGTCTGAGATGTGGTTCATTTCTGCAGACTGGTTGTAATGCTGAGGATAAGGCAGAAGGAGCCATTAGCTGACAGCAGAATCAGCCTCTATTGTGAGCTCAGAGATGTGTGCTGGATGCAGAGCCCCCTCCCATAGCCAGGCCTATGGCTCAGCAGAAAGGAAATTCCCCCCTGCAGCCCCTTCTCTGGGCTCCCCACATCCCACCAGTCCCACTTTGCCCCATCATACCATAAGCAAACACCCCCCACCCAGAGGCTCTCTTGAGCCAGCCTGTGCACTCCCACCCCTGTGCCCTCACCTGCATGCCCAGGCAGATGGTGTTGAGCAGGATCAGGAAGAACATGAGGTACTCGAAGTAGGAGGAGGTGACCACGTACCAGATCTGGTACTGGTAGGGGTTCTTGGGGATGTAGCGGCGCAGGGGACGAGCCTTCAGAGCATACTGCACACACTGGCGCTGGGGAGGGGAGGGAGGGAGGGAGGGCAGCTGTGATCCCACTACTCAGCACCTCAGGGACTTATTCTAGCCAAGCTTTAATACACAGATCATTGTTTTATTCGTCCTTGCTTCCTACATCTCATATAACTTTTCTGCTGACAAATCTTATGGCTGCTGCTTAGCTCTAATTGCAGTTCTGCTGTTTCTGAGACCTGCTTTTTGCAGCTTTCCCAAAACCCTCTAGTTTTAAGGATTCCCACACTCAGCACCACCAGCAACACTGCACATCCCCACAGACCCAAGCTGGAGCACCCTTCTCTCCCAGCCCACCCACACAGGCCAGGTAGAGCAGTGGGTCATGAAACCTCAGTGCTTCCTGCAAAAACACCCCAGAGCACCCACATGGAACAAGCTTCCAAAGTCACCTTTTGCCTCCAGAGATGGCCATGCTGCCCTTGGCCTGGCCCCTCCAGCCCAGAGCCTGCCTGCTTGTCCCAGAATTTCCCCAGGGTCTCTCAGGACCAGCTTAGAGCACCCTGAAGAGACATCACATGAGCCAGGGGTGAAGGGGACACTGGAATGGCTGCACAGGCCTGGTGCTCCCCAGCAGGGCCCAGGCCCATCTCTGCTGGGTTTCTCTTGTGGTTCACATCACCCTGGCACCCCCAGCTTAAGCTCCCTGTGCTGCCTCAGTGCAGGAGCATGGCAGCACTCCAGGCCAGCAGTTGCCCCTGTCCAGTGTCCAATGTCCTCCCCAGTGTGTCCCACATCCTCTGCCAATGCCTCTGCTGCTGTCCCCAGCCAGAATGACAGCATGACAGCAGCACAGAAGGGCTGGCAGCACCTCTGGAGATGGTCTAGTCACAGTTTCCTGCCCAAAGCAGGGACAACTGGAGCATGATACCCAGAACAGTTGGCTTTTAAATAGCTCCAAAGATGGAGGCTTCTCTGGGCAAGCTATTCCAGTGTTTGGCCACCATCATCATAAAAAAAATGATTTTTTAATGTTTAAATGGAATTTCTTGTTTTCTTCAGTTTATGTCTATTACATGTTTTCCTGTCACTGAAAAGAGCCTGTCTCAGTCTCCTCTCTGCCTTCCCACCAGTGTTTATACCCATAGGTTAGATTCCTATGAGCCTTCTCTTCTCAGCACCAGATTTGACTCACAGACCCTCTTTAGATGCTCCAGACCCTCCATCATCTCCGTGTCCCTTTGCTGGACTCACTCCAGTACATCCATGTCGCCAGAACTGGGCACAACCCTCTGCTCCAGCTCACTCTGGTCACCCTACCTGTCCAGGGAGGGCCACTCCCTGTTTCTGGTCCCCTCTGCCCTTCCCTCAGGTTTGTTTTGTGCTACACTTGGGTCCAGCTGGCCCTGCACCAGCAGCAAACAGACCTGGGGTAAGTTCAACTCATCTGTGTCAGCAGTGTCACCACAAAGAAGAGCTGATCCAAACCAGCCAGCCCCAGCAGTGCCAGATCCAGGGCTGGTCCTCCTTGTCCTGTTCCTGTCCCATTACCTGATTCTTGTCCAGCTCACAGTTCTTGTACTCATTCTCCCCTTGCTCCTGGAAGGTGACGATGACAAAGCCCACAAAGATGTTCATCATGAAGAAGGCAATGAGGATGATGTAGATGATGAAGAACATTGCAATCTCCACCCGGTAGTTATAGATAGGGCCTGCATCCTCAGCATTGGTGTCAATGGCCATGTACAGCAGCCTACAGGAGGGAAATCGAGGCAACAGAAATCCTAATTGGGTGGGAAAGACCATGTCTCCTCTTGAAGGGTACAGAGAGCTTTGGGGACATCCAGCAATGGTGGGACAGGGCTGCCTGGGTAACCTTGCCAGCTGCACAGCCACTGCCACGGTGACTGGTCCTGCTTCCCAACCTGCATAGCTCTTCTTTCTTTACCCTGGCCAAGGCAGTGCCCTGCTGCCATCAGACCTTCCCTCAGCAGAGACTCACTCTGGCCAGCCCTCGAAGGTGGAGACTGTGAAAAGTGACATCATGGCTGAGAAGACGTTGTCGAAGTGGAAGTCGCTGTGCAGCCAGACACGCTCCTGGACCTCGATCTGCGTGGGGTCTGCATCCACGTAGTTGATGAACTGACCCCTGCAGCAGAGGGGACACAGAGCTCACTGGCTGGGCCCCCTGGTCCCTGGGAGGGGAGCACAGCCCTGTGCTTGCTCCTGATTTACCCCAGGGACAGGGAGAACAGGACGACACCTCAGGTCCACTTTTTGGATGCAACATTCTCATGCAGGAACACAAATATTCCCCACCACATCCCCCCCAGCTCCCAGACCTGGCCACTGCCCACCTGGGAGCTGCAGAGAGCTCTTACCTGCACTCCTTCTCTGTCAGCTTGGATGGGTCTGTGCACCTGTAGAACTTGCCCTGTGCTCAACAGAGACCAGAAGGGGCCATGGTGTTACACTGACTTTGGGAGCCCTGGGGAGTTTTTATGTTTTCCCAGCCCTCAGTCAATGCCCCCCTCACCTCCTCCATGCAGGCTCTGGCCTGGCCTCCCACCAGCACTGGCCTCCCCACTGTGCCTGCCAACACAGCCCAGTTCACAAGGCATTTCCAGAGCCATGGCAGAGCTGGGCTCAATCCCAGGCTGAGATTAAGAAACCCTGCCTGATGATGGGAACAAACTTTCCATGCCCCTGAGCTGGGGCCTACCGAGCTCACCCTATCTGGGAATCACCTACTTGGAAAATAGGGAAGAAAGCAGTAACCAGAGAATTAACTAAAAGCTAAGGTATGCTGACAAGTCTGCTCGGTCTGCTGGGTGTCTTGAAAGCTCTTCCCACATCAGCTCAGAATTTAAGCTCAGTTTTTAGAACAAAAGTGAGTTCAGCCAGGGCCAACTCTGTCTCAGAGCTGCTCAGGCCCAGAGAGCAGCAGTGCTGCTGTGGGAAACTCTTCATAGTCAAAGCACAGAGGAAATCAGTCAGAAGTGCCTGCTGCTTTAGAGAGAGGAAACTGAGGCATGAAGGGAGGTGAGGAAGTCAGCTCCTTTACAGGTGTCTGGACCTGACAGCACCCTGGCTTCTTCCTGCCCTCCCCCACTGTAGAGAGTTCTCTGACAGAGCACAGAGAGCACAGCCTGGGCTGACCCCACCATCCCCAGGGTGATTCCAGGAGAGCCTGGCCTGGATGTGCTGGAGCAGAAGGTCCCTCCTGAGACACCACTCACCTTGAAGAGCTGAACTCCAATGCAGGCAAACATGAACTGCAGCAACGTGGTGACAACCACAATGTTCCCAATAGTCTTGATGGCCACGAACACACACTGGACCACGTGCTGCAGAGGTGAAGGACAGTGCAGATGTGACCACAGCTGGGGCAAGCCCCTGCTCTGTGTCCCACACCCTCCCACTCCAGGAAGAGTGGGAGCCTGCAGAGCAGAGGGATGGGGCAGGAACCTTCCACAGAGGGGTAGTGGGAACTGGGAGTAGGGCACCATGCCTGCCACACACCCCCCTGGCAGGACTGCCATGGCAGGAGCTGCCCCTGTCCCAGCCTCTCACTCACCTTCAGCCCCTTTGCCCTGTTAATGGCTCGCAGAGGCCTCAGCACCCTCAGCACCCGCAGGATCTTCACCACAGAGATGGTGCTGGACCTGGGGACGAAGGCATAGCTGAGCTGGGGCCACTTCCCTGGCCAGGCTAGGCTGGCATAACCCCACCAAGAGGCCAAGGAGGGCAGGCTGGGGCCAGCAGTGAGGGACAAGGGATGGCAGAGACACACAGATATCACTGGCCACCACCCCACATAAAGCCAAGTGACACTGGCAGCTGGAGAAAGCAGATCCAAACTGAATTTCTACCCATAGACCTGTGACATTCAAGAAGTGTCCTTTGACCTCCTTGACCAGTTTGTGGGCCTGCCTCCCAGTTGTCCATGTCCTCTAAACATGACATTACAGACACATGGGCAGCCACTGGGCTGGCTGCTCCTTCTCCACCCACCATCCCCAGGTGTCCCACCAGCCTGAGCAGCCCAGTGCCCACCCCGTGGCACAGGGAGGTGCTTACTCAATTCCCATGGAGATGAGGGACACAGCCACCACCAGTAAGTCAAGGATATTGAAGGAGTTCCTGCAGAAGGAGCCTTTGTGCAGGAAAGCACCGTAGGTTGTCATCTGGGGAGCAGAAGGAGTCAGGAAAGAGGCTGGGCAGGGCTCAGGGGCATGGTTCCTCCACAGGAGGAAGGGTGGACAAGGCACAAGGGACTTCTCACAGCTCCATGGCCTGGGGACCCTGCCCTGCTCACACCCTGCAGCCAGGCAGGAAGCTGCCTTCAGGTGGAAATCCTCTGTGCAGCACTGACTGGAGAAAAAATTCTCCCAGTCAGTCAGCAAATTAAAGAACAGAATAGTGAAGACTCTTGGAGTGGAACAACATGTGGCAGCAGTTTGGATTTTCACTGCTTTAACTTTCTCTTTTTTTCTCAATGGCATGTCAGAATAAAAATGTTGGTGCCGTGGCTGATGTGTCCCCGGGTCACAGCACAGCTGACTTAGCTGCCTGACCTCACTGGAGAGGACACACAGCTCTGGGACAGGTCACACACCACCCAGAGTGAATTAATGAACTCTCCAGGAGGATCAGCTGGAAGCTTCTCCTCACTGAGACCTTCAGGAGCGTGAATGCCTAAAGAGTGTGAGTGTCCATGGCCACAACAGTCTAGACCCATGTGCTAGGCCATGCTCAGGGCAGGACCATGGACTCACCTTCAGGACGATTTCAACTGTGAAGACAGAGGTGAAACCGATGTCAAAATATCCAAGAATCTGAGGACAGAGACACCAGTACTGGATGAGACCTGGCTGACAGGCTTCAGTGTGTTCAAACATCCTGGAGCTGCCCACTCCGGGGAGGCCATCTAGCTCAACAGAGTCTCTAAACCCAGTACTAAGAAGACTCCTGAACTTTCCCCAGCTTTGCTGATTTTCTCCAGTGCATGATCCAACCTGCAGCAGGGGCAAAGCTCTCCCTTTCCAGGTGAGTTCCACCTGATTAACCTGAAAGCATCTGACCCCAAAAGCCTCAAGTGTCTCATGTGAGATCCTCTCATATGAGATCCCCCAGTCCCTGCCAGACCCACTGGTACCTTGAAGGGCAGGAGCTGTGGCTCCCACATGCCAGCAGTGTTCAAGGGCACTGCACACTCAGAGGTCTGGTTTGCTGCCTCACAGGATGTCTCTTTCCCCAGTAAACCATCATAGTTTCAAAAATAATCTTGCACACCCTGTCAGGTGGATCTTTTCATCCAGAAGTAAACTGAGACATGGAGCAGTAAAACCTTGTCCAGCTGCATTCTGAATGGAAAGCACACCCAGCCTCTCCTGCCAGAGTGCACTGCCCTCCCAGAGGCAGGGCTGGAATCCCAGCCTAGGAAAAGCATCTGGCAGATAAATCCCTGTTACTGGGGAGCTGGGAGTCTCCATGAGGCCTCCCCCACCCATCCCAAACCTCTCCATCTCTGTCACACCTTGTTGCGGAAGGACTCGGCCCGGATGGGATCCTCGGCCGCCAGGGAAATGCTGCTGAGCAGGATGAAGAGCAGGATGAAGTTGGTGAACCAGGTGGCATTAACAGTTCTGTGGCACAGGACCCGAAACCTGCCAGGGACAGAAATGCCATGGGATGCTGCAAGGGGCCAGAGGGGCATCAGACAGAGCCATGGCAGCCTGGCAGGGGGTTATGGCTAAACCCCGAGGATGGGAAGGCCCTAGGCATGGAAGGATGTCTGTCCCAGTCCTTCCACACAGAAGGCTTTTCCCAAGAGCTGGTTCCCTTCAGAACTGGCTGTCATGCACAAACAGGACCCTGCTGGTGCCAGAGGCACCTGGGCCATGCTGGCCCTACAGGCAGGGACAAGGGGCAGTGCCTACTTGTTGGTTGGGCTGAAGATGAAGAAGGAGCTGGCTTCAGGCATGGGCACAGCCTTCTCCTTCAACTGTAGCTCTGCAAGGGGACGTGGCCGAGGACTCAGGGGGATTTCAGGCTCATCTTCCTCATCATCACCTGTAGGGTGACCATGAGAGGGGAAAAGAAAAGAATCATCCAGAGTAGGAGAGGGAATATGACCTTATGGACAATCTTCTGATCCCATGATCCTGATTTGGCATGCAAGCCAGGACCTCAGTACCCCAAGGCTGGTGAGAGTTCACTGCATCCTTTGCTCCTCACACACCATCCCTCTGCAGTGCCTCCTCAGCCCTCCTGCTGCCCTGCCAGGGACAAGTCTTACCTGGGAAGTCTGCAGAAGGGTAGGGGTCTTTGATCTCATTGACATTGGATTCGAATTCATCCACTTTCAACTGAAACAAGGGAGAGACAGAGCGGAGGATGTGCAGCTGCATGTGCCAGTTGGCCAAACCCTCTCATCTTGGAAGCCATGTGGGACAAGCAGCATCTCTGCATTTGGCCCATACAGCACCAAGCACACGGAGTGCTGGCCCAGGCTGGAACCTGGTGAGGGGATGCTGCAACTGAAGCAAAGAGGATGGGAAATAGGAATGTGTGCTGGGCAAGAGCCTGGAGCCATGCAAATATGCTGGGGGGGAATAAGATAGGGAGCAACTCCTGGGTGAGTTTCTAAGGGCACCTCTGGGAAGTGGATAGGAAAGTAGCTGCTGGCCAGATGCTTCTCAGAGGCAGCTCAGCACAGTCAGCAGAGCTGAACAGAGGGGTTTGCATGTGGGGGGTGCTGGTGTGGACATAAGGGAGATCTGGGATGCTCCTGACTTGCTTTTCTCCACTCCACACTGGTGTGCACCAGATCATCTCAGCCACTGACAACTGGCTGTGGCCAAGGAAATGAATTGGAGAAAAAAGACCCCCAGCAATGGAGCTGTTTCACCAGGCAACATGTCCTGGCTGGCCCCAGAGAGCCTCCATCACCCAGAGCACCCATCACCAGGGCATGCTACAGTGAGGAGTGATTCTGGTCAAGAGGCCAGACCCAGGCTGGCTCCAAGCCTTTGTCTATCCTGGCTGGTGGGAGGAGGAGCCAGGCCTCCCCCCAGGAGCTCTCCAAGGCTCACCTCCACCAGAACTGACCTTGGCTGTGGTGGGAATCCCTTCTCCCTTTGCTTTCTGCTCCAATTTCTTTGCCAGCATCTGCTTCTCCTCTTCAGACTTCTCTGGGTAACCTCTAAGCAGAGAGGAGGGCAGAGCAGGAACTGAGGTCTGGGCAGGGGCCATGGGAAAGGTCATTCTGTCTCCTGGCACCCAAACTCCTCGTGTGGGAGCTCCCACGGGCAGGGATGGCAGCGCTCACCTGGACATCTTCCTCCGTTTGCGCTCCTCTGCCTTGGCCTTCTGGGCCAAGGTCAGGCTCTCAGCCTCAGCCAGGTTATCCACTGCAATGGCCAGGAAAACATTGAGGAGGATATCTGGGGGATCAGTGCTAAGGACATGGACTTGGCTCCTGTCTGGAGGATGTCAGAGCCATCCGTGGTCTCCAGGGTGCCCTTAGAAACCTTCCTGGAGTTTAGCCCTTGTGGTAACTCTGGCTGGTGATCCCTAACCAGAATCCATCCCCTGTGAGCACTGAGCTCTGAGCTGCCTCCCCTCTCTGGCTGAATCTCTGCCTGCCAGACATCCAGACCTGCTCCAGATGTGCTTTCCTCCAGTCCCCAGCCTTCAGCCACCACCAGTGCAAGCCCTGAAGCCCATGGTTTATCCCACTGCTGTTCAGAACCAAAAATCTTAAGGCAAGCACTGAAACACTGAGGGAAGCCCCTGCTCCCCCCTCCCCAGTCCCGTGCAGTTGATGCTATGGGCTGGGTGCAGGAGGCCTGGGCCTGGCTCTGCAGGCAGAGGATACAGTTCCCACAAACAAAGAGGATGATGAAGTAGATGCAGACCAGCATGCCAGGAAAGGATGGGCCCCCGAAGGCCATGATCCCATCATACATGATTGAATTCCAGTCCTCTCCAGTCAGGATCTGGGAGCAGAGCAGTAATAGACTTAAGAGCATCAACAGCAGAGCATGACAGAACCCCACAGACTGATCCTACCCTTCTGGCTCCAGCCCCATGGTCAAGTCCCCCTTTCTTCTCAGCCCTGAACCTGAACAGAATTACTCCAGTTGCATTTCCCTGTTCCTGTCTCAAAGCCACATCATCCCCACAAACCCACATTCCCTTGAGACCTAGCTCCTGCCTGGAGACCCACAGCCCGGGTGAGACCCCCAGCCCGGCCCTCCAGCCCTCCACTGCCCTTTCCACAGCCCCAAACCTGGAAGACACTGATGAGGGCCTGGGGAAAATTGTCAAATGTGCTGCGCCGCACTTTCATGTCCTCGAAATCAAACTTGCCCCCAAAGAGCTGCATGCCCAGCAGGGCAAAAACTATGATGAAGAGGAAGAGGAGGAGGAGCAGAGAGGCAATGGAGCGGACTGAGTTGAGCAGAGAGGCCACCAGGTTGCTCAAAGATGTCCAGTACCTGGGGAGAGGAGAGACGGAGGGACATGGGAGATTAAAGAGTGGGGAAGGCTGTGGGCAGGACCAGGCAGGCACAGGGAACCTGGCCAAACAGGCCAAGGTGATGTGGCAGCAGCCCAAAAAGGGGGACTCTGGACCCAGGCTGGGATCAGGACTGCTCCAGGCAGGGTCCAGGAGGAAGAAATGAAGCTGCAGACATGGTGTGACAAGCAAGATAACACTGCTGCCTGCACAGAGCACCAGCAAGCAGGATGGAGAAGAGGGGTGAACACACAGTGGGTTGGGGCCACAGAGAAGAGCTCGGAGTCCTGGCCCACAGCAGCCCCATTCACAACATCCTGGAACCCAGAGCTGGAGTGGGGCCTCAGCTCTGTCCCACTCTCCACTCCCAGTCAAACCATGTCCTGGAGACAAACCCCCAGCTTGACCTTGTTCCTCCACCCCAGCAGCTCCCAGCTCTGTTCAGGCTGCAGCCTCCGCGGGGACAGGACCAGTGATGTCCCAGAACTGGGAGTGATGCCGGGCACCATGAGCAGTACCTACCGAGCTCCCTCCCCTACCTGGTGATCTTGAAGATGCGCAGGAGGCGGATGCAGCGCAGCACGGAGATGCCCAGGGGGGACAGGGTGCCCAGCTCCACCAGGATGGTCTCCAGGATCCCCGAGCACACCACGAAGCAGTCGAAGCGGTTGAAGAGTGACATGAAGTACTGGCGCAGCCCCAGCGCGTACATCTTCAGCAGCATCTCGGCCACAAAGAGGGCCAGCAGCAACCGGTTGGCATTGTCTGGGGTGGGAGAGCCAGCCTGTCAGAGCAGGGACCTCAATGCCAGCATGGCTGGGCAGGCAGGGAAGGAGGGCAGAGCTGCTCACCCTCCTCTGGCCCACCAAGCCCTGAGCTGCTGTTTTTTGGGGACCACGTAGGGGAGGAAGATGAGAGGGTGATGTGCAGCTGCATGCTTGTGTGTGTGAGTGCACATCTGTACACATCTTGTGTGTGTGAGTGCACATCTGTACAGTGCACACGAGTCCATGCAGGGTGGGCATGTGGGCTGTGCATGGGTACATGGGGCTTAGCTCTGTGTGTGTGTGCATACCTGTGCTCTGTGTGCCTCTGTGTGTGTGTACACCTGTGCTCTGTGTGTGTGCATACCTGTGCTCTGTGTGCCTCTGTGTGTGTGCACACCTGTGCTCTGTGTGTGTGCATACCTGTGCTCTGTGTGCCTCTGTGTGTGTGTACACCTGTGCTCTGTGTGTGTGCATACCTGTGCTCTGTGTGCCTCTGTGTGTGTGTACACCTGTGCTGTGTGTGTGTACACCTGTGCTCTGTGTGTTTGTGTATACCTGTGCTCTGTGTGTGAGCTGTGTGTGCACACCTGTGCTCTGTGTGTACCTGTACTCTGTGTGCCTCTGTGTGTGTGCACACCTGTGCTGTGTGTGTATGTGTACATCTGTGCTCTGTGTGCCTGTGAGTGTGAGCTCCGTGTGCACACCTGTGCTCCTGTGCCTCTGTGTGTGTTTGTGTACACCTGTGCTCTGTGTGTGAGCTGTGTGTGTGTGCTCACCTGTGCTCTGTGTGTGTTTGTGTACACCTGTGCTCTGTGTGTGAGCTCTGTGTGTGAGCTCTGTGTGTGAGCTCTGTGTGTGTGTGTGCACACCTGTGCTCCTGTGCCTCTGAGGCTCTGTGTGTGGGTGGATATGCAGTCAGTGGGGCTGCATGCATAAATGCCTGTGGCTGCATGGCTTGAGTGCATGCCAAGTGTGCAGAGGTGCCAATGGACACACTCTGTGTGTGTTCACCCTGCTAGGTCGTGTCCCTAAGGGTACAGAGGCTGTGCACGGTCAGTGTGAGTTGTATGTCAACAAGGATCGTGCACACACACTGAGAGCAGGCTCTGTGTGTGCCTGAGGGCCTCTGTGCTGTGCTAGTGTGGCTGTGCCCTCACAGTAGGAGTTCACACAGGTCTCTGGAGCAGCAGGGTGTCCGGGGCCCTCCTTCTCTCTCGGGCTCTTTGCTCACCTTGCACCCGTGTCAGCCATTCTGGCTGGAAGTGGTGCTCAGAGGCGATGGAGAGGGTGTTCAGTGCCACCATCAGGATGACAAGCCAATAGAAGAACTTGGACTTCACCACATCCCTGCACTTCCTACGAAACATTCGGTTCCAACGCCTCCACTGACGGCTGGAGAGATGGCAAAGGATCAGCAGAGCTGCCCAGTGGGGCAGACCCAGGTCCTTGGGCTGTGCCTGCAGAGCAAAGCCACCCCTGCTCCCTCCCTGGAAAGGGATGAGGACCACAGCCTGTCCCTGGAACACAGTGCATTCACTCAGGCACTGCAGTTCATTCATTCTCCTGGCCTAATTTTGGCCTCCAGCACCTCTCACAGGGGCCTTACAGGCACAGCTCCTCAATTACACCCTGTGCTGCACAGGCCATGGGAGGATGCTTGGAGCCTGGTCCCACAGCAAAGACATTGTTCACCTTGGAGAGCTTTTTGCCAGTACCACAGCCAAATTCCTGTTTGCTCCCCCAGTGTTTGCATCTTCCCCCAAGCACCAGTCCCTGTCTCTCTGCCAGAAACTGGGGGCTGACCAGGAAAGCCTGGCCTAGTTGGGCCAGCAAGTGAGAGACAGTGGAAGCCCACGTGTAAGCAGGTGGTTCAGTCAGAACATACTTACAAGAAGAGAATCCATTTGTTCATACCCTCAATTTCATACAAGCTCTCTGTCTCTGACCCTCCTTCATCCGATGGCATCATACCTAGAGGGAATGACATCACAGGCTTTTCTTGGAGGCCTTGGGAAGAACATGTGGGAGGGCACCTCTTCCAGAAGTACACCAGGAAGAGCTTCCCCATCAGAAGTGAACAATCTCCACCCAACAATGCCATCCCAGGGAGTCAGCAACCCAAGTTTGGGCAGAAGGCTTTGAGGGTCAGGTACAAACCAAGCACGAGGCATGAGAAACTCCTGCCCTGCAGGATGGGCAGCAGCAGCCCAGAGAGGGACAGCAGCAGGTACCCACCCCAGCATGGAGAAAACTGGGGCCAGTTGGGATCTCAGCAAAGGCTGAACAGAACATGGGCCATAGCACTGGAAGAGGTGTTTTGTCTGTCCCACTATTTCCCAAGGCTCTTTGCACACATGTAACACTCAGCCTGAGGCATCAAAAGTGCTTTCACCAGGCAGGGTGGCACAGCAAACACTGTGGCTCTCTGGTAGAGCTCTCCAGGCTTTGCTGAGCTTTTGGCTAGATGCCTGCATATCCACCTCCTTCCTTGAGCCACTTCTAATCCCTTGAAATTGTCAAGAATGGCCAAGAAATTCATGCATTTGCTAGTGTGAGAGCTTGTTTCCCTGCACTGTATCCCTGCACACCAAGGGCACACATTCCTCATGGCCATTTAAGTGCTTCTTACCAAAGGAGACTCGGGCCTTGCTTGTGGTCTGCAAATATTAAACACTGTGGTTGAAGTGGAAATTTAACATCAGGGATAAATTACTGCTCGTTTGGGTCAGATTCAACCAAATTATTCAGGAAGTGTAAAAAAAAAGAGGAAGGAAACTGTCCTGCAGAAGTCAAAGCATTTTGTTTCATGGGTTTTCAGGCAAAATGAGTCTTTGTGACTTCTTCAAAGATTCCCCCCTTGCCTCTCTAGGTGGGCAGCATGAGGAACCCAACCCTCAGGCTAAGGGTCTGTGACCAAGCAGGGCTGGTACCTTCTCCCCTGGCCCTGTCACTGTCCATGACCTCTGCGTGGGTGATCCAGTCCATGTAGCCCTTCAGGTCCTCCTCCAGCTGCTGCTTCTCCCGCAGCTTCTGGAATGTTCCCCGTGACTTGGCCTTCTCCCGCTCCTTGGTGAACTCTCTGGAACAAGGCAAGCAGCAGAGACTCAGGGATGGTGTGGTATGGAAGGAGACTTACAACTGCTCTGTGAGCCAGAGAGGGTTAATGGATAAGGTTTATTTCTGAAAGGAATTTTATCAAGGCCGTTAGTATGGACACCAAGAAGAGAAGAAGAAGATAAGCAAGAAAAAACCTGCAGCTGGTGTGGACACACACATTTAGAGAGCTAGGGAATTACAACTTGGAAATTCTTTTCAGGCCTGGATTTCTCCTGACTCTCAGCTCCATTCCCAGGCTGACAAGCTGACTGCAGCTTCAGTTAGGGAGAAGTCTCCCAGGGTGATAACATGGTGACAAACAGAGTGGAATTCATAATAAAGATTAACACCTGGTGTCTTTGCCGTGGGACACATCCTGAGGTGCTGTCCCAAGGATGTTTTTCCCAATTGTCCAATGAGCTCCTGTCCTGTCCTAGCTGCACATAACACACTTTAAATCCGGGCTGTCTGTACAATAAAGTTGGCCTTTTTCCCCCAAAAGAGCTCCGTGTGTGTTACTGTCCTTTCTCTCTCTTTGCAGTGCAGTAACCACAAGCTGGGAAAAGTATTTTTAAAAAAGTTTTGTGAAAAACAGAAGTGGAGATTCTTTTACACCAATGAATGTTATGTTGGTCTGTGGCTGTATAGGCAGGCACGACGTGCAAAAGGCACCCTACACTTCAGGAGGCTAGTATCTGTTTATTACAATTTTGCACCATCTTTTATACCCTCTATACAGTTTACAATTTCTTATTGGTCACAATTAGTCAACACAGCAGTAATTGGTGGAAAATTCTCCACCTCTATTCTTCCCAGAACACTTCTAAAAGTACTTTCTACAGCTGTGGAGTTTTTTCTCTAGCTGTCTTTTCTTCTTTCTCTCTTCTTAGTGTCCAAGCCAACAGCCTTGGTCAGAAAGGACTTCTGAAAACAAATCTCATTCATTAACCCTCTCTAATCCACAGACCAGCTGGGGTCCTACTATATTGATCTATTGTAACCAATGAATAAAGTGTCAACTTTGTGGAGTGTATAAAGGACAGCATGCTGTTATAATAAACAGATATTAGCCTTCTGAAATGTAGTGTGTCCTTTTGTATGTCGTGTCCACCCCAACAGCAACAGTGTTGGGAGGTCAGGAACCACAGCCCTGTGCCAGGCCAGCCTTGTAGGAAAGTCCTGACATACCCTGTCACCAGCACTGCCACTGCACTATTCCAGTGATACTCCAGTGATTTTCCTCTTTCCTGGCCCACGATGCAAGGCCATGGGTCCATCAGCAATGCCCAAAGGCAGGCAGGGCTCCTTCCCCACCACTGCTGCTCTTTGGGAGATTCTCACAGCAGCTGCTCCAGCTGGACAGGCCTGCTGACACTGGCCAGGGCAGCTCCCCAGTCCTGCTCAGCATCAGTGGGGTCTCACCCACCTGGGGGGACAAAAACCTGCCCCAGTTCTCATCTGGAGAAGGTGAGCTCATCACATTTTTCACTCTTTTCATGGTAACATGGAAAGGACAGGTCTGCCAATGTCCTTGCCCACTCCTCCTGCTCTCTTTCAACTGGAATCTTTTCTCCTTTGGTGGCTGGCAGACCAGCCATGCTGGTGTTCCCACGTGTTAGTAATGGGTCGCAGACACTATAACAATAATTTTCCTGATCTCAAACATCATTTGACTGTATTTGCAAAAATATTTCAGAACTGTTACCGTGCCAGCAACTTACTCCAGGATCAGATGACTATAGTCCAGATTGTCCTGCAGCAACAGTCAACTCTATGTAAGTGTCAGGTTCCTGTGGTTTATCTTGTGCTTTTAAACTTGTTTTAGTTATAGTAGCACCTGTTTTGTTTTAATGTTGCACTGGCATGGTTCTTGTCATAAAAGAGACCTAACAAATCCAAGTAATTGAGGTATAACTAACCCTGTGAACTAATAAAGGTGATGAGTGTGATCCACTTGCACAAACAAAGACTGAAATACACAAAAAAGACCCTGACCCTACAGAGGCCCGAGGAGAAAAGCCCCCCTCACCTCCCAGCAATAAAATTGGGATGGTGGCAGTCCCACAGTAATGCATGGTAGGTTGAGTGTAACATCTCAGGTTTTAGCTGTACTACTGGGAGAATTAGCACTAATTGAATTTGGCCTAGATTGTCATAACAGACTGATGGCAGCTCATTGGTGTACTTGGACGAGACTGCTGAAGCAGTAATTAGACAAACAATCCTTCCTTTGGATCCCTTGCACTCATCAAAGATGTTCTCCTTAGGCTGGCCATGAGAAAAGTGTGTGTGCTCACAGCAGGAGGTGCCAGTGAGGAGTGCCCAGACCCAGAGCCCTGGAGTGAGAGCTCCCTGCTCAGCTCCACTGGCTGCGTGTGCTGGAGAACACACCACGACCCACGTGCTCCAGGGCTGGGCTTGCTGACAGCTGCTTGTGCCACAGGGAAAAGATTTCTGTGTTGAGAGTTGAGCTAAAACCTCAGAAAGCCATGGGCACTAACACAAAATGTAAGTCACAGATCAGTGCTTCTAAGCGTGCAGAACAACTTTAAAAAAAGTAGTGAGGAATAAGAGAGAGAAAAGAACAGAACTTTTCCTGGCTTTTTTCTTGCATAGTTTAAACCAGTTAAAACTCCTCTGCTGGCAGAAAGGATAGGATGGCACTTACCCACTTAGCACCCCCAGCACCAGGTTGAGCACGAAGAAGGAGCCAAGTAAGATAAGGCTGACAAAGTAGATCCAGGGCCATTCATTGCCCATGGCATCATTTACCTGGCAAGGAGAGATGCAGGTGAAATATTCTGAAGGCACTGTTCTCCATCTGTTTCCCCTTAGACCCTCTCAACAGCCTCTGGGACCTTTGTCCCCTTCAAAAGGAGTGCTTGGGATAGTGGCACATAAACCTGGCTCCAAGCCCTGGGTGCCTAGAACTCTGTGTCTGGTTTACATCTAGACCCAAACATTTTGCAGATTTAAACATCATCCCCAAGCCTATGCTTCAGCACAACTTTCTCCCAAGGACTGCAAAACATGAGCTTTGGTCATGGAGGAGCATGCAGCAGTCATTGCTCTGCCTGGCCCATACCCTTCAGGAAGGTGGGAGCTGGAGCAATCTCCTTCTACCTGGAGAGCAAGGACAGCTTAGGGGGTGCTCACAGGGATGCAGAGACATGACTGGTGTGTTTTGGGATGTGCATCACAGTATGAAGGTTGGTGGGGGCAGGATTTCTTCCACTGGAAAAGACGGAGTCCTGCCATGGGGGCACTCCCTGCCCTGAGCATCGCCTGCACCAAGCTGGGCACAAAGTGCTGCAGCCTACTTGACAGGTTAGGATTTCAGCTTTTATATTTTTCATACATTTGTAATCCTGCAATTCTTTAGTGTATAACTCTAAACTCCATACACAGTGTGAGCTGCTGCTTTCCCATTTTGGTCAGACACAACAATTCCTCTCTAGGCTGGGAATCAAGGACACCTCACTGCCTCAGGCCCTGAGAAATGTAAACAAAAGTGAGTTGGGGGAGCAAACTTGGGGTAAATGACTTCATTACCTGAAGCTGTAATTGGAAGATTAACCCCCAATATTCAAATGGACCAAACCTATAAAAGTGTGAAAACCCGTGCCCCATCATCCATTTTTGGGTGTAGCCCCGGGGAGGCTTCACCTGCCCGAAATGTACCTGAAGGCCTTTCAATAAATATAACCACCTTTTATTCTCTTAATTCAGTCTAGCCTGTGTTTTTTAGGTAGCCCACAAGGCATCATACCCAGTAGAGAACCTCTGTCCAGCCCTCCATGGTGATGCACTGGTACACGGTGAGCATGGCGAAGCCGAAGTTGTCGAAGTGTGTGATGCCGTTGTTGGGGCCGGGCCATCCCCCGCGGCACTCGCTGCCATTGATGCTGCAGTGCCGCCCGTGCCCCGAGCTGGTGCACGGCGCTGGCTTCTCCGAGCCCACCGTGGCAATCACATCTGAGGAGCAAAGCCACGCTGTGAGCAGCAGGTCAGGCCGAACACAGCAGCCCACGCTTCCTCCCCCTCCAAATTCACCGCCCCTTACACCCAGCTGGGTGCTGCTCCAACACCCCTCAGTCCTGCCACGCTCTCAGGCTTGGTGCTGGCAAGACCACGCTCTCTGCTGGCCACAGAGTCCCTGTGGTCTCACAGCAGCCCCACGGCCCAGCTCCACCTGTGCCAAGGTAGTAGCAGGTCTTGTGCATCCTGCCCTTGAAGAGCTCCTGCCCGACGATGGCGTAGATGATGATCATGAAGAGGACCAGCAGGGCGATGTGGAGCAGGGGCACCATGGCCTTGATGATGGAGTTCAGGACGACCTGAAGGCCTGCACGAAGATGAAGGGAGAGGAGGTCAGCCACTTCCTGAACAGCTCTGGGTGCTCCTTGTATCCCTGCCAGCCCACCAACAAGCAGCCTTTGAAATGCCCCTTGCCAAGGGGAGAGGGACACTGGTGCAGTGGGACTGAAATCTCTGAAGCAGGAAATCCTTTTGTCTACCCACCATGAAAGTGTGTGGAAGAGCACAACAGAGCCAGGTAGTGCTGAAAGCTGCTTCATGCCCCTCCCTTTGTTCTGGTGCTCTCATCTTGGCTGTATCCACATGAGTTACAGAAGAAGATCCCTGCTCTGAGAAACCAGAGCGAGATCCTGGCCCCCTTCACACTGGCCACCCTAAAGTACAGCCACTGAGCCATGGAGGCAGCCAGCTGTGTGCCAACCTGCAGATCCCCAGGGTTGACAAACACCAGCTGGAGTAACAAGCAAGAACCCAGGAAAAGAACAAGCAGGAAAAGGTCCTGGGGCAGCATCAGCCCCTCTGGGAGCCCTGCAAGGCCAGTGCCACTCCATCCCCTTATCCCCAACACTCCTGGGCTCTCCCCCAGCTCTGCCCTCTCAGGTCTCAGCCACGTCCCAAGCCCCCATCCCCACTGTCCCCATCTCCCATGCTCAGCCTGCCCCAGCTTTGCTTTGCCTCTGTAACCTCTGCCCTGAGATAACTGCACCCACCAAAACCTGCTGTGCCCCGACCAGGGGAGAACCTGTGCCTCCTCTACACTCACTTTGTGGCTGAGCTTGATCCAGCCACAGGAACAAACCTGTCCCTTGCTGCCCACCCTGGGCAGGCTCCATCCCCCCATTCCCTGCTGAGAGCAGCCCCCAGCACGCACTCGGCACTCCGGACACCAGGCGCAGGGGTCTCAGCACGCGGAACGCTCGCAGAGCCTTCACGTCAAAGCCACCTTTGCCCCCCGAGGGCCCTGCCTGCTTCACATTCACCTGCTCCAGGGTCATGGTGATGAGCCTGAAAGAGCCAGGGCACAGGGAAGGGAGGGGAGGGAGGGAAGGGAGGGAGGGAGGGAGGAAGGAAGGAAGGAAGGAAGGAAGGAAGGAAGGAAGGAAGGAAGGAAGGAAGGAAGGAAGGAAGGAAGGAAGGAAGGAAGGAAGGAAGGAAGGAAGGAAGGAAGGAAGGAAGGAAGGAAGGAAGGAAGGAAGGAAGGAAGGAAGGAAGGAAGGAAGGAAGGAAGGAAGGAAGGAAGGAAGGAAGGAAGGAAGGAAGGAAGGAAGGAAGGAAGGAAGGAAGGAAGGAAGGAAGGAAGGAAGGAAGGAAGGAAGGAAGGAAGGAAGGAAGGAAGGACAAGGAAAAAGAGAAGGGCATGAGAATGGAGACTGAGGAATCTGAGCGAAGGATTCAGAGCTCTGCAGGCAGAAAAGCAAGGTTGGGACTGCCAGCCATGCTCAGCCTCATCCAGGGGGCAGCTCTTGGCAAGTCCAGATCCTGCTGATAGCCAGGGACCTCCCACCCCATGTGCAAACCCTGGAAGACCCCATGCCACCCCCTTTCTCCAGGGCAAGGAGACCTACAAGGCTTGAAGGAGTCAAGACAGGAAGAAATAAGAGTTAGAGAGAATCCCAGTAAATGTCAGAGCAGGAACAGGGGGCCCACAGGAGAAGGCCATGAACTTGGTTGAGGAGTTGTCTCCAAACACATTGCAATCACCAGAAAAACCAGTCCCTGCCTGGCTGTGGAAGGGCCTGGCACAAGCTGAACAGCAGCAGTCTCCCCACTTTTCCTTACCCTAGAGTCACAATGGAGAAGTCAAGCACATTCCAGCCGTTTCGGAGATAGGCATCCGTGTGGAAAAGAAAGCCATAGGCAATTATCTTGAGCATGGCCTCGATGGCAAAGAAGATGAGGAAGGCATATTCGATCTTCTCCTGGGGATTGCAAAGGCAAGCAGGAGACAATGCTTCATTAGAACAGCCTGTCACCTCCCCTGCTATCCCCACCAGTGACTCTGGATCAGCCCCTGCTGCCACCCCATCTGTACCCCCCACACCAGGCAGCACCCTGGGGACAAGGGGTGGCATGCAGAGCCACCACATGCCACTCTCTGGCCTGCAGCACGGTCCCCCTGGCCCTTTAATGGCCCCTGCCAGGACCCGACCCTGAGGCTCTGGCTCCTACAAACTGCTCCAGCAAAGCCACCTAAAGGTGCCTGGCCCAGGGCACTGCTCCTCTCTGGCTCTCCTCCCTGCTGCTCACCCCTCATTCCCCCCACAGCCCTCCTACAGGCAGCACTGACACCTCTCATCCTCTCCAGCTGCTGGGTGTGTCCTGGAGTCCCCACACAGTCACTGTGGGACCAGCCTGCTGTGCCATGGCTTCCCGTTTGCCTGGGATGATAAGGAAGCTCCCCGGGAATGGAGGCCTTGGGTTCAAGACCTCCTGCTTAATGCCAGACATTTGCCTGGCAAAGTGACCAGCTAGAAATGGGACTGACTGGGCAGAGGTGCTGCACCTCCTCCCAGGCAGGGCCTGGCACCCCACTGCAGGAGCTTGGCACAGCCCTGCAGCTGCTGGGCCAGGGTAGCTCATCTGTCCCTGGAGCACAGCCAGGAGCTGCCTGTGCCCAGCTGGCTCTGCCTGTCACTGCCAGCACTGCCCTTGCTGCCAATGTCCCTTCCAGAGTGGCATTAAAATCTTCTGAAGCAACCAGGTGGATGGGGCTATTTCTATTTCTGGTGTTCCCTGGTCCCTCTCCTCAGCCTATGTCCCCTGAAGGACAAGGAGCATCACTGCTCAGGATCTCCAGGGAATTGCCCCCAGAAAGGCAGAAACCTCTGTCTGAGACCATACTGGGAGTGGGTCTTCACTGGGGAATGCTGCAGTGCTGTGAGCACACCTTCCTCCCGGGGTCCCCATGCCCTGCCAAATGGAAAATCCTCTCGTTTTACTAAGCCAGAGCTAGAGCTCAAGAGAGGAGCATTGCTCACTCAATTAACGTGTCCAAAAGCAGTGACTGCACTGAGTGTCCCTATGTGACTGTCACCCACACAATGCCATTTCTTGTTGGATCTGGGGGCAGCTAGGGCCAGAGCAGAGATCCTGGCACTGACTCTGTCTTCAAGGTTTTACCTACAGCAACTCAACACTGCTCACCTCCTTAGGGGACCAATGCCCCCTCAACTGTCCCCCAAAGCCTGTCCTTGCAATCCCATGCAAACACAACTGCTATGAGGATCATTTCAGGCACAGAGAGGCTGCAGAGTCATGCCAGCAGCCACGGGGGTGATGGGGTGTCCCCCCAGCTGCAGAAGGAAAACAGGAAAGCCCACTGCAAGTTACAGCAGCCCTGCAGCTGCTGGGGCTGGTGAGTGTCAGGATCCAGCCTGGAGTGGGATGTAGCTGCTGAGGCTGATGTCAGGATCCAGCACTGCAAAAATCAGCTCCATGCCCTGATTTTCCAGCAGAACAGACTCAGGCTCCAGGGTCTCTCACTAGAAGGGATTTTCCTCTGAAGCCCTCTTGGCCAGAGTCAAAGGTGACTTGCTATTCCTCAGAGGTTCCTTTGAGAAGCCCACAGCAGATGAAGGATGCTTTGGACAGCTTCAAGGGTATTTGCCCACCAGGTCCAGCCAGTGAGCAGCAAAGTTCAAACCTGGGAAGGAAGAGGCAGCAGGCAGTCCCTGCCCCAGATACCCTCCTGCAGCCTGGGAGGGACATAACAGCAAATTCCCAGCTTCTCTGGGCAACCTGTGCCAGGACTCAAAACCATCAATGTATAAACTTCTTTTTCCTATAACTAATCAATATCTACCCTCCTTCAGTTTAAAACCACCACCCTCTGTTCTACTGCAATAGACCCTGTTAAAAAGTTTGTCTCAATCTTTTTTATAGGTCCCCTTCAAGTACTGGATGGATCTGAGATCTTCTCAGAGCCTTGTTTTCTCTGGGTGAACACCCCCAGCTCTCCCAGCCTGGCTCCAGAGCAGAGGGGCTCCAGCCCTGGAAGAACCTTTGTGGCCTTTTCTGGACCTGTTTCAACTGCTCCAGGTCCTTCCTGTGCTGGGAGCCCAGAGTGGGAGGCAGCTCTGCAGGTGGGGTCTCACCTGAGCAGAGCAGAGGGGCAGAATCCCCAGCACCTCCTGCTTCCCTTACCTGCTGTGAGATGAGCCCAGGACATGGGTGGCTTTTTGGGCTGTGATCAAGCACAGTACTGGCAATTAAATTTATATGGCTCCAGTGCAATGGCCTGAGCCAGGGCAAACTTGCTGCAGTCTCCTAAGAGCAGCAGGAAGAGCTGAAGGATATTTCATGCTGGCAGAATTCACACCAGCTCAAGGTCCACATGTCCTGCACTGCAGACCCCAGTTCCTGTGTCCGGGCTGATTTGAGAAGGAATCAGCCACGTGTGTCCTCCAGCTCTGTGCTCCCCACGCTGCAGCTCAGCACAGGGGCTGCACCCATGGCCCAGTCACCACCCTGTGCCCATGCCATGGACAGACACAGCTCTGCTGCCTTCACTGATGGCCTGGCCAGCTTCTGGCACCTGGGGACCCACTCTGTGCCACTGCCACCCACTGTCCCCTCCTCAGCCTGGAATTCAGAGCTGGCTCCCTGCTCAGGGCAGGACTCAGGGCTGTCTGGTACGGGATGGGGGGTACAAAGAGCCAAAAAAAAACCACCAGGAAAAGATACAGGTAACACACGGGGCTCCACACATGCTCCAGCCATGCCTGGTCATGCAGGAACCCGACCCGTGGTGCTGGATGAGCCATGGGGCAGCAGGGTGGCAGCTGATGTGACACAGAGTGACACAGCCCCAGCCTCCTCAGCATCCTCAGCTCCCAGTCCCAGCAGCCACACGGGACTCTGGAATGAGCCCCACCTTTATGTCCCTGGTGCCCTCCAAAGTGGGGGATAGGTGGTGAGGGCACAGCATGGCCACAACACAGATGGAGAGATAGAGGAGAGCTACCCCTGCAACGAGACCTCACACCCTCACCCTCCCCCTTAGCTCCTCCAAACTGTCCCCAGCCTTTCTCCATGCCTTTTGCTCCTGTACCATCAGCTCTGCACCTCCTCCTGAGCCTCCCAGTCCCAGCTGGACCCTGCTCCCCTTTTCCCCTGCAGCTCCATCCCACCCTAATAAAAGCAGTTTTTGTAGGAGCACCAATGTGCTGGCCAGGACACACGCACAGACTGCCAGCACCAGGACATGCAGGGCAGGGAGCTGCATTGCTGAGGTCTTTCTAAGCCCTTTGTAAACATAAAACATCCATAAAGGTATTCCCTAGAGGTTTGCAGGAACTATCTGCAAAACAGAGCAACTCACTGTCCTTGTCCTACTCTCCTGAATGGAGGTGAATGAAATTCTACAGATGTGAGGCAGAGAACGAGACAGGACACGTAATGTGTGGGAATACATTTACAGCAGTCTCATAGGATTCCCTTCCTTTGGAAAACAAGATGAAGATGAGGGCTGGAGCCAAGGAAGTTTCCCCGGGGTGGTGGAAAGCCCTTGCACCCAGATTGGGAAGGGCACAGTGGGAGGCAGGCAGGGTTTGGGACTGCTGCAGACCACAGCAAGGAAGAGACATCAAGAGAAACACTTCTGCTCTCCACAACGGCCTCTGTCATAGCACAGGAAGTACCTGGGATGGGAAGACATGCAGGAAAGAATTTGGGAGAGTTTGTTTGCACGGATTTTTTAGAGA
The DNA here is from genome assembly GCA_037013685.1 of Acridotheres tristis. Lineage (NCBI taxonomy): Eukaryota > Metazoa > Chordata > Aves > Passeriformes > Sturnidae > Acridotheres > Acridotheres tristis. The sequence goes on along the minus strand of CM072913.1, from coordinate 5,255,807 downwards.
AGGTTTTAGAGAAGAATCATCTCCAGAGGTCACTCCACGCCCTATCTGCTCTGCAATACTGTGCTTTTCCTGCCACACTCTCCAGCCACAGCTCCTCTTTCCCACAAACAAGAGACACCCCAGGGCTGCAGCAACAGGAACCAGAAAAGCCACAACCCGCCTGCAGCAGCCATGAGAGCACAGAGTCCTACAGGTCCCACAGGTTGTTCTCCATTGCATCTCCCTCGCTGGCTGTCCAGAGCTCCTCAGTGCTTCACATCACACCAGCTGTGCCATACCTGCCCAGTGTCTGTGACACACCTTGGTGACATTCCTGAGGGTTCTCCCTGGATTAGATGTCTTAGTTCTGTTTGGTTTGAAAAGGCTTTGGTGGGTGCTAGAAGCTCAGCCACCAAAAGCAGAAGGATTTGACAGCAGTAGGAACAAGGGCTCGGTGATTGCCCAGGTCAGACCTGGGGTGTGGAGAGCCCAGCTGGAAGAACAGAAATCTCAAGAAGCTGCAACCAACCAACCTTCTCCAGGGCTGGGAGCAGAGGGGCAGTGTAAGAGCTGAAATGAGGGATGGGGGCTCCAGGGGCTCTGTAAAATGCTGTTTATTGTATCCAAATGATTCAGCAATTCACGGGCTGTGGGTGACAAGAGCCCAGCCCGCAGCCTTTTCAGCCTCAGCTGTGGGTTCGTCTGAAGCTTCTCTAGCTCTGGTTACAATGTACTATGTACTTTTTATTGCAGAGCATTTTAAAACATGACAACTAATTAACACTTTTACTAGTACCTATAGCCTATCTTAACTCCTAACATTACCATATTCCTGTTGCTAATGTCTAATCACAAAAAGTTAGTCTGTTACAGTTTAAGCTAGAAGTTGTTTTTATTTTTCTTGCAGTGGAAAATTCTGAGATCTTTTCTCTACTTGCAACACTGGCTTTCTTGTTTGCCTGTGAGTCTTTTTGCTTGGTAAAAACATCTTTCGTTTGAGGTGGATTTATCCTTTGCTTTAAGTTATAAAAGCCTCTTCTAACTCACTTGCTCTTTGCCCTTTAGTTACCCAGTCAGACTGGCTCAGCAATTCTTTTATTCAATATTAAAACTTGCTATCATTTCTATTCCTACTTCAGATTCTACATTCCAAGATCTTTCTGTTATACCTACACATCTGTGAGACCTTCCTGTCAAATCCTTCTCCTTCCCAACAGGGCAGCAAGGCCCCTTCCAAGGAAGCCTTGCCATGGATCTGGGGACCACAGGATGTGATGGAGCAGGGTAAGGAGGCTGCACTGCTGTCACTGGCATTCAGGATGAGCGAGGGGTGAGCTCTGCTGGCCCACCTGGAGGGCGACATGGGAGGGGCCCGGCTCTTCTGCCTGCCCAAAACCCCAGGGGGACCACAGGGGTTGGGCAGGATGCCAGCCCTCGCCAGGGGCCCCGGGGCAGAGTGAGGGGAAGGAGGGAGGCAAGGGCAGCTCACACAGCTCCATGTGCACCAGGTGCCAGTACCAGAGCAGCAGCAGTTCCTGCAGTTTGATCCATGCAGACATGCAGGAGTGCTGCCCATTGTCACATTGTCACAGCTGCTGGAAGGCTCCAGGAGATCCAGGGTGACCCCAAGCTCTGGGAAAGCCACATGCAGTCACGACTCTCCTGCAGCAAGGAGCCCATTCCAACCTCCAGGCACAGAGCCCAGTAGTTCTTGAAAACCAGCAATGGACAGCAAGCTCTGCCCAGGGACTGTGAAACACAGGTCAGCTGCCCCAAAGAAACTATTCCAATGTTCCTGAGATGCCTGTGACACAGCCCAGGGGTGACAGACTTTATGCAGGACTCACAGGTAATTACAGCTCCCCAGAGCAGGTGAAAAGCTGGGACTCCTGTAACTGCATCAGACATTCACATTCCTGTCACTGAACTGAGGCTTTGAAAACACAGGAATTCCCTAACCCCAGGGCTGAGATACAACTCTAAAAGATGGGTGTCTTAGGTTGCAATATAGGATGTGACCAAATGTATTCTATCACCATATATTGAAACCAGCTGGGGCAGTGTTCTTTATCTCCTCCACAGCCCATCCTCCCTCCAGGAGATCTCTCCTGGTCATGGCCATGCAGTCCCAGGGCAGGGCTGATAAAATTCCATCATCCCATCGGGAGATGCTCCACCCAGGGGGAGGAGCCAAGCATTTCCTACCCAGATCAAAGGTGAGATTTGGAACAGCAGAGCAGCCTTTTCCCACTGGATCCCAGAGGAAAACCAGAGCCTTGCACATCATCACTGGAGCTTTGGAGGAAAAGTGCACCTTGTGCAGGAGCCCTGCTCCAGCAGAACCACATCTGTCACTGCAGGAGGATGCAGCCACCATGGAATGGGACTGCACCAACACCCTGACTGACTGATGGGGTGTCAGGCTGGATTCTGACTCTGTCAGTTTTGTTGTTTTGTATTACTGTATCATTATTTTAATTTTCCTAATAAAGAACTGTTATTCCTATTCCCATATCTTTGTCTGAGAGCCCCCTTAATTTCAAAATGATAATAATTTGGAGGGAGGGGGTTACATTTTCCATTTCAAAGAGAGGCTCCTGCCTCTCTTGGCAGACACCTGTCTTTCACACCAAGACATGGGATTTTCAGAAGCCCACTCCTTGACATCAAACATTTGTGCTACCTAAAATACCTAAAGCCATTATGTGTGACACCAGCAGCATGCCTGCACAGGGACCATTACCTGTGTTATTTAAATTGTTTTCTTGACAGTTTGAGCTCCAGCTCTGTCCCCCACTCCCTAGACCCCATGTCCCACATGACACTCCTACAAAGCCCATAGGACTCAGGACAGCTGCTCTGAAAGGGTGGCCTCCCTCCAAGCAGTCACCCTTGAGTCTCACTGATGGGGAAAAACTTAAAACTGAAAAGAAAGTTGACTTAAAATTGACAGATACTACATTTAAATATCAGAAAAAAATTCTCCCCTGTAGGGTGGTGAGGCCCTGGCACAGGGTGCCCAGAGCAGCTGTGGCTGCCCCACCCCTGGAAGTGTCCAAGACCAGGTTGGATGGGGCTTGGAGCAGCCTGGGATAGTGGAGGGTGTCCCTGCCCATGGCAGGGGGTAGAACAAACCTCCTGACCCAAACTATCCTGGAATTCTATGGTTTTATGAAAACCAGGTATTTCAGTGTGTGCAGGATGTCAAACACCACCCATGGGCCTGCAGAAATGGCTCGACTGCCCTGGGAGACAAACTGTACATTAATTTGACTTTATTTCTTCACTGCTCATAAACAGGCAGCCAGGTAACACACAGCCATCTGTATTTTCTTGGGTGAATCCCTGTGAATAACCTGCCTTGCTAAACACACTCTGAAGCTCTGGAGTAAGGTTTCCAGTGAAAAACAGTGAGATTTGAAACTCTGGAAACTCAAGTAAAAGTGAAAATAAATGCTGTGAATTATTGAACAAGTTGCAAAGTCAAAATAATTTCATCAGGGTTGAAGAAAATATTTTGATTCCATTAGAAAAAGACAAAATCAGATACAAACAGGATTTTTAAAAACCCTTCTGGAACAGAAGAAATCTAATATAGAAAGAATAATAATGAAATGTGTTGAAATTAAACAACTGTACTTCTTCCAGGATAAAGCAAAATGGATTTTTAGAAAATGTATGGTTATGGTTATTTCATTTCATTGTTTTCATTTTCATGGTATTTCATTTTTTCACCTTCCAAAAATGAATTCTGATTAACTAAGCTTTCATGAGACTAATTCTAAATCTAATGTAAACTCTGACTGAAACTCTTCCCTGTGTGGAAACACCCAGTGTGGCTGCTCTGCAGGTTTTCCAATCTTGCAGGAGGGCAGTGGCAGCAGAGATCTCCTAGGAATCCTCTTCCTGAAACTCTCCTTGTGATGCCTTAGGATTTCAGCTTTTATATTTTCCATACATTTGTAATCCTGCAATTCTTTAGTGTATAACTCTAAACTCCATACACAGTGTGAGCTGCTGCTTTCCCATTTTGGTCAGACACAACAATTCCTCTCTAGGCTGGGAATCAAGGACACCTCACTGCCTCAGGCCCTGAGAAATGGAAACAAAAGCGAGTTGGGGGAGCAAACCTGGGGTAAATGACTTCATTATCTGAAAGTGTAATTGGAAGATTAACCCCCAATATGCAAATGGACCAAACTTACAAAAGTGTGAAAACCCGTGCCCCATCATCCATTTTTGGGTGTAGCCATTAGGGGGGCTTCATTTACCCTAAATGCACCTGAAGGCTCTTCAGTAAATTGAACTGCTTTTATTTTCTTAATTTTGTCTAGCCTCTGTTTTTAGGTAGCCCCACAAGGCATCACTCGCTGGAGCCTTTGAGCTTTAAAGCAGAGTGGCTGTCCCTGCTCTGCAGCTCCCTGAAGGAAGCTGGGGCTGGGCCCTGCACATCCCTCAGCACTGAGCTCTGATGAGAGGGAACCTCAGTCCTGCCCCATGAGGACAGGAGACAATGTCCTCACTGCCCTGACTCAGTTTCCCCTCATACATTTTGCCTTCTCAATAATTTCAAAGTTTTTTTCCTAAACTCAACCTTCTCCAGAGAGAATTGGGCAATGAAGAGACAGAAAAGGGAGAGGAAGAGATTAAACACATCACAGCACCTCTCTGCTGCAGGAAAATGCCTCAACAAGCCTTTGTTCACTACCTGCAGCCTGTGCTAAACAGGTGATGGGTGCCTGGCTAAACTCTCAGCTGGGTTTGCTCCTACAAAGCCACCAGAACATGGTGACAAAGGGACAGCAAGCAGGAATGAAAGACCAGCAGCCTGGAGCTACCTGGCTCTTGATACCTATTGGTGTGGCAACAGGCTGAAACATCCCCCAGGAGGGTATAGCATAAGTAATCTAATACACAAGAAGTAAAAATAGATGGAATTTGATTTGTGCAATGAATTTACATTACCTGGTCCTTGCCCATGGAAAAGGTCCTGGGGCAGCATCAGCCCCTCTGGGAGCCCTGCAAGGCCAGTGCCACTCCATCCCCTTATCCCCAACACTCCTGGGCTCTCCCCCAGCTCTGCCCTCTCAGGTCTCAGCCACGTCCCAAGCCCCCATCCCCACTGTCCCCATCTCCCATGCTCAGCCTGCCCCAGCTTTGCTTTGCCTCTGTAACCTCTGCCCTGAGATAACTGCACCCACCAAAACCTGCTGTGCCCCGACCAGGGGAGAAACCAAAGCCAGTCCGAGGGGTTAGGGAGGCTGGTCAGATCAGCCAGGAGCAGAAAGAACACCCCAGGAATTAACCCTCCATGGGCATCTACCCTGAGGAGAACCAAAACCAGCAGGAGAGAACATTTCATTCAAAGGGGGGTTGATGTTCTGATTCAGTCATCATACTCAGTCTCTCATGGAAATCAACGTGGATTGAACCACAGTTGGGATCTGAAGAGTACAAAGGAGTGGCAAACTAAAAATAGTACAGACTGTTAATCTGGGTCACATCAAAACATCATATTCCAGGAAAACTGGAGCAACTGTGGAAGAATATGGAATAATGATTGGAAAGGAGTAACCTTTCTGCCTAACAGAAACAGGACTTTCCTCCTCTTAAATAAAAAGTAACAAAGCTAAAATACAATTTTGAAAGGAAAGGTCAGAAAAAATTATTCCAAAATGCGGAAACAAACCATTTGATCCTTTCTGGAACAGGATGTTTCCTTTTGAAAGTGTGATTAAAAAAAAAATCAGAGGAAATTTTTTTTGTTGACATCAATCCTTCCTTCATGTGTACTCCACACACGACCTGCTGCCTTTGATCTCAACCCAGAGATGGTTTCAGCCCCTCTGAAAACCCATTTTGCAGTGACTTCTTCCCACCCCTTTGGCTGGACCAACACTGCCTGACTCCAGCCCTGGGGCAGCAGGTGGCCCCAGAGCAGCTCCTGCCACCTTGCAGCCGTGTCCCAGCAGCTCCACAGAGCAATGGGGCTGCAGGGAAGGTTCCAGCCCAGGAAAGGCTCCAGCTGGTCCTTACCAGGCTGGAGTTGGCGATGTTGGTGTCATCCTCAGGCATGGGCAGGTAGATGGCCAGGGCAACACAGTTGGCAAAGATGGTGAGGAGGATGATGATCTCGAAGGGTCTAAGAGGAAGCGTTAAGGAACGCAGACAGGAAAGAAAAAGCAGGAATAACCCCAGCCCTGCCCTGTGCTGCCTGGGTGGTGTGGAGAACCAACCCCCACGGGGGCAAAGCACAGAGAGAGCAGCCAGACCTCAGCCCGGGCACATCCCCAGGTGCTCAGGGCCAGGACACTCAGCACACAGCCCCTGCAGAGGCCAGCTTGGACACAGGACAAAGGGATGGGAGAGCTGGCAGTTCCCCCCTGCTCACCCTTCAGTGAATCACCCTGAAGGGTCAGGAGCCTTTTGCAGAGTGTGGGCACTGACCCTAAGCATCCCCCTCCAGAGCAGGCAGGTCCTGGCTCCCCCTGACTCCTGCTGCTCAGGTCTCACCAGGGGTAAGGCAGCTCGTGCAGGGGCTCCCCTGGCAGAACATCCCCAGGTGTCCTCACAGCCTTGGTGGCCCAGCACAGGCAGTGCTGCTGTGACTGTCCCCAGGAGTGCCAGGGGCTGGCAGTGAACACAGCTCAGCCTCAGGACTGTGCCACCCCCTTGAAGGTACAAACTGTGCTGTTTGGGCCCTGTGACATCTCAGAATGAAAGGGGTGACTTTACCATTTCCCCATGAAGACCCTGGGACAGGCACTTGGTCACTCCCAGGCTCCTGCTGCTGTCACTGCTTTGCTTGGGCCTTGAAACCTCTTGGACAAGCCTCAGCTCTCACCTTCCTGAAGCCTCCAAAGAGCTCAAACTCTCTCTCCAGAGCCTCATTTGCAGCCAGGCTCTCCCTGCAGGGATCTCCACTCTGTTTCCCCAGCACTCTCCCTTGAGGGCTGCCTTGGGCTCTGGTGGCCACACCAGCCCAGTATTACAGAGCAAGGGGCACCTGGGGAGCATCCTATCCACCCCAGCCCGAGTGCTCTCAGCTCATCACAGGCTTTTTCTCCTTTTCTGAACCTTCCTATCCATCAACCTGATGACACTTTAAAAGCTGAAGTCGGCTGGAAAAGCTGCTCCCCTTTTTGTCCAGGTAATGAGGTGGAGCCCAGGGGCTGGAGGCTTCCCTGCCTGCTTGGACAGGGTAAGACAAGCCCTCCTTGAAGGGTCACCTCGACTGGAGCTCCTGTAACTGGAGCTGAAATCCACTTGCTGCCTGTGATTCTGTGAGTCTGGCACAGTTATGAGGTAGAAATACAGTGGGACAGATGGAACCAAAAAACAGAGATGTAGATAACTGGGTACAGTGTCTCTGCCTCCTGCCACTGTCACAGAGCCTCAGCATCCTCCTCATCTCCTTGTCTCACAATCTAACTTCTTTCTGTCCAGCATACTCCCACCACACAGCATCCAATCCCCACATCTGCCTTGCAGCAGGAATTAGTAATTTCTGTGTCTTGCAGCATTGTGGTCCTCCAAGGTCCCCAGAATCCTCACCCATCTGCCTTGAAGTTCTCCTGGCCACAAAGTGACCTGAAATACCAGGATGGTGTCACAAGGCAAGACATGTCCCAACAACTACCAGGCTGTTGGACTGTCTTGCACTCAACACCCAGTGAGCTGCAGAACATTCAGATTTCCTTGTTCTAATGAATATATTTTTTGAGATGTGAGCAAATTTCAGCACAAAACACCCTCTGCCTCAAGTCAGCCTTTCACCCATTCTGAGCTGAGTGGAGTGATGGTCCCTACCCTCCAACTGCAAAAAGACCGTGGCCCACTCCTGTGGCTCGGCTCTGTGCTCTGACAGCAGCAGCCCTACAGCACTGATGGCCCAAGGAACAGGGATATGTTCTGTACACAGAACCTACAGCCTAGGTACCCCACAGAAGAGGGTCACAGCTAATCTCCCCTTGGCAGCCTGCATGTCCCTGCAGACCATAATAATCCACAGGAACTGGAACGACCCGACCCTGTCGCCTCGCATTCCCTGATCCCTGAGTGAGGGCAGCCAGGTGCATCTGGGTATAAATACAGACAGGCTCTGGAGAAACCTGATTCCCTGGATCATTTGTCCTGCCCAGGTCAGAACCACCTGCACATGCCACCTTTCTGTGGGGCACCCACTCGTCCCCTTCCAGAGCACTGATGTAGGGAAGACCCTCCCTGTGCTATGCACTTGCTCTGCACTGGCCCAGCAGGAAGAATGTGTTTGAGCATGCTGCAAGATGTAAATCCTATTTCCAGCTCTTCCCTTGCCACTCGGGCATGCACACAAGTTTCCTCCTTACTCAGAGCCCGTTTAAGACACAGGCACAGTTCCCTTCTGTGTGCCCATGAAACCATCGTTTGTCTTGCCAGAGACACAGAAAATGAGAACTCCCTGATTTTGGCTCTGCTCCCACTCCCTGGAGGACAGAGAGTCCCCTTGCAGTAAAGGAGTGAGGTCTCAAACTCCAGCCCTACCAGAGCTGTGAGCATGCCCTCATGCCTGCCAACAGGCTCCCAGGCTTTGGACAAAGCAGCATCTCTGGGCATGGTTTTGGTATCCCCACAGCAACACAGCCAGCCTGAGGTGACCAGGCCACCTCCCAGAGTAAAGCCTGGCCAGGGGTGGGATCATCCTGCCAAGGCCAGGAACACACAGATAAGGTTCAGCAAGTGAAATGAGAAAAGTTGCGATGGAGAACTCGATTCTGTTTCCCAGTCCATCGCTTTTGCTACAGCACAAATGTTTTGCTGGAATCAAAGTGAAATATTTCATCTCCTACTCTCTTTCTTTACATAAAATACAGGTGAACAAAGTGATAGTTCCTGGATGCATGGCAGAAACATGACATTTTGGTATTTCTGAGCTACAATGCCCCAGTGAAAAGGTCAAAAAAGCAATACCTGAACTACAACTTTAAGCCAAAGGCACAAAGAAAGACTATCCCCCTGAACAGTATCACCCACAAAAAGCCTTCACCTGAGACAGCAGTACCAGGGAGGGATGGGACAGGGAGCTGAGAGGACAATGGTGTCAGCAAGGATCTGGGGGAGCCCCCCCCCCCCAAAGCAGAGCACAGCTGTGGGGTCAGACAAGTGGTGACACACACCAAGAGCCATCCCAAGCAGCTCACCATGGTCTTGCTACCCACCCCCAAACCTCTCTCTCCAGAGTATCACACTGTCCCCAGCCTGACCCCATCCCCACCCCAGGATGGGCACTGTGCCCCCTCTTGACACACCAAGCCCCCTCCCCGGCACACAACACACACAATGAATTCACTCCCACAAGTGAATGTCCCCTGCCTGTCCCTGTCCCATCCCACCAAAGGCCCCGTGGCCTGACCCACCCCTCAGCCCCAGCTTTCCCCACCAGCCTACCCATGCCCCAGTTAGCACAGCCATTGCCTGTGCCAGTGCATCCTACCAGGGCTCCCCGAGTGCCTCACTGCCTTGTACAGGCCTGATGAGACAGCACCAGGCTGACACAGGCTGGCAGCTCTTGTGGCCCCAGCAGCCCTGCCATGCTCACAGGCACACACACTGCTCCCCTGCTCCCCAGCCCCTGCAGCCACAGGATACTTCCATTCCACGATGCTGATGCACGCCTTCCTCAGAGGGTTTTCCAGGGTCAAGCAGAACAGAGCCCTGGGTGGACGAGGAGCTATTGGTGGTACTGGCTTCTTGGACTTCTCCTTCTGCTGCCTCTTCTTCACGTCCCCCTGGGGAGAAGAGGGCTCCATGGTGTTGCTCCCCTAGCTGTCTCTTCCCCTCCTGCCCTGCAGTGGAGCCCCCCTTCCCCAGGTCCCAGCCAGCTGGAGCTCCTCTGGGTCTGTCTCCTCCGTGCAGCAGGGGAGGTGGTGGGGGAGTGGGGGCTGGAGCCTGCACTCGCATGTACAAACGCACAAAGCATGAGTTTAAATTTAGATCCCGGCCTGACTCTGGGTGCTGTCCCAGCTCCTGAGGCAGCAGAAGGGCCCCTGCAGCTGTTCCCTCTTTACCCAGCACATGGGGAGCTGGGCGAGTGCCTGGCGTGCCACTGGCTGGGCTGGGGGTGGGACAGGCTGCCCGGGCTGGGCACTGTGTCCCACAGAGAAGTTCCTGTGTCCCAGGTCAGCTCTGTGCCCAGCACCTCCACCTGCACTGGGAGCAGCCAGGCTGCCCGGGGCACCATGCACTTGCTGAATCACATCGTGCAGGGTGAGATGGAGAGGCAGCTCTGGCCGGTTCCCAAGGACAGTTCCCCCCTTCACCCCATCAGCCCCTTCTGTGCAGGATTTCACCTGCAGCTGGTGCACACTGTTCACCTGTGCCCTGGACCAGGTGATACTGCAGCTGTAGGGTCTTTGAGGCTGGGTCCATTTCACTGGCTGGACACCCCAATCTCAGAGCTCCAGGGAAACATGGTGAGTCCAAAAGGTGCCTCAGGCTTGCTTTGCTGGAGGCACAGAGGAAACCCTTGGCTGGCACCGGTCACTTAAACAACCAGTTGCTCAGCCTGATGGAGGTAAGTCCTGCATGCAGGGTATAGAGGATGCAGGAGCCCAACAAGCCTAGGCCAGACTGTGTCCTGCCAAGCCCTGCTGGGCTTGGGAAAGCCTGGCTGCATGAATGGTATGGTAACCCCTGAGATGAGGTAAAGAGAGGGGCAGGTTATCAGCACCTTCCTCAGCAGGGGACTGAGCAGAAGTGTTATTGGTGGGGGCTTTCCTGGGGTTTTCTAGACTGTCAGCAAACTAACTGCAGCGATCTAATTCCTCACAATGACATCCCACAGCAAATGGTATCCCTGCTCTACAGATGTTACAGCTGTGTGACTGCCCAGCTGTGCCCCACTCCACCTCGGGCACCCCAGGGTGCTGCTCCACCCACGACACTGTGCTGCCTTGCTCACAACTTCCTTTCCTTGGCTTTGTGGGGTCATTCTACAGAGAGGGAATTGCTTGCCAGCTGTGCAGCCAGCTGTGCTGGGGGCCCGAAAGGAGTGATGGGGGACCCGGGGCAGGGAAAGCAACTCCTGCAGCTGCTCCAGCCAGTGTTGATGTACTTTGGAGGATGCCCTCGGTTGCAAAGGGGTTCATAGAATCACGGAATGACTTGGGTTGGAAGGGACCTTATAGATTATCTCGTCCCAAACCCCCTGCTGTGGCCAAGGGCACTTTCCACTAGGGATAAATTAGCAATCTGCCTCCTTCTACACCACTTTGTTGTGCAAATCAGAGCCAAACCATTTCTGCTGCGGGGTCCAGACCTGTTTCCCTGTGAAGCAGACCCCTCTTCTCACTCAGCCGTCATTTTCCCCCCAAACCCCATATGCAAGCCAAGAGCCATATTCCAGCTGCTGCCGGCGCAGCAGAGCCTGTCCGGGACCGCAAGGCCGCGGGGCCCATCTAGCGGGGATCTCCGGGACGAACCTGGGAACTCGGGGAGGAACTCGGGCCGGGGCTGTGGAGGGGATCCCCGCAACCTCACAGCCGTGAGCCGCCCTCGCCCGGCCCGGAGCTCTTCGCCCCGGGCACCAAACCCGACCCGGTACGGCTCAGCACACCCGGGAGAGCTACAGCACACCCGGCACGGCTACAGCACACCCGGGAGAGCTACAGCACACCCGGGAGAGCTACAGCACACCCGGCACGGCTACAGCACACCCGGCACGGCTACAGCACACCCGGCACGGCTACAGCACACCCGGCACGGCTACAGCACACCCGGCACGGCTCAGCACACCCGGCACGGCTCAGCACACCCGGCACGGCTACAGCACACCCGGCACGGCTACAGCACACCCGGCACGGCTACAGCACACCCGGCACGGCTCAGCACACACAGCACGGCTACAGCACACCCGGCACGGCTACAGCACACCCGGCACGGCTACAGCACACCCGGCACGGTTCAGCACACACAGCACGGCTCAGCACACCCCGCACAGCGCTCCGCCCGCCGGAGCCGCTCCCTGGCTGCTCGGCACCGAGAGGCTCCATCCGCGTGGAATCTCTTCACATCATTCTCCTCTTCCTCGCACGCTGCGTGTCCCTCTCCGCTCCGTCTCCGCAGTGCACGGCCTTGGGAAGGGTCCCAAAGGGACATGGGCACTTATGGGGTCTGACTCTCGCAGGTGCATCTCCTGCTGCCGAGCCGAGCCGAGCCGAGAAGTGCCGTACTCCGCTGTCCGGCCCGTGGTGCCGCTCGGCCGCCGCCGCTGTCGGCTGATGCCTCCTCCCCGCCCTGGGTCCCGGAGCTGCTGCGGGGCCGGGCGGGTCCGGCCGGGGCCGGGGCATTGATCCCGGGAGCGGAGCAGGACCTCGGGCCGCCTTTGGGTGGGAGGTGACGGCGGGGCAGCCAGTGCGGTGATTGTAGGTGCCCGCAGCTGGAGAGACGCTGGGAGAGCTGCCAGAGGTGCTGAGCTGGCTTCTGCACACCGCGTGTGCACATGGAGCTGCATGCGTGTGGGGATGCGTGTGTTTGTATTATTCCACTCAGGGACTGAGGGACTGAATAGCCAGAGGGGAGCCGGACGAGGGTTTGGTGCTGTTGGTGCTCCTGGAAGGGCTGTGTCCTCACCTCCGTGGCCAGACACACATATGGGTACGTCCGTGTGTCTGTACTGCACACACATGTTCACACATATGGGTATGTCCGTGTGTCTGTACTGCACACACATGTTCACACATATGGGTATGTCCGTGTGTCTGTACTGCACACACATGTGCACACATATGGGTACGTCCGTGTGTCTGTACTGCACACACATGTACATAGTCGGGTGTTACCAGTGAATGGTCTGGGCGCTCAAAGGTACTGGCAAAAAGCAGATTTTGATACAAATTCGTGAAAGTGCAACTTAAAGGAGTTCAGTTAGGATGTTCACCCACTTACTGAATACATGGCTGAAGTCTGCATAGGAAAAACGGATTGGAATCCAATTAGGATTATTTACATGGAGACTGAGGATGCAAAAGGGTCAGGGTGCAAAAAGATAAGGGTACAAAATGGTTTAGCAGAACTCAGTCATGGACTGATTTAATTCAATACATTTGCTACACTTTAACAGTGACTTAATAACATACTCATGATAAAAGCCTTCATAGCACAATCAATTCAAACACATTCAGAGATGTGTTCATCTGTATTGATCTGTGCAGAGGAATCTGCCAAAAATTCCCCTCGGGTTCAGTGAAATATGTCACATCCTTTAGCGATTCTCTACAGGTGGGGGTTGCACCTTGAGGAGTGTCTGGGGTGGGGGATTGATAACGGAACAAAGAATGAAGACCAAATTAGCATTGAAGGCAAAGACATCATTAACCAATAGGAGATTGAATACTAAGAATTGCATAATTTAAGACAAATGAATGGGAATTTCTTGGGTTTTTGTACAGATATATAAAGTTGTGGAAGTATATTTATATATAAAATATTTGTATATATAAATATGTGAAAAGTCTGGTAAAGAGGTATGTGTGATGGAATTAATTTCACTGCACAACCCAGGCATGTGTAGATGAAATAATTTCTGCTGCACATCCTGGCCAGAAAAAAGTAATGCCTAAATTCTCTCTCCTATCACATCTTTCCCATCAATTGCAAGTTTCCATTCTGGCCATAGGCCAGGCTGGGAACAATGGTACCATTCTACTCAAGTTAGAACTCAGGTGAATGATTAACCAAGGCTGACAGGGATAACTTATCCTTTGTTCTCCACCTTGGCTGGTCACAGAAGACTCGTGTTACAGCCAGAATCATTCTCACCTTTACCATGCTCGAGTACAATCAGGGACACTTTACCACCCAACTGGTGCAGTCAAGTGATGCTTTAAGAACCTTTAAATGAAACAACACACACTTGGGAGATAATATTAGTATAGGAGGGAGTATAAAGGCTGGCCTTTATTGGAGGCCTCCAAGAGCAGTTATGGAAAAATGTCCACAAAAGCTCACCCCCCACGGGGTGAACACAGTTTTACAAGTTTAGCAAATTAGCATAATTGACTAGAATTCTCAATTAGAAGCACAGCTGATGAGGTAATTCTCCCTTCTGGTTCAAACCTGTGATGGGTTAATGCTGGCTAAATGCCAGCAGCAACAAAAAAGAACCAGAGACCCAATCCCAGCCAGAACCACAGACCAGTGACCCAGAACCAGTCCCAGTGCCCTAGCCCCAGTGACCCAGTGACCCAGAACCAGTCCCAGTGACCCAGTGACCCAGTGACCCCGAACTGGTCCCAGTGGCCCAGACCAACTGACCAGTGACCCAGTTCCAGTCACAGACCTGTCCCAATGACCCACTCCCAGTGCCCCAGTCCCAGTTCCAATGCCCCAGTCCCGATCCTGGCCCCAGTCCCTGTCCCAGTCCCAGTCCCAGTCCCAGTGTGTCAGTCCCAGTGTGTCAGTCCCAGTGCCCCAGTCCCAGTCTCAGTGTGTCAGTCCCAGTGTCCCAGTCCCAATGCCCCAGTCCCGGTTCCAGTCCCAGTCCCTGTCCCAGTCCCGGTCCCAGTCCCAGTCCCAATCCCGGTCCCAGTCCCGGTCCCAGACCCAGTCCCAGTCCCGGTCCCGGTCCCGGTCCCGGTCCCAGTCCCGGTTCCAGTCCCAGTCCCAGTCCCATTCCCAGTCCCAATCCCGGTCCCAGTCCCGGTCCCAGACCCAGTCCCAGTCCCGGTCCAATCCCGGTCCCAGTCCCGGTCCCGGTCCCAGTCCCGGTCCCAGACCCAGTCCCAGTCCCAGTCCCAGTCCCAGTCCCGGTCCCAATCCCGGTCCCAGTCCCAGTCCCGGTCCCATTCCCAGTCCCAGTCCCGGTCCCAGTCCCGGTCCCATTCCCAGTCCCGGTCCCGGTCCCGGTCCCGGTCCCGGTCCCAGTCCCGGTCCCAGTCCCAGTCCCAGTCCCATTCCCAGTCCCAATCCCGGTCCCAGTCCCGGTCCCATTCCCAGTCCCGGTCCCGGTCCAATCCCGGTCCCAGTCCCGGTCCCGGTCCCAGTCCCGGTCCCAGACCCAGTCCCAGTCCCAGTCCCAGTCCCAGTCCCGGTCCCGGTCCCAATCCCGGTCCCAGTCCCAGTCCCGGTCCCATTCCCAGTCCCAGTCCCGGTCCCAGTCCCGGTCCCATTCCCAGTCCCAGTCCCGGTCCCGGTCCCGGTCCCGGTCCCAGTCCCGGTCCCAGTCCCAGTCCCAGTCCCAGTCCCGGTCCCGGTCCCGGTCCCGGTCCCAGTCCCAGTCCCGGTCCCGGTCCCAGTCCCAGTCCCGGTCCCAGTCCCGGTCCCGGTCCCAGTCCCAGTCCCAGTCCCGGTCCCAGTCCCGGTCCCGGTCCCGGCTCTTTCCCCCTCGCTGCAGTTCCCGGTTCCGCCGCCAGGGGCGCTCGTGGCTCCAGGCCGGGCAGGCCGGGGCGGTGATTCCCCCGCGCCGCCAGGGGGCGCTGTGGCTCGGCCGCGCCTCCCTCACGCGGTGATGGCGGCGGGATGGGGGGTGCAGGAGGGGCGGCCTTTACAAAGCCATGGGGCGGCCGGGCCCGGTGCCCTGCGGATGGCGGGATGGGCTGTGGCAGGAGCCTTGGAGCAGCGCGTGGAACGGCAGAGGCGTGGGTGGGTTTGCCGGGGTGGCAAACAAAATGCAGCAGAAACTCCACAGCTGTAGCAGAGGCGCGGGGTGTCCCGGCAGGCACGGGATGCTGGGTTAAAGTGTAGCGGAAAAACCCGAAGCAATGGCAGAAAACAGCGGGGCTGGGCACTGCAAGCAGCTGCCACATGAAGCCGGGAGCTGCTCCCTCTGGAAGGGAGATGGGGTTGGGGTCCCCTTCCCAATGTGGCTGGGTGTTGGAAAGGTCCCAGTTTTGCGAGCAAAGTCTCACCCATGATAAGGAGAAGCAGTGCGGGACAAAGACAGTGACAGCAAATCCTCTGGGCAGCAATAGTCCAGCACCAAAACCCCACCTTGTCTGCACTCTGATCCGAGAGAGAGAGACCTCCAGAGAGCTGAGCTTCACCCCTGATCCCACAGCCAAAATCTCACAATGTCCCTGCCCTGACCAAGAGAAACTCCCCAGCTACGAGACTGCAGCAAACTGCACCCCTTCCCCCTTCACTTTGTCCACAACTTTTGATTCCCTTGAATATCTGTGTCTCGGTTTGAGAGTTACCCCAGGACAATCTGTGTTCCCATCTCTTCGGAAACAAATGGGAGTAAAATTCCCTGAGAGAAAGAAAATAAAAAGGAAAAATCCTGACCTCCAACACTGCGGAAGAGAGACTTCTGGCAAAGCTTAATTTGAGCTTTTTTTTTTTTCTCTTTTTTTTTAAAGATGCATCCATCTAAACAAACACGCCTTTGATGGTTGGTTTATACATTCACACAAGACATGAGTTTAAGCATCATTTTATTGCATAAGCACCAAAGAAGTCATTGCTCCCCTAGCAGCAGCAGGAAGCACATGAAGAAGCCAACGTGTTTTATCAATGTTACCACCTTGCATTGTTTCTAAATTCAGCTTTCGTTTGGAAAAAGGACATGCAAACTAAACAAGTTTCTCAAACATTTCCTCAAAGAATTATAAGAACCACTGTATTCATTGATGCCCATATGTTCCAGGGCCCTATCCCTTCAGCCAGGAGCAGATAAATTTAAGGAGCAATGTCATGTTTCAGCATAGTTTTCTCTCTCTGCCAATGGTCTGTACTCCCCACCTCCGTCAGTGACAGTCCCAGTCATAAAGCAACGTAATTCTGCACGTCTTACACAGTGTTCATTAAATTTTTGTATTTTCTCACTACAGACAATACATTCCAATAAGAATGGGCAAAAAATAAAGGGGAGAGAGAAGAGGAGAAAGAGATGGGTGAAAGAGAACAGAGAAAGTTACAAAAAGAAAGAGAAACCCTAAATGTTGCTAAGCCCTGTTAGTCAGGGCAACAAAATCATGAGTCAGGATAATGCAAATAAATCAAGGCTGAAACTCCAACTGTAGTGGCCTGTTGCTAAAAACAAGTGGCCTTGTTTTTATGAATCTACGAGCTGTGAGTTCTCTGTTTGCATTGCAGCAGTGTGAAGGCCTCCAGAGTCAGCACTAGCCAGTACCCACTGTGTAAATAATATACTGCTTTTAAACCCCCACACCCATCCCTTTCCCTGGCTTCCTCTCCCAACGCTGTCATTCTCCATCGCTGGTGATCCTGAGGAAACAATCAACATCCGAGCAGCAATTTAGCAACCCCTGACATAGGAACTCAGGTTTCTGCCCCGGCAATGGTTTTTCCAGCCATACCTGAAAAAAACATATACATTATGTAATTTGAGGAGTTAGATTATGATTTAATTGGTTATGAAAACAGACTTGGTTAATCTTTGAGAGTCTTGGGTGAAGACTCTCAAAGATCCCATTGAAAAATAGGAATAACTGAAAATTATTATGAATCAATCATAATATTATTATTATCAATCTAAGCGAGCTGGGGAAAGGAGAAGAGAACAAAAAGGAGAGTTCTGGGAGAGGAAGGAAAATTAGGGAATTAGAGGAGGTGCTGTGAGACAGGATTCCTGTCTTCTCCTTTCAGCTTTAGGAGAAGTGCTGTGCTAAACTCCACCAAATCCAGCTTCCCATCCATTGATCCTCCTGCCTCCCTCAGTCAATAGCAAAACCGTCTTTGATCTCCTCTGCCCACTGCAAATATCCTTACCAGGGACTGAGGCCATGAGCCTCCCGAGCAATCTTCTTGGCACACCGAATATCATCCTCAATATTATCATCTTGCAGTTCTGTAGAGAAGGGAGAAAAAATCAGTGTGGAGGAAAGCGGGGCAGAGGAAGAGCAGGGACAGCTGGGCAGAAGGAAAGGTGTGTGTGGTCACTGTGCTGCAAAGAGAGAGAAAAGACAGCAACACACACGGAGCTCTTTGGGGAAAAAAGGCCAACTTTATTGTATGGACAGCCTGTATTTAAAGTGTGTTATGTGCAGGCAGGACAGGACAGGAGCTCATTGGACAATTGGGAAAAACATCCTTGGGACAGCACCTCAGGATGTATCTTACGGGAAAGACACCAGGTGTTAATCTTTATTATGAATTCCACTCTGTTTGTCACCATGTTATCACCCTGGGAGACTTCCTCCCTAACTGAAGCTGCAGTCAGCTTGTCAGCCTGGGAATGGAGCTGAGAGTCAGGAGAAATCCAGGCCTGAAAAGAATTTCCAAGCTGTAATTCCCTAGCTCTCTAAATGTGTGTGTCCACAAAGGTGTCCATCAGGAAGGAAGGGTAGGTGGGACGCTGAGAAGATGGATGAATAGAAGGACAGACAGAAATGCCTGGAGCAGGAATGGACAGAGCAGGTGCTTTCATGGAATGGACAAAGAAAGGTTCTTTGTTCTGTCCTGCCACTTACTT
Organism: Acridotheres tristis; assembly: GCA_037013685.1. NCBI lineage: Eukaryota > Metazoa > Chordata > Aves > Passeriformes > Sturnidae > Acridotheres > Acridotheres tristis. Next base: position 5,237,419 of record CM072913.1, on the reverse strand, counting down.
GAGCAACTGATGTGGCAGGCATTCTTGGCCCCAGCAGTCTTGCCATCATTGCACCAGTACTTGCTGTTGATCTGAAAGATGCCGTAGTCCCTGCTCGGACCATTGTCATTGTACGCTTTCGTGTTGTAGTCACTCTCATGTTTCACCAGGCACATCCCTGCAGGAGGAACAGACATCCCGGAGGAGAACATTAAAGTATGTTGAGGGTAAATAAGAGGAAAGAAAGCATCCAGGGTGAATGAAGTGCTGGAGAAGTAATTAAACTGGTGATATCATAACCTTGAGAATTGGATGGGTAAATTCTTGGAAGGACAAAGCTCTAGATGGGTATTTGTTGTGTGAAATAGAGAAAGGAGCAAGGAAGGAGATGAGGAAGGGAAAAGTCAAAGAAATGGAGGGACAGAATAGTACTTCTAGAGGATCAAAAAGAAGTCGAGAAGGACAAAGATGGTACAGGCAGAGAGGGAGCAGCTCATTATACTCACAGTCAGCAACAGTTGTGCCCTGGTAGCCCTCAAAGCCATTGCGACGTAGGATCCTCACCATCTCACATCTGGGAATTATTTTTCCCTGGATGCCTGGCAGAGCCAGGCCAAGGAAAGCAAGAAGAAAGCCAAGGAAGAGCATTGACTTTCTCATCTTGCAGTCTACAGCAAGATGTGCCAAAGCAACTGGAGCACTCTGTCTGCCAGGACTGCCAGCAATGCCAGCCTTTTATTCCTGCTCCCAGGAGGAGGATCAGCTGGTTATGCAAGCATAACTGGGAAGTGTGGGCAGTCTTTACTGTAACAAGCCAATAAGGAAGTGGGCCAAACTCCAAAACAAATTCCTGGAAGGTGCCAGTAGCTCTTTAACTGGTCCTTCAGTGCTGGGGCATGTGTTTACCATAGACAGTGCAGCAATCCTCAGTTGGATATTATCCCAAATATCATGGATCAAAGATTGTAGTTCCCTTGTGTGAGTGTCATGGTTTAATCCCAGCAGTCTGACACTTCACTCAATCTCTCCCACCTTAGTGGGATGGGAAAGGTAAAAGTTAGAAAACTTGTGGGTTGAGATACAGACAGATTAATGGGGAAAGAAAAAGCCACACATGCAAGAAAAAGCCAAATAAAGAGGTAACACACTCCTTTCCATCAGCAGGAAGATGTTCAGCCATCTCCAGGAAACCAGGGTCCACCACATTAACAGTGTTTGGGAAGACAAACACCATCACTCCAAATGTCCCCCTCCTTCCTTCTTCTTTCCTTCAGATTTATACTTCGAGCAGGACATTACACGTGATCTGGGATATGCCATGGTCAGTGAGGGTCAGCTGTCTTGGCTGCATCCCCCATCATGGTTTAGGAATAATAATCCCGAATTTAGTACTCCCATTAAAAAGAATACAAGCTGCTCCCCTCACCATCTTCAATTCCAGGTTGAGATAAAAAAGAATTCACTGGGAATGGCAATGAGTTAAGAATCGACCATGAAAAATGTTCTTAAATAGAACCTCCTGTGAAAGAGGTGAAGGAGTAGACAATTTTATGTTCTTAATTCATCTTTTTACTATCTCTTGTAAAATATTTCTGGACAATAAACTACATATGATAGAAAGAAACCTGATTTATTGTGTTTTTGTTTACATGGACTGTATATTACAAGCCATGGCAGATCACTGGACATTAACTTGATTGATCACTAGCTCAAGATGGCTGCGTTTGACATCAGTTTTCTGTCTCCTACTGTATGCATCAAAAAGCTCAAGAAAATAAGCATAAGAAAAAGTCTTGAAAGGTACAAATAAAAAGAGACAATGGTTATCAAAGACATAAAGCTAAGAAGATATGACACATCTGAGTAGCAGGAGTCATATTGGCATGTCTGCTGACGAAATAACAAAAAGTGACTGTGCTGGGTGTAGCTGAGGTAATTTCCCTGCCAGTGACTGTCATGGGGCTGTATTTTGGATTTGTGCTGAGTGTAGGACTGATAATGGAGATGTTTTTGTTATTGCTGAGCAGTGGTCACACAGAGCCAAGGCCTTTTCTGCTTTTCCTACTGCCAGGCTGGAGAGGGGGCTGGGGGTGCATGGGAAGCTGGGACAGATGACCCAGAGTGACCAAAGGCACGCTCCAGACCATGGACATCACACTCAGTATGAAAGTGGGGGGCAGGAGGAAGGAGGGGAGGGATGTTTGGAGTGATGGTGTTTGTCTTCCCAAGTCCCTGTTACATGTCATGGAACCCTGCTCTCTGTGGGATGGCTGAACACCTGCCTGCCCATGGGAAACAGGGAGTGAAATCCTGGTTTTGCTTTGTTTGCCTGTGTGGCTTTTGCTTTCCATATTAAACTGTCTTTATCCCAACCCATGAATTTTCCAGCTTTTACCCTTCTGATTCTTTCTCTGATCCTTCTGGCAAGGGAGTGAGGGAGGTGCTGTGTGGGGCTTGGTGGCTGCCTGAGGCTAAACCACAACATTGGTTGACAAACTCAGGATGCAGGAATTATATTCCTTTTGGATATTTTCAGGTTTCTCAGTCCTTGAAAGTGTCCTCTATGATTTATTTCCTCCTTAGCTCCAAAGCAAGTTCTTTATCCTTTCATACAACAATGCTGCCAAGAGGAAAGGATTGAGGATTAACAGAGTATTTTTGGGAGGGGGGTTGTGGATGAGGTGTTGAATAGAAGAGCTTCTTTATTCTTCTCTAGCAGTCATAGAGGACGTTGGCAAGATAAATGATTTCATTGGCTTCTTTACATATTATTATATCAACTGACATCACACCTAAATTAAAGGAAATTGTGCAAATTCACCTTTGCAGTGAATCCAGAGAAGAAAGGAATACCTCTACAACCCTCTAGCTCAGTGAGGTGCTTATAGGGAATTCCTCTTGTTGGAAATAATACCAAGTTTAATTTTTTTTTTTATCACTTTAGTCAGGGGTATTGTTTGCCTTTGCCCAAGTGGAAAGGAATGGAAGTTTCTTTTCAAAGGACTGTTTTAGCACTCCAGGCCTGATGAGCTTAACATCTCAGCAGGCTGGGGGTAGCACAGAAGATACACAATGACCATCAACAACCATGAACAACCATCAGCTCCAGACATCACCCATGGCATGGTCAGAGACACCTGGTCTGGGAAAAGGTAGATAAAAGATAAGAATGAGGATGTAATTAGCATCAGAGGTGAAGAGATGTGTAACCAATAAGAAACCAAATACTAAGAACTGCTTAACTTGGAACCAATGAACATTGAACCAATATATCTCTATGGGATTTGACTGAATAAAGTTTGTGAAAAATCTGGTAAAATTCATGTGTCATGGAATGATTTTTCTCTGCATAACCCGGACTATGTGGACGAAATTATTTCTGTTGCAGAACAACATCCTAGCCAGAATGAAGTAATGCATTGGTTCTCTAACACTAAAAATGTTGTTGGAGACTTTTTGTTTTTCCCACAGTGTCAATGATGACTGTGGTTTATTCTAGACAAGTTTTTATTGTTTCTGGGAAAGGGATCTCCTGTACTAAGGCACTTTTACAACGTGTTGACTGAAGACTGAAGTTTGTTCAGTGTAAAATTTCAGTGCTTGGCTTTACAATTGAGTAAATGGCTCTGAAATGAGTGACAGGTATTATAAAATTTGTAAATAACTATGAAATATGTATTTGTTATTTTATTTACCCTTGAATAGTCCAGAATTTGTTTCCAAGGCCCACTTTGTATAGAAGGTTGGGCTTTTTAAACAAAATTTTGCACAGTTTTGTGACTTGAAATTCAATTGTCAAATAAGATTTAAACTTGACGTCTTTTAAGAAGTGGAAAAAAAGAGGCTCATATTTCCAACAATAGCTTTCCTACATTTTTTGAAGAAAGAGTGGGAATTCTTTGGGGAAATGTAAGACCTGAATAGCTTTTAGTTGCAGCAGGGTTCACTGCTCAGCTGCTCATTCTGTGCCACAGTTTGAAGTTGTGTTCATTACCAGTCACTGGTGCTTCCATGTGGGATTGCTTTAATTGTCTGATTCATAAGAGGAGTGACAATTACACTTGTTAGAGCTTTTGCTGCCAGGGACTTCCCCAGAATCTCAGACTTGAAATTCAACTGAGTAAACTGAGCTACTTCCTTACACTGGTCATGTGGAAGAATATTTGTTCTCTGAGTTGATTTATTTTTTGCATGGGAGTACTAAAAATATTAATACCTCATGTAAAAGTTCTGATTTTTTTTTTTTAATTTGAGACTCTGGGTTAAGGGGAAGAATGAAGATAATGCCATAAATAAAACTGTTACCAGATGATAAATGGCCTACACCTGGTGAGCTAACACAAAGCTTGTTCTCCAGAACGACTGGCCAATGTAAACTGCACAATGCCCATTGTGTAAGAGGGAGAACTGGAAGGTCACCAGCCCCAGTGTCCTGCCAGCTCAGCCAGGTCACATGGAACATTGGAGTCCACAATCACCAGGGACACCAGAGAGACCCCCAGGACAGAAGAACACGTGGGTAAAGGGGAATGGAAATATGCTAATGATTTGGGGAAAATAATTATCATATGTATGTTTAGTCCAGGACAATCAATTAATATGTATAAAAAATACAGAATATAAACAGAAACTTTCCTGTAGTCAACATGCTCAGCTTTGGGAGGAGCTATCTGCCTGTGCATCCAGCTGAATAAAGGATGCCTGCTTCTTAATGCTGCATTGGTGTTGAGTTGTTTTATTTTACTGAATTTTTGGTAACAAAAAAATTAAATCCCTAGTCCTAGATTGTCTTAATTGACAATAAACCAGCACAAGATTGCTGCAAAGGGGTTTGCAGAGAATTCCTAGCTAAAAGTCCTGTTCCATAAGTCTGATGAAGAGCAGCTGAGGGAGCTGGGAAGGGGCTCAGCCTGGAGAAAAGGAGGCTCAGGGGGGACCTTGTGGCTCTGCACAACTCCCTGACAGGAGGGGACAGCCGGGGGGGATCGGGCTGTGCTCCAGGGAACAGGGACAGGAGGAGAGGGAACGGCCTCAGGCTGGGCCAGGGGAGGCTCAGGGTGGACATGAGGAGGAATTTCCCCATGGGAAGGGTGGGCAGGGCTTGGCAGGGGCTGCCCAGGGAGGTGATGCAGTCCCCATCCTATATCCTTCCTTATTTACTGCTTACAGTTCTACTGATCAAACAAAGGTTGAAGTACAATTCCTGGGGCCTACAGCTTTATTTATTTTAGTCAGTAATGCTAGGCTCTGGCACAAATGAGTCTCTCACTACACATCCATGGTCAAGGAGTAGAGGTTTCCATGAATTCTACCATTGTCTTGTGGCTTCCCCTCTGTTTCTGGGATAGGATGTGTCAGGGGTACAGAAGAGATGGGTTGGAAACAACTGGTAGAATCATAGAATCATAGAACCATGGAACCTCTGACATGGAAGGGTCCCCTACCCCTCTCTGTCCTGCCTACCCCTCCTGAAGAGCCTGTAACTGTCCAGAAGAATCAGGCGAGGAACCTTTGGGTAAAGAACCTTCTCCTTCTCCTTCTGAGTGAAGAACCTTCTGGGTGAAGAACCAGAACCCAGATTGTAGTCAGGTACTGGAACAGATTCCCCAATGAATTTGCTACAGCACCAAGCCAGCTGTCAGACACGTGGAGGGGTTGTTGGGGTGCTCCTGTGCAGGGCCAGGAGTTGCATTTGGATTCATTGATCCTTGTGGGTCCCTTTGAACTCTGCAGATTCTGTGATTCACACAGAAGGTTTTTCACCCAGAAGGTTCTTTACCCAAATGATTCTTTACTCAGAGGGTGGTTGGGCACTGGGACAGACTTCCCAGAGAACTGTCATAGCACTGAGCCAGCTGTCAGACACATGGTGTGGTTGTTGGGGCTGTCCTGTGCAGCCAGGAGTTGGACTTGATGATCCTTGTGGGTCCCTTTCAAGAGGGGATTAAATGATTCTATAATTCATAATATTTTACCTAAAACTCACCTAACAGTCCCACATACGTCCTCTAAAATCAACATTGGGCTGCCACATTATTCCCCCCTTTTCCCTTCTTCCCCCTGCACTTTCTTATTTTTCTGCATTTTCTTCTTTATTTATCTGGGCCCTTGGTTGAGCCTTTCTGGTTTTCCATCTTGCCATGAACCTTCACTCGGTAAATGCAGGTATACCATGGGTTTCCCCAGTTGCTCTTCACAAGAAGCTTGACATGTGAAAAGGCTCTGGGGAGCAGCATGTTCTGTGAAGAGGGAAGAGAGGGATATTAAAATCAACAGTGAAATAAACATGTCTTCCATTGCCAGCCCTGTTTCTGCTCAGGAACAAGCTCCCAAAAGTAGCTGGGAGAAGCAATAGAGATTTGAAGCTGCTGGTACTGGGGCTGCTGGGGAGGCTGGGGGCAAGGGAAGGCATTTGGCATCCTCTGCATGCTGGCCCAGCTGTGGCTGCATCTCCTTTCCCTCTGCCCCTTGCTCTGTGCTGACAGCGGGGCTGGGGACGTGCTACTGTGCATGGGGCTGGTGTGTTACCCCACCGGTGTGTCACCTCACTAGTGTGTCACCTCCCTGGTGTGTCACCTCCCTGGTGTGTCACCCCCCTGGTGCGTCACGCCCCTGGTGTGTCACCCCCCTGGTGTGTCACCCCACTGAGCCTCTGCCATCCCCTCTGCTTGCCTTCCTCCTGACAGACTGGGAGCAATGGGAGAGAAGGGGCGTGCTGTGCTGGGGTGACACTGTCCAGCTTGTCAGCAGGGCACAGAGTGGAACAACAGGGATGCCTGATGGCTTTTGCCATCACTTGTCCCTGTTTCTCCACGGCACGAGGTCTGTTTGTTGTTGGGGTGCTGTGGCTGTATGTGCGTCTGGCTTTTCTGAAGGCAGTGGCTGCAGCCAGGGATCTCTCAGGAGCTGTGCTGCCACGGGCCTGACCCTGTCCTTTGGCTACCACAACCACGTGCTACTCAGCCCTCCGAGCCCCACCAGGTCCCTTTCATGATCCTTTTGCCCAGGGAGGAAACATTCACACCTTCCTTGCCATGGACTTGCAAGCAAACCTGTTTTGCACCTTGGCATCTGGCCCCCCATGTGTGGAGCATACCTTCAGAGGGAAAGTCTGCATGGGGTCTTTTTCCACATTGTAGGTGAACATCCCCAGGAGGGTTTCCTCTTCTCTGTCTGCATCCACTCCCTTGGGAGCAAAGCACAAGGAGAGCAGGTCAGGCTCATCCCGACAAAGAGGGAATGTACAGGCTGGATCAGTCCTCCTATGTACCCAGCCTGTCCCAGGGCCCTGGCAGTATCTGGTGTTGGTTAGGGTAGAGCTCAGTCTCTGCTTTGGGTTTTGGTCAAGAGCCCTTAGGTGCGTGGCCAGAACGAGTCCTAGGAAGGATGGACCCCTCAAGCCCTTGAAGTGTCGTGCTGAGCACAGCAGTGCTCAGGAGAGTGCAGGACACAAAGCTCAGAGGATGCACAAAAGCAAGCAAGACCCTGCCCTGACCTCCCCTAGGGCCACATCCCCACCAGAAGGGCCCAGCAGACTTACAAAGACAGCAATGTCTTTGGGGGCACTGATGACAGTCCCACTTGGAGAGGCCTCTTTGGTGATGTGCTGCACTGTGATGGCAGTCAGGTAGACTCGTGCTGGCAACCTGATGACAACCTGGCCCTGATGCCCTTTGAAAGCCCAGCAGTTTCCTGGGAAAACATTTGGCTGCAACAGAACACAAGAGCAATGATGTGTGGGCAAACACAACTGCCCACATGGCTTGAAGCATTGGGGCTGACATGTCTGTGGGCTCTATTTCAGCTTGAAAATACTGGGCATGTGAAGAAATGACAGAAGCAGAAGGACTTCCCTGCCTGCCAAAGTGGGCTCAGCATGGCAGAACAGAGAATAATGGTTATGAAACCATCCTAGTCAGGGACAAACAGAAACACCTCTGCCCAGGGACTCTGTAGGGCATCCCCCCTCCTGCCTCCCACACTGAAAAGCAATTCTTAGGGTTGGCAATGCAGACAGGGTCACCAGGTAGAAATAAAGCCTTCCAGGCAGCTGTGGCCAGGGACTGTGGGCAGAATGCAGCAGTGCAGCTCAGTCTGGCTCCACTCCTCTCCAGAGAGGAATCCCTGCTTCTCAACAAGCCCAGCCCTGTTTTCCACCTTTGGTTTCAGGGACCCAATCTACATTTGACCACTACCACTGGGCTGAGGGGAGAGCCCCTGAGAATGGTTTCCAAATTCACAGGAGGGAAGAAAACAGATGATTTATGCTAAGATACCTGCAGAATAGTATCAGGAGGGCTGGCAGTCCAGAAGAAACGTAAAATCCTGCAGAGACAACTGTCCTTGCAGTCGTAGGTCTGGGAAGTTCTTTGTGTGTCAATGGTGGCTCCTGTAAGGAAGGGAGGGCAAATGGCTGCAAGCAGCTAGAGACTGGCAGGGCTTGGTGCTCAGATACCATTTCTCATGCTCCATTTCCTCCTGTCCTGTCCACATCACGCTGCCCTGGGGGGTGCCCAGCTGCAAACGGCAATGGCAGCAGCCACATATCTGGGGACTGCCTCTCCCACAGGGCTATGAGTGCTGGGAGGAAGCAAAGGACAAGCCAGCCATTCCTTCTCCAGATGCAGTGGAGAGGAAGAGAGCCCCTCCATCTGCACAGGATCATTGTAATTTCTGTGCCATCCTCGCAGAAACCTGTGTGGGGGCAGCCCCGGTCATCCTTGTGGAGGCAGTGGACAGGACAGAGCAGCACAAGGCAAGGAGCCCGGGCTGCTTGTGTCCTTACCAGAGCTCTTAAGGGCCCAGTCTGTCTTGACACAGGATTCCAAAGCCATCTGGGTGAATTCCTGGGAAAGCCATGAGCAAACAGGAAAGGACAGTTCAGCACGCTGCCATCACCCACAGAGCAGAGCTCAGTGTCAGCCATGCATGGCAAGCCATGGCCACAGAGCTGGGACACTGTGCTACTCACAGAGCCACGAGCACTGAGGAACAGCATCTGTGGCCACAACGTTCTGACCCCACCAACAATACCAAGGACAGATTTCTTGAGGGTTCTGCCCAGCCAAGCCTCTTTCCCCAAAATGGCAGGGTCACCTTCAAACTACTGATCTCTGCCCTCAGATGAGTGACCTCTTCCAGCAGATTCTGCAACTTTTGGGTTTCAATCAAAGTGTGTGAATTCCTGCAGGAACAGAAAAGCAGATCTTGTCAAAGCAGTCCTCCTGTAAAGCACCTTAGCTCAGTGAAGAGACACACGTGTTTTCCCTGCTTTGCCAGTGCTTTTTTCCAGTCCAAGATGAGCAAAAGGCAAAGGCAGGACAGAAATACAGGAGCCTTTGCTGTTTGGAAACTGAACAAAGGTACAAGGTTAGCTGATAATGCTGCACAGACACAGTTCCAAAAGAACTGTGGAAATCTCTCTTACCAGAGGGTTTTCAGTCCTGATGGAAATACATTTGGCAGGTCCTGAAAAAGAGAAAATACTCCATAAGAACATCTACTGCCAGAGCCACCATGGCTTCCCAGGGAACACTACACAATCTGCTTCTTCTTTGGGTCATGCTGTGTAGGAGCAGAAGAGCCTCAGATTTATCCAGCCACCATCAGCAACACGCCCTTGCAGGAGGTGCCTGTCCTACAACAGTCACTGACCTCCATGAGTCCCTTTGTCCACGGTGACCATTGTGACAGGGCAGTCCCGCAGAGAGCAGCAGCTGCAATTCACATCACCGAGAGTCACTGCACTGGGTTTGCAGCAAAGCCTGAGAGCCCACTGCCTGCTCCCTGCTGCCTTGGGCCAGGCAGCAGGTTAGCTGAGGGCTGTGGAATGTGGGCTGTGGAATGTGGGTGCAGAGATAGGATGCAGCTCCGAGGGCCATCAGCCCAGGCTTCAGGGGACATCACAGCCTGGTGTGCAGTTGTGCTTGTTGCCCCAGTTCTATTCCCTGTTTCCCCTCACTTCAGTCAGCACCAAGACCAGGCTGAAGGATCGGCAGAGGTGTCTCCCCACCCCTTCCCTTGCACAGCCCCTCCTCTCTGGGCATCCCCAGTTCAGCTCTGGAAATACCTGTGCCCTTCTCTCTCAGCCTTGCAGCAAGCCATTCAGTCCAGTGGCCAGAGCAGTACATGGCTGTGAGACTACCTGGGAGTCTTCCTGGTGGTCCAAAAGCCAGTCCCAGTCAAGGGCACACTCAGGAGGCACTTGGGCCACAGGAGTTTCCACACATAATGGCCCTGAAGGAAAGCTGGTATCCAGCACAGCCAGGCTGTCACTCTCAGTTGTTTGTTCATGAAAACTCACCAAGAGCCACTGAGAGCAGCAAGGTGAAGACTTTTAAGCTCTTCTTCAGCAGGATCATGTTTTGCCTGGAAGAGAGGGAGTCCTGGGGCTGTCAATTGCCCAAGCCTTAGGCAAACCCCTTCACATCAAGGAAGTACAGGTGCTTTGCCTGACTTGGGCCCCAGAGCTCTCCCACACTTGCATGGTCTCTTGCCAAAGCTGGGGAAAACCCCTCCCCTGCAGATGCTGAGCTCTCCCCTGCGTGCCTGGCTATGCAGCAGCTTGTCCTTCTGCAGCCAAAGCTGGAGGCTCTGGCTCTGGTGTGCCAGTGGCACTGCCAAGGGGAGTTGTTCTTGGCTCTGCCTGAGACTGATCACAGCAACAAGCAGTGCTCAAGCTTCATTGCCCAAGTGGGAGCCCTGGGCTGCTGGTGAGGGAACACCCTCTGCTCTCCCTTTGGCTTGCACTGGCCCTCAGACATTCCCATCCTGCTCCCTGTCCACAGTAGAAACATGTAGTATGTGCTCTGTGAGGATGGCATGGGCTCAGAAAATTTCCCCCTGGGGAGACAAAGGCACCTGCCAGTTGCCAAATAAACCTGAAGAACATCCTTTGGAAAAGAATCCAGAGAAAAGTTATGCCTGTCACTTGAGTCTCTTCTCAGCTGGGACCTGTCCCCACAGAAAGGAGACTTCACACATCACAGGGCTGGTCTTCAGAAAACCTCTCAGCCTCCCCATGCTGCTGTAACCCCACTGACAACCACATCCATCCTACTGCTCCCGACCTGACACCCTGGGCAGGAGCAGCCCATTTCATATCAGCTCACTGGGCACTTGCTGAGCCCCACAGTCAGCTCTGCCAGTGGTTTGGAAGGCTCAGAATGGTTTGTCTGGTGAGCCTTTCTCCTCCCCATCCCTCTGTGCTCAACTCTACCTCCTCAGCTGCAGCAGGAGGTGATGGCTGTCCAGTGCCACAGCCACACAGCCACTCTGGCTTCTGTCCCCATGCCACAGGGCTGTGCAGGCAGTTGCTCTGACCTCACAGCCATGGTGGCTCTGCTTTCACAATTGGGGTGCCCAGGGTGACAGCCCTTAGCAGCTGTGCATCTGTACATCCCCATTTGGGTTTGCAAAAGGCAGTGCTGGGGGTCTGCCTTAAGGTTAGACAGTTCACCCCACCACCTAACTAGTTCTATATACACCTAAGGAGTTATATATCAACAAGCAGAGGGGCAGGAATCATAGAATCCTCATGCAGGTACAGGGTGGTTTGGATTGGAAGCTGTTTTAGTTTAGGATAGGATAAATTTAGTTTAGTTAGGATAAATTTGGGAGGAAATAAATACCTGGAATAAACTCCAGTAGCTTTATAAACTTTTTATAAATCATTATCACTCAGCTCAGCACAATAGCTATTTTAATTCGTGTTCCTTTACTGAAAAAACTGCATGTTAGGGACACTACTGGAGCCATCTGGGGATAAGAAAATAAGCCCAGAGACCAGAAAGGTATTAAAACCTCAAAAAAGCCCAGGGACCCGAGACCCATAAAGGCCTCCACCCTGACAGACACGACAGACATTATGAATTTAAACAACATGGTTACTGACTGCTTTACCCCAATACAGAGTAAGTATAACCAAAATGCAATCACAACAGGGGTTTTTTCCACTTTCTTGAGCCACGTGTTGGGCACCAAAAGTATTTGTCCTGGTTTAGGACAAATTTGGGAGGAAACCTCTGAATGAGGTTTTTTTTAGGAAAAAAAAAAGAAAAGATCTAAGTAGTCCTTCTTTCAGTTGGCTTGGGGGGAAAAAAAAATTGGAGAGAAGTGGAAAAAAGAAAAACTGTTTATTTAACAGGCAACACACCTTTCAGCACAAAAATGAACAATATCAAACACAAAACTTTTTGCCATTCTGAAGAGATGACAGATTTAGAAGAGTTCTTTCCTTGGGCTCACTCAGTCTGCTCTCAGCCCCTCCTGTGCTGGGGAATGCCCAGGCCAGGCCCGGTGGGCCACAGGTGTGAGCTCCTGGTGCTCTTCTGGGTTTTCAGTCCAGAGCAGGTTCAAACAGTTCCAGGAAAACAGAAAAAGGAAAAAAAAAACAATCCAGGGGGGCTTCTCTGCCTCAGCTAGCCAAAAACTAACCAAGAGCAAAGGAGAGCTCTCTCTCCCTGTCCACTGCAGACAACACAGTCCGAGTGCAGGAATGAGGGGGAGCCCGTGCAGTCTCTGATAACAAACTCTGCGCTTCTTCTTCCCCCCCTTCACTCCTGGAACCAGTTTTAAAGTTGCAGAATTTAATATTCAACACCAACAGAACAGACGATTTGGGGATACAGGCATCCTACAGTCACCCCAAGACACAAGCACACTGCAGGGCCATGCATGGCTGAACTCTGGGAGTTATTGCAATTCAGCCTCTGCAGCACCAGGGCTGCCCCTGGCACACAAAGGGAGGCTGCCCCTGAGCTGGGGCCTACTGACCTTACAGTAATGGAACCACACGCCCTGCAATGTGTGAAGCCCAGTTCCTCACAGCTCTGTGTGTGAAAGACAGACTTTTGATGCCCAATGAATAACTTGGCTGTGATTTTCTGGTCAGAGCAACCATAACTTTCCTATCAGTTTCTGTTATCTATAAAAGTTTATTGCTGTTGTCTTTGCTGGACAGAAGTATTAACTTGAGCTTGTTTCCTCTACCCTGTTGTTCCTGCTACACTCCCAGGTTGTGGGAAATTTATAATCTCCAGGAATTCTAACTTCTGCCAAACTGGGCCTGATCATAGTGCCAAAATCATTACCAGAGAGAGTGGATGCACAAATAGTGCCATTGCATTAATCTTGTTTCCTGCCACAATAAAACATCCTTAACATCTCATTTCTTCTCCTTTTCCTCCTCCCAGATTACCCTCAGTGGCATTGAGAGATTTTCTCTTCTGGATTATAGCCTGGGCAATACCACCCCACTCAGACCTGGTGTTGTATGCAAGATCCCATTTGTTCTCTAAGAAAAAGGAACCATAAACACATGGCCTCTGTTGCCTCCCTTTCCCTTGCAAGTTGCTGTAACCTGCTCTGAAAGGGATTGTGTTGATGGAGGGCAAAGACAGCACTGACTGATGGGTCACACAGTGCTGCTGCAAGGGAAGCCAAAAAGGCCTGATGGGCAAGCAAAGGAGATGTGCAGGAAGGCAAGCTGGCAAGAACCCAGCTTCAGGCCTCCTACTGATAAACCTGTGCTGAGAAAGTGAGAGGACCAGGCTTTGCCAAATGCAACCACAGCAACTGGAACAGACCCATCTGGCATTTCTGATGGGATATCCAACAAAATCTGCTCATGTTTGCACCACAGTCTTACATAACTGAAGAAAGGCCCAAAAAGCCAGGTGGGAACCCAAGATCTTTGCCCAAAGCTGGTAAGAGCTGTCACTTCTGCCCATCTGCTTAGGAACTCCAGCTGCTGCCTGGGGACCAGTGTGGCAGGGCATCCCTCATCCCAGAAGAGCTGATGTGTTCTGGCAGGACTCCTCCCCACCACAGGAGAGCTGATCTGTTCTGTCCATCAGCTGGTGCCACAGCTCTGGGCATTGTCCCCTATGACAGGAATTGATGAGCTAGCCCAGGCTGGCCTGTCTGACAGCGATTTGTCTCTGGCTAGTGAGTGATCTCTGTCTGGCACCAGGGATGGAACTCCCAGCTGACAATAAACAACTGGCCTTGAGAAAAGGATGTGGGGATATAAGCTGGAATTTCTGACTGACAGACACTTCACTTTACAAACTATAAAAGCTGCACAAACTTCCATGGATGCAGAAGTCTCATACACACCTTGGAAACTTCTCCAAGGACTTCTCCCCAGAGTCTGGACACAAATTCCACAGATATTTTCCCAGGAATTGAGTGAAAGGACCTTATCAATTTGATGCTAAGTTGCATTGACTCCTAATCTATACTATTTCTTGACTAGCTGTAATGTAGGTACCTTTTTATCTACTAGTAGCTGGTTTTGTTTCATCCTGTGTAGTAAGCAGTCTGTTTAAAGTCCTAAGTTAATCTTGTATCTATTCAATAAATAATTCATTTTGTACTAGACTTAATTGGTCATTCTTAAGAATTTGCAAACGAGAGACATTTGGGGTGCAGGCCACCTCAAACAGAGCTACTGCCAGAAATCTGAGTCACAGGCAGGACTTGTCTAAGCTCTTGTCTCCATTTGCAACAACCAGTCATGTGCTGACACTGAGTTTTGTAATTAGAAGAAAAGTCTCCTGTCTATTGAAAAAAAAAATTGCAAATACATGAATATAACCAGTAACAGAGAGAGATGGCAACTGAGTTCCCAAGGCAGTTTTATAAATATTGCTGTGGTGCCTCTTATGGATGCACTTGACCCTCAGCTGTACTTTGGATCAGGCCAGCTATGGAGCAAGAGGCCCCACGCCCCGTGGTGGATCTGCAAGCTAGAAATTTCCTGGCTTGGGTACAGGGAAGTGATTATGTTCACACCATGTGGTGGGCCTGGGAGCTGGAAAGTTCCTGGCTTGTGTACAAGGAAGTAAAAGGGCCTTGGAAAAATATTTTTAAAGGTGGTTTCAAAGCTCAAAAGTGGAAAATAACTGAAGAAGACACAGAAGAAGATAACAGAACTAAAACAAAGGCATCTATCTTCTCTAAACTACTGACTAACAGCCAACTACTTCACTCTCCAAATGGTACCATCGGGATAAGCCAAATTTGAGCTGCCCCTGAGTGGCAGCATACCTGGACTGCATACCAGTGACTCTCCCCTTGAACTGGAGCACCACTCAAGGTTTCAGATCCCTTACCTGAAATTAAGAGGTCCTTCCATGCCCAAGGCATTCCTTAGTCACAACAGATCCTCACTAAGTGACTGATGGCATGCTGAATTAATTTAAAAAATCTATGTAGCTGTTCAGTATTAATTATTATAAATACAGATAATTCCATTAAACATAAACCATTGTCAAAATCTGAGGCTAAGATTAGACCTAGCTGACTCCAGGCTTTATGAGGAGGTTAGAAAGCATGGGGGTCCACTCTGAACCTCATTGCAAGGCTCTTCCTTACCCTTGCAAACCTTCCTTAGGGAGCTGCTCTCTTGTGCTTCCCTTTCTTCTCCTCCTCAGCTTTGGAGGGAGAAGATCATTAACTGAAACCCAGAATGGTTTTGGTTGGACGAGACCTGGAGACCATCCTGTTCCACCCCCTGCCATGGGCAGGGACACCTTCCACTGTCCCAGGCTGCTCCAAGCCCCAAACCTGGCCTGGGGCACTGCCAGGGATCCAGGGGCAGCCACAGCTGCTCTGGGCACCCTGTGCCAGGGCCTGCCCACCCTCACAGGGAGGAATTTCTTAATAATATCCAGTCTAATTCTACCATCTTTCAGCTTAAAGCCATTCCCCCTTGTCCAGTCAGTCCAGGTCCTTGTCCTAAATCCCTCTCCAGCTCTCCTGTAGTCCTCCTTCTCCTAACAGTTTTCTTGGTTATCTCAGCTTTCTGCCTTTCAGATAAGTAGCTTATCTTAACAAGATAAGCATGGCACTGTTTAACCACAGGTAAGCAAATATTTAAACTGTCATTTGAAAGATAAGAATTATGAGGGAGGGGGAAAATAACAGCTAAATGGAAAGTAAAACTTTAATTTAGTGCTTAAATAACTGGAGTCCTTATGCTGCACCTATACAACCTGACAGTTGTATACCAGATCGTGATAAACCCAAAAATACTTCTGCAAAGCTCTGAAATGAAGAGATAACTTCATCTGAAGGAAGATAAAATCTATATATGCAAACATTGTTTATAGTGCCTTCTCAGCACAAAGTTTCTTTTATGGCACCATGAATGGCATGGAAAATTACACATTTTAAATACTATTATAAACTAATTTACAGTTGAATCAACAGTAGTGAGAAAACAGTCACGAATTTGACTTGCAGAATGGAATATGATTCATGACTTTCCCAACAGCTTTTACTCTGGTTGAAGTTTACAGCAATTTGGGAACTACACCCTTGGTTAGCATTGGGCTGGTCAGACTCACAGTTGGCTGGCTTGGTCAGCCTTGCAGTTCTCAGTCAGAGCAGAGAAAGAGCTGAGCAGAAGAAAGGCAGCAGATGTAAGTTCCAGCTGACTTTCACCTCAGCACAGAATTAAGCTTCTTAAAAACAAAACAACAACAACAATAACAAAACAAAAAAACCCAAACAAACAACAAAAAAACCCCACCAAAAATAAATTTGCATCTCTATAAGGATATTCATTATTCTAGGAAATGTCTTTCTTCCACCCTTTGCTTCACCAAAAGTCTCTTTGGCCCAGATGGTTTTATCCTGATGCAGAAACAGGAAAGTATTTGGAATCTTGCACAATTACATAGGAAAGTATAGTTTTATAAAGCTATAATAGCAATTATAGCAATAATTTCTATTGCATATAGAAATTATTCGGTGTTGCCCCTCAGCTCTGCAGCTGTGAGGGAGATGCTGCAGTGCCACACTCACCTGTACCTGCAGCTGTCCCTGCCTCACACCCCAACAGTCACAGCTGAGCCTGTCCAGAGAAAAACATTTTCCAGTCAGGCCTCTCTTCTGTGTTGTAACTACACTGATGCCTTGGGTTTTGGCTTTTACATTTTTCAGAATCTCTGCTGCTTAGTGTGTAACTCTGAAACTTCATATTAGCTGTTAGTAAGTTCTCTTCACAGGGGAGTTGGACAAAGCAATCCCTTCCCAGCTGGAGAATCAAGGACAGCTGGTACCCAAAAATGAGAAACAACAGCGAGGGAAAGGAGGCAAACCAGGGGGCTGAGACTTCATAGCCTGGGGCTGTGGGTGGATAATTGACCCCAATGTGTAGATGAACCAAAACTTATAAAAGTGTAAAAACTCTTGACCAGGATCCATCTTGGATTTGATTTGGGTGTAGCTCCTGCCAGGCTCTTGCACTGCCCAAGGTGGATCCTTTCAATAAATACCTATTTTATTCCTTTTGCTCTGTCTGGTCTCTGTTCCAGGTCACCCTTTCCAGGCATCAGTTCAGCATGAATACCTAAATAAAGGATCAATCTACCTGCTCCCTCAGAGCCAGGAGGGATGTCATTGCCAGAATTTTCATACCAGTAAACATGCAAAAGAGAATATAAGCCCTTTTATCCCTTTTTATTCTGTCACACTTGTTCCATGAATCCTTTTTTCCACTCCAGCTCAACATCTCTTCAAGCAGAAAAGTCCTGTCTGACACACACTTGTCACAAACTAGGAAGGATATGACTTGAGTTTCAAATACATCTGTATTTATTAAATTACACACTTTAAAATGCAAAGACAAAAGAAAAAAAAAAGTGTTAGTGAAGAAAATTTTTCTCTATCTTGACTGCTAGGTTCTTGAGCTGCCTGTGTTTAATATTTATGTCTCTTTCTAGGTCTTGGTAGCAACAGCTCTGCTAATTGGGGATATCAATGAGAGATTATCTGACTTTCACCAGCTCAGGTGCTCCACCTACACTTAGTCACAGTCAAAGATTTGCTTTGCTTTTTTTTAAAATATTTAAAAGGTTAGCATCCACCCCTCCGAGCTATAATGGGCAAAAGAGCAAATTTTAGGTGAAATTAAATCATGATTCCCTTGATTTAAATAGAAAAAGTTAGCTCTGCTGGTACATTGCCCCACAAGAATGGTAGCACCTGCTACTTCAGAGACATCCATAAAATATTTTTGTAAACATCAAATTACTAAACACAGTACAACACCCTATGCAATCAATCAACTTTTTTCCTTTTTTACCATGAAATTTCTCTCTCATAAACCTGAAGTAATAATCAATCAAATGTGGGCCCCAGGGAATGGTCACAGCCCCGAGTCTGCCAGGGCTGCAGGAGCATTTGGACAAAGCTCTCAGCACAAGGAGGGATTGTTGGGGAGTCTGTGCAGGGCAGGAGCTGCACTCAATGATCCTCGTGGGCTCCTTCCAGCTCAGGAGTGAGAGGAATGAGGGATTTGTCTTTACAAACAAGCTGTAGGTCTGCTGGTGGATAAAACCAGCACTGAGAGATAAAACAAACAATGGGAAGGATTCCATTGATTGATGAATGGAATAAAAGATATTTGCCTTTACAAACAAACTGTAGGTTCGCTGATAAATGAAATTGGATATTGAAAGATGAACAAAACAATGGGGTAAAACCATGAATTCTATAAGAATTAAAAATTAAAAGGGAGGGTTATATACTAGAGGGGAATCTCAGGTATCAGGTGTTTGGGCAGTCTGTGCCTCTCAAGTACCTCAGCCCATGGGGAAAGAGAGAGGGAAATGTGGATGGGAAATTGGGATAAAAAGGGAGGCTGTGTCCTCCAAAAATCTGAGAGATCCCAGGGGAATGTCCCATGGCCTCTCCCTTTATTTGAATAAAGCAAAAGGACTCCTCTGTCTCCTTATCGAACATAAACCTCTGGTGTTTGTGGATTAATTTTCCTAACAAGAGATTTGTGGACACACACATTTATAGACCTGGGGAATTACAGCTTGGAAATTCTTTTCAGGCCTGGATTTCTCCTGACTCTCAGCTCCATTCCCAGGCTGACAAGCTGACTGCAGCTTCAGTTAGGGAGGAGTCTCCCAGGGTGAGAACATGGTGACAAACAGAGTGGAATTCATCACCAACATTAACCCCTGGTGTCTTTGCCGTGGGACACATCCTGAGGTGCTGTCCCAAGGATGTTTTTCCCAATTGTCCAATGAGCTCCTGTCCTGTCCTGGCTGCACATAACACACTTTAAATCCGGGCTGTCTGTACAATAAAGTTGGCCTTTTTTCCCCAAAGAGCTCCGTGTGTGTTGCTGTCCTTTCTCTCTCTTTGCAGCACGGTAACCACAGAGATTCTATGATTTTATCAATTCCTTCTCAAGCTATCAGCTGGCACTTGCTACCTAGCAAGAATAAAAACAATTCCATCTACAAGAAGCACAGCACTGTGTGAATGTTCTCTGTGAAGTCCTGTATTCATAGAAACAGCTGTAAATAATAAAAATCTGCAGGGCCTGCTGCCCTACAGACATGCTGTGTTTTCTGACAGGGCTTGTGGATGAAATCTGCAAACTAGGCACTGCAACACCTCACCTGCCCCTGTTCCCTTTCCCTCCTTTCACCAGAAAAGGTGAACCACAGAAGTGGCCTCACACAGGAGAAGGCAGAGGAGAGGATAAGGAAGAGGTGAAAAGCAAACACACAGAGCAGCAGCTTTGCCTTTAATCCTGAAAACTCCAACCCACTTGAAAACCACATTTCCAGCCTTCAGAGTGAAAAACACAGAATCACCAGCAATAAATCCTAGAATCACAGAGTGCTTTATGATAATAAATCCTAGAATCACAGAGTGGTTTGTGATAATAAACCCTAGAATCATACAGTTATTTGTGATAATAAACCCTAGAATCATAGAGTTGTTTGTGATAATAAACCCTAGAATCACAGAGTTGTTTGTGATAATAAATCCTAGAATCACAGAGTGGTTTGTGATAATAAATCCTAGAATCATACAGTTATTTGTGATAATAAACCCTAGAATCATAGAGTTGTTTGTGATAATAAACCCTAGAATCACAGAGTGGTTTGTGATAATAAATCCTAGAATCACAGAGTGGTTTGTGATAATAAATCCTAGAATCACAGAGTGGTTTGTGATAATAAATCCTAGAATCACAGAGTGGTTTGGGTCAGAAGGCACCACAAACAGCCCCTGTGGTTCCACCCCCTGCCATGGGCACTGCTCCAGGCTGCTCCCAGCCCTGTTCCACCCACCCTTTGACACTTCCAGGCATGGGGCAGCCACAGCTCTGGGCAATCCATGCCAGGGTCTCACCACTCTCAGAGGGAAGAATTTCTTCCCAATATCTGATCTAACCCTGCCCTCTCCCAGTGTGAAGCCATCCCCTTGTCCTGGCACTCCAAGCCTTTGTCCAATTCCTCTTTCTCGTGAGCCCCTTTAGACCTGGAAGGGCCCCTAAGGTGTCTGCAGAGCTGTCTCTTCTCCAGGCTGACCAGCCCCATCTCTCTGTGTCTCCAGGGCAGAGGGCTTCCAGCCCTGTGATCATTCCAACATCTTTTATGTGTTGGGGACCCCTAAGCTGGAGAGAGAAGCCCAGGTGGGGAGAATGCTCTTCATCCCAGCATCACTGCTTGGGGTACCTTTGGGTTCTGGAGAGGGGTGTGACAAACCCACAGGCTGCCCATGCCAGGACAGGCAGATGGCACCTGCAAGGTCAGGCACAGGAAGCTTTGCCTTGGCTCCCAACAAGAGCAGTGCAAGTCTGGTGATTTGTTAATGGAATTTCTGCTCTGCAAAGCCAAGGAGCAAACATTAACCACACCCCACAAAGGAGGGAGGACAACCCACTGGCCCCTTTCAGAGTTTCAACACTCAAGACAAATAGAGCAAAAAACAAAGTAAATTTAAAGAGAGGCCAGAAGCAGTTTTATAAAATGCATAAAGGGACCTGAGCCAAACCTCAGAAAGATTTTCAGTATTGATATTCATGACTAATAGACGAAAGCCCAAACTTAAGTGATAAATTCTGCTTGCCAAATTGTGAGAATATAACTTAAATGGATACACAGGAATGAGAAAACACCAAAGGAAATAGAGGAGGCTGCTGTTTTCCTCCAGCCAGCCTTAAGGTGGCTCCAAAGTCACTAAAAAATAATAAAATCCTTATCCTGGAATGTAAAGACACCACCTTGGTTCCCACCCAGAGAGCAGAGATGGCCCAGCAGGATCATGTGCTGTCACTCCAGGTCAAATAAAGAAATGTGCAGGACACGTTTATGGGGCTGGTTTGATGGATCCCTTCCAGTAAGTGACAGCCTGGGAAAGGATGTGAACTTAAAACAGGTGCTGAACATCAGGGTAACTCCTGAGCTGCTTTCATGAGTTAAAAAAAAAAAAAAAAAAAAATTGGCTTTCTCCATTGTGGAGCGAACAGGAGTTCACAGGTGGATTCCAGCCACGCCTCAGGAGGGCAGCTACAAGTGTTTGACTTTAAATGTGCTTAAATCCTGCCAATGGGCTGGTGAAGGTCATGTGGATCCCCAGGAAACACTGTGCTCCCCTTTTCACTCCTGAAGGCCATCACATCCACATTTCACATTGGGGTCCACACCCATTCCTGCAAGCTTGTCAGACTCCAGGTGAGATGTTAGAACATTGTCCTGGCCCAAGGTGGCTGCCACAGCTGTGGCACAGCTGGAACAGCAGCTCCAGCCGGGATGGCTGCACCCATGAACCCACAGCTCTGGCCCTGGACCACAGCACCAGGATTCCTCAGGAAACAATTGTCAGGAAAATTAATCCACAAACACCAGAGGTTTATGTCCAAAAAGGAGACAGAGGAGTCCTTTTGCTTTATTCAAATAAAGGGAGAGGCCATGGGACATTCCCCTGGGATCTCTCATATTTTTGGAGGACACAGCCTCCTTTTTATCCCAATTTCCCATCCACATTTCCCTCTCTCTTTCCCCATGGGCTGAGGTACTTGAGAGGCACAGACTGCCCAAACACCTGATACCTGAGATTCCCCTCTAATGTATAACCCTCCCTTTTAATTTTTAATTCTTATAGAATTCATGGTTTTACCCCATTGTTTTGTTCATCTTTCAATATCCAATTTCATTTATCAGCAAACCTACAGTTTGTTTGTAAAGGCAAATATCTTTTATTCCATTCATCAATGAATGGAATCCTTCCCATTGTTTGTTTTATCTCTCAGTGCTGGTTTTATCCACCAGCAGACCTAGAGCTTGTTTGTAAAGACAAATCCCTCATTCTTCTCACACTTGACTGTGGTACAAACACAAGTTTTCATGCATAAGGGGAAAGTTCTGAGCAAGCTTCTTGGCCTGGCACAGTTATCTGTGCAAGATGTGGTTGGAAAACTCTTCCTTTTAGATTCAGACTCAAGACTGATGGAAAGTGCAGGTGCTTAGAGCTGAGAGGGAAAGTGCTTGGCACCAGGCTGTGTTGACAGGAGGCGTGTGCTGGAAGCCTCAGTGCTGGCACAGTGTTCTGTGTGAGGAGTGGATGGACATTTCACACTCAGGGGGAATGAAACCTTGCACAGGGTTGAGAATGAACCTGCAGATCACCGTGGCTGAGTGCTGCAAGAATGTGGGAATCATTAAAGTCAGAGGGTTTTGGGAAAGCTGCAAAAAGCAGCAGAACTGCAATTAGAGCTAAGCAGTAGCCACAACATTTGTCAGCAGAAAAGTTATATGAGATGTAGGAAGCAAGGACAAATAAAACAATGCTCATTTTATTAATGCTTGGCTAGAATAACTCCCTGAGCTGCAGAAAAGTACATCTAGCAAGATATTAGGATATTATTTTAAGCTTAACACTGGAGCTCTGTGCATTGTTTTTTAAGGCTTACAAGCAGGTATTGTATTCGAAATAAGCAATCATTGTTTCAGCTGAAGGCACGTGTACTTATAGTGGTTGGATAAAACTACTGTCAATATGCTTTTGCTTTTTGTCATTGGTCAAAAAACTCAAAGTGTGCTGTAACACTGAGTTCTGCTGCTGCTGCTGAGGATGTGAGCTCCTGGCATCTTCCCATTGTCCCAACCATGGAATGAGACTGATGCTGGAAAATAAACAGCTCGAGATGCATTCCACAGCAGTCCTGTCCCATTCGTGGTTCTGTGCATAAACCTGTGGCTGGAATTACAAGAGGAGCGTGGCTGCCCCTCCCCTGCCTTCCAAATTCACGTTATCAATGCTCATGGGAGAAAGTCAGCAAAAGCTTTCTGGTCTAGAACATTTCCCTCTCTGAGCCCTGTGTGGAAACAATTCCATTTAGCTTTAAACTCTGAGATCTAGAGAGCATTATGGTAAGATGTAGCAGACAAGGGAAAAGGCAGAGTGCACCCCTGATTTTGATGTGGCTTTCATGCAGCAGGGGGAAGGTGCAGCCCAGCACTGCCTTCTCCCTCGAGAGCCTTTCCTATGGCAGCAGCTGCTGGATGTTTGAAAGGGACCTGTGAGAGCTGAAAAATGCACATACATGTGAGAAGGAAGGTGCACACCCCAGCAGCTGTGAGCAGTTTAGATGCTGCTAGAAGAGGGGGTGATTTAGGAACAATTTCTGTCCTGACTTATTTTTCTGTAACATATAACTGCAACACTGAAGGGATGTGAAAGTGATTGTGTTGAGAATATCACAGGAAAGAGAGAAGGTCATTGAATGCTTTCTGTCTTGGCACATTTCTCAGTCCAAACTGCACCTGGAAATGCTTCTCTTTAGGACTCATCCACCCTGAGAGAATGTGATGCTCTATATAAATGAGAGTGTGAATCACTAGTGTGTCCAGTCTCATTTACAGACTGCAAGGAGAAGATGAACATAAGCACTGGTTTTTTGTTCTAGGACTATTCTGTATGAGAGCAGTCACAGGAGGGTTTGAAGGGGTTTGGGATCTACAAGAGTGACAGAGTAGATGGTACACAGAGCTAGAGGGAAAGCTGCATGTCTCCAGGATTGCAATTAAAAGGATGTGAATTACACTTTAAAATGTCCCATAGAAAAGGTTCTGAAAGAAAAAGGCTGTGCTGGAATTTCCTTTTCTTTTGCAGTCTATAAACTGCACAGCCAACAATCAAACAATTAAAAAATTTGTCTTCCTTCCCAGCTGTGTGCACCATCACATCCCGTCAGTCTCCAAGAGCCAGGATCCACAGCAGCTCTTCCAGCACTGCCCCCACACGAATGGGGCCGAGGCTGTGAAAAGGAAAAGCGCTTGGCTTTTTCCTGGGCACTGTCAGCGCTCATCAAAACAACCACACGATGCCGCTGCCGACTCGCAAAAGAAGGAATGAAACCATCCCCCAAGGGCAGAGAGCCAAGTTCAAAACGTCCCTGCTCTCAAATCAACTCTATCAGGACAAAATTATTTTGCTCATCTTCTCCTTCCAGGTACAAACTCTTATTTGCATCACGCTCAAACAGCAACAAGAACTCCTTTGTGCTAGTAAATGTTTTCAAGTCTCACAGAATCTGGTTTCAAACTTGAAAACATTGGGTGAAAACCTAGCTCACAAAAGCTATGGCTGAGCTGAGCAAGCTCCTGCTGCTGACAGCTGCACCCATTGAACTGCACCCAATGGAGAGAACTGTGAGCCCATCTCAGAAGAAATAGGTTTCCCTCCTCCAGAATAGAAAATCTATTAATTGATCCCATTCAGAGGTGTCAGAACCCTGGCCATTACCTGCCCCGGGTACTACCTCAGCTGCTCACCAAGACTGAGCATAGCTGCTTACCTTGCCCAGAATATGTACAGTGCCAGAATTTCAGGGGACCACCTCTGAGGAATGGAAATCACATGCTAATTGACCCTTTCAGGAGATCACCTTCAAAAGACAGATACCAACGCCATAACTGTATAAACGGAGGGAGTGCTTCCATACCAAATATGCCAGGACACAAAGTTGCCACCACGCTTGACCTCCACGAGGCAGCTTCTTATCTGCACCTGAAACCCTCGGGCTATGTGCTTTCCTTTCCACGGAAAAGCATTTCCATTGTCTTTCAGGAACTTACCAACTGAAATTTTGATGCCACCTCCAGTATCAAATACACTCAACAGTTGCTCCTGTGCAGAAGGTTCCTCATCAGAAAAGTCCTGCTGGAGTTCCCTCCCCAGGATACCTGGACACCTGCTCCAGCAGCACTGGCACTCCGTCCTTTGCTTCCCGAGGAAAGGCACTGTCCTAGGTTACAGTGTAAAGATGTGCCCAAAGGTATGTATTCTCTCACCATCTTCATGAACTGTTGAGACCAGGTGGGGCAGTGATCCTGATCTCTGTGGGAGATATTCTCTGCTAATGGGCCAGCTGTTAACCCAGCTGTTGCAGTGTTCTTAATCTTTCCCACAGCCCATCCTCCCTCCAGGAGATCTCTCCTGTCCATGGCCATGGAGTCACCGTGCATGGCTGATAAAATTCCATCATCCCATCGGGAGATGCTCCCCCCAGGGGGAGGAGCCAAGCATTTCCTAACCACATAAAAACTGAGATTGAGAACACCAAGGCAGCCCTTACCTACTGGTTTCCAGAGGACAAGAGCTACCAGACCTTCCTACAGGATCACTACTTCAACATGACCACTTCACCTGGACTGCTACCACCACCCTAACTAGCAGGGTGTCAGGTTGTGTTCTGACTCTGTCAGTGCTTTTCTTTTGTAGTATTAAATGTATTTTATTTTTCTTTTTTTTCCCCCCCAGTTAAATTCTATTTCTGAAGTGGAGTCTCTCACTGGTTTTGCTTTCAAACCAGTACAAGAAGTCAGTGGTGGGGCAGTAAAGGCAGGACAAGGACAGGGAAGGAAGAGGTTGGCTTGGCAAGGCAGTGGAAGGGACGGGAAAGGTGGGCAGGGCAAGGTCTGGGGTGTGTTTGCAAGGCAAGACACAGCTGGGGTAAGGGAAGGAAGTCAGAGAGGCTTGCATGGCAAATCAGGGGGTTATAAAAAGGGTAGGAAAGTTCAGGTGGCTGATGGGTGAGCAAGACAATGCAAGGGAAGGAGTGGTGGGAGGGGAAAGGAAGGACATGTGAGTGTCAGTCAGGCAATGCTAAATTGGGGTGGGCAAGACAGGGCAAGTCAAAGAAGGAGCAAGCAAGGCAAGGTAGGGCCAGGAAATGAGGTGGGGAAGTCAAGGTGGTGGATGGGTGAAAAATCCAGTGGAGTGGTAGGAAGAGCAAGGGAAGGCCACTGAGGGCTCAGTAAGGGAATGCAAGGTTGGGATAGGCAAAGATAAACAAACCTAAGGAGAGGCAGGCAAGGCAAGGCCAGGGAAGAAAAGGGTAGGTAGGTCAAGGTGGGGAATGAGCATGCAGGGCATTACAAGGTATTTGCCTTTCCTTGGCTTGCCCTTTTTTCCCTTTTCCTTCTCAAAACTTGCATTGCCTTACTGACCCCTCTTTATTACAATTGCCTGGCACTGACTTGCTCACCCATCTGCCACAATGACTTCCTTACCCCTTTCTCCAAGTTTTCAGTTGCATTGCCTTGCTGGCTCCCCTAAAGACTCTCATTGCTTTATTTATCCCTTCCTTGCCTTGCCATTCCTACCCAGCCTTGAATTTCCAAGTAATTTCTGATCATTGCTTCCTTTGCCTTTCTGATCCCTCAACGTCCTTTTCTCTCCCTTCCTTCACACAATTGCCTTACACTGACTTGCTCACCCATCCTCCTTGACTTCCCTACCCCATTTTTCCAGTTCTCTCCTTGTTGCCTGCTCCTTCCATTTCCTTGACATGCCCTCAGGGATTCAGTAGTAGATTACACACGAGCCACTGGAGGTGAAGGCAAGGCAGACCTGTCTGTCCTGGCAGCTCTGGGAGCAGTACCACGATGGAACTCTCACTTGCCTTGTGCTCCCTTGCATGTCCATGCTTCACCCTTGACCTGTTTTCCTCCAGAGCCTTGCCAGGCCTACACCTGCATGTAGGAATGTTTGCATTTCCTTGCCATTCCTACACAACCTTGCATTTCCCATTCATTCCTGACTATTGATTCCTTTGCCTTCCTGACCCATCCCTGTCCTTCCTGACCCTTCCAACCACTGCACGACCTTGCATGGACTTGCTCACCCATCCCCCAGCATGAATTCTCTACCCATTTGTCCAGCCTTGCCTTTCCTTCTCCTTCTGGGGCTCTCATTCCCTTGCCTTGCCTTTGAACCCCTGCCTTGCTGTTTTAGGTTACAATGCAACCAAAGTACTCATTCTATCACCATTTCATAAGCTGTTAAAACATGTGGGGCAGTGTTCCTTATCTCCTGCATGCCTCCCTCATCCCTGATAACCCCTCCAGGGGCTATCTCCTGCTAATGGGCCATCGAGTCACTCATAATGTGAGTGACTCACAAATGACATCATCCCTTTGTGAGATGCTCCGCCTGGGGGAGGAACCGAGCATTCCTACCTGGATATATTCTGAGGTTTGGAGCACCACAGGCAGCCCTTACCTGCTGGACTTTGAGGACAAGAGCTCCATAACCACCACTGGACCTTCAGAGGAAGACCAGACCCTTCTACAGGATCACAGCTTCAACGGAACCACATCTGTCACTCCAGACTGCATCCACCATTTAATGGACTGCTACCACCACCCTGACCAAAAGGGTGTCAGGTTGTATCCTCACTCTGCCAGCTTAAGTCAGTGTTTCTGTATCATTGCCTTTATCCTAATTTTCCTATTAAATTGTAGTTCTGACTTGGGAATTCCCACTGGTCTGATGTCAAACCAGTACACTTGCTTTGTCTTCCCTTGCTCTTCCCTTCCCACCTGGATTGAATTAATACCCCTTTCCTCCTGCCAGTTCCAGGTGTGGCCTTGCTGTGCCTGCCTCCCCTAAGACTCTCAAGGCCTTCATGGATCCACAGTGTTTCAGGAGCAGATGAGAGGCAGCCCAGGGCAGGTCACATCCTGCCAGACCCATCTGTCCTGGCAGCTTTTGTCTGGGACCAGTCCTTGCTTGAACTGAAATTTGGACAGGCAATTCACGTTCTGCTGTGACTCTGGAACCAGAATGGCAGTTCTTTCCTATAGGAAGGAAAGCAAAAAACCCTGGTGCAGATTAGAGGTGGCCCATGTGAGATCAAAGCTGGCCACACCAGTCTGTCCTGACCTGTCTCCTGTGTGCAATCCTTGGCTGTACTGAATTTTGAATCTGCAATCTGAATTCTGGCCGTGCAACCTGCAGCAAGACCCTTGGAAAACCCTTGAGCAAGGAATCCAATACGTGGGAGAACTGCCTGTCCTTGTATTTGTCAAATAAAGACCAAGCCACTAAAAGTCCAGACCTTTTAAAATGTGCAACACTGATGTACTCGGACATGCATACTCCCACTTACTTGCAAGGCTGAAATGGGATGAGGAAAACAAGACAGTGGGTGCTGTGACAAGAAATCTCCAGGCACGTGAAGATATCGTCCATGCCCCCACAAGTTTCAGCCACGGGAACAGACCTGATGGAGCAGCTGCAGAAATTGGAAGAGAGGATTGAAGAGAGCCATCAGAAACTCAGGAAGGAGCTTAGGGAGGATATTTGCCATGTGCCTCCAGTGCAGACCCGGGTCTCTGCTATTGGGCAACTCGAGGAAACTTCAAAAGGACAAAGTGGATCAAGTCAGGCTGCAGAGATGAAAGCTGTCCAGCTGTCTTTGGATATTGCTGAGCAAGAGAAGTGGACATCACTCTACTGGCTCATGGATGGTAGCAAACACTCTGGGGGAGTGGCTGGCATGATAGAAAAAGGCCAATTGGCAGTGCAGAGGGAAATTCAAGGTTGCTGTAGTGTGACAAGACATCAACATCACTGCCTGACTGGACTTACCTTCCTATGCCCAACCTTGCCTGCAGCTTCTGAACCTTCTCTCACCCAACATTCCATTGCTTCCCCCTCACTGGCCTTGTCTTCCCTACCTCCCCCTTGACTTGCATAGAATTATCTACATTTTGAGTGCATTGCATTGCCTGATGGAAGGCAAGGCAGGGCAAGGCAAAAGAGCTGTAGGAAAAGCAAGGGAATTGTAGGCAGGGCAAGGGAGACATGGGCAAGGGAAGGCAAAGCAAGGGTAGGCTGGGTAAAGCAATGGGGCTGAAGGCAAGGCTCAGAGTGCCTGGACATATTTCACACTGGAGGTGCTACCCAACTTTCAGTTGGTCGGTTCCTGAGTGAGGACAGCAGTGCTTTTGCACGGGAAGGAAAGCACTAAACCCCAGTGTTTCAGAGAAGAAGCTGCCCAGTGGAGGTAAAGGGCATCATCAACTTTCTCTCCCTGCATATGGAAGCATTCCAACTTTACAATTATGGAGTTGGTTTCTATATTTGAGGTGATCTGCTGGAAGATTCGATTTGGCATGTCATTTCCACTTCTCAGAGCTGGTCTTCTGAAATTTTTGGCAGTACCTTGCTGTTGGGCAATCCTCATTCTTGCTGTGCACCTGATATAGTGCCCAGGGAAAGCAATGTAACACTGTAAAAGTGTTCTGGCACCTCTGAATGGGATCACTCACTGATGTTTTCTATTTTGGAGGAGGCAATCCCATTTGTTTTGAGATAGGCTCATAGTTCCGTTCTTTGGCAAAGGATCTGCACATTGGGTGGCCTTGATGATATTCATTGCTTTTCCCAGTACACAGTTCTATTGGTTAGAGCTGTTGAACTGTTACAGTGCAAATGCAAAAGCCAGACTGTTGAGCTTTTTGTCCTGCCACCTCTAGTGTCTGAGCAGTCAGGGGTGGTGCTCAGTTCTGGATCCTGTGAGGCAGAAGGATTACGATGTTAGAGCTGAGAAGGCAAGTGCAGATAGCAGGGGGAGTGGTGCAGTTCAGTGGGTGCAGTTGTAATTGGAGTCAGCAGGAGCTTTCTCAGCTGGCACTTTTGTGAACTAGATTTTTGACGAACGTTTTCAAGTTTGCAGCATCACTCTGCAAGAATGAAAAAATTCATAGGCGGAAATAGATCTGCGCTGCCGTTTGAGTGTGGTGCAAAGAAATGGTTTGCATTTAGAAGGGGAAGATCGGTGAAATTTTCTGTGCTGGCACTGTAGATTTGAGAGCAGGGACGTTTCGAGCTTGGCTCTCTGCCCTTGGGGTGGTTTCATTCCTTCTTTTGCGAGTCGGCAGCGGCATCGTGTGGTTGTTTTGATGAGCGCTGACAGTGCCCAGGAAAAAGCCAAGCGCTTTTCTTTTTCACAGCCTCGGCCCCATTCGTGTGGGGGCAGTGCTGGAAGAGCTGCTGTGGATCCTGGCTCTTGGAGACTGACGGGATGTGATGGTGCACACAGCTGGGAAGGAGGATGAATTATTGTTG
This sequence comes from Acridotheres tristis, assembly GCA_037013685.1. NCBI lineage: Eukaryota > Metazoa > Chordata > Aves > Passeriformes > Sturnidae > Acridotheres > Acridotheres tristis. The sequence goes on along the minus strand of CM072913.1, from coordinate 5,207,260 downwards.
GCTGTGCAGTTTATAGACTGCAAAAGAAAAGTGAGTTCCAACACATCTTCTTTTTTCTATAAACTTTTCTGTGGGACCAGCAGCTGGATGATCTTAGGTTTGTAACTGGATTCCGTGACCGAATTGTCAGAGGGTGCATAGAGCTGAGCACACAGACCTGTGTGTGCCACAATTTGTAAGGTGCAAGGGGAAAGTGAAGGCCAATGCTTACTTTTTTTTTCCTAGGACTTTTGGTATGAGAATTGCTGGACGTGGAAAGAACGTGATAGTACATTTCGTTTGAAAAGAAAGCTCCGTGGTGTTTGCATGGTGTTGTTGATGTCCTTCAAAGTGAACATGAAACCCACAGCTGAAATGAAAAGTATAAAACCAATGTGAGTCAGGCAGTTTAAGACTGCAGAGCAAAAGTGATGACCAGCACCATCTGCTTTGTTCGAGGAACTCTCTTTTAAAGCAGTGGATCTTGAAGGTCTCTGCGTGGGGAGGATACGAAATGCATCTTAGAAGAAACTTCAGCTTCCTTTTGAAACCCCTCATTCTCACCACAGTCAAGGGACAATACAAATTCCTGTGCCAGGAAAGAAACAATTGCTGGATTACCCCCTTGTTCTCCTTGCAGCTTTTCAACTACACAAAACAGTATCAGTCCCTGCACCATCTTTCTCAGCTGTTTGTACAGTCACATCCAGAGCCCAGGGACAGAATTGCAATGGTCCAGCAAAAAGCTCGTTCACAGAGTGTCAGCTGAGAACTCTCTTGGCTGGCTCAAGATGTGACTCACACCCCTTGAACTGCCTCGTACTCACTGGGGATGTGATCCCTAAAGATCTGTGTACCATCCTAGTCTTTCATTCTCACAGATAATAAACACCTCCAAAACATCCAGCAACTACTCCCATACAAAAAGTCCTAGGACAAACAGCCAGGACTGCTCTTCATCTTCCCCTTGCAGCCTATAAACCATGCCAAACACACTGGTGATTCACATTTTCTTTCTCAACTCGAAAAAGCTTCACTTTTTCTCAATGTCACAGAGTCCATCACTAAACCAAAGCATTTCCAGCTGCAGTTCAGACTGACAGATGTGCCAGGACAGAAATGATTCTGTGACCTTCTCTCTTCCCTGTAAAAACGGGTATTCACAGGATAATCACTTTCACACACGATGTCACAGAGTTCAACCAGCTGTATCTCACAGAGGAGTTAAGTGTCAGGACAGAGGGAGTTCCTGGATGATCCCCTCTTCCTAGCAGCCCTTAAACTGCCCCCAACACACTCTGACCTTGCATCTTCCTCCTCACATATAGGTACCATCGCATTTTCTCACTCTCACAGCTCCCTTTCAAACATCCAGCAGCTGCTCCCATAAAAAAGGCTCTAGAAGAAAAAAGTTCTGCTCTGCACCTTCCCCTGCCGCATACAACGCTGCCTGAGATTCTCCTTTGTTTATTGATGCTTTTAGCAGAGCGGTGCCAGAGAAGTCCATCTGTCCGTCTGTCCTGGGCGATGCAAAGGGGGATGTCTCTCTGTCCGTCCCAGAGGACACAGAGGGAATATCTGTCTGTCTGTCCATCCCAGGGGATGCAGAAGGGATGTCTGTCTGTCCATCCCGGGGGATGCAGAGGAGATGTATGTCTGTCTGTCTGTCCATCCCGAGGGATTCAGGGTGGGGTATCTATCTGTCTGTCCGTCCCGGGAGGTTGCAAGGAGGGATGTCTTTCTGTCCGTCCACTTCCACCTGCTGGCTCCGTGTGCTGGGAAGCCGCGGGCGGGGACCTATCTGTCGATTTATGTGTCGCGCTTTCTGTCCGTCCGTCCGTCCGTCTACCGGTCTATCGTCTTGTCATCGGCCTGTCCCGCTGTCCGTCTGTGGGGGGCGTGTCCCGCCCCGGGGCGGTGGTGATTGGCTGGAGGAGCTGTCGCTCAGAACGCGGCCACGCCTCCCACCCATAGCCACAGTCTCGCCAGCTCTGATTGGTTCGCTCCCCTGTCAATCACCGCCAGCTCCTCCTGTGACTGGCTGGCAGCGCCGGCACCACGGGTGAGAACCCGCCCCCTCGCGGCGGTGGCTCCTAATCTACCCAGCGACAGCCTCTGATTGGCGGGCAGCGCGGGAGCGATTTTTTGATTGGCCGAAGCGCGGGCGGGGCCGGGGTCCCGGGGGACAGCGCCCCCGTGACTGGACAGGGCACGAGGGGCCGTTTGTGCACAAACAGCAGGATTTGTGTTCCTTGGGACACCAACAACGCCACGCGGAGCAGCCCAGCCTGGAGAGACCGCCGGGACGGGACTGGGATAAAGGAGCTCCGGGATGATGGACTGGGATAAAGGAGCTCCGGGACGGGACTGGGATAAAGGAGCTCCGGGATGATGGACTGGGATAAAGGGCTGCCATGGGAGGTCCAAGTCTTAGTTTCCCCTCAGGCAGTGTCCTGGGGCTCATTCCCAGCCAGGTCCCGTTCCAGAGCCACCCCAAATGTGTTTGGGATGAGGAGAAGCACAGCACTCCAAAAATGAGCCACAGCCAGGCTGACTCCCGACATCCAGGCTCCAAGGAATGTCTTCCCAAAGGAGAATTAACAATTTGATTCTACCTGCAGGGACAGGTGTTGGATCCAGCTCCTACCAGGGCCTCGGGCAGCACCTGCTGATCCAATTTGTTCCCTTTAAACAGCTCTGGAAGAGGAGACACTCACAGGAATTCCAGGAGGAGTTTCAGGAATTTCAGCTGGGCTATGCTGAAACTTATGTTATCCAAGGACTGATTTTCCAGACCTTGCTTCCCTTCCTGAATCCATCTGGCAGTGGCAGGAGAAGGAAAACCAACAGCATAGACATTTTTCCTCCTGGAAAAGGCAGAGGCTGGAGGTGGGGGGAGATTTGGCTTTGCCAGCCAAACTTCCTCATTTCCTGCATTATGACATTTCCTGAAAATGTCCCTATTTCCCAGGATTGCCCCTGTCCCAGCTATGTCCAGCTGTTCCACACCAGACAATGCTGCTTGGTTCAGAATGGTATCATAATTTATCCTGAAATTGTAATTTATCCTGGTATTTGATTTCCAGGCTTCTGCCCTTCTGAGGGCAGCCCAGAGCCAGCCTCCAGGATTAAGGCAGAGCTGGCTTTTCCCACAATGCTTTAGCAAAATACTCATTTAATCCTAATTTATTCCCTTATCAGACCCATCTTTGATTCCCAGACACTATTTTGAGCACATAGAGAGAGATTTTTTGCCAGAGAACAAAAATTAAAGTGGGATAAGCAGGAATTTTCTAGTGAAAAATAGGGTTAACTGTCAAAACTCAGTGGTAGCTATAGGATTTTAGTGGTGAGGGGCTGTCCCAGCCCGTTATCTCTGTTTCTGCTTGCTGGGCTCTGATCTATCAGTTTTTATGGATTTTTTTCCAGCCCTACCAGAAGGAAGCACAAACCCCAAGGCTCATTGTAGATTTCTTTGCAGGAAAGGAGACAGAGTTCCAGGGTCTGTTTTAGAGATAAAAAACGCTGGAGAAGGAAGAAGGAATGCACTGAACAGATTAAAAACTCTAATTTTTTTTTAAAAGTGTGGAATGACACCTGGATTTCCCCATGGACAGCACCACGAGAGGGAGACTCGCTGCTGCAGCAGACCTGGCAGTGCCCTGGGCACAGCTGCTGTCCCAATCCACCCCCAGTTTCAGCTCCAAATCCCTGCCTTGCCACCTTTCCCCCCTGCTGAGGAGCCCAATGAGAGTAACAAAACGATTTATTTCATTCCCTCCTCCGGCAAAGCTCAGTTCTGTCCAGAAAGGGTAAAAAACCTCTGGAGTTGGCAGGAGCAGCAGATACAAGTGCTGAGGGGAGGGAAGTCCCAGGAGCTGGGTGACTTGGACCAGTTCCTTTGGTCAGGACAGGGGTTTGAGCTTTTGGGGGTCTCTCCCTCTTTTTCAAATATCCTTGATGACCTCCTCAAGCTCCTCTTTTGTGTACATGTGGAATTTCATCCCAGGCTCCACCGTGGCAAGCTGGAAGAGAAGGAACAAGGGGTTAAATGTGGTTGAGGAAAGCAGGGAGCAGCTGTTCCTTCTTCTGATCTGCCAGACCAGCAGGATCATTCCAGCTCCATGAGTCCCTAAAATAGCTGCCTGCTGCACAAATAGCTTTGAATTGACTCAGTCTCCTCAGAGGAGCAGCACAGGGAATTTTAGTGGGAACAGGCAGGCATTGCTCCCACTTGATGGGGGAAAAGCCCTAAAAACCTCCTTGGAGAGAATTCCTGTCTCTCTAAAGGATTCTTCTCCTCCAGGAACCAAAGGGATAAATGCTGGCCTGTCTGGGAGCTGAGGGGACTCAGGGCTGACTCAGGGAAACTGAGGCAGAGATCTCTAAGGAAAACAGGGAAAACACAGTGTCAGGGCATAGAGCCAAAACATTCCAGAGGCAGCACCAAGGATGAGGGATACTTGAATGACAAGCCTGGAAGAGAAACGTGAGCAGAAATATTCACACCTGGCTCAGGGGTGGCAACCCAAAACAGGGACAGCTGTGCCAGTGGAAATGCCAAGGCTCCAGAGAGAGTTTGGGATGCCCTGGAATGAGCTGAGGTATCCCATAACAGGCTGGGATGGGGCAGGAGAGGGTCCGATGGGAGGGGGATGGGATGGGATGGGATGGAATGGGATGGGATGGGATGGGATGCTCCTGAACTCACAGGCACTGGGCACATGGTTTGACTCTCCAAGGATCAAAGTCTATGGATGCAACCAATAAGCTGAAGGAAAGCTCTGGAGCATCCCAGCAGATCCCAGAGCTCTTCTGAGGTGACTTCTCACAACCCCCCCTTCACCAGCACACGGGGAAGGACCTGAGCCAGGGGCAGGGAGCTTCCACGAGGTGTTTTTCCAAGTGGAAACATCCCAGCTCCTGCCAGCCCAGGTTTCATCCAGAACTCTCAGACAAGGTGGAGACACTTGGAGATGCCACTTTAGGCCCCTCAAATCATGGGGTGGTTTGGTTTGGAAGGGATCTTAAAGCTCATCCAGTGCCAGCCCTGCCATGGGCAGGGACACCTTCCACTGTCCCAGGCTGCTCCAAGCCCTGTCCAGCCTGGCCTGGGACACTGCCAGGGATGGGGCAGCCACAGCTGCTCTGAGCACCAAACCACCTGTGCAGGGGCTGGACTGATCCTGGACCCAACCAAACTCAACAAGACCCAGATTTATGCACCAAAACCAGCTCTAAAAAAAAAACCCAAAACCTTTATGAACACCCAAAACCAACAGAGACACCAATTCCTTTGCTTTTCCACCTGCTCAAACCTGTCCCTCACCCTACCAAAGCTTCACTCCACCATTCCCTGATAGGCTTCACAGGGAAGTCATTAATCTAAAATGGTGAAATCCTTTCAGGCTCCTGACCTTTGCCATCAATAGATTTAATTCTTCCACAACCACACTTTCCCCCTTCTCTTTGTTCCTAGATGGAAAATGCCACAGCAGCGTGGCTGGAGCCAAGAAATGGGAGAGGCACATTCTCCTAGGAATCAAAGAGCTCTTCAGGTGGCAGATTTTCAGCCAGGGGTGACTTGAGTCAATAGAAACCTTTTAATCCTCAGCACATTCCTGCTGTCCTTCCCCCAGCACGATTCCACCCCACCCCAGGGCCGTGCCAAGCACAGTTAAGCCCTGTTAAACAGGGACATGACATCAGGATACTGTACACATTCCTCTGCCTGCACTGTACCAGGAAAAAATGTATGGCTAAGGGCTGGAAGAGCACCTGGGAAGGAGAGTCCAGCTGCATGGAATGATTTTGGGACAGAGTATCCACGTTTGCATGTGCTGTTGGCCTTCCCCTCCAAAGGAAGTTGGTTAATCCCACCAGGAATGGTCCCCCCACAGCAACATTTAATAGAAAAATGGGGTGAATACCCAGAGGCTGTTTGGGAAAAGGTTTCCCAGCACTCAGAGGGAAGGAATGGGAGGAGAGAGCAGCTCAGGAGCTGGAATGCCACACTTTGGAAAGGTCTGGTGTCTCATAACCCACCCAAAATAGAAGCAAAACTCTATCCACCAGCCTGACTTCTCATCTCCCAGTTACCCCACCCAATCCAGAGGGTTTGCTCCTTTCCCACCCAAAAAGGAGCCTATGGAGCAGGTTTGGGGGGCCCAGCATCCCCAGGTTTGTGGGTACTGCCTGCCCCCAGGGTTCCAGGGGCACAGCCATTCCTGGAGGATCCTTGTTGTTCCCACTGTCCAAGGGATTTTTGGCACTGCCCCAGGACTAATATAGCAGCCCAGGAGCTGGGTAATTTTCATTCCTTCTAATATTACAGGCAGCAAGGCAAAAAAGAATGGCTAGATCAGGGGAAGAACAAGCAGTCTGGGTGGTATGTTGGGCTCTGCTGACTGGAGAAGGTCAAAGAATCCCTTCTGCTCATCATGGATTAGCCCTGAAAACAGACCAGGCTCTACCTCTGGAAGGGAAAAGCTTCAACTTTTCCAAAATGCCCCAACAGCACATGATGAAAATGGCAGGAACATCTGCAGCAGGCGGCTCAGGAAGCCCTGAGCTGCTCCATTCCTTGCTCCAGGGGCAATGCTGATTCCAGGAGGACTCACCTCGATGTTGGTGGCATTTAGTTTCTCCTCCATGACTTGTTTCAGGATGACCAGGGAAGATTTGATGGCTTCCTTTAGCGTCATGGACTGGAAAACAAATGGCTCGTGGATTACATGCTGCAGGCTCAGGACAGGCCCCTCTCCCTCCCCTTTCCCAAATCCCTTGAGCCAGGCAGCCAAAGGAGCAGCTTATCAAGGGATCTGCAGCAGGCAGGGCAGGGATATCCACAGGGACAGTGAAACCCTCCCTGAGATTTAAAAATCCTTCATTTGGGCACATAAATCTGATGGGACTGGGACAGGAGGGGCTGTTTCCCTTGAACAATTCCCTCCCAAAAAGCCACATTCCCTCTCCATGCTACATTTAATCTGATAAATCCCATGCACCCCTAGAACCAGAGGGATGTGCAGCACAGCTGTGTTTCACTTTGCACTTAAAAAAGGGTTGACAATCCAGGGAGTCCAGAATTTGGGTAATTTGGAGAATTCCGGTGAACAAATGAGTCTTCCCAGTCACCGTCACTATTTGTGCTTTTCATTAGGGTCTGGTTTCTCACCACCTAAAACAGGCAGTTCCTCCTCATGGGGGATAAAATTCCTATTTAATATCAAACATGACCAAAACACTTCCAGCACAAAAGCTGTTCCCTTCCCTGGTGAGGTGAAGGTGCTGGTGTGAGCTCAGGATGCTTCCAGCTGTATCCACACAGAGCCCAATGCTGACAGCAGCACTCAGAGCTCAGTTTTTATTTATAGAGAACTTCCTGACATGGCCTTAATTATCTCACAGGCAGAGAGCAGCCCCTCAGAGAGCAGCTGCTGGGAGCAGCTCTACTCTCAGAGATCCTCAGCACCTACTCACAGGATCCACTGCTGAGGAGTGATCCTGCCCTGAGCAGCTCAGGCACCTCCTATCCAGTCCAGTCCTAAATCCTCACTGGGGAGAGAATCAGGGGATCCTGGTAGGTGGTGAAGTACCCCAGACCCACGAGATGTGACCCCCAATCCCAAATCCAGCCCTTACCTTGTGGTAAACCTCTTGCAGGGAGCTCTGGGCTCCCTCCGAGGCGGAGCCGATGGCTCTGGCATCGCACTGCACGAACGTTCCCGAGGGATCCATGTGGAACCTGCAGGGACAGGGGGTGACTACCTGCACCCCATCTCACCCTGGGGTACCCCAAGGACTCTCTCACCAGCCCCCAGAGCTCCCTGCACAGCTGGAGCTGGGATTCATCCCCAAGAGCTCCCAGGCTGGCAGCTTACGCACTCTGACACTGCCCTTTTTCCTCAGGGAACCATTCTCCTTTGGATTTCCCATCTTATCCTAATTTTTTTTTTTAATAAATTCAGCAAGTTTTCTCTGCTGGAAGGCAGACCTGACTGGTCAGGCTCTGCCAAGCCTTTTCCACTCCCAGTGGGGCCATTTGGAGCCATGAGTTCAGGTTACAGCTGCTCCAACACCTCCCCAAGGAATGTCACATGGATTATGTTACTGGTGGCTCTGCCGGTCCTTTAGGGAAAGGTAAGAATACACTCAAGACAAGGAGAGCTTTAACACTTCCCTCCTCCCCAGGAAACCACATTTTAAATTAAAAAAAACAAGGGTTTGGGGAAGATATGATGTTTTGTCCAATGCCAAACAGGCAGATGGGGCTCTAGAAAGGGTTTAACAGGATTAACAAACATATCAGGGATATAATGGGATAAACCCCGAGGGTTTGGCTTAAGGAAAATCCCAGAATCGAGTTGTTAAAACAGCTTGGAAATTTTGCAGTGGAGGTTTGGTCTTTTCCCTGGATTAAGAGAGGGGAACTCACAGCTGGGGTCCCTTCTCATCCACTCCTCCGAAGAGCAGAGCGACACCGAACGGGCGGGACTGCGGGAGAAAGGAGGGGATGGCTCAGACAAGGGCAAGGAAAGGGGGGGTTCCCCAGCACCCCCAATCGCCCCCAGGTCCCACCATGGCTCCTGGATCAGCATCTTCCTCTCCAAACTGCAAGGCCAGGTTAGACACAGCCTGTGTCACACTCTCCACCGTCATTGTCTCGTTGTAGGTGAACCAGTGATTCTGCAGGGAAATCCAAATCAAGATTCCCATTATCCCCATGTTCCCAAAATATGACACCCCTGCATGGCTGAGGTGGGGTGAGACCCTGTGTGGACACAAGGATAACTCAGAGTACAGCCAGCATCAGGGAGAAAAGCACCAGAGAGAGCAGGATGTACAGAAATCCACAGAAAATTTTAAGATACCAAGGCCTTGGGATGCCAATAGGGAAATGCAAGGCTGAAGGGCTTTATCCCAATATCTGCTACTATGTGTTATCCAGCTCTCCAGAGCTCAGAAAACCCCAGGAAAATGCTGCAGCACAGATTTGTACCTAGGATCTCAAAGCACCCGAGGCATCCAGGAAATTTAAGAGGATAAAAAGAAAACCAATATATCCAGTATTTTGCCAGAACAGTCAGACACTCCCTGAGCTCCCAGCAAGCCCCCAGCTTCCCACCAGCTTCTTTGATGGAATGATCTTCCTTTCCCCAGGACTTTCAAGGAGTTCTTGGGATTTGTGCCACTAATTTAAGAACAGAGATGTCAGATCTTACCTGAGTCTCCACTCTGGCCTTGTCAATTAAAGTCTTTGCATCAGCTATTAGGCCACTCATGGCACACCCTGGAAGGGAAAGGGCAAACAGGAGTCATTCCACTCGTTATTTGGGATGTGTTTTCCCCTAGACTGCCCAAAACACAAAGGGCTGCAGGGAGAAACTGGTCCCCGAGTTGGAAGGTGGGGAAGAATTGTCCCACTGTCCCAAGCCACACTTGGAATCCTGGGAACAGTTTTGGGTTTCTCACAAGAAGGACAAGGAGGGGCTGGAGCATGTCCAGAGAAGAGAACAGAGCTGAGGAAGGGTCTGGAGCACCAGGAGGGGCTGAGGGAGCTGGGAAGAGGCTCAGCCTGGAGAAAAGGAGGCTCAGGGGGGACCTTGTGGCTCTGCACAACTCCCTGACAGGAGGGGACAGCTGAGGGGGGGCAGGCTCTGCTCCCCGGGACAGGAGAAGAAGAAATGGCCTCGAGCTGTGCTAGGGGAGGTTTAGGTCAGGTATCAGGTAATTTTTTTCATGGAAAGCGTGCTCAGGCAGTGGCACAGGCTGCCCCTGTGAACAGTGGTGGACTCCCCATCCCTGGAAGGGTTCAAAAAGTGTGGATGTGACACTTTGGGACATGGATTAGTAGTGGCCTTGGTATAGTTGGATTCAATTTTAGAGGGCTTTGTCAGCCTCAAGAATCCTGTGGGATTGAAACAGATTTGCTCCAGAACAACCCGCTGGGAAGGGGCCCTGGCTGCCCCACAGCCAGCAGCTGCAGCAGGAGCCCCCAGCACAGATTCCACTCTGGGAAGAGGGGGTTACACCACAAGCTCCTGGGAGGAGGAAACTGGACTCTTGGAGTTCTTCCCATGCCCTTGGAGCATCAATAAAGGAATTTTGGAGGTTTCCTGCCTTTCAGGGTGACATCTTTGGTCATAAGCTCATTGTGGGCCAATCAAGGTGTTGGTGGCTCCAGGGTGGCACCAGTGATCCTGGAGAAACTGGCCCCAGTCAAGCCCACCATAATTGTCTGCCTTGCCAGAGCTAAATTTGGGATGGGGTTTCATGAGGGAGGTCACTGAGGCAGGGGGCAGTGCTTCAGCTGCCTCTTTCTGCTTCCTGGAGCTACATTCTGTTTGCTTGGAGCCTGGAAAACCAGTGACCAGGAGCTGGTGTGCACTGGGAAGGATGAGCATTCCTGCTCCAGGCAGAACTGCCTGCAGGGAGGGCACATCCCAAAACACAACTTCCCAAATCATACCATAAATATAAAAATATCATATTCTCTTATCATAAATAATTCACAGTTTTAGAAGTGCTCCCAGATCTGATGCAGAGGGACCCCCCAGGGCAGAATCCTTCCTCCATACCAATGTGGGAGTCGATCTCCACAATCTTCTCAATGCTGCTGGGCTCCATGAGGGGAGATGTGATCCTCTTCTCCACAGCCAGGCAAACTCCCTCTGAGGTCTGGATCCCAATGGCTGTGGAGCCCAGCTGCAAAACACCAACACAGGCTCCAGCTCACACAAACATCAATGCTAATTCTGACTCACTTGCAGGAGTGTTGATTTGGATTCAATTGTGTCACCCACACACAAACCCACTCTGGCTTTGCATGGTGAATTTTAAAGCTTGTTCCCTGAAGGAGGAAATGGGGAAGGTGAAATCCATGTGATTCCCATGAGAACCCAGTGGGGCTGCTGCACGTCCTTCATCTTTCAGTTTGTAGAGCCTGGTGAGTGTAAAAGGACCTGGGAATTCTCCTCTGCCAGCAGGAAAAAAGAATTTGAAGGGTGAGAGAATGTCCCACATCACTAAAAATCCCCAGAGCTGCAGCTCTGGCTTGGGCACTTGGCTTTCCATAAGCTCCTGCTCTCCCCAGAGTCCCAGGCAGCAAGTTCTATCCCAGGATTGCAGGACACCTCAGTGTCACCAGGGCCACAAGCACAGGGACAGATCTTAGGGGGTCCTGGCAGCCTTGATCCCCCCTTGATCCCATCAGGCCCTGCCTGGATCCCACCAATTCTCACCTTGATTCTACCTTGATCCCACGAATCCCTGCCTTGAGCCCAACAGCCTCTACTTAGTTCCTACCTTGGTCACACCAACAGCTGCATTGATCCCACTTTCATCCCACCATGACCTTACCAATGCTTTTCTGGATCTCACCAGCCCTTACCTCAATCCTATTCAATCCCACCAACCCCCACATTGGTCCTATTAACCCCACCACCAATCACCTTCATCCCACTTTGATCCCACCTCGCTCTCAGCACTTGCAGCCTTTCCACACCATGGAATTTCCTGGCAGAACTGTCTCAGCTGCAATGTGGAATGCTCACTCCCAACATCCACTTCAACACACGGGGTTTAATTTTAACCCCAAGATTCCCTGGAAAGCTGCACCTACAGCCACAGGTATGGCAGGAGATCTCCCTGCTCCAGGAGATCCATTTTAACTAATCAAGTCAGATGGTCACCAACATCCTCATGGGAACCTTAATTCCCAAGTCATTGGTAACTGTATTGCTTTTTCTGTTACATTGTTACTTCATTCCTCCTTTTAGAAGTCCAAGGAGCTAAAGCAGCACAGGGAACATAAAATCAGTACAAACACCTCAGAGCTTTTTCCCTTCATCACTTGACCTGTTTCTTCCAAACTTAAACTCATTACCAATCAACACCCACATTTTTTCAGTATAATAAACAGGAATAGTTATCAATTAAGGATATTTAATCCCCAAAGACCATTTGGCCCTGCAAAGGTGGGTTTGCCCATAACAACCTTCACATTTAAATCCACCCAATAAATGTTTTAGGTTTGATTTAGCTTTGGATTGCATTTTAGTTGGGGATAAATCACTTGGTAGGACAGGGGAGGGAACATTCTGCTGAACTTCAGGGAAAGTTGATGCGTTCTGGTTCTTAGTGACCCATAAAAGAGCAGAGCTGTGGGATGTTTGGCTGGAGGAAACACACACAGCCTGGATTAGTTGTGAACAATCCATAACTGGGCTTTGAAGGAGGCCCACGTGTCACAGTTTGGAAACGTTTTGAAAGTACCTTTATGGCCTCGATGGCATATTCCACCTGGAAGAGCCTCCCCTCTGGAGAGAACGTGTTCACACCCCTGCAACGACAACACAGACAGAGTGAGAAAGGCAGGAAACCAATGGAATGCAAGTCCTTGCTCAGGGGTGAAGGGGGCAGCAGGGACGTGTCCCCCTCAGCACAGGACACTCCCAGGGTCTGGATTCACGATGTTCATGGACAGGAACACAAGGAAAGCTGGCAGGTCAAGGTGGGATGTCCTAGCACACTGTGGATGCTGGAAGCCTTCAAAATCCAAAGGGCCCACCAGGAGCCACAAAAGTCTTGTTTTACCATAGAATCATGGAATCCTTGAGGTTGGAAAAATCCTTTGAGATCATGGAGTCCAACCTCTCCCCCAGCACTGTCAAGGCCACTGCTAAACCCTGTCCCCAAGTGCCACCCCCACGTGTTTTTTGAGCCCTTCCTGGGATGAAGATTCCACCACAGCCTTAGGCAGCCAGAGCCAGGACTGGATAGCCCTTTCCAAGAAAAAAATTCCCCATATCCAAACCACACATCCGTGGCCCAACTTGAGGCCGTTCCTTCTCCTCCTGTCCCTGGGAGCAGAGCCCGACCCCCTCACTGCCCCACCTGTCAGGGAGGTGTGCAGAGCCACAGGATCCCCCCTGTGCCTCCTTTTCTCTGGGCTGAGCCCCTTTCCCAGCTCCCTCAGCCAGCCCTGGTGATCCAGACCCAACCTTCCGCAGCTCCGTTGCTGCCCACTGGACACGCTCCTTTCCCTGGATACGCCATCCCATCCCAATCCACCTCACTCCATCCCATCTCACCCCATGCCATTCCATCCCATCCCACACACCAACCAAGGGCTCAGGAGCAACCCCCGCCCTCGGGTCCGTCCCATCCCGGCAGGCCCCGGTCCCGTGGCAGGGCCCAGCAACGCTGCGGGCTCCTGGCAGCTCCCGGTGCGATCCCAGTGCGGGAGGCGCCGCTCATGGCGCCCTGGACCGGTCGGGCCGCGCCGGGCGCAGGCCGGTGACTCAGCCGCGGGCGCGGGCAGGCACTCACCGGTCGTACTCGGAGCGCGTGAGGAACATGACGGCGGGGCCGCGTGGTTCCGGGAGATCCCGGGGACTCCGGAGGTGCCGGGGGGGCTCGGGGGTTCCAGGGGCACCGGGAGCGCCGCGGCCTCACCGGGGGCTGCAACGCCGCTTCCGGCCCCGAGCAGCACTTCCGCCCGCGCCGCCCGCTCATTGGACAGTGGCCCTGCGGCCTAGCCAATGGGAGGACGGGAAGGGCGGGATCAGCGCAGAGGACAGGGGCGGGGCGGGGATTGGAGGGAGCGGGGGTGGGCGGGGGCTGGGGTTTGGGCGGGTCCAACACGAGCGGATCATGCCGGGGGCGTGGTCTGAGCGACGGGGGCGGGGCACAGCCGCAAGGGTGGGGCGGGGCTCTGAGGGGCGCGGTCATTGATGGGCGGGGCCAGAGTAACAGGGGGCGGGGCCTGCGAGCGGGCACGGCGCGGTGCCGGGAGGGGCTCCCAGGAATGGGGACTCGGGAAGGGGGTACCGGGAAACGGGTACCGGGAAGGGAGGTCGGGGAGGCGATACCAGGGATGCGATACCGAGAAGGAGACACCGGGAAGGAGCTATGGGAGGCGGTGTCGGGAAGGGGCTCCTGGACGGGATGCAGGGAAGGGAATACCGGGATGAGATACCGGGAGGAGATACTGGGAGGGATGTTTGCCTTTGGGATCGCCCCAAAGCCCAGTACACGGTGCGACGCCGTCAGCCTCCTTGCCGGCCACATTAGCAGCCCCCGGCGGGCTTCATTCCTCGCTCCAGCGCTCCCGGCTCCCGGGGGATCGGCGGAGCCGATGGACGGACGGACCCCCCCAGGGAGGCGCTGCGCATCCCGCGCTGGCCGGAGGGCCTGGGGGCGGACCGGAGCGAGGGGCTGTCCCGGGGGGCCCGGGGCCGGCCCAGGGGCGCTGCCGGGGGCGGGGCGGTGCTGTCTGTCCCGGGGGCCGTGGGGTGCTTGGTGGCGGCTCCGCCAGCGGAGCCGTCCCAGCGGGCGGCGGAGGCAGCACCGACCGCCCCCGGCCCGGCCATGTCGGAGCCCGGCGCCCCCGCGGCCGGTGATAAAACGCCCCGGCTCCAGGTAGGGCTCCGGTGCGTCCCTCCTCCCGGTGACAGCGGCACGGTCCGGGTGCAGCCCCTTGGCATTCCGGCACTGTTGCCCGAGGAGACCCTCGGTGTCCCCCCGGTGTCCCGGTGCCGATCCCCCGATGGAGGAGTCCATCGTATTCCAGTGCTGACCTCCGGAGAAGCCCACAGTGTCCCGGTAGAGCCGCCCGGTGCGACCTCCGGTGCAGCCTCCTAGTGTGGCGGTGCGGCCCTCCGCTGTTCTCGTGCCGAGGACGGTGCCGGGTGCTGTTCCCCGGTCCCCCACGGCAGCCCCCTGCCCGGGGCAATCCCGTTGCAGCCCCTCCGTTTTCCCGGGGCAGCCCCCCGGTCCCCCGGTGCGGCCCCTCCGGTTCCTCAGGGCAGTCCCCTCGGTTTCCCGGAGTAGACCCCTCTCCACCGAGGTAACCCCCAGGCCGGAGCAGGACCCTTTGCAGCCCCCTGATCCCTCGTTGCAGACCCCTGGCCAGAGCAATCCCGTTGTGGCCACCCGGAGTAGCCCACGGTGCAGTCCCTCCCTCCCCCGGTGCAGCCCCCCTGGTTCTCCAGAGCTGACCCCGGGGCAAGTCCCGGCGCAGTCCCGGTGCTCCCTGGCTCCTGTCACTCTCTCCTGCAGGACCGTGTCCTTCGTGGGCTGCGCTGGGGCCGCCTCCAAGAGCCCCTGGGCTTCATCAAGGTGCTGGAATGGGTGAGTGACCCCCGGTGTGTCCCCCTATCCCTGGCCTGATCCCGGACCCCCGTCTCAGCCCCTTCCCCCGCACTGCTGGGTGCTGCTCCCCAAGGACCTGGTCCCCCCAGATTTAGGGTGTTCCATTGCTTTCCTGAAGCCCCCCCCAGAACGAAGGAATCCCAGAGCCCCCCCTGCCCTGATAGAGCTTCCTGCACCCCATCAGCAGCTGGAGTGGAGACCTTATTTTGGGGGTCTGGGGAAGGAGGGGAGCAGGGCCACATGAACGCCGGGGTTCAGGCCACGAGCCCCTCCCGGCCCTCCTCGGTGACCTTGAGCAGGTGGCTCTGCCCAGCCGTGCCAAAGGGGACAGTGACATCGGGGTGTCAGGTCCCCGTCATTCCCACGGGCTCAGGGGTCACTAGGTGGGTGGGTGGGGAGAGTGACTGAGGGTCAGTGAGCCCCAGGAAGGGGGACCCTGGGGACAGGGGGGCAACCAAGCGTCTGCAGCTCTGTCCTGTCCTGGCCATGCCATGAATGGCTCCCTGTGAGATTGGATTTCAGGGTGGCATTTCTGCAGCTCAGCCTTGCCAGGGCTGGGGGGCTCCTGGGGGAAACTGAGGTACGAGGAGGACTCAGCCTCGGGCATCGGGCATCTCCCACCAGAGCCAGATTGAGGGGCTTTCCCCCAGTCCTACAGCTCTTGGGTTTGCATAATACCACCCATGGAGGCTTTGCCATTGAGGCCACCATATAGGATAGACCCCATATGCAAAGACAGCCCAAAAACAAAAACGAGGAGAAAATCCCTGGAGGATCCACCAACAATCCTGCTTAAACCTTTAGTGCCACACATGAGGCTGCCCATCCCTGCAGTGTCAGGCCTGGCAGCTTAGATTCCCCATTTCACCCGGGAAGCTGGGAGCTGAGCCAGGAGGAGTTGTGGGAAAACACTGTGAGAATGGTGTTTTCCCGGAACCCTCACCCAAGAGATGGGGGCAGTGTGACTCTGACAGCAAGGGAGGGTAGTGGTGGCTCCTGGGCAGGGGACAACTCGGAGGCTCCTACCATGGGGATGCTCCCAGCTGTCTGGAAACCCACTCTGGCATTCAGTACCCTGCCCAAAACTAAGGGGGGGTTGGGGTGGGTTTGGCCTTGGTGTCCTCACCCCCCTAGATATGCCCCCATCCTCACATCCCAGTGCCAGTAGAATCCCAGCATTGGAGGGAGGTACCTGAGGCCAACAGCTGGGGGGTGGCAGCTTGCCCATTACTCAGTGCCAGGGGATACAACACACCCCCCAAGGCTGAAAGGGGTTCCCCCAGGGACTCAACCCCCCCAGACCCATTGCCCTCTCCTGTAGCTCTTTGCCATCTTCGCCTTCGGCTCCTGCGGCTCCTTCAGCGGTGAGACCGGAGCCACAGTGGTATGTGACAGCAAAGGATTGACAGCCATCAACATCCAGTTCGGGTACCCCTTCAGGTGAGGGGGTGCTGATTCCTCACAAACTGGGGGGTGCTGGGTTGGGGTTAGACTCCCTTCCTGCTGGCAGGGCCTCCATAGGACCACAGCCATGGTCTCTGTGGGGACCATCCACACCCTGACACCATGGGACATCCCCTGGCTTCAGTTCCTGACACCATCCAGGAGGATTCTTGTTAATCATGGAAGACCTGGCTGGAGAAGGAGGGGAATTTTCAGTACTCAGGGAAGACCATGGGAATCCTGATTTATTTGAGAAGGCAATGATGCAGTTGGGCCATATGAGAGTCACAGTTCTAGCCCCTTTCTTCTGCCATCAGCCCCATGCCAAGGCACTAGACCCTGGAAAAGAATCCAGGTTATGGCAGTGGATCTGTGCCCACCATCCCAGGGGACCACCCCAGCCTGGTTATACCACCTACCCCCACCATCCTCTCCATTCGCAGCCCCCTGACACCCCCTCCCTCTATCCCAGGTTATACCAGATTTCCTTCTCGATGCCGAATTGTGAGAATGAAGAAGTCCACACCCTGTACCTCGTTGGTGATTTCTCTGCTCCTGCCGAGTTTTTCGTGACCCTGGGGGTCTTCTCCTTCCTCTACTCCATGGCGGCTCTGGTGCTCTACCTCCGCTTCCATTCCCTGTACACCGAAAACACAAAGCTCCCCTTCACAGTAAGGCAGGCTCATCCCTCGGGACACGTGAATCCAGTGCCATGCCAGGATGGCAGCTGATCCCGGGCTCTCGTCCTGGCAGGATTTCTGCGTCACCGTCTGCTTTGCCTTCTTCTGGCTGGTGGCAGCGGCAGCATGGGGCAAGGGGCTGAGCGATGTGAAGGCAGCCACACGCCCCTCCACCCTCATCGCTGCCATGGCGACCTGCCAGGTCGAAGGCGTGACCTGCGCCGCCGGCACCACGCCGGCCATGGGGCTGGCCAACATCTCAGTGGTGAGGGCCACATGGGCACACACATGGGCACACATGGCCAAATACGTGTCATTTTATGATTGGGAGCACAGTTTAGGGGTTTCAAGCAGAGCTGAGCAGCACATGTGCACACACATGCAACCCACAGGCTGCAAAGCTGTGCCTGTGAAGGCACAGCAGTGCACACACGTGTTCACAGGACAGCACACGTGGATGTGTGAGCAGACATGCACATGTACAGGTGCACACAGGTGTACATTCACACACCCCTGTCCTTGTGTGTGCATACACGTGCCAGATTCCTGAGCTCAGCCAGGAGAGGGCAGTGGGAATATGGCCACACAGATGAAAATATGGGCACACTCACAGAAATGTGGGTGAAAACATTCCACAGCCACCTGTCTTGGTCCCATGGGATGTGGGATCCACCCTGCACCCCCCAGCCATCAGGGACTCTCAGGATGGGGTGGGTGGTGGTGATGCAGCCCCTGGCATTGGTGCTTGGGACGTGTGGGGTGCATGAATACATAGGGCATGCGGGGTGCATGAGTCATATGGGGCTCATGGGGTGAAGTGAGGTGCATGAGATGCATCTGGCATGTGGGTTGCACGGTGTACAGGAGGTGAATGAGGCACATGGGGCATACAGGGTCCATGGGGTGCACAGGTTGCGTTGCACATGTGGGGCACATGGGATGTATAAGGTGTCTGGGGTGCATGGAACACATGGGGCGTAGAGGGAGTATGGGGTACGTGGGGGCACAGGACATGGGTTACACATGGGTAAGATGGGGTCCATGGGGTGCCTGGAGCGCAGTGGGGTGCATGGGATGTACGGGAATTACGGCGTGTATGTGGTGTATGGGCATAGGGCACACACAATGTACAGAGTACATGGGGTGCAGAGAATGTATGGGGTGCATAGGACACATATGATTGTACAGGGTACGTGGGGTGTGGGGAATGTATGGGGTGTATGGGATGTATAGAGTGCATAGGGCACACACAATGTACATGGTACATGGGATGTAGGGAATGTATGGGGTGTATGGGGCACACACGATGTACAGGGTATGTGGGGTGTAGGGAATGTACGGGGTGCTTGGAGCTCACGGGGTGCACAGGGTGTGTGGGGTGCCGGTGCTATGCTCCCCCAAGGGTGCCCTGTAGGACCCTCTCTCTTCTTCTCTGCCCTCTCCCCTCTCCCCTTTCCTCTCCTGCAGCTCTTCGGGTTTCTCAACTTCCTGCTGTGGGCCGGGAACTGCTGGTTCGTGCTGCGGGAGACGCCGTTGCTGCGGCCGCCCGAGCCCCGCGACAGCGCGGCCGAGCAAGGCGCCATCGACAAGCAGTAACCGCCGGGGTTACTGGAACCCCCGGGGACCGACCCAGCCCGGGGATCCCGCCCGGCCCCCGGGACCTCGCGCCGGCCGCCAGCCCGGGGACGGGGTGTGGCTGTCCCCGCGCTTGGAGCCGCCGGGGGTTCGGATGCTGAAGGGGGACACGGAACCCCGGGGGTCGCGCTTCCTCTCGCGGGTTCTTTGTGTCACCCCGGGGGGTCTGTGTCTGTATGGGGCGCATAAAGTCCTGGGTACCAGCTCTGGATTGGGGCTCTTGGTGTCTGCGGAGGTGCGCACAGCCCTGGGTGAGGCACGCACGCCCCTGGGCATCCTGGTCCATAGAGGGATAAACCGGTCCCCATCTCTGGTATAGGGTTAACTGTGGACCTCAGATCAGTATTGGGCTAATGGAGGGCCCCAGACAGGTAACAGGAGACCCCAGATTAGTAAAAGGATAATCAGGAACCCCAGTCCGGTATTGGGATAATATTGGGAGCACCACTCCAGTATAAGGGATCACCTGGGACCCCAACCTGATATGGCAGGGAGTCCCAGCTCCATATAGGGATAATAGGCAACCTCAGGCCAATAGAAGGATAAGGGGGGATCCTAAGTTAGTATAGGCATAACGGGGATCCCCAGCCCCGTACAAGAATAACCTGGAACCTCAGCCTTGTATGGCAATACCCTGGGCTCACAGCCCAGTATAGAAATAACTGTGCCAGACCCCAGCCTGTTATGGGAATAACTGGGGTTCTGAGTGCTGTATGGGGATAACAGAGAACCCCAACCGAGTATAGAGATACCGAGTGCCCTTAACCTGTTATAGAGATACCGGGTTCCCCCATCCCCGTGTAGGGATAACAGGAGACCCCAACCTGGTACAGGGATCACTTGGGACCCCCAGGCCAGTGCGAGATCCCGAGTGTCCCATCCCCGTATGGGGATCCCGGGTGTCCCATGCCGGTGTCGGGATCCCAGGTGCCCCGTGCCGGTGCGGGCTGTCCGGGGTCGGGCCGGGCGGGGGTCGCGCCGGGACTACAATGCCCATAGTGCCGCGGGGCGGGCGGGGCGCGCGGCGCATGCGCGGGGCGGGGGCGGCGCGGGGGGCGGCGGTGCCGCGGCGGCGGCGGCGGCGATGGCGGCGGAGCGGCGGCCGGTGCCCGGCCTGGACGAGTTCGCGGGGCAGAGCTGGAGCGCCTGGGTGGAGCGGGCCGGGCCGCCCGCCGACACCGGTGAGGGCGGCGGCGGCGGGGGGGGCTTCGCGACCGGGGCCGCGCCCGCCGACCCCCGGTCCGAGCGCCGCCGCGCGGCGGGCGGGCAGTGGCACCGGCAGAGGGGAGTCCGGCACCGGGAACCGCGAGCAGGGCATCCTGCACCGGGCGCTGGGAACGGGGCATCCTGCACTGGGGACCGGGAACGGAGCATCCTCCGCCGGGCGCTGGGAACCGAGAGCAGGTTCTGCACCGGCCAGCAGGAGCGGCTCGTTCTGCTCTGGGAACGGGGCACCGGCAACGGGGCATCCTGCGCTGGGCAGTGGGAAACAGGGCACTGGGAAGCCTGTGCTGGGCACCGAGACCCAGCACCCGGTGCCAGGACCTGGGCGCACAGCAGAGGGTGCCGGTCTGATGCCCAGCGCAGGGTTCCCAGTGCCCAGATTGTGGTGCCGGGTGCCTGGAGCAGGTTGTCCTGGCATGTCCTAGGATGTTCCCTGGCACTGGGAACTGGACACCTGGAATGAAGCATCCTGTACTAGCACCTGGCACTGGGAACAGGGCAGCCAGACCTGGCACGCTGCACCGGGAAGCAGACATTGGGAAAGGAGCGCCTTACACTGGGAACCTGGTACTGGGAATGGGGAACCCTGCACTGGGATCCTGGTACTGGGAATGGGGAACCCTGCACTGAGATCCTGGTAGTGGGAATGGGGCGCCCTGCACTGGGAACCTGGTACTGGGAAAGGAGAACCCTGCACTGGGATACAGGTACTGGGAAAGGAGAACCCTGCACTGGGAACCTGGCACTGGGAAAGGGCCACCCTGCACTGGGAACCAGACATTGGGAAAGGGGCACCTTGCACTGGGATCCTGGTACTGGGAAAGGAGAACCCTGCACTGGGAACCAGACATTGGGAAAGGAGCACCTTGCACTGGGAGCCTGGTACTGGGAATGGGGCACCCTGCACTGGGAACCTGGTACTGGGAATGGGGCACCCTGCACTGGAAACCAGACATTGGGAATAGGGCACTTACACTGGGAACCAGACATTGGGAAAAGGGCACCTTATACTGGGCACCTGGAATCTGGCACTGGGCATCCAGACCTGGCACCCAGCACTGAATAACACACACTGGGAATGTGACATCCTGCACCAGAATATGTGGAAACAGGAGTGGAGCACCCAGCCCTGGGCACCAGACAATGGGAATAGGACATCCTGCAATGGGTACCTGGAACCAGGACACTGGAAACTTTACACTGGGCATCCAGACCTGTCACCCAGTATTGAGAACTAGGCACCCAGCACTGGGAACTGGGAATGGGCACTTCCTGCACTGGGAATGTGGCATCCAGCACTGGGCATCTGGCACCAGGAATTGGGGCTGGGAGCCTGGCACTGTGCAGGCAGACATGGCACCCAGTACCAGGAACTGGGCACTCAGCACTGGGCATTTGGCACTGGGAACAGGGCATTGTGTACTGGACACCCAGCTCGGGGAATGGGGCATCCTACAAAAGTTGCTCAATACCAGGAACCAAACACTGGACACTGGGCACCAGGAGCTGGACACCCTGTGCTTGCAGTGGGAACTGGGCACTAGGCAGCCACACTGGGCACTGGGATTCAGGAACTGGGCAGCAGGATCTCTGCACTAGAAACTGGGCACCCAGCACTGGGCACTGATCTGGCACCAGGCACCCCAGTCTGAACCCTGTGCCTGTTACAGGGAACCAGTTTTGGGTGCCCCATCCTGGATTCCAGATATCCCAGGTGCAGTGGACACTGGTGAGAACAGAGCAGTAATTGGAGAGCCTGGACTGGGAATTAGTTGCCACCATTACCCCAGACCAGGCAGGAGATACTGGGAGCTCCAGGTGGGAGACTGGGCATCGCGTGCTAAGCACTGGGATATCCTGCACTGGGATCTGGGCAGGGCACACTGGGAGCCAGGTACCCCTTACTGGGAGCTTGGCGTTGTCCCTGTGGGCTCTCAGCACTGGGACTGGCTGCCCCAGACTGGGCTCCAGTCATGGTACATCTGAATGGGTCTGGGTGCCCAGTATGGCACAGGTAGATGGCACTGGACACCCAGTATGGCCAGGCAGGCAGGACTGGTTACCCATGATGGCACAGCTGGATGGAACTGGGTGCCCAGTATGGCATGGCCTGAAAGGCTTGGGGATGGAACGGGCATGCAGTTTGGCACAGCTGGCCAGGTCACCATTGCCACTGGCTTAGCGGCCACCAGTACCCCCAGAACAGAGCTCAGGACACCAGCCAGGCACAGCCTGGAGAGCCACAACTGTATGGGAACCAGGGTGACCCAAGGGTGTCACATCCTGGGACCAGGATGTTCCCAGGGGTGTCACATGCCAGGACTGGGGTGTCCTTAGGGATGTTACATCCCATCCAGGATAGGGCTGTCCCCAGGGGTGTCCCATCCTAGCACCAGGGTGTTCTCAGGGATGTGCCATCCCAGGGCAAATATGTCCCAGGGGTGTCACATCCCAGGACAGGGTCTTCCCAGGAGTGTCACATCCCACACTGAGACGTCACCAGGAACATCCCTCCTGCTGGCACTGGGCTGTCAGGATGGGAACCCTGGAGATGGTGACACAGCACAGGGCAACGCTATTCACAGGATGGATCTGTCTCTCTGATCTAATTTTGTCTGGTTTAATTGTTCCAGGAGCAGGAATGCTGGGACCATCCCCGTGTGGGAGCACTGGGACCATCCCTGTGCCAGCCACTGACAGGATTTTGTCTCTGGCAGGATCAGGGTCAGAGCTGGAGGAAAATGGGAAGAGTGGCAGCAAGAAACTGGACACCATGACCCTGATTAAGGAAGGTGAGCTCCTCTCTGGGGTGAAACCCAGCACGTTGGGGCTGTGTGAGCCATGGAGCTGGGATTGTTGTCTGCAGTGATTCCAGCAGCACCAGGTCTGTGCCAGCTTACAGAGCTCTCCCCACAGACATGGACATCTTCGGGCACTGCCCTGCACACGACGAGTTCTACCTGGTGGTCTGCAACCACTGCAGCCAGGTGGTGAAACCCCAGGCCTTCCAGAAGCACTGTGGTGAGCCAGGGAATTCCGGGAATGGCTATTCCAGCTCGTGGTGCTGGGAACAGCACCGGGAATGCCACCGAGGCTGGCGGTGGGGGAACAGCCTGAGGGCAGGGAGGGTGCAGTGCGAGCTCTGGTGTGGGCTAACAGTGGGCTCATCCCATCCCATCCCATCCCATCCCATCCCATCCCATCCCATCCCATCCCATCCCATCCCATCCCATCCCATCCCATCCCGGCAGAACGGCGGCACGGCCCGCTCAGCAAGCTCTATGCCCGTGCCACCGCGTGCCACGTCGCCGTGAATGGGCAGCCGGTGCCTGGCAGGACCCCCGGAGCGGCCAAAGCCCTGCAGGAGAAGCATCCCGGTGCCCGCGGGAGAGCCCAGCCCCTTCCCGAGCACACGGACAAGGACAACAACCTCTGGTGAGCGCCGGGACGGGCGGTGCCGATGCTCCGGTGGGGTCACTTTGATCCCACCCCCTCCTCCCCAAAATTCTCTCCACAGCTTGTTTGTGCCCGTGGTGAACCTGGAGAAGATCCCCAGCATTCCCAAACCGGACGGGCACGGGATCAAGGTGCCCCCCAAAGCCGTCCCCACCAACTCCAAGGAATCCCTGGGGAAACCCGCGGCTGCCGCGGTGCCCAAAGAGCCGCCGGTGCCGACCGGGGTCGGGGGGGATTCGGCCATGCCGGAGAGCATCCCCGCTCCGGGGGAGAAGGATGTGGGGGCCCCCAAAGCGCCCCCCAGGTCCCACAGGAAGCTGGCGCGTGAGTCCCCCCTTTCCTTGCCGGCCATGGGGGGGGGGGCGGATGATCCCAGCGGGACATCCTGGTGCCAGAATTCCGGTGGCCAGGTCTAGCACTGGGGTAGGTACCAGGGGAGTGGCTCCCCCCTGTCCTCTGGTGGGCTAGGGGGGGGTCCCTGCCCTCCCCCCAGTTCCCATCACCCTGCAGGTTTAGGACCCCCACTTGACTGCTACCAAGGAATGGCCAGAGCAAGAGGGGGAGCCGGGGATGGATCTCCAAAATCACGTGTTCCTCCAAAAATGGGGTCAAACGTGTCCCCAATAAAATATGGAGGTAGAACACTTATCTCCCCACCATATGGGGGTTAAACTTGTGTCCCCCCACAAAAACACAAGAATTGGATATGTGACTCCCCCAAAAACATCAGGGTCAAATGTGCATTCCCCCCAAAATATGGGGGTTGAATATATGTCCCCCAAAACGGAGGTGTTGAACATACATCCCCCCAAAAATATGGTGTTTGAATGTGTACCCTTCCAAAATATGGGGGCCAAATGTCTCACCCCAAAATATGGGTGTTAAATGCATGGGCCCCAAGATATAGGGGTTAAACACATGTTCCCCCCAAAATACGTGGGTGAAATGTGTGTCACCCCAAAATATGGGGGTCAAATGTGTATCCTCTGAAAATGTGGAGGTTGAACACATGTTCCCCCAAAAATACGGGGATTGGACATGTGTCACCCCAAAATATGGAGGCTGGACACGTATCCCCCCAAAATATGGGGGCCAAATGTGTTGTCCCTCCCAAAGTATGGGGGTATAACACATGTGCCCCCCCAAAAAATGGGGTCAAATGTGTATCACCCCAAAATAAGTGTGTCAAATGTGTGTGCCACCTCAAAATATGGAGTTTGGATGTGTGCTGTCCCAAAATATGGGGTTTGGACATATGTCACCCCAAAATACAGGTGTTGGGCTCGTATTCCCCAAATATGGGAGTCAAACGTGTGTCCCCCCTGCCCCCAAAATACAGGAGCTAATTTCTGCTGTGCCCACAGACACTCCCAGGTGATAGCAATGCCATTAGCAGGACCCAGCTGAAAATGGGGGGGGGGGTGACCCCAGGGAAGGGGCAAAAAAAGGGGGGGGACCAGCACATAGTGATTCCCCCACCCCCTCTAAACTTCTCAGGGTTGTGTCCCCCCCTCAGAGCTGCTCCGAGGAGTGGGTGCTCCATGCCCAGCCCTAGTGGGGGGTGTTGGGGTGACCCCCCCCCCAGCACCCGCTGCCTCCCTGTCCCCCCAGGTAAGGAGTGTGACCTGAACCGGCAGTGTGGGGTGCGGAACCCCGACACCAACAAACTCTGCACCCGCCTGCTGACCTGCAAGGTAGTGGAAAACAGGGAGGGGACACCCCAATATTGCACCCTGGGTGTTTTGGGGGGTCCTGAGCCCCTCCCTTCTATCATCCAGATCCACTCGGTTCACCAGCGCCGGGAGGTGCAGGGTCGGGCCAAGGATTTCGATGTGCTGGTGGCCGAGCTCAAGGCCAGCACCCGCCGAGGGGACCCCCCAAAGGACAGGAGCTCCCCTGAGAAGGACCCCCTGCACCCTGCCCTGCAGGACACCCCCTCACTGCTGCAGCCCCCCAATACCCCCCTCTGCCGAGCTAGGCTGTCCCACTGCTTGCACCCCCCCAGGTGAGTACCCCATGAATTTGAGGGGCGTCTCCTTTCGCCTTTCCTCACCTGAATTGGGGGAAATGCATTGAAAGGGCAGGAATGGGAGTGGGGATTTGGGGGGGGGTCCATCTCACTCCCTCTCCACCTGAACTGGGGGAGAGGATGTGGTTTGGAGCAGGGATTTGTGGGGTCCCATCTCATCAGCTGAATTTGGGGGGGATGTGGATGGGAGCAGGGATTTGAGGGGTCCTGTCTTACCCCCTCCCCACCTGAATTAGGGGAAGATGTGGCTGGGAGCTGGGTTTTGGGGGGTCCCATCTCACCTTTTCCCACCTGCACTGGGGGGTGTGGCAGGACAGCAGGAATGTGAATGAGGAATTGTGGGGTCCTGTCTCAGCCCCTCTGCACCTGAATTAGGATATAAGTGGATATAAGGGGGGGGGTCCGGGGGTGTTCTCATCTCACCTTTCCCCACCTGAATTCGGGGGCACATTGTAGGGATTAGGAGTGGGAATTTGGGGGGGTTATTGTCTCACAGTGACCCCCCCCCAGTATCGAGCACCCCAAAACTTCCTCTCTGGTGCAGGGCCCAACTTTCCTCTGACAGTGACCCTGAGGACGCTCCAGCCACCTCTGGGGAGGGGAGCATGGGAGGCTTCCCCCTCCCCCTGCCCAAGGGGGGCAGCCGCGTGTCCAGCGAGGAGAGCGAGGAAGAGGGAGGCGAGGAGCCCCCCCGGACCCCAGTGCGCCCACCACGGCCTCAGGCGGTGAGTGAGGGGACCCCGAGTGGGACAGGGACCCCCCCAACTCCACCAGCAGCCCAGCCATGCGTCCTTTCCCAGCTCCATGCCAGGCGGGGGCTTGGGGGGGCTGCAATGACCCTGGCACGGTGCCCCCCCCCCCAGTTCTGCACCTTCGGGAAGGGGCTCGGGGGGGCTGCAGTGACCCTGGCACGGTGCCCCCCCAGTTCTGCACCTTCGGGAGCCGCCTGGTGACCCCGGGCTGTTACGTGTTCGACCGACGGCTGGACCGGTTCTGTGCCGCGCTGGGCTCCATGCTGGAGCAGCACCTCAGCACACACAGGTGGAGGTGAGGGGGGCTGAGGGGGGCCAGGGGACAAAGCCACCCCGACACAGCGAGGTTTTGTGCTCCACAGAGTGCCAGCATGGTGTTGGGATTGGAGGGCAGGAAGGGAACTGGGACTTGGGAGGGTCTTGTTGCACCCCCTCCCTGTTCAAAAATAGCAGGGTAAGGTGAGGATGCAGGGATGGGAGTGGGAAATTGGAGGGGATCTCATTTCACCCCATTCTGATCCAAACCGATGAGGATAAGGTGGGAATGGAGGGATGGGAGCAGGGATTTGGGATGCTCTCCCTACCTGAATCAGGAAGGACTAAGGGGACAAAGACGGGAGTGGGGATTTCAGAGGTCCCATTTCCCCCCCCCTTCTCACCCAAACTGGGAAAGACAAGATGGGGATGCAGGACTGTGAGCAGAGATTTTTGGGTGGGGGGGGTTGGTTCACTCCCTCCTCCCCTGAATTTGGGTGGAACAAGGCAGGGGTGTAATGGGGATTTGAGGGGATGTCCTGTTTCACCCCTTCCCATCCAAACTCGGGGGGGCAAGGTGGGGAATGAGGACTTGTGGGGGCTTCCATCTCACCTTTCCACACCTGAGTCGGGGAGGACAGGGTGGGGTTGGAGGGATGGGAATGGGGATTTGGAGGGATCCGATCTCACCTCTCCCCCCTTGAACTGGGGGTGTGTGGTTGGGAGCAGGAATTTTGGGGGTTCCCCATCTCACCCGCCCCCTCCCTTCCCACAGGAAGATCCCTCCAGCCGTCGTCCCCCCTCTTCACCTCCCCGCTGCCCCCCCCAGCCCCGCTGTCCCCCTTTACGGCCCTGCAGCCCCTTCCCCGCCCCTGCGGACCCTCTCGGCAGTGGGGGGGTGCCGGGTCCCCACCAGCCTCACCTACACCGTGGGGTCGCCCCCCGCGGCAGCCGCCTGCAGCCAGCCCGAGTGCGGGGGAGGGGGCACGCAGTCCATCACCTCTCCCCTCCCCGCCAACACCCCCTCGCCCTCCTTCAGCAAACTGCCCCCCACCAAGGCCAGCAAATCCCCCCGGGCACGGGAGGCGTCCGGCGGGATGGACACGGACCCCCGGCCCTGGCAGCCGCCCCTCACGGCCGGCAGCCCCCCTTACAAACGGACCTGTTTGGGGGACAGCGTCAAGGGCAAAAATCAGGGCTTGACTCCCCCCGGCAAGACGAAACTCACCCCCCCGGCATCGCCCTCCATCGCCATCCTCAACGGGACCCCTCGGGTTCGCCGGCTGCCCCCCGCCCAGCCCTGCCGGGCCCCCCCCGCTGCCCTGGACCCCCAAACGCCGCTGCTCGGGCTGGGGGGGCCCCCCCGGGGGCTCTCCGAGGATGAGGTGAAGAAGCGCAAGAACGCGGCCACCTATTGCCGACCCCTGAAGGCCAAAGCCGCGCCCCCCCTGCCCGGCCCCCCGGCCCCTCCCGGCTCCGGCTCCTCCGGCTCGGGGGGCTCCATCCGCAGGAAGAAGCCGGGGACGCCCCTGGGTTTCGAGGAGAAGAGGAGCGTCCTGAAGGTAGGGCTGGGGGGTGGCAGATAGGG
Source organism: Acridotheres tristis (assembly GCA_037013685.1). Classification (NCBI taxonomy): domain Eukaryota; kingdom Metazoa; phylum Chordata; class Aves; order Passeriformes; family Sturnidae; genus Acridotheres; species Acridotheres tristis. Next base: position 5,179,063 of record CM072913.1, on the reverse strand, counting down.
GTGAAGCTGGAGGACCCCCCTGAGGGTCACTGGGACCAGCAGGCGATGGGGTGGAACACTGGGATCGGGGTCACTGTGCCTTGAGAGTTACCCTGTCCTGGGGGGGACATCCCGGTCTGCCAGGGGGAACACCGGGGGACACCCTGTCCTTTGGGGGGACACTGTGAGGGCTCCCCAACCCTGGGGACACCATGGGGCTCCCCTAACCCTTTGGAGAGTCCCCAGTGTCCCCCCCCAGGGCTGACTCGTCCCCTCTCCCCACTGCAGTCCAAAGCCCATTAACAGAGGGGTCACCGGGGGCCCCCCTGTGTCCTCCCCACCGGGAAACGCCAGAAAACCGATGAAGGGGGGGAAAAAAAAATCCAAGGAAACACGAAGGAAAATCCCAGACTTCCAGAAAATACCTCAAAACTCTCAGTTCTGTTCTCTTGCTGCTAAACCAGCCCCGGGATGGGGGCGGCACTGGGGACCCACCCGGACCTCCCGGGGCCCCCATGGCCGCGGATATTTATAAGAAACGGTTGTTGCTGTTTTTGTTCTTTTTGTAAAAAAAAAACAAAACAAAGAGAAAAGAGTTGCGTACTGCGGGGTGGTGGGGGAAGGGGGGTGCTGGGGAGTCCGCGGGTTTGGGGGATGGGGGGCTCAATGGGGCAGGGGGATACTGATGACCATGAGGAATTACTGGGGGGCTGGGGGAGTGTCATTGGGGAACTGGAAGGGGCACACTGGAGTTGTTAAGTGTTGAGAGGACAGTGGGATACTGGGGGGATCGTCTGGGGGGCTGTGGAGGGTTACTGAGGGTACTGGGGAGCAAAGGGGAGTGTGGGGCTGGGCAGGGGTTCATAAGGGTCTTTGGGAGGCTGAGGGGGTCATTGGGGTGGTGAGGGGTGTACTGGGGACTATAGGGCGTCTTCAGGGTGCTGTGGGTGCTGCAGGGCGGGCAGCCCCCCTTAAGAGTTTTTGGGGAGCTGGGAGTTGGTCAAGTGGAGTCATCGAGATCCTGGGAGTTCGCTGGGGTGCTGGGGGGTGGTAAATAAGGTTATTGGGGTGATGGTGAGGCTCAGTGAACTCACTGGATGGTGCCATACTGGGGACCATAGGAGGTTTTTGGGGTGCTCGGGGGTAGGTGGGGGTTCATAAGGGTGAGTGGGGTTCATTGAGGTGCTAGGAGGATACAGGGGACCATAGAAGGTCTTTGGGGACTGGAGGGAGCAGTGGATTAATTAGAGGGTTGGGGAGATCAGTGAATTGCTTGGGCGTGGCCTCAGTACAGCAGAGAGGTCCTAGGGACCATGGAGGGTTATTGGGATGCTGGGAAGGCTAAAGGGGAGGTACTGGGGACCATAGGGGTCTTTGGGGTGCTGGGGGGACAGGCAGGTGAGCATTGAGGTGCTAGGGGTGTCAATGGGGTCATTGGGGTGCTGGGGGGATCACTGGAGTGGGGGTGAGCGTGGGCCTGGCTGCAGGGGGGCTGTCCAGAACCCCCCTCCCAGCACAGCGTGTCGGGGTCAGAGGGACCCTGGGGTGGGCGCTCTGGGGTGACCGGGGTGCCTCCCCCTCCTCCCCCACCCCTCTGTTCCCCCCCTTCACCGGGATGCTGGGGAGGGCAGCAGGGCCCCCCACAGCCCAGGGGATCCCAGAGCCGTGTCACCCCATCCCCAAGCCATCCCACCCCAGCAAGGGGTCCCATCCTAGGGACACCCCTTGGAGTCCCCCCAAACCGGGTGAAGGTTGCACAGGCACAAGGGAAACACGTTTATTGTGGCCAAGGCATCAGTGGGCATTGCCCAGTGCGGGGGGGGAGCGTCCAGGGTGGGGGCATGGGACACTCAGGCAGGGCTGGCATGGGGACGTGGGGGGGGGGCACCGCCTTTTTGGGGTGCCAGAGCCCCCGGGTCCCACCCCCTGTCGGGGAGGGGGCTCTGTTTGCAGCTGTGGGTTGCAGGGGGTGTCATAATTGTGTTTGGGTTCCTCAGGGGGTGACACTCCCCCGGTGTCCCCCTGGGGGTGGCACATGCTCCCCGGGGGACTCATGCTTGGCCATGCACATGCCAAGGGGCGTGGGGGAATGGGGGGGCCGCAGGACGGGGGGCTCTGCCTGGTGCTGCCGTTCCTGGGGGCTCACGGTTGCCACTGTCACTGTCCCTCAGTCCTCCAGTGCCTGGTGGGGCTGATGCCCTGCAGTTGGTGGCCATGATGTTCTCACAGAGACTTGTCCCTGTAGTCCTGTGGTGACCTCGGCAGGGGCCAGCAGCGATGCTCAGTCCTGAGGGGCAATGGTAGGACCCCCAAAAACGAGGGACACAGTGGTGGGAGTCTAACCATCTCTCCTGCCCAGGGAAGGTCACAGCAGAAGATTGTCCCCATGGTGTGTCCCCTCACACTCTTGTCCACTGCAGTCCCCTGGTGACCTTGGCAGGGGCCAAGATGATGTTCAGTCCTGAGGGGTGATGGTGGGATCCCCAAAAGCTGGGCACACGGTGATGGGGGTCCAGCCACCCCTCCTGTCTGGGGACAGCTCGCAGTGGGGACGCAGGATGTCTGTCCCTGGGGACTCCCCATGGTGTGTTCCCTCACACCCTTGTCTCTCGCAGTCCCTCAGCAATCTCGGCAGGGGCCAGGGATGATGCTCAGTCCTGGGGGGCGATGGTGGGACCCCCAAAAGCTGGGACATGGTGGTAGGGGTCTGGCCACCCTTCCTGCCTGGTGACAGGCTACAGTGGAGGACTGTCCCATGGTGTGTCCTTGCACATCCTTGTCCCTTGCAGTTGTGCAGTGACCTCGGTGGGGGCCAGCAGTGATGCTCCATCCTGGGGGGCAATGGCGTTGCCCCCAAGTTGGGGACAGGGCACTAGGGGTCCAGCCACCCCTTCTGCCCATGGCATGTCCGTGGGGAACAAGTCACAGCAGCAGTAGCAATACAGGGTGGACTGTCCCCATGGTGTGTCCCCTCACACCGTTGTCCCTCACGGTCCCTCTGTGATCTCAGTGGGGGTGTGGGACAATGCTCAGTCCTGGGGGTTGATGACGTGACCCCCAAAAGCTGAGGCCATGGTGGTGGGGGTCCAGCCACCTGTCCTGCCCAGGGACAGGTCTCGGTGGAAGACTGTCCCCATAGTGTGTGTCACTTCTTTGTCCCTCACTGTCCCATGGTGTCAGTGACCTTGGTGGGGGCCAGCAGTGACGCTCAGTCCTGGGGTGTGATGGTGTGACCCCCCCCAAGCTGGGGACACAGCAGTGGGGGTCTGGCCACCCCTCCTGCCCAGGGACAGCTTGCAGTGGCTGACACGGGGCGTCCCTGGGGACTGTCCCCACAGTGTCCCCTCACACCACAATGGGCGTGTCGGAAAAGACGGAACTCACCGAATCTGGATCCGACACCTTCCTCTGCACCTTGGGACCCTGCCGGGTGGGCAGCGGAGGGGTCCCCCCACCCTTGAACCTGCCATTCTGCCCTGTGCCAGCACTGGAGGCCACGTGGGATCCGCAGGGCTCCCCGGTGCCCCCGGCGTGGTTGGGGGTGGTGCTCAGCACGGAGGAGTTGATGCTGTCATCGCGTGGTGCCGGCGGCTTCTCGGTGCCACGGCAGCAGCAGCAGCGGCACGGAGTGAGGTACAGGTAGATGAGCACCAGCACCACACTCAGGATGCAGCCCACCAGGGTGGTGTAGGCCGTGTTCAGGGTGTCGTGGGGACCGTGCAGGGTGAAGTTGTGCACCAGCAGCTCCACGTAGAGGGTCTCGTTGAGGAGGGGTCCGGCCACCCAGCAGGAGTAAGTGCCGGCATCCTCAGGGCGCAGCGCCCGCAGCTGAAGGCTGCCGTTGGCCAGCAGGACCACGCTGCCATTGCCCCCTTCCCCCAGCACCCGCTCCCCGCCCGGTGTCACCCAGTGCCGGCTGCGCACGCCCTGCCACCGGCTGTCACAGCCCAGCGTCACGCTGTCCCCGAGGTGCGCCTCCAGCACCGCCTCCCGTGCCTTGCTGCAGTTGAGAGGCTGCTTGCCTGCCAGGTCCAGGATCTTGACGAGAGTGGTCGCTCCGGGCAGGAAGCAGCGCAGCTCGTCCTGGAAATCCTCCACGGCGCTGAGGTGGCGGCGGCGGCCGCGGTCCAGCAGCTGGAAGAGCAGGCAGTCGCAGGCCAGGGGGTTGTTGTGCAGGTAGAGGCGGTCGCGCAGCCAGGCAGGCAGCGCCTGCAGCTCGCCCGCGGGCACGGCCCGCAGCCGGTTGGCCGACAGGTCCAGCAGCGCCAGCTGCGGCAGCCGGGAGCCCTCCCGGAGCAGCTCCAGCGGGAAGCGGGCGATGCGGTTCTGTCCCAGGTAGAGCTTGCGCAGCCGGCCCAGGTTCTCGAAGGCCGTGCGATCCACCGTGCTGATCTCGTTGTTGTAGAGCAGCAGCACCTCCAGCTCGCCCAGGTCGCTGAACAGGTTCTCGTCCAGCGTCCGCAGGCGATTAGAGGACAGGTCGAGGTGGCGCAGGCGGGGCACGTGGGTGAAGGCCTCGGTGGACACGAAGGCCAGCCCGTTGTGGCTCAGCAGCAGCGCGTGCAGGTGTGGCAGCCGCGCCGGTGCCCAGTCTGCGCGCAGCCGTGTCACGTTGTTGTGACTCAAGTCCAGCACGGCGGTGAAGCGCGGCAGCGGCACCGGCACCGTGCTCAGGTTGGCCTGCGAGCAGCTCAGCAGGTTGGAGGCGCAGACGCAGCGCGGGGGGCAGCTCCCTCCTGCAGACCCCCATGGGGACAGCAGGGACAGCGCCAGCAGCAGGGACAGCGGCTCCATGGGGACACGCATGGCCACACACGGGTGACAGGATGGTGGCATGATGGGGATAGCAGCGTGGAGAGTGGGAGGAGGCTTCAGTCACATGGCGTCACGATGTGGAGTGGCTTGGTCACCCAGTGTCACAACACAGGGTGGCTTCAGTCACAGTGTCACGGCAGGTACGGGGCTCAGGGCTCACCCAGAGCTACAGTCCAGGGTAGCTTTCAGTCACACAGTGTCATGGCAGGCACCAGGCTGAGGGTTCACCAGGTCATGGTGCAAAGTGGCTTGGTCACTTGGTATCACAGTCCGAGGTGGCTTTGGTCACTCAGTGGCAGGTGCCAGGCTGGTTGATCACTTGTTATCACAGTCCAGGGTGGCTTTGGTCCGCCAGTGTCACAGCATGTGCCAGGCTCAGGGCTCACACAGTGTCGACAGTCCAGGATGGCTTCAGTCACGTGGTGTCATGGCTCACCCAGAGTCACAGCACATGCCAGGCGCAGGGTCCACTGCTGTCACAGCACACGCCGATGTGGCCGCTCACCTGCTTGGTGTCACAGTGTTGAGGGGGGCTGTCACCAAGTGCCGTGATGTGCACCAGTGTCATTGCCTGCTGTAGCTGTGGTCCCCCGGTATCACGACATGGAATGGCTCTCAGTGGTCCCTCAGTGTCACTGCATGGGGGGGGTTCGGTTCCCTGGTGTCACAGGGCACCCAGGTCACGGTGCGGGGTGGCTCTGTCTCCGCTGTCACGACATGTCCCCGCTGTCACGACATGTCCCCACTGTCACGGCCCGCCCGGGGCACCTCAGGCCCGGGGCTCCTGCCCGCTCCCCCCGGCCAGGATCCCCCGCCCTCCCGGTCCGGGCCGTGCTGCGGGCAGAGCGGCGGAGGATGCTCGCTCCCTCCCTCCCCTCCTCCTCCCGGGGCGTTGCCGGGGCTGGGCTCGGGCCTGGACCGGGAATGGGGTCGAAGAGTTACCGGGCCCGGTGCGGCGGCGACCGGGCAGGGCCGGGCCCAGACGAACCGAACCGAACAGAGTCAAGCGGAGCCGAACCGAAAGAATCCCAGCGGAGCCGAACTGAGACGAGCTGAGCCGAGCGAGGCCGAAGAAAGCCGAGCGGGCCGCGCCGAACCAAGCCGGGCCGAACCGGGCCGCGCCGAACGTCCCCGATCCGCCTCGACCTCAGCCGAGCAAAGCCGAGTCAGACCCGAACGTAGCCGAACCTTCCCGATCCTCCCCGAGCTGAACCGAGCGGAGCCGAGCCCGGTCCGAGCGGAGCCGAACGGTTCCGACCCGGCCCGAACGCAGCCGAACCGCCCCGATCCGCCCCGGGACGGGGTCTGGGGCAGGCCCGGTGCTCACGGCCCGTCCCCATTGGCTGCGGCCGCTCCGAGCTCCACCAATGGCGGCAGCGCGCGGCTTAACCCGCCGAGCGCCGCCGGGCACGGCACCGGCACCGGCACCGGCACCGGCATTGTGTCCGACCCCATCCTCGTGTCCGACCCCAGCTCCTGCCGCAGCCCCGTCCCTGTACCGGTCCAGTGCTCATTTCCCTCCCCAGCCCCAAGCCTATGTCCGGCACCGTCCTCGTCCCTGTCCTTGCCCGTCCCCATCCCTACTCCCCACTCCCCTTCCTCATTCCTGTTCCTGTCCTGATCCCATCCTTATCCTCATTTCCCTCTCCCTCCCCATCCTCATGCTTCTCTTTATTCCCATCCCTATCCCTGTCCCCAGTATCTCTGTCCTCATCCCTATCCCTGTCCCCTTCTCCATCATCCCAGTGTCATCCCCGTCCCTATCCCCCATCTCTATTCTCTCCCCTATCCCCATCCTCATTCCCATCTCTAACGTCTATTCCCATCATCCCCCTTCCATCTCTGTCCTCATCCTCATCCCCATCTCCCAATCCCATCCTCTCCCCATCCTCATTCTCACCCCTGTCCTCTGTCCCCATCCCCATCATCCCCATCCTCATCCCCATCCCTCTTCTCATACCCATCATTTCTGTTCCATTCCTATGCCCATCCTCATCCCCATTCCTGTCTCCTTCCCCAGCCCCTCCATCTCATCTCACCCCCATCCTCATCCCTGTGCTATCCCCATCTCCATCCCCATGCCATCCCATGTCAGCCTCAGCTCTACCTGCACTCTCAGCCCTATCCCACTGCCATCCCCACTCCTGACAGCACAGCCCCACACTCCCCATTCCACCCTGAAATCCTGACCCCATCCCACAGCCCCACCGCCTACCCCTTGGACAGAGGAGACTCCTGTGCCCCGGGGCCCCCCGAGGGACACCCCTGGCTGTCACAGCCCCAGCCGCACCCCCCACTAGTGGCTCTGCGTTCCGGCAGTATTTTTAGATCCAAACATTCGTGCCGGATTTTGGGTCCAAAATTAGAGGGAAAAGAGCTGGAACAAACCATGCTGGGATGATGCAGCTTTTTATTGCGAAGGGGGGCAGGGATTAAAAGGAACCCCTGGAACACAGAACAGGATATCCTCAGGGTGCCCCTCATCCTGTTGCCTTCACCCTAACTTCCCCCCCGGTTGGATGTCCCCCTTAATCAGACAGGGAATTTTGTCCTTGGATCGTCCTTATTTTCCCAGTTTTAATCCAGGAGTTAATCCCTGCCCAAAACCCACTGCCCAGCACCCCTCCCAACAGCCTGCCCCACCCACACCCTGACATCTCCAGCCCAGCGTTGGGCTTTGAGTGTCCTTGGGGGGCGCTGAGTGTCCCAGGGGACAGCAGGATTGGTCCCGGGTGTATGTGATACATGGGAGCACACGTGTGTCAGCACACACACACACGTGTGCACAGCCCAGGGCCGTGTGTGTGCCCCTCACACGTGTGTGCACACACAGATGTATCTGCCAGATGTGTGTGACCCCCCCCCAGGCAGCCACACACGACACAAGAGTGTACCCAGGTGTGCAAACACACACACACACACACACACCTGTGAACGTGCTTAACCTGCGGGTCTGGCAGGGGCTCTGCAGGTGTGACGGGGACAAGGGTGCTGAGGTGCCAAGGGTAGAGTACTGGGACTCGTATCCCGGGGTGTTGGGGTGCTGAGGTGTCTTGGTGCTGGGGTTTCATGACATTGTGTGCTGGGGTGCCAAGGTACTGAAGGATTTGGCTGCTGAGGTATTGGGGTGCTGGAGGATGAGTATCCCAGGGTACTGGGGTGCCAGGGGCTGGGGTGCAGGGGTGCCAGAGGATGAATAGCCTGGGGTATTGGGGTGCTGGGGTGCCAGAATGTGGAGGTACTTGGGGGGCCAGAGTACTGGACTACTGGGGTGCCAGGACACTGAGATACTGGGGTACCAGTGTCCTGGTGCACTGGGGTGTTGGATTGCTGGGATGTCAGGGTCCTGGGATAATGGCTTGCTTGGGGAATGGGGTGCTGGGTAGCAGGATGTTGGGGTGTCAGTTGTCTTAGGATGCCGTGGTGCTGATATCCTGGAGTGCCAGAACGCTGGAGTACTGCGGTGCCAAGGTATTGAGTACTGGGATGAAGGGATGTTGAGGTGCTGAGGTCCCAAGGTGCTGGGATATGGGGGTGCTTGGAGAGTGCGATTCTGGGGTGCCAGGATGCTGGGATAGTGGGGTGACAGGGCACTGAGGTACTGAGTACTGGAATGTTCGGTTGCTGGGGTGTCAGGGTGCTGAGGCACTGGGGTGCCAGGGCACTCACTGGGATACTGGGGTACTAGGGTGATGGGATGTGGGGTGCCAGGGTGCTGAGGTATTGAGGTACTGGAGTGCCAGTGTGCTGGGGTACTGAGGTGCCAAGGTATTGAGTACTGGGATGCCAGGATGTTGAGGTACTGGGGTCCCAAGGTGCTGGGATATGGGGGTGCTTGGGAATTGTGGTGCCAAGATTAGGTACTGGGATGCCAGGGCATGGGCTAGTGGGGTGCTTGGGAACTGGGATGTGGGGTGCCAGCAGAGTCAGGGATATCAGGGGTACCAGAGCAAGGTGTCTGCCATGGCGGGGTGTCCTCAGGTGTTCCACACAAGTGGAGGGTGCCCACATGGGTTCCCAGCAAAAGGGGAGTGCCCCCCCCCTCCATGGACTCACTCCTGTGCTCTGCTTCCGCCACAGGGGCCGGACCCCGGGCAGGATGGATCCACCGTATCCCGCTCACCCGGAACTGGCATGCCACTATTCCCGGTGTTCCCGGTGCCCGGGGTCCCACCGGGAGCCGCCCGCGGGCCCCAGAATGCCGAGGCTGGTTCATTCGAGGTCGGGTGTTTCTAATCTGGTTTGGGTGGATTTATTTTTGGGAGCCCGTAGCCTGGCAATGGACACGTGACTCGCCGGGACACACGTCACCCACGGATCACTTGTCACCCCCCATCCCGGGAATGGGATCTGGTGGCCGCGCATCCCACCCGGCCACCCTTGGGATGGCGGCCAGGGCACTGCAGGGGGAAAGTTCGCAGCCCGAACAAGATTTTGGAGAGATGGAAAAGATGGGCACCCCTTCCTGGAAGGGAATGGCCACGTCCTGGGAAAACTGAGGCACGGGGCGTGGCGGGGAGGGACACTGACCCCATCCCATTTGCTCCAGTGCTGAACTGGGAGCAAGGGAAAGGGCGCTGGGGTGGGAATAGGCAGAGTTCCCCCGGCACCCTCCGCACCCCCACCCCACCCTGTGCCCCCCAGTGCGAATCTGCACCCCACCCCCCCTGTTCCCACCTCCGAGCTCCACCTCCCGAGCTCCCCCTTTCCCTTCCCGAGGGGCTTCTCCCGCCCAGCGACCGCCCCGTGCCCTCCCCATCGCTTTGGGGAGGCAGATGGGGAAACTGAGGCACGAAGCGATACGCGAGGCAGCACCGGGGGGGTCCCACCCTCCGCTCTGCACTGGGGGGGCACAGCCAGCCTTCAGGCGACAGCGACCACCCCAATGTGGGGCTCGCAGCCGCGGGGCTCGAGGAGCCGCTCCCGGGGAGCGAGGCGAGGCGGGCGGCGCTAGGACCCAGCAGCCGGGCGGTGCGGAGCAGCCCTCGCCGCAGTGGCTCCAGCCCCGAGCATCCCCCGCCACCCCGGGGACACCCCCCAGCCCCGACCCCTCCCCCGGCCGGAGCGGGGACCCTCGCCCTCAGGCCGGATCCATGCAGACCCCCAGGGTAGGTGCCGCGGCCGAGCAGCCCCGCCGGGGCGACGGCCTGGGAAGGTGGGGAGATACCGGGGAGGTGGGGGAGACTCCCCCGGGGGTGGGAGGAGGGGTCCCCAACCGGTGACATCGCTCCGGGGCTCTGGGCGAGGGAAATGGGCAGTGAGAAGGGGAGGGGGGACCCGCGGCTGCACGCCCATGCCGTCAGCATCCCTCCCTGGGGGTGCAGCGGGTGCAGTGGTGGGGACACCCCTGGGGGACACCCAGGGTATCCGGGGTAGCCCCCACATCCCCCTCATATCCCCATGGAGGGAGCTCGGGGTGGGGGGGTCACACAAGGCCTCCAAGCACAAGGGGTGAACCCAGGACTTGGGGGTGCTGGGCCCTTCCCTCCTCTCATTCTCAGGACCCCCCACCCATCCCGGCCCCCTGATGTGGTCCCCACACTCCACTGGGGCTCCACTGGGGTGGTTTGGGTTGAAACGTTGGAATTTGGGGGGTTTATTCCAGAACAGCTCATTTTTTGGGGGAACAAGGCTTTTGGTTGGGGATTTGATGTAGAGGGTTGTAGAGATGGATAGGGGGTGATGGGGACTATATGTGGGGGGGATCACAGCTGTGCTGAACCCTCCCTGGGATCTCAGGTGTCCCCCAAAGCTTTCTGTCCCCTCTGGCAGCTCTACCTTCCCACAGGTGCCTGGGGGCTGTGGATGAGGGTCACAACTGGGCTGAGACCCACCCTGTGTCTCTCAAAGGTTGGTTGTGATCCCACCATGGCTCTCAGGGGTCCCCTCAGGGTCTCCCCCTCTTCTGAGAGCTCCACCTGCCCCCAGGTACCTGTGGGATGCAGGTGGGAGTCCAGCTCAGCTCTCGGGGTCCCCCCAGGGTTGTGTCTCCTCATGACAACTCCACGTTTCCCCCAGCAGAGCTGTGACCCCTGCCATGGCTGTCAGAGGTCACCTGTCAGCCCCCCCCAGGCTCTCAAGGTTCCCCCCAGGGTCTCCCCCCCATGACAACTCCACCTTCACCCTACGTACTGGGGGGGCTGCACCTAGGGGTCTTGCTCAGCTCTCAGGGGTCCCTTCAGAGTCTCTCCCCCTTTTCTGACAGCTCCACCTCCCCCCAGTTACCTGGGGGCTGCAACTGGGGGTCCAGCTCAGCGCTCCTCCAGAGTCCTGCCCCCTCCAGTGACAGCTCCACCTCCCCCAGGTACCCCCTCGCTGAGCAGCAGGGACATGAGTGGGGCTGGGGGGCACCTTTGGGTACTCTGAGTGCCACGCCCAGAGCGGCCCCCCCACCCCCGGAGCACCAAGGATGTGACCCTCTGGCGATGCCCGGCTGCGCCGTACTCGCCGCCAGGCCGGCGGCACAGGATGGAGCCTTTCCTGCCCTCCCCGTGGGGCTGGAATGGCTCTAGAGGGGGGTCCCGGCCCCCCAACAGCACTGCCGAGGCCAAGCCCAAGGACACGGCCTCCAAGTCCGTGGGGCTGTTCTTCATGGTGCTGCTGGACCTCACGGCCATCGTGGGCAACGCCGCCGTCATGACGGTCATCGCAAAGACGCCGGCGCTGCGCAAGTTCGTCTTCGTGTTCCACCTGTGCCTGGTGGATTTCCTGGCTGCCCTCACGCTGATGCCGCTGGAGATGCTGTCGGGCTCGGCCGTGTTCGAGAGCCCGGGGCTGGGCGAGGCCGTGTGCCGCGTGTACCTGTTCCTCAGCGTGTGCCTCACCTCCATGTGCATCCTCTCCATCTCCACCGTCAACGTGGAGCGCTACTACTACGTGGTGCACCCGCTGCGCTACGAGGTGCGGATGACCGCGGGGCTGGTGGCCGGGGTGCTGGCTGGTGTGTGGCTCAAGGCTGTGGCCACCTCGCTGGTGCCCGTGCTAGGCTGGTTGTCCCCTGACCGCCCACCAGTGCCTGGCGCTCACGGATGCTCCTTGCAGTGGAGCCGTGGGCCATCCTGCAAGGTCTTTGTGGTCTTCTTCGCCGCCTTCTACTTCGTCCTACCCCTCCTCATCATCGTCGTGGTCTACTGCGGCATGTTCAAGGTGGCACGGGTGGCAGCCATGCACCATGGCCCGCCGCCCACCTGGATGGAGACGCCGCGCCGGCGCTCGGCTTCGCTCAGCAGCCGCTCGACCATGGTCACCACCTCGGGGGCTCCTCGGACCACCCCGCAGAGGATGTTTGGTGGGGGCAAGGCGGCCGTCGTGCTGCTGGCCGTGGGTGGCCAGTTCCTCTTCTGCTGGTTGCCCTACTTCTCCTTCCAGCTGTACACAGCGCTGAGCACTCGGCCCTTGGCCGGGCCGGCGGCTGAGACTGTGGTCACCTGGCTGGGGTTCTGCTGCTTCACCTCCAACCCCTTCTTCTACGGCTGCCTCAACCGGCAGATCCGCGGGGAGCTTGGCCGGCTCCTCACCTGCTTCTTCAAGCAGCCCCCCGAGGAGGACCTGCGGCTGCCGAGCCGTGAGGGCTCCATCGAGGAGAACTTCCTACAGTTCCTCCAGAGCACTGGGCGCCCACCAGAGCCCCCCAGCCCTGAGCGGGACCTGCCCCCCGTGGATTTCCGCATCCCGGGGCAGATCGAGGAGGAGGCGGCGGAGGGGATGGAGTGGGGTGGGGGGAGCGGGGTGTTCATGCCCGTGGCGGGCTCTGCCAAAGCGGGGCTGTAGCGTTTGGGGGGTCGGGGTAAACGTGGCTGTGAGGGGAGACATGGTCATGGTGACTTGTTGAGGGGGAGCTTCGTCACTGCCATGAAGGGTTGGAGGTCCCACAACTATTACTGTGCTGGGGGTACCACATTGCCGTGGAGGGTGGGAGGTCCTCACTGCAGCCACAGGGATTTGGGGGTCCCACTGGGGTGATGGCGTGGGGGCTCCTTGCTGCAGCCATGGAGTGTTGGGGGGTCCCATGGCACTTGCTGGAGTGGGAGTGATTCTCTCTGCTGTGGAGGGTTGGGGGTCCCACAGCACTCGTTGGGGTTTGAGGGAGGTCTCTGTCACCACAGCGGCTGATTGGGGGTCCTACGACTCCCGCTGATGTGTGTGAGGTCCATATTGCCGTGGGGGATTGGGGGTCTCACCGCGCTCATGGGGTATGGGAGGGTCCTCACTGCTGCCGTCGCAGGGGATTGGGGGAGGTCCCACGACCCTCATTGGGTTGGTGCGGTGGAGGGTCAGCACTGCCGCCACTTTGGGGATCGGGGGACCCGTGGCACCACCGCGGCTGGGGGACACAAGCCCAGTGATGGGCGAGGGATAAGAGTGGGGGGCTCGTGTTTGGGGTCTCTCCAGGAGGGGTGGCCCCTCTACAGCCAGGGAGGGGCGGGGTGGGGAGGCTGCCTGCGGAGCTGGTCCCCTCCATCTCCCCATTGCCCTGAGACCCCTCCTCAGCCGCGGAACCGAGGCCCGGTCCTCTGGGGGTGAGGAGCCTGGACCCCCTTCATAAGCGCGGGATGGGGAGGGCAGGCGGTGACTGGGGTTCTGGGGCCACCACGGGCTGTACCGACTCCCGGGAGGACTACAACTCCCATCATGCCCGCAAACAGAGCCGGAAGCAGATTATTTCCCATCATGTCTCGCTCTATCGAGGCGGAAGTAAAGCTCTTTTTTCGCCCATCATACTCCGCTCTAACGTGGCGGAAAGGGATATTTCCTCCCATCATGCTCCGCTCTATCGGGGCGGAAGTACTCACAGTGTGCACTCGCGGGACTTCATTTCCCGGCGTGCCCTGCGGCGCAGGACCGGAAATCCGGCGCCGCCTCAGGAGCCGCCCGGGCCGAGGCAGCTGCGGCCCCGATCTCGATCCCGGCCCCGATCCCGGTCCCTGTCCCGGTCCCGGCTTCTCCGTCCCCGGCCGCCCGGCCGCCCCCGCCGCCGCCATGGGGTGCACGCTGAGCGCCGAGGATAAGGCGGCGGTGGAGAGGAGTAAAATGATCGACCGCAACCTGCGGGAAGACGGCGAGAAGGCGGCCAAGGAGGTGAAGCTGCTGCTGCTCGGTGAGGAGAGGCCGAGGGGGGGGAGAGCGGAATGAGGGTTTCCGGTCTCTAGTGAGATTTTTTGGGGGGGCAAGTGGGGCCTCTGCCCTCAGGAAGGAGTTTGGGAATGGAGAATTGGGGGTCCCTGGCGGGGCTGAGGTGTTGCAGAGGGATCCCTGGAGGGGCTGAGGTGGTTCCTGAGGGATCCCTGGAGGGGCTGAGGTGGTTCCTGAGGGATCCCTGGAGGGGCTGAGGTGGTTCCTGAGGGATCCCTGGAGGGGCTGAGGTGGTTCCTGAGGGATCCCTGGAGGGGCTGAGGTGGTTCCTGAGGGATCTCTGGGGGGGCTGAGGTGGTTCCTGAGATATCGCTGGGGGTGCTGAGGTGGTTCCTGAGATATCCCTGGGGGTGCTGAGGTGGTTCCTGAGATATCCCTGGGGGTGCTGAGGTGGTTCCTGAGGGATATCTGGGGGGGCTGAGGATCCCCTGGTCCCCTTCCGAGGGAGAAGGCACGGCTTATCCCATCCTTGAGGGGGGCGAGGCTGTTCTGAGCTGTCCTGGGATGCGGCCCATGGGCTTTTCCCGATGGATTTTCCCTGTGCTCCCTCCAGGCTGCTCGGGGGGAGGGCGGTCCCTCCCCGGGGGGATTGGGCCAAGACTGGGAGAGGCACGGCTCATCCCGCGGGTCCGGGCAGGGAAGGGAGGGAATGCTGGGGATGGAATTAAATTTCCAGTCAGGCAGGGAGGGTAGAACGGCTCCGGGTGTCCGTGCGTTTGGGACCAGCAGAGGTGGGAGATCCTGGGGGGATTAAGTGCATGGGAACAGGAGGTGTCAATGCTCTGCCTTTTGGCTTTTTCTCAGGATCTGGGAGGAGCTGGGTGGAGGATTTCCCTTTAGGAGGGGTGGCAGATTTCCCTTTAGCAGAGTTTTACTGTGTTTGTTCTGTGTTTTGGAGTTCTTGGAAGTGATGATGGGAGCTCAGAGGAGGCACAAACTGCCCTTCCTGAAGGCTGGGGGTGCAGATTGAGATGAGATACTGGGGAAAAGTTGGATACTGGGGAGAAATCCCTCTTTGTGAGGGTGGGGAGGCCCTGGCACAGGGTACTCAGAGCAGCTGTGGCTGCCCCAGCCCTGGAAGTGCCCAAGGCCAGGTTGGACAGGGCTTGGAGCAGCCTGGAATAGTGGAAGGTGTCCCTGCCATGGCAGGGGATAGACTGGGATGAGCTTCTAACCCAAACCAGTGTAGGATTCTGGAATTGTGTTCAAATCCTCACATTTTCTAAGCACTACTTGGGGCTGATGAACCATCTGCTCGTGCTGGTCTCTGTTTTTGAGGTCTGGGTATATTTTTTTGGTTATCCTGATTTTTCTGTCTCGGAGGAGACAGATGGAGTCTGAGAGGATCTGAACAGCAGCTCTGAGTGGGTCCTTTTAGAGCAGGATGTGTGAAAGAACCATCCTGCTCCAGGAATCTTTTTTTTTTTGCCATTTAGCCCGTTTTTGGTGCTCCTTGCAGGAGCTGCTCCGAGCTTTGCACTTGCTGTGTCCGTGGAAAAGCACTTGGCTGTGTGTCAGGAGAATCCTTTGTTCTCCAGGTGTTTGTTTTGGTGTTAATAAGCAACACTTGCACATTCCCTGGAATGGAATCATTCTTTCCTTGTATTTTTGTATGACATTTTCCCCAAAGCACCGAAGGCTTCAAGGCCAAGATTGATCTTATCAGCAAACATGGAATGGGGGGAATACCCCAAAAATCGTACAGTCATTAGTTGGAATGTGTTAAAAACCAGATGAGGCTTTAGAACTCAGAGCAGC
The DNA here is from genome assembly GCA_037013685.1 of Acridotheres tristis. Lineage (NCBI taxonomy): Eukaryota > Metazoa > Chordata > Aves > Passeriformes > Sturnidae > Acridotheres > Acridotheres tristis. The sequence goes on along the minus strand of CM072913.1, from coordinate 5,163,379 downwards.
AGCTGATTTTGGGTCACTGTTGGCTTTGAATGGCAGGAAAATTTCTGCACTTCCTGGTGTGTCTGCAGGTAAGGAGCTTCTTAGGAGTAATTGGAATGTTGGTCTGGACCTGCCTCTGGATCTACCTGATCCCAGGTCAGGTTTGCACCTGGTTGTCACTTGCAAATCTCTCTCAGATGTTTCCTAGTTTTAAAACTGAGTGTGATAATTCCCGAGAATACCAGGGAATGCTGGAATCTCCCCACACACATTCTTGATGTGCAGGGAAAGCAGAACAGGGGATTCCCAGGACAAATTATCTGCAGTGGGAGCATCCTTTCCATGAGGGACTAGAAGCTGATGGAAAAGTCCATGAGGATTTTTCCATTGTTTGAGGAAGGCTTTTTTATCCCACATAAAACTGTCTGGATCTGCAAGGTCTTATGTCATTCCCTGAGTGGTTTCTGCCCTTCTCAGAGAGGGTTGGTGAATAAAGAATGGATTTTTCCTGAAGTTTGGAGTCCACAAATCCTTCCCAGCTCCATTAAAAGAGCTGCCCCAGTTTGAGATCTGCAGAGTTGTGATGAGCAAGGAAAGATCTGTGCCTGTGGAGAGGGAGCTGGATCCTTCCCAGCTGGAGTGTGAGGAGGCTGGGGAGGCAAGGATGGACCCAAAATCTGGAGGGCTGGAAGAGGAGAGGGAGAAGAAGGCAAATATAGTGAAATTTGGGTGAGGAGAAGTGAAATACAGCCCAAATCAGGAGATTAGGAGATACGTGGGAGAGGACAGGAAGTAAAATACCACTGAAATCAGGAGGTTCAGGAAGAGAAGAGAAAGAGAGGAAGGTAAAGACACTGAAAATTGGAAGATTTGGGGAGAAAAGAGGAAGTAAAATACACCCAGAACTGGAACAGAGGAGAGGAAGTCAAATACCCAAAAATCCTGATTTTTGAGATTTGGAAGAGGATAGGAAGTCAGAAATCCCCGGATCAAGGTTTGGGTGTGTTTTCCTTTCTCTCCTCCATAACCCTTATCTTCTCTTGAGCAGGGAAGGAAGGAGAGAGAATTCCAGTTGTGTTCCCTTCTTCCAGGAGCTTTGATTTGAGGTTTTCAGCACCTTCCACCTGGGAGAGGGTTTGGTTGCTGGAGGAAGTGGCGCCAGCACCTGGATAACTGCAGGAATGCTGGGATAAAGTTCATCCTGGAGCTTTTGCTGCAAGCTTCTCCTTGGGGATTTCAAGTCCCTCTGTTGTGTTTTGCTTTCACAACTCTGAAGTTTGTTGAGCAATTCTAAGTTCTGGGGATATTTTATGAAACAAATGAATCCTGCATATTGAATAATGACTGACCCTGGTTGTTACCACCCTGTGGGATGTAATTATTGTTCCATGTTGGAATGCCACTGGCAGCTGGCAACAGTGGATTGACTTCCTGGAACAGCTCCTGGGAGGCTGGGAACAAGCTGGGAATGGCCCAGGAGCCCTCACTCCCATTTTTCTCCTCCCACTTCCCCCCAGGAAAGGCTCCTTGGCGGGCACACACAGGGTTCTGGTGATGGGGAAACCTGGCAGATTTTTCCAGCTAAATGGAGGAGGGTGCTGGAGCTCTTCCTGCTTGGGTAGGAGCTAACCCAGATCCTTCACTCCTTGCTGTGCCTTTTCAAAGGTCTGGCATGTTCTGGGCCATGTCTCAGGGGTCTGTGTGACCCCCAGTGGTAAAGCTGGATTCCAGAGCTGTGCCATTCCCAAATCCCTGTGTAAATGGTGGTTTTGTGCCTCTGGCTCTGTGGATGCACCAATGTTGGACTGTTTTTGCCCAAAACACCCTGTTATCCTGGACAGCTTCCCTGGGTTTGGATTTGCTGTGTAATTACATTGAAGTGCTGCTAATTAATGCAAAAACAATTAAAAGCATACGTCTGTTTTAAAGTAATCTTAATCTGCATAGTTTACCCTTCTCCACTACTCCAGGGCTTTTTCCCACCACTGATTTTTCCAACCTTTTTTCTTTCCTGAATTCCCCAAAGCTTCCTCAGCACTGCTTTGGTTGTGTTTTGGTTTTAGGTAGGAAAGTGTTTTCTGAGGATGCCAATGCAGGCAGAGCTGGTGCTGCAGTTAATGATGTCGTTAATTGAAGTGGCTTTTCTTGGAGCACAGCAGCTGTGCCCTGGATCCCCACTCCAGAGGATCCTTCTGGGGGTTAGACCTGGCTGCTCCTCAGCTCTGCAGCTACTGGATGCCCTTGGAATGGTGATAAGAAGCTCTGTGTTGGGTGTGGATCTCCAGATGTTGTCTCAGCAGTGGCTGCTGCTCCACATGTCCTTCCTTGTGGGATCTGCTGTAGGAATCCTGCTGGGGAAGCTGCAGGGAGCTGTTTTTTCTCTGATGTTGAAGGTATCTGGGTCTGCTGGAGGTTCCTGATGACTCGTGGCCATGGGAGGATTCTCCTCACACAGTTCACAAGGACCTGGCTCAGGCCAGATTGCACCAGGAAAGGTTTAGGTTGGATATCAGGGAAAGTTTCTTCATGGCAAAGGTTGTCCAGCCCTGGCACAGACTGCCCAGGGCAGTAGTGGAGTCTCCATCCCTGGAAATGCTCACAAAACTTGTGGATATGGCATTTGGGACATGGATTGGGGTGCTGTGATATGGTTGGACTTGATCTCAGAGGGCTTTTCCAACCTTAACAATTCTATAATTATAATTCATTTGATAGCAGGTCAGATCTCTTTGAAGACACAGCTGTTCTCTGGGCTTTGAGCTTCAGGAAGATCTTTCCACAGCTGCACTGGAGGCTGAAATTTCCCTGTCCTCAGGTGTGGGAACTGCAGCTTCCCCCCATGTTCTCCCACCTTTCCATTGGGTGTACCCAATGTACTCCATGTGCCTTCCCCTTGATTGCCCTTTTCCACCAAAACCAGATGCAGGGCAGGCAAAATGCTCCTTATCTCCAGAGTGCCTGAACCCCTTGAGTTTTTCAAGAATCAGCCATGATTTATCTAATCTCCTGGAAAAGAGATTTTGCTCCACCAGGGCCAGATGCCCTCTTTTCTGCACAATGCCATTTTCCCATTTTCCAGCTCTGGGATGGGAATTCTTCTGTCCCCTATATGTACATCATGTACTCGTGTCAGGACACAGGGGTGAGTGTCCATTCCCAGCACTGGGATTTGGGGTGGACAAATTCCAGCAGACAGCTTGGTCAAGGAATTGTGATTGCATCTATGCTTCAAGAGCCCTCTGGATACGGTTCAGGTTTCATTAAATTCTGAGGCAGAGCATTGAAATAACTTTTCCCGGAAGAGCAGAGGGAGCTGTAAAGAGGAATTTTTAAATTAGATCATGGATCTAATCTTCTGGAAGTTTAGAGTGAGCAGAGCTGTGCCTGCACCTCCTGGGATGCAGCAGACACTTGTTCCCTGCAGAGGTGGGATTGAAAAATGCTCCTTTCATGACTTAAATGGGGTTTGGAGCTGAAATGAGGGACAGATGCTGATTATTTTTCCAGCACAGTCTTTGTGGTGATCTCTGTGCTGTGTCCTTTGTTCCTGGGGATCCGATGCCTGGCTCTTGTTTCATGTTTTCCCAGTTGGTGTTTGGTCACTTCAGTGCCTCCTTTAACCTTCTCTGGTTACCAGGGTGGTACTGCCTGGGCCACTTTAGAAACAAACACTGGGGATGCTGGGACCAAGCTTGGCCTCCTGGAGCTCGGGGCTTTGGGGTCTCCATCCCCTGCAAGCTCCCAGTGTTTGAGGAATGAGCTTATCTCTCAGCAGGAGCTGCTGGGCAGGGAGAGCCTGGCTGCATGTTTGGAACAGCTCAGGATTGTTGTCCCTGCAGGAAATTCAGAGGATGTTTGACTTTTAAAAACAGGCCCAGCATAGATCACGCTTGATAATCAGGAAAACTAAGGAATATCTTTACCAAGCCCGGATCTTCTCACTGTTCCCTCTCTTTCCAACTTATCTGTTGCTTTATCATCCAACTCCCATTTTACAGGTCTTGCTTGGCTGTTTCTCTGCTGTCACCACCCACACCTGGATCCAAAGACACCAGACTTGGCCTTTTTATCCCATATCTCCAAGCACATCCATTTATCATGAAATCCTGAAATGGATTGAGTTAGAAGGGACATTAAGGGACATCTCATTCCATAGGCAGGGACACTTCCACTGTCCCAGGCTGTTCCAAGCCCTGTCCAGCCTGGCCTTGGACACTTCCAGGCATGGGGCAGCCACAGCTGCTCTGGGCACCCTGTGCCAGGGCCTGCCCACCCTCACAGGGAACAATTCCTTCCCAATATCCCATCCAACCCTGCCCTCTGGCAATGGGAAGCCATTCCCCCTTGTCCTGTCTCTCCAGCCTTTGACCAAAGTCCCTTTTCAGCTCCCCTGGAGCCCATTTAGGCTCTGGAAGGGGCTCTAAGGTCTCCACCCCTGGAAGTGTTCCAGACCAGGTTGGATGGGGCTTGGAGCAATCTGGGATAGTGGAAGGTGTCCTTGCCTATGGCATGGGCTAGAATAGGAAGAGCCTTACAGCCCTCCCAAGCCATTCCATGATCCTGTAATGCTGTGTGTGTGGATGAGGAGCTGTGGGGATCAGGGGGTGCCCAGGAGGCCGGAGGTGCTGGTTTGATCCTCAGCCAAGAGCCGCACAAGGCCTCTCCATGGGGGTGTCCAGCCACACTGCTTGACAACAGCCATAATTCCTTCAAAACACTCCTGGGGGAGATCAAAGAGCTGGGAAAACAAATTCAAATCTGAACTTGGTGCTCATAGAATCCCAGGATGATTCGGGCTGGAAGGGATTTTAAAGCTTATCCCATTCTACCCCCTGCCATGGGCAGAGGCACCTCCACTGTCCCAGATTGCTCCAAGCCCCATCCAGCCTGGCCTGCCACACTTTCAGGGGTGCAGCAGAGGGATGTTGGCTGCTGGTTTGTGGCTATTTCAGCAACTCCTTAAGGAATTTCTCAGAACCATCAGTAGCCCCTCGGATCAGGGTGTAGGGGACAGGCACAGGTTCCTCCAGCCTGTTTCCCAGGAATGGTGCAGAATTCCTGGGGATATTTCAGCCTCCTGAGTGGTCATGGGATGTTTCTAAGCTTTAAAGTAATTGTTTAATTAAAACAGGGTTGAGACTCCAAGAGTTTCAAGGCAAAAAGGAAAACCCCTCTGTTCTGGAGCCAGCCTGGTAGAGCTGGGAATGCTCAGCCTGGAGAAGAGAAGGCTCCAGGGTCTTACTGTGCTTGAAGGGGCTCAGGAGATGCAGAGAGGGACTTTGGACAAGGGCCTGGAGTGTCAGGATGAGAGGGAATGGCTTCCACTGCCAGAGAGCAGGGTTAGATGGGATACTGGGAAGGAATTGCTCCGTGTGAGGGTGGGCAGGCCCTGGCACAGGGTGCCCAGAGCAGCTGTGGCTGCCCCTGGATCCCTGGAAGTGTCCAAGGCCAGGATGGGGCTTGGAGCAGCCTGGAAAGGTGTCCCTGGCCATGGCAGGGGATGGAATGGGATGGGATAGAAGGTCCTTTCAACTCACACCATTCCAGGATTCCTTCTATGATTCTAAATCTACCATCGGGGCTGCTGCTCTTCCTGTGCATGTCCCAGGTACCTTTTGGTGGGTGAGGCCATGTCAGCTTCAGCCCATGTGCTCCAACAGTCCCAGCAGTGCTTGGAATTTCACTGGCGTGATGCCAGGGTTTGTTGCTTCTGTTTTTAATATACCATTCCTTACCCAAGCCTCCAGTTTTTTTCCTGCAGAGGCAGTGACAGCCTCAAGTGTTTTATCCTGTGCCATTGGCTCCTGTTCCCTCTGCAGTGTGGCTGTGGCCAGCCCATGTGCCCTGTTTTATTTGAATGTATTGTTTTTCCCATCATTCCTGTAGAACCAGAAGTGTCAGCCTAATCTCTTCTGGTTCCTGTTGACTTTTCCAACAATAGCTGGTTTTTTCAAACCTGGTGGTACAACACTACTGCTCCTTTCTCCTTGCTGCATGTGATTCTGTGCTATCAAAGAGTTTTCCAGGTGTCCATTGAAATAAAAAACCTCAGCAAGGGAATATGGGATCTGTGTTACCAAGGATGGCAGCACTGGGAAGGTCAGGATGTTGGGATATGCATTGCACACAATGAGGCTGGAAGGAGGGAAGTGGTGAAGGGGATGAGGATTGGATAGTTCATCTTTCCCCAGTGAGGCTGCACAGCTCCACAGGATGCTGGAGGCTGCTGGGGAGATATTCCTCATGGAATACAATTCAGGAATGCAGTGCTGTGGAAAGCTGAGGAGGGTGCTGGTGAGTGAGGGGAGGTGTCAGTGTTCCTTGTGGGGTGGGATGTGGGATGAGTGTTAAATAAAGGAAATGTTTATCAGGTGGATACCCATTGGGATTTAGGGTGATTTGAACAGCTCCTGCTCCATGCTTCCAGTGGCTCTCAAGCCGTTGGATATTTTTGGACCTGGACTCCTCCCAGCTTGGTGGTGCTTCTGTTTGGGCCCCTTTCAGCCTGTCTGAGGGCAGCTGGTTCCGTTTGGGATTTGGGAGCTGTAACCACAGGCAGATGATCCAGCATTGCTTCCAGCCTGCTCCTCATAAGAGGGGTCCTGTCACATTCCCAGGTCTGTAACTCACCCCTGGAGCTTCAGGGGAACTCCTGGGGTTATTCCTGAGCTATTTATCGGGGGTGTTGGAACTGCTGAGAAATACCCCTGGATTATTTGGGAGCTTACCAAGGGCTGCAGCACTTCAGGAGTGGGCTAGTGGGGTTCCTGGCAAATCCCTGCAGTTTCTGAACTGACTGTTGCTGGAGGTCCAAGCCACATGCCTGTGTCAGGCCCTTCACTTTTATCTTCCTCACTTGTACTTTAATGGATTTTCAGGGTCCATTCCTGTTCCTTCCTTGGAAGGATTTGTTTCAGCAGTGACCTGGTTTCTCTTCAGAAACTTGCAGATGTTTCAGGGGCTTTTCCCCTTAATTTTGTGCATAGGATTCCTTTCCTGAAGTACAGTTTAATGCAGTTTGATACAACTTCGAGAAAAAAAAGCACTGTAAGCAGGATTTTTAGGACTTTTTGGAGCAGGAAACTGGATGTTTGTGTCTGGAAGATGTAGGGAGTCTGATCTACCTCCTGGGAGATTTTTTAAAGCAAAAATCTAAGGTTGTGTGGAATTCCTCCCTTGGAATTCCCAGTCCAAGCTGTGTTTTGTTACTCTCTTCCCTGTAATCTCCAGCACATGGCCATGCCAAGTTGCTTTGCTTCCCATCTGGTGCTCCAGGAAATCCTCTGGCTTTCCTGGGGGAAGTAGTTGAATTATAATTTCCCCCCTTTGCTTTCCCAGGGCCAGCACGGATAGAGCTGGAAAGCTGCTCCAGTTCCCTCCTGCTCCAAAGGGAGAAGGGATCTAGGAACATGTACAGGGATTGTCAGCCTTGGAGGTGGAATTCCAGCATTTACTTGCTGAGCTTTTCCCTAAGAACTTGGGGTGTCACTGGGATGTTACTGGGATGGTTTGAGATGTTACTGGCATGTCACTGGCATGCTCTGGCATGTTCCTGGGTGAGGTGTGGGGGTTTGCAGAAGCTGTGATGCCTCCTGGCTCCATCTGGTTTCCAGAGGGAACAGCTGAATGCTTGTGGAAGGATGCATTGAGGACAGGGACATTGTGGAATTCTTGCCCAGTGTGTCCATGGAGTGGGACAATCTCTGTAACAGATGAGCTGCTCTTTGTGCCCAGGGTGGGATGAAGAGGTTCCCTGCTGCTATTTTGGGAAAAGAGAAGTTAAGGCTTCTGAAGCAGATTTTCCATGGGGTTACAACATTCACGTTGAGCTCAGCCCTGGCTTCTTGTGGCAGAATGTGATCCCTGTCTGGCTGTGCTCATGGAAGCAGAAAATAAAGATTTGTTTCTCCTTTAGCAGGCAGAAATATCCCAGGAACAGCCTGATTTCCATAGGTTTGAATCCACTCTGACATCTCATGATCTTTGAGGTCTTCCTGGCTCCCCAACTATTCCCTGCATAAGATCCAGAGTTGGAGGCTGTCCTGGTTTAGGACAAATTTGGGAGGAAACCCAAGACAGAGGTTTTGCCTGAGGAATCTGTAAGAATTCCAGTGTAACTCTATCCACTCTTGATGTGAATTTCTAGTGTGGAGCATCAGTTTGCTGTAGGCTGAAGCAGTGTTTTAGTAGCATTTAAATTCCCATTTGTTATTCCCCTGCTGAAGGATTCAGCCACACTGGATGTAAACACCTCACATGGAAGTCCCCAGAGCTGGGAATGAAGGGTGCAGGATAAAAGCTGCTGAGTTGGTCCAATATGGATCCCTTCAGGCAAACCCTTTCCAGTGGTTTGGAAAAAGGAATAGCAGCTTGTCCAGTGTGAGCATCAGCAAGTGCTTAGAGAAGCATCAAAGGACAGAAGTGAGACCTAGAGATGTTGAAGTTAGGTCCAGAAAGGAAGAGTAAAATGGGAATGATTGGCTGGAGTGCAGAGAGAGAACCTTCTAGGCATTGCATTCCACCCCCCCTGCCATGGCAAGGACAGCTTCTACTATTCCAAAATGCTCCAAGCTCTGTCCAGCCTGGCCTTGCACACTTCCAGGAGTGGGGCAACCACAGCTGCTCTGGGCACCCCGTGCCAGGGCCTCCCCACCCTCATAGGGAAGAATTCCTTCCCAATATCCCACCCATCCCTGCCCTCTGGCAGTGGGAAGCCATTCCCTTTCATCCTGTCCTTCCAGGTCCTTGTCCAAAGTCCCTCTCCAGCTCTCCTGGGCCCCTTCAGGCACTGGAAGGGACTCTAAGGTCTCCCCAGAGCCTTCTCTTCTCCAGGCTGGATACCACCAGCTCTCTCAGCCTGGCTCCAGAATCATGGAATCCAGCATTGTTTGGGGGGAAGGGACCTTAAAGCTCATCTCACCCCCTGCCATGGGCAGGGACACCTCCCATTAAACCTCATTGCTTCCAGGGATGGGGAGGGCACAGCTTCTCTGGGAAACCTGGGCCAGGGTCTCACCACCCTCACAAAATTGATTTCCAGTATTCCATCTAATCCTCCTTTTGTCAGTGGGAAGCTGTTCCTCTGTGTCAGACCAGACATGGGCAGTGTTAATCCCTTTTTTCCCTGGCATTGCCCATCTCCTGGGCCATCCCAGCAGGAGCTCCAGCCTTCCATTCCAGAGCTCCTGCTGGAGGGGAGATGTTTTTCAGTGAGTGTTAAAGAGATGCCTTGTCTGGGTGACTCTAGCCTGAGAGAGAACCTAGACCAACAGGAAAAACTTCTTTGGGAATAACAGCTCACTGCTTGGCCATGGCTGAGGAACCACTTTGGAGTAGTGTGTTGGTGAGGAGACAGTTTGGAGGATGTGGGTTCCTACTTTCTCCCGCTGGAGTAAGGTGTGAGTAATCTTGGAGAGCAGAATTCCTGCTCGACCAGGCAGTGTTTGGGGTTGAGGAGAGAAGGGAAGGGGTTAAAAGAGTCTGGTTGGAATCGGTGCTGTATTGGCAAGGTTGGATCTGATGGGGTTGGTGACAGTAGAACAGAGATTATTTTGGGATAAACTAAGGAGCAAACAACAGTAAATATGGTGCTGAGAAGGCAAAAGCAGAGAGGTCGTGTCAAAAGTCCCTTCTCAGTCTGGATTCGGGGCTGTTTGGGGACACTGGAGATTTGAAATTCATGGCACTTGGATCCTGGGAGTGTGGAGGGTGGATGTGGGAAATAAAAGGAAGGGTTTGTATCCTCCCGGGGTGGAAGTGCTGAGTCCACAGGGTGTTAATGTTTTCATACCTCACCACAAACACTGAGCTGCTCTGGGAGAGCTGGGAATGTTCACCCTGGAGGAAGGAAGGATCCAGAGACACCTGAGATCTAAAGGGGCTTCAGGAGAGCTGGAAAGGAACTTTGGACAAAGACCTGGAGTGACAGGACAAAGAGGAATGGTTTCCCACTGACAAAGGGCAGGCACTGATGGGATATTGGGAAGGGATTCCTCCCTGGGAGGGTGGGCAGGCCCTGGCACAGGGTGCCCAGAGCAGCTGTGGCTGCCCCTGGATCCCTGGATGCATCCAAGGCCAGGATGGGGCTTGGAGAAAACTGGGATAGTGAAGGTGTCTCTGCCCGTAGCAGGGATGGAACAGGATGGGAATTAAGGACTTTCCCAACCCAAACCATCCTGGAATTCTATGGGTGTTTTATTCCATCTGGGCTCACCTGAGTCATCTGTCCAAATCCAAGCAGGTCCAACATCATTCCCTGCCTACAGGCAGCCCAGCTCTGCAGCTCAGGGAGTCTTGAGGCTCAGGAGCCTTCAGGCAGTGGCAGAGCCAGCTGAGCTGAGCTCCTGCTGCCACGTGAGGTGAAGTCCTGGAATTCTGCTGACTTTAGGAACACTGTGCCTGCCTTTGGGACAGGCATGGGGGCAGCTCTGCTAAGCTCCATAAACCAGGATAACTGATGGTTTGGAATCCATTGTCCACTGCCCTGAGCCATGCAGGAGGGACTTGATTTGGGAGTGCTCTGGGATCTGGGACAAAAAAATAGGAAAAACAGGGAACTTGCTGGTTTTTTGCAGTCAGGAATAACTGACCTACTTCAAGGGGTAATTGACCTTCCAGGGAGAGCTGCCCCCTTCTTCCAGGGAGAGCTGCCCCCTTCTTCCAGGGAGAACTGCCCCCTTCTTCCAGGGAGAGCTGCCCCCCAAGCTCTGCAGAGCTTTGGAAACCAGGTGTTCTTGCCATTCCTTGAAGGAAGGCTGTTGGGATGCAGAGGTGCCTGCAGCTCTGAGGTTTCACCTGGAGGTCACCCTGTGCCAGAGGGTCACTTCCCACCTGGCTGTTCAGGACCTTTCCTGCCCAGCTCAGTGGCAGTGGCAGCATTCTGATGATGCTGATGTACTTTGTCTGTCTTGACCTGGAGTGAGGGATGAGAGCTGCTCCTTTGGAGAAATCCTCATCCCAGTTCTTCAGACCTGCCTCCCAATTGGCTGCCCTTGCTGACCTCTGGAAACAGAGAAATTCCAGGGTTTTTTAGCTAATGAACTCTTGGTGACTGTTGGCATCTGTAAATAAAATCTGGGAAGGATGTGCCAGGACAGTATGGTGGAACTCTACTACCAGCAGCAATGCACAAGGAATATCCTACTCCAGACCCCATCAGCTTCTCTGTGGGAACTGGAAATAACACATCCTATTTTTCCTTTCAGTTTCATATGGTTAATTGGATTTTTTTGTGCTTTTCAGGTGCTGGAGAGTCTGGGAAAAGCACCATTGTGAAGCAGATGAAGTAAGTGCAGGCAGGAGCCTTTGTTTTTGTGTGAAATGGGATAAAAAATGTGTGGTGCCCTTCTGGTTTGTCTTTGGAGTAATATGCTGGATTATTTCCTTGCAGGATTATCCATGAGGATGGCTACTCAGAGGAGGAATGCAAACAGTATAAAGTGGTTGTGTACAGCAACACCATCCAATCCATCATTGCCATCATCAGAGCCATGGGGAGGCTAAAGATAGACTTTGGGGAAGTTGCCAGAGCAGTGAGTATTGTATTTATTTCCTTAGCCTGAACTGTGTTAATGAATCCTGGAGTTTCAATCTGGAGCAGAATATATTTATTACAAAGTGGAGTAGCAAAAACCTTCATAACTTCAGTGTATTGTCAGTACAAAACATCAGTATTTTACTGAGGTTCTGGGTAAGAACCTGTAGTAGTTTGAATGCTCAAAAAAAAAAAATCCCCAAATCTTTCTCTAAATTATTTGAGTTTTTGGGAATTTTGAGTTTAAAATTTTGAGAGATTTGAGGCCCTGCTTTTCCCCTCCCCTCTGCTCGTTCCTTGGCCTGTTTCTTGCATTTATGTCCAGCACTTTGAGCTGAAAGTCAGGAAGCCGCGATCCTTGTGGTGATGGGAAAGGCACAGAGTGGAACTAGGGGCTCGTGGAAATGTGCAGGAGAAAGGAATTGTGTCAGCACAGAACTACACTGTGACTGTTCTGCCTTGTGCTGCAGTTGATCCAGCCCTGGATAGTTTGAATTTATGGTATTTATTTTGGATTTATGATTCCAAGTCCTGACCAAAGGGCACATCTTCACTCATATGTTCACCCAGGCTGTTGTTCAGCTGCTGCTTTGAATCCTCCCAGAATTTTCCTCCACCTTTCTTGGTTCTTGTTGAAGCTGAGTTGGGATCCTGGAGCTGGAACAGGAAAGATGCTGAGTCCAAGTCCCTTCTCAGTTACCTGCCCATGCTGGGGTGGCTTCACAAGAGCTGAATGCCATGAATTGTCACCATGCTTTCCCAGGAAAAGGCCAAATGCATCAAACCATGGAGTGACCTACAGAGATCCAGAAGTGGGGTCCCTCTGCATTTGGCTGTTAATACCTCAATAAAGTGGATTTGGGATCAGCACCCTGAACTTGGCACATGCAGGGTTTGGGGCTCAGGGGAGAGGAGCTGGTGATAGGAGGAGAATGCTGGGGTAGTGGAAGGTCTCTCACAGCTCCTAGAAGGACCTGACAGGTCTGATCAGGGTAGGAATAAAAGCAGAGGGGGCTATAGGGCAGCATGGGGTTCCCTGTCCTAATTCACTGGATAACCTGGACAGGAGCATGGTCCTGCTCTGGCTTCTGAGGGGGGTTTTTCATGCTCAGATCCCAATCAGTCCATCCCATCTCCTGATGAAATGTTTTATTAAGAAATCAGTCTCCTTCACTTCTGACAGCTCTAGCAGCAAAAGGCAAATCCTCAAAGCTTTGGTCCCATCATCTCTCAGAACTCACTTTTGTTTCCCTTTCTCCTGTGCTGTGCCATGCCAACAGAGGTTTTCCAAATAACACCTTCAGTTCAATTCATGGTCTGTGGCAGCACATCAGCATTCCCAGCTGTTCTCTGAAACATTGCACCAAATGACTGAAATGCCGTGGTTTTGATGGGAATGGTGCCTTTGGAGCTGTGATCCCCATGGAAGCACAGTGGCCATCCCTGATCAGGGCATCTCACCCCACAGCCTGGAGCTTCTGCCCCAAAAATTCCCTTTCAGGCTGCAGGAGATAAACAACTCCATGACTTTTGGGAGAAAACTGGATGGATTGGAGTGTGATGAATTAGAAGAGTGATGGATGAATGCTGAGATGTTGGTGGGAAGGTGTCTGTGGATGGGCATCCCAAGATGTGTTGCTGTCGTGCAGGACGATGCCCGGCAGCTGTTCGTGCTGGCTGGCAGTGCCGAGGAGGGAATGATGACTGCTGAGCTGGCTGGAGTCATCAAACGCCTCTGGAGGGACCCTGGAGTGCAGGCCTGCTTCAGCAGATCCAGGGAGTACCAGCTGAACGATTCTGCATCCTAGTAAGGAACCAACACTTGCTCCTGGGCTCCACCCAGTTCCCACAATGGTCCAGGAGGGGCCAATGTGGCTGGGACTGGGTGGGAAGGTCCTGTCTGCACTGGTCTGACTGGGTGGCACTGGGGATGGAGTGCTGTTTGTTTTCTTTCTATGGAATACTGGGGAAAACCCCACATGCCTTCCTTTGTGCTTTGGTTGATTTAATCCTGGAGTGGTTTGGGTTGGAAGGGACGTTCGAGATCTCGTTCCACCCCCTGCCATGGGCAGGGACACCTTCCACTATCCCAGGTTGCCTCAAGCCCCATCTAATCCTGCCCCAAACACTTGCAGGGATGGGGCAGCCACAGCTCCTCTGGGCAGCCTGAGCCAGGGCTCCCCACCCTCACAGCGAGGGATTTCATCTCATTTTGAAAAATGTGATTTTTGACAAATTTGCTGGTTTCATGGGAGAAACATGGCATCTTGTGCTAAGGTGAACACGGGCCTAGGTGTGCCCAGGGGGCCAAGAGGCCAGTGGTACCTGGCTGGGATCAGGAACAGGGTGTCCATCAGGATCATTCAGTGCCTGTCCCCTGTACTGGGCACTGCTGAGCCCACACCTCAATTCTGGGGTCACTTTTGGGTTCATCATGACAAGAAGGACAGGGAGGGGCTGGAGCGTGTCCAGGGAAGGGATCAGAGCTGGGGAAGGGTCTGGAGCACCAGGAGGGGCTGAGGGAGCTGGGAAGGGGCTCAGCCTGGAGAAAAGGAGGCTCAGGGGGGACCTTGTGGCTCTGCACAACTCCCTGACAGGAGGGGACAGCCGGGGGGATCGGGCTCTGCTCCAGGGAACAGGGACAGGAGGAGGGAAAATGGCCTCAAGCTGTGCCAGGGGAGAGCCAGGTTGGACATCAGGAGGAATTTCTTTGTGGAAAGTGTGGTCAGGGCTTGGCAGGGGCTGCCCAGGGAGGTTTGGAGTCCCCATCCCTGGAGGTGTTCATGGAACTGCTGGATGTGGCACTCAGTGCTCTATTCTGGTGGCAAGGTCGGTGGTTGGATCCTGGAGGTGTTTTCCAAGCTCAGTGATTCTGAGATCCCATTGAAGTGGCAGGTGCTTGGCTGTGTCACCTCCATTGTCCCTGCAAAGGGGAGCAACACTCCTAGAATTTAAACTGCTACTTTCCTGACATTCAGCAATTTCCAAAATGGGATCCCCTCACCTGGCAGGTCAATATTCTCAGTTTTCTCCTTAGAGCTTTCCCTTTCCTCCTTTCCCTGGCATCTCACAGGCAATGCTGCCTCTAAACTGTTCTGATTCTAAAGTCTTCTTGTCCTGGTCCTAAAATCAACACAGTTACTGAGCAGCTGGAAGGTTCCAAGCAGATAAACAGGCTGCTAATGGAATTTTGGTGAAATGCCTCATTTTTTTCAAGGCCAGGTTAGTGCAGGAAGGGGAAACTGTTCCTTTGATGAGCAAAACAGTTGTTGTTTTTTTCCTCTTTTTATTTTTTTTTTTAAACTCGCCTTCTTGATCTCTCTACAAGAAATATTTGACACTTTGAAAGTTGATTTTCAGCATTTCCAGCTGAAAACTCATCTCAGTTTAACCTTTAAACCTTGGAAAAATTAGTTGGGAAGAGCTTTGTGGAGAAGTTTTAGCTGTATCACAGCTCACTGCCTGCAAGATTTTGCTGTTCTGAGCATATTTGAGCTTGAAAATAAGGCAGAATCCTTAATTTGCAGCACCTTGGCAGGAGTTTGGAACAAGGGAAGGGCTGACAGGAGCTTTCTTGGATTTGTGTATGCCTTTACAGCAGGAAAGGAGGAAATTCAGGTTCCAAGGGAGGAAAGGGATTGATGGGGAGAGGGAAAGGAAGGAATGGTTTAATGGAAGGATGTGAAGCAGAGGAGGAGAGCTTAAGGACTTGGGCAGAGAGCAAGAATGGAGCTGAAGGAGGAGCCTTGGTGTGTGTTGGAAGAGGAGGATGATGAAAACAGCTGGAGAAATGGAGCAGATTGGGAACAGAGGGTGTTATCCTGCTTTTGTAGGTACCTGCTTGACCCAACTGCCTTCCAGAGGTGGGATTTTGGAGGGTTCTTCCTTTTCCTGGGTATTTGCCACCCACCTGTGTCCAGGTGCAGGTCTGGCTGCTGTGACGAGCTGGGATGGGGATATTGCACCCGGGATGAGCCACCCAGGCATTTCCTGACAAGTGCCCCAGAAAATTCAGCTTCCTGTCCCAAAAGCACAGGAAGTTGCACCAAACCAACGTTATGATGCATCTGCAGCTCGGCAACTCCACAGTTGGGAAATGCTGTCAGTGGGTTCATTTCTTCATGGCAAATTCACACCATTAAAGGGCTGGTTCTTCCACAGGACTTGCAGAATTCCCAGGATTTCCCTCTCCCTGCACTCATGGCTCCTGACCTGCCTTAGCTCTAGTGTTCCCCAATTAATTCCTTGTCCATGCTTAGAATCATGGAATATCCTAAACTGGAAGAGACCCACAAGGATCATCAAATCCAACTCCTTGCACAGGACATCCCAAAATCCCAGCCTGTGTTTGGGGGGATTTTTCTGCATGGATGAGAGCATTGTCCAAAGGCTCCTTGAGCTCTGGCAGCCTTGGGGCTGTGACCATTCCCTGGGGAACTGTTCAAGTGCCTGACCACCAAAGAGGGATGTCCTCCACTCCTTTTGTGGTGGGATGATGCAGGCTTTGTCCCACTTCTCTTGGGAATTTCACTTCCCTGTCCTTTCATTATCTGCTACAAACAGCACTGAAACCTCAGTGTGAGCAGCTGTGAAATGTTCCCCATTTGCTGGTTTTCCAGCTGAAATCCAGTTCTGTGCTGTGTTTCCAGACCAGTTCTGGCTCCACATCAGATTCTGAGGCTGAGACACATGGAATGAAGGAAGAGAGGAACAGACAAGTAACTGCTTGTGAAAATCAGGTGGCATCAAAAGCAAGGGTGCTGTGGCAGAGAGCCGACCATTTCAGCTTGGATTTATTCCAAAAACTCCCCTTCCTGCTGTTTCCTGCATCACTGGGCACTTCTCCCTTGTGCAGGCAGAGATCCTGCCTGTCAGAGCACTGCCCTGGCAGACTGGAGATGGTGTGGGAGGAGAGAAGGTGGAGAATAACACTAATCCAAACAATCTCTCCTGGAATTGTAGTGTTTTCTATGTTTTCTTCTTTTTTTTTTTTCTTTTGAACAACAGCTCCTGGTCCAAGCTGTTGATGTGGAAATGTGGCTTTCACAGCACCATCTGATAAAGCTTCCTGCAACCCCCCTGGGCTTTCTAGAGTGTTGCAAACGTTTATTTTTTTAACTTGGCTTTTTACAACTTCCCATTTGTCTTTCCCTCTAATGTGAGCAATGGCTCAGTGGCTGCCAGCTCCTGCCTCCAGCCAGGGCCATGGAGAAGCATTTGGGACCTCTGTGCACAATTTGGGAAGGGAACTTAAATCCCATCTGATTCCATGGGCAGGGACACCTTCCCCTGTCCCAGGCTGCTCCAAGCCCCAATGTCCAACCTGGCCTGGGACACTTCCAGGGATCCAGGGGCAGCCACAGCTGCTCTGGGCACCCTGTGCCAGGGCCTGCCCACCCTCACAGGGAGGAATTCCATCCCAATATCCCATCTAAATCCCTGTCTGGGGTGCAGCAGGTTGAATGTGAAGGATATTTCCATTTCACACGTCTCCAGATTTTCAAAATACTTGGAAATGTCACCAAGCACATAATGCTTTAAAGTGTTTTTGTTCCTAGTTTTGATACTTTTCCTGGATTTCAGGCAGATCCCATCCTGTGGAAGCTGTAGGTAATTATCTGCAGTCTCATGGGCAATTAGCACAGCTCCTGATCAACCTTTCTCTAGTCCTGCCTGTCTCCTCGTGTTCCCAAATGCCAGTTCTGGCCTAAATTCCCCGACATGGTGCTGGATGAAACCTAGATAATTTCAAAGTGGGGTTTTTCATTCTCCTCCTTTTCTCCCATCCCCCTTTCCCCCCCCCCCCTCATCTTATATCCCTCCTCTCCCCTTTTCCTCTCCCCTCCCTTCCCCTTCCTTTTTCTCCCTCCCCTCCTCTTTCACCCTGTTTTTTCCCTCCCCTTTTTTCCTCCCTTCCTCTTTTTCCTGCTCTCCTCTTCCTCCCTTCCCCATGAAGGACTTTCAGAGCTATCTGTGACTTTGAAATTCTTCTTCCCAGCACTAAAAGGAGTGACTTGTAAGGAAATCACCATTCCAAGGTTGCAGTGAGCAGGATGAGGAGAAGAGCTCTGATATCTTTCCTGTTCATTTCCCAACATCCCTGTCCTGCTGGTGGTGCTTCCTGGAGCTGTGGGTGTGGGATTAAGACAGGATTGGGTTGATTCCTGATCAGGCTGGAATTCCCAATAGAGTGTGATCAGAGAGCTGGGAATGTAGAGCCTGGAGGAGAGAGGGCTCCGGGGAGACCTTACAGCTCCTTTCAATACCTAGAGCTGGAGAGGGGCTTTGGACAAGGAATGGAGTGACAGAAGGGGGATGGCTTCCACTGCCCGAGGGCAGGGTGAGATGGGATATTGAGAAGGAATTGTTCCCTGTTAGGGTGGTGAACCCAGAGAAGCTGTGGCTGCCCCTGGATCCCTGCAAGTGTCCAAGACCAGTTTGGATCGGGATTGGAGCACGCTGGGACAGTGGAAGGTGTCCCTGCCCATGCCAGGGGGTGCAATGGGATGAGCTTTAAGGTCTCTTCCCACCCAAACCATCCTGGAATTCTGGGATTCAGTGATCTTTGCACACACAGGCATTGTGCCAGCCTGGCACAGGATGTCCCAGCAATGCTTGGAGAGTCAGCAGGACAAAGGAGTGACACTGTAGGTTTGATCAGCACTTTTTTGTACTCGGGGCCTCATTTTAAGCATGAGAAAAGGAAAACAAACCCAGATTGGCTTTTTGGAAGCTTGTGGTGTTGAAGGATGAGGAATAGCTGGTTCTGTAAACACAGGGAAGGAGAGACACAGCCTCAGCCTGTGGGGGTGAAGGAGGTGGTGGGGAGGGATTGGAGGTGCATGGGATGAGGGGAAACACAGCAAGGTCTGTGTTTGTTCTCAGAGCTGTTTGTGGGGTGTCTCTGGGCAGCTGGGGGCCAGGAGCCACTGGGGACAAGGAGATTCAGACTGTGCTTTTCCAGGTTTTTGGGGTATCTTTTTCAAGTTCCACTTAATCTGAAATGCAAGTGGCACTAGCTGGGCTCCACAGCCTGGATTTTTGGGAGGGCACAGCTGCTTCCTCTGCCCACACTTGGCAGGACTTCCAGGCAGAAATCCCCTTTGCTGGGTTTTCCAACCGCTTGTATTTCCATGGGATTTGCCCTTTAGGTCTCTCTGGAATTAGTCTGGCAAAGTTTATTGTTTCAGGCAGCACCACTGAATCTGATATGCTTTATTCCCTGATTGAGTTTGTTTGATGGGACTTTGCCAGCTCTATTCCCTCCTCCCTGGCTGCTCCCAAAGCCTTAATTAAGAATTAGACCACTTTCGGTGCCCAAACTTCCAACTGTTGGGATCAGGTGCTTTACAGCTTCAGCTTGGCCTTGGCAGTGCTGGGATAAGAGTGGGACTCTATCTTAAAGGACTTTTCAGCCCAAATAATTCTATGATTTATCACATCAGTGGTGTGACCTGTATCAAAGCCAGGCTTTGAGGAGCTGCTGG
Source organism: Acridotheres tristis (assembly GCA_037013685.1). Taxonomy (NCBI): domain Eukaryota; kingdom Metazoa; phylum Chordata; class Aves; order Passeriformes; family Sturnidae; genus Acridotheres; species Acridotheres tristis. The sequence goes on along the minus strand of CM072913.1, from coordinate 5,144,380 downwards.
GCCAGTTCTTAGCGTTTCCAGTGGCTGTTGATACATTGTGTCTCAGCTAAACTTACACCGATAGGAGAGAGAGAGAGAGGAGAAAAAAATCTGGGCATGTTAACTGCCTCAGCAGAAATATTCCTTGGTGGAAGCTGAGGAAGGTAAATACCTTCCAAATCATGTTTTACTAAACTGAAACTAAAGCCAGGCCCAGCCCTGGTCACACAGCAGCTTGCAAACCTGCCATCTTTGTGGGGATGAGAAGACTGGCTCTTCCTGGACTAAATCCACTCTCAGATCCCAGCTCTGTGGGAAAGGCCCCGTGGCACCGGGCAGGTCCTGGCAGATCATTGAGCTCTGGGGTTTGGAAACAGGGCAGGGCTCTGCAAGTCCTGGCCAAGGGAATGCTGGAGCTGTTGGAGGAGGGATGTGTTGCTGAGGTTCCTAGCACAGCTTCCAGGCACATGGGAAGAAGCAATTCCTGGCTGACAATGGATCTGTGATAATAATGTGTGATTTGGGAGGGTTTATTACACCCATCAGAGCCCTTGTGCCCCTGAGCCCTCCCAGTGACACAGGGCTGGGGTGATTAAAACCTGCTCCCCAGAAAGAACACTGCCTGTGCCATCCCAGCAGAGCTGTGGGATCTGTGTCATCTTTGTGAAAACAGGAGGCTGAGCCTGGAGGGAAGATGAGCTCAGAGGTGTTGCTGGCTGGAGTGGGATTTCTGATCCTGCTGGGAATCATCTGTACCTCGTGCTGGTGTGCCTGAGAGCTGAACTCCTAAAGGAATGTGCTGGGGCTGGAATTAGTTGAGGTTTTGATGGGAAAATTTTTGCAAGGATGTGGCTTCTTCCAAGGCTGTATGCTCAGAGAGTGCTGTGCCAGCTTGTTGGGGAAGGAGGTGACTGAATCTGCCTGGTTTGGGATGGTTTTTAAGGCTCCATCCATCCCTCCCTCCTGGCTCCTTTGACGCATCCCTGCCCTTTAACAGCAAACCCTTGGATTTATTGCCTTGTGCTTTGAAGCGAGAGACCTTGACTGTGGATTGCCCTGGGAGATCCAGCCCTGGCACAGCTCTGCATTCCCTCCCTGCCCTCCCCAGCCAGCTCAGCTCCACCAGCACCACCTCCAAGGTCATCCAGAGAGGAGTTAAAATCCCCAAACCCCCAAAACATCCCTCAGGAATGCCCCGGGGGGTTGTTTGCTTCGAGGTCTGTGCTGTGTGAGGGAGATAAATAAATTCTGTGCTTTGTTCTGCAGTTTATAAAAGATTCATGGTGAGGCAGCTGACTAAAAAAAGCCTCTTGTGTTGTCTCTTCTGGTTTAGTTACCTAAATGACTTGGATAGAATATCCCAGCCGACCTACATTCCAACACAGCAGGATGTGCTGCGGACCAGAGTGAAAACTACAGGAATTGTGGAGACTCACTTCACCTTCAAGGACCTGTATTTCAAGTGAGTGAAGGGCTCTGCCCGTGCCCTGCACTGGGGGCACATCCCACACTTGCTCCTGGTTGGACTGTCCTCCTTCCCTCCGTTATCCCTCTCCGCTGGCATCGCTCACTGGAGAGACTGGTTTGACTTTGATTTGCCTTCTGTTCTTTTCAGCTGCTTTTATGTTGGAATCGCAGACACAGGTACTGACTGCTCGTTTCCAGGATCCAATCCCAAACATAATACTAAAAGGACACTGACTGGAGTTTGAGTTTGACTTTAACCCTTTCCTCGGAGCAGAGGAACCGAGCCGTGTCCGCAGCCAGGCTGTGGCTCCGGGATGCATGGTGTGCTCCATGTGTTCTCTGGGAATTGCCAGCTTGTGCCTGGCACTGCAGGGGCTGGGACTTTGCTGTCCCCTCTGCTGATCCAGTCCCTACCAGGCTGTGGACCCAGCCTGCTCCTGGCAGTGTCCCTTTACATGTCACTAACGAGCTTCCTCTAACCTCAGAGCGGCTCCCCCTGCCTCCATTTGCTGAGGCTGCATCCCCTGTTCCTCGCCTTGGATCCCTGTAGTTCCCCTTCCTGCTGCTTAGGAATTCCTTGCTTTGGATCCCACGTGTGCTCCTGACAAACAGCTGGAGCCCCACAGCATTCCTGTGCTGGAGTGTGGCTGTAGGACAGTGTAGTGCCTGTGGCTCAGCCTCCTTCCCTCTGTCTGTGCCAATGGTTTGGAGCCTTTCCTGCTCACATTCCTAAAAAGCATCTGTTGGCTTATTTAGAAACGGGATGTGAAACACTGATGGAGTTGCAGCAAAATCCAAGTGGTACTTCCAAAATCCAAGGGTTTTAACAGGATCCCAAACTGATTTGGATTGGATGGGACTTTAAATCCCATTCGGTCCCACCCCCCACTGTGGGCAGGGACACCTTCCACTGTCCCAGGTTGCTCCAAGCCCTGTCCAACCTGGCCTGGGACATTTCCGGGGATGGAGCAGCCACAGCTGCTCTGGACACCCTGTGCCACCCTCACCACCCTCACAGGGAAGGATTCCTTCCCAATATCCCATCTATCCCTGCCCTCTGGCAGTGGGAATCCATTCAACTTGTTCTGTCCCTCCATCCCTTGTCCCAAGTCCCTCTCCAGCTCTCCTGGAGCCCCTTTAGGCACTGGAAAGGACTCTCAGGTCTCTCTGGAGCTTTCTTCTTCCCAGCTCTCCTGGCTCCAGAGCAGAGGGGCTCCAATCCGTGGAGAATCTCCATGGTCTCCTCTGGAGAAGGAAACCTTTGCACAGTTTTTGGGAGAACAGCATTTTGGCTTCCCAACTGTGCAATTTAAGAATATTTTTAACAAAAATGCCAACATACTCTGCATCATCAATGTATTTATGCAGCTTCTGGTCCATCCAGGGAATAACTTGTCTCCCCTTGGTGATGGATTGGGATTAGCATCTCCAGAGTGTTCCTTTAATCATTTCCACCCTCCTTCCTGATCCCTCCCAGAGCCATTGATCATGTACAGGGCCCCAGACACACGAGGTGCTGTCCCAGAGGGATTTGCTCCACAAAGGGAAACAGTAATCCATCAGAAACCCTGGTGCTGCCAGCTCTGCTGTGATATTCCATGTCAGACATTAATAATGGGATGGGGAAGCTGCAGTGACTGGAATTGGGATGAGCTGAGTTGTCAGGGGTGCTCTTCCTTCCTGGATCTCTCTGTGCTAATAGCAAATGATTCGAGCCATGTAAATATCCTGGGTTCTCACAGAGATTTCCATCTTTCCTTCTAGACCAGAGGGTTAAATAGAACATGGGAGTTAGTTTGGGATCATTAAATCCCCCCCTAGACAGCTCCTTGTCTGCTCTGGGAGCAAATCAATATCTATGACTTAATAACTCAGATATTAACTTGATTTAATTAAATCCCAATCCTGGGCTCTCATCAAAATATTTGGATGAGCAGGGGGCTGGAACTACCTGTGACACAAATTCCTATTTAATTAGAAATGAATTCAATTTATACAGAAATTCCATAAGCACTGCTCAGCCTTTACCCTCCAGTACCTCAGATTATTTTTAAATACATGAAATTATTTCTTAACCCCCTTAATTTCCTCCTGGGTTCCAGCAGGAGCTTGCAGATAGTGTGTTCCCAATAATCTGTTTCCCTGGAGGTGCTGTGAGAAAGTGTTTGGAGTCCAGTCAAGCCAACGGGTTGTTGCTAAGGAAATAGGAAAGAGAACAAAATCAGCAGAGCTCTGGATGGTGACTTCCAGTTCTTCCTGCTGAAAACCAGAATCATGGAATGGTTTGGCTTGGAAGGGATATTAAGTCTCATCCAGGGACACCTGGAACCAGACAGGCAGGGACACCTTCCACTAGCCCAGGTTGCTGCAAGCTCTATCCACCCTGGCTTGAAAGAAAACAGAGGATTCTGATTTAAAGTCCCCTCTCCCAAGAAGGGAATTTTAAAACCCCCTCTCCTGAGGGAAGCTCCCGAAACCCTGCGTGTTCCATCCTGCTGCTCAGCCTCCCCCAGCCTTGGGAAGGCCAGGGGGGCTGGGCAGGAGGGCTGGGCACGGCTCCTGAGGCTCTTCTGCCTCCCCCAGGATGTTCGACGTGGGAGGGCAGCGCTCGGAGCGGAAGAAGTGGATCCACTGCTTCGAGGGAGTGACAGCCATCATCTTCTGCGTGGCCCTGAGTGACTACGACCTGGTGTTGGCTGAGGACGAGGAGATGGTGCGTGCCCTGGGATTTATGGCTGCAGGGAAGGGAGTGGGAGCATCCTCGTTCCATCCTGCAGCAGGCTGGAATGTTCTTGGTGTGCTCCCCCCGTGAAATTGTCTGAGAGCTGCAAGGACAAGCACTCCTTGGATCAGCTGCTGGAATCTTGCCCCACAAAGTGACAAATACAACCCCTCCGTGAGGTTTTCCACCTTCCTGGTTGCTGGGAGATGCCTGGAGTTGTTCTCATTGCCTGTTCCCTGTGTGTATCACTCTGGGAAGGAGAGGAGGAGGTGACTTGTCCCCCTGTGCTCTTCCTGGGACAGTGGCAGTGAGGATGTGGCAGTGACACCCCAATTCAGAGTCTGGCCTGTACAGCAGAGCCTCTCTCACCCATCCCACCCTTCTCTAACATCTCTCCCGTTGGATTTCCTTTTCCAGAACCGGATGCATGAGAGCATGAAACTCTTTGACAGCATCTGTAACAACAAATGGTTCACAGACACCTCCATCATCCTCTTCCTGAACAAGAAAGACCTGTTTGAGGAGAAGATTAAGAAGAGCCCGCTAACAATCTGCTACCCAGAGTACACAGGTAGGCTGGGAACACGGGGATCATGGGATCATCTGTGTCACCAGCCCAGGAATGTGTGAGTCAGAGCCTTGCACAACCCAGAATCAGATCCAAACTTCTGCCCCAATTCCTTCCCTGTGCCTCCTGGACAGCATCTCTGGCCTGTTCAGTTGGCTGGTAGCTCGTTTTTTTGGAAGAGCTGTGGTTGGGAATAACTTTTGTCCTTGCCTGGAATAAAGTGTTGCATTCCAACAAATCAAGGTCACTTCTCCATTTCCACACCTTACTGGGACAATAATTCCATTTAAATTCAATTTTAGAGGCTGTAGAACTTAACTGTGTCTTTCTCTTGCTCCTATCCACACTGGAGTGTCCCTCTTCAGCATGGTTTGTTCTGGAGCCCATCCCTGCTGAGGTTCCACACAGGTGGAAGGTTTTACCCAGGCACTGCTCGAGGCATGTACATGTTTAAAAATCCTTCAAATCTCTTCAAAGCTGTTGATTTCTGTGATTCCCAGAGAAGCTGTGGTTTCCCTGTCCCTGGAAGTGCTCGAGGCCAGGCTGGACAGGGCTTGGTGTAGTGCAAGGTGTTCTTATTCCTGATAGGGGGTGGAACAAGATGGGATTGAAGGTCCTTTGCAGCCCATGACTCCCATGATTTGTTACTCTCTGTGCAGCGTGGCTGTCCCAGCACACAGCACACAGCAATCCCTGGATCCCATGCCCGAGGTCACTGCCCAGGGAATAGACTTCAGGTATCCCAGAAGGAATTAATGGTGGATTTGGCTTTGTAGCTGGATAAGGCAGATGGTTGCAAGCAGCTTAGTATGGACTTAAAAGCTCCCGTGAGGCAGCGGGCAAAGCCAGGGATCCTGTCCTTTGCAGGCTCCAACACGTACGAGGAGGCAGCTGCCTACATCCAGTGCCAGTTCGAGGATCTGAACCGGAGGAAGGACACCAAGGAGATCTACACCCACTTCACCTGCGCCACCGACACCAAGAACGTCCAGTTCGTCTTCGACGCCGTCACCGACGTCATCATCAAAAACAACCTCAAGGAGTGTGGGCTCTACTGAGAGGTAAATCCAGCTCGGGGTGTCCTGCCAGGGAAAGGCTCTCTCTGCTCCCTTCTACATTCCTGGTTTCCTTCCCAGTGTTTCTGCCTGGTGAGCCCCAGCCTCTTGCTGCCTCGTGGGGACAGCGACGAGCATGACCCAGGAGCAGAGAACATGTGGAATCCTGGAATTCTTTAGCACAATCTTCTGTCTTAGGGACCTTTTATTGCTGTGGGATGTGGAATTAGGGCACAGTGAAGCCACGTAGTGGGAGTAGATCCTCCTGGCATCGTTGGACGGCGTGGTCTCCGGGATGTGCGGTGGATTCCAGCTGGATTCCAGACCTTGGATATGTAGCTTTCTCTCTTCCTTTGGTTATCAAGCCACCACTAGTCTGTTTTTAAGGTTATTTTTTTTTTTTTTCCATCGAGAAAACTATAACTTTACTAAACTTTATTTCTTTATTTGCAAACCTTGTTTTAAAAATAATAATAATTAAAAAAGCAACAAAAAAAAATCACTTAACTATGCACATGTGAGCAGATCCTGCAGAAAATATTCCTCTTAGCAGGAATTCCTTGTTTTTAACACTTGCTATGGCCAGGATTTAATATTTCTGCAGCTACTAAGGGATCCTTAGACCTTCAGCTTTTTTTCCATGTGTGATTTGTTACCATCCTGCCCCCCCCAGGCTTTGGGAAAGGCTCCTGCAGCAGAAGGAGGGTTTAGGTTATGTTGGGGGTTTGAGCCCAGTTTTATGCCAGTATGGGAAGGGATTTGTGCTCAGCATAATCCTAGCTCAGTGGGGAGAGGAGCTGAGCCCTCGCTGGGGGGAAAACTGCTGCTTCCCAGGTCCCAAATCACTGATTCCTGTGCATTTTTTGGGATGAAAACGGTGGATTATTCTGTGCTGCCTTTCCCATGGCCCTCCCTGCCCAGCCCTGTCCTGAGCATGCCTTTACTTTGTCTGTGTGGTGCCAAATCCCTGTTTCCCTCTAGTGCCATCCCTAACCAGTCCTACATTCCTTTGCTGATCCATGATTGCATCCAGACTCCTCCCAGTTTGTCATGTGTACAGTTGGATCTGTTAGACTTGTTGGCAGTATTAAAATGGTGAGTAAAGACTGTAGCCTTTTCTCCACTTTATTCTTCCTTTTTCCAGGAGTGTTCCCAGCTCTTGTGCTTTGCTGGAGAAGGAAAGGAAGAGCTTTGATGGGAACTGGGTGGAATTATCTGGACAGGGAGGTTCCTCGTGCTTTATCACCACTGTTGGTGCTGTGCTGCTCTCAAACACTTGAATTGTGCTGGCACAATTGGAACATGCCAGGAATCCCCTTGCCCATGGGATTATTGGCAGGTGGATAATTACTGCTTATTTATGGCCCAAATCTCACTGGCTGCTGTGACCCCCCCCATGGGAATTCTGCCCTGGGCACTTCTGGGATGGAAGTGGGACTGTTCTGAGAACACTTGCTTAGAAATCAAGGATAAATTCCTCAGGGGGGCTCGTGCCTGCTGGCAGGGGGAGCCCTGAGGGAGATTCCCTGTCCTGGAATCTTTTCCAAGCTGTCTGGAGCTGTGTGTGCTTGACAATTCCATTCCAGCCATCCTACATGGGAGAACTCATCCTTTAAACTCATCCAGGAGCTTCATCTCATGCAGGGGTGCTGCCCAGGAAGTTTTTTTGGGATGGGGACCCCCATCCCACCCTCCCAGGAGCCCAGCAGTGGCCATAGGGTGATCCAGGTGAGATCCAGAGATCCATACACCCCCAGAATGGATGCAAAGCAGGTGAAATATCCCTTGATCCAGGCTCTGGGACACAGGAATAGAGCAAAGTGGAAGTGGGAGAAAAGAAGAACATCCACGTCATGCATATTCCTTTATTGTGTTTTCCTACAGTTAAATGAAGCTGGATGGGAGATCTCTGCAGGAGACAGGGAGAGGATGGATACAGGGCTCATCTATGGATTATTTACAAACAGACAGAGCAAATGCAGCTCTAAGTAGCAGAATGAAAATCTTTCAAGTAACCATTTCCTCTTTATCCAGCCCATTCCTAGGCTGGAGTTGGGATTCCCTTCCCCAGTCCCTCCCACCTGAGAAATTCCCTCCATTTAGGGCCCAAAACAACCCCACAAAGCCCTGATTTGTCCTGCCCAAGGGCTGAGTTGGTTCCCAGGAGTGACTCAGAGGTAATGAAGCCTCCACCTTCCCCAGAAATTCCATCCTGGATTAATCCAGCTTCAATCCAAGGGCAGGAATGGGCTGCAGAGGGATGGGCAAGGGGGCAATGTCTATCCTACCTCCCAAATTCCCTCCATATTCCTATTCCTGGCTGTGCTCTCTGGTGTCAAACCTCCTGTAAAACGCTGAGAACAGGGGTTCTTCCTTGGAAAAAAAAAGAGGAAATGGCCATGAAAGGGAGCAGGAAGTTGAGCTTCAGCCCCTTCCTAGTTTGGGTTTGGAAGGAGGTGGATTTGGACAGGTCATAGAAAAAGTGGGAGCGAGTGACGTGTGGTGGGGGTTGGTTCTTCCTTTGGCTCTGCTCAGCAGAACGGTGAGATGGGAATGTTTTCTTCTTCTGGGAGGGAGGAGAGAGAACAGGGAGTTAAACACACCCAGGGGAGGGCTTAGAGGAGCATTTTTATGGAAACAAGGGAAAAACTCAGGTGAGGTTCAGTGATGTGTCACCTCATCCCAGGATGGAGCATCCCCCCCACACCTCCCCCTTTTCCAGGTGCCACCTTCTGGTGCCTCCTGCCTGCAAGGCTTGAGGACTTTTTTGTTGTTGTTTTGGTTTCTTTTTTAGCTTTTTCCTGCTTTTTTGTTAATATTCAAGGATAAGGGAAGCCACCAGAGGTTCCCTGAAAAGCAAAGTGCCAGAGCCAGTGGCTGGGAGCTGCTTGGAAAGGGAGGAGAAAGGATGAAATTCCTGAAATTCCTGCTGGTGCTCAGAATTAGTGCAAGAATTAGGGTGATAAACCCTAATTAAAGTTTTAGGATGAGCTAAAAGGCTGGGAGCAGCAGAGTCCACTGAGGCTGGGCAGGTGGAATTGCAACAGGAGAGGAATAAAATTATTCCCTTTAGCTCAGGTTGGAGGATTTGGGAATCTCTTTTCATCACTCCATGTGCAAGGGTGGGGATTGTCAGTCTGAGCCCACCCCACTGTGGGATGGGACTGAATCCCATGGGAGCTCAGCACAGGGATGTGACCACGTCCCTGGGCTAATGGGACCCTGCACTTCCCCCTCCCCACTGCTCCCAGTCCATCCTCCCTTCCCCTACTCCTAAGATTTCCAGGACTTGATGGGAAAACCGGGGGGACCTACATCCCACCACCCCACAAAGCAGGATGGAGCCGGCTCTGATCATCCCTGTCCCCCTCCCAGCCCTTTGTTGGGGAAGGGGCCAGCTCTGTTCATCCTAATCCTCATCCCCAGCTCTTTTGTTTTGGGATGGCACTGACTCTGTTCATCCTTATCTTCAGCCCCTTCCCCAAGCCTTTTTTGGGGGAGATGCAGCTGGTTCTGCTTTTCTTCATCCCCTTCTCCCTTCCCCAGCCCTTAATTTTGGGGATGGAGCTGGTTGTGATCATCCCCCTCCTTTTCCTTCCCCTTTTTTGGGGATGGAGCCAACGCTGCTCTTTTTCATCCCTCTCTTCCTTTCCCAGCCCTTTAAGGGAGGTATCCAGGTTTGATCATTTACATATCCTTCCCCAACCCTTTTTTGGGCTGGAGCCAACTCTAATCAGCTTTACCCCTTCCCCAGCCCTTTTTCTGGGCTGGAACTGGCTCTGCTCTTCCTCACCTCCCTCTCCTTCCCCAGTCTTTTCTGGGATGGAGCCAACTCTGATCGTTCTCCTCGCAGTCCCCTTCCCCAGCCCTTTTTCCAGAAGGATCCAGCTCGCATCATCTTTATCCTTCTCCCCTTTCTCAGCCCTTTTTGAGATGGAGCTGATATTTGATATTCATCATCCTCCTCTTCATCCCCCTTCCCTTTCCCAGCCCTTTTTGGGATGGAGCCAGCTCTGACCACCCTCCTCCCCTCTCCTCTCCCAGTTTTCTGGCTCCAGTCTCTCTCCCATACCTGGGTGCTCAGAAGAGGCCGCAGTCCTTGAGGTTCTCTTTGATGATCACGTCTGTGACGGCGTCGAAGACGAACTTGACGTTCTGCGTGTCTGTGGCACAGGTCATGTGGCTGTAGATCTCCTTCACGTCCTTCCTCATGTTGAGGTCCAGGAACTGGGTCTTGATGTAATTCCCTGCATCCTCAAACGTGTTTGGACCTGTGGAGGGAGGGAATGCTGCCGAGCTGCTCCCATGGGGGCGGGCGTCGGAGGAAGAGGAAAAGGGTGGAGTGCTGACCATGTGTAGCACAAAACTCCTTTTTACTCCATTTCTATTCTTCCAGATGCCTTCCTGAAGCCACATCTGTCCTCTCCTCAGCTCCAGCCTCCCAGGATTTGATTCACCACCCCACAGAGCAGGATGGAGCTGGTTCTGCTCATCCTCATCCCCTTCCCAGCCTTTTTTTGGGATGAAACCAGCTCTGATCCTCCTCATCCCCTTCCCAGCCTTTTTTTGGGATGAAACCAGCTCTGATCCTCCTCATCCCCTTCCCAGCCTTTTTTTGGGATAAAACCAGCTCTGATCCTCCTCATCCCCTTCCCCAGCCTTTTTTTGGGATAAAACCAGCTCTGCTCTTCCTCATCCCCTTCCCAGCCCTTTTTTGGGATAAAACCAGCTCTGATCCTCCTGATCCCCTTCCCTAGCCTTTTTTGGGGATAGAGCCTATTCTCATCATCTCTCTCCCCTTCTCTAGCCTTTTTTTTGGGATAGAACCAGTTCTCATCATCCCTATCTCCCCTTCCCCAGCCCTATCACAACACATCCCAAAACTGAGTTGCTGTGTCTTTGCTGGGACCACAGAACTGCTTGGCCCTGGTTTGGGGGGTCTTGATGAGGAGGGGTAAGGCTGAGAAGGGTCTGGACTCACCATCATACTCGGGGAAGCAGATGCTGAGATGGACTTTCTTGATCTTTTCCTCAAAAAGGTCTTTCTTGTTGAGGAAGAGGATGATGGAGGTGGCAGCAAAGAATTTGTGGTTGCATATACTGTTGAATAGGTGCAGGGATTCATGCATCCGGTTCTGCAGGGAAGTGGATGGTCATGGATTCGCCCCCCCTTTGGGCCACTGCAGCCCACCCCCAAGCCCCCATTCCCAAGAAAAAAGCTTTTCCCTGTTTGCTGCAGCAGCAGCTGGTCCTGCTCCCTGCCCAGTCCCTCCTGCCCACCCAAAATCACAGATAAATCCAGCTGATGCTCAGGGTAGGCACTGGTTCCAGTCCTTCCTGGGATTGTCAGAAATGAAGGATTGCGGTGATTTTACTGGGAAAATTATCCATGGAAACCTCGCAGCCTGCAAGGAGGGTGCTCAGTGGGCACCATTCCAATCACCAGGGGGATGCTTGTGTTGGACCATGGCTTCTGGCTGTTATCCACAGCTTCAGGAAGGAGCTGAGAAAAGGAAAACTCCAGTTTTAGAGCAGATGTTGAGTTGTTAGTTTGTTGCTGGGTCATCCTGAGGGGATGAGGATCCATCTAGGCAGAGCCAAGTCCAGTGGGGGGTTTTTCTTGAAATAAGGGGGATCCTCCATCTTTGTGGGCAGTAGGTGGGTTCTCCAGGGATGGTTTCCCTCATCCACCTTCCCATCACAGCAACTTTTCTGTATGCAGAGCACTGGCTCTGCCCAAATCCTGCCCTGTCCAGTGCTGGGTGAGGATTGCAGCCTCTCCCAAGGGCTCCCATGGGAAGGATGCTCTCCTGCACGTGTCTGAGAAAAGGCTGCAAGCTCCTGCTTGGCCATGGCAGGGCCCAGGGATGGCAGATTCCAACCCTCATCCAGCTTTAGGAGAAGGTATTTGGATCCCAAGGAGCAGCCATGGGACCTGGAGGAGATGCCAGGGAAGAAGCCGCTCCTGCTCTTCTTGTGTTCACCCCTTATCTCTTCTTCAAAGAAAAACCCATTATGGAGCTTCCATGTTCCTCCTCTCTGGGCCTGTGCCCTCCGAGCTGCTTTCTCAGGGCTCTGCTGGTGCATCCTTCACTGGACACACTTGGATCATGTCCTTGTGCCCCCAGACTGGGAGGGTGGGAGCTGCCTCTCCCTACCCCCTCTGCTCACCTCAGAGGGCACAGTGAGGCACAAGGTGCCTCAGGACCAGATTTTCCTTTATCCCAGTGGGTTCCTGGGTCTTCTTGCCCTTCCCTTTGGCTTTGTTCCAGTTGACTGGCTCTATGGCCATTCTCCAGTGGCTCTCAGGATCTGCTCAGGAGCACTTGGGGGTTTCCTCGTAGGCAGACCCATGGATTCATGGCCCACAAGGAAGTGCAAACACCTTTACTGGCTGCAACTGCGTGGGAACCAGCTCCATCTGCATCTCCCACACCTTTCCTGGATCACCCCGAGCATCTGACAGTGCAGTGCTGTTCCTCCCTCCTCAGAGCTCCCTGTTCCTGTCCCCCTTGGCTCCCAGTGCCTCCAGGACCCCAACCCACCACTTCGTCATCCTCCACCAGCACCATGTCATAGGCGCTCAGGGCCCCGCAGAAGATGATGCAGGTCACGCCCTCGAAGCAGTGGATCCACTTCTTCCTCTCTGAGCGCTGCCCTCCCACATCGAACATCCTGGGGAGGGGACAAGGATGAGGGACACACACACACCTGGTCCTGACACCCCCCCTGTGACAGTCCCAGTGTGCCCATCCTTGGGGGGGACAGGAATCACTGTCCATGGCAGGGCATTGGTGGTCCCTTGAGTCCCCTCAGGGTGATCCCAAAATCCCTCCCCACCATCAGGGCTGGGGGATCGTGGAGGAGTGGTCATGGAGGTGGGGGAGGCTCCCACAAACCTGAAATTCAGGTCTTTGACAGAGAACTTGGTCTCGATGATCCCTGTGGTCTTCACTCGGGATCGCAGCACATCCTGCTCATTGGGGAGGTAGTTGGGGGCTGTGATCCTGTCCAGCTGGTTCAGGTAACTGGGGGGACAGGAAGGGACGTGACCTGCTGCCAAGGGGTGGCCCATGTCTCCCCCTTCCCCCGGATTTTTGGGGATGGTTGTGGGGCTGAGCTCTGCCGATCACTGGGACTCCAGGGCAGTGACATCCCTGGGGGAGCTGAGGGACATCAAGGCTGGTGGGGCTGCAGGTCAGCGGCACATGGGATGGGGCTGGCACCAGTGGGATGGAGGATGCAGGACAGCACTGATGGAATGGAGGACAGCAGCAGTGGGATGGAGGATGGGGCTGGTGTGATGGAGGATGACACTGGTGGGACTGGGGAATGGTACTGGTAGGATTGATGATGGGATGAAGAACGGCAGGCTCGGGGTATTCCCAGGAGCAGGGAGGAGATGGATGTTGCCAGGCTGGGTTAGAAGCAGCCATGAGCTGCCAGGGGCAGTCCCTGTTGTGCCCTCCATGTCCCCACTCACTACGCAGCTGAGTCGTTGAGCTGATACTCGGCAGCACGGTCAAAACACGCCTGAACCCCCCCATCCTTCCACAGCTTCTTGATGCAGGTGACCAGCTCGGGGGGCATCGTGCCCTCCTCGATGGAGTCAGCCAGGTTGAAGAGCAGCCGGCCTTCGTCCTGCGAGAGGGACCTTCGTCACCAACCCTCCCGTGGCCCCTGTCCCCCCCAAAGCGCTCTCAGGACTGGTGGGACAACACGGGGCTGCTGTGGGCCCTGGTTCCAGGGGCTGCCCTGGCCCCACGTCATGGGGTTTGGGGGGACAGGGACACGTCCCCCCCCGACTGACCGCACAGGAGGACTCGGCATAGTCGATGCCCAGCGTGGACATGGCGCGGATGATGGCCAGGATGGACTGGAGGATGTTCCCATAGATGATGGACTTGAACTCCATGCACTCCTCCTCTGTGTAACCGTCCTGGTGGATGATCCTGGCAGGCACAGTGGCCTCAGCGCCAAGCCAGCACATCCCCTCTGGGGTGGGAATCACCACCCCACAATGGGCACCACCAGGTGACAGGGGGGTGACTGGAGGTCCAGCCACCCCGTGTCCAGGAACTGGTGGCTCATCCTGGTGGTTTCCCCCTCCCCAGTCTGGCTCAGGCCATACTCACTTCATTTGCTTCACGATGGTGCTCTTCCCTGACTCTCCAGCCCCTGGAAAAGGGTGGGAGTGACACCTTAGTGCCCATCAAGGCCTGATGCCACAGTGATGGGCACCCCATGGGGACCAAAGCCACTGTCCCTCACCCATCCCCTGCCTAGACACCCCAGCCTGGCCTCTTCTCACCACCACCATCGTCCCCACACTCCTGTCACCCCTTGCACCCTGTGTGGGACCACAGCTCTGGGACCCCAGGATGGTGGGAACCTCCTGGGTGCAGGTGCCCCAGGTCCCACACCTCCCGCCCACCGTGGGCAGTGCCCAGCGATGCCTTCGGGGCCCTAAGCTGCTTAGGGGAGCACAGGAAGCTGCTTAGAATTAGGATGTTAATCGCCTTGACCCCAGCCCCCCCACCTGGATAAGGCCCCACTGCTCGCCGCTGCCCCAGGGAGTCACCTTCCTGCCCCACAGGGTCACCCCCTTGCCCCGTGGGGTGTGGAGGGACCCCCAAAGAGATGGTTCCTGCAGGTTTTGGGGTGCTGGTGGCAGGAGCTCCCGAGGCTCTCGCTGACCCCCCTGAGATGTGGCGCATCCTCGGTGGGACCCAGTATCTTGGTCGCTTTCCCACATCTCCCTACTGTCCCCTTCGTGCCTGCCATCCCTAAGAGCCAGTGTCACCTCTAGCCCTTCCCAGGGATAACCCTGGGGACGTTCTGGTGGTGAGACATCCTCTCCAGGCTGATGGCAGCTTGTCCGAGGGGTACCAGGGACAGGGCAGGAGGGGCCCAGGGGTCATGGGTTCCCTGTCCCCCTCCCCATCCCCACATCCCCTCAGCCTCAATGGGGTGGAAACACAGGGACATCTCCAGGGGACATTCCCTCCAGCCTTACCAAGCAGCAGCAACTTGACCGTCTTGGCCTCCTTATCCGCATCCTCCTGGAGCTTCTTCTCCAGCTCCTTGGACCTCTTGGCCATCTCCTTGTCCTCAGCACTGGCCCCGCTCCCCATGGCTTCGTTCTCCTCCTCCAATAACTCCACAATCTCGTCTAGGTCCCCAGGCTTTTCCAGCTCTTCAAAGAGATAACAGGCACACCTCGGAGACGAGGTGGGCACAAGAGGATGAAGCAGAAATTTCAAAAAAGACGAGGCAGGTACCCCACACCCTGATGTTGGGGTGCCCCAAGCTGGCAGCACTCTTTGGTGGGTCCTCGCTGCTGGCTGCCCCCCGCTCTCTCCCTTAATTCCCCATGGATAACCTGATTTTTTTTGACCGTGGGATTTGGGGACTTTTTATCTTGCCATGTGACCCAGGAAATCCAATTAGCCCAAGATGGCAAAGATTAGGGCTCAGGGAGAAAAAAAAAGACGGAGCATCTCAGGGAGGTGGGCAGGGGGCTTTACATAAGGGGGGGCATCAGCGTGACACCCCCTGCCCGTGGGGATTGGTCCCCTGAGGTGACTTGGTAACGGGATCATTTTGGGGCTCCCTTCTGTCTGTGGGCTGTGATCCCACTTTTGGGGAACCACTGAGGATGGGATCAGCACCTGGTTGTGTCCCCTGCCCCTGGGTGCTCCGGAGCGGTGGCAGGGGACTGGGTGGTGACAGGGGGACAGGGTGGTGGCAGGGGGGTGATGGCAGGGGACGGTGGCACTGGGGGATTCCTCCTGCAGGGAAAAGGGAGCTAATTACCCCCGGGGGTGGGCAACGAGGCCCCCTAATCCTGCCCCGCTGGGCGCCGCCCTCCCGCTGCCTAAGCTCTTTAATGGGATCGTGGCTCAGCCTTCCTCCTCCTCCTCCTCCCAGCCCATCCCCCAGCCCAGCAGCCCCCCCAAAACCTGGAGGACAGGTGGGTGCCTCCCCCTTTCTCCTACGAGGCTGGTTTCAGGTGGGCACTTCAGGGGGAGCCCCCCGCCCCAGGATGGGCTTTGGGACTCCCAGAACTGCTGCAGGTCCCCGATGTTTGGCTTTAAGGTGCCCCAAATCCCTGCACTTCACAGGGCCACCGGGGGCTCCATGTCGCCGCACCGGTGTCCCCACGTCCCACCGGGCGCATGTCCTGCCAGCGCCGCTGCTTGGGGACACTCTGTTCCCGCTGTCCCCGCGGACACAAAGCTCTTTCTGAGCCACTAATGAACTCGGCGCTAATGAGGGGGGTCCAATTAAAATACCAGACGCCACCCCCCACTCCCCGCAGTGTGCGGACAGTGCTGGGCAGGGGACATGACTCAGGCTGGGGGTCCCCGCTGTCCCACGTGGCTGTCGTGCCCTCCCAGCCTGGCACAGCGGTGGCCCTGGTGGGTGGTGTCACTTCACTGTCCATTCACCCCCTCGACAAGGGGTGGGGGGCACAGAAAGGGGGGGGGTGGGTGACATTCCCTCCGCTCTAACAGCTGCTAAAAATATCCCCCCGCGCCAGTGGCAGATTAGGGGACACTCGGGGCGCTCGGAGGGGACACAGCCCGACAGCCACCCAGAGCTACCCCGGCACCGGGAGCCCCGGCCCAGGTAGGGATATGGGGAGACGGAGGCAAGGGAAAGGTGGCACCCCCGGCACCCCCACAGCCGGGCTCTGCTTCTGGGTGGCCCCCAGTTTGGCTGGGGGGTGAGTTGGGGGACTTGGAGGGGCAGGGGCTCCATGGGGACGTTCCTAGGGGAGCTCAGGGCAGCAGGGTCTGAGCGGGGGGAGTGCTGGTGACAGGGTAGGGAGTCCTTCTTTTGGGGTGCGGCAGGGGGGAATCATCATCGTGGAGGAGGTGATGCCCCATTTTGGGGGGTATTCGCTGATTTCGGGGGTACGCGGTGCCTTTGGGGGTACAGTGTTAAACGGGGGTGGGACTGTTTGTGTCGGGAGTGCGGCGCCAGCCCTGGGGAGGGGGATGCCCATCCTGGGGGTGACGGTGCCCGTCGGGGGGGCACACGGAGTCCCACTGGGACCGGGCCAGTCTCTGGATGGGGAAGAACGACACCCTGTGTTTTTGGGGAGCAATGCCTGTTCGGGGATGGGCAGTGTCCATATTGAGGGGGCATCATGTCCACCTGGCGGGGGGAATGACCGTATTTTGGAAGCATCGCTGTCACTTTGGGGGATCCAATCCCTTCTCTCGCGGGGTACGATACCTGCTTGTGGGGGGACATTAGGGCTGAAGCCGGGGGGTGACTGTCCCCGAGGAGGGGCTTAGGGCTGTCCCGGGGGGTCCCCGACTGTCTGGGGGTGTCACGGGTGCTCCCACGGAGGTACGGAGCTGCCTGGGGGTGGCTGTCACGGCTGTGCCGGGCGGGGGGGTACACGTCCATCCCGGGGGTGTCACGGCTGTCCCGGGTGTCACGTCCATCCCGGGGGTGTCACAGCTGTCCGGGGATCACGGCTGACCCCACACGGGTACAGGGCGCTCCTCCGGGGGGTGTCACGTTTGTCCGGGGTGGGGGGATCACGGCTGTCCCGGGGATGTCCCAGCCCCGCACCCCCGTAGCTCACAGCTCCATCCCGCGTCTTGCCCCCCCCACCCTTCAGCGCCGCAGCCACCTCCTTCCTCCTCCTCCTCCTCCTCGCCACATCCTCCGCCCGCCCCATCCTCTTCCTCGTCCCGGTTTCCGGCCGGGCCCCGCCGGGGACTTTGGTCCATTCCCGGGTTCCTGCATCAATCATCAACCAGGGGAGGGAGCGGCCGCTGCGGCCCCGCCGCCGTAAGAGTCCCCCGGGAGCCCCCCACCACCGCCCGCCCCCATCATCATCACCACCACCATCATCACCATCAGCATCCACCCCTCCGCCCCTCCCCGACCCCCCCGGAGCCGCCATGTCCTCTGTCCCCCCGGCCAAGTGTCCCTTCAAGAAGCGGGGTAGCCTGCAGACCCCCAGCCCCGCAGGTGAGACCTCCCCCCCCCCCAGTACCCCCCACCCTCCCGACAGCCACGGGGACTCCCAGGTCACGCCCAGCGCGGGGGGGACGCGATGCTGCCAGAGAGGGGATCAGTTTTGGCGGGGGTGGGAAATGCCACGTAGGTGCTTAGAGGGTTTTTGGTGGGAGGGGAGCCCTGCGCCATGTCCCGGCAGCGGGAGGGTGGCAGCGGCCTTGGGGGTCCTGTGTGCCCCCCCGTCAGCGCCTCGGTGGCGCAGTGAGAGCGGAGGAAGAGGAGGAGGAAGGAGGGGGAGCGCTGAGGGATGCGGGGGCCGGTGTGGAGGGGCCGGGGGGCTCCGCAGTGGCCGATCTCGGGTGGCACGGGGCGGGCTGCTGGCTCGGGGTGGGCAGGGTGGCACTTTGTGGCTGGCAGCTGGCTGGCACCGGTGAGAGAGGGTCTCGGGGTGTCACTGGGGCTGCTCCCACACGTGGGTGGCACACGTGTGTTCCGGGTGGGTGGCAAATGGTGGCGGTGGCACAGGGTGATGGTGGTGGCACAGGGTGATGGTGGCACTCTGGGGTGATTGATGATGGTGACATGCTGGGTGAGGTGCCACTTCGGGGTTGTCACCTGGCTGGTACTTCTATGGGGGTCTAGGGGCGTCACCGGGGCTGCTCCTGACTCTGGTGACTCACATGTGCCCTGGGTGGGTGGCACAGGGTGTCCTGGATGGTGGCATAGGGCGGGCGAGGTGGCACCTTGGGGTTGTCATGTGTCTGGCACCCTTGTGGTGGTGTTGGAGGGCCAGCAGCGCTGCCACCTGTCACACATGTCGGTGGCACAGGATATGTCCCGAGGGCACAGGGCCAGGAGAGGCACCACCAGCACATCCCGATGACACCAGCGCCATCCCTGCCCTGGGTGACACCAGCCCAGCCCCTCCCATTCCCATTGGGGTGATGCAGGGAGCAAATGGGGGTCAGGACACCTGGATCTTCCCCGGGCTATGCTGGGTGGAAGGGCTCTTACTGGTGGACCCAGTTTAACCAGTAGGGCCTGATTTCCAGTGTCCCCTCAGGCAGGTCTGTGCTGGGTTTGGGGTTGCAGAGGACGGTGTTGGCATTGGGGGGTGGGGGTGGCACTGGGCATCCCCCAGCCCGATGGCCCCAGTGCTATGGGAGCAGGGGGTGCTCTGGGGGCACGGGGCAATGGGGACGATGTTGCCTCCCCTCCCTCCCAGTGTGGGATTTGCCCCCCTGTGATGGAAAGGATGGGATGGGGGGCAGGGAGGCAGCAGTGCCAGGGGGAGTGGACCCCAGTGTTGTGCCTCCCATGCCATGGGGGTCCTGCAGCCCAGCCCTGAGCCCCTCATTCGCTGGTGGCAGCCAGCCCTCCCAGTGCCCCAGGGGGATTAGGGAGGGGGGTCCCTCTTGCCCTTGAACTGCCTCAGTTTCCCCATCACTCCCATTGGGAAGAGCATCCCAGTTCCATGGTGGGGTGGGGGAGCTGTGGAGGGGCTGATTAACCCCTTCCTGCCTGGGTGGGGGTCCAGACACCCCCAGCTGATGTTGTCCTACTCCTTGCAGAGCTGCGGGGGGGGCCAGGGGCCCGACCCCTACAGTCAGCCTGGTCCCTACCCGGGACCCCCCATTGCTTGAAGCATTTCCCAGTGGATCTGCGTACTTCCATGGATGGCAAATACAAGGAGATCGCTGAGGTGGGTCTGGGGCACCAAATTCACCAGGTCTGGGGGGTGAGTGTATGTTGGGTCTTCCATCCATCCTTCCCACTCCTATCCTCCCCAAACCCTCCTCCCTTCCCACTTTTTTAGCTCTGAGTCTGGGAATCCCTGTGAGCCTTTGTCTCCCAACCCAGGGAGTTGGGGCTAGGCACAGCTCCTGGCAGGGCTGAGGCTGCACCCAGTTCCTGGGTGCTCTGGGCAAAGCTCATGGCAGGGCTGCTCTGGGCACAGCTCATGGCAGGGCTGGTCTGGGCACAGCTCCTGGCAGGGCTGAGGCTGTACCCAGCTCATGGCAGGGCTGCTCTGGGCACAGCTCATGGCAGGGCTGCTCTGGGCACAGCTCCTGGCAGGGCTGAGGCTGTACCCAGCTCATGGCAGGGCTGCTCTGGGCACAGCTCATGGCAGGGCTGCTCTGGGCACAGCTCCGGGCAGGGCTGCTCTGGGCACAGCTCCTGGCAGGGCTGAGGCTGTACCCAGCTCATGGCAGGGCTGCTCTGGGCACAGCTCCGGGCAGGGCTGCTCTGGGCACAGCTCATGGCAGGGCTGCTCTGGGCACAGCTCCGGGCAGGGCTGCTCTGGGCACAGCTCATGGCAGGGCTGCTCTGGGCACAGCTCCGGGCAGGGCTGCTCTGGGCACAGCTCATGGCAGGGCTGCTCTGGGCACAGCTCCGGGCAGGGCTGCTCTGGGCACAGCTCCGGGCAGGGCTGAGGCTGTACCCAGCTCATGGCAGGGCTGCTCTGGGCACAGCTCCGGGCAGGGCTGCTCTGGGCACAGCTCCGGGCAGGGCTGCTCTGGGCACAGCTCATGGCAGGGCTGCTCTGGGCAGGAGCTGTTTTGCCGCTCGCTGGCTGAGAACGAGATGAGGACAGCTCCGTATGAGTTCCCAGAGGAGAGCCCCATCGAGCAGCTGGAGGAGCGGCGCCAGCGCCTGGAGCGCCAGATCAGCCAGGACGTCAAGTAAGCCTGGGGGGTTCCCCCATATCCCCCCAAATCGCTGGAAGGGAGCCGTGCACGGGGCCAGGCCACCTCCCTGCCACAAGAAGCTGTCTCTGTGCCAGCTCTGTGTCCCCTCTCCCGTGGGTGTCGCACTTGGTGTCCCCTTTGCAGTGAGTTTTTGGCTGGTTTCTGTCTGGTTTCTGTTGTTTCGGCATTAACGGGGTGTTTTCTCTCCCCGGCCCTCCCATTTCTCTCCCCCTCGTCCCCCCGGCTGTCCCCTCCCCCTCCACCGCCGCCTCCTTGTCCCCAGACTTGAGCCCGACATTTTGCTCAGAGCCAAACAGGACTTCCTGAAAATTGACAGTGCTGCGGACTTACAGTGAGTGTCCGGCTCGGTGTCACCGGCCGGGGCCACGGGGGGGATCGGGGACCCACCTGGCCCCGCTCTGACCCAGCACACCCAAGCATGGAGCCAAGAGGTCCCTCCCAGCCACTCTCGCTGACACTGAAGGAGTCAATGCACCTGGGGAGGGGGTTGGGGTGAGCTGGGGGTCCCAGCTCTGCTGCTGGCACAGGACCCCTGTCCTGGCCCTGTCTTCCCCTGGATGGGGGATCTGACGCTGTGTGTCCCCCTCCCTCCTGTCTCCGCTTGGGAGTTGTCTCTGTCATGAGTTTTTTTTGTTCTTTGTGCCCCCTCTCTCCCCCTCACTTTTCATTGTGCTCATCAGGGCTGGGGGATGTGTTTTGGGAAGGGGGACGATGCCACCACCAAAGAGGACGCAGGTGGCACAGCTGCCACAACCTTGTGGTGGCGTCCCTGGGGACAACGTCACCATCCTGCCAGCCCCAGGTGGGGCTCATGCTGCTCTTGGGGTACATGGGAATAGGGAAGACCTGTCATTGTCCCATTGGCCGCGTCTGTACCCACAGGCTCTTCAAGGAGCACAATGACAGCCTGGTGGATCATGTCCCCAAGGAGCGGGAGGCACTGTTGGAGCGAGAATTCCAGCGGGTGACCATCTCTGGGGAGGAGAAATGTGGGGTGAGCCTCCCCCTGACCCCCCTGGAACCCAGCCAAAGGTCTCCAGGCTGCCAACCGCAGCTTGGGGGGTGGTTTTTGTTTGGTGTCCCCTCTCCAGGTGCCCTTCACTGACCTGCTGGATGCAGCCAAGAGCGTGGTGAAGGCGCTGTTTGTGCGGGAGAAGTACATGGGGCTGTCCCTGCAGAGCTTCTGCAAGACCACGGCCCGGTACCTGCAGGAGCTCTCCGAGAAGCCCCTGGAGACCCACGGCTACGAGGAGGTGCCCGAGACCCCCGTGGCCGCTGGTGAGCTCGGTGTGGGAGGCGTCTCAGCACTGGGCTGGAGCGCTGGAGGAGCTTTTGGGGTGATGTTGGGTGTTTCCTGGCCGCAGATGCCCCCGTGCACCCCCCGTTTGCCGAGCAGCACCCCTATGAGATGTGGGACCCCCAGAAGATGCCGGCGGACCTGGGCTTCGGGCTGAAGATGGTGGATGGTGTCGTGCATGTCTACACCAAGCAGGACATCACTGACAAGTCAGTTTTGTAAGGGAGAGGGTCCTACTCATTGGGGTGATGAGTTTTTTGGGGGTCTGTGTCACCCCCACATGTGTCCCCCCTAGGAGCACGGAGCTGGACCTGCCATATCCTGACCTGCAGGAGTTCATCGCCGACATGAATTTCCTCATGGCTTTGATCATCAATGGGCCCATGTAAGGGGAAGGGTCCCACGGGAGGGTCCTACACTGGGGGGTAACCCATGATGGGGGGTGTGACAGAGCCCTGGGGACCGCCCCAAGGACATGGCAGTGACTCTGGCACACGGTGCTGGTGCAGCTCCCACATCCACCCTCACCTGTGTCCAAGAGTCCATGTTCCCACATCTGTGGGGACACCAGCCTTTTGGGGCCAGATGTTCTGCTTCCTCACCCCCAAACTGAGCCCCTCTTCCCTGTTTTGGGCAGCAAATCTTTCTGCTACCGCCGGCTGCAGTATCTGAGCAACAAGTTCCAGATGCATGTGCTGCTCAATGAGATGAAGGAGTTGGCAGCCCAGAAGAAAGTGCCCCACCGTGACTTTTACAACATCCGCAAGGTACCTGCGGATCCTGAGCTAGTCCCGGGTGCTGGGGGGTTCGTGGCTTGACTGGGGAGTTCCTGGAGGTCTCAGGGCTGAGCATCACCCCCCTGGTGCAGGTGGACACCCACATCCATGCCTCGTCCTGCATGAACCAGAAGCATCTCCTGCGCTTCATCAAGCGGGCAATGAAGAAGCACCTGGATGAAATTGTCCACGTGGAGAAGGGGAAGGAGCAGACGCTCAAGGAGGTGTTTGAGACCATGAACCTCACAGCCTACGACCTGAGCGTGGACACACTGGATGTCCATGCGGTATGGGAGGCTCCCAAACCCTGGGGATGAGCAGAGCCCCCAGCCCATCCTTGGTTGGGGTGCGGGATCTTCTCCAGGGGGTTTTCCCAGGGCATGGGGGGTTGCTGGGGGCTGTGGATGGGGGTGGGGTGGGTGCTGAGGGATCCCAGGTCACACCTGTCCCACGTTCAGGACCGCAACACCTTCCACCGCTTCGACAAGTTCAACGCCAAGTACAACCCCATCGGGGAGTCCATCCTGCGGGAGATCTTCATCAAGACAGACAACCGTGTCTCGGGGAAGTACTTTGCCCACATCATCAAGGTGAGCCACTTCCCCTCCTCGTGGTGGCTGTGCAACCCATGTCCCCTTCCCGGTGGCCAAGCAGTGACAGTTGTCACTTGTCCCTTCCCGTCAGGAGGTGATGGCAGACCTGGAGGAGAGCAAGTACCAGAATGCAGAGCTGCGTCTGTCGATCTACGGCCGCTCCCGGGATGAGTGGGACAAGCTGGCCCGCTGGGCCGTCAGCCACCGCGTCCACTCCAACAACGTCCGCTGGCTCGTGCAAGTGCCCCGGCTCTTGTGAGTGAAGGGGGATAGGAACCCTCTGTTGGGCTGGGGAGACCCAGGCCTCGCCACTGCTGGCTGGGATGGCGTGGGAAGAGGGAGAGCCAGCTCTGAGTGGGGTCCCTTCCCTGCAGTGACATCTACCGGACAAAGAAGCAGTTGGCCAACTTCCAGGAGATGCTGGAGAATATCTTCCTGCCGCTCTACGAGGCCACGATCCACCCAGCCCAGCACCCAGAGCTGCACCTCTTCCTGGAGCATGTGAGTGCTGCTCCTGCTCCTGGGGACACCCCAACCCAAACCCAGCAGGAGCGAGGGGTGACATCCCACCCTGGGGCTGTCTCTCCTGCAGGTGGATGGCTTTGACAGCGTGGATGATGAATCCAAACCAGAGCATCACATCTTCAACCTGGATAGCCCTTTGCCAGGCAACTGGGTGGAGGAGGACAACCCACCCTACTCCTACTACCTGTACTACATGTATGCCAACATGACAGTGCTCAACCACCTCCGACGGTAAGGAGAGCCCTGGCCTGGAGCCCGTGCCCCTCAGGAGGTTCTGGGGAGGTCACAGTGTGATGGTGACAGTCAAACACTCATTGCAGGAAGAGGGGCTTCCACACCTTTGTCCTGCGCCCTCACTGTGGCGAGGCCGGTCCAATCCATCACCTCGTGTCGGGGTTCATGGTCTCAGAGAACATCTCCCATGGGTTGTTGCTGCGCAAGGTGAGTGGGGAGGGGGTGCCTGGGGGGGCTGGGGGTGTGGTGGGACCCCCCTCACTCACCCTGCTGTGCCCCACAGGCCCCTGTGCTGCAGTACCTGTACTACCTGGCACAGATTGGCATTGCCATGTCCCCGCTGAGCAACAACAGCCTCTTCCTGAGCTACCACCGCAACCCCCTGCCCGAGTACCTCTCACGGGGACTCATGGTCTCCCTCTCCACTGATGATCCCCTCCAGTTCCACTTCACCAAGGTGACCATTTGGGGGGGCACAGCCAGTGACCCCCCCGAGAGGGGCTGTGGGTGGGCACGGGCTGGGTGGTGGGATGAGGTTGGCAGTGGGCTGGGATTGGTGCAATGTGGCTGGTGGTGAGATGGGGCCACTGGATGATGGACTCTGGAAGGTGCTGATGGTGTGGAGGGGATGGGAAGAGGTGAGGATGGGTGCCTGAGGCGTGTCTGTGGCGGGAGCTGAGGGGTGTCTGTCCCCAGGAGCCGCTGATGGAGGAATACAGCATTGCCACCCAGGTGTGGAAGCTCAGCTCCTGTGACATGTGTGAGCTGGCCCGGAACAGCGTCCTTATGAGCGGCTTCTCCCACAAGGTGAGGCCCATTCCCTCACTCCCAATTCTGCAGTTTGCCCTTTCCTAATTCCCGTTTACCCCCATTTCCCTATTCCTAATTCCCCCATTCCCCCATTTGCCCAATCCCTCCCCAGTTCCCATTTTCCTCCATTCCCCCATTCCCATCTCCAGTTTGCCCATTCCCATTCCCCCTCCATGGGCACTGGTAGCACTCAGAAGCACTGGGCAGCCACGGGACCCTCCCCCAATTCCCACAGGTGAAGAGCTACTGGCTGGGTCCCAACTACCTGAAGGAGGGTCCAGAGGGGAACGACATCCGCAGGACCAACGTTCCCGACATCCGTGTGAGCTATCGCTTCGAGACGCTGTGCCAGGAGCTGACACTCATCACACAGGCAGTGCAGAGCGCTGAGCTGGAGCCCATCCAGGAGGAGGACGTGCTCACCATCTCACTTGGCACCCACTGACCACCCAGATCCCCCCTGAGCCCCCCCAGGGCTCTGCCGCCGTCCCCCCACCCTCTACCTCCTGCCCTGGGAAGGGGCCGCTCCTGCTGCTGTCCTGGTGCCACCAGTGCCACTGCAGGGGATGGAGTCCTCTCCGTTTCATCTTGTTTTGGTCATTTTATGGGTGTTTTTTTTGTCTTTTTCTGTTGTTTTTAACTGGTGTCTCCTTGTTGGCTTGGGCCCTGCTGGGCTTGATGGCACGAGGAAGTGACACAGCCACAACGCCCTGGATTTACCTCCCAAGTTGAGGACGCAGTGACAAGTCCGGAGTCCTGGGTGCTGGTGTGGTGCCAGTGTGGGAGTCCCTGCCCAGCCCCACCCGGGTCCTGATGCTCTTTAACCCCGGTGCCCTCTCAGCCTGCTCTTCCACCCCGTGGGGACAACCAAAGGAACCCAGACCTGAGGTCTCTGCTGTCGGTGGGGACACAGTGGCCCAGAGGACAGGGGGATGGTGCTTGGTGGGGGATGCTCCATCCTCATCACCACAGGGAGGAAGGCAAGGGGTGGGATGGGGAATGTTTCATCCTCACCACCTCAGGGATGAAGGGAAAGGGGACCAGGTTACATGTGTCCCTGTCCCCAACACTCCCAGGAGATGTTTGTTTGTGGCCCAGATCGGGCTGGACCAGGCTTCTCCCATCCCGGTGGGGCATTACCCCCTTTCTCCCTGCAGTTTCTCATCCCAGTCCTGCTCATCTGCATCTGGAGCCGACGTTCCCGGGAAAACCTAATGGCGACTATAAAACAACAAACAAAAGTTTTGGAAAAACCCCATAACCGAGCATGAAAAATAAAAGTATTTAAGTAAAACACTTTGAAATTGAAGTGGGGAGAGGGAGGGAGCGCAGCCCCAGAGGGGAACTGAGGCACTGAAGGGGGTTGTGTGTCCCTTCACGGCTTGGGTTTGCGGGTCCCCGAGGTGCTGTGGGAGGGTCGGGGGCGGATCCCGAGCGGTGATGGCAGCTCCGGAGCTGGCGGGACGCCCGGTGGCACCCTGCCTGCCCCCGGCCTGCCCTCTGCCTGCCCCCGCTGACGCCAGAGGGAGGGGACGGGGGAGGGGACGGGGAGGGGACGTGGACGGTCCTGTCCCAGCCTGTACCAGTTCGTGTTGGCGCAGAGGCTCGTCCGGCTGTCACCATGGTGGTCACTCTGGGGTACTGGGACATCCGTGGGGTGAGTGGGATCGAGGGGTGGCAGTGGCACGCTGGGGACGGGGATGGGCGCGGGTGGGGGGGTGCTGGACGTTCCAGAGCGGTGTGGGGCTGCTGGGGGTCCCAGGGGTATGGGGGAGAGGTCCTGTGGGACTTTGGGGTGCCAAAAGTGGGTGCTGTGTCCCCCCAGCTAGCCCACGCAATCCGCCTGCTGCTGGAGTACACGGAGACGCCCTACCAGGAGCGCCAGTACCGCCCTGGCCCGGGTGAGAGGGGGGCAAGCGGGCTGTGACCCCCCCCAAATCCCCCCAGCCCCTGCCCCCACACCCCTCGTTCCTGCTGTGCCAGAAAACGGGGGGGGGGGAACGACACCCCACTTCGCAGCGTGTCCTTTTGCCCCCACCCACCCCCTTCCTGCCAGCTCGGGGTGTCACCTTTGTCTCTCCCCTTCCCCTGCCAGTTAAAGGACCTTGACCCCTCTGAGGGGCAGCGCTCTCCCTTATCTGACCCCGGTGTCCCGGGCGGGGTCAACGGCTGCCCCGGGACAGAGGGGGGACAACCCCCAATGTCCCCCCATTGCTGTGGGGTAGAGGGTCTGGGGGAGCCCCCCCCGTAATTTCTCTGCTTCCCCCAGCCCCTGACTATGACGCGAGCGACTGGACCAACGAGAAGGAGAAACTGGGGCTCGACTTTCCCAACGTAGGTGATGGGGAGGGTGTGGGAGGGAAGGGGGTGCGGGAAGGGGGTGCGGGGGTCACCGGGGCTGACTCCCCCCCCACACCCTCTCCCATAGCTCCCGTACCTCATCGATGGCCCCATCAAACTGACCCAGAGCAACGCGATCCTGCGCTACATCGCCCGCAAGCACAACTTGTGTGAGTGGGGGGCCCCAGCGCCCGGGGGGGTCCCCGGGGTGTTGTGGGGGGTGGGTTGACACCTCTCCACCCCATAGGTGGTGAGACGGAGGAGGAGAAGCAGCGTGTGGACATGCTGGAAAACCAGCTCATGGATTTGAGGATGAACTTCGCCCGAATCTGTTATGACCCTAACTTTGTGAGTACTCTCGTGGGGGTCATGATGGGGGGACAGATCCTCCCCAGATCCCAGGGTTGTCCCCCAACATGGGACAAGGGGGCCGAGCCATCAGGTGTGCGTTGGGGCACATCCCTTGCCTGGCTGCAGTCAGGGGGTGATGCCCCAGGGTTCTGGGGGGAGCAGCCCCCCCAAACTGTGCCCCCCCCGCCGTGCAGGAGAAGCTGAAGCCGGCGTACCTGGAGCAGCTGCCCAAGAAGCTGCAGGAGCTGTCGCGGTTCCTGGGCTCCCGGCCCTGGTTTGCAGGGCAGAAGGTAGGTGGGGGATGCTGGGGGGGTTTGGGGAGTCCCAGTGGGGGCTGACCCCCCTGCCCCTCTCCCAGATCACCTTCGTGGACTTCCTGGCGTACGACGTGCTGGACCAGCAGCGCATGTTCGTGCCTGAGTGTCCGGAGCTGAAGGGAAACCTGGCCCAGTTCCTGCAGCGCTTCGAGGTGAGCAGGGGCACGGCACAGCCCGGGGCCACCTCGGTACCATCTCCATCCCTGACACCTCAGGGGCCGTGTCCTTGTCCCATCCCAAGCCTCATCCTTAAATCCCCAGTGTTTCTGACTCCATCCCTATTCCCGTCACCTCTGTGACCCCATGCCTGACCCCTTGGTGTCCCAATCCCTGCCCCTTACAGCCCAGTGTCCCTATCACTGACACTCCAATGTCCCTGTCCCAATTCCTGACACCCCAGGGTCCATCTCTGTCCCCATCCCTGACCCCCTAGTGTTCCCATCCGTGTCCCCAACACTAGTGTCCCTGTGCCCACCCCTGTCCCAAGCACCCTGGTGTCCCTGTGCCCATCCCAGATATCCCAGTGTCCCCATCCCTGTCCCCAGCACCCTGGGGTGTCCTGGTGTCCCTGTGCCCATCCCAGATATCCCAGTGTCCCCATCCCTGTCCCCAGCACCCTGGGGTGTCCTGGTGTCCCTGTGCCCATCCCAGGCACCCCAGTGTCCCCATCCCTGACCCTGTGGTGTTCCTGTTCCCCCAGGCCCTGGACAAGGTCTCTGCCTACATGCGCTCCGGGCGCTTCATGAAAACCCCGATTTTCTGGCGCACAGCAAAGTGGTGCAACACCAAGGAGTGAGGGACTGAACCTCCGTGCCCCCCAAGTCACCCCCAGAACTCCCAATAAATCATGGGGGGCTCCCCCTTGTCCAGCAACTGTGTGGGGTGCACTGAGCTGCTGAGGAGCCGTGGTGGGAGCTGTGGGAACTCCTCATTTGTGGGGTCACCCCTGGGGGTGCTGTTGGATCCTCCTGGATCTCGGGGTGGGAGAAGCCATTTCCCCCTGCATCCCCAGGATAGGGGGACCCCCGTGGAGACTGTGGGGACCAAGGTGACCCCCCAGGATAGTGAGACCCCCTCCTGCAGCTTAGGGGATTGAGAAGGGGAACCCCGAGGAAGCCTGGGGGGGTGCCACAGAGGGACCCATGGCCCCCAGGATAACGGAGTTCCCCTGGGGTTTGGGGGGGCCACAGGGCTCCCAGGAAAAGGGGGAACCCATGCAATTTAAGGAGAGCCCCAGAATAAGGGGATCCCATGGAGCTTGTGGGGTTGCAGTGCCCCCAGAATAAAGTGGTCCCGTGGGGATAGATGGGGTGTGTCACAGAACCCCTAGGATAAGAAGGACCCCATGGAATTTCAGGGGTCACAAAGCCATGGGGATGGCGAGGGTCACAGAGCCCCCTGTTAAGGGGGGGGCCCCATAGAACTTGGGGTGGCCGCAGACATCCCAGAATAAGGGGGACCCCATGAAGTTTGGGTTGGTCACAAAATCCTCAAGGCAAGGGGGTTCCCATGGGGATGGGAGGGTCTCAGAACTCTGGGATAGGGGGAAGCCCATGGAGTTTAGGGGGGTTGTGGAGTCCCCAGTATAAGCGGGTTCCATGTGGACGTGGGGGGCACAGAACCCCCTGTAAAGGGGGACCCCGTGGAGTTTGGGGGGGAGTCACAGAACCCTCAAGACAAGGGGGCATGGGAGAATCGCAGAACCCCGAGATACGGGGAAGCCGTGGAGTTTGGGGGTGTTGTGGAGTCCCCAGGATAAAGGGATTCCATGCGGACCTGGGGCTGGCACAGAACCCTCAGGACAAGGGGGACCCCGTGGAGTCTGGGGGGGTCGCAGAGCCCCAGGATAAGGGGGTTCCCATGGGGATGGGGGGATTGCAGAACTCCGGGATATGGGGAAGCCCATGGAGCTGGGGGTTTGTGGAGTCCCCAGGGTAAATGGGTTCCGTGCGGACCTCGAGGGGCACAGAACCCCCTGTAAAGGGGGACCCCATGGAGTTTGGGGGGGTCACAGAACCTTCAAGACAAGGAGGTTCCCATGGGGATGGGAGGATCGCAGAGCTCCGGGATATGGGGAAACCCGTGGAGTTCGGGGGTGCTGTGGAGTCCCCAGGATAAAGAGGTTCCATGCGGATGTGGGGAGGGCACAGAACCCCCTGTAAAGGGAGAGCCTGTGGGGCTTGGGGTGGTCGCAGAGCCCCGGGATAAGGGAGTGGCATGGGCATGGGAGGGTGGCAGAATTCCAGGATGTGGGGAAGCCCGTGGAGTTTGGAGGGGGGGGGAGTTGTGGGTAAGGGGCTTCCATGCGGACGTGGGTGGGGGGCACAGAAAACCCTGTCAAGGGGTTGAGGGGGGGTCGCAGAGCCCCGGGATAAGGGGGTTCTCATGGGCATGGGAGGGTGGCAGAATTCCGGGATGTGGGGAAGCCCGTGGAGTTTCGGGGGGTGGGGGGTGGGTAAGGGGGTTCCATGCAGACGTGGCGGAGGGGCACAGATCCCCCTGTAGAGGGGCCGGGGGGGGGTCGCAGAGCCCCGGGGGGGGGTCGCTCGGCGGATCCCGGTCCCGTTAAGGCCGAGCCCCGCCCCGGGGAGGGCGTGCCCGCAGTCACGCGCGCCATGGCGGTGTTGGGGTACTGGGACATCCGAGGGGTGAGCGGGAACCCGGGGGGGACCAGGGGGGACCTGGGGGCACCCCCCACCCCCGGGGGGACCCACGAGAGGGGGAGGGGCTGCGGGACCCCCGGGTCTCCCGAGGGGGATGGCGGGGTCCCCCCGCGCTTTTTGGGGGGACGTAGCGGGTGTTCGTGGGTCCCTTTGGTCCTTCGGGGGCTGCAGGGGATGTTCGCAGGTTTTTGGGGTCCCTTCTGCTCTTTCTGCGTGGCGCGGGGGCCCTGCTGGTTTTGGCGGTGGGGGCTGGGCGGTTCCCTTTTGGTGGGGGCTGTAGGGGTCTCTGGGCTTTGCTTTTGTCTTGGGGGGGCTGTGGGGATCCCTTGGAACTTTTAGGGGGCAGCGAGAGGTCGGGGGTCCCATTGATCTTGTGGGGGGCTGCGGGAGGTCCCTTTAGGCTAGTGGGATGGCTGCGGGACGTCTTCGGGGATCCCCCCTGTTTATGGGGGGTCTTCGGGGGTTTCCTATGTCTTTTGGGCATGCTGTGGGAGTCCCTCTGTTTTTTGGGGGGCGGCGGCCGTGGTGGACCATTAGTCCTGGGGGGGACTGCAGGGGGGTCACCCCTGGGGTGAGGCCGTGGGGGTCTCCCTGGTCTTTTGGGACTCTTGGGCTGTCTTCCTAATCCTGGGAGGAGCTGTGGGAGCCCCTCTGGTCCCTTGGGGGGGTCTGCAGGGACCCCTCAGGTCCTTGAGGAAACTGTTGGAGGTGTCCTTGATCTCTTGGGGGTAGTCTGGGGTGTCTTGTGGGGGGACTGTGGGGGTCCTGCTGCATTTGGGGGTGGGCGGGAGTTGCTTTTGGGGGGAGTCCCCCTGTGCAGAGGGTGCTCACTGGAAGGGGGTGCAGTTTGCCCTCCCCTGTGCCTCAGTTTGCCCTCCCCTGTGCCTCAGTTTGCCCTCCCCCGTGCCTCAGTTTCCCCATGTGTGAGCCAGCTCCAGGCTCGTGTGTGGGGGATGTTTTTGGGGTGTCTCACTGATCCCACTCCCCAGCTCGCCCACGCCATCCGCCTGCTCCTGGAGTACACAGAGACACCCTACGAGGACAAGCTCTACAGCTGTGGGGAAGGTGAGGGGGGGTCAGAGGGTCCCCACACCACCCTCAGCCTCTCTGGCTTTTGGGGAGGACACGACATCACCCAGCTCCCCCTTCCCTTCCAGCTCCTGACTACGATAAGAGCCAATGGATCAACGAGAAGGAGAAGCTGGGGCTTGACTTCCCCAACGTAGGTGGTCTGGAGCTGGGGAGGGGCGGGTTATGATTGGGGGTGTCTCGATGTCCCAGTGTCCCCATGGCCCTCTGTCCCCCCCAGCTCCCATATTTCATCGATGGCCCCACCAAGCTGACACAGAGCAACGCGATCCTGCGCTACATCGCCCGCAAGCACAACTTGTGTGAGTGGGGGGGCTGGAACTGGGCTGGAACTGGAGCAGGGTTGGAATGGGGTTGAGATTGGAGTGGGGTTTGTCTTAGGGTAGGGTTGGGAGTTGGAAATGGAGCAGGGTTGGAGTTGGATTGGGGTTAGAGTAGGGTTGGAATTGAATCGAGATTCAGTAGGGCTTGGTTTGGGGTTGGAGTTGGATTGGGGTAGTTTGGAGTGGGGGTGAGCGTGAGATTGGAGCTGAAATTAAATTGACCCCCAGCCAGCAGAGCTGGGTTGGGGAGGGTTTGGAGTAGAAGAGCTGGGATCAGGGAGGGTTTGGAGTAGCAGGGCTGGGATCAGAGCAGGTTTGGAGTAGCAGGACTGGGATCAGGGAGGGTTTGGAGTAGCAGGACTGGGATCAGGGAGGGTTTGGAGTAGCAGGGCTGGGATTCAGAGCAGGTTTGGAGTAGCAGGACTGGGATCAGGGCAGGTTTGGGCCCCCAATGCTGACATCCCCCTGTGCAGGTGGTGAGACAGAGGAGGAGATCCTGCGTGTGGACATGCTGGAGAACCAGATCATGGATTTCCGCATGAGCCTTGTCATGATCTGCTACAACCCTGACTTTGTGAGTGTCCTGCAGGCTGGGGGACCCCGTGCCAGCACTGGGGACCCCATACTGGGAGGGTGCTCCCCAGGGTGGCAGGCTGGGGCTGCCCATCCTCACCCCTTCCTCCCTCCCTCCCTCAGGAGAAGCTGAAGCCAGGCTACCTGGAGCAGCTCCCGGGGAAGCTGAAGCTCTTCTCCAACTTCTTGGGGGACAGAAAGTGGTTTGCAGGGGAGAAGGTACTGCCAGGATTTTCGAGGGGTAAGTCTGAGGGGGCTGGGGAGGGGATTTGTCCTCACTATGTCCCCCCGATGTCCCCAGCTGACCTTCGTAGACTTCCTCATGTTCGACGTGCTGGACCAGAACCTCATCTTTGAGCCCAAGTGCCTGGAGCCCTTCAAGAACCTCAAGGACTTCATGGACCGCTTTGGGGTGAGCAGGGGCACCCCGAGGTCACCCCTGGGTGGGGGCTGCCGCGGTGGGGGTGTCCCTGACACTCCATGTGTGTCCCCAGGCTCTGGAGAAGGTGGCTGCCTACATGAAGTCCAGCCGTTTCCAGAAGATGCCCATCAACAACAAGATGGCCAAGTGGGGCAACAAGAAGCTGTAGGAGCTCAGCATGGGGTTTGGAGGGTGGGGACAGTCCTAACCCAGCCCCTCCAGCGTCCTCCGTCCTTGGGGGGGGACAGCACCACTGGCATGACACCCCCAAGACAATAAAATGCTTTGTAGATGTGGCAGCCTGAGTCCCCCACAAGCCTTGTGGTGTTGGGGGGCACTGAGGCGGCCCCCACCCATGGCTGGGGGTTGCTGGGTGTGGGTGAGGGGCCCAGCCCCTCAGTTTGGTTTGGGGGCACGAGCTCAGCCCTGTGCTGTCCCCAGGGCCCTCCCTCGTTGCCGTGGGAAAGGAGCCCAGTGCTCCTCCCTTCTTCCCGCCCCCGCTTCTCATTAGCGCATCCCTAATGAGCTCTAATGAATCAGCCCTGACAAAGCCTGAGGGGAGGGAGGGAGCCTTGGTGCTGTGCCACCCACCCAGGG
This sequence comes from Acridotheres tristis, assembly GCA_037013685.1. Lineage (NCBI taxonomy): Eukaryota > Metazoa > Chordata > Aves > Passeriformes > Sturnidae > Acridotheres > Acridotheres tristis. The sequence goes on along the minus strand of CM072913.1, from coordinate 5,110,987 downwards.
TGCTGAGTGAGGTGGGCTGGGGACAGCCTTGTCCCCTGGGGCCCCTTGCTGCCATCAGCTCGCAGAGATGGGGACAGGAATGTGCCTTGGGTGCTGCGGGGGGTGCAATGCTGTGTCCCCTTCCCTGCCCTGTCCCTATTCCCCCTATTCCCCTATTCCCCTATTCCCCTATTCCCCTATTCCCCCCGTCCCTCTCCCTGCCGCCGGGGTGCCCCCCAGACTCTGCACGCCCAACTGCTGTCACTTTTATTTTCCACATCAATCCCTTTACATTTTAGGGGTGCAAAGTGATTTCCTAGCGCCTGACCCCCCCGAGGGGAGTGCCTGCCCCCCAATTCCTTTGGGCGGGGGTCCCCAGTGTCACTCACTGGTGGCTTTGGGGGGGACGTTCTCTCATTTCAAGGAGTGGTTCTCTGTCCTGGGGGGGCCAGGAGGAATGTGGGGAGTGGGTTCGCCCCCAAGTCCAGCCGTTCCCAGGGTGCTCCGTCCGGGGCGGCGACAGGTTGGGGACATCAGCGTGGCCTCGGTGGCTCAGTCCCTGGGATCGATCTGCAGGGAAGGGGATGGGAGAAGTGTGTGTGGGGGGGAGAGGGATGAGGGTCCCTCACCCCCATGGCCAGCCCTGGCTGGGGCGGGGTTCCCTCGCCCACAGGATCCGTCCGGGAGTGAGGAGGAGTGCGGGTCCCCCCAGGGACACCCTGGGCCGGAGATGGGGGGCACGGGGGTTGGGGTCCCTCACACCCACCGACAGCCCCGGGGGTGGGGAGGGGGCGTGGGGCCGAGGGTCCGAAAGTCCCGAGATGGGGAGGGGGTGCGGGGGTGGGAGTCGCTCACCCCCAGGGATGTCCTGATGGGGGACAGCTTGAACAGGACCCTCCGCCACTCCTCGGGACAGACACCTCGCAGCTCGGCCGGGCTCATCTGCAGCAGCTCGTGCCCCGGCAGCACCCCCAAAGTCCGCACCGTGCTGCGGGCGGGCGGACAGGGGTGAGCCGGGCTCGCCTCCACCCCAAATGGACCCACGAGGGTTTGGGGGAGAGGGGCTCCAGAGACCACCTACATCCGCGAGAAGCCCTTGTCCATCAGCCAGGCTGTCACCTCTGCCGGAGAGGAGTTGGGGTGCAGGGTTGGGGGACTGTCCTGGAGGAGGGACAAAGGAGGTGACATCGGGGTAGCCACCGGCCACCCCCTCCCGGTGTGGGGGCCCGGGGAAGGGAGGGGAGAGCGGACCCCCACCTGTCTGGCGCTGTGCCCCGGCTCCGGGAGGGGCTCCAGGATGTTGCCAGGGACGTGCCCCCTGTCCCCTCGCTCGTCCTGCACCAGCCACCACTTCCTCTGCTGGTCCAAGACCTAGGGGAGGTGACAAGGGGGGCAGGGTGGAGGGCAAGGGCTCCGCGGTCCCAACTTCGTCCTCCCCACGAGCAGCCATGGAGGGGACCCCCGTCTCTACCTGCAGCATGTCCCCCTTCCTGACGCTCAGCTCCTGCGAATTCCTGGCCTGGAAGTCGTACAGGGCTCGGACCAGCCCCTGGGCAGGGAGACGGGGTCTGGAAGTGGTCAGGGGGTGGCTCAGTACCGAGTCCGGGGCCAAATCTTGCTCCCGTAGGGGGGCATGTCCAAGTCTGGACATGTCCCATGTCCAGTTCGGGATGCCCAAACCTTCCATCCGTAGGGGAAGGGGGACACTTACGCTTGGCTGGGACTGTCCCTCCAGCTGGTGGCCGGTGGCTGTGCGGGGGGCAGGGACCGGGAAGGGTGTCGCAAGGGAGTTGGGGAAACTGAGGCTGGCGGTGGGGTGTCCTGGAGGCCCCTGCGGCCTTCCTGCTCCATCATGGGCGGCAGCCACCCGTCCGAAAAAACCGGGGTGTACGCGGGCACCAGGGCGCTGTTGGGGTACTCGGCCCTACAACCGTCGGGGAGGACACCGGGGTGGGTGTTGTGACCCCCTCCCCTCAAATCCAGACCCCCCCTTCTGGGTGTCGGAGGGCTGGACCCCACCTGGACTTGTTCCAGGCAGTGCCGAGGCTCTTCCAGACGCCGTAGTCCTCATCATTCAGGGTGTCCTCAAGGAACTGCAGCGCCTCCGGCAGCAGCAGCGGACTCTCCACCGCCGGGGCCAGGCCGGGGCTGGGGCAGTGGGCCAGGACCTGGAGGGGACGGGGATGGAGCAGCACCCCCAAACGCACCCCCCAGCATGGGGGGAGTGAGGGGTGATCCCCGCCTGTCTCACGCATTTTGAGGGGTGGGGCCCGTTTTGGGGGCACTCACGAAGGACAGAACTGAGAAGATGAGGCGCAGCAGCTCGGGGGGGTTGGGGTCCGACATGTAGGGGTGGGTCCGTCCCTGTGGGCGCAGGGAGAAGGGTGTCCCCCATCCCCACATGGCCCCCCCAAACCCACGGAACCCCCCAGTCCACCCACACCTCTCATCCCATGCAGCTCCTCCACCCCACACAGCCCCATCCCCACACAGCTTCTCCTTCCCCATGGCCCCCCATCCCCACACATCCCCACTCCCGCATTCTCCCGCAATCCCCCATCCCCACACCGTCCCCTATTCCCGCAGAGCCCCCCCACCCTCACAGACCCCCTTTCCCCACGCAGTTCCCCTGCTGTCCACAGCCCCCGTTCCCTCACAGCCCCATCCCCACACAGCCCCTCATCCCCACACCCCGCATTCTCACTCAATCCCCCTCCTCACACCGCCCCCTATTCCCGAAGAACACTCCCATCCCCACAGACCCCCCACCCTCACAGACCCCCTTTCCCCACGCAGTTCCCTTGTTGTCCACAGCCTCCGTTCCCTCATAGCCCCCCCCACCCTCATAGACCCCTCCATTCCCCACATCCCCCCCCATTCCCCACATCCCCCCCGCCTCCCCAGCCGCCCCCATCCAGCCCAACGGGACCTACCATGAGGTTGAGGGCGTATTTCACCTTCTGGAAGAAATCTATGTACTCATCCTTTGGGGGCAGTGCTGCAGGGGCAGAGCTGGGGCTGGCATTGGGCTGGCACCGGGCTGGCACCGGGCTGGCACCGGGCTGGCACCGGGCTGGCCGCACCAGGACCGCAAGCAGCCACCCCGAGGACTCTTCCCTCCTTTCCTACCTGACTTCTTCTTCTGCTTCTTCTTCGTGCTGGCCGAGTTCAGGGCGGTCTTCACCCGGCCCATGAAGAGCTCCAGGTCCCCCAGGACGTGGTTGAGAACCTCCTGTGGGTGCAGGGGGGACGGTGTGTGCTGGCTGGAGGCTGCGGGGTCCCCTTCCATGGGGGTGGTTTGGGACTTACAACATCTCGGTCCACCTCGGACACGGCCTGGGCGGGGGGTTGGGTCCGCGGCATCTGCGGGGGCTCCGGAGCACCTGGTGACACCACAGGATCACCCCCTGCTCCTGGGGAAACTGAGGCACCATGCATCCCCTCCCTCCCCTGCCCGAGACTCACGGTAGTCCGAGGAGAGCAGCCCACGCTGGAGGGGCACCCCACGCTGCGGGGGCATCCCACGGTAGGGGAGAACCGGGGACTCGGGGGGCTCTGCCCGGCGCTCCGGGGCCGCGTACAGGGGAGCCGGGATCGGTGGCGTGTCCGGGCTGCTCCGGGACAAGAGGGATGGGGAGGGGGAAAGTGAGGGGGAGCTGAGCCTGGGGAGAGGGGTGTGTATGTGGGAATGGGGCAAGAGTGGGGCTGACGCCAAGGGGGGGTGTGGGGTAAGAGGGAGGAGGTTGAGGGAGGAGGCGAGGGGGTCTAAGCCCGATGATAGGAAATAGGGTGGGGATGCGCCCATGGGGGATGAGGGGAGACCAAACTCATGGGTGGGGTAGGGGGGGGTCTGTGCCCATGGGGATGAGGGAATGGGAAGGGGGGAACTGAGCCTGTGGGTGGGGGGTCGGGCCCATGGGGATGGAGTAGGAGGGGTAGGAAGGAGGCTGAGCCCGTGGATGGGGTGGGGGGTTGTATTCGGGGGTGGGGTAGGAAAAGGACGGGGTGTGTGCCCACAGGCGGGGGCTCGTTGGGGGACATTGGGGCAGTGTGGGACCTCAATGGGACCACAAGGAGACCCCATCGCCAGACTCACCACAGATCTGGGGAGCCTGGGGGCTCAGTCGAGCTGTCTCCAGGGAGGGGGGTCAGAGTCACTTACCCTCCATACCTGTGCCCGTAGTGATTGCTCTGCTCCTCCTTCCTCTGCCTCAACACCTTCTCCAGGCTGCTCCTCAGCGTCTCTGCCTGGCACGGAAGGACCCCCTGCCATCAGCCCCCCGTTCCGGGGAGCTTCCCCCCATTCCTCCCCGCTCAGGGCTCACCCCCAGCCGCTCGCACTGGAAGAGCAGCACGCTGGTCCTGGGCGGGTTCCTCTCCTGGACACTGACGGCCAGCACCGTGTTGTCCAGCCCGGCGGAGCATCCCTGCACACTTCCCAGCGGGAAAGACTCCAGCTCCTCCTGGAAGGGGGAAAACAGGGTGCGCAGTCCCCCCACCCAGCTGGCTGGGAAAGGGTTAAAGGGGTGCAAGTGGGATTGTGGGGATCGGGCTTGTGGGGTGGGAGGTTTAATGGTGTGATGGGGTGGCATAGGAGGGGGATAGCAGAGTTTGGGGGGCTGAGTCTGGGGGTGGGGCAGGGTTGTGGGTGCCAGACTGGGGGGTTGCTCAGGTTGGGGGGTGCTATGGGAGCTGCCAAGGTTGGGGGGCAGTGGGGTGTACCGGGGTTTGGGGATACCTGGACAGGAGGGGTCCTGGGTTTGGGAGGTCCCATAGCCAGAGGGTCCCAGGATTCAGGGGATTTCCTGGGATACAGGGGTTTGGGGATGCCCTGGCCGGCGGGTACCGAGATTTAAGGGATGCCCTGGCTGAGGAGTGCTGGGCTTTGGGGGTGCCTTGCTCGGGGGATACCAGGATTCAGGGGGTACCAGGCTTTGTGGGGTCACTTAGCCGAGGGGTTCCATGGCCAGAGTGTACCAGGCTCTGGGGGTGCCCTGGCCGGGGGGTACCTTGCTCTCCACATCGCTCAGCACCAGCTCCTGGTCCTTGACTGCCAGGATGACATCCTGCCCCCAGATCCGTCCCTGCGCCTCCAGGTCCTTCAGGCGCCCCAGACAATCCTCGGCACTGCGGAGATCCCGCTCCAGGTGCATCGTGAGCAGGTGCTGGGGGGGGCACACGGTACCGGTGTCACAGCGGTCCCCTGGCAAGGCTGGGGGGCGCGGGGCAGTTTGAGGGGGCTTCTACCTCAACGTGGTGCTGGAAATCGTTCTGGAGCTTGAGCAGGGTCTGCCCGTAGTCCTTGCGCTGGTCTGAGGGCACAGGCAGGGCGAGGTGACAGGGACAAGGTCGGGACGGCACTCGGGGAGATTAGAGGGATTTGGGGTTCAGCCCTCACTCACTGTAGATGCTTTTCCCGGTGAGCCGAGCGAAGCTGTTGGAACGTCGGAGCGGGGTCCTGTCGTCATATTCACCCCTGGACGGACAGAGGGACTTTCAGAGCCCTGCCCAGCTCTCGGGGGTCCCCAAGGGCCCCCCACCCTGCCGGCGCTCACCGTGACGGTGCGCTGCTCCAGCGGCCGAAGGGGTCTCCCATCTTGCCGGGGAGCAGCAAGAGCGTCTCGATCCTGCTGTGAGATCCCGGCCATGTTCCCTGCGTCACTCTCAAGGTGTTCCCAAACACCTGAGGGACCTGCCACCCCTCCCCCCACCCCGGACGGTGCCGTTGCCCTGGTGGCCACCAGGACCCCCCCTGGCCCTCCATCCCCAGTGCCCCTGCTCCATCCCAGCCCCTCGGGGGTCACCCAGCGGCCGAAGCCGAACCCCCATGTCCCGAGATGGGGTCGCTACCCCGGGGTGTCCCCGCTCACCTCGATGCTGACTCCGCCGCTCGGGCTGTGCCTGCGGAGGGTGACACGGGCAGGGGACAGGGCTTGTCGTTGGCACCGCACCCTCCTGCTCTTTGCCCTCTCGTTAAAGCGGGGGAGGGACGGGGGGGACACAACCACCTGGCACCGCCACCACATTTGCAAACACCCCGGGCCCCCCACCCCGCGGCTGGGCGTGCTGGCCCCGGGGCATCCAGCGGGGAACGCAGCCAGGGCTGCCCCCCACCCCAAGGTCCCCCACCCCTGGACTAGGTGTCGGTGACGTCGCCTGGCAGGACCCAGCCCTGTGACCCGCAGGACTCTGAGCCCTTGCCCGCGGGGTGATCTCGGGCTCACCCCAAAGCTGTCTCTGCCAGGAAAATCCTCCCAGGGTGGTTTGAGCCCAGGAAGGGGCAGGACCCGGAGTGAGGGTCCCGGATTAGCGTGAAGGATGGATTCAGGGAGCCATTGTCCCCAGACCCGCGGGTCAGCTTGGCTGGGGGGACACTGGTGGCGAGGGTCGTGTCTGTGGGATCGGAGTGACCCGATAAACCCCCCCTCCCATCTCAGAGTTGTGAGGTTTGGGTTCATTTTAAGCCTTTTGGCTTCTCCTGTGCAACTTAGGGGGTGATGGATGAGCTGGGCCGTGTCCCCTGTGTCCCCTGAGCCCCCTGTGTCCCCGAGGGTCCCATCTGTGCCTCCCAGTCCCGCGGGCTGTCACATCCCGGCTGTCACATCTTCTCTCTGCTTTTTTCCCCAGGTTTGTGGACTGACCCCACCACAGAGAGGCCCTGGCGTCCTGCACCCCCAGGTGTTACAGGGAACAGGCGACCCCCTTGAGGAGTGTTCGGGGCCCGCCGGCGGACACGCACAGGAAGAACTGGGGGGAGCAGGTTTGGGGGAGCTGTGAATTCCCCCCAAAGGGGGCGGGGAAGGGGTGCCCGAGTTGGGGTCGTGCCTCAGTTTCCCCATTCGGGGAGGGGCAGGGTGCAGTTCCCACCTGCGGCCACGGGGGGGCAGCACGTTCCCGTGTCGCCCCTGTCCCCCGATGTGTGACCCCCCCCCACAGATGTGTGATCCCCAGATCTGTGACCCCCATATGTGTCACCCCATATGTGTCACCCCAGATGTGTGATCCCCTAGATGTGTGATCCCTCAGGTGTGTGACCCGCTAGATGTGTGACCTCCCGATGTGTGACCCCCCCAGATATGTGACCCCCCGATGTAGAACCTCACAGATGTGTGAGCCCCTCCACAGATGTGTGTGACCCCCATATATGTGACCCCTCAGATGTGTGGCACCCCGATATAGGACCCCCCAGATGTGTCACCCCCCCACAGATGTGTTACCTCCACAGATGTGTGACCCCCCTAGATGTGTGACCCGCCATATATGTCACTCCCAGATGTGTCACCCCCCGATGTGTGACCCCCTCCAGATATGTGACCCTCCCCGATGTGTGACCCTCTCCAGATGTGCAGCCCCCTCAGAGGTGCAGACACCATTCCCAGACGGGGAGCCTCAGGTGTGTGACGCTGATGTGTAGCTCCCCCAGATGTGTGACCCCCCCGAAGTATGCAACCCCCCCAGATGTGTGACGCCTCCAGATGTGACGCCCTCAGATGTGGAGCCCCAGATGTGCAGAGTCCCAGGTCCTTATAGCGCCTCTGCCACCACTGGAATCCCTGGCGCTGGGGACATTTGTGTGACACTTCTCGGGGCAGGCTGGCACAAGGGGCAGGCCGTGGTCCCCGTGGGAGATTTCGGGTTACGTCCCCTCCAAAGCCCAGCCCCCCCCCCCCCGCCCCGATTTACTGCTGCGACCCCCCCCGGCAGCACCCAGGGCACGGCAGGACCGTGGCCCGTCCATTCCCACCCCTGGCAAGGACAGAGTGCTCGCCCCGCCCCGTCCCAGCTCCTCCCAGTCACCCCACTGGCTAAGCTGGGAGCGGCAACGGCTGCAGATACGCTGCAAACCCCTTTTTATTGTTTTTCTCCTCAATTCCCAGCCAGAGCCAACCTGGCTGTGTCCCCCTCGCCCTTCCCGAGCCTCGGGAATTCCCCAGGAAACACCAAACCCTTGGGAAGAGCCAGGAAGGCGCTCGGAGGCTTCTGGAGACACAGAAATCTTTTCCCATTTCGGGTTTTGAAACCCCCACCATGAAAAAATTTGCAAAATTTGGTGAATTGACCCCAAAGCGCAGCTGCTTTAGGGAGGGAAATGGCCTCGATCCGCACCCCCTGTTCTGCTCCTGGGGAGGGCACTCCACACCCAGCACGGGGACAGCTGTGGGGACATCATCCTGTCCCCACTGGGGACACCTGATCGGGCTCTACCCCGGAGACAACACGGGGTTGGGGCATTTTGGGGGTCACCAGGCGGAGGGGGAGCACAGAGGCAGCAGTGTCTGGAATTCCCGGTGACACATCGCTCCCGGCCAGGTGCCATGAGCTGCGGGGAAGCGGCTGTGGCTCCGGGGACTGGGTGCCAGCCAGGGACAAACCACCAGCCAGCCTGGATCCGTCCTCACGTCACAGCCCGGGCTGCGGTGTACCCGGATCTGTCACCTAATTGCTGGGGACCAGCGTCCCTTCGTCATTTTGGGGATGGCTGGGGACGTTTAACCCCTCAGGGGCTGGGAAATTGTGTGGGATCGTTCTCCGTGGGTCAGAGCAGTGGCATGGCATGGCATGGCATGGCACAAAGCATAGCCCCAGGGTTGTAACTCTCAGAGATGCACAAATGCACAAGTCCTGCCCTCCACGGGGTCTCCTTGGAGGTGACAGTGACAAGATGATGTCTCACTGTCACAGCTGCTGGGCTCACACGCTGTTTTGGGGTGCCACAGGGAAAGAGGGATGCTTGGTGACACCTCACTGTCATCCTGCCTTCACACCTTGCTTGGTCCATCCCTGGTCCATGGTCACCCTGGAATGGTCACCCTGGAATGCTCACCCTGATCCATGGTCACCCTGGTCCATGGTCACCCTGGTCCGTGGTCACCCTGATCCGTGGTCACTCTGGCATGGTGACCCTGGCACAATCCCCTGATGGTCACTGTCACCCTGCTGGTCCCATGTCGTTCTACTGTCCCCCATCACCCTGCCAGCCTCTGTCACCCTGCTGGTCCCTTTGTGGTGGGTGTCACTGGGTGTTGCATCTCCTCTCCCGTTCCTGAAGGTCCTGTTTCAATGCTGCCACCCAACCCCTCACTTCCCTGGAATATCCTTGGAGCCATCCCAAGAGAATCCCCCAAAGTCTCGGCCCTGGGCCTGGTGCTGTCTGTGGGCTCTGTAGCTGTGGGACATCCTGGCCCACATGGCTTATCCCGGCTTTCCCAGAGTGCTGCTGTCCCATCCCCTCAGAGAACAGGACAAGATCTGTGGGGCTTTTTCAGCCTGCTGGCTTCCCCAGCCTCCCAGTGCCATCTTTGGAGGCTGATTTGTTTCCCCTCTCCCATTTCCAAAGGGTGATGGAGGTGATGTGTGGGTGACATTTGGGGGACTCTGGGAGTGATGTGCCCATGTCTGGCTCAGCCAGGGGTGCCCACAGCTGGCGGCTCCTGGCTGGAACCCCGTGAGCTTCACACCATCAGTTTTTTGTTTTGAGGGGGTTGATATAGAAATGTTTTGGATCTCAGTGAGGGAGCTGCAAGTGCTGCAGAGCATTGGGGACCCATCACTTGGGTGATCTAGAGCTATGGTCCCAGGCCAGGGACAGGCCAGGAGCCCTGTGGCCACAAAAACAGCTGGTTTTCCTCCACAGCCCCATGGCTCTGGCCACAAACCTGTAACAACCTTCTTATTTTTAGCGTGAAGAGGGAAAAACCAACGTGCCCACGGCCACTCCTGTGTGTGGGACCCATCCTGTTTTCTTCCCACCATCCATCATCCCAGCAGCACAGCCTGGGGATTTCCAGGGATAGCGAGGGCTGAAAGGACAGTGACACCACACAGATTTAATTAGAGGTGATGAGGGCATGCAAATGAGCAGGTTAAATCCTGCTCAGGGGTGGCCAAACCCCTGAGGATCCTCAGAGGGTTTGTAGGTGTTTCCCACATTTCCCAGGGTGCCAGGGGAAGGCTGGATGTTGGGGTAAGTGTGGTCTGGGTGGGAGAGGGCAAGGAGGGAGGTCAGGGAGGTCACACCTCCACAGCTATTCCATGTTCCTCTCCAGCATGGGGAATGGGTCCCTGTTGTGCTGGGATCCAAGTGAGCCCAAAGAAAGCTGGAAATTGCCTTTTTCTCCTCCAGTTTTGGCATTTGGGATGAATTCCCTCATGGAAGAGCTGGTGTCTTCTTTACCCCTCCATCCTGCTCCTCAGCCTTCCCTCCTCATCATCACTTCCACATGCAGGGGCAAACCTAATCCAAGAGATTCCTCATGTGCTCTGCCAGAGCAGAGTGGCATCTGAGCCTTAGAATGTTTCTCCACCCCTAAATCCCCCAAAATTTAGGATGAGCCCCAAATCCCTTATCCTGGGTTCTGAGGGACCCAATGGGGTTTGGAATGGCAGCAAGAGGTGCTCAGCAAAGCTCAGGGATCCCAGCTGTTCCCTGGAAGAGAACCAGGTGAGTTTCTTGGCTGGATGGAGCACCTGGAGCTCCTCAGAGACCCAAACCCATCCTCCCCATGGAAACCCATGGAGCTTGTGGGCAGGGTGGGGAGCAGAATGGGATCAAGGGTGCAAGTGACAGCTTTTCCAGGGAAAAAAAAACCCATTTCCATGGCATCTGTGCAGGGAGGAGGATGAAGGTGGTGGTGCCCACATGGCACAGAGGTGGTGGGGCTGTGCAGGCTGCAGCCAGGACAGTGGTGGGGTGGGATGAGTGTGTTCCCTTCCCATGGGAATGTGCTGCTGAGTCACATCCCGGGGGACCTCGTGGGCGATGGGATTGGGTTGGGAACCCTCTGGAGGTGCCCAGGGAGGGGGATGGGTGCAGAACGTGAGGCCCAGCACGGGTCAGGGGTGTTGCACTCGAGGGAGAAGCTCTGGAGGAAGTTGTGAAAGGGGGAGCAGATGCCGTCAGTGGGGCGTGGGGTGTGGGGTGTGGGGTGTGGGGTGTGGGGTGTGGGGTGTGGGGTGGGGAGAACCCACGGCAGGAGCTCCCCACGGAATGGGGTGGGAGGTTCCTCCTCCCACGTCATGGAATCGTCTGTGGGTCCTTCCTCCCTCGGGTGGGAGCTGGGCAGGAAGGGGTTACAGAAAGGCACAGAGCTCGGGGGGGTTGGGAGCTGTTTGGAGCAGGGTGAGGAGTTGTGATGTGTTTTACCAAAACTCCAACTGCTGCTCCTGCCATCAGGTGCCATCTCTCACACTTGCCCGTGGACACCCCGTGGAAGTCACAGGAGGGGAGTCCAGGTGTCCCAGGCCCCCCAGCATTGCTTCCAACATGATCCAGGCTCACTGGGACACAAACAGCTGTTTTTTCCACCAAAAAAGCAACTGTTTCCTGCCAGGAAACATAATTCCATTGATAAATGTTAGGAATGGAAAGTGTTTGACCTTCCTTGTTGTTTGGCTCCTGTGGGAAGCTGAGCAGGAGGAGGAGCTCATCCTATTCCAGCCAGTGCAGCTTCTGCTGGACATCAGGAGGGTTGTGCCCTGGGATGTCGTGAATATCCAGGGCCATTTTCTGTCCAGGAATGGCTTGATCAGGTCCTAAAACTGTTCCAGAATGCGAATTCTAGAACAAGAGTATCCAACCTCTGAGTCACAGACACTCACTCTGGCTTTGTTCATGGTTTGCCAGCCCCTGGCAGCATCTCCAGCCTGAACCCGACCCAAATCCTGCGACTTTTCATCCTGGTTTGGAAGATGCTGGACGTCTGTGCCAGCGACAGATGTGGCAAAGGCAAAGGAAGAGCAAATCCAGGAGATTCCCACATGGTTTGAGAAGCAACTGATCCCTGGAAATGCCCATTCCCTGGTCAGGAGGAGCCAGAGGAATCTGCATCCCTGGGGGGTGGATTTGTCACCGGGGCATCCCCCAGTCCTGGCTCAGTCTCAAAGTGACTTTTAAGGGCCAGGGAAGATGGAAAGCCCAGGCCATGGAGCTGGGATGTGCTGATGTCCCCCGAGATGCTCCCAGGGGGATCCTCGTGGTCCTGGGGGAAAGCCAGACCCAGGCTGGTGCCTCCTCTTCCTCAGCCCTGCAGCTGCTCTGGGTGGAGACACCTTGGCCTGGGCCAGGGGAGGGCTGAGGGTCCCTGAGCCATGCCAGGGCCGGGCACTGCAGGTGGGATCAGAACCAGGATCCAGCCCCTGCAGGTGCAGGATTCTCGTGGGGCCCTTCAGTGAAGGCAGCAGCCAGGATGGTCTGGGCTCAGAGAGACCTCAGCCCTTAAAAAGGGAATTTCTGGACCTAGATGCTGAAATTGAGCAATTGCTGCCATTTAAATAAAATAAAAGAAGAGAAAATTAAGGAAATGAAATGAAGAAAGATAAAATTAGGTACAAGAAATTAAAAAGAAATTAGATAAATAAGATAATATGAAAGAAATAAAATAAAATAAATGAACATAATGAAATTAAATTCAATAAATAAAATAAACAAATGAAATAAAGAGAAAAACTTAGAGTGAAACAAAATAAAATAAAATAAAATAAAATAAAATAAAATAAAATAAAATAAAATAAAATAAAATAAAATAAAATGGCATCCTGGGCTCCATCCCGTATGGATGCTCCATGAGGCACCATCCCTGCCATCACCCTTAGAGTTATTTTCTTTCATTCTCTTATTTTGTTCTTTGTTTTCTGAGGGGTTTTTTAATGTTTTTTTTTTTTTTAATTTTTAAAAAATTTTTATTTTCTTTTATTTTATTTAATTCTCCAGCAGCATCCCACTGCCCCAGGGAGGAGAGGGATCCACCCGGCTCCAGCACAGGGATTGGGGATGGCAGATCCCGGGGTGCCCAGGAGTCAGCAGCACCCACGGGAGACCCGGGAGGAAAAGGCTCCAGGAAGGTGGATTTGAGCTGGAGCAAAGGATTTGAGCTGGACTGATAGACTTGAGCCACAGTGGTGGATTTGAGCTGGGCTGATGGATTTGAGCCGGGTTTGAGCAGGAGCAATGGATTTGAGCTGGAGTGATGGATTTGAGCTAGACCGAGGTATTTGAGCTGGACTGAGGGATTTGAGCAGGGGTAATGGATTTGAGCTGGAGTGGTGGATTTGAGCTGGGTTGATGGATTTAAGCTGGAGTGATGGATTTGAGCCTGAGCCCAGCTGGCCGGAGGGGTGAGGGCTCTGCCCCGGGAAAAGCCGGTTCACTTCCAGACTGAGTAAGCGGCTGCTCCTGCCAAAATCCAGCGCCGACGGCCGTGGTGGGAGTTTTGGGGCTGCAAAAGCGTCACTGGAGGTGCCGCACGGCCCCCGCGCCGTCCCCCCGCCGGCCGGGAGGTGTTTTAATGAATTCATTAATTAGGAAGCTGCCAGAGGCGCTGCCCAGACGTCGGATCCAGCGGTGGAGGCGGCCCGGGGGTCACTCGGCAGAGCCCCCGGGGGCCGTGGGGTTTGTGGTGAGGATGAGGAGCAGATCCGGGCGGTGTGTCTGGCCAAGCCACGCTGACTGTTCCCAAATCCCTGCCGGGGCCACCCGCCCAGGGCGTTTCTGGGCCATGGAAGTGTCCGGGCGCATTGTACTGAGCGGGAATGGTGAGCAGGCACCCCGCCATGGGCACGGAGGGGTTAAATCTCGCCGACTCCCGGGAAGAGCCTGTTCCTTTCCAGCCTGAGTAAAACCAGCACCCTGTCAAAATCCTGCTCCAGCATCCAAAATGCTGGATTATTCACCGTAATCCGGGCAGGGTATTCCGCTTGAGGAGTGACACTCCGAGCCTGATCCACAGGGTCCTGGAGCAGGGAATTCATCCCAGCATCACCGAGCCTTGGGCTGGCAGTGCCAGCGCCCCAAAATCCCCCAGAACCTGTCCCGGGACACCACTCAGCTCTCAGGTTTCCTGCTCTGGCTCCAGCCTCTACGGCTCCATCCAGCAGCTCCAGCATTTATTTTCAAGTGGGGTGGGATCTGGACTTTGCTTCCCCTTATTTTTAAACTTATTTATCTTTATTTTGGATTTCTGACTCATCTCCACCCGTTGCCGGGAGGTAACCAGAATCAAAAAAGGCCCAGATATCGTTTATATCAGCTGAATAAAATCCTCCCCCAGGGAGGAAAGTCCACCAACAGCTCCAGGACCTAGAGCTGCTTCTCCTTCCCCCAGTATCGTTCCTACAGAGAAGGAAAACTCAGTTTTTCTTCTTTTTTTCCAAACCCCAGCTGGTTTCTGGCTGTGGAAGCACAGAGCCAGGCCTGGAGCTCACAGAATGGGGGGGCAGAGAGGTGATGGGTGCCCCTCACCCCCCTGTCTGCCTTTGGGGTATCCAGCCCCATTCCTATGGGATGCTCTGTGGGGGTGCAGCAGTCGTGGGGATGCCAAGGGAGGGGTGGGGGTCCTAGAAAGTGCCACACAATGGGGCTGCCCTATTAATAAGGGTGCCTGGTTAATAGGGGTGCCCAGAGATGGGGGTGCCCCATTAATGAGAGTGTCTTGGAGACAAGGGGGCACCCCAGAAGTGAGGGTCCACAATTAACGTGGCTGCCCCATTAATGAGGGTGCCCCAGAGATTAGGGTACCCCATTAATAAGGACACCTGAAAACCAGGGTACCCCAGAAGCAAAGGTCCCCAGTTAATGGTGTTATCCCATTAATGAGGGTGCCCTGTTAATGAGGGTGTCATGGAGATGGGATGCCCTTAAAAACAGGGGGGTGTGTTTTGTTTTTGTTTGTTTTTATTTGCCCCCTTTAATGAAGGTGCCTTGAAGATGAGGGCACCCCAAGGAGGAGGTGCCTTATTAATGAGGATGTCCCATTAATGAGGATGCCCTGAGATTGGGGTGTCCCATTAATGAGGGTGCCCCATTAACGAAGGTGCTTTGGGATTGGGGTACCCAGTGCTGCCTGGAGTGGTTCCATGGGTCTCCCCTCGTGGTGGGAAGCAGGAGGTCCTGAGACCCCTGGCAGGTCCCACGTCCCTCCTTTAGTTGAACACTCCCAGCCCAGCTGGAATGTGGGCAGATCTGGAGAAAACAACCCAAAAGCAGCATCCTGGGGCTGTGAGGGTGGGCTGTGACTCTGGCACGTGAAGCACCCGCTTGGACACCTCCAAATTCATCCAAATTCCCCTCCCTGGGAAAGGCCAAATTTATCCCCCTGGATCTGCCTTTCCCTTTCCAAGGGGGAGGTGCTTTGGTGATCCAAAGCTGCATCCTGGGCTCCCTGGATCCCTGGGAGCTGAGAGGATACAGCTGCCAAGTGTTAGACCTGATACCAGGGAGGACAAAATTGCCCTCCTGGCTCAGCAGAAAGGTTTTGGAGACGTGAAGGGAGGCTGTTGGGTTCTTATCCCAATCCTAACCCCAATTGTAATCCATCTCTCTCTATTGCAGTGAGCTCAGGTTCTGCCCATTTCCTGCACACAGAGGACCCATCAGCTCATTTTCATGCTCCTGGGTATGGATTAAATTTGTTCTTCTTGGAATCTGTATCCTGGGGGTGATCCTGCTGCCAGTGTCTCCTGCTTTCTGGGATTTGGCTTTTCCTCATGTCAAAGTGAAGGTGCTGCTTTGGGAGCAGGTACCTCAGTGACACAGAGGGGCTGCCAGGGAAGGGCTGACCTGGAGCCAAACCACCCTGGGATGTCCTGGCACTGGGCAGCAGGAATGAGCAGCTCTGAGTGATTTGGGCTTTTCCCAGGGAGTGGATCCCAGCTCATGTCCTGCTGTTCCAGCTGCTGGGATAACCAAGGGGTCTCTGCTCTAAATCCCACCCTGGTCCCTGCTGCAGCCAGGTGGAACTTTTGGATCCTGGGGTTGGAGGTGGGATCCAGCCCTAGAGCTGCATCCCTGGGGTGGGCTCCATTCCTGGCCTGTGCCCTTCTAAATATTTTCATAAGTTTTAGTTCCCATTTCCCTTCCTGCATCCTGGTGGCTCCAGCCCTGTGGAGGGATGGGGATCCAGCCAATGGCTCTGACCGCTGGGAGCATCAGGCAGGGGTGGGAGAAGGAGGATGTGACCCATGTGGAAACCACAGATGGTTTCGATGTGTTTATGAGCCTGGGCACAACTTCCTCTGCCCGATTTCCCAGCGAAGGGCTCAAGTTCTCCACAGGCACCCAGGATGTGCAATGGGCAGTGAGTGCAGCACCTGTGGGTGACAACCCCTACCATGACAAGGGTTTCTGTGCCGCTGGGACAAGGCAGAGGGACATTTGGGGAGCTGGATTGCAGCTCTTTGTGTCCATCCCCGCATCCTGGGATGTGTGTGGGCTGGGAGGCTCAGCTGTCACCCCAGAGTGATGCTCTCGTGGAAAGGGTGAGTGGTGCTGGCCACAGGTCACTCTCTCACCCCCAGGAAAAGCTCAGGCAAAAGTTATTCTTGAAAAAAGTCGAGTTTCCTCTTTTCCTTCCTCGTCGCAGGCACGTGGTGGTGAGGTCATGGAGCACTGGGCTGGCTGCAGGACATGCCTCCAGCTCGGCGTAATCCTGTCCCCAGGGCCACAGCCGGTTCTGGCCAGTGCAGGGGGGGAGTTTCGGGCCCCCACTGCCCCTCCAGCCCCACTTTCCTCCTGGCCAAGCCACCACATCCTGAGGCAGCCCTGGGGCTGCTGCCTTCGCTCCCGCCGGCTTTCCCAGCGCGGTTTCAGCCTCCCAGAGGCGAGCGCGGCTCGGCGCTGAAAATCAGCCCCAGATGTGGAGGAACAGCTGCTGCTGGAGGGCCATGGGCGGGGATGGGCAGGGCCTGGGGACATGGGGACAGCAGAAGGGACCTGTTAGGTGGCCGGGGCCTGAGAGTCAGGAGCTCCTGGGGGGTTTGACCCACCTGTCGGGTGACAGTGTCCTCTCTGCAGAGGGGTGCACCCAAGGAAAGGGTGACAGGGACACCCAGGGGCTCCCCAGTCCTTGGGGAGAGGCTGTGGAGCAGCCACCAGCCCTGGAGTGTGGCCTCAGAGGACATGGGGCAATTCCACTGCTGAGTGCCATCCTCGGGCTGCTTTTTGGGAAGCAGGATTGCTTGTGACAGGAGCCAGGTCCCCATTGCTGTGCCACCACCCTCAGCAGGAGCTGAGTTGTCCCCAGGGGGTGGCACAGCTCAACCACGGGGACAACATGAACTTTGACAGCCCACGATTGCCTGGGGACGTCTCAGGCCCGAGGTCCCTGGCTGAGTGTGGGGCTGCTGGCCCCGCTTAGGGCTCTGGGGCGGGAACCACACGCTAATCAAAAGAGGATGGAAAACTCTTGTGGTTCCTTGGAAAAACCACACAGCTACGAGCAGCCCACACCAGCTTCCAGATGTGGCAGCAGCAGCCATGGGATGAAATTCTGATGGATTTTCCTTAATTACGAGTGCTGAGGTGTGGGTGGAAGCAGCAGATTGACTGCAGCAGTGCTGGGCAGGGGAGCTCTGTGGAGTCCCCTCCCCATGGCTGGAAATGGGTTTGGGGTGGCATGGCTCTGCCTCACACTCTCCTTCTTGAGCTCAGACTTGTCTGGCTCATCTCAGACTCTAAATTTGAACCTCTCCGAGATCCTTGGGGACCTCGATTCATTACATTCCTCTAGGTGTGAGGAATAGTTTTGGGAGCTGCTGATTCTCCATGGCTTGGATGCCCTCAGCGCCCCAGCCCAAATCCTGCATCCTCCCCCTGCCAGCACATGGAAGATGCCCCACACTCAGGGTCCAGGTCAGGGGTCCCCTGAGCATTGCCCACTCTCTGGGGCCACAAGAGCCCAGGCAGGTTTTTTTGTGCTCTTCAGCCTCTCTGGGCACGGTTTTCCCCACGTTGGGACCGCACATTTCTCCGAGGGTTCCGAGGGGCCAGAGGAGCCGTCCTGCCGTGATCCCGGGGGCCGCAGGGATGATGGGCGGAGGTGCAGCAGCACATGCCAAGATGCATCAGCCTGTGTTTTTCTGGTGGTGGCTGAAGGTTGTTTGTGCTGTCCCGGGGATGATCCAATGCTCTTGGCGTAAGTGCAGGAGCGGCCTCCGGGCACACGCGCTGCTATCACCAGGAGCAGGGTGATCCTGGATATCCCGAGACATCCTCTACCCTAACCACGACTGCAGCCCCCCCCAGACTGCTGTGGGACCCTGCTTCTTACCAGTTTTGCATGAGCAGAACTTTTCAGCAATCCTCAAACCACCCCTTTACATCCACAGCTCCAGAGTTGGATGGGGCTTTTGATCCCTGGATGAGCAGGGAAGCAGCTCACCTGCTGGAAGAACCATTTGTTTTCTTGGAGGAAGCAGCAAGTACGCCAAAATTTGAGTCTCCAATCACATACAAGCAGCTGGAGCCATTTCACCCCATTCCTGAGAGCTGCTCAGCTCCATTCTGGCATGGGATGGAATTGTGACGAGTGGGGGGAAGAGGATGGGGAATGTCCCCTGGGAGTGAAGATGAGGCCACTGAGATGGAGATGGGAACTCCTCATCCAGCTGTGAGGGAGATGGGAAAGGCCATATTTAGCATCGGCGCTGGCTGGGAGCGTGGGAGCGGGATGAGCCTGCTGGATTTGCACCGGGAGATGCTGGCACAGCTCTGTCCAGGCTCCACCCTGATGTGTCCCTTCCCATGATACCTGGGCTGCCTGGAAGCAGGGTGTTGGAGTTGATATTTGCATCACATTTATTTGGCTTTCCAGAGCTGAAAAGATGCTTTTAATAAACCTGAGTGGTTTCCAGACCCTTCCCAAGAGCAGCGTTTAGCTGGAGAAGTGTGAGGCTGGAGAGGGCTTTGTGAGCCCCCAAACACCTCTTCATCCCACTTATCCCCACCGTCCCCCTACTAGCCTTTGCAAATTCAAAATCTCCTGTTTTCAGCCCAAAATGAACCATTTGGCCCCCAGCCAGGGCTGCCAGCTTAGCTGAAGGGGGCAGCGTGTGTGTCCTGGGGAACTGGCAGCTTCCCCAGGAGCTCCATCTCTCCAAAAACCAGCCTGAACTTCATCCCTGTTGGGAAAGGGATGGATCCAGGTGTGGAGCCACTGGTGGCTCCCCTACGAGTTCCATTCCTCCAAAAACCAACTTGTTTCACCTGTCTCGTGGGAAAGGGCTGAATGCAGGCGTGGAGCCACACCAGCTTCCTCAGAACCACCATCACGCCCAAAACCTGCCTGAACTTCATCAGAGATGAAGCCACGGGGAAGGGCTGGATTCAGGTGAGCTACTGACAGCTCCCACGGCCACAGCTTATCAGGGATAAAGCACTCTTGACATTCCTGACGTGCCATCACTTCCACCTGCCAGGTAGGGCTCCAGCTCTCCAAGGCTGGAGCTGTTGGCAGAAGAGAGAAGGCAGCTCTACGGTGCTAAAATCACTGCTGCTAATGAAAAACAGGCTCCAAGCAGCCAAACAGCTGATCTATGGCCTCGAGCTGAGTAATGCCTCGAATTCCTGGCAGGAGCTGCTTCCTTTTGGGAGGCGAGGGCTCCTTCCCCGGCAAGCAAGGCACTGCTGTCCCCCCGTCCCCACAGCCTCCAGCTGCCCTTCAGGGGATCAGAGAATGGAGTGATGGAGATTACACCCTGCTGGGGTCTGTCCAACCCTCTGTCTGTCTGTCCATCTTTGTTCCCCTCCATGTGAGAACAGCCCTCGTCCCCCTGGCTGTCCCTTTGGCTGCAAGGATGTCCCTTAGGGCTGGGGACCTTCCAGATTTCAAGGATGGGTGCAAGCAGGGAAAGGAGCTCAGCAGCTCCCCGGGATGGATCCTGCCGTCGGGTGTGGAGCGAGATAAGGCCGTGACTCAGCCTAAACTCTCATCTCTGCTTTTCTTCCTTCCCAGCAAAGCCCCTCCTTCCCAGCAAAGCTCCGCCAGCACCTGGGGAGCGCGGGTGCAGCCGGGGCTGGGCTCCACGTCTGGGTGTCCGCGGCGGAGATCGGGGCCAGTGGCTGATGTAAACATCTGCGGCTGCCGATAAACAACCGGCCCCGGCGGGAGCACAAACAGCTCCTCTGTTCTGGCTCTGGATCCCCCCGCGACGCCCCGGCAGGCACTCCATGGCCCGGGCGTGATGGCTCCAAACACCCGCTCCAGCTCCATGGCAGGGGGTGGCACAGGGCTGTCACCCTGTCAGCCTCTGCTGGACATGTGTGGGGATCGCATTCCCGGTTTGGGGGACAAAAGTGGGATTTAGTCCCTTGGACACTTGCTGAGGTCAGGGATAGTGCTGACTCCATCCATCACACGGTTCGAGGGCTGTGGCATCCCAGCAAGGGTTTGGCACGTTGGGATGTCACCTTGTTCCTGGGCATGGTGACAGACTGGAGTCCCCCAGCTGGCGCTGAGGCCTGCCTGGGACATTCCCAAACTGTTTCCCAAGCTGCTCCTGCTCCAGGGACAGCCCCTGGACCCCTCCACCACGGGTCAGGACCCTCTTGGCTCCAGCCAGGCTGAGCCGGAGGGTGCCAGGGCTGCACCCACTCCCCACTGTGCCCTGGCTCTGGGTGATGCCAAGCAGGGAATGGGGCACACTGGGCACTGTGGCCCCCCAGCACCCTTGTTCAGCGTATACTGGGGATGCTGGGGAGTTCCCTGGAGCATGAGCACATGGACATTGCCACAGGGTGGGCATCGTCCTGTTGCTACCCTGAAACCACTGCTGGTGGCACCTCCTGCCCCTGTCCCCTGTGTATCCCCCAGATTCCGTGGGTGCCAGTGGGCAGCTGCCTGGGAAGGATTTTGGCTCTGGCTGTGGCCGCATTCCTCGGTGGAGGGAGGAGTGGAGCTGGAGCCTGACATGACTCAGCCGCAGCCACGAGGGCTGGGGACATGCCGGTGTTCCCACGTGGGGCTGTCACCCGTCCTTGGTCCCTCCTCACCGCATGGCACACCACCCCCCCCAGCATGGGCACCCCTCCCTGATCCCAGGGCTGCGATTTATTTGTGCTCGAAGACCCCCGAGCACGTGCTGGGGGTGGTGGGAGGTCCCCCGAGAGCCGCTGTGCTTGAGGACGGCCGGACCCCGGGTTATGATAACTCCGAGAAGGGCTTTTCTCCGCAGGCGCCGGACACAGCCTGACCCTGCGGTTCCCTCGCTCCCAGCCTGGCTGAATTCCCTGTGCCTGGATCCTGCCAGGGCTCTGCTCCCGTGGGTGCTGACCCTGTGGTGAGGGGGCTGCAGCCGGGGGAGCCCTGAGATCCCCTCGGTGATTGGAGCTGGCTAGGATGTTCCGGAGTGTCCCAGCGTGGAGCAGGCAGCAGGAGAGGGATGGAGGGGAGGAAGGGCAGGATTTGCTGCGGGATGAAGGATTCAGCCTCATCATGACATCCTGAGTCGTCCTCCCCCCCACTGGCAGTGGGCTGGGGGGAAGTGCCTTCCAACCCACATTCCTCCACTCCTGAAGGAACTGGCTCGGGACCTTCCCACGGGGATTTCCAGCCTGGGCACACATCGCTCCAGTGCTGGCGGGGTCCTGGCTCAGCTGCAGTACCCAGGAGACTGCGGGAGAGCATCCTGGCCCTACGGTGAATCACTGGGAAGGAACTGATTAAGACCTTGCAACATTTTCCTGCTGGAAATCACTTTCTCCGGACAGGCAGCCCGAGGCTGGTCTTAGGATGCAGCTGAGGGGATTGGATATGCTACAGGTTTTATCCCTGCTTTGGGACTTGCTGGCTGGAAAAAGCCTCCCAAAATGAGGGACTGGTTGTGATATGATCCCACTCCCGTGGGGGATGGAAAGAGAAGGAATCACTGAAGTGCACGGATGCTCTAACCTCGGCCATGGTGGAGTTGTGGCTGCACGGGGGTGGTGCTGGGGTCCCATCCTGCACTGCTTTGCCCCCAGCCCTGCATCCTCTGCGTTGGGGCCAGCAGTCATGCGGACCCCCGAGGTGCCCAGGAAGCCCCACAGCCTCATCCCTGGCTGACAGTGGCTGTGGGGGGAGAAGGGCAAGTCCTGCACAGCATCAGCGTGGTGACAGTGCCATTGGCCCCAGTTTGCAACTGGGAGAGGAACAACCACCCTAAGTTTTGCTTCCCTCAATTTTTCAGGCTACAGTGTAGGCACGGAGCTGCTGCCATCTCTGCCACCTCTGCCACCTCTGTCACCAGCCCCGTTTCTGCCCCGTGACTCAGGGATTTCGGCAGGTTTGGGAAGGGAGGAGGGGCAAAAGCCACTTCCCTGCCAAAAAAAGAGAGGCGGATGCTGCGCTCGCCCTCTGTCACGCATGAGGCGGATTAATATTAACCCGTCCCTCCATCCTGCTGTCCCTCTGTCCTGCTCTCCTTCTGTCCTCCTGTCCCGCTGCCTCACAGCTTGTCCCATGACCCAGCATATGACACTTTTCCGGTCCCTTTAAGGCAGAGGCGAATGAGTGTGCGGGAGACGAGCAGCCCATGGTCTCAGCCGGTGTGAAAGGGCCTCACGCGCTGCCACGGGGTCCCCGTGAGTCACCCCCGGTGGTGGCGTCACCCGCCGTGTCCCTTGGTGTCCACCCTGGTGTTCTCCCACCCTGGGGGCTGTGAGGCTCCCAGAATAGCTTGTGATGAAAAATGTGGATAATGCCTCATCTCTTTTGGGGAGAAAGGGGTTATTTTGGGAGGATGGCTGATTTCTAACCCAGAGCCCTGCCTCCCGAGTTCGTCACCCTCAGCACCCTCAGATGTTTATCTGCTGCTGTTGCTAAGGGACACTGAGGGTGACAAAACCTGTGACACCCATGCACCGGTGCAAATCTGATATATCTTGGGGCTGTCACTGTTGTCCCCAACTTTAGCTGGTTCCCAGCTCTTCCCCAGCTCCTCCGCCAGGTCACTGATCCCAGCCCTCCACTATTGGGATCAGCTCTCACCTCCAAGATAACCCCTCAGCATCTTCTGCAACCCCAGCAGCATTTCCGGCCCTGGGGAGAAGATTCTGGTGGTCACTCGAAGCTCGGATGTGGTAGCTGTCACCCACACGTGGCCCCATTGTCACTATCCCGTGTTGCAGCCACATCCCAACGTCTTTGTGGAGCAGTTTGCTTTCTGTTTTCCTTCAGAGTGCCGAGTGCTTGGCACTGCCATGGATCACCTCGTGGCCTCTAATCACTTCCAGTCGCCTGGAAAACAAATGGACAGTGAAGAGGAAAATCCCAAAGCTGGGAATTGTTGCAGGGCTTGTTGCATCGCTCTGCTGGCCCTGGATCCAGCCCCTCACAGATCCCTGTGCATGGATCTATCTGTGCACTCACAGATCCCTTCTGCACACCTGTGCAAATGGATCTGCTTGTGCCCATGTGGATCCATCTGTGCACAAATGGACCCATCCATGTACACATGGATCTGCCCATGGAAACATGGATCTGTCCATGCATATGTGGACCATGCACTCGGATCTGTCCATGCATATGTGGACCATGCACTCGGATCTGTCCATGTATATATGGACCCATCCATGCACTCGGATCTGTCTATGTTCATGTGGATCTATCCATGCACAGGGATTTGTCCATGTCTGTGCAGATCTGTCATTCATATGTATGCAGACATCTGCCCATGCACATTCCCACAAATGCATCTGCTTTTGAACACGTGGATCCATCCGTGCAGATGGATCTCTTCCTGCACACGTGAACTGATCAATGCTCATGGATCTGTCCATGCACACCCTTGTTGATGCATCCATCCCTGCACGTTCTGATGGGTGTCCATCATATGTGCATCCATGTGTGTGTACGTGTGTGTGTGCCCAGGGATGAGCAAACACACGCATGTGCAAGGCCCAGAGCTCTGTGTGCGTGTGTGCACACACGTGGACATGTTCTGGGGGGTGTCCATGCACATCCGGGGGGCTGTGTGTGTGTTCACATGGACACAAGTGCCCAGGAGTGACCATACACATACAGGGGGTGTGTGCACACGTGCACGTTCCGGGGGGTCCCTGGTGTGCACAGCTCTGTGTGTATGTGTGCCCAGAACGGAGCATGCACGCACACACGTGTGCCAGGCTCTGGGCTGTGTGTGTGCCCATGGCTACCAGTGCCAGGGCGACCATGGACATGCAGGTGGTGTCTGTCCTTGGCGTGTGCACATCTGTGCAGACGTGTGTGTGTGTGTGTGTGCCCAGATGTGAGCACACACACACACACACGCTTGTGTGTGTGTGTGTGATGATGGGGGCTCACACACACAGTGCCCCGGGCCGAGTGGTGCTCTGCTGATCCGAGGCCAGTAAAGCCGAGCCAATCCGATCGGACCCGAGCGGTTCCGATCGGACCCGAGCGGTTCCAGCCGGACCCGAGCGGTTCCAGCCTGACCCGAGCGGTTCCAGCCTGACCCGAGCGGTTCCAGCCCGACCTGAGCGATTCCAGCCCGACCCGAGCGGTTCCGATCGGACTCGAGCGGTTCCAGCCTGACCCGAGCGGTTCCGATCGGAGCCGAGAGGTGCACATGGGACCCGCCGGTGCCGCCCGGTGCCCTCCCGGTGCCGGCCCGGCCCGGGCCCCGCGGGGCCTGGCCGCCCGCCAGCGCTTTCTCATAAACCACATGCTGTCGCGGCGCTATAAAGGGGAGCGCGGCAGCGGCGGCGGCTCAGCCCGGCCCCGCTCGGCCCCGCCGCTGCTGCCGTCTCGCCCGCTCCGCCCGGCCCTGGTCCCACGGCAGCCCCCATGCCCCGCCTCGGAGCCAAGGTACGGCGGCCCCTCCCGCTACCCACGGCCGCGGAGACCCCCCCCCCCCAGCCCGCCGCCCGCTGCCACCTGTGAGGGCTCCCCGCGGGAGCGACAGCCCCGGTTTGTCCCCGTGCCCTCGTGGTGGGTCCCCTCCTCGGGGGGTCCTGGCTCCCGGCGGGGGATGCTCCAGCCCCGCCTCGGTTGGCGGTGCCAGCCCCCGACCCGGGGGGTGAATCCGCGGCTCCAGCCCCGTCCCGATTCCCGGACACGGCGTGGGGAGGCCCCGGCTTCAGCCCCGGCCGGTCCCCAGCCGCGGCCCCGGCCCCGGCCCCGGCCCCGGCGGGGGGATGCTGCAGCCCCGGCTCCATTCCCGGACCTGCGCGATGAGGCTCCAGCCCCGTTCCGATCCCCGGCCCCAGCCCCGTCCCCAGCCCGTTCCCGGCGGGGCGAGGCTCCGTTCAGCCGTGGCCACATCTCGGCGGTGGCCCGGGCGGCATCTTGGAGTTTCACAAGAGGAGAGGATTCCTGGACATCATCCAAGGGAAATTCCCCCCCACCCATCACCCTGGCACCCTCTCCCTGCCGGTGCCCCCGGAGATGGGGATGCACACCCACCCGAGGGTCCTCTCCTCCCCCACCTCGGAAGTCTTGGCTCTGGGACAAGCCCCGTTTCTCACCGGGGTCCCGCCACGGATCGGGGCCTCCCCGCTTCTTTGCAGGGGGATTGGGAGGGAAATTTGGGATGAGGCCAGAGCTGCTGCATGGAAAGAACCCGGCGGGTGCAGCTGGGGGGGTCTGGAGGGTGGGAAGAGGATTTTTGGGGATGGGTGGGTCAGTGTGTCAGATGGGCTCTGGAGAGCCAGGGCGGAGCAGGAGATTTGCAGGAGAGACAGAGAAATGGTGTGGGAGAGGGGAGAGGGGCTGGATCGGGAATGTGAAGGTGGCCAAGAGCCACATCCAGCCTTGTGTCACCGGCCTTGGGAAATTCCCTGCTGACCTGGTGTTCCTAAAAATAGCAGGATGGGGATAGGCACGGGGTTGGAGGACCATAGTGGGATTATCCTGCTGGACCGTGGCCAAGCCCCGGCTACCACAGAGGTGGTCACGCTGGGGGGTGGTGGAGAGGGGCAGGGGGCTTGGTGTGAGTGTGTGGGTTATCCCTGCTTCAAATGTTTCCCGTGTCGTGCTCAGGTGTGCCTGCTCCGCTGCTCCCTGCTGTCCTCCCTCCTCTTCCTCCTGCTCCGCATCCATGAGACGGAGCAGAACAGCTACTGCCAGCAGATCATCACAGAGAGGCACCTGGCCGAGCTGGAGGAGCTGGTGAGTGGGGCTGTGCGGTGGGATGGGGGCTCATTTGGGGCCAGACGGGCACAAATCAGCTTTTATTTAGTGCTGAAGTAAGGAAATGGGGTCACTTTCAGCACCCCTAGTGAAGTGATGGTATCCAGGAGCTGAGCATCCACGGGCACAAGGGACAAGTGAGCACTGGCGGTGACAGATGTTGTGCCTTTATCAAGGATGGCCATGGAAAAGTGGCGACAGGAGGAACGAGAGCAAACAGAAGCAGGAGCGAGGCCGGGGAGGGGACAGGAGTGAGGCTGGATGGGTGCAGGGGCGCTGGGGAAGCAGTGGAGGGGCCCGCGCTGCGGGCTGCGGTGCTTTCTGGGCGGCTGCGCAGGGGTTAAGCGGAGGAATCCGGCTGCATTCCTGAGTCCAGCTGCTTGCCTGGAAGCTGGGCTGGCAACGGGGCTGTGGGTGGGTGGCAGGCAGCGAGGGGGGCCCGGCTGGGCGATGGAGCCGGGGCTGGGCGATAGGGCCGTCATCCCATGTGGCCCGTGGGCAGCTCTGGGTGCTGGCAGCGGCCCCGCAGCACGGCCACCCCTGGCCCCAGCGGATACAGCTGCCGGGGCAGTATCTCTCTCTCCGTGGCCCTTGGCTCACCTCCGAGCGGGGAATCACGCGGATGTTCAGGGGAGAAGCGAGAATCGGGGGCACGCAGGGATTTGCAGGGTTGTCGCAGATTAAATTCTGCCTGCGGCAAGAGGGGTGTGCGGGCCAGGGACGGGAACGGCGCCTCCGAGTCCCGAGCCTCGCTCCGAGCTCTGTAACCGCCGTGTCCGGGCTCGCTTCACCTCTTCCTCTTTAACCACCGAGCTGCGGGGCCAGGAGCCGCGCTGGGCGAGCTCGGCTTCCTCTGCCCGAGCCCTCTCTGCACACCACATCCCCGGAGCCTTTGCTCTCCGCCCAGGGATTAAAATTGGGTCCGCGTCTGTGGGAGAAAGGGGATGGAGCAGGTTTGAATGGAAGATGTGGTTTTCCTGCTGGGGATTGTAGCCCTCTCCTCGCCGATGGAGGAGCTGGCCCTCGCTCCAGCGCCTGCAGGATAATGGAGCAATTGTTTCCGGGACGGCGTCCCAGGCTAGCAGGAGAATTGCCGGCCGGCAATTCTGCCAGTCCTCGTCCTCCCAGCCTGGGATGCCAGCCCGGAGGGAGAGCGTTTGGTTAGGGTGGGTTTTTAGTCCCATTGGAAAGGGTCGTGGCACGGGCAGCCGGCAGCACTGTGTGGGACCCCGGCTCTGTGTGATCGCGGAGAATGTGTGACCCTGGTGTCACGGCCACCTCCTGCACGGCAGGATGCTCTTTTGCAGCTTGGATTTAGAGTAGAAAGTGGTGTGGGGGAGACTCGAGGAGAATTAAGCAGGGCCGGGCTCTGCTGTGGCGCTGGCAGGAAGAGGAGGAGGAGGAGGGGGAGGAAGAGAGGCGGGGTGGGAGCAGGCAGGGAAAGACAGGAGCAGGTCTGTGATTCGGGGAGTACAACATCCTGATGGGAGCAGGAATCCTGAGTTCACCCCTGCCACTGCATCGACCTTAAGGACGTGCCTGTGTGAGGAGGAGGAGTATGGGATGAGATGAAGCAGGAATGGGAACAAAGTCCTCCTGTGGATTTGGGGGTCTCAGGCACCCCTTTGTGCCCAGAGCATGGCATATCTGGGGCTGCTCAGCCCCAGCGCTGTCCCTGGGGATGTGGGGTGACATCCTGCTTTGTCCTTCCAGGCTGACACCCAGATGCAGCACCCGGGCAGGGTCTCCTTCAAGTTCATTGACAAGAAGCAGTTGGTGAGTGGTGTCTTTCTGGGGACAGTGGGACACAGGAAGCAGGGCTGGCTGGTGCATGGTGGGAGGTCCCCCACTCCCCAGTCTCCCCTCTTGTCTCCCTTTGCAGGAGACTGCCCAGGAGGGACCCATCCTGCTTGGCCAGGTGGCTTCCAAGTCCCAGTTTGGGCATCCTGTGGGATTGTAGAAATGCATTTTGTGCCTCTGTGCTTCAGTTTCCCCAGGCAGAGTGGGATGCCCATCCAGTAACCGCTGTCACTTTTGGGTGGGTCTGTATCCTTGCAGAATGACTCCATCTGCTATGTGAAAGCTGCCTTTCCCCTGATGGGCAAGATCCTGGAGCGAACGGAGTTCAAGGAGAACTCGTCCAACGCGCGGAAGATGCAGACGGTGCGCAGGATGTACAACCGCATCGATGAGAGCGTGGACCCCTGCATCAGGGAGGAGGATGATGAGGAGAGAATGGTACAGTTTCCCCAGCCTCGTGGGGGTTTGGGCCTGGGTCCTTATCCTGGGGTGAAATGGGAGGTCCAGAGCATCCTGGGGTGGGTGTGTGGGCAGGGCTGTGGAGTAGAGCAGAGGTGAGGGGGTGCATGGACATGGAGCCACGAGGAGCCAGCAAATCCTGCCTTGGGAGCACTGTGCTGTGTGAGGTGGTGACACTGGGTCAGTCATGAAGCTGATGCTGAGTCTGGTGCTTCCTCCAGCTCTCACAGATGTGCTTCAAGGAGTTCACCACCTCCCCCTACGAGATGCTGGTGTTGGTGAAGGATTTCTTCCAGGACATCAAACGTCTGCTGCAGAACCAGGAGACTTTTGAGAAGGATTGCAGCCACGTCTACCGCAGGGCCTGCCCGGGACCCAGGAAGGCTGGATCCTCACCAGGTGAGATGCCAAGGCTTGGCCTCCACCCAGTAAATCTGTGCCAGTCTGGGGGGCTTGGGGTCGCCTGCATGGAGCACCTTAAGAGTCATGTGTCTGTGGGTGTGGCATGTGTCCACCTTGGTCCCTTCCCCTGTGTCAGCGAGCTCTGCATCAGTGTCAAGGGAGAAGGGACTGGCTGCCATTTGAAGGTGGGATTTGGGCTGAATCCTGCTGGAAGCAAGGCAAGGGAGAGATGCTGAGGGGGACCAGGCCATCAGGCTCGGCTCTGTCTCAAAGCCCCTGTGCCGGGTGGAACATAACACGGAGAGATGGAGGGACTGCTGTGCCACCAACACGCTGCATGACCTTGGCTGTGTCACTTCAGCTGCCTCGTGCCTCAGTTTCCCCTGGCCAAGCCTTCAGGGAGAGTGTTGCTGCCGGGGTGGAAGAGCCCTGTGTTGTCGTCTGCGCTTCCGCGAGCGCCCGTGCTGTGTTCGCATGGAGGAGATGTCTCGCTCTCGTCCTCGTGTCACAGCTGTGCCATGTCCTTGTGCCGTGGGGGACTTTAAACGTGGCTCTCTGGCTCCTGCAAGTTGTGAATAACCCACTGCCGTCAGCTCAGGGGACCCGGTGACTCGGGTTTGCTTCATCCCACCTCCTGCTTGTCACCTTCCTGCTGCCCTGCCTGCTCCTGCCTGTTCCCTGCCTCTCCCTTGCTCTCCCATTTTTTGAGCGACTGTTTGACCCGCTTGCCTGGGGCTGCGGGGAGGGATGGGGACAGTGCCCCTGACCTCAGATCTGCTGGCTGTGCCCCTCTTGGAGGCTGGTGACCCCACGGCTGTCTCTTCTCTCTCCTTCTTTCAGGTGTGGGGACAGATCCTGACTGCAATTGCCTATCCCCTGCCCTCCCTTCTGCCACCCAGCCCTCCCTCTCTGCTGCCACTGGCAGGGACACGGCACCCGCTAGCACCCAGGTCCCTTCCAGCCTCCTCCATACCACCCTCGCTGACTTAGAGGCCCCATCTCAGCCCCCCAGTAGCACGGAGGGGGGCTCAGGGACCGAGGAGGTCCTGGGTGCCATGGTAGATGACACAGCGCTGGTGTTGGCCCCGGGGATGAAGCAGACAGCTCCAGCCAGCAATGCCGAAGCCCTCCAAGATCCGGCCGGGACGCTGAGCCTGGCACTGGGTGACATCCCCGTCCTCCGTGGGGATGGAGAGCTGGTGGAGTGGGGCACCGGTCACCTGCCACAGGATGCAGGCCAGCAGTGGGGAGGCTCCGTCCTCCCGGATCAGCTCGGCGGGCTCAGGACCACCCCTCCGACAGCATCGCCCAGCGCTGGCTCCACGGGCGGCAGAGCCAGGATCCGTCCCGCGGCAGCGTCCGAGCCCGTGACACAGCTGCGCTTCTCCAGGATGGCCCCGGAGCTGCGAGCCCCGGGCAGCCCCAGGGACGGGGCCAGGGCGTGGGGCTGGGGGCTGAGCCGGCTGAGGGGCCCCGAGGACGGCGGCGGGGCCGGGCCGAGCTTTGACTCTGGCTTTGTTCTGGGCGCAGAGCAGCGCAGGAAGGAGCCGCCTGCCAGGGAGGGCCGCCAGGAGCCCCTCATCTACATTACGGTGGCCAGTGTGGTGGCCGTCCTGCTGGCCACGGGAGGGCTGCTCTTCTACAAGTATAAATCTAGGGTAAGAGCTTCGCCACATCTCCCTGAGCATCAAGATTCTCTCCTGCCTCAGTTTCCTCACCTGTCTCTTGGCCAGTGTGGGTTGCGCCCCATTTTCCCCATAATTTTGAGGCTGGGGGACAATTGGTGGTGCTGAGTGTGATGAGAGGATGTTATTTGGGAGATCTGGCACCCTGCTGCTGCAGCCTCCTCCCCTTCCCCAAGGCTCATCTCCCCATTTCCCTCCCTCCACACAGGTCCTGGAGCGGCCGCTGGAAGATGGAGGCTGTGACCCCGAGGAGCCAGAGAGGAGGTGGGTGTGACAGCATCCTGCATGGGGGGGCTTTGGGGACCCCCACTCTGGATGACCCTGCTCTAAAGCCCCCATCTTTCTGCCACAGGGCGCTGCAGGGAGCAAGGGAATGTTCAGAGCTGGAGACTCAGGATCTCTGAGGTGATCAGGGGCTGGGTGGGACCTTGAAGGGCTCCGGTCCAAGCTGTGAGGACAATATTGTGTCCTTGGACTGTCCCCATTGGTGCTGACCTTGGCCATGGGCAGGGAAATTCTAGGAGGAAAGACATGGACAGAAGCAGGTCTGCGCCCCGGCGCTGCCAGCATGTGGTTTCGCAGCTCGTTAATCCATTACTGGCACTTTCTTAATATACATAGTATTTTTTCCTGTGGTTTTCATGTGTTTCTCCCCACGCTGCCCTCCCTGGCAGAGCCTCAGCTCCTGCTCATCTCTCTCCTCCTTTTCCCAGGGCCCCAGGCAGGATGTGAAGCTGCTCGGGGGATGGATCCGCATGGAAGGAGGGTTGGCACGTGCCAGCCTTGCCGTGATCCCACCGTGATGCTGACACTCCCTCTTCCCTTGCCCCTTGCCGGTGGCCAGAGACGGCAAAAAACTCCCTGACAGGGACAAAAGGATGGGGGGATGTGTCCTGAGTGGGACCCCCAGGCACCGGGAAGTGAAGGGACCATGACTGCAGGCTTTGCTGGGACAGCAGCAGTGGCTGATGTGATGCTGCAGTGCTGAGCAGGACGATGGAGATGCTGGATGTGGGATGATGGATCTCACTTGGATACAGCTGGCGCTGGATGAAGATGGAGGGGATCGGCTCCCCAAATCCTCTGGCTCTTCTCCCACCCCAGCAGACTGGGTTTGGAGCAGCACCCATCGCCCCCTTCACCCTGCCTTTCCTGAGACTTCAACTGGAGCATCCTGAATTCCGGGGGGCCAGTCCTGAGACACCCAGCCCTGACTTGCAACTCAAACCCTCACACTGTGAATATTTAAAGCCCACCTGTGCCCATGTCCCTGCATGGGGCTGGGTTTGGGGTGACCCTTGGCACCGTCCCAGTCCCTCCCCATCCTCCTGTTGTTAGGGCTTATTTTTTTTTTTAATAGAGTGGATGAAAGTCTTTATCCTGCACAAGTGTTCCGGGGGGGCCGTGTGCCCCTCGCAGGGTCCTCACTGCGAGCTGGCCTCGCTGGGATTCCATTTCTTTGGTGACTGCGCTTTGGAGAAGGGAATGGGGCTTTGAAGGACGGGATCCACGTGGGTGTAAGAGCTGGAACTGCCTCAGCTGGGCACCCCAGGTCTTCTTGGCACAGCCCCACTCGTGGGCTTTGAGAAGAGCCTGGTTTGGGACGCACCAGCCCTGGAGATGCCCCCAAACTCCAGTGGCTCCCTCCAGCCCCGGATGAAGCGTGGCCCACGCTGCTCTGGGAGTTTCAAGTATTATTTTTATACGAAGGATGAAAATATGGACAAACTCAACTGTTTTTAAAGAAAGCATTACTATTAATTTGAGGTTTATATATATATATATATATGTGTGTGTGTGTGTATTTATGACTGGCAGAAGGAGGGGGTTCCTGTGCCAGGGACTGGTGTAAATCAGGATGAAAGCCCTGATGCAGCAGGAAGTCTGGGGCCAAACTCCTGGTGGTGTAAGTCACTAGTTTACACTGTGGAGGAGCTGCTCCTGGGGGAGAAAACTTGCCTTTACCCATGTTGGATTTATTTTGCCTTCTTTGTTTATTGTTGTTGAGTTGGAGTTTTTTGTTGGTTTTGGGGTGGGTTTTTTTTTTTTATACAATGAAATCCTGAAATATTTTATACAAAGGCATTTAAAAGTCTATTTAAAGAAAATAATGGAAATCAACTTGTATATTTAATATTATTAATAAACAGAGAGGTGTAGCTTGGTGTAAGTCTGGGATGCAAGGGGGGCCTGGAGCGTGTGACTCCCCTGTCCCAGCCCTGGGGTCGCTGAGGAGGTGCCTGGGGGCTGGCTCCTGGCAGTGTTACCCTGACCTGCTTCCCTGTGGATGCACGTGGGTTCAGGGCACTGGAATGAGGGCAGAGGGATGCATCTGCCCTTCCTGCCCCCAGTTCCTGCTGGCATCGCTGAGAACTCCAGGCACTGGCTCTGATGCTGACAGCCCCCAAAATCTGTGTGAACGGTTGGGAAGCAGCTGTTTAAAGCAAACACACTTGAGGCAAAGTTTCCTGGAGCACTTTGATTAGAGTGACAGCACTGGAAGAGGCATTTCCTTCCCCCCCGCTGCTCCCCTTGCTCCTCTTCCTGCTTTCCAGGAGCAGGGGAGCCCCACACCCGCTCCCCCTGCACAGATCAGCATCTCCAGGGGGGTGCCAGGGGGGTCCCACACCATCCTGGGTCCCCACCAGCCGCTGGGGTGTGCAGGGTGAACACCCCCCGTCGCTCATCCAAGGGGGTGACAAGGGCAGGGGGGGATCTGGGAGCTTTTTGCGAGTGCCAGGGCTGAGCTGCTGCCTTGTTTGCTGACAAACAGGATTCCTCGAGGGGAGCTGACTCAGCCCAGTCCTTCCTCTCCCCAGCAGCAGCCGGGGGTTTCCCAGGTCCACATCCCCTTCCCAGGGAAGTGGGACCTATATATATCCTGCTGGATCCGTGCCACCATCATTATGGTCAGATTTTGGGGGTATTTGAGGCCGGAGGCTGCTCTTAGGGGCGGGCACCATGCCCAGGTTTGGGGGTGCTGAGGGCAGCGAGTCCCTGCCCTGCTCTAGGATGCTCCAGGCAGCTCCACAGGAGGGGGTGGCTGGAGCTGAATGATGGCAGCTTGAAATTGTGGCAGAGCTCGGGGCAGAGGTGAGAGCATCCCGGGCTGCTGGGGGGATGTGAGGAGCACCAGCACCCACCCCCTCTGTATTCACACACCATTGTCCCTCATCCCTGACTTTTTCTGGCTGCTCTGTGCACTGTAAAAGCCCCTGGAAAATGCAGGAAAAAAGCTGAACTCTGTCTCCCTGCCCTAGGGTCCGGGCCAGGAAGGTCCCTCTGCTCCTCATGTTCCCAGCTGGTGGCCTTTTCCCCTGTTAGTGGCTCCGTGTGGAAGCAGGGATGTGATTCCCTGCCCCGGGCAGCCCCCAGCCTCTGCAATTTGAGGGGGAGCAAAACCTGCTCTCAGCCCCCCACTCAGGAATCCCACAGGTGCGAAGGACACGGAGCTATATCCCTGGCCCTCAGCACTTGTAGGGGAGGGTAGAAAAGAACCCCCTACCCCGAGACTGAGGGTGGTGGTGCCCGGGTGTCCCTCCTGGGGTCCCAAATGGGAGTTTGTATGCAAAAAGCTGCTTTGATGGGATGAGAACAGGGGATTTGGGGGAAAGGATGGATGGTGGAAGGGGAAAGCATCAGCAAGAGGCTCCCGCGACCTGAAGCACGGGCTGGCATGGAGTGACACACTGTGGTCATCAGTGCCCACCCCGGGGGTCCTGGGGGTCCCCACAGCCCTGGTGCTTGTGGCATTGACAGGGCTGGGACATCTCAGGCTCATCCTGTTGTCCCAAAACCTCCCAAGCACTCGGAGACCCCCCCAGATGTCCTGAGACCCCTCCCAGGAGCCCCCAGAGAGCTCTGCCCATCCTGGGAAGCCTCCCCAGTGCAGCCGCGGGCACCGCAGAGCTGCTGACAGGGCAGAAGCAGCGGAAAGGCCCCGGGGCCGCGGTTCCTGGGGCACGGCGGGGCCAGGACAGGGTTTTGGCCGAGGAACTGCTGCAGGATTTAGGTGGCCAGAGGCCGTTTTGTGGGCAGACAAAGTGATTTTGGTTACAAACCGTTATCTGCATTTTTCCCTGGGGTTTTAACCCACATGCCGACGTTGTCCCAGTTTGTTTTTAAGGGAACGCCCCCGGCAAAGGGAAGGCGGAACAGGGCTCAGACCCCTCCCAGTTGCCTGTGGGGCGTTTGGGGATGGGGTCGGGGTGGCCCGGGATCAGAGCCCCGCCTTTCTGCCTGTCCTGGAATGATCCCTAGAGTCCATGTAGGGACTCTGTGGAGCCGGGGACCACGGTCCGTGGCCCTGGGGACAGGTTGGTTGTGACCCTCGCTGGAATGCAGGAGCCTGCACACGCCACTGCAGGAGGGTGGGGAGGAAGAGTGGGGGAGGAAGTCCTGGCCAGGCTCAACACCCCCAAAAAGTGCTCAGCACCCCCACGCTGGGCTGGGGATGCGGGCGGGTGGCTCCGGGGACCCGCTGGCTCCGCTCGGCTCGTTAATGGGTAACGAGGGCCGGGAGGGCACTGCCCTGACCCCGGGCTGGCGCTGAGCCGGGACTGCGGCTCCAGCACGGCTGAGCCTGCCCGGCGCCCCGGAGCTGGCACCCATCGGGGTCAAATACCTGGGACCAGACACCCACACTCCTGGGACCGGACACCCACACTCCCGGGACCGGACACCCACACTCCCGGGACCGGACACACTCCTGGGACCGGGCACACACCCAAGTGGGTCAGACACACACTCAGAGCTGGACACCCACACTCCTGGGACCGGACACCCACACTCCTGGGACCGGACACACACATACCTGGGATCGGACGCACACCTGGGACCAGACACACACCTGGGACCGGACATACTCCCGGGACCGGACACCCACACTCCTGGGACCGGATACACACCTGGGACCGGATACACACCTGGGACCTGACACCCGCACACCTGGGACCGGACACACACCTATGACTGGACACACACACACACACCTGGGAGCAGACACACACCCAGGTGGGTCAGGCACACACCCAGAACTGGACACCAATACACCTGGGACCGGACACACCCTCAGGGCCGCGCACACACCCCCGTCTGCGGCTGGACTCCCATACAGAGCCGGGCACAGCCGGGTTTGGGCACCCGTCCCCGGTGGGTACGGAGGGCACTCGCCCCCCTGCCCTGCCCTCCGTGGGGCTGCCCCCGCCCCGGCCCTGCTGCCATCCCGCCTCATTTGATTTTCTCCGTGATTTCTCCATTTTCTTAATGTTTTATTTTTTCGCTGATTTACTTGTACCTGTGTTTTATTTAAACTATTTTCCTGATTAATCGTGTTTGTTCTCCTGCTTTACTTCTTCCCTCTGAACAGAAACAAATTTTTTTTTACCCTGAAAATCCTCGTTCTTTAGTTTCAGCTTTTATTTCCCAATTAATCAATCAGTTAATTTATTTAATTTATGTAACTTATGTAGTTTCTGTATTTTTAAAGAAAAATTATATAAAAATACATGCAATTTACATATTAAATCTATATAATGTATTTAACATAAATTTATGCACATTATATATATGCGTAAAATTAATTTATATAAATTTTATAGTTTTATAATCTACTTTTAAATGTAAATTATATATTTAAATGTAAATTGTAAATTTATAATTTACTTATAAACATAAATGTATATAACTAATTTGCTTATTTTACACGTTTATATATAATTTAAAAACCGCTATTTTACACGTTTATATAAAACTAATAGCGAATGTATATGGTCGCTATTTTATGTATAAAATTATTCGTCATAATTATTATATTTAGTCTAAGTAATTAATTTAATTAGTTTTAAAATTTACATATCATGCATATATAAAAATTATATAGAAATTTATTTAAGTTATATAATTACGGTAGTTAATTAGGATTTGGCGCGCGCTGAGGTTCCTGACCACGCCCCCACAAACACCACGCCCCCACGTTGACCACGCCCCCACAGTGGCCACGCCCCGTTACCGCCCCCTCAGCGCCCTTCCCTTCTTGTCCGCCAGGGGGCGCCCCGCCCCTCGCCCGCTCCCCCTGTCGGCGCCGAGCGGCCTCAACTGGCCAGCGGGTGCGCGGTGACGTCACGGCGCGGTGACGTCACTAGGCCCCGCCCCTGGCGCGGCGGCCGCAGACCCGCCGCAGCCACCGCGCCGGCGGCACAGCAGCGAGCGTGAGGGACCGGCGGGGCCGAACTGGGCCGGGCCTAATTAAACCTGCCGGACTGCTCTCCTCTGCCCGCTTCGCCGTACCCTGTCCCGGTTCGTCCCACCGGCGGCCGCGGCTCGCCCCGCGTTCCTCGCTGCATCAGGATGTCGGTGCCGGAGCCCGCCGGCGGCGAGGAGAAGCAGGCCAAGGAGGTGGAGGACGCTGAGAAATATTCCTTCATGGCCACCGTCACTAAGGCCCCCAAGAAGGTAGCGGGACCGGCGGGGGGCCGGCTCGGTGCGGGGGATCAGATCCTGGTTCTGGGAAGCAGCCTGCGGTTGTGGCGGGGGAGGCAGCCCGGTTATGGGGGTTGGCAGCTCAGTTAGGGGGAATGCAGCCCGGTTATGAGGGGTGGTAGCCCTGTTATGGGTGGAATGCAGCCCGGTTATGGGGGGAGAGCAGCCCGGTTATGGGGGGAATGCAGCCCGGTTATGGGGGGAATGCAGCCCGGTTATGGGGGGAGAGCAGCCCGGCTATGAGAGGTGGCATCCCAGTTCTAGGGGGGTGGCAGCTCCCGGTTGCGGGGCAGGAGCCCTGTGCTGCTGCGGGGGCACAGCCTCTGTTGGGGCGGAGGAGAAGCCTCCCGGCTGTGGGGCGAACAGCCCGTGGTTCTAGGGGAGCAGCTCCCAGTTGTGGGGATGAGTCTCCGGTCTGGGAGCGAGGGTAGCCCCTGGTCGGGCGGACCAGCCCCGGTGAGGAGGGGAATGCAGCCCGGTTTGGGGCGGGGAGCAGCCCTCGGTTGGAGGGAGAAGCCCTCGAAATGTGGAATGGGGGGGAACATGACGGGGCTCTGGGAAGAGCAGCCCCACAGGTGGGGTTTGTGCTGGGAAAGCCAGAATAGATCCAGTTTGGGGTAACTGGGAAGCGGGGCTTGTCCCGTATTCAGTGGCGGAGAAGGAGATTGGTTGGTACCGGCGAGGGGGCTGGTCCGGTCTGGGGGTGGCAGATATGAGCCAGGGGGCTGCGGGCCCAGTTTGGGGTGAGAGGGAAGGGCTCAGGTACTGAGGAGAGAGAGGTTTGTACTGGGGTACAACCCTAGCCTGCCTGGGGGTGAGGGGAGGACTGGGAGCTGCAGGGCAGGTTCTGGGGGGCTGGAACCGGAGCAGGGGCCTTGGCTGTGGCACAGGAGTGCAGGGGACAGGGTGACCCCGGGAAGGGGACAGGTAGGGTAGGGCCCTTGTGTGGGACTGTGGGGTGACAGGGCTTTGTGGTGGGGAGACGTGTTATATGAGAAGAGCCAGAAGCAGCAACCCGGGTCACTCAGAATGGTGGCTGAGAGATTTCAGAGTGTTGAGATTTTGGCGACAGGGGTTCTGTTGGAGGTATGGGTGGGAGAACATTTGGGCTCAGGAAGAGGCTGCCGAGTCACCTCAGTACCCCTCCATCCCTGAAGGCCTCACAGGAGCTCCGAGATCTCCCAGTGCTGCTCCCACAACCCTGGGGGGTGCTCAGATGGCACCGACGGAGGACGAGCACTGGTCTTGCCACTGTAGCAGGGTGCGGGACTGTGGGACCCCAGTGACCTGGG
This sequence comes from Acridotheres tristis, assembly GCA_037013685.1. NCBI lineage: Eukaryota > Metazoa > Chordata > Aves > Passeriformes > Sturnidae > Acridotheres > Acridotheres tristis. The sequence goes on along the minus strand of CM072913.1, from coordinate 5,073,013 downwards.
GAACTGGCCTTGTGCTCTGTGCTCAGTGCTGAAGTTTCAGTCCTGTCAGGGAGGCAGGTCCATGTTCCAAGCACTGCACAGATCTGTGCAGCTGAACATTGTGTTCCCCTCGGGGCTGCAGCTGCCTGGAAGCCGTGGGTGCAAAGGCAGAGCAGTCACAGAGAATGGGAACATCCTCATTCTCCAGGGGAATCTCTCCTGCCTGCTCTGGCCACGGGTGGGACTGGGGAGCATCTGACCCTAGGGGCAGGTCAGCTGGATTTGAGGTGTCTTCTCTCCCAGGGAGCAGGGCTTGGAGACCAGGCCCTGTTTATCTGGGCTGTGGACATAGCCTGGAGGAAGGAGCAGAGGAATGTGGGGCTGGGATCGGCCTCTTCCAGCAGTGGCTCAGCACAGCTCCAACTCAGGGATTGTTTTTACCTTTTCATAACCATCATCTCTGTCAGAGCAAGCAACATGAGGCTGCAGCTGACTGCTCCAAGGGGATCAAACTGCTACCCCTGGAGCATCCCATGGAACCAAAATAGCTGAGCTAAAAAGAAATCCATCGAGCATCCTCAGAGGCAAGTTTGCCAGCCTCTCAGGGGGTTGAGATGTTGTATCCCCAGAATTTTCTGCTGCAGACATGGCTTGTGCAGCATGAGGAGCCTTGGTTGGACTCAGTGGCTGCTGCAGCTTTTCCTGGCTGGGTGAGGATATTGAAGGTGCCCAGAGCGACACACGACATTTGAGGCTGATAACATCAGAGATGGGGAGTGAGCTGAGCTGAGCTCAGGGAACAAATTGCTCTGGGCTCCTGTTTTCTTTGCCTGGCTAGATCCTGCAAATAGTGCTGGGGAATGGCAGAGGCCTTGGCAGGAGGATGAAAGACCAAGGAAGGGAGAATTGCTCTCCTGAGATAAGCTGTTGAGTGCCCCCAGCTCTGATGCCTCAGAACAGGATTGCAATTAAACCATTAAAACGCCCTTCTGATTCCCTGCAAGTCGAAGTGACTTTTGTGCCAGCTGCTCTGGAGCTCCTGGCATGGCCAGAGGCCAGCAGAGATGGTAGAGAGAGATGATTTACCAGCATGGAGCTGGGCAGGATTGTGCTGTGCTGCTGAAGCACATCCCCTCCTGGGTTTTTGGGCTCCTTGAACTTTGCTGATGCAGTTAGTGTGAGGAGTTTGGAGATGGGGGGTGGGAATGGGCCATGCTCAGTGCAGGCCACATCTCTCTTTGTGAATGGCTTTTCAGAGGAGCCTTAACTTGTGCTGGAGCTTGGGGAAAGTGCCACCAGCATCCAGCCCAGGACCTGGAGGAGCATCTTGGATGTCACTGGAAGCATGTTGGCCCTGTGGGTGCTGTGGAGAAGTTGATGTCTCCTTGTTGGGGTCACCTGGAGCTGGAAGTCAGCCCCAGCATTGCTGTTTCCTCTTGTCAGGGACTTGATAAGGTGAAAAAGTGAAATAAGCAGCAGGTAAGAGATTAAATATGATCAACTCCAGGCTGAAGTAGGAGCTGACTCAGTGGAAGTAAAAGGAGGAATGGGGGTGTTTTCCCCCAAGAGCTGGGATTACCTGGGTTTGCCAGAGCTCCCTTTTCACTGCAGTTCGTGGGGATTTGTCTGTCAGCATAATGACTCCATTTTGATCTGAGCGAGGTGGTTCTTTGGCCAGGAGTGGTTTGCAGGCAGAGGTGAGCAAAGCTGAGTTTTGCACCTTCTCCAGCCATTGCTGTCGTGTTGCTGGGGAAGACTGGGAATGCTGAGGTTGGTGGCTCACCTCGCTTTGGTGAACATGGGTGTGGAGATGATGATGGCAGAGCTCAAGGGCAGGTTGTGCTCCTCCAGATCCTTGTGTGCCATCGCTGCTGTGTCTGGGCATCTGCTCTCCTGCCTCCCTGGAGACTGCAGGTGCCCTTGGCAGCACTTGCTTTCCCAATCCACGTCAGCCGGTTGGCGGAGCCTTAAACTCCCAGCAAGCCAAGCTGGGGGTGCCCTGGAGTGAGGACAGAGCGAGTGGCACCGTGCTTGCAGCAGGGCAGGGGGCTTGGCACGTGCTGTCCCTGTCTGTCACCTCACCCCGCTGTGTCCTTGTCCCGCTGGCATCGCTGTCTGCTGGGCTCCTCCACACCCGGGTGCTGGCAAACAGATGGCCACTGCAGACAGATCTTCCTCCTGCAGCATTCCTGGGCTCTGAGATGGGCTGAAGGCTGTGCTGTGGCTCTGGGGAGGTGAGTTGGGTGGCTCTCCGTGCCCACGGGGCCCGTGTGGGTGTGTTTGGTGGTGCTGTGCCCCTGCGGCTGCCGGCTCCGGCTGTGGCAGGGAATGCTAATGCACCGCGCTGCAGCTTTGCGGTGGCAGCGAGCCGGGTGCTGCCTGGTGTGGGGGTGGCAGAGATGGAGCAGGGAAAAGCTGGGGAGAGGGAGATGGAGCCCGTGGAGAGCTGCTGGCCCCTGGGGAGGGATGGGTGTTGTCTCCAGAGCATCGTTCCCGCTATTGCTGTCTGCAGTGGCCTGTGGAGCACTGACCTTGCTGCAGCCGGCTGTGTCCCTGCCCTGTACAGACCATTCCCAAAGACCTGTTCCTGCCCCACTTTGCTCTGTCGTGACTTATCCCAGGTCCCTACAGCTCTGCCAGGCTGGGTGATAATAAACTACCTTCCCCTTCAGGCTGTCAGGGGAATGAGACTGCCCTTGTTTGTCCTGACAGAGCTCCTGTAGCCATTCGTTTTTCCTGTCCCTTTAATTTAATTCCTTAGAGTGGCTGCTCATAAATCCTCTGTGCCTTTGTGAGCCTGTCTGGGGCCATGGCTACCACTCCTGTCCTGCTGTTCTACAGGCACTGCACACCTGGCTCTCCTCATTCCTTTGGCCTGATCTTCACTTCTTTGGTTCCTTGGTCTTTCACAGCAGTTTTTCCTTCTCATAATGAGATACCTGGGCTGGGATGAGTTGAACTCCTTGTCCTCTGTATGGATGTCCTGAGATGAGTCTGACCTTCCCTGGGGTGCAGGAAAACCCTAATAAGTGGGGAAAATAAGCACAAGGGTGTTTGGAGTGGAGATGAATTATCAGGGCTTGGGGCAGCCAGCTCACTCCTGGTGCTGTATTAAATGATAGAATCCTAATTTTTTCTAAGTTGCTCTTGGGACCTTCCTGTTTTGGTGTTTTGGAGAGTCTCCCTGATGTCCTGAGGGGAGGCTTGTCCCAGTGCCTCAGCACTGGGCAAGGCCAGAAGACACTTAATTGAATTGTTGAACCAGAGAGGGGGAAGAAAGGAGGATTTGGGAGTTTGATGGGCACAAACCATCTTCAAAATGATGTGCCAGAGCCTGTGGCTTTTGCTTCCCCCTTTTCCTCCTGCATCCTGGAAGGAGGCTGGGTTTCCACTCTTTGTCAGTCCTTTGGAGATGGGAGAAGTGTTGGGTATTCATTCTTCCCAGTCTTCAGAAACATCTCTTGTCATCTTTTGATGGTGTAGGGGTGGAGACCACCGATCCTGAAAGACCTTTCCCACATGAGCAGCCAGGTCTGGAGTGTGGGAAGAGTGCTGGAGGCAGGAGCACAGTGTTTTTTTACCTTCCCTGAGATGCCAGGTTATCTTCTGCTGGGGGCCAGCCTACCACAATACTTTCTTTGGGAACAGTTTTCTCTGTCTTTCCAGCCTGCAAATGTTGGAGTATGCTCCCTGCTAGATGTTGAGGCTGGGGTATTTTGCTCTGGAAATCAGGTTTTCAAGGTCAGGTTGGAGTTAATCCTTTGCAAGTGAGGATCCTGTCTGTGTTGCTCCTCTGAGGAGTTGGTGAGTGCCTCGTCCCAGATTTTGGAGCAGGAAATGTGTGAGATTTCAGCACTCAGCCTGGGGGGTTTGCTTGTGCCTGGCTGTGTTTTTATCATTGGGAGTTTCCTGTGGGTGACGGTCGCATTTGCAGAGGGCTCGTTATGTTTCCTGCTGAGCCCTTTGATCAGAGCTGCTTATCTGGGACCTCTGGCTCACCTTCACTCAGCACGAGGTGGTGACATTCCAGGTGACTGTCCTGGGACCTGCTGGTGGCCCCGAGGGCCCGCAGTGCAAAGGACTTTGTGCCAGAACTTCTCCCGGAGTGACACTCGGTGACACCAGGGGTTGGATCTGTAAGGGGCTGGGAGAAGGGTCAGGGAGCCCCACCAAGGAGAAGCATCATGGTGCCACCTCAGCAGGTTGTGTGGAGCCCCTTCCCAGGGAAATGGATAATTCCAGGAGCTTGTGCACCCTGAGCAGTGCTGGAATCTGCTCTGCACCATCCCTCTCTGCCCACATCATCCCTGCAGGCTTCCCTAGCGTGGTTAACCCTTGGGAATGGGTGCTCTGGGACATCTTGGTTGATCTTTGGCCCAAAGATCCAAAGAGGAAGCTGCTGTAGTTCGGAAATGGTTTGGTTGGAAGGGACCTTAAAGCCCCTCCAGTGCTGTGGGGGCAGGGACACCTTCCACTATCCCAGGTGCTCCAAGCCCTGCCCAACCCGGCCTTGGACACTCCCAGGGATGGGGCAGCCACAGCTGCTCTGGGCACCCTGTGCCAGGGCCTCCCCACCCTCATAGGGGAGAATTTGGGCTGTTTTTTTGGCAGCTGATCTCCCCCCATGGGTTCAGTGCCTCTGAGAAAGCAGGATGCAGAAGCTGAGGCCAGTCCTGCCTTTCAGAGCTGCCCCCATTGCCCTGTTGAGTTGGGCTGCTTGAACTGTGAATTTTAATTACACTTCAGGATCAATACGGTGGCCTTGGTAACGAGCTTATTGCTGCTGCAGAATCTGTTTACTTCAGGTTGGTGACAGCCAAAGGACTGAGGTGGCTGAGGACATGATGTTCCAGCTCCTTGAACAGGCTCCATTGTAATTCGGGTGAGGCTCCTGCAACCCTGAGAGTTGGGTGCAGCTTCCCCTTGGCTGCCCCCACAGACCTGGAGCTGGCTGGCAGCACCCATTCCTGCCTGGCTGAGGAGCTGCCTGCATTCAGGAGCCAGGATCTGGGTGGGAGCTGCTGGAGCCTGCTTTATCTGTGTGCTGTGGGTGGAGGGGATCTCTCCTTCTGGCCTTTTGCAGTGAGAAGAAGTAGGCAGCCTGGAAAAGGAGGCTCCTTGGGGCTTTGCCTGCCTGAAAGTCATGTTTTAGTGTCCTCCTTCCTCATGAGGGTGAGGTTCACCCTGTGTCTGCTGTTTTCTGCCTCTCCTCCTTTTGCCTCCTGACAGGGAGCCCCAGATTTCAACATTCCTGCACTGTGGGGAGAGTTTTGCATCCAACCTGGGCATGTTTTGGAGCGAGAACATCTGGCTGATCCCTGTTGACCTTGGAGCTGTCAGCATCTTGCAGGCAGCACGGTGTCTCCTACATTAACTGAGCCCTTCTCCAAATATTCTGAGCTTGCCATCTCCATGAGGAAATCACTTTCATCCCTCCTGCCTCCTTTAAAAGAAAGAGGCTTCATGGAATCAGCCCTGTTTGAGGGAAAGGTTGGCTTTGCTCTGACACAAGTCAGTATCCAGGAGGGTGATGTTTGTCCATGCTGGTGGTGATTCCTCAGACCTAAAATCCTATGCTGAAGCCTGAGGTTTCTCCTGCTTTGCCTCTCACCAGATGCATCAAAATCTAAGTAGTTTCCAGGGCTGAAAATAGTCTATTGGTAAATGAGGAATGAGCAGCTCTAGTGGAAATACCACTGTGAGAGGTTTATTTCCAGAACAGGCTGCTCCTGTTTCCATGCTGATCCTGCAGGGTGTTTTCCCTTAAAGGTGAGACATAGGGATGGAGGATCAGCTGAAGGTACCTGAGAGTAGCTGGAGCCTCTCCTGGGTGGGATTTGCTGTTTTGGTTTTTTGAAAGACCAGTAGAAGTCTTGAAATGCTGAGATTCTCCAAGGCAGTTTGTGGGGAGAAGAGGAGGAAGGTGGGGCACCCAGAGTCCCAAGGGGAGTGATTCTTCCCCCAAAACACTGGGGCTGCTTTAGGATTCCAGAGCAGAAGTTTGGGCATCTCAATTTGTTTTTTTTATGGCGAACCTTCCCTTCAGACCAGGAGGTGTTGTTGAACGAGCTGTTTGACAGTGCTTCCAAGTGTTCCCTTGGTCTCATACAACTGTGCTTGGAGAGGCATTTTCTAATTAGTTTAAAAATTGATGCTAATTAAAGCTGATTCCCTCTCAGCTCTGACACACAAACACATTTCCATGGGCTTCCAGCTCTGCCAGCTGGCCTGTTGGAGGCCAGCAGTCCTCAGATTGCCCCATAAGCAGCTGGAAGTGATTTAACCCACAGTCTTGGTATAGGGGAATGGTTTAGGTTGGAAGGGTCCTTAAAGCTCACCCAGTTCCTCCCTCTGCCATGGCTCCCAAGCCCTGTCCAGCCTGGCCTTGCACACTCCCAGGGATGGGGCAGCCACAGCTGCTCTGGGCACCCTGTGCCAGGGCCTGCCCACCCTCCCAGGGAAGGATTCCATCCCAATATCCCATCCATCCCTGCCCTCTGGCAGTGGGAGGCCATCCCCTTGTCCTTGCAGGGACATGACCTTGTCTTGGCTGTGCAGTTCTTGCAGTGTGGTAACTCCAGTTAATACTGATTTTGCTACTGCCCCAACACGTGCTGTGCCAGAGGCTGGGTGGGCACTGGGGATGAACCCAGAGGTGAGAAATGTGGGATGGCTTTAGACCAGCTGCTGTTTGCCCATTCATGGGGATTATGGGGTTAACCTGTGAGACATGCCTGGAGTTCACTGCCCTTAGGGATCCCAGACATTGGACTTTTGCTGTTCCTGCCAGGAAGGAGATATCCCTCTGTGTTCCAGGAGATCCTGCTCCATCAAAGTCGGACCCAAGCCTTTGCCTCCATTCCTGCAGTCCAAGGACTGGATGCCTCCTTATCTGCTCGTGGGAGCTTTCCCTCTGCTCCTGCTGGAGCACAACTTTGACCTCCAGGTGTTTATGAGGCAGGATTTATCCTCAGTTACTATTTAACACTCAAAACCACATTTCTTTTATTGAATCTCTCCTTCTGTTTATTTTTCCTTTAACTGGCATTTACAGTAATTCGCATCACGACTGAAATCTTGTGATTTCCAGCCTATTAACCTTTGCAATGGTCTCTTTATTTCCTGGTGTTTTTTTTTCTCTGCTAAGTTTTGGGATTCCTGTGGAAGTCCTTAATTCTCCTCTTGGACTCCCAGAAACTTGGCTTAGGTTTTTTTTTTTTGTCAGTGCTTTACCTAATCAGCCTTTCCCTGGCAGTGGAAAGAGGTTGGGATCAGGGCTTGGCTGGTTTGTTTTGCCAGAACCTCAGTGCCCTTTTATTTCTTCACTGGGAGCAGTGTAAAGGTTTCCAGGTGGAGGTTTGGCTGGAATTCCTGTTTGGGTAGTTGATGGGGAGAGTGCCAGGCAGGTCTGTGCCTCTAGGGAGAGCAGCCTGCCCTGTGAACCCTCTGGGAGTGAGGTACAGAGCCAGGAGCACCAAATTCCACATGGCTCTGCTTCCATTCACAGAGCAACACCCTTGGGAGGCTCTTCCAGCTGCAATGTCTGAATGGAGCATTTGGAATTTCTTCTAAAAGTTGGGGGAACCGCCAGGAGAAAGTTCTCCTCTTGCAAAGGATACACCTGGAGCAGAAGCAGGTCCTTTTTCCTGAGGGTTGTTCCACTTCCACCTCACAGAGCCGTGGTTCTAAGGCTGTGGAGGAGCAGGAGATGCTTTCTGAACAGCTCTCCTGATCTTCCAGCATCCCTGTGGAATGGTGGGGTGCAGCAGTGGGCACTGCTGGGGAAAATGCCCCAGCTTCACCTAGCCATGGGCTCTGGCTGGGGATTCATTTGCTGCTGGCAGGATTTGAACTGGGAATCTGGTGATTTTTCCATGGGCTTGGCCATAACCTCATGTGAATTTGTGCAGCCCTTTGCCATCCAGGTTTGCACTGGCACGTGTGACCAGAGCTTGGAGGTGGGAAAATGGGATGGAGCCGAATCTGCCTCCAAACCCTCCGCTGCCCTTTGGCTGGGGATGAGGATGATGAGTCGTCAGGGTGGGAGTCTTGCTGCTCCTGTTCCCCCATCCCTCTTCTCTGAGCACCTCGTTTTTCCTTTCCTTCTATCCTTAAGGAGTGCTGTGATCCAGAAATACCCTTCCAGGCTGGATAACCTCATAGGAAAAGAATCCTGAAACCATCCTGTCTGCCTTGCTGATTCCCACCCCAAAAATCCATGTCCTGTAGGACGGTGGAGCAGGAGCTGTCCCCCTCTGTGTGTCCCCTCATGTCTAGACACTGTCCTGTGGAAACAGGGGCTGGCTCTCCCAGGCTGGAAGCAGAGCAGAGGGGGCCTGAGGACAGGGCAGCCAAGTCCTCTAAACAAACCCAGCACCCTGGCATGGCCACAGTGGGAATGGGGCCAGCTGCAGAGGCCAGCACGGGGACACACACTGGGAGCATTGGGAACCTGCAGCTAGCGGGTTTGGGATGGCCTCAGGGCAGCAAATGTGGCAACTGCTCTTTGTCCTGTGTCAGGAAGCACGGGGTCCCCTCCAGGATCTGGGTGAAAACAGCGTGGAAGAGTTCTGTCCCTTTCCTGAGGAGGTGGCTCAAACAAAGCTACTCCTCTCTTTTTTGACCTGGATTGAAGGAGAACACTGATTATCTGACTTTTTGCCCCTCTGCTAATGAGGCTGAAGGGCCTCATTCCCTGGGATGCCTCTGCTCTCCCTGGGTGCTGTGATGAGTTACATCTGCAAATCGGTGGATTAAAACAACTTGTCCTTTAGGAATGCCTAACCCAGCTCTTCCTTGGGAACAACCAGCAGCTCTCTGTCCTTCTGCAGATAAGGAATCCTTGGAGACTGAAACCTGAAGGTGCCCATCTCCAGGTGGGCAAAACCCAGCCCTGCTCTGAGCTGCTGCTCCTGTCTCATGTGGGAGCAGGGCTTGTCTGGCTGAATTTCCAGGAATGACAAAGAAATGATGAGCTTAAAAGACAGGCCACGTCAGGGCTGCCTTGGCAGCACAGGCATCCAGCAGTGCCCTCCCAGCCTCTGCCAGAGAGTTTTTGTTTGAGAGAACATATTAAATAAGAAGAACTGCCTGCACTGAATAATCCTGATCCCTGCTGCGGGTTTTCTTCGGCCAAAGTCAAGGTCCCAGGACTTTGGATCCTTCCAGGCTTTCTCCTGGGAGGACAGAAGTGGGTTGCAGAGACTCTTCTTTACAGGTGGTTGTGTGGCTGTAGGAACGTGCTCTCCTCCCGTTTTTCTGTTTCTCCTGGGCAACTGTGCTGTGTCCTCACATCCAGGGATGTCAGGCTTGGAAGTCTGGAGGGTTTTAGATGGTTCATTGCTTCCTGCTTATCATGGGTGATGTGTGGAGCCTGCTCCTGTCCCCCCTCCACTTACCCAGGACAGAAGTGGCTGGGAGGACACTTTTCCCATGGCTGTGTATGTGCCAATGCTCACATTGTCCCTAATAATAATAATAATAAAAGGAATGCTGAAGCAAACCTGGGGGTTCTAGGAATAGAGCCTGGAGCTGCTTCCCAGCCCATGTCCTTTCCCCTGTGGAGCCTGTGCATTGATGCAGTCAGGGATGTACAGCACAACAAAGGAGCTTAAGCGACCTCTCTGGAGCTGTTCTGGGAATGGAAGAAGTGTTAAAATAAAAGTGAGGTTGTCCTGTGTGAGAGGGAAATGCTGGGCTCATCTGTGCCTGGGATAAATCCAGCTGCATCTACAACTCCCTGGGGTCAGGCATGGAATTTTCTTACTCTGTCAGCTCCAAAAACTGCTCTCCTGGCTGACCACTGGGAAAGTGTTTGGGATCAGCCATGGAGGATGGCACACCCTGCAGTCACGAGCTGCCAGTTTGGTGAGATGGTACCAATCCAGACAGACCTGTAATCTGTTTGCTCTCCCTGTGTCGTAATAATTAAACAAATGAGCTGTGTGTGCTGGGGACACTTGAGCTGCTGGGTTTGGCACTGCCATACCAGTGTTCTCACTGGATTTACCCTTATAACCTGCAGAGGAGCTTGTTCAGGCTGGTATTTCAGCTTCCTGGTGGTTTGAGATGCTCTGGGCAGTGTGGGCAAATAGGGTGGGCAATGCTCCCTCAGCTCCAGCTCCAGCCCTGAAGGGGTGGTTGGAGCTGAACACGAGCAGCTGTTGTTGGGAAATGTCAGATCTGCCTTGGAATGGGCACAGTGGCAGTGGATTTCCCAAAGGGAGAAAATGTCCTCCTGGCTTGGCTGGTGTGACTAGAGCAGGCAGTGCCCAGTGATGCTCTGGAAGAACTTGGCAGGAGATGGTGGATCCTGCTGTTTTCCTGCAGGACATATCCCAAAATCCCTGCTGTTCCAAGTGAGGAGCTGCTCATTTGGCCCCTTATGTCTCCAGCCCTATCTCCTCCTTTTCCAGGGCAGTGATGCTGAAAACCCCTGGCTTCATTCCTGTGTAGGGAAACGGGTGCTGTCTTGTTTTCCCTCCTTAACCACGAATTTCTGGGATGAAAAAATATTTTCCTTGCTCTTAAACCATCGTGCTCCACCCGGTTGGAAAAGCCGCTTCCAGCAGGACCAAGTTTGGGATGCGATTCATGACCGTGCCCTGGGGAGCTGCACGGCCCCAGAGCTCTGACCCGCAGCCCCCGGCTGGGAATGCTGTTCATTCCAATTGCCATGACAGGCAGAGGGATTAGGAGATTTTCTCTGTCTCCTTAATGCAGCTCTGGGCACGTGGAGGGCTCTGGTCACGCACCTCTGCTCCAGAGCCGTGCCGAGCTCCCCGCGCCGCCGGACACAGCGGTAACGTCCCGGGATCCCTGCGGTGGGTGTGCTCGTGGTGCCTTGCATTCGGCTGCTGTTCGTGGTGTTTGGTGATAATTTTAGCCGGGGCAGATTTTGCTAAGCTGGGGAGTTCAGCTGAGCCCTGGTAAAGCCACGGCAGGGATTACAGGGGGTAATTCAGCACTTGGTTTGTTCAGCACTTGCTTTTTCTCTCCCCTTGGATTCAGTCCCTTCGTTCTCATGTTTCTAAACCTGCTGTTTCTCTTGCAGGGTGGGGTTGTGGCTCAGAGCTGGCTCAGCACTCACAGCTGGAGCCCTGGAGGGGAGGTGGATTGTGGTGTGAGATGTTGTGGGGCTGGGGAGTGCAGCATCCCTCGTCCCATCCCAAACGAACTTTGCTCCATGGGACCTTGCAGGCAGCACATTTCCCTGAAGGGAATTGCCCTGTCCTGGAGCTCACACATCCTGGATGCTGTGTGCCAGGACAGACCTGCACCCTGGGCTGGAGCACTGTGCCTTATGTTTTTTCCCTCCTGGGTCACCTCTTCCCTGGAAACCTTTCCCTGAGATACAGAATATTCCTCAGCTAACACTTTAAGCTGTTTTAATGCCAGCAGCTGTTTTATGGGGAATGTTTTTTTATACCCTGTGTTTTGATGAGCTGCCAGAGGAAGAGCTTGATGTGGAGGCATGGAAACCTTGTGTCCTGAAATTGCTGATACATTTTTCTCCTTGGATGTGCCCATGAGCAATACACCAGCATGGAATTAGCACAAGCCTATCCCAGGCTGTGTGATGAAGATTGGTCCCAGCAGTAGACCTTGAACAAATTCCAGCAACATCATTCCTTGTTGGGAAACCTGCCAGCTCCTGCCACACACCCACAATGTTGGTACCTGCCTGGAAATGCTTCTGCCCCTTTTATCCCTGGAACCAGCTTTCCTGTGGGGATGGAGGTTGTGGTGCCCTCTGAATCCTCCTTCTGCACCAAATGACCTCAAACAATTGCAGAACCAAACCTTCTATCTCCATTTATTATTCCCTTTCCTTCCATTTATACAAACTAAAGTAGTTTGCATCAGAATCCAACTGGAGTCTACTTACTGGGAGGTCTGGTTGGTGAAGCAGATACTGGGCTGTGATGTGTCCAGGATGGAGGAGCTGGCTGGGAACCTTGCAGCAGCAGCACCCCCAGGAATGCCTGGGATGCTTGGCTGGGTGTGGTGATGGATGTGATCTGTGCCAGTCAGTTCCTGGAAGGGATGCTGGAGTCCCACATCATCCCTCCTGCCCTGCCTTGGAGTGAGCCATGGGTTTCATGCCCCCTTTCCCTTCCTGAGTGGAATACCATGCTGCTTTTGGCCCATCCATTGGGATTCTGTAGAATTGTGGCTACTTTTTCCAGCCCAAAAAGCTGTAGTGGTGCTGCAGCCATCCCAGCTCCAGCCTGTGCAGATTCCTCCTTTCTGGAATGGATCATTTCAACAAAACAGTTCCATTCTTCTCCCCTCTGAAGGCTGTTTCCTGCATCAAAGCTTTCAGGGAGCTTTTAGGATGGCTGTGGCACAGAAAACCCCTCCTTGAGGCCGCTCTGGGCTGTCTCTTTCCATCATCTTGATTTGTCCAGGATTCCTCTCGAGGTCTCCGTGTCTCGGGGGTGCTTTGTTAATCCCACTCCTCGCCATGACGTCTCATCCCTGTTAAATGGCAAAATGAAATCCTGCAGAGATGTGATGTGAGCAAAGGGGCCGTGCTGGGCTTCTTTGTCAGGATTTCCTGCATGGCAGCAGGGAGGGGGCTGCAGGCTGGATTTGCTGGTGCTTTCCCTAATTCCCTTTCCCTGGCAGGGGCAGCAATAAGGCTTTTGCTGGCTGCTCACTCAAGGCACAGCAGCTGAGCACTTGTGGGTTACTTTTCCTCTCTTTTTGGCCCAACACATTTAAATTTAATGATCTGGTGGAAGGTGCTGGAGCTATGAGCTGCCTCTGGCTGAGAGAAGTGGCTGTTTTGGGGGTTCTCTTCCAATGGAAACATCTTGTCCTGCAGAGGAGGCTGAAAGCCAATGCAATGTCAACTTCTTTTTGTTGAAATGTTCTCTCTTGCTGAGGCTTTTTCCTGTGCTTTTCGTGTCAGTTTTGGAAGGATGTGCAGTGTTTTTAACCTGTGGGATGCTCTGCTCCTGGGGAGGAGCCTGGAAGCACCAGGGATCTGTTGGGACCATCCCAGCTTTCTTGCTGCTGCATTTTTGGGCAGAAATCTGCCGGGATCAGTTGGGGCAGGGACTCTGCCTTCATTCACATGGGATGTGGGTTGTACAGGGAGTGTAATTCCTGAAGGAGCCTTAGGCAGCTGGGAATGGGTTAAAGAGGATGTTTCAGGGTGCTCTTTTTGTCTTCAGTTGTGTCAAATCTGCAGGGTGACAAAAGCCTGGTGACAGTTGTTCAGGCAGAGGAAGGGATTTAATTTTTGGCATCTGTAGCCTTGTATTTATTGATGTTAATTTTTGTGGACTGAAAGGACCCTCCCTTTAGCTTGGGGAGGTGTCATGTCCTAAGGATCACCTCCTGATTTAGCACTTCTTTCCTTTGCTCCCAGCAAATCCAGTTTGCAGATGACATGCAGGAATTCACCAAATTCCCGACCAAGACGGGCCGTCGGTCCCTGTCTCGCTCCATCTCTCAGTCTTCCACCGACAGCTACAGCTCCGGTAGGTGCCAGCTCCTTGTCCTCACCTGCTCCTCCCTCAAACCCAGCGTGGCTGCTGCAGTGAATGTGCTGCTCACTCCCTGTGGCAGGATTTGTGCTGTTTGTACTTGGATGCTGAGGGAATGATTCCGGGCACTCCCGAAGCTCAGGCATTGATTGCCAGTTGATAATCCTGTTACCTCTGGGTTGATTTAGAGAAAAAGAGTGCAAAATTCCTTCAGGGCGTTGGCTTTCCTTAGGAGATTGGTAATTTGAGCCGTGAGTGAAAGCTGAGAAGGGAAACAGAGCAGAAACCTGAAGGGTAGGAGGTTCCTGATTCATAAGGCCTGGCATAACTCTCGTTCCTCTCTTGGTTTAGCTGCCTCGTACACAGACAGCTCTGATGATGAGGTGTCCCCTCGAGAGAAACAACAAACCAACTCCAAGGGCAGCAGCAATTTCTGTGTGAAGAACATCAAACAGGCAGAATTTGGGCGCCGGGAGATCGAGATCGCTGAGCAAGGTACAAAGTGGAATGTGAGACATCTGGGGTTTGGGGCAGGTTCTGGAGACCAGGAGCTGAGGACTGGCAATTCCCACTCCTGCTGCAGCCTTGGATATCCTGTTTCCCCCCACAAATCAGTTAGGGAAGAGTGAGATGTGCCAGCACGTGTTGATGCTGTGTCCCATCCATTTTCTAGCAGAGCTCTTGCAGGGTTTAATGTTTTGCTGGCTTTGGATGGACAAGGATTTTGTAATACCGTCAAGAGACATGAAAGCTGAAAATCCCAACCCCTTCCTCTGGGGGGTGGTAGGAAGCTGAATTACCATTTCCAGTGGGGTGATTGGGTAGCTCCTCTCCTTTTAGAAGGGGAAGATAATCCAGGACATTTAGAGCAGCTCTTCTGAGATGTGGCAGCTTTGTTTTCAAGTTCAGGTGCTTCCCCTGCTGCTACAGGGCTGGTGACTGTCTGTAGGTGCCTTCCCCAGGCAGTGCCAGTCCCAGAGCCCTCCTTGCCTCTCTCCTTGTCCCTTGATCAAGTGACAAACGACATTGATGTTTAGGTCGTGTTTTGCACAGACCTGCCAGGCCAGGGCTGAGGAGTTTTCTCCCTGCCTATGTAATAGCTACAGCAGAAATTTTGGGGCTGGAGGTATCCTGGGAATACACAGAGAGGAGCTGTGGTGGAGAGGGGACCCTGCAGACTGAACCAGCATTAAAACCTCTCTTCCTTTTGCAGACATGTCTGCTCTGATTTCGCTCAGGAAACGAGCCCAGGGGGAGAAGCCTTTGGCTGGAGCTAAGATTGTGGGCTGTACCCACATCACAGCACAGACTGCAGTGAGTGGCTGCTTTCTGGGGGGCCTGGAGGGGCAGATCAGCTTTTCCCTGGGGGAGAAAGTTCATCTCTTTGGAGTGGGAGAAGGCACATTCAGTAGAGTGTTTTGGAAAGATTGTGCTGTTGGCATTTCCCAGGGCAGCGTTTGGTTCCTGTGCCCATCACTGCTGCCCGAGGCCTGGCCTCGTGCTGGGGGCACCCCTGACTCCCTGGGGCATTGCTGACCCCTGAGACACCCCTGAGGCATCCCTGAGCACTGGGCTATCCCTGGTCCCCAGGGCATCTCTGATCTCTGGGGCATCCCTGACCCCCTGGACATCCCTAACCCTCTGGTTACCCCTGACCCCCAGGGCATCTTTGTTCCCTGGGACGTCTGTGACCCCTGGGGCACCCCTGACTGCTGGGTGATCCCTGACCCCCCAGGGTTATCCCTGAACCCAAGGACATCCCTGACCCCCTGGTTACCCCTGACCCCCAGGGCACCTCTGTTCCCTGGGACATCTGTGACCCTTGGGACATCTGTGACCCCCTGTGACTGCTGGGTGATCCCCTGACCCCCCAGGTTACCCCTGACCCCCAGGGTTATCCCTGAACCCAAGGACATCTCTGACCCCCTGGTTACCCCTGACTCCCAGGGTTATCCGTGACCCCCAGGGTTATCAGTGACCCCCAGGGTTATCCCTGACCCCCAGGGTTATTAGTGACCCCCAGGGTTATTAGTGACCCCCAGGGTTATCCCTGACCCCCAGGGTTATCCCTGACCCCCAGGGTTATCCGTGACCCCCAGGGTTATCCGTGACCCCCAGGGTTATCAGTGACCCCCAGGGTTATCCCTGACTCCCAGGGTTATCCGTGACCCCCAGGGTTATTAGTGACCCCCAGGGTTATCCGTGACCCCCAGGGTTATCAGTGACCCCCAGGGTTATCCGTGACCCCCAGGGTTATCCCTGACTCCCAGGGTTATTAGTGACCCCCAGGGTTACCCCTGACCCTCCGGGTTACCCCTGACCCCAAGGACACCCCTGACCCCCAGGACACCCCTGAGCCCCGGGCTGTCCCTCTGTCCCCAGGTGCTGATCGAGACTCTGTGTGCCCTGGGGGCGCAGTGCCGCTGGTCCGCCTGCAACATCTACTCCACCCAGAACGAAGTGGCCGCCGCCCTGGCAGAGGCTGGTGAGTGCCGGGCCCTCGCAGCCCCTCCTGCCTGCCCGGCCTCACCCCGGGGAAATCCTCTAGGCAGCTTCCTATTCATTTGTGTCTATTTCATTTTATATTTATATATGTTTGATTTTATATTTATAGATTATTTTGTAACATCACACAACATCACACAGCATCTCAAAATAAGCCATAGCACAGAATAGAATACAAATTTTTTATATTGTAAAATTATAAAATTATTGTTTGTATTTCCCAACATTTTATACTAGGTATGTATAAATATATATACATTGACATAAAATATACAATATAAACATGTGAATACATGTATAGATGTTTATAAAATGCTTATAGCTATTTTATATGGAATATAAAAATATAAAATATAAATGAATAAAATAAATAGGAATGCATATAAGATATATTTTAATTTGATATTTTAACCATATTTTAATTAAATATTATTTATTTTTATACTGTTTATTGTTAGTAGTATTGTTTTATTATTATTTCTTTGGGGGTTTTTTGTTGTTGTTGTTTGGTGGTTTTTTTTTTGTTTTTTGTTTTTTTTTTTTTTCTATTTCTGTTTTAGGGAATTAATATTTTTGGGGAATATCTTCTAGGGAGGGAGGGACAGCTGTGATCCTGATGTGGGCTGTGATGTGATCTCTGCATGGCCCCTTGGCTCTTTGTGTTTCTGGAGTTGGCCAAGCAGGGGAGAGCTGTGCCAAACTCCAGGGGTGTTCCTGTTCTTCCAGGTGTTGCAGTGTTTGCCTGGAAAGGGGAGTCAGAGGATGATTTCTGGTGGTGCATTGACCGCTGTGTCAACGTAGATGGCTGGCAGGCCAACATGGTGAGGAGCCTTCTCCAGCCCTTCCTCTTCCTCCCTTCCACCCTGGGGCTGTTCCTGGGAGCCTGATGGCCTCGAAAGCACCTCTGACCTCCATTCAAGGGGGGCTCTTGGAGAACAGCAGCTGGGCATGAGCTGGGAGCAGCCTTGGGGATGTCAGGAGCTGCAGAGATGATGTCCTGAGCTGGCACAGCCCAATGGCAAGGGAACAGCTCCTGGTGGAGTTGCAATGAGCCAAGAAATGGAGCCTGATCCCCCCTGCAGGAGCTGCCCCAGCCGTGCCTTTCTCAGCACAGATGCCATCTGCCCTCTCCCTCCCAAAGCTGGGATCACAGTGGGGACCTTTCCCTTGTCAAAGCCCATGTCCCCCTTGGTGCACGGTCTGTGCTCACCAGTGATGTGTCTGTGGGCCATGACACCTCCCACAGCCTCTCCTCTCCTGTTGGCTTTCAGGGCATGGATGTTGTGGCATCCTGAGCTCAGCCTAGTTAGTTAGTGCTGCCTGTGGTCACCTTTCCGGGCTGCAGAGCAATAGCAGAGGCAGGAAATCCTTTAGGGTCCAGCAGCTCCACACAGGGGTAAGGAATCCCGGTGTTTTGGAGGAGACCCTGAGTTGCAGGCACCTAGGGGAACCCGGGACTCCTGGCCCCTGCCCAAACAGCCCCTCCAGCAGTGCCTGTAGATGCTTCTCCAAATCATTTTCCCCATCCTGTCCTCACCCAGTGCATTTCCCAGTGGGAGGCCTGACTGCTCCCTGTTCTTCCTTGCCTGTTCTCTAGATCCTGGATGATGGTGGGGACCTGACCCACTGGGTTTATAAGAAATACCCCAGCGTGTTCAAGAAGATCCGAGGGATCGTGGAGGAGAGCGTGACTGGTGTGCACAGGTGGGAGCTTTGGGAAGGCAGATCCAGAGAGCTCAGGGAGTTGCTGCTGTGTGCCCTGACCTGCCTCTGCCCTCTCCCAGGCTGTACCAGCTCTCCAAGGCTGGGAAGCTCTGTGTCCCAGCCATGAATGTGAATGACTCTGTCACCAAGCAGAAGTTTGATAACCTGTATTGCTGCCGGGAATCCATCCTGGATGGGTGAGTCCAGCTCTGTTCCCCACTGGCACGTCCACACGGGTGGGTTTGGCTCTGGCTGCTTTTAAGCAGAGATCAGGCTCTGCTGCTTTGACCTCGTTTTGGGCTTGACTGATCCCAACACGGGTCTCTCTCTGTCCCCCAGCCTGAAGAGGACCACGGATGTGATGTTTGGAGGGAAGCAAGTGGTGGTTTGTGGTTATGGGGAGGTGAGTTCCGTGAGCTGTGCTGGCCTCTGCCATGCTCAGCATCCTGCAATTCCCTGTGCCAAGGCCCCTCGCCCTTGCTATTAGGAGTAGATCCAACCTGGTGAACCATAACCAGGGAAATCTTGCTGGAATCTGCTGGAGGATGGAGATCAAGGATCAGATTTCCCAGTTTTCTGCAGATGAACTGGGCTGCACAGCTGACAGTTGCTGGGAGCACTGGCCTGAATTATAACTACCCACGGGTACTTCCATCTGCTGTCCCTGGCCCAGGTTCAGCATCCAGTCTGGCTGTCACTGAGCAGGGCAGGCAGCTTCTCCCTGGGAATAATACTCTGGCAGAGGGAAATTGTAAAATGAATTTGTAACTGATGCTACCCTGGAAGAACTGGAGCTGGGAGCTGCCACTTCCCCTCCATCTGTGCACATCCATGTGGGTGTTTATCTTCCAGCACTGTGCAGGGACTGGCAGGAGCTGCAAAGGCTCTTCCCAGCAGGAATTTGCTCCCTAATTCACTTAGTCACCAGTGGAGCCCAGCTTTGCTCGACCAGGAGACTGTGCTGGCTCTCACTGAATGCTCTGGGCTGGTGCCTGATTCTCCAGGCAGGAGTTGTGTTCGGTGTTGTCTCCAGGGTCTGTTCCAAGCTTTACTGGACTTCTTCACAACAGGAGAGTCAGAGAATCCCAGACTTCTGACCCACATTTGGGTTGGAAGGGAACTCCAAGCACATCCAGTTCCACCCCCTGCCATGCACAGGGACACCTTCCACTAGACCAGGTTGCTCCAAGCCCCATCCAACCTTGAACACTTCCAAGGGTGGGGCAGCCACAGCTTTTCTGAGAAGTCCATTCCAGTGCCTTGCCACCCTTATAGGGAACGATTCCTTCCCACTGTCCCATCTAACCCTGCCCTCTGGCAGTGGGAAGCCATTCCCCTTGTCCTGTCACTCCATCCCTTGTCCAAAGTCCCTCTTCAGCTCTCCAGGAGCCCCTTTATGCACTGGAAGGGGCTCTAAGGCTCTTGCTGTAGCCTGCTCTCCTCCAGGCTGAACACCCTTAGCTCTCCCAGCCTGTTCACCCTGAATGGTTTCCCTTTTGGATGTGAGTTGGAGTCCCAGTTGGCCCTGCCTGGGTGTGTTCAGTAGACCCGAGGCTGGAGCTGGATGATAAGTGAGGGTTTCTCTGGAAATGTTTTTGGTCCAGCACCTTGCTGGTCACAAAATGGGGCTGAGTAGAGTTGATGCAGCAGAGCCAGGTGTTGGTGTGGGTTGGTGATGTGGAGAGTTGGACTTTGTTTTAATTTTCCACTGAGGAGAGGGAGCGAGTCTGAGGTGCTGTTGCTGTGCTCCCTCTGCTGATGTGGGCAGTATGGGATGGAGGATCTGCCCCCTGAGAAGTGCAGGACAGCTCTGAAATCCTGTAGCTTAAAGGAAAGGAAGGGCAGTGTGTGCTCCTCTAGGCTGCCTTTAATTCCTGCTTGGAGAAAGGCTCCTGCAATGCTCAGGCTGCACAAACTGTGAGAGCATTGGGTTGGGAAAGCTCCTGCTGTGGACATTTCCAGATGGGGCAGCCACAGCTTCTCTGGACAAGCTGTGCCAGGGCCTCACCACTCCCACAAGGGGGAATTCCTTCCCAATATCCTGTCTAATCCTGCCCTCTGGCACTGGGAAGCTGGTGGCCTTTGAGGGGGAGCTGGGCTTGTGGCAGTTGTGCCACTCACCAGGTACATCCTGAGCCACCCCTGGCATTGGGCAGGTGGCTGGGATGAGGATTTTCCAGCCTGAGATATGTTTGGGCTGTTCAGGGCAGGGACTGTAGCAGTGGTGTGTCTGTGTCCTGCCTCACTGGGATCCTTTTGCCTTGGCAGGTGGGGAAGGGATGCTGTGCTGCCCTGAAGGCCCTGGGAGCCATTGTGTACGTCACAGAGATCGACCCCATCTGTGCTCTCCAGGCCTGGTAAGGTTTTCATCTGCCTGGGAGTGTCTCTCTCTCTGCTCTTCCAAACCCTGGCAGAGGCTGGAGTGCAGGCAGGGGATCTGTGGCTCAATTTGGAGAGCATGCACCTTGTTGGGGTGTGATGGGAAAGGGCTCAGGCAGATTTCAGGGATGGGGTACTGGGCAGAATGTGTTCACTGGCTGGTTTGGGGAGGCTGCTCAGGCCTCTATGCCACACATTCCTGGCTCATGCAACATTTCCAAGACTGGGTTGGACATCCCAACTGTTACATAGCCTTTCCTTGTGGCACGGGTGTCCCTGGAGGGGTAGAGGAGAGCCTGGTCTGCTGCCAGAGCAGTTTGGAACTGCTGAGATCCCTCGTGCCTGGGACAGAGAAGGAACAAGCTTCTCCTCCTCATCATGGTCCCTATTCCCCTTTCTTTGCCAGCATGGATGGATTTCGGGTGGTGAAGCTGAGTGAAGTAATCCGTCAGGTGGATGTCGTCATCACCTGCACAGGTAGGGATAGACAAGGCTGAGGAACATCATTCCCTAGTGGGGTCTCGAGTGAGCTGGGAATGGAGGACATTCCTGGACTGCTGTGTGCTCCTAATTTTCCCCAATAGCTGGGCTCTGCCAGGAGCTTTTCCCCCTGATTTGCTATTTGACCACAGTCCTGGCCCAGAGTAGAAGGGCATCTTGGCCACATGTTCTCAGAGTGTTTTGGGATCTCCTAGAGCCTGGTTAATTCATGGGAGCAAAGGTGAAAGATTTGGACACTGGACAGGCTCCCCAGGGAATGGTCATGGTCCCAGTCCTGCCAGAGCTTAAAGGGTGTTTGGGCAATGCTCCCAGGCACGGGGTGGGATTGTTGGGAGTGTCCTATGCAGGTCCAGGAGTTGGACTTGATGATCATTGTGGATCCCTTCCAGCTCACAACATCACTTATCCTATATGTTCTCTGCTGTCACAGCCAGAAGGGCTTATCCCAGGGAAGCTCATCTGATGTTGCCCCAAGCTGAGCTTCTCTGACTCTAGCTGAGGGAAAGAGAAACCAGAGGTTTTGAGTTCCCAATGCTGTGGGATCAGCTGTGCCCTCTGTGCCTGCAGGGAACAAGAATGTGGTGACCAGGGAGCACCTGGACCGGATGAAGAACAGCTGCATCGTGTGCAACATGGGCCACTCCAACACTGAGATTGACGTGGTGAGTGCCAGCAGCTCCTGTCCTGACTGCAGCTTCTTCCTCCTGCCCTGGCTCCATCCAGCCTCTTCCTCCTGCCCCGGCTCCATCCTTCCTCTTCCTCCTGCCCTGACAGCAGCCTCTTCCTCCTGCCCTGGCTCCATCCATCCTCTTCCTCCTGTCCTGACTCCATCCAGCCTCTTCCTCCTGCCCTGACTGCAGCCTCTTCCTCCTGCCCCGGCTCCATCCTTCCTCTTCCTCCTGCCCTGACTGCAGCCTCTTCCTCCTGCCCCGGCTCCATCCTTCCTCTTCCTCCTGCCCTGACTGCAGCCTCTTCCTCCTGCCCCGGCTCCATCCTTCCTCTTCCTCCTGCCCTGACAGCAGCCTCTTCCTCCTGCCCTGGCTCCATCCATCCTCTTCCTCCTGCCCTGACTGCAGCTTCTTCCTCCTGCCTTGACTGCAGCTTCTTCCTCCTGCCTTGACTGCAGCTTCTTCCTCCTGCCCTGGCTCCATGCAGCCTCTTCCTCCTGCCCTGACTGCAGCCTCTTCCTCCTGCCTTGACTGCAGCTTCTTCCTCCTGCCCTGGCTCCATGCAGCCTCTTCCTCCTGCCCTGACTGCAGCCTCTTCCTCCTGCCCTGGCTCCATCCAGCCTCTTCCTCCTGCCCTGACTCCATCCATCCTCTTCCTCCTGCCCTGACTCCATCCAGCCTCTTCCTCCTGCCCTGGCTCCATGCAGCCTCTTCCTCCTGCCCTGACTGCAGCCTCTTCCTCCTGCCCTGGCTCCATCCAGCCTCTTCCTCCTGCCCTGGCTCCATCCAGCCTCTTCCTCCTGCCCTGGCTCCATCCAGCCTCTTCCTCCTGCCCTGACTCCATCCATCCTCTTTCTCCTCCTCCTTTTTCCAGACCAGCCTGCGGATGCCAGAGCTGACCTGGGAGCGGGTCCGTTCCCAAGTGGACCACGTCATCTGGCCGGATGGGAAACGGGTGGTGCTGCTGGCTGAGGTGTGTTGAGAGCTGAGCCATGATGTTTTGGGCCTTCATCAGAAAATCACAGGTGGAAAAGTGCTTGGAGGAGCTTCAGGGCTCAAGAAAGGGTTTTTTGATTTACTTTATTTATTTTTTATTTCCTTTTCTTGAGGGTGGGTGTGTCATACCCCACATGCAGCCACAGAGGTGCCATCTGGCTCCATTCTTCCGAGCTGGGATTCATCCTACTCAGGCAAACCCCATCTGTGCAGGGTTTCCCAGGTGCTGGGTGGCTTCTCTTCCCACAGGAGCTCTTCTGGCAGGAGGAGGGACTGGCTTTTCTAGGGACCACAACATTCCCCTGCCTTGAAATGAACGGTTAAGGTGGAAACTGGAGCAGACTTGAAATGCTTTGGTCACTGTGCTCTGGTTCTCTGTTCTCCTGTTCCCCGGTCCCCTGTGCAGGGAGGGGGTGGAGGTGAATCCCATCTAGGAACTCAGTTTGGTTTGGATTTGGAAGCATGTCCAGCTCTGTGCTGACTCCTCCTGCTTTCTCCCAGGGCCGTCTGCTCAACCTAAGCTGCTCCACGGTCCCCACCTTCGTTCTCTCCATCACGGCCACCACACAGGTCCGTACATGGGTGGGGCCCTGCACGAGCCTCGGGGTGGGGCTTGTTTGAAAGGAGCTGGGAACACGCTGGGATTGATCCTTGAGATGGCACCACTGCCAGAAATACCATTTTGTCTGGGCTGGAGTTATTGCTGGCGTGGACCCAGTGTTTAGGGTACAGCAAGTTTTGGGAGAGCTTTTAAATGAGTGGTTTCATGGCACAGATCTTGCTGGGCTGGCAGACAGGTTTAAGCTTCCCCCAGACGGATTTGAGCCCTCCTAGGACAGATTTGAGACCCCTAGCGTGGCTTTAATCTTCCCCAGCACAGGTTTAAGCAGTGATTTAAGCTCCCCCAGCATGGGTTTAAGCCTACCTAGCACAGGTTTGAGCTTACCTCAAAGCAAAGCTTTGTTTGGGCTGGGAACACCGAGGGGACTGGTGGCACTGGGAACATGGAGGGAATTGATGGCACTGGGAGCACAGAAGGGACTGGTGGCACTGTGCTCGTGGGAGAAGGACAGCCAGGCTGACAGTGGGGAATTCCCTTCTCCTCACTCCTGTCAGCCCAAGTAGATGGGGAACAGGACTGTATTTTGGACTTGGTTCCCAACAGTGGAAGCCAGCACTCAGGGAATGCAGGTTCACCTGTCCTGAAGGAATGACCCTGGTTTTTGGGTGCTGCCAGTTTCTGAGGAGCAGTCCCTCCATTTCCATGTGCCACAGCAGCTGGGTGGTTTAAGAGGAGAAGAGCTGCTAAGCCTAAACCATCCTCATGTTTTTCCTTGGAGTGTTGAGCCCAAGATGCTGCAAACAAGCTGGGTGGAATCTCATCCCTGCTCTCTGATCCTCTAGTGGGATTATGGAGACCTAGACAGGGATGTGCCCCGGGTGGGAGCCTTTCCCTCAAGGCATGTTAAAAATGGTTGCCCTGTCTCTCCAGCTCCCAGATCCTTCCCTGCCTTTGTGAGCTTTGTGCTGCCCAAGCTGGTGGCCATTCCTGACTGTTCCCACCTTATCTCTGTGCTCTCCACAGGCTCTGGCTCTGATTGAGCTCTACAACGCTCCTGAGGGCCGGTACAAGCAGGATGTTTACCTGCTGCCCAAGAAGATGGGTGAGTGAAGGAACTGACTTTTCCCTGGGAAATCCATGTGCCAGCAGTGTTAGGAGAACTCACACCTGGCCTGGGAGACACTTCCAGAGGGACAGTGAGCTCAAGGAAGCCACCAGAGGCAGTGACCTTAGAATAATGGGGGTTATTTGATTTATTTGTTAGTGTTCTGCAGCGTGGGAAGCATCCCTCATCCTGCAGCCTCCCTTCTCTGGGATCTTCCATGCCCTCCTTGTGCCTTTAGGGGCACATCCAGCCCAGGCTTGGGCTCAGCTCTGCTTTGGGTGATGGTGAATCTGGGGTGCTGCCCAGCCAGCCCTTCCACTCATCACCTCCCCGTGTTGTGGTGAGGGATGTGGAGCCCCTGATCCCATGTTCCCTGATCCCATGTTCCCTGTCCCCATTCCCAGATGAGTACGTGGCCAGTTTGCACCTGCCCTCGTTCGACGCCCACCTGACGGAGCTGACGGACGATCAGGCCAAATACCTGGGACTCAACAAAAATGGGCCTTTCAAACCCAACTACTACAGGTGAGAACTGGAGCAGGAGCTCAGCTCCAGTTGGTTTGGAGTTCTGCCTCCAGCTCCGGGGTGTCCAAGAGCAGAAGGATGTGGAGCTGCTGGAGTGTGTCCAAAGGAGGCCACAGAGATGCTTTGAGGGCTGGAGCCCCTCTGGGAGAGCTGGAAAGAGAGAGGTTCTAAGAGAGCTTAGAACCTCTTCCAGAGCCTAAAGGGGCTCCAGGAGACTGGAGAGGAACTTTGGACAAGGGTCTGGAGTGACAGGCCCAGAGGGAATGGCAGGGTTAGATGGGATATTGGGAAGGAATTCTTGGCTGTGAGGGTGGGCAGGCCCTGGCACAGGGTGCCCAGAGCAGCTGTGGCTGCCCCATCCCTGGCAGTGCCCAAGGCCAGGTTGGACAAGGCTTGAAGCAACCTGGGACAGTGGAAGGTGTCTCTGCCTGTGGAATGAGATAAGCTTTAAAGTGCCTGCCAGTACAAACCAGTCTGGAATCCCATACCTGGGGCATCCCCTTGCCCTGGCACAGCAGCACCTCCCATGTCCCTCACTGTCCCTTCCTTCTCTCCTAGATACTGACGGGACCATTTCCATGAAGGACCAGACCACACAAGGCAACATTTGAGAGATTATTTTTAAAGATCATTTTTATTTCGGTTTACCTTTTTTTTTTGTTTTTTTTTTTTTGTTTTTTTTAAAATTATTTTTGGGTTTCTTTTGTTTTGTTTTTGTTTTCTCTTAACCACCACCAGAACCTGTTTTTACATTTTATCTGTGATTTTAAGGTCAGGTTTTCTTTCTCCCCCTTTTCCATGATTGCATCTGTGTCTGATCTTGCCAGACAACCTGGGATTTGCTTCCTGCTTTCATGTGGCTGAAGCCACTGATTCCCAGCCCTGGCTCCAGGAAGGGCCTTCCCTTTCCTGCTGTGCCAAGGGCACTTCATTCCTGCAGCAATGGTTTATTTTGGCTTTTTTTTTTTTAATCTTTTCCCACCTTTTCAGCCCACATTGGTCTCAGCCGGGCTCCCTGTGGATCCGGAGATGCTCTTCTACCTTATCTTCTATTTCTTTGTGTGGATTATCTGCAACTTCTAAATTGCCTTAAAGAGCCCAGTTTTAGCTGCTAGATCCCTGCTCCGGGTGCTTCCTGGGAGCAGAGTGGCCTGCAGGACACCTGGCAAAGGGGGTGACTGTCCCCAAGCTCAGCCCGGGTCCCTGCACTGAGGTGGCCCAGGTTTGGTGGCCACTGGCCTGGGTTTGCTGGCCACCTGGGTCCAGGGGAGTTCAGTGTTTCAGGGTGCTAATCTGAATCCGGATGGGGGTCGCTTTCCCAGCATTATCCTCATCTCTCTTAGGTTTTCTTTTTTTTTTTTTTTTAGCCAAACTGCACCTTAATTGAGTTTAAAACATTTTTTTTTCCATTTGTTTATTTGTTTTTTTCTTCCTCTTTTCCTTTTTGATCCTTACAGTGATGTTTTAGAGGGTGGAGATGTTTTTAGATGTTTTAA
The DNA here is from genome assembly GCA_037013685.1 of Acridotheres tristis. Lineage (NCBI taxonomy): Eukaryota > Metazoa > Chordata > Aves > Passeriformes > Sturnidae > Acridotheres > Acridotheres tristis. The sequence goes on along the minus strand of CM072913.1, from coordinate 5,047,097 downwards.
AGAGGAAGCACTGGGGACGTGGCTGCCTTCCCATCTCCCACTGGGAAGTGCTGGTGGTGTTGAGGGTGTCTAGGGTGGGTTTTGGGGGTGTTTCACTATTTTTTTTTTGAGCTGGATGCAGAGATGAGCCTTCCCCATACCCCAGCCTGGCCCCTCTGCTCCCTGTTGCTGTTTTCCTCACCCTCTCCCCGTGTGTCCTGGCTGCTCCCATCACCTCCTCCATGCTGTCCCTGCCGACATTTCCCTTTCCCAGCTTGTCCTGGGATGTGGGAAGCTCCTTCCAACCCACTGAGGTTTCTCTTGGCTTTTTTTATCCTCCCCAAATCTCCTGTTCCTTTCCCCGCCCGAGGGAGGGAAGGAGCTGCTGGCACCTCCCGGATCGTGGAGCTGCTCCTTCCCCCCTTTGCAGGGATCCACCTGGACAGGTCCTTCCCAGGGATTTGCAGGTCTGGGGGTGCAAAGCTCCTTGGGGGGCCGGGAGATGGGAGAGGTGCTGAGATCATCCCTCTCTCATCCCCTCCTCCATGTCCTCTGACTGTTCCTCTCTCCCACCCTGCCTGGTCTCCTCCTGGACGGTTGCTCCATAGATTTTGGGGATCACCTGCCTCGTTCCCCGACAGATCCTGGGAATCACCATCCCCCAGACCTCCCTGGGGACAGCTTAGCGAGCTGGGATGGGCGTTTGTGGGAAGGATCGGGAGCATCCCCCCTTCCCTGTGAGCCCCCCACGCCCGGGGGTCCCAGCCCCCCATTCCCACCCCTCCCGGGGGGAATCTCAGCTCAAGGGCTCTGTGTCTGGATAAGCCATGTTGGGGGAGCCTGGGAGCGATGGCGGCGGCAGCGTCGGGCCGGGACTGAGAGGTTTATTTTGTATAGGAATGATTTTTAATGAATGCAATATTAATCCTTGCAGATGAGCAATAAATCATTAAAGTCTAATTAAACTATTAGGAAAAATGAAGTGCTTTTGGTTGTGGGTGGTTTATTTGGTGCTTTGGGGGACCTTGAGTTGTTTCTGAGCCCAAGGGCAGGGCTGGAATCTCCCTTTGGCCACATCGAGGTGGGGATTGGGTTCTGAGCGCTGCCACAACTCTGGATTTTGGAGTTTCACCCTCTTTTAAGTCCAATGGGGCACCCTAGCTTGGGGTTCAAACCCTGTCAGGCTCCTCTGTCGTAGTCCGACTCCCCTCTGAGCCCCACCAGGTCCCCCCTCTTTGGAGTCTGAACCCCCCCAGCCCCATCACTGGAGGATTCCTTTGTTCCAGGCCCTTCAGTTTGGGATCTGCCTGTTCTTGCCACTCCCAACATGGCGGCCACCAGCACCCGGGCCCTGAGGCGAGGGCGGAAGTGCCACGCCCAGCATGGCCGCGCCCATGGCCGCGCCGCACCCAAGATGGCCGCGCGGGGGCGGAGCCCTCCGCCCGGCCGTGTGTCGCGCCGTCCGTGGCCGCCGGGGGCGGGCAGAGCCGGCCGTGACGCGGCCGCCACGGCGGAGCAGCGGGACCGGCGGGCGGAGCTGCATCGCACCCACCGGAGACACCGGCGCTCCCCCAGGTGCCACTCCCAACATGGCGGCGGCGCTGCCCCGGCTCTCCCTGCCGCTCCCGCGAGAGGAGGGGGTGAGTCCTCGCGAGAGCTCGGCGCGGCGGAGCGGCCGACATGGAGCCGAGTGGCGGCCCCGGGTCGGGGCCGGTCCCGGTCCCGGGGAACAACAAGGGCCGCGGTGGGGCGGCCGCGCCCGGGAGGGGCCGCGACTTGGCCCGGCCGCCGCGCAAGGACTCCGAGGTCAGCGCCGCCGCCGCCGCCGGGAGCGGGGTGGCCTTCCCGGGCGGGGCGGGCCGCGCCGGGCCTCGTCCACGGCCTGCCCATGGGTGCCGGTGCCCAGGGGCGGTGCCGGTGTCCGGTCGGTACCGGTTCCGGTCGGTGCCAGTGCCCGGTGGTGCCGGTGCCCGGGGGTGCCAGTGTCCGGTTTTTCCAGCCTGGCTTGGGCACCGCCTTCCCCGGGACCAGCCTAGGATTAGCCCGGGACCAGCCCGTCCGCTGGCTCCGGTGCTCCAGTTCTGGTCCTGGACCGGCCGCTCCCTCGGTACCGCTTCCCTGGCGCAGCGGCCCCGGGCTGTGGAGCCGAGAGGCCTCTCCCTGTCCGGCCTGCTCGGAACTTGGGCTGCCGGGATCCTGCCTGGTCTCGGTCGGTGCCGGTTTCCCCTTCATCCATCCCTTCCCCAGGTCCGGGCCGCTGTGGCTGGGCTGGGCCGGGGCGCGAGGGTGGCTCGGTCCGCCGGTCCCGGTCCCTGTCACGGGAGTGACAGGGCTGGCCCGGGGGTCTCAGCCCATCCGGGGGTTTCTCGGTGTTAGCGGTCGGTACCAGCCCGGAGTGGGGTGTCGGCTCCCGCTGCCGGGTGCTCGGACCAGGGATGGGTCCAGCAAAAGGTGACCAATCCCCCCAAGGACACCCCGCGGTCCTGGAGTCACCCAGAGCCTTGGGTGTCAGGAGGGTTTTGTGGAGCTGAGGTATCCCGGGGCTTTTCCAAAGCGTTTCATTCTTGGGATGTCCCCAGAGTCCTTCGAACCCACGGGTTCTTCAGAAAGGTCCCTGAAATTCCAGGGGAGGGATGTGAGGGGGAGTCTTGGAGAGCCAGAGCTGCTGGGGGGACTCCCAGCACAGCAGAGCCAGCACCAGGGATTGGAGCTACCCCTCTCTCAGACTCCTGGAATTTGGAATTGTTCTCATGTAGGTCTGCCCCTCTGTCAGGAGGAGGAGCCCCCAAATTTAGGAGAGTTCTGCTGTGGATTTGCACCTCGTTCAGGGGTGGGTGCTCCAAAATTTGTATGGGTTTGGTTCTAGATATGTGCCCCAAAATTTAGGATGGTTCTGCTATGGCTCTGCTACTTGCTCAGGGGTGGGTGTCCCGAAAGGGTTCTGGTGTGGTTCTGCCCTGTGCTCAGGAGTGTGTGTCCCAAAATTCTGCTCAGGGTCTACCCCTCAGAAGTAGGTGCCCTAAAATTTGGGAGAGTTCTGGTGTGGATCTGCCCCTTGATTAGGTGTGGGAGCTCCAAATTTCAGGAGAGTTCTGGTGTGGATCTGCCCCTCACTCAGGAGTGGGATACCATAATTAAAGAGAATTCTGCTCTGGGTCTGCCTCTCATTCAGGAATGGGTGCCCCAAAATTTGAGATGGTTCTTTTATGGGTCTACCCCTTACTCGGGAGGGCTGAGGATTCTGTTCTGGATCCTCCCCATGCTCAGGAGTGGGAGCCTCATAATTCAGGAGAGTTCTAGTGTAGATTTGCCCCATGCTCAGAATCCTGAAATTTGTGAGGGTCTTGCTTGTGCGTCTGCCCCTGGGTTGATGTTCTTGACTTCCCTAAAAGGAGCTGATATTTTGTGCTCTAAAGATTCTCCTGGACGGTTTTGCAGCCTCACCAGAGCTGTTTGGAGTAATTTCATCCTCACTAATCCCATCTGCTGGGATGGCACAGGGGGATAGCCCAAATTTTCCCAATTTTGTGCAAAATGGGTGATCTCACAGAAGCCTCTCCCTGTGTTCTGCTGTTTTGGGGGCTCCCCCCGTGCTCTGGGGGTGCTGCAGTGGCTCCATGCGGCACAGCCCGTGGAGACGCAGGAGGTGGGCTGGAGTTGCCTCGGTAACGTTGGTGCTGCTGCAGGAATGTTTTTGGTCCCTAAACCAGGAAAACCAGCCCTGGATTTGCAGGAGGATGAGGTGAATTGGGAGTGTTTTCAGGGATTTTGGTTTTCCTGAAACATGCTGTGATTGAATTGTTTTTTTTCCCTTGTTTCCAGGGCTATTCGGAGTCACCAGACCTGGAGTTTGAGTATGCAGACACGGATAAATGGACAGCAGAGCTGTCGGGTAAGGAATTCTTCTGTGATGAATCAATTAATCAATCGTGATTTCCTCTCCTAGTAGAATTAAATTAACTCTGTCAATTCCAGTATCACTTTATTATTATGTTTAAGTGCTGTATGGATGTTGATAGAGACAGGATATGTGTAATTAATCTTTTTGGCCTTACACTGGGTGGGGTTTTATTACAGTTTGATATTTTGGCTAAAACTGCAGTTCCCAGGGCTGAATTGCAGTTTGGTGCAGGTTTTCTCCTCTTTTGGCAGAGCTGTACAGCTACACAGAGGGGCCAGAGTTCCTGCTCAACCGAAAATGCTTTGAGGAGGACTTCAGGATCCACAGTAAGAGCCTTTTTCTGGATTCCTCTCCCCCTGGGGAGGGACAGGGATTTCTCTTCCTGGAGGAGAGGAGCCCAATGCCAGAGCTCACCAGGGTCTGCAGCTACTCCTGAGGGACAGCTCTGATCTCTGCTCCCTGTGAGCAGGGACAGGAATCAAGGAAAGGGCTGGAGCTGTGTCAGGGGACGCTCAGGCTGGATATCAGGGAAAGGTTCTTCCCTCAGAGAGTGCTGGGCACTGCCCAGGCTCCCCAGGGAATGGACATGGTCCTGAGGCTGCCGGAGCTCCAGGGGCATTTGGACAGCTCTGCCAGGGACCCAGTGAGATTTTTGGGGTGTCCTGTGCAGGGCCAGGAGTTGTCCTCTATGATCCTGGTGGGTCCCGTGCAGCTCAGGATATTCCGTGATGGCACGAGTGATGTAAGGACCTGCTGGATGACAGGAGACATCCCTCAGCCATCACACATTCTGGGAAACCTTCCCCCAGCCGCGCCACGCTGCGTTCCCTGTGCTGAGTCCAGAACTTGAGTGTCCCCCGGGCTCTGCTGTGCAGTGTCCATTGCTGTGCAGTGTCCCCGGGCTCTGCTGTGCAGTGTCCCCGGGCTCTGCTGTGCAGTGTCCATTGCTGTGCAGTGTCCCCGGGCTCTGCTGTGCAGTGTCCCCGGGCTCTGCTGTGCAGTGTCCATTGCTGTGCAGTGTACCCGAGCTCTGCTGTGCAGTGTCCATTGGCTCTGCTGTGCAGTGTCCCCTGGGCTCTGCTGTGCAGTGTCCATTGCTGTGCAGTGTCCCCCGGCTCTGCTGTGCAGTGTCCCCCGGCTCTGCTGTGCAATGTCCCCCGGGCTCTGCTGTGCAGTGTCCCCCGGCTCTGCTGTGCAGTGTCCCCTGGGCTCTGCTGTGCAGTGTCCCCGGGCTCTGCTGTGCAGTGTCCATTGCTGTGCAGTGTCCCCTGGGCTCAGCTGTGCAGTGTCCATTGCTGTGCAGTGTCCCCGGGCTCTGCTGTGCAGGGTCCATTGCTGTGCAGTGTCCCCGGGCTCTGCTGTGCAGTGTCCATTGCTGTGCAGTGTCCCCAGACTCTGCTGTGCAGTGTCCCCAATTGCTGTGCAGTGTCCCCAGTTGCTGTGCAGTGTCCCCAGGCCGTGTGCCCAGAGCCCTGCTGTCCTTTGCAGTGCGGGACAAGCAGTGGCGGCAGCTGGAGCGGCCGCAGCACCGCACCCACGCCATGCGCCTGCTGGACGGGCTGGAGGTGACGGCGCGCGAGAAGCGGCTGCGCGTGGCCCGGGCCATCCTCTACGTGGCACAAGGTGACACCTCTGCCCCCTGTTTGTCCCTCTGTAGGGCCCTGAAATGGGTTATAGCACGATAGCGAGTGATATTATAGCGCCATTAAATGGATTCTAGCACAGTATATAGTGATATAGTTAATATTTGTATGTTATATATGCATTGTACAATGTATTTCTTATATATTGTGCAATGTAGTTACACAGTTAGATATACAATTGTATACATTATATATACAATATTAATTTTATATATAATGTATATTTAAATAATACAGAACTCCCTTATGTTCATAAAGTTTTTATATTATTTATATAGTTTTATATATTATATATATAAAGTCTTGCCTATAAAGATAATAAGATATATTTATACATCTTTATATATAAAGATAATAATAAAGATAAAATATATATACTTATTTACATATTTAAATATAAATCTATGTTTAAATATATTATATATACATATATAAATATAAGTACATATTTATATTAAAATACTTAAATATTAATAGAAATAAATATAATTATGAAACACAGTATATATACTATATAATATACAATATGTAATATATAGTTTTGTATTATATATTGTATAATATATACTGCAGATCATATTGTACTATGTATTATAATTATACATTTTTCTGTATATATTATGTATGATATTATATAGTGCTATTTCATATATAGTATATGCATAAAAATATATCATTATAATATGTATACTATGCATATATAGTATGTATACTATATATACATACCACATATATGTATATATACATTATATATATATTATGTATACTATATGTAACATTTTTATGTATATGCTATATATGAGACAGTGCAATATAATCTCGTATGTATAGTATAGACATAAAAATATTCAATTATAGTATGCATACTGCATGTAATACATAATACAATATAATCTACAATATATACAAAATATACTGTATATTGTATATTACATATATTACATGTTTTATCTTACATATAATACATTTTGTATATATTTATACATTATATATTATATATTATATATTAAATGCTATATATATTTTTTATATTGTATTATATGTAGTCTCTATTATTCGTCTTATATATTATACATTATTCACATTTTACATTATAATATATATTATGCATTATACACAATATGTTATATATTGTATGTAATATATCAATATATAATACAATGAATATATAGCATTAATATGATACGATAATTACTAATTATTTTAATATATTTTGAACAATTTTCATTGCTTGGGGATTTCATTCCACTGGGATGTCTGGAATGGAGCTGAATCTCATGGGATCTGATAGTTCAGAGCAGTTTGGCCCAAAATGTGGCTGATTTCCCTTTGATATCCCAGTTCTGCACACCTGGCATGGGTTACCCAAGGAGGGCAGTTCCATCCTCTGCATCCCGGCTTTCCCCTGCCTTTGAAGGGTGTGTTTGCCTCGCAGAGGGCTGTGGGGGGATCCCTGGGGCTGCCATCAGCGGGGTCTCCTCGCAGGCACCTTCGGGGAGTGCAGCTCCGAGGCCGAGGTGCAGGCCTGGATGAGGTACAACATCTTCCTCCTGCTGGAAGTGGGAACCTTCAACGCCTTGGTGGAGCTGCTCAACATGGAGATCGAGTGAGTACTGCTGGAAAACACTTCAGGAGTGGCTCTGGAGTCACCAGAGTGACCCCATTGTCCTGGGTGGATGTGTAATGCAGGATTATCCCTGATTTCTCCTGAAATTCCCCATGAATCAAACTGCCTGGCAGCAAACAGGCAGCTCAGCTCCTCTTCCCGTGGCTGCACTGGGAGCAGGGAGTTATGGCAGCAGTGTCTGTCTCAGGGCTTGGAGCTGGCACATGGAGTGCCCATGACAGAGTTTGAATTCCCCCAAATTCCCTCTGAGCTCTTGTCCCTCCGCAGCAACAGCGCAGCCTGTTCCAGTGCCGTGAGGAAACCGGCCATTTCCCTGGCTGACAGCACCGACCTCCGGTAAGGAGTGGGAGTGGGAGGACCAGGAGGGGAGCCAGGGTTTTCTGGGAGCTTTGGGAGGCTGGGACAGGCACTGCAAGGGGTCCCAGAGCTGTCCCAGCTCTGAGTTTCCACAGGTGTCTGTCGTGCTCAGGCTGCACAGTAGGAATGGGACACATTGGGGATATGAAAGCAGTAACATTTAGGAAAACAGATTTTTTCCTGTTTGGACTTGCAGAGACTTTTCCCCCCAGTGCCTGTGTGCTGGTGTGGAGCAGGTACATGAATTGTGGATGTGGTTGGGGTTGCTCCAGCTTCTCCCTGAGCACTGGGTGCTGACAGTGCTTCCATAACTTACCCCAGTGTCTGGGATTCAGCTGCCCTGGTTTTTGCAGGGTGCTGCTGAACATCATGTACCTGATTGTGGAGACTGTGCGCCAGGAGGCCGAGGGGGACAAGCCTGAGTGGAAGAGCATGAGGCAAACCTTCAGAGCAGAGCTGGGTGAGGAGCAGGAGCTGGGATAGAGTTGCCAGGGTTGGAGACAGTGATGTGGGATTTGGCTCTAGGAGTCAGGTAATAGCAACTGGCAGCACTGGGTTGGTTTCTGCTCGACTTGTGGGGCAGAGGGAGGTGAGCAGAGGAAGACATCCAGCCTTTTCTGCTGCTGGCTGCTCTCTCCCTGGGGAAAAAAAACCGGAATATTTGAGCTGTTGTTTCCTCTCAACGTAGAGGTAAGAAATTATGGAGTTTACGAGGCTTTAGAAGGGGAGATGGAGCTGTCTGGGGTGAGGTGAAGATCTTGGAGCTGATGGGGAGGAGGATGCAGGAACTGGTGATGCTGGTGATTGGGGTGAGGCCGGGGATGAGGAATTCCTGGCTGATGGTGCTGTGTGTTTCCAGGAGCCCCCCTGTACAACAATGAACCCTTCTCTGTCATGCTCTTTGGAATGGTGACCAAATTCTGCAGTGGCCATGCTCCACACTTCCCCATGAAGAAGGTGCTGCTTCTGCTCTGGAAGACTGTGCTGGTAAGGAGAGTGTGTGGGGTGTGTGGTTTGATATTTGGCAGAGGAGGGAATTCTGCTCTCAGAGTTGGCTGTAATTGCTCCATCCTCTTGTTCTGGTGTTCAGTTTTCCTTTAAACCCAACCCCAAGTTTTCTCCCATAGGGAAGCATTGGATATTGGTGTCTGGAGCTGGATACTAAGGATAGACCCAAAGCAAGGTCCCTGGCTGGGGAAAGGAAAGCCCTGAACACTGCAGTTGTGGATGCCTGGACATCCTCCTGTCCCTCCTGCCTCTCTCAGTGACAACAGGAGCACAGCACAGGCAGCTCCTATTTGAAACCCTGGGGAAGGATTTGGGCCCCTCTGGACAAGAGAGACTTGGAGGGGCTGGAGCGTGTCCAGGGAGGGGAGCATGGCTGGGGAAGGGTCTGGAGCAGCTGAGGGAGCTGGGAAGGGGGCTCAGCCTGGAGACAAAGAGGCTCAAGGGGGACCTTTTGGCTCTGCACAACTCCCTGACAGGAGGAGGCAGCCAAGTGGGGGTCAGGCTCTGATCCCGGGGAACAAGGGATGGGACAAGAGAAAACGACATCAAGCTGTGCCAGGGGAGGTTTAGGATGGATACTGGGAAATTTCTTTCATGTAAAGTGGTCAGGCATTGGCACAGGCTGCCTAGGACAGTGTTGGAGTCACTATCCCCACGGGGATTTAAATGTAGATGTGGCACCTGGGGACATGGATTAGTCGTGGCCTTGTCAGTGCTGTGGGAGCAGTTGGACTTGGTGGTCTCAGAGGGCTTTTCCAACCTGTGATCCTGCAAAGTGGGTTTGGGAAGGGCGGGTATAGATGCCCCTGGAGCTCCCCGTGCTCAGCATGCTGTGGTCTCCCTTCCAGTGCACCCTGGGAGGGTTTGAGGAGCTGCAGAGCATGAAGGCAGAGAAGAGGGAGATGCTGGGCCTGCCACCACTGCCCGAGGACAGCATCCAGGTGATCCGCAACATGCGGGCGGCCTCCCCGCCCGCCTCCGCCTCCGACCTCATCGAGCAGCAGCAGAAGCGCGGCCGGAGGGAGCACAAGGTGGGGACAGGGACATCAGGGAGGGCACTGCCAGGGTCTGGGCTTGTTTTCAGGATATTCCCTTCCCGCTCTCCCTGCTCCAGGCCCTTATTAAGCAGGATAACCTCGATGCCTTCAATGAGCGGGATCCGTACAAAGCCGATGACTCCCGCGAGGAAGAGGAGGAGAATGATGATGACAACAGCCTGGAGGGAGAGACCTTCCCCCTGGAACGGGATGAAGTGATGCCCCCCCCTACCCAGCACCCCCCCAGCGACCGCATCACCTGCCCCAAAGGGCTGCCCTGGGCCCCCAAGGTCCGGTGAGTCAGGGGCTCCCTGTTGGGAGAACTGGAGCAGGGTCAGCGAAACAGAGGCTGTTGGGATGTTGAGATTCAGATCCCTGAATCTCAGCAGGAACGTAGGGAAGGTGTTTGGAATGGGGTGGTCACTTTGATGGCTGTTTTCTTGCAGGGTTGGCTGGGCACCCTTTACCTGACCACAAGGCTTTTCCCTGTGCCTGGGCTGTGCCTTTCCCTGTGCCTGGCTGGGCATCTTCCAGACACAGGAAGATGTAACTGTTCCCTTCTCCCTTTGCTGCAGGGAGAAGGACATTGAGATGTTCCTGGAATCCAGCCGCAGCAAATTCATCGGCTACACGCTGGGCAGGTGGGTTCAGAGCCAGCACAGTGCTGCCATTGTGGGTGGCCTGTGGGAGAGGCCACTTGGAGGGCTGCTTTTGTCTCTACATGGGAGCAGGGAAGGCTTTGGCTGGCTGGTCCATGGCTTCATCCCTGGGTGGTCTCTGCCCCACCCCTGGGTGCTCGGCCCTGCTCCCAGCCTGACTCTTTCCCCTCCTCCAGTGACACCAACACCGTGGTGGGCTTGCCCAGGCCCATCCATGAGAGCATCCGCACCCTGAAGCTGGTGAGTTAAGGAATTCCTCCAGCCCTTGCTCCTGTATGGGTGCCCCTTGCCCATCTCCCTGCTCCCATCACAGCTCAGGGCAGGATTTTCCTGATCATTTTCCCCTTCCTCCACCCAGTGATGAGAGAGCAGCCTTAAGCTTTCTTCTCATCCAGGACTCACAGGTTCTCTGAGCCTCTTCCTTAAGGGGCTCCATCTCTTTCTTAGGAGGCTCCATCCCTTCTTTAGGGTGTTCCATCCTTTCCTTAGGGACTCCACCCCTTCCTTAGGGGGTTTTATCCCTTCCTTAAGGGGTTTTATCCCTCTCTTCATGCCTTCTTCCCTTTCCTACTGGCCTTGTCCCAGACCTGAGTCCAGCAGCTCCCACCCTGCACATCTACACAGGTCACCCTTGGGACAGGGATCTGGGAGGGCTGGGGGCAGCACTGGGGCTGTGGTGACCCTGTCCTGTCCCCCTGCAGCACAAGTACACGTCCATTGCTGAGGTGCAGGTGCACATGGAAGAGGAATACCTGCGCTCCCCACTCTCTGGAGTGAGTGTGGGAATGGGATGGGATGGAGATCCTGGGCCGGGAGCTGGGTCCACTTGGTCCTGCCAGTTTTTTTGGCAGGGCTGAGAGGTTTGTTTTGCTGGGAAAAAGATTCTCTGGGCAGAGGAGGTTGGGGCAGGAGTTGAGGTTATCCTGCCCATGGTGCTGGTGGCAGCTCCTGAGATGAGGTTTTCTGGTCTCTCCTGGCAGGGGGAAGAGGAAGTGGAGCAAGTCCCTGCAGAGATCCTGTACCAGGGCCTGCTGCCCAGCCTGCCCCAGTACATGGTGAGCAGGGGAGCACTGGGATCCCCTGGATCAGTCCCTTTCCAGTGATGCATGCCAGGTTTTCACCTCCTGCCCCTGCCCTGTTCCTCCCTCCTGCAGTGGGGAAAGGGTCTGTGGCCAGTCCCCTGCAGTTCCCATTCCCCCTCAATCTCCCTTCTTCCCAGATTGCTCTGCTGAAGATCCTGCTGGCTGCAGCCCCCACCTCCAAAGCCAAGACAGACTCCATCAACATCCTGGCAGATGTCCTGCCAGAGGAGATGCCGTGAGTGGCTGTGGAGCAGAGGAGCTGGCTGGGGCTGGGAAGGGAAAGAGGAATGGGAGGGAGCTGTGGGAGTGACCAGGTGTGGTCTGGGGCTCCCTGGGGGATGTGACCCTGCTCTGCCCTGGACTATGCCCTGCAGGAACTGGGAGGGGCAGACCTTGCCCCAGCCCAAGAACTGTAGAATCATGGAACGTTTTGGGTGGGAAGGGACCTTAAAGCTCATCCAGTTCCACCCCCTCCCATTGGCAGGGACACCTTTCACTAGGCTAGGTTAAGCTTGGAAACTTCCAGGGATGGGGCAGCCACAGCTGGACAACCTGTGCCACCCTGAGAGGGAAGAATTCCTCCTGATCCAATCCTTGTGTGTCCCTCAGGACCACTGTGCTGCAGAGCATGAAGCTGGGTGTGGATGTCAATCGGCACAAGGAGATCATTGTCAAGGCCATCTCTGCCGTGCTGCTGCTCCTGCTCAAGCACTTCAAGCTCAACCACATCTACCAGGTGAGGTGGGCCAGGGTCCAGCTGTACCCACGGGTCTTTGGGTATGGCAGGACCCCGAGTGGGTCCCTGCTCACCCATGTTTCTCCTCCCCAGTTTGAGTACATGGCCCAGCACTTGGTCTTTGCCAACTGCATCCCACTCATCCTCAAGTTCTTCAACCAGAACATCATGTCCTACATCACTGCCAAGAACAGGTGAGGGAGAACGCTGCCCACCTGCATTCCTGGGGGATATGGGGAGGGATCCCTGTTCCTTTGGCCCCTCCAAAGTCCCTCCCTGGTAGTGGCTCAGGCAGATGTGGAAAGTTCCCAGCACAGCCCATCTGCAGTGGGTGGGAAGTGGAGGCTGCATTGCCTCCAGGCCAGGGGGGATCTGGGGGAGCAGCACGACCACCCCTCTCCTTCCTGCAGCATCTCCGTGCTGGACTATCCCTACTGTGTTGTGCACGAGCTGCCAGAGCTGACGGCAGAGAGCCTGGTGAGTCCTGCTGGGACAGCCCTGGCACCTGGGCTGCTTCCCAGGGGAATTTGGGGTGCAGGGAGGCAGCAGGGCTCCAGCACCCAGCCCTTGCACCCTCAGCTCTCGGGCGCTTGGCCCCTGCTGCCACTGGGATTTTGGGATCTTGGGGAGGGGGATGGAGATGGCAGGTGTCTGCTGGGGTGGAGTGCCCAGAGAAGGGAATGGAGCTGGGGAAGGGGCTGGAGCACCAGGAGCAGCTGAGGGAGTTGGGGGAGGGGACTCAGCCTGGAGGAAAGGAGGCTCAGAGGGAACCGTCTGGCTCTGTACAATTCCCTGACAGGAGAGTGGATCTGGGGGTTCAGGTTCTGGTCCCAAGGAACAAGGGACAAGGCAAGAGAAAATGGCCTCAAGCTGTTCCAGGGGAAAGTCAGGTTGGATACTGGAGAAAAATCCTTCGTGAAAAGAATGGTCAGGCACTGGTACAGGCTGACCAGGGTAGTGTTGGAGTCATCATCCCTGGAAGTGTTCAAAAAGTGTGTGGGTGTGGATGTGGATGTGGCACTTGGGGACAGGGATTACTGGTGGCCTTGGCAGTGCTGGGGGAACAGTTGGACTTGATGATCTCAGAGGTCTTCTCCAGTCTTGATTGGATGATTCCATGCCCACATGCTGTACTGTCCCCTCCTCAGATCAGCACAGCCTCTCCCCATCCCCACTCCCAATCCCCTGCCTGACCCTGCATGTCCTTCCCCACAGGAAGCTGGAGACAACAACCAGTTCTGCTGGCGGAACCTCTTCTCCTGCATAAACCTGCTGCGCATCCTCAACAAGCTGACCAAGTGGAAACATTCCCGCACCATGGTGAGGGCTGGGAACGTTCTGGAGCCCAGCATGGCCAAGCCCCTGCACTAGGGATAACTTGGGACAGCCCAGAGCTTGGTGGGGAGTGAGGAGCGAGCAGGGGGATGGAGGAGGGGTTGGCACAGGAACCCGTCCCAGTGGGATCTGGGGATGTTCCGGCAGATGCTGGTGGTGTTCAAGTCGGCGCCGATCCTGAAGCGGGCTCTGAAGGTGAAGCAGGCCATGATGCAGCTCTATGTGCTCAAGCTGCTCAAGGTGCAGACCAAGTACCTGGGCCGGCAGTGGAGGAAGAGCAACATGAAAACCATGTCAGCCATCTACCAGAAAGTGCGGCACCGCCTCAACGACGACTGGGCCTATGGCAACGGTACATCCTGGCATCCCTGGCATCCCTGGCATGCCCACTGCCTGGTCTGTGCCCACAGCTCACCCTCTGGGGCCTGAGCAGGTGTGCTGGGCTGACCTTGGTGCACCTTGGCTGGTTGAACTCGACCAGGTACCCACCAAGCTGCTCTGTCCCTCCCTTTCCCAGCTGGACAGGACAGAGAAAATCAGAAGGAAAATGACTTGTAGGTTGAGATAAGTAGTTTAGTACAGCAGGAGCAGGAAAAAAAAAGTTTATTCTCTACTTCCCATCAGCAAATGATGTTCAGCCACTTCTGGGAAGCTGGGCTGCAGCACATGGAATGGCTGCTCTGGAAGGCATATGTTTCAAATAACAAATGCCCCATCATTTCTCCTTTCCTTAGCTTTTATATCTGATCTGACATCACAGGGTCTGGAATATTCCCTTGGCTAATTTGGGTCAGCTGGCCTGTGTCCCCTCCCAGGATCTTGCCCACTTGCATGCACTTGATGGGGTGGGAATGCTGGGAGGTAGTGCTGGTGCTGTGTCTGTGGTGGGGGTGGTGGAGCTGTTGGTGGCTCCTGGAAGAACCTTCAAAGACCTTTCCCAGGTGTGAGGGAGCTGGGGCTGTATGGGTTCTTAGGAGTAGAGAGAACCAAAGGATATTCCAGACCCTATGACATCATGCTCAGAATATAAACTGGGGGGAAGAAGGAGGAATTGGGGGATATTGGGAGTGATGGTGTTTGTCTTCCAAGTTACCATTCCCTGGGATAGGACCGTGTTCTCCTGAAGGTGCTGATACCTGTCTGCTCATGGAAGTGGGGAATTATTTGCTTGTTTCTCTTTCCTTGTGTTGGACAGCTTTTACTGTCTTTATTAGGCTGTCTTTATCCCAACCCACCAATTTTCCAGCTTTTACCCTCCTGATTCTTCCTGCTCCAGCTGATGAGGGAACGAGCAAGCAGCTGCATGGGGCTCAGTCTGGCTGGGGTTAAACCAGCACACCGAGGGCTTTGGGCTGGCTGAGGAGTCCCCAGCCCTGCTCTGACCATTCTCATCCCTGTTCCCAGACCTGGATGCCCGTCCCTGGGATTTCCAGGCAGAGGAGTGTGCCCTGCGTGCCAGCATCGAGCGCTTCAACTCGCGGCGCTACGACCGTGCCCACGGCAACCCCGACTTCCTGCCCGTGGATAACTGCCTGCAGAGCGTGCTGGGCCAGCGTGTGGAGCTGCCCGAGGATTTCCAGGTCAACTACGACCTGTGGCTGGAGAGGGAGGTCTTCTCCCGGCCCATCTCCTGGGAGGAGCTGCTGCAGTGATGGACTGGACACAGGGAGGCAGGATGGGTTGCTTGGAGAGCTCGAGGCTGTCACAGGGCAGGGCAGCGAGGTTTGGGGGGGTGTCTGTGGGTGCTTGCACTGCTGTGATGGGCTTGGGAAGAGGATGGAGCTGGAGGGTCCTCCCTGAGGCCACATCCTGCTCCTCTGCCTCCTTCCAGGCTCATCCCAAAGCTGGGGGTGCCTTGGGGGTTTCCTGTTGGGTGGGGGATCTCTGCCCACCTGATGATGCTTTCAGAGGCACCACCTTTCTCGTGCCCCCCCAGGCAAGAAGGGGAGCAGGTGGCAGGGTGGGACACCAGGCTGGCCCTGCCCAGCCCCTCTGGGTGTTAGGGAGGCTGGGGGGCCTGAGGGGCTGAGGTGGCCTCCCCTCAGCCCACGAGGGGTGCAGGAGCTGTACATATATTATATATATTTGGTGATACCTCTGCCCCAAGCGTGGCTGGGCTCTGTCTGTGTCCCTGACTGTCCTGCCTGGATGAGAGTTCCTGATCCCATGTCCTTGTCCCCACTCATCCCTCAAATCCCGGGGGGTACATGGCCCCTCACCAGAAGGTTTAGTCTTATTTTGCACCCAGGTCCTTTGGTTTGGGAGGAGCAGGTTCTCACAGGCATTTGCCTGTCCCATTCACTGAACCCTCCCCCAGCTCTGTCCTGGGATTTCTGACACCAGTGTGGTGTTACCACTGGGATTGTCTTTGGTCCCTGCTCCCAGCAGAGAATCCTGTCACCAAATCCTGCCAGAGCTCAGCCTTGCATGTTGCCTGGCCTCCATTTCCCTGGCAGAGGGGCAGCAGCAGCCCTGGGGGATAAAATCCTGGGGGATTCACCCTGATTTGAGGCAGGGATTTGCAGAGATGGTTGTGGGCAGAGGGAGCCTGGGACAACCCCAATTCTCACCCCATCACCTGCTGGGATTCTGAGCCTGTGGAGCTCCAGGAGTGAATCCAGCTGTGGGGATGCTCAGCCCCAGCCCTGGAAGCAGCAAAGTCAGCCTTGTGAGGCATCAGAATTCTGTGTGCTCAGCAGGGACGGTAGCAAGCCCTTAATCTGTGCCTGGAGCTGTCCCCATCCTGCCCTCTTCCCCCTCAGCCAGGGGTGACACTGAGCTGGAGCCCTGCATCCATCTGGGTGCCCAGGGCTGCAGCCTGACCTCGTGCCCCTCTGGGCAGCACAGAGCCAGGCTCTGGATGTGCCCCCGGGTCCTGCCAGGGCTGCACCCACCCCTGGCACTCACCTGGGTGCCTCCAGCACCCTCCTGCCCCCCGGACCCATTCCCAGCACCAGAAGGGGCCTGAGGAGCCTGTTGGGAATCTCCATCCCCAGCCCCCTTGGCTTTAGAGGGCTGCTGGAGCCATAATTAACTTCTGAAAAATGTGGTTTATTGTTTAGAAATGAATAACAAAATCCCTGCTGGTGGGAGGGGGTGTGAGATGTCCTGGGTGAGGGTGGGCAGCCCTGGGCTGCCTCCTGGGCCAGGCTGTGCCCAGGGTGCCAGGGCTTGGCTGCAAACCTCGGGGTTTGGCCCAGATGGGGCTGGAAGAGCAGGTTTGGTGTTTGGTGCCTCCCCGAGGGGATCCCCAGGGGTGTTCCCCCTGTCAGGATGTGGGAGCTGGGGCAGGTTTTGCAGGGGGGGTTTGGCCCAGAAGTGTCTCTGGGGGTGTGCCAGCATCTCCTGGTGCTGGGATGAGCAGGGTCATGCCTGGCTTCATTTTTTTGGTGTTTGACTGCAGTGGGGGAGGTCACAGTGGCTGAAGTGGGGGACAGGACGTGCTGGCTCTTGGGGGGAATTCGGGGAGTCGCCCTGGAGACCCCAGAGCAGATGAACCACCTTGGATGCAATGAGGTGCCCCCCTCCCCCAAGACTGGCCATGCAGGCACCAGCAGTAATGCAAAATGCAGAACCCTGCAAAATGCAGAACCCTGCAAAATGCAGAACCCCCCCGTCAAATCGATTGGTGGTGCCCCCAACACCCCTGGAGCTCCTGGGAGGGTTCCCACCTGCTGGGATTAAAACCTTCCTGAGGGGTTACAGGATGACCCCCGTAGGGAAACAGCGTTTAATTTGGGATGTTTATCCTGGTTTATGCTGCCTCATGGATTTATTGCCCATCCCAGGGGGCTCCAGGAGTTGTGCCAGGGCCTTATTTCCCCTCTGAGAGGGAGCAGAACGAGCTGCGATGCTCTGGGGAGGAGCTTTGGGGCTCCTTGGCCCTGTCCCCAGTAACCCCCGAGCACCAGCAGCTGTCCCAGTCCAGTCAGTGGTCCCAGTATGGGACTGGGAGAGGGAGAGCCCAATTTCTGCCATTGTTGGTTGCACTGGGCAGGGGTTGAGCGGCCAGATTTGAGCTGGGGGGCGGGGGGGGGAGAATTTTCTCCAAAACTCCCCTGCCCTGGTGCTCCCCTGGCCCCCCACGGGCACAGTCCCCTCCCCAGCCACACCCACGGCTGGCACTGCCCGGGTCGGGGGTCGGGAACCCACCGGGAATCTCCATCAAACCCCGGAGGTGCTGGGAGGGCTCAGGTAACTTGGGAACCATTATTGGGATCCCGAGCTGCCAGTGCCAGCCCTGTTGGGGCAGCCTGGGTTTGGGGGGCGCCTCTTTTTCCCTCCCCACCGACCCCCCTTTGGCCCCTCTCAGCGGGGTGGGGGGTGCAGGAAAGCTCAGGGTGTACAGAGAGGGGGTGAAGGTGACCCCACACCCCTGACCCCACTCCCTGGTGCTGGGGGGGATGGGGGATACACTTCAGGGGGATGAGGGCTCCGTGTCCATCCCACAGGGGGATCATGTGGCCCAATTCAGGAGGCTCCCAGCCCCCTCTTTGCCCTTCATCCTCAGTGCCATCAGGGTGGGCGCCTTGTAGTCGTGTTGGGGGGGCTCGAACGGGTGTGGGGCCAGGGCTGGGGGGGGCAGCCCGTGCAGGGAGTAGAGGCTGTTGATGCCAGGATGGGGGCCCGGGGAAGCAGGGATGCCCACGAAGCCATTGCTGGGAGCGGGGGGGTACGGGGACAGGCAGGGGGACGGGATGCTCTCGGGGGGCAGCAACCCTGGGGGGCTCCCAGGGCTCGGCCACAGGTTGTTCTGCAGCTGAAATAACAACAACAAAAAAAAGCCTAAAATGAGGGTGGGGACATCACACTCTGCTCAGTTACCTCACATTCTGCCTTAGATCCCGTTCCCTCCCTTCAGGATTCCTCTTATCCCAGCGATGATCCCTCTCACACCCGTTGGATCCCCCTCATCCTCCCTCGGATCCCCTCCACCCACAGGGTGCAGAGGCAGCGATGCCTTTGCTCCATTCGGCCTTGGCAGGGTTGAATCCTGGTTGAAATATTCCCCCCGGGAGAGTTTGGCTTCAGGGATGTGCGTGAAAATAATTTTAAATTATGTTTATGCTTTTCGATACTGGAGGGGAAAGGCAGTTTTGCTGTAAAGGGGGCCAGGAGGCACTGATGGGAGAGAGCTAAAGGGGGTCTTCAGGAGGAAAACTTCAAAACCTGCCCTAGAGGGCGTGTTCCCATGGGAAATGGAGTGGGACATAAAGCAGCATCTTCCTGCGTGTGGCAAAATCCCCTTCCTCCGGGGGAATCCTCCCTCCTTCCATCCCGGGCCGCACTTTTCCCAAGGGTGGATACAACCGTGGGGGACAAGGGGCAGGAATGGGTGAAATGGGTGATGGATGTGGGGGGAGAAGGGGCAGCAATGGGCGATGGATGTGGGGGACAAGGGGCAGGAATGGCTGAAATGGGTGATGGATGTGGGGGACAAGGGGCAGCAATGGGTGAAATGGGTGATGTGGGGCAGCCACAGGTGCGGGGGGACGAGACCCCTCCCCTGGGAGTGGGGGGACCCGGGGCTGGAGCAGCTCCCCTGGCATCTCTCACCTCCTGGATTTTCCCGTAGCGTTCCCGTTTCCGCCACTTGGCCCGGCGGTTCTGGAACCAAACCTGGGGGATGGAGGAGAGGGCTGAGGTGGGGGGACCCTTTTCCTGCCCACTGCAGCCTCCTGCCGAGCCCCACATTCCTCCCCAGCAGGAAAAGGGGCCGGGCACGATGCCCCAGCATTCCGGAGAGCCGCAGCCGAGCAGAAGCTGCTGCTCCGTGCTCGGCGTTAGAGCCCTGGCCTTCACCAACAGCAGGAATTCCTTGTCTCGCTCCAAAAATGATCCGTCCTGCTCCGTGCATGATCCTTTCCCCTCCCTGGTGCTTCTGGGACTTGTTTATCCCAGATGTTGCTGCAGAATTAGGCTTTTTTGGGTGCTGATGTCCCAGCTGCACATTCCCTCGTGCTGGGGTGGGGACAACTCCAGCAGCACCTCCCGGAGAGGAGGATGCACTACCGGGATGCTTGGCTTGAGGCTTTGGTGCTACAGGTGCTTTCATCTCAGTCCACCCCAAATCTGGGCTCGGAGGCTCCGCTGGGCACTGGGTGTGTGCAGGCTCGGGGGACACTGCCCTGCCTGTGCCTTGTGCCCATTCGTGCTCCTGGGGATGGCAGCTCCCAGCGAGTGCTCCCTGCTCACTTCCTTTCCCTCCACCTGCATTTCCTCCTGCTGGGAGCTCCCTCCAGCTGCCTCTTCCCACTTGGAGCCTCAAGCCGCATGGAGACACCTCTGGAAGCAGCTCCCTCCCAGCAGAGCCGGGGACTGAGGATCGGCCTCATCCTGCCCCACGTCCCAGGATGTGCAATCCCAGTCCCCTCCACACGGAGCTCCCGGGGATTCCTCTCCTGAGCTGGGGAGAGGGGCTAGAAATGATGGATCCATGGGGGGCATCACGATTCTGGGGGGGTGGTGATTGGCACTGGCCTCCCAAATTTTGGCTCTTTCCACTCTTTGGGTGCTTGTCCAGGGGGGGAATGCAGAGGGTTCAGGGTGCAGAGGGTGCATGGCCTGAGATTTTCCATCTGGGATTTAGCATCTTCATGGGAAAACCAGCTTCTGTTTCAGCATCACCTTGCAGACAGGGGAAGTCCCCCCTCGTGGCAGCCCCCAGGGTGTCCGTGCCCACCCCTCTGTGCCCGTACCTGCACCCTGGCTTCGGTCAGGTCTGTGCGCAGTGCCAGCTGCTCCCGGGCATAGACATCGGGGTAATGCGTCTTCTGGAAAACCTTCTCCAGCTCCTCCAGCTGGAACGTGCTGAAGGTCGTCCTGTTCCTCCGCTTCTTGCTCTTGCTCCTGCCCAGGGGCTCGGGGAGCTCGAGGATCCCGTGGTCCCGGAGGCTGCCCAGGGGTGTTGCCAGTGGGCACCCCAATTCCTCTGGAGCTTTCGGGGGGACTCTGCAGGCTGTGGGAATTGCCTGGAACTCACCTTTGCAGCCCTTCTCACCTGGTGGGGGAGAGGCACAGCACCAGCAGGCGTTAACAGAGCCAAGGAAACCCAGAACTGTTTGTGCATCCCATATCCCACATCTCGGGGAATGTCGAGGTAGTGCCCCAGGAGAAAGGGCTCAGCATGGACACACAGCAGGGCCCTGAGGAGGGCAGAATCCATGTGGGATCCACGCTCACTGCAGGAGCTCTGGGCAGGAAAAGCTTGTGGAGGGTGGGGAAAGCCTGGCTGGAGCAGCCAGTGCTCAGGATCCCACTGGGATGCTGTGACTGCGTGGGAAGGGGGCAGAGGAGGTGGGCACAGGGATTTTTTGCAGACAGTTTTGCTCCACTCTCCTCATCCCTCTCCTCCCACTCCCTTCCCTCACAGGCTGGTGCCTCTGCCCGGCTCAGAGACCAGAGCAGAGCACAGGGCCCAGCAGTGACCCCGAACCCACCCCGGCTCTGGGCTGTATCCAACCCCCACAGCCCAGAGAGTTCAGGGGGAGCTCTGTGCCCCTGAGCCAGCACTGCCCTGCAGCTGCAGCTCCCGGAAAACACTTGGAAGGTAGTGAAAAATCCTGCCCTGCTTTTTTTGCTTAAGAAGAGCTCCCCTTCCTCACCCTCCTCTGGGACCAGAGTAAGAAATCTGGGGGTTCCCCCCTCCTGTCGCTGCTGCTGCACCACTGGGGTGGGTGATGGAATGGGATCAAGGAGGAAAATCCCTGCCACACGTTTTGGGGGCCACCTCTGTATCCCCAGGGGGGTTGTTCCCACATGGGAACACACAGAGCTTTGCAGCTCCAGATGATTCCGGGTGCTGCTGTGACTCCGATAGGCTGAGCCAGGGAAAGAAGTGAGTGAGAATTAACAGATGGGGAGGGGTGCCTTGGGGTCCCCTGTCTGCTGAGGGGACCCAGGGGTGTCACCTGGAAAGGGACAACCTAAAAACACTGGGTTTGCCCTGATCCCACCCCAATCACCAGCTCCACAGATTCAGGATTTCTGCAGGTGGGGACCCCTGGCTCCCTCAGAGGAGCAGGATCAGGCCCACGGCCAGGAGCGGGAAATGCCTCCTTTGGGATGGATCCTCCTTCCCATCCCGTTAACCACCCAACAGAGAGGGGAAATGGGGTCCCCATCCCTGGAGACCCACCCGGGACTCTGCCCCCCCCCCCAAACCAGCCCCCGCCACGGCCTTTTCCAGCCTTTCGGTTTTGATTTTTGGTTGTTTTCTAATTAAGGCAATTTGGGGTCTATGGAGCCGCCAAGCCCAGATCCAGCTGCTTTGAATTAATGCGAAATTGTAATTTGGGGGGGGGGGGGGGTGCTTTGGGGGACGATTGCTCCTCGTCCCTCTCAGCCACGACCTGTCTGGTCATGGATGACGGCAAAGGAACGAAACCAAATTGCCGTTTCCTCCCGGCTTTGGCCTCCAAAGGGTTCAGCTGCTGGGCCGGAGGGTTTGAATGATTCAAAACCAAATCTCACCAAAGAGAAGACCCAAATATAGCCAAAATTAAGGGGAAAAAAATGACCAAAATAAAACCCGGCTGCATAAAGCATCGAGTTTGGGGTTTTTTCCTCCTTTTTTCAAAGACAATGCGGTGCATTTCCGAGTGACCCGCGGGTTTTGGTGTTGGAGACAAATAAATAAATAGCCAGAAAGAAGGAAAAGGCAGGAAAGAGCGGGATACAGGCACGTAGCTAAATAAACACAGCGGCACGGGGGGACAAAGGGAAGATATAAATATTTTTCTCCCACTCCTTCCTAAACTGACACCCCCCGAAAGATTTGGCGGCGCTGGGGAAGGCGGCAGCTGGGAAACAGCTGTACAATTCCTGGGATAATGGGGAGGGGAAAGAATTCGAAAGGATCATTAGTGAAGGGATGGGGGCATGGAAAGGACTCCCAGGAACCGGGGGAAACACCCGTGGAACGGCAGCGTTTCCCCGCCGCAGCCGGAGCAGGTAAGCGCGGCGGCGGGGACCCTCCCGGTGCTCCCTGACGGCTTTTCCCGGCACTTCCCGGGGCTTTTTCTACCTGTCCCCGAGGCGGCTTAGCCTTGTCCCACCTGGTTCCCATTGCTCCTGCAGCGCTGCCTTTTGCTTCTTATATTAAAGCAGAAGTGGGGGAATAATTCTAAAACGAAAGTGGGAGCCCCCGACGGGCCCGGATGGAAAAGCGCAAAGAAGCGGCGGGAGAGCCCCGGGAACGAGCCCGGTCCTGACCGAGCCTGGGGAAGGGTGCGGAGCCTCGGGACATCCAGGCCAAGGGGAACCGGGTGCTCTGGAGCTCCGCACATGGGTACTGGGGAGACCCGAGAGCGCCGGAGCCGGTACTGGGGAACGAGAGCGTTACTGTCCCGGACCGGGCACCGGGAAATCCCAGGGAACCGGGAGCGTTGGAGCTGCGGACCGGGCACCGGGGAGCCCCAGGGAACCGGGTACCGGGGAGCCCCAGGGAACCGGGTACCGGGGAGCCCCAGGGGACCGGCCACCGGGGAGCTCTTCCAGCCCCGCAGTCCGGCCTCCCCCGGAGCCCCGGGCTGTCCGTGCGGCCTCATCGCGGTTGCTGCCGCCGGTCCTGCCCGGTGGGGTCCGGGGACCGGAGCCGGTCGCGCCTTTCCAGCCTCCTCCGGGAGCGCGGCCGTTCTCCATCCCCGGTAACGGGGAGCGCGGCCGTTCCCCACCCCGGGTCGGTCCCCGCCGTCGCGGCAGCGGGGCCGGGTCTCTCCCGCCGCCTTCTCTCCCCTTGTTCTGGAGAACGGGAACCATCCCGGAGACCCCGGTCTCTGTCGCGACACAGTCCCAGCTGCCGACGCCCGGCAGCACCGGCCCTTGCCGGCTCTGGGTCCCGTCGGGGGACGCCCCGGTGGTTCCCGACGGGACCATATCGCGACATTGGCCGCCCCGGAGAAGCCCGGGAGAGCGTGTCGGCGAAATGACGCTCTTGGGGGGGTCCGGGCTGGGGCTCCCGGCAGAACCCGAGGCCGCGGGCGGGGGACAGAGAGGGGGAAAGAGAAGCAGAAGGGGCCGGGAGGGGTCGGCGGCCCCGGCCCCCCCATCCACCCTCCGCTCCCCTGGTACCTGCAGCCCCGGCCGGGTACAGGGGCTTCCCATGCACGGCCACGGCGGGGGGGCCCGGGCTGGCGACCCCCAGGTACCGGGGCTGTGCCCGGAGCGGCGGGCAGCGGCCGGGCCGGGGGCTGAGCGGCGGCGGCCGCCGGTGGGGCCCCGGTGCACCGAGGGCGAAGGCGGTGGGAGGCCGGGGGAGCCCCGGGGGACCCCCGGGCCGGCGAGGCGGGGGGAAGGCCGGGCAGCCCGGTGTCTCCATGGCGCAGGTTGGAGGGGACGGGGATGGTCCGCGGGAGCGGATTTTGTGCGGGGGACCGGGAGGAGGGGGACGGGGGGCGATGGGGAGGGAGGGATCGGCCCGCAGCCCCCCCAGCCCGCACACCCCCACTCCATAGCCAGTCACGTGCGTCCTCACAGCCTCTTCTTTAACCCTCTAATCCCAAGTCCTGCCCCGCCGGGGACACTTTCCCGAGTGGGTCCGATCCCTTCATCCTCAAGGCAGGGGCCGCAGGGGGGGCCGTGCTCCCCCCTCCCCGAGCTCCCAGTGTCTCCCAGCTACAGGAAATGCCCAGGGCACTTCTTTGGTTTCAAACTTCTTCCCTCACTGCTGATAGCAGCAAGAAATACCAGGCAGGGGAGAACTTCCATTTTCCTGATGCTCTCTGGGTTTATTTTCCCCCTCACAAGCTCTACAGAGTCCATTTGTGGCTTTTCTCTCCCCAAAGCCAGGGCTGAGGCCTGGGACAAATTGGTTCAGGGATGATGGTGACCGTGGGACAAGGATGCAGGGATAATGCTGACCCCAGGACATGGGATCCAGGATCCCTGGAGCAGGCCCTGCTGTGGGTGGTGTTTGCTCCCAGCACCAAGGGGATCCTATCCTGCTGCCCATGTGTCCCTGCTGATGCTTCCACACCCCAGGATTTGGATCCCCTCACCCCAGCATCCTGAGTCTGGCTTTGGCATCAGGCACTAGTGTGAATCAGAGCTTGTCTGGATTTCTTTATTCCCCTTTTCTCCTGCATTTTGCTCCTCTGCTCTCCAGGGCTTGGCTGGGGGAGGCGGCAGCTTTGGGGATGTTTGTGTGCAAAATGAGGAGAAAGATCTGGAATTCAAAAGCTTGGAGAAGGATCTAAATAAGAGGCCTGGAAAAGTAAGTGGAAATCCGGGCTGAGGGGTGAAGTTTCACCCCTCCATTTGCTGTTTTTCCCCGTGCACAATACTTTGAGTTCATTCTTGGGCACCACTCCTTGCTCCAGGTCTATGAAAAGATAACCTGCAGGTGTGGGGGTTGTAGGGAGGGGATGAGCTGCATGTGAGCAGCAAAAAGAGGAGGAGAGGAACCCGGCAGATCCCAGATGTGTGATGTTAGATAGCAGAGCAAGGGATAACACTGACTATAAATAACATTATCGCTTTTATGGGTGATGCCGGGCCAGGACTTTGTTATCCAGGCACAGTGAAAATCTGGAATCACAAGAAAATCTCATTTCAAAGAGTCTGTGATATAAATATGTCACCTCTATGTCTTGGCAGGGGTTGAGGATTGATGTGTTGTTTGGTCATTGGAAAAGCTGTTGGTACTGCAGGAGTGATGGATTTGTGGTGTAAATCACAGCTGGATTTTCCAGCCCCTGCTCAGGGAAAGTGTGAGAAAACGCTGGGCTGTGATCCTGGGCTCAAAATTCCTCTTTCAGAATCCTGTGGGGGGCTGGCTCTGCACAGAGGGATCTGAGCCTGTGATGCCCCCTCCTTGCCCACCCTTTTGATGCCCATGATGCCCCCTGTGCATCCCCCAGCCTTCCCTGATTCTTTCCCTTTGCAGCAGCTTGAACTGCTGGGATTTTCCCTGTTCGACTGTCCACAGCTGGCAGGGTGCTGTAAATTATGGCTAAATTGGGACTAGGAGGCCTCTGGCTCACAACAGGTCATTAAATATTATTAAACATAACATAACTCCTGGAAAGGCTTATTAGTTTTAAGGTTGCTCTCCCAGTTTTACTGCTGGCATTGAAAGGAATTTAATAGCAGAGGGATGAGTCTATCCACGTGTGCTGGGACAGACAGGTTGGTTTAGGATGTTCTGGTTTTCCAGGCTGGAGAGATTGCTGGGACCCTGGGCTGGGCAAGCAGAGAGGTCTTGGGCAGGTGGGATTTGGGGTGCTTGGAGCTGAGGTTTGTGAGATTTTGGGGTGTTTCTGTTGGTTTCTGAAGCTGCTGAGAAATTTGGTTCTTCCAGAGGGCAGGGATGAGGACCAGGACTCCCAGGATCTCCTTCTGAACCTGCCACTAAACCTCTGCCCTGTTCTTTCCCGTGTGGAGCCAGAGCAGGATGCCTCATTCTCCTGGATTTGGGAATGTTTGTTCTGGGGTCAGGGAAAAGGCTGAAAAGTGGCTGCTCCTTCCTGGGGCAGCATGGGTGGGTGCCAGTGTGGGACTGACTGGAGCAGGGAAGTCCCTGAGCTGCTCCTGACACTCGCTGGAGTTCATTTTCCATGGCTTGTTTTCCATGGATCAGCTTATTTTTGGGCAAAGAATGATCCCACCAACTTGAAAAGCTTCCAGGAGAAACTTTTCACAACGTCACAGTGTCTGACTGCATCTCCGTAAGGGGAAGAGCTGCTGGGCCAACTCTTGGATTGAAATGACCTTTTGGGGCATTTCAATTCCAATTTTAATTGGCTCTTCCACCAAGTGAGCCTCACCAGAGAGCCACCAGGAGCGGCAGGAGGACTCTGATGGGATCCTCTGTGGGAAAAGGCTGATTTTGCTTCATGTCTTGCTTTCTGGGAGGTTTTTTTCCTTCCTCTTCGCATCCCATTTGCTTTCCCGTCTGTCTGCAGCCATCCCAGAGCTGTCTCTCCTCCCCTGGGGCCGCGGGATGTCGCAGAAGGGCCCTGCAGGGGGCCGGGAGGGTTTGCAGAGCTCTGTGGTTTGTAGGAACATCCCTTCACAGCCAGGACTTCGCAGCGTTACCCAGAGCCTCGGGAATGCTGGCGGGGGATGGAGCAGTGCCTGGTGCACAGGCTTCTCCTTCCCAAGGTCACACTTTCCCTCCCAGCCCGAGGGACCAGCAGCCGACATCCAGGTCCAGCTTTTCCTCGAGGGCAGTTGGGTTTTATTATTTTGGCAGCTTGGGAGGAAAGCCCATTCCTGGGAGCGTGCGGAGGAAAAGCTGTGGGTTCCTCTGGAGAGCAGGGGGGCAGCTCGGCTCAGCTCAGCGCGGACACAGGAGCTCCCGGGAGTTCGGGGTGATGGCAGAAGGGACAGTCTGGGGACAACTGTCCGAAGGGTGATCAGGCACTGGCGGCCCCTCCCGCCCGCAGCATTCCCGGCTCTGTTGGGTGTTTCCTGAGCGAGCTTGGAGCAGGGTTTGGAGGATGATCTCCAGCTCTGCTGCTCCTCTCAGTCCCAGGCAAAACATTCCTGTTTCTTCTCAGCCTGGGGGAGCGCCATGTGTGGGCAAAAGGATCTGGAACAGCAAAACAAAGGCCATTCCCTCTGTCCTTTAAGGGATGGACATTTTGGGGATGCCCATGGGGTCCTTCCCTTGCCCGAGCAAGATGTGGGACCCAGCCAGGATCCAGAGAGCTCCTGCTCTTGTTCCAAGCCTGGACTGTTCCAGCACCTTCCCCTGCTCCCCAGGGGGATCCAACCTCAGGGGATCCATCCTCGGGGGATCCATTCCCGGGGGGATCCATCCTCAGGGGATCCATCCTCGGGGGATCCATCCTCAGGGGATCCATCCTCGGGGGATCCATCCTCGGGGGATCCATCCTCGGGGGATCCATTCCCGGGGGGATCCATCCTCAGGGGATCCATCCTCGGGGGATCCATTCCCGGGGGGATCCATCCTCGGGGGATCCATCCCAGGGGGATCCACCCCTCGGGGGTCCCAGGGGGATCCTCGGCTTTGTCTGGGCACGTCCCTGCCCCTCCCCGCCCATCCCAGCCCCGGGCACTCAGGGAATCTCTGCCCTTCCTCAGGTTTGGTTTTCCCCGAACCTGCAGCCTCATCCTCGGTCTCTGTCCCTCTGCACCTCCCAAATATCCCCAAAACCAAAAATGTCCCCAAACCCTCTGATTCCTCATATCCAGCTCGCTGCAGATCCTCGTCCCAGGCTACGCTTGGATTTTGTTCAGGAATGTGCATATTGGTGGTAGGAAAAATCACTTAAATCCCCCGAGGAAATAATAAAGTAATTTATATATATATTTTATATAGAGAGAAATAAAATCCCTTGCTGGTCACAAGCGCGTTTTGTGCGAGGGAGAGGGAGCTGGAACCGGAAATCCATCGGGATCCCAGAGCCGGGCTGGGTTTGTTGTTGCAGGGAATGATCCTGACTCCAGATCTCACAAAAGCCGAAGTACAGACACAAATATCCACCCACGTGGAATCACCATGGCCCCGGGTCACACACGTGTTTTACAGGCGTGTGAATAGATTTAGAGATGTAATTTGGATATAAATTAGATATAAATCAGCCATTAATATTATATTATAAAATATGTTAATCCAATATATTATTAGCTGTAAATAGTATCTATTTGATACAGATCGATGTAGATTGCATATTATTATACATACCATATATTATTATAAATACTAGTTTATGTTGCATTAATTATAAAATATTAATTATGTAATTTTTTTATTTTATATTTTTAAAATATTTTTCCATTCCGGGAAACATTTAAGGCCAGGCTGGACAGGGCTTGGAGCAGCCTGGGATAGTAGAAGGTGTCCCTGCCATGGCAGGGGAGTGAGATGAGCTTTAAACCATTCCACGATTCAGTAATTCTGTAATTCCATATTAATACATACATATTTATACAGAATAATATTTAAATATGAATTAATATTTATTTAAATATACATACTTATATTTTTTATATATATATATGTAGCTATTCTGATATATTCCCAAAGAAGTTAATCCTATGCAAATATAATTATAATTTTACCCCAAACCAATGTATTTCCATGTTAGTTCATGTTATCAGCACACAAACACTAAAATCACGGAATTTTGTGTCTGGGTGACAGGAAGATGAGGATGAGCGTGTGGAAATCACATGCAAATAACTGCATAAATCCCTAAATTTGTATAAATACATGATGATTGTGTATTTTATACGTACAAAGCATGAGGCTGCAGCAAGGAGGGATAACAGACGGACACGCTCAGCACGGGCAAGGAGGGAATTTTTCCAGCAAAACAGTGAATTTCTTAAAAATGCCATTTTTAGCAATTTTCCTTCGTTGTTTTTCGCGCTGTCGAAACCTCGATGTTCCTGTTGTTGTCCTGGTGCTGGCTCTGGAGCAGCATTTTGCCGTAAATTAATGATGGCAACAACAATCGAGGAATCGAATTCAGTGAAAACAAACGGCGAGGACGGGATTCACCCCGCCGGGAACGCCGAGCTCGGCGCTTTCGTTTTCTGCTGCATTTCAAGGAGTTTTCCTTTGCATTTCAAGCAGAAAGATTAGTAGGAAATAAAAGAAAAGGCAATAAAAATTAACATTATTTCAGCCCGATTCAAACCAGTATCAAAACAACTTTTTTTATTATTTTTTTTTTTTAACCGCTGCTGGATAAAATTCCGAATTTTTATAAATTAATATAGTTGCCTTTCGAGGAATAAATCAGTTTAAATCCCTTGGGCTGCTTTAAAAGAGGATCCATCTCCCTCCTGGCAGTCGGAGAATTCCACCCCCGGGTAATTTGGGCCCATAAAGTCAATTTTTCCCCGAGAGGCAGAGGGAACTCCGCGATCCCTTCTCCCATCGCCGTCCCGGTGCTGTGCTGGATTTTTGCTTTAATAAGGAAAGATTTGTGCTTCAGCCCTGTGGGGAATTTCCAGGCTGCTTTGGGAAGTGTTTCAGGATGGCAAGTTCAGGCTTGTTTTCCTTCCAGCTGCTCCAAAAATATCTATTATATATAAAAAAAAAGGGTGGAAGGGAAGGCTGGAAGCGGCAGCGAGCCGAGCCGGCAGTGGGTGGGATTCAGGAGAGGTGCTGGGCTGAAAGAGTGTTTATGCCATTAATCCCAGTAAAATCTCTGGAACTGGGAGCAAAATTGTTCTTTTGACTCCTAAAAACCTGATAGTGCTTGGAAAATCAGGGAAACAGCAAGGGATTAAAGGGAATTTATTCCATCTATGATTGAAGGGAATTTATTGCAATATTTGCTTTGCTGGGAAGTGGTAGCATTTGAATCCTTTTGAGTTTTTTATTTTAACTTGTTAAGAGTTGTAAGTCTCAAATATTGGCATTAAATTAAGTGGGATCAGTTTGGATTTAAGATCTACAGAACCAGGAGCAGGATCCAGCTCCTGGAGAAAAGGGTGTAAATCAGAGCAATCTGGGAGTTATGTGGATTTATCCTTCCTAAAGAATGTACAACAGCCTGGCTTGGGGGAATTAATTCCCAGGGAGTGGGGGGGAATTGATTCCCTGAGGAGAATAAATTAATTGATTCCCATCATTAGTGCAGGGCTGGGCTTGCTCTGGGCTCCATTATTCTGTGTTTCCGTGCGATCACCCTGGGCAGAGTTGGAGTTTTATCTGGAAAATGGCTGGAAAATGGGAAACGGTGGAAATTGGGGGGGAAAAAAAGCAAAGGAGAGGTGATGATTTGGGGGGGCTGGGGGAAATTTGTCTCCTGGCTGTGCAGTGCAAAAGGAGTGAAACAAGCCTGTGATCCCGGGGGGGATCGGGAATAAACTCGAGCCCTTCCAGGATTCAGCTTTGTAGGAGCAAACACGTCTGGCTCCAGCCTTCCCTGCTGGGTTGGGATCCTTGGAGCCGGGGTTCAGCACCCCCTGATTCCCACCCAAGGGGAGCAGGACCCTCACCCTGCCTGGGGATATTCCAGGAGGGTTCCCCCACCCCGAGGATTCCTTTTCCCTTGTGCTGTTCCAGGAATCCCGAATCGCTCCGGCGAGGGCCCCGCTCCCAATCCAGCTGCCACCAAGGAAAACCCCAATTTCCCCTGAGATCTGCAGGCAGCGCTGGATAAAGCCCTTCCCCTCCCCGGGGAATTGATGGATTTATTCATCCCATTCCCTAATGAGCCACTTCCAGATCCCAGTAAATTATACGCACCGGGACGGATGAAATCTTGCTCCATAAATCAGATCTGAGGCTGGCAAGCTCTGCCTGCATCATTATCCCGGCGAGTTTCGAAGATCCCAGGTATCGCTGCCTCCTTTGCAAATCCCAATAAATCTGGGAGTAATCATTCCTGACAGAGAGGCAGCAAAAGCACCGGAAAACATTTTCTTCCCTTAAAAATGTAAGTGGAAAATTTATTGCAGGGAAAGAAAAAGTTTTCTCCGGAAAGTCTGTAACAAACAGCAATGTGAGGAACTCCCCGGGGCCGAGCTGGTGGGATGGCATCACCTTGGGATTCCGGGGATAAATTCAGAGCAGCTCCTAAAAATGAAAAAGATTTTTTCCTTGGGGTGAAACAAGAGGGAAGAAATAAAGCCGAGTGTGTCCAAGTGTGTCCCGAAAGGACAGCGGAGCCAGCGCTCTGGAGTCTGCTGCCTTCTGGTTTGTGTTTAGCCTTTGGAAAAAAAATTCCCCCCTGCACACCTCCTTTTTCCTAGAGGGAAGATTGATTTTATTAACCGGCCGACACCTGAAAGTAATCGGGATTTTTTTGGTGGCTGGTGGCGGGGGAAGGAGCCGTCCCGGGGTTCTGCAGGGGCAGAGCTGCGTTTTCCCACTGCTCTTGCTTCCAGGCAGACGTGGAATGGAGCACACGGGGATTTTCCATCATTCCAGGATGATGGGTGGAGGGTGCTGGATGTGTCCTTATCCTCACGGCCCCATCATGGAGCCAGCACCAGGGCACAGAACGCTCCTTTTTCCTCGGAGAAACTGAGGCACGTGGCTGTGGGACGGGTGTTATGGGTTACAAATACCCCCTCAGTTCTCCCTTGGATTGGGAATGTTTGGCTGGCTTTACACCTGGAGAAAGCAGGGAAGGGGAGGGTGACCCCAAGGAACCCCTTCAAACATCCCAGGGAATGTTTCCCCCCTTCCCATGTGCTTCCCACTCCTCCCAGCTTTGCAGAGCTCTCTGCTTTCCCCACAGGCACATCAGCAGGAGCTCTTGTTTTCCCATAACAGGATTGTCCACGTCAGGACTTCAAGGGATCAGGCTGCTGGTGATGTCTGTGCCTGTCAGGATGAATGAGAGGTGACAGCGCCGAGAGCACCACGGCAGCCGTGCAAAAACCAGATGGGCTGCCCGGGGTTCTTCCTTCCCACTGCCTGCTCTCACCTGCCCCAGATCCCAGCTGAGATGGGACAGCTCTGCCAAGGTGGGGCAGGGGAAAGGGGAGATGGAAGTGTCCAAAAACTCAGAGCACTGGATGGATGATGGATGATGGATGGATGATGGATGGATGGATGATGGATGGATGATGGATGGATGATGGATGGATGGATGATGGATGGATGATGGATGGATGGATGATGGATGATGGATGGATGGATGATGGATGATGGATGGATGGATGGATGATGGATGGATGATGGATGGTGGATGGATGGATGATGGATGATGGATGGATGGATGGATGATGGATGATGGATGGATGATGGATGATGGATGGATGGATGGATGGATGATGGATGGATGGATGATGGATGATGGATGGATGATGGATGATGGATGATGGATGGATGATGGATGGATGATGGATGATGGATGGATGGATGGATGGATGGATGGATGGATGGATGGATGATGGATGGATGATGGATGATGGATGGATGGATGATGGATGATGGATGATGGATGGATGGATGGATGGATGGATGGATGGAAAGAGGGGAATGAAGGCTCTCAACAAGACAGGGTTAGGCAAGAGCTGAGCCCAGAAACATTTTCAGCTTTGCTGGGTTGGGAGATGCTTCTGCTCTGAGTTGTTTGGGTTTAAGTCCAAGGTGGTCCCATGGGACACACACTGTGTGGACACCTTGTCCCTCAAGCTCAGGAGGCCTTGACACAACTTCTGCCTTCTCAGGGGGGAGCTGTGCCCAGCCAGCTCCGTGCTCCTGCAGAATCCTGGAGGAGCCCCCAAAGCCAGCAGGGATCCTCATCCGTGTCAATGGATGAGCCAAACCCAACCCAGCAGTGCTGGGAGGGACAGGGAACAGCTCCAGGGAGCTGAGTGGCCACTCCTGGGGACAACTCCGTGACTGCAGTGGCCAAATCCATATTGGGCCATGGTGTCCCCAAACCTCTGTGTCCCACCAGCCCCACAGCAGACGGGTCTGTGGGGACACCTTCCCCTCCCTGGCCTGGCTGTGGGGACAGAGTCAGAATTCCTGACTCCTGGCTTTCTCCACACCTTCTGCCTCGTCTCCCATCCCCGGTGCCCCTGGGCTCTGTCCCTGCCGTGACCTCCCTGACCTGACCCCAAGGTTTCCTTCGCTTCCTTCGTGCTCGGCCAAGGCTGATAAGGGGAACCAGAAACAGCTTTGACCTTTCAACCACAAATCCCCCTGCGAGGAGCCCAAGCTGTTCCGCTCTCAAAGGCTCCTTGATAGGAAACAAAACTCCTGTGCTGATGAACTTTTAAGGAATTTCACCCCAAAAAAACTCTAAAGCACCCAAAAAGGGCCCCCCGATGAGCATGGGGTGGGTTTAACCCTGCTGAGGAGTGGGGCCAGCACGTGTGATGTGTGAGAGGTGCTGGAGTGTTGGTCTTGTGCTTCCTTCCCTTTTCTTTCAAATTTCTCCTTCCCTTTGGGCTGCTGTGCTCACCCCTGGACACCCATGGAGGGGGTACAAAGGTCTTTGGGACACTTGACATCTCCTTTACTCTTCTCAGAGAGCCAGAGACCTCGGAGATGCTGAGGCCTTTACCCCTGCCTGCCCCGGGCTGGGGACAGACAGACCCTTGGTGTCCCTGTCCAAGGCATGGGGGTGGAGCCATGTGATTTTTAATGTCCCTTCCAACCCAAACCACTCTGTGATTCTGTAATTTCAGCATAATGTGCCTATGGAAGCAAAGCTCCATCCTCACTTTCTTTCCCGTCCCAAACCAGTGCAATCCAGCTCCAGGACATTCCCTGCTCCCTGCTCACACCCTCAGGGTCATGCTGGGATGGGAAGGTGATGGCTGGAGGTGTTGGAGCTCTTTAATTGCTTTGAGCAAGCTAATTGGTAGAAACACAACAGCAGGAGATGTGGTGGCTCAGCAGAGGGGTCGTGCTCTGCTCTGAGGGGACTGGGCAGTGTTCCTGTGCCCCAGTGGATGTTTGGCTCCTGCTAAGTGGATTGAAACTCCTAAAACCACGTCCCTCACTTGGTGTGAGCATGGGCTGTGTGTGACCCCTGTGCCCTGAAGCTTTCCCCAAACTCATCTCACTTGGTTTCCATGATTTGATCTTTCCCAGGGTGTTTATCAAGAACAACTCCACGGGGCTGTGGCAGGTGATGGAAAGCCTGAATCCCACAGGATCAGGCCCTAAACACCAGTAGGTTCCCTATATTGCCTCTGTTGCTAACTCTGTTTCCCCTGCTGTTGCTTAACCCCATTAATGGGATCTGAGC
Source organism: Acridotheres tristis (assembly GCA_037013685.1). Classification (NCBI taxonomy): domain Eukaryota; kingdom Metazoa; phylum Chordata; class Aves; order Passeriformes; family Sturnidae; genus Acridotheres; species Acridotheres tristis. Next base: position 5,013,094 of record CM072913.1, on the reverse strand, counting down.
TGGTTCAAAGCCTCGGGAGCAGCAGGGGGGAAAGCTCGGAGCAATCAGTGGAGGCGACCTCTGCCAAATTGGAGCAAGACTTGCCTTCCTCCTGCTGCCCAAACAGCCCACAGCATTTTCCCATTAAACCTCAGTGCCCAGAGTTATTGGGGAAGAAAGAGCCAGGACCAGCCCTTCCTGCATGGAACCAGGGTGAAAAGCTTCTGGATCCGGGGGTGAGGGCTCAGCAGCCACCCCTAGCCTGGCAGAGGATGCTCCTGGAGGGATGGCTCAGAGGACCCAGATTCCAGGATGTGAAGCCTATTGGAAACTCATCAATTCAGGTAATTTGGGGGAAAATGAGTGTTTTAGAGAGGTGGGTCTGGGAAAAAATGACACTGTGGTCTGAGCACCACATTCCTCATGGCAAAAGGGCAGAATGGGCCATTCTGGGTGAAAAGTGTTGATTTGTGATTTTCTCTTTTGTTGCTGCTCCTTCTGAGCATCTTCAGTGGGGGTTCCCCACCCCAGCTCGGCTGTGCAGAACCCAAAAGCTGGAGGAACCGGGACCCACGTGGTGGAGGGAGCTGGGGATGGAACCCCTGGTGCTGGGCACTTGGGAGGGACACAGGACTCTGGGTTTGGGATCTTGGGGGATCCTGCGGCGTGGGGGGGGCTCTGTAAGAGGTGTTTTCATCGGGGCAGAGGTTCTCAGAGCACAGACACTAAATTTTAGCCTTTAGGGAGCACGGTATTTGGGTCTGATGCTGTCAATTGAGGAAACAGAGATCCCAGCACATGGAATTACTCCATGAGCAGGATCTGACCCGCACCAACAACCAACCCTCCTTCCCTCCCAACAGCATCTCTGCCTGGCCCCCATCCTCCCCTGCTCCTGGGGTTTTCTCCTGGCCCTCTTTTTGGGGGGACATTGCTTGGGGAAGAGGAAATAGAGCCCCCCTGCTCCCGGGGCCACGCGTGGCTGCTGGGATGGGCTTTAATGGGTCCCAGGCGCGGCTCCCGCTGCCCCTTCCCTTCAGCTCATGGGGGGGAACTAAATCCAATAACCTCGCCCCGGGCATGAGCTCAGCGAGGTTTCCCGGCGCGGAGTCACGGCTGTCAGGGCAGCAGAACATCCCCGAGGGGCTGGGCAGGGTTATCCCATCCTGCAGCCCAGCCCCAGCCACGCCCGGGGACTGGGAAGGGGCGAAAGCTGCACCGGGAAGGTCAATTGGCAGCAGGAGCGAGGGAGTTGCTGCAGCATCTTTGTTTTGCTCTGCATCCCTCCAGCACTGCCCGTCTGAGCAGCAGGAGCAGGGCACTGGGACTGGATGCTCAGGAGGGGATTTTGGAGCATCCCCTGGGAATGATTTCCCGGGCAGGAAGGTGCAAAGATGGCTCCGTGTCCCTCCAGCTCGCAGTAATTTTGTTAACTCCTGTAATTCAGAGGAGGCTCTACACCAGGATTCCCTGACCCTGTGGAGGCTGTGAGCCCTTCCAGGCTGGGCTCCATCCTCTGATTCCAGCAGGGCTCCCTCCCAGCCCAGCCAATTCCCTGCATTCATCAATTCACTTTCCCCCATGAAAACAATCATTTCTGGGCAAGGGCACAGCAGCTGCTCAGGTTTTTCCGAGGAAGGAGTGAAGGTTTTATCCAGCCCCAAAAGGGGGATTTGCCCTCCTTGGGTGGGAGAGGGAGCATTCACTACAGGAAGAAAAATTCACCTGGCTCCAGGTGCAGGAGCCGTGTGAGATCCATCATCTCCGTCATCCCACTCCCTTTGCTTCCTGCTGGAACTCCCCCACCTTGATTGGGCTCCCCCTCTTCCCCTGGGGGCCCCATCCCAAAGCCTGGCTCTTTGCTCCTCCCCAAACTGTTGCCTTTGGGATGGGGCTTTTTTCCAATGGGACTAAAGGAAGGCTGGAGGGCACCTGGAGGCAGAGCCCCCGTTTGTTGTTTGAATAAATATGGAGCAGACAGATCCGGTGGGGAGTGGCTCTCTCTGGAGGAGCTGGGCAGAATCCAGCAGAAGGGGTCCTGGAAACTCCCTGGCTCCTGGAAAATTGCTGCTCCTCCTGCTTGGTTCTGAGCTCAGAACAGAGCGTGGGGGTAACAGGACATGGGGCTGTGACTTTGGGGGCTCCTTTCTTGGATGCTCTCACAAACATCTTTCCTTCTGTGTCTGTCATAGCAGCCTGTAGAAGAGGATGAGGGTGAGGATGAGGATTTCTCTCTGCCGTGGTTCCAGAGCCCAGCAGAGTCTCGTGTTCTCCCCACTACCCCATTCAATGTTCCCATCCCAGGACCTGTGTGGTGATGGCAGAAGGTAGGAGGTGAGTTCTGTGCTCTCCCCAAACAAGCAATCTCTGGGGTAACCCCCAAAATTCCCCCCTGGAGTGCACCCCAGTATGTTCTACCCGGGCAGGTGACCTCAGAGGGACCTGGGCTCTGTGCCTGTCCTGGCAGCTGCTGATCCAACCTCCCAACCCCAGCCTGGCTCCCAGCGCCTCCCATCAGCCCCAATTTCCTGCAGACCCCGGTGATAAGAGGCTGATCCTCAGCCATGGAAATCCGATGCCCCGGTGTCAGGGAACACAGGGGACTGTGGAAATCCAGCTGAGAATGAGCAGATCTCGCTGCTTTCCCTCCTTCCCATTGTAAAAAAATCCCTTTGGAGGATGAATGGGGTCTTAGTGCCACTCACTGGGACTGTCCTGGGCTTCATCCCCCTGATTTGTGCTGGCAGTGCTGGATTCTGTGAGTTAAAAGCTTCCAGGTGCACCATTACCCCCAAAATAACCGGGTGCTCGTTTTGAATTAATGCTATCTCTTTTTTAGGCTTTGCTGTGGTTGCTGAATCCCAGGGACCCGTGGACCTGCATGTCAGGGGAGGTGTGAGTCAGGACTGTTCCCATCTCTCTTCTCCCTTCCTCTGGGGTCTGTCCTGGCCGTGTCCAGAGGAGGAAGTAGATCCCAAAATCTCTCTCCCAAGCTGGTCTGGGGGCACCCACTGGGCAGGTGGTGGGTGCTGTGGGTTTTTCCTGATGGAGGGACTGGTGGGATACTGGTTTTACTGGACTTGGAGGGGATATCTCTTATCCCAGCAGCTCTGCAGCAATTCTCTCAGCCCAGGAAGGACCGTGGTAATTCAGGTTTATTTATGGCCCTATTTTCTCAGCCTGGGTGTGCTCTGCCTGTGCTGTGTCATCTCCCTGCTCTGCTGGCCCTGGGGACTTTGTCCTCCCAGCTAGTCTTGAATTTGGAGTGGATTTCTCTATTTTCTGGTATTCCCAAAAGGAGGATTCTGACCAGGAGTTTCAGCCTGCAGCTGCACATCCCAGACCTGACCACATTGGGGTGAAACCATCTCCAGGTTTTGCTGTCCCTTTCCCAAGCAGGAATTGATTCAGCTCCAGGACTACTGGTCCTGGAGGGCAAGGGGAAGGTCCCGAGGCAGGAAAACCAGACGTCTCTGAAAATCCACTCTGCTCTGGACAGTGCCCTGGAAATCCAGAGCTGATCCACGCCCAGAAATTGCAGTAATTTAATGGAGCTGGTTTCTAGATTGGTTCATCCCTGTGCCAGCCACTGCAGGGATTGAATTAAACTGATTTTCTTGGGGAATCCCCTGCTCTGCACGGGGCACTTTAACTGCCCTGGGGTGGTTCCCATGTGATTGTGCTTGGGTTAAAGGGCTGGGTTTTATCCCGGGGGAACTGCAGGGTTTGTCTTGCCTTTTCCCTTCCTAGCTTGGAGAACCTGGGGTCTGTCCCCATTCGGCGGGGACAGCTGGGGTCTGCACAGGCTCTGGAGGGTTGTTTGCAGCCCCGGGATGGAGAGGGGGATTTGGGATCCGCATCTTGCCCGCAGAGCCCAGCCGTGGGCAGGGCACGTGAGTCCAGAGCCGAGCCCGCTGCAGGAGAAATCCTGGCTAAGCAGCCAAGAGCTTCGGTTTTCCACCCAAATAAAGTCTCAGCCAGAAAACGTCTCCAGGGCAACGGCGATGCTCGGAGCTCGGCTGTGCTGGGATCGCATCTGGGATCGCTCCGGATCAGCCCGGGGTGGGATGGCTGCGGGGTGGGGGTGGGACAGGCTCCGAGGGTCTCCCGGGGCTGCGGACGCCCCCCGAGCCTCACCGAGATGCTCCAGTGCCATCTAGTGACAACGGGACCGGGACAGGGCGGGGGCACCGGCCCCAGGTGGGCACCGGCCCCGCCGCGTCCTCCCTGCAGCTCCCGGGGCTGATCGGAACCATCAGGATCGGGGTGGAACGGTCTGTCTGTAGGAAAAGGGATTTCTCCATCGCTGTTGATTCCTTCCGTGCAGGGACAGAGCGCGGTCCCAGCTCTGAGTGTCCAAACACAACCTAAACATCTTCAAACCGTGCTGTTAAATCTTAAAAACTGGTTTTTTATTCCGAAGGAACTGGTGGGAACGAGGTGTCTGTGCAGCTTTGGCTGCAAGCATCCGATTTCCTCCAGCACCTCGGACATCCAGAGCATCCCCCCTCCTTCCTCTCTCATCCACACAGTAAATTTATTTAATGCCTTTAACATAATTAACACGTTGCAATCCTAAACTGCGAGCAGCTGCCCAGCCTTGCAATTTCTCCTTCCAGCTGCCCATTAATGCCTCCCTCCGGGCGATTATAAAGCAGGAAAAGGCCACAAATCCCAGCCCTGCGCTGGAGGAAAAGGAAGGAGCAGGGCAGAGGACTCGTGTGCATTAACATAACTCATCCACCACAATCCCAGATTGCTCGGAGGCTGCCTGAATCCCTGATTTATCCTGGTAATGCGCCCACAGCGGCTGTTAGGGCGAAGGTGTGCGTGAGGCTGGAGTGCTGCCCCGCTCCCTGGTTTTTGGAGGTGATTTTTTTTTTTCTTTGCGCTGTTTCATTCCTCAGTTTTCCACGGAAATCACCGCAGTCGCGTGAGGATGATACTGATGCGCCTCCGATCTGTAATTACCTTTGCATATGCTAATTGTGTAATTCGGAGAGGCGATTACGTGAGGAAATGAATTGGGAAGCGGGGCTGGATCGGTGTCCCAGGCTGGCTCTTCCCGAGATCCCTCCCCAGCCCTGAGGTCCATCAGGAGGTGCCCTCTGCTTTTCCCATCACCCTTTCCCCCCCTTTTAGCGCTTTATTTCCTGACGCTGGGGTTTTATCCCGGCAGTGCTCTCTCCCTCGGGAATACCGCCCTGTTTCCAGCCCCACCGTGTCCGGGTCCCTCCTTGCCGAGCCGGGTCAGAGCTGCCATGAGCTCGTGTGTTTGGGGAGCGATGTCCCCAGCCTGACCCTGCTCCCCGTGATCCACGAGGGATAAACCTGCCAGGAGTGCTGGGAAAAGGAGAAGGATGAGATAGGGAGGGGAGGGCTGGGAGCGGGATTTGATCCAAGATTAAGGATCCGACTCCTTTCACCCGCAGCTTTTTCCTGTTGTGCTCTCAGCTGATGGTTTGAGCTGCTGGGTCAGTGATCTGTCTGGATGGATTTTCCCAGTTTTGCCTGGGAATCCTTCAGGCGGGTTTTTGTTTTGGTCCAACGGGCTGGCTCACCCCAAACACAGGACACACATCCACATCCTCTTCACTGCCTTTGCACTCTCACCTCCACTGATGCCCACAGGTCCTTCCCCATCTTTCGGTTTTACTGGGACAACTTTCCCCCCTGGGATTAACAAACAGCTCAGAGACTGAGCACTAAGAGACCAACCAGCTCCTCACACCCAGCGCTGGAGCTTGGGATTTCAGCATCAGACTTTCCTAGGGAGGCAATTTAAACCCCAATCACGGCACATTTGCTCTGCTGGCAGCGCTGATTGTTTGCAAACACCGCGGTGAGGGATGTGCGGCTCTGCTGCCTGTCCGAACCCCTGGGCACCCCAGCCGGATCCCTCCTGCCAGCTCACACCTCTGACGAGGGGAGAGCGGCTCCTTTTCCCCTCTGAATCCCAGGATATGATATGACCCCTGTGATGGGGCTACACAGACAGCTCAGTATTCCCAATGTGGAGCACTGGAATCCCCATGGACTCGCCCTGCAATCCCCCATGGGTGCCAGGAGCGGGGTCCACAGCTCCTGCTGGATTTCCTGGAGTGTTTGGAGTCACGTGGGTGCAGCATTGTCTCTGCATTTTCCTCCCGGGACTGTCTCTGCTGTGAACAACAATTAACAGGCTCTGGTTAATGGGATGCCTGATGGTGATTGGCAGCTCCAGCCCAGCCCAGGAAGGCTTGGAGGGGCTCGGGGAGCCTGAGTTCTCCCTGAAGGACAGGCGGTGCTCAGCTGTAAACCAACACCAGCCCCTGGGAGAATGGATGCTCCATGCTGAGGAGCCCAGGGCTTTTTGCACGCCTGGTGAAGGAATAATTAACAGCTAAGGCTCTCCCCAGCCCTAACAAGGGATAAAAGGGCTGTGGAGAGAACAGCGGCTTGTTGTTATTGTTTTTGTTATGGTAGAACTGACACACAAACCTCGTGGGCTGCAGCCCTTGGGATGTGGGGAGCCCCCAAACCCACCCAGAGAGGCGCAGCCTGGCGGGAGGGGGGTGCTGGTCCAGTCAGAGATCTCACACTCAGGAGGGATGCCCCAATTTTTATTTTATATTTTGATTTTCATTCCTGCTCCTGTCCATTGGCAAAGGTGATTTTGGAGTGTGGGGAAAGCAAAGCTGCAGGAATGGGGACCCTGGGTGAGGGTTTTGGGGGGTGACAGGCGTGAGGGCAGCAATGGGGAGCACAGGGGAGGTGTTGGGGATGCCGATGGATCAGGAGAAGCTGCTGGGGGGAGCAGAGGGGTATTTATAGCTCAGCAGCCCCAGGTGCACGTCAAGTGCTCGAATTGAGGCATCCTTAAAAATCTGCCTGGTTATGTGAAGCCTCTGCAGCTGCTCCGAGCAGCTTTTCCTTCCCCTGCTCCAGGGTGGCTCTGCCGGAGGTTCCCCTGCCCCGGGGGTGGTTTGGTGTGGGAGCCATCCCTGGCAGGCTCAGCCCCGCAAAACGCGGCTCTGCCATCGGGGCTCGTCCTGCCCCATTCCCGAGTGTTCCCCGAGGCCCAGGCTGGCGCTGGATCAGTTCCCCTCAGCAGCAGCTCCTGCAGAAGAGCCGAGGCAGCGGAGCCGAAGCGAGCCCGAGCAATTAAAAGCACCCGCAGCAGATGGTCGGTGCCGTCTGTCTCCCCGCCGCCTCCTCGCTCTTTCTCTCCTCATTCTCTCTCTCTTATTCTTCTATTTTGCTGATTTATCCCCGCCAGGACTTCCCAGCCAAGCTGGACCCCCACATTCTCCTGCACCCCCAGCCCCTGTTTCTGCACGGTTCAAAGCCAAAGCTTCAGCTGCTGAGGAATTGAGATGAGGACACAGCTCCGTACGAGGGGAAACTGAGGCACGGAGGAGGCCGGGACCCGCAGCTTCCCCCCACCTTCCCCTCCCAGCTGCGGAGGTTCTGCCACGTGTTTTGTGTCCTTGGCTCCAGCTTTGAGCATCTTTTGAAGGAGCTGTAAATTCTAGGTACCAAAGAGAAGGGAAGGTTAAAACATCCATAAAATCAGCCTGATTGAACGATTTATCTCCGTTCCTTCATCCCCAAACTCTTCCCTTGCCTCACAGCCTGCCTCCCCAGATCCTGGATTGAGCTCAGCCCCAGGGGTTCGATTTCCAGCCGGCGCAGCCAAAAGGGAGCCCCAAGTCCCTGAAAAGGCCACGGGCTTTGCAATCCCCTGTCCCAAACACGAACCTCCCCGGTGCCCCCCTGTGCCCGGGGGTCCCCCCTGGCCGCATTCCTCCGCGGTCCCTTTCTCAGCCGCGGTGGCCGCGTCACTGAGCCGAAGTCGAGCCCTGCAGCGGGGACGATCCCGGCCTCAGAAAGCTGCATTGTTTTTTCGGGGGGTTGATTTCTCCACTTGTTTGTCTCTTCGCCTCCTCCGGGCTCTCTTTGGCGGTGCCAGTTTTGTTGGATGCCCGGAGCTCCTGGCGGGTGGCAGCGCTGATCCCGACCCGGACAATGGAGCGCGCTGCTGTCCTGGCAGCGGCTCCCTGCGCCGAGGGGGAAGGGATGGGGACCCACAGGCGGATGCTGCTTGGATGGTTTCCCACTAAAGGCTGATCTGGGTGGGGGTTTCCACTGGAAGATGCCCGGGAGGTCCCTGAATGGCCGCGTTTGAGGTGATCGTGCTGGGGGATGCCTTTGGGGGACGGGAGGGGTGGGAGGGTTGTCCCAGCGGGGATCCTGAAGCTCGAAAGGCTCTTGGATAGGGAGTAAAGTCCTGTTTGCTGAGGCCCTGAGTAAATCCTTCCCTGAGCCCATCAAGTGTCGCTTGCTGTCAGTGCTGGCTCCAGCCTCCCTTAGCTCCGGGCGGTGCCGGAGCCCCAGGGGAAGGGATGGGGCACGGCAGAGGAAACTCGGAGCCAGCTCAGGAAGCTCTGGGAAGTGGGGGAAAGGAGGAGAGACCAGAAACAAGGGAGGATGGAGCAGGTACAAACCAGACCCTAAACCACAGCCGGCCCTGCTCTTCCCGGCACGTCTCCCCTCCGCCGAGCCACCTCCTGCTGCCGCCCCCGCCTGAGGAAGGAGCCTTAAGGATCAAAACCCTCCTCTCTCAGCTCCTTGCAAAGCTGCAGGAAATCTTGCCTGGCCTGAAAAGTCCCCCCGTCGTGACATCTTGCCGAGCTGCCTCGGCGCAGGATGCTCAAGTGAGGGTGAGGGACACGGGGACACAGAGCTCGTCCCGGGAGATGCTGATCAGGCACGAACGCTCCTCAAAGCTCTCCCGAGCCTGGTTCCTTCTGCTGGTCCTGCTCTAGTGGGGCTGTGTGCTGGATGGGAGACAAGAATCAGCCCCGGGGCTAACGAGGGGAGATGCCTTGGCCGGTGCCAGCCCTAGTGGGGAGCTGTCTCTTCCCGCTGGATGGGAGCACAGCGGGGAGGGTGAGCACTGGTGGCATCCAGGCTCTTCTCTCCAGCAGCGTTTCACATTCCTTGGAGCTTTTTCTGTCCTTAAAACTCGTTGAGGGCCTTGGAGGGTTGAGGGGCACCAAGGAGGGAGGGGAGGGCAGGGCAGCTCATCCCAACCCGCCTGTCTTCACGTGGATGATCGTTTCCAGCCGAAATGCTGCCATGGGTTTTTTTTTTTTAATCAGCTGCTTTAGTCCTCCCAGTGACCTCTCGCAGCCCTGAGCCCTCCTGGGTTTTCTCCTTGTGCCTGTACAGCTCGAGTGGCTGGATCACAGGCTGAGACATTCTATCATTCTATTACAGGACAGCCTGTGGAAACACCTGGCTGGGTGACAGCCACAGGGTCCAAACAGGAAAACCTGGGCTGTGCCCAGGGCTCAGGGTAAGGAAACAGTCCCTTGGCCAGATGTTTTGGGTTTATTTCGGACTAGGGGTGCTCTCAGGGCACTGAAGGGTGGGTTTGTGCCATGTGGGAGTCAGTGGGCATTCCTACAGCATCTCCTGGCTTTGGGGACATCCGGGGAAGGACAAAGAGCGTTTGTGTGCCTGGTGTTGGCTCAGAGATCCAGTGGGATGTGCTGAGACAGAGCCGCAGGTGAGAATTCCCAGGAGGAGGAAAAAACGGGTTGGATCATTGCCCTCTGCTCTCTCCATCAGCCGTGGCTCAGCCCCAGCCGCTGGATCAGAGGTGCTGGGAGTTCAGGTGAAGGTCTCTGGAACATGGTGAGTGTTTCTCCAGCTCCAGGTGAAGGTCTCTGGACCATGTTGGGTATTTTTCCATCTCCAGGTGAAGGTCTCTGGAGCAGGGTGGGTGTTTCTGGGATGAGCTGTGTGAGCTCCAAGCTCAGTGTGAGCTGTGCTGCAGCTCTGCCAAGCCCTGCCCAGCCGCCAGAACCAGCACAGAGGCCGTGCTGCTCTGTCCCTGGCCAGGTCCTTTGCCTCAGGTGGCTGCAGGGGCTCCAGCCCGGGACGTGAGGGGTTTGGAGGCTTGATGCTGGTTTGGGGCAGGATGCAGCACTGCATTTGATCCAGGAGTGCAGCTGGGGTGGAACAGACAGGACAGGGTCTGGTTTGATGGAGCCTTTCAAGGTGGTCTGTTGGGACACAGAAAGGATTTTTCATTTGTGCCAAGCTCCAAAAAGAAGAAGGGAGCAGGAGGAACCCCCCATCCTGAGTGGATCCATCCCTGTTGCCTTGTTCCCCACACCCACCCTGTGTAGATGGACCAATCCTGCCCCAGTCTGATTGCTGGGTGAGCTGGGCACCTCCCAGCCTGCGGTTTTCCCCACCTTTCCCTTGTTCTCTCAAAGGGGATCTTTAATTTCACCTCCCTGCTCCTCAGCTCTGTTCAGCTGCTGAGGGCTGACCTGGCTGTGGGGAGGCAATGCTGCAGGGAATGGGGGAAATTCAGGCCAGGCTAGCTCCGTGCCTGGTGGGGGGAAGCTGAAAAGGAGATTTGGGAACGGTTTTGCCTGGAAACTTATAGAAAGCAGCATCCTGGGGAAGAAGGTGTGACGTCAAATGCAGCGCTTAAAATATACCCAGGGCAAAATCACATGGCAGCTCTGAAACAGGAGCTGGGCTCTGGGTCCCAGGGGAGCCGTGGGGATCCAGCCTCCAGCTGAAGCTGCTTCCCAGCCCTTGCCATGACCAGGGAGCTGCTCTGCCCGGCTGGGGACAGCAGGTGGCCAGCCTGGTTCCCATCTGCTCCCAGCAGCAGGGCTGTGGCTGCACGGCCCTGCAGCGATTTTTGGGTGACTTCTGTTGGAAGCAGCTACTGCTGGAGACTGGCTGGATGGTGTTTGGCTGCTTCTCGTTAGCTGGGTAGAAAATTGTGCTGGGTGCCAAGTTGCTGAGGGTCACCTCCCCAGAGGGACAGGGATGATGAGCAGCTTGGAAGGCTTGGCTCAGGAGCACAGGATTGGCTTTTTCCACACACAAGATGCAGGCTGGGGTGAAAATCCTCTGGTTTTGGCACTTGGAGCCCTGTTGAGCCCACCAGGCAGCTTTGCACAGTCAGGGTGAGCACTGCAGGAACAAGCCAAGTGCTGGTTTGGGAAGCAGCAGAAAAAACCAGAGCAAACTTCCTCCCTGCAGGGCTGTGTCCTCCCTCCAGACCTTGGGGAGGGACACAAATCCCACTCAGAGACACTGGCCCAGGTCAGGCTGAGATGTCTCTTTACTCATCCACGAATAAGCAGCACAGCTGGCAGTGCCTGTGCAGGGAGATGTGAGGCTGAGCAGCCTTTGAAAGGGTTTTATTTTCATTTCCAAGGACAAAATGTCCAAGGACCACGCAGCTCCCCAGAGTGGGTCCAGGCACTGAGGCCATCCCAGATCCCAACTCAGGCCTCTGTGTGGAGTGGAGAGGGCTGGATCCAGCTGTGAGAAAGGGATTTGGGGATCTATCCCACTGGAAACCCTGCAGGGAGATGGAACTGGCTCAGACGGGCCTTGCAGACAGTGAGGGGCAGGGGTCGGGTGTGGGGAACAATATCGTCCAAGCTATGGGAAAAACCTTAAAAACATTCTCTGACATCACCCAAATCCCTTCCAAAAATGCATCCAGGCCACCAAAACCACCTGGAAATGCTGTGACAGGCTGAGCTGGAGTGGTGCCAGCCAGCCCTGTGCTCCTGAACTCGCCCCATTGCTCAACGTCGCCTGGGTCGCGTCTGCCCTGCCAGCAGCTTGGCATGTGAAGAAAATGAAGACCAGAACTGTGGAGCAGCAGCTCTTTAAAGCATGTCCCACTGCTTGGAGCCCTTCCCAGGGGCTGTGGGACATGGTTCTCATTCCTCTGCCTGGGCTGGGGTTTATTATTTTTCCCTCTATTGTGCAGAGTCCCCTTTATTCCCTGCATGCCTGTCCCCCGGGGCTGAGGGAAGCAGTGTGGTTTTCTTGTGCTCAGACATGGCTTGCTGCCTCCTCCCTACTGCCCTTTTGTCTTTCAGACGTGATCTCTAGGCCAAAAATAGATGAGCCCTGCTCCTTCCAGCGCTGGAAACAAACAGCCAACAGGTGAGTGCATGGAGGGGCACTGGGCTGGGTTAATCAGAATCCCTCATAAAGGGAGATGCTGCTTTTAAAGGCCATTTTCTCTGTGATTCCTGATGTTTCCAGCTGGGGCTGTCTGACATCAACCCCTTTTTTGGGGACACGCTGCCCTGTGGTATTGTCATCCTACTTTTGAGTGGTCCAAGAGGTTTGGGAGCACTGGGAAGTGCCACCGGGTCTGGTGGTCACAGGCTCAAGTTATCCCTGAGGAAGGGATCGTCTGTGATGGGGAAAGCAAATCCAAGGGGAATGCCCTGCTTGGCATCCCAGCCATGCTGCAGCCTCTCCCAGTCTTGGGGACATCTCTTTGCCTCATGGGATGAGAGAAACATCCTGGCAGAGGGAGCTGGGATTCGGATTCTTGGGTGGAAAATGCTCCGTAAGAGCCAGAAATTCCTGTGCTCTGAGTCAGGCTGGGCTCTCCTTTCCCCGGGTCTGCTCCTTTCCCTCCTTGTTTGCAGTGCTGGCCCGGAATGAAGCACGACAGGCCCTGGCTTTGCAGTCAAATACGTATTTAGAAACCAGAGGGCTTTATCCCCTGCAATTATTATCACTTGAATGTAGGTCGGCTTGACAGCTTAGGTGGAAAATCATCTTCAGAGCGTTCCGGTGCTCTGCACTCACTGTCCTGTTAATCCCCACCCTGTTCCTGCTCGGTTCTGGGGGGGAAAGCTGCTTTGGGAGCTGTTTCACTAAGGTGCATTATCAAGGCTGCCTCTCCTCCCAGAGGCACAGGAGGGGGCTGGGAGTAGATGAGATGGGAAGAGCAGCTCCCTCCTGATGCTCCGAAATGCCTGGGGAGAGATTCATTCATCGTTGTGCTCCTCGAAGGTGTCCATTCATCCCTGGTTTCTGTCTATCCTGGTTTGTCTGTCTGTCCGTCCCTCCCTCCCCACAGCTCTGCCTGGCTGCAGCTCTGCCGCATCCCCCTGGGAGGCACCGCCCCATCCTCCCCCTGTCCATCCTCCCCCTGTCCATCCTCCCCCTGTCCATCCTCCCCCATCCCATCCTCCCCCTGTCCATCCTCCCCCTGTCCATCCTCACCCATCCCATCCTCCCCATCCCATGCTCACCCACCTCATCCTCACCCATCCCATCCTCTCCCATCCCATGCTCACCCTGCCCATCCTCCCCTGTCCATCCTCACCCACCTCATCCTCACCCTGTCCATCCCCTCCTCACCCTGTCCATCCTCACCCACCTCATCCTCACCGACCTCATCCTCACCCCGTCCATCCTCACCCCTGCCCATCCTCCCCCACCTCATCCTCCCCCTGTACATCTTCACCCACCTCATCCTCACCCTCTCCATCCTCACCCTCTCCATCCTCACCCTGCCCATCTTCACTCGCCCCATCCTCACTCCCTCCAAACCCCCTCCCCATTTTTTTTTCCTCCCGAAATCACAACTCCCATCCTTTAGAAAGCCTTCCCCAGGCCGGACCCCTCCCCTAGCCCAGTCCTATGAATGAATGGCTGCTGATGCCATTTCCATGGTGACAGATGGCGGCGGAAATCGCGGGGATCGGGGTCACATGAGAGCAGCGGTAAATTCACGCAGTTATTTATAGGCTGCAGCTCCAGCGTTTATGGAAATGCGTCTGCCTTGGACCGTGCTATCAGCCCCTCGCCGGCTCTCCGGGGCACTGCTCTTCCAGGAGAGACATTACTCATGCTCTGCTTTCATCCACACTGCTCCTGCTGCTCAGGCTGGTGTCGGAAAAGTACCAGGCAGAGGGTCTGGTTTATTTTTTTTTCTGAGCCTGAATCTCTCTGAATCAGCCCCAGCCAAATGCAGCCGTAACCTTCCTGCATCTGCCCGTGGCATCTCCTGTGCTGGTCACTGCAGGGTGACAGCCTGGGCCATAACCTGAATTTTTGGTCCTGAAAATGTTCATGGCAGAGCCCAAATCCAGCTTTGTCTCATCTGGTTTTAGCTCTGAAAATCTGGGAATATTTCCATGCCTCAGTTTACCAACCAACAACACACTTTGGTGATGTGTGGTGAACCAAAGGGAGATTTTAAATCCACAGGGGAGGGTTTATGACACCTCAAGGTGCCATTGAGCCAGCCTTCCCTATCTCCAGTTGGGTTACCCCTGCTACCCATCAGATGGGCAGGAGCAGGGAGCTGAATGGCTGATTCAGCCCCTCCATCATAAAGATCCTTGATTTCCATTGCTTAAGACCCCCAAATCAGGTCACCCCATCTTCTTTTGGGTTATCTGGGTGTGCAGTTTGCTGCAGCCCCTGGGATCTGCAGCTCCCCTTCCCCAGCTCTCCAAGCTCAGGCCCATCTTCCCATGGAGACAGCACCTGGAGGGAATAAAAATCCCCATCTTCAGAAATTAGAGTCAGGGAATCACAGAGTGGTTTGGGTTGGAGGGACCTTAAAGCTCATCCTGTTCCACCCCTGCCATGGCAGGGACACCTTCCCCTGTCCCAGGTACTCCAAGCCCTGTCCAGCCTGGCCTTGGACACTCCAGGGATCCAGGGGCAGCCACAGCTGCTCTGGGCACCCTGTGCCAGGGCCTCACCACCCCCTCCTCCTTTAGGAAGGATTTGGCCCTAAAATCGAATCTAAACCCACTAGATTCAATCAGTTAAAAGAAGTATTTCATATCTCTTTTATTATCTGGTATTTCAGAGGATTTTCCTTGGCTGGCACCACACAGGAGGGAGGCAGGAGGAGTGGCCAGGCCCCACATTCAGCTCCCCCTCCCTCAGGTGTGACTCCATACCTGCCCCTTCAGTGTGAGGACGCTCAGGGCTGGTCCTGAGCCCTGTGACACACGGGGACCCCAGAGCCAGCCCTGGGCTCAGAGGACACCACAGCTCTGGCCACACCAGTTCCCCCTGCCACAGGAGCCCAGGAGCAGCCCTGAGCAGAGCGGGGCTGAGCTGGGCTGTCAGCCAGCTTTCAGATATTTGGGATATTTGCATTTAGTATGGAATGGTTTGGGTTGGAAGAGACCTTCAAACCCATCTCATTCCACCCCTGCCATGGCAGGGACACCTTCCACTGTCCCAGGCTGCTCAAAGCCCCATCCAACCTTGGCCTTGAGCACTTCCAGGGGCAGCCAAAACTTCTCTGGGCACCCTGTGCCAGGTCCTGACCTCCCTGTCCCCTGTGTGTCCCCACTGAGGGCCTGCCTGTCTGTCCTGTCCAAGTCTCCCTTTCCCAGCTTGGGCATCTCATCCTTAGCTTCTGTGTTTGCTTCCTCACCAAGCAAAATGAAAACAGGAATGTTCTTGGCTGTGCCTCATTCCAGGAAGTACCAAGTCTTTGGAGAGGTCACAAGGACTGAGCACAGAGCAGAGCTGCCCCTGGCAGGCCCTGACCCCATCCCACCTCCTCCAGACTGGTTGGCCTCATCCATCACTCCCTGGATCACGAGGAGATGTTGCCATCAGCTGAGCAGACACGGTGGATTTTGCACTGGCAGAGTGTTTTGATTTTTAAATCATGAGTGTGATGGGTCCACTCCCTTTCCCATGCTGGGGAAGGAGCAGGTAATGGAGTGTGGCCTCGTTCCTTCCCGGGGGAAGAGCAGAGTTATGGCCAGCAGTGCTGGCCCAGCTCCCAAGCACCTGGAGAATTGATGGTTCTGTGCCTAATAGGCTGGAAAGGGAAACAGAGGCCAGGAATGTGAATCAACACTGCAATCCAGGAGCTGGGGAGCGAGCTTCCAGGCTGGAGGTTTGAATCCTCTGGAGTTTGTCTCTTCCCAATGTGTTTTTCCTCCTATCAGGGTTCTCAGGTTGTTGGTACCAGCATCCCCAACACCAGAAATGCACTGGGTGGGAAAATGCATCCAGGCTGCATTGCTGGGGCTTGGATGAGCTGAATGTGTGTTTTCAGGACCAGGAGACTTTTCCATGAGGTACTGAACCAGAAATGAACTCCTCCTAAAACTTTTTGCTTGTTTTCCCTGCAATGAACCAACCCAACAGCCCTGTGCTTTTCCTGATTAATCTGATTAGAGGTTTTTTGATAGACAGGGAAGGCTGAGCCCTCCAGGTGTCCTGGGCTCAGCTCCCCACACCAAGCAGCCTGAGAAGCTGTGGGAAATTGGGCCTAAAAAGCTGAGTTTGGGGTTTGCTCACCCTCAAGAGCTGTTTGTGCAAGGTATTTCTGCCTTCATGCAGATTGAATGTGCTGCTATGTCCCATGTCCTGGTGGGAAGGGAAGTGGTGTCCTTTTACCTGGAGAATTTTATTGTCTGCCTTAAAGGTGAGTTGAAGTTGGAGATTTCAGAACAGCCTTCCAGGAGCTAAAGAGGCCTGCAGGGGAGCCAGGGAGGGACTGCTCTTCAGAAACTGGAGTGACACAACAAGGGAGAATGGGTTTGCATTGAAAGAAAGGGAATTTTGGTTAGATATTAGAAAATAATCCTTCCCTATGAGAGTGGTGAGACCCTGGCACAGGGTGCCCAGAAAACTTTTGGCTGCCCCTGGATCCCTGGAAGTGCTCAAGGCCAAGGTTGGATGGGGCTTTGAGCAGCCTGGGACAGTGGAAGGTGTCCCTGCCATGGCAGGGGTGGAATGAGATGGGTTTGAAGGTCTCTTCCAACCCAAACCATTCCATACTAAATGCAAATATCCCAAATATCTGAAAGCTGGCTGACAGCCCAGCTCAGCCCCGCTCTGCTCAGGGCTGCTCCTGGGCTCCTGTGGCAGGGGGAACTGGTGTGGCCAGAGCTGTGGTGTCCTCTGAGCCCAGGGCTGGCTCTGGGGTCCCCGTGTGTCACAGGGCTCAGGACCAGCCCTGAGCGTCCTCACACTGAAGGGGCAGGTATGGATTGACACCTGAGGGAGGGGGAGCTGAATGTGGGGCCTGGCCACTCCTCCTGCCTCCCTCCTGTGTGGTGCCAGCCAAGGAAAATCCTCTGAAATACCAGATCATAAAAGAGATATGAAATACTTCTTTGAACTGATGGAATCTAGTGGGTTTAGATTCGATTTTAGGGCCAAATCCTTCCTAAAGGAGGAAGGGGTGGTGAGGCCCTGGCACAGGGTGCCCAGAGCAGCTGTGGCTGCCCCTGGATCCCTGGGAGTGTCCAAGGCCAGGCTGGACAGGGCTTGGAGCACCTGGGACAGGGGAAGGTGTCCCTGCCATGACTGGGGGTGGAACGAGGTTGTCACCAAAGTCCCTTCCAATGCAAACCATCCTACAAGTCCCTGATAATAAACCAGGGGAAAGGGGTGACCAAGCCCCCAAATCCTCCCCCAGGGGCAGCAGCAGCCGGCAGGTCCCCCTGGGGCCGCTCTTCAGGGACATTTTAAGGAGGTTTTATTTTCCCCGCAGCAAAACCAGCCCACCCCTTGTGTCAGGACTCGACGGTACTTTTTTCTGAACGCGAGAGCCTCCCTCGGAGCAGGGGGGGTGGCCCGGCACCCCAGCTTTGACGCGCAGCCCTGGTGACTCAAGCCTGCGTCAGGGGCTGCGTGTCCCTTCGCGTTGATTTTTCTTTTTAATTTATTTATTTTTTTTTTAAATCGCTCTTGCCTTTCTTTCTCTCTTTATTTCCCGAGAGGAGTTATTGCCTCGCTCCCTGCCTCCGGCGAAGGCCAGCGGGGCCGGGCGAGCCCAGCGCGCATCCACCGGGCGGTGGCGGGGCGGGGAGCGGGACCCGAGCGGAGCCTCCGCCACCTCCGAGCTCCAGCGCGGAGCCATCCCCGGGCTCTGCTCGCCATCCCCGGGCTCTGCTCGCCACTCCCGGGCTCTGCCGCTCCGGTTTGCCCGGCTCCCTGCAGCCTCGGACGCCGCCCGGACTCCCCCTCCCATCACCGGAACCTGGGTGATTTTACCGGGAATTTTTGCGCCGTTTCCTCCGGGACCGGGCCGGTTTCTCCTGGAATCGGGTCGGGTTCATCCTCCTCGGGAGTCGCCGCGGCCGAGGTAAGGATGCTCCCCCCATCCCCGCTCCGGGTTTCCCTCCCGGGCTCTCCCCAGCTCGCCCGTGGCTCTGGGTGCCCCCTCCCCACCGCGGTTTTTTGGGGGGGAAGATGCTCCGAGCCAGGGTGAGGTTAATGGAGGGGACATCCCAGCCTGGCGACATCAGGCGTGGCCCTCAGGGGGTGGCATCCAGGGCTGGGGGGACATTTAGAGGCTCCGGGGTGGGGGGGTCACCGCCGGGGGTGGCACTGGGCTCCTGCCCGGCTCGGTGCTGCTGGGGGCTCATCCCGTGTGAGGATGGGGGGAAATGCAGCCTCCAGGTTGACCTTGACAATAACATTGGGAGAGGAGAAAGCATTCGGCTGCAATGAATATTTCAGTCCTGGCCCCTGGAGTGGTGGGGGGGTTTTGCCCCTTCTTTTGGTTTTCTGCTGTTCCCTGAGCGTGGATGGTTGGGTTTGAGGTAGAAAATGGGGTCCTGGTTTTGTGAAATTCCCGGTATTGGGTGTGGGGAGCCCTTGGCCCCCTCTGTGTATTTATTGCACCGCTGGATACACCCAAAGGTGTGTTTTTTCGGGCTGGCCTCTTACCAGGTCCAAATTTCCATCACCCCGGGAATGTGGGGCTCAAACCAGATAAGAAATCTGCTCCCAGCTCTTTGTAGAGGACCCAGAAGGTGAAATCCTGCTTCCTGGATCACGCCTTGTGTCTGAAGCACCTGAGGTTTGAATCCATCAGGAGCTGATGTAACTATTTCTGGTCTTGGTAGGAAAAAAACCCGGAGCACCGCGGCAGCTGAGCTATTCTCGGCAGGGCGGAGAGTTCCTTGTGAATATTTCTCCAGAGGTGTCAGGACTAGGTCAAGGAACCTGGCTGGGGGTGTGACTTCTCCAAGGGAAATAAAATGTGGGTCTGAGCCGTCCACTGGGATGAACTGGAGATGGCTCTGCTAAAATCTGTAGGAATAAAAGGGTTCAGTTGAAATCTGGAGTGACTCCACTGCTACTTCAGGCTTGCACAGGGCAGGGAATGGAGATAGAGCAGGGCTGGAGTCACAGGGATCAAATTTACCCCAAATCAGCCGCTGACCCGTGCACATCCAGGTGAAACCATCACCGTGGGAGGAGATGCTTTTACCCCGTCCCGGGCTGGGTTTGGATTTGTTTGTTTACAAACGTAGCAGCAGCTTCATGAATTACAACACGGAAAAGCAGCCCTTACGGCGGGCTTTGGATGCTGCTGGTTTGTTGCTTTTTTGGATAAATCCCGGCTGGTTTGGGGTTCAGTCAGTAACCTTTGGCTGGAGTGGGTGAGTTACAAGGGATCACTGAGGTCTAAGTGGGAAAAGATCATCTGGTGACTCAAACGGAGCCCTGAAGGAATCATATGATGCTCGGCTTTGCTCTGGTGTCACGTTATTGCAGCTCTGTGTGTTTTCATGCCACCAAATGAGACATCAAAGGAGCCCAGAGCCGATGAATCAAGGGGCTCATACACTCTGTGACAAAGCCAGGTGCCAGGGCTGCTCCTGTGCCCGTGACCCATGGGCAGATGGCTCCTTCTGGAGCCTTCTTGGCACCTGCTGGGGGCAGGAGTGACTGTGATGTCACAGCCGTGTCCCTCTGAGCTGGGACAGGCACCCCCTGGGCTGGGCAGGCCAGGGGTGGGGCAGGGGCTGCTGCAGCCCCAGCTCTGCTTTCCTGGAGAGGAACTGGGGTTATTTATAACAGCTGGAGAAAGCCACTGCGGTGGGTGTAAGACAGAAGCGGGGGCAGCTCTGATTCATCGCTCTCCTGTGTCACGATGCTAAAGCGGGACGGGAAGGACGGGGAGCGGCTCCCGGGGAAATGCCGGCTGCCAGCCCCGCTTCTCTCGCAGGTGTCCCCGTGCTCTCTCACACCCACCCCATCTGCTCTGCGCCTCCCCAGGGTGCCTGTGAGGCGGGGACAGCCCTGGTGGCACTGAGTCACCCCCTGTCCTTTCCGCTGGGTGCTAATGAGCAGGGAGCTAATTAACGGAGAATGGGAGCAGCCCTAATGAGCCCAGATGGTAAAAGCCTTCCCTGTGGAGCCAGAGGCCGAGCAGGGAGCAGGTTGAAGATGGAGGTGTCTTGGACCAGCCTTGGCTGGTGGGAAAGGGAGATTCGTGTGGAGGAGGCCGTGGGAAGGTCCTCGGAGCAGGGCAGGGGTGGTCAGAGCTGCAAAACCTCTGCCTTAGGTAAAAATCTCTTCCTGGGGCTTTGAAGAGAAGCTTGGATGCTGCTGAGAGGGTCCTGCCCTCGATTTCCTGTGGCTGGGGAAGAGCAGGGTGCTTCCCAAAGCTCAGCTCTGCCAGGACAATCCCCATCCCAGCACACGGGCTCTCCTGACCTCAGGAAGCAGCAGGAAGGGGCCTGGAGCTGCTTCTCTCACGATTTGGGCTCAAAGTGGGATGTGCACCCAGGTCTCCTTCCCTTGGCTCTTGGCTGTGTGGCACAGAGGGAGGACGGGAGGATGCACGGTCCTTCCCTCCTGCTCTGCCTCCTGGGTGACCTTGGATCTGTCCCTTCTCCTCCCTGTTCCAGTGTCCCCATCTGCACGGAGCAGCCTGGCCCTGGGTGCACGATTTCCCCGGCTGCAAATTGATGCTCAGATCTCCGAGCCCGAAGCTGAGAGTAGATTTCCACCTCCTGAAATCCCTCGGTTCCTCTGTCCCCACTCCTTCCTCCTTTCCCTGCTCTGTGACCTTGATGGGGTGAGATGAACCTTCCCAGGCCTGGTTAGCAGGAAGGTTCACCAGGAACAGCTTTCCCCTCCTTTAGGGGCTGTGGGGGATTTGTGTGGAAGCTGAAGGGGGAGAAATGGTAATGGGGGGGCAGGGAGGGACCAGCAGAGAGTCCCCAGGGATGGAAATGCTGATTTTTCATTCACCCAATCTCATCCTGTGGCTTTTCCTGCCTCCATTTCTCCTTTGTGGACCCAAACAAGGGATAAATGTAGAATTTGGGCGCAGGAGAGGAGAAATTCCCCCGTGCCCCAACCCAGAGCACATTTGCTGCTGGTGGCTGCTCTCCTTGGGTTCTGTTGTAAATTCCCATCTCCTCCTCCCCTCCCTGCCTTCCCCTGCGCTCCTGGGCCCAGCTGAAAGCTTTGCTGACACATTTCCAGCCTCTTTATTGCTCCCCAGCTGCCTTCCCAAGAAAGCAAGGATGGGCTGAGACAGGACACGTGGCTCGGAGCCTCCCTCCTCCCCTGACCCCTTTGTGATGCTGCTGGCAGGGCTGGGGGGTGTGGGGGGTCTTCACTCATCCCAAATAGCAGCTTTTTGGGATTGATGGGAGCCTCTGAGCAGGGATTAAACCCCCTGGGTGTAACAGGACAGGAGCTTCTCCATCCCTGCCCTTTCCCGGGTGGGTTGAATCCAGTTTATCCCATAACAAACCAGTCCCACGTGACTTGGATCCATTGCACTGGTGGTTCCCACAGCAGTCCCAAGGGATGTGGTGCTTGGGGGTCACCCTGTGTCACCTGGACAGGAGGACATGGATGGGGGACTGTCACTTTGTGCAAACAGGAGCCCTGGACTCAGCCTGGGGGTCTGGGCTGGGCACAGGGCTCAGGGAATGGTGGTTGAGGAGTTAAATGTGAGGG
Source organism: Acridotheres tristis (assembly GCA_037013685.1). NCBI lineage: Eukaryota > Metazoa > Chordata > Aves > Passeriformes > Sturnidae > Acridotheres > Acridotheres tristis. Next base: position 4,991,572 of record CM072913.1, on the reverse strand, counting down.
TATCCACTGGGAGCTGGGAAGTGGCAATCCTGTTCAAGGACACACCCAGGGACATGGAGCAGGACAAGGTGAGTTATCCCCAGCTCAGAGACACCAGCACTGACCACAGCACAAACTGGTCCTTTCCTGGCTCCTGCTGTGGGAAAAGCCATGTTCCCCCAACAGGAAGGTAAAACCAGCACTGGTTTTACCTGGGCAAAACTGTGGGTGCAAAGGCAGCCCCGCTCTGGCAGCATGAATGAGGTTCTTGTAAGCCATAGGCTCTGAAAGACCCTAATCTGTCTTCTAAAGAGAGAGGAAAAAAATGCACATTTAAGAAAATTAAGGTCATGGGGACTAAGTAAACAGGCTGAATCTCCATCTGTCAGTGACAAGGGTTTTCTATCTCTCTCCAGCCCGGAAAGCTCCTGGTTGTCAGCTGATCTGCCTTGTCTTTCTCACAGGGTGGTTGTTATTTTTGGCAGATGAATTTTTGATTAAATTTCCTTTTCAACCAAGGAAATGCACAGAAATACCTTTCTCAGATGGATTTGGATTGTGCTTTTTCATTTGAGGGTGCAGACTTTGGGGCTGATGCAAAAGGCTGGGGAAATTAATGGGAAGAGCCCTGCTGACCTGGCTTTCCCTGGATCGTGTTCCTGTGCTGTGTGGGTTGGTGGCTTCGTGCAGGTTCTGGCTGGGCTCATCTCCCAGTTCCAGCAGGGATGGGATGGTGAGGGCTGGGTGTGCTCATGGAATCACTGCTGGGAATGATCCTCTCTCCTGCAGGCCTGCAGCTCTGCCAGGCAGCACAGCCATGTCCAGATGGGGCTGAGCCATGGGGACACTCAGAACTCCCCAAACCAGCCATGGGGACACTGTGCCAGGATCAGGATTTGGATGGGGCTCAGCCATGAGGAGACTCAGAACTCCCCAAACCAGCCATGGGGACACTGTGCCAGGATCAGGATTTGGATGGGGCTCAGCCATGAGGAGACTCAGAACTCCCCAAACCAGCCATGGGGACGCTGTGCCAGGATCAGGATTTGGATGGGGCTGAGCCATGAGGACACTCAGAACTCCCCAAACCGGCCATGGGGACGCTGTGCCAGAGCCATCCCAGGATCAGGATTTGGATCTCTGCTGTGGTTTTCCCCTCTAGTTTAGGTTGGGCACATCTCCCACGGGCAGAAGACGTGGACCTCTGTCCTTCTCCCTCGTGCCAATGTTTAGAGAGCCCTTCCCCATGCCATGAAAGCAGCCAAGCAGCCCTGCTGATCCCCCAAATCCTTTGGGAATGGTGCTGTCTGGAGTGTTCTCCAAGGCTCTGAGAGCCTTTGGGGTTTTGTAGGTGCTGGAAGGACCCTGCTCCTGCAGGATCTGTGTCCTGGTGCCTCTCAGCTCCTCAGAATAACCCAGGGGAGACCTGAACCGAGGAGAGGACGATGCTGAGATCCAGAGGGATGTTGTGGGGTCTGTCCTGACTCCATGGGGCTGGCCTGGCTCAGCACCACCTGCCCTGGAGCTGGGCACAGGCTTGAAGGCTTTGCCTTGGCTGCTGCTGTTTTTGCAGCAGTTATCTGTTGTAAAGCTGCCTGGAGAGATTTAACAAGGGTGCCAGGAGAGCTGTTTGGGTGCCCTCACCGTGGGCCACTGAACTCTGGGGGCTTGGCCAGTACATCCTGGATCTTCTCGGCTCTCTCCCTAAATCCTAAGAGATACCTCAGCCCCAAGGCTGAGTCCTCCCGGTGCTCTGAGTCACCCCGGCTCGGAAGGAGCTGCTGAGCAGCCAGGGAACAGCAAACAACCCGCGGGTGATCCCCCCCAGGTCTGCACAAATCCACACGGAGCCTGACCCAAACCTGCTGGAAATCCTGAGCTCTCCTGGCTGAGGCTCTGCCCTTGCCCGTGCTCTGTGCCACCGCAGCCCGGCTGGGGATGCTGCAGCCCCGGGCAGCCACGCGCCGGTAATTGGCACGATTGAGCAGTGAGCGGTTTATGTGAATGAGCCCTCGTTAGGAAATTAAACATCGCTGGCCTAGGCTTGAAAAAAAGAACTCGAGCGGTTTCTCCGGAGGAGCCGGATCCAGGAGAGATGTGGAGCCGAGATGGTTGCCTGGCAACGGATGCAGCCGACAGTTGAAAATAGATTTTTTTTTTTTTTTACTTATAGGAACAGGGCCTGGCAAAGGGGGAACTTCCGTCAGGGGTGAGAAAACACCGAGGTGAGGGAGGCTGAGGGGGAGGTTTCCTGCTCCCGGTGCTTTGTTCCTGAGCTGGGACTCTGTTCATGGGATGGGGGTGGGCTGAACCCACTGCCCTGACAAAGGTTGGGATTGAGGGATGAATTGGATCCAAAATATCCAAAAAGAAAGGAAAGCTGAGAATGGCTCTGGAAGAGCCCCCAGGGTGGGAGGAGGTGGTGCTGTGCCCGGCTGGGCTGGGTCAGGTGTTGGTGCACCAGCCACCAGCCCCGTGTCCCCAGGGAGCAGAGATGGGGAGGGGAGAAGGAAGGAGCTCTTCAGGAGGGTCACTGCTCCGAGCTCGGGGATTTATTATGGGATATCTGTGTTTTCTCCCCAGCTCATGGTCCAGTCTAGGGTGGGAACTTCCCATCTCCCAGAACTGACCCCAGTTCTCCCAGTATGGAGAGGAGGGACGTGGTGCTTCCCCAGTTTGGGAATCCCCAGCCCAGTGGAGCAGATTTTCATGACATCCCCAAGATTTTTGAGGCAGGGGAGAAATCTGTAGAGCTGGGCTGGGTTCTGGGCACCTCCTGAGGTGCTTCTGTGCAGGATCACTGCTCCTGACCCACGCTGATGGCTGGGAAAGCCAAGGGGCCAGGGTTGAAGGCTTTGCCTTGGCTGCTGCTGTTTTTGCAGCAGTTATCTGTTGTAAAGCTGCCTGGGGAGGTTTAACATCAGGCTCCAAGGCTTTCAAGTCACTCCTGATAACTTGCTGGGATGCAGAGATAGCCTGGGCATTTGTCACTGTCCCCTGAGTGCTCCCAAGCTGTCGTGGATCGAAGCCTGGGCTGTGCTGATGGTCAGAAGGGGAAGGAGCAGGACAGGGAGGGCAGAGCTGGAATTGGTGTCAGGCCTTGTGAGGTTCAGCTGCTGGGCTGGAGGTGTCAGAGGGGAGAAGAGGTGTCCCAGCGATGTCACCAGCTCCATCTCCTGTCACTGTCCCCTGCAGCCCAGGGCAATTCCTCTCTCTGGGACACAGGAGGCTTTTCTCCATGAATGAGGGCAGCTGTGGCTGCTCCATCCCTGGAAGTGCCCAAGGCCAGGCTGGACTTTGGGGCTTGGAGCAGCCTGGTCCATGGAAGATGTCCCTGCCATGGCAGGGTGGGGTTGGATGAGCTTTAAGGTCTCTTCCCACCCAAACCAGCCTGGCATTCTCTAATTCTCAGCCAGAACATTGCTCCTGGTCCATCATTCCTGGAGCAGGAGACCCTCCAGGCTCAGATAAAGGTCCCCAAGACGTGGGGGACTGGACACTTCTCACCTGGGGACAGGTGACAAAGCCAACTGACCCCAGCTGACCCCTTCCCCCCCCAGGTCCTGCTGATGAAGAGGAGGTGAGCCCGAGCTGTAGCTCACACGCTGCGCTGTTCCCTGCTGGACATTGATCCTCTTCCCTGTCCCCACCCCGCCCCCGGGGCCGCCCGGAGCCGTCCCGATGCCGAAGAACAGCAAGGTGACACAGCGGGAGCACAGCAGCGAGCATGTCACCGAGTCGGTGGCCGACCTGCTGGCCCACCAGGAGCCCGTGGACTACAAACGCAGCGTCCTGAACGTGGCAGGGGAGAGCTGGGACAAGCAGAAGGAGGGGGATGAGGACCTGGATGCGGAGAACCGGCCGGCGTGGAACAGCAAGCTGCAGTACATCCTGGCACAGATCGGCTACTCCGTGGGACTGGGCAACGTCTGGCGCTTCCCCTACCTGTGCCAGAAGAATGGAGGAGGTGAGAGGTGGGGCATGGATGGGATCAGCCCTTGGGGAAGAGGGTGGGACCCAGTCCTGCCTCGCTGCTTGTTGGGGTGTGGATCCCAGCAGGGGACAGGGGTTCTTTGGGCTCTGAAGGGGGAAAAGGGCTGCCAGAAGCTAAAGGTTGTCCACCTGCCCGCTCCGAAGTCATGGGGAATCCCAGGATGGGAGCCAGGATTTCTGGCTGCACCCCCTGATTCCTGTTGGGGCAATTTGGAAATTAGAGCTAAAAAGGGAAGAGAGAGTCCTTCCATTTCCCTGGGTCCTTGAAGCCACATTTTGTGGTTCCATTCCCAAATCTTCCTTCCAGCCAGGCCATTTTCTCATCCCCCTCCACACCTCCTCCTTGGGCTTCCAGGAGCAGCCCAGAGGGACCGGGCTTTCCCAGCTGTGCTGAGCCCCACCACCCTTTGTGACACTGATGAGAGAGTGGGTTCCTCATCATTAATCCAAACCCAGTCCCCTCCCAGCCATGTAGGTGGGAGCCAGGGCCATCCCCCTGAGCTCTCTGTGCTCCCAGCCCTGCATCCTTTGCCGAACCTGCAGTGCTCTCAATAATTAAAAACCTCTCCGGTGTCATGGTCAGGATGAGTCATTCTGCCAAGCAGAGACCTGTGCAGTCAGCACTCCCCTCCCGGGGCCGCTCACCCCCGTTCCCGTTCCCATTCGGGCTGTGCCTGGCTCCTGCATCCCAGCACCTCCCAGGCCCTGGTTTGGCTCCAGCTCGGCTCAGTTTTGGCACAGCACAGCTCTGCACGGTGTGTTCACCCCAAATTCAGGGCTGGGAGAGGTCAGTACAGCCCTGCTGGGTTCATTGCACAGCTGTCCACAGCTGGCCTCTGACTGGCAAAGAAGTTTTCCTCATTAAATGAGGTTTAGAACCAGCATCCTTCTTCTCTATAAGGATTAACCCAGCTGTTCCTCAGTTTCCCCATGGCCACAGCAATCCTTAATTAATCATAATTAGTGCAATCAATGAAAAATTCTCAGCTTATGCTGAGCTCTCAGCTGTCCTGGGTATTTGGGGGGCTTTAGCCTCAGCTGTACAGGTGCTGGGTAATAGGAGATGTAACTAATCCCAGGCTGGGATTCCTCCTGGTGCATTCCTCAAATCCTGGGCTGGACGAGCTGCCTGTACATGGGGAGCATTAAAGAAGGGGTTTTGGACACAGATGGGATGTGGAATGGGAATGGGAACTGAGGCAGCACAGCCCTGGCACTGCTGCAGCAGGGGATGAACAGTGGGTTTGACCCACCCTGTGGTGGGATCCAGGTGGGATCCAGGCAGGGACTGGGACAAGCAGCTGCTTTTAGGAGCTCCTAGAACATCTTTCTGAAGCAGGAATTAAAATAAAAGGCTTTAGAAGCTGCCCTAAGCATTGCCACTATTCTATGGATGGGGAAACTGAGGCACAGAGCTGGGAACTGGTTTGAGCAGCAGATTTCTGGGCTTTGCAGTGGTTTTTCTCTTGCCCAAGTGGCATCATCTGTTTGTCCCATGGGGCAGACACTGATTCTCTGCCTTTTCCTCCTGCCTGTATAACCTCTTGGCTGGGATTCCCACCAGGCCGTGAGGATGCAGGAATTTGGGAGGGATGGACAGACAGACCCTTCCTGTTGCTCTGAGCAGCTCCAGGATGTGAAGGCAGCAGCTGCTTTCTCTGCTGCTCCCAGAGCAGGTGTCTGCAGGGGAGAATGGCTGCGTGCTGGTGGCAGGATGGGCTGGAGCCAAATTCCCAGCACTGGGAGTGCTGGGAGCCAGCAGGGCTGGTGGAGCTGCTGTGCCCCTTTCCAGGCATCACAGGGAGAAAATCTCCACTACTGGACAAATCTGCATCTCAGTCTGTCCATCTGCTCCATGACCACCTATCTGTAGGCTGAGATAGCCAGGAGAGTGTTGCACAGATGAGATGCTCGTGCCCCTTCCCGAATTTCCCTGAGCTCTAGCTCTGCTCTCTGCCTCTCCTTTTACCCTCCCAATCACCCTGGGATGCTGCACCTCAATTCCCCTCCCTACCCGGATTTTTGATGCACCATCCCAAATCATGCCAGGGCTGACCCTCTTTGTACAATCTCTGCTTGGAGCAGCACCCCTGCCCCAGAATTAGTGGCACCACATATTGGTGGCTGTGTTCTTTTTTCTTCTGCCTTCACTCAGAGTCAGGATTGAAGCACAAGAGATGGATTTTCGTTTTTGAACTCAGTTGTTTATTAATTCTTATCTAAAGCACAGTGAGTTCCACAGCACCTCCAGCTAACAAGTTAAAAGTGAGAAAATGGAGCTGGATCTTGCTCGTTACAAGGTCTTTTAAGGCCTAACTATCCAATTAAAAACTAACATCTCTATTATTTATACTTTTGACCCAATGGCTAAACACCTGTGACCTGCACTGTGGTACTTTCTATCCAACCAAAACCTGCTACCTAAAATCAAGAAGAAGGAACAAGAAGGAAGAAGAGCCACCACCCAAGAATCTCCATCCTGTCCCGTACCTGTTACCATATTCTAAAACCCCAAATTCCAAACCCTTCATCGTGTGATATTACACGCTCCTACACAAACTACACACCAGTGATTCCAACTCCATCACTCAGATTTGGAAGCCTTCTCCAAGGCCTCAAGTCAAAAGCAGTGCTCCCCTGAGGGTCAGAGTCAGAAAGCCCAGAAAGTTCAAAACTCCCAGGCTTCAGGGTTCCATCACCCCAGGTCCTGCCTGGAGTGGTGGCTGTCACTGGGGTGTCAATTTTGGTTGTCTTTGGACTGTCTGGTACCCTGCAGGAGCCAGGCACATTGTCCTGAGCCCATTCCTCAGCTGCTGGAGGAGCTGGAGCTGTTCCTCAGCTGCAGGGTCAGTCACTGCATCCTTCACGGTCAGCGTTTCTGCCTCGGGAAGCACCGACTCCTCTCCAGCCTCAACACTCAGCCAGACATTAACTGAGTTTTAATCTGAGCTGTTTCTGCTCCTCACACCGTGCAGGGTGGCACATGGCACATGGCATGGTGCTGCTGCTGCTGGGAGTGTGGGATGGCCAGGGGGAGGTGTTGGGACAGAGGGCTTGGCTGTGCCTGGGGGAGCAGGATGGCTCCTGTGTGTCTGAGATGGTGGGAATGTGGCTGTGTCCCCAGGGGTCACAGGAGGTGGCTCCTTGCACATGGAGATTTGTCTGTGTGCATTCAGGGAGTCCTTGGGGTCTCTCCCATGTGACCCTTTCCTTCCACACACGTGTTTGCTCCTCTCTACAACTTCTCTGGCCAAGCTCTGATCTGCATTCCTGGATCACAAAATCATGGAAACATTTAGGTTGGAAAAGCCCTCTAAGATCATTGAATCCAACCATTAACCCACAAGGCCACCAGTAGCCCATGTCCCCAAGTGGCACACCCACAGTTTTAGAACCCTTACAGGGACAGGGATTCCTCTGCTGCCCTGTGCCAGTGCCTGACCATCCTTTCCATGAAGAAATTTGTCCAAATATCCAATCTAAGCCTCCCCTGGAGCAACCTGAGGCTGCTTGCAAATGAGCTGATGGACCAGGCAGAGCCTGTCCCAGCTCTGCCCTGCTTGTCCACCCATGTCCATCTGTCCTTGGCTGCACTGGAGCAGGGAGATCTGTAATGACCTTCCTGTCCCCTTCCAGGTGCCTACCTGGTCCCATACCTGGTCCTGCTCGTCATCATCGGGCTGCCCCTGTTTTTCCTGGAGCTGGCCGTGGGGCAGCGGATCCGCCGGGGCAGCATCGGCGTCTGGAATTACATCTGTCCCCGCCTGGGAGGCATCGGCTACGCCAGCTGCCTGGTGAGCACCCCCGGGGCACCCTACAGCCCCACCTCGGGGCTGAGACAAACCTCCAGGAGCCCCACGGGAGGCTCCAGAGGTGTTTTTCCAGCTTCACTCATGGCTAGAGGGCAGTTTTGGGAATGGTTTGGGAATGCGCCCGCCCCCGATCCCAGCCCTGCTTCCCTCCGGGGACAGTGGCACTGTTTGATGCCATGTTCTCCTTCTTCCTCCCCCCAGGTCTGTTTTTTTGTAGGTCTCTATTACAACGTCATCATCGGCTGGAGCATCTTTTACTTCTTCAAGTCCTTCCAGTACCCCCTGCCCTGGAGCGAGTGCCCCATCGTGAAGAACGGCTCGGTGGCCGGTGAGGGACGGGGCAGCTCGGCTGGGAGGGAGCAGTTCCCGGGGAAGGGGGGCTGTGGGACACTGGGGGACACTGGGGGACACTGTGGGACACATCAGCACCCCCAACAGAAGGTGGGGCTGCAGGAGGCAGAGGTGTCTCCTGGGGCACGGGGTCCTCTCTGGCCCAGCTGCCCTGGGAGATGGAGAGCTTCCCCTTGGCTTGGCTGGGTGTCTCCCATGCTCTCTCTCCCCACTGATGGGATCTGATGCCACTTTGGGAATGCAGAGTCCCCACTGATGGGATTTTCGGGCTGCCTCAGTGCTTGGGGCCAGGTTCTGCCCCAGGACCATGGAGGGAGGCAGCGAGAGTCAGGCAGGGGCTGCTGCACTGCCTGGCTGAGACATGGATGGAGCTAATGGTGTTTAATAACATCTGAGCATCAACCTGGGACTCTCTGAGAGGTTTTGCAGCAAATGAAAATGTCTCTCCCTGTATTTAACATCTCATTTTCACCTGACAGTGGTTTTATGTCTCTTCTTTTCCCCACTAAGAATGAGCCCCATTAATTTCTGCCCCTCAGTTTCCAGAGGTGTGTCCCTTCCCTGGCTGGCTCCAGTGGGTCTGTGACATTGGATCAGTCCAGAGGCAGTGGGTGATTCTGCCCCTCATGCTCTGCTGCCTCTGCTCTGTTGCAGTTGTGGAGACCGAATGTGAGAGGAGCTCGGCCACCACCTACTTCTGGTACCGGGAGACCCTGGACATCTCCAACTCCATCTCCGAGAGCGGGGGGCTCAACTGGAAGATGACCCTGTGTCTGCTGGTGGCCTGGAGCCTTGTTGGCCTGGCCATGATCAAAGGCATCCAGTCCTCGGGGAAGGTGGGTGTTGGTGGCCACCTGAGCCTGGCTGGGCTCTGTCCTGGAAGCAGGAACCTGCCTGGACCACACTGCCACACCCTCCTGCCCTGCTCTGGGGCACTCCTGCAATGCTGTGTCCCCTGGGATGCTCACACCCCCTCCACAGCTGGGGTGACCTCTGGAGGGATCCAGAATAAGATCAGAAGAGGTTTAGTTCGGCTGGCACGAGCAGCCAGGGCTCAGCCACACGAGCACAGAGAATCCCCCTGAGCTCCAGCACTTCACAGAATCAGTTAGGTTGGAAAAGACCTTTGAGGCCACGGAGTCCAACCTGTGACCTAACACCACCCTGTCACCCAGACCAGGGCACTCAGGGCCACATCCAGACTTTCCTTAAACAGCTCCAGGGACAGTGACTCACCCACCTCCCCTTCCAATGCCCAATCACCCATTCTATGAAGAATGTCCAGCCCTGGTGCAGCTTAAGGCTGTGTCCTCTTGTCCTGTGGCTGGGAGCAGACCCTGATCCCCCTGGCTGCACCCTCCTGTCAGGAAGTTGTAGAGAGTGATGAGGTCTCCCCTGAGCCTCCTCCAGGATAAACAACCCCAGCTCCCTCAGCCCCTCCTCACAGGATTTGTGCTCCAGACCCTTCTCCAGCCTTGTTGCCCTTCTCTGGACACGCTCCAGCCCCTCCATGTCCTTCCTAAATTGGGGACCCAGAACTGGACACAGCACTCGAGGTGCTGCCCAACCAGTGCTGAGCACAGGGGAAGAATCACTGCCCTGCTCCTGCTGGCCACACCATTCCTGATCCAGGCCAGGAGCCATTGGCCTTCTTGGCCACCTGGGCACACTGCTGGCTCATGTCCAGCCTGCTGTCCATCAGTGCCCCCAGGTCCCATTGTCCAGCCATCTGCACCATCCTGCTCCAAGGGCTCCCACAGCTGATCCCTGGGGAGCCAACCCCATGGTGGGGAGGGAGATGTTCCTTCTCCCTCCTGTAGGTTGGATGGAGGGTGGCTGGGCCCAGGGGCAGGCACTGAGGCTGTGCTGTGTTCATCCCTCTTGCTCCAGGTGATGTACTTCAGCTCCCTCTTCCCATACCTGGTGCTCGTTTGCTTCTTGGTGCGGGGGCTGCTGCTGCGAGGGGCAGTGGATGGGATCATGCACATGTTCACACCCAAGGTGAGAGTTCCTACCCAGCAGACTCCAAGCACGTTCCCCTCATGGCTGGTCGTGCCCTATTTTCCTTTATTCTCTGATTATTCCCCTTATTCTCTGATTATTCCCCTTATTTTCCTCCCCACCCCAAAAATCAGAGTACCAACCCCAAATCTGGGGAACTTGATAGATCATCAGGATGTGGAGTGGCTCCCAAAATTTAGGGTGTGGCCAGGACAGCCTCGAGCCTCCCAAACCCACCATCCTCAGCTACCCGGGGTGGGGGGCAGAGACCTGCCCAAGGGAATGTATAAAGATTTAATGGAGAGATGCTGGCTGGCAGCAAAACCTCTGCTGGTGGTATGCACTTATTAATTAACCAGCTAATTAATTAATTAAGCAGAGATGTAGATGAATCAGCTCAGCGGGCGAGGCTGTTAGAAGACATTAATTATGGTCCCGTGATGAGTGATGCTGGGAGGCCTCCAGGCTGCAGCTCTGGCTCCCAGGAGAGGAGGAGTGTGGCTGGGGGGGATCAGGGGTTAAAAGACCCCCCCAGGCAGGATGTTTGATTTCAGTGCTCTGGAAGCAGGAGATGGCCACGGGAGGAGGGAACCACCATGACCTGACCACCATGGCTGTGGTGGCTCCCTGGGCTGGGGGGACACGGACTGGGAAGCTGTACTGGGACAGATGGAACCCCCAGTGAGGCCTCTGGGGCAGGTGGAGCAGACAGAGACGTGGCCAGGTCAAACCTTGTCCTGACCTCTCCGTGCCTCAGTTTCCCCCTCTGTGTGAGTGAGAAGGACCTGTGAGTGCTGGGTAAAGCCAGACCTGACCATGGCAGATCATGGAATCATGGAATGGTTTGGGTTGGAAGGGGCCTTAGAGATCATTTCCTTCCACCTCCACACCAAAGCAGCCCACAGCTGCTCCAAAACCAACCCAGCCCTTTTAATGTAGCTCTGGCATGGGTTGTGGGGCCACCAGGCCACCTGACCTCTTCTCCTGTCTTCCTTCCCAGCTGGACAAGATGCTGGACCCCCAGGTGTGGCGTGAAGCAGCCACACAGGTTTTCTTCGCCTTGGGCCTGGGTTTTGGGGGGGTCATTGCCTTCTCCAGCTACAACAAGCAGGACAACAACTGCCACTTCGATGCCACCCTTGTCTCCTTCATCAACTTCTTCACGTCTGTGCTGGCCACCCTGGTCGTGTTTGCTGTGCTGGGCTTCAAGGCCAACATCATGAACGAGAAATGCGTGGTGGAGTAAGATTTGCTTTTCCTCTGTTTGGGCTGGGCAGGTCTTTGCTGCTGCCAGTTGTGGTGGGTGTGCAGGCACAAAAGTGCCCTGGGGCTGGATGGTCCTGGGGTTTGGTGCACCCAAGTTCCTGACGGCCATGACCTGGTTTTCCAGAGATGTACCACTGTAGCTGAGGGAGTTGGATATTCAGCTCCTCCAGTCTGAAATCCAGCCCCAAGATGGGCTCTAAATCTGCAGCTCGAGTGTGAATCCAATGTCTCAGGTGCCCTGCATCACCTGAGAGCTTCTGCTCTCCCTTAGGAACGCTGAGAAGATCTTGGGCTACCTGAACACCAACGTGCTGAGCCATGACCTCATCCCACCCCACGTGAACTTCTCCCACCTCACTGCCAAGGACTACAACGAGATGTACAGGGTGATCATGACAGTGAAGGAGGGGCACTTCAAAGAGCTGGGCCTGGATGCCTGCCTGCTGGAGGATGAGCTCAACAAGGTACCTGGTGGCACTCCTGGTTGGACCAGCAGGTCACCAGCCCCACTGCCTCTCCCTGTGTCAATCCAGGGCACATGGATCTGGAAAAACAACTTTTAGAGACCCTCCAGGGATGGGGAATCCAAGTCCCTGTGGTTTTACCCAGCACACTGGGGTCCTCCTGGGGTGGGAGAAACTCTGCCCAGTGCAAGTCTAGCAGGGTCATCTCCAGTACCAGACTGGGATTTTCTTTCCTTGAAGAGGGTTTGATGAGGGAGACCTGAGACATCAGGGGCTCAAAGTCTGTGTCCCTGACAAGTTTCTCCTCATCTTTTGGTCCTCTCCCCACCTCAACAGTCGGTGCAAGGGACTGGCCTGGCCTTCATTGCCTTCACAGAAGCCATGACCCACTTCCCAGCCTCGCCCTTCTGGTCTGTCATGTTCTTCTTGATGCTGATCAACCTGGGCTTGGGGAGCATGATTGGGACCATGTCAGGCATCACCACGCCCATCATCGACACCTTCAAGGTGCGCAAGGAAGTGTTCACAGGTGAGGTCTCTTCTCCTGCAACCTCCTTGGGACGGGCTGGGGGGTCCCCATTGCCTTGAGGAGCCACTCCAGGAGAGTGTGGACATAGTGGGGGGTGAGCTGGGCCATGCCAATGGACCTTGTGGAGGTCTTGGTGTCCCTCAGGGGGCTCTGCTGACCATGACAATGCAGGGAATGGACCTTGTGGAGGAGTTGGTGTTCCTCAGGGGGTTCTGCTGACTGTGACAATGCAGGGGATGGACCCTGTGGAGGTGTTGGTGTCCCTCAGGGGGTTCTGCTGACCATGCCAGTGCAGGGAATGGACCTTGTGGAGGTCTGGCTCTGCTGACCATGATAATGCAGGGGATGGACCTTGTGGAGAAGTTGGTGTCCCTCAGGGGTCTCTGCTGACAATGCCAGTGAAGGGAATGGACCTTGTGGAGGTGCTGGCTCTGCTGGCCATGTCAGTGCAGGGAATGGACCTTGTGGAGGTTCTGGCTCTGCTGACCATGACAATGCAGGGAATGGACCTTGTGGAGGTGTTGGTGTCCCTCAGGGGTCTCTGCTGACAATGCCAGTGCAGGGAATGAACCCTGTGGAGGTGCTGGCTCTGCTGACCAGGCCCGTTTGCTCCCCACAGTCGGTTGCTGCATCTTCGCCTTCGTGGTGGGGCTGATCTTTGTGCAGCGTTCTGGGAACTACTTTGTCACCATGTTTGATGATTACTCAGCCACGCTGCCGCTCACCGTCGTGGTCATCCTGGAGAACATCGCTGTGGCCTGGATTTATGGCACTAAGAAGTAAGGAATTTCTCCAGCAAAAGGGTTAACCGTGCTGTAACTCCTGACTAAAAACCCTCCTTCCACGTGGCTTTTTCTCCAGGAAAAAATGCTCCAAGGGCAGTTGTAGAGGCAGGAATTGGGTTCACTTTGATCCTCCTGCCCCAGGAGTGGGTTTTTCTCGTGGTATCTCCTGTTGGTTGATGCTCAGTTAATTGGGATGACCCTTTTTCCTGAGCTTTCCAGGTCCTTCTGGAAGGGGAAGCTGTTCCCCACAGTGCTTCTTGTTCAGAAGTTGTCCAGAGCAAAGGCAGCTCTGGATAGTGCTCAGATGGTCTTGTCCTGAGGAGTTTTCCATGAGTTCTTCAGGCCTGAGGGATGCTGAGATGCTCAGCTGGGTTCTTCTCCAGGCTCTACCTTGAGGGCTCCTGGGAGGCTGTTTGATACCAAGATTCCGTGTCTTTCCTGGGCAGGTTCATGCAGGAGCTGACAGAAATGCTGGGTTTCCGGCCCTACCAGTTCTACTACTACACCTGGAAGTACGTGTCTCCCATCTGCATGGCCGTGCTCATGACTGCCAGCATCATCCAGCTGGGAGTCAGCCCCCCAGGATACAGTGCATGGATCAGAGAGGAGGTGAGCACTCTTGGGGATGATGAAACTGGAAAACCTTATCAATATGATTGCCTGGCAAAAGATTTTGAGAATATGGAAACTATAAGCGAGATTGAAATGAAAGGCATCTTTGAGATACCAAACCTTAGTTACTGAACAATTAGAAAACAATAGCATGGCCAGTTGAAAATAATCCCCTCTTGACTGAACAATTCCCTCTGCCTGCAGACAGGTCCAAAGGGCAGAGAAGACCCTACTAACTTGGCAGAGGGGGTCCAAAGAGCAGTTTTTAGGGTTTAAAGTGTAACACAGTCTGGTAATGTAATGATTCTTATAGGCAGTATGTAAATGCTATAGGATTTGTATCTTGTATTAGATGGGTGAGTGAAAATTAGAATATTCAAGACAGAAGAAGATTGTATTGTAACGGGAAGCTCGCTCTCTTACACCTCGCTCTCTCTTTACTCTTCTTACTCTTCTTACTCTCTTTCTCTTTTTCCTCTTACCCTCCTGCTCTCACAGCCTGCTCTGAGCTGGCAGCTCCAAGCAGGGCCTTTTACCCACAGCCTTTGCAATAAACCCCAGGTTCCAACCCCTGGCTTTAGAGATCTCTCTGTCAGTCCCGACCATCCTGACCACCCTCAGCTCCTCCAGGGCACAGCTCCCTGCCCACCCCAGCCATGCCCCAGCACAGCAGGGCCAGCTCAGGGCTGCAGACCCCTCTGCTCATCCCAGCTCTGTCGAGATTGTTGTGGGTTTATATCTTCAAAAGAGCTGAGCAGTTGTTGGTTGCTGTAAAGTTGTTTATTGTAAAGGCACATCAGTCTCGAAAGGCAAAGAGTCCCAAGTGTTAAAGTCCATGCTAAAAGCTTTTGGCATAGTGTCCCAAATAGAAGAAAAGTCCCAAATAGAGGTAAAGTCCTGATTAGAAGTAGAAGCAGGTCCTGGTGCAAAGCTCTGAGAAGACCAAAATTGAAGCAGCAGCTCCTCTCTTCTTCTGGGAAATGATGATGGTGGTGAGGAGAGAGAGAAGAGAGAGAGAGAGAGAATTCCCACTGGCTCCCCCGTGCCCAGATTCTTATTTACAAATTACCCAATGAGCTAAAAACACAAATCTGAAGCATTTCTTCTAAACGTATTAGAATTATGGTTCTATAATACAAAAGTTTAGGTATCATTTGTGTATATAGCCCACCTGTTCTATCTGAAGAATATAAGCAATATTCTTACTATATTTTTATTATGTCTAGAACTACGTTTTTGAGCTCTCACTGCAGCTTGTTTATGAACCTTGTTTTTTACACCAAATTCTAAGGCTTTTGCTCTTTAAGGCACTTAAACATATTTTAACTACTTAAAACTAAAGCTTACACCTCTATTTCATGTCTGTGTGGCTTAATGAAGTTTAATTATTTCTGAAGGTTTTTAATTTAATTCTTGCATTCTGTTCTCTCTCTGAGGGACTCAGAGAGGCCTCTGTTTCCACATTCCAACACAGCTCTGCCCATTCCTCCTTCCTCTCCTGCTGGGTGCCATTCCTGCCCTGCTCATCCCCTGGGAGCAGTCAGGTTTGCTCAGATATCTCCAGCCAGCTCTGCCCCTGGGCTGAAGTTTGTGTTGATTTTGGTTGGCTCCCACAGCTCCACACTGTGCCCAGCATCCTGTGTGAGGATCCTTTCCCTCGACCTGAGCCCACCTTGCTGTGGTGTCCCCGGGTCTGGCAGGAGGCAGCAGGAGCTCTCTGGTGCCTCAGAGATGTCGTGGTCATCGTTCTGCTGCAACAGCCCCAAAAGTCACGTCCATTCTGTCTCTTCCAGGCTGCCGAAAAGTTCCTGTTCTACCCCACCTGGGCCATGGCCATCCTCATTTCCCTGATCATCCTGGCCTCCCTCCCCCTGCCTCTGGTCTTCATCCTCCGGCAGTTCCACCTCGTGTCCGACGGCTCCAACGCCCTCTCTGTCACCTACAAGAAGGGTCGGATGATGAAGGACATGTCCAACTTGGAGGACAACGACGAGACCCGCTTCATCCTGAGCAAAGTGCCCAGCGAGACGCCCTCCCCCATGCCCACGCACCGCTCCTACCTTGGCCCGGGCAGCAATTCCCCCCTGGAAATGAGCAGCGCTCCCAACGGACGCTACGGCAGCGGCTACCTGCTGGCCAGCACCCCCGAGTCTGAACTGTGAGGGTCGCCTGCCAGCCACCCCCACCGGGAGAGCAGGGCACTGGGGAGTGGATCCTGGCTCTCCAGGCAACAGGAAAATTAATCACTAAGGAAGATGAAGAAGAAACCCCTCTTAAAATCGTAAGCAAAGCAGCCATTTCTAAGATGACATCGGGAAGAAGGGATTGCAGGAGGGGCAGGACTCCTCTGACAACCCTCGGTGGAAAGGCAGGACCCCTGGACTCATCTCCAGGGAAGGGAGGAGGAGTAAGAGATGCTGCAATACCTTTCCAAGAGTTGTTCTCATGCAGCTCGAATCTGAAGCAAAGAATCTCTCTTTTCTAAGCAGCTGATGGTTGGAACAAGGACCTGGCAGCAGGTGGGAAGCCAATCTCAGGCTTCCTCCTGCCACCCAGCGCTCTTCCCTCCCCGTCTGTCGTCCTTTAGCCGGGAGGAGTCATGGCCTTATTCCAACGAGCACAATTAACCATCGATGTTCATAGCACAAAAAGGTGCTGTTGTTGTCACCATTGTTGTTGTTGTTGTATCTCCTGTAGGTTTTTATAGCTGTGGACACACCCAAATAACCCCCCCAATTTCTGACCAGGGTTGGCAGGGAGCAGCACTGGCTCAGCTGGGATGCTGGGGTGTGTGAGCCAGGGCATGGTGCATCCCTGGAATCTTTGTTGGCACCAGCATAGGGACGGTGGCTGGGAGTTGTTTGGAGGCACGGAGATGTCCCAGCCGTGGGATGGAGGGGCTGGGATGCTCCGTGGGTTGGTGGTGATGGTGCTGAGTGGCAGGAGGACCCCTGAGGTGACAGTGGTTTGGGTGTGTGAGCCTGTGAGGGGTCTGGATGGGGTTGGTGTGATGGGGGTCAGGAGCTCTCTCCTGGAATTACTCCTGACGTGTGGGATGCTCTGCCAAACCAAAATCCCTGGCATGGTGATCATCTCCTCTCACTCCTCTCTTTAGATGTCCCAGAGGGACAAGCAGAGGAGCTGTGGGACATCAGTCCTACCACACTCCTGGTGTAGCTCTCAGGAAACCACCCTGACTTCCCTCCCCTGCCGCCCTGCTGAGGTGAGCTGGGCAGTGCTTCTCTCTGGATGTGCCTCCTCATTTCTCCTCATGTCTCCTCCCAGCCAGGGCTTTGGCATTGCCTCCTGTCCCACCCCACAGAGCTCACCAGCCTTTGGATGGGGGTCACCAGCTCTTGGGGACCACAGGCACCTCAGGAGCAGTGGCTCTTGGGAGCCAGTGCCAGGTGCCAGGTCCTCACTAGCTCTTGATCCGGGCTGGGGAGCCCTTGTGAGACTCCAGGGGCCTCTATTGTGCCCATCCATGTTTTTGGGGGATCAGACTGATGTGACCTCACATTGTTTCTCCCCAGGCTGTTTAGGAAAGGCTGGGATCTTCCAGCTCTGAGTCTGTCCCACTGGCACTGAGGGTCATTTCCCTGAATCCCACATGTAACCAAGCACTTCTGCCAAGGGTATCAGGATAACCTGGCACCATTCCCCTTTTCCTTGGGGACATGGAAGCAGCAGCCTCCTTGCACACTCTCCAAGGCTGGGGAAGCGCCTCACCCTGGGTCCTGCTGGGCTCAGGTTGTGCATGAAGATCTTCCAGGCTGCTCTGAAGGCCACGTTTGTGGGTGCTGGTTCATGAGCCCTTCTCTCCTCTGCTTTCCTGTCAATTGCTTTTCTTTCACCTTGGCTCTCCTTTTGGCTGGAGGTGAAGGCAGGAAGCAGCTGGTCCATTCAGCACACCCCTGACTTTTAGCATCCCTGATTCTCAGCATCCCTGGGCCAGGAGGTTCCCACAGTTTCATCTCTCGTGGGTGTGATCCTTTATTCACAGTCTTCTCCACGGACATGGCTGGTGACCTGGAGACTGCTCCTGGACAATTAGCTCAAGCCCTTCGTTAACTGTTTTTCTGGGGGGAAGGTGGAGGAGTGGGCTGAGCCAAAGCAGCTCAGTGATGGTTCCAAGAGGCACCAGATCTGTGGGTCAGGATCAGCCACGCTCCTCCAGAAGTTCCCCCTTCCTCATCCCCTCCCATGTCCTTCTCCTTCCTCTGCCCGTGCAAGAGGGACACAGAAATGTCCCCATGGCGCCATCTCTGGAAGGGAGAAGCCCAAATCTGGTGGCATTTCCCCATCATTAGGGCAACATGTTCCCTCCCATTTCTTATGGGGCCCATCCTCACCTGAGCAGCAGAACAGAGGATGAGTGAAATCATTGCCCAGCATCACCTCCCCCGCACCCCCGAGCCCGGGGGCCGGATTCCCACCGTAGCTCCCATGGAGTTATTGGAGCAGGACACCCCCCACAGCCAAAACTCTCAGCCCATGTGCTCCTCGAACCCCGGGGGGAAGGATCCGGCCCCTGTCTCTCCCACCCCCATTCCCAAACCAGCCAGGGAGGCACTCACTCTCCTCTCTTCTTCTTGCAACATCCATAAGAGGCAAAGTCAATAAGAAGGTAACAAAGAAGCTATATTATATATATATAAAATATATACAGAGAGAGGAGATGGAATAATAACCTAGAGATTCTCTATTTCTATTGTATATTTATTCTGTAAATGTCACTGTAAATGCTGTTAAATGACAAATCGTATTCCAAAGTGGCCCATGACCTATTTTCATTCCCAGTGCTGTACAGATCAATTCTCATTCTATAGCAGGGCATATTTTTACCTTTTTATTTCTTGTGCGTGGTGGGTGCACGTCCCCTTCTCCCCCCAACCTCAGGGCGTGTCCAGCTGCCCTGGGGATCCAGCAAAGAGGAGGAGGAGGAGGAGGAGGAGGAGGAGGAAGAGGGACAACACCTTTACTTTTATCTGTGGAAATCCTGTATTTTGTCGTGGCATTTGCTCGGTGTTAGACACGGGGTGGGGGGTGTGTGTGTGTGTGTTAGGCTGTAGGAGCTCCGTGCTGTCGCCGTGGGAGCGTGGCTGTGTCCGTCCGTAGCTGCCGTGTGTGGGGTGTGCGTGTGTGCCGTGTGCGTGGGTGGCTTTAGGATTCACTTCTGGCTCTACTCGCTCACTTTTGGAGCCTGCGTGGGGGTTTCTCCCGCTCGCCGGGGCAGGTTCTCCCTCCACACACCTTCCTGGGGTCCCAGGCTGTGGATCAGGCCGACCCCCAGTGGCTTTTAGCCCTAGAAATCACTTCTTCTCCTCTTTTTCTGCACAGAGGCACAGGGAATAGCTGCTAGTTGTGAGCACAGGCACTTTTCAGTTTTCCTTCAGGCAGTGGCACAAAGAGGGGGGGAACCACTGCCGATGTCCCTGTCCCCCCACATCAGCTCCTTGATGGTTCCCAGCCCAGCTCCATGCTCAGAGCAGTGTGGTGTCCCTGGCTGGGGGACGAGGAGGTGCTGGGTGGGCCAGGAGGGGTCCAGACCCTGTTCCCTCTTTGGGGGGAGGGTGTTCGGGGGGTCTGGAGAGGGCAAGAAGGGGGTTGCTGGAGGGGCACACCCTGTGGTGCTGGAGCTGCAGGCCCGGCCTGTAGGGCTGGAGTTGGGATGTTCTGTTCCCCAGCATCAGCCTCTGCTGCAGGGACCTTGACCCCGGCGCGGGGCAGAGGGGATGACTGGAGCTGGGTCCCCAGGGTGTCCCACGGCTCCTTCCCCTCAGTCCCTCCCAAACAGCCCCTCCCTCACCTCTCAGCTCCTGCCCAGACCCTGACAGGTCACATTAAGCCCCAGCACCTCCCAGAAGCAACTCGCACTGCCTTCTAATGGCCCCCACCCTTCCCGAGCGTGGGTCTCGCTGGCAGGAGCGGGGCCGGGTGGCCTTGGTGGCCGGGAGGGACATGGCACAGCCATGGGAACACGCAGGACGCGGCTGTTTCCCCTGGGACAAGCACAACACTGACGAAACCCTCCCGTACAGGTAAAGCACAGAGCTGTAGGACGCGTCCGTGTCCCCCGTAGCCGCAGCAGTCCCCAGGTGTGCCGGGCGGGGCCGGGCTGCGCCCCCCGGGCTCCTCGGCCATCGAGAGAAACCCTCTAAGAGCTGTATCGGAGTCTGATTAAAAGTCTCTTCTTACCAAATCTCTCCTCACCGAGTCTCTTCTGTGCCTCTGTCTCCTTTCTTGGGTGGGCTTTGGGGTTTCTCTGAGGTTTAGGGTGGCAGAGACACAAAGCAAAGGGCCCGTGGGTGAGGTCTGTCCTTCCCTGTCCTTCGCTGTCCTGTCCTGTCCTGTCTCCCCTCATCCCTTCCTCCTCCCAGCACCAGCCTGGCAAGGCCCTTGCTCAGAGTGAGCTGTCTGTAGGTGCTTCAGGAGCCTTGTGGAGGTTGTTTTCCATCCTGGACCAGTTTAACCAGTATGCCCTGGTTTCCAGGGCACAGGGACCAGCACGATGCAGCCTCTGCTCCTCTGCACAATGCCCTGCTGACAGTGCTGGGGGCTTATCCTGAGTGCTGGGAGACCCTTCCTGCAGAAAGACCAAGGGTTTCCAGCAATCCCAGATGAGTCCAACTGCTGGGAATTAGCTTAGGTTAGCTGGGGAGCGTGGCTGCCTCTTCCCTCCCATCTCTGGGAGCTTGTTTGGCTTCTCCAGGGCTGCTTCAGGGAGCATGAGATGAGACCCCCGCACTGGGGATGCCATGGGGACACTGCCATGACCCTGAACTGAGCCTGTCCCCACGCAGGCGAAGCAGGGAAGGTCTTTGGGCACCATCTGGAGATGTTGGTTCAGGACTGGGGCACGGTCTGACACAGCTGGAGGAGCAGCAGTGCCCAGGGAGGGGACAGGAGGTGGCACTGGGTTATCTGTGTCCCAGAGGACATCCAGGAGCCAGCTCTGGGACAAAACATCCCCCAGGAGTGATGCCCGGGACAATGGGACACAGAGGACAGCTCTGACCCCAGCACAGCCCCGTTCTGGGGGAGCAGGGATGGAGATCCCAGCTCAGGGTAATGCCAAGTACTGGACAGGACACTCGTGTGGTGTCACTGCAGTGCTGAACCAGCTGAGCCCATCCTGAGCTCCCGGGGCTGAGAGAGGGTCTGCAGGGGCCAGAAAATCCCAGTGCCAGGGGGCTTCCTGAAAACGGGTGAGAGAAACAAACTGGAAAGGACAATTCTGTTCCTTGGGGGCTGGAAAAATGATGCAGAAATAGGCCCAAATGTGGAATTTAAGCCAAATACATTCTATTTTAAATACCCCATAAATATTGAACTTCCTGTGACAGAGAGAGAGGTTTCAGAACCCGGTGGGAGGTGAAGGATGCTGCTGTCGGATGTGGGGGTGGATTTTGGGTGTCCCATCTCAAAACAGCTCTGGACCAGGCTACGGGTGCGAGGTGGGTTCGGACACGAGGTGGAGCTGCTACAGCAACATCTGAGCATCCCTGAGCACCTCGGCAAGGAAAAGGACATCCTGATGCTTAAAGACGGGGAAACCGAGGCCCAGCACCGCCTCACGATCCGCAGAATTCCAAAGCCAGACAATCCCCACCGCTGTCCCCACTCCAGCCCAGCCCCCTCCCGTTCTCAAGTTGCTTTTATGGATTGAAATTGCGTCAGCGATGCCGTGGATGGAGCCAGATTCTCCCCAGACCCCGGCACGCTCCGGCGCCCGCGTTTTCCCTGGCGGAGCCCCAGGACACAAGGTGGCACTGTGTGACAGAGCACGGGACACACCGATCCGCCAGGAATGCGGGGAGAATTCCCCACCCGGCAATCAGGGATGTGCGAGCTCCCCTGCCAGGCTGAGCTCATGGAGGGATGGGGCTGCAAACTCTGGCTGTGTAACCTGCGCTGCTAAAATAAATAATTGTAGCTAAAAAAAATTCACCTGGCAGAGGCAGAGAGCAGAGACAGGGCTTGTCCATGGCTTGTGACAGCTTTTTTTAGGAAGACCCACCACCAAGAGAGAGTCTAGAGAGGTTTCTTGGGGATCACACGCTGGGGATCAGAGATGAATCTGTCCCACCAAAAACATGAGGGCAGAGACCTTGTTTGGAGCAGCCAGGGGTTCCTGAGGACAGCATACCTGTCATTAACAAGATTCTGCACTGGAAACCCCTGGAGAGGTTGGTTTGGCTATTTCTACACCAAAACAGGATTGTCTCTCCCTAAACTGCTGCAGTGCACCCTCCTCGTCTGTCCTTCCGTGGACAGAGACCTTGAGGGATGCCCAACCTCTCTGGGAGCCCCCTGAGCCCCCTGAGCATCCTGTGCTGGTCTCTGCCCACCTCTGGGGATGTGCCTGATGTGCTGGACCATGGGCCAGCCTCAGGGTGCTGTGCTGGGCCAGGGGAAGGGGCCATGGATGGGGGGGATCCAGAAACCCCTTCCCATGTCCTCAGGACCCACTCAAGACTTTCCAGTTTAGAGCTGATCCTCCTTGAGATCTCCCAGGTCCTGCTCTTCATTCCATCCTTTGTCTGGATGTTATCTGAGATGTCTTGAGCCTTGCAGGACATTCCTGCAGAAAGTGACTCCTTCTTGATCCAAAAAGGCCCTTATTCATCCAGCTCTTTCCATTTTCTCTCCTTCTCTCTCTCTCTCTATTTTCTTTTTTTTTTTTTTTTTTTCCCATGGACATTAAAAATCAGAAGGCATATTTAGAGAGCAGACAGCTTTGGGCGGGTGTTGCTGGCTAAAAGATCTCTTCCTTCCCCAGAAACAACTCATTTGTCTGCTTGGCCACCTCCTCCCACCCAGGAACGGCCGCGCTTGGGTGCACGAAGCTCTTCCTGGCGGGATGAAAGTCGACAGATAAAATATTAGCATCAGGTCGCAGCATTCCTTCCTCCTGGCCAAACTCGCATTACGACGATGAGGAGCTGAGCTGCGATGCCTGGCCGGTGATGCAAGGCTCGATTTTTCCAGCACGGTTCTCCCTCGGGCTCCAGGCTCTCCCGCTGGTGCAGCTCCGGGTGCTTTGGGTGTGGAGCTCCGCCAGCCTCCGCCCGCTCAGGACCCGGCCCTGGAAGCTGTGGAGTTGCAGTCCCAGCTGGAGCAGGGCGTTCTTGGTGGTAAGATTCGAGCGTGGCTCTCGTGCCTCGTGGATTTTCTTGGGTGGAGCGTTTTCCTCAGTCGCCCTCAATGCCCCCCCTGGATTTTGGGGGCACTTTTCCGAGGGGACAAAGCTGGGCAGGGGGTGAGGAGGGGTCCTGGCGGGGTGACAATGCCCCACACAGCCCAGGGAGGTGCAGAGAGGGGTGCTGAGGCAGCATCCCCCGCTCCACCTCCCCTTGTCCTGCACCAAGAACTCCCTTATGCAAGCGCCGACCCTCCTGGATGAGACCCCCACCCCAACAACAGGCCTGTGCTGGGCTCGGATCCCTTCCACCACCCCAAAACACCCCCCAGCCCCTCCGTGCAGCAGCACCAGCAGCGCCGGTGCAGAAGTAAACAGTGCTGGCAGGATGAGTCCCTCAGGTCTTCACCTGGTGACAGCCTTGGCCCTGGGGCAGCGCAGCCCTTCACCCCCTCCCCAGCCCCAGGAGCTGGGGCTGAGCATCGGCGGCATCCCGGGGGGCTGGAGCCCCCCAGGGAGGGGGGCTGAGGGGAAGGGCCCCGGGGCTGGGGGGGTTGGTACCCCGAGCCCCGGCAGCCGCTGCAGGGAAGGGGCATCTCACACGCAGGAGCAGAAACAGGGCGGAGAGATGCTCGGGGAGGGTGGTGGGAGGGAAGGGGGGTCAGGTCTGAGTGCAGCCTCCCAGCTCCCCACCGGCCCCGGGGTCGGTCCCTCCTGACCTCTCGGTGAGCGAGGGATTGCGAGCCAGGGAGGGATGGGATCTGCGGGAGCCTCTGCCAAGAGCTGGCTCCAGATCCGCAGGCAGCTCTGGGCTGCATTTCCCCTCCGGCGCGAAGAGGAGCTGGGGTGTCCGGGGTTCACTCCTCGCTGACACCGACCCCCCGAGACCCTCAGCGGCACGTCGGGCCCCGCGGGGAGGTGAGCCGGTGCCGGAGGGTGCGGGGGAGCCGGGGGTAGGCGGAGGGCCGGGCTGGGGGTGGAGGGGATGAAGGGATGGATGGAGGGATGGGAGGATGGAGGGAGGGATGGATGCGGGGATGAGAGGGAGGGCAGCGGCAGTGGTGGGGGGGGGCACCGGGCGGGCTGCGGGGCTGGGCGCTGGGGCGGGGGGTCCCCGGCCCCCCGGCGGGGCGGTGCCGCTTCCCGTAACCCCACCGCTCGCTCCCAGCCCTATAAAAGCCCCGCCGAGCCCCGCGGCCGCTCCCGCCGCCTCCCTCCGAGGCGCCGAGCCCCGCGGGGAGGCACCGCCGGGGCGCAACAGGCCCCCCCCGGGCCGGGCACGCGTGAACGGGGACCCCCGGGGAGGGAGAGCGGGAGGGGAGGCGGACAGGGAGCATCCATCCCCCCTTCTCTCCGCCGGCAACCGGGGAAGAGCCCCCCGGCCGCCGCCTCCTCGCCGAACCCGGCCCGGGGGGGGCGGAGGGAGCGCGGAGCCGCCGGAGCGGGAGGGGCGGGCGGCGGGGCCCCCCCCGCGCCTGGCGCTGCAGGTACCGGCAGGGAGGGGGGGACACAGCGCCCAGCCGGGCTCAGCATCCCCCCATCCCTTCCCCAGCGTCCTCCCGGCCGGGCCCGCAGCCCCCACCCCCCCCTGCCGCACCCCCCCCGCCCGCTCCTGGCCCCTCCATCCCGCACTTGTTGCTGCCCGGCAGGGCTGGGCTGGCTCCCGGTTTAGGGCGGTTTTATTTGGGGGGGGTGGCTTTGGAGGGGGTGGAGGTTGCAGCCTCCCCTGCTGTCCCCCAGCAGCCAGCGGTGTCCGGCGCGGCTCCAGCTTGCTCCCCCCGAGGCCAGAGCCAAGCCTGAGCCCCCCCTTTTCCCCTCCCCAGTCCCATCTCTGTCCTCCTCTCCCGTCTTCGCCGAACCCCAGCTCCTCGCCCGGAGGAAGGGTGCACGCTGTGGGCATCTCCCATCCACCGAAATCTATGATCAGCTCGGTGTGTGTCTCCTCCTACCGTGGACGCAAGTCTGGGAACAAACCACCCTCCAAAACATGCCTGAAGGAAGAGATGGGCAAAGGGGAAGAGTCGGACAAGATCACCATCAATGTAGGTGGCACCCGGCATGAGACCTACAAAAGCACCCTGCGGACTCTGCCGGGCACCCGCCTGGCCTGGCTGGCCGACCCCGATGCCCAGAGCAACTTTGACTTTGATGGCAAAAGCAACGAGTTCTTCTTCGACCGCCACCCCGGGATCTTCTCCTACGTGCTCAACTACTACCGCACCGGGAAGCTGCACTGCCCCGCGGACATCTGCGGGCCCCTCTTCGAGGAGGAGCTCACCTACTGGGGCATCGACGAGACCGACGTGGAGCCCTGCTGCTGGATGACCTACCGGCAGCACCGCGACGCCGAGGAGGCCCTGGACATCTTCGAGAGTCCCGAGCCTGGTGGAGGGGCTGCTGGAGAGGAGCCTGAAGAGGAAGGGGGTAGGGAGATGGCCCTTCAGCGCCTGGGCATGGATGACAGGCCCCCAGGGGCGGCGGGGGCTGCTGGAGGAGGTGGCTGCTGCCGGAACTGGCAGCCCAAGATGTGGGCGCTCTTTGAGGATCCCTACTCGTCCAAGGCGGCGAGGGTAAGCTTCCGAAACGCGCCGGTGGGGAGGAGGGATGGGGCCGTGCCGGGGTTGTGGCTTCACCTCCCCATCCCCGAGGGCAAGGCTGACTTTCCTGGTGGGTTACATGAGGCCCCCCCATAACTGTCCCCCTCCTACTGTGGGGCACGTGAGCCATGTCCCATCCTGTAGGACACATCTTCCATTGTCTCCCAATCCCCTCCCAACACAGCACATCTGGGAGAGCTGGGCTGAAACTGCGGGCAAGCACAATCCCTGCACCCTCGAGTGCTCCCCGGGCACCTCCTGGGCACACGGAGATGAGGGATTGTCCTTGGCAGGGCCGACTCTGGCAGAGTTTCAGGATGCTCTAGGATAGGATGTTTGGGTTCCTCTTGCTGGGCTGCACGATGCCAAAACCCGCATTTACCAGCCCAGGTGTGGAGCGGAGATCAGGGCTGCGAGTCGGGTCCTGCAGTGAACGGGATCCTCATGGTTGTCCCCGAGCAGCTCACGCTCCTCATGTGTAGGAACTGCAGCCCCAAAGGACACCCCGTGCCCGCTGTCCCCACCGGGGCCACCCCCGCCGCCCACGGAGCCAGCACGCCCAGCACGGCCCCGGTACCGTGTGTGTGCACGCGTGAGCTCATCCCCACCCCACAGACCCCACCACCCTCCCTGGGCACGCAGGCAGTCCCTACCCACGGGCACCGATGTGCCCGGGACGTGTCCCCCTAAACCAGCTCTGCCCACCGACCCCCGGTGCCCACCCGTGCCCACCCAGCCCGCCCAGCGTGTAAATCTGCTGCACACACACTGGCAGGCAGCTGGGATCGAGAGGAATTCTGGATGCATTTAGAGGTGTAAAAAAGCCCCATCGATGGTAAGAAATTCTGCAGGCATTTCACACCCACGAGCAGCACGCGGGGCAGGGGTCAGTTTGGCAAGGAGGTGTTTTTGCAGCAAATGTTAGAACAACACACACACGCAGAGAATGCTCGGGCAGCAAAAGCTAAACCCATTTTAAACGGGTACCCCCTCCTTTGCCCATCTCTGAGTGCTCTTCACCTTGGAGAGATGCTCTGAATGGTGTAAAGCTCCAAATAAAAAATTAAACAAAATTAAAAATAAACCCGAGCACAATAATTCAACTCTTTTTTTTCCCCCTGGTGTCATTTGGTTCTGCTTTTCCTGTGTGCTGAGCTGCTCCTGGCAGGCTTTAGCAAGAGGAATGGATTGGAGGGAGCAGAGATGGTTGTGATTGAGGCCCAGCTGGGACTGGAGTGGGACCAGTTTGTACTGGGATCTCCCTGTTTCCTTCTCACTGCTCTAGATAAATGTTCAGCTCAGCAGTGCCATGGGAACGATCAACTTCCAGAGGCAACAGGAAAAAATACCGGTATAGTTTTGCCATAGCTTAGGAGAACTGCTCTGGTAAGAGGGGAAACTGAGGCACAGAGCAATGCAACCATCCCAGTGAGGGCACCCAGATCCTGGCTGGAGTCCCCATGCAGCACTGGGGTGCTGCAGGATTCATGAGCATCTCATGTGCATCTCTGCAGGATTCATGAGCATCTCTGTGGGTACAACATCCCCAGGTGCTGCCCTGGCTTTTGTGGTGGGTGAGGTTTGCAGTGGTTGGGGCTTCTTCAATACCCCATTTTGGGGTCTCCCCCTTTCTTGCCAGAGCAAAAGGGTGCTGCTGGCTCTGGAATGTGCTGGAGCAGCTGAACAGCATGTTGCCAAACCTTGGGAAGCAGCAGTCCCAGGCTGTCCATGTAAAATCTCTCCCTCTCTGTGTGGCAGCCGTGACTAAGAGTCTCAAGAGCTGAATTTCTCCGGTCCTTGCTCCTCCTCTCCATGGAGCAGCCCCTCGGGCCCTGACTCAGTTGGTTCCTTGTTATTTCCATCTTTCCTTCCTTCCAGCACTTCTCCTCCTGAGCTGGCACCTGTGTGAGAGCGTGCTGAGAAATCTCTCCCATGTTTCAGCCTTGATGCACCATTGATGGCCATGGGGTCCCTGGCTCCTCAATCCAGTCCACCCAGAGAATATTTGGTCCCTGGCTCCTCAGTCCAGTCCACTCAAGGAATATTTGGTCCCTGGTTCCTCAGTCCAGTTCCATCCAGGGAATATTTGGTCCCTGGAGCAACTGCTGTCCCAGCTGGAGCTTAACACTTTTCCTCCCCATGGGAAACTGCCCTGGCTGGGATTTTACCTCTACGTCCAAACTCTTCTTCCATGCAGCTCCTCATTATTTTTTCCCTTTGCAGCCCAACTTGGAGAGTCCTGATGTCACTTTCATGGGGACTTTCAGGCTAGTGACCCTTTGTAGGGTCATGGAATTTTTGGGAGCACCTATCTCAAGCTGTTGAGTGCAGGTCAAGATTGTGTAGAACATCAACAGGTTCTGGAGGACTTGTTTGGTGGGAGTTCTGGTGTGTATTGGTTGTACTGGGTTTATACATAGATTTGATTTTATTTTAAAGATATTTTTGGAAAGGAACATGAGTTTGGAGCAGAGACTGAAGCTGAGGTGAGACATCTTGGGTCAGTCACAGAACTGGAGCAGCACTCTGGGGGGACACGATGCTTGGCACTGGTTATGAACCCAACTCTTCTATTTTTAAAGGCTGATTTTGCTCCCTGGGCTAAATCAGGTCTCACCTCACACCCAGCAGCAGGGCTGCTTCATTACTCAAGTGTTTGCATGGTCCCACTCCCTTCATGGGTGATTTTTTTCTTTCTGCTTTGCTTTAAGTCTAAATTTTTACTCTTCAGGTTTTCCCAAGATTCCCCATCCAGGGAAGCTCAGGAACGTGACTCAGCCCTCAGCTGAAAAGAGGATTATTTTGGCTGTGCCACCCCTGTGTAGAGACATTTGTCTGGTTAAGCTGGCCATGCTTTAAGATCCCAATTTTGTTGGATTTGTTTCCCAAATTGCACACGACTGATGAGCCTTCAGAGCCGAATCCCCATGTGTGGTCCAAAGGGTTTGATTGAGGGTCAGGAGCCTCTCATGGCATCCCCAAGCAGGAGTCTCTCACCGGGCAGGACAATCATCTTCCAGAGGTTTCTCCATCATTTAATGCCCGATTTAAACTTCACACCAAACTCTTGCAAGGCTGTTGCTCTCTGGGGTGAGCCCACAGGGGCCTGCCCTGGGGGACACCCCTCGAGGATGCTCCTGGCAGGCTGGGCTGGTCCAGGGCCGGGTGTTTCTCCAGCGTGACTCAGGCTGTCTCTGCTGCTGATTCACTCCAGCCAAGGATCCTGGGCTGTTGCCTGGAGCAGCTCATGGTGCAGCTCTGCCAGGCACAGCTGCTTGGGTGGCTTTGACAGCAAAAGGTGCAGGTGCAGCAGAGGGGCTGCAGCAGGACCTGCTCCTGGGAAGCTGAAAGCACCTGGGTTTTGTGCTGGAGGAAGGTAGAACAAGAGTTTTTCTGTTCTGAAGCTTAATTTTTTTTTTTTTTGGAGGGGGGGTGGTGGCTCTTGGAAGCAGATGCTCCAGGTAATGGGCTGGTCATGAGTGAGGGAGCTGAGCAGGATTGAGGGGAGCACAACAAGGTGCTCTTTGTGACACAGCTGTGACTTCCAGTGCATGCTGCCAGCCCCTCCTCACTCACACCCGAGGTGGGGAGAAGGGAGGAGGTGACATGGAGAGGACAGCAGTCTCCCTGCTTGGGCAGAGCAGAGAAATGGGGACATCTGGGTGTCACCAGGTCCAGGCAACAGCAGGACGCTGAGCTCCTCTCCTCATCCTGCCCTCCCACTCCTGGACCTTCTGTGGGCACTGCCCCTCAGGAGGGGTGAAAGGATGGCTCTGGCACATCCAGACCCCAAAGCTCACTGCTGTGAACAGTGTGAGCCTGGCATCTGGAGGGGGTTGTGATGAAGGTGGGGGAAATGTCAAATGTCAAGATTCCCTTTTCATGTCTGTTCCCATTGGAAGGCTGCTCCAGTCCCAGACTTTCCCAGACTGTCTCAGTTTCCCTTCATCCCCACCAGTGCCATTCCTGGCACAGCTGGAGCCCAGCACTCCTTCTCCTTTAGCACTTGGAGAAAGGTCCTGGACTGATGGCTCCAGGCACTGAGGTTTGCAGTCAGCTCATGGGAGAGGTCCAGGGATCCCTCCTCATTCTCCACCCTTGGTCTTGGGGCAGTGGGTGGCAGCATCTGGAGCGTTTCGACTCCTCCAGACAGAAGAGGTTGCCCCACACCAGCTCAGAGCCCGTGTGATTTTGACTTTGGCAGGTGGTTGCTTTCGCCTCGCTTTTCTTCATCCTGGTCTCCATCACAACCTTCTGCCTGGAGACTCACGAGGCCTTCAACATCGACGTCAACGTCACCGAGACCCTGGTGGTGGGCAACACCACGACAGTGCTGCTGACACACAAAGTGGAGACAGAGCCCATCCTCACCTACATCGAAGGGGTCTGCGTGCTGTGGTTCACCCTCGAGTTCCTGGTCCGCATCATCTGCTGCCCGGACAAGCTTCTCTTCATTAAAAACCTGCTCAACATCATTGACTTCGTGGCCATCTTGCCCTTCTACCTGGAGGTGGGTCTCAGTGGCCTGTCCTCCAAAGCCGCCCGGGACGTGCTGGGTTTCCTGCGGGTGGTGCGCTTCGTCCGCATCCTCCGCATCTTCAAGCTGACGCGGCACTTTGTGGGTCTCCGTGTGCTGGGCCACACGCTGCGGGCCAGCACCAACGAATTCCTGCTCCTCATCATCTTCCTCGCCTTGGGGGTCTTGATTTTCGCCACCATGATCTACTACGCCGAGCGCATCGGAGCCAAGACGTCCGACCCCACCGGCAGCGACCACACTCACTTTAAGAACATCCCCATCGGGTTCTGGTGGGCCGTGGTCACCATGACGACCCTGGGTTACGGTGACATGTACCCCAAGACGTGGTCAGGGATGGTGGTGGGGGCTCTGTGCGCCCTGGCCGGGGTGCTGACCATCGCCATGCCCGTGCCCGTCATCGTCAATAACTTTGGGATGTACTATTCATTGGCCATGGCCAAGCAGAAGCTGCCAAAGAAGAAGAAAAAGCATATACCCCGTCCGGCGCCGCTGGACTCCCCCAGCTACGGCAAATCCGAGGAAAACTCCCCCCGGAACAGCACCCAGAGCGACACCTGCCCTTTGGCAGTGGAGGAGGGGGCGACTGAGAGGAAACGGTCAGGTGAGAGCCCAGAGGTGGGGCCGAGGGAGGGGGATGTGGTTACAGCGCTAGAGAGAGAGAGACAGCAAGAACAGCAGCACACATGGACCTGTTTAGGAAAAAAAGTCACCTTTATTGAATGGACAGCTCGTATTTAAAGCATATCAGGCAGAGCTAAGACAGGACAGGAGCTCATTGGGTAATTGGGAAAAACATCCATGAGACCGTACCTCAGGATGTGTCCCATGGGAAAAACACCTTTATTATGAATTCCATTCTGTTTTGACCATATTATCATCCTGGGAGAATTCCTCCCTAACTGAAGCTACAATCAGCTTATCAGTCTGGGAATGGACCTGAGAGGCAGGAGAAGTCCAGACCTGAGAAAAAATTCTCAAGCTGTGATTTCCTAGTTCTCTAAATGTGTGTGTCCACAGGGGGAGACCTCTGAGAGCCCCCAGGGCAATGAGTTTGGTGCCCTGTGTCCCCAAGTCCCTTGGGATGGTGCAGGATGTGGCTCCCAGCTCTGGGTGGGTGAGACCTTGGTGTGGAAAGGGCTGAGCCCCTCAGGTGTGCTGGGGGCTGTGCTGGTGCACCAGGGCACTGCTCATCAAATCCCCCATCCAGGCAGGAGGGAAAGGCCATATCCTGCTTTCCCAAAGGCCATATCCTGCTTTCCCAAAGGCCATATCCTCCCCTCCTAATGGCACAGATCGAACCACCATGGAGGGTTTCAAGGTGTCCCTGTCTAACCCACCTCCCCTCACAGTGACAGAGGTAAGGCTGCCATGTTAGCCTGATCATTCCCTTGGGACAGATTTTTCCTTTGCTTCCTCCCACCATAAATCAGGGTAACCTTCACCAAAACTGATAAATCCACGGACATTCCCCAGGGCTTGACCCCACCTCCTCATTCATCTGCTGGTGGACAGAATCCCTGCCCTGCTGCACCAAATCCTGAGCAAAACCAGCCCCTGGATATTTCATTTGTTAATCTCACACACGCTGAGCTGAAGTTTGGGGTTTGGCCAGTGTTTCCTTTGGGTCAGGAGAAGGCACAGCCCCAGCTGTGGGAGATAACCCTTGGGCTAACTCTGGGGGTCCGTGTGAGCCCTGCCCCACTGTCAGTGCTGGCCATGGTGACTGTTCTGCCCCTTTTCTCTTGGTTTGCTGCCAGTGGCACCCCCAGGGTGTCTGGAACAGGAGGCGCCATGGTGGGGCTGTGTCCTGCACCAACACTGAGGTCAGCCCTGGATAGCTGCACATCTGGCCACATGTGTTTAACCCAGGGCCTTCTCCTGCCAGGGAAACAGGGAGCTCTGGGTGCCCAAAGAGCTCTTTTCCTTTATAAATCTCCTTTTCCCACATGCCTGCGAATGCCATCTGCCCCAGGAGCCCTGGTAGCAGGGAGCAGTTCGAGCCAGGAGCTCAGGCCAGGCCCTCACGTGGCAGAGCATCCTCTCAGCCAACGAACCAGGGAGCCAGGGGACATAAATTAGCACTTCCCACTACCCCGAGCAGCCCGTTCCTCAGCAGTGTGAATTTTGGAGAGCTAATTCCCTCCAATTAGGTGGGTGGATCTCAAAAACCTGGGGTGTTTCATCCCCAGCTTTGGTTTCATGCAGGTTTTATAACCCTCGGCAGCACTGGATGTGCTTGGAATTATCTCTGTCTTGGTCCTGCTCCCCTGGCTGCTCTAAGTGAGCGTGTCCAGGTTGGATCAGCACCTGAACCGGTGGCTGTTGCTCTGGGCCATCTGCAACCTGCTCTTCTGCTTCCTTGCACAATCTGATCAAGCCCTTCTGGCCGCCCCTGAGCACTTTGTGCCGTGGGTTTGTCAGCCCCTGATGGGTCTGTGGCACCTCCTTGCAGACTCCAAGCAGAACGGAGAGGCCAACGTGGTGCTGTCGGACGAGGAGCAGCCGCTGTCGCCGGCGGGCGAGGAGAAGCGGCCGATGCGGCGCTCCAGCACCCGCGACAAGAACAAGAAATCCTCCACGTGCTTCCTGCTGGCCACGGGGGACTTCTCCTGTGCAGCAGATGGAGGCATCCAGAAAGGTACGGCTGCAGGTGTGAGCAGCACCTGGGCAGGGAGGGAGAGGTGGAGCCTGAGGTTTGTTGGGCCGATCCAACACCGGTTCATCTCCATGTGCCTGCCTGGCTGTTCTCTGCTCCCCAAATCCACGTTTTCCTGCCTCTCCATCTGCTTCACCTCTGTCCAACACATCTCTCCGTGCTGGCTCCACGTTTTGTTTTCTCCTCCCCACTCGGCCCCGTTTGGGGTCTGTGACCCCGTGCTGGCTGCGCTGCCCTCCCTGAGGACAGAATGCTCCAACCTCTGCCCCGCCAGCTCCTTTCCCTGGGGTTCAACCACTCATCTCTGGCTGGTGTGAGTGGGACATCCCTGGGGACGTGGTGAGGTTGTGACTGAAGGTGACCAAAAGGTTTTCAGCAGGGAAAAAAAAAGTCCAGAGGCTTTTCCCTTCCCCTCCCCTCCGGTGGCTTTCAGTGGGTTGGAGCGTGGGGAGCTGTGATGTGTCAGGTGCTGCCTTGCCAGCAGCTCCGGGCTGCCAGAAAGGCTCCTCTGGCTTTGGAACGGGAGCTGTGCTAAGTGTTGAGGTTCTCCATGGGAAACTGAGGGGGAGATGAGTCAGGAAAACACACAATCTTCTTCCCATGACAAAACAAAATCTTCTTCAACCTGGACCCAGACTTCTCTGCTCCTCTGCATTCTCCCAGCACTCCAGCCCCAGAGAGGGTAAATCCAGCTCCCCAAAATCCAGCTGCACCCTCCATTGCTGGGATAACTCTCAGGGCACTGCTCAGTTTTCCAGTTGTGCAGTGTTTTGTGTGTCCAGGTGGCGTGGGATGCTGAAGCTGCAGAGCTGACCTACTTCTACCTCCCTGGTACCAAGTGATGCCCGTGGCTCCCAGGGAGCTCCCTGGGAGCTGGGACCAGGCAGGAGAAGGGAGGATGTGCTGCTCTCTGAGCTGTTCCCCAAAACCTGTTGGTGCTCTGGAGAGCCTCAAGGGTTTGTTCCTTTGGGAATTGCTTGGGTTGGCACAGACAGGATGGACACAGGGAGGTGTTTGGGGCAATCACTTTTATCAGTAGTAGAAGTGAACTGGTTGTTTCCTCCTGGGAAATCAAGGATTCCCTTTGGCATTGCTGCTCAACCTCAGAAAGGGGACAAAGAGGAAAAGCTTTGCTCATCCTTGGGGTTCCATCAGATATCTGTTTGGAATGCCTGATGTTTTTTCCCTGGAAGTGCTTTTTCCTGTGAAGCTGGTCTCTTAATGCCTCTGGAGAGGGCAGAGAGGTTTAGTCCCACTCCAGACTGGAATGCTGAACTGGAAGGGATGGAGGAGAGGGATGAAAGCCAATGCTGATCTTCCTCCTTAGAAAATGCTGAAGTCAGGCTTCAATTGAAGCATTTCATTGTGGTTCCACTGAAGCCAGGAGAAGTGGAGCAGCTCTAAGAGTTGAAGATCCAGAGCTGCTTTCACTCACTCCCAAATCCCATCACTGGATTGCAGGAGACCAGGAGATTTCTGTCCTTATGTGGTGGCAGCAGCAGCTCTTTGAAAGTGCACTGTGGTGATTGCCCTTGGAGCGTTCTGGTGTTTTTCCTGCTAATTTCAGAGTGCCTTTTGCACTTTAAACCAGAAGGTGTGCACGGGTCACTCATCCCCATGCTGCTGGAATGATGTTGCACCTGGAGGAAGCCGGATCTGGTGTCCAGAGGGGCTCCAGGGATGCTCCAGTTGCTTTTGGGAAGAGGGAACATCAGTACCCCTGTTCTGTTGGGCTGTGGGACAGATGGGTGGGAGGCTGGCCTGGGAGGTCAGGGCTGGCCTAGTGAAATGTTCCAGTATGGTCAAGGGTGACCAGAGATGACCAGAGGTGACCAAGGTGACCATGGGGCAAAGAAGCCTCCAGCCAAAATCCACTGGGAGCTGCAGAGGCACCTCCTCCCCTGGGCTTGATTTATCTCCTGCTGAGGCTGTTTGTTCTGGTACTGGGATGTTGGCAGCTCTGCAAATTGAGATGAGCTTGGTTCTGAGCCCGACTCTCTGATGGCCATCTGTCAGATCCTGGGACAGGTACTGGTGTCTGTACAAGCTGTGGAAATCAGGAGAGGGAGCTGGTTTGGGAATAAGCTGCAGATCTCGGCATCCACTGTGGTTTAACCCCGACTCCAGCAGTTGGTCTTGTTGGGGCAGCTCAGAGACAAGAGCTGCTCCTGCCCTTGGACCTGAGCCTGGAGCAGATTGAGCTGGATTGCTGTAGATTCCTCTGTGGAATGTGTTTCTGTGGCTGCCTCCAGTGGTATTGCTTTGTTCCCTGCCTGCCAGGGATGGCTTCAGACCCTTTATCTCCCCTCAGCACTGGGGTCCTGCTCAGCAGCTCCCAAAAACGTGTCCTGCTGCATGCAGGCACCTTGGCATGGGGCTGCCTTGGCACTAAGTCCTCTGCTTGGAGGATGGAGTCCAGCAGTGAGACTGGTTAGGATGGAACCATGGAATCACTTGGGTTGGAAGAGAGCTCAACCAGCCCAACCTTCCCCCAGCACTCGGGCAGCAACCCATGTCCCCAAATGCCACATCTGTGTGTCCCTTAAAAACCTCCACCTCCTTTATCAGCACATTAGCAGGGCACAGCAGCAATTCTTGGCTCCGTGGAGCATCATGCAGCCGATTTTCACTCTGTTCCTTGGTGTCAGTGCAGGGCCATGACTCTGACCTGGCCCGAGCACGAGGGATGGGATCAAGCTGGGAATGCTCACAGGAGCATCCCCTGCAGTTGCCTGGCTGGGGGGACTGAGGACCAGCCCACACTTGCGTGGGGACCTGCAAATTTATTTATTTCCCCTGTGACCAACAACAGGACTTTCCCGGGCTTTGCTGCCTCCCTGTTTTACCCCATCCCATCTTCCCCCAGCTGCCCCCGTGCCTGTGTGAGCACTCAGAGCCGAGCTGGCAGTGCCAAGGTCCAGGAGGAGCCCCTGGGGGCACACAACGCTCTTTTCTTGGCAGCAAGCCCGTTCCTAAAGCAATCCCAGTGACTCTGGGTAGCCCAGGGCGAGTTACTGGGACACCAGCTTTGATTATCCGCTGTGGCAATTAGCAGAGCACAATCCCTTGTGCGTTGTGGCTTCACTCTGTGGTGGCACCTGGCCCTGGGCGTGGGTGGCCTTGAGGGACCGAGCCTTGAGCTCCTTCCCAGGTGCTCCTGCAAGCGTGGCTTGGGATAAATGGATGGAGAGAATGAAGAGCTGGGCTTGGGGCAGGTTTGTTCCGGCTTCCCATTGCAGAGGGTCCCTGGGGGAATTAAACACCTTTATGAAGTTCTGTCCCAAAATGTGATGCTTGAGACTAAATGAGAGTGAGCAGTGTGATTTTGACAGTTTCTGTGCCTGTTTGCACCTTTTTCTATTCAGAGCTGGGAGCCAGAGGCAGAGATCAGCCCCATAAACCCCATCAGCTCCCGGCCATCCCCAGCCCCATCACCCTCCTGCGAACTGCTGCTGTTTGGGTGCTGCATCCAGGGCTGGCCCAGGCTCTCAGGGAGCGCTGGGATCTCAGCGCGGCTGCTGCCCACGCACGGCTCCGGGCGGCAGGAAACGCGGGAGCTGCTCACAGAGCCCCAGCACAGCCGGGGAAAGCAGAAGGGGAAGGAAGGATGAGCCCGGCGCAGGTTTTGGGGAGTGCTGTGGGGAGCAGGGTGGTCTCTGCATCAGCTGCTGTGGGTGGGGAACTCCCAGCTCGGCTCCCCCAGCTCAGGGCTGTGCTCACTTCCCTCCTCACTCGCTGTGTGGATCCCTGCCAAGGAGTAAATAAGGAAATTGCTCTTCTCCTCAGGCCTGCTTCTGTTCCACTGCAGGGAGGGGAAAGCTTTGCTGGAGTCAGCAACAGGTTTGGGCAGGTGTCCCTGTGTCCCCTGGACCTGTGTCTGCCCCACAGCTGGAGGAGCTGTGTGTCCTCGAGGGGCTGAGAGCTGGGGAGGTGTCGGATTTTGCCCTTTTCTGACCCAGAGATGGGGAAATTGAGAGGTATCTTAAAAAACTTTTATTCCATTTTTAGGAGTTGAAGAATCCTCGCTGGCTACTGGGGCTGGGAAAAAAAATGTCAAAACCCCCAGATTTGCAGAGGTAGTGCTCTGGAACCTTTTCCAGGGGATGTTCCTGTCTCAGCATCCCCCCTGGTGATGCTGTGACTGCTCTGGTGTGAGCCTTGATCCCTGATCCAAGCCCAAACCAGCAGCAGCAAAACAGAACCCAGAGATGTGGCAGGAACTCCTGGGGACACAGGGAGGGGTTCCCAGCCTGGCACTGCCATAGGGACCATCCATCACTTTGTTTTTCTGCTGTCAGGAGCTGCTGCTCTCCTCTCTCCCCCCCACACGCTGCTTCCATGGTCG
Organism: Acridotheres tristis; assembly: GCA_037013685.1. Classification (NCBI taxonomy): domain Eukaryota; kingdom Metazoa; phylum Chordata; class Aves; order Passeriformes; family Sturnidae; genus Acridotheres; species Acridotheres tristis. Next base: position 4,954,500 of record CM072913.1, on the reverse strand, counting down.
TGCTTTCCCTGGAACTCGCTGGTGCCTTGGGAAGGCTCAGGCTTGGCTGGGTTTGCTCACCCGGGTGCTCTCAGGGAAGATCCAGGCGCTGGGACATTGGGCTCATCACAGCTGGGAGCATCATTAATTTTCCATATTTTGGCAGCAGATCCAGGGAACAGACTCATCCTTAGCAGTGGTGCTTTGTGGACCTAAAAATCCAATTCTCAGTGCAAAGACTTTGTGTCTTTCCAGCAAGAAAAGTGGCTTTCCACCTGCGAGAACATTTCCTCTGGCTGTTGCTTTTTCAATAAATGCTGGAGAAATTCCTGGCTCTTTGGAGGAGTGTGAAGGGTCCCCATGCTTAAAGAAATAGGAATATTTGTTCTTTAATGCAATTTCTTGTAGAAAATAATGAGCAAGTCTACCTGCTCCTTTCCACATAGAAAGGTGTCAGCAGCAGCTTGCTGCTACAGGGGTGTAAAAACCAGAGCTGGGGGAATCACTCCTTCCAAATCCCATATTTGTTTGAGTTCTGCTGCTTTTCCCCGTCTGCTTCAGCCCACAAAATCCCCAGACTCATTCCTCATTCAGAGCAATTTGGGAAACAAAACCCAACGCTCTAGCAGAGCAATTTGGTCTCGTCATTGATGACTCTCGAGTCCTGGATTTGGCCGGCGCCGCTCGATGCAGGGGAAGCTCTGCAGGATCCAGGGGAGCCTGGCCGCGCTCAGAAATCCCTTCCTGAATTTTTGTAGGGGTTTGCTGGGGGTGTGCGGTGCTCTCAGCTTGCCGAGCCCAGGCCAGGAGGCTGCTGGGCTCTAACCTGTCTGTTTTCTTCACCGAGGCTACGGAAAATCGCGGAGCCTGAGCAGCATAGACGGTGCGGCAGGACCCGCGCTGGGGCTGGCTCCGCTGGCGTCCCGCTGCAGCTCCCCCTGCTCCCCCGTCCCCGCCATCCTCTAAAAGGACCTCGCTGTGCCCCGTGTGTCCCTCCGGCTGTCCCCACCACGCTGCATCTCCAGTGCCCAGAGCTGGGACGTCTCTATCCCCCAGGAGCTGGTTCTGATCCCCCCCAGGAGCTGGTTCTGATCCCCCCCAGGAGCTGGTTCTGATCCCCCCCAGGAGCTGGTTCTGATCCCCCCCCCAGGAGCTGGTTCTGATCCCCCCCAGGAGCTGGTTCTGATCCCCCCCAGGAGCTGGTTCTGACCCTCCCCAGGAGCTGGTTCTGATCCCCCCCCAGGAGCTGGTTCTGACCCTCCCCTGGAGCTGGTTCTGATCCTCTCCAGGAGCTGGTTCTGACCCTCCCCAGGAGCTGGTTCTGATCCCCCCCAGGAGCTGGTTCTGATCCTCCCCAGGAGCTGGTTCTGACCCTCCCCAGGAGCTGGTTCTGACCCTCCCCAGGAGCTGGTTCTGATCCTCTCCAGGAGCTGGTTCTGACCCTCCCCAGGAGCTGGTTCTGACCCTCCCCTGGAGCTGATTCTGCTGGTTCTGACTCTCCCCAGCTGCCCCTGCCCTGGCTGCAGGACCTGTAACATCTCCACTGACCTTGTCTGATGTCCATGTGTATGGACAGTCCCTGCAATAGGTGTTGGGGTACTTTTCCCCTCCTTGAAACATTATTCATCCTAAATAAACCCTGCAATTCCCTCTGGTGTCGAGCCCTGCCTCCCGTGGGCCATTTGTGTTGGGCTAAAGGGTGGTGGAAATGCAAGAAGGACAAGTTGACTCATAAAATTATATCTCATTGTGCTGCAAATGGCTGAATTCATATATTTTTAGGTTTTATTTTGTTTGGTTTGGGGTTTTTTTTAAACCAGCCCCAAGTTTCTGGAGGCAACAGATGAATAAACCTCTATTCCCTGCCCAGCAGTGGTTCCCCTCTTTTTTTGTGCCTTTTTCTGCCTAAATCCTACTTGTTTTTTTCCCAGATTATGTCTACTTCTCCTTCCAACCTCAGGGATGGGCCTGAGGACCTTGGAAACAAACCTTGAGATCCCATGGAGGCTGGAGGGCCCTGGGAGAGGGTGCAGGGAGCACACAGAACTGGGATAATATGTGTGGATACTCCCAGGGAGAGCTGGGAAGTGGTGGGAGCAGGAATAAAGGTCCTTGGGAAAGCTGCTGCTGGTGTTGAAGAGAGAGATTTGAGGCCAAATGATGCTGAAATAGATGAGGGATGAATCCTTGCTCGGGATGGATGTGAGGCAGTGGGGCAGAACATTCCCATGGGATGGGAGCTGGGTTTGAACCTGGCTCTCCCCATCCCTGGGAGGATGAGGCTGGACAGTCAAACTCCCTGGTTTTTGCTCACGTGTGTTGGTTTTGGGGATGATTTTGGATGATCTCAGGTGTCTTCCTGAACTGGAACAAACCCTTCAGTCCCTGACCTCTGGCTCATTTCAGTTCTGTCCAGCTCAGCCTCCCTGGAGCTGTTTGGATCTTGGCTGGCTGCAAGGGGTGTCCAGCCCTGGTCTTGGATCCCCCTCGGTGCTCTCTTGGCCTCTCTCCTAACTCTGAGCAAGTCAGGGCTGGAGCCCGGGGACTTTTCTGGGCAGGAGAGCTTAGATGTGGGTGTGCTTAAAAAGCAAAGAGCCCCAAGATCTTTCCTGGGGTCAGACCCGTCCCCTCCATCATGGCCAAACTGGAGCAGGGAATGCTCAGGGAATGGTGAAGTGAGGATTCCTGTGGGGCAAGGCTGGGCACAGGCTGGACTCGGTGATCTTGGACGTCTTTTCCAACTTTAATGATTCTGTGATTCCATGGTCCCTGCACTTGAAAGAAGGATTTTGGCAGATCCCACAGCCAAGACCCTCGTACTCCATCCCAGGTTTCCTGTGCCTCAGTTTCCCTTGGTGTGGAGAAGGAGCAGCCAGGAGAAGCAGTCAGCACATGTCCAATCCTTCCTTCCTTCCTTCCTTCCTTCCTTCCTTCCTTCCTTCCTTCCTTCCTTCCTTCCTTCCTTCCTTCCTTCCTTCCTTCCTTCCTTCCTTCCTTCCTTCCTTCCTTCCTTCCTTCCTTCCTTCCTTCCTTCCTTCCTTCCTTCCTTCCTTCCTTCCTTCCTTCCTTCCTTCCTTCCTTCCTTCCTTCCTTCCTTCCTTCCTTCCTTCCTCCCTCCCTCCCTCTCTCCCTCCCTCCCCTGTCCCAGCTGTGCAAGAGCCAAAGAGAAGCACAAAAGACATGAAAAACTTTGTGCCTTGGGCTGGATCTTGGGGATGGATGGCAGGAGCTGAGCACTGCATAGACCTGGTGCTGGAGCCAGAATTTTTGTGGATTTGGGGAGAAATTGGGATGAGCTACATCCATCCTCTGCTCAGGATGTGCCACACTGGGCTGTGGTGCTGATCCCTCCCTCCCAGCTGAGTTTGTGTTGGGTGCAGCTGCATCCCTTGGATTTCTGTAGTGGTGCATTCCCACAGCAGATGGACAGGGTCACAGGGCACGTTCATGAATCACCCAAAATTCCATGAACTGGGCAAAGGGGTCGGTACAGCAGCACCACGCAGGTGCTTCTCTGGCTCATCCTCCCCTCTGGAAGCAGGAGGAGCTGGAATATCCCCAGGTCATCCTCCATGACTTCAGTGGTCTTTGGATCATAAATGATTTATCCAGGACACGTGCTGACTTTGGGGATGAGCCAGGTGTGAAACCCTGTCTCTTGCAGAAGAATCAGATCGAGATGCTCAAACTTTGGGGTTTGAGTCTCTTGGAGGTAGAGGATTAAACCCAGAGCAGCCACAGATGCTGGGAGATCCCATCCTTGCCTTTCCCCCCTCAGGCTTCCAGAGCAGCTCATCCCAATGCCACAGTGGTTGCTTGGGGTGGAAAACCTTTGGTGGACCCCAAAATTTTATCCCCACCAGAGCAAGGAGAGTTGGGCATGAGCTGACACGGAGCTGGCAGGATGCAATTTTTAGCTGGGGCGTTATGCAACCCTGGAGAAGGGATGACTAATGTGCAAAAAGCTCCTCTAAAACAACCCAGCCCCGAAAGGGAGATGGAGGGATTTCAGTGGGAGGCACCAAACTGCTGAAAAACCCAACGCATCTTCTCCCTCTTCCTCCTCGCCTTCTTCTGAACAGGATTTGGGGGATGCAGCAGGGAGAAAACAGCTTGTTGTTATTTTTAGGTGGGGTCTGGGTTGGTTTTGGGGGCGAATTAGCATGGGTTAATCCCCGGGTAAGATTAGAAGAGGAGCCGTAGTGGATCAGAGCAGACCTCTAAATATCTCTGGAGCTCAGGTTTTTATCTCAAACAGTGGCCAAAATTGGCTGCCTGGAGAATAGGATAAGAATAGAGCACGAATATTCGATATTTCCCCTGAATATCCTCGCAGGGTTTATCTGGGTTTGGGGATCTGGTAGGAGCTCACGTTCCAGCCCAGGCAAAAGGCACCGAGAGAAAGCCAAGCTGTTGGATTTATTCCTGAGGAACTGAATAAATCCACAGGAGTCCAACTGCCCCTGCCCAAGCCCTAAAATGGCCTTTGAAAAAAAAAAAATAACATCAAGGGGTGTGCAGTGACTGTCAGGGCATGGCAGTGTGGGGATGGATATGGGATGGGATGGGATGGGATGGGATGGGATGGGATGGGATGGGATGGGATGGGATGGGATGGGTGTGCTGGGTGCTGTGGGGTGGGATGGCTGTGCTGGGTTCCCTGGGGATGGGATGGGTGTGCTGGGTGCTGTGGGATGGGATGGGTGTGCTGGGTGCTGTGGGGTGGGATGGGTGTACTGGGTGCTGTGGGGTGGGATGGGATGGGATGGGTGCTGTGGGATGGGATGGGATGGGATGGGATGGGTGCTGTGGGATGGGATGGGATGGGTGTGCTGGGGATCGTTCCTGGCAGGGCTGAGCAGGAACACAGGGATGAGCACTGGGTGTGGTACAGGAATGTGTCCCTCACCTGTGGGATGCTGGGCAGGGTGGAACAGTCCGAGCTTTAGTGCCCCGTGTGTTCCTCCTGTGATGCTCAGCAGTGGGAATGGGACCAGAGGTCCTGGAGTCATGGAATGGTTTGGGTTGGAAGGGCCAAGGGCAGGGACGGCTTCTGCAAGACCAGGGTGTTCCAAGCTTTGTCCAGCCTGGCCTGGAACACTCCAGAGGTCTGGGTGACACAGGGCTGCCCTGGTGGAGTCCTTGCACTCCTCTGCCTGTGTCTGCCCACTTTGGGACATGGATCAGCATTTTGGGACAAGGATTGAACCCCTGTCACCACCCACCCCTGTTCAAGGAGCCAAACCAGAGCATCAGGGGGATTTGGGAGCAGTTCTCTTCTCCAGCATCAGCTCCTTCCTTCTCTTTTCCTCCTGGAAGACTCAGAGTCCAGCACTGCATGGAGGCTGCACCATGATCCCGGGGTTGCTTGCAAAGTATTAATTTTTATTGTTGCAACAACTGCTCTGTTTCTCGGGAGATGCCTGAGAGAGCTGAGAAAATAGAAAGGCCTGTCAGGCAGCCGGGCAGGAGGTGAAGATGTCAAGAGAGTAATTGCTCTACCCAGAAGGAGCCTGTTCCTGGCTTCCCCAGCACTGCCAGGAAAAATCCTCACTGCTTATTTGATGACAATAAAGAAAAACAGAAAATAAATAGCAACCCCATGGCTTGCCCGTGCTGACGAGGAACAGGGGGAGCAGAGGCAGATGCAAAATAGGATCAGTGGAGCTTATAAATAGGAGCCTCCCAGCTCCCAGTCTGTTACTTCCTTACCTCCACCCGGGCAACTGATCCTTAGGTTTTACCCACAGAAAAGGTAAATGGAGGCTCAGAAAGGATTCTGTGAACGTCTGGGAACAGGGTCACACTTCCTCCCGTGTGGGACAGGTGGGGACAGGGAATGTGTCCTGGTGGCTGTGAAAAAGTAATCACAGAGTCAGGGAATGGTTTGGGACCTTAAATTCCATGCCATTCCAGCTCCTGCCATGGGCAGGGACATCTTCCACTGTCCCAGGTTGCTCCAAGCCCTGTCCAGCCTGGCCTTGGACACTTCCAGGGATCCAGGGGCAGCCACAGCTGCTCTGGGCACCCTGTGCCAGGGCCTGCCCACCCTCACAGGGAACAATTCCTTCCCAATATCCCATCCATCCCTGCCCTCTGGCAATGGGAAGCCATTCCCCCTTCTCCCCAGTCCCTCTCCAGCTCTCCTGGAGCCCCTTTAGGCTCTGGAAGGAGCTCTAAGATTTCCCAGAGCTTTATCTTCTCCAGGTGAACACTCCCAGCTCTCCCAGCCTGGCTCTGGATCAGAGGGGCTCCCAGGGCTGAGGCTCTGCAGGTGGGGTCTCACCTGAGCAGGGCAGAATCCCCCCCGTTCCCTGCTGCCCACGGGGGGGTTCTGGCTCCAGTGGCTGGGGAATGTTGAGCTGCTCATCCTCCAACACCCCCAAATTCTCCTCCTCCCAAACACTTGGGACCTACCCAAACATTGTGCAGGCACAGCTGGGTGCTGGCACAGCTGGGTGCTGGCACAGCTGGGTGTGAAGCAGCACTCCAGGGTGTTTGGGGAGGGAGGGACTGGGTGAACCCCCCCATGTGAGGAAATTTGGGGGTGATGGCTCTGGGCACAGCGCTGCAAACCTTGGGGGTATTTGGCGCTGGGTTTTGCCAGGCTGTGCCAAACCTCCTGCCCTTCCCAGGGCAGCACCCTAGGGAGCTTGGTGGCAGATCTGCACCCAAAAATAGGCTTGAGGAAGGGGCTGCACATCACCAAGGGGCCGTGAGGGCAAGGGCAGAACAGAGCTGGTACCAAGACAGGAGAGCTGTTTTCTCATGGTGCCTTTGTCTGGGGGACAAAAAAAATCCAAATCTGGGCTGTTGTTATTTATTTTTAGTCGTGCTCATTTTTCCCCCAGGCTGGGAAGCTGCTTTCCAAGGCAGGTCCCTGGAGGCTGCGGGCAGCAGGTCTCGAGCTAACACACAAAATGGCTTTGAACGGGGAGGAGGAGATGGGAGGTAAAAGCCAAGTCGTGCCCCTGGTAAATCAATCGACCTGATGGGGAATGTTTCCAGCAGGACACGAGCCCTGCCAAGAGCTTTTAGCTGCTTGCAGGAGTGACTGAACCAAGAGCTGGGATATTTTGCAGCAGCTGCTGCATGTGTGGGCACTGCTGGTCCCCAAATTGCTGCAGGGGGATCTTGTTGGGTCCCCAAACCATTTTGTCTTTGGAGGTGGGGAGCTCTCCTGCCAGCTCAGGGACGAGAGCTCCTTTAATCCCCAGGGGTTTTATGGGATGTGAGGTTTGAAAAGCCCCCATGCCTGGGCACTGCTCACCTGAGCTGTGCAGTGATGCTCGATGGAGAACAAGATCTTTATTTTGTGGGAAAGGAGGAGGTTTTGGAGCTGTGTTGGATCTGCAGGGGAGGCAGCTGGGTCAAACCCATGAGCAGGAGCTGGGGGTGAGGTTTAAAGCAAAATTCCTTGGCTTGTGGGGTGGATCAGGCTCTGTCTCCCTGCCTGACAGCCCCTGGCCTGGAAACTGGGCCCTGGCACATGGGGAGGGGCGGTGGGGTGACTCAGAGCTCCAATCAATGATAATTAATTCAATGATAACAAATGAAAGGGAGACAGGGAGAAGAAAACACACCGAGGGATTAATGCACCAGGGACATGTGGCTTGGGAAGTTTTGGGCAAGAGCAGCTTTCTGGGAGGGGAGGGTTGGGAGGGATGTGGTGAGGGTGATGTTTTTGCCCTGCTTTTCATTTATGCCCTCAAAATCACCAATTCCATGCGTGGTTTCTCTTGAAGAATCATTTCCCAAGTCTCCATCTCTGCCACCATTCTGAGGCTTTTTAAAACCATTTTTCCCTGACTTACAGATGGATCATCAGCATTTTATCCCTCTGGAAAAGGCCACTTCACTTTGTGGTTACTCTGTTTTCTGCATCCTGCTAGGCCGGGGTCCCCTGGAATCTCAGTGTCCCTCTCCCTCTCCTATTTCTCCCCACAGAGCTCATGGAATCAAATATCTCATGCCATGTTTCATCTTTATGTCTTTAATTGCAGATTCCTGCCAGGACACCCTCGCTTCCAGTTACCCCCAGGGTGAGGTGGTCACCTTCTCCTGAGCCCCAGCTGGATGCAGGCAGCACCATGGGAGGGACATCTTCCCCAGGGGTGCCTTCCCCAAGGGGCAGGGATGTGTCTCCCCAGGGATGCTTTCCCCGAGGTGGAAGGATGCTCTCCCTGGGGCCAAGGGATGCTCTCCCCAAGGCTGGGACAGGCATTCCCCCAGGGATGCTCTCCCCAAAGCCCAGGGATGTTTTCCCTCAGGCTGGGACATGCATTCCTCTAGGGATCTCTCCCTGGGGCCGAGGGATGCTCTTCCCAAGGGAGATGCTCTCCCTAAGGCTGAGGGACACCCTTCCCAAAGCCCAGGGATGCTCTCCCCAAGGCTGGGCCATGCATTCCCCCAGGGATGCTCTCCCCAAGGCTGGGCCATGCATTCCCCCAGGGATGCTCCCCCCTAAGCCCAGGGATGCTCTCCCCAAGGAGCTTTCTTTCCCCAGAGCTCCAGCTCCATGCCCGGGCTGGGGCTGGCAGCTGGGTCCCCCCGAGAGGTGCCACAGAGCAGCAGGGTCAGGAGGGAGGTCGGGGACAGTCCCACTCCCCTGCCCGGTGCCAGCCCTGCCACGGCCACGCTGCCCCAGCCCCCCTGGGCTGCCCCCTCCCCTTGCCCACGCTTTTGGCTGCACCTCACCCTCCACCTCTGGAGATCCAGCTGCTCACCAGGACATCTCTGCCCGTGCTCTGAGCCCTCCATTGTCACACGGCCACTGGGAGCCCTTCTCCGGGGTGCCAAAGGCTCCACTCCAGGTGCCACCACTGCTCCCTCCCCGGGTGCTGATCCCACGGGCACAGGGGGACGAGTGGGGTGGGTGGGGGCAGGGATGGGGATGGGAAGCAATAGGAGACCGAGGTGTGGGGATCCCGGGGGCCTGGAGGGGGCAGGGTCCTTCCAACGCTGTTCCATATCTCTGTGACCAAGGCAATACTCCCGTCTCCGTCTGTCCTGTTCGCATGCCTGTCCTGTATAGACTTCCAATAAACACATCCATGAGCTGAGTCAGCTCCTGTACCCCTCCTGCCTCCCTGGTCTTTGCCTCTGGCTCTCCGTGTGCCCACACAGTCCTGTCCCAACGCTGGCTGTCCCTGGCAGTAGGAATGGGGATTTTGGCCATGGCATTGCCTCAGTGTTGCCTGGATCACCTCGAGGGATTCTTCCTCCCTCCTCTGCTCTCATGAGATCCCATCTGCAATGCTGCATCCAGCTCTGGTGCCCCCATCATTCAAAGGACACGGAACTGTTGGGGTGAGTCCAGAAGAGACCATGAAGTTGATAAAGGAACTGGAGCATCTCCCCTATAGAGACAGGATAGGATTGTTGGGGCTGCTCAGCCTGGAGAAGGTTGTGTGGAGACCTCAGAGACCTTCCAGGGTCTGGAGAGTCTACAGGGAAGATTGGGGAGGGCAGTTCTTCAGAAACTGGAGTGGGAGGACAAGGGGGAATGGCTTCAAGCCAAAACCAGGAAATTTAAGTTTGATATTGGGAAGAAGTGAGGGTGGGCAGGGCTGGCACAGGGTGTCCAGAGCAGCTGTGGCTGCTCCATCCCTGGAAGTGTCCAAGGCCAGGTTGGACAGGGCTTGGAGCAGCCTGGGACAGTGGAAAGTGTCCCTGCCATGGCAGGGGTGGCACTGGATGGGCTTGAAGGTCCCTTCCCACCCAAACCATTCTGGGATTCTGGGATTCCGTGTTGTGGCTGAGCTCTTTGCTTTCTCACACGGCTTGGAGCAGAGCCCACACTGGAAATCCCAGGGAAGAACCATCCCTGTGACATCCCTGTGACATCCCTGTGACCTCCCTGTCATGGGGGAAAGGCCCCCCAGAGCTGACCCACAGCATTGATGGGTCAGCAGGGCCGTCCTTGGCTCTCAGAGGGAACACCAGGATGGGGTGAACGGGCTGGTCCTGCTGGGCTGTGTGGGCCTGACCTCATTCCTGACTCCACAGTTAATATTTCCATCCTTTTTGGGCTGTACCCCCTCGGCCCAGTGAGAACCACAGAGCCCTGGCACAAGTCTGGGTGCCCCAAATCCCTGCCATGAGCTGGGGGCTGCAGCTGACACCTCTGGAGATCCTGGGGCTCTACCTTTGACAACATGAGCTCTTTTATTTGAGAGCGGTGGTGTAGGAAGACGCTGGGATGGACAAAACCAGCGAGGGAACTGAAAAGCAGCATGAGACTGGAAAGAAAACATTCCCAAATGTGAGTGATTGGTGGCTGGAGGCCAAAGAGCAATTACAGAGAGAAGAGAGAGAAGAGAGAAGAGAGAAGAGAGAAGAGAGAAGAGAGAAGAGAGAAGAGAGAAGAGAGAAGAGAGAAAAGAACCTTAATCCAAGAGTCTTCTGTTCCCTCTGTGGCTGCAGAGTCCTCGGGAGGGCCCCGTGGTGCTGCCAGCTGTGCCAGGCCCTGCTCTGCCAGGCTGTGGGCATGGATCCATCATGGGATCCATCATGGGATCCATGCTGGGTGCTGGGGTTGGCTGATCAGGGAGGGTCGGTCAGGGGGTGCTGAGCCCTGCACCCCACACGGTCCTGCCAGGGACCACGAGTGCCTGGAACTCTCAGCACTCGGAACATCTCAGAACTTGGATCATCTCAGAATTTGGAACATCTCAGAACTTGGAAACATCTCAGCAGAGCTTGGGACCTGCCCAGGGTGCCCCTGGGTGACCTCGAGGGGACAGGAACAGCCCAGCCTGTGGCAGGGGGTGTGGGGACAGGGTGGTCACGCTGTGGGCGGTTGGGACAGAACTGGCTGCAGATGATCCCTAGCAGCAGGGTGAGGTCCCTGCTCCAGCCTGGACAAAGCCTCTTCCCACCTCCATTCCAATTGCAAGCTGTCCCTCTCTGATCCCTGGGCAAACAAATTAGGCAGGAAGAACAAACGGGTGGCTCAGGGATGGAATGTGTGTGCACGGATCCCCACGGGCCCCTCTCCTTCCTCCTCCTGCTTTGGGACAGAGCAAAATCCCTCCACGCCTGAGCCTGGGGCTGCAGGGTGGGAACTGTGTCCCCAGCCTCAATTCGGGGCCAGGGGAATGAGAGGCCAAACGTCTCTGAAGCTGCCGAAGGTGATCCATGAGCCAGGTAAGGTCCTGCAGCCCCTGGGGGTGTGGGGATCCCAACCTCCAGCCAGTGCAGGGCTTGCTGGGCTCCATGGGCTGGGCTACCGGGCAAGGCCGTGGGCAACCTGACTTCCCAACAGAGCATGGAGACACGGGGAATGGAGCTGGGGGAGGCTGAGCCTCACATGCACCAAAACCCTCCTGGGGGAGCACCAGGATCAGGTGTGGAAGAGCCACAGCTCCTGGAGGGAACAGAAATCCCAAAGGAGCAGAAATCCCAAAGGAGCAGAAATCCCAGAGGGGAGCAGGAAGGTCAGTTCATCAATGCCCTCCAGTCCCCAGGAGGATTCCAAACCTTTTCTGGACCCAGGCATGGCCCCTCGCTGGGCAGTGGGATTCCTGGCATTCCCACATCCCCACTGAGCAGATGATCCTCCCCGCTGGGCGGTCCCAGCCCAGCCCGGCTCCGGCAGCCCCAGCCCGGGGCTGGCAGGGATTTTGTCGGTGCCACCGCTTGTTTGGAGCCGCAAGACTTGGATTTCGGAGCTTTTGGCACGATCTGCTCCTGGCCCGTGTTCCTTGGCTCTGCATCCCTCTAGGTGTGAATCCAGCCAAGTGGGAGAAGGGAGACAAGGGATGAGGACAGAGCCTGGCATGCCCTGACACCAGTCCCTTTCCCTTCCCAAATAAAAATCTCCCTTTTCCCCATCATCCCAGAGCATTTTTATTTCCTTTCCTTTATTTTTGAAGCCAAGGAGGCACATGGAGCACCCGGGGACACGCGGCTGAGAGGCAGAAATGCCCAGTGGGAGGGGACAGGGACAATGACAGCATCCCTGGCTCGGGAATGGGATTAACCATCAGGTGCACTTAAAGGAATTTTAATCAACAAAAGATAGGGCTGTCAATAAAAACAAGTGCGAGGCTCCGAGGCACCACGCCAGGGGATGAGAGCAGAGTTTTTAATCTAGAAAAGTACCCGCTGGGAGGGAACAGCCGTGGAGGTGGCTGGGGAAGGAGCTGCATCCAGCCAGGGAAAGGGAAGGGGCCAAACCTGAGCTGGGGAAAGGGATGGGTGCTCTGTGTGGGGCTGGTGGGATTCTCCACAGCTGCTTTGTGCCTCGGTTTCCCCACTCCTAAGAGGAGATGTTTGATCACCCCTTTCAGATGGGGAGATTTGGGGTGGGGATGCAGAGGGAGCGTTGCAGGGCAGGGGATGTGGGATAAGGCTGGAGCAAAGCCCGGGAGGGCAGCAGGAGCTGAGCACCCTGAGGGAGCAGGAAGGGCCAGCTCCGGGCCAGGATGCATTTCCAGGGCTCCAGGAAGGGTAAACCATGGGGAGCAGCCTGTACCCCACCAGGGGCAGGTGGATCCCTGTATCCCTCCTCTCTGCATTCCATGGTGTGGGGCTGCTCCCCTCTAGGACATTCCTGGGGATTTTGGGAGGGGAGGGTCCCTCGATCCAGGTGTGTTTCCTCCTTCCCACCGTGGAAAGATGAGGAGATTGATTCCTTGCTCTAATCCCAGCTCTTAGTTGAGGATGCCACAGCCTGGGGAGCCAGGGGGCTGCAGGGGGTGGAGCTGGGGGCACTGGACGGGCTCTGAACCCAGCCCAGAGCAGCTCTGAGCTCGCCCAAGTCTCTGGTGCAGTTGATGTCCCCGGTCAGAGCCTTGGAGCGAGGATGGTGAAGGTAAGGGATGGGGTTCAAGGGGCTGCCATGTTCAGTTTGGGATCAGTGGGATGCTGTAAAACCCTTTTCTGCTGCAGAGCCTCAGCCTCATGTGCTGGATGTACCCTGGCATCAGGTGGAGCCCCCTCCCCTGGCTGGGTGTGATCAAAGACCCCTGAGCCAGCCTCTCTCCAGCCTCCAGGAACCTTTATTCATGGAACAGAACTATGGAACGGTTTGGGTTGGAAGAGACCATAAATCCCATCCAGTCCCACCCCAGCCATGGCAGGGACACCTCCCACTGTCCCAGGCTGCTCCAAGCCCTGTCCAGCCTGGCCCTGGACACTGCCAGGGATCCAGGGTCAGCAACAGCTGCTCTGGGCACCCTGTGCCAGCCCTGCCCACCCTCACAGGGAACAATTCCTGCCCAAGATCCCATCCAGCCCTGCAATCTGGCAGTGAGAGCCATCCCCTGTGTCCTGTCCCTCCATGCCCTTGTCCCAGGTCCCTCTCCAGCTCTCCTTTAGGCTCTGCAAGGGGCTCTAAGATTTCCCTGGAGACTTTCCAGGCTGAGCATTCCCAGCTCTCCCAGCCTGGCTCTGGAGCAGAGGGGCTCAGAACATCTCAGGCCTCCTTTGGACTGGCTCCAGCAGCTCCAGCATCTCCCACACTATTCCCACCATCCCTGTTTCCACCAGGGCATCACTACACTTTTACCCACTGGAACCAGTTTGGTTCAGGGCTTCTCCCAGCTGGTGTTCCCATGCCCAGGGAGCTCCCGAGCTCCTGGGCTCTGTCCCAGCACGGCTCTGCCTGGCAAAAGCTGCTCCATGCACAGGAGCCAACTGTGGGGCTGGGGGGGTGAATCCCCCTGATCCCACCCTGATCCCACCGTGATCCCACGGGGATTTACAGCTGCAGCATTCCCTGACTGCAACATCCCTGCACGTCCCCACTCCAGGGATGCTCCAGGCTCCCAGTTTTGGTGCAGGGGCAGAGGATTTCAGTGTGGAGGGGAGGGCTGGGGATGTTCAATGTGCCCAGTTCCCACTCTTCTAACGAGATGCAGTCTAATAAATAACTCAAGCCCCAAACAGAGTTTCTTTATCATCAAGGAATGAAGAAGCCTTGCAGTCTGGTTTTGGCCAGGCCATGCCTGCCTTGCACAGATTTATTTCATTGCTCTGGCTACTCAGAGCCAATGGCCTTAATCCCATCCCTGCTGGAGTGAGATCTTAGAGCCCACAAAAACTGACCTAAGATGTTCTTTTTTTCCTCATCCCTGCTTTGCAGTATTATCAGATGTGTTGAAAAGCCAGATAAGCTGGGGAGAGGCTTAGGAGGGGTGCCCGGGGTGCTGGGAATGGCTGATCCCTGAAATGGTTTCTACTGGGAAAAAGGCTTTTCCCACATTGAGCAGGGCAGGGGGGAATTTTCCACTGCAAAACCCCATTTATCACCCACCCTAAATCGTCTGACTGTGAGCTGGGGATGGCATTTTTCCTGCTTCCCTAGATCCTGCTAGAAATGAAGGTTTAAAGCAGCATCCTGGGAATGCCACCTGATTCCCCCACAGCTGGAAGAAAACCAAATGTATAAACGCAGAGTTTCCCTAGAAAAATCAATCCCCACTCTCCATCCAGCTGCTGGAGCCCCCACAAAGCCACTTGGATGTGGGTCCATGGGCTTTAGAGAGAGAGCCTTTTAATTAGGAGGCAGCACTAATGAGGGTAGGAGAGTTTCCTTGATGGGGTGTTGCAGGGCAATGCCTGATCCCAGCTCCTGGCACAGATCTGGGAAACCTGGATTCACTCCCAGCCTGCAAAGAGCTCTCGAGCAAGCAGGCTTGTGCCTCAGTTTCCCCATCTGGGTGTTCTCTCCCGGGGAATGCTGAGCTGCAGGGAGAATGTCCTTTAAAAAAAAAAAAAAGAAATTAAGGAGGTGTTTGTGTATTCTGCAAAAAGCAGCTCTGGGAGTCAGCCGAGGACAGTCCCCGCTAATTGGGAGGGGAGAGCTGGGTTTTATTTTCCTATTAGGGCCCTGGGAAGGCTGGGCTGGCACGGCGAGGGGCTGGCAGTGCCCACGGCCCCAGGGCCCCTTCTGCTGCACCACAAGGTCTTTTTTTTTGTCAGAGAAATGATAGAAGGGAGAAGGAAAAACACGGTGCCAGCAAGGTTACCCCTCCCTCATTGTGCCCAGCCCCCTCGGTGGGGACAGGGGGCTCCTGCCCTGCCCGTGTCAGTGCCACGCGTGGGGCTTGGCTGGCACAGGGCACAGCGCTCCTCCCACAGCCGGGGACCAGGGCAAACCTGGTTTTCCTGCCTTTACACTGGGAAAAGGGCATCTCGGAGAGGTGCAACAAAGCCCCAAGGGCCTGTCTGCAGCCTTGGCTCCTTCTCCATCCCTGCAGTGGGATTTGCTCTTCCCCTCCGAGCTGCTGCTCCTCGAGAGCTGAGACCCCACGGTACCTCCCCCACCCCTTTTTTTTTTTTTAGCTGATTCATGGAATTTCTGCTCTGGCAGCACCGTGTTGCTTTAAGCTGTTTACTCGAGTTCAGGAGGCGACAGCTCACAGGGTATTTTTAGCTCTCCGGGTAGCGGAGCGGGATTAAAATGCAGTCAGTGTTACAGACGCTGGGGCTGAATCAGTATTCCTGCACAAGCGTCTCCGTGCCAGCGTTTTCCATTGAGTGTCTGAAAAACCCAAGTTTCCATGGAGACACAGCTCCAGGGCAACCCGTTTTCCTTGCAAAAAATAATGATAATAAAAAAAATAAAAAAAAAAAAAAAAAGAGAAGAAAAAAAAAAAGAAAAAAAAAGGCGGCAGGTAGAGAGTGGGCACAGGGCTGGCCATGGGATGGCTCCAGGGGGAAAATCCAGGCTGGAAACCCCAATTCCTTCCCGCTGGGATGTTGGGGCAGAAGCAGAGGTGTGGGTGTGGGTGTGAAATGCTGGTCAAGGTGCTTGGGTGTGGGCTGTGCTGCTCAAGCCACCCCATATCCCTTTGGTGGGTTTTACGGGCTGGGTTTGGTGCTTTGAATAAAAGGGGCAATGTGATGGCAAGGTTGGGTTTGGAATGGTGGAAACAGGAATTGTCACCCCATGTCCAGGAAGTAAATGAGTTAAGTCAGAAGATTCTCATACTCAGGTTGGCTCTGTGTCATCTTGAGGCATCTCTGAAAGGGCTTTTCCAGGGGCAGGTTTGTCTCCAGCCCCACGTGCAGGAGCAGAAAAGGCCTCAGAGGATGAGAGGATGAAGGTCCAGGGTCACTCCACAGGATTCTCTTGTCTTGGTTTGCTTGGCCAACACAGAGACATCAACCACAAGACTCTCCCATGGAGAAGAGACCCGAGTGTTTGGGTTCTCTGTTATTTTCTTGGCACATTTCCCCCTTTCCACTCACCCCTCCCGCTGCATCTTCCTTGGAAATTCGGAGGGAAAAAAGAGAAAACTCTTCATTCTTGCAGGACTTTTCTCTGACTTCTCTTACCTGTGCCCAGCACTGTGGCCAGGGCTCAGCCCAGCTGGTGCAGTGAGTGTTGGGGGGCACAGCTGGTCAGAGGGAGAAAACCCAGTGCTCCCAGTGAGGCACTGGAGAAGATTTGGCAGAGGGACCCAGCCCTCTTGGTTTTCCCAATAACCACACCATGACTGGCCTGGGGACTCACCCCGTGGCACCCTTGGAGGTTCTCCTGGGTGGGGATGTGGCCGTGGGTCAGATGCTGAACCCTGGAGCTGATCTCTGCTCATGCAGCTCCAGCTCTGGGGTCTTGCCCAGGGATGATTTTCCCAAATGAGCCTTGAGCTGCTGAGATCCAGGCTGGAGCCACAGCATTTCCTGCTGTTTGTTTTCCCCTGCTGTGGTGGGATTTTTGGTGGTGATCCAGCATGTGGAAACCTTGAAAATTCAACCTGGAGCCACTTGTAGGTGCCCCAAGGGAGGCTAAAAAGCACAATGGGATCGAGGACAAAGCAGAGACCAGCTCTTGGTCAGCCCCAGCACTGCCTCACTGCACAGGAATGCTGATCCAGATGTCCTGGTGAGAGCCAAGGTGTGAGGGCAGGTGGGATCCATGGAGAGCTGGAAGGCTGCAGACACACACGAGCCACCAAACCTGTGGTGCAATCAGGCACTTCAAGGCCACGTTGTTCACAGCACAGTTCATTATTTGGATTTTTCAAACCAGTCATGAGCAGCCGTGGTTGAAAACAAATTGCTCCATTTTCCAAGCAGAGTTTGTGCTTTGCCATCCGTTACCTGAGGAAAAATCCTGAAATCCCATCTGCAGAGAAGCTCCCTCGCTCTCCCCGAGGTGTTTTCATCAGAACAGCAATGGGTGTTTAACACCCCGTGTCCTCTGAGCCAAATCCAACTCACCACCTTGTACCAAACCAAACGATTTTTGCTACAGCTCCTCTCAGCCTGATTGATTAACATTTCTGCCCAAGCAAAGAAAATGTCCTGTGAAAAGGCTTCTTTTGATCTAAAAACTGTTGGCATCGGCTTTTTTTAATTGAGAACCACTTCCACTGGCACTAATAGCTGCTCCCCCAGCCCTGCCCTGCACTCAGCACGCCTGAAACTGTTCCTTTCCAACGGATTATTTTCCAGGATTGGAAATAGCTGACACGATGGCATTTCATCTCCATTCACAGAGAATTTAGGCAGACTTGTTCCTATTCAGGCCGTGCTCAGAAAATGGTCTGTTTTCCTTGTTCTCAGTAATATAAGAGGAAAAAAGTCGTTTTTCAGCCCAACTCCCTGCTTTTTGTACTCTTGGAAGCTGTGTTGTTCCCCATGGAGTCCAGGGGGTGCTGCCAGAGGCATTTTGGTGCTGGGGGGTTGTGGTTCAGCTCTTGGATCGTGGATTTGGCCAAGGTTTGGCAGAGGTGAGGAAAGGGCCAGCCCTGCCCGTGCTGCTGGGGTTGACATTCCTGTGGGATGCAAGGTGTGACCCCATCCCTGGGAATGCTGTCACCACAGCAGGAGTGTCCCAGGGAGTCCCTTCTCCCTGGCTTAGGGACAACGTGCCAAGGGCATTCTCTCATTGCTGCCAGAAGCTCTGTGGTAACCAGGGGCTCATTTCGTGTGTGTCTGAGGCTGCATGGAACACATGCAAACGAATTCCCTCTCATCCCTGCCCAGGCTGCTCCATTGTCAGCCTTTGGTTTTTTCCCAGTGTGAGCAAGTCCCTGGCTTTGCCTCCTGCTCCCAGAAAATGTTATTTGTGGAACAGCCTGCAAGGAAAACAACCAACCAAACCAAACTGTAGCACTCCAGATATCCACTGACTTTATTTCAGTAACCTGGCTGAATTCTCCGTGGGTTCCTCCTGGAGAAAGGAAGATTTTTGCAGCTTCATTCAAAGGCTGGACTCGACGTTCTTAGAGGTGTTTTCCAACCTCAATGATTCTGTGATTCCCAGCACTGGTGGGAAGCAGGGAGGGCCAGACAGGGCTGGGCAGAGATAGATGATAAACCTGATGTATTTAAGCCCTGGTGGGAAGAATTTTGCAGCAGAGCACAGAGTCCCCCCTTGAGCATGGAGACGTGGCCAGGGGAAGAGGGGAGAAGTCCAAGGAGCAGCTTTCACTGGGGATCATGGAATGCTTTGGGTTGGAGGGGACCTTAAAGCTCATCCCATTGCACCCCCTGCCACGGGCAGGGACACCTTCCCACCTTCCACTATCCCAGGTTGCTCCAAGCCCCATCCAGCCTGGCCTTGGGCACTTCCAGGGATGGATGGCTGCTTCCATCTAGAAGAGACACCATCTCCTCCCAAACTGGCAGCAAAGGGAAGGTCAGTGGTGTCCGAGCAGCTCTGCCAGGCTGCAGCAGCTCCTCGCAGGGCCAGCCCAGCATTTTCCCCTTGGAATGCATTCCCACTTTCCCTGCAAACCCCCAGCCCCTCTCCGGGGGACCCCAACCCCCTCCAGCCCCTGCTCTGCATTTACAGCTCCACTTGCAGCTCTTCTCTTGTTTTCTGCTGTTCATTTCAAAAAGGCAGCTGACACCATCTCACTGTTAATGGAAGGAAACTATTTAGGGACACAAGCAGTAGGTTTTGGAAAACTTACCATAACGGGAGAGCTGTGGTTCCCTCCGGGCGTGCACCCTCCCTGCTCCCTGCCAGCCAGCACGGGGCACTTTTAATGGGATGTTAACAACTCCAAAAAATACCACGGAATAATCGGGAGTCAGCTGCAGCTGGGGGCTCTTGGTGCTTCCTGAGTATTGTCCCTCTCAGAGAAGGACGTCACATTCCCGTCACTGCTTTAAGTGTCCTTGGAGCCAGTCGGGTATGTGGAAAGCCAGCATGAGCTGAGCAGCTTGGCAGGGCTGGGATTTGTGGGGAGAAATGGCCTTTGAAGAGCTCGGGGCTCCTAACTCATCTGGAGCAGCACTTTGGAAGAGATTTAGGAGGAGCAGGGAAGGAGCAAGTTCTCCTCTTTTGGCTGTGGCTGTGATGGAGGGGCCGTGCTGGCTCTGTGCTGCAGAATGAGAGCCCCTGTATCCCGGAAAATGATAGGGATAAACTGGGGATAGATGGTGAGGAACCCCCTTGATGTCCCCCATCCTCTGCTAAAACGCCTCAGGGGACACCGTGGATTAAAAGTTCCTGTTTGTGGGGCTGCTGCTCCACTCCCGGGCAGCCCCTACTGCCCCTTGCTCGGAATTCTTGGGCTTTTGCTTCTAAATTTAGCCCTTTTGGGGCAGGATGGGTATGGAGGAGGGCAGATGATAGATAAGGAGGAGGAGAAGCACTTCTTTCTCCCCGAGTCTATTGTCTAATCAAAGGGAGCCCGACTTTAAAGGCTCCTTGTTCACCGCAGAGCAGACAGGGAACATCCATCATTAAAAATGTTCAAGGGCTTTTGTTCCTCAGCACCTCTTTGAAATTGCTGGCAATGACCAGGCTTGGAGCAACCTGGTCTGGTGGAAAGTGGTCCTGCCCATGGCAAGGGGTTGGAACAAGATGGGCTTTAGGTCCCTTCCTCCCAAAACCATTCCAGGATTCCACGATTCCAAGCGCAGCCTTGGCCGTGCTGCTCCTTCCCCTCCTCAGCAGCCCCAGGCAGCACAGCCGGGACCCAGCCCCCAGCAAAAGGAATTTCAATGCAGGAGCTCCTTGGGCTGCTGGGATCTCCCCACCCCAAAATGCAGCACGCAGTAGGAATTGTCTTATTTTCATGCTCAGCCCCTCTCCCCGTTTCCCTCTGAAACTGCACAGATGTTACTGGAGCCCAGAGAGGTATTTGGGGATAAACCAGGGATGTTTTCCCCTCTCTCCTGTGCAGCTGCTGGTGGGGATGGCCGTGCTCCTAAAACATTTGTAACCAAAACGCCAAGCGGGAGGGCGGGAGGGAGGGAGGGAGGGAGGTGATGCACGGTGGGCTTCAGCTCTCAGACCCGCACCGCCTCTTTGGGTCAGGGTTTATTTGGGCCAGGACCCGCTTAGGTCCCCTCCGATGGACAGCTTTGGGGGCAGAACGGGGCCAAGACACTGCAGAAATGTCAGCTGCTGGCTGGGGGAGCCGGGGCAGGGAGGGGCGGTGGGTGCGCAGCCCGTGCCCAGGATGCTGCTCCCGGCGGATCGATGCTAATCCCGTTGTCTGCGCTGCAGAGCCGGAACAGCCCCGCAGCCAGGGGTGAATCGGGATGGCTCCCGAGTCCAGCTGAGCCTAAAGGAGGTGCAACAAGCCATCCTCAACTCCCACAGGGGGCACGGAGCTGCTGCGGAGGGAAGGGCTCCAGTCTCTGGTGGTCATGGTTTATGCCCGTCCTCAAAATCTCACCGGCAGGGAGAAAAAAAGTGAATTTTCTTAGTGAGTCCATCCTTTGTGAGCCCCAACCTTTACTCCTGGCTCCTCTCCCTACATTTCATTGCTGCTTTTTCCCTCCACGTTTTCAGCCTGCAGGACAAAATCATCTCCGGAGCTGCCCTGCCCACCTCAGCCCCCCGCTGCTGCTGCATCCTCACGGGATCAGACCCTTCCCAAGCCGCAGAAAGAAACATTTCCCGGGTTTTTCCCCTCCAGATTTCCCCCGTGGAAGATGCGGGTGGATGGGTTTTCGCCTGGCCTGATTGAAATTCGGCTCAGCACACCCTGGCCGCCCATCAGCCGGTGCAGCAGCTGCTCCGTGCTGATACCGAGCAGCTCCCGAGACCCCCGGCAGGCACCGGGCTGGGCTGATAATTATCCTAATGGCGGGGGGGAATAATTATTCTAACGGGGGAGAAAATCCCTGCGAGGGGATGCCAACCATCCATCCATGCACTTGTGTGCCCGAGGCAGAATCGCGGGCACGGCTGGCAGAGGAGCAGATCGCCAGCCCCGGGTCCTGCCACCGATGCATTTCCAGCCTCGGGCGCATCATTTAACTCGCAGATTCAGCTTTGATAGCCCAAATCAAGGCTGCTGGCTCGCTCTGCTTTGGCTTTTTCCTTGGATTCTGCTCATTTTTGCGGCTAGAAGAGCCCATTGTGTTCGGTTACTTTGACTTCCTGCATTAGACAGGCCATAAAATGCTGCGTGGTGCTGAGCCTTATTATTAGCATTTATTACTGCGGAGGGAACAGGCTCGGCAGCGCTGCTCCATGGGTGGGGAGCTTTTTAAAGCAATCACCTACGGCCATGCAACCTGTTATGAAAGCTCTGCATAACCAGGATGGATTTGTTATGTGGGTAATTAGAGGGAAATCAACCTCTCTTGACAGAGAAGAGCCTGGTGTGTTTGTTCTGGAAATTAGGGGGGTCGGCTCGGTTGTTGGAGGTGTTTCCCCCCATCTCAGAGTTGTTTTCCTCGTGCAGGTGGGGATGGTGGAGGCTGGCAGCCCGTGGATGTGATGCCTGCCAGGAGCAGGGCTGGCTGCCTGGCTCTCCTTGTGGGCACAGGAGGCCGTGCTGGGCTAATTCCTGGGTAGGAAAAGGCAGTGCTGAACTCTTGATCACACCTTTCCTTCATCATCCTCCGCTCTCACACCGTGCCCTAGGATGGCCTGGCCTCAGATCTGCCTCCTCCACCCCTGCTGACCAAGAAAATGCTGAATTTTAGCACTGAAAGCTCTGGTCTGGGCAGGATCTCATGGTGTGAGGGGCTTGAAGGGCATAAAATGGGACCCACGTGGCCAAAGCCAGAGTGGGATTTGGTTGTGGGTGGAAGGCAAGAGGCAGGAGAAGCCCTGAGCCAGGGGAAGAGCTCGAGATGGGCAGTGGCACAGAGTGCCCAGGGAGCTGTGGAGCCTCTCTCTGGAGCCATTCCAAGCCCACCTGGGTGTTCCCGTGTCCAGGTGACTCTGCCTTGGCACTGGGGTTGGGCTGGGCCAACCCAGAGGGCTCTGCCCAGCCTGACCAACCTTCCCACCCTTCTGTAGCTCTAAGAGCTGGCAGGGATGGGCACAGGGGAGGGCAGCACAGCCTGGGGGACAGATCAGGAAGGGATTCATGGGCACCATGGTTGGATGTTCCTGAGGAGCAGGACAGATTCAGCACAGGAGCCAAAGTCCCTTTGGTCTTGATCCTCCTGCTCCCTGTGCCCACCTTGGTCCCTCCCCACTGCTGCCAGCTCTGCCCCTGCACCACTGGGTGACAGTGCCACCACCTCCAGCCACACCAGTACCTGTCCCCAGCCAACACCACTCCCAAAGTTATGACCTTGAGGGCTGCTGTAGACCACGACTCTGTGCAAAGGGCTTTGGGGGAGGCTGGAATTTTTGCTACACCTGGAAAGATTTTTCCTTCCTCCTGCACAGCGGTGCCTGGGGAGGAGAAAGGATGACAGGACCTGAGGAGCTTTGGGGCTGGATCCAGCCCTGCAGGACCTTCCCTGCTGCTGCAGAAAGGCAGTGCAGGGAGAGGGAGAGGCAGGAGGGCAGGCTGAACTCCTGGAGATATTCAGACCAGCTTCTCTCCCCTCTGATTTGGTTTAAATTAAGCCATCTGCTCACATGAAATGGTAAATTATCTCAGCTGCTGCTCCTCTCCCTGTGGGAACAGTGGCCAGAGGGGAGGGGGAACGCTGGAGGGCTGCACCCCTGGCCCAGAGGAAAATGTGGAAGCCACGGAGATGGGATCATCTCCCCTTTGGTATCCCAAGCAAAGTGGAGCCAGTCACCTGGGAAGATCACAGCCCTGCTCCACTGGCCTTGGAGGAGGGTTCAGAGCTGGTCTCAAATCCATCTCATCAAGCTGAGCGTGGTGTGCCCTTCCCTGTCTGGTGTCCTTGGGAGTCCTTCCCCGGGCAGCAGCTCCAGATCAAATGATCAGAGCTCTCACAGGGATGCTGTGGCTCGGAGGAAGGAGGGGAGGCAGATTCACCAGGAGAGAGGGGCTGAACAGCAGCCCAAGGCTGGAGCAGGACCTGGATTAGGCCAGGGTGGGATTTTGTTTTATTTTTACCCCTGTTTTTACCCCTGTTCAGCTTCCTGGCTCTCCAGGGATGTCTGCAGCTGCCCTGGGGGGCAGCCATGGTTGTGGGGGGACCTTTTTCTCTTTGGGCAGCTCAGAGGCTCAGCCAGACCCAGCCAGGTCCCCTCAGCATGGGCTGCCATGGGCACACTCACTGAGTGCCCTCTGCCCCTCCCACACCTATGGTCACCTATGCCAGTGTCATGGAATCCTGGAATGGTTTGGGTGGGACCTTAAAGCTCATCCTGTTCCACCCCTGCCGTGGCAGGGACACCTTCCACTGTCCCAGGCTGCTCCAAGCCCTGTCCAGCCTGGCCTTGGACACTCCCAGGGGCAGCCACAGCTGCTCTGGGCACCCTGTGCCAGGGCCTGCCCACCCTCACAGGGAACAATTCCCTCCCAATATCCATGTATTCCTGTCCTCTGACAGTTTGAACCCATTCTCCCGTGTCCTGTCACTCCAGTTCATTATGAGCAGTCCCTCTCTGGCTTCCTTGTAGCCCCTTCAGACCCTGGAACGTGCTGTGAGGTGTCCACACAACCTTCTCCTCTGCAGGCTGAACATTCCCAGCTCTCTCAGCCTGTGTCACACTCAGCAACACACCCAACTGCCACCTCTCCATCAGTGCCAGCTCCTCAAACCCAGCATCCCAAATCCAGCATCCCAAACCCAGCATCCCAAATCCAGCATCCCAAACCCAGCCCCTCAAACCCAGCTCCCCAAACCCAGCATCCCAAACCCAGCCCCTCAAACCCAGCTCCCCAAACCCAGCATCCCAAATCCAGCATCCCAAAACCAGCACCCTAAACCAGCACCCTAAACCCAGTCCCTCAAGCCCAGCATCTGAAACCCAGCCCCCCAAACCCAGCTCCTCAAACCCAGCATCCCAAATCCAACTCCCCAAACCCAGCCTCCCAAACCCAGCCTCCTAAACTCAGCATCTGAAACCCAGCCCCTCAAGCCCAGCATCCCAAACCTAGCCCGCAAAACCAACTTCTCAAAATCCAGCCCCCCAAACCTAGCACCCCAAATCCAGTGTCCCACTTGCCCACAGCAGTGTCCCAGCAGTGTCTGTGTCCCCAGGTCTCCCAGTGCCCTTGGAGAGCACCTCTGTCCAGATGTGCAATGGTCACTGTGGCTCTGAGCACGCGGGTCCCACTGATGTGCAAAGGACACCACTTTGCCTGGGATAAAAGAATCACAGAATGTCCTGAATGGGAAGGACC
Organism: Acridotheres tristis; assembly: GCA_037013685.1. Taxonomy (NCBI): domain Eukaryota; kingdom Metazoa; phylum Chordata; class Aves; order Passeriformes; family Sturnidae; genus Acridotheres; species Acridotheres tristis. The sequence goes on along the minus strand of CM072913.1, from coordinate 4,930,087 downwards.
CACCAGGATCATCCAGTCCAACCCCTGGCCCTGCACAGACACCCCCAAATCCCACCCTGGCCATCCCTGGAGCAATGTCCAAACTCTCCTGGAGCTCTGGGGCTGTGCCCATTCCCTGGGGAGCCTGGGCAGTGCCCAGCACCCTCTGGGGGAAGAACCTTTCCCCAAAATCCAACCTAAACTCCCCTGACCCAGCTCCAGCCCTTCCCTGGCTCCTGTCCCTGTCACAGAGGTCGCAGCTGTCCCTCTGCTGCTCCTTGGGAGGATGTTGAAGACACAAACGGGGTCTTCCCTCATCTCCTTCTCCAGTCTGAGCAGCCCAAGTCCCCTCAGCACCCCCTCATTAGGCCCCTCCAGACCCTTCCCCATCCTCGTGGCCTCACATGTGTTTTATGCTGTGCCACCCAGAAGTGCCCCAGCACTGGAGGTGAGGCTGCCCCGGTGCAGAGCAGAGCAGGACAATCCCTGCCCTGGCTGGCAGTGATGCTGTAAATAGTGACCCAGGCCACTTCCCTTGGCCTCTCAGTCACTGCATCTCTCACACCCACCCTGCTCATCCAGAGGAGGCAACGAGGCTGGGGAGGGGCTGGGAACACAAACCCTGTGAGGAACGGCTGAGGGAGCTGGGGTTGTTCAGCCTGGAGAAAAGGAGACTCAGGGGTGACCTTATCCCTCTCTACAGCTCCCTGAAGGGTGGTTGTAGCTGGTCAGGTTGGTCTCTTCCTCCAGGCAGCACTGACAGACCCAGAGGACACAGCCTCAAGCTGCAACGAGGGAAAATTAGGTTGGATGTTAAGAAAAAGTTTTTCACAGAAAGAATAATAAAGTACTGAAAGAATAATAAAGCACTGGAATGGTCTGCCCAGGGGGGTGGTGGAGTCACCATCCCTGGATGTGTTTAAAAAAAGCCTGAATGTGGCACTTGGTGCCATGGTCTAGTTGAGGTTTAGGGCATGGGTTGGACTCGATGATCTTGAAGGTCTCTTCCAACCTGGTGATTCTGTGCTTCTGTGAATTCCAGGAATTCCAGGAATTCCATGAATTCTGTGGTCTGAGCATGGCAGGAGCTGTGACCTGGCTCTGCTCTGGGCCACATGCTCAGCTCTGACTTGCAGCAGCTCTGGGTGTCCTGGACCTCCCCCAAGAGCATCTGGAAGCAATCCACCTTCCCTGAGCTCTTGGCAGCCCCCCAGGCTGGGCTGGCTGCTCCGAGGGTTCAGGGGGGGCTGGCCCAGTGACCAACACAGGCACGGGAGGAAAGGCTTCGAGCCACAGCCCAGGTTGTGGCACTTGACACTGACCTGATCGAATATTTTCTGAAGCTCTAGGGTCTCCTCTCCATGTCCTGGGTGTCTCCTGGGGTCAGTTCCCCCTCTGAGGGGCATTTCAGAGCATCTCACCCCATCTGTGCCTCCACTGGTCATGGATGCTGCCGAGCTCCTGGCAGACCAGGATCCTGGATCCATCCCAGACTGATTTGTGCTGAAATTCAGATGCAGGAGTTGGTGGAGAATCTCCAGGACTGAATGTGCAACAGGACTTTGAAAGGACCCCAGCTGAGGAGCTTTACAGTGAGCCACAGCTTCCCACCCTCAGTTCTTCTGTCCCATATCCCAGCCAGGATCTGGGGAGATTTTTTTCCAACAACAGCCAAATCCTCAGAGCAGCTCCAGCCTGCATTTGACTGAGGTGTGAGAAACCTCAGTGCCAAATGCTGAGCACACAGGCAGAGCCCAGGGAGGAAGGGGCTGCACCAGCTCACCCAGTTTGGGCTGCTGGGAATGCTCTGAGTGTGGCAGTGGTGGTTACTGTGGTTAGAACCTGATTGTTGGCAGCCCCTCCTTCAGGGTCGTTTTGCACCAAAAAAGAACAGTCAGGGTCTCTTAAAGCATTTTAGAGAGATTTGAAGAAAAATAGAAGCTCTGAGTATCTTCAGGCCCTGGGATTTGCTCCTCTACCTGTGCTACTCCACCTGCCCGTGGGACAGTTTGGAGGAGCTTTAATGGAAATCCAGGCTGGACTCTGGTGCATAAATCTCACCAGTGAAACCTTGGGGCTGCTCATCCAGCAGGTGCAGACTAAAATCCTGCCATGAGCTGAGAGGCTGGGGGAGCTCCCTGGGAGGCAGGGCCTCATCAGGGATCCATTCCCTCGGTGGGATCCCCATTTTCTGGTTTATGATGTGCTCTTGCCTTCATTTTCTGTGGGATCCTGTTGAGTCAACACTTCCCAAGGCTCAGAGATGTCTGAGCAGCTGAGGAAGTGCCAAAAAAGGCTGAAGGTGAGTTGCAGGTAAGGAAATTTGGGGGAAGGTAGAGATGGAAAGCCATGGAGAAGAAGCCAGGAGTAAAGGAGCATTGCCCCTTTCCTGCTGGAAGCCAGCAGGCAATCCTGCTTCTTCCTACTCAGGAAAGTGGAAATCCTGTTCTTCCCGCTCAGGGAAGTGGAAATCCTGTTCTTCCTGCTCAGGAAAGTGGAAATCCTGCTTCTTCCCGCTCAGGGAAGTGGAAATCCTGTTCTTCCTGCTCAGGAAAGTGGAAATCCTGCTTCTTCCCGCTCAGGGAAGTGGAAATCCTGTTCTTCCTACTCAGGAAAGTGGAAATCCTGCTTCTTCCCACTCAGGGAAGTGGAAATCCTGCTTCTTCCTACTCAGGAAAGTGGAAATCCTGCTTCTTCCTGCTCAGGAAAGTGGAAATCCTGCTTCTTCCCGCTCAGGGAAGTGGAAATCCTGCTTCTTCCTGCTCAGGGAAGTGGAAATCCTGCTTCTTCCTACTAAGGGAAGTGGAAATTCTGCTGCTTCTCACTCAGGGAAGTGGAAATCCTGCTTCTTCCCACTCAGCCCATCCGAAGGAGCCAGACATAATCCCCAGGGACACCTGAGAAATGCCCAAACCCAAGGGTCAGAGTGAGGGGGAGGCTGCTGTGGCAGATGAAACTCGAGGCTGGGAGTTAATCATGTGAAAAAAATGAAAAGAATGGATGGGAAGGGTGAGGGGCAGAGCTGGAAGGCGAATCAGCCTGCGGGGAAGATGAATGAGCCAAGGGCTCGGGATGAATGGAGGCTTCTCAAGGACATCAGCAGGGGCAGAAGGCTGGGTGGAGATGAAAGAGTTAAACCAATGAACGGGTTTCTCCTGAGCACCAGCCTGGGGTTTTGCCCTGGTTTGCATTTCTGCCCTGGCAGTGTTTCAGTGCACTAAGCCATTGTGTGCACACACACACACACACACACACACACACACTGCCCTTCCCCCGAGGGCTGCCTGTCAAAATAACCTCTTCCATCTGCGGGGCCTTATTAGCTCCAGGAACGGGTGATTTTCCACAGGTGTCAGATGAGAAAATTGAGATGTAAAGCAGAGAAACAGCTTGGCCCAAGGTGGAAAATAAATAGGGTTTGGGGCTATGGCTGGACCTGCTGTTTTCTCACGGCAACACTGGGATGTGTCTTTGCCTTTGAGCAGGGGCTGGTCCCAAACATCAGGGCCAGTAGATCTCATCCTGACCATGTAGGTTTAATCCAGCTGAAGATTACAGAGGTTCTGAAAGCCCTGTTCGGTGCCTGGGCGAGGCTGCAGAGGGGAATATTCCACCCTGGGTGCTCTTAACTGGTGATTAGCAGCACCCTGAAGCTGGAGGGGGCTGGACCTTGCTGTGCTCTGCCCTGGGCCAGCCCTGTTGCTATTCTTGCTCAGCCCTGTCTGCTCTTTTTTGGGCTGTTTTTTGTCCTCAGCCAGTCAGGCACCCCATCTTCCAGACAGGAGAGATGAAAATGAGCTCTCGTCCTCTCTGGAGGAGAAGATCAGGGAGAGACACGGAGAAAAAGTGAGGGAAATTAAGCAGAAATAGCTTCAGGGGTCATTTAAAAATATCCCCACGACTGCCTTAAATATATATTTAGCAAGAATTCATAGTCCATGGCTGAAGGAGCTCCAGGCACCAAATGTACAGTGTGGTTTTTGATAAAGACCCACAGGATTTATCACAGCTTAGAGGAAGGAGGAATGGAGATGGGATGGAGATGAGGGAGATCCCAGGGCAGGAGGAGGCTGCAGGGCTGTTCCTGTACCTGTGAAGTGCCCCCACACTGCATAAAGCCATGTGCTGAGCCCTTTGGGCCTCTAAAACCAGATCCTTTTCCATCAGGATCTCCCAGCAGGGGTGCTGCTGGTGGGGTAGGACTGGCACCCAACCTGTGGAGACCGTGTGGGTGCCACCAGGCTGTGGCAGGTTTGTGGGGACACCACCCTGTCCTTCATGGCTCTCCTTTGGGACTAACCATTCCTGGTGCCTCTGCCTGGACAAGGACAGCCTGGCTTGGGTCCTTGTCCCCGTGGAAGCTGAGGAGGTGCTGGATTGAGCCCAGCCCTTCTGGAAGTGAAATGCTGCTGGAGCACCTGGAGGGAGGGAAAAGCAGGGAATTACATCCATAATGCAACGTCCATGAGGAGACACGAGTGGCAGGGATGGTCCCATGGGATGAAGGGCATGGAGCAGTGCTAATTCACATCACAGTGCCCAGTTTGCCAGGGCCTCAGGTTAATGTCTCCTATTTCAGCTGACTAGAGGAGAACCCCCGAGGAATGTGACATGGAGCCACCACGGGGATGAAGCTTGGTGGGTGTGAATCACCCAAGTGGCCCAGAGTGACTCTGTGCTCTGTGCATCAGTTGGGATTGAGATCCCAAAGCATTTCCCAGCTCCCAGTCCTCTGGAAATGAGAAGATTCCCTTGTTCCTCGGGGCATCCTGGGGTAAAACCCCCTCTGAGGAGCAGCCCTCAGGTCTGCCCAGGAGCTGTGCCACCAGCCTGCACCATAAATTATTTACAGCTCCTCCATAGGGTGGAGGATCCCCTTACACCTGGAGAAGGGTCTCCTTGAGCAGCACAGCCTTGCCCAGGGCTGTTGGCTTGGAAACACAAGATCTTGAGGGAATTGAACTCACACATTCCCTCCCCAGGCCCAGCACTGCTCCAAAAGCAAAGTCAGACGAGGTTTTGACTTTGGGGCCTGACTGAAGGTTGGTGGGTGTCTCCTTACAGACCCACGGGCCTTATTGATTGTCTCCTGCCTGAGCTCCCTCCCTATCCAGGCTGGAACTGCTCCCCTCGAGATGACAAATGGAGCTGCCAACCTCTGATTTATTTTAATTGCCATTTTCCCCTGCTCCTGCTGACATAAAGATGTGATGAATCCACGCTGGAGCACCTGAGATGGGATGTGCTGGGGGCTTGGAGAGGGCATCACCCACTCCTCCACATGGAAAAACTGTTCCCTGAACCCCCCCAGTGTGGGGAAACTGAGGCACTGGAGCTGGTGTAGGAGGGGGTGGAAAATTGTCTGCAGGTGAATGGGATGAGAAACCAGTTTTGGTCTGCCTGCGAATCACAGGGGATAGGAAGGGCAGATAAGCAGGAAAAATCCTGGAGCTGGTGGTGAGCATGTGTCCTCAGAGCTGAGGGATCCCAGGCACCTTCTCTGGGCTCTCACCTGTGCCCTGGGGTGAATTAACCCAGCACACCACTTTCTACACTTGGGAAAGTGTTGGAGAGGAAGGAAGATGTCAGGAAGATTTGGTCTGCTCTCCTCCAGGGCTGCAGGCAAGGCCCTGAAGGGACAGGGACAGGGACAGGGGAGGACGTGCTGCTCGGCATGGCATGTTCCACTCCCCCCGCGGCTGGAGCCTGTCACAGGGAAGAGCTGCCAGACGTGACACACACCACCCTGAAGACAAGGGAGACGGGGATGATGATCCTTAGAGGTGTGGAAGAGAGGTGTGAGGTGCCTGGAGCTGGCTGGCACACGGAGCTGTCCCTGGGGCCATCTCCTGGGCAGGCTCCTGCCCAGCGCTCCCTTCCCGGCTGCTTGTACAAAAGGTTGGGAAACGTCTTTTGCCGCGGGCTGTGTCCTTGTTCCTCCCCGCTGGGACACAGGGAAGGGCGCAGGTCTCGGTGCTGGTCTCACTGTCTGGCTCCTCAGAGCATCCTCAGCTCTGCCTCTCCCTCCCGGAGCAAGTGCCACTTGTCCTGCCAACATGTCACACGCAGCGGTGACGTTATAGCTCAGAGCAGGGCTGGGGGGGGTCTCCCCCATTTTCCCTCCCTCTCTCTATCCAAGGAGAATCCTTTGCCAAAGGCAGCCAGGAGCCCTGGCTGGGATGAAGTCTCCGGTGTTTGGGTTTTTTGGGCACTTGTGGTTATGTGATGTCCCCCCTCCAGAGCCGCCACCTGTTTGGTGTCTGCCCAGCGAGCCCCTGCTCGTCCGTCATTCCCGGCCGTGTCACCGTGCGGTGACATGGAAATGGCTCCAGCGTTTAAAGGCGCCTGCCTGCCGGGATGGGCCGAGTCCTTCTGGGCTCTGCTGCTCCTCCCGAGCACCGGGAGGAACTGAGGCACGGCGTGGCCATGGACCAGATCCCCGCCTCTCTGTGGAAGGGGCTGTGAGGGAGCTGGATGTAAATCTGGGCTCCTCTGAGCACAGGTAGCGCTTGGAAGGCAAAGGCAGCAGCTTGCAGGGGGCAGATGGGCCGGAGACAGAGCGGAGCCAAAGCACCTGAAGGCCGTGGATGTGCACAGGGCTCCGCTTGGCTTCCTCGGGCTGCATCCCTGCAGGAGGAGCCGCAGGGCTCGGCCACCCAAAAGCAGGCGGCTCCATCCTGTACAGACATCACCGTCCTGTGAGGGGCCATTCCCAGCAAGTCCCTAGAGGGAAACGCGACCAAGAGCACGGAGGGTCCCTGGGTGCCCAAAGCGCTGGAATTCTGGGTTCATGTCCGTGCACCAGGTCTCCTCAGGACACGGCTTTAGAGAGGATGTGGCCCTGCAATGCAATCCCTGATCCTGCCTTAATTCTCCCTGTACTTTGGGGGTTTATTCTTTTCTCTCCATTAATCTCTGAATATTAGGTGGAAAGCGAACAATTACCGTGCTAATGGCTCCATAAATTCCTTCATTACTTATTAAAACTCGAGCCCTCCCCACGCAGCGGAAGAAAAGAGACGAAATGGAGAAGAAAAGGGAGCGGAGGGGGGTGAGGAGCCAGGGCAGAGGGTCTCGGGCTGGGCTGCGGCGGCGGGGCCGGATCAGACCCGGTAATTCACGGGCTGTCATTGCCCTCTGCCGGCAGCGGGACGGGCAGGGGCTGCGAGCCCTGCTCTGCTCTTTCCTGCCCTGCTCTTTCCTGCTCTGCTCTTCTCTGCCCTGCTCTCCCTTCCCTTCCCTTCCCTGCTCTGCTCTTTCCTTCCCTGCTCTCCCTTCCCTGCTCTCCCTGCTCTGCTCTTCCCTTCCCTGCTCTTTCCTTCCCTGCTCTTCCCTGCTCTGCTCTCCCTGCCTTGCTCCTTCCCTTCCCTTCCCTTCCCTTCCCTTCCCTTCCCTTCCCTTCCCTTCCCTTCCCTTCCCTTCCCTTCCCTTCCCTTCCCTTCCCTTCCCTTCCCTTCCCTTCCCTTCCCTTCCCTTCCCTTCCCTTCCCCTCTCTCCCTGTTCTGCGGGCAGAGCCCCGGCATTCCCGGGGGACACGAGGCCGGGGCCCCGCGCGGTGTCTGGGGCTGCTGGTGCCGAGGATGCTCCGCAGAAGTCGCTGCCTGGGGACCCAAAGCTGATCCCAAAGCCCTCGGGGACGATGCTGAGCAGAGTTCATGGCAACACGAGCTTGGCTTGAGGAGCGGTTTAACCCGGCAGCGGCACAGGCAAGGGTGAGGAATCCTGGAGCTGTGTCCATCCCTCACGCCGGCCAGGAGCGCCGAGCAGAAATCGGCTCCCTCCCGTCTTTCCTCGAGGTGCCGCCTCGCTGCTCGCTGCCAAACCTCCCCGGCATCCCGCGGCGTGCATCTTCTCCGGTTTCTTTTCTGCTGGCCAAGGCGAGGTCTGGGCCACTGCGGGGATCGCAGCCACCGTTCCAGGGGAAGCTTCGCCTCGGCTCCGGGTCGGAGAATGCGGCAGCTCCGCTCCCGGGAGGGCTCTTGTGGCCTCGCCTAAGTGGAGCTAATGGATTTCCATGTCTCCAACAGCCAGCGGGGATACGAGCACATCTCAGCTCGTCTGAATGCAAAACTGCAAACAGGCAAATGCCTCCCCAGCAGAGGTGCTCGCAAGCCTGCCTGGATCAGCGGGATTGGAGTGGGAGCTCTGGGATCCATCCAAGGAGCCCACTGCATCTCCTCCTCCAGCAGACCCACCTGCTCCTCTGCGATCTGCTCCAGCTGGGTTTGGAAAGGAAAACACACAGTTAACCGCCGAGATAATGTTTTGGGTTTTTTTTTTTTTTGCAGGAAGCAGACAATTTCTGTGGTTCTGCAACACCCAAGTATCCTGTGGGATGAGCCCAGCTCCTCAGAGGGACCTGGATGCCCAAGTCCCAGGGACATCAGCTGTAATTAGATGTTTAGATCTAGGCCAGGGGCTCAAGGGCCATCTGGCACCTGAATTATTCATACACTTTTATCTAAGCACAGGCAGAGCAGAGCACAGTGCTCCTTCTCCAGCCTGGGCCCAGGGGAAGATTTGTGCTTGTGCCAGATCGTTTTTCATGGCCTGACAAGCGTGATCCTTTCCAGACCTCCTTCCCAGTGCTGCGCTGCCTTTTCCCAGTGCCAAACCTGCTCCAAAACCAGCGCTGCCCAACAGAGATCCATACAGATCCACAGAGATCCACATCACCAGCAGCTGATGCAGAGGTGGAAAAATCCAGGAGAAGTCTCCCCTTGGAAGGATTGGGTCAGGAGGAGTGAAATCTGATTAAATGTCTATCAGGAGGGCCCGTTCCTGTGGTGATGTGGCCCAGTGCTCCCCCCAAGGTGTCTTTTACCCTGTGACTCATCTGCTGAGGAATTTTAATCCCTGTCGTTCTCTCCCAACCCCAGGCACCATCGGGAAGAGAAGAGGACCTTGGAGACAGAAGTCTCTATCACTTGTTGTTAAAGTGATGCATTTCTTCCCCAGCCGTGGAGCTGTGCCAGGTTTTACCAGATGTAACTAAAAAATTTCAGATGAAGCTGAAATATGACAGATTATGGTTTTCTGCACACTTTTCTCTCACCTCTTTAAGTGATTCCTCACCTCCTCTGAGCAACCTGGGCTGTGGAAGGTGCCCCTGCCCACGGCAGGAGGTGGAAGGAGATGAGCTTTAACCCCAACTCAAACCAGTCTGGGGTTCCATGATCCTACAGACACAATCAGAGATGCAGGAGAGGAGGTGGAGGAGAGAGAGTCTGAATGGGATGTGGGGTCGTCTGATCCAGACTGCAGTGATGCTTTCTTACTGTACACTGGGATATTCTGCTCCCTAAAACATGCTGGCTGCTGGGTCTCATTCCTCAGTCAACTCCAACCGGGCCTCCCAAACCCTTTCTAGCAGCTCTGGAAGGGAGGTATGGCTATAAACCGGTACCATCTTGACAGAATAACTTCTCCACAGGAAAACCATAATACCTGAGCTTCATCCTTCAGCTGTGCTTCTGTGGGAGCAGCTGGATCCAGCAGCTGGGACAAGCCCGTGTGACAGATCCAGGGATCAGCCACAGCTCCTCCTGCACACATCTTCGTGTCACTTCACCTGATCACATCCACCCAGCTGCAGTGTCTGCCTCAGCTCTCTGATGATGATCCACACACACCAAGCTCCCAAATCACCACGGCTCTGCCTCTGAAACGCCTGCTGTTCCCAGGTTGTTCCACGGAAGAATCTCAGTTTCAGAAGCTCAGTGTTTGTTCCAAACACAATTCCTGTCACTTTAAGGTCTGTACTTAAATATCATGGTGCATCCAGTTCTGCTGCCCTAACATTAGAAGGATGTGGAACTGTTGGAATGAGTCCAGAGGAGACCATGAAGTTGCTGAGGGAACTGGAGCACCTCCACTACAGAGCCAGGCTGGGAGAGCCAGGAACACCCAGCCTGGAGAAAAGAGGGCGCTGGGAAGAACTTAGAGCCCCTTCCAGGGACTAAAGGGACTCCAGGAGAGCTGGAGAGAACTTGGGACAAATGCCTGGTAGGACAGGACAAGAGGGAATGGCTTCCCACTCCCAGAGAGCAGGGTTAGATGGGATATTGGGAAGGAATTCTTCCCTGTCAGGATGGGGAGGCCCTGGCACAGGGTCCCCAGAGCAGCTGTGGCTGCCCCTGGATCCCTGGAAGTGTCCCAGGCCAGGTTGGATGGGGCTTGGAGCAATCTGGGATAGTGGAAAGTGTTCCTGACCGTGGCAGGGGGTAGCACTAGATGGGATTGAAGGTCCTTTCCAGCCAGTTTGGGATCCTGTGATTCAAGATCCACTTTCAGCCAGTCACTAGTGGAGTTCCCCGGGCCTCAGGATCCTGTTTAATCTCTTTATCCATGATCTGGAAAAGGGGATCAAGGGCACCCTTTTCAGTTCACAGACAACACGCAGCTGAGGGGGTCTGTGGATCTCCTGGAGGGCAGGAAGGTTCTGCAGAGAGATCTGAGCAGGTTGGATCCATGGGCTGAGGCCAATGGTTTTGGGTGAACAAGGCCAAGGGCCGGGTCCTGCCCTCGGGTCACAACAGCCCCTTGGAACACTCCAGGCCAGGGGCAGAGTGGCTGGAAAGCTGGAAAAGGACCTGGGGGTGCTGGTGACAGAGGCTGGACACGAGCCCAGGTGTGCCCAGGGGGGCAGCAAGGCCAAAGGCACCTGGCTGGGATGAGGATCAGGGTGTCCAGCAGGACCAGGGCAGCGATTGTCCCTCTGTGCTGGGCACTGCTGAGCCCACACCACAACCCTGGGGTCACTTTTGGGTTCATCACGGCAAGAAGGACAGGGAGGGGCTGGAGCGTGTCCAGGGAAGGGATCAGAGCTGGGGAAGGGTCTGGAGCACCAGGAGGGGCTGAGGGAGCTGGGAAGGGGCTCAGCCTGGAGAAAAGGAGGCTCAGGGGGGACCTTGTGGCTCTGCACAACTCCCTGACAGGAGGGGACAGCCGGGGGGGATCGGGCTGTGCTCCAGGGAACAGGGACAGGAGGAGAGGGAACGGCCTCAGGCTGGGCCAGGGGAGGCTCAGGGGGGACATGAGGAGGAATTTCCCCATGGGAAGGGTGGGCAGGGCTTGGCAGGGGCTGCCCAGGGAGGTTTGGAGTCCCCATCCCTGGAGTGTCCAAGGAATGCTCTGGGCTGGTGAGAAGGGTGGAGATCAGGCACAGGTTGAACACAATGGTCTTGGAAGGTTTTTCCAACCTTGAATGATTTCACAGTCAGCCATTTACCCACCACTGAAACCCTCCCAAGCCTTCAGGAGCCTCTATCCCTGTGCCAGAAAACAACAGGGCAGGGACAGACACAGCCTGATGGCCACTGCTAAAACAATCCAGTTCCATCCTCCCTGTGCTGCATTAAACCCTGGAGCAATCAGATTTCCATGGGGTGACACAGAGATGTGAGGAAAAGCCTGTTCCCCGTGAGGGAACATTGTTCCTCCTGCTCTCCTGATTTCCAACCACTTGGCCTGGGATTGTCAAACACAGCCCAGAGGAGCTGGAGCATCGTGGGTTTCCACGGAGCCCTTCCCACTCCAGTGCAGCTCCAGGGAATTCCTCCTCAGGAATTGCTGGATTTCCATGTGTTTAGATAGCAGACAAGAAGAACTATTGGATAATTCTCCAGTTAGCCCTGGGCAGTGAAAAACAGCAATTAGGAGGGTGAAACTGGGGGTTGGGGGGATCAAACTGGAGTTTGGAGGGTGAAATTGGGGTTTAGAGGTGGAACTGGGGGTTTGTGGAATGGTACTAAAGTTTGGAGGGTGAAATTGCAGGTAGAGAGGATAAAATTGGGGTTTGGAGGGTGAAATTGGGGTTTGGTGGGGTGAAATTGGAATTTGAAAGTGAAATTGCAGTTTGGAGGGTGAAACTGGGGTTTGATGGGGTGAAATTAGGGTTTGTTGGCAAGAAATTAGTGTTCAGGGGGATGAAAATAGGGGTTTAGGATATAAAATCAGGGTCTGATGGGGTGAAATTCATGCTTGGGGGAAGAAATTGGGATGTTGGAATTAGGGTTTGGGAGAATGAAATGAGGGTTTGGTGGGTGAAATTAGGTTATGGAGGAGGAAATTAGGATTTAGGGGATGAAATGAGAAGTTGGAGTATGAAATTAGGGTTTGAAGGATGGAATAGGAGGGAGTGATATTAGGGTTTGGGGAGAAGATATTTGGGGTTGGGTGTGAAATCTGAACTTAGGCAGGAAAATTAAAACGTGGGGGATGCATTTTGGGTTTGGGTAGAGAAATAAGGGTTTGGAGGGGCTGAAACGAGGGTTTGGAATGCAAAATTGGGGGTTGGGGAATCCAGCTGTGAAATTGGAAGGTCGGGGGTGAAATTGGAATTTGGCTGTTGAAATTACGGTTTTACTGGGGGGAATGAGGGTTTAGGGGGATGATTTATGGGATTGTCGGATGCAGGGCAGCAGTTCCAGCAGGGTTGTGGGACCCCGCCCTGCCTCAGTTTCTCCCCCTTTGAACCTTTCCTTTTTCCCACCTACATTTCCCACAGGCAGAGCAGAACAGGAGAAAGAGGAGGAAGCGATCAAGACCCCAGGTGGCAGCGGGATCCTCACAAAAAAAAAGGGATTAGAGAGGGAGCCTCAAAAAACACAGGGATTAGAGAGGGATCCTCACAAAACACAGGGATTAGAGAGGGATCCTCACAAAACACAGGGTTTAGAAGCGTTCCTGCTCCAGGGTAGCCGGGATTTCCTGCCCCTGAGGCCGCCAAGGCTCCTTCACCTCAGACCGAACCCAAACCTCTTCCCCATCCCCGAGAACCTCCGAGCTCCAGCTCGCCAAGGAAACTTGGGAGCGCTGGTGAAAGCAGGAATGTATCAGGACAATCACTGTGATGTGAAGCTTTAGACGGGAATTATTTCAAGCGTTTTGGTGGCCCCGAGACAACCCCTGCAGCTACGCAGGGCTCCAGAGCCGGCAGAGGAGCGCGGGCCCGGCCCTGGGCAGCCCCAGAGAGCTGCGGGGCTCCCGCAGCCGCCGGGAGCGATTCCCTGCATTCCCTGGTGCGGAAAGGCACAAGGAAACAGGGAGAGGGTGAGACAGGCACTTCATGCAGCCCAGCTTCCTCCTCTCGCAGTGGTTTCAGCCCAGCCCGGTGGATGCAGTGGCGTGCTGAGGGGAACGACAACGAACACCCCCGCAGCTGCGCTCCCCACCACAGCCCGCCGCGCTCTGAGCCCTCAGGCACCGCCGCACCGAGAGCTCTGCGGGGAACCGCCCCCCTCCCCGAAATGACCAATCAAGGCCAGACCCAGCCTGATTGATTTTTTGTCATAGCCAATCAGCACTCTGCCCGTCTGCACCCAATCAGACGCCTGGGGACATTTTGTCGCCCAATGATAAACCAGGAGTGGAGTTGAGGGGCAGGGCACTCTCCTTCGTGAGCGGCGTACGGACCAGCCAATCAGAGCAGGGCGACGGGTTGACTAGTGACCAATGAGGAAAGGGGGCGGGGACAGAGCAACTCGCGAGATTTTGAGAGGTACGATGGGAACCCTCATCTAAGCGAGACAGCCAATAGCAAAGGGCGAGGCGGGACCGCAGAACGATTATTGTAACTGGCAGACAGGAGAGCCAATCAAAAAGCGGAGGTAAGTTCGGCCCAGTGCCCAATGGGCAGCGAAAATCCTCCCATGGTTGAACTGCCACGATTGACAGGTAGGGCCGTCCAATGAGATCGCCGCGCCCTTTCTAACTGCCCAATGAGCGAGCGGGGCTGGGAGGCGCGCGAGAGCACAATTCCCGCCCCCCCCGCGGGAGCACGGGGCTAGCTGGCAGACCGACAGCCCCGCAGGCCAATGGGAACGCGCAACGCCAGGCGGTGGGTGGAGCTCCCCCGCGGCGGCAGCCAATGGGTGAGGGCACCGCCCTGGGCAGCCAATGGGCGCGGGGGGGGCGGTGCGCGCTGCCGGCGCGGCTCCCAAGATGGCGGCGGGTGCGTGAGCGGGCGGTCGGGGAGGCCCGGCGGGAGCGCGGCCGCCGCCGCCATGAAGGGCAAGGAGCGCTCGCCCGCCAAGGCCAAGCGCTCCCGGGGCGGCGAGGACTCGGCGTCCTCCTCCTCCTCCTCGCGTGGCAGCAAGAAGCCGAGCGGCTCGTCCGGCGGAGGCGGCGGCTCCAACGGCGGGAAAGCGGCGGCGGCGTCCGGCGAGAGCAACAGCGGGAGCGGCCGGCGCGGCGCCCACGCGGACAAGGGCGGCCGCGCCGGCAGCCGCGAGTACGAGACCGGTTCGGCAGCGGCCGCGGGCGGCGGGAGCCGGCACGGCTACAGCGGTAAAAGCGCGGAGGCGTCGCGGAGCAGCAGCAGCCGCGGCGGTGAATCGCGGGCGGCCGCCGCCGCCGCCGCCTCCTCTTCCTCCTCCTCGTCGGAGCCGGGCGGCGGCGAGTACAAGACGCTGAAGATCAGCGAGCTGGGCTCGGCGCTGAGCGACGAGGCGGTGGAGGACGGGCTTTTCCACGAGTTCAAGCGCTTCGGCGACGTGAGCGTCAAGATCAGCCGGCTGCCGCCCGGCGCCGGCGCCGCCGACGAGCGCGTGGCCTTCGTCAACTTCCGCCGGCCCGAGGACGCGCGCGCCGCCAAGCACGCCCGCGGCCGCCTCGTGCTCTACGACCGCCCGCTCAAGATCGAGGCCGTCTATGTCGGCGGAGGCAGCGGCCGCCGGCGCAGCAGCCGCTCCCCGGCGCTGCTGGACAAGGAGTCTCCCTACGGCACGGCGGCGGTCGGGGCGGTGGCGGCGGCCGTGCGGCACCCGCCGGCCGGGGCCGCGCAGCGGGCGCTGTCCCCCGCGGGCAGCGGCGGAGCTTTGGGATACCGGGACTACCGGCTGCAGCAGCTCGCCCTGGGCCGGCTCCCGCCCCCGCCGCCGCTGCCGAGGGAGCTGGAGAGGGAGCGGGACTACGGCAGCTTCTACGAGGCGCGGGTGCGGCCGGCCTACGGGCTGGAGCGCGTGGCCGGAGTGGCGGCGGCCGGGGGGTTCCGTGGAGGAGGAGGAGGTGCCGGAGCCGCCGGTGAGGAGGAGATCAGCCCTGAGGATGACCAGAGAGCCAACCGCACGCTGTTCCTGGGCAACCTGGACATCACCGTGAGCGAGTCGGACTTGCGGCGGGCGTTTGACCGTTTTGGGGTCATCACTGAGGTGGACATCAAGAGGCCGGGGCGTGGGCAGACCAGCACCTATGGGTTTCTTAAGTTTGAGAATCTGGACATGGCGCACCGGGCCAAGTTGGCCATGTCAGGGAAGGTGCTGCTGCGCAACCCCATCAAGATCGGGTACGGGAAAGCCACCCCGACCACCCGGCTCTGGGTGGGCGGCCTGGGGCCCTGGGTGCCCCTGGCTGCCCTGGCCAGGGAGTTTGATCGGTTTGGCACCATCCGCACGATCGATTACCGCAAAGGGGATTCCTGGGCCTATATCCAGTACGAGAGCCTGGACGCGGCGCAGGCAGCCTGCACCCACATGCGGGGGTTCCCCCTGGGGGGGCCGGATCGCCGGCTCCGTGTAGACTTTGCCGACACAGAGCATCGGTACCAGCAGCCCTACCTGCAGCCCCTGCCCTTGCCACCCCCGGCTCATTACGAGCTTGTGGCGGAGGCGGCTGCTTTTGGGGCTCACCGGGGAGCCCCCCCTGACCCTCTCCGGGGGGCCCGGGACAGGACGCCACCGTTGCTCTATAGAGACCGTGACAGAGACCTTTATCCCGAGACAGAGTGGGTGCCCCCGCCGCCCCCTGTGCGGGACCGGAGTAACCGGGCAGCTGCCTATGACCCACTGGAAAGCCTGGAGCGCCGCCGGGATGGGTGGTCCTTGGAGCGGGACCGCGGGGAGAGGGAGCTGGGTAGTAGCAGTAGGGATCAGCCTAGGAAACGGAGACTGGCGGAGGATGGAGGCCGGCACTTGGACCGTTCCCCTGACAGCGAGCGCTCCTCTTCCTCCCGAAAGCGCCACTGCTTGGCCACAACCTCTCCCCCGGACCGCAGCCCCGAGCTCCTGGGAGGCCGGGAGCGTTACAGTAGTGACCCCGAGCGCTCATCCCGCTTGCTCCTCTTGGAGCGACCTTCCCCCATCCGGGAGTCCCGCCGGGGCAGCCTGGAGCGGGGGCAGAACGAAAAGCGCGACCGCAAGAATTCCGCAGAGCGGGAGCGCAAGCACCGCGCCGCCACTGCCGCCGCCCAGGAGTGCAAAAGTCCGGCCAAAAAGGACGAGCGGGCGGCGGAGGGAGGTGGCGGAGGCTCCCGGCTCAAACCTCCTCCCCAGAAACAGCAGCAGGACGGAGCAGCGCAGGCCGGGGCAGCGCCCAAGCTGTGCCTGGCTTGGCAGGGGATGCTGCTGCTGAAGAACAGCAACTTCCCGTCCAACATGCACCTGCTCCAGGGGGACCTCGGAGTCGCCAGCAGCCTCCTCGTGGAGGGAGCGACTGGGGGGAAAGTGGCTCAGCTCAAGATCACCCAACGTCTCCGTCTGGACCAGCCCAAGTTGGACGAGGTGAACCGGCGCATCAAGGTGGCGGGTCCCAATGGATACGCCATCCTTCTGGCCGTGCCCGGCGCCTCCGACAACCGCACCGCGGCCGCCGAGGCCGCCACCACCTCCACGCAGAGGCCGCTCAGGAATCTGGTGTCCTACCTAAAGCAAAAGCAGGCTGCTGGGGTGATCAGCCTCCCTGTGGGGGGGAACAAAGACAAGGAGAACAGCGGGGTCCTGCACGCCTTTCCGCCCTGCGATTTCTCCCAGCAGTTCCTGGACTCCACGGCCAAGGCGTTGGCCAAATCAGAGGACGACTATCTGGTCATGATCATTGTCCGTGGGGCGTCCTAAGGCCCTCGTGTTCTGTTCCCAACCCTGCCTACTCCTCCATGCAGCCCCTCCAGCGTGTGCCAGGTGCTATGGGATACAGCCTTAGCCAGCCCTGTCATTATTTTAAATAGATCTTTGTTTGTAGGTGACTTTCCCGGGCCGATTTTCTGTTATTACATTTTTCTATAAAGGTAGAAGCCAGAGAGGTTGGTTAGGAGTAGCGTGAATAGGATATTTTGAGAATTCCCTATCAGTGGGGACAGCAGGAGGCTCAGCCTGCTTTGATTTACAGAAAATAGAAAAATAAGAAAAACTGGGGTGGGGGGGGAGGGGGGGAAAAGAAAAACTCCCATCTTCTTAATTTAGATTCATGTCCTTTTTTCATTTCATGTATTTTAAAGCAAGTCCCAAGAGCTCGTCCTTGAGAGAGCTCCAAACCGAACAGACCAGATTTAAAGCACTCAGTGGAAACGGAAAACCACACTTTAATAACAGACTGGTGTCAGCTCCTCTTTTGAGTCCTTGAAATTCCCTGTCAGCCTCAGGCCCCTTTGGGGATCCCTTCCCTCGGGAGCCGCAGTGCTTTCCCCGTTGAGTCGCGTGGCTCAAGGTCGACGTTTTTCAGGTGAGCAGCAGCTGCTCTCGGGTACACAGCAGAACACTGAATTCCTTTTTGGAAAGGGGTTCCTTTTTCATCCAGCCCCCCAGGTGCATGCACTGAAACTGGGCTTTTTGACAGGTGTATTTCCCTGATTTCCCAGTGTATCCCATTTGTGCACTTTGGGTTTGTAGCAGTGGTGAGGTTTGGTGAAGAGCTGAGGACTTTGTTGCAAACCAGGAATGTCTTGTGCTCACTCTGGTGTGCAGGAAACAAGGAGGTGCTTTAAGGAGAACTTGAGTTTTATTGTGGGGTTTTGGTTTTACTACCTTTTTTTTTTTGTTTGTTTGTTTTGTTTTCCAAGAGTTGCAGGTTCAGTGGGGTCTGGTTCCACAGTGCAAACTGAGCAAGTAAGTGCTTCTCTCCAGAGATGCTTTTCATTCTGTGATAATTTAATTACATAAAAGTTCTCATTAACATTTTACCTCTTTGTTAATAGCAAGGAACTGCTGTCTGCTAGGGACTTTTCAGGTACAGTGTGCAGCGGGCATTACATGAGGTTTATCATGGGCACCTGGAGTAAAGTGGTTTCAGCATCTTGGAGAAATATTAAAAATACTCCAAGACGCTGAGGTTTGAGCTCTTGTTCTTGTGATTCAAGGATGAAATAATTTGCAGGTTGTTGGTTTTTTTTTTTTCCAAATAACATGGTTAATTTTTTCTTGTTTTTCCCCAATCATTTGGCACTTTTCTTCAGCTGTCTCAGCCACCTTTGGTAATCCAGGCATTTAGGAGGGAAGAAGGGATCTCAATCCCTGATGGGATCTAATTCCATGATACTCTGTTTAACAACCAAAAGGATGTTGCAGCAGCTTCTAAACTGAAGTGTAAATCTCACTGTATCTCTTTACAGGCCCCAAAATTGTAATCTTGCACTTAAAGCCAGAATGTAATCTTGCACTTAGCCATGTTTTCAGGGATTTGGGCAACGGAGAAGCAACGCTGCCTCACTTGGTCCATGCTCCAATAGATTCCTTGGATAATCCATACAGGCACAAGTTGATTTCTGTTACAACTTGCATGGCAAAAATCAGATTCAAAGTGTGGATTAGGATGTGAATAGGAGATGAAGGAGGAAATGTCTTGAATGTATTTTGTGGGTGTAACTGAACTTGCTTGAGTTTCTGTCACAAAACCAGGAATTTTTGTTATTGAACCACTTGTCAGAGAAGGCTGTGGTTTAAGAGGGCTTTGATTCCTTTATCTGCCCAGGATGAGTAGATCCAGTATCCCAAACATCGTGGTGAACTGAGAATTCCAATGTGGTAGCATCTGTTAAACACAGATTTTGTTTTTATAGCTACTTTTCTTTCTAAAAATGAAAAGGTGAAAGCCTCATTGAATGCTCTTAAATTTGAGGGTAAAATCCAGGATTTCTGGATTGTCCTTCTATGTGAATGTAAGAGATGGCAGAACTCAGCTGTTCAGCTTACTGTTAACAACGAGAATTTTTGGGAATGACACCGGCAATGCAAATCACTGTGTTTAAGATACAGCATGTTTACCACTTACTGCAAAGAATGTTTGAATTGGAGCAGGTGCCTGTTGTGTGTCAGCAGGTGATCAATGCTGCAAGTGCTGCTTGCATTCAAAGGGAGTTTTCTCATTTCATCTGACAGAAATCGCTTGCAAGAGTTTTCTAGGAAAGAGACTTGAACGGCTGGGAATTTGAATCTGCCCAAAACCTGGGGGAAAAAAGCACTAAAGTTTGTGTTGGACGTTTAAAGTCACTGAGAGCAGCGTTTGTTCCGCTGATCCGCAGCAGGCACCTGCTTAAAAACCCATAAAACTTGGGGTCAGCACAGCTTGTCAAAGCCAGCTTGGTTTGGGAGGCCTTTTGGGAAGAGCATGCTAGGTGCACTTCCATTTTTCCTTGGAAAATCACGGTGGTTCCACCTGCCACTGGCTGTGAAATTGTGCTGTGCTGGAGGGCAAGAGGGAACAGGCAAGGCTGTGCTTGACTCCAGGTTTTCTGGTTCCTTATTTAATGGAGCACCTGCTTCTTTGAATCTGGTTTACTTGTGGTCGCTGCTCTGTTTTGTAAGCAAGGATTTGAGCACCCTTTGAGCGTTCTTGTGGCAGAACTTTGGCAGCTTTTTTTTTTTTTTTTTTTTGCCGGCGCTGAATTCCCGTGCTGCCATCCCGGGCGGAGCAGCTGGGCAGGCTGTGCTCTCCTCCTTGGTCTGAGGTGTTCCCCATTGGAGTAACTGTCCACTGAAGTCGGCTTGGCCAGGGCTGAAGGTTTAGAAGCCTGTGGGTGATACCACTGTGTGTAGAGCAGAGCAGATGTAGCAGTTGTTGGCTCTCTCCTTGTGTCTGGCATTCCGCTGCTCTGGCGAGAGCTCAGTATTCCCTCCCGACCTGGTGTGCAGCTGATGTTCTTCTATTTCATTAGCGTGTTGAATTAGCCTGGAAAAAGGATGTCCTTTTCCTGAATCATTTCATCCTTGTGCTTTACGCTTTGGGGAAAGAACCTCAAATGACTCGTAGTTTTGTCGGAGATTTTAGTTTCTTGTTTTATTTCTTTCAATTGGAAACTTTGTGCAACTTCCTTGGCCTCTGGCCAGTGGCTTTGTTTGCTCCTGCCGAGCTGCTGCCACAGGAACACCGAGGTTATCCTCAATCCAGAGGTTTTGGGGGCACAAATACCAACACATCCTTGTCAGCCTCGCAGAGAGAAAAGGGCGTTATTGCCAGGCAGACAAACGTTGCCCTCTCTCTCTTTTGTTTCCTACAAGGATGTTAAAGATAGAATATTTTGGTGACAGCTTTTTTGGTCTCTATGGAGAGCCAAGTTTTACGAAGAACGAGTTTTAATTTCTTGCGTGGGTTTGAGAAGCCTCTGGTTGATGGTAACTGAGGTGAAAGGCCTGAGGTATTAATTGGGAGGAGGAGTGAATCAAAATTGTGAAGACAAGTTCAAAAACTCTGAGGACTCAGGGAAAAATGGCTTGGAAAATGGTAGTTCCTGGCTCTAAGCAAAGCAGTGTTGAGGGCAGTGCTCCTGGGGAGTGCTGTGTACCCAGAGGGGAAGAAACGAGCCACGTGGCTCTAGAGCTTTTGGGGTTCTTTCCCCTTTGTCCCCCTGTTTATTTCTTTATAGCACCGAAGGACAGATATTCCAATGATTGCTAGACTGAACGATGAGGTGATTTTTGTATCAGGCTTAAAGCAGACCGGGTGGTGCAGAGAATGGTTCATTGAATATTCATCTTTCTGCAGTTCCGATTGTGTGAAAACGATGGCTAGGAGATATGACTTGAATAGTAACAATTTGAAATGATATTGGGTGTGTCTTTGATTTGACCTTTTAATATTGGCATTGTCTGCTGTCAGAACTGCACAGCAAAACGAGAGCAGAAGAGCTGTGGAACACTACATTTCATGGTTTTGTTGATAAGTTGCCTTCAGGAAATACCCAGTGAGGAAAGTCAACCGAATTAGCAACAATTAGGTTGGTTTTTCTCCTGGTTAATGATTTCGATGTGCCCCATCAAGTGTTACTGCAAGTTGAGTAATCATCAGTACTGTAAGCCTAGTTTAATCCTGGTCCAAAAAGAAGCCCTGCACTACTTGTTTTGCATCTATCCCTAGAAGGCGACTTCATTCCGAGGTTTCGTGCCTGTGGGTGGTATTGGTGCTTTTTGAAGTCCAAGTAGAATATTCAGAAAGGCCTCGTAGCTCTTTATGTTCATCTGTATAATGTAGGGAGGGGAAAAACCCGAATCTGGTGTACACATTTGTATTGAAATAACGTTTTTTTTCCTCCTGCAAGCAAATCTGGTGGACTGCAGAAGACAACCGCATGGAATACCAAGCTCTAATGGACCTTTGGGAAGAGAAGCTGTGGCTTATGTGGAATTTACATGGGCCTCCTGGTGGAAGAAAGCTTATCTGTTTAGTATTTGTGCATTTTACTAAAATGGCAGCTTTAAAAAAAAAAAAAAAAGTTGTGTATCTGCTATTGTGATGCCAATGCCCGTGTTTTAAGTGGAAAAAAAAAATGACCTCTTTGCTTTGTGCTGTGTACACAAGATTGCTGGAAAAGTAAAGGAATACCCTTTTTATGGCTCACACAGCTTAAAAGTAGCTGTCACTCAAACATGCGCTCACAGTTGAGCTGATTTTGTTTCATTCTAAATAAATTGTTTCTTTTGAGGAAAATGGTTTTTCTGCCTGGAAGTGAATTGACGACAAACGTTTGGCCCCTGTGTTGGCAGCGGAGGGGTTCCTGCTGCTGCTGCCCAATTGAGCTGATAGTTGTGGGTCTTGAGCAAGAAGCAGGGAGAGCACCGACACTTTTCGCGTTGATCGACCTGTGGTACCAGTCAGAAGAATTGTGTCTGATGGCCTTGCTGTGGCCCCCGTGTTTGCAGTGAAAAAGGGGTCACTTGCTGCGTTTCTCCTCAGCGGGACGGGGCAGCGGTGCTGCAAGAAGCAGGGAAGCACCACCCCAATCTGGGGCTTCGCTGGTTGGAAGAGCTGGAGTTACTGAATTTTAAGTTTCTGATTTATTTTGTTCACCCAACATGTTTGCCTTTAGTTTTGATTCTTGTTTTTTTTTTTTAATTTTGAAGAAAAAAAGTTTTGAAATTGCTTTGAATCTTGCACGTAAAACCTTTTGCACCAAAATTGCCAAAAGAAAAAGAGAAATGAGTCCTTAAAAGTGTTTAAATGCTGTTAATAAAGCCTTTCCTGCCGTACGCGAGGCGCTCCTCCATCTCCAGGGGCTTTTCAGCAGTTGTGGGTTTAGTGCTGAATGGATGAAGAGTTCCTGAGAGCTGGAGGCAGTAATTTAAAACCTTTGCGTGGTGTCTCAGTGCCTTATTTTGACCGGTTTTGAAGCCAGTGGTTCCACACGCCTCGGATGTGCATGTGCCCTGCTCGCGTCCCGGCCGCGCCGCGCGCTCCCGCTCTAGTGCAGATGGGGAGAGGAGAAGCCGGAGGCGGCCTGGAAACCTCGTGTGCTGTAGTTCTCCTGTCCCGGGGGCTCCTGAGCTTTGGAAGGCTGTTCCAAAGGAGCACAACTCCGTGTTTGCTGCAGGAGACTTGGGCCGTCGAGAGGAAGCCGCCGCCGCTGCATCGTCGTTGTGCTCGTGGTAGAATTCTTGTGACGTGCCATGAAGACACCTTGAAGGGCAGCTTGCCCTGTTTGCCTTGACATACTTTAACCTCCATGGATAAACCCCCTGCAGCCGGGCAGGATCTTTGCTAGGCTGCAGATGCCTCTCAGCCGACGGATGCTGTGGTTGTGCTCTGCAAGGTGTCTGTTCCCGGGGCAAAGCGCTGTGTAAATCCCTAAAACAGGTAAGGGGCTGGAAGAGGTTGGACTGAGTTGTAATGTAAAAGAAGATTGTTGTTCGCCTTTTGTTGTCTTGATTCTCCAGTTTATCGATGCTTACTAATTGTGTTTTCTTCAGCCACCTGCTGCTCCACCCGCTCGGGAGTGAAGGAGCCAACTCTTGGATGTGCTCCCCTGTTTATTGGGGGCTCCCGTTAACAAACAGGGCAGTGCACATAAAGCTGTGGGTTCTCAGCTTGGCAAGCTGGAGCTGTTATTCTGACTTCATGAACTGCTTGAATTAACACTGCTTTAACCCAGAGTGGTGTTTATAATTTGTACGTGTTGATAAGGAAAGCCAAGCCAGTGATTTGGCCAAGTGTCTGTGTTTGTGGGATGCTGGTGTAATAATTTAAATGAAGCTTTTTGTTGTAAATAGGAGCAATTGTAGCTATTGCTGGTTATGAGGGAAGGGAATTGGAGAGGGGACACTCAGGAGATGCCTTTTCTTCTGGAAGTTGGTGTTTGTAGTTCAAATTCCTACTTTTTGCAGTGTGTTTCTTGTGCTGTTGAGATACAACCGCTGAATCTCCTTTGAAGTGTTGTACAATAGGTCTGGGGCTGGTAGCAGTAATGGGAGATGTGTTCCAGCCCCTTTGCCTGGGCTGGGGGTCGATGCTGACAGGAGATGGGTGATCTGTTAGTGCACCCCCAAAAGGGGATCTTTTTGGCTAGCTGGTCACCTGCTCAGGTATCCAGCTGGTTGTGTCAGGGCTTGGGCACTACCCCACCTTTTGGGTGTGCTTCGAAGTGTCAGTGGCTGTTCCTGGAGAGTTCTGCCTCTCTGAGTCAGATTTCAGTGTCTGTTTCACTGGGAGATGGTTCCCTGTCTCCTTTACATCATGCATTTATTGCAGAGGCTCGGAGGTGTCGTGGGATGTGCTGTGGGATGGTTCTCCTACAGTCGCTTGGCACTAGCGAGTTGTTTTTGGGGTGCTGGGTCTGCCCCTCTGCCCTCTGAATGGCTTAGAGGGATGTTCCAGTGGCCAGGTAGAGCCAGTCTATTGTTAAAACCAGTCTCTTGGAAGGGTTAAGTGCTTTATATGCATCATATTAATTTGGCTAATGAGACTTCTGGGGAAAGTGGATTTATAACGAGAACCATTTAATTAACTGCACTGCAGCAGAGAGCGATGCGAGTGGATTAGATGGGAGCCGGTTATTTGAATTCACACATTTTTTTAGAACTGTGCTTTTACCAGCTGCAGCTGAATTAATAAGTTTAAAACATCAGATGGCCCAGATTCTGCTCTTGGCCAATAACAAGCTTGTGTTGGCCTCATGCTGCTGGTTTACTATGAGATGGAAAATGCTCTCGGAGGGAGCAAATGGTCCCAGCTCGTGTCCCGAGGTCTGGGGCAAAGACCAGAAAGGGTTTGGTCAAACAGGCAGAGCACTGGGAAGGCTCCTGGGCTGATGGTTTTGTGATTCCCGTTGTGTCTCCTGCGGTTCTTGGCTCGGAGCCCTGTGCCTGAGTGTAATTAGAGCTGCCTTGAGAGCCGGGTGAGGTAAACTCCTAAGGCACAGTGAGCTCTGGGGGACCGGCTCAGCTGCACTGCTCTGATGGGTTTGACAGGAGCCTCCTGCTGCTGGTCCTGTTTGTCCAAAACCCCGTTTGTGCTGCTGGAGGTGCCTGTAGCAGGAGCAGAGAACGTGGACAGTGGCACAAAGGTTGCCTGGTGTTTTTCCCCCTTTCTATGCCGCTCCAGGGATGTATTAATTAAATGCTGGGGGTGTGGATGCTGTCACACACGCTGCTGTTGCTGTGCATTAATGAGTTGCCACCTCCCAGCCCGGCTCCTGTGCCCAGGCTGGGTTTGAGCTCGTGTGTGCTGTCCCAGCGTGGGGGTGGGATGTGGTCAGCCCCACGAGTGGATGAGCTGGAGATTAATTGTGGGTCACAGCTACTTCATCTCCTTATCTGCCTGCCTTCACCTTCGTTCCTGGTTCTGCAATTGCAGCCGAAGATGGGGCTGGAGATTTTTAGCTCTCTTCAGTATTTCCTGTCCCCAGATCAGTGATAGGTCAGGCCAGGCTTTAGCAATGCACACCACTTGACCCAGCCCCGAGCTGGCAGCTTGCCCTGGCGTTTCTGCCCTTTGTGCAGGCAAGCACTCGGATCCTCCAGCCAGGCTCTGCTTTCAGATGCATGTGCTGCATTTCCAGGCTGTACAATTGCACATTTGACATATGGCTGAGGACACACGTGTGTGCACAAGGGTTTGAGTGAAGGGCAGCCAGCCAGGTCTCCTGGGGTTCTTGTTAAGCCCTTGGAGGAGAGACGTCCTTGGGGCCATGGAGGTGTTTGCAGCCCCCTTGGCCAAGGGATTGCTTTGCTTGTTGCCAGCCTGGGCTGCTCCAGCTCTGACCTGGGCAGAGGTTGAGGGCAGGATGAGGTCCTGAACCAGCAGAGCTGCTGTTGTTGAGGTTTGTGGGGAGCACGTGGTGAGAAAAGGGGATGTTGATGTTTCTCGTGCTGCTCCTCTGGGGTGGGTGAAGACAAGAGTGTGAACAGAATACAGCAGGGGCTCCTGGTCAGAAGCAGGACAAAGGGGAGTGGATTCAACTGAAAAGGAGAAATTGGGATTTGATATTGGAAGAAATCCTTCCTTGTGGGGGTGGGCAGGCCCTGGCACAGGGTGCCCAGAGAAGCTGTGGCTGTTCCATCCCTGGCAGTGCCCAGGGCCAGGCTGGACAGGGCTTGGAGCAGCCTGGGACAGGGGAAGGTGTCCCTGGCCATGGCAAGGAGAGGATCAAGATGAGCTTTAAGGTTCCTTCCAACCCAAACCATTCCAGGGTTCTGTGACTCTGAGACCTTTGGTTTCAGCTCTGCCAGCCCAGCTTGCCCCTCTGGCACTAGGGCACAGCATGTGCTGAGCTCTCAGGTATCTGAGAGTGCCTTTGCTGATCCTCTGGCACTCACAGCTGCACCCCAAGAGCAGCTTGAGGCTGGGAGAGCCCAGTCCCAGACTCCCATCCCCGTGTCCATGCTGTGTCAGCCTGGGTGGCTGTGGCTCCTTTCCAGCTTGTGCAAATGCTAGAGGGGCTGGAGCTCAGTTTATTGGAGTTCTCTTCGTCCCTGGGGTGTTGTAAAGACACCCTTTGCCTCTTTCTTCCAGAGCACAATCCTGGCTCTATCTTGCCCACGTGAGGGATATCTGTAGGGGAAAGTTTTGCAAAGCTTGGTGGTGGCTTCAGAGGCAAAGTCTGCTTTGGAAAAGAGACTTTGACCCATGAATTACTTCTGGAATTGTCCATGGCCATGAGCAAGAGCTCCCATCCCCTTTGTGGTTTCTGCAGGCTGGAAAGTTTTCCCATGAGGATCTCAGCTAAAATTAAAACTCCTAGGTTTTCAAACATGTGCTTTAATTTTTGTTCATTAGAGTTGCTGATAAATTCACATGGACTTCAGTGAAAACCATTATGGTATCTTTAAATATTTCCATTCTTATGTTCCAAACAACTCCCACCTCCTATGAAGGCCTTCAGCTCCTCAGAAGTGAAACTTTTAAATTCAGGCTCTGGTGAATTGCAGCCTAATAACGCTCTGCATCATAAACAGGACATGTTCCAGGCTGGGGGGGAAGCCAACACCAAAAAAACTGTTCCTGTTATCAGTGTATGAGGGCAAGTAAACAGCCCAGAGCTCAGGGTATCTGCCAGACAGGCTGAGGGAAGAACAGCCACGTTTCCTGTAGCTGGAAGGTCCTGTTGTCATATCCTTACCCAGCTATTTAAAATTGCTTTTGGCTTTCTTCATGTGGCTTAAGGTAAACACAGGAGCCTCGGCAGCGCTGGCAGCTGAAGCACCTTGTCTGGGCTGTGTTTTGTGCTGCCACAGCTGTGAAAAAGCCTCTTGTTCCTCTTTAAAATGGGAATTATGGAGATTTTCCCCCCCTGTGGTTAATGAGTGTGCAGACCAGCAGCTTTGCAGTGGGATTGGGTTCAAACAACCCCTGGAAAAGTCCGAGGGATTGGGTTAAACCCAGAGTTCTTGTCCCTCACCCTGGTCTCAGCCCCCTGAGGAGGTGTGGGATTCCCAGACAGCTCTCCATGCAAACCCAGAGCTCAGGCACGTTGGAGAAACAACCAATAAATACAATAAGAAATAATCCCAGCCCAGCCCTTGGAGAGGATTTCATTGTGAGATAAAGATTGTTCCTTATTATATGATAAACGTCAGGATCAACTTCCTCTGTGTCCAGTGCCTGGGTTTGTTTGCTCTTGGCATCTGAGGAGTGCTGGGACAGTCACAGCCTTGGTTTTTAGTAGATTATGTTTTTTATCAAGGGCAGCAGAGCCTGGACAGGGAGAGGTTTATTTTGTGTACTGTGCAATGCCCAAATGCATGTTCTAGGAGCTCTACCCTGCCTTTCAATGACCCAGAATACAGAACAAGGGAAACCTGCAGCTGGTAGCCAGGACACTCAGGGGTGTACAATGACTGTATAAATTAATAATATAAAAGAATTCCAGTGGGAATGGGGGGTGCAGAGTGCTTCCTGATGTGATCTCAGATTGCACTGACTTCAGTAGCTTTGATAGACCCGAGCTGAGGCTTAGCAGCTTTTTATCCTGGCATTGGAACATCATTTGAAGTGAGTTTAAGACCCAGCAGGTGCCCACCCCATAAATCAATCCTGGCAGGCACTGGGAGCAGGTCCTGGAGGCTGCCCAGGCTCCTCCTTCAGGATTTCACCTGGGAATAAATCACTGGCTGACAATGGAAAAGTGTTTCCTTCCCGGGAAGGGTGGCACCCCGCAGCCCAGCTGTTTGCATGCCACAAACCCTGCAGTGATCCTTACCTGCCGTGTCTTGTTGGAGAAGCCACTTCCGTGTTTTCTTCTTCCTTTCTTAATCCTGTGGTGCTAAAATTAATCAGGATTCAGGCTGTCAGTCCTCTGTGTGTTGGTGCTCAGAAAACTGATTATCTAAATGAAGTTGTTTTTTTTTTTTCTGGAGGGACTCAGGTGTTGCACCAGGTCTTTTTTGGGGTACAGTGGAAATTGGAGGCTGTGTTTTGAGTTCCTTTGGTCACTTGGAATCCTTCCAGCCCGCTCTGGTTCCCTGCAGCTCACTGAATCTTTGGAGAATTCTTTAGTGTTTGGTTTCTCTGCACCATGAATTTTAGGTTTTTAAACCATTGAATCCTGGTCAAAGTGCTTCCAAATGTGATTTCCCATCAAGATCCAGCTGGCCATGGAATATTATCCCACGTGCAGGGGGTGAGCTTGGGCAGGAAAATGTTCCCCCAGCACAGGGCACAGTGCTGAGATTGGCACTGGTTTTCCAAGGGGTTTGATTTATTGTGAGTGCAGTTCTCCTCTTGGAGAGGTCCAGGAGGCTGCTGGTGATTTCTTTCCAGTGCAAAGTGTGGAGATGCTGCCTGTGGGGAACACGAGGGTTGGAAGGCAGGAGGGATCTGGTTCTCCACTGCCTTCCCAGGACCAGGAGGGATGCATGGGAGGGCCCTGCCCTTCAACAAAGCATTTTTCATGCTGAGGATCATTTTTAGCCATTGCTGCTGATTTTCTCTACCACAGATGAGTAAGGGAAGAATTTCCTTTGAGTAAGGGAAAAATTTTCAGGAATAATTTCTGCATGGAAAGGGTGGTCAGGCCTTGGCAGGGGATGCCCAGGAAGGTTTGGAGTGCCCATCCCTGGGTGGGATGCCAGGGACGTGGCACTCAGTGCTCTGGGCTGGGGACAAGGTGGGGATCAGGCACAGGTTGGACTCAGCAATCCAGGAGAGCTTCTCCACCTTAAAGATTCTGTGAAGAGAGCAGGGACAAAAGGGATTTTCTAATCCACCTCAGATTGCAGCTTTTAACCTCATTTGTGTCCCAGCAACCCCTGTCGTGCATTTCTCCACACACCCTGTCGTGTTCTAACTGTGCAAAACCAGCTTTAGGAAGTGATTTGCAGGATGACTTCAGTGGGAAGGGAAAACCTTCCTGGAGGCAGATGTTCCCATGCTGCCCACTGCTGCTTTCTCTCTTGTGTTGTATGCTGCAGTAAATAAAGCCTTTGGTTTGCAGGGGAACTGAACCATCTGTTCTGTGCTTGCCTTCCCAGCACGAGGTGTGAGCAGAGAAGTGTTTGACCATCAGAAGTTACCCTGGGCCTGCTCAGTGTGAAGACAAGGGTTTGAAGACTCTTCACCCCCTCCCAGCCCACTGGCAGGATGGTGCAGGGCTCCTGGGAGGAGTTTCTCATTGTGGGCATTGGTTTCCTCAGCAGTTTTGGATAGACAAGAGGTAATTGTGGCTGGAGAAAGGTGCTTTGCCTGTGCAGGATTATTTTGGTGGTGCCCATCCATGGGCTGGGGTGTGGGAAATGGGAGCTCCTGAGCCCTTTGCTCGTCTGCAGAAGGAAAGAGAGGAGGACAAGCACTCCCATTTTGCTAAATAAGGGTGAGGAATTGGTGACATTGCTCTGATGGAGAGACAGGGCAGGACTCTCCTTAAGATCCTGGAGGTTTGGAGAGGAGCTTTGATGGAGCAGATGGGATGGGAGGTGTGGACACCACATCCTGCCAAGTTGTTTCTTGGTGGCAGAAGAGGTGAAAATATCACAGGGCTCGTGTTGAGCAGAGGCTTCATTTACAGGGAGAGAGCAGAGCACAGGGAGAGTTGCTGGAATTGTGCAGAGTGGGAGCAGCAGGGTGAGGAGCTGTGGGGTGGCTCTTCCTTTGCTTTGGCCCTGCTCTGTTAAAAGCCAAAAGCACAGCTGCTCTCAGGGAGATGCAGAATAAATGAGGGTTAAAGCTGTAGGACTGGCAAACCTGAAACAAGGCTCCCACATAATTCCTGTTAGAGCAGCAAACCAAAGCTGCTGGCACTGTTTGATTTGGTGAGAGTGAGAGCAAGGAACTTTATTGTTTCAAGAGGTGAAAACTCCAATTTTTGAAAAGAAAGCTTCCTCCCTGCTGCAGAAGGGCTTGGCTGAGGCCTCAGTGCAGGATTGGCTGAGGATGGTACCTGTTCATCCCCCTTCAACTCCCAGTGCCTTAAACACTTCAGGAATAATAATCTTACCCAGAAATAATCATTTTATCCAGAAATAATCATCCAGAAATCCTGGTGTCTTGGAACATGTGCCCCTTGGGATCCTGTCCTGGAGGCAGATATTAACTGCTCCATCCTAATCACACAGTGCTGGATGCTGAGGCTGTAAAGGGAAGATGGTTTCAGTGTGAAAGGACCATTCCCAAAGCACTTGCTGCCTGCAGATTCCTGGGAGAAGCTGTCAAACAGCATGTGGAAAATGAACTCTTATGTAGCACTGATATTCCCCATTCCCTGTCTTTTTTTCCCTCATTTAAGCACAGTTTCTTTGGCACTGTATAATTGTGGAACTGCTGGATTTGGCCCATCAGCTATGGAGGAACTTTCTTACCTGTGACACTGTTGGAGCTCCTTGAAACTGTTATTCTGTAGCTTTTATTAAATATAGACCACCTCATTTTGGGCTTGAAATAACCCATTTCACAGTTTAAAGGATTGTTTCTATAGGGGAAACAACTCTCTTGCTGCCTTAATATTAAAAAAAGGGATGAGGAATAAAAGAGGTGAGAAAAAAAATAGGATAATCAAATCTCCTTAATAATTAAAAAAAGGAAAAGGTAAAAAGAAGGATAGTGCCATTGGCTGGAATGAATATCCCAGCTTGACATAATAATTTCAAATACGTGGTGATAATGGAAAACATTGCATCTTCTCTACTGGAAAGAAAGTCAGAGGTGCTGTGTTGTGTCTTACCCAACTAAATAAATGAATTAATTAGTCTTACCCATCCAAATGCAATCTGTGAGATGTGGTTGAGTCCAGGCTCAGCACTGGAGCTGCCTTTGTGTGTTGTGGAATCCCTGGGTGGTTGGGAAGCTGGGAAGGGCAGAGGAGGCTGAGGAGGGAGGGGTTTGCTCTCTGACTTTGCTGTGTCGTGCTTCTGGCTTTAATTAAAACTGATTTTGCCTCCAGGTCCTCTGTGCTGTGCCAATAACTGTGCCTGGGAGGTGGAACGGCCCCAGTGCAGCATCCTTGCCACAGAGAGAGGGGCTCCTGGAGCAGCTGATCCTCCTGGAAGTGTCACCCTGCTGTCCCCAGGGCCAGCTGTGTGTGTGTGAATGGAATGAGCTGAAATCTCTGCTGTGCTCTGGCACTTGGAGCTGCTCATGCCACGAGGTGAGTGGGTCAGCTCTGCTTGGGAAGGGCAGAGCTGAGGATTAAACGGGAGAGGCAGAAAAGCCCAGCCCAGGAGCAAAGGCACAGTGAAAGCCAGGCCTGCAGCTTTCCCATCGAGTCACACTTCACACTGTGCATTTCTCAGATGGCTTTAATCAGGAGAAATATCCAGGTATACAGACCGAGTGTGGCAGCCAAAAATTCCAGTTTCCAGTGTTGCTGCTGTTGATGCTTCCCAGTACAGGCAGTGGCTTTCCCAGCATAGATGCAATCAAAGCCCAGCCTTTAAAACTTCAGCCAGACCCGGGGCTCTTGTTCAAATTGGCTTTTTTTAGCTTCCATTTTTGGGCTGAAGGCTCGAAGAGGAAGGAAATAGGTGAGATGAGAGCACAGGCTCCAGCAAAGAGAAAGGAGCAGGCGTAGGTCTGGGTGTAGTCATAGAGCCACCCTGCAGGAGAGAAGGTTGTTATTAAAGCTGTGGGATTTTTCTCAGTGGAAAAAAAAAAAATAAAACATTTGGGGGAGGTGGGCGGGAGGCAAAGGATGTGTGTTCTCATCTAAGAATTGCTCAGATATTTTCCTTAAATTATTTTAACTCTTCCTGGGCAGCATTTCCTGTTAGGAAATGACATGTAGGTTGTTTTCCCCAGAGCCAGTTTTGATCCTCGTGGTGGACGTGGTGTTTAATTTAATTGAATTTAATCCCTGATTTTTTTTTTTTTTCCCTGTTTAAATGAGTGGGCCAAAAGTGGCTGATGGAAGATCCCATTGGATTAATGGGGTGACTTGCACGTGCTGGGATTTACAACATCTGGGCTGCAAACCCCCTGTTCTCCAGCCTTGCCTCCTTGTGAGCAGACCTTGTCTAATAGGAGAGACCCCGGGCCAGGAGCTGGACGTGAACTTGATAAAAGTAGCTCTGGGAGGACTTAAAAGGAAAAGCTGAATTCCATGGAGCCTCAGGAATGTCTGGAGGATGCAGGTCGCCTTTTAAAGTGACCTCCAGGTGTTGGGTTTGGTCCTGGCAAATCTTGGGTCTGGGCAGTCCTTTGAAAAGTGGGGAATTCCTCACTTTGAATTGAAAATCTGCAAAGTGGGAGATGCTGCTGCACATAAAAACCCGAATCCAGTCCCAAATGTGGAGTGGGATGGGTGGGTGTGGGGCAGCAGCTGAGCCAGATGTGCAATGCAATTCCTCTGGAGACATGAATGGAATCCAGACATGCACGGGCTCCCTTGATTTACACCAACAGCACATCTGGCCCAAACCTGGGATTCCTGAACCCAGGAAGGGACACGGTACAGTCTGAGATCCTGCAGGGTGCTGGTAAAATGTGGGATGTGTGCTGCAGGGAGGCAGGGACGTTTGCCTGCTGTAGATTTCCAGAGCTGCAGGAAGGGTTTGCCCACTTTCAGTTTCTGTTGGCTCACGGCTGTCTCGGGGGGTGTTTGTTCCTCAGGGATGTCGTGAGCTGCAGCTGGACAGGAGCATCCACCCCATGGTGCTGCCCTGGGGACTCTCCCATGACCCTGAGGTTCTTGTGGAATGCCTCATTCCCAGGGCTGGGATCTGCTTTTGCTGCCTGGGAGTCTCAAAATCTCGAAGGGATTTGGAGAGGAGAGGGGATGCTGACGTAGTTATTTGTGAGAGGAACAGGACAGAGTGCTCCAGTTGAGCTCTGATTTATTGCAGTTATTCTTAAAATATCCTTCTGGGTATTGGTTAATTTTTTTTATTTATTTTTTTTTTTAATTTTCCTGGGTTTTTTTTGGTGCTGAATGGGATTTAGGTGCAGTGGGATTTACCAGCATTGCCTCAGTGGCAGCACAGCCATCAACTTCCATCACAGCCCAACCTTTTGAAGCAATTCCAGTCTCTGTGCCCCCAATTCTTTTCCAAAACAATAATCACTGCTGCTGCAGAAAGCTGAGCTAGGAGCTTGTGGTGTCCAAACCCCAGCAAAGCAGCAGTTTTGAAAGGAATGCTGGTAAATCCCAGGCACCAATGTAATCCAAACTAAACATTCCCAGCACTGCTGGTGCTCCCAGCTGGCTCAGGCTGTCTGCTGATCTTTAATCAGAAGTTTTATTTATTCCTGATGCCTTGAGGAGCAAAATTCAGTAGGAAGGGGAAGGTAAAATTTAAAAAACATCTGAATAGGTGTGCCAGCAGAGCTTTTGGGTGACTCCATCCTCTTCCCTTTCACCACCCAAATTTCCTAGGACTGGAGTTCATGCTCTGGGGGCTGGAATCTCTTGTAGAATTTGCATTACATGCTTTTAGTTCAGCTCTTTTGCACTTTGAGTCAGTGATTTGTACTGCTTGTGGGAATAAACTGTGCCCTTCTCTCCTCAGCTGGCTCGTGGCTGCCAAAATAATGTTTGTTCTGGTTTGGGTTGGGTTTTTTCAGCGTGGCAGCATCCAGAGGTGCCACTGGCTGGGGAGCTGTGAAGGAAACTCCAAACTTTCCCTTTGGGTCCTGCCAGCTGCCCCTGGATTCCAGGGCTTTCAGCTGAACACATTTACAGGTAAGTCACCTTTTCCTTGCATTAGGCTTTGGTCTAATATGCAAATTAGGCAGTTTTAACCTTTGCAGTTCTCATTATCCATCATCATCATTTCCACTGCATGAAAGCACTTGAGTTTGATAAAACTGTAATTCTAAACTCAAGGTTTTGGGGACATGAAAGCACCCAAAATCCCAGGGTCTCACAGAGCATTTAAATGCTGCATTCTGCAAGGAGCCGGTGGTTTTGGACACTTGTTCAGGAGTTTCTGGTCTCACTCAGTTTTCACACTTAAAACTGCGTTGGAAGAGAAAATTGCAGAATTAATCTTGGATCCCAAACCTGGACCCTGAGCTCTGGATTGTTTCCATCTTGCTCTGCCTGTAACAAGATGGATCAAGAAGTGTTTTGCTTCTTGGTTTTATCTGGCCTTTTTTTAATCCCACCTGCATTAAGCCTGATTTCTATGGAAAGGTTTTTGCAGAAAACCTGCTTGTTTTACAAACCCATTGCAGAAAATAAAAAAGCTTCCCATTAGTGAAAATATATTGCAGGTGGAGAAAATGTAACTGCAGTATGAGCAGTTGGATAAAAGGTGTTTAGCTCCTGCTGGATGTTCTGTGTCAGGGGATTCAGTGGGATTGAGGGATTGCTTTGTGCTGAATGTGCACCTTGTGGCAGCAGCAGAGATCTGCAATCCAGCCTGTGCCTCACCCTGGCACTGGGAAACTCGTTGTCAATGAAATGTTTTGGCTCCTTGAAATTGCATCCACAGACAGAGCATAACCAGCCCAGGGATATTGATCAGGAATATAAATCTTTTCCTGTGCTGGTGGAACAGCAGCATTGCTGAAACTTTGCACGGAGCTGGAATTTACAGAATCCTTGGCAGCTTTGAGCCAAGTGCCTCTGCAGGCTGGGGGCAGCTGATTTGGAGTGCAGGGAACAAAAAATGATGGTTTGAATTGGAAAGGACCCTAAAACTCCTCCTGTTCCACCCCTGCCATGGTCAGGGACACCTTCCACTGTCCCAGGCTGCTCCCAGCCCTGTCCAGCCTGGTCTTGGACACTTCCAGGGATCCAGGGGCAGCCACAGCTTCTCTGGACACCCCGTGCCAGGGCCTGCCCACCCTCACAGGGAACAATTCCATCCCAATATCTCATCCATCCCTGCCCTCTGGCACTGGAAGCCATTCCCTGTGTCCTGTTCCTCCCTCCCTTGTCCCCAGTCCTTCTCCAGCTCTCCTGGAGCCCTTTTAGGCTCTGGAAGGGGCTCTGAGCTCTCCCTGGATCCTTCTCCAGGTGAGCATTCCCAGCTCTCCCTGGCTCCTGAGCAGAGGGGCTCCAGCCCTTGGAGCATCTCCATGGGCTCCTCTGGACCCTCTCCAGCAGCTCCACGTCCTCCTGGTGTTGTTCTCCAGGGCTGAGGCAGCTCTGCAGGTGAGGTCTCACCTGGGCAGGGTACAGGGGCAGAATCCCCCCCCTTTCCTGCTGCCCTGGGGGCAGTTGGCTTTTTGGGCTGCAGGAAAGGAAAAGCTTTGTCCTGGCCAAGCTGTTTGGAGGAGAACAAGTCCCCTGCTCCTTAGCAGAGGCTGGACTCTCATTTCTAAGCACTTGAAATCTCCCAAATCCTCCCAGCTGCCTTGGTTTCCTGGCAGAGGGAGAAGAGCAGAGGCTTTTCATGCTCCTTATCTCTGGGCCCAGAGCTCTGGTGGCTGAGCTGTGTAATCTCTGTCAAAACAAGAGATTACTGAGGCTTCTCCTGATGTTCCAGTGCCTCTGCCTGGTGGGAATGTTGCTGAGCCTGCCCTTGCTTTCCCTTCCTGTCCGTGCTTCCCCTCCAGTCCAAGTTCAATGTTATTTTATCACCATTGGGAGTAAAACCCACGATGATGTGCTCATTGTCCTGCTGTGGTCAAGGCTGAACTGTGCACGTGGGCCTTCCCTGCATTTTCCAGATATTCCAGGCAGCATTTTCCAAGCTGCTGGTTGGATTTTGCAAATTCCCAAGCAAAATGTTTCCTGTCTATAAAAATACCTTTCTGAAATAGGATTTTTTTCCTCTCTGTTTGAACAGAAACCCCATCCTGGGATGGATCCCTGTAGGAGAGTGAACCAGCAGTGTTTTATCCCTGGATTTCTGGGGTGAGTGTGTGTTTTATATCACATCACTTACCTGCTAGAGGGGGTCCTCCCATGGCTGCTATCCCTGCAAAGAAGGCAGCAAACCCCAGGTAGCTGTGGAGCTTTTCCACACCCACCAGATCCACCTGTTTGGAAACCAAAATGGATAATTAGTGAATGAGTTCATAGGAATGCCTATGCACAAGGGATTAATTGATTTTTTTTTTTTTTTAAGCACAAGAGAGATGATTTGATTCTTTTTCTGGGGAATTTCCTCTTCAGCTGCAGCTTTGGAAGGACTTTGCCCCTGTAGGTCTGATCCAGCCTGGAATGTGTTTGCCTCCTTGAGGCAGGGGTGGAAATCACTGCCATGGGAGATGCTTTTCTGCCTTCCAGCTGCCCAGACTTTGAGGAAGGAGTTTTAAATTCTAAATGCCTTCCACAAAGAAATGCCAAATTATAATGGTGCCTCCCTACCTGGATCAGAGAATCCTGGAATGGGCTGGGTTGGAAGGGACCCCAAGCCCATGGGCAGGGACACCTCCCACTGTCCCAGGCTGCTCCCAGTCCTGTCCAACCTGGCCTGGGGCACTGCCAGGGATCCAGGGGCAGCCACAGCTGCTCTGGGCACCCTGTGCCAGGGCTCACAGGGAACAATTCCTGCCCAATTCCCAATTTCTCCCCACTATCACACTATGGCCCTGTGTTCAGAGCACCCTCCAGCTCAGACACCTGTGGGTGCAGCCATGTCCAGTTTGGAGCAGTCTGGGATGGGATTTGGATGCACAGAGCATCCTCAGTGCCCCCAGGGCAGGCAGAGCCAAGACCACCCTCCCAGGGAACTATTAATTCCCAAAATCCCATCTAATCCTGCAATTCCTTCCAATATTTCACCCGTCCCTGCAATTCCTTCCCAATATCCCACCTAACCCTGCAATTCTTTCCCAATATCCCATCTAACCCTGCAATTCCTTCCCAATATCTCATCTAACCCTGCAATTCCTTCCCAATATCCCATCTAACCCTGCAATTCCTTCCCAATATCCCATCTAACCCTGCAATTCCTTCCAATATTTCACCCGTCCCTGCAATTCCTTCCCAATATCCCACCTAACCCTGCAGTTCTTTCCCAATATCCCATCCAACCCTGCAATTCCTTCTCAAAATCTCATCTAACCCTTCAATTCCTTCCCAGAATAAGAGGTCACAGTCTTAAGCTGCATCAAGTGAAATATAGGTTGGATATTAGGAAAAAGTTTTTCACAGAAAGAGTGATCAAATACTGGAATGGTCTGCCCAGAGGGGTGGTGGAGTCACCATCCCTGGATGTGTTCAAAAAAAGGCTGGATGTGGCACTTGGTGCCATGGGTTAGTTGAGGTGTCAGGAAACAGGTTTGGACTCGATGGTCTTGAAGGTCTCTTCCAACCCAGTGATTCTGTGATTCTTGTGATTCAATATCCCACCCATCCCTGCAATTCCTTCCCAAAACCTCATCTAACTCTGCAATTCCTTCCCAATATCCCATCTAACCCTGCAATTCCTTCCCAAAATCTCATTGAACCCTGCAATTCCTTCCCAATATCCCATCTAACCCTGCAATTCCTTCCCAATATCCCATCTAACCCTGCAATTCCTTCCCAATATCCCATCCAACCCTGCAATTCCTTCCCAATATCCCATCTAACCCTGCAATTCCTTCCCAGTATCCCATCTAACCCTGCAATTCCTTCCCAGTATCCCATCCAACCCTGCAATTCCTTCCCAAAATCCCATCTAACCCTGCAATTCCTTCCCAATATCCCACCCATCCATGCAATTCCTTCCCAAAATCTCATTGAACCCTGCAATTCCTTCCCAATATCCCATCTAATCCTGCAATTCCTTCCCAATATCGCACCCATCCCTGTCCCCTGGCACTGGAAGCCATTCCCTGTGTCCTGTCCCTCCACCCCTTGTCCCCAGTCCCTGTCCAGGCTCCCCTTTGAGCCGTTCCAGGGGCTCTGAGCTCTCCCCAGAGCCTCCACCTGTCCAGGTGAGCGTTCCCAGCGGAGTGTCCGGGCCGGGGGCACAGGGAGGGAGGGGCTCCATGGCTGTGCGCGTTCCCGAGCCCACGTTCCGTGCCGGGCCCCCCGCACTCACCAGCACGGGCAGCACCAGGGCCATGAAGGCTCCACAGAAGGTGGCCAAGGCCACGCTGTAGGCCAGCAGCAGCGGCAGGCTCGTGGCCAGCGGCCCCAGCAGGTTGGTGGCCCCGCAGAGCAGCAGGTAGGCGACATGGAAATGGTATTTCCGCGTCCAGTCGCGGTCAGCCAGCCAGCCCGAGAACAGCTGACTCAGCGTCTCCGTCATCCCTGCGGGAACAGCAGCCGCGGGAATGTTCTCATAGATTAGTGCTAAATATCAACATCCACATAAATATATATATAGATATAGATTAAATATGGATATGGATATAAATAGAAATTATAAATATCAATATATATAAATATAAATTAAATATGGATATGGATATAAATTATCAATATCAATATATAAAAATATAAATTAGATATGGATATGGATATAAATTATAAATATCAATATCAACATAAATATAAATATATAAATATAAATTAAATATGGATATGGATATAAATTATAAATATCAATATCAACATAAATATATATATATAAATATAAATTAAATATGGATATAAATTATAAATATCAATATCAACATAAATATGTATATATAAATATAAATAAAATATGGATATGGATATAAATATAAATTATAAATATCAATATATAAAAATATAAATTGGATATGGATATAAATATAAAAATAAATATAAATATAAATTAAATATAAATTAAATATAAATATAAATTAAATATGGATATAAATTATAAATATCAATATCAACATAAATATATATATAAATATAAATTAAATTTGGATATAAATTATAAATATCAATATCAAAAAATAAAAAAAAAAAAAAAAAAATATAAAATAAAACAATATATAAAAATATAAATTGGATATGGATATAAATATAAAAATAAATATAAATATAAATTAAATATAAATATAAATTAAATTTGGATATAAATTATAAATGTCAATATCAACATAAATATATATATAAATATAAATTAAATATGGATATGGATATAAATTATAAATATCAATTTAACTTTAAATATATATAAATATAAATTAAATATGGATACGGATATAAATTATAAATATCAATATCAACATAAATATATATATATATAAATATAAATTAGATATGGATATGGATATAAATATAAATTATCAATATCAATATATAAAAAATAAATTAGATATGGATATGGATATAAATATAAAAATAAATATAAATCAAATATGGATATGGATACAGATATAAATTATAAATATCAATATCAATATCAACATAAATATATATAAATATAAATTAAATATGGATATGGATATAAATATAAATTATCAATATCAATATATAAAAATATAAATTAGATATGGATATAAATATAAATTATAAATATCAATATATAAAAATATAAATTAAATATGGATACGGATATAAATTATAAATATCAATATCAATATATAAAATATAAATTAGATATGGATATGGATATAAATATAAAAATAAATGTAAAATATAAATAAAATATAAATATAAATTAAATATGGATATGGATACAGATACAGATATGGATATAAATATAAATATATAAATTTAAATTTAAATATATATAAATTAAGAATGGATATAGATATAAATTATAAATTATAAATATAAATATGGATTCGGATACAGATATGGATATGAATGTAAATATAAATATAAATTAGATATGGATATGAATATAGATATAAATACAAATATAATTAATAGAAATAGAAATTGGATATGGATATGGACATGATATAGATATAGATATAAATATAAATAATGTATGATGTATCATATATCATGTACCATATATATCATATATCATATATCAAATATAGTATATAAGATATAAGATAGTACATAAGATATAAGATAGGATATAAGATATAATTCAGTATAGAATATATTATATAGAAATAGAATATATAAGTATAGAAATATAGAAATGTAAATGGAATATATAAATATATATAAGTATATAATATAGAAATATAGAAATATATGAGCATATAATATATAAATAAACAAATAAATATATTGGATTTTATAAGTCTAGCTATATTTTGTAGTATTTTATATGGTGATTTTTATTATTTGTAGTATATGTATTATATTGATACAGTATTTTATATTATATATTATTCATATTGCTCTACATTATTTCTGTTATAGTCTAATATATATTATATAATACATAGGATATAGTCTAATATATTATATTACACTATAGTAGTGTATATTAGATTATTATAGTATATTAGATTATTATAGTATATATTTTAATGTATTATAATACTATGTATTATTGATACTTATCGTATTTCATATTTTGTATTATATTGTTTTATATTATTTCTATTATAGTCTATTATATATTAGATTATTATAGTATATTATAGTATATTTTAATAATATCCATATTATTTTATATAATTAACCATATTTCATATCGTTAAAGAATATTATAGCACAGTATATTACAGTATATTAAATTATTATAGTATATTACAGTATATGTACTGATACTTACAGTATTTTCTATTTTATATTTTTTCTATTAGTCTTTTATATTATAGTATATTTTTGTATTATATTACCTGTGTTATTTTATATAATCAGCAGTATTTCATATAGTTAAATTATACTTATCTTCACATTACTATAATTCAGTATTTGCATATTTTTAATGTTTTATATTTTTACTATATAGTATAATATGATAGCACATATATATTCTAATATAGTTATATTTTACATATTTTATTATATATTTATATTTATTACATATTTTAGTGTTTTATAATATATTATTTATATTATTATTATTCATTATTAACGTTACACTTGATTATTTATATTAACCCTAATAGAATTTATTCTTATATTTATTTTATTACATTAATTATTTGTATTGTTTTATATTAATTTATACATTATTTTTATATGTTTATTTATATAGTTCAAATTACTATATTTATTATTTATTACTGATTTTTATAATATTTCTATTATTCCATATTTTTTCTGTTACTGCCTGTGTCACATCCCAATTTCCCTGTTCATTGTGAGGACGTGACCACAAAGGGCTAAAATGCCAAAAATTCCAGGTGATTTTTTTGCTGCAAAATCCATGGATTTTTTTTTCCCCTTTTCCGTTTTGTGCTATTCTTCCCAAAGGCACCAAAGTGCTCTTGGAAAAAAAAAATTCCCTTTAAGGTCTCTGAAATGCCCTAAATCAGGGAAGAGGAACTTGCTAAAAGATCTTCTCTAAAGAGATTTTCTCTTCTCTAAAGAGAAAAAGGTGAATATTGTGAAGAAAAATGAGCCTGAGATTTTAATTTTTCTTAAAAGGGCACAGAAACCCAGGGCTTTGGGAGGCTCTGCAGCCTTTTAGTTGTTGGGGTTTTGAGAATTGGGGTTTTGAGAATTGGGGTTTTGAGAATTGGGGTTTTGAGAGTTGTTTTTTACATTTCTTGGTACATTTTTATGAAGCAAAGATCGTGTCCCTCCCGCTCCTCATTCCAAATATCCCCAGAATTCCTGGGCTCTGCCAACACCTCAGCACCCCCTCCCTGCTGACTCTTCCCCAGCACTGCAGAAATAAAAATCGATTTTTGTACAATAAAATATTTGCTGCTGACTGAGGCTGGAGCCACTTTGTTATGGTGTTAATCCTGGCTTAGAACCGGGCTTGGGGTCGGTTTTTGGGGAACGTGCCTCGTTTTTTTCCCCACTTGGAGGTGGATTTGCCACATCCAAATGC
Organism: Acridotheres tristis; assembly: GCA_037013685.1. Classification (NCBI taxonomy): domain Eukaryota; kingdom Metazoa; phylum Chordata; class Aves; order Passeriformes; family Sturnidae; genus Acridotheres; species Acridotheres tristis. Next base: position 4,888,547 of record CM072913.1, on the reverse strand, counting down.
CTGGATCCACATTCATGGGGGAGGGAGGGAGGATTTTCCCCCAATATTGGATTTCTCCCTCCTGGGTTAAGCTGGAGAAGGTTTTGGATGCACATCTGGATTCTGGTGGGTTTAAGCAGAGCAGGGACAGAAGGACAGACAGCGCGTTGTGAGTGGGAATTTGGGGTTGTTGGGAGCAGGGGAGGCTGTGGGATCACCCAGCACCCCGGTGGGGCACAGGAGGTGCCCGTGCTGCACCAGGGGGTGGGCGCTGAAGCTGTGCCAGGAGCTCCATCCCAGGACAGAGGTGTTGGGGGGCACAGTCGGGTGGTTTTGGTGTGAGCAGGGCGCTCAGGGTGTGTTTCCCTACCGGCCACAGCGATCAGGTAGGAGCCGTCCCTGCTGCTCAGCCCCAGCGTCCTGGCCCTCGCCACCAGGTGGAAATAGGGCACGAAATAGGCCAGGTGGCTGAACAGGAAAGACCAGGTGAAAATGAAGAAAACGGGATCCTTCAGTGGGGAGAAGTCCAGGAGAGGCTGAGACGGTTCCTTTGTGGTGGCTGCAAGGGGTTTGTGGCTTCTCCCGGTGGGTGTTTCTGAGCTCTCCAGGATGGCTCTTCCCAAAGATGGATTTGCTGGGTCAGAGACATCTCTGCCACGGGGCACCACAAATCTCTCTGTGGTGGGAGCCTCCTGTAATTCCCTGGGAGTGCTTCCATCTAAACATCCACCAGGAGTTTCTGGATCCTTCTTTGCCACTGGAGATCCCAGGTGTTGATTTTCAGCAGATTCCCGAGGCACTTGGGTGCTGACAGGCCACAGCAACATGCTGGAAGGCACCAGGTTCAACATGATGCCTCCAAAAATCAGGAGAGTACCTGAGGGAAGGCAAAAGGTGTTTTGGTCTTGGATTGGGAAGGGAGGAGCAGCAGGAAATGGCCTTTGCAGAGCAGGGTGTGATTTTCACTGACAGCTCTGCCATGACAAGGGAGTTTGCCTTCTCCTTATGGAGGAGTTAATAGCACAGGGATTTTTATTCCTTTTTTTTAGCTGGAAGTTCCTTTTGCTGTGATGCACAGAACCTCTGGGATCCAGGACCTTGTTTTGCTTTTCCTCATTTAAAGTCATGATGGACCGTCAAGATGGTTCTGAAACACTACAGCAAAAGTAGGGATTTCTGATTTTGATTTCCAAGCTCTGTGCTTTGATTGATTTTACTTTACTTTTTACTTACTGATTTTTTTAACCACTCATTAGTGGTTAAGTGTTTAATTATTAACAACATATCCCCAAACTATCCTAGAAGAGGCAGAGTTCCCCCCTCCCCCAGTGTTTTAAAAGTAAATTTTAAACTTCAATTACATTTTAAAATTCCCGCGGAATTTTCAAAAAGAACCTCTTACCCCTGCCCAGATCTCCCCAAACATTTTCTCAGGGGCGAATTTGAAGGAGCAGGCGGTGGCTCACCTTGCCAGCTGTATGCCTCGATGAGGAGCTGGGTGAAGGGGGCCATGAGGAAGGTGAGCCCCATCCCCGAGCGAGCCAGGGCATTGCAGAACGCCAGGCGAGCCCGGCAGCGCTTGGCCGTCATCACCGCGGCCGCCTGGTACAGGCAGGCAAAGCCCATCCCTGTGCAAGGGTGGAAATGAGAATTCTGTGCCCAAACAGCCACTCCTGGGTGGCGATTCCATGCCCTGCTAGCCCAAGCTCACGGTCCCTGGTTCTGCAGCGTTCCCAGGATGAAAGGAGGGGATTTCTGCTGTCACACTCAAGGGACAGCGAGGTTTGGTGGGTGGGGTTTGGTATCTGGGGGATTGGAGGCTCTGCCCTTTTATAAGGGGTTTTAAAAGGCCAGGATCCGTGTAGGTACCAGGGAAAAAAATCAAGATTAGTTGGGAGTGGAATGTTGAAACTGGTGTTTTATTCTTTGAGAGTTTGCACAACGTCTCACAGAAAGGAGCTGGGGACGCTTTGGCACTGAAGGTTCACAGAATCCCAGAATATCCTGAGGTGGGAGGGACCCACCAGCATCATCCAGTCCAACCCCTGGTCCTGCACAGACACCCCCAAATCCCACCCTGTGCATCCCTGAGCAGTGCCTAAACTCTCCTGGAGCTCTGGGCCGTGCCCATTCCCTGGGGAGCCTGGGCAGTGCCCAGCACCCTCTGGGGGAAGAACCTTTCCCAAAATCCAACCTAAACTCCCCTGGCACAGCTCCAGCCCTTCCCTGGCTGTCCCTGCTCACCTCAGGCTCCCCCAGCTGAACAAACCCTTGGCTGCTCCCCCTCCAGACCCTTCCCCAGCTTCCAGGTAAAGGAGCTGATGATCTGCTCATGCCCATCTCACCCGGGAGGAGTCCCATGGAGAAGCAGAGGAAGGGGACACTGGTGGCCTGAGTGCTGAGCAGGCAGCCCCCGGCCACCAGCCCAGCCCCGAGGATGGAGGTTGGGCGCTCTCCCAGGCGCCGGCACATCACGGCCACGAGCGGGGCTGCAAGGAGACAGGGACAGCTCAGGCTGAGGGGACAAAAGCTGCTTTGGCTGGGCTTGGGGACCTGGCTGGGACCACTGGGATGTGGATGTGGCTCCATGTGCAGCCTGGAGAGGCAGGGGGTGCTGGGTTTGGGATGGGTTAATGCTCAGGAGAGAGGCTGTACCCGAGAGCTCAGGGAATGGGGAATGGGGCAGGGAAGGAGGCACAGCCCAACCTTTCAGCTCTCCTGAGCCTCCTTCCTCAATCACACCATGCCCAGCAGCTCCAAATGATTCCACAGCTGGGACATAGTGTTGTTTGCTCTGATCTGTACAATAAACCTACAGTGACATTCAGAGGATCCCAGAATGGTTTGGGTTGGAAGAGACCTTAAAGCTCAATCAGTGCCACCCCTGCCATGGCAGGGACACCTTCCACTGTCCCAGGCTGCTCCAAGCCCCATCCTGGCCTTGGACACTCCCAGGGATCCAGGGGCAGCCACAGCTGCTCTGGGCACCCTGTGCCAGGGCCTGCCCACCCTCTCAGGGAACAATTCCTCCCCAGTTTCCAATTCTCACAGGGAAGGATTTATTCCCAGTTTCCAATTTCTTCCCACTATGGCCCTGTGTTCAGAGCACCCTCCAGCTCAGACACGTGTGGTTGCAGGCATGTCCAGTTTGGAGCAGTCTGGGATGGGATTTGGATGCACAGAGCATCCTCAGTGCCCCCAGGGCAGACAGAGCCGAGGCTGCAGCACTGCTCCAGTCCCTGGGGACACCAGCTCACCTCCTAGGAATCGCAGGGAGGACATGATGGAGCCGATCCAGCTGACCTGCTCTGAAGATCCCCCCATCTCCTCTCGGAAAGCCACGAAGAAAATCCCAAAGGTCTTGAGCATCCCCATGACGAGCACATTGACCTGAATTGAGAGGGGGTGGAGGTGAGGTGCCACAGGGCATCGGGAGGGAGGAAAATCCTTCTGCTCCTTTTGTGGTGGTGTGGGAGAAACCAAGTGGGACACCTGAACTGGTGTTGGGGAATGCCAGCAGGGTGGGCTGGCCACGGCCAGTTTGATCACAGCAGACTCTCAGAAAACACTGCAAACTAAGGAAAGGAGCAAAGTAATACTAGAGCTCAACTCTGGTTTAAGTAACTCTTAAGTTACTTTTTGGTACTGCAGCAATAGTCTAAATGGATCAGTTCAAAGATCACTGGGATGAGGGCAGCAGGGATGGACATTATCTGGGGCAGTTTCCCAGGATTTCTCTGCCACAGGGGCAAAGGACAGACTGTGTCCTTAATTTTAACTCCTGTTGTCTCCCTGGTAGCAGGGGGTTAATGATTGGCAGAGAGTTATTTGGGGTGGATTTGAAGTGAGGGAAGCTTGGGGGAGGGTGCCTTCTTTACAGTTGGACTCAGTGACCTTAAAGGTCTTTTTCAAGCTTCACAATTCCTGGATTGATCACTGGCGGGAAGATAAAGCCTGGGGCACAGAGAATTGGTGGCTTTAAGTGGTGTTGAGGTGCCTGGTCCTGCCAGAGATTACCCCAGAGTGTGTGCTGCTCCCAGTCAGTCCCCGGCTCCCACCTCCCTGCTCAAGGTGGGATCATGGCCTTGAAAGGGACAGGACACCCCTTTGGGGTTTGACACCCCCGTGGTGATGTGTTTGAGCAGGGAAATCTTATGGAACCCATCTTATCCTGGCAAGGGGACCCTCTTGCCCATCACTGAGGCGTTTGCAGGAGGCATTCCACGGGGAATGGCGTGGCTGGGTTGTGCCCTGGAACGGGATCAGCCTGTGCTGTCCTCTGAGCGAGGCTGGAGCCTTCCCCCTGCCCCAGCCCAGGAGGGTTCGGTTCATTCCCTGCTCACCAGGAAGAAGTGGAACACCACTCCCCACGCCCACCCTCCGGCTGCTGCTGCCGTGCCTCGGCTCTTCCCAGCCGACGGAGCCTCCGGAGCCTCCAGCTCTTCATCCTCCTTCCTGTGCCCTGCCGAGGAGAATTCCAGGACTCCTGAGCACCTTCCCCCGTTCTGTTTCCACCCACGAACCATTCCCGTGCAGGCAGTGCTGCCCTGCAGGCACCCCACTCTGCACTGCCTCGGGTGATGCTTTCACCAAACTTTCTGACAATTCCACGTTATCCCTCTCTGGGAGCAGTTTAATATTCTTTCTCATTCCCACCAAATTACTGTAACCACTTAAGCTTTAAGGGCGGGCAAGTGCCTTAGTGCTGCTTTAGCAGTTTGGGTTGTGCCAGAAGCCCTGGGGTCACTGTCTGGATCCACCTCGGAGCTCTCCGGGAAACTCTTCCCACTCCATCTTTCTCTGCTTGTCTTCCTTCCATCCTCTCACCCACCCCGTGCCTCTGGCAGAGGCAGGATCCTGCCCGAGGGAGCTGCTGGACCCAATAGCACCAGGGATGACGATCCTGGAACTTTTCCTTACCCCCTTGCTGCTGCATGCTGGAAAATCCTCCCCGGAGTAGTCGACAGCAAAGAGGAATCTCTTCAGAGTGTCTTCATTTGCTCCAGAGATTAAATTCCTCCTTCCTCACTTGGCACCCCAGAGTCTGCTCCTTCATTCCCATCCGGTGAGGATGATGGTGTCTGTCCTGAGCAGGACATGGAGCCTGGCAAGCGCTGGGGGGACAGAGCCCACCCTCCTCCTCCTCCTCCTCCTTCTCCTCCTCCTCTCTGGAGGCAGAGCTTGGCTTGTGAGGCCCCAAGGCTGGGAGTCCCTCCCCTTCCCCAGCTGGAACAGGAAACCCGGGACGTTTGGAGCAGAAATCCCGTTGGGAGGGAAAAGGAGGGGGAGCCTGCGAAGTTGTGACTCCGGGGAAAGCTCGGGATCTCCCCAGAGCAGCGCCGGGGGGGCAGAGCTGGACTGGAGCCACCTGGGGCTGCCGGTGGCTGCGGAGGAGCAGAGCCCTGTCCCTGCCTGTCCTGCACAGCCCTCGGCCCGGGAAACTGCATCACTGAGGAGGAGGATAGGCTGGAAAACTTGGGTGGAAATCTTGGATTCTCCAGCGGGACAGAGCAGCCGCGCTGCTGCCGCCCCGGGGCGGCGCTGGGGTTTGAGCAGGGTTGGTGTTGGCTCCCTGCCTCCATTGTAAATCTGCCCAAACTCCTGGGTAAACACAGCCCTGCTGCTTCCTCCCCTGCTCTCGGCTGACTTTCCCCCCAGTCGTTCCTGAGCTCAGAGAAAACTGGCATCACTGAGGGACAGTGACGCTCTCTGGTCTCCCTTGGCAAAGAATGCAAAAGCTGCATCATTCTGGAGGAGGCCAGGATCTACGGGAGCCTGTGGAGGAGCTTTCCCTACAGGAGGATTTTAATATGTACACTGAGCTTTATTTAAGCAGGATGAGATTTGTAAGGTGTGGTTTAAGGGCCAGAAGGAGGGGGCAGAGGGGCACAGGATCTGCACTCAGAGCTGTTGGATGCCCCGGGGGAATCTCCAGCTCCAGCTGCTCCCAGCCTGCGGGATGGAGGGAGAGGGGAGGAGTCCCCAGGGCCACCACAGAGGAGCTTGGAAATGCCAGGATCAGGGCTTTGCTCCAGATGAACACTGAGCTGAAGGGGAGTGAGGAGCCTGGCCGGGCAGGGGCTGCTCCTGTGCGAGCCTGTGACTGTCACTGCCTGAGGAGTCAAGTCAGAGCAGTGACAATGTCATTTCACTCTGACTCAGCCCAAGTTTTACCTCATGCCCTGCTGTGAAACTTCCCTTCCCCTTTCTGCAGCTGCAGCCCAGCTCCTTTTCCCTCCCCAGCACACAGAACCATTGGAGTGTAGCAGTTTCCCATCTTTTTGCAGGATTGTTTCCCTGCAGCGTTTAAAACCTGCAAGAGGGAGAGGGACCTGGATTTGTGAGGAGGTCCCAAGATCCCTTTACAGCTCCCAGGGCCCTGGCAGGGCCAGCACGTCCAGGTTTGAACTTCAACCCAAGGCACAGTGAGCAAGTAACTCCCACAGAATGTTTAACTTGAGGAGGCAAAATGTTTCCTAGGAGAAATTCCTCAGAAAGCATTTGTACCTTTTGTCTTGGAGGAGCCTCCACGAATTCCAATCTTTTTCTCCAGAAATGCTAATGAAGGGAGTGGGAGAAAATTACCTTGCCTGGCTTTGGAAACGAAGCACCAGGCCCAGCTCTCCCAGCAGAGCACAGAGAAGGAAGGAAGGTTTTTTACAGGTCATTTATTGATTTCTCCAACAAATGAGGCCCCACACACAGCAGGGAGGATCTGCTTGTTACAGGGCCTGGGGGCATGCCCAGAGTTCATCCTCAGCAGTACAAGGGTTAAAATGTGAGCTGGAGACTCGGGGAGCTGCCCAGGAGCTGGTGAGAGGGGATGGAGAGCCTTCATCCCAGGGTGGAGCTCCAAAGGGAGAGTGGCAGTGCAGGGAGGAGCTGGGAGCAGAGCTGGGTCCCAGGGCTCAGGACAGCAGCTTGTGCACTGCCACAGTGATGCTGTCGTGCTTCTGGATCATGATGTTCCTACAAGGAGAAAGTGCTGAGGGAGGGGAGCTGGGACAGGAGCAGCTGGTGGGGGTGGGAAGTGGGCAGGGGAATCACTGAGCAGCCACAGGCCCCATCCCCACCCCACACCCTGAGTGCTCCATCTCCCCACTCCATGAACAGCGATGGAGAGGTCCCTGCTGCCTCACTGACTGATCCCAGCCCTGGTTATCCACAGGAATCCCAGTCCTGGGTTATCCACAGGGACCCCAGCCCTGGGTTATCCACAGGGACCCCAGCCCTGGGTTATCCACAGGGACCCCAGCCCTGGTTATCCACAGGGACCCCAGCCCTGGTTATCCACAGGGACCCCAGCCCTGGGTTATCCACAGGAATCCCAGCCCTGGGTTATCCACAGGGACCCCAGCCCTGGGTTATCCACAGGAATCCCAGCCCTGGTTATCCACAGGGATCCCAAGGGAGAAAGAGCTACTGAGCTGCAGTAACCACCCCTTCCCCAAAATGTTTCCCATTTTCACATCTGCTGCCTCTTAAAATCCCATTAATGCAACGACTGTGCCTATGGCTGTGCTTCCTCCCCCTAGAGCTCCAGACAAGGAGCTGCTCCAGGGATCTGACTCTGGGAGGCTCCCAGGGCTGGGGATACACAAAGGTGTGGGGACAGTGGCAGCTGCAGGCTGGGAACTCACCCATTGTCAGACTCCAGGCACACCACGGGTGTGTCAGTGGGGTCAGAGGTGAGCTTGGCTGCCTGCTGGGCCAGCACTGAGATGATGCCAGCGTGCTCATCTGACAGGGTCCCTCTGCCTGTGAGGCGGGAGGGGATGGATAAAGCCCTGTGAACCAGGGCAGAGCTCTGGGAGAGCCCTGCTGGCCTCCCCCAGCCCATTTCCCTCCCTGGGTGCTGACGCAGCATCTCCCCAAATGGCTCCTCTCCATCCACCAAAACCCCTGGATTTGTGTCAGGAAGAGCTGGCCCCGGTTTCCTCGGAGGCACAGACAGGGGGTGGCCCCTGGGGACACCCAAAGGTGGGGGTAGGACAGCAGAGCAGGGCCTGGTGTCCTCAGAGTGGCACTGATGCAGGACAAGGCCGGTACCCCCAGCTGGGGAGGCTCTGCTAGGGCTGGGCCTGGGGCTCCCCAACCCAGGGAGCCCTAAAAGGGACTGGACAGGGCTGGGGCACCTCCGAGGGGCAGTGCCAGGTGTCCCCGCCCCTTGGAGCCCCTGAAGGCACTGGGCAGGCTCAGTGTCCCTAATGCGGTGCCCCCCACCCTCAGCAGGAGAGGGGCAGGGCCTGGTGCCCCCAGCCCAGGGAGGCCTTTGGAGGGGACGGCCAGGACCCGCTGTCCCCCAACCCAGGAGCCCACAGAGGGCCCGGCCAGGCCCCGGTGCCCTCCCCCGCGGCGCCGGCTCACTCACAGCCCAGGTTGAGCCCCTGCGAGTCGGTGCACAGGACGCCCACCACAGCCGGGCTCTTCATGCTGCGGGAGAGAACGGCGCTCACACCGGGACCCCCGGGCCGGCCCAGGCCCAGCTCCCCTCACCCCACGGGCCTGCCCCGCTCCCCCTGTCCCCACCGTGTCGCCCCCCTCACTCTCCCTGACACCTCCGTGTCCCTCCCTGACACCCCCGTGTCCCTCCCTGACACCTCTGTTCCCCCCGTCCCAGCTGTCCCCTCCTGTCCCCCGTGTCCCCTCCATCCCCCCGTGTCCCCTCCATCCCCCCGTGTCCCCCTGTCCCCGCACGTCTCCTCCAGGTGCTGTTCCAGCGTCCCCTCCATCGCCCCGCGCCGCCACTTCCGCCCCCACGCAGCCCACGTGACCCCGCTACGGCGGCTCCGCACGGCCAAAAGCGCTCGGAGCGCGCTCGGCTCCCTGGGGGTGCCCGGGGCACGCCCCAAAATCCGCCGGTCCCGAGACCCCGCCGGACCCCGCTGCCCCCTCACCCCGGCACCGTGCCCGGGTCTGGGGGGACTCGCAGCAAACCCGCACCCCCAAGTCAGCTCTCTCATTGTGTTTGTTTTCTCTCAGAGCACGCGGCACTGTTGCGATATTTGGGTTTTTTTCCGTCCCCTTCTCGACTTTGTCAGTGCTCAGTTGCGTCCCCTCCCTCCCCCCAGCACCGCCCAGGGTTTGCAGAGCCGAAGGAAATTCAAGTTGGGTTTCAATGGTGCTCCCGCTCCCCCTCCCCCGCCAGAGCATCCTCTCGCAGCTGGACCACGGCGGGATGCGGGGTTGGGATGCGGGGTTGGGATGCGGGGTTTGGGATGCGGGGTTTGGGATGCGGGGTTTGGGATGCGGAGTTTGGGATGCGGAGTTTGGGTGCGGGGTTTGGGATGCGGGGTTTGGGATGCGGAGTTTGGGATGCGGGGTTTGGGATGCGGGGTTTGGGATGCGGATTTGGGATGCGGAGTTGGGATGCGGAGTTTGGGATGCGGGGTTTGGGATGCGGGGTTTGGGATGCGGGGTTGGGATGCGGGGACACAGGACACTCTGGGGTCGGGACCCTCATGGGGCACAAAGGGGCTAAAAGTGACGCTCAGACTGGTTTTCCATGGAGGATCCCCCCAAAGTCCCGTCGTGCCGGCAGTGGGAGAGGATTTAAGGAGCAGCAGTCATTTATTGATTTATTGATTTATCGGGAATTCGCGGCACTAAAGAGGCACCGCTGAGCCGCTCCCGGCTGCACCTGGCCCTGGATCTTGGCTTGGCAGCTCGGGAAATTAAAATGTTATCGATGGGGGAAGCAAAGTGCCGCAGGATTTTTTTTTTTTTTTTTCTCTTTGGTCAAGGAGCCCCATCCCGAATCTGCAGGTGCTTCCTGCTGCACCAGAGCCCGAGGGAATGGTTTGGACTGAAATTACCTTTATTTGTGGGGCTTTTTCCCCCACTGCTAGGAAGCAACACAAGACATAAATACAAATAAAAATACAAATATCCGCTCTGGAGATGGGGACTGCATCCTGTCTGTCCTGTCAGCCCCTCCATAATAAATAAATAAATAAATAAATAAATAAATAAATAAAACCACAGCCCGTGAGGGTAAAGTCACACCCGTGAGCTGCTCGTACTGCTGCTCCTCTCGGGGAAATGTGGGATTCCAGGAAGTTTTCCAGCAGGGAAAAATGAATAAATCTTTATTGGCATCTCCTCGAGCATGTTCCCAACTGGGACAAAGGCTCAAACACCTTGGATTTCCTCTTTCCCTCCCAAATTAAACAATTCAAAGAGGCGGCAGCTGTTGGAATACCGAGAGGAGGCTCGGTATTCCTCCCGTCCATGGATTCGGTGTTCCCGAGTGAGCACTGGATCGAGGGTGATGCTAAAAGTGAGTTTTGGGGACAGAATCCAGGTTTTTTGAGGCACTTCAGGATCCTGGGTGTTGATCTCAGCAGGTCTGAACTCTCCCTTTTCCTCGAGCAGTGAAAAATCTGTTTAAAACCAAGGCAGAGCTTTTCCATCCCGCTGCCTCTCAGCTTCTCCCAACCAGTGGGAATTTTGTTGTTCACTTCAGCTGCCTCTTGGCTGCTCTTTTCCCTGAGAGCCAGAGCTGTTTCCTTCCAGCCTGGGATGTTTTTGGCTGGATCTCTGCAAGCCCTGCACAGCCTGGAGCTGCAGAGCCGGGCTCTGGGATCTGCAGCCGTGGAAAGGGGTTTTAACCCTTTAAGTGCGGCAGAAATAAGATGCACAGCTACATGGGCATCTGTCATGACAGGAAGAAAGAGCCAAGTTTATTCAGAAACACACTTGGTTTTATAGCAGGACTGCAACTCCCAGAGTAGAGAAAAGGTGATTGGTTCAGAGAGAAGACACCCCATTGCCAGGGCCTGGGCACACACCACAACAGGGGTTCTATCTTTGTTATTAATTCCTTTTTATTTTGACAAAATGATCACCCTGGGAGAAATTCTCCCTGGCCTTGAGCTGGACCAGCTTATCGGCTGGGAACAGAGCTGAGAAGCTCCAGCCTGGAATATTTTTCAGGCTGTAATTTTCTTACTTTCTCAATATGTGTCCCACAGGGATCCACCTCCATCCAGGGCCAAACAGATCCAGCAGCTCTTGAAATGATTCCCCAGGCTTAAACGGCTCCTTTTGAATAACCAAGAGGGCAGAGGTTGGATGTGCATCCCCCGAGTTTGCAGTGAGTGTCCTGGGATCAGGTTTTTAACAGAATTTGAGGGTTTCGAGGAGATTTGGATGCTCAGGGAGAATCCAGGAAAGGGAAAACTCTGTAAAATCCTCTTTTTGCCACCCTGTTAGAGCTGCATCCTAGAAATTTTGCTTTCTGATGGGTTTTTGTGCTTTTTTGAGCCATAATTCCCACAGCTCTTCATCTGTGGGTTTGTGCTGGGAGCTCCTGGGACAGGGGTGCCCTGAGCAGGGGTGACCCCAGGGGAGTTCGGGAGAATCCCAAAGGTTCTCCTCGTGTTCCCGTGTCAGGCAGATGGGTCAGAGCAGGGTTTGGGGGTGCCATGAGCCCCTCTGCTCATCCTGGGGGGCAGAGTGGGACCTGCTTCATGCTCACAGTGCCCGCATCCACCTCGTCCCACCATCTTCACTGAGATAATTGGTAATTCAATTGCCAATTCAATTGGCTTTCAATATAGGAGGTGACAATTTAGTGGGAAATCCCTTAATTAAATAGAGGGACAGCCCCATGGCAAGAGCAGCTGTGCTTGATTTCAGGGTGAGAATTGGAGCTGTCCACAACACAGGTGATGGAGAAGCTTCCCTTTCCTGCATCCCTGCAGGCTTTTCCCTGCAATTTAGCAAAAAACCCACTTCTGATCTGCTTTCAAGGCGCATTTAGGGGAATGAAAGCTAGGAAATATCCTTTTAACTTCTCCCTAGAGGAGCAAAGCTCCCGCGGGGGGGAAGGCCAGGCGGCAAAGCAGGGACAGGGAAAGTCAACAGCGCGTGTGACCCCGAGCCCCGGGGCTGTTTGATCCCCGGAGCCGCTCCCGGGACGGAGCCAGGAGCCCCTCGGGGCCCGCACGTGCGAGTCCCCAGCTCTGTTTGATGTTCTGTGCCAAGGTGAACCGGCTGCCAGCCAGGACACGGCTGGATGGGACCGGGACAGGGCTGGGATGGGATCAGGGACAGGGCTGGGATGGGACCGGGACAGGGCTGGGATGGGATTGGGACAGGGCTGGGATGGGATTGGGACAGGGCTGGGATCAGGGACAGGGCTGGGATGGGACAGGGACAGGGCTGGGATGGGATGGGACCAGGACAGGGCTGGGATGGGACCGGGACAGGGATGGGATGGGACCGGGACAGGGATGGGATGGGACCAGGACAGGGCTGGGATGGGACCGGGACAGGGATGGGATGGGACCAGGACAGGGATGGGATGGGACCGGGACAGGGCTGGGATGGGACCGGGACAGGGATGGGATGGGACCGGGACAGGGATGGGATGGGATCGGGACAGGGCTGGGATCAGGGACAGGGCTGGGATGGGATCGGGACACGGCTGGGATGGGATGGGACCGGGACAGGGCTGGGATGGGATTGGGACAGGGCTGGGATGGGACAAGGACAGGGCTGGGATGGGACAAGGACAGGGCTGGGATGGGGACAGGACTGGGATGGGATCAGGGACAGGGCTGGGATGGGATCAGGACAGGGATGGGATGGGACCGGGACAGGGCTGGGATGGGATCAGGACAGGGATGGGATGGGACCGGGACAGGACTGGGATGGGATCAGGACAGGGCTGGGATGGGACCAGGACAGGGCTGGGATGGGGACAGGGACAGGACTGGGATGGGATCAGGACAGGGCTGGGATGGGATCAGGGACAGGTCTGGGATGGGATCAGGGACAGGGCTGGGATGGGATCAGGACAGGGATGGGATGGGATCAGGGAGAGGGCTGGGATGGGATCAGGACAGGGATGGGATGGGATCGGGACAGGGCTGGGATGGGACAAGGACAGGACAGGGCTGGGATGGGATCGGGACAGGGCTGGGATCAGGGACAGGGCTGGGATGGGATCAGGACAGGGCTGGGATCAGGGACAGGGCTGGGATGGGACAAGGACAGGGCTGGGATGGGACAAGGACAGGGCTGGGATCAGGACAGGGCTGGGATGGGATCAGGGACAGGGCTGGGATGGGATCAGGACAGGGATGGGATGGGATCAGGGACAGGAGTGGGATCAGGACAGGGATGGGATGGGATCAGGGACACAGCCAAGGTGTCACAAACCCACACACGCCACATTCTGGCCTGAATATTCCACACCTAAAACAATTGCAAAGATGGTTTCCAAACGGCATTATATATTAATATCATTACTTTAATATATTTATTATTTCAATAATTTATGTTCATTTTAATATTCATTTTCGGCTTGGAGCAAATTTTTGTTGCAAAGGTGGTTCCTACAATTTATCCTGACAGATTTCAAATCTATCATGAACTCCTTCCTGACACCAAACTGAGATGAGCCTCGCTGCATTTTTGGCTGTCATGGCCCAGCCACTTCTCACTCCTCTACAAACCACCCGGACAATTTCAGCAGAAAAATCCTTATAAATTATTATAAATCTTTATAAATCAATATAAATTCCTGCTTTACTGCACTGTAAGAGCCACCCCCATTATGGAAACCCAGAGGGGACATCCCAGTCCCCATACTGGGAGTAGCTTTGCCCACAGCATCCTCACAGTAGCGGCAATTGCCATAGGGGATTAAACAACTAAAAAAAATAAAATCCATTGTCTTTTCCCTTCTCTCCCCAAGGAAACACAACCCCCTGCAGACGTGGGGATCTGGAGGGGGTGCAGTGGTTGGGGTCGAAGGGGAGCAGCGCTGCCGGATCCGTGTCCCGCATCCCCCGTGCCCTTCGCTCCGCGCAGTTCGGGCTCTCCCTCTCCCACACCGGGGGTCTTCCCCCCATCTCGGGGGTCTTCCCCCCATCTCGGGGGTCTTCCCCCCATCTCGGGGCTCTGCCCCCCCTATCCCGGGCTCTCCCTCTCCCACACCGGGGCTCTCCCCTTCCCACCCCGGGGCTCTCTCCCCCCATCTCGGGCTCTCCCCCCGCTATGCCGGGGCTCTCCCCCCCCCATTCCGGGCTCTCCCCCAATCCCGGGCTCTCCTCCCCCCATCCCAGGCTCTCCCCCCCTCCCCGTCCCGGGGCTCCCCCCCATCCCGGGGCTCTCTCCCCCCACCCCGGGGCTCCCCCCCATCCCGGGGCTCTCCCCCCCCCATTCCCGGGCTCGGGGGGCTCCGGAGCCGCTGTCGTTCCCGGTTCCGTGTGTCGGGCACAGCCCCCCGGGGTCACCTTGTGGTGTTTGCATCCCGCCGCACGAGCGGGGTTTGAGATAACGGGAATGCGTCAGACCCCGCTCCGCGGGTCACACCTCGGCCACCACCGGGGCCCGGCCCTGCCCAGCGGGGACAGCGCTGTGAGCGGGGGTCCCCCTGCTCTCTGCCATGGCCTGGGGGGACAAACTGAAAAGTCAAAATGGTGCCTCCAGCTCTGGGCTCTGCGACATCAGGGGCACGTGGAGCTGCTGGAGCAATTCCAGAGATGTTCCCAGGGCTGGAGCTGCTCTGCAGCCAGGCTGGGAGAGCTGGGGATGCTCATCTGGAGAGAAAAAAGCTCCAAGAGGAACTTGGAGCCCCTCCCAGTGCCTAAAGGGGATCCAGGGGAGCTGGAGAGGGGCTGGGGATAAGGGATGGAGGGACAGGACACAGGGAATGGCTCCCACTGCCAGAGGGCAGGGCTGGATGGGATATTGGAATTCCTCCCTGGGAGGGTGGGCAGGGCTGGCACAGGGTGCCCAGAGCAGCTGTGGCTGCCCCTGGATCCCTGGCAGTGCCCAAGGCCAGGTTGGACAGGGCTTGGAGCAGCCTGGGACAGTGGGAGGTGTCCCTGCCATGGCAGGGGTGGCACTGGATGAGTGTTAAAGTCCCTTCCAACACAAATTATCCCGGAATTCTGGGATTCTATGCCCACAGCCAGGCAGTGCCTGGTCAGATTGAAGGATCTGGGGTCTAAAGGATGGAGAGTTTGGATTTGGGGATCTAGTGGGGAGCATGGGGTCCCCAGGAGAGGATCATGGGTGGCATAAGGGGACAGTTCCCCCCTGCCAGGTGACGTGTGGCTCATGTTTGCTGTGTCCTTCAGTCCCTGGGTGCCACCTGCCTTGGCCAGGTGCCCAAAGGAGGGGAGGGGGCAGCTCCCGCTGGTCCTGGCTGCTCTTGGCACGGCAGGGGGGGTGGGCAGGGGCTTTATAAACCTGCAGGAATTCACCCTGGCTATCCTGGCAGGATGTGGCTCCCCGTGCTCCTCTGTGCTGCCTCTGCCCTCTGCCAGGGTGTCACCAGGTAAGTCACAGCAGCATCACTGCCAGGGCCACCCAGGGAAAGTGAAGGGGGGAAAGAGCATTTGGAGGCTTTGAATGGCTTTGGGGAGCAGAGGTGAGGTCTGGGGATGCACAAAGCTGCTCCGGGGGGCAGAGAATGAGGGCATGCCTAGGGAGGACGGGTTTCTAGGATTGGTTTGGGATTTTTGAGGAAATCCCTGACTCAGAGTTTGGGGGAATTTCCTGCCCTCCTGCTGTTGGATAAGAACATTGGAGTTGTCCAGCACTGCTCACTGAATCTGCAGGCAGCAAAATCCCATCTCACTCTTCTTTTTTTCCTTATTGCTCGTGCCAGGCTGCCCTTGGAAAGGGGGAAGAAGCTGAGAGAGGTCCTCAGGGAGAAGGATTTGCTGCACCAATTCTTCCAGAATCACCACTACGACATTGGCACCAAATTCCCTCATGCTTTTCCCAACGGAACCGGGGTGGCCACTGAGCCCCTGCTGAACGCCCTCGACGTGAGTATGGGCTCCAATGCCCAGGGACACAGCCCTGGGGAGGTTTGTGGGATGTCCGTCCCTCTGTCTGTCCTGGGCACGGGTCAAACCCAAATCCTTTACCCCAAAGCCTTCAGCTCACATCCTTCACCCCTCCTTGCCCACACTGAGCAGAGAAATGTCCCCCAGGAGCTCTGCTTGTAGCAGGAGGTCTCCATGAACAAGGGGACCACAAAGGTTCCAAGCCTGGGGAAGCTCCATGTTTGGTTTCTATACCTCAAAATCCATCCCTGGCTGCCCCACAGGTGGAATACTACGGGACCATCTCCATTGGCACCCCCCCACAGGACTTCACCGTGGTGTTTGACACCGGCTCCTCCGACCTCTGGGTTCCCTCTGTGTCCTGCACCAGCCCGGCTTGCCGTGAGTAGGAGCCAGGCCCAGCTGCACATCCTGGCTTTGTGACAGCTCCACCGAGCCCAGAAATTGGGGTGACATTGCCAGGGGACAGGGGATCACCCTGTGCAATGAGCTGGAATGGTGAATATCTGGGGGGTAGGGGCTGCTCAGAGCTGCATTCCTCAGGTGATGGGATTGATGCTTGGTGCCTCAGTTTCCCCACCTGCCCATCTGCCTGTGGATCCCTGGTTGCTGGAGGAGGGGAAGGATGAACAGCAAATGCTCCCAGCTGAATTATTCCTGAAGGCAGGATAACAAACAGCAATTCAGCAGGGCCCCTCCTCCCCCACCTCCCTTAGGCTTGGCCTTGCCCAAAGGTTTAATTCTGTGTTTCTCCACTTATCCAGAAACCCACCAGATGTTTGACCCCTCTCAGTCCTCCACCTACAAGAGCATGGGGCTGAGTCTGTCCATCCATTATGGCACTGGAGAGATGGAGGGGATCGTGGGCTCTGACACCGTCACCGTGAGTGTCCCACGGCATCGCTGGGGCTGTGCACAACATCCCGGCCCCAAAACTGGCCTGGGGTTTGTTAACCAAGCAGGACAAGCTGTCCTGTGCTGAGTTATTCTGGAGCCACGGGGTCAGCACTGGGCTGGCATCTCCCAGCTGCCAATGAACATCTCACTGTTCAAGATAAGCTGGATTTATGACTGACATGGTTTTGCTGTAAAAACCACACCAAACTTCCACAAGGCAGAAATGCTCTGCACATTTTCCTGGAAATGTGTGCAGTGAGTGGGGACACTGCTCCAAGGTTACTGCTCAGGGGTTAAGTGAAGGGATCTGTGCACATTATTGTTGTTTTGGTGGCAAAAAATCCTAATTTTTTGGATCCTAATCAATCCTATTCCTAGTGCCAGCTTTAATACAGGTACCTTGCTATAGTGCACTGTTTGTTATGTGGCTTTAGTTTTATCCTGTGTAGTAATTCTGATCGAGATCTTTCATCTGTTATCTTTTGTCTGTTCATTTTCTTACCAAATATCTCATCTTTAATTAAATGCATGATTTGCCATCATTAAAAGCTGTGGGACGGGGTGGCAGAATTCAAAGCCATGATAGTCTGATGCTAAGGTTGGCTCCAGCAGCCTCCAGGCTCCTCTCTCTGAGGAGGGCTCACAAAGCCAGGGGCTCTCTCAGCCCCTCATGCCCCGTTTTTTTTTCTTTAATAACCTTTGTCTGAATCTCCACCTGCAGCAGGGGAACCCCTGCTCCTTCCCCAGCAGACTAACACCAGGATCCCAGTGCCTGCTGCAGGCTCAGGGCACCTCCCTGTCCCCAGGTGGCATCTCTGGTGGACACCAACCAGCTCTTCGGGCTCAGCACGGCCGAGCCCGGCCAGTTCTTCATCCATGTCCAATTCGATGGAATCCTGGGCTTGGGATACCCCAGCCTGGCTGCTGATGGGATCACTCCGGTCTTTGATAACCTGGTGAACCAGAGCTTGCTGCAGGAGAATCTCTTCTCTGTCTACCTGTCCCGGTGAGCCCTGTGGAGCTGTGGGGGGGATGCACCTCACGCGTGGCTTTGCTGGTGGCTCTGGCTCCTCCCTTGTCACTGCTGCCATGGGATGTCGTGTCTGTGTCATCATGTGCGAGGGTTGGGGGCCACCAGCCTCCCCCGAGGGCTCATGGCTCGCTGGGAAACAGTTTCCAGGCACGTGGCTCCTGGTTCCAAAGGTCCTGGCCCTGCTGCTGTGCCGGGGGCTGGTGAGGAGGGGGGGACACGGCACAATCAGTGTCTCACCCTCGGGACACACGGCCCTGCACTCACCCACATGGCAAACCCCCCTCTTGTTTTTTTCCTGCACCGTGCAGTGAGGCAGCAGGGAGCCTGGTCATCTTCGGGGGCATCGATGAGTCCTATTTCACCGGCCCCATCCACTGGATCCCCGTCTCTTACCAGGGCTACTGGCAGATCTCCATGGACAGGTGACAAACCAGCTCTGCTGCTCTCTGGTCACCTCAAGGCATTGCTTGTAAAGAGACCTTGGGCCCATCACCAGAGGCTTCCATTGAAATCCACACCCCAGGGCTGAGGGATGCAGAGGGATCAGGGGATAAACTCCACAGTACTTTGGTAACTGACACCCCAAATGAGGATGCTTTGTGCCTGGGGCACAGCCTAGTTCCTGTCCTGTGATTTAGGGGATGTCTCTGGTGATGAGGAGAGCAAAATCATGGGTCAAAACCTCCTTTGTTTGGCTCGAGTGGGTCCCAGCTACTGCTTGTGTTCAGTCCCGTGTCTGCAATGGTGGCTGCACCCCAGCCGGCTCTGCAAATCCAGAGAGGAAAAGATTCACAGGCAGCACTTGGGGTTACCCAGCTCTAACTCTTAGAAAAGAAGTTCAAAACCATCCCTAGGGCCCATGTGGGTGTTTCATGGCCCCTGGTTGTTCTCTCCCCACAGCATCATGGTGAACAGCCAGGAGGTCGCATGCATTGGTGGCTGCCAGGCCATCATCGACACCGGCACCTCCCTCGTGGCCGGGCCCTCCTCGGGCATCAGGAACATCCAGAACGTGCTTGGGGCCAGGCAGGGCATGTATGGAGAGGTGAGAGCTCGCCCTGCTCGCCCTGGAGGCAGCTGGCACTGCAGAGCCCAGCCAGGGCTGCTGCCACACACGGGGGAGCTGCCCTGTGCTCACAGCAACCCTGGCAGACACACCCTGGGACACTCTGCTTTGTGTCAGCGGGACACAGAACCACAGAATGTCCTGAGCTGGAAGGGACCCACCAGGATCATCCAGTGCAGCCCCTGCCCCGCACAGACACCCCCAAATCCCACCCTGGGCATCCCTGGAGCAGTGTCCAAACTCTCCTGGAGCTCTGGCAGCCTCGGGGCTGTGCCCATTCCCTGGGCAGTGCCCAGCACCCTCTGGGGGAAGAACCTTTCCCAAAATCCAACCTAAACCTCCCCTGGCACAGCTCCAGCCCTTCCCTGTCTCCTGTCCCTGTCACAGAGATCAGAGCTGCCCCTCTGCTGCCCCTTGGGAGGAGTTTGAAGCCCCAGTGAGGTCTCCCCTCACTCCTCACCCTCTGAACATTTCCCTCCTGAGCCCCTTCCCTCTGCCCCTGCAGCACAGCGTGAACTGCAGCTCCATCCCTGCCATGCCCGATGTCATCTTTGTCATCGATGGGGTCCAGTACCCTGTGTCTGCCCCAGCCTACACTGAGCAGGTGAGTGGGAACCAGCTGGGCCTGGCTGCAGGAGCCTCTCTCAAGGTCCTTCTGCTGTCTCCAGTGGCTCTGGCCACTTTGGCTTCTCCCATTCCCTTGGGAGACAGGGCATGGATGGCCACGGGCCTCCAGAGCAATGCAAAACAGACACCAGCCCACACTTCCCAATTGCCTTTTGTGCTCAAATGCAGCGCAACCAAGGATCCTGCATGAGCAGCTTCCAGGACACCTCTGGGGACCTCTGGATCTTGGGAGATGTCTTCATCAGGGTGTACTACAGCATCTTTGACCGGGCCAACAACCGTGTTGGGCTGGCCAAGGCTGTTTAGACCCCCACGGTGTGAGTGGTGCTGTGGCTTTGTGCACACCCAGAGCACAGCCACGGCTTCTGGCACGAATAAAGTGTTGGTGGCTCTGAGCTGTGGCTGCAGGTTCATTTCTGATGGGATGGCGGGAGTCAGGGAGGAGCTGGCAGACACCAGCTGCTGTGTGGTGGCCAAGGGCTGTTTGCTCATCACAGCTCTGGTGAGGGTCTGTGGGAGCTGTGATCGCTGCAGGGCTGAGGGGTGGAAGTCAAGATTGGTTCTTTTATAGGGGCTACAACAAGTGGGTGATTCTGGAACCCCCAAATTTCCACCCAGGGAGGCTGAACTCACCACCCCAGACACAAACCATCCCAGAACAGACCCCTGCAGACTCACAGCCGTGTCCCACCAGTTCCTGCATGGTATCTCCCCATCCCTGGGCACAGGGCTTGTTCCCACTTTCCCTGCTCGGTGTGTGACAGCCCAAAGCCACCCCAGGGCAAGGAGTCCCCCAGGAGGATGTGGCTCAGCTGGAGATTCCCTTTGGACCACCCAGAAGAGCAGGAAAAGGCTTTCACCCAGTGCCTCCCATGGTGAGGCTTTTACAGAAGCACAGAACCTGCACAGTTCTGTTTTGGGAAGGAAATTACCTCCATCCATATCCAACTCTAGTAAAAATGGAGACTGCCTCTTTCTCCAGGAGCAGCTGCAGTGGAATTGCTCAGCAGGAAGCCAGGAGAGAGATCCAAATCCCTGCTGTGTCTTCATTGCTGCAGTGCTGAGGGACAAGGGACTGGCTGCAGTATTTTATTTATTGGTAAATGAGGTTCCATCACTGCTGGGGCCTGGAGAATCCATACCCAACAGGAACAGGGATGTGGAGGGTGAGATCCAGGTGATTTGAGCTGGAAATTAATTATTCTCTTCTCACACTGTGTAAAAATTGAGCTGACATAGAGGAGGATGTGATGTGGGATGGTGGGAGTGTGATTTATCCCCCCCATCCCCCTGGGGTCTCACATCCCTGGGGTTCCCAGCCCAGCTGCCGGGAATCTCTTGGGTCCACGCACAGGAGTGACCCAGCCCTGGATTTTGAGGGACTTGTCCTCAGCTCTGCCACAGGAATTTTGTCATTACTGTGAGCAACAAGAAATGAGGCAGATGCAGTGAGGACCACGACTCCAAGATCAGCCCTGCCAGGACCCGGAGGAGCAGCCAGGAGCTGGAGCTGTGCTTTCAGAGCGGGCTGGGAGCAGCATGTCCCAGCATTTATCCCACACAGCACCAAAACCTCAATGCGGGGGGGGCAGCTCCTAAATCCTCCTCCTGCACTGGTGCTGACAATTCCCGGCAAAGGAATTCCTCCACGGGAGCATCCCCCGGCCGGGACAGCCCTTCCCGCGCCCGTGTTCGCATTGCAATAAAGGAATAAAGGAAGGAAAAGCTTCCACGCGTGGGTTGCAGAGCGGGGAGCAAGCGGAGCTGCCTGTGGCAGGGAAATGCCGATCCTGGAGTGCCATCTCGTGGCTCCCGTGCCAAACCTGAGCATCCTGAGAGTGCCCAAGGCCAGCCTGGACCGGGCTTGGAGCACCCTGGGATAGTGAAAGCTGTCCCTGCCCGTGGCACGGGATGAGCTTTAAGGTCCCTTCCAACACAAACCATTCTGGGGAATTTCAGCTCAAAGGAAGGAGTCGCTCCTACCTGCAAATATTTCACACCTGCCCACAGGTTTTGTCTTGCTCCAAGGATAAAACGTGGCCAGGACACCTTCCTGATGCAGCAAAGGGTGTTCTTGTCTTCTTTTAGCTTTTCCCGAGGCAGTAAAAAGTTTGAAGAGGGAATTCATCCCCTGTGCAGAAGGACGTGACAGATTGGCTCATTAGGACTCCAGAGCAGGACAGTTACTGAAGGTTTTTCATGGATTTCATTGAGCTTTGAGCTTTGAGCCTGTGTTTGGGGAGTGACAAAGCTGCAAAATGTGCAGAAAAATGGGATTTCTCACAGGCTTTCATCGGTGTTGACACTGGGAGTTCATAGCCTGGTTTTCCTCCACTGTTGGGCAAATTGGAAATAGGTTGATGTGTCTGGAGAGGTTTAATGTCTCTGACCCCCTTCCCATGGCATCAATCAGGGATCCCCCTTGGACCTGGCCTCCCACAATGGATGGTGCAAGCCAGACTGCAGAGTTTGTCCTCAAATCACAGAGCTGGAGAGCTGAAATCATCTGTTCTCCCCAAGGCCAGGCTGGACAGGGCTTGGAGCAACCCAGGAGAGGGGAACGTGTCCCTGCCCATGCCAGGGGCTGGAATGGGATGAGCTCTCAGGTCCCTTCCAACCCAAACCATTCTGGGATTCTACATCACCCCATGGCTCCACCCTCCCACACACAAGTTCCACTGGAATTGTGTTGCCATGGAGCAGCACAAAGCAAGGGACAAAAAAGTTGAGTCCAAATAAACAGTATTTTCCGCAGACCAGATTTTGAAGCATTTATTCTTTTATTTGAGGATTAAGTTTACAAGTTTATAAGAATTAGGTTGTCCATCCATCCATCCATCCATGCATTCATCCATCCATCCACCCATCCCAGCACCATTACAGTCCATGTTTGCAGGAGGAGTGGGAGTGTGCTCGTGGCTGAGTATTTCCCAGCCCAAACCTTCTCATCAGAGTTTTTCATGGTGATTTCCCAAGGAAAAACCACCAAAGGTGCTTCTGATTAGAGAGGCTGGGAAAGAATTCGGGGAGGGGAGCAATAAAAATACAAAAGAATGGAAAAATTCAAGTTTTTCTAGAAGAAAAGGAGAAAGAACCTGCTATGAAATAAAAACAGTGATGTGAAAGAGCTGCTGGAGAGAATTGAGGGGTGAGAAGAGAGGAGCTGGGAATGTTTGAGTGCTGTTCCCAGCTGTTCCCAGCTGTGCTTCCTCCAGCTGTGCCCAGCTGTGCCTTCTCCAAGTGTCCCCACAGACGACAGAACTTGGACACAGTGGGAAGGAGATAAATAGCTCTGACAGTTTCTCCTGTCTGAGATGATGGTGTGAGGGCTGCAAGGGAGGGGAAAAGGGTGATGGAGGAATAGGAAAAAAACAACAGGGAGAGCAGGTGATAAATGGGATTTGTCCCAGAGGGAAAAGGAATTGTTCTGGCTATGTCTCAGATCCATCTCCTGGGGTGCAAAACACCTCATTGCAGAAAGACAGTGCACAGAAAAAACCAAAATAACCCTAAAACCAAAATAACAGCCCCCTCCTAAAGGGCTGTGGGATTTCTGCTACACGGAAAATCCCAGCGAGCCCAAAGCCACATTTTCCAAGAGAGCAGGAGCAATAAATCTAATCCCTGTTCCACCACTGCTTTCTGAATGGAATTGCAAACGAGGGATGCTGGCACGCTGTGTAATGATCATGAGGATGTGGCAGGAGATGAGACATCCGTGCAGCAGGTGTGGGACATCAGAGCAGATGAGACACTGCAAGAGAAGCTGGGATTTTAATGGAGGCAGAAACATAAAAAAAAAAAAAAAAGTCGAGTGAAACAGTGAAGTGGGAACAAAATGTTTTTGTCAGAAAACCTGCTGGCGTTGGAGAGAATGGCAAAATGAGCTGTTGCTGGCTGCTCCCATCCAAAGTGCCACTGGAAATTTGCATTTTTAGGAAAACAGAAGTGCCTTGTTACAGCAGGGAACCGAGCTGTCAGGAAATGTTGGCTCTCGTCGCTCTGTGCCCCCTTTGCAGCACCACAAGTGACAAAAAAGCTACAAGGTCACAGTGGCTCGTCCCCAGGGCTGTTTGTAGACCAGATAATGAGCATTTGTTGCTGGAGAAATCCCAATCCCTCTCTCAGAGCTCAGTTTTCCAGCAGAAACCCCGGTGGGTTTTGAGCCTGGACCTTTGGTGTGGCTGTGCCACAGTGCCTGGTGGGCATCCCTTAATCCCCCCCTGCTGCCCTGGGTCCATCCGTGACTGCCCACCCTGCTGTGCCAGCAAAATTCATTATCAGGCAGACCAGGGAACTCATCCAGCTAAAAATATCCCTTCCCATTGCTTTTTTTTTCAGTCAGAGCTGATGCAGGTGTGGGAATTTGTCAGACCCCCAGATCTGAAGCGGTGGGTAGGGAGGAGCTATTAAAAATGGAATAAAAAAAGAAAAGCAGGGAGCTGGACCCACCTTCATCCCTGGACAGCTGGGTGTCACCGAGCCAAGCATTTCATGTCATTTTGCCCTTTTTCCTCTCCAGTAAATGGGGAAATCTCTGTATGTGGGGAATTCCACTCTGTCACCAGGGACAGAGAAATGTCAAGCAGATGAACATCAAATAAAAAACACCAGACCGATGGGCAGGGCAGAGAGATAAGAAAGATGGTATTTATTTGAATAGCCACAGGAAATCAGAGATTGAAAAATGTCCAGAAAAAAAAAAAAAAAAAAGCAGCAGCACATTATTTAAAAAAAAAAAAATCAATAACCAGAGCATGCAGATGTTGGATACGATTTCCAGCCAATCCCACCTGACTGTGCCCAGTCCCTCAGTGCCTCCACCATCATTTTTTGGCCTTGTCTCGAGGGTAACCCCCATTGGTCTTATTGAGGGACTCCATGCTGCCGTTGCCCGTGGCCACGCTGGCCAGCAGCCGCTCCACCTCCCCGGGCAGCATCTGCTTCTCCTCGTTCTCCGTCTCCCGGTGGTAGAAATAGTTGAAGTTGGAGACGATGACGGGCACGGGCAGGGCGATGGTCAGCACCCCCGCGATGGCGCACAGGGTCCCCACGATCTTGCCGCCCAGGGTGGTGGGACACATGTCCCCGTAGCCCACGGTGGTCATGGTGACCACGGCCCACCAGAAACCGTCGGGAATGCTGGAGAAATGGGACTGCGGCTCATCGACTTCCGCGAAGTAGACGGCGCTGGAGAAGAGGATGACGCCGATGAAGAGGAAGAAGATGAGCAAGCCCAGCTCCCTCATGCTGGCCTTGAGGGTCTGCCCCAGGATCTGCAGCCCCTTGGAGTGCCGGGAGAGCTTGAAGATCCTGAAGACCCTGACGAGGCGGATGATGCGCAGAATGGCCAAGGACATGTTCTGCTGCCCGTTGAGCTCGCTCTGCTGGATCAGCTCGGTGGTGAGCGTCACGAAGTAGGGGATGATGGACACGATGTCGATGATGTTCATGATGTTCCTGAAGAACTCGGTCTTGCTGGGGCACACGATGAACCGGACAAAGAGCTCGAAGGAGAACCAGACGATGCAGGCGGTCTCTATGACGAAGAACGGGTCCGTGAAGGTGCTGTGGGCCAGCAAGGTGTCTGTCACGTTCTTAGAAAGCTCCTGGGTGGATCTAAACTCCCTCTCCTCCCGGAACTCCGGCAGGGTCTCCATGCAGAAGATGATGATGGAGATGACAATGACCAGGACGGAGACCAAAGCTACGCCTCTGGCTGCACTGGAGCTCTCAGGGTACTCGAAGAGCAGCCAGAACTGCCTGTGAAAGTCATTGGTTGGTAAGAGGGTCTCAGGATCCTTGATGAACCCTTCATCCTCCCGGAACTGGTCCATGGCTTCATCACCCAGCTCATAGAAGGTGATTTCATCAGCAAAGACGTCGATGGGGACGTTGGCCGGGCGCCGTATTTTCCCCCCAGACTGGTAATAGTACAGGATCCCATCAAAACTGGGCCTGTTCCTGTCAAAGAAATACTCATTCCTCATGGAGTCGAAGTAACGCATCCTCTTTTCCGGGTCCCCAAGCAAGGTCTCGGGGAACTGGTCGAGGGTCTTGAGCCGGGTCTCAAACCTCAGCCCAGCGATGTTGATGATGACTCGTTGGTCCCCCTCATCCATGCCCACCCTCTCCCCCACCAGGTGGTCGCTGAACTCGGCGGAGAACCTGGAGAAGATGGTCTCATTGTTGGCGTTCTCGCTGTTGATGAGGATGCGCAGGTTGGACAGGAGGTTGGCGCAGCTGGGGTGGCCTTTCCGCGACTGCCCGGCTGGGCTGAGCTCGTTGGAGTAGCAGGGATCCTCCACGATCTGATCAGCGTTGTCAAAACTGACCAGTGCCACCTCCATCTCCTTCCAACTGGCCACGTCCATCATACGCTAATCAGCTCAGCAGCAGAAATCCCCGCGGCCGACGCCGGCTGCCCGCGCCTCTCCCACGCTAGGAGGATCTGCAGGGGACAGGGACACAGAGCTGAATTGTGCCTCTGCAGAGCACAACAAACCTGAGCTCACACCATCCTGTCCTGGTTTTTAGTGCCTCATTAATGCCATCGAGTAGCAAAAATGACTCCTGTAAAGTTGTTCATCTTTGGATCCTGCACACTCTTTAAATGACTTTGTTAAACCTCCCCAAACCACCTACATAAGACAAGGATGAAAGGTCAGGGAGCAGCAGGGGATGGGGGCAAATCCAGGTGTCCCACCCAGCCTCTCCCCAGTGATTCCAGAGCAAGGGGTCGTTTCATCCATTTCCAGGTGAGGATCCAAAGTTCAAAGCAGGATTTGGAGGTTTTAAACACGGCTGTGCCAAGTTAAAAGCAGCCCTTGATCCAGGTGGGAGAGGCACTGGGTCAAACCCCAGGAGGTTCTGGGCACCTTTCAGGTGGGTCAACCATGGTTTGGAAACAATTCCCAAAGCAGGAAATGAACTGGAATTCGGGGAATGCAGCCCAGGAAGAGAAATGTCCACCAGCCTTGGAGAACCCCTTTGGTCTGGGAAGAGGGTAGGAACAGGACCCCTCCCTTGGGGCAGGCAGAGGTGACATCCCCCAGAGCTCTCCTAGTCCTCCACAGCAGACCTGATGTTCCCAGCCCCAGGAAGAAGCTCAGGACCAAGAGTTTGGATCACTTGGAGAGCACCTTTCAGGCCATGGGGTGGATGATTTCCCAGCCCAGCTCTGTGAGGTGCTCAGGAACGGTCACCATGGCCCCAAATATTCCCAAATATCACACCACACACATTCTGTACTCAAAGAGGAGCCCAGGGACCAGGCCAGGTTATGGAGCTGGGAAATTACCTGTGCTGCCTCAGGGAGAAGCACAGAGAGAAATGAGGTGTTAACAGGGAACAGTTCTGTGGAGATTTCCCCCAAAATGAACTTTCCAAGTAAATTCAGTGCCCTGATTTATTTCCCTTCCAAATGTATTTCCCAGACATGAGACACCACAGGAGGACACGTGGAGCTGCTCTGCATGACTGCTGCTCACCAAGGGCACTCTGGCTTTCTTACCCAGCCAGCTCCAGCCAGAGGGAGACAAAAAACCCAAATGCCCTCAACTACCAGGAATAGCAACACAATTTAGGGCACGGAGCAGCAGCAGAGGCACCGGGGCTGGTCCTGTGGTGAGGATGGTCCCCAGCGCAGGGTTTGTTTCCCAGTGCTGGGCATCCCCCATGGGGCTTGAGCTGCTCCCAGTGCCTCCCTGTTTCACTGGAATAATTTGGGGCACTGAAGGTCTTGCCTTCCTGGAAGCAGAGGATCCGTCCTTGCTGGCACACCGCTGGGAAGGGGGGGTAGGACCAGCCAAAATCCCCAATCTGTTGCAGAAATGGGCATTAAGATCCTGACTTGCTACAAATCCTCCCTCTCCTCCCGTCAGCTTCACAGCTCCAACAGCAGAACTTCATCCAGGACCCAGAATCCACATCCCAGACAAGGCTCAAGCTGGCTCTGAACTCTCTGCTCAGTAGAAGAGATTCTGGATTCTGGACAAATCCTACAATTTATCATAAGCTATTTACTGACCAGGTTTCTTTGCTTGAACTAAACCCACAGAGCTTGGCTGTTCTTAGAAATCCAGCCCTACTGAGCTGCCTCAGGCTGGTTTTGTGCAGAATTTCCCTCTTGGGGACATGCAGAGAGGAGTGGTTGGGCCAGGGGACAGAAGAGATGCCTGGAGCAGCAGCAGAGTGGTTGTGTCCCCACTGACCTCGGGCAAAGCTGGGGACCCTCAAGGACTCCAAACCCGAGTCCTCCAGCCCCAGCCGTGCCCAGCTCGGACATGCCCAAGGTGCAGCTGCTCTCCACGGGGATGGATTCATCCCAGCTTGGATATTTGGTGGCTTTGGGAGAAGTTGGTGCTGGCAGGATGATTTGTGGCATCAGAGCAGCAACCCAGAGCTGAGGATAACCCTGGTTTGAGGAGCATCAGGAGGCCTACAAAGAGAAATTGCAACAAACCTGGCCCAGATAAAGCACTTTCAAGGGAAAGATAAGAACTAGAGGAAAGAAGAAAAGCAGCACACATGATCCTCTTCTTGCATTCTTGTTTTTTCTTAATATAAATCCCAAGCTGATTTTAAAATCAGAATTAAATAAAGTTTGGATCAGAGTTTAGTGTTGAGTGGCAGGATGAGCTGACCTGACCCACCACACTTCCAGCCAGGGGGAGGATCCAGAGGGGTCCACACTACAGAAACTTCTCTTGGCAGTGGAACAAAGCTGAGCAACTAAAGCTGACCATGAAATTCCCAGAGCTTTTCAGCTCCATTTCAAGCCCTTGGAACATTCCCATGGGATGCAGGGCTCTGAGGTTCCTTTCCTTACCTCAAAGCCGCAGAGCATGCTGATATCTGTCTGTCCCCATCTCTGCAGGTGCCCCACCTGTCCCCAAACCACTTTATCTGTCTCATTTTTAATTAAGACCAACATTAACAGCACATCCCAAAGCCACAAAACATCCTCCCTAAGCTTTGCACCACGCTCCGGGCTCCAGCCGAGGCTTGAACTAGAAAGTTGCCTCATTTTTTCCTCCTAAATCACCCAACATCTGCTTCTCAGAATCTGATTAACTAATATCCTTCAGCGGAAATCCCTGCCTGTGGAAAATCATAATAATAACAAAAAAAACCACGCGAGGGAGAGCGACGGTGAAAGAGAAAGGTCATTTTGAGGGAGAGTTTGTGTTTCTCCCATCACATCCCAGTGAGTCGGGGCTGCGGTTTGCACCGGGCTCTCTGACCCAGTGAAACCTTCCCGCCCGCAATCCCCTACTCCTCCTCCCCCTGCTTTGACCGCCCTCGCACTCCTGCGGCGAACAATGTCCATTCCCAAGGTTTTTCCAGATTACTGGAGATGTTGAGGCTCTTGTCCCCCTCCTGTCTCCTCCCCGTCATCCCTGAATGGGGTGAGAAAGGGGGGGATTCTTCCCGTGCCCACCCCCGCCAGCTCCTGAGGACTTACCTGGCCAGGGCATGGAAGCGCCAGCGCTGTCTGCATCTGGGAAGAGAGTTATTAAACACAGCTAGGGATGTGGAGGGAAAGCCGAGATGAGAAAAAAGTCCAGCCATACCCTCGAAAGGCGCCTTTGGGATAACGCACACAATGTCATTGCAAAGGCTCCTGGCTCTTGGGTTCACCCGGGCCGGGCTTTGGCAGGCGCGGCTTTGGGACCCGGCACCGAGCGGGGCCTCGGCCCCGCCATCCCCCGGCAGCCCTGAAATCAGCCGGGGCTCCATGGGGAAAGGGGCTGGTGGCCTGCTGGGGACACCCTCTCCCCAGGGGGACCCGGCCCCCTCCTCCTGTCCCCACCCGCCGGCGGGCGAGACGGGGGAGGACGTGCCCTTCTGGCGGATGCCACCTTTAATCCCCAATAATGCTGCGGATGGTCCAGGGCGGACAAGTCTTGTCCGTGACGTGGCGAGGTCTGAGCTGGTCCCCCGGGAGGGAGGCACAGAGGGGGGACAGGGACCCGCACACCGCTGGCACCGGGACAGAGATTTACAGCAGGCAAAAGGGCGCTTTTTAGTATTAATTTAAAATAATGGCTTTAGAAAGAGGAGGGGAGGGGAAAGCCCAAGGGTTGGAGCATCCCCCGCTGCCCACCTACCTCTCGCCTGTGGCCGTGGGGACAGCGGGCTCCTGTCCAGGAGGGGACGGCCACAGTGCCACCACCACGTGGGACATCTCCGTCCCCGCCCCGGGGTGACTGGGACCAGTTGCAGCAGCGGGCACGGCTGGCACAGCCCAGCAAAGGGCATCGCTGGGGGACGAGGGACAGGAGGGACGCGGCCCTTCCTCCCGCCTGGCTGCAGCTGGATGCTGGCTCCGACCCCCGGAGCCACTTGCCACCTGGGCTTGTCACCTCCAGGAATTAATTAACAAATAAATAAGCGCCCTGGGCTGACAGGACCAGGCAGGTTGGCATCAGTCGTTAAAATAAATGGGATTTTTGTTTTCTTTCCCTATTTTCTCTTTCTTTCCATTCTGGAGCCTGTTGCTGCTCACGGCCATTTCGTCTTGGGTGCTCCAGAGTGATTTCATCCCTGTTGGCCTCACCCAGGGCTGGATCCCACCTCTTCCTTCACCCCGATTATCTTCCCACCCTCCTCTTCCTCCTCTGTCCCCTCCTCGCCCTCCCAGGCAATGGGGGAAGGCAGAGGAGGGGGTGGCACATTTCTACCCGCAGGCTTCAGCCTGAATTCCTGAATTCCTCCTCGGTGACGTTCCTTTGCTCTTGAGGGACCCGGTCACCTCAATTTCCCCCCCTCCAGCATCCTTTTCTGTCCTCTGAGCTATTTCTCCTCTCACGGCGTTAATGAGCACATTAAACCTCCCTGTCCCGGAGGAGAGCCCGGCTTGGAGCATCCTACAGACATCTCCAGCCTTCTGTGGTGGAAAGGGGACAGGAGATTATCCAGACCTTTGATCAGCTCCTTCAGGGCGGCGTTATCCTTTTATACCCCATTTCTATAGACTACAGTCCTTGAATTTACCCTCATCGCAGCGAGGGCATCTATTAACAAAAAATAATTCAATTGATATTCCTGGCATCTCAATTCAGCTTGAGTCCACCTCCCCTCCAAACCCAGCTTTGGAGGGGCCTTGACCACAGGGTGATGAGGCAAAATCTGATCTCATTTTATTGTGTTTTGTTGGGTTTTTTTCCAAAATCTTAGAAATAACCAGGGTCACTTCCTGCACCCGGGCGAAGAGCAGCTGCGGCTGAGGGAAATGTGGAGCAGGGAAAGCATCCAGAGGAGCAGGAGATCTGGGGCCAGGGAGCTTTAGCAAAAACCCACGGATAATGGGGATATCCCTGGAGTGAAAGCAGCGCTGTGGTCCAGGGGAGACGAGAACACGGGGAGATGCTCGGAATGACATTACAGCCTGCGAGAAACGGGGCAGTTACACAACTCCCTCATCTCTGGGGGGTTCGGCTGCACCCCGGACACCCCCGGGAACTGCTGCCTTTGTATCCCGCCAAGGTGACTTTAAACCCTCTTGGCTCGAAGGATTTCACTCCTCCTCCAGCCAGGCTGCCCCGGGCACTCCTCCGGCACTTCTTTCTCTCTAATCCCCCGCTCCTGGAATCACCGGCTCTGCTGGGATTTATCCCACAGACAAATTCGGCCCCTGAGGGTGTCCTGTATCCGGGACGGACCAGAATCCAGCAAGTCCTGGGACGGGATCGCTGCTCAGCACCTCTGAATGCACAGCTCTGACACCAGAGTGGAGATAAAACACCCCCGAGCCTGTCCCAAAACAGAGAGGGATTAGCTGGCACAAGAGGAATTTTTGGCAGCAGGTCCTGAATTATTATTTGGACAGGGAGCTTAATTTTCCCTGTTGGAAACAGTGCAGGAGAGTGAGCAGCTCATCCCAGCCCTTTCCCTTTGATCTGACCCGGGATGAGCCGGAGCAGGGTGGGAACAAGGCTGGAGTGGAACAGGGCAGTGACACTTTTTTTGCTTTTCCTGAATTCCCAAGCAAAACGGTGCCCCACAGACACCCCTGTGAAATCCGGGCTCTGCTCGGCACCGGCTTCGGGCCACGGAGCAGCTCAGGGCACTAATGAGCCTCTGCTAATTGTCCTCTCTTTGCAGCACTAATTACCTGGGGTGCGGTAATTCCAGCCCCGCTGCTCAGGGATGGAGCTCAGGTGGCTCCGCAGCGTCCCCACCAAGGGAATTTTTCTTATTTCTCATCCCAGCTAATTGAAGCGCCCCTCAATTAGCAGCAGTCCCCCCGCATCAGGAGGGCTGGATTTTGGGGGGTGCAAGATGTAAAACCACAACCCAGACCCTGCAACGCTCTGGATCAGGGCTGGGGTTATTAATTTTGGAGCTCTGATTCCAGCACGGAGTGTCCTTGGAGGCTTAGTGAGGTGCCCTGGGCATCTGGCACTGATGGAGCAGGGCAGGAATCATCCCTGGAAAGAAATCAAGGAGGGTTTGCTGCAGGGGGACACCCTGCGAAAATCTGTGGCTCATCCTCCTCCTCAGGAGAGGCGTCTGCAAATTAAACTCTTTAAATGCCAAGCAAATGTGTGCAGCTGGGAGGGAATAAACAGGAGGGGAGATGCTGGGAGTTTAGGAATGATGAAAATATGGGAAAGAATAATTCAGATCTTTCAGGGGATAATGGGGTCTGGTAAACGCTGCGTCTGCTTCCGAGTTCTGAGTGTGGGAATAGTGGAGAAATGGAGAAAGGGTTAAAATACACCAAAATAATGATGTGGCTCAGAGCAATCCCAGGGTTTCTCCAGCCCCGGGAGAGCCCAGGGCTTAGGAGCAGCCAGACCTGAAACCTCTTTGCTTTTAGAAGCAGAGGTTAAAGTTTGTCTGTGGCAAGAGGAAGGTGAGGGGAATGGGGGCAGGATGAACCACAACATTTAAACACACAAGGTGTCGTTAAACTGAAAGAGAGTAGGTTTAGATGAGGTGTTTGGGACAAAATCCTCTCTGTGAGGGTGGGGAGGGCCGGGCACAGGGTGCCTGAGCAGCTGCTCCGTCCCTGGAAGTGTCCAAGGCCAGGTTGGATGGGGCTTGGAGCAACCCGGGATGGTGGAAGGTGTCCCTGCCATGGCAGGGGTGGGACTGGATGAGCTTTAAGGTCCTTTCCAACCCAAACCACGCTGGGATTCCATGAAATTGCACCAGGAAATAAGTTATGAGCCTGAGCAAGCAGCTGCCAACTCCTCCCTCTCTGTGCCTCAGTTTCCCCAGGGCTGTGGATGGGCCACAAAGCCAAGCAGGAGCGCTCCAGGAAAAGATGATGATGAGGAGGAGGAAGATCCCCAGCTGGATTGCCAGTGCTGGGATGGAGTGTCCATCACTGCTGACCCCATGGCAGGCAGGGACCTGTGTCCAGCCAGACCCCTGCAGCCCTCCTCACTTTTCATACCTCCTTCTGATTTTTCCACCCGTGTTTTTTTATATGAAAAAAATCTGATTATCAGAGAGCTCAGTACATACAGTACACACCACGAGACAGATGAACCCTTCCTTATACCCAGCCATGGAGTCCAAAATTAATCAGCTATGGATTAACCGGGTCAGGATGTAATTTAATAACCAGAGAGGGCGAGTTCCTGCTCGGAGGGAGCCGGGGAGGTCCCGCTCTGGGTGTGCCATGGAAGAGCCACAGCCCGGCACAGGCAGCAGGAAAAGCCGGATGGGATGAAATCAGCCCTGCGGTGGTGCCGGCTGCTCAGCCAAGGGACAGGGACAGGGACAGCCTGGGACAGGGCCAGGCTTGGCTGCAGCTGAGCCCTCCTCATCTTCCCTGCGCTCCGAGCCGGGGTTTAGCCTGATTCAGGAAAAGATGTAAATGGATTTTTGACTGTGAGGTGCTGCGGTGGCTCTTTGGGGATGCTGAGTGGGCTCTCTGCTCCCCGCTGGGGTTCACGGAGCAGTCCCTGCTGTAAAGTGTTGGACACACTCTGGGAAGTGGCTGATGGATGGACACACGGACACCAAGCGCTTGGAACGTGCTTTGATCAGCCTGAACCAGCAGAGGAGTGAAAAGGGGGTGCGTGGAGTGACCTCTTCCCTCTGGAGCATCCCGGCTCCATCCGGGCGCCTGGCTGGGGCCGGGGCCGGCAGCCACCCCCGCGCTGCCACCCTGCTGCTTACGACAAAGAATCCGATCCCAAATCGATGGGGAAACTTTCCCAGCCTGTCCCAAAGCGCTGGGATGGAGGCAGAGCCGCTCCCCTCCACCTGCTCCCCCACCCCCAATCCAGCAGCCAGAGCTCGGCGCTGTAACCTCAGTCTGCTCCTAGCGATGAACAAATGACTTTGTCCCCCCTCAAAATCTGCACTGGCAGCAAACCCTGGAGGAGGTCGGCGGCCGGAGCCAAAAATGGAGAGGAGGTATAAATGGAAAGCAATAGGAAGCCGCTAATGGGGTCAGACAGATCCTGCATTGATCCCGATTTCTGCAAGAGCAGCACTGAAAGCGGCCGGTGGCAGGTTTGGGGTCCCGGTGTCGCTCCAGGCTTGTGGCTCCATGTGCAGAGGCAGAGCCACGGCAGAGGTCAGGGCAGCCCCAGCCCGGCCAGCAGCTCCCACCCCCACGGTACCCCCAGGAGAGGACAAGGGAACTCGGACCCACAATAAATAATTAAGATTAAAGTGGTTGAGATGACGCCAGTGAGACCCTCTGACTCCTGGTAAACCATGGGCTCCTCGCACACTCACCCGGTGCTCAGGAACGCTTCACCCTCCCTGCTTCTCCAAGGACAAACTAAACTTCCCCCCTGGTCACCATCACCCAAAATATACCCACCGAAAAAAAAAAACAAAAGAAAGAAAAGGAAAGGAAAGAAAAACAGCACCCGACTGCCCCAAACCCACCCACCAAACTCTCCTCTCCTCTGCCCCCAAACTTCCCCGTGCCACGACGGCGGCTGAGCCCGAGAGGGGAGCAACAAACCCGGTTTTGGCATCGTCCTCATCCTGCTCCGGCCAGCGGGGTGCCCGGTGCTCCCATCGCCGCCTCCCTCCGGGGGCTGCCCGGCCGAGCTGCCCCTCCGCTGTGCCGGGCAGCGCTGGGATGCTCCAGCCTCTCCTGCGGAAAGGCGATGCCGGTACCCACGTGAGCCCGGTGGGACTCCTTGCCCTCATTCTCCTTGTGCCTGAAATGGGTTTTTGCTCCCTCGCTGGTCCTGCCCGGCAGCAGCAGTGGCATCCAGGGCTCCAGGGCACCTCTTTCATGTCTACAGAAGTGTCTGAGGCCTTTGCTCTCCGGGTGAGGGTGAGGAAGGAGCAGCGTGGAGCAGAGGAAGGGGAGGTGATGCCCAGATGTGACCCCTTCTGTCCCCTCCTCTCAGAGCTGCTCACTGGGATGCTCTGCCACGGGCAGCCAGGACAGGGCTCACAGGGACCTGGTTCTTTTGCATCCACGGAGAGAAAAGCTGGAAAGGCAGGAGCCTCCAGTGCTCCCAGTGCCAGCACGGACACACACTGGTGTCCAGGGCCCCTCCAGCCCTCTGTCCAGGCATTACCTGGGCCTGGCTTTTCTCCTTTACACAGGAAAATGCTCTGCTCCGGGGAGCCTGTGACTGCCATCACAAGAGCTCCCAAACTGCTGAAGTTCCAGGAGCTGGAATTGCCTCCCCGGGGCCTTTCCCATCCTGTTTCTCTATGGCCAAGGGAGAGCTGTTTGTCCCTGAGACCCTGCGGGGAGTGTCACACCTGGATGGACAGCTCTGGGTCCTGGCTGTGCCCTGCTCTGAGCCCGGAGCAGCTCTCAGCAGGCGCTGGGCAGAGCTCTGGATGTGGCCACAACCCCCCCGTTATTCCAATGATCCATCGGGACTGTGAGCATCACCCACCACCCCCCAGCTGCAGTTCCAACCCTCTGCCTGTTTCTCCAGGAGGATTTAATGAAACCACAACGATTTCCCTTTCCATGTGTTCCCCCAGCTCCATCAGTGAGCTCTGCTTTCCTTCCCTGCCCCAAAACTTCCCAAGCAAAGGCAAAAACATCACCCTGGAAAGGGATTGGACACACAGGAATGGGGGAGCACCAGTCAGGGCATTTCCTGACTGACCTCCAAAAGTCATCTGCATCCTGAATCCTCCTGCCAGCATCTTGGGATGCAGAGATTTTCCCTCAAGCTTTATTCCAGCCTGTGTAATTGGGGCAGGTTTCCATGCTGTGCTGCTGAACTGGGATAGGAAAATATTGAGATCAGCCTGCTCTGAGCCCTTCCAGAGGCAGTGGGGTGTGCAAAGTTGGGGTCTCCCAGAAGCGCTGCTCCAGAGAAAACCCAAGGAAATAAAAGGAATCCCGGAAAATCAGGTCTGAAAAATCCACCCCCCAACTATGGAAAAAAGATCTCAAAAAAACCCCCCAAAACCCAAAAAGCTGCTCTGTGGGTCCTTCTTCCCCTGGCAGCCCAGGCTCCTCTCACGGAGCTGGAGCTGATTTTGCCTGGGAGCAATTTCCCAATCTCCTTCCCGTGACCTTTACCCACAGATGCAGCTCAGGGATTCTCAGCTGCCCGGGATGGGCTGTGCTGGTCCCGATCCACACCCAGGACAAAGGCACGGTTTTGGTTTTCCCAGCTGCATTCCAGGAGCTGAACTGCACCTTGGGGTGCACTGGGGAATCAGTCACAGGGCACAGACACTGAGCCTTGGCTATAAAAGCTGCACTTTTAAACCATTTTGGGGTCAGAATGGCTCAGCCTAGGAACCCCAATCCTATCTCTCCAGGAATCAGCAAGACAATATTTTTTTCTCTCCATTAAAAATTTGGCTTTATTTGGTTTAGGCTTTGTTTGGCTTGAATTTCTACAGTCTGTAGAGAGAGAATGTCTGCTGCTGAGGCCGTGAAACTCATCACACATCAAACACAGATCAGTTCTAACCGAGTAATTCCAGGGTGGTGCTTGGCTGGACCTGAACCCAACACTAACTAAGGAAAGCCTCTGATCCCTCCGAGCTCTGCCACCCATCCCTTACCCCCGTGACTGATTTTCCACGGATTTTCCATAGGGATTTGGAGGATGGAAGCATTGGTAGAGCAAGCAGTGAGCACTGAGCCAGCACCAGGACTGGCTCCTGCACTGACCAGGGAAGACATCCTAAGCCAGGCTCCCAGAAAATCATGTTATTCCTCACCACGAAGTGCAAACTGCACCAAACCCATGGAACCAGCAGCACTTTTAACCCAATATTCCCATTAACCCTCTCCACACCCTGCTCTGTGTCACTGGGGTGAGCACTGTGCACTGGGGATTCCCACATCCTTGGGATCACCTAAAATGTCCCTCTTATTCCCCAGCCAACCGAAAAAGAGACACCCATTAACCGCTACTACTACTACTATTATTATTATTATTATTATCATTATTATTATCATCATTGCAGCCTGAACCTAAAATCACCTTTCCTGCACCCCATCCCCTACAGATTTAATTCATCCCAATGCAATGGATGTTCCCAACACTGTTTTGGAATTTAAGTGACTCCTTGGCAGCCATGGATTTCAGCCTGTCAGAAATCCTGATTCATTATTCACTCCAGGTCCTCACGGTTTAGTTGGAGCAGGCTGAGGGTAACCAATATTTCCTCGGAGTGTTTCCATGCCTTCACTGTTCCTTGCACACATTCCCATAAAGCAGCAGCTGAGGATTTTCTAATGGAAGCCTTGCAAAACATTCAAACCCATTAAAAAGATCACAGCCAAAAGGAACCACTTTATTTAAGTCTTGGAAGAGAAGGAGAGGCTGTAAATGCTCAAAGCACAGAGTGTCTCTGTCTGGGGTCGGGCACAGACCCAAGAGCAGCCCAAACTCCTGTATCAGCACAAGTTGCCCTAAAACCACCAACCCAGCACCAATTTAGCTGGAGATAAAATGGAAACCTTTTCAACCAGGTGATTCTTCCACATCCTACTGACAACAAAGTAAAATAAGCGGCTTAATATAGGTGGGAACTTTTCCCAGCTGGCTGCATTTCCATTGTATCATCAATGGTGTCCAAAGCACAGAAAACACAATAAAATCCAGTCACTCACCTGCAGCCCTGGTTACAGCCCTTCCTCGGGCACGAGGAGCATCCCAGGGGCTCTGGACATGGCAGGTCCCTGCACGTCTCTGACACGCAGGTAAGGATCAGAGTTTGTCTCAGGAAAGACTCAGATTCAGAAATTCTACACCCCAGTGAAACCTTACCTTGCCTGGCTGCCCTTGGATTTAAAGGAAACGTGGGAAGGAACTGCAAACGGGGCTGTGGTGCAACTCCACACTGGGGGGAATGGCAGCCCCAAACCACCCCCAAGGGAGGGGCTGCACCTCCCAGAGCCCAAATCCCAGGCTGAATCCCCCAGAGATCCCTTCAGTGCCTGGGAACAGATTTATCCCTCTGCTGCTCCATGGGCAGGACACCCATGGAGGGAGGGATTCCCCTTGGCACTGAGGGCTTTTCCCTGGCACCAACGCCTGTTTTGAAAAGCAGCATTTACATTTGAAGAGCAAATGGCACCCAAGTGTCCAGCAGCTCTTACCTGCCCAGGTGTGGGCTGTAGTCCAGGGCCTGGGTCTCACCAAGGAATGCTCCTGCCTCAACAGGGGCTGCAGGGATTTGGGGTTGGGCTCTGGCCTCAACCTCTTCCCTGTGCAATGCCTTAGGGCCATGAGGCCAAAACTTTGGGGTCTGTTTGACCTTAGACCTGTTTGTGTCTCAAGGAGGCCCTGAGAGCTTTTCAGGGGATTTCCAGGAGACACCGGGCCCCCCAAACTGTGGGGAACAGGAAAAGGGGCCCCACATTCAGCTCTGAGCCCCCCAAACTGTGGGAACAGGAAAAGGTTCCCACATTCAGCTCTGAGCCCCCCACACTGTGGGGAACAGGAAAAAGGGCCCCACATTCAGCTCTGAGCCCCCCACACTGTGGGGAACAGGAAAAGGTTCCCACATTCAGCTCTGAGCCCCCCACACTGTGGGGAACAGGAAAAGGGGCCCCACATTCTGCTCTGAGCCCCCCACACTGTGGGGAACAGGAAAAGGGGCTCCACATTCAGCTCCAAGCTTCAGGCAGTGCATTCAGGCATTCAGAGATGAAAAACCCCAAGGATGCAGAAGGGTCTTCCCATTAGCCAAGATTCCCTGAGCACCAAGAACGAGCTGGAGGAGACTTTGATTGCTCTGGTGGCTCCTTCCAAGCCTATGGCGTGGTGTCCTGGCCAGCTTTATCCCAAGAAGACACAGATGTGTCAAACCCACCTTGTTTTGGGGGAAGAGGGTGGGAGGGAGGTCCAGGCTGGAGGTTGCAGTGTGGCCAGGAGTTTGCAGAGCAGCACGGATGGGTGTCCCCAGTCTCTCCTCACCACACTGAGCTGAACACTTTGGTGTTCAGTATCACACCCAATCCCACAGAAATCACAGGCAGCAGTGCTGGAGGGAAGGTCCACGGCTTTAACCCAGCTCAGGAGGAAGCCCCGAAGTCCAAGCTCATCCTCCAAGCAGCAGCCAGGGCTGTGCAAGCCCAGCACCCTCAGAGGTGGCTCTGCCGTGGGTAATTCCCAGAGGTTCCTGTTACACCGCAGCCATGGGAATCTCGTTAATTACTCCTTCTGCTGAATGGCCTTAACGAAGGCCCAGGACACATCAAGAATCATGTTCACATGGCAAAGTGGCACAGGAACAGCCCCGGAGGGTGATGCTCCACAGAAAGG
Source organism: Acridotheres tristis (assembly GCA_037013685.1). NCBI lineage: Eukaryota > Metazoa > Chordata > Aves > Passeriformes > Sturnidae > Acridotheres > Acridotheres tristis. The sequence continues at coordinate 4,849,442 of CM072913.1, read as the reverse complement.
CTTGAAGTTGTTACAAGGACGTCAGGAGACTTGATACAAAGGGCTGGCTTATGAATAGCTAATGGGGGAATAAATTATGCACCCACTCGGCTGGATTGGGTTTCTTCCTCCTCACTGCACCCTGACATCCCCATCACCCCCCTGCTCTCTGCTTTCTGTCCCACTTGGTTCTTTCTTCTCCTTATTTTTGTACTTGGCAGGATTTTTAATGTGTTTACCCATCACCAAAAGTTTCAAAGACGAGTCCAGCCTGTCCCAGGGTGATGCCAGAGCAGGACAGGGCATCACCCTGAGCCCTCTCTGGGGAAGGTTGGATGCTCTCGCCATCACAGCAGGGCTTCTCCCGCTCCCAGAGACCCTGTGACACCCTGGAAACCTGAAAGAGAAGCTCCAGGCAGCAAAACAAAAGCTTCCCAGCGTGGTTTTCTGCAGGATGTGCCGTGCCCTGCCTGCCATCTGCCCGGCCCGGAGGGAGCAGCCCGAGTTGTCCGTGGCCAGCGCCAGCAGCTCCGAGCCGGCCACGCTCCAGCGGGTCCCTGGCAGGCGGAGAGGGACGGGGAAAGCTGGGACAGGGCATGGACTGGGACAAAAGGGAGAGTTCTCCGTGTATCGGGATTTCGGCTTCCCAACACCCCCAAAGTCCGGACCAGGAGAAGGCAAAGCCGAGATTAACTCGGTAAAAGGAGGTTCGGGGATCTCCCCGTTCCCTGCGCGACTCCGCAGCGCTGCCCAGCCCGGGCAGGGCACGGATCTGCCTTAATGCATTTCCAGCCGGGATAACGCAGCTGGAGGGCTGGGACTGCCACCAGCTCCTATTTCAGCTGGGACAGCAATTCCCCCTCGCCCTCCCGAGCCCCGTTCCCCTCCCGGTGCCCGCCTGACGCTGAGCCAGCGCGGTCCTTCCCGGCAGATGCTCCGTCCTGAGCTGGAAATCCCGGCCGGGAGCGCACAGAGGAGCCCAAGGCTGTGTGAGAGCGTGTTCTGTTCAATCGCTCGGATCCCAGCACCCCTGGGCTGCCACAGGAGCTCGGGGAGCTCGGGATGCTCACACCGGGGAACTCTCCGCTCCTGCTTGGAGTCGGCGATTTCGGGCAGCTCTGAGGCGCAGCCACGTCCCCAAAGCACCGAGGAGTGAAGAGCGTTTAGGAGCAACATCCCAGCCCCTGGCCCGGCTCTTTAACAGGGTGGTCCCTGTGGCCCTTCCAGCAGCGCTGCCCCTTCTCTAATCTCCCGTTATCACTTTCTCTGCCCGCTCTGATTTCACGGGCCGGGCTATGCTATCCCTGTGCCCGGCTGGGCAATGTGATCGCCACCCCCTGACCAGCCTGGCTGCAAACACCGTCACCACTGGCCCGGACCCCGCACTGACCCCGCTGCAGCTCCAGGCTCCTTTTCCATGCCCGTCCCTTTCTGAGCGGGTTTGGATAACCCCGACCCGCGTCACAGCAGCTCCTGGTCACCAAAATCGGGCTATTCTGTATCAGTAATAGGAAACTCCCAGCACCTCTGACCAGAGCTCGTGTCTGCTCCTACCACTGCTCGCTCCCTGGGGAGAGCAGCCTCTCACCCCATATCCAGAGGGGATGACACCACAGCTCCAGCTCCAGCCTTAATTTCATCCCCACAACAGTCTCCTCCATGGGGGAGGGGTGGGGGGTGTTGTTTGTCCATTTTTTATCAGCCAAAGGATGTGGAATCACAAAATAATTTGGGTTGGAAGGGACCTTAAAGCCCATCTCCAATCCCCTGCCATGGCAGGGACACCTTCCACTGTCCCAGGCTGCTCCAAGCCCTGTCCAGCCTGGCCTTGGACACTTCCAGGGATGGGGCAGCCACAGCTGCTCTGGGTTGAAGCAAAGGAGAGGGAAATGGTTTCTTTTCAGATGATCAGGGCAGCAAAAAGTCACAGTTGGAAAATAAACGCTGGAGCAAGGTGGTAATTAAATGCTTTCCCTTTGGTGCTCCTGAAAGTTAGGAAAAGACGGAGGAGCAAGGAGGAAAATGGGAAATTGGGATCTCTGCTGTGTCCTTTCCTCTCCCTGCACCTGCTGGGGTCAGGCAGGAGGAAGGTGAGGAGGAGGCTCTGGAATCAGCACCACGGGAGGGGAAAATTCCCTCGTGTGAGGTGCAGGATACAAAACTGAGCCAACATCCATCTCCTGCTCCGTGGAGTCAGCATGGCATCACTTCAACCTCACAAAACCCTGTCCAAAGGGGGTTATAGGTGGGGAAACTGAGGCACGAGAGGGCTGAGCTGCCAAAACTCCCTCCCATGGGGCAAGGGAGGAGCAGCTTTGCTCCCTTTGCTCCTCTTCTCACCCACAGCCTGAGGGAGCAGCTCTGCCTGCTCAGGGTTCTGCAGCTGAGTCTCCAAATCAGGTCCCTGCAGCCTGGAAACATCCCGAAGTGTTTGCTGGTGTCTCCAAAGCAGCAGCTTCTGTCTGCTCGGTGCTTACTGGGTCTTGTTGGACACGGGTGACTCGGAAAAAATGACCAAGAAAATTAAAGTTACTGTCAGTAATCTTAAATTCACCTTGCAGGGGAATTTGTGCCCCTCCTGGAGAAGATTTAGCGGAGCATAAACGAAGAAAAGATCACAAAATAGAAGCAGGAATTAAATCCAACAGTGCCGCTGTCTGGGGGATGGGAATACAGCAGCTCCGTCCAGGAGTGTTTGCACAGCACAAAAATGATTTAAACTCATCAGCACAAATCTGGGGACAGCCCCAGGACCCAGCCCCGAGCCCAGCCCTGCTGCTGAGGGCGTGGGGCCTCCCCACCCCACGCTCTGCAGGGCCAGGGATGGAACACGGAAAATTTGCCCCCAAAAAGCTCCTGAGATCTCGGCTGTTGTAGTTGTGGAAAGGGGTTTTAACCCTTTAAGCGTGGTGGAAATAGGATGCACAGCTTCATGGATTTTTCTTATGATAGGAAGAAAGAGCCAAGTTTATTCAGAAACACACTTGGTTTTATAGCAGGACTGCAACTCCCAGAGCAGAGAAAAGGTGATTAGTTCAGAGAGAAGACACCCCATGGCCAGGGCCTGGGCACACACCACAACAGGACTTCTGTCTTGGTATTAATTCCTTTTTATTTTGACCAAATTATCACCCTGGGAGAAATCCTCCCTAGCCTTGAGCTGGACCAGCTTATCAGCTGGGAACAGAGCTGAGAAGCTCCAGCCTGGAATATTTTTCAGGCTGTAATTTTCTTATTTTCTCAATATGTGTCCCACAGGCTGTGATATCACAGCTCCAGCCAGAAGAGGACAGTGGTGCCTGTGTTTTATTTAGGGCTGCACCACGAGGGATGGAAAGGCTCCAGGTCACTCTTGGCTGTTCAAATCCCCCTTTCCAACACACAGCCAGGCTCCAGGGGGGTCCAGGCTATTCCCAGTGACAAAACCCATCCAGCTGATCCAGAGGGGACATCTTGGCTCTGACTGCTGGGGGGGAGCAGGGAGACACTGCAACAAAGATGACATAGAGAATTCATCTTTTGGGGGGAAATTTTCACCTCAGATAAATCAGGAGTTACTGGGCTGTTTGGAAAAGTGAGGAGGGAGCTGCTCCAGCTGTGCCATCACTCTCTAGGGAAGAGATAAATAACGTGCATGAACACAAACGTCCCTCCTGCTGCACACAGGCAGAGACAAAATAGACTGGAAACACCTACATATCAATGTGAATTTAAATATGACACTTACATGCATGTTGATATGTAGATAAATATCATGTAACTGCACAGGAACAGGTATTCAAGCTGTTCCCTGCATCTCAGCATATTTTCCCAATCCCAAAGAGGAGAGCTGCCCCTGGCAAAGGGGCTGGCACAGGCTGCAGGGGTAATTTCTTGCTTGGAGTAAAAAAAAAAAAGAGGATTAAAGTGAAAGCAGAGCTGGAAACCTGCCAGCCCCCACCCATGCACCAGGGTGCTGCTGCTGCTGCTGCTCTGGGGAGAAAAGCAAAGGTGGAAACACAGGGAGAGACCCTTCTGTGCCAAAAATCACCACATTTAGGGTTCTAGGATCAAAATGTCCCAGGGACTTGGCACCAGCTCTCAGGTGCTGCAATAAGACACTGATTCACAGCTCTTTCATATGCTGAACCTCAAATCTGAATTTGTTCCTCTAAAAGTCATTCACCCTGGGATGGAAAGCCAGAATTGTCCCATACTGGGGTTTTTTCCACCCCACTCCTCAGGAGCAGGGGCAGAGGGGGCTCTTGGTGACTGACTCCAATGTTTGGGTACTGCAGGAGCTGCAAAGGTCCCGTTTCCCCCTCAAATCTCTCATTTGCTCCAAACTCTCCCTTTCCTGCTGGTCCAGAGCTCAGAGGGACTCACTCTGTTCCCTCCTGTGATGGAGGCTGGATGAATGCACAGGGCAAAGATCCAGTTCAGGAAGGGTCTCAGTGGAGACGAGGCTTTCCAGCCTTCTCCCAAAATGCTGTTTTCTTTCCCCAAGCACCACCCTTGTGATGCAGAAGCTGAGAGGACTCCCCGAGCTCGGAGCTGTCACCTCCCCCTCTGTCAGCACCGACCTCTGTGTGCTCCCGTGGGCACAAGTGTGGTCACTGTGCTGCAAAGAGAGAGAAAGGACAGTCACACACACGGACTTTTTTGGGGAAAAAAGGTTAACTTTATTGTACGGATAACTTGTATTTAAAGTGTGTTAGTGCAGCCAGGACAGGACAGGAGCTCATTGGACAATTGGGAAAAACATCCTTGGGACAGCACCTCAGGATGTGTCCCACGGCAAAGACACCAGGTGTTAATGTTTATGATGAATTCCATTCTGTTTGTCACCAAGTTATCACCCTGGGAGAATTCCTCCCTAACTGAAGCTGCAATCAGCTTGGCAGCCTGGGAATGGAGCTGAGAGTCAGGAGAAATCCAGGCCTGGAAAGAATTTCCAAGCTGTAATTCCCCAGCTCTCTAAATGTGTGTGTCCACACACAAGTGATGGGAAAAATCCTGACAAAGAGCCCCTCCACCCTCCTCCAGCTCTTCCCTCCTTTCTCATCCCCAGTGTGGTGTTTAAAACCTGTCCTTTGCTGCTGCAGGGCTGCTCCTGGGGGTGAAAGAGGGACAAGGATCTTCTCTAAAATTTACCCTGTTTGGGGGAAAAATGGGAAACTCACTCACTCAGCCCCTTTGGGCTGGAGAGGTGACACTTTCACATGGAGAAACCCTCAGCTCTTGGACACTGATAGATCCATCACCCTCACAGCCTGCCTGGGGTAAAATATCTTAACTTAAGCATTTGAAAAAAAGAAAAATTTAAGCTTTTTTCCTGACTGCAGGTGGCTGCCTGGTTTCTCCTTTCTGCCCCCAAACTTCCAGCCCCCCACCTCTTCTCTGCTCCCTCCAGCTCTGCAGCAGCACCGCCCCCAGTCCCCGGTGCACACCCTGAAACGAGACAGTGAAATTCAGTGGTGTAAAACAAACCAACCCACAGGAACCCAGCTCGGCTCACCCCTTCCATTACCAACCCTCCTTCCCCCTCCCAGCATCCCGCAGGGGAGGACGATGAGACAGGAGCTGCCAAGAGCTGTCACAACATCCCCGGCACCGCTGCCTGAGACTCGCATCCGACACTCACAATCCCGGTTTTTATTCCTGTCTCACCTCCTAAACCCAGCCCCTTCCTCCTCTAAACCCAGCCTGGCCTCCCTCACCAGTCACAGTCCCGGTTTTTATTCCTGTCTCACCATCCAAACCCAACCCCTTCCCCCTCTAAGCCCGGCCTGGCCTCACTCACCTGCTCCACCCCAAGACCAGCACATTTATACCCTTTTTCATTTATACCCTTTATCATTTATACCCTTTATCATTTATACTTTTGACCCCATGACCAAACACCCTTGACCTGCACTGCAGGATTTTCTATCCAACAAAAACTACTTAAAACTAAGAAGAAGAAAGAACAAGAAGGGAGAAAAAGACAATGCTCTAGAACGTCCATCCTGTCCCATACCTGTTACCATATTCTAAAACCCCAAATTCCAAACCCTTCACCGTGTGATATTACACACTCCTACACAAACTGCACACCAGTGATTCCAACTCCATCACTCGGATTTGGAAGCCTTCTCCAAAGCCTCAAGTCAAAAGCAGAGTTCTTTTGAGGATCAGAGTCAGAAAGCTTAGAAACTCCAAAATTCCCAGGTTTCAGGGTTCCAACAGATCCTGGCTGTCCCAGTAAGACCAGAAGCCCCAGGGTGCTCCCAAACTGGTTTCCCTTTTGCCAAAGGTCCTTTCCCAGCCTCGGGCAGGTGGAGCTGCTCTCCAGGTGATCACCTCATTCCTCAGGTGCCCAACTGACCCAGAGCTGTGGAAGGCTCCAGATTCCCAGATCATTGAAATGAGAAGTTTTTCCTGCTGGTCAGGTAAAAATCTGTGTGCAGGTCTAGGAATTGGATAGGAAATAGGAAGGAGAAGGTGATGGGGCTGGACCTGCAGTCTGACCCCAGATCCAGGGCTGCAGCTTCTCCCTTCCCATTCCCCATTCCCAATTTCTGAGATGGTGAAATCATGAAATTCGTGTGCAAGACAATATGGCTCTCTGAACTTCCCCTGGCTCTGCTCTGCACCCATCTCACCTGTGCTGTATTTCTGACGTCCTGTGGCCACATTTCTAAGTATTTCAAGACAAGGTGCACAAACCTCTTTTTCTGAATGCCCTGAGGATTTATTTTCCCGGTGGAATATGGTTACAGCACTCAGTTTGCACCTAGTGGGGTTGATTTAGGAGAAATAAATATTTACAGGAGAAAAGAAAATCAGTCCCCATGGCTTCACTCAGAGGGTGAAAAGGAATGATGGAGATGATGGATCAGCCATGGAGATGTTGGATCAGACATGGAGATGCTGGATATCATCCAAGGAGTTGCTAGAGCCACCCCTGGAGATGCTGGATCACTCATGGAGATGCTGGAATCATCCATGGAGATGTTGGACCATCTCTGTGTGTTGGCCCATCATCTCTGCCCCACAAATCCCAAGCAAATCCCTGCAGAACCAGGCAGGGCTCCACAGCACAGGCCCCAGGGCCCACGTTCCCAAAGATGTGCCATGGAAAAGGTCTGGAGATAAAATCCCTGATTCCCCAGAGATTCCATCCCTGTTCTCCTCCCTGGGCAGCTCCAGGCTCATCCCTGGGGGCTCTGGGGGCTCAGTTTGCACCCCCTGGAGAGCTGAACCTGGGGAGCCTCCAGAGGCAATTCCCAAGTGGGAAAGGGCTCCCTGAGAAATAATCCTACCTGGTTTAGGCAGAAACACTCATTTTTGCCCCACATTTTGCCCCAATGTCAGTCTGTGATTTTTTCAACTCTGCAACCAACCACCATCCCTCCCAGCTCCAGGGGGCTGCTTGGAAAAGACTTTTAAGCAGAATATTAAAACTATTCCCCCATTAAATGCCAATTGGGACAAATTGCTGAAATTTGGGAAGTCAGAGGTTGGCTTGGAGGGGCCACAGGGGGAGATCCCCTTGAAGTCCCACATCAAACTGCAGCTGCCTCTGGTTTGGACACAGGGACAACTCTTGGCTCGGGTTCCCCCCATCCTTGCTGGAATGAAAAGTCAAAATAAGATTTTTTTTTTTTTTTTTTCTTTTTTGAGCCAGCAATGACTAATTCTCCTCTAGGAGCAATGAAATAATTATGGGTCTTTCCCAAGGAAGGGGTAGCCAGCCTTTCATTGCGAGCCTGGGCAAACCCTCAGAGCAGCCTTTGGAATTTCTCTCCTCCTCCCATGAGCTCCTGACACCTCATTTCTCCATCTGCTGAGAAGGAATGATCCCTCTCTGGGATATCTCCATGGGATTAACTACGCAGAATCATTCCACTTTTTTTTTTTTTTTTTTTTAATTGTTATTAGAGCTGAATAGCCTCCTAGGGAAGCCCCAGAGGTGGTATGTGCCCGCTCGTGCACAAACGGGAAAATTCCGTTTTTCCCATCTGCAAAAATCCAGATTTTCAGGCTGATGGTGCTCAGCATGCATGGAAATGGCGCTGCTCCCTAAGAATGCCCAGAATTTGGGCTGCAGGCATCAAACTCTCCCTCCTCCAGCCTTTAATTTCCTCTCGAGAGGGTCCACAAGGAAACTCCCTCGCAGGAAAAGCTAAAAAATCCCGTGTCACCACCAGTTACAAACCTACAGAGATTTGGAGGTGTCTGCTCGGGGCACGGGGAAACTGAGGCACGGGGGGCTCGTTCTGCCCGGAGGGGAGTCCGGGGCTCCAACATCCCCGGGGGAATCCCAGGGCTGGGATCGCTTCCAGAGGAGATTTTAGGATGAACCACGGGGATACCGGAGAGAGGAGAGGAAGGAAAGGAGAGGAAAGGAGAGGAAAGGAGAGGAAAGGAAAGGAAAGGAAAGGAAAGGAAAGGAAAGGAAAGGAAAGGAAAGGAAAGGAAAGGAAAGGAAAGGAAAGGAAAGGAAAGGAAAGGAAAGGAAAGGAAAGGAAAGGAAAGGAAAGGAAAGGAAAGGAAAGGAAAGGAAAGGAAAGGAAAGGAAAGGAAAGGAAAGGAAAGGAAAGGAAAGGAAAGGAAAGGAAAGGAAAGGAAAGGAAAGGAAAGGAAAGGAAAGGAAAGGAAAGGAAAGGAAAGGAAAGGAAAGGAAAGGAAAGGAAAGGAAAGGAAAGGAAAGGAAAGGAAAGGAAAGGAAAGGAAAGGAAAGGAAAGGAAAGGAAAGGAAAGGAAAGGAAAGGAAAGGAAAGGAAAGGAAAGGAAAGGAAAGGAAAGGAAAGTGCAGGAAAGGAAAGGAAAGGAAAGGAAAAGGAAAGGAAAGGAAAGGAAAGGAAAGGAAAGGAAAGGAAAGGAAAGGAAAGGAAAGGAAAAGGAAAGGAAAGGAAAGGAAAGGAAAGGAAAGGAAAGGAAAGGAAAGGAAAGGAAAGGAAAGGAAAGGAAAGGAAAGGAAAGGAAAGGAAAGGAAAGGAAAGGAAAGGAAAGGAAAGGAAAGGAAAGGAAAGGAAAGGAAAGGAAAGGAAAGGAAAGGAAAGGAAAGGAAAGGAAAGGAAAGGAAAGGAAAGGAAAGGAAAGGAAAGGAAAGGAAAGGGAAAGGGAGAGGAGAGGAGAGGAGAGGAGAGGAGAGGAGAGGAGAGGAGAGGAGAGGAGAGGAGAGGAGAGGAGAGGAGAGGAGAGGAGAGGAGAGGAGAGGAGAGGAGAGGAGAGGAGAGGAGAGGAGAGGAGAGGAGAGGGAAAGGGAAAGGGAAAGGGAAAGGGAAAGGGAAAGGGAAAGGGAAAGGGAAAGGGAAAGGGAAAGGGAAAGGGAAAGGGAAAGGGAAAGGGAAAGGGAAAGGGAAAGGGAAAGGGAAAGGGAAAGGGAAAGGGAAAGGGAAAGGGAAAGGGAAAGGAAAGGAGGATGATGATTCCCTCATGCCGAGGCACGGGGATGTCCTGCGGGCTCCGCGGTGCCGCAGCCCGCACGGGCTCTGGGAATTCCGCCCCGGGAATTTCTGCACTCAGGGCCAGCTCTGCCCTGGCAGCGGGATGCTCCTGGGCTCTGCCACACTGGTGACACTGGTCTGGGACCCCCGGCTCGGGTTTATTTGGATGCAAACGAGACGGCAGCAGTGCGAGAACAAGCCCCGAGCCCAGGGACAGGAGACGCAGCATTGTGGGTTTTCTTTTCCAATGCGTTTCACCCCCCACTCCTCCCCTCCCAAAACTCCGCTTTATGTCACCTGCTCCTCTTGAGATCCGAAATGGTGCCAAAATCCTGGCAGAAAAATCAGAAATCCAGGCTGGTGGGAGTCAGCCCTGCTGGGAAGAGGCTGCCAGGCACAGAGAGGAACGGAGGATTTTTCAGCCCCCTTTTGCAGCCGAGATTTGGAACACTTATTTCTGCCTCGAGGGTGTAACTGAAGCTTTTGGGGACCCAGAAAAAGTGTCTTGCAGGGTGTGCTGTGATGCTCCCTGCGAGCTTCCTTGGGGAAAATTGCTCAGGGCTGAGCAGGAGCACGGAGGGGGTTGCAGCACATTGCCAGGACTGCGTGACCTGCAGGAATCGCTGCGCTGGGTGAATTCACAACCCACCTTCGGCCAGGGATGCCCAAAGCCACGGCAGCTCAGTGGCATATAAACCCTTCGGAAAAAATACATAAAATACGTATTATTAAAAAACCCCCATATATATAATATAGACATCTATATATAACATATAATATATAATATATATATAACATATATAATATATTATAATATATAATTACATATAAATATATAATATATTATATATAAATATCTATAATTATATAATATATTATATAGAATATATTCTATTATATATAATATATACTATATTATATAATAATATATAATGTAATTTGTTATATAATATTTATTATATATTATATATTTAGATATAAAATATAATCTGTATATAAAATATATAAAATACATTAAAATATAAAAATATATTTTAAAATCATATTTATATCCTCCTTGCTCACGGCCACATAATATATATTATATATTTATATATTAAAAATATATATTAAATATATTAAATATATAAAATATATAAACATAGATTTTAAAAATCATATTTATATCCTCCTTGCTCATGGCCACATAATAGATATTATATATTAAATATTAAAAAAATATATATAATACATTAAATATATTAAAAATATAAAAATAGATTTTAAAAATCATATTTATATCCTCCTTGCTCATGGCCACATGGGCTGAGGGACCAGCCTGGAGCAGGATTTTTCTCCATGCCAGAGGCACATCCACAGCCGGACCCCCCTGCCCTGTCCCGGTGGTCCCAGGTTCTGTCCCCGTGTCCTGGCTGTGCCCACCCGGTGCCCCCTCGCCCCCATGGAGACCCTTCCTCCCTCCTGCCCTCCCTGGCAGAGGAATCCTCCCTGCTAAACACAACAGCCCCTGCCAAGATAAAAGCCAAGCTGTGAATAATTCATGGTTCAATCTTTTTTACCACCGTCTGCTGTAAATATTTAAATAGCTCCAAGATGTCTAGAGCTGAACTTGGGGAGGATGAGCAGAGCCCCCGGCTCAGGGAGCAGCGCAGGGAGGGGGATGAGCTGGGGATGGAGCACAGGGAGGGCGGCAGATGCTGTGGGGATATTTTTTTTGGTTCTGTGTGCACTGGGGAAGGGACAAGAGAGCTCCATGGGGAAAAAAGCTGATTTATAACTCCATAAGGAGCAAATCTCCAAGCCTTTCTGCCATTAAAAAAAAAAAAAAAAAAAAAAAGAAAAACCAAGGCAGTTTAGAAAGGAATGTATTCCCACTGTAGGATACAGGAGTATCCAAAGGACATGGCTCAACTCTCCTCCCCTCTCCTCTGCTGCCTTCCCCTGGCTCAAAACCTCAGTGGAATTTCACTCGAGTTTATGACTGCCAAAAGAAAAGATCAGCAAAAAAAGATCTCTGTCCTCTGCTCCGCAGCTCCCTGCGCTCTGCTCTCCACCTGGGAAAGGAGAAAACAACATCTGACATTAAAACACAGACGTGATCCTGGGCTGTCCCCCAGCTCCTGGGGCAGCTCCATCCGGCCTGGACATGAATTATTTACCCAATCCCAGCGGACTGGGAACATGTGGGAGCTCCTTGCAGGAATCAGGAGCCCCTCCAGGGACAAAGCCCGTGCCAGGTGTTGGTTTTGTTCTCCGTGTGCAGGAGAACAGCCCAGCCCTGGGCAGATGCTCAGTGGCTGCATCTCCTCCTGCTTCAGCATCGTTCAGTGCTCACAGCCCTTCCCAAACAGCTCCTGGAGCAATTATTGCCACCCTGGCTGCACAATGGGCACTCCTGGCCCCAAGCTGATGTGTCCCACAGCCACCCTGTCCCCCCACCTCCACATCTCCCCGTGCTCTGAGTCCCCCCTGGGGTTGGGCTCAGCTGCTGCAACTCCGGGCATTTTCCTCCTGGAGATTCCAGGGGGTTTCACCGGCACTGGGGTTTTCCAGCTTTGCAAGAGCAGTTTTAAATGTGCCCGGTGCTCTTCACTTTTCCATCTCTCCCTGCACCAGCACATGAAAATGTTTTCCTGGTGCTCTTGGTCCTCTTCCCCAGGACACTGTCTGCAAATTCCTTCATCATCCTCCACTGAAAAAAAATCAGGAGGGGTTGTGTTCTCGCTCTAGAGCCTGGTGGGGTGTCCCAGTCGCTGAGCTGTCACCAGGCAGCAGCAGCAAACCCAGCCTGTGCCACCCCTGAGATCTGCAGCTCCACCACTGCAGAGGCTTTGGGGCCATCCTTGGACAACGTACCTCGACAGAGCCTGACCCTATAATCCTTTTTTAAAGAAAACTTCTGGCCTGGAAACAAGGGGGAATGATTTTTAACTGCAGAGTGTAGGTTTAGATGGAATATTAGGAAGAAATCCTTCCCTGTGAGGGTGGGCAGGCCCTGGCACAGGGTGCCCAGAGCAGCTGTGGCTGCCCCTGGATCCCTGGCAGTGTCCCAGGCCAGGCTGGACAGGGCTTGGAGCAACCTGGGACAGTGGAAGGTGTCCCTGCCATGGCAGGGGTGGAATGAGATGAATTTTAAGATACCTCCCAACCCAAACCATTCTGGGATTCCATGAAACAGCTTTGTCACCTCTGGGGGCTCTTTGGCTTCCCCTGTTGAAATCAGAGTAAATGAAGACTTTGGGACACCAAAACAAATTTCAGTTTGACTATTTGAATGATTGCTGTTCTTAAGCCAAGCTCTTAACTCAGTTTAACCTTTTAAAAGCCTTTCCTCAACCAACTTAACATCTGAAACAAAAGAGATTTTGTTTTCCCAGTGGGATGCTTTGATAACTTCAAATCTTTTTTCCTCATCTCCATTCCCAAGCCAAGATATTAATCAAAACAATATGTTTCCCACAACAGCAACAGCAACAAAAGCCTTTGAGTCAATGAGTCATCATTTTTCTGTGAAGAAAAATAAACATTTCTCCAACTCCCCGCTCAGGGATTGCACAAATCTCTGCACCAGCCCCTGTGGCTGAGGCAGCTGTGGCAGGTCCCAGCCAGATGTGGAGGTTTCCTGGGTGTGGGTGCAGGCCCAGGTTGTCTGGGCAGGGTTTTGTGCTCCCTCTGAGGTTGGTGGCAACATCTCCAGCCTTTGGGGCACGGTGGGCTTTGCCCTCTTGGCTTGTTCCACTCACCCACAGAGATTTTGGAGCCCACTGGGGAGAAGGAGAGTGTGCAGATGGACAGATGGACTAAACACTGGAGTGCTGGGCAGCTGGGGGTGGCTTCCCAGCTCTTTGCTGCTTTCCCACCTCTGGAAATGAAGAGGGAGGGAAAGGTTGGTGCACTGGGGAGGTTTGAGCAGCCTGTGTGGATTGAGGCACCCAACAGGGACACCTCACCCCCTTTGGGTGCAGAGATTGAATCAGGTGCTGTAGAGCCCAGCAGCAGCTCAGATCCCCATCCCAAGGCTCCAGCTGTCCCCAAAATCCCAGGACTGGTGGGCACAGGGACAGGAGGGACATGAGGGACATGAGCTGTGGGCCTCTGCAGCACTGCACAAAAGGTGAGGCAGGATGGAGCTCGAGGGGATCCCAGGTGGCTTCAGACAAACAGAGAAAGGCAGAGAAAAGGGGCAAAAAAAAGAAATCCTGGAGCTGAAAGCCTTGGCTGATCAATTGTCCACAGAAAGCCTGGGAGGGTTCGCTCTGTACTCGGTGGTTTATAGATTTATAGATTTCCTCTAAAGAGGAAGGTGCAGCACATGAACCACGGGGAGAGGCTGATGCAGGGGACAGGGGACAGAGCTGGGGCTGCTGGCCTGGCCCTGCACACCTGGCAGGGGCTGATTCGGGGACACACCCCAGGAAAGGCTCCTCCCCACCCCCAGGCAGTGATTCCCTGCAGGGCTGGGGTTTTTAAAACCTCCCAGGACACCGAGTCCTTTTTAATTTTTTTTTTTTTAGGATTGTGCTGAAGGAACTTGCCCAAGACCTTCTGGGGGAAGAAAAGAGGCAGAGCATCCTCTCCTGCCTTAGTGCACCCCCAAATCCCAACAGGGGGATCCCAGGGAGGGCACATCCATCCCACTGCCCCCTCTTCATCCCACCCCAGGGAGGAATGGGATCCCCTGGGTACGTGAGTGAGCAAGGGTAAAACCAGCCCCGTGTCAGAGCCAAAGTAAGAGCAAAGGGGAAGGAGAGATTTTCCTGATTCTTAAACATTCCCACTGTGTCCCAAGGGGAATTGCACTCTGGAATCACCCAGGAGAGTTTGGAGAAGTTTCCATTTAAACCAACAAATGGTCGGGGGTGAGAGGGCTGGAGCTGGAGGGAAATGATTGATCAAACCCCTCATCCTTTATTGATGGCAACAGCAGATGGGAGCGTGAGCAGAACCACTGGAGCCACGTCCCTGCAGGAGGCTTTGGGAGGAAAAATGAGCAGCCAAGGCAACAGTCCTGAAGGAAAGTCTTCTCTGGAGGGCTGGATCAATAGGAAGAAGAACCATATGAGACTTCTTGTCTCTCCCAAGGCCATTGACAATCTGCCCATCCTTCCCAATGCTTTTAAGACCTAAGCAAAAAGCCACTAAAAGTGAATGGCTTTGCTCCAGGGTGGAAACACCCCCAGGACATGCTGAGAAGGGCGTTCTTCACTCCTCTTGCATTCAGCCTGACTCCCTGCAGATGTCTCATCAGATCCCTTGCAATGTCTTTTCCTCCTCTGTTGGGTGCAGAAATCCTCTTGTGGACAGATCTGGTGGAGAGGACACTCCTCGCTTGGGAAGGTGTGGCCATGAGGCACAGCCCACAGGCTTCAGCCAGCATTCTGAGAGCAAGGAATGGGATACCCTGAGAAAGGACTTCCTGTAGCTCCTGCTTAGGAGTCTGAGTGGAAATGTGTGCAAAATATTCACCTGCAGGAGAGCCTGGCCTCTCCCAGGGGACCCAAAGGAACGAGCATCCCCCCCACCATGGGATTTGGGCACCTGCAGTGCCACCATCACTCCCCTGCAGCTGAACTCCACCCTGAGTGGAGCCAGGGGAGCAGGACCAGGATCTCCAGGCATTTCAAGGTCCATTAACTGGCAGCGTAAGGCCTGAGCCTCACCAGGCATAAAATTGGAGTAAATCCAGGGACATGTGCAGGGCTGGAACACTGGAGTGGTGGCAGAGAGGTGCTAGGAGACAAAGGCAATCTGAGCTGTGTGCTTGGAGATGAACAAGCTCAGTAGCCCAGAAAATGCAGCTCTGAGCTGTCCTAAAGCCCTGCTGACCCTCACACTGCCATGGTGGGCTCCTCTGGGTGACTCTTCAGCACCAGAAACGCTGCTCTGAGCAGGGATGGCTCGAGGATACGAGACGATGACTCTGGGGTGGGCAAAGAGGGGAACACAGAGCCCTTGACTCATCTCTCACACACTGGGGCATTCCCAGGAGAACTCCAAGGGGTCCTGTTGCCAGGAGCACCATCATGGGCAGCACACAGAGACCTTCCTGCACACCAACCACCCAGCTCAGCTCACACAAGGGAAAGCCGTTCATGCAGAACAGCAAAGCCTTTACAAGACCTGGCTTAGTGCATTCCTGCTGGAAGCATCCAGGGAAACAAGCTCAGCTGGTCCACGGGTGTTGGAGCAAGAGGTGCCACCCTGCAGAGCCACACAAGGGCTTTATTGTCCCCTAAACCCGGTGTTCCATGCCCACACCGAGGCACCCCCAGTGCTGTTCTGGTTGCCCATTGAGCTCGGCCTGGCTTGGCAGGAGCTCTCCTTGGGCAGGCATGGGGCGGGCGCGGTGCCACGGTGGCAGACGGAGCGAGCACAGGCAGCCAGGAAAGCAGAGCCCAGCACGCCAAAGGCATGCAGCCCGGAAAGGAGCATCCACAGGGCTCTCCTCTCCTCTCTGTAGGCATGAAAGGCACTGGCTGGGAGTGTGGAGGGAAATGTCCTGGCGGCTCCACTGTGAAAATGTGGATGCAGGCACGGAGCTGGGGGTGGGAAGCAGTTTCAGTCACGGGAACTCCTCGTCTCGGCTCTGCTCTGCCTGGACACGTATCCAAGTCGCAGTTAGGTCTTAATAAGGGTCTTCCAGGCACTGGTGCCCAGGAAATCTGAGTGGCATCCCTTGCTCCAGGAGTGGGCGGCTCTGGTCATCCGGGCTTGTTTCCCTGACTCCTTCCACCACAAACACAGAAAACCAGGTTCTTTCCAGGCTTTCCTCTTCTTACCCCGAGGCAAAGGGCTAAATTAAGCCCGATGAATCATGCGGAGGAGTTTCTCTCTGCTGACCGTGACGGGGCTCCCAACACCGAGACCGAAGGGAGAGTTCCTACTGGGAACGCTTCCATAAGCACGAGAGGGACCCGGAGGGCTCCTCCCTGCCGAGGAGCACCAGCACAGTGACAGAGGGGATAAATCCCGGCTCCAGGCACAGGGTCAGGCCCCGGGGTCAGCACAGGGCAGGGGGGTCACCTCTGCCGGGATGAGGACGGGGATCGATAGGACACACTCATCTTCCCGCACATCAGCGGCCTCCCGGGGTGTTTTCATACACTAAAACACATTCCCCCATTTTCTATTTATGGCAGATGAGTGGCTAATCCTCGAGCCGGGGAGCTGCTGCTCTGTGCTGAGCCGGAGCTTCTGCGGCTGCTGCCGGGGAGGGAGGGAGAGGATGAGTTCTGGGATGTTCCTGGGAGGGAGAGGATGAGCTCTGGGATGTTCCTGGGAGGGAGAGGATGAGCTCTGGGATGTGCTGGGGAGGGAGAGGATGAGTTCTGGGATGTTCCTGGGGAAGGAGAGGATGAGTTCTGGGATGTGCCAGGGAGGGAGAGGATGAGCTCTGGGATGAGCCGGGGAAGGAGAGGATGAGTTCTGGGATGTTCCTGGGAGGGAGAGGATGAGCTCTGGGATGTGCCGGGGAGGGAGAGGATGAGCTCTGGGATGTGCCGGGGAGGGAGAGGATGAGCTCTGGGATGTTCCTGGAGAGGGAGAGGATGAGTTCTGGGATGAGCCAGGGAAGGAGAGGATGAGTTCTGGGATGAGCCAGGGAAGGAGAGGATGAGTTCTGGGATGTTCCTGGGGAAGGAGAGGATGAGCTCTGGGATGTGCTGGGGAAGGAGAGGATGAGCTCTGGGATGTTCCTGGGGAAGGAGAGGATGAGCTCTGGGATGTTCCTGGAGAGGGAGAGGATGAGTTCTGGGATGAGCCAGGGAAGGAGAGGATGAGTTCTGGGATGAGCCAGGGAAGGAGAGGATGAGCTCTGGGATGTTCCTGGGGAGGGAGAGGATGAGTTCCTGGGAGCCACATCTCACAGCAGAGTCAAGTGGAGCCTTCCCTGAGCCCCAGCCAGGGAGAGCCCCCTGAGCAAACCCTTTCCCACCAGCAGAGCATCCCACTGCCACCCCATTTAGCCAAAGCAGCGCCTCTGCTCTGGCCAAAGGTGTCTTTGCTTCTCTTTCTGGAGCTGACAGGGATTGTTTTCTCCCTGTGACAATTCCCACCAGGGAACCACTTGAGCTAAACCCATGGGTCATTTTCCCCCTCAGCATTGTCACTACAGCTGAAGTAGGGAATGGAGGGATCTCAAACCAGCCCTCACTGGGATTTAATGGGAGAATTTTCATGTCCCTGCACACATGAATGTGTCCTGCACATGTCCCATGGATGTGGCCTGGTCTGGGGTACCCCTCACCAAACAGTGCAATTTTCCAACCCTTAAGGAGCCAAATGGCAAAGGCAGCCAAAATCCTCAGTGCCCACAGGTGGGGGAGGCCAGGCCAAGGCTGAGCTCACTGCAAAGCCCCAAGAGAATCAGCAGCTCCAGTGCTGCCCCTCAAATCCCTGCAGGCTGGGCAGCACCCAAGGTCACCCCAGACTGGTGTGATCTTCTTTTCCAAGCAATATTTCCCCACAGCCAGGACAGGAACCCAGCTCGCCCCCAGCAGCTCCTCCCTGTCCTTGGCTGCTGCAGGGCTGCAAGGATGGCCCTGCCCCAGGGGCTGCACGGCTGGAGCTGCTGCTGGCCCAGGGATGGGCTCAGGAACCCTCAGGGCCAGGCTGGAGGGCAGCTCCTGTTACCTGCTGGCCCCCGGCCAGAGCAGGCAGGAAAAGCAGAGGAGAATTTGTGCCGCAGAGCTGTGCCAGGAGCGCTTGTGATGCCCTTTGTCTCTGTCCTTGCACAGCACAAACCCCTCTGGGTGCCCCAAGTGTCCTCCCCCAGGGACCTCGTGCCTCCTCCCACTGCGAGAAGGCTGCAATTCCAATGATCAGAAATGCTGGGATTTTAGCTGCACTCACTGCAGCTGGAATGGGAATGCTGGGGGCTGGAGGAGAGGGGGATGCTCGTGAGGAGAGCTGTCCCCCAGCTCTGCACTGGTCTGGCAGGACCACAGCGCTGTGTGCAGCACAAGGAGACTTCTGGAAGCTGAAGAATAACTAAAATGCCATTAGGAGCTGAGCAGAGGAGGACCTTGCCCTGCAACCAGTGAACTGCAGTAAGAGCTTCTGCATCAGACCATTGCCTGCTCTCCTCTGCTGAAATCACTGCAGACTGCCCAGACATCTGAGTCTCTTCTTTCCTAAAGCACTTTAGAGCTCCTAATGAAAAGCACTGTGTAAGAGCCACGCAACATCAGCATCAGAATAATAATAGTTACTCTCTGTGCCTGCTCCTTGCCAGTCTTACTGGATGCCACATCCTTGTTTTCAGTGTCTGTCTTTGTGAAATTATGCCCTGTTATACCAAATGTTCCATTGCTCTGGGGTTTTTTTTCATCCTTAAGGGTTTCAGGGCATTACAGTAACCCAAAACCTTTAAAAACATTTGTGAGTAAAGTGTTGTGAGCTGCCTGGCTGGGAGATGTTACACAAGTGCAGAGCATCCTTCTTCCTGATTTGATGGAGGTCCTTCAGGGTTAAATTCTTCTGCCTTTTACAGAGTGGAAATAACCAGCATGTGAATGTTCAAGAGCATGGATCAGACTAGTCTGCAAGTGGAAGAAGTTGCAGCCATCTGTGCAGTTGCTGGAGGGAGGCCAACAGCCAAGGGGAGCCTCATCCTTCCATCCCTCTGGAGTGCCAGTCCCTCCATGGAGCACACTGAGCCCCGGGTGACCCCAGCAGACCAGACTGCTTGGCTTTAAACAGCTGAGGCTGCAAAATCAACTTCCAGCCCTCCTCCTTCTCCCTGGTCCTGGCCAGCCCTCCCACAGGGATGAAACACAAGGTTTGGAGCAAAGCCCTCCCACCATGCAGGGCTGGCAGGGGGCAGAGAGCAGCTGCAGCAAAAGGGGAAAGCAAGAGCCCTGACCCATCTTCCCTTCACGCTTTCCACCTTCCATTCTGGTTTTGAGCTCCACAGGATCCACCTTAAACATCTCAGCCAACATCTGGGACATGGGAGCAGCCTCCCTCCCCTTCCCTGCAACAGCTGGAGCTGGGTGATGCTCCTTCCAGGTGGGATCCAGCTGCCTGCAGACCCTTCCTTGGGATGAAAGGGCTTGGATCCAGAACCAGAACCACCTCTGTTTGCTGGGACATGATTCTCTCAAGCCCTTCCCCACGGGGACTGGTGGCACCTCACCATGGCCTCGGAATCTCATGGAATCACAGCGTGGTTTGGGATGGAAGGGACCTGGAAAGTCACCTTGTTCCAATCCCCTGCCATGGGATCTCTGCCCAGGGAGGAGTTGGGAGTTTAGCTGATCCATCCAACTGATCCTTTTGTAAACTCGGACAACACGGGGCTGTATCCTCTGCTGCCTCCTTCGACAACTCAGAAATTTATTATCCCTGCAGCCAAAGCTGGTAAGCTGCAAGATAAAAATGCTACTTCTGCCCAGGATTTCTGCAGCTGCCTCCAAGCATTTGCAGCCACTTTCTAGTTATTAAAGCTCAGCTATGAAGAACTGCGTTCCTTCAGCACAGATTTGCCTTTAATTAGCCAAGGATAAAAGGACAGTGGAAGACAACCCCGCTCCTAAGCGGAAAAGGCTCGGCTCTCAAACGCTGCGCCGCCGGCGCTTCTGCAGAGGCAGGGAGCAGGTGCCTGGCACAAGAGATTTGTTCTGCTTCCCTTGCCTGCCCCAAACCTTCACCTCTCGCTGGGTAAAACCACATCCCTGGGGCTGACCCCGCTGTGTGCCCGCAGCCCCAGAGGTGCTGGGGAGGAGGGAGGTCGTGGCAGCAGGGGGGCGGTGGGTGGGATGTGCCAGGCTGGGCTCAGGGTGGATGTGAGCAGCACCATGACCTTGGCATCTCCAGCTCCCCAAACCCCAGCACAGCTCTTGCTCAGAGTTTCAGCTGCTTTAAAGAAGCAGCAAAACAAACTCTGAGCTCTCACCAGCCCTGGGGTTTCTCTGCAAACCCGGGGGCTGCAGCCCCCGTCCCTTTGGGTCCCTGTGAACTCAGCAAGGCATCCTTTAAACCAACAACCTCCCAAAGACTCGTGGCTCATCATGGAATTCTGGGATGGATCAACACCCACAGCTCCAGGGTGGTGAGCGAGCTTTGCCCAGCAGCAGCAGCCCCAGAGAGCAGGAGAGGGGCAAACCTTCTGCTGAGCCTTTGGGAAAAAATTCCCAGATCTCCTGGGCCCAGATCATCCCACTATTTTTTTAGAGTAAAAAGCTGAGGCAGTCTCACCATGGCTTGTCCCCAGCACAGGGAGGCTCAGGGCACCAAGATGTCCAAGCAGGACCTCGGCACTCCGGGCTGAGGAAGGCACCAGGTGCCCTCTCCATGAAATTGGGGTGACATTGGAACAAGGGGCCCCAGTACTGGGGGAGCTCTGATATTTGGTAGAGCTGGCTTTAGTCCTTGGATCTTATTTGTCTGCCCTAATGCTTTGTAGATGTGGGGCCTCAGCAAACTCATTTCTGACTCTGTAAAAACACAGATTCATATTTAATGCACCCAAATATTGCTGTCCTTTGCCTAACCCCCCCTTTCTCCCACCCTGGACACTGTGCAGAGGTGCAGAGGAGAGAGCTGCTCCCAGGAATAGGTTTTTCAACACCCAGCACAAATGCAAAGGAGGGAGAAGAAGGAGCAAGGAGGAAGTGGGAAGGAGAAGGAGAGACCTGGCCTGGTTTCCAGAGCTGCAGGATAAATGTTCATCTCGGAGCTCTGCAAGCTCCAAACCTTTGCCTAGAGGTTACCTAAAGATAGATTGTGGGGGCCCTGCTTCACACGCCCACCCTTGCAAATGTTTTGTACCCAGCTGCCTGGTTGGGGCTCTTTGGAATCACCAGCACTGCAGCAGCTCCCACCCGAGCCCCACCACCCCAGAAAGCCACAGAGCAGCACTGAGAGGGCGGCAGCATCCCTGGCTCTGGGATCGTTTTCCCTTTCCCACTCTCAGCTAATGGCTCCTCCAGCTCCAGCCCGGGAAGTGCTTTCAGGATCCGAGTGCCCACTTTGCCAAATGGAAGCAGATTTGTTCACAGGCAGCCAGGAGGGCTAAAAATTCCTGCAGGTCCCTGGGGCACACGCGATGGGCTGTAATGGGCTCTGAGCATCCCGAGCTTTCCAGGAGAACGACAGAGGTAATGCTTTGCTGGCACCTGAATCCTCTCCTTCCTCGATGGAAATGAGCAGGGTTTGGAGGGCCTGAGCCCCTCGGCAGGGAGAGGAGCCCCTGCAAATTGTGGTGTGGTCCCTGCGCGATGGGGAGCATCACCATGCCCGCCTCGGGGGTCGCGGGGAGCATCACCATGCCCACCTCTCTGAGCTCTGGGTTGGATCCATGAGAGTTTTTTTGGGGTTTGGCTGCCAGAGAGGCGACACTCAGCAAGGAAAGTGGCAGAAAGTAGGTCAGCGAGCACAGCAGAACCAGCCAGGCTGGGCTCGGCGGGGATCGGCCACTCCCGCAGTCGGGATCACGGGCGGGGACAAAGAACTGTCTGCGGGTGGGGAGGTCTCCACCTTGGGTGGGTGATTGTCCCAGCCTCTCCTGGCCTCTCTGAGCGGTGTAAAAGCCCGAGCAGCTGGGCTGGGGGAGGATGCACACCCCTGATGGCATCTCCTGCATCCTCGGAGCGCGGCTGGGCTGGTGGCGCACGCTGACAGCCCGGCAATTTAAAATAATTACGGTGTCTGCCTCGCAGCCTCGGCTGCCATCGCCCTGAGAGCCCGTGCAGAGCAGCCGGTGCTGCAAACTCCCGGTACCGCTTTGTGTTAGATATTTATGAGCCCACAAGCCGACAGGACACCGAGAAGGGAAGGGTTTGGCGTCTGCCAGAGCCAGCTGGAACCTCTCCTGGGCTCGGAGATGGGGCTGAGGAGCCCTGAGCGGCCCCGTTTGGGGATTGCTGCCACTCAGCACTGCAGCAAACAGTGTGACACTTCCCTCAGGGTGCATTGCTCATAAACACTTCTGTTCCTTTTGTGCACTCCAATGGTTTTCCACGCGTAAATATTCAGAATTGGCTGCTCTTGAACACCTCTTCTGTCCCCAGCAAGAGCCCTCATGGGTTCAGCCACCCATTTCTGCATTTTCACTGTCCTAATACTGAATTATGGTTTGCAATTTGCTGGGTCCAGCTTAGCAAACTGTGTTACAGACAGGGAAACTGAGGCACGGAATGGGACATGGCATCCCCTTGGTCACACAGTGACACTTGAACCCAAGATTTGACTCTAAGCCCACACCAGGGGCTCCTCCATGACCAGTACGAGCAGTTGGGGGTGGTTGAGAAGGAGGTTTGGCACCAACCCTTGGGTTACTGGGTGGTGCCACATCCCAGAGCCGAGCAGGGCTGACCCATCATGGGAGAAGGAGAATTTCTTTGTTCTCCTGGTGTTCCACCTCCATCCTCTGTGCACAGAGTGGGCTCTCCCCCTGAGAAGGAAAACCCAGAGCAGCCACATTGCATGAAAGCCACCAAGCAAACCACAGAACCAAGTGCCCCAAGCACCTTCCCTGCCTTTGCTGCCCCAAGGAACTCGAGGGAGAGGAAACAGCAAGAGAAAATATCATTGCAGCTGTTCCCTGGGGATGGGCAAACCAAACACTCCTCTGCAAGGACAGCTGAAGCCATCCAGGGATCCCCTCCCCATTTCCTTCCAGAGATCCCACCAGGAGCATCTCCATGGATACAACCCCACAGAGGATGTGCTACCAGCACCATCGCTGCCTGTTTGCTTCTCCCTCTTCCAACAGGGATCGTTTGCTTTCAAAATCCATCCACTGGGTGCCCACAAGTTTTCCAAGAGCAGGCTGATCCCCCAGCACCACCCATCCCCTGTTACCTGCATGGATGTGGCTGATGTCCAAGCTGGAGGAGTGGGGAGCCCTGGGGAACTGGGTTTGGCCCAGGTTCCAGCCCCTTCCCCTCTGCTGGCGTCGTTTTGTGGAGCAAATCCCATGGGAATGCCGTGCACAGCATGCAGCATGTCCAATGTCCATCACTGACATCCATCAGCTTCTCCTCCCAGGGGTTTTTGGGACTCTGCCCCTGCAGCCTGGCTGATGGTGGAGCACAAACTCCTTTCCCCTGGTTCAGGCTGATTCTTTCTCTTCTCACAGAGGGTTTAGTTGTAGAAAAAAACACATCAAAAACGTAATTACTTGTCCTTTTCCTCTCCCACCCTCCACAGAACTGATTATCAAAATAACTCCTCAATAATATACATATTTATTTTCTCTTAATTAGTGCCGATATTTACAAAAATTGTGATACTCTGTGAAGAATAAATTATATACACTGATGATAAACCAGACAGCAAATGCTCATTTGGATATGTATGTACACAGCTCTGTATACCTATATACAACAGGCAGCTTTATTGACTCGGGGGCCCCAGCCCCTTCCCACGCCCCCCCAGCACCCCCAGCTGTCAATAAAGCAGGAATTTCTATAAACACTGTGCAATTCAGATCCAGCTGGTGTCTAAAGTTGTGGCTAGCAAATGCATGGTTAAATGACTTGAAATTCCCATGAGTCCTCCTTTAACAGTTTATAGGCCTCTCTCCATTCCTGGTCCCATTTCTCCTGTAACCATGGAAACAAAAGGTTCAGCTCCAGCATCCTTAGGATGAGTCCTTCTTGGATTTCCTCTTCCTATTGATTTGCTCAAATTAGGCACCACATGCAGGGTTGATCCAATACCCATTTTTTCCCCTTGTGCTTTGGGGATGACATTGGAGGACAAGAGCACAGTCTCAAACAATGAGGGAGCAAGTGCAAATGGATAATTACATCTTATAGGCAGCAGAAAAAAAAAAATAATAATCAAAAAACCAAACCCCAGAAGACCAACCCCAAGCTCAGGAAAGGCAGGCAGGGCTGGGGAGGGGATGTGGTGGGTCCATGTGCATGGACCTGGTGTGGTTACACAACGTCCAGCAGCTCCTGCAAGCCAAACCATCCCCTCTCCAGAGGAACAACATGAATTAGGGATTTATCTCTCATCATGCACAACTGGGCTGGGGGATCCTGTCCCCAGGTGTAAATCAGTGCTGTGCTCCCAGGGCTGCTTCACCCCTGGGCTGGGCCCTCTCCCCCTGACGGGACACAGCAGGATCAGAGCACCCATTTCTCAGCAGGGGGTGAATTTTGGGCAGCCAAATGCAGAAACATCTTGGGGACACCGAGGTCAGGGGTGCTGACAGGGCTGGGGGAGGGCAGAGCAGTGGCTGGGGCTTGGGGGGAGCCCTTGTCCCCTCTTTGGGGCTCCTGGCAGGGGCAGCAGCTGGTCCCCAGCAGGAAGGACCCAGGGATGTGTCACATGGAGAAGGTCAAATGTTGCCAGGGTGAGGAGAGAGCCACAGCCTTCAGCTGAGTGCAAACCAAAGGGTTTGGGGCTGACTCCTTCTTTCCTCAGCCTGCTTCACCCCTGCAGCACAGTGAGCAGCTCCCATGGGTAACTCCCATGGGTAACTCCCATGGATAACTCCCATGGATAACTCCCATGGGTAACTCCCATGGATAACTCCCATGGGTAACTCCCATGGGTAACTCCCATGGGTAACTCCCATGGGTAACTCCCCCCTAGGATACAGACCTTGGCATACGGTCTCAGGGTAAAGATCTTGAGAAAAAATTTCAAGGCCAAGTTGGACGGGGCTTGGAGCAACCTGGTCTAGAGGAAAGTGTCTCTGTCCACGGCAAAGGGTGGAACAAGGTGAGTTTTAAGGTCCCTCCAACCCAAACCATTCCAGGATTCTGGGATAAATTTACCCTGGCTCCAGAACAGGAGCCACCTCACTGGGACCAAAATTCACCACAGTTTAAGAGATTTTAAACCCAACCATTACAAACAATAATCCCATCCCAAAGTCCACTTGGTGCAGCACAGCACCAGCATCTCAACCAAATCCCTTCCACCTCTGCTTGGCTTTCCCTGCACAGTCACAGAAATGGTTGTGACTGGCCCAAGCCAGGACTTGGGTCAGGAATAGACATTGCAAAGCTGCTGTTTGCAGAGGGCTGTGAGGAGCTGAGTGCCACCAGACCCTCAGGATGCTTCCACTGCCAAGATGAGATCCAGATTTCCTTCCCCTGCTCCCATCCCCAAGTGTATTGCAAGCTCTGGAGAAGCTACAAGGCTTTGGCAGCAGTTTCAAGGGCTGACCCAGGAATTATCTGATAACAAAGCAAGGTCCTTCCTGAAATACCTCCTCCTCCTCTGTCTTTTTCTCTCCTTCTGTGTATTTATGCACAAATATGCCCATATTTATACACCCACGTGCCACACTCTCATAATGCCAATCCAGAGATCCTTTTCTTCTTATAGCTCAGTATTGAAATCTGTAGGACTTTGACACAGTCACTGCAGAGATTAATTTTCCCAATAAAACATCGTGCTCCAGAGAGATCATTCTTTCCTAATCACTTGGTAGCATCCAGCTGGTACATGAGCCTCACCCCACTGCCCTCAGCAGATATTCTGGAAGATTTGAAAGGGCTGATGGGCTGCCTGCAGGCTTGGGCACGAGGTTGGGTGTTAGAAGACAACCCGCTCTGTAATCACAGCTTTCCATCTCTCCAAAACTGTGGCACAGTGGCTAAAACTAAAATAGAGGCGCTGCCTCCTCCGGGTGCCAAGCCAGGAGCAACTCCACAGACCAGAGAGCTCCAGTCTTCCATTCCAGGCCTGGAAAGAGGGAAATGGCTCCTCAGGAGGAGGAAAGGAACCAGACTCCTCAGTTTAGGGGCCTGATGAATTCTAACACAGCTCTGGGACCCTCCTGTTCCCCAGTCCCTAATTTAGCATCCTCAGTCTGAGACAGTTTGCAGCTCATTTTTGCACCTTTCAGAGTCAGGAGGAGATTGGGATGCTCAGCATCTCCACAGAAACAGGCCCAGACTCTCTCAAACCACATTCCTTAAGAAAAAAAAAATTTAAAAGAAAAAATATCACAGTCTCCTCCTGAAAAACTGGTTCAAGATCACATCAGTGAGTCAGAAGCAAAGCTAGAAATAGCACTAGAGCTCCGACCTGCAGGCACAAATCCCATTAAAAGCTGTAGGGGAACCATTTCTCTGTGTGAGGCAGAAGTCTGGACCCTTCTGCTCCGTGTGGGCTCACGGATCCTTCCCACCATGGATCCCTCCCACCATGGATCCCTCTTAGCCACGGATCCTTCCCACCACGGATCCTTGCCGGCCATGGATCCCTCTCTGCCACGGATCCCTTCCAGTCAGGGATCCTTCCCAGCCACAGATCTGTCTCAGCCATGGATCCTTCCCAGATCCCTCTTAGCCACAGATCCCTCTTAGCCATGGATCCCTGCCAGCCATGGCCCTCACCAACCCTTCCCACCCTGATCCAAACATCCAGCACTGCTCCTGGGTGTTTTCCTTGTGCCCCAAACAAGGCCAGCCCAGAGCTGCTCTCACACCAGGGCTCGTTTTCCCCAGGAGCCTCTGCCAGGGTCGGTGCAGGAGGTTCAGGATCTGCCCTAAGGAAGGGGCTGTGCTGGCCCCTGCCTTGGGGACAGTCATCACCTCACATCAGCGACAACAGGAGGGTGGCCTCTTGCTCTTCATCCCCATTTGTCCCTGATGTGTGACTGTGGAGCTTCCCAAGGCAGCCAGGACCCCCCAGCTTGGAAATTGGGATTGGATGTTTGGATCCTGCTCATGGATCCACTCTCCCCTCCTGCCTGGCCTTGGAAAGCCCACAGGAACACTGTGCCCACAACCCCAAAGGAAAACCTCACCTTCCTCCTCACCAAACCTCCACAGCACACACCCAGTGCTCTGCCAAAGCTCCTCCAAACCACCCCAAGCCCACGGGTGTTCAACAACCGGACACTTCACTGAGTGCCAGCAAAGCACCTGCAGCCAAACCCCCAGCAAAACACCTCAACCCTGACCAGGAACGGGATCACCTGGTGCTGAGGGATCCCAGCACATCAGGCAGCTCCCCTGTGTGAGCCCATGTCCCCACGGACCCACCACGAGCCGGATCCATGGAGACTGGCCAAGCGCCCTGGGAATGGTGCTGGAGCCAGTGACTCCGGCCAGCCCTGCCCCATCCAACAGGATGAGCCTCAGAGCTCAGGATTTATTGCTTTTGGTTGTGTTGGCTTTTTTGTGTGTGTGCATGAAGGGGATTCAGAGTTTCCCATTCCCAGGCTGCCACAGCAAAGCGGGAGTGCAGGATCCCCAAAACAACAAGATCCAGTTAAGGACAGGCTGAGCACCCCTGAACCCCAGCACGGGGATGCTGCTGGTCCTTTGCCCCACGCAGAAGCAGGGACTGCCATGCACAAACCATGGAAACTTGGAGTTAATTATAGCCAGGCTTCAATAATCAATCAATCAATCAATCAAATAAAACTGAGTAGTGATTCCACCTGGCCAGGTGGAGCCCTGTCAGCAATGGATCCTGCTCTGGAGCAGCATTTGGAGCAATTGCTGTAGATCCTTTAGCACCGGTTGGATTATTGTCAGGAGCAGGGGCTTCCTCTCCAAGGAAGGAAGGCAGGAAGGGTCTGGCTGGCCCCTCCCCAGGCTCCTTGTGCTCACCCTTCAATGTTTCAGGGCTGATCATGGCCCAGCTCAGCCCAAATTCACCCTGACTGAACCCTGTTCCACAGCCCAGGGAGGCTTTGCTCAGCCGTGACCTTGGCAGAGATTTTCCTCCTTCTCCCCTGACCTGGAAGAGGAACAGAGCACCTCTCGCTGAGGATTGTCAGCAATGGGGAAAACACAGGCAAACCCACACAGGGATGGGGAAAGCAGGTGAGATTCCCCATGGATCAACAGCTCTCACCCATCCCCAGAGAACACCGGGGAAGAAGAAGAACCTCAGGCTCTCTGCACCTTTGACCCACTGCTCTTAACCACCCTGGAGGAAGGCAAAGCAAAGGCTCAGAGGTGCCAGCTCGGATCCAGGCCACCTCAGAACACGCCCAGTCCATCATAAAGGAATAAACCCCAGCCCTGAGGGGGTTGAAAAGGAGCTTTCAAGCCCACAATGCACCTTGCCCAGGTGACCCCACGAGCTCCAGGGTCAGGCCACCCTGCTCCAGCCCATGTCCCCCCATCCCAGCAGCCCTGAGCTGGGAAGTCCTCGATGCCCCAAGTGCTCTGTTTGCTGAGGATTCGGCCCTGCAGTCGCTCTCTAAATATCTATACACACACACACACACACAGGAATTCTATGGGAAGGGCTGAAAACTGCTGAGCAAACAAGTCAGGAGAGCTGGAACCTGCTATTCCACCTGCTCCTCGTGCCCTCTCCCATCCACCGTGGTTTCTGCTCCTGACACCACGATTAATGACTAATTACTGGCCCCATAATGAGTGCAGGTGTTTAACTTTCAGCTCACCTTCCCTGGCTTGCATTCGTCAGCTCTTGTGTCTGGATGCTCGGACACTCAGGCTTTGCATTGTTATCTATCCAACTGTTGTCAGCACACGCCTTCCCCATCCGGTTTTTTAACTATAATGGAGATTTTTTTAATTCCCAGCAATCTCCTTCGAGCCACCGGAGAATCTATAAACACTATAAACATGAATACTGTATAGTCTACTAAGAAAATATATATTTGTGTGTGTATTAAATATTCAGATTCATGCAACAAATATCCATGCAGCTGTACTGTATTACTGGTTAAATTTCACTGCAGTATAAATATATTATAGGCCACAGCATAGTTGCTCCAGTTTTACATATAGATATAAAAAAAGATGCTTTTTCCAACTCATTTTCAATGTGTCAGTGGAGGTGTCTTTGGTGATCCTGGAAATATTGATGATGGAAGTGTCATCTAAATAAATAAATAAATTCCAAGCTCTTGATTTATTTACTCGTCCCTCCCGATGCCTCGCATAGAAAATTTAAGACTTAATAAATAATGTGCCGTCACACTAATTATCCCTCCCCTGGGCCTCACACTGGCACACTGCAGTGGCTGAAACTATTGCAGCATGCAGCATTTTCAGTTATGAAACACGAGCCGGGCGCCGCGCTCGGCGTTCCTGGGGCAGGAGCCTCCAGCAACCCAACCCCACGCCTGCAGCGCCCTCCAGGAAGCTCTGCCTGACCTTTCCCAGCTCATCCCTGTCCCTGGGAGCTGCCTGTCACCCAGGACAGGGACCGGGATTTGTGGCACCCCGGACCTGCCCCTTGCATCTCCATCCCGCTGCTCCAAGGGCCCGTCCCCTCCGTGTCTTTGGAAACCCACGAGCCTGGGATGGGAGAAGGGCAAAGAAATGGTTTGGATTTGTTGGGGTTTTTTTTTTTTTTTTGCACGGATGCTTATTCGGTGCAGAAATCAAAGGTTAAAAGTCACTTACACAGCTATTGCTTCCCATGCAGAACCAAATATACACCGTAGAAAATACTGTATTAACTACAATGCAGAGCAGCACTCAATATCTGCAATTGTTCCACTTCAGCTTTAAATACGGGACTAGATTTTAGCAACTAGACATCAGTTAGCATTTTGGTGATATTCACATAGTTTGTGTTAGCTAGGGTGCAATTGGCTGTCTTCAAGTTCTCCTCCCTAAAATCCTCATTGCTATTGTTTACACCTTCCTGAATCTCCATATAATCAGACTTACTAATAGTAGAGGCACTTCTGCTTTTCTTTAGGTCAGGGGAAGAGGGGATCTTTGGGCAGCTGGTTACTTGCAGATATTGAGCCTGCTCCTCTCCCTCGGTCTCCCGGTGGTAGAAGTAATTGAAGTTAGACACTATGACGGGCACTGGTAAGGCAATGGTTAATACACCAGCGATGGCACACAAGGAACCCACGATTTTCCCCCCGATGGTCGTGGGGACCATGTCTCCGTAGCCAACAGTCGTCATGGAAACCACAGCCCACCAGAAAGCATCGGGGATGCTCGGGAACTGCGACTCGCTCTCGTCGGCCTCGGCAAAGTAGACGGCGCTGGAGAAGAGGATGACGCCGATGAAGAGGAAGAATATCAAGAGGCCCAGCTCCCTCATGCTGGCCTTGAGAGTCTGTCCCAGGATCTGCAGCCCCTTGGAGTGCCGGGAGAGCTTGAAGATCCTGAAGACCCGCACCAAGCGGATGACTCGGAGGATGGCCAAGGACATGGCCTGCTGGCCCTGCTGACCATCCTCTGGCTTCTCGGCCAGCTCTGTCCCTAAGGTGATGAAATAGGGAATGATGGCTACGATGTCTATGATGTTCATGATGTTGGTAAAAAAACCAGCCTTGCTGGGGCAGGCGAAAAACCTCACCAAGAACTCGAAGGAGAACCAGATGATGCAAAGAGTCTCCACGATGAAGAAGGGGTCTGTGAAAGAAGTGGACTGCTGGTACCCCATGCTGCTGTTGGAGTAGGGGGGATGGCTCAGCCCGCTGCCGTGAATGTCTTCGTTCTCATCCCGAAAAATGGGCAAGGTTTCCAGGCAAAAGCTGACGATGGAGATTAAAATCACCATGACAGAGACAATAGCTATAATCCTGGCAGGGCCTGAGCTCTCGGGGTACTCAAAGAGCAACCACACTTGTCTCTGAAACTCGTTCTCAGGCAGCGGCCTCTCCTCTTCCTTGATGTAGCCTTCATCCTCCCGAAACATCTCCATGGCTTCTTCCCCCAGCTCATAGAAGCGGATCTCTTCGGAGAAGATGTCCAAGGGCACGTTCACCGGCCGCCGCAACCTCCCCCCGGACTGGTAATAGTACAAAATGGCATCGAAGCTGGGTCTGTTCCGGTCAAAGAAATACTCGTTCCGGAGAGGGTCAAAATATCTCATCCTCTTTTTAGGATCCCCTAGCAAGGTCTCTGGAAACTGGGCAAGCGTCTTGAGCTGCGTCTCGAAGCGCAGCCCCGAGATGTTAATGACCACCCTCTCGCAGCACTCATGGTCGGTCTCGGGGTTGTACGTGTCCTGTGGGTGACCGGGAAGAGCTGCAGCTTCATCTGCAGGATCTCCAGTAGCAACTGTCATTATTGGGCTTTAAAAGAAATCCTTATGCTAAACTCTTCCCAGCGCCCGGCGGTGGGGTCGGGTTCAGGGCAGGGCTACTATCCTGCAGAAGGACAGGTACGTAGGTTTGGAAGAGTCTCATGAAAAGGCGAAGGGATGAGATAAAAAAAAAAAAAAGAAGGAAAAAAAAAAAAGAAGGAGAAGAAGAAGAAGAAGAAAGAAAATCGCCCCTGCTGAGAGAGAGAGAGATGGAATAAAGTTGGGGGGAGGAGAGCAGATCCCTTCCTAGCACGTCTATCCCCTTCCTGGAGGGGTTAATTTGCCTTCCTTGGGACAGAGTTCAACAACTCTCATCTAAACCCATTAGGTGGAACAGAGAAAACACCTGAGGAACCATCACCTGTTCGAAACCAGCGTGGAAAAACTGGCAATGGTAAATCAGGGCTTATTTTTTGGCTAAAAATAAAAATTCCAGTTAAAAAAAATAAAGAGGGGGAAGGGAAGCGAAAGGAAGGAAAAAAAATAACCCCATTCAGCCCTGAAGTGGCGAGAGGACCCCGCGGGGTGCCAGGCTCAGCTCATTTCCAGGCATGCAGCTAAGGGTTAATTAACATTTAACCGTGCGATCTCAGGCAATCTACCCTCCAGGAAAGCTCCAGCTCGGTTTTTAAGTTTAACACCTTCCCAATCCTCTTTCCCTGGTGACATGCTGCCCTCCCTGCCTGCAGCCAAGCTCTGCGGCTGCCGGAATGTGGAGCCGGCGGTTCCAGCTGCCCCGCGGACCACCGCAGTCCCCCTCCTCGACCGCTGGTGTCCCGGCTCCTGTCATTCTCTGCAAACCACCATGGCACACAGAAAACAAATCACATTACCTGGAGAAGCCAAATCTTAGTGTCTCTTAGTAACACCGATTATCTGACCCTGGGGAAATCCTAGAGAGAAATACAGGTTTCCAAGATCCCCATAATTTCCTCTCTCTTCAAAGTTAAAAATTATGGTGAGTCATCGTAGAAAAAGGAGAAGGGATATAAGAGGGGTTAGATTCCCAGATGGTGGAAGTCAGGTCTTGTAATGGTTTGGACTGGAGAGAGAGAGAAAGAGAGACAGAGAGACAGAGAGACAGAGTCTTCCCGGGAGCTGTTGCAGATCTGCACTTCAGGGTAGATGAGCGTCTGTCTGATGCCTTCGGTACGACGGTGAAAAGCTGCTAAGCTCAGCAAAGCCCGATGTCCCCAGTGTCCTCGGGAGGTGTGGCATCGCCTGGAAAAAACACCGAGAAGGTAGCGAGCCGTGGGGGTTGGCAAGGAGCATCCGCAAAGCCCCGGCTCCTCCGGGCACCCGCTTTCCCCGAGCCGCTCGCCCGCTGCCCGCCCAAGCTGCACTGCAACACGAGACAGAGGAGGGCGAGAGCGCCAGCGCCGAGGCGGAAAAAAAAAAAACAACAGAGCCCCGTGTCCAAAACCAGAGCCCCGTGTCCAAAACCAGAGCCCCGTGTCCCTGCGCTCAGCCCAGCGGGGCCGGCTGCCCGCCGAGCCCGTGCCAGGCGGGGCAGAGGCGGGGAACGACGCAGCCCCCCCGGCAGCAAAGCTCTGCAAAAGCCACGGAGGGTTCCCGGCCCCGCCGGCACCCGGGAGTCGGTGTCACCCACCGGGCACAGCACCCACGGGCCTCGCGTGGCGTCCCCCGCTGGCTCGGGAGGCTCCGGCTCCATCCGCCGCTCCCTGGCTGTGCCCCCGCCACGGCCACCGGCCCCACGAGCACCGGGGCCGCGGGACCCACGCGAACCGCATCCACCCTCCCCATCCTCCCGAGAGCCAACCCCCCGGCCGACCCACCCCCGTGGGAGTTCGACTCCGGCGGGTGAAATTTCTCGTGGGGATGTTGAGGTTCATGTCCCCGGTGGGTGCCGGGTCCTCAGCATCCGAGCGCTCCCTCGGATCATCCTGCAGTGCCTCTCATGGAGATGCTCAGCCCGGAGAGGGCCAACCAGTCTCTCATTTTTTTGCTGTTTTTTTTTTTTCTTTTTTTCTTTTTCTTTTTTTTCCCCCCCTCCCAAATGAAATAAAAACCCCTCTAACCTCCCTTCTTCAGCTCCAACTCGACTTGTCTACTTTGAGCCAGGATTACAGAACCGGGCAGGGGAGGCAGGTGGAAAATAACCCCTCGGTCCCAATCTCCTCGGCAAAGATTTCAGCCATCTCCAGGCCATTTATGCCTGTTGGTTCCTCTCTTCATCCCCCGAGGTGCAGATATTGCCGCAGATCCCTCTTTTCTTGGAAATTTCCCTTTTCCGTGCAACCCTCCTCTCCCTTCTCCTTATGCACTAGAAAAAATAGTACAACCCTGACGAGGCTTGCAGCATTCAACCGCTTCTCTTAACCCTTTTCTGCCAGGCCCAGAGGAGAGGAGGTCGCATTTGTCCCAGTTTTTATCCTTTTCCTGCATTTTGTCCCCACCACTCACTCCCCAGCGACTCGCCGAGGAGTTCAGCTGGATTTGACCTTCCCTGGCTCCTCCGAGCATCTCGCCAGAACACCACAAACAACATTTTCCAGCTGCTGCAGGAAAGATCTGGCAACCACGAACCCCCATCTCACCAAAGATCCACCAACCTTCAATGTTTTATTTATTTTTTCATAAACACGCCGCTTTTCTCCTGCCCCTAAACTCTCTCCTCCTTTTTCTCCCTTCCCCAAACGCCCCAGATTTGTTTAACAGCGCAGAAATTTACTTTGTTTTTATTTAACATGTTGATTTTTATTTGGCATGGGCTCTGAGCTTCTTCCTCCGACTCCAAATGCAGGCTCTGGTGCTCGGTGCTTGGCGGAGAGGGTTACGGCATCATCTTAGTTGACATCACCCATCCCAGCACTCAGTTTCTCCTACTTTCTCCCCATCGCTGCTCTTCCTGGCAAACAACCTCCGCTCCCCCTCGAGCATCCTTAGGGTTAATTCATGCAAATTTTGGGGGCTGGAAGGGGGGATGGAGGAGGTGAAGATTTGTCCAAAAACCCCTCAGTTTGTTCTCTGCCCGCACTGAGCACTGCAGGCGGGAGTCACACGATTTGGGGTCGTGTTTGCGACTAAAGCGCGACTCCCTCGCTTTGCACCGCTCCCGGCCAGGCTGGGTTTAAGCAGAGGAGCAGCGGGAAGAGAGGGAAGGATGCAGGGATGGGGTGGAGGGGAGAGAAAAAGGCACCAACTTACACTTGGCTCTGCAGTCAGGCATGCGGAGAATGCACAAGCAGCTGCTCTGCTCCCGCCGCTGCCGGCGCCTCTCACCTACAGCCCCCCAAACTCGTACCCCGGACTCAACCTCCCAAGGCAGCTCAGCTTCTGCATGAATATTCATAAGATTAATATGAGCGTCTTCCCCCCTCCCCCCGCAGCCCTCCTCCCAAGCAGGAGACCTAGATTTCAACCACTGGGAAATAATCATATCCCTGGATACACGGGGCTGCTCTGCCATGCGCCTCCGATCCATCCCATGCTCTTGGTGACAGCCTGGATCTGCTCGGGGACATCGGGGCACGGAGAGCCAGCAGCTCCCTGCAGCTCTGGGGAAGGAGATGGGGCAGGATTGGACTTGCAGGGGCTGCCCTGGGCTGGGGTGAGGATGTGAGAAGCAATAGGTTTATATCACTTTGCATTTACTGAAGTCCCTCCATGAGGAGGCTTCTTCCATTCCAAGGGGAAAGAGACGGCCAAGCTCCTACCATGTAAGACCTATGGATCAAGCCCTGCCTTCAGGCACGAGGTTTGGACCACTCTGCCATGGCCCCACAAGGAGCACCAAGGAAGCAACAAGTCCCACAAGGCTCCTGGCACCCAAGGCACAAGTTCTGGAGGAGGCAATGGGAAATATTTCTATCCCCATATACAGCAGCCAAATTTGCATGGAGTTACCAGTGCTGACAGCAACCTCTGCAGGACACCCTGAGGTGGGATGGAGGGCCTGGAAAACCTTGAACACCTGAGAAAATCAGTTCCCAGTCATCCAGGGCAATGTGGGGACATGCTAGGGATAAATCAGAGTATTTTAGCTCCCCGAGGTGCCTGCAGCAGGAGGTGGCCCAGACAAAGAGCAGGTCAGCACTGGGGGATGTGATTGCCTGCTGCTCCTCTCTCTTCACCTTGAAACAAAAATTGCATTTTCCCAAGCCCCAGGCAGATCCCAATATTGGGAAATAATATCTAACCCTACAGGAGAACTGGGAATCCCTCATGACCAGCCCTTGCACTATGGGTTTCCTTCCCACACGCATCCAGCTGGCCAGGAGGCCACTGTGGCTGAGGGTTTTTAATTCAGCTGCACCATTTCAGCCTTTTCTGGATCTGCCATGGCAGGGTGGGTTGAATGCAGAAAATTTTTTGCCCGAGGCTGATCCTTATGCAATATGTAGAAACTGAGGCTGGGCATGGAACAATTCAAGTGGAGCTGAATTTCCAACGTGCTCCTCCTGCTGCCGCCTTGTGAAGGTTCTGCAAAACCAGGGGGATTTGTCATCCAAACAGCACCAGCTCGGTACAAAGAGCCAAAATTCCCGTCTCCGGCAAATCAGGGGAATTTCTCTGAATTGAGTGACGCTCTCTCCTGATTTACTATCCTAATTGTGAGCTATTATTATCGTCTGTGTGTCTGCAGCCGCCTCCCTCAGCCACGCTGACAGCTCCAGACGGATCCCAGCCTTTCAGAGAACCAGAAGAGCTGAGCTCTGCACCCACTTGGCTGTTTCACAAGGATTTAACAAGATGATGCCTTTGCTCAGTATTATTATTAAATAATAATTTCCTCCTGAATTATTTCTCTTATCTCAATGGATTTTATAGACACCCAAACTGGAATTCTCCTGCGTGTGTGGTGCTGGGAAAAGCACTTGGTGGGAGGATGTTCCAGGAACCAGGCACTCCTGCGTGCAGGGTGATCTCTCCTTGTTTCCTTTATTCCCAGGGATGCTCCCAAGGGCTGTTCTGACTCTCAGTTTGTGGGTTTTCAGCCAGCCATACAAATAGCAAAAGACCTGCTTTCCTCCCTCTTCTTCCCCCTGTATGCTGCTGGCAGAGGGTCTGGGAGATGCTCCAAGAAGTGCTGCTGTGGGGGAGGAATGAAAGCCACAGGGCAGGGTTATCCCCAGGCCTGGCCTCATCCAGAACAGCTGAATTCGAGTCCTTGGAAAGCCCAACCCACACCCAGCCCCACCGCTTAGGGCACCTGCAGATGCCAAGCCAGGGAAGGGGTGGGACAAGCTCTCCAAAGAGGACAGAGCCTGTGCCACCTCCACACCTCCTGCACAGCCTCCGACAATGGCCACTCCCTGTGGTGTCCCTCCTGGGGACCCCATCCCACCTCCTGCAAAACCAGAGGGACTGCAAATGCCAGCAGCCATTCTGGGAAGGGGATCCAAGCTGGACCAAACCCAGCAGAGGGGTTGGACAGGGCAGAGCACTGAGCCCCATCTCCATCTGAGGCACGGTTTTCCAGCTGAAGGTGTTGACATAACTGGGCCTTGTGTCATTTTAGGAGCTGTGAAAGCTGTAAGCGAGTTCCCAGGACTGTGATTCACCCTCCAGGGAAAGCATCCGACCTCCCACCCGCTGCTGACGTCAGGGGATGGAGCTCCTGGACCCTCTGCACCTCCTCACCCCCCCTGGGTGGGTGGTGGCAGGAGGAGGGGATGCCAGGAGACTTCTAAAAATGAGCAGAGCCCGGGAACACGGTGACACCGACCCACAGAGCCAGCTCTGCTCACAGCAGATGCTGCTGGTGAATCCCAAAATACCGTGGGGAGAAGGTCAGAGAGGCTTCCCCATCCTGGGAGATGGGGGAAGGATTAGGGATTTGTTTGGGATGATGTGGGGAAGATGGAGCTGAGCAAAAAGAGAGGCTGGGCAGGGCTCCTTGTCCCTGGGAGAACTTCCTGGATCCCAGGACAATCTCCTGGATCCTGGGAGAATCTCCTAAACCCTGGGAGAACCTCCTGGATCCTGGGAGAATCTCCTGGTTTCTGCAGAGATCTCTTGGTTCCTGGAAGATCCTCCTGGGTCCCCTGTGGTTCTCCTGGTCCCTGGAAAGGCACAAGTGCTGAAGGGAAAACAGCAAAAATCACCTCTCTGCAAAGTTAACATTAAACACGTTGCTCTGTAGTTCTCCAAAGTGCTTTTCATAATAAAATACCCAATTCTTTTAAAAGCAGCTCCTTGGGGCTCCAGTCTGGATTCACTTTTGGTCAGGATGGCTGAGTTGCCACTTTGCCTCCAAAAACGCTCCACCAGCCTGGAGGGCCTGTCTGGAGA
Organism: Acridotheres tristis; assembly: GCA_037013685.1. NCBI lineage: Eukaryota > Metazoa > Chordata > Aves > Passeriformes > Sturnidae > Acridotheres > Acridotheres tristis. The sequence goes on along the minus strand of CM072913.1, from coordinate 4,811,841 downwards.
GGAGCTGGGCACCGTTTGTTTAAGTAGAAAAAATTGTAGCTCAACTAGAACAAGGCAGAGACTTCAGTGCTGGGGTGACTGGGAATATTTCCTGCCAGGCTGCCCCTGGCTGGGCCTGGAGGGTGTTTCCCAGCTGGGCTGCTCCTGCCACTCCAGGCTCTCCAAGCCACTTGGTTGCACAAATTCAGGAAGGGAAAAGGAATCAGGAGCCTCCTTCCAGCCAGGGGTGAGGACTCCCAGCTCTGGAAGGAGCCAGGGCTCACAGGCCTGCTCATCACCCTGATAGACCCCCCCAGCATCCCTGGGGCTGAGGCTTTATTGCAGGTGTCACCTGAGCTGGTCTGGGCCACCACTGGCTGGTCTGGGCCACCACCTCCTCACCAAGGGGACCCAGCCACGTCCCTCTGTCCTCCCAGCCCTCCTGTTCCAAAGGGACCAAGAACAGAGTGGCCTCGGGGCTCCAGAAGTGCCCAAAGCTTTACCCATGATGCCAATTAAACACCTGCTTTGCCAAGCCAGGGCTGGCTGTGGCACCCCAAGAGGAAGGTGATGAACATCTTGATTTCTTCTTCCTCAGGCCTGGGCCAGCCCATGCCCATGTCCCAGTGGAGCATCCCCCTTCCTCCAGCTCTGGGGGGCTTTTCTCTCATTCCAGGTGTTGGAAAGAAACAGGAAAATGGGCCAAAAGTTGAAACCTTCTGGTTGTTGAGATTAGGGAAGAGAAGACTAAGGGGAAATGGAAGAAACCTGCAGGGGAGATGACACTGCTGGAAATGGCCTCAGCTGGAGATGACCAATGTCTGCAGAGAGATTTCCTTTGCCTCGAGGGAGCTGTAGGTGACCTCAGGGTCCCCTCTGCACTGCCCTGGTGGGACACAGCTCCCTCCAGCCCCCAGCCCGGGGACTGGCTCCCCATGGAGGTGATGGCCGGGCTGGAAACATCTCCCTCACAGCACAGATGGGATGAGCAGCCCTGCAGACGCTGTTTTTAGAGCCTGTGGGTCTCAGCCCGAGTGTCTGCTGGTGCTGGGAGGGGGCCAAGAGCTGCTGGAGGTCAGATCTGAGCCACAGAGTGGGGTGAGATGTTCCCATCACCCCAAACTTTCATCCCTCCCCAGGGAGCTGCAGGACTGCAAAATAGCCAGGAGGAAAAGTGGTTTGAGAGGATGATTTCCCTCTTCCCTTCCTCCCACACAGAGCTGCTTGCAGGGAGCAGAATCCAAGGGCTCAGGCTGGGAGTGCCTTCCCCACAGCCAGGGCACGGTGGCACTGTGGGCATGGTGGTAGTGAGAGCAGAGTGGCAATGAGGGCACGATGGCACTGAGGGCAGGGTGACAGTGAGGGCAGGGTGACAGTGAGGGAAGGGTGGCACTGAGGGAATGGTGGCACTGGGGGCACAGTGGCACTGTGGGCATGGTGGCACTGAGGGCAGGGTGGCCCTGAGTGGAATGGCCACAGAGCTGCCAAAGCCCTGGGCTGTGACAGGACACAGCAGATCCATGGCAGTGCCAGATGGGAGCTGTGCCAAATCATGGAATTTAAGTGGTTTGGGTTGGGAGGGAGCTTAAAAACCATCCAGTGCCACCCCTGCCATGGCAGGGACAGCTCCCACTGTCCCAGGCTGCTCCATGCCCTGTCCAGCCTGGCCTTGGACACTTCCAGGGATCCAGGGGCAGCCACAGCTGCTCTGGGCACCCTGTGCCAGGGCCTCCCACCCTCACAGGGAGGAATTTCTTCCTTGTATCAAATCTAAATTGACCCCTTTTAGTTAAAATCCTGGATTGTGCCAAACCTGCCCTGTGCCAGATTCTGAGCCGTGCCAGACCATGAGCTGTGCCAAACTGTGAGCCACACCCGGCCAAACTGTGGCTGGTGCCAGTTTGGGAGCTGTGCCAGCCCACTCTGCCTGGCCCTCAGTCTCTCCAGAAGCCCCCAGCTGCCCTCAGCCTGTGGCCAAGCCCCCCCATATTTCTGCTGTCCAGCACCGTTCCCTCCCCTGCAGCCTCCCCTGGAAATGGCCAAGCCACGGTGGAAAATCCCTGGAAGGAAAAAGCCAAGATTTGATTGTACATTTCCAAACATTCCAGATATTTCCAAAGCATTTGGAGGACACTCATTATTTATTGTCCCTGCAGAGCTGGCAGGAGCAGCTGGAGATGCCCCGTGCTGGTGACACTGACCTGGCCCTGGCAAGGTGTCCCCAGCAGCTCTGGGTCACTGGGCAGGTGACAGATCCAGGGCTGCAGGTGGCACAGGGAGGGTGCAAAGTGACACTTCCAAGGCTGTGTGTGCAGGCAGGGCCAGAGCCCCATCTGCTCCCACCAGGACCCAGAGCCCACAACCCCCTGCCCAGAATCCATGGGGAATGCACTGGGACCCACGGGGAATGAACTGGGATCCATGGGGAATGCACTGGGATCCATGGGGAATGAACTGGGATCCATGGGGAATGCACTGGGATCCATGGGGAATGAACTGGGATCCAATGCACTGGGATCCATGGGGAATGCACTGGGATCTGTGGGGAATGCACTGGGATCTATGGGGAATGCACTGGGATCCATGGGGAATGCACTGGGATCTATGGGGAATGAACTGGGATCCATGGGGAATGCACTGGGATCCATGGGGAATGAACTGGGATCCAATGAACTGGGATCCATGGGGAATGAACTGGGATCTATGGGGAATGAACTGGGATCTATGGGGAGTGAACTGGGATCTATGGGGAGTGAACTGGGATCCATGGGGAATGCACTGGGATCCATGGGGAATGAACTGGGATCCAATGAACTGGGATCCATGGGGAATGCACTGGGATCTATGGGGAATGAACTGGGATCTATGGGGAGTGAATTGGGATCTATGGGGAGTGAACTGGGATCCATGGGGAATGAACTGGGATCTATGGGGAGTGAACTGGGATCCATGGGGAATGCACTGGGATCTGTGGGGAATGCCACTGACAGCAGCATCCTCTTCCCTGCCATCCCTCTGCTGTATTTACTATTTCTTCATCTCCCACCCCCTCTTTTGGGAAGAGACAGACTTCCTCGTTTCCATGGAAACACTCCCCCTCTCCCCTCATTTATTCAAAGAGGTTTTCATCCCTTTCTTTCAAAAATAGCTATTTTTAGCCACGGCTTCCCCTTCTCCCCCTCCCCACACTCTGCTTCCAGCTCACGTTTTCCCCGACAAGCAGCACCCACCAGGCTCCCCTGAGCACCCCTGGAGCTGTGGAATCACCCCCAGTGCAGGTGCCTTGGCCTGGGCAGGAGCAGCTCAGATCCACACTCCACATCCTGAGGATTCCCCTGATTTGTGTCCAAACCCTCTGGGCTGTGCAATATCGGTGTATTAAAAGGTGCTCGTGTTTGAGGGACGGTCCTGGGAGCATCCAAAATCCCTTCACTCTGTGGAATGGCTGTCCCTGCAGCACCCTCTGTGATTCCATTGCTCTGAGAAGCCAGGGGAATATTTCCTGCCAGGATAAACCAAAAGGTGACTCTAACACCTGACAGAGCAGGAAATAAAGTCTCTTCCACCCTTCCCAAATACCAGGGCAGAAACACCACCCAAATCCTGCCTCTGGACCAGCCTGGTGAAGTGAGGGGCTGGAAATGCAGCACTGGGAGAACAAAATCAAAAATCTCTCAATAAATTGAATAATAACAAACGGCCTGGACAAGGTGCTGTTAAGTAAAGGAGAATTCCATAGGGGAAATGATAACCTTAGCATTCCCATGGATAAATATGAGAGCAGAGAGGTGGACACACACCCACTGTAGGATGGTTGGAATGGAGGGATACCTGCTTGGAATATCCTTTGGATACCACTCAAAAGGCAGGAAGTGAAGTCTCTGAGACAAGGGCTCCTTAGCAAGGAGTGCTTTGAGGAGCAGGGAAATACCTGGAGGTATTTCCTACCTGTAGGAACCTGACTGCAGGCTGGGAGAGCCCCTCTGCAGCATCCTGGAAAAGTCACGGTTGGAAGATCCAGATGCTCTGGCTTGGAAAGAGGGACAGGACACAGGTCATTAAAATCCTGCACGGTGCTGAGGTGCTGAGCAGGGAATGATGAATCCATAATTCTCTATAATGCAGAGAGAAATGGCTCCTAGGGAGATTCCCAAGCAGGAAATTTCAAGGCAGGGAGGGAAGGATTTACAGCACGGCTCCGTCACTGTGCAGGGATGTGCTGCTGGAGCTGCCACAGCCACCGGTCCTCCCAGGGGATGCCCATACTCTGGTAGAGCAAAGCAGGAGCTAAAAGGCAGCAGAGACCATCCTGGGCACAGCCAGGTTCCTCCAGGGCCTCATTTCAGCTGAATTTCTGTGTGACAAACCCTGGCTGCACCAGGGGTGGCTCTGAGCACCCAGGCACTGCCTCGGGGCCATTTATCCTTTATAACCTCTGCACACGCAGCAGGAAACACCCACCCTGGAGCCCCACGGTGCCCCCACCAGCCTCTCTTCCCCCTCAGCTCTGCCCACAGCCAGGCTCTGGGCAGACGAGCTGCTGGCACTGACCATGCCCTGTCCCTTTGCAGCTCCATCCCTGCACACTCTGACCCCCCAGGAACGGGCTGGGAGCCCTGCAAAGCCCACAGGGGCTGGGGGGCCTCAAGGCAAGGTTCCTCCTGGGCTGGGTATGGGATCATGGCCCTCCACTCAGCACTGTGCTGGGGAAGGTGTTTTCTGTCCTCCAGCAATCCCGGGTGCCAGGCCTGTCCTTCCTAACTGAGCCTGGTTTTGGCTGGTGCCGTTCATGTCCCATCTGCGTCTCAGGGTTTGTCACATCCTGTTTCTCCCAGATGTTCAAGCGCCCCCCGGGTAACCACACATCAACAGAAACCTGCAGCTGGAGACACCACAACCCTTTGGGGAGCTGGTACAGAGATCAAGGTCACAGCAAGAGCTGCTAAAACTCACCTGAGAGAACACCTGAACCAGCCCAAAATCTGCCCTGCCACCCACAGCAGCCAGGAGTTACTGTGGTACCACCCAGCACAGCCACGCTGAGAGGATTTGGGAGCTTTTGAGCTGGAGCTGACTTTGCTCACCATGGATCATCTTCCCCCAGCAGAGCTGGTGCTCCCAGCAAACCTCGAGAGCAGAGAGAGGTGAAACCACACAGAGCAGCTCCAGCACTCAGTGCTGCTTTATAGGAGCTTCTTTGCCCCTGTCACAATTCCTGAGGCCAACAGGATCAAGATATTTTGTAAAGTTCAGGAATTTGAGGTTCTCTGTCACTGGGGTGTCCCCTGGGGTGATCCTGTCCTGTGGCTGCTGCTCTGCTCCCAGTCCTGATCCCCAGCTCAGCACCTGAAGCCTCTTGCAGCATTTCCTTCGGGATTTCAGTCCCAGAATTGGGATTTGCCAAAATAACCAAGTCACTTGGGGATAATAGTCTGTGCTCCTGGCTCAGTGACCACTGAAATAAAATCCCCTTGCAGCAGCCTGGACACAGCACAGCAGCACTTATATGCACAGCTCAAGTATTTTATCATGGAATCATCAAACCATGGAATTTTGGAATGGTTTGGGTGGGGAGAGACCTTAAATCTCCTCACGTTTCACCCCCTGCCACGGGTGGAACCACCTCCACTAGCCCAGATTCCTCCAGCCTGGCCTTGGCCACTCCCAGGGATGGGGCAGCCACAGCTGCTCTGGGCAACACAGGAGAAACAACTTCAATATTTTTAAGGCAACCAGAACCCTAAACCAAAACTTTGACACTCCTTGGCCACATTCACTTTTGTGTGAAGCTCACAGATGTGGTTTGTAGCCAAGAACGAGGTTTTCAAACGAGTTTCTGAGCTCCTTCTGCAGGATTTCCACCTGTGGGCAGAGCAGGTGGCTCAGACCCCTCCTCCTGTGCTCGTGTGCCCAGGCACCATCAGGGACACATCATCAACATTTTAACATCATCTTCATCACCAACATCCCTTCCTGGGACACATCAGCAACATTTTAACCTCATCTTCATCACCAACATCCCTTCCTGGGACACATCATCAACATTTTAACATCATCTTCATCACCAACATCCCTTCCTGGGCAACATCATCAACATTTTAACATCATCTTCATCACCAACATCCCTTCTTAGGACACATCATCAACATTTTAAGGGTTTCCTGGAGCTCCCTCAGTCCAGGGGCTGGGTGGGATGCTGGAAATGTGCAGATTTCACCCAGGATTTTATTTCTCTAGCAGGGTAAATTTAATTCCCGTGAACAGCATTAAATTTCAGATTATTTCATCCTGAAATATGAGTTCACATAAAGGGACACTCCTCAAACCTCATCCTCACACCCCCCTTTCCATCCCAACATCTCCTCTTCACCCACTTCAGTATCAAACACCACACACTGCGGTTCAGCCTTTTATTGAACTTTGCATATGAAAGAACAGTTTCAAGTTCTAATGAGAAAAAAAATTAAAAAATAAATTCAACATCAGGTAAAAAAATCACACAACTGAAAAAAGAAATCACTTTTTTTAACCAGGAATTGAACACAAGGCCCACACCATGGTGGAGTCACCAGGACAAGGGAATGCAGCAGCTGGTTTTAGCATCAGACTGGTATAAAAAAATCCAAGTTTGAAACAGTTGCAACACAGCTCACTGGCAAAATCAGAATTTAAAATGAACTGAGAGTAACAAGACTGCATTTAACATCTCCAGTCCAAGATTGCATCGCTCCTGTGGCACCTGATTAGTCAGGATTTAGAGTTCAGATTTCCAGTTGGATACACAGAATTTCCCCAATATTTCACCCAGTGCATGTCCCAGGTGAGACAGTCATGGAAACATTTCTGCATTACCCACATACACACGTGAAGGAAGGAAAGCAAAGTCAAAATTATATCCAGCCATCTCCATCCTGGGAAAATTCCATGAAAATCACTTGCATAGTAAAGGATGAGAAATTAAGAAACACGAGCTGCTGCTGTGCTGGAGGATGATGCAAAGCCTCCCTTTTGCCACATTTTGGGGTCTCAGATGATGAATTAAGAGCCTGTTGTCATTGCAAGGTGCCAAATTCAGTGATTTTCCTGCAAGACCTGAGCACTTGGGATAACCAAGTCTAATTCCAGTGCACCAATGGCAGCACGAGGGACGTGGCAGCCAACACAGCTTTGCATTAAAATTCCAATATTTCAGGCAATTCCTGACTACATTTCCACTTAATGCCTTTTGATTCACAATTCCAGCTCTATCCATGACTTGTGTGTTGCCAGGCAAATTGTCCTGCTCTGAAATCATCCTCTGGAATGGGAATGGTGCATTTAATACCCAGCAGCAGTGCCTGGCCTTGCAATGGTCAGAGATGTGATATGGACAGCACCAGTCAGAACCATCTCAGACCATTCCCTTCACAGGTGCACTGATGACATCATTGTGGACAAAGCAGGAAAAATGAGAAAAAGAAACATAATTTACCTGTATCAGAGACTGGTGGAAAATATGGGGATTAGAATGTGTAAGTTAATTCACCCAGAGCTGCTTTGGCTTTAATCTCAGGTTGAGAGACAGACTTCCAGCTGGATTTGTGCAATGCAGGAGAGTGGGGAGCACTCAGGGAAGAAAAACACTATCTCAGAAATTCCTTAATTTTGAAAGGATTCAGTAGCAATAACAGCATTTGAACACCTGGCTCAGAAAACAGCCAAGTGTGTGAGGTAATGAAGCCTCCAGCATGCTCGAGGCTGGTTTCTGAGATGTCAATCCTGCAGGGGTTTGCCTGTGGGAAGAGGCTGGGATGGGACTGCAGGAATCACAGAATCACAAATTAATGGAATCCCAGAGCGGTTTGGGTTGGAAGGGACAGCTCATCCTGTTTCCATGGGCAGGGACACTTCCCACTGTCCCAGACTGCTCCAAGCTCCATCCAGCCTGGCCTGGGACACTCCCAGGGATGGAGCAGCTGCTCTGGGCACCCTGTGCCAGGGCCTCCCCAAATCCTGACTTTTCCCCCAAACCCAGCAGGGCACAGCAGCCTCCCAATATTCCCTCAGTGCCTCTGACAGCCCGTTCCAGCCTCACTGCTAAAGCCCTGGCCCTGTGCTGTGTCCCTGAGCCTTCGTTAGTGCCCTGAAACACTTTTGGAGATCTTTTGCTTTCTAATTTTGCTGCCTTCTTAAACCAGCTTAAAACACGGCATTAAAAGCAGCAGCTTTACGTGACCCCACACCAGCCTGGCTCCCCAGATCCGCTTTTCCTGCCTGCACAGAGCCAACAGCAGAGCTCTCATCACTTTAATTGCACCCTAAAATTAAAAGGGGAAGGGTTGGTTCGTGTTCAGCCTCTAAAGAGCTCTGTCTGAGCACGACAGCTCCGAGCTGCTCCAGCGTCTCAGAGCACGGCTTTGAAGGACTATGAATAAAGATGAGCAGCCTGCCTTGGGATGATTATGGGAATCAAAGCACGCTATTTTTTGGATCTTCTCTTGATGTCAGCCATCATTAAATCGCTCCTTTTTTTTTTTGTTTTTTTTTAATCGACTGGATACATTTTTAATTTGTCTTCCCTTTGCCAAATGCAGCCCTGCTCTGCCATGGCTGTCCCGGCACGATGGTTATCAGCAAACACACACGAGGCTGGGCTCAGAGTGGTGGCAACACGGATTAATACACTGGACTGACACTTAAAGACTATCAAACTCTCAATTCTTGTGGAAAAGCACATTAACACCCAGCTGGCTCAGCGACCAAGCACAAGGAACCCGAGAGCACGGAGCGACGTCGTCAGCGCCGGAATGTACAACACCGAGGAGAGGAGGAATTTGGCAAGATTGTCATCAGTGTGAGTTGGTTGGGGGTGGGTGGGACCCACCAACCCAGCCAGGTGAAAGGATAAGGTTTTTTCCCATCATTTCAATAGTCAAAATACAGCTTTGAGCCCTAACAGAGAGATGCTGTAACAAGTGGCTACTGAAAACAGACGAGGTATAATTATGTTACACACACACACACAACCCTAAAAAAGCGCTCTGTAACACTGGTGAAAAATGAAAATAACTTTAGTACTGATACATTCTATTCCCCATTTTAAGGGCTACTAGATCATGTTCCAAAAGAAACTAAATATAACACCTTTGGGACCAGGGCTTCCCAAGATCCAGGTCTGTGCTGCAATCCAGAAAATCAATTCTCCTCCCGTTAATGTGCCCTTAGCTGTGTGGGCAGCCTGGGGCCCCCCTCTTTTCGTGGGGGCTTTGGCTGTTTGCAGCCCAAACCCATCAGCACAGTGGAAAAGTGGCTTTGGGGTCAGTCCCTCATGATTTCAGAGCTGCTAAAGCTTTGTTCAGTCTCCTTTACAGGCTCAAGAGCACACTGAGAACCTGTCACGCTGCAGGGAGGCTGCAAACAACTGTGCTTTGCAGTTCCTTAGTGGTTTGGGAGGTGAGGTGTCCCAAAAAAGGCCAGCAGCTCCCTCCACGGCAATGGGGAGAGCAAAGGGGAGCAATGGGGAGCTCCCCGCGATGGAAAGGGCTCAGCCTCGCCCCAAACACCCCAAACACCCCAAACACTTCTCCTGCTCCTTTTAAAGGGCTCCGTTAAGGTCTCTGAGGTTCTGTGGCCCGAACATTTGAGTGCTGGGGTGGGACAGGCAGGGGACAGCTCCTGTGTGCAGGGACACCCGCTCTGGCTGTCCCTGCTCGGAGCGTCCCGGCTGCTGCCACAGCCCCGGCGATTTACCGGGGGAACAATTTGCTGGAAGATCCCACGGAAAAACTCCTTCTCCCTGCCCCACCACGGGCAGGGCACGGCCAAACCGAGTTTATGAGAGCCGCTGCCCTAATTAGCTGTAATTAGCTGTGATTTGTGCCGGCGGCTTTGGCACCGCGTGGATTTTCACAGCGCGGGTTCTTTCACCTCCCGGGCAGCCTCGGCACCCCCTGCTCGTCTCCGTGGGCTCAGGGATCTGCTCCCTGTGCTCCTCCAGCGCTCCCGGTCCCCGACCCCAGGCTCCCTCTGCACCTCGTGCTGTTAAAGCCGGGCCAAACCCAGGTGCCAGCAGCACCAGCCCTTTCTCCTCCATTTACCCACAGCTTCAGTGGCCACAGGGTTTCTTCCGTGCTGGGAATAAATGCAAGAGGAGCAATGTCCTACTGACAGCCAGATCCATATTTGCTCTTCATTCTCCAACTGATTAAATTGACTAAAACTGCCGGGTTTAACACTTTTGCTTCTTTTCACCCTCTCAGCCCATTCTGCCCAAGCTGCATCTGTGCAGAGCCCTGGAGATTTCTGTGTTTCTGCCATGAACAAAGTCTCCATCACCTGCCGTGGCAGGAGGAGGAACTCCAGCCAAGAACTCATCTGTGTTTAAAAAACAAACAAAATAAACACGACCTCACCAAAGCTGACGAATTCCTTGTAAGGATCACATCATTTCCCAGCGTTAAGGGAATTTCTCAACCCAAATTTCAGCTGACATTTGTGTGCAGCGTTCTTGTTCATCTTCTGCAAGACAGAAATGAGGTGCAGACATTTGGCTGCTTTGCCTTGAATATTCCCAAGTTTTCCCATTTCCAAGCCTTCCTTCCAGGGGCTGATTCCAGTGCATCCTCCCTGGGGCTGTGCCTCCAGGCATCCCACGTGTGTCTCCTGTGGATGTCCTGTGTGAAATGCAGGTAAACAGCTCCACTGGGGGAAGGATCCAGGTTTTGGTGCTTCCCTCTGGAGGAGTGCTCCTTGCTCCACCTTCCAGGTACCTGGTGGGGACCTCAAGGCTTGTCCTTGGACACCAAAGTCAATCAGCAGCATCAGCTCAAGGGTCTGCTTCACACACAACGATTTTGGCTCCTGTTACCTCCCTTTGAGCAGTCTCTGCTTCAGAGGAAGCTCCAGCTCACTTGGCTCTGTCCAGTCCAAATTAACATTCCCAACCATTCCCAGGGAATTATTGCAATGCAGACGAAGATGTTGCTGTGCTCATCTGAGTCCCTCCAACATTATTTTCACCATTAAATCCAACACTGCTCCAAGTTTCACTCTCCTCCTCTGATCCAGGCTGTGCTGGGAGGGTTTCAGTCTCCAAGCTGGGATGGAGGCAGCTGGGGAGGGGGAAAAGGGGGAACCAGAAGCAGAAGAGACCATCAACCCCTTTGCCATTTGCTTTTATCCCTTTGCACATCATTTATCTCCTGGCACCAGGGTAATATTGATCCATGCAGTCCTAGGAAGCACAGTGAGGTTATAGAAAGCTCAGCTTTAAGAGCTTCCCAGCCCAGTATGGGCAACCCACAGCCCTAAACCTGCCACCAAAAACCTCAATGTGCAAAATGAAACAGCAACGGGCAAAGGAGGGCTGGAATTCCCAATTATTACAAAATTAGCAAGGCAACACTGTAATATTCCCACAAGACTGGGGTACTGTGGAAGTGCAGGCAAGGGCAGAGAGGCTCTCATGAAATAAAGCAGGAGCATGGTCAGCCAAGAATTGGGTTTTTAGACTTTTTCTACCCTGGAAATTCTATTTTTTCTTAGTTTTTCATGGAGTGATCCTGATAGCAAGGCACAACTGTTCGACACCCTTTTCCTCAGCACCAGCAGAGATGTTTCTTTCTAAATAAGGACTTAAAGTAAATCACAGCCTTTGGTACAGCACAGAGCTTCTTATAAAGGGCATTTCCAGGAAAGTGAGAAAAATGGAAGAGGAATGATTCCCAAAGAGCTGAGAACAGCCCGTGGCCTTCGCCAGGGAACAGCGACTGCAACTGAATTTCCCCCCCACTCCCTCCCACCCCGAGCAAAACACTTGGAGTGAGTTTCAGCAGCTCTGCTTAACATTTCCTTTCTGGTTCCTTCATCTTTCAAGAGATTTTTTTTTTTCAAAATAATATTAAAAAAAAAAAAAAGACTGAAATAATGTCCAAGTGACTTCCACCTCTCCTCCTCCTTTTTCCTGGCTTTGCTCAGTCTATATTGCACATGAGTTGAAGATAATCTGGCTCCAAAGATGTTCCCTTCTACATAATGCACTTGTTAGAAAACACAGATAAGGTGGGAAATATTCCATATATAAATATATATATATGAAATCTGGACTGGGTTTAGTTGGGGAGGACAGGCCCTTTGTCAGTCGAGTCCACGGCAGCCTCGGTCACCGTGTCGGGGATGTTTGGGATGTTTGTCCTTTCCTTGGAGATGTTTTATTTCTCAACACAGTCCTCAAGGTCTTCATTTCAAAACTTCTTCTGTGATCTGTTGGGCAAAGTAAAAAAAAAACACTGTTATGCACAGCCTGCTTTGGAAAACAAGAACAGGTTCCTTTTTTTTTTTAAGTAAAGTGGAAGAGAAGTTGCACATTGGTCCCCCCTGACAAATTCCCAGCTCCATTTTCCACGAATGAAAAATGAACATTTTCTACTTAAAATTCTTTAATGGACTAGATGCCACACAGTCTAAAGTGAGCTAAAGGTAGGGAAAAGATTCATTAAATATATTCTTGTTATTAACTGTTATCTCACATTAACAACAAGTTCCAAACCCAGAAAAGTTAGTGCCAAGTGGGCTTTCCTCATGTTTTTATCTTAATCAAGATGGGTTTGTTCTGACCTGATGTAATTCATGAGATATTGAGCACTTGGTTGATTTTATAAACCCAGTCCAGGTGATGGGAGGAGCCAGGGCTGATCCCACTCCCAGAGCTTGGGCTGTGGAGTCGCTCCCACAGGGCACAAACCCAAAATCCCATTTTGATGTGGGGATGGGGGTGTCCAAAAAAGGGCCCAAAAATCCCCCAATTTCTGCAGTGCCTGAATTGCATCCATAGCTCTACACTCAAGGGACTGGCTCCTATTTTAATATAGGGAGATGCTCTGCTCTGTCTTTGAGACTCTGAAATTTCTAGACATTTCATGCAAGTTTTTATCCCTCTCATCTTCCAAAAAAATCTTCACATCATGGCAACTGGAGCATCCCAGCTGCCCAGATCAGATTGTCTGAGCTGGGTGCTTCATTAGCAGCTGGTGATGAGAGGTTGGGAGGAGCTGCAGTCACAGCTCAGAGCCCAGCCTAAGGCACCAGGACCTGCCTGGCCCCAGCTCAGCCCCAAAAATCAGCCTGTGTTCCCCAAAGGGAGAGAGGCAGGATGGAGATGTGCCAGGTGGGATCCATGCACTGAGGGGGGAGAGATTCTCTCTCTGGATGCTGCAGGGATCAGGATATTGGGATGGAGATGTTGCAGGGATGAAGTTGCAGCAGAAATGAGGATGTGGGAATGAAGTTGCAGGGATAACGAGGCTGCAGGGATGATGAGGATGCAGGGATGATGAGGATGCAGGGAACATAAGGCTGCAGGGAGAATGATGTTGTAGCTATGATGAAATTGCAGACGAAGTTGCAGGGATGAAGTTGCAGGGATAATGAGGATGCAGGGATGAAGTTGCAGTGATGATAAGGATGTAGGGATGGTGATGTTGCAGGGATGATGAGTATGCAGGGATGATGAGGATGTAGGGATGGTGATGTTGCAGGGATGATGAGGATGCAGGGATGATAAGGATGTAGGGATGATGGAGATGCAGGGATGATGAGGATGTAGGGATGATGGAGATGCAGGGATGTAGGAATGATGCTACAGGGATGCCAAAATCCAGCAGAGAAAGGAAAGAAATGGGAATTCCTGCCAGGAGCAAAGATCCCTTGTGAGGCAGTGCAGCACTGGGGAAATGAACCTCCAGAGGGGCTCAGTGCTCTGAGCAAGGATCTCAGCCCAGGCAGATCAAGCCTGGGCTTATCCTGAAGTGCCAGCAGGACCAACCCTAGGCTTAAAGCTAATGGGGCTTTCTGCTTTATTAGACTGGGCTTGCTGGGGGATTAAACCCCTCCCACCTGCCAGCTGGGCTCCAAACTGCCAGGATCCTCAAGGATCACTGGAGCTTCACACACTCAGTAAATAAATAAATACACAAATTAGACCCAAAGAGCACCTTCAGCCCAGGAAATGCCACTGGGCAAGAAGGGGATGGTGGAGTTGGCACTCTGCAGATGAACTGGTAAATAACAATTTTAATTCCCACCAGGGAAATAATCCAGTGCTTTGGGGTACCCTGGAGCCTTTCCAAACTTATCCTTGCCAATGAAGAAAGAAATGCCAAATCCTCAGCCTGACAGTGCTGTTATTTCTCTGGATCCAGTAAGAACAGCAGTGAGAGTGAGAGTCAGCAGCATTCAGGATCTGTCCCTGCTCGGGCTCCTGAAGGGATCCAGATGTCTTTCCATTGTACAGGGGTGAGGAAATCCTCTCCATCCCAAGAGAAATAGAGGATATTAAACAGCAGCCATAAAAATTAGATGTTTTTCAATTGGCTGAGCCAAATAACTTCTATCTAAACACTCAGAGCTGGCAAAACAACTCCTGGCAGTGCAAGTACTGAGCATCTCCTGAGTCCTTCCAGAGGACTGGAAAACAGCTCCTGTTTGGGACAGTTTTCTAAGGGATAAACAAAGTGACCTGCAAAAAATGATGGGTCTGGCCATCCCTCACTGATCCCAACAATATGCTGGAATGGCTGAGAGTCTTAATACAGAATTAAAGAGGAAGATTTCATTGATCAATACAGGTTTTCTGTTGAGAAAACAGATCTTATCACATTAACTGATATGTGTGACTGAGTCCCAGACTTGGCTGATAAAGGCGCTTGTGTAAATCTCTCCTCTAAGGGAATTGCATGGCTGTTTGCTCAGAAACAAGAAAGAAACAAGAAAAGAAAGAAACAAGAAAACAGAGCAAACAAAGCCAAATTCCCAGGAGATGTCCCAGGTGAGAAACCCAGCTGCACCCACATCATGTTCCCCACTCGCTCCCCCTCAGACTCTCTGCATTTTCTCAGAGCATCTTGCAACCAGGATGGGAGAGACATCCCTGAAAATTTCCAGCCCTGGGAGAGAACAGCCCAGCCTTGCTTCTGATGCTGCAGAAAGATTTCCTGCCTTGATTCCGAGGGATTTAAAGTGTGGAATATCTTTCAGTCTGCACCCATCGAGGTGCAGGCAGAGGTAGAGAAGCCCTCAAACCTTCAATGCCACATCCAGTTCACAGCAACTCCTTCCTCGTCCCTCCTGCAAACCCAAATTCCCAGCAGCCAGGGCCATTTTTAAGCCCAAATTTCTGATGTCTGGTTTCTGATCTGCTGCAATAGTGTGAGGTTAAATTGTTACAGAGGCACAGCTCCAAGCAGAGAGCAGCAAGGAGGGAAAAAAGGGTTCTCAACCCTAAATTCACTGAGATTTCAGGAGAAATGGGCCAGAAGGGTGGGAAAGAGAAGATGCAGAGTGAAGAAATCATGGGAGAGGAGAATTTTAATAGGGAGCTGAAGGCAGAGCTGACAGTTTGGGAAGCTGTGTAAAACCTCAAGCTTCCCTCCAGCCAAGGAAAATAACTGAATTATTAGGGTACCCAGGGGAGGGTTGCAGGCTTTCCCAGCCTCAAGAAAGCTGAATCCCATAAAACCTTTGGAGGAGTCCTCGCTTCTTGCTCTGTGTTTCAAAATTGCCTCTTCCTTCCCCAGGAGTTTCATTGCAAACATTTCCTGAAGCTGCTCAGGGCCATTGACAGGTGGGGAAACTGAGGCACAGAGGAGCCCACCTGCCCAAAGCCAGGGAGCAAATCCCACAGTGTCACAGCCTCCAGGCCTGGGACAGGGACACATTTTCCTGGAGTGCCAACCCAAATACCAATACCACCCCCTGAATGGCTCAGCATCACCCACCGCCCTCTCTGCACAATGCTCCTTCCTTGCACCAAGTCCAAGAGCAAACTCAGCCCTGTGCAAATGCAGAGAACACTTTGCAAAGTGTGTGTTCATCCCTTCCATCCTCCATGCCGACCTTTGGCTTCCCCTGGAGCAGCACCCCAAGCACAGACCCTGCTCCCTGCCCCCGACCCCTCTGCCACGGCTGAGCCTTCGGTGCTTCCTCCACTGAGCAAACCATGACAAACCCCAAAGGACTTCCCTCATCTGTCCACGGTGCTGCTTTGGAGGAAGCAAAGCGAAGCAGCTGTGCTGGTCAGCCTCAAAATAAACCTGGCTGCACTTGGCAGCTTTGCTGGGGCAAGCAGAGGGGGCAATGGGCTCATCTTCCCCACAAGCCACACATCCAAGCCCGGCCTGCCCAGCCAGGGCATTCAGAGATGCTAAAAATGAAGTGCAACCACTGGAGCACAGCAACAGAGCTCCAACACGCTCAGAGAAGCTTGGGAATCACAAGTGCCAAGGAAATGAATCGTTCCCAAGCAAACCCAGCAGCGCCTGCTGCTGTCGGTGCGGCTGAGCCGGGGTCTCCCCGTGAGTGTGCAGGGAAGGCAGGGAAGGCAGGAATGAGCAAGATCAGGGAGCATTCCAGCTGCTCCTGGCTCCAGTGAGAAGCTGAAGGAGATGGGAGACATGTTCTGATTTATTCGAGCGTGTCTCGGTTGATAAGGAGGAGAAAAGTGACGGTGCCCTGCAGGGATGTTCATGCGGGGAGGTTTCCCTGCCCTCCCTGCTGCCGAGCATCCTCAGCACTGCAAATTCAGGGCAGTGATGAGGCTCTGACAGCCCCTGAGCCCTGTGGCTGTCAGAGCAGCACATTCATCGTTCATCGTGTGAGGAAAAGCACTGAGGGGCTCACGGGGTTTGTGTTTGTGGCTGAGTTTTGCCAGAAACTGGAATAAAAGGGACCCCACACACATCCCTCTTCCACACATGGATGGGATTCACTGAGTGACAAAGAGCAGGGCAGGGGGACATAAAGCCTTGGGACAGGGACACAATCCACAGGGACACCATCACCCCTCGGCCTGTCCGGGGAACCAAGGACCAAGTGAAAGGTCCCGATTGTGCCCCAGGCTCGACCACAGCAGAGCCAGGAAAGCTTTGCCTGGAGCAAGAGCTGGGGGGGGCTGGGAGATGGGGCTGGGGTCACCCTGCAGGGATCCCCTGGGGCTGGGGTCACCCTACAGGGATCCCCTGGGCTGGGATCACTGCAGGGATCCCCTGGGTTGGGGTCACTCTGCAGGGATCCCCTGGGTTGGGGTCACCCCACAGGGATCCCCTGGGCAGGGACCACCCTACAGGGATCCCCTGGGTTGGGGTCACTCTGCAGGGATCCCCCAGCAGTGAATGTGTCCCTGCCAGGGGATGGCTCTTCCCTAAGGCACGGCTGGCACTCGATCCTCCTCCTGTGCCAGTCTCATTTCTGACTGCAGAAACCCCCACTCATCAGCCCCTGAAATGGACCCAACACCCTCCACTACCGGACAAGGCACCTCAGGGCACCCAAAATATCCCCCAAATGTCCTCCTCAAAGTGGTGATGGCCACGGCCCCAGGACTGTTTCCAAGAAAAAGAAGCACACGTCCCTCCGTGCTCAATGGCCACCCCTGGCATGGGCAAAGGGCTGATGCCACTCTGCATTGCTGGGATTGCCTGGACCTCAGCCATGCAAACAGCACCCAGGGAAAAGGGGGGAGGCAGCAACATCCCATCCTTAACACATCCTCCAGCTGTACAACACCCCCAAAGCTGAGCCAAGGGTGGGACCCAGAGCAGGGAGGGAGCAGGGGAGCAGCACCAGCTCCACAGCAGTGAGAGTTCCCAGGACATGGCCCTGTCCACAGCACCCTGTAACCATGGAATGACCAAATGCTTTGGGTTGGAAGGGACCTTAAAGATAATCTATGACAAGGATCATGTAATACCCAGAAATCCCGTGTTTCCCTGCTCCCATACGTGCCCCTGCAGGAGGAGGCACTGAGCTCTCTTTGCAGGTGCACACAGAGCTGAGACCGAAGGGCAAAATAAGGCACAGTTAAACCCTGTTTGAGTGTTTGCACTCCCAGGCTTGCAGCCTACCCAGAGATTCCTTTCTAAAGCTTTTAAAAACAGAAAACCAAGCTCTGCTTCCCTCCGGCGGCGGTGGAGCCGCCGTGTGCTCGCACCAAGACATGCATATTTTAAAAGCTTGGCAGGAGAGGGCTCCAAACTACACAATTAAACAGATTTTACACACAATGCTCCCCGTACACACCGAGCACTGCCAAACACTCTCCTTGTGCTACATCCCCGCAGGAGAGACCCCTGCGGAGCAATGACCCCGGCTGCCTCCTTCCATTCTGCCGGGGAAAGCGCTTGTCTGCCCTTTGCCGCTGCTTAATTGCCCATAAACTGCGGATTAAAAACAAAAACGATTTCTTTTGTCGAGGGATGGAGCAGGAACAATTGACTGGGAAGAAATTTAACCCTCCTGGAGGAAAGAGATATCTCCAGCTCTTGTCTGTGTCCACACGTGGGGTGGGGTGGATACTGCTCTGCTCCGGCCACCACAAGCACCCGAAGGGCATCTATTGTGCTGGAGAACAACAGAACCTTTGGAAGGAGTTCAGGCCTGAAAACACACCAAAAAAAGAGGGCAAAGAAGCCGGAGAGAAAGGTGATGGTGTCAAAGTACCAAGTGGAGGGGCCAGGGTTGCAGCTGCTGCACCCCCCCAGCACCAAGGACGTGTTTCAGCATCCAGGGCCGAAAATACAGGCAGAGAGAAAGGGAAAATGACAGGAGTGTGTGAAAAGAGAAATCAGGAGGTACAAGGCTCTACAGCCCTCAGTGCCCCTATGTGGAGGCTGGAACAAGATGTTCTTTAAGGTTGTTTTCAAGCCAAACCTTTCTGTGACTCTGTGACAAACTGAAAGCATCCATGGAGGCAGCCCCAGCCTCCCAGGGCTGCATCCCTGGGGTGGGAGCTGCCTCTGCCATCCTTCAGTGTCTCCCGGGTGACAGGCATGAAGGACAGGGGACAGGGAGGACATGGCAGTGGAGACCACGCTGGGATTGCCCAGAGCTGCAGGGGCCCTGCTCCCCTGCTCTTGGGGTGCTGGGAAGCATCAGCCAGGAGCTCGTGGCAATGCCCTTCCCTCCATTTAATGCCCTAAGCTGAGTCTGGGCGAGCCCTTGGCCTCTGCTGATGCCAATCCCCCAATGCTGCCCCTCCAAGGTAGGGACAGGCCAGCCCAACACAGCCAAGGCTCCCCTGGAACTCCCCAGTGGCTGCTGAAACACTGCCTTGCCCTAAAGGGGCACAGGGCAGGAGAGCAGAGCCCCTGGAATAACAGCTGACTGGGGAGAGCCCCGAGGTTCAGGGGTCTCTCCAATTCCTGGCACAACGTGTGCAGCAGCCACCTCCAGAGAAGCTGTCAGACCATGGGACAGAAGGTATTTATCAGAGTCACTGGATGGTTTGGGTTGGAACAGATCTGAAAGATCATCCAGCTCCAGCTCCCTGCCATGGGACACCTCCCACTAGAGCAGTGCCTCAAGTTTCTCTCACTGGGTGGTACCCACGAGACAGCAGAGGGGGAAGATGCAGGCAGGGCAGAACATCCAAAGGATATCCCCAGTTTTCCACTTTCACTGTTTGGGGTGCATCTAAAAGAGCAGCAGTGAATGTTTGTCCTTCAGTGATACCACTCGGTACTGAAAAGTATTTTTCTGAACGTGAAAAAGGGGAAATTTCCATTCCTGGAAGTGTCCCAGGCCAGGTTGGACGGGACTTGGAGCAACCTGGGACAGTGGAAGGTGTCCCTGCTCATGGCAGGGGTGGGACTGGATGATCTTTAAGGTCCCCTCCCAAAACCATTCTAGAATTCTACCAGAGCCAAACTGCCTTCTACCCCAGTGGGTGAAGTGGTTTCCTTATCACTTCTTCCATAAAGCCTCTTTTACTGTCAATAAAATCCCTTTGAAACCACTCTGCTCCTACAGAATCAGGCAGGGAGGAGTCAGGAAAACAAACCAACAACCTGCAAGGTCTCTGCTTATTTTAGATGACAGAGAAACTGAAAATTGTTGTGTGCCATTTCCAGGACAACACGTGGTATCCACACCCTGTGCAGCTGCCACAGGGAAAACCCAGAACTCATCTGCAAACTCTCCTGAGTGCAACGTTTCCACTGCTCCTAAACTCAAACCCTCCTTTTAGGAATAGGCATGTGGGAAAGCTTTAATAACAATAAATTGTAATAAAAATGAAAGAGAATAACAATAAAAAGTGAGAGCTCGTAGGCAGAAATGACATTTCAGCCCACTGGCAGCCTGGGGGAAAGGCACACTGAGGTGTTCCCAGTTATCCCAGACAAGGAATCCCAGTTATCCCAGACAAGGGATCTCAGGTTTGTAAATTCCCATGATGTTCCAGAGCATCTCCCTAATAAAGATCTAATGAAAACTCTGGGAGTTAATAAATAATCACACCTGAACCAGCCAAGGAGGGGCT
This sequence comes from Acridotheres tristis, assembly GCA_037013685.1. Lineage (NCBI taxonomy): Eukaryota > Metazoa > Chordata > Aves > Passeriformes > Sturnidae > Acridotheres > Acridotheres tristis. The sequence continues at coordinate 4,791,572 of CM072913.1, read as the reverse complement.
CTGATGTTTTTCTTGGGTTTATTGACTCTGGCTAAGGGAGGGTGCTGCAAACATCCAGATCCTTCTGAGTCTGGGAGAAATCCCAGCTAAACTCCAATTTTGGCATGGCCAGCATCTCCCAGGACAAGGCCCCTTCTTCACAGCCTTGGGAAACATGTGACTTGCACAGGTTGGGGCCAAATTTCTCTTTGCTGCAGGTATTTAACAGCATCCCCTGTTCCATGTGCTACCTTGAAGGAATTTGGCTTTTTTAAACTCAAAATCCGGCAAAACTGAGCAGAGCTGGAGCCAAAGCTCTCGAGGCCAAGCTGCTTTTGGCCTGTGTCGATGGCAGGGGCTGGATGGGAGCACTAAACCACTGAAATCACCTTTTTAGCACAGAAATGAAGCAATCCAGCTGCAGAGAAGCAGCAGGGTTTTCCTCCTCTCACAGCATTAAAAAGCAAATACAATCAGAGGAGCTACAGGATGTGATCCCACTTTATCTAACATGTATAAAAATACCCGAGAGCGGCAGGATAAGCTGGGGAATAAAAGGAAGCAGTGGAAAGCATGGGGTTTGTCCAAAAAAGCCCAGCATTATGACTCCATTGAACTCTCCCCCGTGCAAAGCTCACCTGATCCCGTCAGATGTCCCATGGCCCCTGGTGCACACGTGAAGATGAAGCCGGTGATTTTTCCCGCTGGGGTTTTTGGTTTTTTTCCCATCCTGTTTTTCACTGTCCCCCTTGTTTCACAAAGCTGCCAAGGGTCCCTGGCCAAGCTGCTCGGTGCCAACTCCCACGGGCTTTGGGGTGGCTCTCAGAGGAGCAGGATGAGCCTCATCCCCACATGGCAGAGCCGAGGGGAGGGACGGGTGGATCTGGGGGTGATTATTGCCCGGGGATGCTTTGTTGGGCACACGGGAGGAGCAGCGGGACGGGAACCAGGAAGGGGGTGCAGAGCCACGATGTCTTGTGGGATGGAGGAGCTGGAACCATCTGGAAAAGCTTTTTTGCGGGAAGAGCAAGGACCAAGGGGGATGGGAGAAGGGATGCCATGACAACCTTTGGGGGTTTCCCAGGAAACCATGGTCGCCATGGCAACTGCATCACTCCGGTCGGAATTAGTGACTTCCGCTGGAAGGCGTGTTCGCCACTTTAATCTTCTGGTGATAAGCGGCTGCAGCTCTTCCAAAGGCATTGCAAAAAGAGGAGGAAATATCCCTTTGTCTCCGGTTCCCAGCCGTGGTGAGGAGCCCGGCGTGGACCCCGCTGTGCCGGCATCGCTCCCTGCGCCGGCGGCTCCCGAAAACATTCCAGTCTGCCTCTCCTCTCCCTCCTCCCGCACACATCCCTGCTGCACGGCCGCAAACTTGACATTGGAGGAAATCATTCCGTCAGGTTACAGGGGAAGGGAATCCAGAATAGAAAACGAAGGCTTAGGGAATTTTCTTTTTTTCTATTTAAATCATCACTCGGTCTCTGACCAGATTAGAATTTCATAAACGACCTAATGGGGAGAAAAAGGGAATCTGGGATGTGCCCGTAATGGCACATCACATGTCTCAATATTAAGCATCATTTAACGATGTGGTAACAGAGACTCTCTGCAGAATTAAATGGTTATTTCCTCCCAGCCCCCTCCCAGTACGCTCTGCCTCATGTTTTCCTCATTCCTCCACCCAGTCCAGGTTTGTTAATCCAACAAGTTATCTTATGTGATGGAAGGGAGATTGGCTACACACTGCCCTTAGGGGAAGAGGGGGAAATTCGGGAGCAAAGCAAGAGGTTCCCCAAAAGCCTGAAAAGCAAAGCAGCCCTGCAACACGTTGCAGAACAAACACCTGTTTTGACAGTGAGTGTGGCTTGTCTTCATCTTCCTTCTCTTTACCCTTTAGCTGTCCTCTTCTTCAGAGAATTTTAAATCCTTTTACTTTTGGATCTTTAGAAAGGAAGGATCTAAAAAAATAAAGGTATAAAAACGAGGGCACACACAGACCGACGATGGTGCATGTTCCACACAACACCGACACACAGTCACTTTGCATTATTATTGGTATTATTATTGGTATTGTTTTACCGCATCCTCAGGTTTTGCTGCTGTTCGTTTGGTTTGGGTTTGTTTTAAACATCCGTAAAGATCTTTTTGATGTTCACACAGTTGGGATTGTTTGTGGTTGTGCAGTTGCCTGCTTTAAAGGCAGCCTGTTTGAATGCACTGTGATTGATCCCCCCTTCCTCGATCACCATGTACTCGGACTTGCTGAGGGTGGAATTGCTGCGAGCCTTCTTCATCTCCTCGCTGGACGAGAGGTGCTGGCAGCTCCCGACGTGCATGTACTGGGCTTGTTCCTCACCCTCCGTCTCCCGGTGGTAGAAATAGTTGAAGTTGGAGACGATGACGGGCACGGGCAGGGCGATGGTCAGCACCCCCGCGATGGCGCACAGAGAGCCCACGATCTTGCCCCCAATGGTGATGGGGTGCATGTCCCCGTAGCCCACGGTGGTCATGGTGACCACGGCCCACCAGAAGGCATCAGGGATGCTACTGAACCCCGAGCTGGGGTCATCGGCTTCGGCGAAGTAAACGGCGCTGGAGAAGAGGATGACGCCGATGAAGAGGAAGAAGATGAGCAAGCCCAGCTCCCTCATGCTGGCCTTGAGGGTCTGCCCCAGGATCTGCAGCCCCTTGGAGTGCCGGGAGAGCTTGAAGATCCTGAAGACCCTGACGAGGCGGATGACTCTGAGGATGGCCAAGGACATGGCCTGCTGGCCGTTGCCTTGCCGCTCCGCCAGCTCCGTGCCCAGCGTGATGAAGTAGGGGATGATGGCCACAATGTCAATGATGTTCATGATGTTCTTGGAGAAGGTGGCCTTGCTGGGGCAGGCAAAGAAACGGACCAGCAGCTCAAAGGAGAACCAGATGATGCACAAAGTCTCCACCACAAAGAAAGGGTCGGTGAAGGATGACACCATGGAAGCAGCCGAGGATGAGGAGTTGGTGAAGACATCAGGTGGGAGAGGGCCACCGCCGGTCCCAAAGGTCCCCCCCGTTCCCTCATAGTCATGGTCATCCCTGAATTCAGGCAGGGTCTCCAGACAGAAGATGACAATAGAGATAAGGATGACCAGGACGGAGACAATGGCAATGCCTCGGGCCGGCCCAGAGCTCTCGGGGTACTCGAACAGGAGCCACACCTGGCGCTGAAACTCCTTCTCGGGCAGCGGCCGCTGCTCCTCCCGGATGAAACCCTCATCCTCCCGGAACTTCTCCATGGCCTCCTCCCCCAGCTGGTAGAAGCGGATCTCCTCGGAGAAGATGTCGATGGGGACATTGACGGGACGCCGGATGCGCCCGCCCGACTGGTAGTAGTAGAGGATGGCGTCGAAGCTGGGCCGGTTACGGTCGAAGAAATACTCATTGCGGAGGGGGTCGAAGTAGCGCATCCTCTTGCGGGGGTCCCCCAGCAGCGTCTCGGGGAACTGTGCCAGGGTTTTGAGCTGGGTCTCGAAGCGCAGCCCCGAGATGTTGATGACCACGCGCTCGCAGCACTCGTGTTCCCCGGGGCCCGCGGGCTGCCCGGCGGGCACGGCCGGAGCCGGGGGCTGATCGTAGCGCTCGCCCCCGAGCAGCGCTGGAGGATGCTGAGCTTCCTCCAGCAAAGGGTCGCCGCCGCCGCCGCCTCCCACCACGGTCATGCTGCCTTCCTCCCCTTCCTCGCCCTCTTCCTCCTGCTGCTCGGGGCCCGGCTGGGGGGCGGCGGGGGGCGGCTGCTCGGTGTAGCCCAGGTTGTGGTGGCTGCTGCTCGAGCCGCCCCGCGGCTGCCGGCCGGCGGAGGAGGCGGCCGGAGAGTAGAGCAAGCTCCGGCGCTCGTCCATAAAGGTGTGGGGCGGAAGGGGAAGAGGGGGGGAGGGAGGGGATCGGAGAGGCGGCAGCCGAAGCCTCTTCTTCCTCCTCTTTCTCTTCTTCCTCCTCTCCGCTTCTTCCTCTTCTTCCTCCTCTTCCTCCTCTTCCTCCTCCTCCGGGCGGAGAGGGAGCAACAGCCGCCCAACTCCTCCAGCGGCTGCCGCTGCTCTGAAGAGCTGAGGCTCTTCTCAAAAAATCCGCCCCCAGCCCTGGCACCGCCTCGCTCAGTCACCGCTCCCGGAGACACCCACCAGCCCCCCGGCCCTGCCCCGCAGCCCCCCGGCAGCCCCGGGCACCCCCTCCCCTGCCCCGGCTCGGGGGAGCCCCATCCATCCCCCCGGCAGCGCCCGGGGGCTCCAGTCTCCTCCCGGGAGCATCCTTTGCTGCTCAGCGGGCTGCAGGCAGGGAGAGGGGGTTTTTCCTGGCAGAACCGCTGCCTAGAAAGAGTTTTTCTGCCCTTCCCCAGGTGAAATGCAATTTTGACGCTGAATTTTAGGGTTTGCCTGTTGGTTTTCAGCTACGGTTTCACACGGTGGGAGGCTGTGGGCAGTGGAAAGCCGAGAGCGTGGCCAGAACCAACAGTTGTTTTGAATCAGAGTCTGAGTTAGGCTGGGAATTGTTTTCCTCTGTCTAGGAGAGCGTGTGCATGTGTGTGTGCATGTGTGTGTGCATGAGTGTGTGAGCACATGTGTGTGCATGTGCTACCCCCACCAAAATAAACCCAGCAGCGAAGCTGAGCCAGCCCTCTACCAAGGAGGCTGAACCTAAACCTGCATTTCAGACTTTCCACCAAGAAAGCCAAAACCCTTATATTTCTTTTTCTTTCTTTCTTTCTCCCTTCAATTTGTCTTCTTAAACAAATAGTTCAATTGTGAGCAAAAGGGAATTTTTCAGGCAAAAACCTCCTCTGCAGGAGCCCAGAGCTGGAAAACACCCCATCCCCAGGAGATGTGCACCAGGGACAGACTCTGATCTCGGCACTCCCAGCTCGCCCCTGGATCCCCATTTTTCCAACCCCCTGCAATGGCTGGAACGTTTTAACCCCCAGCCACGTGCCAAGGGGGTTTAGGCAATTCAGGGAGCTTCCAGCTTGGGAAAAAGTAATGGAATGGTTTGGGTTGTGAAAGGGACTTTAAAGCTCATCTCATCCCACCTCCCTGCCACGGGCAGGGACACCCTGCACTGGACCAAGGGCTCGACCGTGAGGGCTGGGGAGGGACAGGAGGGAGCCTGAATTCCCTTCCAGAGCCAGATGGAGGGTGCTGCCACGACGGAGGTTAAAACCCCTCCACCGTCCCCACTTGAGCTCATCATCCCGGTTATTTTTAACCAGCACAGCCTCCAGAAGGCAGGGAGAACAACAGATGAAAAGATCAAACTTATTTATACTTTAAATCAGAAACAAGCTGTCCAAACTACCCAGATCTGGGGAGGGAACAATAAGTATTGGTGCAAGAGCTGACTGCAGACTCTGGATGGGAGATGAACAGTGAGGATGGAGCCTGGCTGGGCTGAGCCCACCGACCTCTGCTGACAGAGGGGAAACACCCTGTGCCACCAGGAACCCAGGAGGATTCCTGAGGGAATGAGCTCCAGCAAGGTGTGCATGGAAGGATGGATGCTCACCCACGCCCCCACACAAGAAGAGCAGTCTCCAGGCCGTGTCACCCCGACCCAGGTTTGGACACAAGTCCCTTGTTGCCACCTCCCTCCTTGGCTTTAAGCCCCAATTTTGACACCTGTTTTTCTTGCAGGTGTGGATCTCCTGGGAGGAGGGAGTTGGGAAGTTGCTCCCCCACCATTCCTGCAGCAACATGCTCCCGGTGAGAGTATCCACTCGTCCCTTCCACCCCACAGCATCTCCCAGCCATCCCAAAACCCAGACAAGGCAGGAAGCAAAGCCCTGGAGCACCATTAACCCTTGAGCTCCCCTTGTTGTTTGTAGGCTGGGAAAAATTCCTGTAAGCAACAGTTCACACCCAAGTCTGAGGCTTTATTTCCATGAAAAAGAAATAAACATCATCCCTTCACCACATATATGTGTGTAGCAGCTAAAAACTTGTCTGGCTCATCCCTTTTCCCTGCTAGGATTTCTGCCAATAAATCAGAGCGTCTGGTCTCAAGCAAACAAATGAGGCTGCCTCAAACCATAAACATTTATTGAGGATACAAGGCTCGAGGCACAAGGTGTAACTTCCATAATTGCAATAATTTACTCTGCATCTGTGAGGGGCGAACCCATCAGGAATTACCGAGAGAGCCACAGACCTTTGGGATGCTGCTTGGAAAAGCCTTTCCTTTAAGAGCAGCAGGATTAAGCCCTTACCCCATAGCTGCAGCACAGCAGCAGACATTAACCCTTGAGCTCCCGTGGCTTTGGTCAGACATTGTGCTGGGATTTCTCGTCGTGGCCTCCTGGCCCTGTGTTTACTCCTCTGCTGCTTCCCTGTAATCCTATCAAAGCCAATTAGGCTGTGCCAGGCGAGCAGCAGCGCTGCAGGCAGAGAGCAGCCCAGGGGCAGATCCTCCCCAGCCCTTTCCCTCGGCTCCTGCCCTGCCCTGGCTCTCCAGCAGAGCTTTGGGGCACGCTGGGGATGCAGCAGCCTCACACACCTTCCCTGGAGGGCTCTGCATCCAGGAGCTGCAGCAAGCCAAGCATTTATCAAGCAGAAACAGAGGTGGTCTAGGCCAGGCTTCAAACCCTGGAGATCTGAGCACAAGGGAAGGGGAATAAAAGCCCAGGGGAAGGGACATCTCCCTGGTGTCCAGCCTGGCCAAAGGTTTCCCGTAATCTGGGTGCAGCACCAAACCATCTCCTCTAGGCTGGGGTTTGCTGTCTAACACGAGATGTCCCAGTGCTCCCTCTGCAAATTTCCTTCTGCTTTTTCATCCATCTCTTCTCCTGCATCTGGTCTCAACAAATTTAATTTCGTTCCTAACGGCCATTTAAGAAATCCCCCTGTGCAATGATCCACAGGCTGCCCTGGAACAGCACATGCAGTTTCTATGAGGAAGCAGAGCAAGCATTGCTCTCTTCCTCCCTTAATGGCCTTCTCAGGGCAGATTTCCAAGCAGAGGGGATGAACAACTTCCCTCTTTCCACAGCCAGACCCAGACCACGAGAGGAATTCCCCCAGCATCCCTCCCCTGGGGTATACGAGCTGCACAAAACCTGTGGGACCTTCACCCCAGCTCTCAGTTATCCCCAGCCATGGGGCTGCTTTAGTATCCTGTTTCCACCTTGAAATTTTCCTTCCTTCTTGATGAATCCCAGTGCCTTTCAAGCAGCGTTTTGGGGTTGTCCTTCTCGCCCCAAAGCTGCCCTTGGCAGCACCAGCAGCCAGGCAGAGTGTACAGAATCCAGCCTGGCTGTGAGCAGGATCTCACCCACCCTCCCCTCCCTCCCTCCCTCCCGTTTCAATGGGAACTCTGCTTCCATTGATAAATCTGGGACAAATCCACTCGTCTTTATTTCACGGGATCAGAAACCTCTCAGCAGTTACAATAATACCTTAATGCACTGCAAATGCATTGTCTGTCCTCCCACAGCAAAGCCCCAACTGCTCCAGCCAGGCAGTGCAGCTTTAACTCCCTCCAGGTTTCTCTTCTCAGGAACTCAAGCCCTCCTGTGCTGCTCAGAATGGACAAATGTCATGGAGAAAGGCTCGAGGTTGTCACTCAGGTCACCAGTCACAGGCAGGACTGCAGGGGGTGTTGGCAGCAAACACAGATCAGCATCAACTCAACTTTCTGAGATTAACTTGGAGCAATGACAGAATCAGGGACTAGTTCAGGTTGGAAAAGCTCTCTAAAGTGATGGAATGCAACTGTCCACATAAAACTGCCAAGGTAACCACTAAACCAAGTGCCCAAGTGTCCCCAAGTGCCACATCCATGTGTCTTTTAAATGCCTCCAGGGATGGGAATTCCACCAGTGCCCTGCTGAGACTGTGACAGTGCCATATAATTGGGAAAGAAATTTTCCCTGACTTGAGGCCATTTCCCCTTGTCCTGACTCCCAGCAATCAGGGAATAAGTTGAACACAACCTCTGGCTCCTGAGTGGCCAGTCCTGCCATCCTCACCTTCTCCCTTGTGGAGACAGGAGGGGGGAGCATCCCCACAGTCTGTGAGCTCACACCCTTCCAGAACTGGGACACTATTCCCAAAGTACTCCAAGCTGGAGTGCATTGAGAGATCTCATTCCAGAAATCAGGGCTCCTCTCTCATCTCCTCATGGAGCCACGGGAGCATCCAGTGAGGGTTCCCTCTCTGGGGTAAGACAAATTCTCCACCAACGCCATCCGGGGAGACAGGGGGAAGGACGGGAACTGGATCTTGATTTCCCAGGATGGATTTAGAGCTCTAACTCTGGAGCACACCGTTCCTATTCCTGTCGCTGCCTTAGTCAGACTCCAGGTATAGCTCAGCCGTGGAGTGAATCCTTCAGTCCCTCTGTGCCTCAGTTTCCCATCTGTACATTGAGGGAGTATTTCTCGCCTCCCACCTGGAGTCTATTTCAATCCTACACCAGAAGTTTTTCACTGCACTCACAGTTGCAGAGTTGTTTCTCTTTCTCAGATGAGAAAGATATTGAAATATGGAAAAGGGAGGAAAATCCAGTGCTGTGTAAATCCTGCAGCTTGCTCAGCCCTCAGCACAGGTGGAAAGCATCACTGGGAGCCCCCCAGGGAAAAGTGGAGATGCCTCTCTCACACAGGACATTTAGCAGCAGGCACAGCAGGATCCCAAACCCGAACTGGGCTCCTCTCTGACTGCTGGATGCTTTCAGAGAATGGGGAAGGGGGGGAGAGGGAGAAGTGAAAATTGAACTGATACCCCAAAATAACAGAGTGTGGACAGCAGCTGTTTTTGACTGGTTGTTTCCCACAGAGCTGAGGATTGAGCAAGAGCATTTCTTGGGAAGTGAAGAACAAGTTCCAGGGGCTAAAAAAGATCAGCCAAATTACTCAGCATCACCGTCATCCATCGGCTTTAATGGAGCTAAATCCCATCCAACCTTTGAGGATCCAGAGGTTTCAGCTCAGGAGGGAGTTAGACCTATTTCAATATCCTAAAAATGTGATTAACTGGGTGGGATTATGATGGCCAAACAATGTTAATGCAAATACCACTGAAATGGGGATCACATTCCAAGGCCTCCACAATGACAGCAAAACGATACCCAAGGACTCCTGTTGCAGGGCATTATTTGGTCATTAAGGTCTAAGATTACATTGACAAAGCAATTTAACCACAAATCCTGGGAGACAACAGTGTTTTCATTACCAGTGTCTGCGGGAGGGGAAGATGAGCTGCATTTCAGAGAGGGGAGCAGCAAAATCAGGGACACCTCAGGGACTCAAGGTGATACTGGAAGAGCACCACACACAGACTCAGCATAAAAATGTGAAATCCCCAATTTCTGGGAGTAAAAAATCATCATGTGGGCCAGGGGGGGACTGTTTGGCCCCTGAATAATTTATTCCATGGATGTCACTTCTGGTTGTGATTGGTGACAGTCACTCAGTGAGGTGACAAAAGCCTCCACAGCCTCCCTAAGCAGGGCAGTGCCATCCCACAGCAGGGAAAGCTCTCGGTGTCAGCCCCTACAACCAAAACCAGCAACTGATCCCCCTCTAAATCAACGCTGTTGGAAAAATTCTCCCTAAAATATGGGCTCGGTCTCTTTCCGACAGTATTTTAAGTTGAATTTTCAGAGGATGTTCAAGACATTCTGGGTGATTTGGTGTTGAACTCCAGCTGCACAAACAACTCTGGTTTTAAGGAAAAAGGTTTTGCCTTCCATCGAAAGCCTGGGGAATCTGTAAGTCACCGCTGTGCCACAAAGCATCCCTTGTGCGGGCTCAGAAGTTTATTTTTGAAACACACCCTCTCCACCTTTTCCCCACTCTTTAGACAGCTTTATTCAGAAAAATAAATTGCATCAGAGTAATGAAGCAATTTTTCCTGTGCTGGCAGCTGGGCTGGAGCCAGCCTGGACCCTGCTCTGCCTGCACCAGCAATGAGAGCCGTGGGAGCTGGGTGAGGAGGAGAGGTTTGGAGGGCAGGGAGCTGTCTCAGGCGAGCACAGATCCTGGTGACAGCCACGGGGCCGCCTGGCAGCTGTCAAGGACCCTCAGACCCCGTTTTGTCTCTTGGATTTTTCTGCCTTTCTGCAGTCCTCCCGATTTTTCCATGACTTTTCATTTGCTCGTTCAGTGAACATCGTGTCAGAAAGGAGTGAGATGGAATCTGAGGCTGCAGGAGTTTGACTGGCACAGCCCAGGAGCAAATAATGAGGGAGGAGGCATTGCCACCCTGGTGTGCTCCAGTGGGACGCTTGGTCCATCAGTCATGACAGAGAAGAGCCACCATTTCTTGGATTATAGAATCCCAGAGTGGTTTGGGTGGGAAGGGACCTTAAATTCCATCTCATTCCACCCCCTGCCATGGGAAGGGACACCTTCCACCATCCCAAGTTGCTCCAAGCCCTGTCTAACCTGGATTGGATGGGGCAGCCACAGCTTCTGCATCAACACCCTGAGCTTGGGGACAAACCAGCCCTTGGACAGCAAGGCTTGCTCTGCAGAGCATCCCAGATCTCAAAGGATGAACAGGGTTGGGCAGCCCAACCCAGCTCTGGGTACCCCCAGCCCCCCTGAAACTATGAAACCCAAAAAAACCGAACTGAGGGCCCTCTGCCTTTCACCAAAATCACTCACCAGGTTTTGCACGATGTGAAACTGCTGGTGGTTAAAGCAGGAAACACCAGGAGAGGCAACGGAGAAGAGAGAGAAAATCTTCCTTTGTGGTTCTCATTTTATGCCTTCTAACACACACAGGAGCAAAGTCACTGTGGTAGAATTACCCTGGAGCCATCAGACTTCCATCAGAGTTTGATGAAATCATGGAAAGAAACAGAGTGACTGTGCCTGGCTGCAGTGAGAGAGCCACAGCAGGGACCAGGATGCTCCTGAGGGCTGGATCCCCCAGCAGCTCTGTCCTTGGCTTTTGGGTCTCCAAGGAAGTGACTAAAGAGAAAATAAAAACCTGCCCAGGTGACCACACAGTGCAGCCTCAGGCTCCTGGCCTCTGTTCATTAGTTAATGTTTGGGCAGTGCTCTGGGAGAAAAAAAACACACCCTGAATACAGGTCTGATATTGTCATCACTCCCTTTCCAGCTGGAAATCCAGAGGAAATTCTCTTCTGCCTCAAGACCTTTCTGTCTGTCCTGCCAGTTTAACCCTTGATCACCAGTGCTGGCAACTGGTTTGGGATAAAAACCTCTCCCTCAGCTGTGAGGTTGTTATTGAAGGGGCATTTTGTGCAGGGGAGATGAATTTATTTGCAAACACAGGTGGAGAATTGAGCTTTAGCTGCAACATCTGGATGCTGGTAGAGCTGCATTTAGCTGTAACATCTGGATGCTGGTGGAGCTGCAGAGCCTGCAGGTAAAGCTGGAGCTCCCAAACACTCCCCAGCCATTGACAGAGGCGTCATTTGTAGCTGGAAAACCCAAACCAGCAAAAATTTGGAGCAAAGGAATTTGTCTGCAAAGGGCTCCGAGACCTGAGCTCTGCAGCTCAACCCTGTGAATTTATTTTTAATCAGATTTCCTGCTTGTCAGGAAATCTTCTGGGGAAAACCCTAAAGCCCCACTCAGAAATCTCCTGTTTGCAAGGCTGAAAGCGGGGTAGGGAGAGCAGATGAGTCATTTTTTGCCTTCTTAATCATCCTGACAGGGCTGGGGGTGTGATGGGTGACAGCCCAGGCAGGAGGTGACCCATGGGTGCCACAGGTCAGGTTCTCTTTGCTGACCCCAGTCCTTTCCATACAGATCCAGCAATAACAAATTAATTCTGAAACTATTACCACCAAATTCTCTCGAATGACTTTTCTTACACAACCTCCAAAACCACCATGTTCCTTTTTTTCGTTTTCTCTAATCCCCAAACGACAATATAACCAATTTGGGAGTGGGGGTTTTCGGGGCAGAATGGAGGATTTCTGCAGCCTGCCTTTTGATTTTGCTTTGACATATTCAGAAAAACATGTCCTGGCTCGGCTTGGGGACACCAGAAAGGCTGATCCACTCTGTCACCTGTGACAGTCACCCCAGCAACAGCTCTGCTGCCAGCAGAGGCAGGAGGATGCTGACTCACTGCCTGCTTCACTTGTGCAGCTCACCCTTCACAGAAAGCACTGCTGAAGTCTTGCTCTTCCTTTCCTTTAAGCCCTGCTCTTAAAAAAAAGAAAAGAATTAAGAAACCTTAATTATAAATGGATGCAGGAGGTGGGGGGGGAAGCAGCAGCCACTATCAAAGAGAAGTTTTATGCCATTATGAAATTCATTTGTGTTCCAAAGGCAGAGCCCACCGTTAATTCACTGGAGTCACTGCACACAGAAATTGCTCTGAGATTGAAGGATTTGCTGCAAATATAAATCATTGAATGATTAACAGCCTGGAGACAGCGAGGGAGGGGAGGAAATTTGAGGGGCTTTCTTAAAACGGGAACTCTCCCCAGAATGACCAAGTCTCCTCTTCCCTTTGACCCTGTTTCTGTCTGCTGTTTGCTTTCCTTTGCAGGGTAAATCTGGTGATTTCTCTGCTGCTTTGTTCCCCTTCTTCTTTTGGGGAAGCAAAAAATGAGATCCAGAGCAGCCTAGAGAGAGGAAATTACTCCACTTTGCCTTTTTCTCTCAATTCTTCCTCCTGGTAAAGTCATTTTGGCCAGTGAGTGGTGGGAGCAGAGTGGAGGCAGAGGATGGAGATGCAGCTGGGAGCAGGGCCAGGGGTGGCTGGGAGAGGGGATGGCATGGAAGTCCCTCCCAGGACTTGCTCCTGTAGCTTCCCTCTGGCCAGCAAAGCTCTAGGACACCACTCCTAATAAACACGAGATGCTTTTTGAATTGCCAGGATTTCTTTCTCTATTTGATTCCTCCATTTGTCCCTCCTGAGGAGCATCCAGGTACCCCAGACACATGGGAATGCTGCTCTTGCCAGATGTGGCCAGGTGTGGGCCGGGTTCCCTGTGTGCTGTCACCCAGCAGGGACAGAACACCTTCTCTTTCACTCAGAGGGTGAATTCCCAGCCCTCGTGCAGCACCGAGCCAGAGAAAACCCTGCACAAGATATTATCATCGTTATTATCTTCCAAAGCCTCAGGAGGTGCCTGAAGATGCCAGGGAGGGGGAGAAGCAGAGGATGAGTTGTGACTCACGGCTGGGAAATGCACGAGGGTGGCAGAGCCTGTTAGAGAAAATCAACCCAAAAATCCCTCCTGGCTCAACAGTTGTCATGAGGCAGAAGTCGACAGGGAAATCCTGCAGCACACAGAACCCCCCTCAGCACTGCGGGATGCACCAGTGCCAGAGCCAGGACACGAGGGCAATGCAGGGCTGGGCAGCTGAGGGGGCTCTGCTGGCCCCAGAGACCCTACACACACCCTACACACACCTTACTCACACCTTACACACACTACACACACCTTACACACACCTTACACACACTACACACACCTTACGCACCTTACACACCCTACACACATCTTACACACACCCTACACACACCCTACACACCACCCTACTCACACCTTACTCACACCTTACACACACCCTACACACACCTTACTCACACCTTACACACACTACACACACCTTACTCACACCTTACACACACCCTACACACCCTACTCACACCTTACACACACTACACACACCTTACTCACACCTTACACACACCCTACACACCTTACACACACCTTACACACCCTACACACACCCTACACACCCTACTCACACCCTACACACACCCTACTCACACCTTACACACACTACACACACCTTACACACACCTACTCACACCTTACACACACCTACACACACCCTACACACACCTTACACACACCTTACACACACCCTACTCACACCTTACACACACTACACACACCTTACTCACACCTTACACACCTTACACACACCTTACTCACACCTTACACACACCTTACACACACCCTACACACACCCTACACACACCTTACTCACACCTTACTCACACCTTACACACACTACACACACCTTACTCACACCTTACACACACCTTACACACCTACATACACCTTACACACCCTACACACACCCTACACACACCTTACTCACACCTTACACACACCTTACTCACACCTTACACACACTACACACACCTTACTCACACCTTACACACACCTTACACACACCTACACACACCTTACACACACCTTACACACACCCTACACACACCCTACTCACACCTTACACACACCTTACACACACCTTACACACACCTTACTCACACCTTACACACCTTACACACACCTTACACACCCTACACACACCTTACACACCCTACACACACTACACACACCTTACACACACCTTACACACACCTACACACACCTTACACACACCCTACACACACCCTACTCACACCTTACACACACCTTACACACACCTCACACACACCTTACTCACACCTTACACACCTTACACACCCCTTACACACCCTACACACACCTTACACACCCTACACACACCTACACACACCTTACACACACCCTACACACACCTTACACACACCTTACACACACCTTCCTTCCCAATTCACCCCCTTTCAGGTACAGCCACCACCTGCAGACAAACCCCCCAGGAGCCCCGGTGCCAGAAGTGCCTCCATTCCCAGCCAGGAGCCTCCTGTCACCCCCCACTGAGGGATGTCACCTCAGCTAAGGCTGGCCTTGTCCCCAGCCCACAGCATTCACTGAACACCTCCAGGGATGGGGATTCCAAACCTCCCTGGGCAGCCCCTGCCAAGCCCTGCCCACCCTTCCCATGGGGAAATTCCTCCTCATGTCCCCCCTGAGCCTCCCCTGGCCCAGCCTGAGGCCGTTCCCTCTCCTCCTGTCCCTGTTCCCTGGAGCACAGCCCGATCCCCCCCGGCTGTCCCCTCCTGTCAGGGAGTTGTGCAGAGCCACAAGGTCCCCCCTGAGCCTCCTTTTCTCCAGGCTGAGCCCCTTCCCAGCTCCCTCAGCCTCTCCTGGTGCTCCAGACCCTTCCCCAGCTCTGTTCCCTTCCCTGGACACGCTCCAGCCCCTCCCTGTCCTTCTTGCCGTGATGAACCCAAAAGTGACCCCAGGGTTGTGGTGTGGGCTCAGCAGTGCCCAGCACAGAGGGACAATCGCTGCCCTGGTCCTGCTGGACACCCTGATCCTCATCCCAGCCAGGTGCCTTTGTTGCATTTTGTTAGAAATTAATGTGCTCCGGTGATGTTCTTTAGTATCACAGAATCTCGGAATCACTGAGGTTGGAAAAAAATCTCCAAGGTCAAAGACAACTTGTGCCAAATCTCCAGCTTGTCCCCCAGCCCAGAGCACTGAGTGCCACACCCGGGCATTTCTTGGTCAGCTCCAGGAATGGGGACTCCAGCAGCTCCCTGGGCATCCCCTGCCAATGCCCAAACATCCTTTCCATGAATAAATCCCTCCTCATGTCCAGCCTGAACCTTCCCTGGCACAGCTTGAGGCTGTGTGCTCTCATCCTGTCTCTCATTGCCTGGGAGCTGTAGCTAACTCCCATTTTGCTACAACCTCCTTTCAGGTGGAGAAATCATCTCCTTTCAGATGGAGATGCTGCCGGCAGATCCCCCTCCTGCTCCTGGCACAGGGAATGACTCAGGAAAAGTGGTTTTCACCTGCTCCTCCTGCTCAGGGCTGCAGCTGTACCTGCCTGTGCCCAGGTCTGCTGCCGACCTTCCACCGGAGCTTTTAATAGCTCTGCCATGGCAGCAAAGAGGGTGAGAAGCGTCTCTGCAGCTCAACTGGAAATGCCTTTTAATGAGGATGATTCACGTAGCTCCCAGCCCTGGTGTCAGCCCCAGCACCTCGCACTGACATTTCATCACGAGGAGCTCGGCAGAAAAGATTCCTGCAGCGTGGAGGAGACAGGGAACTGGGACCTGAGGCTGATCTCTGATCATCTGAATCCTAAACACAGAGGTAAAAGGACGGGTTGAGCCCCAAAGTTTGCAGAAATGGCCCAAAATTGATGTGAGCAATAATACAACCACCTCCTCCAGTCACCCAACTCAAGGACAGGGATAAAGCCACAGAGCAGGGACAGGAGAAGTCCCGGACCTGGATTTTGGAGGCTGCTTCACCATTTAAAGATACCTGAACTGCAGTCAGGGTCAGGGAAAAGCCAGGAGGTTTGACCCAGGGTGTCCCTGGACCCCTGGAAGTGTCCCAGGCCAGGTTGGACAGGGCTGGGAACACCCTGGGACAGTGGAGGTGTGGGAAGGCTGGAATGAATTGGGATTTAAGGTCCCTTCCAGCCCAACCCATTCCATGGTTCCTCGAGTCAGTGCCCACATCTGGTTCAGCCCGTCATTCCTTAGCCCACAGATTCATTCAACACTCCATGAAACCATCCCCGAGTCCATGGAACAGATACCTGGGACTGTTTCCCAAGGTGATGCAGAAAATTTGGGGGGAGAAGGACTAAACCCCCATCCCTGTCACCAAGGGCCCGCAATGCCCTGTGGTGCCTCAGTGTCCCCGTCTGCAAAAAGGGCTGCAGGTATTGACATTCCTTCCTGGAGTACCCTGAAATCTAGGAAAGGCCTGATTAGGGGTGGCAATTATAATTATTCACACCCTCTTAATGGATCTTTAGAGCCCATCAGGGCTGTGTCTGGATTCTAACACTTGTTAGAAAGAGATAAAAGCTTTCTTCGCTGATGGTGTGAAGACTTTCGGGCTCTCTTTGATGTGCTGTAGCTTAATAGCCCCTTCGTTTGATTAATTTTCGTTTCTGCCGTCGGTCTTTAAGAGCTGCCACACACACAGACTTTGTGAATGGATTGAGGAGAGGGAGCAGCGATTCCCCCGCCCCGAGCTGCTCCCGTTCTCATTAACACCAATCCCTGCGGGGCGAGCTCCCAGCCCGGCGCTCCTGTGCGAGGCAGCCGAAAATAGCAGCGTTTATAATAACAATAAATAACGGGGGAAGAGCTCGGAACCATGAAATGCCTCCGACGGATCTGGGGCGGGGGGGTTTGGGTGTGCATGTGTGCGGGAAGGTCCCAAAACGCAAGTGACAGCAATAATCGAGGCTTTTGTCAGAGTGTGAGCGCTCACAAGAATTGAATCGCTGCCTTGGTACACACGGACCGATTTAGACCCTCATTATGTGTTTGGCAAGTACTTGGCATAACGAATCAATTTAAAACGGCACATGAGACTCAAGTGATTCATAGCGAAACTCCAAATCAAGATTACAAGGCAAGACTAAGCCTCCTGAGCAGAAATGAGCGGGATGGAGAGGGATGGGATGGGATGAGCGGAGGGTGGGGGGTGCTGGAGGAATCCTCGGCCCCCACTCAGCCTTGGCTCCAGCATCTCCCTCTGCCGGGGCTCTGCACCCCAGAATTGGGAAGGAGAAGGATTTGACAGGAAGGTCTCACAGATGTGTAGGTATAACAGAAAGATCTTGGAATGTAGAATCTGAAGAAGGAATAGAAATGATAGCAAGTTTTGATATTGAATAAAAGAATTGCTTAGCCAGTCTGACTGGGTAACCAGAAGGCAAAGAGCAAGTGAGTTAGAAGAGGCTTTTATAACTTAAAGCAAAGGATAAATCCACCTCAAACGAAAGATGTTTTTACCAAGCAAAAAGATTTTCACAGGCAAACAAGAAAGCCAGTGTTGCAAGCAGAGAAAAGATCTCAGAATTTTCCACTGCTAGAAAACTGAAAAACAACTTCTAGCTTAAACTGTAACACACTGACCTTTTGTGATTAGACATTAGCAACATGAATATGGTAATGTTAGGAGTCAGGATAAGCTACAGGTAATAGTAAAGGTATTGATTGATTGTCATGTATTAAGATGTGCAGTAATAAAAATTATATAATGCATTGTAACCAGAGCTAGAGAAGCTTCAGACGAACCCACAGCTGAGGCTGAAAAGGCTGCGGGCTGGGCTCTTGTCACCCACGACCCCTGAATTGCTGAATCATTTGGATACAATAAACAGCATTTTACAGAGCCCCTGGAGCCCCCATCCCTCATTTTGGCTCTTACACCCCAGCACTGCACACGTGGTGCTCCTATTCCAATAAATATTTCACTCTCACAGCCGGGGAGGGGAGGTCTGGTCTGTGGTCACGGCTGGGTGTCACTGGTTCTGTCACATCTTTGTATTTCTACTGCAGAAACAGCCCCAAATTCAACTCTCATTAACTCTTCTCCTGCTGTGGGTGCCTCATCCCTCGCACATGACTCCTCAACACCTCTCTCCCCATCCCACTGTTGTAAGCCCAGAAACTGTGATTTTTGATTTTTGAGGGGTAGGGAAATATTTGGGAATTGATTTTGATTTAAAAAAAAATCATGAATAATTACCAATAAATTAACACACTGTAAATAATGGAAATTAAAGACCATGTATTTTCTGTCAGGACTGAACTCACTTTTGTGGATTTTGCTCATTAGCATCATGACAAAAATACGAAAATAGATTAAAAATGAGAAAACTTTTGAGATTTTCATAGTATTTTCCTTAGAATCACAGAGACACAGAATTATTTAGGTTGGAAAAGACCTCTAAGATCATCAAGTCCAACCTTTGACTGATCATAGCCAGGTCAATTAAAGCACAGTGCTAATCCATCACCTCCCTTGGGCAGTCCAATCCAGTGCTTACCCACCTCATTAATCTTCCCCTCAGTATTCCTATAAAAGCCCCTGTTCCACATGGCCTGGGAGCTCTGTCATCCCCTCTGCTGATCCCAAATATTTCCCTGCCCTTCAAAAATCAAAAATCAGTTTCTGGGTTTACAACAGTGAGATGGGGGAGAGGTGTTGAGGGATGAGGTACCCACAGCAGGACTGGGGTGTAAATAAAGCCCAGAAAAGCTTCACAAACATCCCAAAATCATAAATCCCTCAGAAAGGACAGGGGAATAGTCCAAAAGACTTGGAGCAGGGCAGAGTTTGGCATAAACTGTGCTCAAGCCTGGCTTTATATGCCCGAGGCAGGCAAGGAATGAACCAGCACATTCCCAGAGCATCCCTCTGCTCAGGATTTACCTCTGTGCATTTTAGGAATTATCCAGCTGGGATTAAAAACGCCTCCCACCCTTTATTATTTAAATACAGGTTTTCAGGCTAACAGGGGGGGAAAAAAAAAAAAAAACAAGGAAAGAAAGAAAGAAAGACAGAGACAAGGCTTTGCTCAAGTAGAGCTGAATAATTCGGGATGAGTAACACGGAGGAAAGGCAGAGGAGATTCTGGCCAGGGTGCAGCCCTGGCTGATAGAACCTGCTGCCCCTACAGGATGGGTCACCCGGGGCTCCTGGGGCACTGCTGGCTCCAGGTGACAACTTCTCCCTCCTGACACCCAGCCAGGCTCTGCTCCCAGCCCTGAGGAGCTGCTGAGCCCACGGGGCTGGGCTGGGCTGTTTGCTCCTGCTCCTCTGAACAGATCCCAACAAACACAGTCATGGAATTGAGAGCAATGAGGGATTTGTCTTTACAAACAAGCTCTGGGTCTGCTGGTAGGTAAAACCAGCACTGAGAGATAAAAGGGACAATGGGAAGGACTCCATTGATTGATGAATGGAATAAAAGATATTTGCCTTTAAAAACAAAATGTAGGTTTGCTGATAAATGAAATTGGATATTGAAAGATGAAAGAAACAATGGGGGAGAACCCATGAATTCTGTAAGAATTAAAATTAAAAGGGAGGGTTATACATTAGAGGGGAATCTCAGGTATCAGGTGTTTGGGCAGTCTGTGCCTCTCAAGTACCTCAGCCCATGGGGAAAGAGAGAGGGAAATGTGGTTGGGAAATTGGGATAAAAAGGAGGCTGTGTCCTCCAAAAATTCGAGAGATCCCAGGGGAATGTCCCATGGCCTCTCCCTTTATTTGAATAAAGCAAAAGGACTCCTCTGGCTCCTTTTTGGACATAAACCCCTGGTGTTTGTAAATTAATTTTCCTGATAGAATCATCCCAGAATGGGTTGGAAGGGACCTTAAAGCTCATCCCATCCCACCCCCTGCCACAGGCAGGGACATTTTCCACTATCCCAGGTTGCCCCAAGCCCTGTCCAAACTGGAAATACACACCAGAGCCAGGAGGGTGCTGGGAGCACTGGGAACTCCAGCTTGGCTGAGACACTTGAGTTCCTGGGGGGAAAGGAAAAAGCTCATCCCACAGATTTACACCCAAGTGATGCTCCCTGCAGGAATTCCTGGTTAGAGGAATTAGAGCTGCTATTATAGGGTGACAAAAGGATGTTACTAAGCTCTTGAAAGGCAAGTGCAATCCTTAATCTGTATTAGAATGTAAATCAGACCATGAAAAATATTTGGGTTCCTCTGATCCATCCCACTGCTGCTGAAGTTACTACCCCAGCAGCTTCCATCTTTTTTTTTTTTTTAAGATCTCAGAAAAAAAAATAAAAATAGAGCTTTGTGTGTCCAGAACATTCAATGCAAGAGATTGAAAAAGAACAGTATCACATCCAGTGTCATTGTGGAATAATTTTGGCTGAAAGGCATTTCTAGAGGGATGTTGTGCACAGGAACACTTAAAATAGGCAAGAATTGAAATATTCATGGAGACTTGCATGTTGTGATAATCAATACTTACTGCATTAAGTTTCATTAGACATAATTCTCTTTTAAATTAATGCTGAAGTTCTCAGAGATTCAGGATTTATTCTGCAAAGTGCAGGGGTGAAGTTACAAGATCCTTTACGAAGTTATTTTGTATTTTCCAACATAAACACCTAAATATTCCCTGCTCAGTATTATACCAACAGTGCCATGGCCTGTACAAGTCTTGTTTTGGACAATGTAAACTTTTGGTGGGAAGGGCTGTCCCTGAAGTTACAGCAACTTTTTGCCAAATTTTTGGCAGAATTAATAATTCTGCTGCCCAGGTCCTGCTTACACCTCCCAGCTGGATCCATAAGGTTCTACACATCAAATGTGCACAATCAACTCTTTCCTGTCTTCACATTTTTCCCAAAATGATTTTTTTTTTTTTTTTGCTGAAAACCCTTTGCTACATTTCTGTGCTCAAGGCAGGCTTTTTCTGCTTCTTCTAAAATCTGCTACAACTCAACAGAAGATGAGAGAAATTCATTCCCCAAAATGTGTTCACAATTCTTCTACCCAAAATACTTCCCAGGACTCAAAAGCAGAATGAAGTATTCTAATTTTATCCAAGTTTGCCAATTCTTATAGATTTATTTAGAAAGCTGCGATTTCCAGGAAATCACCAGAAAATTGGGGAAGAAAAAAAGGGGAAATCATGTGAAATTACAAACTTGGGTCACATCCTGCTCTAAGGGAATTATTTGTAAATATTGAGTCTGTCTAAAAGCCTGGGCTTTGAGCATCTGTGGTGAGACTGGGCAGTTGGGATAGAAAACAGGGAATTTGGTTACCTGAGCCTGCGAGGGAACGTGTGTGTGCACCCCCAGGTGTTCACAGGAATAACTGGGACATGGCAAAGCGTGGACTGTGTGTTTAAAGAAATGAATGTGCTCCAGTGATATTCATCATTAATATCACAGAATCCCAGGGTGATTTAGGTTGGAAAAGACCTTTGGGACCATCGAGTCCAACCTGTGTCCCCACCTTGTCACCAGCCCAGAGCACTGAGTGCCACGTCCTGGCATTCACTGAACACCTCCTGGGATGGGGACTCCAAACCTCCCTGGGCAGCCCCTGCCAAGCCCTGCCCACCCTTCCCATGGGGAAATTCCTCCTCATGTCCACCCTGAGCCTCCCCTGGCCCAGCCTGAGGCCGTTCCCTCTCCTCCTGTCCCTGTTCCCTGGAGCACAGCCCGATCCCCCCCGGCTGTCCCCTCCTGTCAGGGAGTTGTGCAGAGCCACAAGGTCCCCCCTGAGCCTCCTTTTCTCCAGGCTGAGCCCCTTCCCAGCTCCCTCAGCCCCTCCTGGTGCTCCAGACCCTTCCCCAGCTCTGTTCCCTTCCCTGGACACGCTCCAGCCCCTCCCTGTCCTTCTTGCCGTGATGAACCCAAAAGTGACCCCAGGGTTGTGGTGTGGGCTCAGCAGTGCCCAGCACAGAGGGACAATCGCTGCCCTGGTCCTGCTGGACACCCTGATCCTCATCCCAGCCAGGTGCCTTTGGCCTTGCTGCCTCCCTGGGCACACCTGGGCTCGTGTCCAGCCTCTGTCACCAGCACCCCCAGGTCCTTTTCCAGCTTTCCAGCCACTCTGCCCCTGGCCTGGAGTGTTCCAAGGCGCTGTTGTGACCGTCCTGGAAGCTGCATCCAGGGGACACGGCTGTCCCAGATTCCAGGACTGGGTCCTGCACGGGGCTGGCTCCAGGGCCATGGAGCCAAGGCCAGTTTGGGATCAGTGTGGCTGCAGCCCTGAGTCACCCAGAAGGAGAGAGAGCAGCTCCGGGGCTGTCACACAACCTCCTCCTGCCACTCCATGGCTATGTAGGACACACAGCCCCCGGGGAGGCTCCAGTGCTGATAAAGCATTCCTGATTCACCCAGGGCTGTGCTGCAGAGTTCCTTGGCAGATGGATAATCTGGGCCAAATCCTGAGCTCAGGGATACCCTGCACATCTCTCCGTGACTTCACTGAGCCTCTGGATCCTGCTGAGCCAGGCAGGCAGGGTGACCATGGGGTCTGGGAGCACTGGAAGGGGCTCCTGGGTGCCCCAGGTGTCTGTGACCAGCTGTGCCAGCACACACACAGGACATGGGGACAGTGGGGCAGGGGGGATGCAGCCACCACTGCACCCCCTCGGTGTGACAAGAAGAGTGTGGCCATCCCAGCACTGGGAAAGGCACAAGGGAAAGCATGGGGAAAGTGTTCAGCAGCTCCCCAGTGTGTGGATTCGGGGTTTTTGTGTTAAAGATCAGCTGTTCAAGGCAGGTTTCAGCTCCTGCTTGTGGTACTGAGCATTTACCATAAATCCTCCCCAAATCCCAGTCCTCGAGGGAAGCCAGTCCCACCTGCACATGTTCACTGCAAATGATTAAAACCCCTTTTCTAAGGAATCTGAGAATCATTAGGGTTGGAAAAGACCCAAGATCATTGAATCCAACTGTGAAAGGAGACCCTCCCCTTCCGTCCCCCACCATCTGCACGATCGATGTCCTCTCCCTTGCTGGGGAAGGGAACTGACCTTATTTCAGTTCCCCCTCCTGCAGAGCAAGGAGAGAAGGTGACACAGTTTGGAGATGCAGCTGGGGCACAAGGCAGTGCCTTGGGCATTGTTAGAGCACCCAGGAAGATGCTCTGAACTGGGAGGGGTGACATTTTTGGCACTGTGTTGTTCTGCAATGCTCTAAAAATCTATTAAAACAATAATAATAATTAAAAAAAAAAAAAAAGAGCTTCACGCTACACAAAAATCCTGCCGCTGGTGAAAGACTTCTCCGAAACACCAAAAGCCTTGGCTTAATAATTTTTTTGGGAAATGTCCCCCAAACTGTGACCCCTAAGCACTGACTAAATGGATTCTCATTTGACACAGTTTAATGAAGTGTTCTGGGCTTCCCCACGTCTGGTCTGGTCGGGTGTTGGTACAGCACAGATTTACCAGGAATGTTTCTCTTTGTGTTTAACATAAAAAAGCTTTTTGCTCTGTAATTCCCACATCAAGCCTGGCTTGCAGCAGAGCTGGAGGAGCCCTTCAATGTTACACCTCATCTCAGTGCAAAATTTCCATTACTTTTTCCATTCTCTCTTTATTCCATGGCTGAGTTTATTTCACTACATCTTACAAATACTCCCATAGAGAGACAGTCTTTGAACTGCAAATTTTAGGGCCTCAGCTCAAAACATGATGGAAACAGAGCCACAATTCAAAGGAGAGAAGAGGGGGAGCACCTCCCTGCCAAGTATTTTAGCACTTGAGCCTCCAGGATACAGACACACAGCTTAGCCCAGCTTCATATTAATTCTTTTTGAGACGCAGAGTTTGACTGAAAGATGAAATTTCGCATAAGAAGAAAACTTTATCTCCATGAGCCAGCAAGGGGGAGGCTGTGCCAGTCACTGGCACGTCCTGGAGCAGACACAGCCATTCATCTCAGCCACCTGAGGACAAGGAGTTTGTCTCTTATCCTGTTTTCACACCAGCTGGGCCCAAGTGGCAGAAAGACAGAACAAAGCTGTTGATTTAATTTCTATTTGTCTCCTTCAGTTTTGCTGGATGCTGAGCCCATTATTTTGGATACATCCCATGAAGCTGCTGCTGCTCTTGGGAAGAGCTTCTGTGCATTATCCAAGCAGAGCAAACTCAGCAGTGACCAAATCCTTTCTGGTTCTTGCTCTAATCCCCCAACCTCTCAATTTTACCTAATAATCTCTGTGTTTTCCTATTTATACTGCTCTGCTGATGTCCAGAATCTCCTGCTCTCCCCATCTAGGGGAGGGATTAGGCTTGTGAATTTTTCGGTTGTGCAGGTGAATTGTTAAACAAGCTGGCTTCACATTCACAGTCTCATCTGTTCCTTTCTTTTGTTCCCATTTTTGGAGACTGACAGGGGTGTGAGATGTGAGGTGAGGGGACCTGTCCCCTCAGGTCCCAGTCCCATGGGCAGACGTGGACACCCAGGAGCAATGCCAGGGATGAAGAGCTGAGGATCCCTTTAGCTCCTTATCTCAGCCTGACCCAACCATAAATATATGAGGATAAAATAATAAGAAATAAAGACTGGTTTTAGCCGTGCTGGGGGGTGGGAAGGTTCACATCTGAGGATCGAAGAGCAATCTTTGCAGGTCCCTGGAGCTCAGCCAAGCATCACAAGCTCAGCCAGAAAACCTGCTGCCCTCAGTTATTAGCTCTGCTGTAACACAGATGCTGCAGGATCCAGCTCTCTGCCTCCCTGAACGGGAATTCTGTCCCTGGGGAGGCTGGCAAGGCTCAGAGCCACCCCACCTCCTCCCTCCACCTGCACCTCTGACACCCATCCTCCTCCTCCTCCTCCTCCTGTGCCACATCCAGAGCCCAACACCACCCGGCTCCTGCTCATGTGCTGCAAGGGGGTGACAAGCATGCAGGTGTTTTCCATAGGGCACAAAACCTCCCAGGTTTTGCCAAGTCTTCCCCCAGACACCTTCAGCTGCCAGCCAGACTCTCACAGAGCTGTGTGTATTAAAATCAGATGCAAATCTCTCCACTGCAGAAATATTCCACAGATACAAGCCTTTGTTCTTTCCCAGGCATAATTGCAATTTGAGGAATGCTCTCATCTAAGAGAAATGTCTATTTAACCTCTGTGCTATCGAGAGCTGGTTAAACTCCACATGTCCATCTGCAGCAGCTGATAGGGAAACACTGAAGGAAGCTGATAACATCTTTCATTTCTCCTCGGTAACCCCACGGCCAGCCTGCTGCCAGCCAGCTCATTTGCCATTGTACAGGCACCAGCTGCATCCTTCCAAGCCCTAACAACCCACTTTTCTATCTATTCAAAGCCTGTCATTTCCACCAACATCATTAACAACAAGATTTAGGGCAAAATGTTTTGCACCTTAGTTTTTTTTTTTTGTTTGTTTGTTCATTTTATAGTCACAGCTGGGAGAAGGAGGTTTGTTTTTTGCTTTGCAAAAGAAGCTGCTAGGAGAATGACAAGCCTTTGTTCTTCCTAGGGTGCTTGGAGAATTGGCACTTCCAGAATTTAAGTCCTTAGGAGGCCATTCAGACTGGGGGCTGTTAAGAAAATTGATTAGAAATTCCATTAAGCAAGTTGAATGAACTGAACCTGGCACCTTTGATTACCAGCCCTGCTTGCCTCAAACTGACATTCCCAAAAGCCTGACAGATCCAGGCTCTTTTTTTCCTTTTTTTTTTTTTTTTTTTTTTTTGAGAAAAACCCTTTCTGCTAAGTTCAGCAATGCAGCTGAAGAGCCTGACACACAACCCAGGGTCAAGGCTCAGATCTGCCCTCCACAGCTGCCGTGTGTCTGTGACACTCAGGCAGCATCAGGCTCCACCCAAACCCAATCACCCCTTCCCAGACTCACAGGACATCCTGCAAACTCCCCAGAAAGTGCTGGGAACGGAAGGGCAGCAAACAAACCAACAAACCAACCCACCCTGCAAAGCTCAGCAGAGTGTGGCACTGGGATGCAGACAGGCTGAAGGGCACAAAGTGACTCCAGCAGATATCCCAACCTCCTGCCATGGGTCCTGCTGAGCACAGGAGGTGCCTGTAACTGCTGGAAGCTTTTCTGGAGAGCCTGGAATGTGCTGCATCACCTCCAGCACCCAGCACGAGTCCCTGAGGAGACACCTGAGGGCTTTTCATCAGTCCTGGGTACAGTGGGACAGTTCTGTGGGGTGATGCTGGTAACCCCCGCCAGGAGAGTGTCCCCTACTCAACACCCAAAAGCTCCACCAGGCTCTGCCACCTCCTATGTCAGGTCCTGCCTACACATCTGAAAGGCTTTTTGTTCCCAAAAGCTCCAGCTGGAAGTGTTAACCTTGCTGCACACATGGGAAACGGAGGCACGGGGTTTCCTGCAGCTCAGGAACTACAACCAGATCTCCCTGCCACATCTGACCCCAGTGTCCCTCAGTGACCACCAAACCACAGCCCCTCCCAGCCCCACGAGGCACACACGGCTGCTGGGACCTGAGCCACACCTCATTCTGCTTTCCTCAGCACAGGGATGGCAGAATTCTCCCTGTTTCCATCCCTCATCCTGCAGCAGGATCCATTCCCAATTCCCGGCGCTGGGCCAACACCCTCTCACCAGGTGAGAGGGGCTGAGGGATGTGTGAGCTCTATTTTAGGGTGCTGCTGTCAGACTGATGTTTCTCTGTTTCCCCAGCAGCTCCGTGGTGTGAACACGGTGTCAGGGACAGGGTGGGGGCGGTTCCTCCAGCCACGCCCTCTGTGCAGCAGGAGCAGGGCTCTCACCTTCCAGCTGAGTCACGATCCACATGGGGAGAAAGCAGCTTTCCCTTCCCTTCCCTTCCCTTCCCTTCCCTTCCCTTCCCTTCCCTTCCCTTCCCTTCCCTTCCCTTCCCTTCCCTTCCCTTCCCTTCCCTTCCCTTCCCTTCCCTTCCCTTCCCTTCCCTTCCCCCCATCCCTCTTATCCCATCCCATTCTATTCCATCCCTTCCATCCCATTCTGTTTCCTCCCTTCTCATCTCATCCTCTTCTATTCCATCATTTCCATCCATCCATCCATCATCCATCATCCATCATCCATCATCCATCATCCATCCATCCATCATCCCTCCATCATCCATCATCCATCATCCATCCATCATCCATCATCCATCCATCATCCATCATCCATCATCCATCCATCATCCATCATCCATCCATCCATCCATCCATCCATCATCCATCATCCATCCATCATCCATCATCCATCCATCATCCATCATCCATCCATCCATCATCCATCATCCATCATCCATCATCCATCCATCCATCATCCCTCCATCATCCATCATCCATCATCCATCCATCATCCATCATCCATCCATCATCCATCATCCATCCATCCATCATCCATCCATCCATCATCCATCATCCATCATCCATCATCCATCATCCATCATCCATCCATCCATCATCCATCATCCATCCATCCATCCATCCATCCATCCATCATCCATCATCCATCCATCATCCATCCATCCATCCATCCATCCATCCATCCATCCATCCATCCATCATCCATCATCCATCATCCATCCATCATCCATCCATCATCCATCATCCATCCATCATCCATCCATCCATCATCCATCATCCATCATCCATCATCCATCATCCATCCATCATCCATCCATCATCCATCCATCCATCCATCATCCATCATCCATCATCCATCATCCATTATCCATCCATCATCCATCATCCATCATCCATCATCCATCATCCATCATCCATCATCCATCATCCATCCATCATCCATCATCCATCATCCATCATCCATCATCCATCATCCATCATCCATCATCCATCCATCATCCATCATCCATCATCCATCATCCATCATCCATCCATCATCCATCATCCA
The DNA here is from genome assembly GCA_037013685.1 of Acridotheres tristis. Taxonomy (NCBI): domain Eukaryota; kingdom Metazoa; phylum Chordata; class Aves; order Passeriformes; family Sturnidae; genus Acridotheres; species Acridotheres tristis. The sequence continues at coordinate 4,763,600 of CM072913.1, read as the reverse complement.
TCCATCCATCCATCCATCCATCCATCATCCATCATCCATCCATCCATCCATCATCCATCCATCATCCATCCATCATCCATCCATCATCCATCATCCATCCATCCATCCCATCCCATCCCATCCCATCCCATCCCATCCCATCCCATGCCATCCCATCATGCCCATGGTGTGGAGGAGGGGCTGTGATGGGGGAGCTGATGATGTCCCAGGGCTGAGACATTTGAGTGCCCAGTACAGAGCCAACCTCTGTCCCCTCTCCGTGTCACCAGTGCCTGACCAGTGACAGCGACTTCCAGCACTCCCAGGCCAGAGCAGATCCCAGTGCCCAGCTCAGAGGTGGCAGCTCCCAGCCCCATTCCTGCCCACCTTTCCCATTTCCTCAGCCGGATCCGTGGAGGGGAGCGCCGTGCCCCTGCCAGCCTGCCATGCACACCCTCACTGTGCCCAGCTCCCCCTGCCTGGCACACATTTGTCTCTGCTCTTTGGGAGGGTTATTGGTACAGAGGCAAAGCTAAGCAGACAATAAACCTTCAGTGCTGCTGCGGGAAACTTCAAAATCCCGTCCACAGGGACTTGAGCCCAGTGGTGGCTGATGCCGGGCTGCTGAGCAGACATGTATTTATTTTTAATAATAATTCCTCCATTAAACCTGCAGTGATTTTTGAGGTTCCAGAGACCAGAAAGTGAAAAAAGGGGATATTGAACCTGCAAGGCCAGGCAGTCATCTCCACATGTTTTCCTAACCCTCATCAAAATAATCCTTAAAACAAGAAAAAGCTTGTCTTCCTGAAAGGGAGGGATCTACAAATGCTTTAGCCCAGTACAGCAGTGGAGAAAGCCCTGCACACTGACCTGCCCCTGATAGCCAGGTAAAAACCACATTTAAGGGATTAGATCAGCTAATCCCTGATAAATGCAGTTTTGTTGCACCATGTTTGGATTGAGAAAACAACCAAGCATAAAAGCCTGGACAAAAAGCAGAGTTGAGGATATTTGGATCCCAACAGGGAGGGTAGGGAATGGTAAACACTAAAATCCAGAAATTGATGGAAGCACAAAACCGAGCCCAGGGGAGAATTCATGGTAGATGGAGGCAATTGAGGGAAGGTTTCCAGGGTTCCTGCTTTTACATTGGCTGTGATTAAACGCTTAACTCCCTGACACCCTCCTAGGGAGACAGAAATGGGTCTGAGGGCTTTTTTTTTTAGCTTGGGCTGGCCCCAAATCCTACCAGAAATATGTTCAGATGAGGCTGTGGCATACAGTGAGGGGAAACTTGGATGGGGACACCCAGCAGTGCTCAGGACCTGCTGCTGGTGAGAAGGAATCCAAGAACTTGTTCAATGGACCAGACACCCCAGGGATGTCTCCAGTCCCCTCCAGCCCATCACCTCCTGCTTTCTGCCATATCCCAACCTGTGCTTCCCCCATAGGAAAACCCACAGCCAGGCACGTTCCTTCCCATCAGAACACTGCAGCTCTCAAACTAGAAAGAGCCTGACACCATCCAGCACTGCCACAGCCACATGGAGAGCACAAATCCCTTCTGCAGGCACGGCTGGATGTGTGTCAAACCCCACGAGACCTCAGCAGACAGCGCTTTCCTCTCAGCCCTGCAGCAGCTGATTCTCTTGCTTTAGTGGGACTTGACAGGGTTATTTTTTCCCCAGGTACACTGTTGTGTCTTTTCTGCTCTCTTCGTGGTTTTTGATGGCTGTGATGCTGTCAGCCTCATCCCATTTCACAGCAGGGGCTGATGTTTGGAAGGGATGCCCTGCAATACCAGGAACTGGAGGGGGAGGCTGTGGGAGGGGGGGCAGGGATTAGATATGAGATGATGATTTCTTCCTTTTAATTGCAAAAGGGGCATCAGGCCCTGGCTCCCACCTTTCCCATAGGGCCAGTTCTTCATGAGGACTATATATTTCCACAGATCCTTGCATAAGGACTCCACAAATCACAATTACATCCACCAAAAAATCCAGACCCTTTAGATTTTAATGCAAACCAGGGTGCTGGGTGGCTGCAGGGGACCCTGTGACGCTCTCTGTTGTCACTGCAGAGATGCAGGTTTACACACAGCAACCCCAGACCTGCATTTGAGATTTCCTTTGAGCAGAAACACCTCTCCCAGCTCCCAACCCCTTCTCCACGTCCCTTCTGAGCTGCAGCAGGCTGGTGAGCTCAGGCTGAGTGTGCCAGATGGAGACCCTTCAGGCGAGCAAGCAGGGCTGGATTTAATGTGCTGAACAATCCCGTAGAAATCCTGGGCCCAGATCCTACATCTGCTCCCAGAGCCCTGGAGCTGGAGCCTGCAGGGGCTTCCCTGCGTGTGGGGAATCCCAGCCTGACACCGATACCCAGGCTGGGGAGAGAAAACAGGAAATCACACAATTCCTGTAAGAGCACCTCGGGGACGTGCTCTGGTAGCCTTGGAGGTGATGTAAGTGACACGTGGAGCCACCAGCCAAGGCCAAGGCCATAAAGCAGGGCTGGGCTGCTGCTCCCCGCTGGCACAGGCTCCGTGTCACACAGCTGGGCTCAGGTACAGCCTCACCTCACCTCACAGCAGCACCTGCAGACCTCCAAACCACCCCTGCAGCGCCGGGAGCACCCCAGCCACCCCCCTTTCCTGCTCTGTGTGTACGTTTTCTAGTCCACTGCAGCAGGGCAGGGAAGTCCCAGGAACTCCGGGTCTGGCGTCCTTCAGGGAGCTGCGGGGAAGGGAGGGCACTGGAGCTGCTGTGGATGGATCCTGGCAGGATCCTTGATGCAAACCCCAGCGTGCTATCTTTAGAAGGAGCACATGCTCTGCTCAATTCCTTCTGCTCTATTTGCCACGTGAAACCTTTCCTGGTGCTCGCTGGCAGGGCACAGAGGGAGGAGGGGGCTCCCCGTGTCCCACAGCTGGTGCTGACAAGTCCAGGAGCACCCAGCAGGTTGGCATTTAAGCTTTGACACCATAATGCATCTCCTCCTGCTGGGGACTTCGTTGTCACACATCAAGAGGCACAGGAGGTCACTCCAGTGACAGTGGGATGGAGCCACATCCTGCTCAGCCACCCTCACCACTTAGGGTCCGCTCCAGGAAGGCTGGTGGAGCCCTGGTGCAACAAGTGTCATGGAATCCTGGAATCGTTTGAGTGGGAAGTGACTTAAAAATCATCCAGTCCCACCCCCTGATGTAGGCAGGGACACCTTCCACTGTCCCAGGTGGCTCCCAAGCCCCATCCAACTGGGCCTTGAACATTTCCAAGGATGGGGCAGCCACAGCTGCTCTGGGCACCCTGTGCCAGGGCCTCAACACCCTCACAGGGCAGAACTTTTTCCTGCTATCCAATCTGACCCTACCCACTGTCAGTTTGAAGCCATTCCCCCTTGTCCTGTCACTCCAGGCTCCTGTAAACAGTCTCTTTCCATGTTTCTTGTAGGCTCCCTTCAGGTACTGAAAGGCCACCATTAGGTCACCCCAAAGTCTTTTCTCCAGGATGAATATACAGGATTTATCCTCAAATTCATGGCCCAGCATCCAGACCCATCCAAGTCTAGGAGCTGAGGGCTTCCATCCTGTCACATACTCACATTTGTCCACCTTTTAGTAACAGCTACACAAGTGTACCCTGTGGAAGTCTATAGGGTCCCTGCAGGTAAGAACTACCTGGAAAAGCACCTCCTCTGCTTGGGGTGGGTGCTGTAATAAGTGAGATTCTTCCAGCAAGTTTCTCCATCCTTATATAGATGAATTTCAACACCTTTGGGCTGGGGTCCAACCTCCACTTCCTGGTGGGTGGTTTTCACTGTTAGACTCAGCTATAAATGGGTCAAAGAGGTATTGCCTGCCCAGAGTCTGCAGGAAAAGAGCTGATGGTTTCTGTGGGCTTTGGGTGTGATCTCAGCCTTCTACCTCACAGTCCTCCTGTGCTTCAGACAGTGCCTGGATTTGCAAACCCAGAAGAAATCATTGCAACAGAGGAGCTCTGAGGTCAGGCCAGCCAAAGGAGCATCATTATTCCCCCTAGATTTCAGGAACCACCACACTTTATGGGAATCTGACCCCAAACCCCATGTCAGGAGTAAACAGCAATCATTTGCACGATTTGCAAGGAGGACAGGGGAAGAAAATTCCTCTCTGGAGGGCAAAATTAAACCTCGGTGCAGCCACAAATGAGAAACAGCAGTGAAGGGACACCCAGACTGTCCCCACACGCTCCCGTCCCTGAAAGCATTCTCAGTCTGCCCCCACCTCTGGGGTTACAATCCAGCCAAGCCACGTGAAGCAGAAAGAGAAATGTTTGGCAAGGAGTCGAGGCTGCTCTTCTGGGCTGCCAAACCTCATCAGAGCTGCCTGTGGGCAAAGCAGGGCTCTGTCACCTCGGCACAGCTGAGCGCAGCCACCCAGCAGCCCCACCGTGCCTCCAGGGCAGCAGGGAAACATGCAGCCAGCCGAGGTGAGGAGAAACTGCTGGATACCGGCTCCAGGAGCCAGGAGCATCTCCCACGGCAGGACTTTGAACAGCATTCTCTGGATTAAAACACCCCACCCCAAACAGAGAGATTTATTTATTGTCTTCAGTGAGTTTAAGTGTAACCGATACTGCAGTGCTGTGTGATTTCTCACAGGGGTGACAAGGCTGTCACCCGTAATAACCTCGCCTGCTGTGTGTGACAGTCACCCAAGGCAGGAGCAAAGGGCTGGCCCTGCTTGGTGGGGCTGGTGAGAACAGCTCCAGCTCCAGCTCCAGCTCTGGGCCATTGCATCAGCACAGGGGATGTAATCACAGAGCTCAGTGCTGCTCAGTGCTGCTCATTGCTCCTCATTGCTCCTCATTGCTCCTCTGTGCTCCTCTGTGCTCCTCGTTTCTCCTCTGTGCTCCTCTGTGCTCCTCTGTGCTCCTCTGTGCTCCTCTGTGCTCCTCGTTTCTCCTCTGTGCTCCTCATTGCTCCTCAGTGCAGTAAAAGATGCCCAGCAGACTCCAAATTCCTCTTCTGCCAGACTCTACTCCCTGCAAGGCACCAGCCCCTGTTTGTTCTGCGGAGTTAAGCAAGGGGAGATGGGGATCCCAGGGGAGGAAGGAACATCCATCCTCTGTGGTGGCACAAAGGGAATTCTTGTCCTTGGCTCCCCCAAGTTGCACAGGGAAGGAGTGCAAGGGGCTGAGTTGTTCTTCTGGTCTCTAGGCACAAATCTGATACGCCACATTTCTCACTGGGAGAGATGGGGGAAAGCACAGGGCTCTCTGCAGATATTCATTTTTTATTTCCAAGAGGAAGAAGAACAAAAGAGCCCCAGCAGGCCCCAGCAGCAGCCAGCCAGCAGAGCCACTGGCCAGGCAGGCAATTAACACATTGTCACTGAAGCAGGAGAACAGCCCTGATGGCTGGCACCACCAGCAGCCTCTGGCTTCTTCTCTTCTGTTTGGGAGCCAAAGGAACACAGAGGAAGGAGGCACCATCCCAAGGGTCTGTCTCTGCTTGGATCAGCAGCCTGATGCCCCCAGAGTGCCAGGCGGCCACGGATGTCAGGTGGCAGAGGCCAGGCTGCCAGGGGCTGAAGGACAGCGAGGAGCTCTCCTCCTCCTCCTCTGCTCCTCCTCCTCTGCTTTGCCAGGGGATCTTAGAAAAGGCCACTGTCATCCCAAAATGTCCAGATGTGCCTCCAGCCAAGCGGGGTTGCCCTGACATTTCTTGCGGCTTCCTCCACCCACCACCAGAAATCCAAAGGGATAAAAATCAAAGTCTGGAGAAAGGAAGAGAAGAATCATTTCTCGAGGCATTTCTACTAAAAATTGTTTAGGGAGTGCTGGTTTCCAGTCTCTCCTGGCATTGAAAAGAGCAGCAGATCTGGGGGTCACCCAGTGCCAGCTGAACCTCTTCTTGTAGCAGGCATCTCGACCCACTTTTCTGTGGGCCTTAATGCCACAGTCTTATTCCAAATGATACAGAAACTCAGGCTGGGAATGGGGTTTCAAACTGTGATTTTCAGTCTCTGGAGGAATAAAGAGATTTTGGACAGTCTCACAGTGCCTCAGCACCATGTGGAGGCAGCACCAGGAGCAGGATGGGGGAATTGTCACAGCAGACTGGGAGCTCTGACACTTTGCACAATGGCAATAATAAAAATCAAAGAATTAAGAGCCACTGAGGGAAGTGTGAAGCCCCTGAGACAGGGGAGGTCACAAGCCAGGGCTGTTTTTTCAGATGGCACAGCAGTGAGTTTGGCTCCTTCTGCCCAGAAGCTCATTTGAACTTGGCTGAAACAAGCAGGAAAAATTGAACGGGAGGAAGGGAATGCTTCATTAAATATTCATAGAAAAATGCATTTTTCTCCCTCATAAATAACAAAAATGTGTTCCTCCTCAATTAATATGCATCACTACTAACTTGTCTAATGAAGCCAAGCTCTGTCTGAGGAACTCAACGCTAATGCTTTCTGTCAGTTACATGCACCAGCACTCACAGATTATTTTTCAGTCGTTTTTTTTCCTGATTTTCCTCTCAAAGTGGGAGTTCCCAGCTTGTGTCTGCCCTGAAAAACGTGAGCCAAGGATCTAGAGACACAATAAGTAAGAAAGAGCATCACACTAGAGATACAATCATGCTGTACCAGGCAGTGCAACCCAGCCCTGGTGGGTTGGGATTTTTCCTTAATTAGAAATATAAGCAGTCCCTCTTGCTGGCCTATATTTGGACTAGGATATTTAAAGAATTCCTCTCATGAAAAGAGGAAGACATGGAAATCCCCAGCAGGAGGAGGCTGATGTCAGAAAATACAAAGATTATGGGGAGGGTAATATGTACTTCCTATTTCCCATTTTTCCAGCTATGGGGTGGATGATTAGAGGAGGATGCTGAAGTCCAGGTGCAAATCACCCCAAGGCAGAGCTAAGATCCACCTTGAACCACTTGAGACCTTCCCAGAGAGGGACCCAGGGCACCAGCCCAAAATGCAGATGGATTATGTGGATTACAAAGCTGTTTTCTTGTAGGGAGTCTTCAAGAAAGATGGAGAGAAACATTTTGCAAGGACATGTAATGACAGACCAAGAGGGAAAGGTTTCAAATTGAAAGAAAGTAGATCTAGATAAGATGTTAGAAAGAAATTCTTCCCTGTGAGGGCGGTAAGGCCCTGGCACAGGGTGCTCATAGAAGCTTGGCTGTCCCATCCCTGGAAGTGTCCAAGGCCAGGTTGGAGCAACCTGGTCTAGTGGAATTGTCCCTGCCCAGTCAGGGGCTGGAATTGGATGATCTTTATGATTCCTTCCAACCCAAACCATTCTGGGACTACACGATTCCATGATTCTGTCTCTGATTCACCTGAGACTCCACATCTCACCACAGGTCCTTCAGAAAGGTCTTTGACCAGTTGCTTGCTTGAATCCTGGCTCTGCACCTTCCACACGAGCTCCCTGTAGCCGTGGAAAGGGATTTTAACCCTTTAAGTGCAGCAGAAATAAGATGCACAGCTACATGGGCGTCTTTCACGATAGGAAGAAAGAGCCAAGTTTATTCAGAAACACACTTGGTTTTATAGCAGGACTGCAACTCCCAGAGTAGAGAAAAGGTGATTGGTTCAGAGAGAAGACACCCCATTGCCAGGGCCTGGGCACACACCACAACAGGTGTTCTATCTTGTTATTAATTCCTTTTTATTTTGACCAAATTATCACCCTGGGAGAAATTCTCCCTGGCCTTGAGCTGGACCAGCTTATCAGCTGGGAACAGAGCTGAGAAGCTCCAGCCTGGAATATTTTTCAGGCTGTAATTTTCTTACTGTCTCAATATGTGTCCCACAGCTCCCCTGTCTCTCCTGGAGTCCTTTCTGACTGTCTGGAGCTGTTTTGTCACTAAGGGCCAGCTGTCACTGCTTCTCTCACCTCCTGAGCACTGCATGTCCCTGCCTGGCTCCAATCCCTGTCACCCCAGCTGTGAACCCTGGCAGTGTGAGCACTGAGCTGTCCCTCCTGCTGGGACAGTCACCTCCAGGCAGCTGGGAAGGGAACTCCTGCCACAGCAACACCCAGCAGATCTGGGCTGTCAAAGGTGTTAAACCCTGGAGATTCAGCTGCTCTACACAGAGCCACTGATGCCTCCTCAGAGCACCCCAAAACCTCCATGAGAGCAGTGCACAGAGACAACTGCAGCCTCTGTCCTGTCCTGCTGTCCCAAACTCCCTCTGCTTTGGCCACAGGCAGTGAGTGCACTCGGACAGAGATCCTGGCCATGCCCACCAGCACATCACCAGGGCCACTGCTCTGCCCTCCCATTGCTGCTCTGCCCTCTCCAGCAGCCCCAAAGTGGTTGAGATGGGATTTTAAGGACATCTGGCTGGCCCCTCTCTGCAGGCAAGAGGCAGAGAGCAAAATGCCAGCAGCAGCTTCTTGCAAAGAGGAAATCTGGGGTCTTTGTAGTCAAAAAGCAGATGATGGACCACACACAGCCTGAAGCCCATGAGCAACTTGTGGAAATGCCATGCTGGTACCACCCTCCTCCTGTCTCCACTCCAGCCCCAGGGAGAAGAGCCATAAAAGAGGAGCAGAGAAATGCAGGAACCAGCCCAGCACACAGCACCTCTGGAAATGAATATTTGAGTGAATTTCCCTGTTTTTTGTTCAGGATGGAGAAAAGATAGCTTTGGGGAGCTTCTCATTGCAGCCTTCCAGAGCCCTGAGGGATTACAAAAAAGAAAGAGAGAGAATTTTTATATGGGCAGATAATGACAGGACAAGGGGCAATGATTTTAAACGGAGAGGGCGAAGTCAGATTAGATATTACAAAGAAATTCTTTATTCAGAGGGTGGGGAGGCCCTGGCACAGGGTGCCCAGAGCAGCTGTAGCTGCCCCATCCCTGGAAGTGTTCAATGCCAGGTTGGACGGGGCTTGGAGCAGCCTGGGACAGTGGAAGGTGTCCCTGCTCATGGCAGGGGAGGTGAAACTGGATGAGTCTTAAGGTCCTTTTCAACCCAAACCACTCTGGCATTTCACCCCTCAAAACCAGGCTTACAGAGGAAAAGAGTGAAGTATAAATCTAATTCCCACCATCAGTTCACAGCACACAATATTTGTGACACCACAGTGCCAGCAATTGACAAATCAATAAAAAATAATCCCTGGTTTAAAATCACCTTACACAGGTCCCTCTCAGGATGACCTAGAATTGATGGATCAGGAATTTTCTTTTACCAGCCCAGCCAAAACCTTGTGTCTGCTTGAAAGAGCAGGCGATGCTACACAGGAGGAGAGCCAAGAGCAATACTTCTAATCCCATGTTAACAAACATGACTCACCCATTTATTTTCACTGGTATGTTCATGGTTATTTTAAGCTTTGTCTAAAGAATGCCAGCTACTGTATAATAACTGCAATGAAAGATGGCAGTGTTTTTATTTTGCTTTACAACTAAAGATTTATTTTTAGTTCCTTTTAAATAATGCAAAGCGAAACTGGTTTGTAAATTATTTTAAAGACTTTGGCACCGATTTCCTAAAGCAGCTCCACATGAGTAAGTCCCATCTCCAGGCCAGAGTCCCCATGAGGGAAGACTGGTGGCCCAAGTGCCACAGGCTCTGCCCTTCCCTGTGAGTCAGCCAGGACATCCCAGGAGAATTCCACCTCACAGGTGAGGGTTTTTAAGCAGCAAGGTTTTGCTTTGCAGGATGTTTAGTTCAAATCTGAATCTAAACAGCTGCTGTGTTTCCCCAGGCTCTCCCCAGCACTTAGGTGCTGTAAGATTAATTCTTGGTGTGTTGGATCCATCCTTGCCCTGCTCCCTGTTGTGCTGGTTTGCAACCTGGAGCGTTCCAGGGGTTCCTGTGGGGTTACACCATAAGCTCCCATCAGGGATCCATCTGCTCTGTGGTTCTCCATCTGCTCCCACAGCGAGGGGCTGGGGGTTGTCTGGGGGGTGCAGACGGGAGGGAAGATGCAAGTCAGGAGTCCTGGGCTCTGCTCCTACAGACAAATAAATTGAGGAGAGAAAAAATATCCAGAGCCCGAGGCTGTCCTCCCTCTGTTAGAAATGAGGGAAAAGGAAAACAACACCCAACACCTATTCCAGCCCAGGAGAGACTTGGTACTGAGTAGTCAGAGCCCAAGGCTCAAAGAGCTCGTTAGGAAAAGGGAGAAATCAGGAAGAGATCAGCAGAAATCCTCTCTTTGTCAAGATACAAAGACACTCACTTGTGCTGGAGAAGGGCTGCCTGGGGCTCAGCTGTGGAAAAGGACAAGCTGGGTCTGCTGCTGCTCTGGCCTGTGGTGCCAGACACATGGCATGTGTCCAAAACCCCTGGGTACAGGAGCTGGAGAAGCAGGGGTTAAGTGCCTGCTCACATGGGTGATGATTTTAATTTCAAACATACACACCTCTCTTAGGGATTCCTTGGAGCTGGCAAACTTGGAGCTCCCTGGGGCCATGGCTGGTCACTTTGATGGGGCCATGGCAGGGGTTCCCCAGGCTGGGTCTCAGTAAGGCACACTCAGGGTGATGGGTCTCCCTGCACCACCATGCACGGCCAGTGGTTTGTCTGCCCAGGGAGAGCTCCCTGTCCCTCCAGCACACCAATTTCCAGGGGTAAACCCCAATTCCTGTTTGGGAAACAGGAGGAGAAGCATCTTTGGGACAAGAGAGGCTGAACTTTAGCTGAGCAAGGGAATAACCACATCCAACCACCCCTTCTCAAACCTCCCACGACCCTGAGTAAACACCATCCCATAGCTTCATTTCTCCTTACTGCTCTCCCCACACTTGTATCTGGAATAAATCCCCTTTGCCATCCCCAGGAGACAGAGGGATGGGGAAGGCTGTGACTGCTCATAAGAAATGCAGAGCTGCTCACACAGGGTGCTCTTGGCTTTGCTCTCTGCTCCATGTTTATGCCAGCTCTGCTGGCAAATCTGCATTACACTCCTGCCTCCAAGCAGACCCGAGCTTCCCTAAGAATTTTCCATCAGAAAGTCACTGTCAGGCTCCCAGAGCCACTCGCTCTTCTGCAGCTGTTTTCTGCCCTCTTGTGAAGCTCTGCAGAAATCCACGACTCTGCTGAGCCACATTCCCTCATTTCCCAGACAGAGACATGAAGAGATGGTGACTGTCCCCAGCTCACATCACTCAGGATTTCCTGAGTGTGTAGGGGCTTTAAGGACAATCACCCCTCCCAAAGATGTGCATTGCTCCCACTTCTGCAACAACCTGCCCCGGGCTCACTCCTGTCTGAGCTGCAATCCTCACTTTGCAAAGCCCTGAGCAGATCCCCCCTTGCACTACTGGCCTTGGCAGAGACAAAGCTCCCGTTCTCTCCATCCAGCTCAGCGCTTCCCCAAGATCCTGTGGGAATAAAGGCTCGGCAATCTGTGGATTCTAAAAGGCTGAGTGACTCCACAGGCCCTTCCTACCAACAGCTCCTCAGGTGCCCGGGCCAGGCATTGCAGGTTTCGTCCCTGCCTCCTCTTTTCCTGACCTTATTTTGGGAATTATCTCCACGGGACACCAGGATTTGGTGGTTTGTCCCAGGGGACCAGGCTGGGATAGGACAGGGATGCAGCCTGAGGCTCAAAGTGTTCCTGCCCACCAAAGACAACAGTTATTTGTCCAGGAGGAGCAGGAACCTTTGGCTCTGATCCACATTTGGTGCCAGCGTGGGCTGTACCAGCATGGCCCAAATTTCTGTTTCAATCCTGTATCTCCCCTCTTGGCTCCACAGAGGGACAGACGGGATGTGACTCATGCAGACACAGAAGGGGAAGTTGTGCCTTGCTGTGCATGTTGCCCTCCCAGCACAACCCCTCCATCTGAACCCTGCCATCTGATCAACAAGTCATCTCCTTGTCCAGGGAATGCAGGACAGCTTGGGCCAACACAGTCCAGCCATAAATCCATAGCTGCAATTCCCTTTGCCTAAAACCTGCAGTACTGCCCCCCTAAAGCAGCAGAACTGAGACACAACAGGAGCTGTGACTCTAAAACCCCCAGCCCTGTTAGGGACCAGCAGATTCACCCACACACTCTGGCTACAAAAGCCATCCAGGTCAAACCCCACACAGCATTCTCTGCTCTCCTCCTTCTCCAAAGTGCCAGTGACAGATGCCAAGGGCTCCCTGGGGTCCCTTCCATCTTGCCCAGGCATGTGCTGCTCTCACACAGATCGTGACTGCTCCCATCAATTCCTTCACTGGGGCAGAATGATGCAGTACCAAGCACCGGCTGCACAGCCCCCGGCTCCTAAACCAGCAGCAGAAGGGAAACAAACTCCATTTGGTCTGCCCCAGTCCCTTGTCACTGCTCCTTCAGCACAGCTTTTATTCTGGATTGTGATTGTATCCAACAGCACGGCACTACCACACTGAGCTGTTTTCCTTCCAAGAGCTGCTTTTCAGCACTCGGGCTCTGAACCCCACAGTGCTGCCTGCCAGGGATGTGCTTGTGTGGATGCCGGATCCATTCCCAAAGCTGACAGTTGGACCCAGAGCGTCCAGAGCCACTTGCCAGATGGCACAGCCACCCCGCTCTGCTCGCAGACAAACACTCAGCCACACGCAGCCCAACCCGCTCTGACAAGGGAGACAGGAGGAAAGTCCAACCATCTGTTTGCCAAGGGCTCAGTGCAGCATTTAAGGGCAAATTGTTTAAAGACTGGATATTGCATCTTTGATTTGCCCATTACACAAGTGCTTTAATCTTGTTTCTTCCCAGTCTCAGTGAGCTTGGAATCCTTTGGGTGCTAATGTTGATCAGAAATAGGAAAGCACCCAAGAGCTACAGGAGCAGCACAATTTTCCTCAAACTGATGCTCCCTCTTGTGCCACATGACAGTCAGACAGATTGTCTCACAGACTCAACTGTATTCCCACAATGGGAAAAAATATCCTGGGTTTTTTTACAGTTTAAGTTTCTGAAGCTCTTACTGCTAAAATATTTTTAATATTTTCAAATATTCAGTTGATATAAGTTTGCATCCCTTCCCAGAGCAGCAGCTGGTGCCTCTCATCACAAGCAGCTGGATTTCATGAGACTGTAAGTATTGCCAAGAGTTTGGGGTACTCTGAGACACATGGGTAGATCCACTCAGGCTTATTAATTCCTTCTGCAATGAAGGAGACCTTTATTTTTCCTTGAAAGCTCTCTCTGCTACACAGCTAAACCATATCTTGAGTGCCCTGGTTTGAACTCCCAGCGCACTCTTTGAACTGGAGAGCTGGACTACAAAACCTCCTTCTGAGCTCTCTCAAGCTGAGTTTTCATAAGTTTCCCCGAGTATTCCAGCCACACTGGAGTTCCCTGCATCCCACAGGGCTCATGCTTGGCTCTGCTGTGTATTTATTTCCAGGCCAGGTTGGACAGGGCTTGGAGCAACCTGGGATAGTGAAGGTGTCCCTGCCATGTTAGAGATGGAACAGGATGAGCTTTGAGGTACCTTCCAACCCAAATCATCCTGGGATTCTGTGATCTACTATTAAAGTGTTTTTCTGGTATAACAGGGTGATCCTAAGGGTCCACATAGGCTAAGGAATCTCTTCTAGGCTGAAATAGGCTGCCCAAACATCTTCCAGCTGAAGGTGATCTGCTCAAACATCTCCTTACCCTCACCCTATAGCAAGAAGTGGCAGGAGAGGAGCTTCGAGTCCCTTCCAATCCCAAACCAGTCCGGGATTCTCCAAATCCTCGGTGATTTGGGAGCACCAGCGCAGTGGGTGTTTGTGACAGCTGGCCCGGCTTCATCATATGCATCAGACACGGTCTGAGCAATGCAGAGAGAATGTAATATCGTTAAAAAAAAAAAAAAATAATAGCAATAGCTACAAATTAACAAGCGTTTCTAAACGTTCTCACGGCGCATGCGCAGGGCCGCGCTTGCCGCGGCCGCCATTTTGGTGAAGGGCAGGGGAGAGGGCAGGAGGTCCCGCCCTGCACGGGGCTGGGGACGGGAACGGCCGAGCCCCCGGAATGGGAACGGGAACGGGAATGGCCGAGCCCTCAGAGCACCGGGAATGGGAACGGGAACGGGAATGGCCGAGCCCTCAGAGAACCGGGAATGGGAACGGGAATGGTCGAGCCCTCAGAGCACCGGGAATGGGAACGGGAATGGTCGAGCCCTCAGAGAACCGGGAATGGGAACGGGAACGGGAATGGCCGAGCCCTCAGAGAACCGGGAATGGGAACGGGAATGGCCGAGCCCTCAGAGCACCGGGAATGGGAACGGGAACGGGAATGGCCGAGCCCTCAGAGCACCGGGAATGGGAACGGGAACGGGAATGGCCGAGCCCTCAGAGCACCGGGAATGGGAACGGGAACGGGAATGGCCGAGCCCTCAGAGCACCGGGAATGGGAACGGGAACGGGAATGGCCGAGCCCTCAGAGCACCGGGAATGGGAACGGGAACGGGAATGGCCGAGCCCTCAGAGCACCGGGAATGGGAACGGGAACGGCCGAGCCCTCAGAGCACCGGGAATGGGAACGGGAACGGCCGAGCCCTCAGAGCACCGGGAACGGGCACGGGCGATCCTTCAGAGCCCTGAGGGCGGGATCGGGAATGGCCGAGCCCTCAGAACACCAGGAGCGACCAGCCCTGACCGGGGCAGCTAAAGGCAGGGAACAGTGGTTAATTCAGGGAATGGAGAGTCACCTGGAGCGAGGCCAGGCTGAACGGGGCTTCGAGGAACCGGAGATAGTGGAAGGTGTCCGTGCCATGGGCAGCGGATGGAATAAGGAGATGAGCGTTAAGGTCCCTTCCAGCCCAAACCGTTCCGTGCTCCCTCGGCTGCTCTGGGCAGTCACATCATCACCTCATGTCCCCAGATGAGGTGTTTGTCACGGGAACAGGGAAAAGGTTTCTCTCCTTAATGCTGAACATAGGATAGGCTGGAGGTTCGTGTGCCACACTCCTCGTAGAAGGAAAGATAAGTATGTTGGGACATGTTCTGAGACCTGCCAAAGCCACAGAAATACCTATTAGTGAGGCAAGGTCAAGGGTGGATCATTGCCACTCTCCTTTCCTACTTTGTATAAAGGTTATCAGTGACATCAGCAGCAAAAATGTCACTCGTGGTGTCAAATCTGCTAAAAATCTGTGTCCTGGTAGGAGGGCAGGGATGGAAATGTGCTCCCTGAGCTACTGTCAGCCCTTCCTGCTGAGGAGGCAGCGACTGGGATGTGATGGAACCCTGAGCAGCCAAGAGGCAGCTGAGGAGCCCAGGTGAGCACACACAGGTGAGCAAGGCCCAGTGTGGGCAAGTTCAGAGCCCTGCCAGAGCCACTCCTTTATTCTGCTCCTGTTCCAGTGCACTAAACTGGGGAGGTGCCATGGAAACTCCTTGATTAATCACAGATTGTTTAGACACAAATAATAAAACTCAGCTTCCCTCAAGGTGAGAAACACAAACTGGCTTTTGGTAAGATTAGACTCTTACATGAGGAGATTTCAACCCAAAATAGAGCTGGACTTTTGGCTTTCTGCATTGATGTCTTTCTGCCCCTCAGTCCCTTTTCTCTGCCTGCTGTCGCTGTAGGGAATGGTCAGATTCCGTGTTTTGGACTCTGCAGCATCACAGCTTGTTTCCAGTTATCCACGGGAGCAGGAGGCACTGAGGGCAGGCTGGTGTGTGGGGCAGCAGGACTGGTGAATCCTTCGGTGATGGCGCAGTCCTGCTGATGGGAATGTGAAGCCAAAGCACCCTTTTGTTGCAGCAATTGTGACAGAGGATACAGCCTAAGGCAATCCCTGCTGACTCGGACAGGGATCTTCTGCCCCTGTGCTGGAAATCTCCCAGCACCTTTGCTTTCCTGGCATCCACAAGCTCTCCCAACTTCCCCACCTTACAGGCAGCAGCTTTTTTTCCAAGTGCCTTTTGAATCAGCAGTGTCAGGGTTCCAAACACTTCCTGGTCTATCAGGATCTTTTCAATTTTCCTGGGGCTTTTAGGTTGCTGTTGGGTGCTGCTACAAGTGTGGCTGGAGCAGGAAATTTTGGAGATGGCCCTGTGTGCAGCCTGAATGAGCTCGGCCCCTCCTGACTGCTGCCTTTGGCCCTAAACCCTGGCCAGCTAAAGTTCCTTCAGCCAGGGAGGTGCATTTTGAGCAGCCAGACGCTGTCTAAGAGGACCAAAGCTGTGGCTGTGTGTAAAACCATCCAGGACATGGCTTTTCCTGTGTTTCTCAGGTGCAGGAGAGGATATTTCTGTCTGTGCAGAGGGTCTGTGAGGGCAGCAGCACATGCACAGCTCCCAGCTGTGATCCTGCCCACACAGCAACAGTTCCTCACTGCCCATGGAGCTGTTGGTCGGGTCTGTGCCAGTGCTTGAAGTGTGACAGCTTCACCTTGGCTTCTGGGGTGATTCATTGTCCCACAGAAACAAATTCCTCCGAGTGGTTCTCTTGAAAGGATTTGCACATCAGAAATGGAAGTGGGTTAGCAACACACTGCATTCCCAGAACGGGGCAGCCCCGAGGTCACAGCTTTGTCATTGCAGCAGATCCGTGAGGGAAATGGTTTGGTGTCAGCTCAGTGTTAAATATTCCACCGTGGGGAGGTGAGAGAACCTCCTGACAGGTCCCTGCCGTGTCCTGGCTGAGCAGCTGAGGTGGCTCCTGGTTCATTTGAATCCCACAGGAGGAAGATCCTATTTGGCTATTGCCTGTATTGTCAGGCACACAGATTCCTTTGTTTCATTTGCCCAATAGGGCTCCAAAGTGGCCCACACTGGATGGTCTCTTTGCCCAAGGCCAAGCTTGGCTTTGTCCCCTAATCTGGGATGATGAAATAAGGGACAGATGGGCAGGGTCCCTGGGCTTGCAGTGGTTTCTGACCCAGTAATGGGGAAATGCTAAATGCCACGGGGGTGTTTGGCCTGGTAAAACAACTGACCTAAAACACAGGGCATCACTCAGGGACACACACAGCCTGTGTCCCATCCTGGGGCAGGACAGAGAGGGGCCACGAAACAGCTTCTGCATTTCCCAACCACCGGTTATGCCACCTGGGTCACTCCTACTCAGATCACCTGGATTTCTTCTTTCCAAGCCCCACCTCTTTGGAGCCCTGACTACCTCACTCTAACACAAGCTGCACCTAATTAAATTTTTTCTAACTCCTTGCTCCTTTTGGAAGATACCAGGGACAGTCCAAGGCTTTGAAAGCCAGGGAGATGTGGCACTACCTGCTAGGAGGGAATAAGCAGACACAGTCTTGGCTTCCTTCTGCTTTTCCACGATAAACACTGTTTACTTCTTGGTGCTGCAGGATTGGGTAAGAAGATAAAACAAAAGGATTTACAAAGCATCTCAATATTACAGGGCTGCAATTAAGAGTAAAACATGGCTTGTGTGGTGTGGTGTGGTGTGGTGTGATCCATGGGTTTGGTTTGGGATTGGAGTGCCACATTCCCCAGCTATATTTGGAAAGCAGTGCAATAATGTGTCACATGACCAGTTCCCTCTTGTGCTGCTGATTGAGGGCAGGAGGGCTTGAAGCCAGGGCTCGAAGCACTGGGAATGCTGGTGCTCCTACAAGACTGGCTCTGGTATTTTACCCAAGCCATGGAGTTGGGTGTAAAGGCTCAAGAGCTTTGTGTGCCTCACCCTTGGGTTCCAAATGCCACTTCCCTCCTGCACCAGAAGCTGTTTCTGAAGTTGTCTCTTCTCATTGCAGTTCATTCTCAGGGGATCCTTGCAATAAAGAGTAGATGGACAATTATTTCCAGAGCATTTGTCCTCTTGATTAGGCATGCAATATATTTATTCCTCTTATCTCAAGTCTTCAGGTTTATTTTGCTGCTCAGCAGAAGGCTCTACAAGATGTGTGCAAGGAGCTCAGTGCCTTGGCTCTTGGGTGGTGGCAGACACTGGTCCTGTGTGCAATTGGGGCTGGATTAACCCTGGGCTGATGCTTTGGGGTTAGTGGAGCCCCCAGCCATGTCAGCCTCAGCATGTCCAGCACAGCCACTCTCTCATCCTCAGGGCTGTTTTGCAGTCCCTCACAGAGATCAGAACTGCATCCAAATCCCTCCAGCACTGCCCTGGCACACAGCAAGAGAGAGACAAGCATCTCCTGGTGGCTTTGGAAGCCTTTTTCCTGAAGATGTTGGCTCGATTTCCATGTATATCACAAGAGGGGTGTCCAAGTTGTTATTGTTTGTGCTGGCCACTTGCCTCTGTCTTGCCCAGCTCTCAGTGCTGCTTTTCCCTCTTTCCCAATGTCCCACTCAGCTGCAAAGCTAGGAAGGTTTTGCATTTCTGCATGGATAACAAAAAAACCCTGTGTTTGTCAGTCTTTTTGCCTCCTTCTTTCCTTCTTTATTGACCTGTTGCTCTACTGAAATCTCAGCCATATAGGAGGCAGGTGAAACCACATGTTGTTACCTGGACTCTATACTTTTACCCTTTTGCAAGTAAAGTCAGGCCTTGAAATTGTGAAACAAGGAAAACAACTTGGATTGTGATCTCTTTAGTAACCCAGTCACCTTCCCCAAATTCTGTTATGATTTCTTTACTAATCCAGCCACCTTCTCCACTCCCTGTGATGGGGTTTGGCAACCCATTGCAAATGGGGCAAGAGAGTTTTGAGCAGCAGCTTGCAGGACTCTTTTGTACCAGGGAATATTTGCACATTCCTGCTGCCCAAGAGGCTGGAATTTTGTGCTGGAACTCCAGGGTATCATTGGAGCACTTCACCACTTTGGGAAGCAGCTTTCCCCTGCAAAGACTCAGTCCTGGGGCCCACAGGAGCCCTGGGCTGCTCCCCCAACACATCAGTGTGACGTGTGGCTGTCCCCATTGCCTGGGGCTGCCAGTGCTCACCTCAGACACTCTGCAATGCTGTAATCTTATTTTAATGAGCATTAGGACATCACATCATCCACTTCTGCCCACTGCTGCTCTTTCACTAGACATTGGGCTCAGAGATTTATGTTTAACAGAGCATATAAGAGTGAGAGTGTGGTTGGAAAGAGAACCACAGCTGAGGGTTTGCTGGCTCTGGAAAACCTATTGAAGCTGTTGGGCAGCAGTTTTCTTGTTGTTGGGGTGTTTGGAGTTAGCAGAGATGCTGAAAATAAGTGGGAAAGAGGGAAGACCTTACTCTCTACTGTTTAGAGGCGTTAGTTTCTCAATTCCCTACGAAGCTGGAGTGCTTTCTGCTTTGCGGGATTTGTCTCCTGACATATTGAAATCTGCATCCAGGGTCTATGGATCATCTTCAGGATCAATTGTAGCTACAGCTGGATTGTGTGGATGTGATGTGGGTAAGGGCTACAGATTTCTATTTTGTGTCCAAAGAGATGGAATATCTGGGAATTTTGGAGTTGCAAAAGATTTTAGTTTCATTATCAGTTAGGGTAATTCCTCAGATTTTTAACTTGATTGGCTTTTGAAGAGTGGAAAACATGGGCAAATTAAGCAGCACAGAGAAAACAGAGTAGATATAGCCATTGCATCTTATTAGCTGGAATTAATGGTAAGCATATCTAATAAAAGAAACAGAGGTGCTCTCCCTGATAAGGCACTTGGGATTGTTGGTGGATTCCCAAAACAATGAAGGGAAAGAAGACACATGAGCAGGGCATAGATGCAAAGCTTACAGGAGGAAATGTTATAAAAAGGCTTCCTGTCAATTTTCTCCTATATGTCCAAAAACTTTTAAGATGCCTTGTGCAGAAAATGGGGAGAAATGAGGAAAGAAAATAAAATACTTCTGCCTCCTGCAATATTGGAAAACCTGAGTCCATACATTGAAGCTTCAGCCCTAGTGAAAACAATGGCTCTAAATGTGCATTTAGTAGCTGGACAAAATACTCCTTTCCCAGGCAGAAGTGTAGCTCAGAAAGTGCATAAATAACAAGAGATGTAGAATGATTGGTTTTGCTTTGCTTTGTTTCAGATGGCATAGTGGAATATGGCATCAGTCATGTGGCAGCCTCTCTCTTGAGGCTGCTCCCTACAGGAGGGATACCTAGACTCATAAGGGATACCTTAGACAAATTCCTGCCTCCAAATGCCCACGAGCTGGTGTCTGGAAAGCTGCACATTGTCCTCACCCGCCTGCACGACTGGAGAAGTGTGACAGTGTCTGACTTTGCCTCCAAGGAGGAGCTGATTCAGGTGGGAGCAGCCACAGCCACCCTGTGAGGGAGGAGCTGGGTGACATTTGCTACCTGGCCATGTCCCACAGCACAAAATCTCAGAATGGTTTGGGTTGGATGGGACCTTAAAGCTCATCCAGCTCCAGCCCTGTCATGGCAGGGACACCTTCCACTGTCCCAGGTTGATCTCAAGCCCCATCCAAGCTGGCCTTGGACACTTCCAGAGATGGAGCAGCCACAGCTTCTCTGGGCATCCTGTGCCAGGGCCTCAACATCCTCATGGTCAAAATTATCTTCCCAATATCTAAATCTTCCCCTTGTAGTTAGAAACCATCATCCCTTGTCTTATGCTAACAGGCCTTGGTCCGTTCTAGTCCATGCCATGATTTCTGTCCTTGCCACCCTCTGAATCCAGTTAAGCTGAAATAATTTTAAAAATCAGCCTTTTTGATCGCTGAGTTATTTGCAGAGAGCAAATTGAGGCATTTCATGGGTTCCCTTCCTACTTCTGTGTCTTGGCTGTTGGTATCAGACATGGTCTGGTGCCCCTTAGTCAGTGGTGCCCAATAACCCAGCTGGGGGTCCCGTGTTGGCATTCACAGAAGAGCCACCACTCCCAAAGGCAACAGTTTCTGTGCCTTTTTGCTCACCTCTGTCCTTCTCGTCTCACCCACAGGCTGTGGTATGCAGCTGCTTCGTCCCGCTGTGTTTTGGGTTTTCCCCTCCAAAGTTCCGTGGGGTGGTGAGTAGCTTTGTGGTCTGGAGACCCTGTCCCAGCTCAGGCCCAGGGCCCCTCCAGCCTCTGTGCTTTCCCAGTGGTGGCATTAAGGATGTCTCAACCAGCGTTTGCCACCAGTTTAGTTCGAGGCTGGGTTCCCCCAGTGTCTGCAGAGGGAAGAACAGGGCACCAAAATCTGACCTCATTGCAGATAGGACTGAGCTTCTCACAGAATTATTCACCTTCCCCTGTCCCTGGGGCTGCCTCAGCTCCCTTCTGCTGCACTTTGCTCCCAGTTTCATTGCAGGAGCTTTTTGGCTGGAAGGGAGGAGGCTGGGTGTGGACCTGGAGCAGGGGAGCAGCGGGTGGGGCAGTGCCCTGGAAGGGGATCCCTGGAGCCCCAGAACTTCAGTCTGGTGTGGGCCTGGGTGGGGAACAAGGCCCACATTTCCCCTGTGACAGCACTGCTCTCTCTGCCTTTCCCTGTTCGGTCTCCCAGCGCTACCTGGACGGGGAGCTGGCCATGTGGAGAGCTGACTTCGTGTCCCCCAGCACCATCACCATCTCTGCCTTCTCTGGCGAATACGACATCTGCCCCAGGGATGGCTCAGCTGCCTTCTTGGCCTTCCAGATCTCTGACTGTATCTTACACGTCTCAAAAATGAACATGTGCCGCTTCTTGTACATTTTTCAGCCTCCCACACGCCAGGTGAGCAGCTCCTGCAGGTAGCGAGAGCCATGAGCCCCCTGCAGCAGTCCAGCTGCCCTGACTGCCACCTCCCCCTGCAGGTCATGAACTGCATTTATATCCAGGGCTACCAGGACACGGTCTCCTTCCTAAAAAGACTGAGTAAGTGACTGGGAGTGAGGCCAGCTAGGTTGGGTGCTTCCCTTACATCGTTGGTTTGCTGGCATAAGGTAAGAGATGGTGCCCCAGAGTGACTGGGGCAGAGAAATGCCTGCATTCCTGCCATTGACAGGATGATTTGAGTCTTGGCCTCTCCTGAAGCTCCCTCTGGAGCCACACTCCCCTTTTCTCTGCCACACTGGGCACAACAGAGTTTTTTGCCAGGGAACACAGGTTCCAGCACCTCTAGACAGAAGCTCAGGTGCCCTGTATGGTGTTTGATAAGCCCCTGATGCACAGAGCAGCAATGTTTGGTGCTCCCTGAGCCCTGGGGTCATCAGTATCCCTGATTTCCACTCAGCCCAGGTCATGCCTCACACTGCTGCAGACCTGGCAGTTGAACAACAACCAGTGAGAGCTGCAATCTCTTCCCACCAGGTGATTTCCAGGTGAATTACTTCGATGGCTTCACAATTTCCTTGGACAAGGAATTCAATCAGAAAGATGAGGAGAGCCTGCACCCAAAGCCAGAACTGAGGGACCTTCACTCCAGAGGCACGGATGGTGAGGATGACACCAAAGAGAATCCAGGGGCCAGCCAGGCAGCACATGAGGAATAGGGAGCCCCACACCACCTTGGCCAGCCCCAGGAAGGTAAAGAACCAGCACTTCCTTTACCCCATCAGTTTTCAAGTGACACTTGCCCAGGGCTGTCAGTGCCCAAAGAGCCTCTGGGGCAGGTGAGAACATCAGGAATGGGAGAAAGTTCCCTCTCAGGTCAGGGGTTACAAGTGAGGCCTCACTCTGAGCCCTCACCCTCGATTTGGGTGAGCACTGAGGGCTTCATTTGTGGCTGGGTCCAAAGGGCTCCGTGGAAAAGAAGCTCTTTCCATGGAGAAGGCTCTCCATGTATTAACTCACCTCGTGAGGAAAGAACAGGTTCTGCCCACACATCCCTTCTTTAAGGGTGTCTCAAGGCTTCAAACTGTCTTTGCTGTGCCAGCCAAATCCAAACTTCTCCTTAGAAACTCTGACTGCAGCCACAGAAACACTTAGTGCAAGGAAAGCATCTTAGAGCTGCAGGTAAACGTCCTGCTGGATCATTTTCAAGCAACACAAGGCAGGTTTAAATCTGAAACTTTTCATATTCTGCAATCCTACACAAAATAAAGCCCACTCCCATTTTAGTTTTGCATGGAAAACCAGTGAATCCTCAGCATTTCAGTTTGCAGTTTGTTGTCACTAAAAAAAATACAAAGAAGCATCTGATGAAATGCAGTCTTACTTTCAATTTTACTCTTTCTTTACTCGTTCCTTCTGAGTCTTTCAACATTTCACAATTTATCAGCTTAAAAAAAATTACACAGCTTTTTCAACATGACGATTATTTAAAATGTAGCCACATCAATTAAATGAAAAGTGAAAAATGACACAACCTGCTGTATCTATGAGGCCCACAACAAATGAGGAATGTCAAGGGGAAAGAATATAGGACCCTTACCATTCCAGATCTACAAATAAAAGTTTGAAAAACATAAAATGGAAGCAAGAAAGATATTTCCTTTGAAAAGAAACCAACTCCAGACCCACTAAGAAATGCAGGACACACTGTTAGGCTGTAGAAGTTGCTTCCTTGTTTGCTTTTTTAAAGGCCCCATTAGTCTGAGCTATGTGGAGCTTTTGGAAGCAACAAGGTGGGAATGAGGTTTCTTTGGATGTTGGGCAGTGCTGGGCTATCAGCAATCTCTGTCTCAGGTTTGCAGCTGGGCTGCAAAGTTTTGACGAGCCTCAGATGAAAAATTCCTCCTGTGGGAGGAATCCAGACTCATTTGTTAGGCCAGAGAGCAATCAAGGGCTCAGTGCAGGCTCTCGATTTCCAGAGCAGAAGCACATCAGAGTTTCCAGTTCTGGGAAGGAAAAGCCCTACTGGTGAATGCCAGGAAAAGGCTCTTTCACTGTTTGTGCAATCCCAGAATAGCATTAATGCTACCAAGGCAGCAGGGGGATAAACTTGTGAACAACTTGTACCTGATTTCTTGAACAAGTGACATTTCCAGAGGATGAGTGTCTGGAGCCTGCAATCCCATGAGGCTCAGGCTGCACTGGCACATGATCCACAAGCCCTTGCCTCTTATCCATGTGCCCAGCAGGACAATTGCACAAGGAATTGCACCCTCCTTAGTACCCCGACTGGAGACAGAGTCTGGCATAAAGCACCTGCAGCCAACAGCCAGAGCCACAGGCAGGACTGGGCACCTGCTTGGCTTTGTTGGGCTCAGTTCCAGGAATCACACTCCAGGACTCTTCCCTCTAGACCTGCAGTGGGATCCAGCTCCAGAGGGAGCTCTGCTCTCTTGGGTTGTCTCCAGACTCTCATCCCATCCACCTCAGGCTTCACATTTCTGCCGAGCTCGAAGCAGAATGAGACAAGCAACAGGACAGGGCCACAAGGGTAATATTTTGAGGATACCAAAACCTGCTGCCCTTTAGACAACAGGAGGAAGGCAAGCAGCTCTGACCAGGCAGTTGAATCCAGTTTGTCCCACAGGAGCTGCCAGAGGTGTCTGTCAGACTGACCAACGTGGTTTTATTCCCTTCAGGGCCAGCTCGGCCACAGAGGAGCATTTCTGACCCTGCTGCTGCCTTAGACCCCATTTATGCTTTAAAGAGGCAGTGAACAACTTGGAACCCAGCCTGAAGGCTAAGCCTGAGCTGCCCCAAGGAGCACATGGACTGAGCCAGCAATGTCCCTGGATGATTCCCATGATCCACCCTAGAGGAGGCATTCCAGGCTGTTCTGTCCTGACTGGCTGGGGTTCCCACTTTGCTTCCTTGGGGGGAAACAAGCCCCTGCACAAGAAGATTCCAATAAATGCCAAGTTTTGCCTCTATCCACTGCCTCTGGCAAAGCCTCTGTTGCCATTAGCTGCAAGCTCATGTCTCCAAGAGGAGACAGCATCAGCTATGCCTGCTTGAAAAGATGAGGGATTAATAAAGCAAAACCCAGCTGATTTGAATATTGAACTGTTAAATACTTATTTCTTGCTCATTCCTGCAGGTTTGGAGCAGGAGGGTTCTGCACTCAGGCTATTTTAATTTGGGGGTTCCGTGCAGATTGATTTTTGTTAAAGTTCTCAAAGTTTTATTAATTGGTTATGATCAAGCACCACATGGGGCAGATGGGGTACACTGGACAGTTCAAACTGTGCTCCTGTTTGTGGCTGAGGTTTGCAGATGCATTTAGTGCATTTGGAAGTGCAATTCCTAGATGAGAATTTTCGTTGGGGGATTTTGATGCCCATTTCAATAGGGTAACTGCCTCAGGCTGACTGAAATGGTAAAACCCTGCCTTGAGGTGGGGATGGTGCTTGCAGCAGCCTGGAGAAGGAGCTGTTGGATAAGTGGGAGGGAGCAGAGGTGCAAAAGCAAATGTTGGGATGATTGTCCCTGCCTGGGGAGGGCTGGGTGTCTCTGAACCTTCCACTTTGCCCCGTGGCAGGAACAGCTGGATTTGAGCAGCCTGGCTTTGGCTGCAGTGCTTGAGAAATGTAAATCCATCCAGGATGGATGGAAGACAGGAGCAGACAGCATCCATTGCAAATGGGATCCATCCAAATGGGCAGAAAGTTATAATGGAACTCGAGCACCTTCCCTATGGAGACAGACTGAGAAAGCTGGGGCTGTTCAGCCAGGAGGAAGAGAGGGAGCCCCTTCAAGGAGCTAAAGGGGCCACAGGGAAGCTGGAGAGGGACCCCTCATCAGGAACTGCAGGGACAGGACTAGGCTCAATGGCTTCCCACTGCCAGAGGGCAGGGCTGGATGGGATATTGGGATGGAATTCCTCCCTGTGAGGGTGGGCAGGCCCTGGCACAGGGTGCCCAGAGCAGCTGTGGCTGCCCCTGGATCCCTGGAAGTGTCCCAGACCACGTTGGTCACTGGGGCTTGGAGCAAGCTGGGACAGTGGAAAGTGTCCCTGCCCATGGTGGGGGGTGGGACAAGATGATCTTTAAGGTGATCCTTTTTAACCCAAACCATTTTATGATTCTATGAAATAAACACCGAGGTTTCTTTTAGCAAACTCATTCCAGAGAAAGCATCCCAGGTCACTGATTTAAAGCAAAGATGGCAGAACACAGCATATTGTTCTTTCACACAGCACTCCTGGTTAACTTTGAGTCTGGTTACATCAAAGCTGCCTTCAGCTGCTTCCCACATTCATTCCTGCAGTCTTCATGGCCCTTTGGATCAAACTTCCCTCTGTTCCATTGCCCTTTGTCCAATTAAACAGGCTATTTACTCTAATTAACAGCTGCTGCTGTTGGGATACATTTGTTGCCTGTGGGGAACCAACAAAAAGGGGAGTCACAGCTGGGGCAAAGCCAATCCATGGCCTCTGATATGCTGCACGGATTTGGGATAATTAAGAGCACTGCCAATTAATTCTGTGTGCAGACCAGTGACATGGGGTGCCTTTGCCTGGGCCATGCTCTGTATGTGGCTGTGAGTTACAGACAATTGCAGGAAAAAATTCATATATTTGTGAAATGTCAGGAGATGCAGCCTGCAGGACTTGGAAGTAGTTCTTTAGGTTTCTCCATCCTTCTGCACAGCTGCAAGTTCCAGGGGGATCCAAATGCACTCCCACCTCCACAGGCAGGAGAAGCAGGGCTATGGGCAGGTGTGAAGCTCAAGAATTGATAATTGGTGAAAAAACTTCAGGGAGCTGGCAAAAAATTAGTTCCTGCCCAGTAGGATGCTCCTTAAGGCTTCTCTCTCTCTTTCTCTCTCTCTCTCTCTCTCTCTCTCTGAGGAATCTCTCTGGAAGTTTTTGAGTCAGAGGAAAACACTTAAAACATGGCATTTCCTGGCAACTGCCTGCCCTGGGATCTGCATTAAAGCAGGGAAGGGATGCTGCTGGTGGGGAGGAGATGGAGTGGGCAGGGAAAGGGCTGGGCTGTGGGGTCTGCAGGTGAGGCTGCCCCGTGGCCCCTGCAGCCTGGGCTGGGTCCCAGGAGCAGCACTGGAGCTTTGCCTCAGCCATCATGGAAAAGCAGGTGAGGCCTGAGCACGGCCACTGCAGACAGAACCAGACAGGTTCTGAAGAAAAAAATCCTCCCCAAAAATTCCCTCAAGGACCAGCAGCTGTGCTGGTGTGTGCTGGTGTTGCCCACCACATTCTGAGGCAGCGCTGGAGATCCCCAGGGCCCCGCTGGGACAATCCTTGTTACCTGTGGGAACAAGGGGAGAGCTGAGGCAGGGTTCAGGTACTGACAGGGATGAGCAGCCCCAGGAATGTTTGACTCCAAAGGGCTTTCTCACAGCTGAGGAGTTTGCAGCTGCCTCAGGGCAAAATAATTTCGACTTTCTTCGCTAGTGGCACAGGAGGGAACTTGCAAGCAGATTTTGGGGGGATATGCCCTAAATCCCTGAGAGCTTAGTGCCAGAACATCTCTCAGGATCTTGGTGAATGTGCCTGGTGTCCTGCCAGGACAGAGCCCAGCAGATAAATATCTGGAACACAAATGTATTGCAGTAGGGAGGTGGCACTAAGATGGTTGGTAGCTTCTTTGAGATATCAAAATAATATCCCAGGGATTAAAAAAAAAAAAAAAAAAAAACTACTTTAGATGTGGGCTACTCCAGATTTAAAGATTTTAGCCACACTCAGCATCAGTGACCCAAGTGAGTGAGGTTCCCAAAGGTTTCCCTGCTCTGCACTCTGCTCTCTTTGTGGAGAGGGTCTGCAGCCCCCCAGCCCCTCACCTCCTCCTGTCCACGGCTGTCTTGGGCAAACCAGGCACCAAGGTTTGGAGGAGCTGGTGGACTCGGCGTAGCAGGGAGCTGACACCTTCCAGCAGCCCCCACACCTTCTTCACCCTGCAAAAGCAAAGTGCCCAGGCTGAGTTTAATGATGGCTAAAGGCAGCAGAAGGGGAGGTGCTGATGGTAAATGCACACTGTAATCATCTCCTCCATAACCAAGAGATCCTGTGGCATTCCTGCCAGCTGTACCCGCTCTCTCTTGGATCTTGCCTTCAGGGAACACCAAATCCCTCCATGTGTCCCTTCAGCTGCCCCACCACTGCTAAAGGCACAGCTCCTGGTTTGGGTGTCATTCCCAAATGCCTCTGCTGGGATGTTCTTACCCCTTCCTGAACAAGGCTGGGAGCCTGTACGGCTGCAGCAGCACCTTGGCCAGTGGGTCCTGCAGTCCATTCACCTGCTCCTTCTTCCACAAGCCTGCACCCAGGAATGACAGCACAGAAAGAAATAAAGACCAGGAATTACAAACAATTAAATAAATGCAATAACTCCTCTTGTCCAGAGTTCGACTGGAGCCACTCTTACAAAGCCTCTTTGCAATTGAAATATTTACTCTAATAAATAACTCAATCACGTCTTAAATACAACATTGCTGCTCTTGAAGGCCCAAATCCAAGCTGAGCAGCCCAAATCCTCTACCTGGCAGGAAGTAAGGGGTCAGGCACTGAGGGACCCTTTTGCACAGGCCTGGGTGTGTCCCACTGGATTTTCCAGAGTCATTCTTCCCACAGGTGCTGCCGAAGCGGAAATTTCCATCGAAGTAGTTAAAGCCAAAGGCATCTGGGGGACACAGAGAGAAAGGAATGATGTTTGTCTGATGTTTGTCTGTGTCACACCAAGGTGCCCCTCGGGTCCTGGGGTGCCACTTACTGTTCCTGTACAGGAAAAGGGCAGTGTCCTGGTACCCCTGGGAGAAAATGTCGTTCAAGACCTGCAAGGAGAAACACTTGAGGTCACTAAAGAGCCCTGCCCCCAGTACTACAGGATCTATCCAAAGCTGTTTGATTGTGGAGTGTTAGGGTGGCCCATTTGGGAAAGCAGCAAGCACTGGTTGGTTTCCAACCACCACAGCACTGCTCAGAGAAACACAGAATATTTGAGTTGGAAGGGACCTTAGAGATCACCTGGTTTTGTCTGGTCCTTTGCAGGTTGTGGACCCCATCCCAAGCTGGCCACCCATCAGCAGTGTCCCCTCCCCAAAATGTACTGTAAAAACAGTGGGTGCTGCCCCCTCCCTTTGAAATCCCATTAATTAACAGTGGAGATTGAGCTGAACCTTAAATCTTGAGCAAGCAGGAGCAGCATTAAACTTTTCACCAAAACTAATCCGGGAGAAGTTCTGGCGGGCTCACCATGGTGCTGGGTGGAAAGAGGGCGTAGCTGATCCTGCACAGGTTCTCGATGGAGATCTGGATGCTGCCGTTGAAGATCTGGAAGCAGAAGAAGATGGCGGGGCAGTCTCGGGGACAAATGTCCAGCTCGCCGGTGAACGGGGACACGGTGATGACGGGCTCCTCCAGGCTGGACACGGGCTGCAGCCCCGTGAAACCTCCGTCCACGTAGCGCTGGGGAGGAGCACAGGCACGGTTTGCTCTGGGGACCTTTGCAGTGTCACCGAGCTGGGAGCCAGCAGTGCACTGGTGACACTCCTGTCGTGAGCCCGTCCCAGCTTGTCCTCCCCACCTTCAGGAGCATCTTGTCCCACCTCTGCTCTTTCTCTCTTTTCCAGCTCCTTCCCCTGCCCTGCCTGTGGTACCCAGCCACCTCCTTGACCAGGTGCTGTAATCCACAGCAGTTATTAAAATGGAAATCCAATTCTTTTCTTTCACAAAGCTTTGTACAACAATTTTTGGCAGTCGAGAGCCAATTCATTCATCACCAAATGGATAGTATTGTATAACTTTCAAGTCCCGAGCTCGAGCAGTAGGGCCCCCATGTTCAGGAATTGCCTGCAGATTCATGGGGGATTACTCACTGGGCAAGGAAAATGTCAATTGCTCTATTCCAAAAGGAATCTGGATCTACCATCCACCCCAGTGGGACAGGAAGCTGCAGCTGGTGGAATTAAATTATGAAATAACAGTGCAGAGGGGCCTCACAGAGCCATCACAGACATGAGGATGGGTTGGGTGGGAAAAGCTCATCCAGTGCCACCCCCTGCCATGGGCAGGGACACCTTCCACTATCCCAGCTTGCTCCAAGCCATGTCCAGCCTGGCCTTGGACACTTCCAGGGACCTTAGAGACTCTTCCAGTGACTGAAGGGGCTCCAAGAGAGTGGAAGAGAGACTTTGGACAAGAGATGGAGTGACAGGACAGGGGCAGTGGCTTCCCACTGCCATCAGGGTTAGATGGGATATTGGGAAGAAATCCTTCCCTGTAAGGGCAGTGAGGCCCTGCTCAGCTTGCCCAGAAAAGCTGTGGCTGTCCCAGCCTCAGAAGTGGATGCACTGGAAATCACTGCTGAGCTCCTCCTTCCCTTCCCTCAGACAAGCAGAGCATGGAAATGCTCCAGGCTGGAGGAGGATCCTCCCACGAGCTCTCCATGTCTCAGCTGTGCAAGTCAGCACCTGAGCCAAGGGCTGAGCCTGCACTGCAGACAGGCCCTGCCCAGGATAACTGGATTGTGCCTCAAAGTCCCCACTGTGGGCGTCCTCTTATCTCCCTCAGACATCTGCAAGGTCATCCACACTCTGCCCATGGGCCAAGCAGGACAGGGCTCTCCAGATGGCAATCCCACCCAGCTGTCATCTTAGGATGCAGTGAGGGATAAGCTGAAGGGATTTATCATCCTCCATCAACTGAAGGAAAAGCCTGGACACACCTATCCCTCCCTGGTCAGAGGAATGTCAAGTTCCAACCCAAGAACACCCTGCTGGGAGCACGTGTTTTAGGGGAAATATCACTCACCACTCCTCGGTAGGATGGAGGGATGAATCCACAGTAAATTGGAAGAAAGCAGCTGCAGAGGAGAGCCTGGGGAGGAGAAGGATTGCAGAAGTCAAAGCTCCTGTCAAAGTTCTTCTGGACAAAAGCTGTGACTTGGTGCCTGAAAATTCAGCCTTGACAAAGTCTGGAATCAGGCTGTTGGTGCCACCTGGACTTTGCTGGGGATTATGGCAAGAAAAGCTTCAAGAAAGGGAAAAGATTTGATATCATTGAAGTGGAAACACCTCCCTGGAGCAGGGCACAATGCTGCATTTTTTAATTTTGTAGCTGCCAGAATTAATTGTTGTAAATCTACATATCTGTGTCCAACATTGCCCTTTGATGGTGGCAAGCTGAAACTTTGGGGCCAATTTCCATCTTTGCAGGTTTTTGGACAAAACAGAGACACCCTCACAAGGCATCCTCACCCTGCTGGGATCTGTCAGTGATAAAGCCACTGCTGGGGCATTTGCAACCATTTCCCACCAATCTCATGAGCTGGGAATGAGCACCCCGGGCTCCTCCTGGCCTGCCCAGAGGAGGCACCATGGGGGAACTCCAACATCTCCATGGAGTTGTCATCCTTTACTGTCTCCCTGGAACAAGGGACCCAGGACCTCACAGTCAGCTCTGTTAGGACTTAACCTGGGATTCTCTCCCCTATAGATAATTTACTGGTTAATGAGCTGCTTGTTGTTCAGCAGCAGCTTTGTCCAGCCCTTTCCTCCCAGGAAAGTGCTGAGGCAGCAAGGAAAACTGTAGCCAAGGAAAGGGGTTTTAACCCTTTAAGTGCAGCACATGGCCATCTTTCATGACAGGAAGAAAGAGCCAAGTTTATTCAGAAACACACTTGGTTTTATAGCAGGACTGCAACTCCCAGAGTAGAGAAAAGGTGATTGGTTCAGAGAGAAGACACCCCATTGCCAGGGCCTGGGCACACACCACAACAGGGGTTCTATCTTGTTATTAATTCCTTTTTATTTTGACCAAATTATCACCCTGGGAGAAATTCTCCCTGGCCTTGAGCTGGACCAGCTTATCGGCTGGGAACAGAGCTGAGAAGCTCCAGCCTGGAATATTTTTCAGGCTGTAATTTTCTTACTTTCTCAATATGTGTCCCACAGAAAACCATTGCCAGATGGCTGAGGAGAGACCTGTGGGGAGAGCTGAGAGGTCACATCAGCACTGTCAGGGCTCTGCAAAGTCATTATTAGAGCCCCAACATCAGCTGTATGAGGCTGCAAACAAACCTGCTGCTTTTTTAGCATGATTTGTTCCATCTGATCCTGGAACTCAAACCTCCCATCCTGGAGCTCCTCATGGAGCTCATTGTGGTGGGACCATGGCAGAGCCTCCTGCCTCCATCTGGGCAGAAAACAGAGCAGTTAAAGCCACCAACTCTTGGGCTGTGTCCATGCCAGGCAGTGAGTGGGGACCTTCCTGGGGCAGCAGAGGAAGGAGTCAGTACCTGAATGAGCTCCTCCTTGGAGCTGAACTCCGAGGCCATGACGTTCTGGCCGTCCACCACCCGTGTCAGTGAGATGTGCAGCCTCCCCGAGGCCAGCAGGTAGGAATCCTCGGGCAGCATCCTCTGCAGGACAGCCTTGAGATTGGCCAGCAAGCTGCACTTGGGGGAGAGGGGGCCCAGGATGGTTTTCCTGACTTCTGTTGCCAATGCAAAGAAAAACTCCTTTAGGTCATCTGAAACAGAGGTGAGGGAAAGATGGAAAGTCAATACCCCTGCTGCACTAATAGTTATATTTTAAATCCTATTTTTAACGCTGTCACAAATAAAGTTTCTTGCAGCCCCTCTATGTTACCCTGGGATGATAGTGCTGCTACAGTGGCAGGGCAGAAAGGGGGCCATTACCCCCATAATGTCCTCAGAGGACATCATATCTTTGTGTGACCCCACTGGTGAAATCCCCACCTGCAGCAGAGATGGGGCCTCAAAGATGTTCCTGGTCTGGATTAGGGAAAGGCTCCAGAGAGCCCCAGGAAGGAGGACACTGAGTTATCCATGGCAGTGTGACTTGCACAGCACATTCCTGCCTTCCACCTCCAGTTTTCCACGTGGGCAGCCCCAGGCTTTACAGGGAGCAGGGCTGGCTCCTGGATGAGGATGAGGATGAGGATGAGGATGAGGATGAGGATGAGGGGCACCTCTTCTTCTGCTCAGGGCTTTCCTGGCTCCGGGGAGGTGTTAATAGCCACGGCATGTGTCTGCACATCCCAGGAGGGCTGAGGGCTCAGGAGACTCCAGGTTTCAAAGGTTCCAGTGATGGGGAGGAAGGAGTGCAGCAAAGCCTGCAGGCAGCCTGATCCCCTGGAGGGAATTTGGTGCCTTTGCTGACATGGGGAGCTCACCTGGGGGTTTAAACTCTTGCAGTGAAAGCTTGTCCAGCACCGAAGCTGCAAAGAGCTGTCCTTGCACCCGGGGGGGCTCCCTGGGACCCCGCCCCAGTGCAAGACCACGGGCCTGGCTCAGCACCAAGGCTCTGTAGGACCAGAGGATTCCGTGCAGTCTCATGGGATTGTGAGGATGGACAGACGGATTAGGTGGAGTGTCCCCAAGGCAACTGGAGCAGCACAGGCATTAGGAGGGGTTATGTGTGCTTGAGAGGATGCTGAGGGCACGCGAGGCAATGATTAACACTGGGCGGGTTTGCACAGAGACGATGCTGGAAGAGCCGGACCTGCAGGGAGGTGGGGCACGCCCGGGTCACTGTCTGGCTGCTCTGTGTCCTGGAAATGGGGGAAAACGTGGAAAAACCGCCCACAAGCTGCTGGGAAGAGGTGAGAGCCCAGCCCAGCTTTGTGGGCTTTGGCTCTGAACAGTGAAGGATGAGCCTGGCAGCAATGTGACTGTCCCTGCCTGCACCAGCCTGGTGACAAGTGTGTCCCCACGAGGTGACTGGTGGGGTCACAGAGGGCAGCCTGGCTCTGGGAGCTCAGAGCTCCTCACCCAGCCCAGGGCAGGGGACGGGCACCTGACTGCAGCCACCCCCTGGGACACCAAACACACCTCTCACCTTCATTCCATCCCTATTGTCCCCAGTAGGAATATGAGAGAGCTTGTACCACATTCCTTCTCCTTTTTAGAAACCTGACCAGAGCTATCACTGTCCAAAGTGTCTTTTCTTCCTCTGGGGAAGATATTTTGGGCACAAGATCATCTCAGCCCCTCTAAGTGGATGGTGCCTTCCACCTCCAGGGAAGCAGATGCCCAGTCCAGGGCTGGTGCCCCCAGCAAGAGCAGTTACCAAATGTATTTTTACTGCTGAACAGCCCCAGCTCCATTCATTACCTCACCAGGAGGAATCAGAAATTTTGGGGCCCTTGCTTATTTGTGCAGGAGTTCATCTCCATGTGGGCAGGAATGTTCCTTTCTGCCTTGTCTAAACATATTTGCCAATGTTTTGAATTATTTTTAGCTGCAGAAGAACAGTTCCAGCATCCACCAGAGGTTTCGGGAACCGTATGTTCCCTCCCAGTTTCCTCCATCATTATTTGGTCCCAAATAATTTGGAACCTTCTGTTCCTCCTAAATGTCCCCATTGCTTGAAGCAGAACTTGAATCAGGCTTTAGAGCCTTAACTCTTGTGTACACTTGTTTACACATGGGCACTAATTGGAAATATGGGAGGATGTGATTATTAAAAGTGGATTAACTACTCTGAATTAATTCTACACATGGAGGATCTTGTTGCTAGAGGGGCCTGTTTCCACATTGTTGAAAGAGGGTCAGAGCAAAACCCCTTTAGCAGCAATAAGAGAAATCCCAGCCCCAGGCTGGAGCAGACTGCCTCTCCTCCGGGAGTGTCCTGCTGACAAGCCCTCGAGCCTTAGCCCAGGGAAAGGTGCACCTAGCCTTGGGAATCACACAACAGGTGGAGTGGGATAAGTGACATGCAGACAAGGCTGTCAGCTCTACAGACACCTGTGTGACAGCCACTCGTGTCCCTTCATAGCTACACATCCCAAGAAACCTGATCCAGATGGAAAGGAGGGCTTCACCTGGGCAAACGCAGCCCCTGCAGCTGCACAGACTGCAGGGACACATCACAGCACCCCTCAGCCCTCAGAGCAGAAGGGAAAGGAGCCAGTGGAATACAGGCACATCCAGATTTCCCCAGTAATTTTTGCCCACCAGCTGAGCCAGGGAACACTCGGGCTGTAAGAACCCAAAACTCCCAAAAACTCCCACCTGCCAAAACGGCACCGCGCCGGCTGCCGAGCGCGCCAGCACCTTGGGTTTCTGTAATGCCCCGTGAGCCTGGAGAGTTCCTCCAGCCCCAGCACCCCAGCAGCCCCCGAGGCATCACCCCTGGGCTCATGGACCCAGAGAGCTCCAGGAGGACCCGAGGCCGTGCTTTTTTGGTTTTCTTACCGAGGCCGACGCCGCACACGACGGCGGCGGCGATGAGCGAGCCGGCCGAGGAGCCGTAGACCTTGCAGGCAGACCTGAGGAGCTCGGGAGCCAACTCCAGCAGGGACTGCACCACCCCAACCTGGTACAGGGCCAGGAAGCCACTGCCCGAAAAGGAGAGCGAGAAAGGGGTGCTGGAAGCCCGGAGATCCTCCACGGCCATCTCGGGATCGAAGCAGCCGATCTGGCTCAGGGTCTCGCCTCGTCCTTTGCCACCAGGTGAACCTCAGGCTCTCTTCTCCTGTGCTGTCTCCAGGCTCATCTCTGGCTGCACAGGAGTCCAGAAGAAGGATTTTCTGCCTCCTTTTATGACAGCTCCCCGAGGTGTTGAGATTCACGAGCTATTTTAATTGCCGCCTGTGCTAAAAACGGAAATTTTCCCCTGATCAAAACAGCTCTTATAATCCTAAACCACTGCCAGCTCCAATGAGCTGAATCAGGGCTCTTCTCTCATGCCAACAGGTCTGCAGTGCTCCAGGAGCCCTCCCAGAGAGGGTCCCGGTGTTATTGTGCCCGTCCCACTTGGAAACGTCCGTGCAAAAATTCCTCTTTGCTTCGTGCTTTCTTCATCAAAGGGTGTTTTCCTAAATTGGATTCTCCAGCAATCCCAGCTTAGGCACAGCTCAGTACTGAGTGAGTAAAGGCTTGTATAAGACACTTAAAGCCAGAGGGTGTTACACAAGGGGTGGATGCGGGGTGTTACACTGAGTTAGGTTTGGAAATATTCCTTATATTTGCTCCCTGTTGGAAGGAATTTTAGATTTTTTTCCAAACTAGATTCTTGGCTGGTAGCAGAAACTACAAAAATTATGTTGTACATTTACAAATACATTTAGAAAAGCAGGTAAATAAAAACATGTGCACAAACAGCAACAACCCCTGTTGGGAGGGTTTTGCCCTTGAATGACCCTTGGATATCGTTTGCATGGGGCAAAAACTGAAGACCTGGCTTTGTTTTTCTCTCCCCTGTCAACAAGGCCCTACAGCAGCACCAGTTTGCCCAAACCTGTGGTTATTAAACCAGAACCAATCTGTCTTTGAACTGTCTGCATTTTGCCTGGGGGATACTTATAAAACCAGGGAGAAATGCCTTGTCTTGTCTTTTCATGATGATCCAATGCTGCTGCCAACATACAGAACAAAAATTTCCATTTTAACAGATGTATTTATTAAGCACTGGTAAATATTGTGTCGTTTCTGTTGTCCAAATCCATAGAGCTGCACACTGAGAGGAAGCATTCCGTGGGTTAGAATTAGGGCTGTGTCTACAACACAATATGTGGGTAAGAACAAGGCTCCCCTTCCCTGTGCCCATGCTCCAGCCTGGCTGGGACAGTGCAGGGAACCTCAGCATGGTCCCAGCATCCTGATACCACCTTTGCAGTGCTGCTTCACCCCAAATTTTCACACATTTTCCCCTGCCTTCTCCAGCTATGACTGTGTCCCCAAGACAGGAATTGGAGCAGAGTCCCCCACATTGACTTGCAAAATGTCCCTGGGTGGAAGTGTCACCAGGAGCTGCCCATCAGCAGGTGGACATTGCCTGGAACCCCCAGGTAAATGTCACAGCATGGCCAGGGCTGGTCTCTGGTGCTCCCTGGATGTCAGGACACACAGGAGGAGGTTGCCAGCTCCAAGATATATCTAATAATGAATGGGATTATCCTGGAGGTGAACAACTGCCTGAATTAGGGCTTTTAGATCCACAGCCTTACTGGAGCCTCTAATTTCTTGTCTTTCCAGTGCCTGATGTTTCCCCTGATCCCCTTGCTGGGTGAGTCTCCCACAGGCCCCAGCCTCTCCACCAGCCTCCTGGAGGTATCAAAGCTTTGATCTCCAGTCCTTAGGAAAGCAAATCCCTTCATTTAAAGGATTTTCTTCCAGCACTTCCTTTTGTCATGAAGGACAAAACTATCACCTGTTGCTGTGACTGGTCCAGACCTGCCAGGGCACTGGAAGTGCAGAGGGTTTGTGTGCTGGAATGAGCTGTTCCCATGCTCCCTGTGCATTAACTGTTCCTATTGTTTGCCTCAGGCCCCCAGGGACTCCAACAGGCTCTGCACACAGAGCTGTGGGATGCTCCTGCTTCACTCAGCCCTTGCAGCTCCTCAGCCCTGCCCAGCCCTGTCTGCCAAGGTTTGGGAAAGGTACAAAGGAGCCCATGGGAGCTGTGGGAACAATCTCCTCTGTCCACACACAGCTCTGTCCTGCACTCAGTCACGGGGGCTTCTCCAGGAGGGCCAAGGTGTCAAATCCCCCCTGCACCCTCCCCAGCTGCCAAGACCCCGGCCTGGGACAGCCTCCAGGAGCCATCATCCTGCCTGGCTCAGCTCCACGCTCCCGTGAGATGAAACCTTGTCATCATCCTCTTAGTGACAGCAAGTTTTGCATTAATTGGCTCATTAAGTGCCAGGCTGATTTTCTAAGCTGCCCTCCCCCCCACCCCAGCACTCGAAAGCAGGATTAGAGGGCACTGCCAGCTTTGGAGACACAGGATCCCTGAGCAGCCCGGGATGGTCTGGGGAGAAGCCCCCGGCTCACACGAGCACTGGGTGGGCTGGGGGCTGTGCAGGGCTGTGCTTTGCCCTGTGTGTTGGGCAGGTCAGAGCCCAGATGGTCACTCTGATCACGATCATGATCCGTGATCAGGGATTGTCTTTGCTGGGGGAAGGCACAGCCGGGTGTTGAGGGCAGGATGAAGGTAATGCCGAGAGCTGGAAACAGCTCAACCCTCCAGGACTTACAACTTGCCCTTCTTTAAAACCTTCTTAATATCTTCAGTGGCCACAGGCAATCAGGTCCCAATTTTATAACCCAGTTTTATAATCCAAGATGCTGGAATTGCTCACGGGAAGGGACCTAGGCTCCAAAAGCCACCAGCCCTGGGGTGCCGCCCTAAGGCAGATCCTGACCTCATCCCACCATGCCCGGCTGGAGCAGCAGTGTCCCTGCACTCTGAGTTGGAGTTTTTGGGAGCAGGAACCTCTTGTGCAAGGGGCTGGGCAGGCCTGGCTCCTTGTTCCCCCAGCCTGGCTGCCCTGGTGGGTGGGAGAAGCTCCAGTGGGCAGAGGAGAGTGTTTGGTTCAGCTGCGCTATTGGGAAGTGCACAGGAGGAGGGGATGGGAGTTTTCCTTTCTGATGTTTCACCTGGCAGGTGCACCCCACGTGCTGATGGAAGATGATACCCTCTGGGACAGAGGATATTTGACTTTCCACCAGGAAGTCAGTGAGGAGACAGAGCCCCTTTCTGCTCCATGCAAATCCCAACCCATCCCTGGCACCGCACGAGCTCAGATGCAAAACAAACGGGGGCATCCTGTGACCCTCCAACCCCATCCCCAGCACATCCCCAGCACCAGCTCACCCAGCCCTGGTCCCAGCCCTGGTCCCAGCCCTGGTCCCAGCCCAGCTCAGCCCCAGGGGCTCTGGGCAGGGAACAGCAATATCGGGACTGTTGCAAACAAACGAGGGCGGTTTCAGTCTCCCCCACAGTAAAATCTCCTGGGTTGGTTCCCAAGCAAAATGAATCGTGGTGCTGATGCCACACTGTTGTTGGCAGGACCCAGGAGTGGGATTTAATGTTTTCCACACTCCTAATTACCCCGGGCTGAATTAGATGGAGCCCTGCAAGGTGCCCCCCTCCCTTGGCAGCCGGTGACTCAATCCTGTGTCTGTCAAACACAGCCCCGGAGGCTCTGGGGATGTGGATCTGGGTGGGGAGGGGCTGCTTCTACCCTTCAAGGGCTCTGCTTCCCCATTTCCATTTACTTTGGGTTTTACAAGGACCGGGAAGGTCAGATCCTCCAGGAGAGGAGGTGCTGGGCAGACCTGGGCTGTCACCACGGCCCATGGGGGATTGTCACCCCAAACGTGGCAGTGACTCACACCCACACGTTTGTTTGCCACCACTGTCGCCTTCAACCCACTGGAACATCCCTCCTGCACAATGCAAACCCCAAAACTTCATCTCCCTCACCCCCAGCCATGTCCAGCCTTGCAGAGGAGATGCTGCTGCTGGTACCACCACACTGAGCCCTGGCCATTCCCCTGCCAGCCCAGCCCCAAGCTGCCTTAATCCATGGCCCTACTTAGGGTCTGGGCAAAGATTAGCTGGAAACATTCCCAGTGATTAGGGTTTAAATCGCTTTGGCATTTCACATCTTCTTAGAGCTCATAGGTGAGACCCCAGCTGTAAATCCTCGAGGATGTTACAGCTCCTGCACTGCTTGGGAATGAGCTTTACCCAGTTCTTGGTGTCACATCAAGCTGATCTGGATAGTAAATCTCCTTCTGTGCAAAGGGAAGGCCTATAAATTGTAAAAATGGCAGGACAACACTGTGTATCTGCTCTCTTGGAATTTGGCTGGAAAGGAGCAGCCCACAGCAGCTGGAGCACAGCAAACATTGCTCCATCTATAACACAACTCCCAGCAGACCAGCCTGGCTGGCATTTAGGCACCAATTTATTTGAGTTCTAGATTTTTTTCCAAACTGGATTCTTGGCTGGTAGCAGAAACTACCAAAATTATGTTGTACATTCACAAATACATTTAGAAAAGCAGGTAAATAAATATTTATGTACAAACAGCAACAACCCCTGAGGTTCAACACGAGCACTTGGTGGGAGCTAAAATACAAATACAGGGTGAAATCTGGGCTCTGATTTACAGACTCTTCGTCCCCAGCCAGCTGGGGTTCAAGCATTTCACACTGCTGGCACTGTCATGGGGGTTTTCCTTCAAAGATTTTAAATCCACAGCTCAGAAGTTCACCCCCACATCCAGCTCACCATCAGGGATTGTTCTCCCACCACTAAATGTTCATCCTTGGGTTCCCGGGCACCACAGGCCCCTTGCAGCAGCTGCTGTCAGTCTGGGCTGTCACAGTGGTCTGTCCTGAGCTTTTCTCTCTTCTGCTGAGACAAAAGGAAACATTCTTAGAATCATGGAATATTTAGATTGGAAAGGGATGTTTAAAGCTCATCCTGTCAGGGGCAGGGACACCTTCCTTCCACTACCCCAGGTTGCTCCAAACCCCATCCAACCTGTCCTGGAACACTTCCACAGATGGGCAGCCACAGCTTCCTGGGCCATTGTCCTAACTTGCTGCTGGGAGCTCTTCCCAGGCTCATCTCCCTCCTTACCTGGAGAATTTTGCCGTAGGGTGCAAAGGAATCGTCCAGGTAGCGAGTGCCAAAGCCCATGATCCTGTTCACTGCCTGGCTGCAGATCCCTGCCACCGTGGCTGTCAGATGGACTGTGTAGGCAAACTGGAGCTCCTGGGGGCTGGCATTGGGCCTGCTGGCTGTCAGCTCCCTCTGCACGTAGGCATCAGCCAGGCTCTTGAAGGAGCTGTAGGACATGTCCCTGAAGAACAGCTGCAGCCGGGCATCCTCCCTCACCTGGGTGGGACACGAGTGACTGAGTGAGTGAGTGAGTGAATGTCCCGAGGGAATGGCTCTCAGTGCCACCCTTCACCCTTCACTGCAGCTGGCAGAGGACAGACAGCCAGGCACGATCACACCCAGGCAAGGAATTAAAAGTTGCCATTTCCTTGATTTTCCCGAGTGTTTTCCTGCCCCAGGGAAGTGGTTGGTGTTGCTGTATTTATTTTACAGCAGTGCAGAGCTTGGCCCAGATTCCCCCAGCCCCATCCAGCTGTCCCCAGCTCCCTCACCTGCCTGTCCAGCTCATCTCCTGCACTCCGGAGCAGGGCAACGATTCTCTTGATGGCTTCATCTGCAGAGAGAGACACCAGGTTATGTCCAGCCCTTCCTCCAAGCCTCACACATCCAGATGCCCTGTTTAGTCTCCGGGAAAAACTCCTTGAGCAATGTTTACCCACCTCCATCCTTCCAAAACCCATTCCAGCCTATTGCCAAGTGCCTTTTTACCCTTATTACCCTCAGCCAGCAAAAACACTCTCTAACCTCTGAATTTTGTCTTTTGTGTGGTCCAGTGGAAGGTGTCTCTGCCCATAGCAGGGGGCTGGAATGAGGTATTCTTTAAAGTCCTTCCCGACCCAAAAACCATTCTGGCATTGAATCTCCCTCTCCCCCAGTCAAACCCTGATGCTGAAAATCTCCCACAAAGTCTTTGTTCAGCTCTCGGGATCATGAAAGCCCCGGGACCAGGACGGAAGCAGGGTTGGATCCCGTGCAGGCTCTGCAGGACACAAGTCCCGTTTGTTCCCAGCACTCACCGACCCCGTCGGTGCCGGGGGGCTCCGGGGGCTCCCCGCGTTCTCCGGCCCCGCTGCCCCGGCTCTGGCTGCCCTGCCCGATCTCCTGGGACGCGGGTGCGTAAAATCCATCGGGCTCCGCCTCTGCCGGACACAAACACACACCCTGGAGTGAGGATTTGGCAGCGCTGACTGATGGAGCAAAGCCGGGGTGCCCAGCCCGGATCAGCGCGTTCCGAAGGTGAAGGAAGGAGCGGAGCAGCTGTGACCTGCCCCAAAGGCACCAAAACTGCTCAGAACTCTGAGCCCCCTCGGCAGAGCTCGGGCATGGCAAGGGCTGGGCTGGGACCGGAGTCCTGTCCCCAAGGCGAGTGTAAAGCAGCTTTAAATCAGCTCTAGGGCGGCTCAGGATCTAATCTCAGCTCTCAAATACAGGTTTTAACTAAACCACCGTAACCCTTGGTTGCCAGAAGGGGGAAGCTCCTGCTTGGGTGACAACACCGACAGCTGCCTTGGGGTGGCTGTGCCCAAAGCAGGGGCACAACGACCCCTCCTGGGGCAGAAGGTTGGGACTGGAGTCTCCAAAACCCACCCCAGACCCTACAAAACCCTGCGAGGGGGTTGGAAACCAGCAGTGAACAGCGTGGCTTTCCCCAGAGCAGCCCAGCAGGGGTGGGTCGGGGTTTTTGGGGGTCCCACCTGGCTGTGCCGGGGCCAGGACGTGCCGCAGGGGGAGGCAGCTCGGGCGTTTGCTCCTGGCCCCGGATCCCGGCTCTCCCCGCTCCTCCTCCCCGTGCTTCTTCATGGAGAAAACCTTCTTGAGGCTGGGCTTCTTCTTCAGGGCTCTGCCCAGCGTTGGGGACGTGTTTGAGTCTACTCTGTGTTTTTTGGCTCCTTCTGATTTGGAGCCCTGAGGAGCTTTGACATCTTTCTCCTTTGCTTTTTGTGCTGTGTTTTCTTTCTGGTCCTCAGGGCTCTTCTTGAGGACGAGATTTAAGAAACTTTTCAGCCAGGCTGGTTTTGAGTGCGAGTGTTGTGTTTTGCCCTGGGAAGAGTTTTTTGTGCTTTTCCTCTTGGCTTTCAGCCCCTCTTTAGGCACTTCCTGGGAAGTTTTGCTGTCTTCACTCAAAGCCTCCTCCAGGTCTGGTGCTCTGAGTCTCTCCTCCTGGTCCTTCCTAGGGCTGGTTTTGGCACATGAGTATGTGCAGAAATCACTTTCTGACCGCTGTAGCCCATCCACTTTCCTCCCTCGCCCTCTGTCTTTCTCCAGAAAGGTTTTTTTAGCCACCAGTGACTTCTCATGGCAGCTCAGTGAGCGTTTGACATAAATCTCCAGCACTTTCTTGGCCTCTCCCCTGTCCAGGGAGAGGATCTTGCCCAAGGGCTGGCCCCCCACATCTGACTGAGGCATCTCCTCAGCTGCAGACCACGTGTTGCTGTGGAGAAAAAACCAACATTTTCAGTCTGGTTTTTGCCTTCCCCAGGCCACGGCACAATTGGGTTGGGCCAGATGGAGACCTTCATGCTGGCACCCAGGGATGCCGTGGGTGTCTGGGCTTGTTTATGCTCCTGGTTAATGATCAGTCAGTTTTTTATGGTCCTTATCTGAGTGCTCCTCATGCCCACATGGGGTTTTACAACCACAGACTCGTGATAAAGGAACCGAAACTGTGGAGAGGGGGGAGAGGGGCTGGGCATATCCTAGAGGAGGAGCCTGATCATCACCCAGGGGGTTTTATCCAGCAAGGACAACACCCAGACACCATCCCATTATCCCATGGCAATGTGTTCCCACAGTATGATGAAAAACAACACCCCAGGAGAACCCAGTGAGTCCTGGAACAGAACCCAGAATTTAGAGTATTTCCCCTTCAAGTATTGGCTGCTAAAAATCATTGCAGCCCCTGGAGAGGCCAAGGGATGTGGGCTCTTGCAAATGGCCTTGGTCACCCTGTGGTGACACAGCCCTTCTGTGAGCTCCCAGCAGCACAGGGAGGGAACAGAGCTCAGAGCACCAGTCCCTGCCTTTCCCACCACCTTTCTCCTCTACATTCACAAGCAAAATTCAACCAAAGACGCTGCTGTTGGAAAACCAGAGAGCCATGGTGGTGCCTCATGCTGGTTTTACCTCCAAAACCAATTTCACCCTTCGAAGAACCAGACTCAAACCAGACTTTTCCACCCCTGAGCAGCACATGGGGAGCCTGCACCGAAATCTGGCACACTGGGCTGTACAAAGCACCTTGGAGTTGGGAATCAGCCTCTGCTCAGACCCAAAGATCACCATCACAACACACAGCATGCCCACCCCACCTCAGCCTGCTTTTAGGATCAGAAAAGCAAGTTCCTTTCATCCAAGCCAACACCAAAGCCCACCAAACACTCAACAAAAAATCATTCCACTAAACTGAATCATGGCAAAGCCACAACTCCCATCCTGCTTCGATTCCAATGCATTGACTTCAACATTGGTTATTTGCTGGTTTGGTTTTTACCTTTTCATGGGAATTTCTGCTCCTTTGGACATAGTTCAAGAGGAGTCCTGGGCCACAGGCGCTGAGGGATCTCAGGCTCTCCTGGGAGGTGCCTTTATATAGCCAAGCTGGTGGCTGAGTAAAGTCCTATTTTTAGCAGCCATTCAGGTGAGAGCAGCCAAGGTTTCCGCCTGGGATCCCCGCTATCACCACCCTCGTGGTGGAGATCAATGGGCGTGAGTTTCACTGGAGGAGAAAACAATTTCCTTATGGCAAGTAGCAGCAAAACAACATAAAATCACCTGTCAGCTGCTGTAAGCACTGCCCTTTGAGACCAGCTATCTCCGGCAGCTGTTTGGCTTTGGGTTTGGTTTGTCACTTTTTACTGGGTGTGATGCCTCAGATGGGCTCTTCTGGGTTGTTCCTGTGAGGGGAAGTCACAACTTTCTCGGGTGAGTGGGGTTTCAGTGCAGGAAGCTCTGATGTCACCCTGGAGCTCCCAGGCGGATCCTGTGGGACCACAGACACTCTGGGACATGGCACTGCCAGGTTCTTGCACAACTCTGGGCACAGCTGGGCTGAAACGTCCCTGGAAACCACCCTGGGGTCCTTCAGACACCCTGTGCTTCCACCCTGAAACGTGAACCAGCTCTTGCTCCAAATCCTTCCCACTCCCGTGGTTCCCACTCAGCCTCACCCAGGGGTGGAAAATCTCCCAGCAGGCAGATCTGCCCTACCCAACACCTGTAAACTGCACCCGGGCCGAGCAAATCTGACACCAAAGGTGCTTTTGGCCCCACGGCCACCCCAGTGCCCCCTCCCATGGGTGTGGCATCCTCGGGCAGGTGCTTCCCGCTATTCCCCATCGCTGCTTTGCCATCTGATGGCAAAATTCCGAACTGCAGCTCGCAGGGATGGGGCCGGAGCTGCAGACACGCAGGCTTTGGAAAATCCCTTTTAGGAAAACCCCTCGGGAAGAATTCCACCGGAGCAGCGCTGCTTGCAGCTGATGTTCAAGGTGTCTCCTGAATTAAAATGGTTTTTTCCTGATACGGAGTTCAGCTTGCAAACAGAACACTTCAGGACTGTTTTGTTTCTCTTTCTATAAATTATCCATGTCATAATTTCCTGTGATTAGGAGAGATCCAGACCACATTCCTCCATTTCTCCTGAGCCCACT
Source organism: Acridotheres tristis (assembly GCA_037013685.1). Classification (NCBI taxonomy): domain Eukaryota; kingdom Metazoa; phylum Chordata; class Aves; order Passeriformes; family Sturnidae; genus Acridotheres; species Acridotheres tristis. Next base: position 4,718,959 of record CM072913.1, on the reverse strand, counting down.
CGGCTGAATCAAAGTCTGGTATTGATTAGGAATTACCTGGCTCAGTTTTTCAGCATCCTCATCTACTGATAAATGGGTGAGGAGCTTCCAGGCTGCTTCCAGCTCTTGTCCACATCCTTCCACAAGCAAGCTGATTCCAGGGGGTGAGGAGGAGTTTCACGATCTATTTTATTCCATAAAACAAAAAAGCCACATCCACTCTGGTCATGGGGGTCAGTTTGGCCATCTCCAGTTTGGAGATCTTTCTATTGGAAATTACCCAAGGCTGGGTCCAAACACCATCTCTGCTCATGATTCAGTTGTGAGTCAGCGTCTCTTTGGGAGGTTGCTCCCTGTGTGCCCAGTAAACACATCACTTTCTAACTTTCACAGCTGGAGAGTTCTTTCTGCTCATCACAGCCAGAAGATGGAAGAGCCAAACTCCAGGAAAAAATCTTCACCTGAAATGTGATTCAGGATCAAGACTTTTATCCAAGCTCAGATCCTTCCTGGAATTTGGGGCATGTTCAAACCTAATGGGAGAGAAAAAGATGCAGGAGACTGAGATGAACCAAAATCCCATTACCAGAGTGGGGGCAAGAGATCCGGACCCAAATTTTTCATCCACTTTTGTGATCAGTGCTGGGAGAGAACGAGGAAGCTGGCAGGAAATGCAGTCATGGTGGGGGAGCACCCAGTGCTGGGGTTGGCATCTTCAGGCCAGTGATGTTGGGGGAGAAAAGCAGAACTAAACCCATGAGAACACAGCAGGGGACAAGTGGCTTCTGCAGTGGAAATTTCTTTGTAAGACGGGAAAAAACCAAGGGAGAGGCATTCCCCATGTGAAACTGCAAGGTGCAGAGGGCAACAACAGGTTCAGAAGGCAGGGGGCAAAGCACCTGAATTCCTTGGGAAGACACAGGCTGAGATTGGACATCAGGAAAAGTCTCCTCTGCACGAGGCAGGGACAATCTCAAATGGGGGTCAGGAGGGGTTGGGAATCACCCTCTTGGAGGGGCTTGGCCAGCCAAAGCCACAGCCAGCCTGACCTGTGTTTATGTCAACCACAAAGGTCCCTGTGAGCCATCAACCGGCCATGAGCCATCAACCTGGGCACCAAAACACAGCAGCTGCAGGTCTGAGCCATGGTGGGGTGGAGGGGAACACCTGGACCATGGTGGGAGTGTTGAGGGGAACACCTGGACCGTGGTGGGGTGTTGAGGGGAACACCTGGACCGTGGTGGGGTGTTGAGGGAAATATCTGGACCATGGTGGGGTGTTGAAAGGAATATCTGGATCATGGTGGGGTGCTGAGGGGAACACCTGGACCATGGTGGGGTGTGGAGGGGAACACCTGGACCATGGTGGGGTGTGGAGGGGAATATCTGGACCATGGTGGGGTGTGGAGGGGAACATCTGGACCGTGGTGGGGTGTTGAGGGCAGCCACTGCTCCCTGCCCCAGCCAACACAGGGCCTCAGTGGAAACCTCTCAGCCCAGTTCTGCAGTTCCTCTGATCCAAGAGCATGGTGTGCACCAGCCCCCAGAGCAAATCCTCTTTTCCTCCAGCCCTGGGTGTGGTTTTAGCTGCTTCCCCCAGCAGATGAGCAATGTGCAATGCCCCAGACACCAGCAGATGTGGGGCTGCTGATGTTCTCCAGGGAATGAAGCACCTGGATACCTCTGGGAAAGCCCACATGAGGCACCTGGCTGTGTTTCACAGCCCCTGAACTCCAGCCGTGCCAAAAGCCACCAGCAGCCACGTGCTGTCCTTCCCCACAGCCCCAGACCAAACTCCCCGGCACAAGCAGAGGTTACTGCATTGTTTGCCGACAGGGATGGGTTCCTGTTCCAGGAAAGCTGCAGCTTTACAGTCCTCCTGCCTCTCTTTGTCACAGGGTATTTCTCCAGGAGGTACACAAATGCTTCCTAGGAGCATGGACAAAGCTCATCATTCCAACCCATCCTTGCAAAGGTGCCCTTGGATTGTCACCCCTTCCCCGACCCCTCTGGAGCTGCTCAGGGAGGCACAAGGGGTTTGAGGGCTTTTGGCAGCTTCCCAGCCAGGAAAGGAAATCCCCAGCCGAGCCCAGAGTGATCTTTAGTCATGACGGGTAGAAGAGGAGAGGTCACTCCCTGCAAGCACAGCACCACAACCAGGGCCACCAACTGCCACCTGCTCCAACACAACACACAGATGGAAGGAGCAGTGGGATCCTCAGGAGCCATCAGGGCTGGTTCTGTTGCAAGAAAGTGGAGTGGAAAGGGGAGATCAGGAAAAATGCACCCATGGGTGCATAGCCCAGGAGTGGCACAGGAGTTACAGCTCCCAGGGAAGATCTGCTGTCCCACCAAAATTGAAGGATTTCACCCCAAGAAAGATTTGGTTTGACTCTTCCCTGGGACAAAAAACATCCTTTGTGACAGGAAGGATGAGGTTTGGGGGCTTCAGTGCACCTTCCTGCTGTGGGCATTCCCAGGCTGCAGCTGGGGGGGTGTTGGGGAACCTTGAGCCCCCTCTCTTAGCAGGGATTGTGGGGATTCTCTCAGCAGGGATCGTAGCCAGGATCTGCCCCAGGCTGTGACCTCACACTCATTTGCCCCACTAGAGCTCCTCGTTTCCTTCTCCCCCACCACTCAAATTTTCAAGCACCTCTGTTCTGCCACCAAGCTGGTGATTTTTTCTGGTAGTGAATCTCCTCAGCCATTTTTCCAGAGATGTTTTACTGCTGTTTGCCAGCCACCACCCACCCCACCACTGTCTCTTACTGGCATCTCCAGGCTGCAGCTGTAAAGGACTTTTGCAGGACCAAGACCAGTTGCAGCCAAAGGTGCTGCAGTTTCAGGTTGGCACTAAGCACTTTGGGTGGAAACCTCGTGGTGTTTGTGCTGTGCTCAGCCATCAGCTGCTGAGCAGCTCAGACTGGTGACTTCTGGCTTAGGAGCTGCCATAAGATGGGGAGGAGATCTGGGTGCACACAGGAGCTGGTTTTAAATGAGGAAAGCTTGGATTTCCCAGTTTCAAACAGCAAGAAGTGGTATTTTCAACCTTACAGTCACAGCATTTTATTTCCTCTGTGGAAAGCAAAGTGAAAATAGTAGTGGGTACTTCCTGTTTTCACACACACACACTCAGACACAGACACTCTGTTCACTTCAAGCATTCCTGCTTCAAACTCAAAGCAAATAATCACATATCTGACCATGGGTGGGGTCGTATTTGTTACTAGCTTTGTTTCTTTTCACATTATTTAATCACAAAAGTAATTACAAAAAAAAAAAATTACCTGGAGGGAAAGGAGTTAAAGTGAATACCAGCTGTGGGCAATCATGGAGCCTGGAGCTTGTGCCAGGCCTAAACCAGGCAGGTATTTCAGCTCTCTCCTAACCTTAATTCCCAGAGCAATCTCACAGGAGACAGTGGGATTCCAGCACGCACCATATTTACAATACCAGTCCATGTTGAGCTGGGGAAATGGCTCAGGTTCAGAGCAGGACACTCCCAGCTGGGGACAGCCCTCGCTGCCAAAGCAGAGCAGCAGCTGCTCAGCTCAGCCTAGAGCTCTGCTCAGCACATCTCACTGGAAGAACAGAGGCATCTTTTCCACAGCTTTAGACCTTAAAGACAAGCAACAAAATTTCAGAGCAAAAATATCACATTCCCTTCCAAAGGGCAGGAGAGGAACCAGCAGAAGACCAGCTCACACATCCACCTGCACTTTTGGGGCTGGGGAACAACTTCTGGGTGTGTTTTGCTAATGACACCCCAGAGATGTCCCAGATTTGGCTCACAGCAGGGTTTGGAATCCAGGCCAGCTCTGTGGCCTTCTGTACAGGAGAGGCAAGAGACACCAGCAGTGCTCAGCAAAGCACAAGGCTCTCTGTCATGCACTGAAGTGAAGCCTCCAAAGATTTACTATGGTGAAACCTCCAGTGGGTCTTCCTTCAAATCCTCATGGTCCTCACTCTCCATCTGCTCCAGTCTGCTGGATTTCTCATGGACAACCTCCCCAGGAGTCTTCAAAAACCTGAAATACATTTTTCTGATAACTTTAGGGCACATCCCAACCCAGCCCCAAACCAAGCTGTAAATGCTGGAGCCTTTGCCCTCAACAAGGCCCAGGCTGGACAGGGCTTAGAGCAACCTGGGATAGCTGCAGGTGTCCCTGCCCATGGCAGGGGGTGGAATGGGATGAGCTTTAAGGTCCCTTCCAACCCAAACCCTTCCATGATTCTGTGATCAGCTGAGCTCTGGAGCTCAGAGGGGATTTGCCATCCTTGAGCTTTGCTGAGGGTCCCAGGAAGCACTGAGGTCCCAGCTGGCACAGGACAGAGCCTGGACACAAAGCCACTGGGGCATGTGCAGGGGAGGATGTTGCTGGATGAAGCAGCTGCCAACATCTGGAGCTCAGCACCTTTCCATGCCCCATCCATGCTGCCCCAGGTAGCTCATTTCCCTGTTCTGCTTCACCTCACCTGAACAACAGCTTCTGCCCTGGCTCCTTTTTGATGATGTTGAGTTTGTAGTAGTGTCTGAGTGCTCGTGACATCTTCTCATAGGTCATGTTCATCCTGTTCTGGAAGGAGAAAAGAATTGTGGGGTGTTGAGCAAAAGCAAGCAACAACACTTGGTGTGGGTCTGTGTGCAGCAGGGCCACACATGGGACATTTGAGGTGGTTTGGGGCACTGTGGGTCTGCAGTGTGGGTCCCTAACCCAGACTGCCTTCACGGTTTGCTTTCCAGGGGATGAGAAAGTCCCTCTTGAACCACCAGGTTGGCATCTCTCACCAACCCTGCACCCCCTGTGTCCCCCTCCCCAGCCCCTGGGCCAGCAGCTCTAGGGAACAGGTCACGGAAGGGACATGCAGAAACCCAGGGACGAAAAATTCACTCTCAAGGATGACAAATTCACTCAAAACTGCATTTACCTTGTGGTTGCCCCAGAGCTGGGCGAGCCCATTTGGGTTGACAACACGGAACACTTTGGCTTCCCTGTCCTCCCAGCGGATGTAGGGCTCGTAGCGGCGGTCGGACAGGAGCTGGTACACGTATTCCCAGAGCAGCCTGCAGTCTGAGCACGGGGGAATTGCTGCTCACAGAGCTCCCTCTGGGCCCCAGCGAGGCTGGCTCAGCAGCAGGATTGCACGTTTAGCAGCGACAATAAATATGAGAAGAACCCAGAGCTCACACGTGGCATTTTTACTGTGAGATCTCAGAGCAATTACAATTTTTCAGGTGGGGAAACTGAGGTGGAAAAGCATGGAATGAGGGGAAAGGAGACAGATGGGCAGACAGGACAAAGCACCATCTCATTTCCCCAAGGAACAAGGCTATAAATTCATAATTACCTGCAATTTTCCCATCCACTGGGGCTGACAGGGTAGCAGGAAAAGAGCAGATGGCGCCTGGTCTGCAGCTACTCTCTGAGCTGTGCTGGGAGAGGTTCAGTGGCTGCGTGTGCCCGTGGAACAGGGGCTGCTCTGCACAGCCCAGCCACGAGGAAACAACTGAGGCAGCCTCAGCACTGCAGTCTGCACCTGCAAAAAAACCCTAATAAGCACCCTGTGGTTCACTAGGGCAGGTCCTAGACCTTGCAAAGCCCTGAAACAGGAGGGGAGGGACAGCCCGGGGTGGTTATGAGCCTGAGACCAGCCCAGGCAGAGCAGGAGGGTGCTGAGGAAAGCCTGAGATTTTCCTAAGGCTGGAGCAGCAAAAAGTCCAAGGGGGTTAGAGGAGATGCCAGGTAGGGTAAGGGTCAGATACAGAAGAAAAACTGGAATAGGAAAATGACCCAGAGCACAGGCACCCCCTGGTAAATTGTTGTGGGCATTTAATATGTTAATATATTAATTACCTTGCACATGAACCAGCAGAAGAGCCCAGGCAAGTGCTCCCACATCCACCTCCATACACATCCAGCCTCTGACACCAATCCAACCCCACCCTAACTCCTACCTGGGTCCCCCAAGGGCACGAAGAAGCCTCACTGGCCCCCACCACCCTCACCTGGGCCCTCTCCCCACCCCACCCACTGACCCAGAAGCTCTGTGTAAGCTCAGCCCTGGCTCCTCAGCCCTTTCTTTCCCAGCTATGTTGCAGGATTAGTCTCCAGCAGGGCTGTGCCTCCCTGATCCAAATCCCAAACTTCTTAGGGGAGTCATAGCCTTGCCAGTTTGCCATGGACCCCCTGGTACTGCCTGGCTGGTTCTGACCTGCTGCATCACTACAAACATCCCAGATGATCCGGACTTTGCTGGGCCTGGCTGCCTCTCTCAGGTGTGGGATGGTTTCAGCAGGCTGAGCTCCAAGCCCCAGCTGTGTGCAACCCACTGGGGCTGCAGGCAGCTTCTGCCTGCTGGACACTGCTGTTCTCCCAGGGTATTTTTCTGCCATCATACCTTCCTCCATGCTCCTGGCTTTCCTGAAGGGTGAGTTCAGCAAGGGGCTGCACACCAGAGCTCTTCTCTGAGTCTTAATGAACTGGAGTATTTCATAAAGCACATCCCCTGCAGGGAAGGAAACTGCTCAGAATCTTTTGGATAATGGTCCCTCTTAGGTGATGTTGCTGAGATTCTGAACTACACAGTGTGAGGTTATTCCCCATCCCAAAGGATTTGCAGTTCAGATGGACCAGAGAAAGGAAGAGTTGTCCTCATCTCCAGCACAAGACCTGGTCTGCTGGGACGCATGGAGCCCTCTCAGCAGAGCACACCTCGTGCTGGGATGATGCTCACAAACCCCTTGCCCTGGGTCTAACCTGAGCTGGGAGCTCGGTGTCTGAAGTCGTCCTTGGTGAGGATGCACAAGGCTTTGCCGTTCATCTCGAACTTGCTCTCGTCACTGGCCCGCAGGGAATATTCCTTCTCAGCCCATCGCAGCCAGTGGATCACATCCTCCTTGCTCCACAGGGAGGGCTGGATTCCTGAAACCAGCAGCAGCCTCTGAAACAACTCTGTCTCCATCCTGAAATTGCTGAGTGGCAGGGTGAGGCTTCTTCTCCATCACCAAACTTTCCCTCTGTATTAAGCACTCAGGAGAAAATGAACCCTGGTGAAGCCCTGTCCCCCTTGCCAGCAGGGAATGGTCCCGGGGTGGGACACCATGGCTGTACCCACCCTGTCCCCCGCCATGGGAACTCCTTTTTGAGCAGCATTGACTTGCTTAACTCTACTCACTCAGCCTCCCTGGAAGCCTGAAGATCTCCCCAGTGCTGATGGGTGAGGGTCTGGCCTGGGATGGGGGTGGTAATGGCACTGCCACCACAGGGCTGGAAGAGCTGATGGCCACTTTGCCCTGGGGAAGAGATCAGATACATCAGTGGGGGGAAATTCCCAGCTCTGGTCTTGCCTTTGCTTTGGAGATTCCTCCACCTGCTCCAGTATTTATTTCCTAACTGATTTCTCATAGCAGTGTGATGTGATGTGCTGTCTGCACCTCTTCCTCACACTTTTCCTCACCCTAGCCCCAGGATGAGTCCCTGGTTGCCCAAGACAGCATTAGTAGCCAGAGATCCCTCTCTTTCTCCAGCTTTTTAGCAGAGGAACCTGCCCTCATTCAGGCTCTGGATGGGGATTATCCATCCCCACTCCCCATGGCTGCAGGGAAGTAGAAGATGGAGCTAAGAGTGGCAGAGCCTGCAGTGCCTGTGCTGGCTCCCTGCTCCTGCAGGACCCTCTGATGCTCAATGGATGCTCAAGGTTTTAGGAGAGCACTTCAATTCTTTAGAGCTGTGAATATAAAGCTGCCAATAGTACTTTGATTTTGTCTTGAAAACATCGTATGGAGAGAGATCTATCTGCAGTGATCATTTGGGCATAAGTGGAAAAGGCCATCCCATGGTTTAGGGAGATGCAAGATCCTCTTGCTCACTGTCCATGGAGTTCTGGCCCCTCGAGAATTACTTTTCCCCCTCAGCCATGGCATGTGAGCCAGAAGGGAGCTCGGATGCTGCTTCCAGCCACATCTAGATCTTGAAATATTACTGGCAGCCAAGCAGATAATGTTTCTCCTTAAAAACCTATTAATGTGGATCCCAGCCATTTCTCAGCTTCACTCACTGGAAAATTAACAATTTTGCTGTCAAATAGTATTTTCTGAAGCAGTTACCTACTCTGAGCACTTCAGGCTCAGGCAGGCTTTTGCAGGTGATTTAGAGCAGCCACCCCTCGACTGTGTGTGCAGGGTGAGGAGATGGGAGTTGGACACATCTTAAATGCAAAGCTGAAGCTCCCAAATTCAGGAGAACAGGAGACAGGAGCAGTCTCAGTCTCTTTCCCTGCATCACCCCAGGGAAAAATGCTTCCCTGGGAGTCAGAGCAGGAGGAAGGCAGCAGGTGGTGAGGGGGTTTCCTCAGCAGAAGGACAATTTGGTGGTCACTGGCTGTCACTGGGTTGGACTTAGCAAAGCAGACAGCTACGTGACACTGCATGAGGAGAACGGTGAAACTCCTGAATAAACTCTGAGCAGACTTGGCAGCAGTGCAAACTGTCTTTCAGATTCGCTCTAAGCAATAAGCTATGGGGAAAATAAAAGTGAAAGAAATTATCAGTATATTTTGTCTAGAACTATCTAAAAGTTATTTTAACTTTCTCCCATTGGTCTGATTCTCTTACAAACCAGAACAAATCTGGTATTTTTCTTGCTCTTAAAGATTTTTAAGCCTTGAGATACATTCCGAATTTTTATTATGTTATACTAATTTTATGTTCTTGCTTTTATCCCTGGTTAGCTGCTTTTAGACTTTCCTGAGATGGCTTTTCTTTGCTTCAAGAGGAAATACTGTCCTTGGTTCACGCGTGAACGTGAGGAAAAAGGGGGTGAAAAGGAAAAGGAGCCCCCCAGATGTGTGAGAGCAGCTTTCTGCTCAGAACCAAACGTGGGGAAGGAGCAGAGGCCGCCGGCTGCTCCGGGCTTTGTGAAGCCGTTTGGAGGTGGGGTAGGGGTTCACCCCCCAGGGCACGAACTCCCAGCCCTAACTGAGGAGGAGAAATCCCGAGGGGGCCGGGGAGGAGGGAGGACAAGGGCCCGGGCCGGGCGGCTCCTACCTGCATGGCCGGGGGAGCCGGAGCCCGGCGCTGCCGCCGTGTCCGGAGCGCTCAGGTCCCGTCCCCGCGGCCGCTGCGCCGTGATCCTCGCGAAAAACGAAATCGAAACGATCCGGAGCCCCGGGAGGCCGGAGAGAGCCGGGGGCAGCGCCCGGGGCCGGGCCGGGCTCCCCCCGCCCCTGCCGGGACCGTGACCCGCGGCTCGCCCGGTACCGGGACAGCACCGGGAAACCTCCTTGTCCCGGGGCCCCGGGGGCGGATACGCGGCCGGAGAGATCCCGGGACACGCCGGGAGCAGCTCCAGGACCGGGGTTCATCCTTTTTCTCCGCCAGGACAGCGGGGGACCCGGGGGAGAGGGGGGAAGGGGGGAAGCTGCGCACCGGGACGGGAGCGACCGGAGGTGGGAGCTCACCTGGAGGTGCCCATGACGGGAGGTGGGAGCTCACCTGGAGGTGCCCACGACGGGAGGTGGGAGCTCACCTGGAGGTGCCCACGACGGGAGGTGGGAGCGCACCTGGAGGTGCCCACCTGCCCCCTGCACACGCTGTGATGTGAGACACACACGTTGTGGGGTTCTACGGGTAAGTGGGAGGGGGTTAGATGGGACTGGGAAGGATAAAATGTACACTTTTAGGAACAAAAGAGGCACTGGAAGGGGACTGTGAGTGACTGAGGGGGGTAATGGGATAGACTGGGATGGACTGGAATAGACTTGGAGGGCACTGAGACAGACTGGGATGAGGTGAGAGTGATTGGAATAGATTTGAAGGAGATTGAATGGGATTTGGGAGGGATTGAATAGGACTGGGAAGGACTGTGAGGCAGTTTTAGGGACTAAAACGGCACAGGGAGTGGACTGTGAAGGCACTGGCATAGACTGGGAGGCGCTAGGACAGGGTTGGATGGGAGTGGGAGGGACAAGAAGAATACTTTTAGGAACAAAAGGGGCACTAGACGGGCTCTGGGAACCACTGGAAAGAACTGCCATAGACTGGGATATACGGAGACGGACTGGGAGGAGACTGGGATAAACTTGGAAGGGACTGGGACGCACTTTTAGGGGCAAAAAGAGGCTGCGGGAGGAGATGAGGCCGGACTGGGAGGAGACTGGGCCGGACTGGGAGGGCTCCGCTCCCCGGAGGCACCGCCCCCTCACGCCCCGTCCCCTCACGCTTTCTCTGTGCCCATTGGCCAATTGGAAAAGCCAATCACGGAGCTGGTCCAATCACATGGCTGCGCGGGTGGTGGGCGGGGCTAAGCGGCAGGGCCCCGCCCCCCGCCCGCCTGAGGGAGCGGCCGCGGCGGGGACGCGGTGAGTGAGGCCTCGGAGGGCGGCCTGGGACCCTGCGGGGCTTTGGGGGCCCCTTCCCGCTCTCCCCTTGGTTTCTGGGGTTCTTCTCCGTCCTCTCCGTGCTTTGAGGGCTGTTACGGGCCTGGGGGCGCCCGCAGTGCGCTGTGTGTCCGGAAAAGGGGGTTGGGTGGGGGCCTTTCCCGGCCCAGCGGGCATAGAGGCGGGTGCGGGGCCGAGAGGGGCTTGGGGGTCACAAGAAACGTGGGGGAGGGTGCTGGGGGGCACGCTGGGGGTCACAGGGGGCTCTGTTGTTGTGAATGGGCTCGGAGAATATCTGGGGATCACAGGGGATATGGATGAGTGGGCTGGGGGGTGTCCGGCCATCACAAGGGATGTGGGGCTGAGGGGGTGTCTGGGGGTCACAAAGGATATGCTGCTCTGGGGCTCAGGGGGTGTCTGGGGATCACAGCAGGCTCTGTTGTTGTGACTGTGCTTTGGAGGGGCCTGGGGAGTTTTGGGGGCTGCTCTGAGGGTGTTTGGGGACAGCACCGTGTGTGCACTGACAGGGGACATGTGTGGGGATGGGCGTGCTGCCGCCTTCTTAGTGTTAATTTGCAAAGGGGGTCTTTGGAGTGTCTCCTACACTCTGTGTTTGGCAGGGGGCTGGGACTGTTCTCCCCAGGTTAGCACTGCATGCTCGTGTCCCTGGCACGGTCACATTTTTCTGGGCAGTGCCCTGTGGAGAGGCTGCTGCTGTGCCCACCGCCCCCAGAATGGAACCAGCCTCCCCTTGGGGTGCTGGTTGGTCACACACCACCCTCCTACGCGTGTTCTGGGGCTGTAGGCTGGTGCAGTGTTATTCTTAAACCTGTTTTTAGGTTAACCTTCCTTTTCCTCCCTCCTTTCTGGCCCCACTGTGCTTTGAAAGGAGCAGGAGTTTCTAAGGGGTTTTCCCCTAAATGGGGACCTCAGCCCACCTCTGTTCACATTGTTGTATCAGCTGTGATCCTGCCTGTCTCTGTACTGCCATCTCAGTGACCTGAGGCTCTTCAGCGAAGGGATGATAATAATGTAAACAGTCTTGGGTATGAGGTTTAATAAGACCAAGGTCCAGGTGCTGCATCAGAGTTAATGCAGGCTGGGAATGAAGAGCTGGAGAACAGCCCTGGGAGAAGGACTTGGCCATGAGTTGCCCTGGTCACGTGTGTTGGACCCAGAGCCCTGGGCTGAGCTCCCAGTGTGGGCAGCAGGGGAGGGGGGATTCTCCCCCTGTGCCCTGCTGCTGAGACCCCACCTGCAGAGCTGCCTCCAGCCCTGGGACCCAGCACGGGAGGGACATGAGGCTGTTGGAGGAGACCACCAAGATGATCAGAGGGATGGAGCAGCTCTGCTGTGAGCAAAGGCTGAGATTTGGGATTGTTCAGACTGGAAAAGAGAAGGTTTAGGGTGACCTTATTGTGGCCTTCCAGGAGCTGAAGGGAGCCTGCAGAAAGACAAAGGGAAACTTTTCAAGGGCCTGGCATGACAGGACAAGGGGGAAGGGCTTCACCCTGACAGTAGATTTGGATGGGATATTGGGAAGGAATTGTTCCCTGGGAGGGTGGGCAGGCCCTGGCACAGGGTGTCCAGAGAAGCTGTGGCTGCCCCTGGATCCCTGGAAATGTCCAAGCCCAGGCTGGACAGGGCTTGGAGCAACCTGGGACAGTGGAAGGTGTCCCTGCCATGGCAGGGGGTGGAACAGGATGAGCTTTAAGGCCTCTTCCCACCCAAACCATTCTGGGATTCTGTAAACTTGGGAGGTTGAGAACCTCTGTAAAGGAGAGTGTTCTGAATTGTTTTGCCAGGGTTAGTGTAACCCAAATCCTGTCGTAGCTGTAGATTATGGCTTCAAGGCAGAAAGGTCACCTGTGGTCCCTGTGAGAGCCCTGTCCTCACCTCTGTCCCAGTCCTTCCTGCTGGCATTGGCAGCAGTCACAAACAGCTCGTTGGAAGGAAGTTGTGTCTGGGAATCAACAGGAAGGCTGAGCCTTCCCTGTTCACGTGTGTTCTTGTTTACCCTGTGCAGGGGCTGTGAGGCTGCACTGCTCACAGTCACCAGGCTTTGAGGGTTATAAATACCTCCTGCTCAGTTCTCAGAAGTGTTTTCAGTGATCTGAGCATCAAAACAGTGAATTATTGGGGTCAAGAACTGTGGGTTAGTGTGTAGCCAGAGCTGCTTGTGAGAGTTATTATCCTCCAGACTGGATTTCCATGTGCCTTTATTATTATTCCCCCGTTTAGGGAAGCAGTCACCTTTTGCTAAAATAAATACACTTCATAGCATGACTCTGTATTTACATCACTAACAAATGCTCTTCTGCAAAGCAGCCTGTACAGCAGTTGTCTTTATTTTCCATAATAACATCCATGTTCTGATCAGGCTGAAATGCAACAGCTTATGTAAACCAAGTGAAGCCTGTGCAGACAACTGTGTCTAGACTTACTTCAGCTTATCTTAAAGCAGTTACAGGTTAAAGTAAGTTCTGTTGTCATGAAAATAGGTGTGTGCTGATTTATTGGTGTTCCTTTCAAGACAGACTAATTTGCAGCACATGAAATGCTTTTTGATATCTTTTGATGCTGTCTTTTGCTGCCAGAATTCAAGGGGATTAATTTTGTGTTTGATTTGGGCTTGAAAGGAATGATCTTTCTGGTAGGGAGTTCATTACATCATTTTATTGTGGGGGAGCTCTCTGTTTTGTAGTTTTTCTCTATAAATGAGTGGAATTCAGTGAACTCAGTCAAGCTGCAGGGGCAGCTGGAAGAAGCTGTAGATGAAAGAACGAAAATGATTATTTCTATCTTTCTTAACAGTGGTGAGAACCAAGTAGCAAAATCATTTGAGCTGTTTGATGTAAAGTGCATGTACCTACAGGCAGAGAAAGTGAATATGGGGTTGTTTATTTTCTGGAAAGGTTTTGAGAGTTTTGAGTTCTTGGAGTGTCAGATAAAATAGTAATTCCAGAAGCCTCATCACTGGTTTTGCTAACAGAAATGTATCATCTAAGATCCATGGAGGGCTGTTGGATGTGTCCAGTATAAAATCACTCACAGTTACACTTTGTTTTCCTGTGCTCCAGAAGTGGCCTGACCTGAGCTCTGCACACCAGTAATTGATATTTGCATCTCCAAAGTATTTTTAACCATCAAACTTGAGAAATTCTCTTACTTCAACTGATTTGATCATAAATCTGATCTTAGCTCAGTCTCTTTGAAGTACCTTCATGTTTTGGCATGCTCAGTCCTGCCTTCTCAGAATCCAAGAGGTTTCATAACCACTTGCTTGGAGTTTTCTGTTCAGAACATTGTAACATTTTTTGTGTGGTGACTTCATCTTTACAGGTCATGAGAAGTAAAAATCATCATCTCCTTTTATTAGTTGGTGCTTTCAGCCCTGAGTTTGGGCAATGCCAGGATGTGTTTGTCACTTGACCTTGTCTTGAACTCGTTCTGTGTGCCCACGACAGGCAGCCAAGTGTTCAGTTCCCAGTGTAACAGTGCAGCCAGGAGAATCAAAGTATAATATTGTACCTGAAAACCCATAAGCAGAAAATTGGAGTGTAGAGAAAAATAAATAACATTTCACCCTGTGTAATGAATTTGCTATAAGGCTCCAGTGCTGTAGTTAACAACACCTTTGTCCCTCTTTGCCAAAAGCTGTGATCACCAAGGGACATTGGCCAGGCAGTGGGACTGGATTAATAATTGCATCACAGAGTTGCTGAGTCTGTTTGGAAAATCACTGCACAATGAGAGGCCAACTCATCCAAATAACTGGGGAAAGGAGCCTTGCAGCACTCCTGAAGTAGCACCTGTGTGTTCTCTCTTTGGTGCCTCTGCTTTCCAAAGCCACTGTTGGGAACTCTTCCTCCTTCTAGAAAAGTCAAATCTTGCTTAATAAATGCAAAATGAGTCTCCTGAAAGCTTCAGCTGGGGATGGACTCTGGAACTGCTGCGTTCTGCTAGGAGGTCCCAGAGGAGTGTGTGGATAATGAGCTCTTTCTTTACAAGAAAAATGCTGAGTTGGTGCCTGCTGATAAAGGTCACTTGAGCTGTCTAAAGGATCTCCTGATTTTTAAATGAGTTTCCTAATAAAAAGGGAATTTAGCCAGAGGATCGGTGCATTCCTGGCTAATTTAACCCCCATCTAGACAAGCAGCACAATAAACACCTTTTCTGTGGGGGAAGATGTCAAAGGATGGGGAGCCATCAGCATTTTTTTCTTCACTTTATTCATAAATAGCATAACCAGAGCTAACATAAAGTTTAGAAATTACCCATTTGGTGTCATTAATATTTTTGTAGAAACAGTGTGATTGCAGTATCTGGTTTTTGGGGAGGTCTGGCCAGGCTGCTGATGAAAGCCACTCTGATTTCAGGTTTCTGATCCCAGTGTCCCCTCCGATTCCACCATGACAGTCGGGTAGCACTGCTGGAACATCTTTGCCAAGGTTGGTAGAATTTTGTGTCTCTGGCTTTTGGATGACCTTGCCATGTGAATTGTTCACTGAACAGCCTCCCTGCTCTGAGCCATGACAGTGCAGAGGAGCTGGGGCTGCTGATGCAGGTACTGGGCAGGGGATGTGTTTTGGGAGTGTTGCAGGGCAATAATTACAGGCACTGAAGTAGCTGAAATGCTGGAACCTGCCTTCCCTGTGTTATTCCATCCGTTTTCACAACCATTTCTCCTCCTGTGTCTTGCTCCAGTTCTAATTTGCAGTCACAATGTATCCTCCAGCCTCAGCAGAGATTTCAGACTGGCCCCTGTGGGCTTTGGATCCACTTTTTGGAGTACAGAAGAGGAGTAAGGACTTTTGAAGGGCAGCTGGTCCATAAGCATGGGCCTGAAATTGAGAGGGAAAATCAATGTCTGTTAATCTTGGAAGCAGCATTGAACATGGGCTGTAGTTGCTGAAGCTCAACATTCAGTAATTTCTTCTGCAACTTGTGATTGGTTTTTTTTTTTCTTGTTGCCCTCAGAACAACCTCAAATGTGTTATGTGCAGCTATTAAAAATTGTGTTAATCCACGGATTGCTCCTGGGAGCAGGAATGTTCAGCCATTGCTTTGGTTTTGCTACTGAACACACAAAATATAGAAATACCCTTGTGAACTATAAAATGTAACAGTCATGTATCCCACTGGCAGAGTGACCGAGAATTACTCAGCTTTTTACTGCGAGAATAAAAAGCTGACTGAAATTCAATACAGAAATAGCCAAAAGAAGCAATAAAAAAGCGGTGATGGAAATGGACTAAAGATAGAGAAATGAAAGTACAGCTCTGTGTCAGGTCTGCCTCTGCAATTTGTGGACAAATAGTCTAGATTAGGTTGTATTAGTCAGTCCTGCTTTCAGTGGCAGCAGCGTGTGTTCCAAGAACTGGGAAATGAATGCATTTCCCAACCTGCTCCCGTAAAACAGTGCTGAGTCCTTGACCTGTGTTGGGTGTCAGAGTTGAGTCCACTGAATCAGGAAGTTTTCAGAAGGAAGCAGAGCCTGGCAGCCATAAAAACAGGAGAAGTGACCCTTGTGACAGCAGTGAGAAGTGCTGTGTAACAGTTAATGATTGCTGCTGCCACCTGGTTTGTATGCAAAGTTTTGGCCACGTAGCTTTGCAAAACAGATGAGGAAGATGTAAATAACAAGGCAATGTTCAATAAAAGAGGGGTTTTCAATAAATGTAATTCCTGGACTAGAAATCATAGCTGAGTTCCTTGGAGCCCAGCCCTGTGGCTCTCTGTGCTGGGACAGCAGCTGGTCACGTTCCCTGTGAGTCCACGTGATGCCACTGGATGTCCTGTAAACTGTCAGGATTAAACATCTGCCCCAGTTTGAATGATATGCTCAGTTTAATAACCATTCACATTATTTTTCTCTGAGTGATGCCTGTTTTGTAACTGAATGACTGCAGTTCTCAGGTTATTCTGGTAATTCAGATAAATTGGAGTGAGAGGTCCACAAAAGATGTGAGTAGGGAAAAGGCAGGAAGAGAGAAACTGATGGCAGCAGAGTTTCTGGATGGGCTGGAGATGAGCAAGGTGCATTTTCCAAGTCCCTCAGTTCATGTGCTCAGTATCATCTGCTAGTTCAACATGACTGCATCAAACAACAGAGAAAAACGGAATAAGGAAGCTTTAACCTCCATGAAAGTGAGCTCATTTCTTCTTCCTCTGGGCAAGTGGATTAAAAATCGTGGTGTTACATAATCTCTACCCACAGAAAAGCTTCCGTCTGTCTGGAATGTTATCTGCTGTGGCAGTTGCTGTTTATGAATGAGTTCCCTAATCCATTGACACAAACGTTCCGGCAGGCACTCGCAGACTTCCCTGTAGTCTAATGCTTGCTGAGGAGCCCTTGGTCAGATGTCAGGGGCTGATACAGCCTCAGGAGATGGACATGTACATAGCAAAGGTGTCCTGGTTTAGGGCGAATTTGGGGGAAAACCTCCGGAAGGAGCCCCCAGACAGCAAACTCCACGACCCTCCCCCCCCACCACCGGGTTCGGGAAGAATTTCCTCAGAGAAGAGTGGGAAAAAAGACCTGTTTATTTAACAAGCAAAACACTCCCCAGCACAGGGAAACAACAACACCAGCTGACAAAAAAACTCTTTCACCGTTCTGAAGGGATGGCAAACTCAGTCTCTCCGGCGAGTGGTCGCCCAGTTATCAGTCTCTGGCGCTGGGGAATGACTGCTGCAGGTGACAGAGTGTAGGCTCCCGGTGTTTCTTGGGGTTTCCCAGGTCCCCGTCCAGAACAGGTCCAGATGGTATCCAGGAGAGGGAGGGGACGGGGTGGAAAAAAAACAGTCCAGGGAAAAAGTTGGACTGCCTAGCTGAACTAACTAACAAGCAAAAGCAAGGGCAAAGCGAAGGAAAGAAAAAGAGGCAGAAGCGAGCAAGCAGGAAGCAAGCAGGCAAAACCTCTCCTAAACATAGACCATGGGGGAGGTGAGCCGGCTGATAACAAGACAAAACAAAGCTTCACTTTCAGAGTCAGTCCTGTAAGCACAGGACATAATACCAAACATAATCAGAACACACGATTGGAGATACAAACACCATAACATCACCCTAGGACAAAAGGCCTTTAAACTGATAAAGGTTTTGGGAAAAAAAAAGGCTTTACTGCCTGTATTGGGAAAGGAATCCAACTAAGAAACAGAAAAGAAATAGAAATTATTAAAATCTCAGGTTTTTATTCCCTGTTAAAATTTGATTTCTTAAATCCATGGAGTTCCTCTCATATATATGGGCACAACCTTTTTCTATAGGGTCTAATTTCTCTTCTTCCTTTCACACTGAAGTTACAAATACGAAAAATCCTAAGATTATTCAGTCACGTGCAAATCAGATGATTCAGGTATATTTGAAAAGTGCTTCAGCTTTAATGTAAATAAGGTTTTGCCCATATGCAGGCCTTGCTGAGATCCATCCTAATCACGTGTAAATTAGCTGATGTTTGAGTCCTCGGGACAGGCAGGTTTTAGCTCTAAATGCTGCTGATCTCTGGACTCAGCTGTGCTGCCCAGCGGTTTCAGAGCTCCCTTGGAGTGCAGTCGAAGGCATCGATTTGGATGCTGCACTAATGGAGAACAATATTGATCCTGGGCATTTCCTGGGCACGTGGGAGTGGAGCGTTCTCATTCCCAGCACTCTGCCCTGTTTCACATCCAGTAATCGGGCTGCAGCCTGCCTGTCCCTGTCCCTGTGTGCCACGTGCTGGCTGGGGTGGGAAGGGCCTGGGACAGCCCTGTCCCTGCTCCCTGCTCCTGTTCTGGGGGTGGAAATCTCTTTGAAGCCTCACAGGGCTGAACAAGGTGGCTCTCAGCAAGACCAGATGAGTGTGTTTGATGCAAGGAGCTGTGTTCACGTGCAGTTTTGCTGTCAGCCCAAGGAGTGATAAACAGCTGGGTTAGAGGAGGTCAGCTGGGGATCTCTGCACAAGATACTGAAGTGAAACCAGTCTAATGATTTCTGTTACCTTGTGCTGGCCAAGCAAGAGGGAAACTAGGTTTGTTTATTGATAATTATAAAGCTGTGAAGAGCTTTGTGCATTAGCACTGTGCTATATTTAAATGGTGTCCTGCCTGTCAAATGTCCCTTTTACAAAATGTTCTTTGCCAAGATCATGGGCCTCTCCTTTTATAAAGCTGGTTTTGAAAATCTTTTTTTTTTTTTTTTCCAGAAAATTGGTTAATATGCCAGGGCTGTGGTACCTCTTATGTGTCTTGGCTTTTAAGTCATTCCAAGAGCATTTTAAAGGTGTTATGAGCAGCTCTGGGAAATGCCACTTTACCACTTGGAGAGTGGAATTATTGCATTTCTGAGAGATGAAACAATTCTTAATGCAGAAAATAGAGTGTTCTCCAGCCTCTCACCCTGTGTGCTACAGACACTTAGTGCTATCTTTAATTAGAAGGCTGTCACAGCTGAAGTAAAAATAACAAAACAAAACCTCCTGTGAACCAGAGTGAGAGCCATGAGCCTTAAAGGCTTTCCCTCTGGAGCAGCTGGAGCCCTGGCAAGGAGCACTCCAGCCCCCCGTGCTGCCCCTTGTGGCACCTGGGACTGGAGGAAATGTTCCCTGCAGGCAGAGATGCTCCAGGTTTAGCAGCAAGAGCTGATTGATGCTTTGTGCCTTCAGCCAGGCTGACAAAAGCCACCTCATTTCGTGCTAAGAGCTCTGAAATGTCACCGTGTGGTCACCTCTGGTCAGGACTGGGTTGAAGTGCTCAGGTTAGAGGGAGCTGCTTGTGGGACATTTTTAGACTCTTTAATTAGCAGGCTCTGCAGGAAAACCTATCTTCTTGTTAAGGATTTATTAAAATCACACATCAGCTCTACTGCTGCAAGATGCTAATTAATTTGAGAATCTCTTGGATTACTCAGCAGAAGAGTGAATATTCCTCACAAAGACAAGCTTTGAAGATCATTTCCTTGAAATAAGTAACTTTTAAAAAGTCCTGGCATTTCTTTTGCACGTTATCTTTGAGACAGACACAAAACCAGCTACAGTTTTGGCTGGAATATTGCTGGGTTCTTGCTTGTCGAGGTAAAAACAAGCCCAGAGAGGCCTGGAGCTCTGGAGTACACTTCAATTTTAGAACCTTCCCCTTTCAAGAGTGACCTTATCCAATACCCAAATGGGCACCTTCCCTCAGCATGAACACCTCATTATGTGTGTTGAAATAGGCATTTTCTCTGCTTTTTCAATTTCATATATTTTTTTGTGGTATTTTCCTTTTTTTCCTTCCTCAAAATACGGCTCCAGTGCCTGACTAATTTTGCTGTAATGCAGCACCAGCCAAATATTTTTGTGGAAGAATTATTAGTCATAGAAGAAAGAATGTAATGGAATACTCTTAGAAAGTGTTATAACTATGCTTGACATGTAAAATATTTACCCAGGCATGCAAACAAAGCAAGAGGTGTCTTGCCAATGTCCCCTTGTAAACCTTGGCTGGTTTGACATCATGAACTGTTTTTCAGTTCTTGAAAATAAGGTATCAGGTTCTCTGCTGACATGAATTGCCAGAGTGCTAATGGTTGGCCTCACCTAGATGAAATTGTAGCCCCTGCTCTTGCCTTCCTCAAAATAAACCAGGAGGTGTTTTCCAAAGAGCTGTAATTGTGCTAAATAAAACTCCTGTGTTTATTTTGGTTTCAGATTACTCAGTACTACTTGCAGTTACTAATGTGTGGAAGGAACCTTATGTTTGTTTTGCTTTTTTTTATTGTTTGTATCTTAATGAGAATTATGATTCGGAGAACTCTGTTCTTTCTTAAGGACAGCACTGATAATGTTCCCTCTGTTCCTCACTCAGGGACCATCTCTGCCCTTCCTTAGGGAAATTCAGCTGTGGCTTTATCAGAACAGGCTTCCAGCACGTGTTGTGTGAGATAGGGCAGTGCCCCGTGGGGATGGCAGATAGTGCCCCTGGCAGGGACCCTGTGCCAGCCTGAGCCCTCCCAGACGTGGGGCAGGAGCCCCAGTGCTGGCTGAGGACACCTGGCCTTGCCAAGCCTGCTCCTGCTTCCAGAAGGAGGATGATGAACCCTGAAAGAGACACCACCCAAAATCCTCCATCTTGTCCCATACCTGTTACTGGAATATAAAAATTTCAGATTTAAAACCTTTCACCATATGAAAGCACACACTTCTGTTTAACTACACACTTGTGATTTTAACTCCATCACTCAAATTTGGAAGCTTTCTCCAAGGCCTCGGGTTAAAAGCAGTGTTCTCCAGGGGGTCAGTGCCAGAAAACACAGAAAACTCAAAACCCCCAGGTTTGTGGGATCCAGCACACTGCACACAAACTGCTGCTCAACCTCTTTCTCAACGTGGCAATAGTTCCTTGGAAATTTAATTGCATGTCACTGCAGCCTCCCTGGGTTTGTTTCTTGGGTTTGCTTTGAGTTTTGTCATTGTTATTATTTTGAAAGCTCCTGTAACTGCATCCAACTTTCAAAAATGTGCCACCTATTGTTAGTTTGGAGCTGCTGCCGTGTAATTGGTTAGAAATGAATGGCAGCTGGAGTTGTGGCAGATGAGCTGGGAATGAGTGAGCAATTCCTTGTTGGGATCCCTTCCAGAGAAGGAAGGTGGAGTTTGGAGCTGCTCACAGCCTCTCTAAAATAAGAGTCAGAACAAGTAGGTGCTTTTTGCCGTGGCTGGAATGTCAGATAACTTTTTGTAGCAAAAAGCTCTGTAAATGAGGAGAGAGGAATTTTGGTTTAGGATATGGTCTCTGCTGAATTTTTCATTTTTACTTAAATTAATTAAAACACATAGTTCAAAACACAGATAATAAACCAATGCTCATCTCAAGAGATCCACAGTGGACAGGTGCTGTGCTAAAAAAAAAAATTAGGGTAATGACAAAAGCTAATTTATAAATTATACCTATACAAATATCTAAGTCTATTCTTTCTCCTGATGGTGGCCACCAGCCCCACCTGGTGTGGAACACCTCTTGGTGATTAGAGGTTCTTGCTGTTTACATTCCCCCAGCCTCTTAACCAGGCCACGGGTGCTTTATTGCACCTGTGTCTAGACAGGTGAGAGAATTGGACATTGAAGAAGTAAAATCTTACCTCCAAACTAAAAGTACTAACAAGTTTTTGCACACAAAAGTTAATAAATTAGTGACTTGGGGTTTTTTTCTATGTTGTATTGCTTGGTTTGTTTTTAATGAAGAGCTCTCTAAAGGCATCTTTCATTCAGACTTATCAGGACATGTGCTTTATCACAGGCAGGAGGAAAATAGTTACCTGCCTATTTAGACTCTCTTTGCATTAAAAATTATATATTATGGATGATATGTGATGTATTTAATTCTGTTGTTTTGTGAAATTGTGTTTGGAGCAGTCTCTGAGCAATCCAGCTGTGTCTTAGAGGAAAGCAGTATGAAATAGAATTGATTGATTTAATATTTGAGCTGACAGAGGGTGACATTTCCAGGTGATATAAACATGTATTGCCTTGACCATGGTGCCAGAGCACTCGAGGGAAAGTGATGGTTCTTACTGAGGCTCTTCAGCAATGCACTGATAAAATAACTCATTTTATCCTCAGTTCCTGTAAATTTGTTTGGGCCCAAGTCCAAGGGTTCCTGGGCTTGGGAATCCGTGTGCACATACTTATGTACATAACCAAAAATTCTGGTGGCTAATTCCTCTCTGCTGTGTGTGGCAGGAGGGTGTTTTACCAAATAGCATCAAGGGTTTAATATTTAATAGAATTGAGCCTTTTCTACCACACAATTCCTGCAAAAACTGAATGAGGAATCTGGAGAGAGAGAGATATTGAGGAGGATTTTACTGAAAAGAGACTCAAAGCTGTTACAGCACAGATAATATTCAGACTTTCCATGAATCAGCTGCAGGGACTTTTAACCTGAAATATTTACATGAATCAGCCGCCCAGGCTTTGGGGGAGTGACCAGGGCTGCTCCAAGCGTTTAAACTTCGATGCTTTGCTGTGCCCTGTTGCTTCCCTGTGCTCCAGCAGGATTTCGGATCGGGAGCACCGAGCACGGATGAGCCGGCAGTAAGTGAGGGGTGCTTGGAAGAGGGTTACACCACAGTTACACCAGAGTTACACCAGGACGTGGGGGTGAGCAGTTCTGGTGCTTGCAGGTGGATCAGATTCTCTGGTACAACTCCCTCAGAAATACTCTTGTCCTTATGCTGTTTGCTGCAGTTTATAATTGGAAAACTGGACTTCTCATAATATAAATGCAGGAATTAAGATTCTGGGAATTCAGAACCAAGTTTGATTTAACTGCCTAAGAACAAAAGTTGAGAAATAAAAGCGTTTTTCTTAGATCCAAAGGGATAAGGCAGCTCTTGCTTTTATGCTTTGCTGAAGTGTGTGGGATTTTCTGAAAGCTTTATAAGTATTTTTGCAGCAAAGGTTGAACAGAGAATACAGCAAAACTGTTGCAGGCTTTCACCTGAGTATTTGTAGCTCAGTTTAACACAGGTGAAGAGAAAGTGTAACTCACAGGTGTCACCTGCCTTAAAACTTTATTTAGCTCAGTGTTGTTTATTTTAGCAGGGAACGTTTGTTTTTCCTGTCTCTAGACAAAAATATTCTGCTTATATTTACAACAGCTCATCTTTTGCCACAGTTGTTTTCCCTTCTTCCTGATCAGATCTGCACACTCCAACCTTCTGCCAAAGAAGGAGGTGTGTATTCTACATGGGCATGGCCAGCTTTATTAAAAGTGCTGAATTTAATCAGATAGCACTGGCAAAGCTGCCATTGCCATAGTGGTAAGGAGCTCTTTATGAGGATCAACTATAATTTTTCAGATGACTGTTTTTATTCCAGTATTGTGAGGAAATACCCTTTACAGTTCATTTGGGTTTGCTCTCTAACATGAATACCCTGGGCCTCAGAGGGAGGGAAAGAAAAAAGCAGGAACTTGTTGCAGTGGGAGGAATTTTGCTCCCGTGGTGGAACATTGCTGGATGCATTTCATCTCTTCTGTTGATGAGGCTGCCACGGTGTGACCTTCCTATTTTGGGAAAGTCTGGAGTAGGTTACATCCAGTTAATAAATCTCCATTATTTTTCTGCAGGTGATTGTAAGTTGGCAAAAGAAAAGCTGCTGTGAGCGTGGGGCACTGGTGAGGGGTCAGCTCAGTGCATGAACTGAGCACTGGTGGTGACAGAAGGACCTGGTGACCCCCAGGTTGTAAATCAAGGTGTGCAAGTGCAGTGTTAAACCCTTAAACCCATATTGCCAACTGTAGTTTTGAATTGCATTTGTAGAAACAGTGGATTTTTGTTGAGCCTCAAGTTAATGAGTAAGTCAGTAAACTTTGCTAACAGTGCAGCACTATGCACAGAATGGGAGAAACAATCAAGCATTTCATCAGCCTCCTTGCTGTCTCTTGCCAGCATTTTCAGGCTGTCCTGCATTGCATCAGGCCTGCTGGACATTATTTTCCATCTCTCATTTGAAGCCAGATGGAAAATGAATCCTCTGTATATTGATAGAGTTATTTCATAACAAGGGAAAAGCTTTTTGTCATGTGCCTGTGCTGGTCCAGCCTATAAATCAGCTTTTACTGTCTGCTTGTGTTTGTGTTGGGAAAATGAAATAGGATCAGTAGAAGGTTTGTGAAAGGCTGCAGTTCGATGTTTTCTCTGTGGTGCAGCCCTGGTGAATGCACTTCCATGTTGTTCTCCAGTGCTCCAGGTGTAGCTACAGGTGCCAGGGAGTGGCAACCCCACATCTGCCAAGTCTCACCTTGCCCTGAGCATCTCTGTGGGTTCGGGTGCACAGGGCAGTGTCTGGGGCTCAGCCTGGAAATGCTGATTTCCCTGGCTGGGAGAGACCTGAGGAGCCAGGCTGGGAGAGTTGGGAATGTCCAACCTGGATGAGAAGGCTCCAGGGAAAGCT
Source organism: Acridotheres tristis (assembly GCA_037013685.1). Taxonomy (NCBI): domain Eukaryota; kingdom Metazoa; phylum Chordata; class Aves; order Passeriformes; family Sturnidae; genus Acridotheres; species Acridotheres tristis. Next base: position 4,694,688 of record CM072913.1, on the reverse strand, counting down.
TAGACCCCCTTCCAGTGCCTAAAGGGACCCTAAGAAAGCTGGAGAGGGGCTTGGGACAGGAGCCTGAAGTGACAGGAAAAGGAGAATGGCTTCCCACTGCCAGAGGGACAGATGGGATATTGGGCAGGAATTGTTCCCTGGGAGGGTGGGCAGGGCTGGCACAGGGTGCCCAGAGCAGGTGTGGCTGTTCCATCCCTGGGAGTGTCCGAGGCCAGGCTGGATGGGGCTTGGAGCAGCCTGGGACAGTGGGAGGTCCCTGCCCATGGCACTGGGTGGGGGCTTTAAGGTCCTTCATAGTTACAGAATGAGCCATCAGGTCTGGTCTAACTTTTAAATAGAGGAGAACATTTCCCTTTTTGCCTTTTTTTCTACTGGATGAGTTCCTGTCACTGCACAGCCCTTTGGAATGCTTCCCTGCAACTGGGAGGTTTTTATTGCAGGTGAGCTGAGCTGGCAGTCAGAATCGTTTGTTTTTCTCTCTGGGAAAGTCTTCATCTGATGATCAGAAGCAAAGTTATTATAAAAATTAGAAGTTGGATTGCTGCCTACTTGCCAATATTATAATTTCTCATATCAAGTTTGATGGCTGCTTTTTTACTTAACCAGTGTTACCCAGCCCAGGGGAGATCATTGTCTCTGAGCTGCATTCCCTGCTGTGGTTTATACCTTACAGTGATTCCCCTAATCCTTACAGGAAATCCTTACAGCTACAGGAAACACTCTTATTTATCTGAAACCCATGAGATTGCCCTTTTTCTCTCCAAAGTAGAAAGTCAATCATTGCTAATTTATTTCTCTGCTTTTATGTTTAGAGAAACTTCTGGCATATTCTAAGGAGACCTTTTAAGAATTTATGCTGCGTTTGGCTGATGTAAAGTTTGTTTTCTTCCTAGTAGCTTACAGGGGGCTATGGGTTGGGGTTTTTTCTGGAAAAAAGAGGTTGATAACAGGTGTTTTAGTTACTGCTGAGCAGGGCTCACATAGAGCCAAGGCTGTGGATTTTGCTCCCCACCCACCTGGGGGTGCACAGGAGCTGGGGGGACACAGCCAGGCCAGCCGACCCAGGGGTGGATATTCCTCTCCTTTTGGCATCATGCTCAGCATCTAGAGCTGGGGGAAGAAGGAACAGAGGGGGCTGTTGGGAATGATGGTGCTTTTATTCCCAGGTGATGGAGCCCTGCTGAACACATTCCTGCCCATGGGAAGTGGGGAATGAATTCCTTTTTTGCTTTACTCGCATGCACAGCTTTTATGGAGTCACAGAATGCCAGACGGCTTGGGTTAGAAGGAACCTTAAAATTCATCATATTCCACCCCTGCCATGGCCAGGGACACCTTCCACTGTCCCAGGTTGCTCCAAGCCCTGTCCAGCCTGGGCTTGGACACTTCCAGGGATCCAGGGGCAGCCACAGCTGCTCTGGGCACCCTGTGCCAGGGCCTGCCCACCCTCCCAGGGAACAATTCCTTCCCAATATCCCATCCGTCCCTCCCCTCTGGCAGTGGGAAGCCATTCCCTGTGTCCTGTCACTCCAGTTCATTATGAGCAGTCCCTCTCTGGCTTTCTTGGAGCCCCTTCAGATCCGGGAAGGTGCTGTGAGATCTCCACACAACCTTAACACAACCTTCTCTTTTCCTTTACCTGTTAAAATATCTGGATCTCAACCCATGTGTTTCTCTCCCCATCCCACGGGCAGCAGTGAGCACGTGGCTGTTTGGGGCTCAGTTGCCATCTGGGGTTAAAGCAGGACACAAATTAAAGCCAGGCTTTAGGCACAGTGGAAGGACGTGCAGTTAGTTCCATCAGAAATCCATCTTGTTCTCATGCAGGACTGTGGAATTAGGTCAGGCACACCCTGCCAACGCGTGTTTCCTGCTTGCTCATATTTCTGAGAATAATTGTACTTAGCAATGGTTTTTGTAGACTTAAAGGAGTGTTGTCACCTTAAAAATGAGTTGTTTGGAGTTTTATTTCAGTCGTGATGGTTAGGCTGTGGTTTAGGAAGAGGGGAGGATTGTTCACCAGCTGATTCACTCACTGCTGGTCCTTCCTCACCGTTTGCAAACCAAAGGATGAAGTAAAGCCACTCATTTCTACTATTTTTACTCTCTTACACCTTCTCTCTTGCCATGCCAGGTTACAGTGAGACCCTGTATGAACTGTCAGGTTTTATAGCAAGGGCTTTACTCAACAATGGATTTTGGCAGCTAGGCTTTTCATGATTTTTCTTTGAAATTTCTATGAAGTTCTTCATACCTAAAATTCTCTGTAATGGCTCTTTTTAAAAATTCCAATGATAAGGAGTATATATTTATAAGTATAATAAAATATTGTATGTATGTAATACAGTAAATAAAAAGTAGCAACCAGCACGTTTGTACTGATGCTTTTGTTTTCTCTTGCTTAGTAAATGTGCTGTATCTAAATGGGTTTTCTCTGCTGGCAACGTTGCAGTATTTGAGTTCCTTTTCATGGCAAGTGAAGCCATTCAGCTCCTCCAGGAATTGGGGGAGAGCTGTATGTTTTGGGAAGTGGCTTTGGAAGTGTTTTAGGCTCCTCAGCGTGGGGAAGGATAATGTGCTGAAGATGGCACAGCCTCTTTACGTTCCAGAGCACTTCCTTAAGGATTGCAGAGAGCAGGGATCAGCCTCTTTATCTCTGCAAAGCATTTGCAGCCTGAATTGTTTGTACCGCTTTGTGATTAAAAACAATATAAATATGACTTCCATGTTTTTGCCTCAACAACAGACAAAGCTCTAGAGGAGTTCAAATAGAGATGATTTCAGTGGGACCACCAGCACAGAGTCTGGAGAACAGAGTGTTTGTGCAGTTCTTGACATTGTTGTGTTCCAGAGAAAGGAGGGGCCCACACGTTCCAAGTATGGCAAAACCAGAGCCAGATGGGAATTCAGATTTTTGATTCTGATACTGATTCCCTTTTAAAGAAATTTAAATCCTAGCCTTTCTCTGGCTGGGGGAGCTCTTACTCTGATCTTTAGTGCTGAATGTGACATGGGGCTTTTGCTGCTCTAGATGCAGCTCTGAGGCTTCAGCTCGTGTGTGGGCTGGTCCTTACCTGATCCTTCAGGATCTGAGCATGCAAAAAAGTCAGAGAAGGGAGGAAGGACATCAGGGTGCCTGTTCACTGCTCCTGAGCCTTTCTGTGGTACCAGGCAATTGACACTTCCCAGAGGGTGGAAGGAAATGTGCGTGGAAGGAGCCTCTGAGGAAGGTGGAAACCTTGGGAGTGTTTGTCCTTCTTGCAGAGGGGAAGTGCAGGGCCAGGGAGCTGAGCAGTGAACGTGCTCCAAGTCAGAGGAGCACCTGAGTAGGCAGCGGGGCTGCTGCTCTCATCCTGAGCTTTGGGTCTCTGCCTCTGTGTCCCTGTTTTCTCTCATAAAACACTTCCCTGCGGTGCTTCCCAGGGCTCTCAGGAGCAATGAGCAGTTAATATTTGTAAAAAGCTTTGAAGCTGAATGGTGCTAATTATTATTTATAGGCATTCGTTCTCACCACGGGTAGTTCTCCTTGATCCTGGGCATGAAAGGAAACCAGGACATTTGTAAGCTGGTCAGGCAGGAGTTTGGCCTTGAAGTCTTTATGTATTTGTTTCCCCACTGGGTTCTGGGTGTGTTTGCAATGTATTTATCACGTTAAATGACTCGTTTGGGGATTTATTGTACCAGCCAGATGTGCCAGAAGATCTTTTCTCATTTCTCTCAATTCTGCTGACACATACATGCAGGATTTGGGCATGCCAAGAGGAGACAGGGAAATGCCATCAGCCTGAGCTGGGTCAGATGATCAGGACTGGATGTTCCACTTCCAGGAAAGAGGAAAGTCACGTCTTATGCTTGGGAGAGCCACCACATTGCAAAGAGCAGCTGTTTTCAGCAGGTTTTGGTGGTGCTCAGTTTCATGTAGCAGAAAAGGAGGAGAAAGGTGTCAAACAGCTGGGGCATTTTTCCCTGACAGTCCTGCTTAGCAGATTAAGCAGCAGAAGGAGAGGAATGACAAGGGCAAATTGGTGTATTGTAGTTCCTGTGTAACTGCTGATAGTTCTGGAAATCATTTCTGAGCTGCTGTAGTTAAGGACTCTGCTGAAGGGTGTGCAGGGTCTCTGCATTTAATTCAGAGCTTGAGGTGATGAGCAAAGGTTTCAACATTCACCCAACGCAGTTTGGTTATTGTGAAACTCACTCTGATGGTGTTTCGTGCTATTTGACATCACTTAAATGGGGCTTGTAAGGAGAGCTCTGGGGAAGTTATGGAGTCTAAGTGTCCCTGAATAAAGCTGCTCTTTGCCTTCGTATACTCTGCTTATTGATCTGATTCCCTGCCTAATTTTCCTCTCTGCTGAGTAATGCATTCAATAATCAAGAGATTGCTCAGGCACTGCAAGGGGAGGTTGTTGGCAGAGCTGCAGCAATTGAGCACTCCTGGAAGAAAGAGGCCCAAGAAGTAAATTTTATGCTTATCTTGTTTTCTTAATGGAGTTCTTGTCAGCTCACAGAGCAAATTCTGTTCCCTGGTGAGTGTGGTAGCATCAGCTTTGTCAGGGATATTGTTTCAATATAGGAAAGTTAATGTTGGGGGGAAAAGAGTTCCTGAGCCACAACCCAGGGTGGTGTCTGCTCCTCTGGGCACCCTGGCTGGTGGGAAGTGTCCCTTGAGATGCTGTAGGGTCCCTCCAACCCAGAGCATTCTGGGGGTTCCTCCTGACAGCCAGCAAGTTTCAGGAATGACTCCCCTCAAAGGCTTTCCCTTAGGCTTAGGGTTACTATTTATTATATATCTGTTCAACCAGGCTATTCTTTTCTCCATCTCAAAATACTTTTCCCTATGTAAATCAAACTGCATTTTAAAAAACAGGTTTTGGCTTTCAGTGCAGTTACCAAATTTTAAAGCATTTTGGTTTAGATTACAGATTGTAGAATGTTCTGAGTTGAAAGGGGACCCACAAGGATTATTAAGTCCAACTCTTCAGTGAATGGCCCATGCAGGGATTGAATGTACAACCTTGGTGTTATCAGCATCATGCTCCAGCCAACTGAGCTAATCTCAGGGTCAAAACATACAATGTAATAGTTCAGTGAATGTGTTTGAAATCACAATATTAGTTGTATAATTACCTTAACATTTGCAGTCTTGAAAAATTCCATTTCCTCAATAATTAGAGTGCTGTGAAAGAGGGGAATAGTTCACTTTTTGTTCTACTGGACATATTGTCAATTCTGGAATTGATTTAAAGGCTTTGGAGGGGGTGTTGGGCTTTTTTTCCCTCCAAGGTGTTTTAGAGTACGTGGGTTTTCATATTTAGATTTCCCTCCACACCCCTGTGTCCCACTGCCCAGCACTGCTGGACTTTGTACCACCCCTTTGCTGCTCTGACACACGAGAGAAGAGGGCAGAGGATTGCTCAGGTTGTCCACACAGGCTTTTTGTTACCTTTGCTCAGGTAAAAGATTTGTTCATGTGTGACCAGGTCCATCCCACTTCAGATGTCAGGGAGGGTTCTTCCCCCAGAGGGTGCTGGGCACTGCCCAGGCTCCCCAGGGAATGGGCACAGCCCCGAGGCTGCCAGAGCTCCTGGAACAGGGTGGGATTGTTGGGCTGGCTGTGCAGGGCCAGGAGCTGGACCCAGTGATCCCTTTGGGGCCCTTCCAGCTCAGGATATTCCATGATTCTCCCTGCAGGGTGCTTGGTCACACAGTTTGGTTGTGGGTGGTCCTGCAAGCACAGGGAGGTGGAATGATACTGATGTTCTCCTCCAAGTCAGGATATTCCCTGAGCTACTCCCAGGTACAAGGCAGCACTCACAGGGGTTTCTGCTGGGACTGCTGAGGAGTTTCTCCAGGGTTAGGCAGCCAGGTCAGGAAAGCAGCCTGGAAGGTGTGGGGAGAGGGAGTTTTCCCACCCTGGGTGTTTTGGTGAGAGCAGAGGGGAAGGCAGTGCTCTGGGTGCTCTTCAGGTTGCTGGGACTGAGATGACCTTTGAGGGCTCCTTGTGTCACTGTGCTGCCAGCCAGAGCCTTTAAAAAAAGAAATGGTTTGGTTGTTGCCAAAAATCTTCCTTTGGATGACCATCACATAATGTGTAAGCAGCAGATTTTCTAAAAATATACAGATATAATAATGCTGGCAACTTAGAATTGGGTTTACAGAACAAAAGGAATGAATTTTTATTCTTTTTTAAAATTCTCATTAAGAACAAAATGCTTAATTCAGACTGCCAGTAACGATGGGCTTGAAACCCACCACTGAATTTCTCATTAAGGCCTTCACCCTCAGCAGGTGCCAGAGAACTCAACAACTCTGACTTGGCATTTTGCTGTTTTCTTAGTGCTGTGTTTTATCTGCTTTGTCTCTGCCAGGCGTCAGAGATGGCACCCGCAGGTCCTGCAGTCTTCACTCAGCCAAGGGAAACACACAGGACAATTGTTCTGCAGGGGGGAAAGTGGAAAAATTCATTAATGAGGAAATTGGTGTTTTATGTTTGAGAGAGTGAAAGGAAACCACTTGAAGCCAAGAAGGGAGAGCTGGTTCTTGTCCAGGGCAAAACAAATGCCAGAGAGAATGAGGGAAAGAGACAGCAAAGAGATCTGATCTGTTAGGAGATACAAAGGAGGGAAGTGGGTCTTAAAGACAGGAGGAAGAAATTTTACTTGGGGGGAAAAAGAAAGCTGTGTCTCTGCATATGCTGGAAGAGCATTCCAGATGTGAGTGGCAGTGGTTAAAGCATCGTGGGGCTGCTCCAGCCATGGCTGTTCTGCACCATACAAGTGTTTGTTGTGGGGCTGCAGTGGGTTAAATACTAGGGGGAGCACTGTGTGACAGCACAGCATAAATCAAGAAGAACCAAAACCAAGCAATGATTGGGAGCAGGGAACCTCCTGGTCAAACCTCAGAGTGGTTAAGAGGCAATGCCTGAGCTATTAACTGGGAAAATGTTATATTTCGGGCTGGAACCATGTTACAGAGCTCATTTGGCCAGGACTGAGAGTGAAGAATATAAACATTTTTAAGGGACTGTAGAGGTCTGCAGGAGTTGCCAGGAAGGCATTTGCAGGAACACACGTGTGATCTAAAGACATCAGTGGTTTTAGACTTACCTTTAAAAAAGTGAAGATCTATAGATTAAATAGATTTAATAGATCCCTGATTACTTTAAAATCTTTTTTTTTTTCCCTCTTCCCAGGGGCATAACTAGCACCATAAGCCTCTGAAACAGTTAAATCCCTGAAGAAATGCCTTTTGAGCCTGAGGGACCTTGTTTGTGGTACCAGATACAGGCATTTGAACTTCATTGCTTGGGAGTTTCTTCCAAAACTAACAACGTGGATTTTGTCTCCAGCTCTTCTCTTAGGAAACGCCACCAACTCCTCACAGCACGGAGGCCCAGCATGAATGGGAACTGTGCTGGGGGCACAGACTGGGTGAGAAATCTGGAGTCCAGTTGTCCTGTGGAAAACAGAACTGTAGCAGCCCATGAGTCAGAAGAAAGTTCTGTGGTGTTAGGAGGTCACAGCCCTGCAGTTCCCAGGACTGAGGGTAAGGATAATGCCCTCAACCTTGTAATCTCTAAGGGAGATTACTTTTTGGGCTTTAAGGGGTGTTCCCTTTTGGAAAAGGGCAGTTTGCACTGGGGAGTATGTGCCCTGCCTGTACCAGGCTGCTCTAAAGGACAGAAGTTCACAGCAGAGTTCAGCATCTTGGCAAGCCCATCCCACAGCAATGCCCTGGCCAGCCCGGAGCTGGCCCTGATCAGATTCTCTGCAGCCATCTGGACAGGCCTGTGTGCCCACCGGGGCTGGCACTGGGCACTGCTGCCTTCCACCACTCTGGTGAGGTGTGTGCTGCTGCTCAGCTTCCTGTGGGAGTCCTTCCAGCAGCCTGGCTCTGTAGTTCTGGCCTTGTTTAATTCCTGTGTTCCTGCTCGTCAGATAAATCTGAATCTGTCTTGCTCTAACAGGGAACATTAAGCCCCATGGCTCACCAAAACATCCAGCTGCTGCTTCAGTTCAGTAACAGCCTAGTTTTATGTCATATAACATCACCCTGACAGTTATGGCATCCTTAATTATTTCATGACTCAGTTTTCTCATTTCAGTAGGAAGTGTTACTATGAAATGATGTTTTTCAATTAATTCTCTCCTCCAAAAAAAAAATGTTTGTTTGTCCCTCAGGTTTGGATTCTGAATGCCGACACAACACTTGCCCAGTAAGTCCCCAGATCAGTGGCATGCTGTCTGCTCCTGAAGAACCTCACAACTGCCATATCCCAGATGGAAATAAGAGACAGCTGGAATATTTTAATACCCAGGAACGCCATGGATGCTGTGCAGTGTCTTCAAGCAGCAGTTCCCAGACAGTAGCTCCAGAGAAAGTGACCCTGGTGGTGGATGGCACCCGCTTTGCAGTGAACCCCCAGATCTTCACTGCTCACCCTGACACCATGCTGGGAAGGTGAGTCACTTCTGGTTACCTTCAAGACAGTCTAAATGTTTTTTTTAATGGAATAAACATGTAATGTTTGTATTGTGATGTCATCTGTACACACAGTGACCTCAGTCAGAATTTGGCTGTGAGTGAGGCCCAGATGGAGAGTTGGTAGTTCTCTAGATAAGTCTCCCTTTGGTCCATGTCCATGAAAAAATGCACACTTTTAGCCAAAGATCTCCTTTTGCCTTCTCCCCAAGTGTTTGCTTGGTCTGTCAGCTGTACATCTGTCCCCAGCTGATAACTTCGCTCCTGAATGGGGAATGTGATAATGCTCCATCCCCTCCTGCTGTCACCTCTCGATACTCTCCTAAAACAGAAGGCACTCAGCTCCTGCTGAGAGGTTGGAGCCTGTTGCTGCACCAAGAAATCCTCGTGTGCTGTATTGCCAGCACTCTCCCCATTTCTGACCAAAGGGTTCTGTTGGGTCACTGACCCTTGCATGGGTTATTGTGTAAAACAAGGCATCTAAAGCCATGTGGAGTTATCTGGTGTAAGTCACTGCAAAGGCTTTATTGACAGGGGATTTTCTGCCTCAGGACTGAATGATCTGTTCCTTAGAGTGCAGTGGCCACAGCAACAGAGGCCAGGCCTCCCTGAGCCAGCTCTTTCCTTATTTACTGAGGAAGGGGTTGGAGTGGAAGTTTACGTTACTGTATCTCTGTGTCACTGCTGGGCTTCCTCACAGAATCATGGAATGGCCTCAGCTACAAGGGACCTTTAAGCTCGGTTCATTTCACTCCCTGCCATGGGCAGGGACACCTTCCACTACCCCAGGTTACTCCAAGCCCCATCCAGCCTGGCCTTGGACACTTCCAGGGCTGGAGCAACCACAGCCTCTGCCAGCACCTGCTCACCCTCACAGGAAAGAATTTTTTTAACTCCAGTGCACCAGTTTGTCTCTGGAATAAATGTATTTCCATGTTCCTGTGCACTTACATGTTTCTTCACCTCTTCAGGATGTTTGGGCCAGGCAGAGAATACAATTTCACCCGGCCAAATGAGAAGGGCGAGTACGAGATCGCAGAAGGGATCAGCTCAGCCGTGTTCCGCACCGTGCTGGTAAGGGCAGCTCTGCTCGTGGGGGGAAAAGAAACAAACAATCTGTTTGTCACATTGCACAGCTGAGCCATCTCCAGGCAGCTGCACTCCCTGGGACATCCTACTTTTACATTTTGCATTGTGATTTCTAAAGAAAAAATGTTGCAGGCTTTGGTATAAGTCCACATTTCAGATATTTGCTTGTGTCCTGCTGTTGTAATTCCTGAGCTGTATCCTGATCTTGTGGTTGTACTATAAATACATATTGCATATGAGATGTTAAGAAAGCCTGTGCCATGGGAAAGTTTTAATTGGAGCTCATTATTTATCAGACCCTAGGGGATCTGCAAAATGATGTAGATTCTTGGACCAGCAGGGCTGTTTTACTGTACACACTGAGCTATAAATAGTTTCAGTATCTCTCCAATATTAGTAAACAAAATAAAGGACTAATTAGGAATTATCATAGTCCAAGATGTTCTTAATTTTTCTCTCCAAAAACTGTCCTTTTATTCACAGGATTATTACAAAACCGGAATCATTAACTGCCCTGATGGGATTTCCATCCCAGACCTTCGAGACACATGTGATTACCTCTGCATAAACTTTGATTTCAACACAATCAAATGTCAAGATTTAAGTAAGTATGGAGAGAAATCAGCTCCTATGAGATCATCTGCAGGGCGTTCAGCACTCTGATCCTGATTCAGTACAGTTCTTAATCCTGTGCTTTAGTTTAAGCATGAACATGTTGATTTCACTGGGGCTTAAGTTGCATTTAAACAGCTTATTTTTGGCTGCTTCAATCCAAAGTGAAGTGACTGAATCCTTCAGAACACAGGTACTTTGCTCCAAAAGCAAATTATAAACATTTTAGTCTCTTTTTCTAACAGAGGCTGAGCAGAATTTGCTGTTACTGCCAACAAAATGAAGGCTAAAAGCAGGATTATAACCCCTATCCAAAATGTACCAGAGAATCATGAATAATTTAAGCTAAGGGCTGATGGGCAGAGCACGAGCCAAGGATACCAAATCTGGAGAGTAATAGAATTCCTGGTCATGAGGGGCTTTGATTTGGAGCAGCTTTTTGGTGGGCATGCTGGCAAAAAGAAGTACTTTTAACACAGACAAATCTGTGAAAGGCACTCTACTAAAATGGGGTGTGTGGTATGATAACACAGGCTGTGGGTGGAATTTCCTGCCCTGTTCTCTGATGAGTGATCACAGAGAAGGCAGCAAAATGTACTTTCAAGGGCAGAGGTTGTTGCTGGAAATTCGAGTTAAGTGTCATAATGAATTAATTATTCAGTCTGTTACTGTTTCACTGTATTGATTGGAGCTTGGTGGGTTTTTAATGGGAATGGAATGGTTCTGCAGTGAAATTTGCATCCCATTTGAAATGCAGTCTGCACTTCTGACTTTGCCAGTTCTGGATCTGGAGGCTGCCAATGTGTCTGAACATATGTTGAGCATTTTGTCTGAAGAGGAATTGTGGCTGTGCTCGTGGATGGATCTGGGAAGTGCAGAGCTGAGCTATTTCCATGCTGTAGCAAAGCTCCTGTGATGTGTGTCTCCTCAGGTGCTCTGTTACACGAGCTGTCCAATGATGGGGCTCACAAGCAGTTTGACAGCTACCTGGAGGAGCTCATCCTGCCCATCATGGTGGACAGCGCGAGGAAGGGCGAGCGCGAGTGTCACATCGTCGTGCTGACTGATGAGGACACCGTGGACTGGGATGAGGATCATCCACCTCCCATGGGAGAGGAGTATTCACAAAGTAAGGGCTCTGCACTCTGTTCCACACACACCCAGCTGCTGCAGTTATGGTGGAGATGGACACGACTGCCATCATCACCAGGCCTTTATTAGAAATCTTTCCATGCCTTCTTTCAATGGACTCCTTACAGGCAACCTGAACTCCTTCCCTCATAGGCAGCTCCACCCAGCACTGACTCCTTTCCTTACAGGCAGCTCCACACAGCTCTGTCTCCTTCTGTCCTCTCTGCAAGTTTCCTTCTTCCTTCTGCACAACTGACTAACCCCAAGCTATCCCTTCCCTAACCTAACCCTGACTGTCCCTCACAATATCTTGCCCTGTCTGTCCCTTACACGACTGCATGTCCCTTACCTCCTCACAGCACAGCCAACAGACTCCATCCCAAACTGCATCAGACTCTCAGTCTTAAGCTCTAACTTGTGGCCAGCTAACCCACTCTTTTATAAAGCCCAAACTCATTGGGCAGGCAGAGATGGTTCTACCATCAGTAATCAATACAGCTCTAATTCATCGAAAGGAATTGCCTTCTGTACTATCCTTTGAACCTATCTTCCCACACCCAGCCATAAGGAAAGGACACATTCCCAAACTGGCTTCCTCCAGGAGGAAATGCTGGCACGTGGAACCCTGATTTGTGTGCTCTGTATGAGCTGGTGCTGCTGGAGACAGCACCTGGCTAGTTAGACCTGATCCCAGCACTCACTGCACTTGTCCTTCTGTTTCTACCTCCCCCTCAGCCTTTTCCTGGCTCCTTAGTAAGGGAATATTCTTTGCTTTCCACTCCCATCACCACCCAGTCTATCAAGACTGTGATGTGCATCTCTGCCCTCCCACAAGGAAGTGCAGTTAGTACCAGTGAGGAAAACAGGGACCTGAAGTAATTCTTGGAATCCACACCTGGCTTTTGGCATCAGCAGGGCATGTCAGAAGCAGGGAGAAGGTTCCTCTTTGTAGATTCTAATCACCCTTTTTATTTCTCAAGTCCTTTACAGTTCCAAGCTGTACAGATTCTTCAAGTACATCGAGAACCGGGACGTGGCCAAAGCCGTGTTAAAGGAGCGGGGCCTGAAGAACATTCGCATTGGCATCGAAGGTAAAGTGCTGCTTCAGCCAGGGAAATGAAAAACCAGGTGACTCCACAGTCAGCAAAGCCTGATTTCTTCTGGACTCCAGGCATTTCCTTGTTTACTCTGTGTTTTACATTTATCTTTATGAAACCAGTTAAAACTCAGCATGTTTTTCCTTTACCTCTACCATGTTCCACTGAAATTGGCCAGGGGGGCTTAAAAGTTAAAGGAAAGTAAAAGGTACATAACATGTACGAGAAAGACTTGTCTCCTGAGGAATGAGTAAACAGGAAACAGAGTCAAATGCTTCCACCTGCTGATCCTTTGGCATTTCCTTTGGGAGCTTAGAGAATGCTGGGCTCTGTCCTGGGAGACTTATTTTTATAGTAGCTGTGTTTGCTCACAGAATGGCTGGTGCTGTGCAGCACCTGCAGTCTGACTGCACACACTGCTGCACCCTCTTGTCAGAGAATCATGGAATTATTTAGGTTGGAAAAGCCCCCTGAGATGATTGAGTCCAACCATTAACCCAGCACTGCTAAACCCACCACATCCCCAAGTGCCACATCCACACATCTTTTAAATCCCTCCAGGATGGTGACTCCACCGCTGCCCTGGACAGCCTGTGCCAGGGCTGGAAAACCCTGGGGAAGGAATTTTCCCTGACGTCCAATCTAAACCACTCCAGCACAATTTGAGGCTCTTTCCTCTTGTCCTGTCCCTGTTCCCTGGGAGCAGAGCCCAACCCCCACCTGGCTGCCCCCTCCTGTCAGGGAGTTGTGCAGAGCCACAAGGTTTCCCCTGGGCCTCCTTTTCTCCAGGCTGAGCCCCTTCCCAGCTCCCTCAGCTGCTCCTGGTGCTCCAGACCCTCCCCCAGCTCCTTTCCCTTCTCTGGACATGCTCCAGCCCCTCAATGTCTTTATTGTTGTGAGGGACCCAAAACTGAACTCAGTACTCAAGGTGCCTCAGCAGTGCCCAGCACAGGGGGACAGTCACTGCCCTAGGCCTGCTGGACAGACTGTGGCTGGTACAGCCCAGGTGCCCTTGGCCTTGTTGCCCACCTGGGCTCATGTTAAGCCTTGGCTCCTCATTTTCTCCCCACATAACCTCACGACATCCTTATAGTCTTCCTGATTTATCTGCCCATTTTTGCTTCTCATCCTCACTGGCTCATCTTTTGGTACATGGGGATGACCTGCCCTGGAGCTTTAAGTTTTCCTTCTTGAAGGACATTCAGCCTTTCAGGACTCCTTTGCAGGGGAAAAGAGAACAGTCTTTTGCAAGCCAGTAATGCTAAATGTGAAATCTGAGCATTTGTGTACTGAGCTGTGTGTGTGTCCCACCCTGACCCCTCAGTGACCCCTACCTGGATGTTCTGGAACACTCTTGTCCCTTTGTGAGGTGCAGTGAAAGTGAGTGGCTGTCTGTGTTTCCAGGGTACCCCACGTGCAAGGAGAAGGTGAAGAGGAGGCCTGGTGGCCGCTCTGAGGTGATTTATAACTACGTGCAGAGGCCATTCATCCAGATGTCCTGGGAGAAGGAGGAGGGCAAGAGCCGCCACGTGGATTTCCAGTGTGTTCGCAGCAAATCCCTGACAAACCTGGTCACGGTGGGGGATGATGTGTCAGAGGACCACGAGGTTATCATGCATCACCCCCCACAAGTGGATGAACTGGACAGGCTGAACGCCCCCTTCTCCCAAATGGTTGTGAACGATCTGCCGGATTAGTGGGGCTCAGGGTGGAGAATCCTGAGAATGTGGGAACCTCTCAGCGTGCTTTCATCCCAGGGATGGGACACAGACTCCTGCAAGGTGCTTCATCCTCGTTCGTGCTCTTATTACCTTGTCATATTTCAAGCATGTTAATAAAGAGCCACACTCCATAGTCTTAATTGTGCAATCAAAAGCAACATCTCCTCAGACAAAAAGAAGTGACCTGTTGTTTCTACTACAAAGGCTTCCGGATTGTGGGTGCTGAATATTTTATCTAAACTTCTGAAAGAAGAGCACAAGTGTGTAGGAACGTCTTGTTTGACATGAGAGGAAATTCTGGGCCTGTCAAGACAAAGTTTTCCTTTACAATTAGGCACAGCTTTGTTTTTGTGAGTTACAGAGGAGTGAACATCAAAGCAGGACAGATGATATTCTATATCAACCAGCAGAAATGTAGCACAGTGTGACAGCAAAACCCTGAGCGTGGAGGAATCTGCTTGCACTGCCACCTGGCTTTGGATCCAGCGTGGTGTACTGCTGCCCTAGGGAAGGAGGAACCAGTTCCATAGGAAGCACATGCCTGTTCACAGGAATTCCCCATCTGTACTTCTCCATGAGATGGAATCATTGTTTTTAGGGATGTGTTCTGTTAAGTTCAGTAAAATGAGTTGATTATGCTGAAGGAAAACCCAAAAGAGACTGTAGCTGATACTTTACCAATAAAATAAATCTGTTAATAGCCAGATAGATGTAAGAAGCTTTCTAGAGGTGACTGTGCATGCTGAAGACTTTGACCTGTCTTCTCTATCCCCTTACTAAGACAAATAAAGCCAGTGGAGGAGCTCCTCCCAGTTTACTACCTGAGTAAAATCCTTGGTCTCATCAACCTTAGTCAGTCAGAATTGCTGTAGATTCTCCAAGGAGCTGCTGTTGCAGCTTTAAAAAGCCAGCTACTTTCTTCCCAATTTGGAAATGACTGGACCATTCTGCTGTCAGGCAGGTAAGAAATACCAATAGTAAACCAGTCCTCAGGAGAGAAAAATGCACAAACCTGGGAAAAATTGTCCTTTGCTGCTCTGAGTGTATTGTCCTGATTGGGGAATTTGGGCTCAGGGCCAACAAAGCTGTGACTGTAAGAAAAAGCACACTCCAGGCTGCTTTAGCTCAGGTGGATTGGAGCCTCACTGGTCCTGCTCCTGCAGCACTGAATTCCCTGTGGGAGTTCCCTGTAGGAGCTGACTTCACCCCTGGTGAGCACACAGTGAGTTCTGCACTGCCCCAGCCGAGCTGAGGGCACCAGAGCAGGGCTGCCTCACAAAGCCATCCCTTCTGATGGCTCTCTGCAGGCTCCCTGTACCCAAACCAGAGTTTTTAAACGTGGTGCTGGTGCAAAGAAAAGTTGAAACCATTCAAGAAGAAAGAGAAGGACAGAGCTGCTCACAAAGCTGGGCAGGTCAGTGCTGCTCTGGCAGAGGTGTTGAAACCTGGATTGTGTGGATGTTGAGTTACCTGGTCAGACTGGGCAAAACTGAGGTGTAGGTATCAGTCTGGCCCTAGAAAGTTTAATCCTTTTTTGGCAGGGCTGTAGCATCAGGCAAATTTGCATTATTCTCCTCCTGACTGCCACGAGCACGGTGGATTGAGCAGTGAAGTTTGCTGCTGGTTGCTGCTAAGGTGTTTGTGGTTTTCAGTGCAACATAACAAAATCAAGCAGAAATTTTTAGTTGCAAGTAACAAATCTCTGCCAAGGCACGTTTTAGTTTCCATTAGTATGGATACAAGTTTCATTCTTCCAGTGTTTCTGTTCTTAGCTTGTTTCCCAAGTGCAGCAAATAGATTTCTTCTGAAAAGAAGTGCCTGTGGGAAGATTTCAGGACCTCCTAAGAGTCCCAGGTGTTCAGATGCCCAAATTCCACTTGACTGCTTTTGGAAACTCCTCCCTGTGTGTCATTGGGTCAGTGGAGAGAAGTGTCCTTTGGTGCCTGCACAGAGCTGGGGTGATGTGCAGACACTCCATTATTGCTCCAGATGAATTGCTGTTTATGTGGTAGAGGAAGGAAGACACATGAGCCATGAACCTCCACCAGGGGCCAGACCAACCCCACTCCCTGCCTTGGTGCTGAGCTGTTCCTCAGCACAAACAGAAGCACTGGTGGCCCCAGCAGTGGTGGAATGTGTCCCTAGGCCCTGAGTGCCCAGCAGTGATGGCCCCCAGGCTCTGTGTTTGTTTTCCAGTGTGTATTTATTTCCCCAGCAGTGTCAGGATAAGTAAATGAGTGTTGGTATTGCCTAGCTGAGCTGGAATTGGAGGTTCCACACATTCTTCTCTAAGCACTGAAGTGTGGGTGTTGTTTAGAGCTCCTCAGGACTGTGTCAAGGCATCAGGTGCTGACATTTGCACCTCAGCAGCACCTCTGGGGATCTGACAGCTGAAGTACCATGTCCAGCCAAACCAAATCCCACCCAGTGTGTCCCTGAGCCCAGGGTTAGCTCAGCCTCTGGAAGGATTCAGGAAGTTTATTAAACTGCACCAGGCCCTCTTGGGAGTTACAGACTGTCAGTTCTGTAGGAGCTTGTGATTCCCTGTGCAATCAACTGGAGCTTGAGAATGGGATGGACATTATCCAGCTCCAATGATTTCCACTTACCCACTGTAACTTATTGGCTTTCCCATGTAATTACTCATTTTGGATTTTAAATTTTGTTAGTAGAGTGAGTTCCACTGGAACTCTGAACCAGGTTTTAAAAGTGTTTGCTTTTCCTCCTCTCACAGTCACTTACTTCAAGTACAAGGTCAACTTTTGTCTTACTCTAGATGTCTGAAGTGCTCCTGTGCTCTGTATGAACCCCAGATGTGTGGTTTCTTTTCTCTATTAAAGTATAAATTATATGTGACTCGTTTGGCTCCTTTAAAAATTGTTTTAAATGTGGAGTAAAGAACAAGCAGGACATAGAGAGCTACAAGGTTTTGTTTCCTTGCTTCATGAAGTAAGTGTGGGTTTGGATTCTGGAGTCTTAGGAGTAGTTTGGCATCAGAGCCTGGTTTGGCAGGGAAGTGTTCCCAGCATTTGTGCTGAGAGCACCTCAAAGTTCATTTATCCCTACACCTCAATGCAGTGATGTTCTAAAGGCAGCACAGACAACACTCCGTGACCACAAACTGCAGCATCTCCAACAAGCCCCAGTATTTTTGTGAAAAGTGCTCTCCACTTCTACCTACTTGTCTTCAGAAGAAAACAGCTTTGGAGCAGATCTGGCTTTGATTTCCATCTTCAGCCTTGGATGTACTTCCAGGCTTCTCCTGATGAAGTTTGTGAAGGGCACTCAGAGTTTGAACAAGTTGGGATTTGTGTGAAGACCTCAGAGCACCTCCCACTATCTGGAGGGGCTACAAGAAAAGTGGAGAAGGACTCTTCATCAGGACCTGGACAAGGGGAGTGGCAGGGATGGATGGGATAGTGGGAAGGAATTCCTCCCTGTGAGGGTGGGCAGGCCCTGGCACAGGGTGCCCAGAGCAGCTGTGGCTGCCCCTGGAACCCTGGAAATGTCCCAGGCCAGGCTGGATGGGACTTGGAGCAACCTGGGACAGTGGAAGGTGCCCCTGGCCGTGGCAGGGGGTGGAATGGGATGAGCTTTAAAGTCCTTTCCAACCCAAACCATTCCAGGATTCCCTGATTCCTGTTTGTAAAACACAACACACCAACAGGAATGTGTTTACTAAGAGGATTTTATTTACACAACACAATGAGATCGCTCCATAAAAAGTTGACTACACCTGCCAAATTGTACAGTGCAATTTTGTAACAGCTTTTAAATATTTACAGAACACTTTTTCAACTTCGAGGTTAAGGCAGAGTCAGGGCACAGTGATAAGAAACACTTAGTGCAGCTTTTTGCTAGGCATGATACAGAGATGAACTGGCAGCATAAGATGTTCAGATCCATTGGAAATTCAGATTGGAATTACTTCTACAAATCCAGCAACTGCAGCTTTACAAAAAAAAAAAAAAAAAAGAGGTAAAAGATACTAACAACCTCAAAACACAAAAAAATGTACAAATGTTTGGCTACTGTGGGAGATGTAACAGGCATAGAAAATCTTTACTGTTAGCAGTGAAGTGTGGATCCTGGGAAGGAGACACTGTAGGAGACATTTTTTCCCCAATGTTGGTAAAACCTGGAACAGGATGCAAGCTTGCACTGCACCTGAGATACAGAACCTCCCACTGCAAAGGTGTGTCCAACAGGACTGGGTTCAAAAACGTCCAACTTTTGCTGGAAGACAACAGGAATGAGGTACCCAACTCCTCCTCGTGCCTTTGAAAACTTCACCTTGGACTCCAGTGACACAGCTGAGGGGTCCCACTTCAAACACAGCACTAAAAATGCACAATACACAGTACTAGAGAGTTGGTTTTTCACAGCAACTTATCCCAACTTAAAATTGTTTAAGCTTTTTCATCTTTGGTATTTACAAATAAAAATGCTGGTCCCTTTCAGTAAAGGGCTAAGAATGCAGCTATTATCTCAAAATCGTTTGTTCCTAATCCACAGCAGCTTCAAAGGATTTTGATTTTTATTTTAAGGCAGTAACTAAGCTGGCAGGAATTGAAAAAAAAATGGTGTTACATTAATTCCAATGGTTTATAAGGCAACATTTTCAAATGGCTAGAAGAAACTGCAGGATAAGGATGGAACAGTTTGAGAAGCTGGTATCAGTCTTTCATGTAAAGTCATAAAAAGGGAGCAGAATGTGACCTGATCCTACAATCATTCCTTCTGTTAGCCCTTATTCATCTGAGTGAGCCCTTCTGACCACACAGATCCTGGGACTTCTCATTAAGGCTGGATTTGCATTTCAGCTCAGTAGGATCCAACTGCTTATGGCAAGTCATAAACTCATAGGACATGTACAAAAAGCACAGGGGGGGTGAGGGGAGGACCCTGACGAGTTGTGTACAGTACTGGCAGTCCCCCACCAGGCCTTCAGGATGGCACTCGAGTCAAGAGACATCTAGGTAAACATTCCCTACAAGCACCTATGTAAAAAACAAGTTCCACTACAAATCCATTTTGTTTCATTTTCTAATCAAGAAAGTCAGGACTAAACAGACCTGGAAGCCTTTTTTTTTTTCCTGTGAGACATCACTGGAGCTTTGTCTTGTCTGTACTCCAGAGTTAGTGTTCAGCACCAAGAGAAATTGGCAGGAATCCAAGACAATTTGTATTGAGACATGCTTTTAGAAACCTCATTGAATTGTGTTTTTAGTATCTGATTGTAAATTCCAAACTGGAACCATGCAGACCCGAGGGTTAATGCCTCTGCCCCTGGAAGTGCAGAGTTAACTACAAATGGACACAAAGTGGAGCTCGTGGCTAGAAAAAGGAATTAGGAAAAGCTCAGCTGAGGCAGAATCCTCCCTCCCAAAATGCTCTCATGTTCTGAGAGAGGCTTAAGCAAGGAAAGGCACTTTGGGGCTCACCTGGAGAGACCCTGATCAGAACTGAATCAGAACTGAATGTACTTTTTATAAATTAGAATAGGCAACAATCAAAGAGTGGACACGGTGGGTTCCAGTGCCCCAAAAGTGAGCCCACGAGGCACCATCCATGGTACAGCCAGGACAGCAAGAGCAGCTCTGTGAGGGAACACCAGGCAGGCTCCATCAGCAATATTCTGATCCTGTTCTGCTCCAAACCAACAGCAAAAAGGCCACAGAAGATGAGTTTTGGCCTTTAAACCACTGAAGATGCAGCAGAGCTCAGAGGTGGGTAAGAAACAGCAGCAGCCAGCCTGGGGAGCCTCAGGGCTGGCCCAGCTGTGCACAACTTGCCCACCAAGGATCAGGTTCCTGGAATTTCCCTCCCTCTGCTCTAATTCCAGACCCACTTATGTGACCAGCTGTAATTTACCTGCATTGTTTATAGATCCATCCTGACATACAGTAACCAAAAACTCAGCGCTTAGTGGAGGAAATGGCCCATATCTCCTCTATTTAGGAAAGCAAAAAAGTGTTGCAAAATCTTTTAATTTAGAAAAAATATTAAATGGCTTGAGGGTCACTTAGTACCAAAAGTAAAGTGCACCAGAACTGGGGGCCACAGCGACAGAGCTGAGAAATGCTATTGAAGAGGCTTCCATGGAACATTATAAAAACAGCACTACAAAGTAAGGTTAAGGCAATCCAAGTTGTGTCCTTCTGCTAGACAGTTTCCTGGGGAGTTGTTTGTCTCAAGCTTCAATTATTGCTTTGTTTCCTCTGTCCTGGAGTCCTCAGCTACTGGGCAAACAGTGCTGGCAGAATTGGCAGATTGAGTTTGTCACTTAATGCAGGACTGGATGCAGTCCTATAGAATCCCGTGCTTTGCAATGCCAAAGGGAGAGCTTGCTCCCATCTCCCGATGGACTGGACAGTCTGGCAAAGAATACAAAAAAAAACCTCTTGCTCCTGAAGCAGCAAAAGGTGCTGGCAGCAGAGATGATGCAAACCTGTGGAATTTTTCAATGGCGCAGGAAAAAAAAAAAATCCTTAATAACAACCAGGTGTGTAACAAAACAGGGTCCTGAAGTCTTCTCCAAGAGCTGACAGCCCTCAAGTTTTCTTTAATAAAAAGAAGTTCTTTTATGGGTATAAACCCAAAGCACAGCAACAGAATTCCATGGCTCAGCAGTCCCAGGTAAAGCTGTGTTACTTCCCTCCTTTCATGTAGGATGGAATTGCTCCTCGGGCTGTCAGGCCCTCGAAACGCTTGTAGGTGTAATTGATAAAAACCCAGTCCTTGTTCTTGTAGTCAGTCTCTGGGTGGTTGCTTGTTGCCACTGGGAAGACATAGAAGAAATAGAATTATCCTTTGGAACTGCAGAGTTTATTTTCATACAAAACACTGGATGAATGTTTCTAAAGGAAAAAAAATATCCTAAATGCAGGATGCAGTTTTGGTGCTTCAAGCCCAGGAAAGAACTGCTGGGACACAGGACATGGCACAAGCATTTTAAGCTAAAAGAGGGTCGATTCAGACCACACAGAAGAAGTTTTTTACAATATGAGCTATGAAACTCTGGCACAGGTTGCCCAGAGAGGTCGTGGATGCCCCAATCCCTGGAAGTGTTCCAGGCCAGGTTGGACAGGGCTTGGAGCAACCTGGGATAGTGGAAGGTGTCCCTGCCTATGGCAGGGGTTGGAATGGGATGAACTTTAAGATCCCTTCCAACCCAAACCAGTCTGGGATTCTGTTTTTAAACTCATGGGGCAAATGTGTGACTATGCTGTGATCCCTGAGAGATTCACACCAAAACATCCCCTTCAGTTCCACCCTTCCCTACCCCTGCTCCAGCAGGAATCAGCACCAAGGGGAACTTGCAGCATTGGGCTCTCAGGCCCTGCTGAGATTTGAACTTTCTGGAAGCTCTACTGCCCTTTCTCAGGCAACTCCCACATCATTTACAAGCCTGCATCTCCTGGAACCCAAATTCCAGCTTGCACCCCCTGCACCACAAGGTGCATGATAAAAAAAAAAAATCAGCATCTAGTAAGATCTGATTAACAGGGAGGATTATTCTACAGGAGAGGAGGAAGGTTTACACAGAGAATCAAACAATCATTTTACCTGTTGGTTTAAGGATATCAGATTCTGGAAATTCATCAAAGTTTGAGGTATCATCAATGCTTTTAATTTCTATTGAAATCGCAGCAGGTCTCTCTCTGCCAAGAAGAGCAGATGGAGCATTGAGATGTCAAAGGCAGACAAAGCAGGATTCAGCCAACTTCTATTTCTAACAGAATCAAGACTGAAGGTACCTAAACCTCAGCAAGCTTCAGGTAGAGAACAAAATGCTCTCACCCACAGCTGGAGATGAGAAATGCCAGGCAGCTGCTCCCTGCTGCAGACCAGCGCTGGCCTGAGCAGTCCTTAGAGAAGAGCAGTTGCTTTTCTGCAAAGCCTCTTACCTGATGTGCTCCCAATCAACCCCTTCAAAGAATGGGTTACTCTTTATTTCCTCCACACCAGATGCACCAATTCTGTGCTCCCATTCACAGCAAAATCTGGGATGGAAGGAAGAATGAAAATGAAGGGAGAATGAAAAGGAAAGCACATTCCATCCAGAAATGGAACAGCTTTCTGAACTGATACTGCTGCAGTTTCTTAACATTTAAATGGAGCAGACTAAGAACTTCCACAGCAAAACCAACACACACAGTTATGTATAGGAATGTCATGTCCAATGCCACAGTTAAGATGTGCTATTCCTTCACAACAGGATAACGTGACCTTTCTATTTCAGGACCAGAGTAGAACAGGAGAACATTTAAAGCTTAAAAAGCCAGACATTTATATTTCTGTCCTGAGAACAGATACTGAAGTACAAATGAGTCAGCAAGCACTGAGGTAACATTTGTATGCTCCAGTGCTTACAAAGGCAAAATCATTGCTACTGCAAGAAGTCAGCTCTGTCAAAAGGATTGAACTTGTGTCCTTCCATGAGAAGCTTGCAGGCAAAATAAGGAACAGAACCATTTTCCCAGAGTAGTAGCACTTCCATGAGAGCTACTTTTTAGCACAGTTTAGTCAGGGAACCACTAAATGGCTTGAGAGACAAAAGTCATTGACAAGGGAGGTCAGCATTTGATGCATGTGTGTAACAGTTTGTAGCATCAGGGTTTTTCCATGTGAAACAAGCCATGACAGGCACAGAATACAGAGACAAGACAAAAAAAATCAGAGCTGTATTAACTGGCAAACCATGGGGCTGGCACCTTAAAATAAGATCCTTTGCTTTATCAGAGATTGGAACCTCTGGAGGAAATGTCAGGGTCTCCTTCCAGTTCATCACTTTCTTATATGTCTCTTGAGGAGTCTCGGAACAGAATGGTGGATAACCTGAAAAAAATCAAAAATACAATATTGGATCAAGTAAAACTAATTCCTAAAGTCAGAACACAACTCAGAGACCAGGCAAGGAGTGGATGCTCTGAGATCTTATCCCCAAGCACAGAAATAGGCTGCCCAGAGCAGCTGTGGCTGCCCCAGGCCCTGCAAGTGCCCAAGGCCAGGTTGGGCAGGGCTTGGAGCAACTTGGGATAGTGGAAAGTGTCCCACCCAGGGGGTGGCACTGGATGAGCTTTAAGGTCCCTTCCAACCCAAACCATTCTGGAATTCTGGGATTCTATGAATACAGCTGATGTCCTGCTCCACCATTCCCACCTCCAGCCCTGGCCTGCCTGCTCCTTACCAATCAACATCTCGTACATGATGACCCCCAGGGACCACCAGTCACACAGCTTGTTGTATCCAGTCTGCATGAAAACCTCAGGTGCAATGTAATCTGGAGTTCCCACCGTAGAAAAAGCCTGCAACAAACAGCAGCACTTATCAGCATCACCATCAGCATCTGCAGGGAAGCCTGCCTGACATGGACATCAGAACTGCCACAACAGTGGCTGGTTATTTTGAGGAAGACACCAGATTGTCTCTGAGATCCTTTAGCAAAGGTGTGTAAAGCCTTTCTTCCAAGATACATAGAGACAAAATCAACATCTTCACGTGAAAGAGTTAAAATCAGGAAAACAAGGAAGGGTATCACTGTCCTGGAATGGGTCACCTTGGAATGGGTCAGCAGCCCTCTGTGAGACTGGAAGTGGCAAGAACTGATAATTTTGGCTGGGAGACTTCAGATATCCATGTAAATAATTATGGCAGGGCTGTCTCCAGCACATATGTCACCAGCTGTTCAGCAGATGGATGAAGCACAAACTAGAGTCATTCCTCTTCTTTTCAAAAATGCCTGAATCTTTTCCTTTCAGGATTGTCCAGGACTCAGATGCATTAAAAACTTCCATGTAAATCCATGTTCCACTGGGGTGCAACACCTCAGCAGGAACATTTCCAAGCAGGTGGAACCTACTCACCAACTGCCGGCGATTCCTCTTCCAAGTCTCTGCTTTCCTTTTGGAATTCATGTTCTGGAAAGCTGAAGGAGATTCAATAGCTGTGACTGAATCCTGTTGGTCACCCAACATATTTTTACCCCCAAAACATTACACTAAAGATCTCATTTAAGATGTGTGTCAATACCCCAAACCTAAATCTCTCAGCAACTTCCAAACCTATGAAATATGGGCAACATCTCATCAAGTCTTTCATTAGCAAACCATCCTTGCAGGGTTGATGTAACTCCCTGATCCAAGTTATTCCCCTCGAGAATAATCCTGGATACTCAGAGACTGTGCTGGTTAATTAATTTCAGTAACACTTGAGATCCAGCCAGCAGCTACCAACTCACTGAGTTCTCATTTTATTACACATGCAAAGGGCTACAGCAGAGCCTGTTTCAGAGACAAACTCCTGGAAATGAAAATGGGTTTAAAGTAACTGAAATTAATATTCAAGTTTACATCTTGAGGTGGATTTTCGTTTTCTGTAAAATAAAAATAGACTCCCCACTGCAGCCACATCCTCACACTGAAATGAGTTGTGTCAGGACCCAAAAGCAACCAATCAGTTACCCTTTGGAGCCAAAGAACTTACTGAAGTCACTGGGAAGACTGTGATTCAAGTTCCTGTAAAATTCTGTCCTGTGGGCTTTCTTCAGTCCAGTACACAGACCAAAATCTGAGAGTTTCACATGGCCCTAGAAATAAACAAAAAAATCCAAAACCAATATAAGGCATTATCATAGTAAATCACAGCATCAGCAAGGCTGGAGGAGAACCCAACACCACCATCAACATCTCTAAATGATGTCCCCAAGTGCCACATCCAGATGCCTCTTGAACACTTCCAGACACTGTGACTCCACCACCTCCCTGGGCAACTTATTCCAATGCCTGACCACTCCTGCAGTGAAAAAAAGGAAATCTAATATCTCTGAACCTCCCCAGCACAACTTGAAGCCAGTCCCTCTTGTTCTTCCACTTGAGACATGGCAGAAGAGCCTGACCCCCACCTGGCTGTCAGGGAGAGCAAGGAGGTCCCCCTGAGCCTCCTTTTCTCCAGGGCTGAGCCCCCTCAGGTCTCTCAGCTGCTCCTGGTGCTCCAGACCCTTCCCCAGCTCCATTCCCTTCTCTGGACACACTCCAGCCTCTCAATATTCTTTACCTTCCTTATTTAAACCCAGCACTGGATGTGTACAGGGAATGAAGGCATCAATCCTTCCATTGCTACTCCACAGTGAAAGCCCAGTGACAATTTACTTCAGGAAACCTCTGCTCTGCAAGTTCCCAACCACTTCAGGGTGAAAGGAAACCTCTCCAGAGGCAGCTGCAGTCCCTGGGCTGTGTATTGGCCCCAAGAGATAAAAAACACTCTCAGTTCAGTAACTGAATCTGTCCTGGTGCATAACGTGACCACACTGACTATGTGCAATGTAAATATAGAAAATACATCTCCTTTTCAAAGTCCTAAATGTATTCATGTCTAGATTCTGAATTGGGCACAGTGCTTGGAGAAGCTGTGGCTGCCCCTGGATCCCTGGAAGTGTTCAAGGCCAGGCTGGACAGGGCATGGGGCAGCCTGGGACAGCAGAAAGTGTCCCTGCCATGGCAGGGGATGGAACAGGATGAATTTCAAGGTCTCTTCTAACCCAAACCATTCTGGGATTCTGCAGTAATTCCAACAGTGCATTACACAGTAGTGGGAAAGTCATTATTTACTGCTGGCAAACTCTTTCCAAGGAATCTTAATTTCAGGCAAACTTGGAGTGAGCAGTAGGAGGACACTGAAACAACTGGGCTTTCAGCAAAGTGCCTGCAATACCCAGGTAGCCTGGCCAGCCCTCAGGACTACACCCTGATCCTCAGGGAGATTCTCCACTCTCAGCCTGGCTACTGCAACAGCCATGTCCTTCACATTTGGAACAACCAAGTGAGAGTGTAACAGATGTGAGAGGAAAGGGAAACAGCTTTGCCTGAGAGGGAACTGAAACCACGTGCTTTAAACTGCATCTGAAATAGCCAAAAATAGTTTAAACAGCTGTCAGAAGAGCTCAAGGTCTGAGTGGAGCTGGAGTCTTTCCTTTGGGGATTTTCCCCAGCAATCTGGCAGATTCCTCAAAAGCTGGAAGGAACAGGGCTAAATAAAGAAGCACCATCTTCTTCCACAAGTGTCAACACCCCTTCAGGTCAGTAAGAACAATCACAAGGCCCCTCTGGCAGCCCAAACCTTGCTGTCCAGGAGGAGGTTGTCTGGTTTGATGTCCCGATGGATGAACCCCAGCTGGTGGATGGAGTCAATGGCGAGCACGGTCTCAGCGATGTAGAATTGTGTCTCCTCTTCTGTCAGAGTGTCCTTCTTCATCAACAGTGTCATCATGTCACCTGCAAACCCCCCAGAGGTGAACACACAGCCTCTACTCTCACTAAGTTTGGAGATATTTAGAGAAGAAAGCTATTTCTGCTGCATTCAGGTTAGAGGTTGCCAAACCTGGATATGCTGTGGCTCTAGAGACAGCCAGGGCATAGCAAGGGTAGGAACTAGAACTATATTAAAGCTCAGTTTAAATACCTGCAGCTTGAAAACCCAAACAGGAAACTCAAGCCTGCCCAAACACCTCAGTACCCTAAAAAGCAGAAATCTGCTTCCCTCCCAGATGTACAAACAGGGCACCCATGTGCACTCTAGTCCCAGACTGCATTTGTAATGAAGAAATTACCAATCCCCAAACAAAAGGAGAGCAGCCCTTGCATTCCAGAGAGTTACCTCCAGGCAGGAACTCCATGATCAGGTAGAGGTTTAGCTTGTCCTGGAAACTATAGAACATCTTCACAACCCACAGACTGTCTGCCTCCACCAGGATGTCCCGCTCTGCACGGATGTGGCCAACCTGGACAGACACAGTGCATTGGGTCTGGTTTATTACATGCATTTATTTCACACACAATTCAATTATTATTCTGAACAACATCGAATATTGAGAAGACAAAAGTCAAACTTCTGCACAAAGGCAGCAACACTATCAGAACTTCAACATGTGGTTGATTATATACACATATTTTATACCAATTATATATACACCTAGTAAACCTATACCTTATATAAACCCTACATAGAAAAATCTCATTTTTTTTACAAATATACCTAATCATTAGATCTCTTTTTGAAAACACAAGAGCTTCATCCCAGTGCCGAACATGTGACTGTCTCACTTCATTATATATCCAGAAGCACTAGCAAAGGAAAGGCTTAAAAATGTTAAATGCTGCTGGTTTATGTCTCTGAGTCTGAATTCCAGCAGTTGTATCTCTGATATTTATATCTAATCCTGTAAGTCAGAAATGCAGTAAAACATTGGCCTTGCAGTCTGCATTGAATCATTTGCACAGGACTTGAAAGAAAACAAGTCCTTGTGAATTCAGAGATTTTCCTGACTTATTTCCTCTATAAGAAAAGAGGTAAAAAACCCAGAATTTTTAGCTACTCAACTAAAGCACAGATGCCTATTCCTTCTCTGCACACACCACAGTGACCTCCCAGAGTGAGCCATGGTACAATTCCTGCTCAGGGTGTTCCTCACCTGCTCCTTCTCGAGCATATCAGCTTTGCGTAGGATTTTCATGGCATACACGTGCCCCGTGTCCTTCTTCTGGACCAGGCGCACCTGGGGGCACACAAAGGTGGCATCAAATCCAGCATTCCCAGCACAGCTCCTGGCAAAGTTGGCTATCAAGCCCTTGGCTTCCATTTCATGAAATCCTCTCAGATTATAAAACACAAGAACAGTGCACAGTAAAGGCACAAAGTCCTGTCAATGCTAAGAGCTGCAGTTATTTTAACTGAGAGGACTCTGAGCTATTCCCACCTAAAGCAGATGGTCCAAAGCCCCTTCTCTGAAGGCCACCAGACTTTGCAAGGGCCCTCCACCTCTCCTTTAGTCCAGCCTCAGAAGTTCACCTTTAAAACCCACTGCAACCCTGCATTTAGCTCCCCATCAGCTCCTTTTCAACTTCACTCGTTTCCTTTAAAGCACAGGATTGAACCAGCATTTCTTAGGTAAAAACCAGCTGCACCTGACTGTTCCCTAAAGTCAGTCTGTGGTGTTACCTTTTGTTTGTATAAACTGAGCAAGTCTTTAACAAACACCAGAGCCAGTTAAAACACATGAAGTCATTTTTTTTCTGGACTCACCTCTCCAAATGCTCCTCTGCCAATTACTTTTAAAGACTCAAAGTCCTCCAGTCCAAGCCTGGTTCTCTTCAGGCGAAGGAACTCTGTCTCCTTCTGTGCATGTGCCGACCTCCTGAGCCTTTTCTAGAGTTTAAGAGACCCCAGTGAGAGTTCTGCAGGTGGGTTCCACAGGAACCACAGCAATTCCAAGGAAAGATCCCAGATCTCCATTCAGAAAAGAAAATTTCTCATATTTAACCATTAAGATAGCTTTTCTGTATTCATTACCTCTTCATCTTTAAGGCCTTCTTCTTCCATCATTTGTTCTAGTTTCTTTTGTCTAGAGCAGAGACAAATCAGAAAAATAAAGGTTGAATCATTAACCTTGCTTTTTCAATCAAATTAGAAAAAACTCAGGTTGAATCATTAACATTGTTTCTTAAGGTGCACATACCCACCCCTCTGCTCTGTGCCAGCAAGTTACGAGTGTAAAATATGAACAGGAGAGACTCAGACAGGAAATTAATTTTGAAGAATCTACAATCCAGTTTTATAATTCCAACCTTGTCCTCTCTAGTTTTAATAAACTAAACCTCCCTTGAGTTTCACAAGTTATTCAAGTGTACATTTTTGCTGTACACAAATACAAATGGAGAGATCTGGGTTCTGTTCTTGTCTCTCTCTGACAGCTGGGCAAGTCACTTCAGGCCAGAGCCATAAGAAGCATTTAAACACCAAAATTTCCCTTATTCCAGGGAGAATTGGTATTCAAACACATTTAAAATTTCTCTGCATCTCAAACTATTCACATGCAATATGAGGAAAGTTATTTTAGATTTCCTAATCGCTGAGATACTCAAAATATTTGGGAAGAGAAAACTTGTCTGCACATGTTCTCTGCCTTAAAGAATCAGAAATATTTGCAGCCTTAGTACAAAAGGATTATTTGGGAGAAAAGAAAGGAGGAAGCAAGACTTTAGAAGGAGAATGACTTCAGGGGACATTTGTAATGATTATACTCTGGGAACATTTTCCCAGTGCCAGTCGTATTAACAGCTGGCTGAACTAGGACTGGTGGTTTGGGACATTACAAATGTACTAAAAAATTCCTTCTCTTTCTGCAAGTCATTCTATGCAAGATCTTCTTCCTGTCTCCTGGGGCTCTGCAGCTGCTGTGACATGATAATATTTGGGGATATCCCTTCAGAATCAGGCACAATGAAAATGTCCTTGCTCAAGTACCAGTGAGCCCTGCCCAGTCATCCCAATCCACACTCAAACAGCAACTCCAGTAGCAAATACACAGAATTAAATGGCTCAGCAGGACTGAGTGATGCCAAAGCCATGCTGAAATTCTCCCAACTATCCCTAATAGGCTCAATCTGCACTTCAGGGTACAGTATCAACACCATTTAAACTCCAAGTTACACACCCACAGACATCTGTTGTTACAAAAAACATGTAACTTTTAAAGTCCAGTCTGTTTGTTCAGACAAGGTCTTGATCCTAAACAGGAAAAAAACATTTGAGATTTTGGGAATACACAACAGTGCTCATAATAAGTAAATAAATTCTAAAGGCAAGAGCTGTGTGAAGAAAAAGAAACTATTTTAATCAATGATATTTTCTGCCTGAATTAGACTCAGTCTCTCTTTACTCATTTGAAGCTTTGAAGAAAATATCTTTGCATATTAGTATTTATTTCTAAATTGCTTCCTCATTTCTGCAGCCCTTGTAGTGAGCAGGCATTGGGGAGCTCCTCAGGGAGCTCATTACAGCTTTGGCAGCAAAGCCAAACCAACTCTGAACCATTTTCCAAATTCTGGTTATAGACTCCATGGCAAGCTGGGAGAACAGCAGAAATCCAAGTGTTACAACTTGAGGACATTGAGCAAATTAGAGGGTTCCAGCTGAAGAAAAGTCCCACAGCTCAGCCCAGTTCACTGCTGGTTTGGACTGGGGAAATTAAAGAGGTGCCACAGGTTCAGGTCAGTCACAGGCAGCACTGAGTGACCCTCACAACTCCCCCCCTTGGCTCCTGGCATTGTCTCCCTGTACACCTGCACATGGATGGGGCAACCCCAGCACAAATACAGAGAAGGGACTGGGAGCAGCCCTGGGAGAAGGAGCTGGGGGTGCTGCTGAGGCAGAGCTGGACCTGCCCCAGTCCAGACCCCACCGAGCCCTGGGCTGAGCCCCCAGCGTGGGCAGGGGGGATTCTGCCCCTCTGCCCTGCTCAGGTGAGACCCCACCTGCAGAGCTGCCTCCAACCCTGGGATCCAGCACAGGAGGGACCTGGAGCTGCTGGAGAGAGTCCAGAGGAGGCTCCAGGATGATCAGAGGGATGGAGCAGCTCTGCTGGGAGGAAAGGCTGGGAGAGCTGGGAATGTTCAGCCTGGAGAGGAGAAAACTCCAGGTAAACCTTAGAGCCCCTTCCAGAGCCTAAAGGAGCTCCAGGAGAGCTGGAGAGGGACTGGGGACAAGGGATGGGGACAGGACACAGGGAATGGCTTCCACTGCCAGAGGGCAGGGATGGATGAGATATTGGGATGGAATTGTTCCCTGTGAGGGTGGGCAGGCCCTGGCACAGGGTGCCCAGAGCAGCTGTGGCTGCCCCTGGATCCCTGGCAGTGTCCCAGACCAGGCTGGACAGGGCTGGATGCAGCCTGGGACAGTGGGAGGTGTCCCTGCCATGGCAGGGGTGGGACTGGATGAGCTTTAAGGTCCTTTCCAACACAAAGCAATCTGTGATTTTATTATTTTTGCTTTGGCTCAAGAAAACGAAATTCATTCAATCTAAATGTTGGCTTTTATCCAGCATGGAAGGGAAACAAGAAGGATTTTTACCTCATCTCTCTCTCCTCGTGCTGGGCAATGAGGTTGCTGTAGAAGTTTTCCAATGTCACCTTTGTCATCGTGACTCTCTCCTTGGTGTGGTTACTCATGGACGAGCACGGCGTGGGGCCTGTCATGGCCATGGCTGCCAGAAAAGGAGAAGGGAGGAACATCAAACATTATAAATGACAAATAATCTTCAAACAAGAGCCCAAACCCATTAAGTGATGCTTAATCAGAGAGCTCAGATTTTAACAACAAATATCACCAGTCTGAGCTAAGCAAGGAAAAGTCTTA
Source organism: Acridotheres tristis (assembly GCA_037013685.1). NCBI lineage: Eukaryota > Metazoa > Chordata > Aves > Passeriformes > Sturnidae > Acridotheres > Acridotheres tristis. The sequence goes on along the minus strand of CM072913.1, from coordinate 4,663,361 downwards.
CAAAATAAAAGGTACAAGTCAAACTTCCTGTTTTGAACATTTTTGATCTGAAATTAGCGGGAAGGAAACTTAAGAAACTTTGTGCCTCAAAAACCACAATTTCAGCCAGTACTGCAAATGTTTATTGCTTCCACCTATCTTTATTCTATCTTTAATGAATGTTCAAAAGTCAGGAATATCATACTGAAACATCTAATCCAGAAGTTATTCTTCCCATAAACTTTGCAAAAATAATTCCACCAGTTGCCTACTGGCTCTTCTGCTGTGAAATTTATCTAAATCCCAAAAGTCATCCCAATAAGAGAGCAACTGAGGAATGAGCAAAAAGGGCATTTAGTTGTCCTTAAGCACTTTTACTAGATGTTTTCTCAAAGAAATTTGGCCAAATCCTGAGGATCACTGCCTTTGAGCAAGTTGTAGTTTAAAAAATAGCCAAAAAACCCAAACTCTAGTGTAAGTATCTGACATATTTATTTCTAAGAAAGATATATGTATTTAGATATCCTATTTCTAAGAATACAGTATATAAATATTAGAGCGTGGCACCCCCAACCAGTAGCAGTTTCAGTATATTTAACACCCCAGCTCCATTTCCTGATACACATCAAAAACCCAAAGATTTCAAATGTACAACTATGCCTTACCCTGGTTCTCCTGGGCACCACCTAACTCGCAGTAAGGTAACAAGAGTTTTGCAACTATTACTAGAAATTGCAGACAAAATAGGTGAGACACTTCCCATTTTTATAACCCTGGGTGCTGCCAACACACTCGAATAACCCTTTGTGTTCACTTTCTGCAGATCTTTACAAGGCATCACCACGGGGCCCTGCAAACCAACTCCTTCCCAGGCAGCAGCTGACCTGTGTGCTGCCTTTACAGCTTCCTCGTGGGACAGGAGCTGGTGAGCATCTCCAGCTGGGTGACTTCTGAGATGGAATTATGTCTTTATGTAAGATGGAATCAGGGCTTTATGGAAGAGCAGCTCAGAGGGACACACACGAGGAGGGGGTGACACTCTGTGAGTACCCCTGGATATGTGAGTGGTTACACTCCCAGCAATGGGGGATTGCACACCCGGAGACTGGGGGGGTTACAGGGTTAAACACTCTGTGTTTGTGAGCACAAGATGTAAAAGCCATGGGTAGTCTTCACTCCCTAGACACCAAACCAGTAAAATTATCTAACAGAAGGGGGTGCAGGGAAACAAAACAAAAACTACAAAAAAATAAAATTAAAAAAAAAAAAAAAAAGAAGGTGAAGAAAAGAGAAAGTAAGCACCTGTTGGTGCTTGAGGCCCTTTCCATGGGGATGGGCGCTCAGAGCCCTGTGACCGCCCCGGGGTCCGCGGGACGGAGCGGGGCTGGACGCCCTCGCCCCGGGGCTCGTCCGGGGAGGTGACACCGGCGTGGCACTGGGGTGGCGGCCCCGCAGAGGAGCTCGGCAGCATCCCCGGGAGCGGACAAAGGGGGCCCGAGCCTCCAACAGAGGAGCAGCAGGGGACCCAGGGGACTCTCACCACCCCCGGGCCCGCAGCCGGACTGACCCCGGCCCGCAGCACGGCCACCCCCAGCCCCACCGGGCCCCAGGGCTCCGGGCGGACCGGGCGGCAAAGGGGCCCGCGGGCCCGGAGGAAAGGAGGAGGGCGGGGAGGGGATGCGGAGCGCTGGGCGGGGGGCGCTGCCGGTGGGAACAAGGCTGGAGCGGCTTACCCGGAGCCCCCGGGAGGGGCGGCAGGAGCTGCAGGCGAGGCGGGGTCCCGGCGAGGCGGCCGAAGGCAGGCGGGTGGGGGGCTCGGGACCGGGGCCACCGGAGCCCCCGCGCCGCTACCGCCGCCCCCCGCACCGACAGCGACCCGGCCGGGACGGGCGGCCCAGGGACCGCTACGGCAGCGCAGGCGCCCTGAGCCCGGCCCGCCCCGCCCGGGCGGAGCCCCGAGCCCGCCCGCCCCCGCCGGCAGCGCCTGCGCCGGGCCCTGCACACGGCTCCGAGCTCTGGGCTCCGAACTCTGGGCTCCGAGCTCCGCACACGGCTCTGAGCTCCGAGCTCTGGGCTCCGGGCCCCGGGCCTCGCACACGGCTCTGAGCTCCGGGCTCTGGGCTCCGGGCTCCGGGCCCTGGGCCCCGCACACGGCTCTGAGCTCCGAGCTCTGGGCTCCGGGCTCCGGGCCCCGCACACGGCTCTGAGCTCCGAGCTCTGGGCTCCGGGCTCCGGGCCCCGGGCCCCGCACACGGCTCTGAGCTCCGGGCCCCGGGCCCCGCACACGGCTCTGAGCTCCGGGCTCCGGGCTCTGGGCTCTGGGCCCCGCACACGGCTCTGAGCTCCGGGCTCCGGGCTCTGGGCTCTGGGCCCCGCACACGGCTCTGAGCTCCGGGCTCCGCGCACGGCTCTGAGCTCCGAGCTCTGGACTCCGGCCCCGCACACGGCTCTGAGCCCTGGGCCCTGCGTCCCGCACACGGCTCTGAGCTCCGAGCTCTGGGCTCCGAGGTCTCGGCCCCGCGCACGGCTCTGAGCTCCGAGCTCTGGGCTCCGGGCCCCGCACACGGCTGCGGTCTTCGGGCCCCGCTTTAGGCTCCGTGCCGAGGGATCCGAGGGCTGCGGGGAGGGGGCACGGCGGGTGCAGCCCAAGGGCTGGTGCGGACCCGGCTGTGGGGGCGGCGGGTGCAGATCAGCCCCTGCTCCCCCCGGGTCCGGGCAGAGGCACCGGCGCTGCGAGCCCTGGGGAGCCGGCCTGCCTGCGCTGCTCCTGGGGAAACTCCTCCCGGCCTTGGAAGCCCTGTCCCGGCTGATTTCCCGACTTCCCTCCTTCCCACAGCGGTGCTGTGATCTGCAGCCTGCCAGCACGCAGCCTGGGCTCACCGTCGAGGGCAGGCTGGTTTTTCCCATGCCCATAGAGGTGATACCATCACCCAATACCCAGGGACAGAGGCCACCGAGCCACCAGCAGTCACCTCTGCCTGCCCGGGGTCGAGGAAACAACCCCGCAGTCCCGGAGGAAACTGCATCTACAAGGACAGAGAGGCTGATCCACAGTACTGGGCAGGACAGGACCATTTCCCAGAGATTTGAGCTGTCACGGTCAGGTCCCTGCGGCTCCATCCTCTGACTCTGATGAGGAAGAGTTCCCACATCCCAGCTCAGCAAACTCATTGTACAGCTTGGGCTGTGCAACCCATTTTCATCTCTCTCCTCCCAGCTCATCTGAAACCATCAGCTCCAGTAATGGTTTGGCTGGCCTTGGGAACCTAATAGGGAGGTGTGAGGAATGACATAACAAAAGAAATGTGATCACATACTCATTCCAGATGTGTGGGGACATTGGGAAAATGTTCTTTTGCTTCATTTTTTTTAAACATTTCTACCAAAAAAAAAAAAAAAAAAAAAAAAAAAAGCAAATATAATTAAGCGGTTGAAAAGGGTTTTTATTATTGACGACATTTTGATCACTGAGAACTGCGTTCAGCACTGTTGAAGTCTATCAGCAACAGAGGAATTTCAGGATTTAAAGCAGTATGTAGAGTCCCTATACAATGGAAATGCTGATATATTTGTAACACACATGGCAGATTTAATTTCTGAAAGACTGACTTTACAGTTAAACTGGATCTTGCTTTGCTTAGACAGAGATGGTCAGTTTGTTATCAAAGGTGAACAGCAAAATCCAGTGGTACCTCTCAGGAAACACAGGTGACCTCATGAATCTGATTTCCTGCTGCTGTGAGAGCTCTTGGAGAGGATTTCACTTGAAGAAAGAAAAGGAAGTGTGGAACAAAAGGCTCAGAGAGGGACCCTGAAAGCTCATTTTCATCTCTTCCACCAGCAGAACAAGGCGGGTGTTTGGGGCTTTGGCTGAATGGGGATCACTGCCAACTTCTACCTGGCAAAACAAAGGAAAACCTGAGGGTCCAAGATGCTTAAAACAGTCTGCATGCTGAAGGAGCAGGAAAACCCTTTGTAACTACAGTATAAGAAAAGTGGTTACTAGAGCAGAGTGTGAAATTACTGCAGGTGGGAGTGAATGGAAGCGAACCCATATTCAGAGGTAAAGTTCTTCGAGAGTCAAAACATCAGGCTGTGAATGAGCCTGTGAATGCACAGATCAATGACCCAAACTAATGCTACTGTGAGCTCCAGCAGCTCCAGCTGGCTGCAGCATCTCTAACACATCCAGGACAGACAGGGAGGGCCCTGGTGAGGGAGGACAGGGGACCCATCTCCCAGATGGGAGAGGAGCTGCTCTGTGTGAGGGTCTGTGAACACCGGGAGCAGTGAATGCAGTTAAAGGTTTTCATTTTGCTGTTCACCTTTGTGCTGGAGCTGTTCCCTCCAGCAGTGCCCGTGTAAAGCGAGGGACAAACACTGGGGCTGACACTGAATAGTCAGAGGGGGTGGAAAAGGTGCTGTGGGTTCCAGTTACCCTTTGGGATCTTCCCATCCAGCTGCTTTAGCAGGAGGAAGCCCTGAGCTTCCATCAGTTCCAGCAGCTTCACCAGGCTTGAAACCTCATCTCCATCGCTGCTGTTGGAATCTGAGGGATCTTGGCTCTTCTGCACATCCCAGCTGGCACTGGGGAGTGGCATTTCCCTGCTGGCACTGGGGAGTGGCATTTCCCTGCTGCTGGCAGTGTGCACAGCACCCAGGGCGTGCTGCAGCCACTGCAGGCGCTTCAGCCCCTGCACCGCCCTCCCTTTGTCGTGCATGAGCTGGTGCTCGGTCACTGCCCTCCTGCTGCAAGGGAACAAACACCGAGTCAGGGACAGGAGGTGCTGGTTGGCATCCATCCATCCATCCATCATCCATCCATCATCCATCCATCATCCATCCATCATCCATCCATCATCCATCATCCATCCATCATCCATCCATCATCCATCCATCCATCCATCCATCATCCATCCATCCATCCATCATCCATCCATCATCCATCATCCATCCATCATCCATCATCCATCATCCATCCATCATCCATCCATCCATCATCCATCATCCATCCATCATCCATCCATCCATCCATCATCCATCCATCATCCATCCATCCATCCATCCATCCATCCATCCATCCATCATCCATCCATCCATCCATCATCCATCCATCCATCCATCATCCATCCATCATCCATCATCCATCCATCCATCATCCATCCATCATCCATCATCCATCATCCATCCATCCATCATCCATCCATCATCCATCATCCATCATCCATCCATCATCCATCATCCATCATCCATCCATCCATCCATCCATCCATCCACCCATCATCCATCATCCATCCATCATCCATCCATCATCCATCCATCCATCATCCATCCATCATCCATCTATCCATCCATCCATCCATCATCCATCACCCATCATCCATCCATCATCCATCATCCATCCATCCATCATCCATCCATCATCCATCATCATCCATCATCCATCATCCATCCATCATCCATCCATCATCCATCATCCATCATCCATCCATCCATCATCCATCCATCATCCATCATCCATCCATCCATCATCCATCATCCATCCATCCATCCATCATCCATCCATCCATCATCCATCATCCATCATCCATCCATCATCCATCATCCATCCATCCATCCATCATCCATCCATCCATCCATCCATCATCCATCATCCATCCATCCATCATCCATCATCCATCATCCATCATCCATCATCCATCATCCATCCATCCATCCATCATCCATCCATCCATCCATCCATCCATCCATCCATCCATCCATCACCCATCATCCATCCATCATCCATCATCCATCCATCCCAGGTGCTTCTCTGCACTGAGGAAGGAGCACTGAAGGTGCCTCAGCCTGTCAAAACCTAAAGATTCCTGAAAATGGGAAGCTGAAATTCTGTGTTATTCTCAAAGGTGTACCTTGAATCTCCTCTTTTTTAAGAAAGCTGAACTGAGGAGATTGACAATTTGGTCTTTCCCAAATTTAAATTCTTTTCAAAGCTTTCTACAGCGGAATAAAGTTCCTTTTCCATCACCTCAGTGTTACTGGACTCTTGGGTTTGTTTCTTTCCTTCCAGAATTGTAACTCGGGAGTAATTTACCTGAAATCACTGATGTCCATGTAATAAAACCAAACTCCTATTTTCTTCAGATACACCACGATTTTTGAGTCAACTGTTGACTGAAGAGGGCAGGCTAAATCTCAGATGCAAATGTTTCAGGATTCCAGGCTGCTTAGGTAAGGTCTAACTGCAGCCATAGGCTCCTACTGCAGATTTGGATCTGAATGGGAACCTAAATATGGAATTTCAGCATATGCCATCTCCATGGCTTCTGTTGAACATCCTTATGTGATTTGCTACACTGTGTTTAGAAGTGACAACTGAAATGTGGTCCATGTTATGCATCTAAAAATGCAATGGGTCTAATTTTATACTGCAGAGAGGGTGAGGTAAAATGGTACTGTATCAAATACACTGAATTTTTCTTCTGCTGTGCCTGGGGTAACCAAGAGCAGTGCAGAACACAGCCCGTGAAATCCAAAGTGAGCAGTTTTCTGATGATAATAATGAAGTAAAAAGGTGATGCTGCTTACTTTTCAAGGTCTTGGCACATTGCAAAACAGACAGAAAAAAGAATTGCCAAAAATGTAACTGTCTGCAGAGATCTCTGGGGAAGGAACATTTTCTCTCTTCTTTAAATCAGCTCCACAGGACCAGAAGCTGATGGTGTGATCAGAAATCTTTTCCTCTGTTCTTGCTTTCACCTGACAAAACGAATTTCAGCCTTTAAGCAGGGGTGAGCACTGTGCTGTGGTAAAGCATCCCAGGACCTCCCATATCATCCCAGATCTGTGGATTTGTAACATATACCAGGGAAAGACAGATAGGATTTACAGGGAATTTCTACATTTCCTTGCTTAGAGTCCTAAATCTCCTTTCCCACTGTTGCCTATTGATATAACATTTTCAACTCTTGTGCATTTGCAAGTACAGAAAATTATTTCAGGACTTGGAAGAGACCCTCCTGATAAAAAAAAACTTCACATTAATTTGATAGGAAGATTAGGATTGCTGAAAATCATGAAACCTGAAAGCTGTTTAAGGCTGGAGCAGGAATATCAACTTAAAAAGCCCTGGGGTTTGAGCCTTCAATAACACAACCTTTTCTATGAGCAGGACAAATGCTGACACCCAAATATCCAGGATTCTCTTAGACTGATGCTGGATTTCTTTTCTGTGAAGAAGTGAATTTCTGGTTTAGGGAAGGGAAAACTAGAAGATGTAATTGTGCAATGATTATTTTAATCTATGTTATCATTTCATCCAGTTCAATATCTGCTCATGGTCTTGGTTCACCCATACCCATCCCTTCAACCTCACCACGCCTTTATTGCCAGGTCTAGCCCTAAAATTTCTGCATTTTTGGTACTAATGGTTGTACCCTGCTTTAGGATTGCCTCCAGTCTGGCCTTTTATTCATTTACCAGCAAATCCTGTATTAATTGTTACATCAAAACCTGAAGGAGCAACAAAACAAAAGTTATAGCATTTAAATTATGTAAGAGTAGTAAAGACAAGTTCCTGTACAATTTTTTGAAGGAATAATTATTCATAATGTAAAGGAGAAATTTGGGATAATAAAATACTCAGCATCTCCTCAAACAACTTGTCTTTACACTAACTTGAATATTGTCAGTGGCTGGATAAAAAAGCAAATTACACATCAATAGAACATAAATACACATTGATTCTGTATTTGTTTGTAACAAGCTTGTTCTAAATAAGTCTGCCTCAGTAATTTGTGAGTAAATTTCTTGGGCAATATGTTGGAATCAAACTAGATGTGAAATAACAAGTGGGTATTAGTTCTAATGAAAAACGTGTATTAAGTGCAGATACATGCACATAAATACCCATAGAGATGTGTGTATTAAATGCTGAGGGATATTTTAAGTTATGCAAATGCAGAACTGCTCAGACACAATAGAGCAATGACACTTTGCTACTCTGATCAACAGTAAACTCGACATTAATTAAAAGCATCTCCCAGTTACAAAAGGAACATTATCCACTTACTGATGGTGGTGTTTGGCTCCCAGGGAAGTCCTGACCTGCAGTCTCCTGCCAGCCCTGTGCTGATGTCCAGTGCAGTGACACCGAGTGCCCTTGACCACCTTTTATAGCAGCCCAGGGAGCTCAGGAACAATGGGAATGGGCTCCACAGCCCTCTGTGACTAAGACCTTGTGCCAGGGAAATGACACAGCTCCAGCAAGAATAAATCTCGATTTTAAAATATTCAGCTCTGACTAAGGAGAAGATCACAGCATTGCAGGCAGTTTCTTCTTCCTTTGCAGTGTCTCCTGTTTTGTGAGAACTTTTGATTCTAAAATAGTTTTTCTGTGTCCCAAGATGATGGACAGAGGATATTCAGCTGTTCCAGGGTTGATCAGGAAAAGTGTCTCTGGTATAGCAATAGATTTTCTTCCTTTTCTGTCCTTATGGCTCAGGTGTGAGACCCTGAGTTGGGTAAGAGGAATCTAAATGAACAGTACTGGTGCCCTCTGCAATGTACAAAACCCAGTTATTCACAGAAAATCTCAGGAGCTGGTAAATATTAGAATCCCAAAGTGGTTGGACTGGAAGGGACCTTAAAGCCCACCATCCCTGTCCATGGGCAGGGACACCTCCCACCATCCCAGGCTGATCCAAGTCCTGTCCAGCCTGGCCTTGGACACTTCCAGGGATCCAGGGGCAGCCACAGCTTCTCTGGGTAATGTAAATAAAATCCCACTGGATTTTAATGTTCAGTACAAATTTAATTAAAATCTGTTGGCTGTATAGTAAAGAAATTTGTTTGAAATCTTGGGAAATGGGAGAAACTCACTAAACAATAAAAGTGCAAGTGGTAGTACAGGCAAAAAGCCAAATTCTGATATGTTTTGAAACTCTGCAAGCGGACACCACACGAGGATTGATATTCACTGTATGATCTCTAAGCAGGTAATTTCAGTAGAATTTGGATACTAAGGATGTGGCTGGGTCATTAGGCTGAAACTACTTAAGAGGACCAGTTCCTGTTTCTCAAAGTGAAAGACAAAGTGAATGTATTCTCGAAGTGAATGTATTTGTCACCTCTGAAGAGCAATTCCCTGCAAAGTTTGGAAATATCATTTGCTCAGTGTTTTCTGAAGTGACAGATTCTTTTCACATAGGGACAGGGCTTCATTCCTGATAAAGCCAGGCTCAGGTGGATGCACACACGTTGTCCTGTCCTTGCAGGGCTTCACAGCCTCATCAGTTCTCACAGCTTCCATGGACACCAAATTGATTTTCATTATGTTCCTCAAGGCAGCGTGTCTGAGCCTACATCTGAGGCACCCAATAAACATTCCTGATTTCATTACTTGAGTCCTGATCCTTAATGAGAGTGTCACCCATTAGAGTGCGTCACCAATTAAAGCTGACATCCGTTAAATATTGGTAGATCAGGGCCCAGCTCCACGTCTGAGTCTCCAGGGCAGCACTCACACTGTGGTTACACCAAATTATCTGCCGTGGATCCCTTGGTTACATCTTCAAGGATTAATAAGCGTTGGCCAAAGTCCTGTATAAGGCATCTGGGACGATTCATCCATGAACTTTTCAAGTCTCCGGTGTACAATGGGGTTTTATTGGATGCAGTTATCGACATCTCTGCTGGAAAACATCACCTGAGTGACCACAAGCAGAGATGGCAATGTGGGGTAGGGACAGGGGCGCTTGGAGGGTGTTCTGGTGGTCACAGCACACTGCCGTGGCTACATCCTTCCAAGGACTCCAGAGAAGTCAAAATAACCATGGTAGTCACTTTGTGACATCTCCCCTGTGCCACGGTTACTCTATATCCATGGGAGATACAATATTTGTAAAGAAAACATAAAATGTGTCAATTGCACACTCCAGCCGTACACCCAGGAGGAAATGTTCCCAGCTCTAGTGGGGTCAGCGCCAATGTCACAGGGGAAATTGTACCAGCAGCACTCCCGGGTGGGGTTTTTAGCTGGGATAAATTAACCTCTGGGAGAGCCCTGAGCTGTGCAGAGCCGAGCAGGAGCCCATTCTGCCGGGGAGGCAACGAGGAGTTCGGGCTGACCAGAGCTTGGTCCCCTCGGGGCCTCCCTCACAACATCTCGGAGCCATCAAAGGTTTTAGCCTTGGCTTCAAAGCCTTCGCTCCCTCCCTCCGGCTTTTCCTGCTCTTTGCATGGGAGGGGCTGTCGCTGTTCCCTCACCTTCAGCGGGACTTTTGGAGCAGGAGGGTTGTGCCAATTACAGTTTCCCAGGGAGTGATTCTTTTGTTTTGCTTTCCAGTCCTTCCCCCCGGGAGCCAGGTGGGGGAGGAAGGGAATATGGGCTGCTTCAGAGCATGAAAGAAAAAGGGAAGAGAAAGCCTGGAGGCCCAGTTGAGGGGGAAGAAGGAACTGGGGGAGGGAACAGAAAGCAAAGCAAATGTGCAAATAGCCTTGTTAGGGTAAGGGGGATCCTCTGGCCTGGGATTTGAAAACTTAATTAAACAAAGACTGTGCTGCATCAAAGGGATCCTCTATGTGTGGGGAGATGGGCTGAGAGATCTGAGGAATTTTTTCCGTGTGCTGTTCCCTGTTGCTCACCAGTAACAGGAGTGTGGGCTCCACAAGGCTTCCTGCTTCCCTGACGAAAACATCAACTCTTTTTTTTATTATTATTTTTGAGTTGTGGTTTGGTTTTTTTTCCCTTACTGCTCTTAGCCCAACAGACCCGAAAGCTGTGAGCTGCTGTGCCGTGTGAGCAGAGCCGGGCACCGCCCTGCCCGGAGGAAACGCTCTGAGCACACTCACGGTAAATGGAGCTGCAGCCGCTGCCCGAGGGCTGTCTGCCCTCCCTCGCTCAGAGATGGGAGGAAATGACATCTCACAGCAAACCACGAAGATTTTGGCACCATCACACCTGCACTCGAGGTGCTACAGGGGCATCTCCAGCTCTCTGTTCCCCGGAAAGGAGCCAGCACACCCACGGCTTCCATAACCATTTCAAGAGGTGAAGTTCAGCTCCCAGGAGTGAGTTCCAGGCTTCGCCTCCCTCTGGGTGCTTTTAGGTCTTCTGTGTCACCTCCTTGTTGCTGGGGACAGTCCTGTGCCATCTGGAGAGGTGCCAGGAATCACATTTGGGAGGGGGGCAAACTGTTCCAGGAGCAGTTGGAAATTCTGGCCCCTGTGCAGTATGTACTGCGTCATTCCAGAGAAAACTCCCATCTTCCAGGGAATTAAAATTAGAGTTGAACAGCAGTGACTCAGGCTCACTGTTTTCATTTTCCGTTTTCTGATTTCAAGCCAGATCTACAGAAGCTCCTGGGACCCACAGCTCTGTCTGAACATGGTAGCAAGTGTTTTGTCCTCCAAAACCTACCCTGAAGACAAGCCTGGGGCTGATTCTCTTTTCTGCCTAAAATAGTCTCCAGATGGAATATTTCATGTGTGCAAAACTAATTCAGGTGAAGCTGAGACAAAGCCTTGGGTCCCTTTTGCTGCTTCTGTAACACCCACTGGGCTCTCTGAGCTTATCCCGGGTTCCACAGTGTTGCAGAAGTCTCCTGAGGACCTCACCTGAGTAAAACCAAAAAAAACCAAGGGATGTTTTCCAATGCTATGGGCCCTGTCTCCATGAAAAGGAACTCTCTGGGATCTGCCCCTGCCAGAAAATGTCACTGTGGTGCCAATAGCTTAGACATGAGACCCCAAGAGTGGCAGAAGCCTCATATGTGGGAAGCTGAGGATGAAGGATGAGCAATTAAATGTCATCCAAGTAAAGCAGCATCACACTAATTAATCCCCAAGTGCTGAGTCTTGGGGACATGCTGTGCCCCTGTGCTTGGTGCTGTGTCTTACTTTAGGTCTATGACATATAAATTACAGTCTGTTGTTTCACTCTCTCTTTACGTGAAGTCTGAGGTAGAGAGAAAAGCTTTAACAGTGTAAAAATATATGTTTTTAAAATGATGACATAAAGGTACCCTGTAAAGAAAAGAGTGTGTGGGAATGAGCTGATGCACTGAAATATATCTAAAGATCAGGCTTGTGTAAGTCTCTCTTTCTTCAGAAAACAGCCTTCACCAGGGCTGGTCAGTGGGCAGGATGTGAAAATGGGGCAAATCCACTGGAGGCTCATGACAGCAGGCTCAGCTGTGCCTGTGTGCACTGGGCTCCTGACTGAAGATGCATCCCCTCCACCAGTTCCTGTTGTGTTTGGCATTTCCCAGTAAAAGGCCTTTTTGTGGGCAGAACCGTGCCAGTAAATAACTGGTTTTGCTGGTGTCTGGTTTTGCTTGAGGAGCAGCTCTAAGAGATCCTCCTGCAGATAGAGGCATTCTCCAGTAAATATTATCTGTGTCCTGAGGTATCCTGAGCTCCAGGAGTGTTTGGACAACGCTCTCAGTCACATGGTGGGATTTTGGGGTGTCCTGTGAAGGGCCAGGAGTAGATTTTTGATGGCTCTTGTGGGTCCCTTCCAGCTCAGGATATTCTGTGGTTCAGTGATCCCTTAAATTTGGCTCACATAGCTGAGGTTTCTTCCATATCATAACATCTAGAATGTTCAGGAGTTCATTTTCCTCTGAAATCTCAGGAACCACGATAACAGTTTGACTAGAACGGCTTGCTCAGGATCAGTGTGGGCTTGGATCCTGGTCTGGGGGTGTTATAAAACATTTAACCAATTTTATTGGACACAAGTGGTAAAAGTCAGTGAGTACAATGCAGCAGGGTTTTCCAAACACTCACAAATTTGGAAGAGGAGGGGAAGGGGAAGTAATGTAGCACAAAGCTTCCACATATGTGTGACATGCAGAGGGCTGGTTTGGGACCAGCTTTGGGAGGACAATCAAATTTGGAATGACACAAGAGTTGTGTGGCTGTGCTGGCACATCCCAGCCCCAGCTCTGGGGGTTTGGCTGAGCACTCTGAGCTCTGCCTTGTGTCCTGCTGATGGGCCATGTTTAGTTTCTGAATAATAACAAAAGCAAACTGAAAACGGATTGTGTTTGGATGCCATGATTTTTGTGGACTGTGGTTTATAAAATGTGGTGACAGGCTTAACCACAGGGAAGAATAGAGCAGGTAACATGGCCTAGGTGAGTGCTGACTGCTCTGTTTGCTTGGCAGCAGGTGAACTGACTTCTGAATAAATCCTTTGTTCCCAAGTCTGTCACCTGGAATTATCTTCATACATCATGTGTAACTTTGGTATGAAATTAAAAGTTCTGTTAGGATTACAAGGTTGGCCAACTTACTCTCTAATATTTGTTCTGTTTATTTTTTTTTTTTTAATATCTATTATTGCAAAACTTAAATCATGTTTGAAATGTACATTATGTAATGAGAGGAGGGTCTAGGAACGCTGCAAACCCCCTTGGAGAAGGGAGGTGAGTGCTGGAAATCACCATCTCAAAGAATTTAAAAACTGAAATGGCTGAACAGCTCCAACCTTCAAATGATTTCCTTTGTTTGTGTTGTCTCAGGAAATTAGCCATCAGCTAATTTAGATTACAATGGATTAAATTTCCTTAATTAATAGCAGGTAGCTCACAGATACACACAATAAAGATACTTTGGAGCATTCATTGCCTCAAAATCATTGTTGTGTTTCTGTCCCTTGTCCAGTTTTGACCCTTGGAGGATTTTACTGAGAAAAAGCTCTTTAAAATAATAGGGGATGCTGCAAAAGAATTTTGAAAATTCCAATTAATTATATCAGCTGGTTGTTTTTAATTCCAGTTGGGTTTCTGGAATTCTGGTAGACAAGGACACCCCATCCTCTGCACAGTTCCTGCTTGGAAGGCATAGCACTAATTTGTACTCAAAATGCCTTTTTGTGTATGATATGATTTAAAGTATCATTAATTATACCTGTACCAGATAAATTTATCTTCTCTGGCCCATGACAGAGAGTTGAAGTCTGGATTAAACCCAGCCTGGTTGTGAAGGGAGGTTTTTGGGAGGTTTTTGCAGCAACAGGCCTGGGTGGGTTTCTTATATTACCTGATAACCAAAACCAGGAGGTATGTTATATAAGAGAACCCCTTTGGAGCAAGTTAATTGTTTAATTAGAAGTTAAAACCGATGTTGTATGTATAAACGTTATGCATGAATGAGAGTTTGGCAAAGCACATCAAGAGAACTGTGTATCTGTAACTAAAATTAGTCCCTTCAAATCCTCTCGTTTTCTTAAGCGCTAAGAAAAAAAAAAAATCAATTCCGTCCTTTGTGCCTCAGTAAGCAAAGCCCCGACCTAAAACTTACCAACAACTCTGACTTACGGCAGCTTGATCAACACACTTATTAAAAGCTTATGGGTTAGAAAGGACTCTGAGAGGATTGAAGCGTCTTGGACGGACCTCATCGGGCCAGAGACACAAGGAAATAAAACTTTATTTTCCACGTTAGCCAGAAAAGCAACAGTTCTGGGGCCATTACCGCCCCCGGATTGCAGGGCCCGGGCGGGGCCCCCTCAGCGCTCCCGCCATTACCGCCAACATCCCACCCACCGCGCGCGCGCGCCGTGACGCAACCTGTCAATCAGCTCAACGGCGCCCTCTGATTCGTTATCGTCTGGCATCACGTGGGAGAGGGCTGGCCCTATATAAAGGCGGGCGGGGTGGTTGCTGGCCGCCATTTTGTCCAGTGAGGAAAAGCGGAGCTGGGGTCTCGCTGAGGGTCGAGTCGGCTGAGTTTAGCGCGGGCTCCCTTCGCGCGCCCTCCCTCTAAGCACCGGTGAGGATCTTCACCCCGGAGGGCGGGGGGGAGGCGGCAGCCGCGGTCTTGGTGCCTGGCAGGGCGGCTGGAAGCGGCGGCGGCAAACAAAGAGCAGCCGCCATTTTGTAGCGCCGGGCCTGGGGCGGCGGCTGCCGCGGCTCTCAGCGGAACCGGGCGGGGAGGCCGCGGGTTGCCGGGAGGAGCCCGTTCTCGGCCTGCTCCCCGCGGCGTGCGAGGCGAGGCGGAGCGGGAGGTGCCGCGGGGGCGGCGTGGCGGCGTCCCGCCCGCCAGTGGCAGCGCTGGTCCCTCACGCCGCGCTGAGGGAGCAGCTCCGGAACGAATCCCCGGGCATTGCCCGCGGAGCTCGGCGGGAGAAGGCGCTGCCCCCACCCCCCCATCCCGCTCGTGCGCGGATCGCCCTGATCCTAATCCCGATCCGGGAACAATGGAGCCTCCCCCGCGCAGCGCCCTCTGCAGATCCCCCCGCGCTAAGCACGAAGAGGAGCGCAGGGACCTTCCCTCTCAAATCTTAACTGTAAAAGTAAACGGAATTCCCCGAAATAGTGCACTTTAAGCACAACGCGGCATAGCAGTTCTCTTTTTTTTGTTGGGTTTTAACATTCTTCGCCAACCCCGCCCGTCCCTTCCAAACAATGTCTCCATCAGAATGTATCACTGCTGAAGTTTCATGGGGAAGCAGCCAATAAAGTGACTTCCTTTAGAAGTGAACGAACACGTGCGCTGTGTTCAATATATGTGAACTTTTTTTTTCCTGTCCTAGCAATGCATCGTGACTCTTGTCCGCTGGACTGCAAGGTCTATGTGGGTAACCTTGGAAACAATGGCAACAAAACTGAATTAGAGCGAGCTTTTGGCTACTATGGACCACTGCGCAGTGTATGGGTGGCAAGAAATCCTCCTGGTTTTGCCTTTGTGGAATTTGAAGATCCCCGAGATGCAGCTGATGCAGTAAGAGAACTAGATGGAAGGTAAAATGTGCTTGTGTGCTTGGCTGGTCTAAATATGAGATATTGTAAGAATGATACAGTTTTAAATTGTGAAGCTTAAACTGCAGGACTGAAGTTTTGACACATTTCTTATGCACTGTTTATTTATACGGTACTGTAAGGGTGTTCTTACCGTGCAGCAATAGAATCTCGGAATGGTTTGGGCTGGAAGGCACCTTAAAGCCCTCCCGATGCCACCCTCCCCATGGGCAGGGACACCTTGCACCATCCTAGGCTGCTCTAAGCCTGGTCCAACCTGACCTTGGGCACCTCAGGGGTGCAGGGGCAGCCACAGCTTCTCTGGGCACCCTGTGCCAGGGTCTCCCCACCCTCATAGGGAACAATTCCTTCCCAGTATCCCATCTAACCCTGTCCTCCTTCATGAATAGCATTGTAATGGTTAATTTTGCACTTCACAGTTGAACTTGCATCTCTTCGTGTGTGTTAATAAAATTGCAGATTGTGTTACTATAAAGAGGTAAAACTGATCATGGAGACCCTCCTTCACTCTTTTCCTGCCTTTATTGGCTTTATAGCTTTATTGGCAGAGCAGTTTGGAGAAGCAGCCAAACCTTTTGTCTGCCAAAGAATCCCAGAATGGTTTGGGCTGGAAGCCCGTTCAGATCCACCCTCTGCCATGGGCAGGGCCACTTTCCACTGGATAGACCAGGTTACTGCAAGTCCTGTCCAACCTGGCCTTGGACACTTCAGGGAAGGGACCCCCACAGCCATGCTGGAGCTGACTCTGGGCACTGTGCTTTGATGACAGAACATTTTTTCCCTTGTCTGGATGGCGTGTGCTTTATTCCATGCTGGAAACGCTAACCAGCTGACGTCTGTTCCCAGAACCCTGTGTGGCTGTCGTGTCCGAGTGGAGCTCTCCAACGGGGAGAAGCGGAGTCGGAACCGGGGCCCCCCTCCGTCGTGGGGCCGGCGCCCTCGGGATGATTATCGCAGGAGGAGTCCCCCTCCTCGGCGCAGGTACCTGGGCACAGCACAATCCTAGAGCTCTTGGCACAGTTACCACGTAGCATCCTAGGAGCAGGCTTGTTAAAGGCATGTTGATGGATGGCATTCATCTATCTGATCATGATTCGGAAATGACAAATGTCAAAAAAAAAAAACAAACCTAAATCACCCCACCCCCCCCCCCCACAAAATCGAGGTGAACTTGAGTTGTGTTGAATGTTGTTGGCTTTTGTCCTTAGGTGACTGTGCAGTTGGTAGTCAGTGCCCTCTGTCCTGGGCTTATCCTCCTTCCTCTTAAAACCTGCTCATCTTCTAGTCACACTTTTCCCTTTCTTCCCCATACTTCAACTTAGGCTGTTCCTTTCCTTTACTCCATTATGGAAGAACATGACATACGGCAGTTTAGCATTTCCATACCAATGGGTTTTTCCACTTTGTTTGCAGAACTTAAAATACTTCCCAAGCAGGCAGCTGTGTAATAATAGATTGAATAACAGTTGCTCTAAACATCTGGAATCTTGACACTTTAGTGCTAGCGTGGAAATAAAGCATCGTGTGACAATCCTGTCACTTGAGGTTTGCAAACCCAGCTCTAGCATATGGCAGGATTTTTGGGAACTGGCACGTTCTTGGACCCAGACTAGTTTGTCTGGCAGTTTAAGTGTGCACCGTGGTTTTTGCAGGACTGAATTTACCTGTGGCAGGTGAGTGAAGTCCTCCCGAGCCAGGGTTTCAAGCTTACCCTTTTGCTGTTGAAAAAAAAAAAAAATAACACATTAGGAGTATTTGTTAGCTAATAGATGGTTGTACTGATGGCTTGTTTTTCATTTTTTTTATGCTTTTTGGTCCATCTATTAATAAAAATGAACCCGTTACAGAGTCACCATCATGTCTCTTCTCACCACCCTCTGAGTCTGCATTAGCCAGCCAACTAGCCCTTTCAGCGTCATGTGACCAGCGCGCCCCATGCAGCTTGGCTGGTGTCGTTTCACATGACCCAGGCATGGCCAGTCGTCAGGTTGCACCGCCCTTTGGTTCCCG
The DNA here is from genome assembly GCA_037013685.1 of Acridotheres tristis. Lineage (NCBI taxonomy): Eukaryota > Metazoa > Chordata > Aves > Passeriformes > Sturnidae > Acridotheres > Acridotheres tristis. The sequence goes on along the minus strand of CM072913.1, from coordinate 4,645,605 downwards.
AGCATGCTGTTTTCTCTCAGCCTTCTCTCCAACCTTAACCAAATCGGCAGCAGCCACCTCGACCGCCCACACATTCCCGGCCAATCAGCTCAGCTGTTTATTTACCAAATGTCTTCACAACAACTACAGCAGCAGCCTTCGGCTAACAAAAAAGCAGGAAAAATCCACAACACCCCCTTCGCCAACCAACTAAATACAACGCAACATCTGGCAAAACCTTTTCAGCAAATTCTTCTTGGCAGTCAGTCCGGCAGCCTCACCTCACCATTTCTAGCTTGTTGAAACCAAAGACTTGTAAGTTTTTCCTGCTTATACAGTTTACTGCTGGTTAAAATAAGGAGTAAGCGGCTTATAAGTAATTACTTTTCTCAATCAAAGGCTGGCTGTGCATAATTAAGTGGTAACGTACATATGTTGCTTGAGAAAACTTTTAAGGGTGATATGGAAGCTCTTACACTGTGAATAATGTAAAAACCAGGATATTTGCATGTGAGATGCCAAACTAAATTTTTAATAAAGCTCTAACAAATGTAGCTTTTCCTTGCCAGAAAAATCCTATCACCTTTAAATGGTTTTACTAACAGTTTTCAAAACTTAAAACAATTACTTTTTGGGATGAACTGGGCCGAGCTAAGGTTATATTTTTAATTTTTTATTTTTTATAAGAAAATAGTCTAAACACACTCTATGGCATTAAAAATGACAATCACAAATATGCAGTTCTAATGTAGCACTTAATGGCATTATCAATATTGACACTGAGCGCATTTTCACTTTTTTTTTTCCACTTGATATCTCTTATGTCTTGTTATGGACCTTTTTGGCTTGCATGGGTTCCAAAACATTTGCTCTGTGCTATTTTTTTTTTTTTTTTGAACCACCTGTGGGACTTTGGTGTGTTGTTCTGGGCAGTGTATTTAGTTGAAATGGAAAGTGTTGCATTGGACAACTCTGCTCTGACGCGTTCTTAGTTAAGTGAATTCGTGGTTGGAAACGTGCTGTTCACACTGAGCTTGGTTTTACTGCCTAATCTTTCCATGCCTTTTACTGGATGATGGATGCCAGTTATTCTTGGCACGTTCCCTGGGCCCAACAGTGAGTTTGACAAGTTGGGAAATGCCTCACCCCGTTAAAGCTCAAAGAATGGATAAAGTGCCTCACATTTGGTTTTCTGGTTCTAGATCACCACGAAGGAGAAGCTTTTCCCGGAGCCGCAGCAGGTACGAGTCCCTTCCCTGCCCCGTGGACTGCTCCAGCCTGGAGGCTTGTAAAGAACAGCCTGAAACAGCTCCACGTGTGGGCTGTGCACAATCAGTAGTTTGGTAAAAGGGAAACAGATTTGCTTCTGTTACATTGTTTGCCTGGAATTACTGAGCTGTTTGAGATTCCTGGGATAGCAGTGGAAGGATACTGAGGACAGAAGTAATTTCCTTTCTGCAGCTGCCTGGGCTCTTCTGTCAGTTTTCCTCGAAGTTCAGGCGTTAATGTGCTGCTCTCTCACAGATACTGTGAGCATAGGATCATTGAGCCCTGAGGTGGGAAAAGACCTTTTAAGATTGAGTCCAGCCATAAATCAGACTGTGATTAGGTGGGATTCTGCAAAAAAAATAAAAACTTCTGCAAAGTACTGCATGCCTGTTTGCAGGATATTATAAGCTGTTGGCTCAGGCTGGTTATTCTTCCCTCAAGAAAGGGTTAATAGCAGCATCAGTAACAGGTTTCCTCTGGTTGAATAGTTAGAAACCTTCACTCCTGAAGGGAAGTTCCCCAGGGAGCCTCCTTGGCCTGATGAGATCTTGCTCTGATGTGATGTTGTGATCTGTACCAGGTCCCTCTCCAGAGACAGAAGAAGAGAGAGATCACTCTCACGGGAAAGGAACCACAAGCCTTCTCGCTCCTTTTCCAGGTCCCGCAGGTAAGAGGAGTCTGCTGTGTTTGTGTGTTCTCAGTAAATGTAAAAATGACTTTCTGTGCCTTGCTGGAGAATCACCTCTGGTGTCACAGGAGATTCTTCACCTTCAACAATAAAATACTCCGTTTTATTAAATCTAACAGTATTTTTAAAATGCTTAAATATCACTTGCTGGTTGGCTGGGGGGTTAAAGGAAAATCTGCTGCTCCTGACACCTGATCCTAACCTTACCTGTGTGTTTTTCTTCAGTCGCTCCAGGTCAAATGAGAGGAAATAGGACTGTGGGAAGGAGCTGTGTACAGGAAGTCATGAGATCCGAAGCCAGGAGTATGTACAGAACATTGTTTTGTTTTGAAACTTCATAAAGCTTGGTGCATTTTTAAAATGTTTTAGCTGTTGAACTTGCTTTGTTCCTTGTATCTTGTAACAGGTGGCAAATGTAAAGATGTGAATCTGTATATGGTTCTGAGCAGATCCTATGATTTGTAATATTAATGGTTTTCCAATGTACCATTAGACACAGGGGGGTATGTGTGTGTGGAATGGCAAATGGTCTGTGTGGTGTGGCTGAGAGAGCGTGGCTGGGCTGGGGTTTGCTGGGGCTCAGCTGGAGGAAGTGTGCAGGGATGGTGTGTTCCTTGTGGAATCAGGCCAGGAGCAGAGCAGGACGTGGGTGCTCCACAGCCTGTCTGAGAGTAGAGAGCCAGTGGCACAGGGGAGGGCAAGGGTTGGGGTTGGGGGCTGCAGCTTCATCCAGATCCAGTTGACTGAGCTGCTTTATATTCCATGAAATAAAACTTTAGTTATAGGGTCAGTTAATTTTGTACTTGGTGTAAGTAGAGTCCTTAATTAGATACCTTTTGGTTGACCATGTATTCCAGAAGCTCTGAAAAGACCAAATCCACAGCAGAACTGACACCTGGAGTGGATGTGTTGTGTCTAATGGTACATTGTAAACATTAGTTATTAAACATTTCTTTACTGTACAAGAATTTTCATGTCACTTGTAAAATGTCTTTTGTGAGATCCTTGGGATTAAAGTTTTGGTTACAACTCGTTGTTCAGTATTTAACTCGTCCCTGACTGTGACAGTCACCCCACCTGGCTGTAACACACCTGTGAATTGTCCAACACAGTTGTACCTGCTCACCTGTCCCTGGTGAGGTGTCACTCCCCCATGGCAGTCTAATCCCTGTGGTACAGGTTCAGCTGGGGTGGTCAGTAGCTGATGCCACCTGACTTCTTGCCTAGCAGTGAGCCCTTGGAAAACCAGCTGGAAATGGCAAGGTTTGCCATGGGCTTTGTGTGCCAGCTGTGGGTTGGGAACAGCAGTTAAGATACTCATCCTGTCTCGGGTTTGGAAATTGCTGGTCTGGAAACTAAAACTTACCCTGAAGATTCATTTCCTGTAGAAATGCAGCATGGCTGGAGAGCAGGTGGGGGTGCCACACTGCCCAAGGGCTCCCTTGGATCTGAATCCCAGAGAAGATGTGCTCCGTTGGTTCAGTTGTGTGGTTTGGATTAAATCCCTCATGATTAACCCTGATGGTGGAGTTTCCTTTGCTTGGTGGTTTCCAGGAGATGGTGAAGCTGAAAGGGAAGGATGTGCTAGTTCTACCCCCTTGGCTTGCTGAGCTCAGTGTCTGGGTTGATTTATTTTTTAATAACTTAGTGTTATTTGTGGTAGGACTGGGTCTTGAAGATCTCTTCAGCCTCAGTCACTCTGAGGTTGAGGAGTTCAAGCCCGGGCGTTGCTGTGTCACAGAAGCGCAGGGTGGCCGCAGGTGCTGCGAGAGGCACTCGCGGCCCGCCCTGGCCCTGGAGCGGGATGAGCGGTGAGCTGGGGAGGGCCCGGGCCCCGTTTCACTGCGGGGAGCGCGGGTGCAGCCGGCGGGGGCCGTGCAGTGCCCGCCGTGCCCGGCAGAGGGCAGCGCGGCTCCTCCGGGCCTGCCCCGCTGCCTCCGCCGCCGTCCCTGTGCGGAACGGGCACAGCTCGTGGTGCCTCTGCCGGCACACACGTTCCTCCTGTGGTTACCTGGGGGAACAAGGAGCCTTCATTAGTTCAGCTACTGCAGGGACAGAAGTCTGAAGTGCTGGAGACAGCGGGAAGCCGGTTGTGGTTCTCATACATAACAGTCGTGCGGAACTGGAAGCATTTCCGTTTCAGGTTTCTGACTATTTCACTCCTCAGCTGAATGAAGAAGTTGCCCCTTAGATCAGAAGTGTGCTGGTTTTATATAATCAGGTGGAGATTTGAAGGGGAACACAACAAGCAGCTTCTAGACAAAGATGGGAATTGTATAAATAAGTATAAACACCGACTGGATAGCCCTTCCCACAGGTATAAGTAACAAGAACTATTTTTGATGTATCAGCCCCTTCGTGGATTTCAGGCGTCCCTTTCTGAGGGAGTGACCAGCCTGGGAGCATTGTGTTTAAAAAGCTTGCTCTCACATTAAATGTACAAGGAAGTGTTGGTGTTCTAAAGCTGGGGACATCCCTCTCCTCTCCCCAAAGCTTCTGACACCAGGAAGAGTCACCAGGCAGTCTGTCCCTGCCAGGGCAGCACAGAGGGACACTATCCAAGGCTCCTTGGCAGAACCTCAGCCCTGCTCTGGACACCCCTGGGGTGATGGAGCATTCGCTGCTGCCTGATACCTTCCAGATTGTTTCAGGACCGGGTTTAATGGTGCTGACAGTAATGATTTATGCTGTGTTTCTAATTTGGGGAGAGGTTTAACTGCCCCTGCTTCAGGCAGGAGCATCCTGGGGTTAATCCTCAGAGGTCCTCAGCAGTGCCTGAGCACATCCCAGTTATTTTATACACTCTCCCTGGGGAGGGCATTGTGTGCAAATGGGTTTGCAAAGAAAAGGATCTTGTTTTTTTTCTTTTTATGTACATGCTGCTCCTTGTTTATGACCAAAGATCATGTTAAGAATGTGCCTTGCACTTAGAAAGTGGAGAGGTTAAGGATGTCCTTGCTTTTGTTGGGATTTATTTCACTGGCCTTCAGACAGTGTTGTGCTTGGGTGAGGAGTTGTGATCGTCCCAAACACTGACAGTGCTTCTGGTTAAGCTGCTCCATGTGCAGGATGACGTGTCCATATACATGTGCTAGTTAGGAAAAAAAATGAAGGCTGACAGATAATGTTAGAAAAGCAAGGGAAAAAATCCCTTGAAAAACAGATGAGTTTTTGTCTGTTCCACTTGAATTCACCAGGTTTTAGGGTACCTTATCCTTTCAGAGCTGAGCCTGTTCAGAAAGCTGAAGGGAGCCAGTATGGATCATACCAGTGTTGATTTCACAGCTGAGCCTTGGGAGGGATTGCTGCTTCCCTACGCCAGATCCCTGTCCAGATGTGCAGCCTGGCAATTTCAGGTTTCTCCTCTATTAAACTGATTTGCTTCTCCTCTAAGAGCAGAAAAGAGCTGCAGAAGTCCAAAGCCAGATGTCTTCTGTGAAAGAAAAGCTTTTCTACTCTTGGACAAACAGGTGTGCTGTGTTACCCCCCCCATCCTCCAAACCCAGTCTGGGTCTGGAGCTTTGCTCTTCTGTCCTCAGCACAGTGGGAGCTGCAGTGTGTAACTGATGGAAGGGCCTTGCATTTCATCCTCTGCCTTTGCTTTTCCTTCTTTTTGAAGTCACAGAAACCAGAGAGACACCACACAGTGCTCATGGATCTTCTGCAGCAGCCTGGGGCAGGTTATACCTTGTACCTTTGAACTTCTCCTGCTTTGGTGGGGGTCTGTCAGCAGAATCCAGTGCTGGAAAGGTTTTTTGACCAATAGATGTTTTCAGGGTTTTGTGTTTATTAATAAATCATGGAATCACTAAGGTTGGAAAAGCATTGAGTCCAACCATTCTCTCAGCAGTGCCCGAGCACTTCTGCAGCTTTTTACTGTTATCACCTCTTTTCAGTTTCCAGTTTTACTTTCATTTGCCATGATCTCGTCACCATGAGCTGCCTCAATGTCTCCTGATAGACAGATCCTCAAAGTGGCTGAATGTTGGACAAACTTATTTCTGCTGGGTTTAATCCCAATCCCTGTCCCTATGTTCAAATCCTGCCCCAGAAATACTGTCCCAAAACCTGAGCTGCAGTCCCCACCACAGATCAACCTGCTCTGGTGCTGTTGCAGTGCAGTCTCTTGGCTAGAAAAGAAAAAAAAAAAAAGTGAAGAAACTGGAGCATCAACCCCTTTTGCAAACAAAAGGCTGAAGGGCAGGAGAGCAATTCCAGTTGCTCCGGTTGGACCTTAGCTCCTGCACAGGGCGATGGCCCAGGGCCGGGAGCTGCTGTAAAGAGGCGGCTCCCAGTGCTCTGCTGCTGGAATGCAGCTGCCTGCAGCTTCACACCTCAGCCTGCCTCAAACAGGCACAACAAAGCCAATTCTTGCTTGGCCGTGCTTTGCAGTTGGTCGGTCAGGGGCTTGCTGGAGCTGAAGCCTTGTCCCAGGCTCTCACATGAGAAGTGTTCTGGCTTCCTCGAAACACCATCACTGTTTGGGGTTGCTCTTTCATTTCTGCAGTTTCATTGGGGCATGGCCATGAGTTCCTCTCTTAATGCCTTTCAAACAAACACGGCTGGGGACTAAAATAAACACGAGATCCAGACAAGTATAAAATAGACATGCAAGAGGAACGCTATGTTCGTTCCCAAGTGATTCATTTGGCTATTATTTAATAATTTAGTGGCTGACATAACTTGGAGTTGAACAAATCTTCACATTGATTCGGGTGGTGTTTCTGCTCTCTCCTCCAAGTCATTTCAGCCGTCAGATTTTCTGTGGGAGTGAGCCCAGTCAGAAAGGGAAGTGTTTGTCCTACCCATCTGGATCCTGTCACCATGCCCAGCAGTGTCACCCCACAGCCTCCCTGACTGTGAGGAGGTTCCTCCTGTTGCACTCACACTGTTGTTCGTGGGCATTTTGCTGGATAACACAGCGGTTGTGATGTGCCACTGCCTGATGGCACCCCCAAAACACCCCGAGGTGTGTGACAGCCCTGGGCAGCGCTATCGGGGTACAGCAGTGGTATCAGGGTGGGGCACCGTGTCACCCGGACTGTCACTTGGGAAGATCACCCCTGCCAGCTGTGAGAGAGGCATTATCTCCTCATGGGCAGAGGCTGCTTAGAACATGCATATTAGAACATGAATATTCAAGAATATTCAGCAGGAAGCCCCAGCGCTGTCCCAGCCCTTCCTGCTGACGGAGGGTTTGCTGTCAGTGTTTGATACAAAGTGTTTGCAGTCAGTGTTTCAGGGAATCCCACAATGGTTTGGGTGGGAGGGACTTCAAAACTCATTTTGTTCCCCCTTTTGCCATGGGCAGGGACACCTTCCACTATCCCAGCTTGCTCCAAGCCCTGTCCAGCCTGGCCTTGGACACTTCCAAGGCTGGGGCAGCCACAGCTGCTCTGGGCACCCTGTGCCAGGGCCTCAGGGTCCTCAGGGAAAGGATTTCTGCCCAGCACCAGTGTTATTGCACCTCCTGCATTGGGTGCTGCTCTTCCTGGTGCTGGATTGATCAGCTTTTCATGCACTTGTACTATAAACTTTGTGGGAGGAGGTTGCCCCAGCTGAGGAGATAAGCTCCAGGTGTGGTTTGCTGCCACTCCTGCCAAGTTGTCCTTGCAGCTGCCTGGCTGACACGTGCCACTCAGAAACTCGTGGATGAAACTCCACCAGATTTGGAGTCAGGAGTTCCCCTGTGCAGGGAATATTTGAGAGGGACCTGTGAGGTATTTTTTGGTCTATAGATATTTCAGGGTTTCATGTTTCATAGAATCATGAAATTATTTAGGAAAAGCCCTCTAAGATCATCAAGTCCAACTGTTCCCCCAAGCACTGCCAGGTCCAGCACTAATCCATGTCCCTAGGTGCCACATCCACACTTTTTTTTAAAATACTTCCAGAGATGGTGACTCTGCCACTGCCCTGGACAGCCTGTGCATGTGCTTGACAACCCTTCTGGTGAAGGAATGTTTGCTAATATCCAACCTAAACTACTTCTGGTGCAGCTTGAGGCTGTTTCCTCTCCTCCTGTCCCTGTTCCTTGGCAGCAGAGCCCAACCCCCACCTGGCTGTCCCCTCCTGTCAGGGAGTTGTGCAGAGCCACAAGGTCCCCCCTGAGCCTCCTTTTCTCCAGGCTGAGCCCCACCACATCTCTCAGCTGCTCCTGGTGCTCCAGACCCTTCCTCAGCCCTGTTCCATTCTCTGGACACACTCCAGCCCCTCAATGTCCTTCTTGTGTTGAGGGACCCAAACTGAACACAGTACTCGAGGTGTGGCCTTAGCACGGGGGCAGGGGTACTTCCCCACCTTTACAACATCCCTATCCCTTTGTCTCCCTCCTCTCCCTTTAGTGGATTTACAATTGATAATCTATAAATGTCTCCGTGTTCTGCAAAGCTGAGGTTTGTGCAGAGGTGGGAAGGGCTCTGGTGCAGCATTGCTGCTGGTGAGTGAAGCACAGAACGTTTAAAACCCCGTTTCCAGCTTCTGTGGCACTGCTGACCACAGCTCCAAGTTCCAGCAAATTTTCTTTTTTTTTTTTCTGAAACTGAAAGAGAAAGGTTTTATTTTTGGCAGCTGGAACTCCCTAACTTTCGTTTCTGTGGAACTGGCAGAGCCCCTTTAGTGTGTGGAGCATGTCCAACCCCGTGGCCCAGCTCTGGGTCAAGCCCAGTGGGGTGAAAGCTGCTCCTCCATTCCCGGAAATCCTGCTCTGCCTGACAGACATGCAGGAGGAAAAGTGCAATCGACCCTTACCCCGGTGTCAAGGTGGTGGCTCCCATATCAACACCCCTGCCTTTATTGCCATCTCAGCTGTCCCCTCCCATTGCCTCTGCTCCGGGCTGTGCACGAGGCACCGCGCAAGGCAGGGCTCTGTCTGTCTGTCTGTCTGTCTGTCTGTCCTCTGGGTCCTGCCCTCCTACAGATCCCATTTCATGAGACTTTCAGGGTCTGCCTGCCCCTGGCTCTGCCCCTTCCCCCCCTCTGCCCACGCCCAACCCCCTCTTCGCCCCCCAGCACAAAGGCAAAGTGAATCAGGATGGGGCATTCCCGAAAGGTGTGACTGGAGATCCCAGAGATGGTGACACAGGCTGAGCCAGCGGGTGTTGGGATGGGCAGGCAGGGCCCAGGTTTGTGTGGGACAGCCCCAAACTCCCAACATTTGAGAGTGGAGACGCCTCATCCTGGTGTCTGCGTGCTCCAGGCAGGGGATGCCTCATGGAGCCAGGCTTGTTTCAGAGGTGACATTGTGAGCAAGTGCTTAGTCAGAGCTGCCCATCCTCACCTCCTTCTCACGGCTATAAAGGGCCAGACCGAGCTCCCAGTGGACTTCAAACCATCCCATGGCTTGGAGAGCACCAAATCCCTCAGCAGCAGCACCGTGTCACACTTTCTGTGCGTTGGGAAGAAGTTACATCCATTGACAAGAAATTACATCCATTGGCTGGGCTGCACCCAGGGCTGCATGGACAGGAGCAGTCCTGCCCCCCGCTCCCTCCTTTGCTTATCCTGCTGGCTGAGGTCCTGCTGCTCCTCCCCCTGCCCTCACTGAGATGCCCATGGGGAACCGCTGGCTGCAAAATAACCCGCAGTGGGCGTTTTGGATGGACCTTCTTCCCTGCAGGAAGCTCCGCACGAGGCTGGAGCTGCTCGTCCCGGTTCCCAGCAGGGTGTCCGTGTCCCCTCCGGGCATCTGCCCCTCCTGCCGCGCTCCGGGCCGTGGGCAATGAGGTGGAGCAGCAAGGGAATAAAGGGACAGCGGGTTTGGAGCCAGGTACTGCGGCCGCCCGGCCGTACTCCGAACAATGAGGCCTTTGCTGCCAGCAAAAAAACCCCACAAAGCTTCCAAGCTGCTCATGGAAAGTCAGTGAAGCAATTACGTTAATGACTATGAATGGGGCTAAAAACAATCTTGGATGAAAATGAGTGAGGGGCCGAATGAAGCGACCGATTCATAGCCCGGCTCTCGCATCCAGGAATATTTCCAGTAAGCAAAGGCCTTGTTTTAGGACTGTCTCATCTCCCATTTGTGCTTGGTGGGACTCTATTTCCACTCTGCTGGGTCTGGTGTCTCATCAAAATGCCTTCATAAATGGGGCAAACAAGGGCTGGATATGGCAGGGGAACAGTCAATTAACACGATCCGAGTTCTTTTAGGGGCAGAGTTAATCAAGCATTCAGCGTTTTGTCATTCTTGTCTTTCTTTCCTGGGAAAATCCTATTAGTATAAAATCACTTAATTGGGCACTTCAAAGAGCTGATGGGAAAACAGGCTTCGCTGGGATATAAACGCCCTCCAGCCGAACACTGGGTTCATTTAGACTTCTGCTGGAGCGTGAGGGTTTCATTAAGAGCCTTCACGTTTCCCACTTAAAAGAAAAAAGCTTGTTAGCAGAAATAATAAAAAAAACCCACAGAAAAAACTCTTGGTGATTTGAATCTTGCTGAAGAGGGTTTTTAGTGCTGGAATACTCAGGACTTTGTCACTGGCAATCTGCTGTCCTGAGTCAAGCAATTTCCACCTGCCTGGGATGTTTTGGCAAATAAAAGCTGTTTGAGGAAGGAAAAAAAATCACCCCTGTGTCCTATGGAGTGGGACACAGCCCTTTCTGGACATTTAGGGTGAGGGACAGTGTGTTCTGCAGGACTGAACCCCAACCCCGTGTGCTCATCCCCACTCTCCATGCTGGGGCAGAGGTCCTGTGTTAGCTCCCCCCATTTTCAGTGTGTTTCCCTGGGTAGAAATTCACCTTTTTGCAGAGTTTATGTTTATCTCACCTTGAAAAATAAGTGTGCTCTGATCTCTGCCATCTCCATTCCAAAATTCCTGAGGGATGCTCATCTGCCTAAATCCTTGCTGTTTTTCCCTCTGTGCTGGTTGATCTAACAGGACTATTAGATATTACTGCCCCAAAAAACACTCTTCGCATAGACCTTTGACCACTAAATCTCAAAACCGTGTAAAATCCCTACACGTAGGAATTTGGGTGCATTTAAAACAGTCCTGGTGAGCACGGGGTGACCTCAGTGTGTGTTATTCCTGTAAACACAGCTCCATGAAGCCACATTTCCCTGTTCTCCATCCTATCCAAGGCTGGAGCATTCCAGCCCTGACTCCTCCATCCCACCCAAGCCGTTCCCTGCTCCACGCTGCAACTCCCACCCGTGTCCCCGTGGTTTTTGGGGGTGCTGCTTCCCGAGTCAGAGGAGGACACGGGACAGGGACGAGACTCGGAGTCAGAAGCGCTGTGCCTGGGCACGTTCCCTGACAGATCGCGGCGGTGCCGAGGATGGGCTGAGTCACACTCCGGCTCTGCCTGCCGTGAGTAATGTGTTTGCTTCCGTGTCTGCTGAGCCTTCCACTCCCTTCGGCTTCTGCGGGACCCACCTGGGGAGATCCCCTGCGAATAAATGGTCCCGAGGGCTCCCTGGATGAGGCAGCGGCCGCTGCTCAGTATTGGGGTGCCCCCGGTGCTGGGAAGGAGGTTCCTTTGAAGGCTGTGAAATGTGCAGTCGTGTAATATATTCCTTTTGCTTCCAGGCATTGGGACGGGTTACTCAAGGAAATCATAAACATGGATTCTCCCACGACCACACCCCTCCCGGGTGGGGGTTTGGGAGCCTGGGGAGGGCGAGCCTGGGACAGGGGAGGTGACAGATCCCGCGCTGTGGCTATAAATGGTGAGAAGGAAATAGCCCATCAACCCTCGGCGCTGATCCTGGTCCCAGTCCTGTGTCTGTCGCCCTCCTCCTCCTTTTCCTCCGTGCTGTGGGATCAAACACCATGAATCACCTTTGGGATTTTCTAATTTTTTTGAAGTTCCTGTATCGCCTTCTTAATCACTCTTTCGCCCCCCACCCCCTCCTTTTTTTTTTCTCTGGTAATGCCACTGCAGACGTGCCCATGGACTTCCTTGCCTAGACCCTGACGCCATCCCTGTCCCCACTTCCCATTTCCAATCACCCACTTGGCTGTGGTCTCCTCCGATGCCGGCGCGGCCGGAGCTCCCCTCTCCCGGAGGAAGGGAAGCGAGAGTGGAGTTTGAAAGAGCCAGAAACCCGCCCATAGCCCCATCCCAGGGTGTGGGGAGTGACTCCTCACCCCACCAAAAAATCACTGAGAGAATTACAGAGTTACTTTCCTAAGGGAGAATCTACGTCTGATTGATTTTTCTCGCTGGTTTAGTCCTGGGATGAATCCCTGGTGTAACAGGGATGTTCCCGGCAGCCAGGCTGGTTGGTTATCTCGCTTTTTGAATCCCTTACTCTTGCATCAGTGACGTGGGGCAGCTCTGGGTTGCACAAACTCCTTCCTCTGCCACTTCAAAAAGCTGCTGGTTTGGTGTTCCCATTTCCTTCTGTGTACTGGGGGGGCAGGAGGGAGGGAGCCTTTTATGGGAAAAAAAAGAGGGGTGTGTTTTAAGCAGGGAGCATCCTCTGGTAAATGCTGCTCCATCCCAGAGTCGCAGGTGGCACTGGAGCTGCACCGACCCGAGGGATGCCCACGGTGCCACGGCTGGGGCGGTGCCGATTGCATCCCTCACATCCAGAGGGAGCAAACCCACACCTGCAGCTGGAGCAGAGCTGGAGCTTGGCAAGGAAATGATCCACAAGCGCCCAGCACCGCAGCTACCTCTGCAGTGAGGCTCTGAGGGCTGCTCCTTGCACCCAGGAGCAGAAATTATTCCCGGGTAGAAGAACCAGTGACAGCTTCCCTGTCCCAACTTGCCCCCTCCTCTCTCTGCCTGTTACAAACAGAAAGACAGGATGAATTTTGGAGCCTTTGAACCCATACTGCAGCTTTCCAGGATGGATTTTCTGTGGTGTGTAGCACGAATTTAAGATGATTTCCCATTCCCCATCTTCCTTTCACCTTCCCTGTCCATCCCACTGTGCCTATTTGGAGGCAAGCCACGGAGCTGAGCAGCCACTACTGATCCCAGTCCCAGCACTCTGGGATACAGCCAGCTCCACACAGTGGGGATGCACGAGTGATTGCAAAATCCTCCCGCAGCATTTGGCAGCCTCCAGTCAAACATGCCCAAACATATTTTCCAGCTGCTCTGGCCAGTGGGAAGCTGCTGGTCCAGCTGGAAAAAGCAGGAGTGGTCTGCACACCGAGGGTCCTCCTCAGCACCACAGCACCTGCTGCCTCCAGGGGCTTTCGAGGAGACCTGGAATTCCCAATGGATCATTTTAACATGGCTTTTGTCACTTGGAATTGTGCTGTCACCTCCTTGTGCCCACGGGAGCAGGTTGTGTTTGTTTCCATGTGCCCGAGCTGCGAGGGGCTGCAGGACACGGCCCCCCCTGTGCCCTGCTGGGCTGGCTCGAGGGGATCCCTTCCCTTCTCCTGCCACAGGGCAGGGATGGACATGGATGGGCAGGGATGGACATGGATGGGCAGGGATGGACATGGATGGGCAGGGATGGACAGGGATGGACCCTCGGACCAGGCTCAGGGAGAGCGCCCTCCAGGCCTGCAGAGTAACCCCAGCAGAAGCTGCTCTGGCCTCACACATTTCCTGCCTGTGGACTTGGATGCATTTTCCAGCTAAGCCACAGATTCCCTCAAATCCTTGCCACAGGTTCCTGCAGGACATGCACAGACTTGTTCCTCCTCCTCCTCATCCCTGCCTGGACATCTGCAGGACTCAGAGCAGCAGATCCTACTCCAAACACTTTTTTCCACCCACAGCAGGTGCTGGGGTTCAGCTGGTGGAGCAGAGCCAGGCCAGGGGGAGACAATCCAGTTGGGGAGGCCGGGGGTGGCCCGGGATGGGTTGGGCAGTGCCTGGGGAGAATCATCACCTACGGTTCTCAGGTTGGCACCCCGAGGGGCTGAGCCACCCCTTCCTTAATCCATTAATCTCCTTCCTACAGCGGCCCTGTGGGTGGGACAGCTTGGCTAAGACTGAACCCCCTGCATCTCCCAGCTGGAATGTGGCACCCCTGCATCCATGGCCGGGGGCTCCTTGAATCCTCCAAAAAGGAGGTCCCTGCATCCCTCATGGGGGGCGTCTCCCTGTCCCCTGAGCCCTCCAGGACGGGGGTCTCTGCATTTCCTCATTGGAGGGGTCCCTGTATTCCCTGCACTTCCCAGGAAGGACAGCCCTCTATCTCCTGCCTGAGCTTTCCCTCTGGTCCCTGCACCCACCTGGGAAGGGGCTCCCCCAGTTCCCTGATGGGGGTTTCTCCACCTCCTGCTATAGGGGCGTCCCTGCACTCCCCAAGGAGGGGGGTCCCTGTATCCCTGACACAGGAAGGGTCCCGGTCCTGGCATGCCGGGTCTCCGCTGGCACCGCGCACATTCCCGGGACCGGGATGGGAGAGGAAGGGGTGTGAGGGGGATGGGGGCACACGGAGGAGCGGGGCGGCTGCCGTGAGGCCGGGGTGGGGCGGGGCGGGAGGGAAATCCCGAGCGACGCCGGGACCGGAGCCCGGCCCCGCCCCGCCCTCCGTTATAAAAGGCGGAACGGGAGCGCCGGGCACCGACAGACGCGGGGAGACGGCGGTGAGTGAGGCGGGGAGCGAACCTGGCGGCTCCGGCCCTTCGCTGGTCGGGGAAGGAGGGAGGGAGAGCGCCGGTGTCCCCGGGGAAGCGCCGTAACGGGAGCGGCTCCGCCCGGGGCCTCGTCCCCAGCGCTGAGAGAGAGCGGGGCTGTGCCCCGGTGCCGGTGCGGAGTCCCCGGGGGATGCGGAGCCCCGGGCTGGGTCGCGCTCGCCCCCCGGTGGCGGGGATGAGGTTCGGGGTGCGGGTGCCCGGTGCGGGGTTCGGGGTGCGGGTGCCCTGTGCGGGGTTCGGGGTGCGGGTGCCCGGTGCGGAGTTCAGGGTTCGGTACGGGTGCAGTCCCGGTCCCGCCGCCGAGCATCCCTGCGGCCACCCCCGGGCCCATCGCTGTCATGAGCCGGGCGTTCTCTGCGCGGGATCGGCTGCTCCCGGCTGGGAGCTCCAGGATTCGGGTGGCCCCCGCCCCCCCCTGCTCGCCCAGCCTTCCCCAAACTGGTGTGACTGGTCCTGGGTGTCCCCCAGGGGTGCTCTCATCACCCAGCTCGGCTGGACGAGGTTTTGGTGTAGCCGTGCACCTGCCACTTCCTCGCCCAAATCTTGGGGTTCCCGGGCGGCTGCCGGGAGCCTCGAAGCTGCTGCTGGGCAGAGGTCGCTGGAAGCAGCAGCAGCCCCATGGGAGGGGACGATGACCGGGCCCGGTCCCTCCCTCCTGGGTGGCTTTGGCAATCTGCAGCCGTGACTCAGGGCGAGGGTGTTATCTCGAGGCTCCAGGGTGGCACCTGAGTCGCGCCGGTGACCTGAGGATGGGGACATCGTGACGCAGGCGGGAGGGCTGGGGGTGTCTGCTCACGGTGACTGAACGTGTCCCTTTCCCGCCACCTGCCCGGGCTTGCCTGGACATGCTGGGACTTGCCTGGCAGTGAGGTCACCTCTGTCTATGTGCTCACACTGCCCGGAGATAGGAAGTTGGATTTCTATTTTTACTCAGGGATGCTGAGTCCGAGCACAGGGTGCCCACAGGGTTTGCCCCAGGGACTGGGCACTGCCCGCTGCCCACGGGCACACCGTGCTGGTGCCGTGCCTGCTAATAGGATCATTAACTCGTTAAGGTTGGAAAAGACCTCCAGGATCTTCAAAGAGTCCAGCCATTGACTAATCCTCACTTTGTCAGCTAGACCAGAGCTCTGAGTGCCACATCCAGTCATTTGTTGCACGTTTCCAGGGGTGGAATATGGGGAAGCCAATGTGGCACAGGCAATCCAGAGGGGCTGCAGGTGCTGAATTTGGGGAGAAATCTTCCCTGCAGGAGGCTGAGAACTCGCTTCTTAAGGAAGTTTGGGGATGGGGAGGATCTTTTGTGGCCTGGCTTTGGGAGTCCCAGATTAGGTGGGAAATGGGAGCTATGAATCTTCCTTTTTACAGCTGATTTAATGAGTGTGGCTGTCCCAGCAGGGGCAAGCCTCAGCTCTGAAAACTCAAATCCCAGAGCAGAGCTGACTCTTATCAGCTGGATTGATGATCTTGGAGGTATTTTCCAACCTTAACAATTCTGATTCTATGTTGAGGTTCCTCATAAGCATGGGTGTAGTGAGGGGTCCATTATCCCCACATGAGGATAAGGACTGCTCAGATGGAAAGGCTTTGTCACTTACTGGGAAGGTCAAGGCTTTTGGCACCGATTTGAAAAAAAACAAACAAGGTCTTGTTTCTGATTACCCAAGAGCTCCTTGCAGATAAAGAGGGTGGTTTACAAAGTGGTCAAGCTTGTGGCATGTTCTTGCAGTTGCTTGAAGGTTTCCTTACCACTGGGTCTGGGTTCTTGTGAGATGAAGAAACTGGCTAGAAAAACATCCTGTTGCTTCACTTACCCGTGTGCCAACTTGCCCTTGCCTGCATGGAAGTGGGAATGAGCAGGTTGGGCAGTGTCTGGGGACCAGGACAGCATCATCCTGGTGTGGATCTGAGGTTGGCACCTCGAGGGGTGTTGTAGGCAGAGCTTGTGCCAGTGTTGAGGTGCTGGATGACCTGGCAGGGCTTTCCCTGCAGGAGGAGGAATAGGGAATGTTGACATCTGCACCTTCCCCATCCTCCTGTGTCGCACTGGGCTGGCTCTGACCTCAGCCAAGCTTCTGCTAAAACCTCCAGAGTCCAGATGTGTCAGTCCCCTCTGGGCTGCCCCACTGCAGACCCAGCCCAGCTTGTCCCACCTTGGCTACCATGTGCTTTGCCCTGGTGGCCAGCACTGCCCTGTGTGTGCTCCTGTCATCCCAGCCCCTGTAACTCTCTCTGTTTTCCCCCCAGCCACCACGATGCCGCTGTCCCAGAGCAGGGCTGGGCAGGTCCCGTGCAGCAGCAAGGTGTGCAGGAACCTCTTTGGCCCCGTGGACCACGAGCAGCTCCAGCATGACTTTGAGAACCAGATAAGGCACCAGCTGGAAGAAGCTCAGCAGTGCTGGAACTTCAACTTTGAGACAGAGACTCCCTTGGAAGGGCCCTTCAAGTGGGAGAGGATCCTGGAGGCTGAGCAGCCTCCCCAGGAGGTTCACAGCCTGGTCAGAGCTGTCACCAGCAGCGACAGCAGGAGCTCCTTGGCCCACAGGGTCCCCCCCAAGGACCGTGTTGGCAGGATTTGCCCCGAGGAGCCTGAGCAGAGCTCCAAGGCTTACAAGGCTGGTTCCCTGCAGAGCTTGAAACGTGGGCAGACCACGATCAAAGGTGAGTGCTGGGGCTTGGTGGCATTGATGTCATGTCAGGGACAGACAGGGGGGACTTGGGTGCCAGAGCCCTGCCTGGCTCTTGGGCATGGGGAGGGGTCCCACCCTCTGTGGATCTCTCCTAGGGAAGCAGAGCCCATATTCCAAAGGGAAAAAGGCCATGAGCTGGGTGCTGGGGTTTGTGCATGGGTCTGGCATTGGGCCTGTGGCTTTTGTAGCTGAAGATGCCCCCAAATTCATCATCTTCAGTTCCAATGGCCTGACTCAGTCATAGAATCACAGAATATTAAGGGGTTGGAATGGACCTTAAAGATCACCTCCCACTAGACCAGCTTGCTCAAAGCCTTTATCCAGCCTGGCTTTGAACACTTCCAGGGTTGGGACATCCCAGAACCTCCCTGGGCAACCTGTGCCAGTGTCTCACCTCACCCACAGAGAAAAATTTCTTCCTCCATGGTCAGGGCCTGGAGTGGAACTGCAGATGAGACAAACAGAAGAGATGCTGCAGACTTACAGCTCTGCTCTCCAGCAGCTTTGGGTGGGGACTTTAGGGTGAGACCCACCTGGGCTGATTTTGGGGTGCCTCCCTGGGGACACCTCCGTCTTCCTGCCCTGCTGCTCCCAGCAGGCTGGAGACACTTTCCAACCCTTTCTTCCCTTCTCCCTTTCAGACTTCTACAGTGCCAAGAGAAGGATTGTCCCTGCCCGGCCCCAGCCGTGACTCGCTGGGGCAGCGAGCGTGGCTGCCCCCCTGCTCTGCTCATCTGTACAAAGCAATGTAGAGTCTCTAGTTCCCTATTTATGAATAGCTCCGGGGTCCTGAGGGACCTTCACTGTGTGCAATGTAGAGGAGGAGCCCCGTGGTGAGGCTGGAGGTGAACTGAGATGGGCCTGGTGGGATTAAGACACTGCCCTGCCTGCAGAGAAGTGCAGAAAAAAGTGCAGAAAAGTGTCCTCTGCCCTGTGCTTGTGGCTCCAAACGCCGTCCTTGTGCCGTCCTGCTGTCCAGCCGTGGTCTGTCCCCTGCCTGGGGGCCGGCCCTGGGGGACACTTGTGTCCCAGCCACCTGGTGGCACCAGATCTCTTTAAGGAAAGTCCCTGGTGTGGATTGCAGAGCCCTGGGACACCCCGGCTGCTGGCACATGGGGGTGGCCCTGTCCCAGCAGGATGGACCCCAGCACTTGTCCGTGTGTGGGAGCAGAGAGATGTGGAGGCTGCTCCTTCCCACGGCTCTGGGCAGAGGAAGCTGTTCCCTGGACAGCCCCAGCCCTTCCTTGGGGTGTCTCACTGGGGGACCAGCACTGCCCCTGGCAGCCTTTGGGGTCCCCTGCACTCTGCTGGCCCCAAATCCCACTTTCTTACCTTGTTGTTGGCTTAAGTGGTGCTGCATGTGCCCATGTCCCTGCCTCCCTCAACACTGACACCAGGCTGGGGAGCCCCTGCTCTGGCTCTGTTGGGCTCCTCTAGGAAGTCCTTCTCACCAGCAGGGATGATGCTGAAATAAGGAATTGTAGCGTATTTTCCTGGACTTTTTCTCCTTTGGGGCTGACAGGGAGAGGACCCTTACCTGGCTCTGCTCTGGGAGCAAGGGATGGCCTGGAGCAGAGGCTGCTCAGTTCCAGCACTGAAGGATGAGTCCCTGAGGGACTCAACACTGTCAGGTCTCGGCACTTTCATGGGGTTCATCTCCTGCTCTGCTGGATTTGGACTCTGGAAACTGGTGCAAGATGGTCCCAGGAAGAAAAGGGACAGGGTTGATCTCCCACCTTGCACCACGATGCACTTTGCTGTCCGTGAAGCTGGCAAGCAAGCACTAAATGTTTATTTATATTTAAAATAATGCTATTAAGTGTATGTGGGGAAAGGGGAAATACCTGTTTGTCTGTAAGTATTAACTCTGAATAAACACCTCTGCAAAGGAATTCTGGGTTAATGTGAGTGATTGGGAGCAGGGTTTTCCAGGGGAGTGCAGCCCTGAGCTGGGATTTGCCTTTGTGAGGGCTGAGAAGGATAAAGCCTTGCCACACCCTCTTTGCTTGGCCCCATTCCCTGAGGACAGTGGTCTGGTGCTGCCACCATGTCCCCAGCAGGAGCTAGTGCCACCTGTGTGGGGTGTCCCTGTACGATGGGGCTCCTCTGCCCCCATCATTCTCCCTCCCCCACTGTGACCCTGTTCCCCCTAACCCTCAGCACCCTGTCCTGTGGTGGGTGTGGCCATTAGCCACGGGCAAGCTGCTCCCCTCCCTCACCCCTTTAAAGAGATGCTGGGTGCCCGGGCCCAGGAGGGTGACCCCCACTGTGGGATGGGGACACAGGAGCATGTGGTGGCACAGCTGGTGGAAACGTGCAGTGGCATTTCCTGGGTGGGACTGAGATCCCCTGGGAGTCAGGGATGTCCCTACCCCTGGCTGCTTCCTTGGAGGACTGAGCAAGGCTTGGATGCAGGCTCAGGTTCTGCCTAATGTGAGACATGACCTGATTTGTGGAGGATGCAGAGGGCAGTGAACAGCCTCGTGTTATTGTTCAGCTGAGGATCCCTAAAGCATCTGCCTGTCCCTGGAGTGTGGGGTGACATCTGTGCAGGCCTGTGGCTCTTGACACACACACTCAGCCTTGGAGCTGCTGCTGAGTCAAACCCTACAGATTTAGCCCCTGTAATCTTTCCCCTTACGTCAGTCCTTCCAAACCCCCCTGGCTGCTGCCAGGAGCTCCCCTCTGCTGTCATCTCCCAATTGCCAGGAGCAGTAGCAATGAAGGAAATGAGAAACAGAAATGAGAAATGAAAGTCCCTTGTCCATGTTTGTGGCTCTGGGGAGAGGGAGCTGGGCTTGAGTTGAGTCCCTGGGACATTCCAGGCCTGTGTCCCCCCAGCTTTTGGGACAAACCAGTGATGGTTTCCCAGCAGCTGGGGAATGGATGGAAACCTCCCACTTTCAGCCCAGGCTGTGTTTTGCTGCTCCCACCCCAGCCTGGCCTCAGCACAGAGCAGGGATGCTGCTCAAACTCCCACGGGGGGAGGCTCAGGTGTTTTCCTTCCTTGTCCACATTCAACCCCCTTTCAATGACACCTTCCAGCATTTCATCGGGGTGGGATCATACCCCTCCTCCTGGATCATACCCTCCCTCCTGGATCATGGCCTCCCTCCTGCATCATACCCCTCCTCCTGGGTCATTCCCTCCCTCCTGGATCATGGCTTCCCTCCTGGATTATACCCCTCCTCCTGGGTCATGTCCTCCCTCCTGGATCATGCCCTCCCTCCTGGATCATGGCCTCCCTCCTGGATCATACCCCTCCTCCTGGATCATACCCCTCCTCCTGGGTCATGGCCTCCCTCCTGGGCTGTGCCCTCCTGTGGCCACTGCTGGTCCCTGTGCACAATGCCAGAGGGCACAAATCAAGCTCTCCGAGGGATATTTAGGATTTTCCCTTCAAAAGGGAAAATTTTCTCCTCAAATCCTTGGGGAAAACAAAGCCAAAATCCAACCCTTTCTGTGCAGCAGCAAACATTGCAGAGGGTTGAAGGGTGAGGGGAAAGCCCCCAGCCTGACTGAGGGGATGCTGCAGTTTGGGAATGCTGCAGTTTGGGGATGCTGCAGTTTAGGGATGCTGCAGTTTGGGGATGCTGCAGTTTGGGGATGCTGCAGTTTGGGAATGCTGCAGTTTGGGGATGCTGCAGTTTGGGAATGCTGCAGTTTGGGGATGCTGCAGTTTGGGAATGCTGCAGTTTAGGGATGCTGCAGCTTGGGGATGCTGCAGTTTGGGGTAGCAGCACCAGCTTTGCCCAGAGTGTGGAGAAGAACCAGCTGAGCTTTCAGTTGGCCCAGAAATGCCCTGAAGGACCTGAGCTGGCTGCTGCTTCATTAGGTTAAACAGCAAATGAGCAGGGTGGGGCTGGTTCCCAGTGAGGGATTGCACCAGTTTAGATGGGCAGAGAGAGCTGAGCATCAGCTTCCACCCCACAGCTCCTGTCCTGGGAGCCTGGGCTCAGTCTGTTCGAGTCATGCTCTAGAGATAGCAGTGTTTCCTCCTGCCTCAGATCTCTTCATGTTTTGCAGTTAAAGAGGAGGAAAAATACCTGTGGTCCATCTGATCCCCTCATGAAGCAGAGTGGCTGCAGCCCAGTGGGTTTGGTGCTGGGTTTAAAGCCAAGATTATAATTCAAGTAGGAGCCTTAAAAACATCAGAGAACAGCACAGGAGGGACATCTTCAAATTTTGGGGCCCAAGAGCCTCCACAGGGGGAATTTTCAGGTTGTTCTGTCTTTCAGGGTGTTATAATCCTGGAGTTATAGATAATCCCATATTTTGGGTTGTTTGGAGTCTTAAAATAACTTTTTCTGTTTGTCTGCTGTTCTTCCCTCCACTCCAAACACCCTCAGCCCTGGACCATTGCAAACCTGGAAAGGATGGGGAAGGATGGGGACCTTGCTGCACTTCCCCATGGCACCAGCAGTGCCTGTGCAGAGCAGCACTGGGATCTGGGCATTTTGGGGGCAGCGTGACCCTCTGGATGGGTCCTTCCCACACCTCACTTGCAAAGCAGCAAACAGGAAGTGTGTGAGCAGCAGCAGTTGTGTCAACCCAGAACGGAAAGTGCCTTGAGTAAGAGAGATGAGAGCGGGGCCACGGGGCGGCCTCGGGGTGGGACCAGCTCCCCCCTGACCTGGGCAGCCCCTCGGGCTCGGGTGCCCCAGCACGGAGCATCCCTCTGGCACGTGGGGAGGGTAAGTCCTGCTGCTCCGGGGATAGCTTGGGCATCACCCGAAAAATAAGGGAAATAAGGGTATTTTTTGCCGTTGGTGATCCAAGGGGGTTTTTCCTGCTGCCTGTGAAGGGCTGTGACTGAGGGGCCCTTTCTGAGGGCTGGGAGCAGTGCAGGGTGCTGTGGAGGGAGGAAGGACATTGCGAGCTGGGGATGCCATGGGGGACCCTGCTTGGATGGGGAGGGGGGCACAATTCCCATCCCATCCCATCCCATCCCATCCCATCCCATCCCATCCCATCCCATCCCATCCCATCCCATCCCATCCCATCCCATCCCATCCCATCCCATCCCCCTGACTGTTCAGAACCTCCATCATGCCGTGGGCTCAGCTTACCTGCCCTGGGGCTGGGGCAGGTAACCAGGGCCTTCTCCATGCCCTAAACTACCTCCCTGCCCCCCGGAGCTCTCATTTCTGAGGTCTTAGAGGCTGGGACCACCACAAAGGTGTTTCTGGTCCTGTGGGACTCCAGCAACTCCACAAGACCCTCTTGCTTTAAGGGGCTGGTTTTGGGCACTGTTCCCATTTCTGCTGTACACTGGGATTTAGCAGATCTGTCTCTCATGGCAAAAGGAAGGGGGCAGAGGGCTGGAGGAGCCGGCATCTCCCCAGGCTGGGAGGGGAGAGCTGGGCTCAGGCAGATCGAGCACAGCCCCGGGCTCTGCGTCACCGCTCCCCACGGCTGTGGTTTCCTTCCCTCGGAGTTTCAGCTTTGCCACACAAAGAACAGCCCCTCTTGGGGATGGCACGGTGGCTGTTGGTGACAAAGCCACCCACCCAGGCTGGGGACAGGGCACTGGGGGTCCCCAGCTCAGGCCCCACAAGCCTGGGCGAGCAGCAGCGTGATGGAAACCTCCCCAGGGCTCTGCCCGGAGGTGACTCACGGCTGTGAAAACTGGGGGAGGAATTTTAAAAGGTGCTGCTGAGCTCTGAGAAGGCAGGTGTGGGACAGCACGTCTTACTCAGCCCTCCAGCATCGCCTTGGCTGGTCCTTCACTGGTGTCATCTCCTGCCTGTGGCACCTCCTGGGTGGCCCTTGCTGGTGCCCTGGGCATCCTCCACAGCCAGGGAAGGGCATGGGGAGGTTTGGGATGGCTGCTTGGCTGGTGGCAGGAGGAGCTGTTCAGTGGGTGGGGGCTGGGCTGGGAGCCCCTGGGGTGGCCAGCAGGAGCCCTGGGGTGGCTGACAGGAGCCCTGGGATGGCTGACAGATGGCCCAGGGGTGGCTGACAGGAGCCCTGGGGTGGCCAGCAGGAGCCCTGGGGTGGCTGACAGGAGCCCTGGGGTGGCTGACAGGAGCCCTGGGGTGGCTGACAGGAGCCCTGGGGTGGTTGCCAGCAGGAGCAGCCGTTGCTGCTGCGGATCCAGGCTCCATTCGTGCTGTGCAATCAGAGATAAGGGCTTCCCTTCCCTTCCTGTTGCCAAACCCTCCTCAGCAATTGGGGTTTGGGCCCTTGACAGCAGCAAAATGAATTTGCAGCTCGCTCTCTCTGTGCTGTGTCCCACCAGGCCAGACCAAAGGTGCCCAGTGAGGACCGGGCTGGTGAGGCTCAGCCCGCGGTGTCCAGGGCCATGTCCGAGCGCCGTGCGGCCACCAAGGGCCGGCGCTTGGGCTCCAGCCGGCGCAGGCAGCTGCAAGAGGGCTCCAGGGAGGCCCCGGGGCCAGAGCCCATCCCTGGTGAGGAGCCACCATGGGCGTCTGAAATAATGCAGAGGGTGCAGCAGCTCCTCAGCGACAGGGACACCGAGCAGGCGGGAGTGGTCACCCGCTCGGACATGCAGGTGAGGATGGAGGTGTCCCCTGTGGTCCAGCACTGCCGGGGTGACCAGAGATGCTGTGACGGGGTGGGGTTTTACCCTGATTCGCTTTGGTTTTAGAAATTGCAGGAGGAGGGTTTGCCGTGCAGCAGGGAGGAGCTGGAGCTGGTGTTCGATGGGCTGGATGCCGCTGGCACCGGGAGTTTGGGCACAGAGGAGTTCACGGCCGGGCTCCGTAAGTGCAGCCCGGGCTGATCCTGGGCAGTCCCGGGGCTCTCCTGGGCAGGCCCGGGGCTCTCCTGGGCAGTGGGAAGTGCTGCCTTTGCTCTGTGGCACAGGATGGATCGTCCCCATGACCAGCTCTCAGCTCACCTGGGTTGTGCTGAACTCTTTGCTGAAGCTGTGGAGGGGGAAATGCTGGGGTTTGGGCTTTGCTGTTGCCCTACCTGGGCACTGAGGATTTGGGATATTTGCCGGCAGGGCAGTTCCTGAGCTCCCAAAAAGCTGCCAGGGAGCACCGGCGGAGGAAGACGGCGTCCCGCAGGGTCCGGCTGGTCCTCCCCACCCTGGCGCTGGAAGGGGGGGACAGCGAGGAGCGCAGACACTTCGCTGCCTTTATGGAGCAGCTGGGAACAGGAAACCTCCTGGAAGAGTAAGTGCCCTGCTTGGCACCCATGGGTGTCCTGCAGGATGGATCGAGGGGGAAAGGCTTGGGGCAGGAGCTCAGCACACGGGCAGGGAGGCCAGAAATGCCTTGCAGGTGCCTTTGGTCTGAGCAAAGGAGCAGGGTCACAGTGACCCCAGTGCTCACCTGTCCTCACACACCTCCAAAAGTGCGAGTTAAGTGGCTCAGCTGGCCCGACTTCGGGGGTTCTCTGGGGATGCTCACCCCGAAACACCGCCCTGCCTGCAGACAGGAGATCTGGCAGCTCTGGGTGAAGCTCCGGCAGGATGAGCCCCAGCTGCTGGACAACCTGGAGGATTTCCTGGCCAAGATGAGGCACCGCATCCAAGAAGCCAGGAGCGAGAAGGAGGCTTTGGAGCTGGCTCTGAACAAGTGAGTCTATCCCAGGATAGTGCACAGGGATGGCACAGGAGGGATGGGGACAGGGATGGGACCCTGGAGAGCCACTCCAGCCGTGCGGAGAAACCTGGGTGCTTTCAGCACACGCACCAGTGGCCGGAGCAGAGGATTTGCCAATGTTTGGGGTCGGGCTCCCTCTACAGTCATGGATGGGATGGCAAAAGGGCCGGACTCGGACTGCCGGACACATCCGTGCTGGGTGACACCCTCCGGGCAAACCCAGCCTGAGGCTCCCGAGGGCAGTGCGGGCTCCCAGGGTCCTGCACCCCTGTACCGGGGTCTCAGCCCCCTCCCTGGCCCTGGTGTCACCACAGGCGTGTGGCCGAGCACGACAAGGACGTGCAGCAGCTCTGCGAGGTCCTGGAGCAGCAGATCCTGCAGGAGCAGCTGCGGCTGCAGCAGCAGGTGGGTCCCCGGGTCCTGTCCCCTCGCTGCTGATGTCCCCTCGCTGTTCCTGTCCCCTCCCTGCTCCTGTCCCCTCGCTGCTCCTGTCCCTTGGCTGCTCCTGTCCCCTCGCTGCTCCTGTCCCCTCCCTGGCAGTGCCGGGGGGGCCCAGCACCCCAAACCCCATCCAGCTGCCGATGGATGAGTGGGTGCCAGTGTCCTTGTGCCACCCCAGAGGATGTCCCAGAGCCAGCAGCAGGGCGAGGAGCTGCAGCGAATGCTGGATGCCAGCGAGAGGGAGGTGCAGCGCTTGGTCACGGCACAGATGGAGGTGGGCTGGCCCCAACCCCCCCTTTGTGTGTCAGGGGTCTCTGGGCTGTGCTGCAACAACCCCACGGTGCTGATCTCGAGGTGTCCCCACCAGCCCTTGCTGCAGGTTGTCACACAGGACCCTCTACACCACATTCACCACCCCCATCCCCTCACTCCCCTCCATCCCCAGAAAACACAAATTGACTTTCCCACCCACCATCCTCTTGGGGAGGATGTAATTCAGCCCCGGGTCTAGAGGAGATGGTTGTGAATTATTGTGGTGGGGATTTGGGCAGGCTGAGTGTCCTGGTTGCCATCCCGCAGCTGGAGCGGCGCTGCCGCAGCCTCCACAGCTCCCAGCAAGTCACCAGCAGGGAGAACCAGCAGCTGGAGGAGAGCAACCGGGCCCTGGAGCATCACCTGCAGCACCTGCACCAGCAGCTGCAGCAGACCCAGGGCCAGCTGAGGACAATGAGGGCTACAGTGGTTTGGGAGCACACAGGGGAGCCCGGGTGAGTATCTGAGTGGCCGTGTGTCACTCATGTGTCCCCACACACATCATTTCCTCCTGGATGGGGAACGAGTTGGATGGGCCTCAGCCATCACATGCCATGGTGCAGGTTAATCTTGGTTTGGTGTGCAAGGCATCAGAGGAAAAAGCAGGATTATCAGCACCATGCACTGAATGTGTCCCTGGAGGGCAGTGCCAGGGAGATGGGGGTGTCCTTCACCCAGGAGGGCTCAACAGGACTGATCCAAGGATTGTGGGTTTTGCTGACCTGCTCTATCACTGCCACTATCAGTCTGTCCTGGTGCAGGGGTGGATTTGGAGAAGAGGATGGAGCTCCCATTTTGACCCTTGTGCTCTGTGTTTGCAGGGACAGAGTGGTGGCAGAGTTACCCATCGAGGTGCCAATGTCCCCACAGGTACTTCATCTGGGTGCATGGGGACAGGACAGGGGACCAGGGCCTTGTGCTGTTGTGTTTGGGACTGCTGAGGAGCTCAAGAGCACAGGGTGCTCCTGCAGCACTGCCTCCCCTAAAGGCTCACTCAAACGGGGCTGGTGCAGATGAAGGGAGGGGCCTGCAGTACCTCACTTCTGGTACCCCTAAGATTCTGGGTGGGTGCAGCTGGATACCTGCCAGAGAACTCCACATCATTTCAGGTGGATATTCTCCCTCACCAAGTGTTTTTCTCTCTCCTCTTCCCACCCTGTTTCCTGCAGCTGAGTCCTGGGAAGAGCGAGAAGTTCCGCTCCGAGATGCGGATCAGGCTGGGATCCCAGAGCAGCGAGAGCAAAGCCAAGAGCTCCCACCAAGTGTAAGGGGTGCTGCTGCTCCCCTGTGTGCCCTGGGGTCTGCGAGCTGGGGCTGAGCCCCAGGCCCTACTTCAACCCTTCCCAGGCAAACAATGATATTTTGTCCTTTTAGCACTCCCACCCACTCATCTCTCACCCTGGAGCTCACATCTCTTATCCCAGCTCATCACTCCCTTGGCTCAGGAACTTGCTGTACCTGGTTCAGAGTTGTCTTTCCCTGTCTCATAATGTCAATATGGGTACTGGGAAGAGGCCAGGATGCAGCCCCGGGTCTGGCTGCCTGCATGTGCATCCCCCTTTCCCCTGCCCCCATTGCTGCCTGTGTGAACTCTAAGTGGACCCAGAGGGGAAATAAAGTCAGGTTTGGAGAGGGACGGGGTGAGGCTGTAGATCAGAGACCCTCTGGGACTGACTGGGGATGGGAGGGAGCTAGAGCCTGACCTGGGAGCTGGTTCACTGCCCCCATTTTCTGTCCTTTCCAGGGTGTGGGAAATGCTGCCAGCAGAAATAAACGTTTCAGGAACCCCACGGAAAGCCAGCTCTGCAGAAGAGGACCCCTTCCCAGAATCTCTGAAAGAGGAAGGTGTCTCTGACCAAAGCTCTTTGCTAAGAGAGATGAATGATGCAATAGCAGCTCTGAGCAAACACCTCAAGACACAGGCACTGGGTGCACCCCCTGCCCTGGCAGACACTCCCTGGGACAACGCTGAGCCCCAAACAGGGCCAGAGGCTGCCACAGCCCATGAAACAATCCCTGGGATCCTGCAGGAGACCCTCCCTGGCCACAACCATCATGAGCTGCTGGAAGGAGACGTGCAAGAGGGAGCAGCCACAGCTGAGCTTCGTGCTCTGGATGTGACACAGGCTGGTGCGTCCACAGGAGCCGGGCACTGCACGGCTCAGGAGCCAGGGGCAGAGCAGGGAGAGAGCCCAGACGAGGCACAGAGGATGTTATTCCTGCAAGGAAAGGGTGCTGGTGTGGAGGAGATGGTGCTAAATGTGGCTGAGCATCTGGGAGAGAGCATGGAGACAGCAGAGCAGGTGCTGACGGAGGTGGAGGGAGCAGGGTGGCTGCAGGAAAAAACAGCTTGGGCAAAACCACAGCTCCTGGGAGAAGCTGAGGAAGTGGAGATAAGCCAGAGAGAAAATGTGGAGGCAGGTCTGGGGCCACCTGAGGCTGGGCAGGAAGGCGTAGCAGTGGGACAGTACCTTGCCATGGATGAGCAGCAGGCAGGCAGGACGCCGGGTGAGTGTGTGCAGACCCCGGGCACGGCGCTGCAGGAACGGGCTGAGCCAGCAAAGGGGCTCCCTGGGAAACTGCAAAACGAGCTGGGAGAGCACCTGGAGCCAGAGCCACCATCCTGGAGCCAGAGCCACCACCTAGAGCCACAGACACCACGCTGGGCTGAGGAACAAGGGGAAGCAGCCCATGGGGGTGGTGTCCCTGAGGTGACAGTGGCTCCTGGCCCAGGAGTGCTGGACGAGGAGCGTGCCAGGAGGGAGGTGCAGCCCCCGGGAGAGACCACGGACTCCAAAGTGCTGGAGGTGCTGCCAACCCCAGCTGAGCGTGCAGGGAGCAGCAGAGCCGGGGGCGAGGAAGAGGAGGTGGAGGAAGCAGAGCCCAGGGAGGCAGAGCAGCAGCTGCAGGGTGAGTGTGCCAGGGGAGGCGCAGGGTGGAGAGGGAGCGCGGGCACTCTGGAGCCACTGGCAGAGGCTGTGCCACCCACCCACGGCCAAGGAGGGGTGGGAACAGATGTGGAACTGATGGAGGCAAAGAGCAGCACCAACATGGAGCTGCTGGCAGAGGAGGAGGCAGATCTGCAGGTCTGGAATGGGGCTGGAACCCCAGGGACACAGCAGGGAGGGGGTGTGGATCCAGGTGTGCAGCTGGAGAAGGATAAAGCAGAGGTTGGGCTGGGAGAAGAAATGGAGGCTGCTGAAATGCACAGTGAGGGTCCTTCCCCAGCAGAAACACCTGTGGGCAGCCCAGACTTGTGTGGGCTGTTCCCAGGTAAATCTCAGGAACTGGAACTGGTGGAGGCAGATCTTCAGCTCTCTGGGGGTCTCAGCCCAGAAACTCCCCAGGGAGGGAAGGGGAGTGTTCAGCTCCAAGAGAATGAGGAAGAGCATGGGGCACAAGGACAGGGTGAGATCGGGCTGCCACACGAGCCACAGCCTCATCCTGGGGGAGTGACCCTGAATCAGGGAGAGGAGGCTGGTGCAGATCCACAAGCAGGGGAAGAGACTGAAAGTCTGGACACAGTGGAAGATGAGAGCAGTGGTGCCAATGTGCAGGTGATTGCAGAGGGGGATGAGCTCAGCCTGACCCCGGGAGGGAGCACAGAGGCAGATCTGCAGCTCCTGGGTGAGACTGGATCCTCAGGGACAGAGCAGGGAGGGTGTGTGGGTTCAGATGTGCAGCCCCTGGATCAGGAGGATAAAGAAGAGCTTTTGGAAGTGGAGGCAGAGGATGTCCAGGATGGTAGGATGTTCCATGAGGGTCCCAGCCCAGGAGCTCCATGGGCATGGGAGGGCGAAAGAGCTGTTCAGCTGGAGGAAGAGGAGGATGGGGCACAAGGACAGGGTGAGCATGGGCTGCCACATCAGCCAGTGACTCATCTGCAGGGATCGGGAGCTGGGCAGGGAGAGGGGGCTGGGGAAGACATGCAAGAACAGGAGGAGGCTGAAAGCCCGAACAATACTGAGGAGCAGAGCAGTGGTGCCAATGTGCAGCTGATTGCAGAGGGGGATGAGCTCAGCCTGACCCCGGGAGGGAGCACAGAGGCAGATCTGCAGCTCTTGGGTGAGGCCGAATCCTCAGGGATAGAGCAGGGAGGGTGTGTGGGTTCAGATGTGCAGCCCCTGGATCAGGTTATTAAAGCAGAGTTAGTGGAAGGGGAGGCAGAGGATGCCCAGGAAGACACACAACTGTCAGAGGGTCTCAGCTCACGAGTCCCACGGGCAGGAGAAATTGGAACAAATGTTGAGACTGAGGAAGAGGACGATGGAGCACAAGGACAGGGAAAGGATGAGCATGGGCAGCCACACAAACCTGTGCTTGATCTGCAGGGATCAGGAGCTGGGCAGGGAGAGGGAGCTGGGGAAGACATGCAAGCACAGGAGGAGGCTGAAAGTCTGGACACAGGGGAAGATCAGAGCAGTGGTGCCAATGTGCAGGTGATTGCAGAGGGGGATGAGCTCAAAGCAGCCTCAGGAGAAAGCCCAGAGGCAGATCTGCAGCTCATGGGTGAGGCTGGATCCCTGGGCACAGAGCAGGGAGGGACATTGGATTCAGAGGTGCATTCCCAGGATCAGGGTAATAAAGCAGAGTTAGTGGAAGGGGAGGCAGAGGATACCCAGGCAGATCTGCAGCTGAGTGGGGGCTTCAGCAGAAAAACCCCTTGGGGAGGGGAGGGTGGAAGAGCCGTTCAGATTGAGGAGGAGGAGGAAGAGCATGGGGCACAAGGACAGGGTGAGATCGGGCTGCCACATGAGCCACAGCCTCATCCTGGTGGAGTGACCCTGGATCAGGGAGAGGAGGCTGGTGCAGGTCCACAACCAGGGAAAGAGGCTGAAAGTCTGGACACAGTGGAAGATGAGAGCAGTGGTGCCAATGTGCAGGTGATTGCAGAGGGGGATGAGCTCAGCCTGACCCCGGGAGGGAGCACAGAGGCAGATCTGCAGCTCTTGGGTGAGACTGGATCCTCAGGAACAGAGCAGGGAGGGTGTGTGGGTTCAGATGTGCAGCCCCTGGATCAGGAGGATAAAGAAGAGCTTTTGGAAGTGGAGGCAGAGGATGTCCAGGATGATAGGATGTTCCATGAGGGTCCCAGCCCAGGAGCTCCATGGGCATGGGAGGGTGAAAGAGCTGTTCAGCTGGAGGAAGAGGAGGATGGGGCACAAGGACAGGGTGAGCATGGGCTGCCACATCAGCCAGTGACTCATCTGCAGGGATCGGGAGCTGGGCAGGGAGAGGGGGCTGGGGAAGACATGCAAGAACAGGAGGAGGCTGAAAGCCCGAACAATACTGAGGAGCAGAGCAGTGGTGCCAATGTGCAGCTGATTGCAGAGGGGGATGAGCTCAGCCTGACCCCGGGAGGGAGCACAGAGGCAGATCTGCAGCTCTTGGGTGAGGCTGGATCCTCACGGATAGAGCAGGGAGGGTGTGTGGGTTCAGATGTGCAGCCCCTGGATCAGGTTATTAAAGCAGAGTTAGTGGAAGGGGAGGCAGAGGATGCCCAGGAAAACACACAACTGTCAGAGGGTCTCAGCTCACGAGTCCCACGGGCAGGAGAAATTGGAACAAATGTTGAGACTGAGGAAGAGGACGATGGAGCACAAGGACAGGGAAAGGATGAGCATGGGCAGCCACACAAACCTGTGCTTGATCTGCAGGGATCAGGAGCTGGGCAGGGAGAGGGAGCTGGGGAAGACATGCAAGCACAGGAGGAGGCTGAAAGCCTGGACACAGGGGAAGATCAGAGCAGTGGTGCCAATGTGCAGGTGATTGCAGAGGGGGATGAGCTCAGCCTGACCCCGGGAGGGAGCACAGAGGCAGATCTGCAGCTCATGGGTGAGGCTGGATCCCTGGGCACAGAGCAGGGAGGGAGATTGGATTCAGAGGTGCATTCCCAGGATCAGGGTAATAAAGCAGAGTTAGTGGGGGAGGCAGAGGATGCCCAGGCTGATTTGCAGGTCTGTGTGGGTCTCAGCCCAAAGGCTCCATGGGGAGGGGAGTGGGGAAGAGCTGTTCAGAATGAGGAGGAAGAGGCACAAGGACAGGGTGAGAATGAGCTGCCACAGGAGTCTGTGCTTGCTCCAGAAGGAGCACGAGGCCGACAGGGAGAGGGGGCTGGTGCAGGAGTACAGCCACAGGAGGAGGCTGAAAGCCTGGCCACACTGGAGGCCCAGAGCGTTGATGCTGATGTGCAGCTGTTCACTGATCAGCAGAAGCCCAAATCAGGCTCAGGAGGGAGCACGGAGACAGATCTGACACCTCTGGGTGCAGCTGGGATGTGGGAAGGGGAGCAGAGCCTGACTCTAGGTTTGGAGGCAGTTCTGGGTGCATCTCCCACTGTAAACCCATGGGAAGGAGCTGCTGCTGCAGATGTGCCCCCTAAAACTGAGGCTGCTTTGTGTCCTGAGCCTGTCACTGCTGCAGAGGGCCCTGGTCTGGAAGCAAAACTGGGAGCATGCATTGCTGCTGAGGGGCAGACTCTGGAGGAATTACTGCAGGGAGAGAGGGCTCCTGCAGAGGGGAAGTCTCTGGATGGAGCTCACGGGCTGGAAGTGGCACACGGAGAGAGGCTGGAGGCAGGGCTGAGGAATGGAGTGAAAACTCAGAGTCTAGGACTAAACCAGGGCCACGATGACGCTGTATTGGCCTCCCTGGTCTCAGAGGTGCCGTTACAAACCAGCCCCCAAAAGCTGGGAACGATGATGCAGGAGGATGTTCTCGTTCCAGATGTGTGGCGGCTTTGTGCTCCGGGACAGGCAGCCCAAAGGGAGCTTCAGGAGCAGGTTTCAGCACAGGGACATGAGGGGAGGCTTCACACAGTGACCCAACAGCCAGAGGGGGAGACACCACCCACGATGGAACCGGAGCACACGGCTGCTGGATCTGCTGAGCATCCAAAGCAAGAGGTGCCAGCATCAACACTGCACACCACAGTGCAGCCAGAAGGTGCTGGGGGTGATCAGCTGGGGATGGACCCCAGAGATAACTCACTGGGGCACAGGCAGCTCTTGGGAGAACAGAGCAAAGACCCCAGTGTTGGTCAAGAGAAGATGCAAGAGCTTGGTCAGAAAATGAGCCAGGAAGGCAAGCCCAGCCCAGGAGAGCCAGGGGCTGTGACTGCAGGTGGGGCAGGAGCTGCCCCAAGGGGTTGCCCTAAAGGTTCCCTGGACCCAGAGCACCTCTACAACGTGCTGTTCGTTGGGGACTCCCACGTGGGCAAGACGTCGTTCCTGTACCGACTGCACGCCGACACCTTCAACCCCCACCTCGCTGCCACTGTGGGTAGGTCTCCTCCATTCCCTCTGCAAGCACTCACTTGGATCACTGCAATTCCCTTTCCTCCACCCCAAAAGCTGCTGGAGCTCACCACGTGCTTGTTACAGCTCATGCCAAGCGTGTTGAACAATCAGTCCCCAGGGGCCAAGCAGAACCCAAGTCCCCACGCCTGGATGCTCATGGGCAGGAAATGCTGCTCCTCCCTCGGGCACCAGCGACACGGCCCAGGGCTTTCCTCTCTGCTTTGCCTTTCAGCTCCAGTCTCCTCTCTTCACCAACCTGGTTTTATTCATCATGAGATGAGTGACCTTCCCAAAATCCAGCCATTAAACTTCTAAAAGCCAGAGGTTCACTTGGGACCCTGTGATACCTTAGGTTTTAGCTTTTACATTTTTCAGAATCTCTTCTGCTTAGTGTGTAACTCTGAAACTTCATATTAGCTGTTAGTAAGTTCTCTTCACAGGGGAGTTGGACAAAGCAATCCCTTCCCAGCTGGAGAATCAAGGACAGCTGATATCCAAAAATGAGAAACAACAGCGAGGGAAAGGAGGCAAACCAGGGGGCTGAGACTTCATAGCCTGGGGCTGTGGGTGGATAATTGACCCCAATGTGTAGATGAACCAAAACTTATGGAAGTGTAAAGACTCGTGACTGGGATCCATCTTGGATTTGATTTGGGTGTAGCCCTGGCCAGGCTCTTGCACTGCCCAAGGTGGATCCTTTCAATAAATACCTATTTTATTCCTTTTGCTCTGTCTGGTCTCTGTTCCAGGTCACCCTTTCCAAGGCAACCCCTGGAGCTGCAGCCTCAGACCACCCTGCACCATGTTGCTTCTCCATCCATCTTCTGGCACAGGGCAGAACTCTGCAGTATCAAAACATCCTCTTTTGTGTCTTCCAGGACTGGATTATCAGATCAAAAACCTCGTTGTGGATAACAAGCGCTTCACTCTCCGCCTGTGGGACTCAGCTGGTCAGGAAAGGTGAGCTGCTAAAGGACACAACATGGGTGGCTTTTTTTTCCCTGTAGTTTAGGGGCAATGAATCTTCTTGGCTTTGCTAAGCAAAGGTGAGGTTGCTCAAGGAGGGACTCTGTACAGTATGTGATCTGATAAAAGCATAATAAAGGAAGTAATTAAGATAAAACTGGCACTCAGGCTGTTCCTGCTGCCCCCGCCATTAGGACAAGAGCCAAATCTGGGGGTTGCCTGTTTCGTAGACCTGCATTCCCACCCTTTCCAGTAGGATTTCACATCACTCCTAGGCAGAACCCCCTTAGACCATCCTGGTGACCCTCCCAAATGCCCGCAGGTACCGCAGCGTGACCAAGCAGTTTTTCCGGAGGGCGGACGGGGTGGTGCTGATGTACGACATCACCTCCGAGTGCTCCTTCTGCGACGTGCGCTACTGGCTCGACTGCATCCAGGTGGGGGAGGTCCCGAGCTCCTGGGACTCACAGGAGTGGCCAAGCCCTTTGGAAAGGGCATTCTGCATTGCTTTCATTATAAAATCATTTCTCGTGGAGGATTTGAGTCAGATACAGACGATTTTTACGCGCTGGCAGGGTTTCCCAGGGTAATTTGTTAATAGCACCAGCAGGGTAATGATCAACTCTAACAATTGTTAAAAAACAATTAATAACTAGTGCAAAGGAATGGGAAATGTTGCTTTTACATCAAGAATAGTCCAGTTTGAGTCTGGGAGAATGGGAAGTGATTAAAGGCTTATTAAAAACTTATTTTCAGAGATTTCCAGTTGACACAAAGCCAGTGTTTAGAAACGCTGAAACAAAATAGGAT
Source organism: Acridotheres tristis (assembly GCA_037013685.1). NCBI lineage: Eukaryota > Metazoa > Chordata > Aves > Passeriformes > Sturnidae > Acridotheres > Acridotheres tristis. The sequence continues at coordinate 4,611,019 of CM072913.1, read as the reverse complement.
ATTGCCTGTAAATCCCAGCCAGAGCACCTTCAGAAGGCTGCTGCAGTTGAGCACAAAGTGAATTCATTACAAGTGTAACTCATCCAGTGCTCTGTCCTGTTAATAGACACGGGCAGATGATTTAGGGGAAAGAAAATAGTTTCTTAAATGCTGTTGAACTTATTTAGGAATTTAAAGTTTTGTTATTAGCCCAAATCCATGGGTGTCAGTCATGGTGTTCCAGGGTATGTGTGGACAGTGTGGCCAGCTGGGATTCAAGGAAGATTTTGAAGCTGTCCTGATCTTCCTTTCTTTCTCACTCAGGAAGCAGCAGAGGATGGAGTTCCTGTTCTGCTTCTTGGGAACAAAACCGACTGTGCTGCCCAGAGACAGGTCCCGACAAAGGAGGGGGAATTCCTGGCCAAGGTAAGGCAGGGACAGCTGAGGATGGACATCACCAACCTGAAAAACTGCAGAAAAGGGAAAGCCCTTCATTTACCCCTCATGCATCAGTGCAGTTGGCAAAATTTCTCTGAGCTCATCTCTCACCCTTCCCTGCCTTGCTTTCCCTTTGCCACTTTAATTTTGCCTCAGCACCATGCCAGTCAATTGTTTTATGGAACTGGATTTGTAAATGAAAACATTTTCAGCTCTGCTTATCTTTGCTGTGAAGTGTTGAGTATCTTCCCAGAATCATAAAAAAAATAAACCCACTGAGCACTATCCTGGTTTAAAGATACTGAAATTATCAAAGTTGGATTAATCTTTTCAAACATAGATGGCTAATAAAAATTAGGTGAGGAGAATGAGAAGAATCTCACCGTTCCTGACTTAATTTTAAAGCTTATGGGATTTGGGCCAGAATCCATAGACCAGTTTAACAAATGGAGGTGAGGGATAGATGCTGATTTTCCCAAACTGGTAGGTAACAAAAGAATTGGGAACATCTAGTTATGCCTCTCTCTCTCTGTCTTCACTCCCATAACCAGAAGGCATCACAAATTCTTCTGTCTGCACAGTCAGCCTTTTCCTTGGTATTAAAATCTGGTGTTGTAGCAACCAGAAAATCTGGATTTCACCCTCATGTTCCAGTAAATGTTATTGAGTTATTTGTTTCCTTGATTCCCTCCTGTTTCCCCTTGACTGGGACTGTCCCATGGCTATTTATTCCCACATGAAGCAATTCCAGTGCAAGAACATTACATTTCTATTTGGGGTTGTGTCTTCCAGGAGCATCAGCTCATGTTTTACGAGTGCAGCGCTGCCTCGGGCCACAACGTCTTTGAGTCCATGGTCAGCTTCATCAGGTGAGCCATGAGCTGGGACTTTTCCAGCTGTCCTCAGTTTAATGGGCTCCCTCTCTGCTTTTTTAACTCCAAATGCTGGCATGTCACTGTCACCAGTGCCCAAATGTCAGGGAAAACTCAGGGCAGCACATGTTGGGATGAGCACTTAGCACTGCCCTAACTTGTCTCCTGAAGAACCAGCATTGCAAGGAGGTGAATAAAACCTCTTGGGGATGCTGCTGATTTCTCCCTGTCTTGACTGAAACAAGTTCTGTCTGTGATTTGATTTAGGCTGGCATTTTTAGCAGCACCCACAGCCCTTGGATCATGCAGAGCTGGAAGGATCCTGACCCCTTTCAGCTGTGCTGAGCCTCTTGTACCAAGGCTTGTCAAGACAAACAGCACAGAAATAAAAAATATGGGGGAAATGCCCAGCTAATGTGCTTTCTTTTCTCCCAGGTTGCTCAAAAGTCGTGAAGATGAATTGAAAAATAAGGCTGAAGAGGTACCAAAGGCACCCCAGAAGAAAAAGGGCTGCTGCTGGTGATGGACAGACACCCCAACACTGATCTGAAACTGCACCAACAGCCAGAAAAGCATAAAAATAATCCTTGGACACCTTCTCTTTTCCTGTGTGTCTCCCTTGCCTGATCTTCCTTGGATGCTGAGAGCAAAAGCTGCTGTGGGGAATGGGGGACCCCCTGCCATTCCCCCAGAGCACACCAGACCTCCAAAATACTTCTCAGGGAACTTCAGCACTTTCTTTTGGAGACCAAGAACAGGCCAAGAAAAGAGGCAGAAAAGGAGGGAGTAAATCCAAGCCTTGGGATAGATGAAATGAAAACCTGAAGCCAAAACAAGGGGGTTTTGTGCTGTTGGTGCTCTGGGCTGTGGGGACTTCTGCTCTGGTTTGCAATCAGATTGGATTTGATCAGGAACAATGAGATATTCAATATATTCTAAATCCACTTAAATCTCTCCAATGAGACAAGGTAAAACTAATTTTCCCTTTCCCTGGCTTATCTTGCCAGAGAGCAGTGATGGGGCTTGAAAGAAACTACTGACTATTTTGCTCAAAATAAATTCAGAAACCCCAAGAGCATGTCCAGGATAAGAAGATAAATGCTTGCAGGAGTTTTTTTTCATTGCAGCAGATCTCAGACTGGGCAGAGATGAACAAGCTGCAGCATCCTGCTCTTCTGCTCTTTGTGAAGTGCTGAATTGGTTCTAAATCCAGCTTGAAAAATCTAAATAAACACATGTCACAATTTCAAGGAGGTTTTTGTTATCTTTTCATGGTTGATTTTTGCAGAAGAAAAGACCTACAGGCTAAATAAATAAGAATACCAGTGCTATATTTTAGTATTTTATATATTCCATGTAAATCCCAGCAGTCAACAGGTGTATTTAAAGACTGTGCTTATGTGCAGAGTTTGAGGAAATAATTCTGCCTAGTTGGGTTTGCTTTTTGTTGCCATTATTATTAATATGTATATAATGGCAAAGCATAATAGCAGCCAGTTTGAGCTTTAGAAAAATAAAGGAAAACAGGAGTTGGGCTTCTAGCAACACTATATATTTTCATATATAATTATATATCTTTTTTATCTATCAGGGTCCAACTTTGCAGCGACTCTGGAATTTCTGAGTCTTTTAAGGATGATTTATTTCTCCTGCACACCCCAATTTATCACTCTAGTACCTCTGTACCCTAAGTCTCCAACCTTTATGTCTCCCCCCAGCCTATCTCAAATAATTTTCCTTTTGCCCCATCATTAATTTTCTTAATGCAATATATTTAATGCTCCCATTCCCTGTCCATCCCTCCTTACTGTATTTCTTTATACAATATTTTTAGTGATGGAGCAGCTCCTCAGGAAGGATTTATGTGGCTCAGCTCAGGGCTGTGCCTGGGTTTGGTATTTGGGATATCTGGAATGGCTTTTTCTTATTGTTTGGGACCCTCTTCACTATTTCTTCTTTTATTTAAAAATAATATAAATCCAAGTCTACACTGGAAATTTGATCAGTAATAAAAGAAGCACCATTTCAGCCTGATCAGCCCAAAAACTTCTTTCTGCTGGGTCTGTAACATTTCCCCTTGTAAAGCCACCTGTCAGATCAGCTTTTCCTTTTGCCTAAATATGCTGGGATTGCACGTGGAAGACACTGCTTGGCCGAGTGGCAGCAGGATTGTGCAAGAAATTGTTTTATTTGATTCCAAAATGAAGAGTTGAGGCCGTGGAGGCTGAATTTTCCCATTAGATGGCAGCAGCTGCAGCAATTCCTCCCCACTGCAATATTGCTGCTGCAGGGAAGGACCAGGGAGCTCAAACAGGGCCCAAAGTGGGAGCTGAAAAACAAAAGGCTTCCCAGAACAGGCAGAAAGAAATGTGCATCTGATCCCCCTGGAAATCATCTCTAGAAAAAAAGATGGAGTTTGTGCCCAAAGCATGAGTTACTCCGCTCCAAAGCTCCCTGCCAAACATGGAAACGAATTTTTCATTGTCAGGCTGGGAGAAACACCAGGCAGGCAATAAATCACATTGGAAAACATGGGCAGCATGTTGCACTTGAAAACATCTTTCACCTTTAATAATTCACATCCCAGCAAACATTCCCACTCCAGGATCAAAGGCACCGCTCCTTTGCAAGCCATTAAACGCCTGCACGAGTATTTGGAGGAGGATCAAGGCCTGGGATATTAATAGCAAGAGGGAAATGCATACTTGTTTGGACCACAGAATGCTTTTTTATTTTTTTTTAAATCAGGTGGTTTCCTTTTAAGCTGTTTGAAATTCCTCAAGGCACTCCACAAGAATTAGAAGAGCTGCCTCAGCCAAGCCAAGATTGGGAAGATCTCGGCTAGCAGCCCAAAATCAGTGGGCATTTACCACGTCCTGCTTGGATGAATCCACCTTGGAAGCCAAAAACCCACACGAGCTTCTGACAAGTTGGAACAAATCTTCAACCGCGGCTTTCAGTGCCCCAGCCATGGGACTTGGGTTTTGCCCAGGAGTGTCTCTCAAAATTTCACCCCCTGGAAAGGCAGTAAAATCGAGATGAGGAGACAATCCCACTCCCTGGGCTGGGATTGACAGGGCAGGAAATCCAAACCTGGGTAGAGGAAGTCCTTTTTCTTGCAATGTTTAATTCATCTGCAGAACTCAGTGCTGCAGGAAGTTGTTGAGGCAGAGAACTTAAACAAGACTGAAATTTAAACAAGGTTGCTCCAAAGGGACCTGGTCTACTGGAACAGGGGGAGTGGATGATCCTTAAGATTCTTCCAACCCAAACCATCCTAGGTTCTATGAAAATGCATCGGGGAGATATCAAAAATGCTCATCACACCCAAAATCAAGAGCTGACTGAAAATATGTTTAATTTCTGTTAAGGACTGAAGCTCATGTCTGAGAGTAGGGTGAGGCTGGGACCCCTCGCTTCTGCATTCTCACAGGCTTTTCATGCCAGGGGTGCCTCTAGGGACCTTCTCTTGCCCCATCTCCAGCCCTTTACTCCTTAAAGCCTTTCTCAGAGTTTTTAGGGCTTTCCCACATTTTTTAAGGGGTGTTAACTGTGTGCTCAGTGCTTGCCACTTGACCTGTTGGAATGGGCACTCGTGTCCCCCATGGGGCTGGGGATAAATGGGGTTCAAGGGGGCACTGTGTGGATCTCCCACTGGGTGCTGGAGGGTCTGGGGGTGCTGTGGGGTAGTACTGGGACTAATGGGGTGCTGGGGGGTGGAGGGAGGAGTTAGGGATGCTGTGGGATGTGGCTGTGAAAGATTTTGGGAGTTCTGGGGGGTCTTGAGTGTGCTGAGCTCAGGAAGATGCTGAGAGTTCATGTGGGTGCTGTGTGGGATGTCTTAAGGTGCTGGTGGGGGTCTGGGGGCTCGGGTGTTTCTTGGGGGGTCTGTGAGTGGTGGGGGATCAGGCAGGTGCTGTAGTGTGGTCTCAAGGTATTTGTAGGCTCATATGGGTGCTGGGAAGGGTCTCGGGGGTCCTGAGGAGCTCTCATGATGCAGGGGAGGCTCAGGCCGGTCTGGGTTAAGGATAATTATGGACTGAGATGGGTGCTGGAAAACGGGGTCTCCATATTCTGGGTGAAACACGTGCAAGGAGCCTCAGTGGGACATTGGGGGTGCCAGTGGGGAGGGATGCGGGTGTTGGGGGCTGTTGGGAGGTACCAGGGTGGTCGGGGGTCCTGAGGGATGTTTGTGGCACCGGGAGGCCCCGGGGCCGGCTCAGGTGTTGGGGATCCCAGGGCAGTGTTGGGGGATCCTGAGGGGTGTTTGGGGCAGCAGAGGGACAGGTGTTGGTGAGGTCCTGGGGGCTGTTGGGGCTTTGGGCCGAGCACGGCGTTGGGAGTCCTGGGCAGTGTCGGGGGCCCCAGGCTGGGCCGGGCCGGGTGTTGAGGGCTCCGGGTGGTGTGGGGGGTTCCGGGCAGTGCTGGGTTTCCCGGGTGGTGTGGGGGGTTCCGGGCAGTGCTGGGTTCCCCGGGTGGTGTGGGGGGTTCCGGGCAGTGCTGGGTTCCCCGGGTTGTGTGGGGGGTTCCGGGCAGTGCTGGGTTCCCCGGGTGGTGTGGGGGGTTCCGGGCAGTGCTGGGTTCTCCGGGCCGTGTGCGGGCCAATTCCCCGAGCAATGCTTGGTTTCCCGGCGGTGCTGGGCTCCCCGGCCAGTGCAGTGTTCCCCGGGCGGTGTGCAGGCCCCGGGCCGGGCCGGGCAGTGCTGGTTCCCCGGGCAGTGCTGGGTTCCCTAGGCGGTGTGCAGGCCCCGGGCCGGGCCGTGCCGGGCAGTGCAGTGTTTCCTGGGCAGAGCTGGTTCCCCGGGCGGTGTGCAGGCCGGGAAACGCTGGTTCTCCAAGCAGAGCCGGTTCCCCGGGCTAGGCTGTGCCTGGCAGTGCAGTGTTACCCGGGCCGGGCTGTGCCGGTTCCCCGGGCAGTGTGCAGGTCCCGGGCCGGGCAGTGCCGGTTCCCCGGGCAGTGCAGTGTTACCCGGGCCGGGCTGTGCCGGTTCCCCGGGCAGTGTGCAGGTCCCGGGCCGGGCTGTGCCGGTTTCCCGGGCACTGCTAGCTCCCCGGGCCGGGCCGGGCCGTGCCGTGCCGGAAGCCGGAAGCGGGGCCGCGCCCGCCCCGCCGCGGGAGGAGCCGCAGCCTCAGCCGGAGCCGGAGCCGGAGCCGGAGCTGGAGCTGGAGCGAGGCGGGCGGGGCCGCAGCCGGAGCGGGAGGAGCCGCCGGGCGGGACGCGAGCGGGGTGAGGCCGCGGGCGCGGGCGGGGGTCGCGGGGGGCCCGGAGCGCGGCCCCTCACGGCGGGCTCGGCCGGGGGAACTCCCCGGCTTGCGGAGGCCGGAGCCGGCGTGGGGGTTGGGGGTGCCCTGCTGCAGTTTATTGATTTATTTTTAAGAATAGCCGCCTGGCTGGGGCTCCTCTGCCTCAGGGGAACATGGGCGAGGCCGTGGGGCTGTGGCCGGGTGAGGGTCCCTCCAGAGGGGTTTCAGTGCAAGGCTGGGACCTGATCCCCGCCAGGGCGAGGGAGGCGACATCAAGGGTGTTAAAGCAGATGGGAGTATATTTTTATATCTATATATATGTACATCATTGTAGGCTCACCAGCAAGGCGAGCAAGCTTTCCATTTTAAAGACTCCTCCAGCAGCGTTTCTGTCTAAATATTCACCTTCTAAAGCCTTGGAATAACCACCCTGTGGTCTGTGGGCAGAGCTGGGCACTGGCGTGCAAACCCTGCAAGCCAAGTGCCATCACTGTTTCTGTTTGTGGAGGGAGCTGCTGATTCCTCCCAGGGTGGTGGAGTTCATAAAAAACCAGAATAACACATGGGCTCCTCGTTCACAGGCCTCTCTAAGAGGGGTTTGCAAGGGATGAGCCCTGCTCAGTGTGTGTGGTGGCAAGGAGGGTACAGTAGCCTATTGTTACTTTTTTAATCGGTTGTATCGGAGGGATAGGAAGGGAAATAACGTGTTATTATTTGTTTTTAAGGCCTCATTTGTTCTCCCAACAATGTGAGAGCATAATACCTTATTTCCTAGCTGGAGGATTGAGTTACTCTTGAATTTGTCAAGGAGCTGGATTGTGTTTTCAGTGTCTGTGATTTACAGGGGTTGTCTACAAAGGTGTTTGCTCAGAGTGGAATGTAAATGGAGAGGGATGGGAACTGGGATATATCTCAGTGTTGTATTTTAGCAGGATTTTTCTGTTGTTTGGAAAAGGGGAAACCAAAGTGTTTGACAAGCATTCTGTGGGGATGTTTGTTATAAGTGGTTCCAGGCAGATCCTGCAAGCAGAAGCTTGTTGAATCTGCAGGAATTCTGCACGGGACAGCTTCATGGAGGAAAGCTTTGGCACTTGGGAGCCAGAGGACACTAGATAACCTTTCAGACCACTTACCACACCACTTACAGTGGCCAGGCAACTAGAGCAACCAGAAATGCTGGAGGGGGAAAAAAAAAAAGGCCTTTAATACCCTGCAGATGTGCTGGCTCTTGCTTGTTCCATGAATCAGGATATTGCATGAATGAAAGAGTTAGTAAAGCAATGGCTTGTTTTTATTGTCACGTGCACGGCAGGTGCTTTACAGATGAGAAGAAAAAGTCCTTGTCTTGGAGAGGTTAATATGAGATATTATTGACTCAACCTGCTTTGCTTGCCCATGGGGCTGCTCAGGTGGCAAGATCTGGGACAAATATTTGCAAGGAACGCAAGCGGTGTTGGTAGAAGAGGGCCAGGAGCTAATTAACCTAGCAATGCAGTGCAGTATGTACTTGGAGTTGGGTTTTAATTTGACATTTTTACCTTTTTGGTGTTTTTGTGGCTGTGGCTAGAAATTTGACACTGATGTTAATATAACATCTGACATTAACTGCTGGAGTTGAGTGCTTAGGCAGCTGCTGACCAAACAAATCGGGGTTATTTTTCAGCCAGATAATTTCCCCAATCTGATGCTCCATGTGACCACATAAACAAGTGTGCAAGGGCAGAACAGGGGGGATCTTGTGGGGAGGGAAGCAATCACTGAAGCTGGCAGTCCTATGAAACCTGGGGTTTTTTGAAAATACACCCCAGTATTGCATTAAAAAGAAGATATTAAAATTGCCCTTGCTTGAGTTTTGACTTGTAGGAGCCCGTGGTTTGGGGGAGACCTGTGAGCCAGTTCTTTAAAGGCAAATCAGAGTTTAAATCTGAAATTTATCATGTCTCTTGTTCTATCCATACATAGAGTTATGGGTGGTTTGTGCCGTGGGAGCTGCCAGAACAAATTACAGCTGAGCAAATCTAAGTTTAGGTGGCTCATTACTCAGGGCTGGTCGGTGTGTGCTCAGGTGAGCAGAGCAGCTCTGTGCTTTCCCAGGCGGGCTGTGCTGTGCAGAGCCCTGTGAATAGTTACAGATCTCACAGTGCAGGGACAGAATTTGGAGAAAAAAGTGGTGAACTGGATGAAGTGGATTCATGAGCTGGTTCCTGGGGCCAGGAAACTGGCGAGCAAAATGGGGACAGGGGCGTGATTTCAGTTTTCGGCTGTGATTATCCATCGTGTTTCTCGTGTTTTTATGTGATGATCCTCAGGCTGTGCTCTCAGGGCAGAGCATTGCTAAACTCCCAGCTGGCCCAGTTTGATCAGGTTGGTGTTACCCAGCTCAGAAACAAGAGGCAAAGCAAAACTTACAGATTCTGCCTTTTCCCCAGTGTTTTTCCCAGGCAAAGGGAAAATTTTTACAACGTGCTTCTCACATTGGCAGCTTGTACCTTGTCCAGCAATTTCTTTACATCTTTTCTTGAGCCCATCAGCTGCTCTCAAACAGGCCTTTGTGGCAGAGTGGAAGTGGCAGAGAAGGCAGAGAAATATACTTCTTTTTTTTTACAACTTAATGTTGATCTCTCATGGATGTGTTCGTATAAGTGAGAAATAATTTGCTGTCAAATACCATTTTGTCACCCAGCACAATGCAGTTCTTGCTGGGATATTTAGTTCTGTGGCATCTCTGACCTGCAGGCAGACTTGGAGAAGGAGGTGGGGGCTTTGTTGCCTGCAGAGCATCTGCACTCACGTTGCTGTTACTCAATAATCAGTTGGCCTGGACATTAGGTTGCGAAAATTTAAACAAATTGTAAACTGCCAAACTTTGCCCCACACATTCTGCTTGTTGCTCTGTCCTGTTCCTATTGCTGACGGGGGATTTAATGAAAACAAATCTGGGTTAAAATAAGCGGCTGAAATTATAGCGCGGGAGGGCTTAGCGGGGCTGCTGCGTGTGATGATCAGCTTTGTATTGTTGGCTTTTGTACTCGGTGAGCAATTGCTTTACGGGATGGATTCATTTGGAATAGATGAATAAATGGAATTTCATTGATTTCTGGAAAGCTTTGTTCATTTACATAAGCTGCGAATCTCAGCCGGTTCTGCTCTTGTCAGGAAATTTCACGGCTTCTTTGAGTCAGCAGGAGATCCTGAGCCAGCAGAGACTATTAGGAGTGCAGCTCAATGTTGTGCTGGGAGCTCCAGAGGAGCCTTCCTTCTCTCCTGGGCACTGCCACGTTCCTGGGGTGGCTGTTGGGTTGTGTGGCTGCAGTTGATTGCTGTTAACACACCCCATCTCTCCTCAGGGACTTCTCCTCGGAGGCCATGGAGCTTTCAGCCAACGAGCTCAGCATCTATGACAAGCTCTCTGAGACCATTGATCTGGTGAGGCAGACTGGCCACCAGTGTGGCATGTCAGAAAAAGCCATTGAGAAGTTCATCAAGCAACTCTTGGAAAGAAATGAGCCCCAGAGGGGCCCTCCACGGTACCCTGTGTTAGTGGCCCTCTACAAGGTAAGATGACTTTTGTGCATGAACACAGCATTTGAGGGTCAGGGTTCTCCTTTGCACCTGAGCTTTTTATTTCCAATTGTATTTTCTTGATGAATTTTCCAATATCTTTGCTTAAAAAGCTGTGAAGTGTAGCTTCCTTCCTTCACTCCTTGAGCTGCTTTGAGAACAGGAGACAGCTGCCCAAGATTTTGAATGGCTTATGCCTGCTGTAAATTTACCTTGTCAACATCTTCCTCTCCCATAAATTATTAAATAATGAGATTTGGATTGATTTTTCAGACTAAGATTCTTAGTGTTGGCATCCTGAGTGTAAATGTGAGGAAGGAAAGAGATTCTTGAAGTTCAGGGTTGGTTAATGAAGTGAGCATGGTTCTGTTTCTGACCCTGCCACAAACTTCTGCAAGTCTTTATTCTCCTTCTGGTCTATGAAATGAACCTAATAGCATCATGCTTGATGGTAGAAAAATGTTTTAAAAACCTTAACTAAAAGATTCTGTAAAAACTTTTGCAAAGTGGGTGAAAAAATGCTGTTGTTAGGTAGGTTTGAGATCATTCAATCCCAGACTGGTTTGAGTTGGAAGAGATCTTAAAGATCATCTAGTTCCAATTCCCTGCCATGGGCAGGACACCTTCCACTAGACCAGATGTTTGCTTCAAGTCTGAAAAGCTTCCCACTGACATAATATTCAGTAATACTTTAGTGTCATCCTACAAATTCATTGCAATGGGTTTTATTTGGAAAAAAATTCAAGCTCTCTTCCTCATGTCCTATAAAAAGCTGTAAAATGAGGCAGGAGAACAGGAAACTGCAAATTTGAACTTTCAGCTTCTGTGCTTGTTTTTACTGTTGATTCAGTTTGACTTTGGCCAGGGGGAGAAATGCGTCATGTCATCTCTTTAGGGCTTCTTTGGGATTCTGGTATGGAGGAGGGAGCTGGTGCCAACTCTGCCAAAAGTGTTTCGAGGCTTGACGGATGTTTGCAAAAGCCACAGGGTTTTCCTTGTGCAAGAGGCATGGCAGGAGTGCAAATTTTATTTGATTAGGTAGGGAGGAAAAGGAACTGTCTGTAGATAATCCTGATTGATCTCGTGCTGGATTATTTGCTGTGCTAAAATACAGGAACAGAGTTGTTTGTGTGGCTGGGGTTTGAAGGCTGCTTAATTTCATCCTTGGACAGCCCTAATAATAAAACTGGTGACACCTCTGTGTACATAAACAGGATTGCAGCTGAACGAGGAGACACAGCAAAAATGAGAGTGTTCATGTTGTGGTGCACAGCCACAAATACCAGCAGAAGGCATGTCCTGGTGTGAGGACACCTCAGCTGCCTGCAGTGTGATTAATCGTGTGCCTGTTTTCCCTCACAGGGTCTGCTCACCCTGGGCTTGGTGTTGCTGACTGTTTATTTGGTGATCCAGCCCTACAACCCCCTGCCTCCTGAGGCGCCGCTCTCCAGAGCCCAGGCCTGGGGCTCCCTCGTCGGGCACATCCGGCTGCTGTCCCTGCCCATTGCCAAGAAGTACAAGTTGGAGAGTAAGGAAATGTTTTCTCTGCTGTAACATAAGCCTAGCAAGAAATGCCAACTTAAATACCAGCCACACAAGTCACTCGAGCGTCTCCAGGGCACCACAAATGTGTTGCTGGCTTGGCATCATGGTTTTCTCTTTTCCTACCACTGTACTTAAAAATAGCATCCTTGACTTCTAGCTTCACTGAGAATGAAGCATATTTTATCTCTAATTTGGTAATTTTGTTCTTGCACTTTCTCTTTTCCTTGCTTTTAACACCTTGGGTGTTTCTTCCACAAGAGTTTCCTTTCCTCTAGAAATCTTTGCACTTCTGAGAACCAGAACTGAGACAGCTCTGCTGGGGAAATGTCACCTTTTCTTGTTTTTTCTGAGTAAGGCAAAACCAGTTTCTCAACCAAATCTTGATATCTGTGAGCAAAGTGTAAAAAACCTTAACTTGAGGCCTGGTTTAAGGAAGAGGAGTTTTTGCCAAGTGGTTTATTGGGAAAGGCCTGGGGGATTGAGTGCTGTCGTGTTTACGTGACATTAAGGGCAGTGTGTGTGTGTGTGTGAGGAAGTCAGATAAGGGTTGCCTGTGAGGTGATCCCATCACAGGAGAGCAACATCATAGATTTTCCTAGAATGGCATAATGGAAATGGAAAAGTTTGGCTATTTCTCATTCTTGGTTAATCATTTCACTGACTTAGACTGGCAGGTGGGTGCAAGCCTGGGCTTTGCCTCTGCTGGAACACAAAGACTGTCAGTGATGATAAAGCTGTGAATTATTTTGAGCAGGGATGTGGCACAATGTTCTTGGTCTGGTGGCTCACTGTAAAAACAAACTCCTGTAGCTGTGCCCTTGTCAGGTTTATATTTAGCTTGGGCACCTCATTGTGTTGGAGTTGTCTGTGTTGGCTCTGACCTTCCTGCCAGAGCTAAAAAGGGCTCCCTGAAATGCCAGCACCATTCTGCATTCTCTCCCTCCCTCGTTGATTCCAGCTTGTATGGGTGGGACGGGGTATCCCCTATTGTTCCTCTTCTTCCTTATACATTGGGATATCTCTGGGAGTCAAAAACAAAGGTGAGGAGATGGCTCTGATAAGCACTTGACATTAGGAGCCTGCTTATCTACTGCATTCCAGCTTTTCCACGGGTGAACACCTCCCTGCTCCTGTATTGAGATGGAATCCAGTGGGAATTTGGATGCTCATTTCACTTTTCACAGGGGCCAGGAGTGACAGGACAACAGGGAATGGCCTAAATTTGAAGGAGGGCAGGTTGGATGTTATTAAGAAGTTGTTCCCTGTGAGGGTGGAGAGGCCCTGGCACAGGTTGCCCAGAGAAGCTGTGGCTGCCCCATCCCTGGAAGCTTTCAAAGCCAGGTTGACAGGTTGGGAAGTGGGAAGTGTCCCTGCCCATGGCAGGGGGTGAAGTAAGATGAATTTTAAGGTCCTTTCCAACCCAAAGCATTCTGTGGTTCTGTTGTATTTGTTCAATCAGATTTTGCCCAGAAAGTTGACAGATTCTTCCTTTAGATACCACAGGGTCCCTTTGAATGAGAAGAGTCTGGGGAGGTTCCTTGGCACGGCTCAAGGTTTATAGGACAAGGGTGCCTTAAACCATGAGCATCTCCTTGTGAAGATAAATAAGAGCAGAAACAGTTCTGGCCTTCCTTTGAAAAGCCACCTGAATGATGAGAAGATGGGGAAACTTCAGAGGAGCAGGGGAAAAGGGAAGGATGCAGTGTTGTTATTTAAATGCACATAAAATCCCTCTTGCCTCTGTACGTCTTCAGAAGCGATGAGCAATAGGGTGGGCAGCAATCCAGTTCTGGGGAAAAGAGGAGAGGGGGGAGGCAGTTCCTGCTCTCTTTCCACAGAATTAGGTTGTGGTGGAAGCCACAGCGTGCCCCAATTAACAGATTGACTGGGGTTGGCTGGAGTGACTTTGATCCTGCCTCAGCAAAAGGAACTGGCCAAGACCTTGGCTATTTGAAAGGGAGAGTGCAGCACCCAGCCTGAACCTTGGCTGGGTTCCTGTGGGAATCCCTCATGTCCTGGCTTCCCAGCAGGCAGCTGCAGCCACTGACACTGTCCCAGTGACACTGGCGTCACCATCACAGCTTGCTGCTGAGAGGACACTGATCCTGTGATCCGCTGATCCATCAGGCATCTGGAAAAGGGAGTTCCATGACTTGGGGCTGAGTGCTCTCCCAAGCCCTTTCAGCCCTGCTTTGTGTGTGTTGTATTATTTTTGCCCCTAATTTTGACCTTGTGGTTTGCTGAAGGGAAGGGGTAAAGCTGCATCTTGTGCCTTGTTTGTTGATGAGTATAAGTCCAGGAGGTCTTACAGGTAGGTCTGGTGTTCTCTGATCCCAGAAGAGTTTGGGCTGGGAGGGACCTCTGCACGTGACCTAGTCCACCCCTGCTGCCAAGGCAGGGTCACCTGGAACAGGTGGGTTTGGAGTGTGTACAGAGGGGAAAACACGATCTCCCTGGCAGCTGTTCCAGTGCTTTGCCACCCTCCATGGAAGGAAATTCTTCCTCGTGTCGAGGTGGAACTTTTTGTGTTTTAGTTTGTGGCTATTGCTCCTTGTCCTCTTGCTGGGCACCATGGAAGAGTCTGGCACATCCTCTTGGCATCCCTTGGAGATATTTATCTGCATTAACGAGATAGAAGGGATGTTTGCACTGTGCCTGAGCAGCAGAGAAAACCACTAATGAGGGGACTCGACGTACAGACTCTCCTTCCTTTCCCTACACAGGTCTTGGGAAGAAAATATTGAGGGGGCTGAGGATGGAGCTTGGAGCTTTCTGTGCTTGGGCACCAGTTCAAAGGCAGCTCGGGCTGTTCCTGTTGGAAGCCACCTGTTGTGAGCTGCAGGCTGTGGCCACCGGCAGTGCTGGCACACATTGCTGTGGTATGGACACAGCCCAGCCCGGCGTGGGCGCTCTGGCTCCTTCCTCTGTGCCTGGGCAGGCAGGGGCAGCCTGGGCTGTGCTGTCCCTCCCGAGCTTTGGGGCAGCTTTCCTGTGTCCGGGGTTGAGGTTGGAGCCCGGTCTGCTGGGAGGTGTGGGCTGAGCAGCCAGGTTTGTGTTGCAGAACAAGGGCAGCTCAGTTGCTGGGTTTCCCCTGAGAGCCAAGAGCTGCAGTCAGAGCGGTGGTGAGGCGTTGGGAGGTGCAGGATGTGCTCCCCACTCCCTCCTGCTCATGGTGACCTGCCCTCCATCCTTGTCCCTTCCACCCCAGAGCTGTGCTGTGGGTGACAAGGGCTGCCTGTCTGTCAGTGGCTGTGGGTGGACCTTTGAGCAGCCGAGGTGAGGAGCAGCATCCACAAAAATATCTTGCATTGTTTATAAGATTGAGTCCAAAGTAAATTTCCTTTTTGCCTGTCTCTGTGCTCTCTTTCTTGCTGACTTTTTCCCCCAGATCAATTCCCATATTAAACCTTATGTTCCCACCCTTTGTTCCTTGATAGCTGACTCTTAGACCCTTGGGTCTGTGCCTCTCTTCCAGCTGTTTTCCCAGGGCAAGGTCCCTGTGGTTGGGGAAAAGGTCTGTGGAAATGTGGTTTGCATTTGCTCTTCCTGAGCTGGTGTTTATGCAGGGCTTGTGAAAGCCCCGGTCACGTTGGCTGCTCTGGGCCTGCAGCTCTTGGCACATCAGAACTTCATTTATAACCCCAGAGAGACTGTCAGACCTCTGGGTCTACCTGCTGTAAGGAACACAGTGTATTCTGATGGGCACATGGGGTAACTCATGGCTGTCTAATGCTAGGGAAAAAGTAGAATCTGTGCATTCGGGATTCATTTCTCACATAGGCTGGGATGGACAATTCCCTCTGTGTTTCAGTTTTCTGGTGTAAAATAGGGGTATGAGTGCTCCTCTCTCCCCTGCAAGCATTGGGAAGTAATATAGGAGCTCTCAAAGTCTGCAGTAAAGCCAAATGAAAAGGGGTTTTCTCTTCTTTTAACAGAAATTTTAAAACCACACCGGTTTTAAACTGTGGGTCACTCTACCTGGTTTTACTTCCCTTCATAGCTGTGTCATCCCTATAGCTTTGTTAATGTCTAAATATGATTTTTGATGTCATCTGGTTGGTAACTATTCCCTGCCAGCCATGCAATGATGTGATGAGCAGAGCATTAAGCTGCCCTCACATTAACTCGTGTCTGCCCATGGTAATTTGTCCTTGCACCTCAAAAACCTCAGCAGAGCAGGTTTGTCAGTGGGGAACGGGCTGTGGCCCAACGTGACAATTTGCACGTTGTACTGGTAGCAGGGGTTGTGATGACTTCGAGGAAAATCCAGCTTTGCTTTTAGTAATGACGTTTGGTCTTGGGCACACTCATCCTGCACAGCCCAGAATCAGCTGAGTCAGTAACTGCTCAGCACACCTGAAATCAGACAAAAGCACACGTGGATCTCAGTGCTGGAAAAGAGATCTTGTGCAAGTTATCCCCACCTTGGAGAAGAAGTGTTAAATATCCCTTTTTGCCTAGACCAGTAGGGCTAAAATCATGTTTATGGGTTTATTTGTAATTATTGTAGAGAAAGGAGCCCAGCTGGAGGAGCAGTGTTTAGCAACACCTTGTAAATGGCCTGTCACTGTGTTACTAAAGCCTGCTGGGTGCCAGAGCTATTTGTGGGGATGGGTCACAGCAGGCTGGGTTACTGGGGGAGGACAGCAGCTGGTTACTGGGAGAGGGCAGCAGCCTCTGCCTCTTGGCTGGCCCACCTTGGGTTTAGCTGGAGGCTTGCCTTGGCACTTGGCCAGCTCCTGTCTCTTCTCTGATCTTAACCCTTTGCAGGCAAAGCATTTTTCCTTGTGCCTCTCTCACTCCAACCTTGGTGTGTTTCAATCCTTGGCACAGCTTTGTGCAGAAGGGGAGCATCCAGCATGCCTGTCCTGCATGGAGACTTGCTGCAGCATGAGAGCAGTGTGAGCACCCAGGAGTTCATCCAGCCTTTCCCCATGGGCTGAGCACCCAGGCACCCATCCAGCCTTTCCCTGGGAGCTGAGCACCCAGGGGTTCATCCAGCCTTTCCCTGGGAGCTGAGCACCCAGGGGTTCATCCAGCCTTTCCCCATGGGCTGAGCACCCAGGCACCCATCCAGCCTTTCCCCATGGGCTGAGCACCCAGGAGTTCATCCAGCCTTTCCCCATGGGCTGAGCACCCAGGGGTTCATCCAGCCTTTTTCTGGGAGCTGAGCACCCAGGGGTTCATCCAGCCTTTCCCCATGGGCTGAGCACCCAGGGGTTCATCCAGCCTTTCCCCATGGGCTGAGCACTCAGGAGTTCATCCAGCCTTTCCCCATGGGCTGAGCACCCAGGAGTTCATCCAGCCTTTCCCTGGGAGCTGAGCACCCAGGCACCCATCCAGCCTGTCCCTGGGAGCTGAGCACCCAGGCACCCATCCCTTTCCCTTGTCCCCCCCCATCCCCTTTCCCCTGCTCCCCATTCATCCAGCCTTTCCCTGGGAGCTGAGCACCCAGGCACCCATCCAGCCTTTCCCCATGGGCTGAGCACCCAGGCACCCATCCAGCCTTTCCCCATGGGCTGAGCACCCAGGCACCCATCCAGCCTGTCCCTGGGAGCTGAGCACCCAGGCACCCATCCAGCCTTTCCCCATGGGCTGAGCACCCAGGCACCCATCCAGCCTTTCCCCATGGGCTGAGCACCCAGGCACCCATCCAGCCTGTCCCTGGGAGCTGAGCACCCAGGCACCCATCCAGCCTTTCCCTGGGAGCTGAGCACCCAGGCACCCATCCAGCCTTTCCCTATGGGCTGAGCACCCAGGAGTTCATCCAGCCTTTCCCTATGGGCTGAGCACCCAGGAGTTCATCCAGCCTTTCCCTATGGGCTGAGCACCCAGGAGTTCATCCAGCCTTTCCCTGGGAGCTGAGCACCCAGGAGTTCATCCAGCCTTTCCCCATGGGCTTTGCAGCCCATGCTCTGTCTGACCCGTGGGGCTCAGGGATTCCTGAGTCCAAGGAGCACGGGCCTGCTCTGAATGGAGGGTTGCACAATAAGGCTGCTTGGGAGGTAAGGCAGGATCTGATTTCGAACTTTCTGCCTCTCTTGCTCTCAAAGGATGTTACTTTTTTTTTTCCCCTAAGCAAAGTCGAGCTGGTTTTTGCTCTTGTTTTCATGCATGTTCTCGTGCACCCGCTTTGGAGCTGAAGCATGTGGAGGTGGTTGTGGGTCACAGCATGTGCAAGGCTCCCTCCCATCACTGCACAGCTGCCAGTTTATCTGATCTTTTGTGTGTGTAAACAACCCTTTTATGATATAACCTGAAAGTAAGCAGCAGACATGTGTTGGCTCGTTCAAAGGGGAAAAAAACGGCTGACTTTGCAGGGCAAGGTGGTGCCAAGCTGTTCATACTCTCTGTTACTTTGGCCTTGGTTCAGCCAGTGGCTGTTTATTTGAGTTTGCTGGCAGTAAATTAACCCCAAACCATTCTGGTGTTGTGGAACACGAACTACTCTTCCTTTTACTTCTGTATTGTGAAGCCTCCAAAATTTCTTGTTTCCTCATTTGCAGAGTGAATCCTTACTTTGGATTCACTTCCCCGGGAAGAGCGTTTGCCATAGGTGGCCTCTTGCAGAGGCATTTAGCAGCCTGGCAGAGCCCTCTTGTGACACAGACACGGCAAACCTTTTACAGGCTGAGGCCACCGTCAGGCAGGTGACAGCAGCTGGGAGGGATTTGTTTCCAAAGCTGTTCCTGTGAGGCAGATTGCTCATGCAGCACAAGCTGTCACTGGGGCAGGTAAGCAGAGGTGCAGCTGGAGTGGACTTGGGATGCTTTCCTGGCAGCTTGGTCCTGCCTTCCATTTTTGAGACTGGTAGGTGCAGATTTCTCCTGGAAACAATGCTCTTTTGCCCCAGTGGACTGTGAATTCCTCTTGGGCTTTGCTCAGCAGACTTGATTTCACAATGTCTGGTTGGATCAAAATAATTTTCGTGCTTTGCTCGAGGTTGACTAATGATCCCTGGGCTGGTGGAGCAGCCGTTACCCATTAGTGAGATGAGCGAGTAGTTCTTCAAACTGTTCACTTCTACCCAGAACAACAATAAAGGGGTTCTTGATGAGGCTTTTTGTAGCTGTTATTTTGTTTCTAGCTGTTCCTAAAAATGCTCTGAACCAAACTGGGAGGTACTTTCTTCTCATAGCATAAATATATTCAGTATACCCAGAGCTACAATAAAAGTTCAATATGAGGGAGGGGTGAGGTTCTTGTGCTGAACAGGGACAGTCTTTGTAGTATGTATTTAAAACCTCACTGTGATGCAGTTCTTAATCAGAACTTGCAGGCTGTAATTAGTAATCCTTATGTTTCCTGCCTGACTTACTTAAGAACCCATCAGTTTAGCCTGACTTTGACATGACATTATAAATGATCAAATTAATTTTTAGCCTAGTGAAGAGTTTCAGCAAGATAGAGTTTGGGAAACATTGTGCAGCAAAGTGCTCCCAATGCCTCTTCCAAACTGTGCCACCTGGTAACTACAGGACTTGGAATTCTACATCTGTAAAGTTAGAATGATGGGATTTACCTGTGTTTTAGATTGTGATCATGAATTGATGTCTAAATTGTTCCACTGTCCCACGTTGCTCCAAGCCCTGTCAGTCCTGGCCTTGAATGCTTCCAGAGACAGAACAGCCAGAGCTTCTCTGGGCACCCTGTGCCAGAGCCTCCCTACCCTCACTGGGAAGAATTTCTTTCCAATATCCCATCTAATCCTGCCCTCTGGCAGTGGAAGCCATTCCCCCTCCATTCCTGACACTCCAGGCCTTGTCCCAAATCCCTCTCCAGCTCTCTGGGATCTTCAGGCACTGGAAGGGGCTTTGAGGTCTCCCCAGAGCCTTTTCCTCTCCAGATGAACACCCCCAGCTCTCCCGGCTTGGTTCCAGAGCAGAGGGGCTCCAGCTTTTGGAGCGTTTCTGTGGCTTCCTTAGGACTCACTCCAACAGCTCCACATCCTTCTTGTGTTGTGGTTCCTGAGTGGAGGCAGCTCTGCAGGTGAGGTCTCACCTGAGCAGGGCAGAGGGGCAGAATCCCCTTTTAATGAAACACCCAGGTTTGTACAATGGACCTACAAGAAAGGACAGAGGAATGTTGGGGGAATATTCAGTGCACAGCCTCTCTTGGGAGCCCTGAGTTCATCCAATGCTTGCTGAAGTTGCTTGAATATTCCTAGGATTGGCCCCAGTGAAGTATTTGGTGGGTCTGGGGAGTTGTCCCATCCTCAGAAAGAGAAATCTGGGGTTTGGAAGCAGCCTTTGCAGGTTGTGGGGCTGCTCAGTACATGAGCCAGTCCTCTGGGGAGTTTCTTTTCAGTTACTGTGGGTGGTGGCAGCCATAGTCCCTCCGGACACAACATCTGGGGGGACTGTGGAGTCCTGGGGGGTCTTCCCTGGGACCATACTTCCCTGTGCAGACCTGGTGGCACTTGCCTGGTGGAGATTGCTTCAGCCTTGCAGCCTGAGTGCTAGGGAGCAAACCAGCTTGGTGGGGAGCCAGCAAACTGCCTCAGCACCTGCAGTGCAACAAGCAGGAGGTTTTGTGCTTTGAACACTTTGTTAGGGTCAGGAGCAGCCCTTGGCTCTGTATCCTGCAGGAACAAAAGTTCCCCCTGCTAGAGGCTTCCCTTTGAACCTGCTGCACTGGCAGATTGATCCTGCACCCTCCATATGGTCCCTAAAGAAAATAGGGCTTGCTGAGATCCTGCTCTCAGATCCATGTGGGCAAGTTTCCATAAGTTAATTTGCTTTGCTGCAATGGGCAGAAGCAGGGCCAGGTCTTCTCAGGATCCTTGAGCTTACAATCTGATCATCCACACCCAGTATCTCTGGGGCTGTGCACACACACCCCTTTCTAGTGCTGGGGGCAGCCAAAAATTTGGGAGATCCTCTGTGAAAACAGCCAAGAAGGGCGGGGTACTCATTTTTAATTGGTGGTGACTTGAAAATTATTTTTCTGCATAGTGGAAAGTAGAGTCATAAACTCCTTGTAGCATTAATCATAGATGTGTTTTAAATGAAGATTGTTATCTCGGTCTGTGCTGTGTTAGCAGCTGAAAGTGCCAGCCCTGGCTCTGCTAGGAGCTCTCCTGACACGGGGGAGAAGGCAGCTCTTGTTTTGAAGAAATAATAACACATAAAAGGAAATATTAGGAGGTTATGGCCGATGGGGAACTGAAGTTCTGTTCAACAAACTGAAGGCTGCCCCTCAAACAGGGGTGAGAAAGCAGAGAGAAGTTGGCCACACTTCTGTCGTGTAATAGTTGGATGTGTCACTGCTGCAGCTGCTCTCCTGCACTGCAGCTCCACAGGGATAATTGCCCACGCCCAGCACCAGCGAGTGGATGGGACCGTGGTGTGAGGGTTGTGCTGGGATGAAAAGAGCATCTCCCATTTGCATCCCCGAGCAGCCGTGTGTGTGCACAGACAGCTCGACTTCCACCGGAACGATCCCCAGGGTGTCTGGGCAGGCAGGGTGATAATGTAAAAGGAATGCAGGGAGGGTAAGGAGAGAAAAATCAGCATCCTGGGTAAAATCCTGCCCTGCTCCCCAGTGGCAGCTGACTCCTCTGTGCACCATCTCTCCTCCCGCCCTCCCTGGGAAGGGCAGGCGCTGCCCGTACTTGTCATGCCAGTCACACACATGCTGGTGCACAGACTAACACCCTCCACAATAAATCTAAAAGATTAATTACTAGGGGAAAAAAAAAAAAATCCCACAACCCCACTTGCAGCATTTGAAATGCGTCTCAACCAGTGCTCTGCTCTGGTTATTCATGGGGAAAAGAAATCACCTCCTGAATTGAGCAATTGAGAATGCAAATATCCCAGCCTGGCTCAAAAGAGGAATCAAGCTCTGTACTGTCAAGCTGATTAGCATCCTGTTCCATGGGGTACTGCCCTGAGCCCAGAGGGAAAATTTGGGGACAACTGTGCTTAATGCTTAGGGATGAGGTTTCTGAGTTTTGCCCAGAGAGAAATTACAGTCCTGCTACGCCCCGTCTGATGACAGACTGTAGAGATGTTTTCTTGTTCTCTTCACAGCGACTGCCCTTTCTCTGGTGAGATCTTTCAGCCTTTTGTTTCCTGTCACTGACCAGCTGTTTTTTGTGAGTTGAGTTTTTTTGTTGTTATAAAACTGAAGCTTTCTACAGGCAGTGGAACAAAGATTTTCTTTTTTCTCTTGTGAGCAGGGAGGGAAAGTACATCGGAGCAGTTTCTCATGGGAGTAGGACTTCTGCTTGCAAGAAGGATTTTACACTTTGTTTTGCCTTTTTTCCTCTTTCCCTGAAAGCAATGTAGATGTGTCTTCCAGAAAGACTAGGAATTACATCCTGATCCCTTTCAGTCCATATCCCAGCAGTAGGGTGGGAAATGCAGCATTTGGGAGTTGGAAATATTCAACAAGAAAGAAACAAAATGAATCCCAGTCTGCTCCTTGTGGTTATGTCCCAATGAACGTAAATCCTCTGTAACATTCCTCGTGGCCTGTTGCAGATGTCAGAGGGGAAAATAAAACAAGAGCTGTCCTGAGAAGTGCTGTTCATCCCTTCTTAGCCCTGTGCAGGAGTGTGAGCGTGGCTGGAAATGGCAGTGGCAGTGACAGGCAGGTTGTGTGTGGTCTTTTTTCCCCAAAAAAAGCTGCTGTGCATCCTTGTATCCCAGCTTGATTTTTCAGCCAGACTTCACCCTTCTTTCTCCCTTTGCCCTTCCCCTGTTTCCTGAGTTTGCTTGCAGCAATGTCCAGTAGGCTTTGGAGCTGTTTTGACATGTGCTGGCAGGGTGGGCCTGTTGGTGAGGACAGATCCCTGAATATTTCACGTGAGATGTGTCCCAGGCTTTTCCTGACCCTGGGTTTTTCCTGACCCACCCTGGCAGATCAGGATGGGATGGGTTTGCAGCCACTGCCCAAGTTAAGCCTCTCCCGTTGGATTAAGGCTGCAGAACCAGAGCTGTCACTGCTATAAAATCTGTATTTGAAGTGGAATTTCCATTAAGCTCTCTCATTTCTCACAACCTGCTGCTGTATCTCCCTATAGAAAATTTGTGTTGGGGGTGTTTAAACTGGATATCAGGGAAGGTTCTTCCCCCAGAGGGTGCTGGGCACTGCCCAGGCTCCCCAGGGAATGGGCACAGCCCCGAGGCTGCCAGAGCTCCAGGAGAGTTTGGACACTGCTCTCAGGCACAGGGTGGGAGTTTGGGATGTCTCTGTGCAGGGCCAGGAGTTGGAATTTGATCTTTTTCTGGTTCTGTGATTCTGTGAATTGGAGCTACATCCTTTCAGCGTGGTGGCTGCTCTGCACATTCTTTAGCATAGAAATGCATGGGGTGTTCAGCATTGTCCTAATCACACCCTGCTGCAACAAGTCCCTTGTCTTAATGTTTCTCTGTTCTTTTGGGAGAGCTGTAAAGTTGGAGGAGGGAAGCCAGATATAGGCATCAAGTTGTGTTTTCATGTAAAAATTGGATTTTTGAAGATGTAAACATATGCAGTGTTCATTGTAGGCCTGATTCAGCTGATTGTGGTGTAACAACAATTTTTGGAATTTAAAATGAATGTGGCTGTGGTCCAGGGGTTGCTCGTGCTGGGACTTTTCTCCTCATTTCATCTTCAAGTCAATGTATGGGATAAATGAAAACAGCAGCAGCATGTCTTGGTGAAATCTGACATTTCCCTGGCATCTTCTGCACATCAGGGACTGGGCAATCATTGCCTGGGACAAAATATTTCTAAATTAGCACAGTGGTAAAGGGGAGGGTGATGATTTCAGGTATGTCCTAGCAGGGTTCATGACACCAGTGCTAACCATGTGGGAGTTACTCTTTCCAACCTGGATCTTTTTTGTGTTATCTCCTGGACAGCACTTTTGGGTTACTCTTTTGCTTATGGACTTGTTTCAGTTTAATTACACTACATATGATGGTTGCCATCCTTCTGTTGCTCATGGAAGGTTCTGTGTGCCTCATGTACAGAGAAGTGGAATTTCCACAAGCTCTCCCATTGCTCACAACCCTTAGCTGTATCTTCAAAATGTGCTGGAAACATTCCCTTCACCTGCCTGGTGAAGCTGCTTCTTTTTGAGTTACAGCTATCAGAAACTATAAGAAATCTCAGTGTTTCATGTTAGAAATAATGAGTTTATAATTGAATTTTTCTCCTTCCCATTCCATTTTTGATCTTACTAAACAAGGTTTCCCTTGTTTCTTCCCCAGAATGCCAGGACTGGTGGGCAGCAGGTTGCAGACAGAACACTTCTGCACTTCCTGCAAACTGCACAGTCTGTTCTGCTGTGAAAAGCCTTCACATAGTGACAGACTTGACAGAGCTATCAGAAAAGCTCCAGAGGCATCAGCCTTTTCTAATCAAGGTAATGCAGGGATTTGTGGGGTTGGGTGATGAGTCCAAATTCTTGAACAGCACGAGCCCCAAACCCCTGCCCAGTATTTTCACCTGTGAACTCAAACTGCTCATTCAGAGCATGTGTCTAAGAAGACATTTCACCCCAGTGTAAAAATGTGGGAGGAGAGAGCTCCCTGCATTGTTTCTCTGACTAATGATCATTGTATTTGGACACTTAGCAATGCACGTGGCTGTTGCTCTTGGATGTTTTCTAGTGGGAGGGAAATGGGAGCAGGGAGCAACTCTGGGGGCACAGCTCCTCATCTTTGTTTCTTGTTTTTTAAGACAGGGCAGCATCTCTCCTATGAAGAACTGAAGCATTTTCAGTCCCAGGATCCAGAACTGGCAGAGGTTATAATAGAAGAAAATTCAGCTGAATTATGGAGCTGCCCATTTTTCTTTCCCTGGTGAGTCAGACAAAACATGTGATGGATGGACACATCCTTTCTGCAGGGGTGCTCAGGCTATTCCTGTGTGAGCCACCAGTGCCTGCAAGTTGCAGTTTACCTGGAGGGAAAGTGTACAGGAGTGGGCTACAGGCTGCTTCTGCTGGTACTGATTTGTTCTGAGAACAAGACTTCAGCACTAAAAATGGAGAGTTGTGGCTTGGCTCCAGGCTTGCTCCCATTATAAGATAAAATTGTCCCTGGGACTGCCTGGTTCTGTTCTTCAGGCTTTAAATGATCTGGGTTGTGATCTGATCCCCTGAGGCAACTGGTTCATATTTCTATCACCTCTGTCTTCTCAGTGGTGCTGACACTGATCAGTGACACTGAGATGAGAGGCCATGACTTCTGCAAGCACTGACAAGTAATGGAAAGTCAAAGAATCCTGCAAGTTGTGTTTGGTCTTGTGCAGAAAATATGGCCAGCTCTAATCCTGCCCCTGTTAACCCAAAGCTCTTTGCCAAAAGCCTTTAGTGTGAGCAAGAAGTGTGAACAACTGAGAGATCTCTAAGGTCTCAGAGGTAGAGACCTCTAAGGTCCCACTGGTAGAGGAATGGTCAGGATACAGAAGAATTAATCATGTCAGCCCCCTAGACAGGGATGTAAAAATAACAAGCTCCCCCCCGGCCTTTTCCAGTTACATTTCCTGATCTAGAGAATAGCCTTGGATCCCCCCTGCCTCACCATGTGGGTTCAGTTATGGTTGTGTATGATGCCACCTCTCTGCATCTTTTGTAATGAATGGATCTGGTCAATGACTTGAATCATTTTAAGGGAAAAGGAGAGGAAAATGAAGTTCAGGTATCCATCAGGAACTGTTTTTTCCCTCTTTACATGGTCCTGGTGCAGGAGCCCAGAGGAAAGTGGGAAGGAGCACAGATTTAGAGGCTGAGGCTGAATTTTGCTCCTGGCTCCTAGGGCTAGTCTGTCATGCTGTTCGTCAAGTATGAATGTTTGGCAAGAAGTTTATCTGGAAAGAAGCTTTTAAATGCTTTAAACATTATCATTGTATGATGATTCCTAAATATGGGCTGGTTTGTTTCAGGAGCAGGTCTGTGAATAAATCTCGGATTCTGCAGGAATTTCTCTCTGCTTCCTCGTTGCAGTCCTTCCCCAAGACAGTGTCTCTGGAGAGCTGCTTCCTCATCCACCATCCAGATTTGGGGAATAAGGTGAGAAATTCATTCCAGAGACATTCTCTTCCTGTTTGTGAGTTGTCTCCCAGCAGATCTGAGTTTTTGTGGGATTTGCAGGGTATTTTTAGCTGATACAGTCCTGAAAAGGAGCATTTGGGGTTGTATCAGTTCTGTCCATCTCTGTGTAAAGTGGCTTCTCAAGGTGGCTGTGCCTCCCAGCAGTTGTGTCTAGTTTGGGGCAGGAAATGCCCTGTGCCCATCTCCCTTGGCAGCTGGAGATGTCACAGAAACAGAGGGACTTTAAAGATCATCTTGTTCCAGCACCCCTTGCCTGCTCCATTCATGTGTCTGGCCTTACTCTATAGCTGGGTGAGGTCTTTTTGTGCCCAGCTGGGCAGAATTGTTTAGGAGCTGTTCCTGGCAGTGAGTCTCACTCATTCTGAGACACTTCAGGCTTCTGGCCTGATCTCCTCTGTGTTTTCCTGAGTTTTGGGGATGTGCAGGCCCTGCCTTGCCTTGAAGGAGGGGAGAACCCTTGCATGCAGCTGACCTCAGCTAAAGTTCTGTAATCTGCTGGGAACAGGGGGAGCAGCAAACGTGTTGTTTGCTCTGTCTGAGCTGCCTGCAGGGCAGTGACTTGTCCCTGCTTTGGGCAGACAGAGCCAAGGAAAGCTAGCCAGGCTTTTGAAATCCTCTCCTCCCATCCTAGAGCTACAGCCTGCACAGCCTGTTTGCTGTTGGGAGTGGGCAACTCACCCTGACTGTTGCACCTCTGGACACGTGCAGAGGACACTGTGAGATGTTCAAGGTGGAGCTGGAAGCTGGGGATTTGGGTGAGTACCAGAGCTGTGGTGTGCAGGGACGGGGAGAGCCCTTGGAATCAGAAGACTGCTTCCAGCTGGGTCTTACCTGTGTGACACCTGGGATGGTGGTTTGTACCATTGTCACCTCCAGGCTGGTGTGTGCCTGCTTGTCACAGCACAGGAGTGATCCTGCTGGACTGGGAGTTTGTGGCCTTGAACACCCAACACTGGGATACCAGGAGATGCTCAAAGCTGAGCAGTGTGGGTACACAATGGGTATTACAAACCCAGTGCCCACTGAGGGAAGTGTCTTTCCAAAGAGCTCCAGCATGGCCACATCCCTTTGTGAGAAATGGGAGCACTCAATAAGGGTGGGCTTATCTAATAGAGCCTCTCTGTTGCCTCTTCCCAAGGTTATGCCAGCACAGATCACTGGACAATGAGCTTCATGGCCAGAGGGACAGAGCCAGCAGTGATTTGTGATGGAGCTGCCAGCTAAGGATGGTGGGGTGTGAAAACAGAGCTGTTCCCAGGACAAGACTTTCAGCTTTGAAGCCAAGGCAACGTCTTGAGAGGAGCGAGCCCGGGCAACTGGGGCAGGCAGCTTTGCCACCCTGCATGTTTACAGTGTTTAAAAATGACTATTTTCCTGACCCTTGAGGTAATCCTTTGCCTTTCCTCAAATGTATTTTGGGAGAAGCTCAAGCTATTTATGAACCTCCCTGTCCCCTCAGGTAAGCCCTGGGTTTTCAGCAAAGGGTTTTTATTCCAGGAGCAGCAGATGGATTTCTCAGGATGAGATTCACCTTGTGTTCTTTGTGGATGATGGCACTTCCGAAACTTCCTGGGGGGTTTGGGAGTGGATGGGGTGTGTGACATTTCTGTGTACATTCCTCCTGAGGAGGAAGCTTTGAGCCTGTGTAGTCAGGCCAGTTCTATAAAGGGAATGAATTGGTGATGTGTCCCAGCTCTCCCTCACGTCCACAGCTGTGTGAGCCCTGCAGAGCTGATCTTGGCTCCTGCCCCTGTTCTGGGGAGAGCCTTGAGCCTGAGGGCAGAAACTCTCACCCACTGCATCCTTCTTGTACCAATAGAATCCCTTCAGGCCCCTCTGTGTTGTGATCACCCTTCTGCAGCTCTCTGTCAGCAGGTTGTGAGTGAGTCAAATGATAATTGTGCTTTTCTTCACCTCCACTTCCTTTCCTGCAAAAAGACCAACACGTGTTAGTGTGGTGCTGGCAGTGCAGGAGTTGTGGATGGAGCTGGGGCTGGGAGAGAGCAGCTCTGTCCAGCTCTCACCTCAGACACCAAGGGCTGCACAGCCGTTCTCAGCTGCTCCTTGTCTTTGGAGGCACTGCCTGCGTTCCCAGCCCACGGTACCTCTGGGAGCACCTGAAACCTCCCTCTTCCCTGGCATATTTTTGCATTGACTCGTTCCAGATCTGGAACTCTGTCTTCAGAATGAGCGTTGGTTTTTCCTGGGTCCTTTCCAAGCTGCCTTTGCGTGTTTCCTGCTGCTGGAGCAGTGCTGCCTCCATGCCCTGAGAGAGGCTCGGGTTCGGTGTTTGCAGGCTGCGGATGCTCCGCTCCCTTCCAAGTGTGATCCTTTGGGTCTGATCCCACTGCTGAAGATCATTTACAGATGTGTCAGGCTGAACTCATAGGCCAGGGCTGGAGTTCAGGACATACTCTCACACTTGTTAATATGGAGTTGGGAGGGGTTTTGGTTGACAGTGAGTTAACTCTGTTGTCAGGAGCAGGAGCCTTTTTCTCTGTAAATATTTTAGGTACATGTAAAATGACAGACTGGGAAAATGTCTGTCCAGCCTTTGTTTTTGAGGAGAATGGGAGCAAACATTGTGCTAATCTGATTAGGAGCTGACAAAAGCTGCCAAGTGGGATGACCACGTCTGGCTCCTGTACAAGAATAAGGCAGAGGACACTTCCTGCTCCAAAGAATTAAGTCTGAGGCCTTGACACTACAAACATTTCTATGCATAACCCTTGTTTTTCTCCTGTCAAAACAATGAGAGCAAGCCCAGCACCTGTGTCAGTGTGTGCATGGCCCTCAGTGCTGGACACACACCAGATCTAGTAGAACCAAAGGGAGAGAGTCTGGCTCTCTCAGGATAGAAAAGGACTAATATAATTTGTTACAAAGTATTAAAGGGGATTGGACTAATAAAACTTCCATTAGTATTCTCAGTGCTTGGAGTGTATTTCACACTCATGACACTATATTCAATCTTGTACATGCCAAGACACACACACACAAACCAGTCCCCTCCCTCCTCTTAAAGCCTGGGTCTTAGTTAATGGAAATTTGGGAGTTCAGTGATGGCAGAATTAGGGCCTCATTAGTGACTGTTGCTGTTTACACTTTGGCAGCTTCTCAAATCAAATTCAAAGGCTGACAAGGTTACTTCACCTCTTGCTGGTTTTGTATCTGACCCATTTTTGTAAAGCATTTGCTCAAAGATGCTGCTGGAGCCATTCTTGCTGAGACTGTGGCGGTTGGTGACACTGTCACTGCTAAGTGTCCTTGACTGTAACTTGTAAAAGAGCTGCGGAGACAATTCCCAAGTGTCTATGAAATGCCTGGATTTTGAGAGTCACACTTAAGCCATTGTGGCTGTCTGGCTCTTTCGGGAAGAAGCAGAGAAAATGGATCTATTTACAGTTGCTGTTTGGGCTGGGAGGAGGAGGGGGAGGAAGGGGCAGGTTTGTGCCTGTTTAGCAGAAGTGTTCTCACGTAGTGCTTCTCCCTTCCTCAAAGAGTTGCAGCTGGTTGGACAGGAGCTGGTGAGTCTGTCTGTTTGCAGAGCAGCCTTCCAAGTGCACTTTATGGGCTCTGCATAAGTTTCCAGCTCTGTCTCAGCGATACATTGCATATGTCCCAACCTCGCTCCCTTCGGAGTTTACATCATTTGTTTTTAAGCTCTCCGGTATATTTTCTCTTCCTCTTCCAAAAGCTGTAAGGAATTAGCTGCTAAACTAAAACAGGAGGGCAGTTCTCCTGCTGATAAAGAGCCGATTTTGGCTCAATTGCAGAGCCCCAGTCTGCAGCACAGCTTCCAGAGCAGCTCCTGTCTCCAGCTGCCAAAGGAGTGGTGCTCACACCTTCCACATCCCAGGGCGGGTGAGGAGCCACTGTGGGAAACCCGGAGGTGAGGCCACAATGGCAAAACTGGGATGCCCAAAGGGAGGTTTTGATACCTTTACTGCAACTGAGCCCTGGTCATCTTCCACATCCAGAGCTTCAGCTTCACAGAGTCCCTGGAAAGGCTGCAGGACTTCCCTAGAGAGCCTGGTGAGGTGGAACTGGGGGGAACAGGGCTGTTCTGCAGCTATTGAGGTTTCACAGCCATGATCAGATGAGTCTCAGAGGGGGTGTCCCACTGTGGTCTCCCTCACCTCAGCTTCCCTTTTGCACTCTCTGTGCTGGTTTGGACAATCTCCCACTCCCACTCTGCCCAGCTCACACGGGTTCCCAGTCAGCACATTTTAAAATCCCTTTGTGTGCTTCAGAGCTCATTGCCTGTAAGCTGGGAGATGGATTCCTCCTCACCCCACATCCCAAAGGCTGCTCTGAAATCACACCAGAAATCGGTACCACCCACTGGAGGTGAGGAGGGGTCACCTCTGCACTTGCCAGGCTGGAAGGATGGGCTGTCCCCATCAGCTGGGCAGGAGGATCGTGGTTTAAAGCTGCTCCCCAAAGCAGGAGTCACTGACCAGTGCTGTCAGTCAGTCCTGAACTCAGGGTAACTGAAAGGAGGAGAAAGGATTATTATGATTTACTTCAGTACCAGGAAATCAGCGGCCCCCAAGGGAGTCAAGCTGGCAGTTTCTATTGATTTTTTTTTTTTTTTTTTGCTTGCTTTGTTCCTTTTCATTTTTTCCCCTGCCCACTGTTATTGCACACATTGATTCCCCTGAGGGGTCCCTTTGCAAGGCCCTGGAGAGCTTTGAGTCAGATTTCCCGTGAGTCTCCAGACTTCAGCTTCTCCCACCAAGCCTGTTTTTGGAATGTTCTGGAGGAGAAGCTGGTTTGTCTGGGCTGGATCAAAGCACCTCCCTTCCCTCATGGCCTCCTGGGCTCCAGCAGCAGCAGGAGGAGGTGGGGAGCATCTCATGGTAGAGATGTGAGCTCTCTAAACAGCAGTGTCTCAGAAAAGGGGATCCTTCTGCCTTGAAACCCTCTTGTTCCCTCCCTCCCTCCAGGAGGGAAATTTCCCTTCCACACACCCCCATGCCAGGTCCACGTTCAGCCCCGTGGCCCCCAAGAGAACTGAACACTTCCTGGGGTGATGAGGCCATTTCACTGGGTGCACAAAGAGCTTTTGCTTCCTGCAAACCAAACTTTCTCCTCTTGGTAAATTTTATAGGTATCCTCCTCTTCAGGAACCTCCTCCCTGTAAAGGGCAGATTTAGTGTCCTGCTGAGTTAGACAAGGGAGATGCTGGACTTCCCTTTGCTTTGGAGATTCAGAATAATGGCAGGTGATTTATTTTTAGCATTATCTCATTCTCTTGGGGAGGGGAGCCACATTCTAAAGGCTCAGAGGTGCTGGGAAGTAAAGCTATATATGCATAAAGACTGTTTCAATGCTGAACACTAAATTCAGTGATGGATTAAAAAAAAAGAATGTGAATATGCACTTAATGCAGAATTTTATGGATGGTCCTAATTTAATATATTGCAAACTTTGTAAATACTTGGGAAAAGCCTGTAAAGTATGTAAATAAATGAGATTTGTATGTAAGAAGAATAAAAAAGTTTTTAATTTTTGCAATTAAATACAAGTGTTAATGACCCTTTTCCCTTTTCTTGATTTTTATTTTCATGTTGCATGTCAGGTTATTGAGGGGTTATTTAACCTTTTTAGGTCACTTTTTCTAAGGGAAGTGTAATTTTAAATGAAAAGTCAGAGCACTTTTGTTAGAAAAATGTCATAAGAAACACTTTGTGCAAGAGGAGTAGTTTGGGAAATGTTCTGTGGATTTTAGCCTGGTTCTCTGAACAAAGTTGATACAACAGCTCTGCTGTCCCTCCTTTCTTTTCTCCCCAGTAACATCTCCATCTTTCCTTCACAATTCAGTTGATTTTAGCCAAACTTTGAGGCGTGGAAGACGATAAACTCCTCCAGAGCTCATTAATCCGGGCGAGCAGGGAGAAGAGAGAGATCCTGTTCCTGCCCCAGCAGTGCAGGAGCCTGGCCAGACACGGGCCAGCCCCGCTGGAGCCCCCGAGACGTGAGTCAGTAGAAGCCCAGGCTTGGTCACTTGTGTGCTGCAGAGTGGGGCCCCTCTGGAGCCACCAGGCTGGAGCAGAGCCTGCCAGGTGTTGGTGTGTGGCTCCTGTCCCCGTGCAGAGGCTGCTGCTCCCCGGGGTGTGGGGATGGGGCTGTTCCTTGAGGGAGCAGAAGGAAAGCTGCATTCCACACACCCTGTCAATGCAGAGCCCACGCTCTGCTTATTCCAGCCACCCCCAGCCTCTCAGCTCCCCTGTTTGGGGCAATTTCAGCTCTGTACCCTGTTCTTCCTCTCCTGATGGTTCAGGGAAGAGGCTTCAACCCTGTGCTTGCCCCCCATTCCCAGCAGGCTGGGAATTCCTCAGCTGCCAAATGCTGTCCCCAGCACAGACACGGGGCTGGCCGAGGTGGCTCTGGCTGACTCTGAGGAGTTCTGTGCTGCAAACTGCTCTCAGCAATTGCATCTTGCTGCCTTTGTTTCTAAGGCAGCTGCATTCCAGGGATAGAGGAGGATCTCTGTGAAAACAGAGCTTTGCTGGTTGCTGTGGGATTATTGTTACAGATTGTGGGTGACACTGTGGTGGCTATTTAATACAAGGCAACTGTGAGGACAAGGAAGTTGATGAGGTTTTTCATGGGCAGCTGGAATAGCCTCATGGTTACAGGTCCTGGTTCTCCTGGGGAACTTCAGCCATGCTGGTATTTGTTGGGAGGGACAACACAGCCTGGCACAGGCTGGAAGTTCAGGAAGGTCCTGCAGATCATTGAAAACAACTTTTTGATACAAGTGGTGGAAGAGCCAAGGAGGAGAGGTGTGTTTCTGGAACCTTGTTCTACCAAAGCAGGGGGAACTGACTGAAGGTGGGAAGCCTTGCCTGTAGTGACTCTGTGAAACTCAGGATCCTGAGTGGGAAAGCAAAGCAGCAGCAGGACTTGAACCCTGATTTTCCAGAGAGCCAATTCATCCTTTCCAAAGACCTACTTAGAGAAATTCCATGGAATAGGGCTCTAGAAGGGAAGGGGGGCCAAGAATATTGGTCAATATTCAAGATCAGTGTATCCCCATGATCCAGAAATGAAGCAAAGAGGGCAGGAGACCTGCATGGAAGAGCAGAGAGGTTCTAGCAATTCTCAAATGGGAGAAAGAAAGGTATGGGATGATGAAAAAGGAACAGGTACATGAGAGATCTATAGGAACATCTTTGAGGTTTGCAGGAATGCAACAAGGAAGGGCACAGTCCACTTGGAATTGGGTCTGGCAAGGGATATCCAGAACAAGAAGGGCTTCTACAAGTACATCAGCAAATGGAAGATTAGGGAAAACGTGGGGCTGCTGCTGAATCCAGTGGGTGTCCTGGGCATAGAAAACACAGAGAAGGTGAAATTACTCAACCCTTTCTTTGCTTCAGTCTTTACTGCTGAGAGCACTCCTCAGGAATCCCAGATGTTGGAAGTAAGAGATGAAAGATGAAGAAAGGAAAACTTCTTCTTGGTCACAGAAAGTTGAGAGAGATCAGCCAGGCAGAGTTAACAGCCATAAATCCATAGTGGGATGCACCCATAGGTGCTGAGGGAGCTGACAGAGGTTGTTGCTTAGGCACTCTCCATCATCTTTCAAAAACCCTGGAGAACAAGAGAGGTGCCCAGTGATTGGAGAAAAGCCAAAATTAACTCCTGTCTTCAGAAAGGGCAAGAAGGAGGATCTGGGAAACTCCCAGCCAGTTAGCCTCACTTTATCCCTGGAAAGGTGATGGAATAGCTCATTTTGAAGATCATCACCAAGCACCTGAAAGTAAACAAGGTTACTGGGAATGGTCAGCATAGATTCACCAAGAGGAAATCCTGCTTGACCAATCTGATGCCTTCTATGATGGCACAGCAGGATGGGTTGATGAGAGGAGAGCAGTGGGTGGTGTCTACCTTGACTTCAGCAAGGTTTTTGACACTGTGTCCCATAACATCCCCATGGATAAGCTGAGGAAATGTGAGTTGGATGAATGGACAGTGAGGTGGATCAAGAACTGACTCAGTGGCTGAGCTCAGAGGGTCGAGAGCAGAGCAGAATCCAGCTGGAGGCCTGTAGTCAGTGGCATTCCCCAGGGATCAGTACTGGGTCCAGCCTGCATGAAGGGATAGAATGGACCCTGAGCAGGTTTGGTGATGATACAGAACTGGGGGAGTGGCTGATCCACCTGAGGGCTGGGCTGCATTCAGAGGGATCCAGGCAGGCTGCAGAGTTGGATGGAGAGAGACCTAATGAGGTTCAACAGGGGCAAGTGCAGGTCCTGCACCTGGGGAGGGATAAGCCCAGCTACCAGCACAGGCTGGGGGTGACCTACTGGAGAGCAGCTCTGCAGAGAAGGACCAGGAGTTGACCATGGAGCCAGCAGCGTGCCCTGGGGCCAGCAGGGACAATGAGATCCTGGGAGGCATTGGGGAGAGTGTGGTCAGCAGGTCAAGGAGGTGATCCCTACCCTCTGCTCTGCCCTGGGAGGCCATATCTGTGTTCAGTTCTGGTCTCCAAGTTCAAGAAAGACAGGAGTTACTGGAGAGAGTCCAATAGAGGCCATAACGATTAAGGGACTGGAGCAGCCCTCTGATGAGCAGAGACTGCTGGAGCTGGGCCTGGTTAGTTTGGAGAAGACTGAGAGGGGATTTCATCAATCTATATAAATATATCCAGGAGATGTCAGAGGATGGTGTCAGACACTTTTTAGTGGTGCCCAGCAACAGGACAAGGAGCAACGGCCATAAACTCAAAACACAAGAAGTTCCACCTCAAGACAAGAAAAAACTTAATTCCTTGGAGGGTGGCAGAACACTGGAACAGGAGCCCAGGGAGTTATGGAGTCCCTCAATCTGGAGACATCCCAAACCCACCAGGATGAGTTCCTGTGTCACCTGTTCCAGGTGATGTTGCAGAGGGGTTGGACTGGATGATTTCCAGAGGGCCCTTCCAAGCCCAGCTATTCTGGGATTCTGTGATTTTGAGAAAAGGGACAGGAAGTAGAAAAGAGGACCCGTAACTGAATCCTCAGGGGATGGCTGAGGTTTGGAGCAGCAGAGGCTTGGATGAAGAATGCCACTCCAGGGGTTAGGATTCAGGCATGGGGAGTGACCATGCATGTTTGTTGGCACCAGCCCCAGTGCAGCCTCTCCATCACGGCCGATATGTGACACGGGAGTGTCCCACGTGGCTCCAAAACTCTAATAAATACATTTCCTCCCCAATCTTCAAGCTGTTGGGTGTTCCTGGCTCTTGGGAGGCACTTTAAATCTGACTGCCAGAGCCGTGGGCTGCTGAGAGCAGAAGCTGCCTGCACAATGCTGAGCTCAGGTCTTCCTCCCCTTCTCCTGGTGCTCTCAGTGCTGGAGCTGAGCTGGTCCCTGAGTGATGAAGAAAAGAAGATCATCTTGGATGAGCACAATAAATATCGCTCCCAGGTCTCTCCTCCTGCCATGGCTATGATGAAGATGGTAAGTGGCTTTTATTACAGAGGAATATTGGGGTGTTTGTGTGGTCCAAGGCTCGATCTTCATGCAAGGAGGGATCAGGGCGTTCCTTAGGGGAGGCAGAGCAATTCTTGTGTAGGGTTACAAGTAGGTGTCAATGGAGGGGTTCCCTCAACTGTCTGTAAAGAGAAGAGTTCCCTTTACCTTTGGAGTTGTCTTTGATCATTTCCTGGAAGTTGCTAAGTGTGGTGTGAGTCCCCAGATGCTCTTCGTGAGATTGATGCAGCTCTCACTCACCTGAGTGGCTGCTGGAGCTCCCTGTGATGGCAGGAAGGGCAGGTGAGGCCCTGCCATGAGCAGGTGCCACGACCTGGAGACTTTGCCATGGCTGTTGCCAAGAGCTGGTGGGGGAGTCCTGCTGTGTGGGACATCACACAGTGCTCTGTGTTTGCATCAACTTCAAACATGTCAGTCAAGCCTGTCAGTTATTTGAGCCCAACAATTCCTTCCTCCTCCTCCCCGTGCCTTGTGCAGGGCTGCCTTGGAAATGTGGGATCCCGTTTTGCTTGAGGAAATTGAGTCAGGTCCCACATCACACGTGGCTGCAGTGGGAGCAGAACCGAGCTCTAGAGCTGGTGCTGCTTTTTGTCTTCTTCAGACTCTTGATTTGATTAAAAGCTGGCTATCAAGTTTTATCTTGCATCACATGTGATTTTTCCTCATTGATTACAAATCATGGGGAGGAGAAGGACAGCTGTTTATCCTGGAAAGTTGGAGCCCTTTCCTCCTTGGGTCACAGTATTCTTGGAGGACACCTTGCCAAAGTTGCCCAGGCTAAGTAAAGCCTTTTTGAGCTGGTAAATGAGAGCTTAATAACCAAACAAAGCCAAAAGTTAAATTCAGGGAGAGGAGGCCTAACCAGTGACTGCAAACTCAAAGGGGACAGAGCCAGAACCCTCAGCACTGTGATGGTTTCTCCACACTGAGCTGAGATCTCCATGATGGCATTAGATGAGCTCCAGGGGAGGCTGTGAGGGTTGTGCTGCTGCCCTGACCTTCTCCTGTTTGACCCATAAGCCAAGGCCTGTGCTGGGACTGACCACAGAGATCCCCTCTTGTAAGGACTAGGGTAGGGGTTTGAATTTTCCTCATGAATGGGGAAACTGTGGCCAGAGAGCACAGGGTCCTTGGTAAGTGCCTTGTTCTGCTGGAGAGCCCAGTGTCCATCTCTGTGTGCTGACACCGAGCTCCTTTCAGAGCTGGGACATGGACTTGGAGGTTGCTGCTGAAAACCATGCAGGGAATTGCAGCTGGAAGCGGAACAGTGGCCCAACCAAGAAGAACCTCTTTGCTACCAATTCAACCCTGGATGTAAAACTGGCCATTGAGGAATGGAATGGGGAGAGGAAATTCTATAACTTTTCAACATCCGAGTGTGAGCCTGGGAAGATATGTGATGACTACATCCAGGTACCAGCTGCTGGGGTGGAGGGGCTGTTGGGACAGGAGCTGTACCAGTCCCCCAGCTCCTCCAAAATCTTTGCAAAAGGACAGGGAAGCAGGTGGGATTCACTGACAGAGGCAGACCTGGGCATGGAGTCAGCCATGAGCAGCCTTTTGGAGAACACCTTTTTTGAGACAAGCTCTGCAGCCTTTTTATTTGGCTGCTAGGCAGAACTCAGTGCCAGCTCATCTTGGATAGAAGGATGAGGTCTGAATATTTCTTCACAGCTTGGGTGGGAGCAAGGAGGAGAAGAGATGGTGTTAGTGGATGGATGGATGGATGGATGGATGGATGGATGGATGGATGGATGGATGGATGGATGGATGGATGATTCCAAGACCAAAGCAGAGGTGGTGATGCTCTGCCTGAGTAGACTATGTGGTAGGAAAGCTATGGCACTGGAATATATACCTTGGGAAGGTGGTTTAGACAGGGGAAAGAGGAGATCCTGAATGCCAAAGCAACATGGGGATGTGGGATACGGGGCACATGCTGGGAGATAAAAAATATATTGGAGCAGCCTTTAGGGCCAGGGGAGAAACTGCTTTCCCCCAGTCCCCCCACGTTCAACACTGGTCTTTGCCTTAGGTGATCTGGTCAGAAACAAATCGTGTTGGCTGTGGGAGCAAATTTTGTAAGACGGTGAATGGCATCAAAGCAGAGAATGTACAGCTGCTTGTTTGCACCTATCATCCCTGGTAAGTACCAGGCCCCAATGCCCGTGCCCTGCTCTGTTCTGAGGGGGTGAGGGATGTGCTCCATGGAGTTCTCTGCCCTGGCTTGAGCTGCCTTGGGGTCAGGCTGGTGAGTAAATGGCCCTGACAGGCCATGGCAAGAGACCAAGACCTGTTTTCTACATTAATCCCAAGTTTTGCCTTGGCTGGGATATCCCAGCTGAATCAGCCCCCTCTCTGGGATGGGTGTTTCCCCTTTCATCGTGTCTTCTTTATCTTGGCATTTTCTGCTTCCAGGAGTAATACAGAGAAGAACAAGCCCTACTGGACAGGACCCTCGTGTAAAAGATGTCCCACGGGCACAGTCTGTGTGGACAACCTGTGTGGTGAGTGAGCAGAGCCATGCATGGCCCTGGAGGGGCTGTTGGGACTCAGACCCTGGGCTGGGTCTGAGCTCTGAACCCTCCTGGAGCTGCCAGGGAGCCCCTGAACTGCAGTTCCTGGGCTGCACCATGAGACAGCACAACTGCCTTAAGATAAGGAGGGGCTTGGACCCTGTTAGGCAGCATTATTTGCCCCTTGCATGGCAGGAGGTTGAAGAGGATCTTCTCTAACTTCATGTTTTCTTCTTCCCTGCATGCAGAAGAACGGGAGACAAACT
Organism: Acridotheres tristis; assembly: GCA_037013685.1. Lineage (NCBI taxonomy): Eukaryota > Metazoa > Chordata > Aves > Passeriformes > Sturnidae > Acridotheres > Acridotheres tristis. The sequence goes on along the minus strand of CM072913.1, from coordinate 4,573,059 downwards.
CGGATTCTCCCAAAGATGGAGCTGCCAGTACCTGCTTGGGGTTTTCACTCTTCCTCCTCCCCAGTGCCATCCTGGTGGGCCTTCTGCTTTGAAGGCTCTTCCTCAGCTGTCCCTGCACCCCTCACCAAGGCTTTTGTCAGCACTGGTTGTTCCACAGCCCTGGCAGGCTCAGGACACTCCTTGGACAATTCCCACGCTCCCTCCTTACGCTGCCTTCTCTGCTGCAGCCGCGGCGAGCCAAGGGCAGCCGGCAGTGCCAGGGGAACTTTGTCCCCTTCCTGAGGAGACCTGAGGGCAGGAGGGTGTTTGCCATCATGCTGGTGACCTTGGACGCTTCTCCTTTTCCCTGGCTCCTGTTCCATTTCCAGGCTGGAAGTGCTGAGCTCTCCCACGCACCCACAGTCCCCTATGGCTGCAGGCCCTGCCACAGCGTGACCCTGGGGACAGCAGGGTGACCTGGGCACAGTCAGACGTGGTGCTTGGCTTTGGTGTTTGTCAGGATGAATTTCCAGCAGAAATGCTCTTTTCCCTCCCAGTGTGTCCGTCTCAGTTCTGGACAAGTTTAAGCTCTTTCCCTTCTTGTCCACATAGAGTGGCTGTTTGGAGGATTTTTGTTTCCTCCTGGTTCTGGTGTAGCTCTGGCCAGTACTAGCCAGCTGTTCCCCCCTCTCCTCCTCACACTCTGCAGCACTTGCCTTCTCCCTCTCTCCTCCTCCCTCTCTCCTCCTCCCTCTCTCTTGCTCTCTGGCACATGTCCCATTCCTCAGTTATTCCAGTGTCACAGATTTATTTTACGCCTGTGCCTGCACCTGAGAGCACGCACAGAAGAGAAACCTTCAGAGCTGAGAGAGGCCATCAGCTCCTTCATGTAGCTTTTCCCTGCATGGCTTCATCTCTTGCATCATTTCAGTGTATTTGAATTTAAATACAGATCCTGCTTTATGTGTAACTTGTGTGTGTGTGGTCAATGAGAACGAGTCCCCAGGTGTGTTGGTACAATCTGAGCTCCAGAGATACAAGGGATGCTCTTACAGGTGGCTCTGCTGCCCGGCAGCAGCAGCTGTCCTGCAGGGACCCCGCTGTGCTGGGGTGCTCTGAGGTCACGGCCAGCCCAGCCCAGCCAGGCAGTGACCAGCAGATGGCACTGGGACAGGCACCGCTGGCAACTGGGCAGCTCCACTGGCCCCGCACTCCCTGCCCGCAGCTCCCAGCTTTATTTAATCGCCAGCCTCAGGTGCAGTTAAGAATGAGATTAAAAAGAACCTCGTGCCCAGGGGCTGTGGCTGCTGCACGCTCTGGGAGCAGCCTGAGCTCCTGCTGCCCAGCTGCCTTCGGGGGACAAATCCATCCCTGCCTGATGGACAGATGATAAAAATACAGCCCCAGAGGCTGCTCCTCAGCCGTGAGAGAGGACAGGGCTCGCAGCTGTGACAGCATTTCAGGACCTCCTCTGGTTTTGCATCTGCATGAAGGACAGTGTAGCATTCCCTAAAAGTTCCCCAGAAACACCACAAAGAGCAGAAAAGCATTTCTCCTCCCAGCAAGATCAGGACACTCATCAGGGCAAACCCTGAATTTTTGCAGTGCTGGATCCCCCACCCTGCTGAGAGCCAGGAGGCACAAGGGTGCTGCTGATGAACAGCCACCAACAGAATTCCAGGATTTAGGAGTTTTATCACTTGTGTGAACCTGGTGAAAACTCTTGGGTTTTGTTTTCCTGAAGGTTTGGACTTGTGCAGACAGGCTGTTGTGCAAGGACCTATTTATAGAGTTCCTTGCAGCAGAAAACTCCAAGCCAGAAGGAAATCCTCTTTCCTCTTGCCCTGCTCCCCGGGACTGTGGGGCTGAGCCTGCCCACGCAGGCATTTGGGGGGTTTGGCTTCATCCTGAATTTGGGCCTTTTGGCAAGGGCAGGGCTTGGTGTGCTGCACAGGGAGAACACAAAACATTCAAGGGAGACTTTTGCAGCATTTCCACTCCATTTCTGGGGTTGGCATAAAGGGGACTCTGGCACTGGGGTGACCCTGGCAAAGATTCTGCCAGGTTCTTACAGCCCTGTGGCCCTGTGTGGTGGGAAGGGGAGAAGGCATTAACCTTCAGCTGGGCTGACTGGGGTTAAATGCTGGGATTTGTGGTGTTTATGAGGCCTGGACTCCTTAGGAATCTCACCTGCTTGGTTCCCTCCATCCCTGGGCTGTTTGCAGCAGGGACAGGGAGGTGTTTGCTGCTGCTGCAGTGAGAGGAGGTTCCTTTGCTTCAGCTCCTGAATGTGCCATGAATGCAGGGGGTCAGAAAGGTTGGGGTGGGCACATACACCCTGCTGGGTATCTGCATTTGGGGTTATGCTGCTGGCAGATCCATCCAGCTTCCAAATATTCCCTCAGTGTTTGGGCTGAAAGTGCTCTCATTCCACAATGTCCTGTGAGGGTCTGGGGAGGACCCATCTGTTTTGATCTTGCTTCCTGGTTCCTTTTTCTAAAAGAAGGTGTTGCCTATTCCATGCCATTGCAACCATCTTCATAACTAAAACAGGAGGGCAGTTCTCCTGGTGGTAAGGAATCCATTTTGGCCGTCTGCCAAGCCCCAGCCTGCAGTATGGCTTCCAGAGTAGCTCCTGCCTTCATCTGCCAGAGCGGGGTGATGCTCACACCTTCTGCATTGTCAGGGTGGGATACCCAGAGGCCAGACCACAATGGCAGGGAGGGGAGGTTTTGATACCTTGGCCAAAGATCTGCAAGTAATCCCTGCTCATTTTCCTCATCTAGAGCTCCAGTTTCACAGATCTTTGGAAAGGCTGCAGTAGGCTGGGACTTCCCTAGAGAGTCTGGTGGTCCTGGTGACCTTCTGAGGTGAAACTGGGAGGAATGGGGCTGTTTCTGCAGCTGCTGAGGCACTGTGGTGACAGACACAATTGGATGAGTCACAGATGGGCTGTCTCACCTTGGCCTCCCTCACCTCAGCTCTCCTTGGCACTCACTGTATTCAGGACATTGTGTTGTTTGGACAAAACATATATTGTTTGGACAATACCTCACTCTCACCCTGCCCAGCTCAGGGGGATTCCCAGTCAACACTTGTGTCCCAGCATTTTTAAATAATAGAACAGATGAGTGAATATTGTGGAAGACGATAAACTCCTCCAGAGCTCATTAATCCGGGCGAGCAGGGAGAAGAGAGAGATCCTGTTCCTGCCCCAGCAGTGCAGGAGCCTGGTCAGACACGGGCCAGCCCCGCTGGAGCCCCCGAGACGTGAGTCAGTAGAAGCCCAGGCTTGGTCACTTGTGTGCTGCAGAGTGGGGCCCCTCTGGAGCCACCAGGCTGGAGCAGAGCCTGCCAGGTGTTGGTGTGTGGCTCCTGTCCCCGTGCAGAGGCTGCTGCTCCCCGGGGTGTGGGGATGGGGCTGTTCCTTGAGGGAGCAGAAGGAAAGCTGCATTCCACACACACTTACCTAATGCCGGCTGGACACGAGTGTCTCAGCCCCAGGGTGGGGCTTGGACCTCGCACTGCTGATCTTGATGCTTCAGACATTGGCTCCAGGAGTCATGGGAGCAGGTTGGGAGTTGAGAAATGGCCCTGCACCCCTTTGGCAGCCGCCCTGCACTTGCCAAAGGCTCTTACTCACGTTTCCCCATGAGCCACATGCCCTGGTGATGACTCCTCCAGGGCTGTTTGCTTTTCCCCACAAGCTCTGTATATCCCATTTTCCTCCATCCTTGTTGCCTTATCTCCTGCAGGGCTCAGCCAGGCTGCTGTAGTGCCAGGGGCTATGGGGAGCTTGGCCCTGCATCTGCACATCACGTTTGGAGAGACCAGCACCTGCACTGCTCCAGTGGAAGGTGTCCCTGCTCGTGGCAGAGGGGTTGGAATGAGATGAGCTCTCAGGTTCTTCCCAATCCAATCCATTCCATGGCTCTGTAATTCTCAGCACTGCCTTGTTCCTTGTAAGCCAGACCACAGTGAGCTGGCCAGCAGGAGCTGGACCTTGTTGATGTTTTCTAGATGTTTCTCCAGGTCTCCAGAGATAAAACAGCAAATGTGTTGAGGTGTCTCCATCAAGAGAAAGATTTGCCTTAGCAATACATGGGAATCTCTGGTTTGACCATCTGAGTTGCAGACCTGGTGAGATGTTGGCCTGAGACCCCACTTGCAGGAATTGTTGGAGAATTGAGGAATGGCTGACCCCAGAGCTAGTGAAGGACAATGCAATACACAGAGCTGAGAGATCTAAGGGGCAGCAGGAGAGCTGTTGTGGTGAGAGAGGTGATCCATGTGGTCCAAAACCAGAGGAAAAGCGACAAAGCATCGCCTGGGGAGTGGGGAGGGGAGGGGGGAGGCAGAGCCGGCAGCGTGTGATTAACTTGGCTCGGCTGTGCAGAGCTGCCCACCCGCTGCTCCTCTCGAACAGGCTGTGTGTGATCCCAGCGCAGCTCCTGGAGCCGGGCCGGCCTCTTGCACAATCGCAGATGGGGAAGCGAGGCTGGGGCAGCCCGGGGGGCTCTGATCCTGCAGGTGTGATCGTGCAGGGCAGGGAGCACAGCCTGTGCCCGCACAGCCACGCTCTGCTTATTCCAGGCAGCCCCGGGGGCAGCCCCAGCCTCTCAACTCCCCTGTTTGGGGCAATTTCAGCTCTGTACCCTGTTCTTCCTCTCCTGCTCCCCCCTCTCCTGATGGTTCAGGGAAGAGGCTTCAACCCTGTGCTTGCAGGCTGGGAATTCCTCAGCTGCCAAATGCTGTCCCCAGCACAGACACGGGGCTGGCCGAGGTGGCTCTGGCTGACTCTGAGGAGTTCTGTGCTGCAAACTGCTCTCAGCAATTGCATCTTACTGCCTTTGTTTCTAAGGCAGCTGCATTCCAAGGACGGGGGGAAGACCCGTGTGAAAACAGGGCTTTGTCAATTGCTGTGGGATTATTGTTAATTAGGAGAAATGGAGCAGGAGGTAGAAGAGAGGACCCACAACCGAGGGCTCAGGGGATGGCTGAGGTTTGGAGCAGCAGGGGCTTGGATGAAGAAATGCCAGTCCAGGGATTAGGATTCAGGCACGGGGTCTGTCCCGGGGAGAGGACCCTGCGTGTTCGTTGGCACTGCTGCCTCTCCATCAAGGACGATATGTGAGATGGGTGTGTTCTTCATGGCTCCAAAACTCTAATAAATACATTTCCTCCCCAATCTTCAAGCTGTTGGGTGTTCCTTGCTTTTGGGAGGTGCTTTAAATCTGACTGCCAGAGCCGTGGGCTGCTGAGAGCAGAAGCTGCCTGCACAATGCTGAGCTCAGGTCTTCCTCCCCTTCTCCTGGTGCTCTCAGTGCTGGAGCTGAGCTGGTCCCTGAGTGATGAAGAAAAGAAGATCATCTTGGATGAGCACAATAAATATCGCTCCCAGGTCTCTCCTCCTGCCATGGCTATGATGAAGATGGTAAGTGGCTTTTATTACAGAGGAATATTGGGGTGTTTGTGTGGTCCAAGGCTCGATCTTCATGCAAGGAGGGATCAGGGCGTTCCTTAGGGGAGGCAGAGCAATTCTTGTGTAGGGTTACAAGTAGGTGTCAATGGAGGGGTTCCCTCAACTGTCTGTAAAGAGAAGAGTTCCCTTTACCTTTGGAGTTGTCTTTGATCATTTCCTGGAAGTTGCTAAGTGTGGTGTGAGTCCCCAGATGCTCTTCGTGAGATTGATGCAGCTCTCACTCACCTGAGTGGCTGCTGGAGCTCCCTGTGATGGCAGGAAGGGCAGGTGAGGCCCTGCCATGAGCAGGTGCCACGACCTGGAGACTTTGCCATGGCTGTTGCCAAGAGCTGGTGGGGGAGTCCTGCTGTGTGGGACATCACACAGTGCTCTGTGTTTGCCTTTGCAGGTGAAGCTATTTTATCTACTGGGGGGGAATTTCAACTTGTAAGTCAAGGTCTTTCAGTTATTTGGGCTCATCACACTCCTAATCCTTGCCATGACTTGGCATCTTGGAGATGCAGGATCCCTTGTTTTGCTTGGGGAAATCAAGTCTGGTCCCACATGAATAGGACCTGTAGTAGGACCAAAAAACAAGCTTGGTGCTGGTGCTGCTTTTTGTCTTGTTCAGACTCTTGATTTGATTAGAACTTGGCTATCAAGTTTTATCTTGCACCACACGTGATTTTTTTCTCCCTGCTTGCAAATCATACAGAGAAGGGTAATTGTTTATCATGGAGAGTTGGAGTCCTTTCCTCTTTGGGTCACAGTGTGCTTGGAGGACACCTCACTGCCTGGCCCAGAAGTTGCCCAGGCTGAGTAAAGCCTTTGTGAGCTTGTAAATGGGTGCTTAACAATTAGAAGAAGCCAAAAGTTAAATTCAGGGAGAGAAGGCCTGACCACTGAGTGCAGACTCAAAGGGAACAGAGCCAGAAGCCTCAGCACCATGACCCATCAAACCCAGCAGGCACAGCAAACTCAGAGTATCAGGGCTTTGGAGCCAGTCTTACAGCAAGCCTGAGGGAAATGATCTCTCATTAAGAGAGGTCCTTAAGTCAGTGCAATTCCAAACCTGTGGGGGCTGCTCCTGGCTGAATCTTTGATTGCAGCCCCTGTGCTTTGAGATGCTCCCTCTGCAGCTCCTGCTCCTGCTTAAACACACAGGACCTGCTCTCAGTCTGGAGCCAAAAGCTTTTTCATTTTGAAGCCCAGGGAATGTTTAACTCACAGCAGCCCTGACGATTCCTCAGTAGAGGTTTTCCATGAGAACACCGTCCTCACCTCCCTCCTGGGACCTTTGCTTGGGCTGTCTTTGCCTCTGCTTTCACCTGCTGCCGTGGCACTGTGCCTGGCTGAGGTCACTCCGTGCTTCCATTTGGGACATGGGGCTTGGTTGCTTTGGAAATATTTAGTTGAAGGGGGGAATCTGTAGCCTAAAGCCACTTCACTAATGAGGCAAATCTGCAGCTGTGAGTCCCCCGTTTATGGAGCCCAGCTCTGTGCCAGAGGGGTGTGTGCTCCCCAAATTGGGTCTCCAGCCATCTCTGTCAGCATGGCTTGGGGCCATGGGGGGAGGTGAACCAACACTCTGTGTCCCATGCAGGTGTTTCCTCCCCCCAGTGCCTTCAGGCTGTCCTCATCCCCTCAACACCCCAATGGTGCCATGCCCTCCTGTCTGGCACCTTTTGGATCCAGCCCTGGCTCTGTCCAGGAGGGTCCCCCCTCACCACCCCCTGTTTGCAGGGCTGCCTTCCAGCAGCCAAGCTGTTCTCTCCATCAAGGATGGTCCAAACAGCTGCAGTGTAGGATTCCCCATATGCATGCCTGTGAGAAAAGCTCTCCACCTTCTCATCCTCCTCCTTGTTCTCCTCCTGCACATCCCTGTGGTTGGGGCTCAGCTGGTGGTGGGGTCACTGCTGCTCCAGAGGGGGCTGCTGAGATATTTCCAGGAGTGTGTGCTCCCAGGCTTTGTACAGCTGCCAGGAGAGATGTGTCCCATTCCCCTCCTATCCCCACCCTGGATGAGGAGGGATGGCCCCAGGCCCCTCTCGTGTGACCACGGTGGTGGTGGGTTTCCTTCCTTCCTTCCTTCCTTCCTTCCTTCCTGGAATCCTTCCTGGAATCCTTCCTTCCTTCCTCCCTCCCTGGACTTCATGGTTTCTCCACGCTGAGTTGAGGATGCTCCATGATGGCATTAGATGAGATCCAGGAGAGGTTGTGAGAGTTGTGCTGGTTCCCTGAACTTCTCCTGTTTGACCTGTAAACCAAGGTTTAGTTTGTGCTGGGACTGACCACAGAGATCCCCTCTCCTGAGGACTGTGTTGGGTAGGGGTTGGAATTTTCCTCATGAATGGGGAAACTGTGGCCAGAGAGAACAGGGTCCCTGGTAAGTGCCTTGTTCCTGCTGGAGAGCCCGGTGTCCATCTCTGTGTGCTGACACCGAGCTCCTTTCAGACCTGGGACAAGGAGCTGGAGGCCCTTGCTCAATCCTATGCAGAGAAATGCATCTGGGACCACAACAAGGAGAGGGGCCGACGGGGAGAAAACCTCTTTGCTATGGCTCCAACCCTGGAACTGGAATTCGCCGTGGAAGACTGGAACGGGGAGGAGAAATTCTACAACTTGACAACATCCACGTGTGTCCCTGGGCAGATGTGTGGCCACTACACCCAGGTACCAGCTGCTGGGGTGGAGGAGAGGCTGCTCAGCAGACCTGGGTGCCAGATTTTCTCAGACAGAATGACAAAGTCTGAGTGTTTCCTCACAGGGAAGAAGCAGAGATGGTGGTGGATCCTGAATGCCAAAGCAGCATGGGGATGTGGGATTTGGGGCACACTCTGTGGGATGAGGAGGTCTTTGGAGCAGCCTTTAAGGCCAGGGGACAGGTTGCCTTCATCCAATCCCCTCACCTCCTGCCTGGTCTTTGCCTTAGGTGGTCTGGTCAAACACACATCAGATCGGCTGCGGGGCACATTTTTGTGAGAAGATCGATGGAATCGAAACAGAGAACATGCACCTGCTTGTTTGCAACTATTATCCCCCGTAAGTCCCAGGCCCTGCATGGATTGGTGCATCTCACTGGGCTTTCTGTGGGGAAATGCTCTGCCTTCAGTCCTTATGTCACAGCAGGGTTTGTCCTTGGTCAGAAATAGAAGTTCCAAATAATGCTTCTGTTATCTTGGGTTGGTCCCACAGTAAGGAAGGGTTGTCTGGAAGTCCTGGCCCATGATTGTGAGTGCTGAGGGCTGGTTCAGTTCCTGGCAGACACTCAGGGAGGGACCTTCTTCCCCAAGAGCTGCTGAAGGCTGAAGTGGCCGTAGCTGAGGGTACAAACAGCTCCTTGCCCCGGGCCCTGCTCTCCCCTGCTGGCAGCAGCCGTGGGGTGGAGAAGCCCTTTTGCAGCAGCAGGAAGGGTTGGACGTGGGAGGAGAACTGGGTGCCCCTTCCCAGCCCTGGCACCAGCCTTGGCACCGATTGCTTGGAGCTGCTGAGAGCACCAAGAGCGGCCGGGGGCTGCAGACCTTCCTGGGGGTCTGGAGCAGAAGTGAGACAGAATTCCCTGTCCCAATGCCCGTGCCCTGCTCTGTTCTGAGGGGGTGAGGGATGTGCTCCATGGAGTTCTCTGCCCTGGCTTGAGCTGCCTTGGGGTCAGGCTGGTGAGTAAATGGCCCTGACAGGCCATGGCAGGAGACCAAGACCTGTTTTCTACATTAATCCCAAGTTTTGCCTTGGCTGGGATATCCCAGCTGAATCAGCCCCCTCTCTGGGATGGGTGTTTCCCCTTTCATCGTGTCTTCTTTATCTTGGAATTTTCTGCTTCCAGGGGTAACATGAAAGGCAAAAAGCCCTACGTGGAAGGACCCTCGTGTACAACATGTCCCACGGGCACAGTCTGTGTGGACAACCTGTGTGGTGAGTGAGCAGAGCCATGCATGGCCCTGGAGGGGCTGTTGGGACTCAGACCCTGGGCTGGGTCTGAGCTCTGAACCCTCCTGGAGCTGCCAGGGAGCCCTTGAACTGCAGTTCCTGGGCTGCACCATGAGACAGCACAACTGCCTTAAGATAAGGAGGGGCTTGGACCCTGTTAGGCAGCATTATTTGCCCCTTGCATGGCAGGAGGTTGTGAGGGGCATGAGATGTGTCCAGGCTGGGAATCCCAGAGTGGGGGATGGCCCAGAGTGACCTGAGAGGGGTCAGCTGCTGTTGCAGCCCCTCACTGGTTTCTGCTGGTCCTGCTCAGTGCAGGGGATCCAGTGAGGTCAGCTGAGCCAGCCCTAACCCACAGCACTTTTCATCTCTCACCAGAACTCGTTGTAGAAGAGACCACTCCGGCCTCTGTGACAACAAAGGCAAGGCCATCCACCCCAGCCACAGCCAAACCAGAGCCCACAGCCAAACCAGAGCCCACAGCCAAACCAGAGCCCACAGCCACAGCCAAACCAGAGCCCACAGCCAAACCAGAGCCCACAGCCAAACCAGAGCCCACAGCCACAGCCAAACCAGAGCCCACAGCTAAACCAGAGCCCACAGCCAAACCAGAACCCACAACCACAACCAAACCAGAGCCCACAGCTAAACCAGAGCCCACAACCACAGCCAAACCAGAGCCCACAGCTAAACCAGAGCCCACAGCCACAGCCAAACCAGAGCCCACAGCTAAACCAGAGCCCACAGCCAAACCAGAGCCCACAGCCAAACCAGAACCCACAGCCAAACCAGAACACACAGCCAAACCAGAACACACAGCACCAATCCACACCACAGCTGAACCAGAAACCACACCAGTGTCCACCACAGCCAAACCAGGACCTACAACACCAGCACACACCACAGCCAAACCTGAACCCACAAAAGCAGTGTCTACCACAGCCAAGCCAAAACCTACAACCACGTTTCCAACCACAACCACAGCCAAGCCAGCACCCACAGCCACACTCCCAAGCACAGCCAAGCCCAAAGTCCCAGCACAGGCAGCCTTCAGCACAGCCGAGCCAAAACCTGCCTGCACACTCCCAACAACCCCAGCCAGGCCAAAACCCACAACACCAGCAGCCACCACAGCCATGGCCAAGCCAAAACCCACCATGCCAGCAGCCACCAGCACTGCAGCCAAGCCAAAGCCCACCACAACTATGGCCAAGCCAACACCCACCACACCAAAACCTACCCTAACAACCACTGCCACTAAGCCAACAACCACCACTGCCACCAAGATGACACCCACCCCCCTAAAACCCACCACAACCACCACGACCACCACCAAACCAACACCTACAACCACTAAACCAACACCCACCACAACCACCACTACCACCAAACCAACACCTACAACCACTAAACCAACACCCACCACAACCACCACTACCACCAAACCAACACCTACCACAACCACCTCTACAGCCAAACCAAAACCAACCACAACTATGGCCAAGCCAACACCCGCCACAGCAAAACCCACCCCAACTATAGCTAAGACAAAACTTGCTACAGCCACAGCCAAACCAACACCCACCACACCAACATCTACCACCACTACAGCCAAGCCAAGACCTGCTGCTACAACACTAGCACCTGCCACAACAGCAAAGACACAGGTGAAAACTGCCACAACCACAAAGCCAGAGCCAGAAAGACCTGATCCAACTGAGGCAACCGCGATCACTCTTTCCTTTGAGCCCACCTTAGACCCAGATGATAAATTATCTCCAGAGGCAGACACTGGAGAGCCTCTTAGCTCCTTCACTACAGAGGATCCAGCCTTATTAGAAAGCATGGGCCCAGCCTTCAGCCCCAGATCAGTCCCAGAAACAAAGAAAGGTGTCAAAGAGGAGGGGAAAGAGAAATCAGCCTTTTCCAGTCCATCTCCATTCCCCAGCCAAGCTGTTCCAGAGATGAAGTTAGGTTTCAATAGAGCTGAGCTCATAACCCCCTCCAAGTCAGTGGTCCTCAGCCCTGAAGAGCCCACGTTCTTGCGCTTAACATCATCCTCCAAAGACAAAAAAGGGCCGAGCCCCCATTTCCAGACCTCCCTCTCAGGTAAGGCAACCGTGGAGTTTGTCCTGGCATGGACACTCGGACACTCAGGGATCCCCAAGCAGCATGGAGAGGGCTTGGGAGGAGCAGTGTCACACTGGTCCTTTGGATCCTCCTCTTGTATGTGGCACCAAGCCTTTTCCTCACTCTTTGCATTAACCCTGAGGGGCTGGTTGGATGTTCCTGAAGCATGGTCCTGTTCCCAGCCTGCTCCCACTAACGCACAGCTTCCCTGGATCAGAGCTCTGCTGCCTCACAGTGCCTCGGGGCACGTCATGGCACACCTGCATGAGTGGGAGTTTCTCTTCTTCCAGATCTTCTCTCTAACTCCACATTTTCCTCTCTTCTTCCAGCAGGTGCCCTGGACACAGAAGAACTGGAGACAAACTCGGACCAGACGAATGTGGATCCTCCCAAAGATGGAGCTGCCAGTACCTGCTTGGGGTTTTCACTCTTCCTCCTCCCCAGTGCCATCCTGGTGGGCCTTCTGCTCTGAAGGCTCTTCCTCAGCTGTCCCTGCACCCCTCACCAAGGCTTTTGTCAGCACTGGTTGTTCCACAGCCCTGGCAGGCTCAGGACACTCCTTGGACAATTCCCACGCTCCCTCCTTACGCTGCCTTCTCTGCTGCAGCCGCGGCGAGCCAAGGGCAGCCGGCAGTGCCAGGGGAACTTTGTCCCCTTCCTGAGGAGACCTGAGGGCAGGAGGGTGTTTGCCATCATGCTGGTGACCTTGGACGCTTCTCCTTTTCCCTGGCTCCTGTTCCATTTCCAGGCTGGAAGTGCTGAGCTCTCCCACGCACCCACAGTCCCCTATGGCTGCAGGCCCTGCCACAGCGTGACCCTGGGGACAGCAGGGTGACCTGGGCACAGTCAGACGTGGTGCTTGGCTTTGGTGTTTGTCAGGATGAATTTCCAGCAGAAATGCTCTTTTCCCTCCCAGTGTGTCCGTCTCAGTTCTGGACAAGTTTTACCTCTTTCCCTTCTTGTCCACATAGAGTGGCTGTTTGGAGGATTTCTGTTTCCTCCTGGTTCTGGTGTAGCCCTGGCCAGTACTACTCAGCTGTTCCCCCCTCTCCTCCTCACACTCTGCAGCACTTGCCTTCTCCCTCTCTCCTCCTTCCTCTCTCTTGCTCTCTGGCACATGTCCCATTCCTCAGTTATTCCAGTGTCACAGATTTATTTTACGCCTGTGCCTGCACCTGAGAGCACGCACAGAAGAGAAACCTTCAGAGCTGAGAGAGGCCATCAGCTCCTTCATGTAGCTTTTCCCTGCATGGCTTCATCTCTTGCATCATTTCTGTGTATTTTAATTCAGATACAGATCCTGCTTTATGTGTAACTTGTGTGTGTGTGGTCAAGGAGAACGAGTCCCCAGGTGTGTTGGTACAATCTGAGCTCCAGGGGTACAAGTGACATTGTTAGAGGTTATTGGTGGCTCTGCTGTCCTGTTGCAAGACCTCTGGCATTGTCTGGGCCACTGTGTTTTGTTGCCCCACATCTCTCCTCCCTTCACCTGAGGATTCCCAGTCATGTGTGTTAAATATGTGACAAGCTTTGCAGACAGGTGGAAGGAAGATAATGGGGAGATACAGCCCCTTCTCTGGTCCTTGCAACCTTTCATTTCTTACAGATGAGGTGGAGGATGACCTGAAGGCCATTATTCAGATCCTCCACTGCTGCTCTGTCCTGAGCATCCCCAGAGCATGCACTGAATAAATCCTGTTGTGAAAGTCTGTTCACTCTCTCTCTGGGGCATCTGGACACCTGGGAGCCACTTATTATACCTGTAAAATGCTCTTAATTATGTGCTTGCATAGAATTGCTAAAAGACAAAGTGGGTCTTGAAGGGGTTTTTTGGCTTTCCAAAGGCATCCATGTACTGCTTTATGTTAAGGGTGTAACTTAATGTTTTAAAACCTGTGCAAAAGCAGCAGGAGGCCATGGGGATTGAGGATGACGTAGGGAATTTTTCTTGAGCATCAAACAGAGTGTAAAGTAAAAATGTGTCCCCACCAAGAATTCTTGGGCAAGGGAAACGAGAAAAAAACGCAAAGCAAAAAAAAAGAAATAAAGACTATGGCTGGAGCACTTCTGGTTCTCTGTTTTAGGAAGCCCAGCACAAGCCTCTCACACTGTAAACACACACCATTTCAACTTTGCAGCACAGAAAAAAAGTTAAATAGAAGTGTATGTCCCCAGATTCTGTGTTTGTCAATCAGCACCGGAGTGATGCTGGTATCTGACTTTTCCTTTCGCTTTTCCCCATCCTCCTGGTCCCGCTTTTCCCAGCAAAGCTGCCCTGCAGCTCCACATTTCCCTTCTCCCAGAGCCCTGCTGCAGGAGCCCGGCAGCAGCAGCTGTCCTGCAGGGACCCCGCTGTGCTGGGGTGCTCTGAGGTCACGGCCAGCCCAGCCCAGCCAGGCAGTGACCAGCAGATGGCACTGGGACAGGCACCGCTGGCAACTGGGCAGCTCCACTGGCCCCGCACTCCCTGCCCGCAGCTCCCAGCTTTATTTAATCGCCAGCCTCAGGTGCAGTTAAGAATGAGATTAAAAAGAACCTCGTGCCCAGGGGCTGTGGCTGCTGCACGCTCTGGGAGCAGCCTGAACTCCTGCTGCCCAGCTGCCTTCGGGGGACAAATCCATCCCTGCCTGATGGACAGATGATAAAAATACAGCCCCAGAGGCTGCTCCTCAGCCGTGAGAGAGGACAGGGCTCGCAGCTGTGACAGCATTTCAGGACCTCCTCTGGTTTTGCATCTGCATGAAGGACAGTGTAGCATTCCCTAAAATTTAGTTCCCCAGAAACACCACAAAGAGCAGAAAAGCATTTCTCCTCCCAGCAAGATCAGGACACTCATCAGGGCAAACCCTGAATTTTTGCAGTGCTGGATCCCCCACGCTGCTGAGAGCCAGGAGGCACAAGGGTGCTGCTGATGAACAGCCACCAACAGAATTCCAGGAATTAGGAGTTTTATCACTGGTGTGGGGCTACGAACCAGGTGAAAACTCTTGGGTTTTGTTTTCCTGAAGGTTTTGACTTGTGCAGACAGGCTGTTGTGCAAGGACCTATTTATAGAGTTCCTTGCAGCAGAAAACTCCAAGCCAGAAGGAAATCCTCTTTCCTCTTGCCCTGCTCCCCGGGACTGTGGGGCTGAGCCTGCCCACGCAGGCATTTGGGGGGTTTGGCTTCATCCTGAATTTGGGCCTTTTGGCAAGGGCAGGGCTTGGTGTGCTGCACAGGGAGAACACAAAACATTCAAGGGAGACTTTTGCAGCACTTCCACTCCATTTCTGGGGTTGGTATAAAGGGGACTCTGGCACTGGGGTGACCCTGGCAAAGATTCTGCCAGGTTCTTACAGCCCTGTGGCCGTGTGTGGTGGGAAGAGGAGAAGGCATTAACCTTCAGCTGGGCTGACTGGGGTTAAATGCTGGGATTTGTGGTGTTTATGAGGCCTGGACTCCTTAGGAATCTCACCTGCTTGGTTCCCTCCATTCCTGGGCTGTTTGCAGCAGGGACAGGGAGGTGTTTGCTGCTGCTGCTGCTGCTGCAGTGAGAGGAGGTTCCTTTGCTTCAGCTCCTGAATGTGCCATGAATGCAGGGGGTCAGAAAGGTTGGGGTGGGCACATACACCCTGCTGGGTATCTGCATTTGGGGTTATGCTGCTGGCAGATCCATCCAGCTTCCAAATATTCCCTCAGTGTTTGGGCTGAAAGTGCTCTCATTCCACAATGTCCTGTGAGGGTCTGGGGAGGACTCACCTGTCTTGATCTTGCTTCCTGGTTCCTTTTTCTAAAAGGAGGTGCCTACTCCTCTCTGCCACTGTGGTCAGGGATGATGTGGCTGTCCCAGTGCCTTGTGCTGTGGGATCCTGGTCCGTGAGTCAGGTGAGTGTCCCACATATCCATGGGTGTCAGCTCAGCCAGGCTGCTCACCCTCCTCCTGGGCAAAGCCTCCCTTTCCTTTGTGCCAGGATGCATTGGAGCAATTAAACATTTCCTGGACTGGTTTCTTAGCCCTTGATGTGATTTATTTGTGTTCGTGGACCCTGGAATCTCTGTGTTCTCCTCTTGCTGCTATAAACATTATAAACATGTTTATAGCAAGGACTATCCAGGGCAGAGGGAAGCCCAACCTGCAGCCCTTGAGCTGAGTGAGGGTGAGGAAGCAGGGTGGGCTACGTGTAGGAGTTGTGCTGAAACTTTGTGTCAGGAAAGCACCTGCTGACAGCCAACACAGATGGTCTCAGCTGCTTGGCCAGCTCAGTCTGCCCCACGTCCTCATCCTGTGGCTTCCCTTTCATTCCCAGGATTTTGGTCAGTCAGGAACAGTGACCACCCCTCCAGAGGTCCCAGTTTACCAGCCAAGCTCACTTCAGGACAATAAAAAGACTGTTTTAAAAAAGTCAAACCAAGTTTATTTTCACAAGGGAGTATCTCCAGTAATATTTTATTCATGGCTTCCAGCTCACACAGTTCCCCTGTTTGAGATTCTGTGTTAGTATCAATGCTATGGAGGGGGACTGAACAGATTCCATCTGGGACGTGTGGGATCAGCCCTTTTCCAGGGGACACCTCTCAGATGAAGTGGATTTGCCGCCCTGTTCCCATGCTTGTGGTGCTATTTTGGTACCTTCCAAGCAATCTGTGGGCAGGAGCCCTGCCCCTGAGCAAGCAGCTGGAGGATAATAATGCAGCTCAGAGGACCAAGCTGAGCTTTGCACAGCAAGTCGCCAGGACTGCTGAAAAGCCAGATTTATGGAGAGATCTGCATTCCTTCTCCGCTTGGAACTGCAGCATCCCCACCCACCAGCTGTGTCCCAGCTACGCCCTGTCCCAGCAGAGGGGCTGAAATGAGCTGCTTCATTCTGGGGACTCCCCGGCAGCCAGGGCTGGCTCTCCCTGTGCTTTTGCTCAGGGTGGAATTTGAGGGCTCCAATTTCTCTTTGCTCTTTCCCTCCCACTTCATCTGAGAAGGTGTCCCCTGCTTGCCCTCGCTCCTCGGTGTCTCGGATCTCACGCGTCTCCCCGGCAGTAAGATGGTCGTGATAATGGCCTGAAATGTCCTTCCTGACACAGCCCTGATCGTGTTACAGCTCCACTCCTGCTCTTGATCCTACTTACTCTGGAAAACGGCAGAGGGATAGTCCCATCTGCCCCTAAGAAAGAGAAGAATTAATAATTCCCTGTCCCTTGCCATGGGCCAGAGCTCTGAAGCATGACGACTTCTCACATGTCTGCTGTCAGGTGACAGTGCCTGGGAGAACCCACAAGAATTAGGATCACCTCCCTTTGGCTCATGTCTCTTCCCTACCTGTCTCCACTTCAGTGGAATCACTGGCTCATCCTATGTAAATACCCAAGATTTTAGTCTGAATCATTGGCTCATCCTATACAAATACCCAGGAGCCCTGAACTTCCCTGTCAGGGTTTGCATGTGAGTGAGTTCAGTTGGTAAGTGATTATCAGATCAGAAAGAACCACCCTCTGACTCTGTTCCATGGGACAGGCTGGGAACTTGTCCAAAACAAAATGCACTTCTTGAGCAGGGGCCAAACAGCCAAATCTGACCAGTTCCCAGGGCTCTGAGTCCACAGGCTAAGCTTGCCCTTGGGTCTGGTTCTGAACCCAAACTTCAGAAATGGGCACAACAAAATTAAATCATGAGCTCAGATCTGTCCCATTTATACTGAAGAATCTGCTCCCCTCCAGACATGAGGACAGACCAGAAAAGATCAACATAAAACACTTTGCAACTTGAGCCAACCTCCTGTAAAAAAAAAGAATAGAATTGAACACTGGGAGCTGCTGTGCAAACTCATTTCCATGGTTCTCTTGCACCTTAAAGAGAGTTGGGCTCCCTGGAAGCAGGTGGCTCCATGCTCCAGCCCTTGAGGCATGAAGCAATTCCTGGAAGAATGCAAGTCTGGATGCTGTAAGAGAAACACCCACTGAGTTGTTTAACAATGCCACGCTGGGATTTTGGATCCTCAACAAAAGAAGCCATGCCTCGGGAGCTCCTCCGGTGGTTTTGCTGCTCTTTAAGGAAGGCAATAGACTGTATAGTTATCACCTGAAATGGGATCAAATCCCTCCCACCAAACTATACAACCTACTACCTCACCTCCACAGAGCAGAACTGACGGATCACGGGCAGGGATTGGCTTTGCTTGCACCACCTGCCCCCACACCTGGTGTAGAAGTGGATGAGCAGACCTGAAGATGTGACTGTCTCCTTAGGAAAGACAGTAGATTGTATAGTTAGCTCAGAGGGAGGACCGGACTCCACAACTATTCAATCTACTACCTCAGCCTCAAGGACAGCTTGGCACCGTGGCAGCCTAAGGCACTGAGATGATCCTTATCCAGGCACTGGGATGATCCTTATCCAGGCACTGAGATGATCCTTATCCAGGCACTGGGATGATCCTTATCCAGGCACTGGGATGATCCTTATCCAGGCACTGGGATGATCCTTATCCAGGCACTGCAATGATCCTTATCCAGGCACTGGGATGAGCCTTATCCAGGAACTGGGATGATCCTTATCCAGGCACTGGGATGATCCTTATCCAGGCACTGGGATGAGCCTTATCCAGGAACTGGGATGATCCTTATCCAGGCACTGGCTGCTCCGCAGGTCCTGCAAAGAGAAATGCATGAAAAATCAGAATTTTTGATGGCAGGGGAGAGGAGTCATATCCAACCTTGTTCTGGAGCTCTTTCTCCTTCTTCAAACCTCCTTCAGCTCACTAAGACTATACCTTGTGCTTGGCAATCCAACTGGCTGCAGTCTCCATGCACCCAAGGGTGCACAAAAGCAGCAGCCCTGCCCTTGGAACCCGGGGCTACACATGGAGATAGCAGAGCTCTCAGGAAGCTGCAGCAGCGCCAAGCACACCCAGCCAGGCTGACCTCACCTCCTGAACACACGGGGTATCTAGAACAAACCTGCCAGACCAGATAAGAGAATCCATCAATTTAGCTGCTGTGCACTCCAGGGAATTGAGCAGATTAGAAATAACTAAGTACAAGGAAGCTTTTAGGCTGCAAATGTAATGGTATCGAGTACATCAAGGCAGATCTTATTTCCTAAACAAATGAGTGCAACATGCAGCCGTGCTGTCCCTCTAATGCTCCAGCCCAGCCAAGCAGTATTAGCATGGATCTGAGACAGACTGGCTTTCCCCCAAGCCCTTGGCTCACCTTCTGAGGCTTCTTCACTCTCTGTACACCCAAATACAGAGACGAGGTATTAGTCTGGTAGTTTGAAAGAAATGTGTGAGGCTCTTTTGCAAGGAGAAAGAATTCCCCTCGGAGATTAAAGCAGCCCTAACAACGAGGGAGCCACGCCAAGCAGGCTGCATGTGCAGCCCAGCACAGACCCAAAGGATAACTTCCCATGGGAGCTCAGCAGGAGATGTCCCCAAGCTCCACAAGCATCTGCTGAGTGCTGTGCTGGGAGAGGAGGGGGCTCAGGCAGAAAGCTCCAAAGGGATAAAAGCTGCCTAACGCTTTGTGCTTCCACAGCTACCAGGCAACAGCCTAAATATTGCCAAAGCTTTGGTGAACTGCTGTAACTGGAATCCTTGTGAGAGTTTAGGATGGACTCAGGTACAAGGATATCTCTGCAGCAAGGTTTGGGAATTGCCTTCTTCCAGAGCTCTCCACAGGCTCTCCTCACTGGCATCAACACAGTCCAGGTAATTCTCTTAATTTCCTTTGACAAACTGGTCCTTCACAGGGAATGACCCACTGTGCTGGACCATCTGGCCCAGGCCTCTCCTGGTGTAGCAGGGTATGAACAATGTCAAAACCCCAATGAGGTGGAACTGGTTCCTACAGGACTGCAGTGCCCGGCCCAGCCCTGGTGCCAAGTGCATCCCAAACAGCCTCCTGATGGGAAAAGCTATTTCTCCTGTTTGTATCAGCATAAAAAGTGATGCACAGGGGCTGCACATCCCTCCCCAGCACATGCAACCAGCCAGAGCATGGGTGAGGTGACAGCCAGGCTTAAGGGTCCATGAGGTCTGTCACTGCTCAGCTCCTTGGGGACAGAAGGGTTAATCTAAACTAAAATGTTTCAGCTTCCCAAAAATTCAGCTGCTGCCACAAGCATCAAGCAGAAGGGTGGCAAGAAAGCCAACAGATGCTGCACCAGGTCAGAGCCTGGGAGGATGGGTGTTCCAGATGATTCCTGGGTGATGAACAGAGGCACAGGA
This sequence comes from Acridotheres tristis, assembly GCA_037013685.1. Classification (NCBI taxonomy): domain Eukaryota; kingdom Metazoa; phylum Chordata; class Aves; order Passeriformes; family Sturnidae; genus Acridotheres; species Acridotheres tristis. The sequence continues at coordinate 4,553,364 of CM072913.1, read as the reverse complement.
TGCCAGTCTTCTCCAAAGAGACTTCTAGCAACTGACCTGGAGGAATTTTTTTTCCTAGCTCCCAATGTGGTGGTTTATATTACTTTAAGCACATAAGCACATGTATCAGGCAGGTATTTCAGAGGTCACTCGTGACACCATTGCAGACAACAGGCATTTGGGCCAATCTCAAAGTGTTGGTGGGAAATTAAATTAAATAAGTCTGTGTTCACATAGATGTAATTATACATGCAGAGAGAAAAAAAAATCCCTTTTGACTTCTATAAGTAAACCTGAAAACAGAAGACTTAATTATAATAATTGTCTTAATGAGTATAGGTTTTGGGAATACCCAGCTGCTGACACAGAATCCTGATTTTAGCAGGATCTGTGAAGAAAGGAGTCAAACAGGGGGATTTCTTAGATTTTTTATGCCCAGTAAGGATGACTAAGAGCATCCTACCCTTAGTATCACTGTCACACTTGTTTGTCCTACACAAATTGCAGTGACAGGAATTCCCTCTCCCCATGGCCCGAGGTCTAAACCATCAAGACAAAAGACGAGGAAGGAAGGAGATGTGCCCAAATTTGCCTGGATGTGATGTAGCTATGCAAAATTCTGGATAAAACAGCCAACAGGGTTTGTATGAGTCAGAGACCCAGACCCAAAGCCTCTCACTCCCTTCTGAGATTAAACCCAGTTTTGAAAGATTTTTGGATACTTGATTGCCAAGAACCTCTTCAAAAAACACCATTTTCTCTGCAGGCCTTATGGCAGTGGCCTTGTAATTTTCACTTTCCAGATTCATATGGATCCCTCAAAATTGATCAAATCTGATTTCTGTGAAAACACTTCATTGGTCTCTGCAAGCCACTGCACGAGGGTCCCTGTGCACAGAATGTGTCACTACATGGTCCCACTGTCTACAGGTGCTTGGAGGGGTGAGGAAAATTAGCAGGTAAAGGGTTTGTTTTTTTCACAGCAAGATCCTCCAGGCTGGAATAAAAATAGCATTTCCAGTCCAGCTTTCAGACTTGTTTTTGGGAGCAAGAAGTGACCTAAACTGCTCCTCGTTTATCAGGGCTCAGGGTGGCTTGTGATGATCCCAACAGAAAACCCAAGATGATGCCCCCCAAATTCTGAAACAACTTTGCACCAGAGATTCCTGAGCATGGCCAAGTGTCTGTGTTTAAAAGGAGCCCACCTCGGAGAGGAGCTGGAAAGGCTCTGAAGCCTTGAGGAGCTGATCTGGTTTATTCAGGAGCACTGAATGAAATGGAGGAGGGGGGAGGAGGAAACCATAAAACAACAAAGTCTCTGCTTTAAAAGCTGACACCACTTTCAGCCTTTGTGAAGCCGCGGTCCCGCGCCGGTGCCGAAACGTGCCAGGGACAGGGAGGGCTTCTCAGGGGGAAATCAGGACCCTGAGTCCCCAAGAGGATTTTCAGACCCTGAGTCTCCAAGAGGATTTTCAGCCTCCTGGAGCTGGGGCAGAACCGGCCCCGACTCCCGGGAACGGCGGCGTTGGCACAAAATGGCCGAGTGTGGCCATTTTGTTCCCTTGGCTCCATGTCCTCCCAACCTGGCTGGGATGGAAAAATAAAAACCAAACAGGCCAAAAAAAGATTTAAAAATCAAACCCAGAATTAGCCAAAAGAAGCGTGGAAGGTTTTCAATAACTCCCCAACATTGTGGGGACCCACAATGCCAATTTGAGCCGCTGATCCGGCCGCCAGCGAGGAACCCGCTCACACGAAAAGCAGAAAACAGACCAAAAACCCATCTTGGACACACCCTGCGCCATGAGAAAGCAATAAAAAACAACATTTGCCAAACTAGCCATGAAGACAAGCTGTTTATAACTTCTCCCAGGTCAGGGAAACCTCTCAGCAAAGCAAGGCCAACCATCTTCGCAAACACCCCATCCTAAAGTCAGTATTAAATATCCCACTTTGAAACAGTCAATGAAAGGCACTGTGAATAGGTAAAGAGAAATGGAAGTAAAAATATTTACAATTCAATCCTGCAACGGCCCCTGTCTCTCAACAATGCTTTTACTCCATATGCTTTGAATGGCATAGGGAATATTTCACAGCAACTTTGCCATTGCATTTATTATTAAACAATTAGCAGGTATCTTTATAAACAGCTGCTCATCACTTAGGGGTTGTCTTGAGTCCTATCAAATGTTTCTAAACATCTGGATCATTATTAATGAATCTGATACTGTTATCTATAATGCAGGCACCTGTAACCTGCTTGTTATATGACTTATCTTTTATTAACCCTTCCTAAATGCATTATTAAAGGTGGCCATAAAGGTGGCCATTCTAAACGTTTGTGTTATTTCCTTGTAAATTTGTATATACCTCACCCTTTCCTGAAGCAAAAAAAAATAAAAATCCCAGATTTTTTGTCATAAAAGATAGGCGCTACCGATATTTCCCGAGTGATTTCACTAAATACTAAAAATAAGAGGAAAAAAATACCTTTCAGGCTTATTTTTACCTGTTCTGCACCTGATTCTACAGGTTAACTCAAAAATACAAAGAAAGAGGGGTTTTTTTTCCTGTTATACTCTATAAAACTGTTCTATTAATACTGTTAACCTTCTCAATGTTCAGTTCATAAGCTGCTCATGAAAGGTGTGCAGCAAAGTCCACCTCTAATGTCGATTTGGACCAAAACATTAAATTTGCACCGTGAAGCACCCGCCCAGCGCCCGCCTGGCTCGGGGACCACCGTGGCCCTGCCATTCTCTCTATTGTCTGCTTGCAAACAAGCCAAGGGGATATGGAGGCAAATCAAATACCTTTCTGTGCAAGGAAAGCCATTTCACCTCTTTCTGCTCTCCTTCCCAGCTCCGCTCTGGAAGTGTCTGCTTCTCTCCACATGTCTGGAAAGCCACTCAAGGAACGGCAGGACGATCATTCCAACACCTTATCAGAGCCTGATCCCCCCTCGTGCCACAGGGCAGGAATCTGCTCCTCGGAGTGTCCACGAACAAAGCAACGTGGCTACTAACGCCAAGACATCCAGGCTACCGAAGGAAATGCAGAATCACTTAAAAAAAAAAAAAAAAAGCACTTTTATTTGGCGCATGTTCTGGTGTTTTTGCCCTGCTTCTGCGCAAAATTTTACAGTAACGCCACCAAGTTGCTTTAAACTTTCAAGGCGTGTTCCTGTTGATGGTGTTTCTGTTGAGTATCACACCTTAACGTGTGCAGGATACACACAGAGTGCAGTAAACAGCTTGTGAGCACAGTAGAGCTCCAGCCTTGGGAGAAAAGCAAGGGCTTAAAAAGCCAAAAACAGCTATTGCTTTAAATATTTAAATTAAGATGTTTTTATTCCTGAGATGAAAACTTTCAAGGGAAGAAGGCAATAAACAAAAAAATCCCTAAAAAAATATCCTCCGGATTACATCAGCTAAATCCAGGCGGTGCCAGTTCGGTGGAAAGGTCAGATCCCGTATGCACCAAAAACAAGAGGACACACAACAGGTTAAAACGCTGCTGTCCGGCAATGACCGGCTCTGGTCATACCAAGCCGATGTGTAAAATCATCCGCCCGTCCAAAAAACAAATTAAGACAACAGTGCTCTCTGGTACTTTATAAATCCAGAAGAAAGGAGGGCTGTTTTATTGAATATAGCGAACAAACCTTTCCGTCCGGCTATTCCGTGCAGCCCCGCGGCTCTGCGTGCACCGAGTAGCCCTTACGCTGCTCATACAAAAGCTCAGTTTGGCAATTCCAGGCATTTTCAGTGCTCAACATACGCCAAAACTACCCACTCTCTGCCTTTGGTCTCGTTCCAAAATGTCCTTTTTTTTTTTTTTTTCCTCTTTTTTTCCCCTTTCTCTCTCTTGCTACAGCCGGTGCCACGTAGAGACGGGAGAGTTGGGCTCGGACATGGCCGCAGCCTCCAAAAAAAGAGCCAAGTCCCGGCGTCCCGGCTTCCCCCTTCCAGACGGGAAACAAAATGGCCATGGAGCAGCCATTTTGTTTGCTGCGGGATGGGAGGGAGAAGGGAAGGGAGGGGAGACGCAGGCCAGGCGGGAAGGATGAGGGGGGAGAGGGGAGGGCGTCAATTCGGCAGGAACCCAAAAGCTCGGCAGCCATGCCCGGGCGCGTCCTCCTTCCTCCTGCCGGCCCCGTCCAGTCCCACAGCAGGACTGAGCAGCAGGGACGGACGCAGGGTTGGTTTTCCAGCCCTCCCGAGCTGGTTGAGCCTGAGCTGTCTGGCCTGACATGGGTGACACTTCGCTCCCTGGGCCTGGCTGGCACCTCCATCCCGCCCGCGGGGCCCGGCCTGGCCTGGCCTGGCCTGGCTGCTGCCGGGCTCTGCCAGAGCTCCCGAAGGGAGGAAACCAACCCAGTAACGTCAAAGTCCTGAACTTCCCCGGGCAGGAAACGGTGTAAATAACACCCGCGGAGAGGGGGACAGGAACCCGGCCTTGGGGACAGCGTGGCCTCCACAGCCCAGATCCCAACGGCAGAGCTGTCCTTGCTTGCTCCTGCCTCAGAAACAGAGGCTCTCTCCAGCAGGACCTTGTGCCCAGCAAAAGCCTCGTGAATTCCAGGACTTTTATCTTCCTGCCTTTCCACAGAGCAGCATCAGAGCTGCCCATCCGGGCAATGCACCCATGGCTTGAGGAACTGGAGACGCCTCTCACTGGACCCTCCTCTCCCAAAAGCACAGGGTTGAAGTTCCAGTTAGCATCCAACTAGACACACACATGATTCCCACTCTCCACCACATCATGGTCCTCCAAATCCTGACTAAAACCAATGACAGGTTTTTAGAGCAAGGCAAACACCTCACAAACCTGTCTGGGAATACCTGGTGTGGGAAGACCCTTAGGAGGACACAAATCAAACACCCCCTGGGCTTTCTGCTTCTGTAGATGGGACAAGCTGTGAAAATCAGGAGCATTCCCAGGATTTAGGACTGGTAAGATTTCCCCATTAGAAGTCCTATCTCTTAAGGATGCAGGGAACTAGAAATGCCAAAACCAGCTCTGAAGCTGTTACAGGACCTGTAGGAAAATCCTGTAAGGAAGGTTGTCAATAGGATGAAGCACTCTGTGCCATATTCACATGGGATAAATTTAAGCACGGGAGGCTGGACCTGCTCAGCTTTCTGGAGTCAGTGGGGAGGTAAATTCCTCTGCAAAGTAATTCAGAGCAGAAGCATAATGGCAATATCTTGAATTATCCTATGAAAAAAGTTAAATCTTCAGATTTTTTAGTAACCACTATTCCTCGCTGCAATTTCTGGCAAAGTAACCTAAGACCTCCAGGTGAAAATTGTTATGGATTTATTAGTAATTTGTTGTGATTGATTAGGCTTATTAAAATGTCCCTAAAAATAAGCATCACCTGTAACAAACTCCACTGAGAGCCTGCTCAGGATATCCTGATTTCTGGTATGGGTTTGATGTGGAGCCATGTGACCCCACAGACAGATTTGTGCACTTTGTATTAACCTCAAAGTCTGGGAATTTTGAAGATATTTGAGAGATCTAAGTCTGGTTTATTTTATTATGCTTTGAGAAGACAAAGCTTGCTTGAAAATGCCTTTGCATGGAGAGAACAGTGCATTTCTTGTGCAATATTCTTCCAGGAAAACCAGCAAGACAGGCTGGAGAATGACGACCAAGGGGCTCTAGATGTGTACAGGAACGCAGCATGTCAGGCTGAAGCTAAGAATGAAAACCAATTCCAGCTGCTCTAGCACCAATGCTCTCTTCTAGAAACCCCTGACAACCTGAGGAACTCTGTTTTTACCCTTATTCTGAGTGAAAATGAACAGAGCAGGATGAGACATGTTTACAAGACACATTTACAAGATGGGATTTTTTGCCCTTCCCAGTAACAGGGCGCCCACATCAGCAGCACCTTCCTGGTGGTCCAGAGATGGAGAAATATGGAACTGGGGACATTCATGGGGCTGGGATTGTTCAATCTACCAACAGCACACCCAAAACTGCATGTAGCTGATTATTCAACAAATAACTCAGCACTAGTTGGTTATTCAACAAATGCTAGTCAAATGAGGGTGCATGGGGGGAAAGATGGGAATACAGAGAATAAGGAAATGGGGATGTTTGGGAAGCTTATGGAGAGGAGAGTGTCTGACATGTAAGCAAGGGAATGAGACCAGGAATGCACAGGTTTTGTGGACCTGGGAGGGAGCTGAGATGGTTTGTGTCAGAAGAGGGAGGTGTGAACATGATTAAAATGCTGGAGCTTCACAAAGGACAAGGGAGGAGTTGCTGAACAGGGATATTTTTGTAGCCTCCAATCTGGGCTGCTGTGGGCTCAGCAAACTGGTGGTGGATTAAGCCATGGTCACGAAAGGAGCCCCTTCTACTCCACAGGCCACTTGCTCTGGGGCCTTGTGCTTCTGTGACCTCACCAGGTCCCTCATTCCAGGCACTCCCTTGACATTCCAGTGTTGAGCTGGCTGGGCTGGTTGGGAGCCAGCACACGTGGCCCCATAATTAAACCCCGTGAGGTTCTCCTCCTCAGGGATGGATCCCTGCATGCAGCAGTTGGTTCTCATTCCTCTGCACACTCATCCTTGCTGCTGAGAATTGTCATTTGAGAGCAGGTAAAGCACAAAGCTTCAGGTCAGAGCCGGGTGGAGAGAACAAGCCTCCCCTTTCTGTTTGGGATCAGTGCTCATGAAAAAGGGTCTGCGGTGCTGTCATGGGTCTTGCAAGCCAAAGAACTCCATCCTTGTGCTTCAGCTCAGGGGTTTTTCCAGCCACACTGCAAAGCTGTGGAAATCAGCTGCTCATCATCATGTGCTGGAGTCAAAGAACTTCCTCAGCATCAAAGTTCCCCTTCTGGCTGCTTGTTTGAATCTCTTCAGGTCTTTGATCCCATCCCAGTGAGCCTCTATTGCCAGTCCTCATGTGCTCCTTCCCACACTGGCCATTTGCTCATGAAATTTAGAGTACATGAAGATGTGAGTGAAAACCCAAGCCGGTGAGAAAAACTTCCCTTGAAAATGAGGAGAAGTGGTTTTGGTTTTATTCCTTAGTTGGTGCATGTGGGTGAAGCAAATTGCCTCCTCTGAGTATTTGGATGGATTCAGTTCTTCTCAGGTTTGTCCAGTGGTACCTTCCCTCGCTGGGCCTGAGCACTCTCTTGGGAGTTTTTAGGACTCCTCCATTTCTGTCTCAGGGAAATTATGTGCATAAGGCAGCAGCAGCCACACAAAATAATTTAGGATGGAAAAAACCAGATTTCACAGCTGCATTGCTAAGCTCCTGCATCCAGTCTTAGTGAGTCACTTTGCCTCTGTTTTCTCCTTTGGGAGACAGCTATTCCCTACCTGGGATGCTGAGAAGGTTATTAGTTAATGTACTAATTAACCAAATGTGCTTTGAACAATGGGATTGCTTGAGGCAGTGGATCTCAGGAAGGTCTAACACTGGCTTTAACAAGACTGGGCTCCCAATTCTTACCAGCTGGGACACTGTGCCCTCAGCCAGGGAGAGAAGAATTGAACTCCTTTACATTATTCATAAAGGCCAGAGTCCATCCAAGCTCCTTCCTGTCCCACCATGGATGAAGATGGAGCTGTCATATCACAGACAGAGCTCTGGGGCTCCAGCGATACAAAATACCCAAGCCAGGGTTTTTGACAACACTGATGGCCTTTTTACAGCAGTCTGTTTGTGACCTGCATCCCACCCTGCTCTGGAGCTCTGCTCACACCCAGGGCAGCTTCTCCTCTCTCTTCCAGAAGCTGGATGGTGGCAGAGAACTCTCTGAAGTGAGAGATGGCTTCTCTGTGCATATCACTGGGACCCATCCCAGGCTGGGTTTGGAGCTGCAGCTGCCACAAATCCTGCAAGCCAAACCAGTTTAGACTTTGGCCAGACCTGAGCTCATCCAAAAGCCATTTTGTGCAGCTTCAGACACCTTATGTGTCTATTGAGGAAACTGAAGAGGCAAGACAAAACCCACAGTGGAGATTTGAACCTGCTGAAATGTTCCAATGGAGATGTAACCACTGGAACTGATGAAGGTTGTTTGCCTTGAATTCATGTTTGGTATGAATACAACAATCCTGCTCAACCCTGTACTGCCTCAGGGTGCCAAAGTTACACCTCAATAGTGACACTGTCCCCACACCTGGGGGTGCTGGAGGAAGAGAAATTGTGACAGTTTAGATTACTCAAAGAACTGAGCTTGATTCCCAAACGTGAAATTAAGTTCTTCTTCCACACCAGCTCTGCAAGCTCTGAAACCCTGCAGGTTTTAGCTGGTTCCTCCCTAGCTGGAACAGAAAACGCCAGGCAATGTCACAGCTATTTCTTCTGTGTCACACTTACACAATGAAAAAACCAAATCATAAGAAGCTGAAAATCATAATTAGGCAGGCAAGAACCTACAGTCTGAAAAATTCATCCCTCTTTAGTCTAGTCTGAGGTGTGTATTGTATGAGACTCTTAAGAGCTGAGTTTTCAGAGCTACATTTTCAGAACTGAACTGCTTCTGAAAGCAGGGCCCCTAAAATAAGCAAGATTAGCAAATGTTCCCACCTCCAGCAGTTCTGACGATGACACCAACAGACAGATTTTCATCACCCTTTTGGCTGAGCCCTTCTGGAACTGTGGACATATTTTCTACAGGCAGAATCCTTTCTAAAACTCCTCCTTTGCAACACAGAAACTGTACAGATTCCTAATTGCAGCCAAGTTTGACCACAGATCCAGCTCTCAGCCCTCTCTGTGGACACAAAAATGCTTTGGAGAAACAAAATCAATATGGCTTTGCTAATTGATGGTCTTGTGCTGGCTTTGACCCATCAGTTGATTGACCATCCTCAACTGTCATTTCCTAAACCCATTTTTTTTTTCTGCTTGTTTACCTTCCCTGGCCTTGTCTGCACACAGCCACCACCCAAAAAACCTCTGTCCAGGGAGTGGATTTATCACTCCTGTTTCAGTAGCAGAAGAGCACAGAAGAATGTAGGGCCTATGCAAACAAGTACTGCTGTTTTCTTTTGCTTTTCATTTATTCCTTATGGTAAATCAGTGCATTCCAAGCCAAACAAAAATCAGAAGATTTAGGACCCGAAGAGCAGCCCAGAGCAATATAACAGGGGCTGAGGACAGGTTGCATTTAGAAATGAAGCAACAAGTAGCCCTTGAAAGCAAATGAAATGTTTAACCTGTGCTGCATTCCTGAGATTGTTCCTGGCTGTAATGACATTTTGGCACTCAGCAAATGGCAGGAGCTCGGGTGCCTGGAGCCCTGAACAACACACATGGGGGAGAACTGGGCTGTGCATGTAAAGTCCCCTGGGTAGGGACCATCTTCATCTTTACAAGGACAGCACTTGTGACAGATCCCCCAGGACACTCCAATGACACCAGTAAGAGCTATTTCAGTGGAGGTCGACACCAGGACTGGGGATTGTTACCTGTAGCTTTGTTCCAACTCTGTCACCAAGCTGGACCTTTCAGAAGACCCTAAAAGACCATTCAAGCTTGAGCCTTGCACAAAAAAACCCACTGAACCATACATCAGGTCCTCTTTTGATTTCATTTCAGCCCAGGCTGGTGCATTACCTGACATTTGTAACCCACTGCAGGGCTGTCGTGTTTTTTGCACAGTTGGAACAAAATTGCCAAGGAAAAGAAGCTGAAATGAACCCTCAGGATCCTACAGAACCTAGCATGTTATAGAACCTATCCTAGAACCTCTTATGTTACCAGTGTTCTCACAGAGCAGGGCTGAGAGCTCAGTCCCTCCCTCCCCACGAGGGACCTGTGTGTCCTGTGCTCAGCATCCCATGGGATGAACAAAGCTTTGAAGCCAGGCAGCCAAACATAATCCACCTTTACCTGCTTGTGGTAAAGCTGAGCTGGGATGAGCAGCCAGAGCCTGGAAAGCTGAGCTTATCTGTGTGTCACAGCGATCCCTTTGAACTGCTCCGAGCCCTCTGGAGAAGCCACCCTCCCCCAGAGCAGCTGATTTTCCTGGGCTGGATCCTGCTGCTCGCTGGGATCGTGGCTGTGCTGGCTGCAGCTCCCCCAGGATCATCCCAGCCCAGCCAGGCTGTGAGCCCAGGGCAGAAGGGATGGAAACAGTGCCCAAGTGGCTGCAGCTCCCCCAGGATCACCCAGCCCGGCCCAGGCTGTGAGCCCAGGGCAGAAGGGATGGAAACAGTGCCCGAGAGGCATCTGCCTGCAGTGGGGCGTGCGTGGCTGATGCGCAAGGATGAACAGATGGGTTGATTACACAGGGAGAAATGGACACTAATCGTATCCAGATTCACCAGCTGCAGGATTTCCTCCTGAGCCCTAAAGTACAGGAAGCCCGTACCTGCTTTGTTATCCTGTCTCTGTTCATTAGCCCCTTCCCCCGCCCTGGGAACAGCATCCCCGCTAATCCCCTGGGCAGGGGAGGGCCTGGGCTGCAAAGCTGAGATCCAGATGGGAACTCCCACCGTGCTCAGGCACGGCTGGATGCAGCCCCAGGTCGGGGCAGATGCTGGCTGCCAGCTCCAGCACAGCCAGGCTCCACCAGCTCAGCTCTCCCTACGCTGGCAGTTTGCTGCCAGGCTCTTCTTTTGCTGCTGCCTCTCTGAAGAGCCAGAAAGAGTTCAGGGTTAGCAAGGTGAGCAAAGACTCTTGGGGTTTGACACATCATTCACTGTGTGTCTCCTCATCTCTGCTGAGATGCAGCTGCTCCTAGAGTGGAGTTTGGTGTGTGGTCACAGCACGTGGCTGCTGGGGACACGGAGAGAAGGAGGTTTTGTGGATTGAAAACAGCAGAAGCAATTCCTCACCATGCTGTAGGATGACCGGCCAGACTGAGCTGGGAGGTGATGTTGGAAACCTCATCTGTATTTTTGTATCTGGAAGACTGAAATATGCCAAGTGGCCGGGTTTCATCACTGCCTGGATTTTGTGCACTGCCACCTTGGAGGAAGGAGCAAAGCCCTCCCAGATGCTTCTATCCATGTCCCTCTGCACTCCTCCCAGCTCTCTCCAGAGGCAGTGATGTGCTCCCAAGGCACAGCAGCTGGAGGGATGATCCCAGGCATCCTCCCTGTGGGGCTGTTCAGCTCCAAGGGCCTTATCCCAATCCTCCTCCCACAGACAGGAGCTCTGGGAACAGATGTGCAGACACTGAAGCTGTCGATCACATTGGCATCAGCAGCTGCCCCGACTTTTGGTGGAGTCTCTGTGAGGAGTTTCCTGCTCAGAAAACTTTATAACCCAAGTTGCTGCTCCGAGTTGGCCTTTTGGGACTTTCTCTACTTGCATGCCCAGGATGTCTCCACTGCCAGCCTGAGCTCACATTTCTGTTGTCAAAACTGATGCAAGCAAACTAAACTGTTCCCATGCTTGTGCCTGCACCCATCCTGCTCCCCATCCAGACTCACTCTGGCTCCACATGCCAGGATGCCACATGATGCCCCACAACCTCTGCTCCCCCCATCAGGGCCAATGCCCAGCACTGAGCAAACCAAGAATGAAGGATGAGAGAACCTCAGCTCTTGGTGTTACTCACAGAAGCTCCCAGACCTTGCAAATCTGCTTCAGGTCTGCACACCTGGCAATAAAACACCAGCATGGACCATCCCATGAGTCCAAACCAGACTTGAAGATTGAGATAAAGGTGGCTGTGGCTGCCCTGCAGAGCCTCAAACTGGGGGGAAGAGGAAGAGGAGGAAGGAGAAAGGAGGAGGAGGAAGAAGTTTGTTGTTGTCTTGCAGATGAGGAGAAACATCCTGCCCAGGGACGTGCAGCCACCTCCCTTGGGCTGGGCCTCCCAAGCCCAGCAGGATGGTGATGGGCTGGCAGGGACCACCGGAGAGCAAAGCCCTGGTGTGGGAATGAGCAGGAGAGGTTCATGTGAAGCCACCCCCCATAGTACCCCCAGACCAGGGAGATATTTGGTTGCCATCTCAACAACACAACCCCCACCCCTCTGACTCCACACCTTGCCTCCTGCAGCCTGTTGGTTGTGTCCTTTGCTGGGCTACTTCTCTTACATTTCCTGTGGCCAGGACTATCTGCAGAGCAACCTAAGCATGCCCAACCCTGTGTGTCTCATGGGTTTTCCAGCTGCAGAGCCAGACAGCACAGCTCAGTGCCCATGAGCAACCCTACAATAACAAACTGGTCACCTCCGAGCTGTGTCCTCCCAGACCTCACCTTTCACAGCAGCCAATTATCACCAAAGTTAAACAGTAGCTATGAGCAACTCCAATATAAAAAAACAGTACCACAGAAAAAAAGCTAGAGAGAAATTAGGGGTGGCAGAGAGAGAAAAACACTGCAGGGAGAAAAATAAATGGTATTGATTCTTCTGAGGCCCAGCTGTGGGGTGGTACAGAGGGTGAATCAGATCTGGCTGTGTTTGGACACGGTGATCCCCATGGTGCACAAGCCTGCCAGCATCAGCTCTCCCTTGGATGGGCTTCTACAAGGATCTCACGAAAATTGTACCCCCAAATCCCTTGGTACAATTAGTGGAAAAGCTGAGGGTGGAGCCCACAGAGGTCAAATTAGTCTCATTGCCTTTTAGCCCTTCTTTGCCCACCAGAAGTGGTTCTTGGAGTGGTGAAGCTGCTTACATGGATGGTCCAGCATGGGGGAAGCTTTGCCCCTCGGGTCTGGCCTGTGGAGACACAGAGCTCAGCATTTTCTGCAGCTGTAAATCAGGCAGTTCTCACCAATATAAATTTGGCTCTGAGTTGTAGGGGACTAAGAAAAAAAAAAAAAGAGAGGAAAAAGAAAAAAGGAAATCACAATTCAAACTCTGCCTTGGCCAAACTTGGTCCTTTTAAGGAAAGGAAATTTCCCAGAGCCACCCTCGACAAACCTGGGGGCCTGATCCTGCTGTGAGGAATGTCTGTGCAAATCCAGAGTGGCTCTGCTGCCTGCTGGGGGTTACAGCAGCTGAACAAGGCTCCAGCCTCAGAGCAAAGCTCCTGGTCTCCTGCCAGGAGATGGAGCAGAGCTCACACCAGAGCAGCCTCAGAGCAAACTGGGGATTCAGAGGCAATAAACAGCACAAAGATCTGACTCCCTCTTTCAAGAATTTACCCTTTCTGCTGAGCCATGTTCTGGAAGCATGAGCCCTGTTTTGCTGTGAGCTGCGTGGAATAAAACAGCTGTGTCCCTTGGCTGGACGGCTCTTCCAGGGGTGCCAGATGTTTTACTTAGGACACGTCAGAAGAGCCTTGAGTTCAGACTTTTTTTTCCTCTCAGGCTGTTTGCAGAAGATTCAGTGGGGTTTTGGGTTTTTTTTAGTGTTTGCTCTCCACCAGATTTTCACAGGAAAGCAATAGGGATTGGGAGCAAATTGGGAAAGGTCTGGTTTCACCCCAGCCCCTCTTTGTATAAATAATCTGCAAGGGAAAAGCTGGAATGATGAGTAAAACACTTGTGCTGCCTTTTCACTGGAATTAAGTGTCTGCATGTAACCCGCTGTGTCCATGCACTCTGCTGAAGAGAATTCCTGGCACATATTGGGGGTCAGACCCCACAAATGCCTGACTGCCATCTTGTGGGAATTTCAGCTGCCAAAACAGCCGTGGGATGCTGTGGAAACAGCACAACAAGCAAGGTCCAGGACGGGACCCCAGCATCCCAGCCACCAAACCAGGGCGCATGAGGCCACACAGCTCCCTGCAGGGTCAGGAAGGTGTGAAATGCCCAGGACACCATCTCAGGGAGGCTGTCACCATCCTGGTGGGTGAGGCAGTTTTTTGGGAATGTCCCCAGAGCAGGGCTGGGACAGCCAGTGCAGGCTGGAGGGTCACAGAGGCTCACAAGGGCCGGGGCATTCGGGTGCTTTGTGGCCAATTCGAAGGTTTTTACTGTAGGGCCATGCGCTGCTCACTGAAAAAGGGGTTTTTTTTCAGAGAAAGGAGGAGGAGCGGGGAGGCTGGGCAGCGGGGAAGAGGAGGAAAAATTTGGTGAAGGAGGAGGGGTGGCTTTCATGGCTCCGAGCGCCTGCGGAGCGCGCGGCAGCCGGGAAGGAGAACCCTGCCCTGCAAACAAGCTGCTTTTGTTGTGTCCCAACCGGGCCTAAATTAAGTTTGACAGAAAGAGGGCAAGATTCCCCGGCGCTGGGGCAAGCCCTGGGCTCGGGTAAGGCCGTGCCAAACCTCGGTGCGAGGCGCGAACCTGCACGAGGCTGGAGGGACGAACCATCCCGAGCCTTCTCAGGGCTTCCTCCAGCAGCAGCCGGGAACATCCCGAGCTTTCTCAGGGCTTCCTCCAGCAGCAGCCGGGAACATCCCGAGCCTTCTCAGGGCTTCCTCCAGCAGCAGCCGGCCCGGCCCCGAGGCCGCCGTGGCTCCAGGAAAAGCTGCCCCTGGAGTGCCCCGTCCCGCCCCGCTCCGGGCATCGCCCAGCCCCGCGCCCGCCCGGGCACGCCGTGCCAGCCTGGGGAACCAGCCAGCTTCTAAACAGTTAATGCTGACAAAACCAGGCGGCTTGAGTTCCCTCCTTCCCGGACCCGCTCCTGGTGGAACTCACCCCCTTTCAAATGAAATGAAATTAAATTATCCTCCTGGCTCTGACCTCGCCCCGCTGTCCTCCCCGCTGTCCTCTCGTCCTCCCTGTCCGTGCAGGGGCTCTTGCCGTGCCCCCACCCTGCGCTGGCAGGAGTGCCCGTGGCCAGCGTCTCCCACCACGTTTCTCCGGCTGCCATGTTGAATTGCAAATCCGACATGATTCCACACATTCTCCCCGGTCCGTGGTGCCCGCTGGGGAACTAAAGAGGCACGCGGGCGACAACGCCCAGCCCCGGGTGGCTCTTGGGGACGTCCCGGGTGCTGGGGCGAGGGCACGGAGAGAAATCACCCTCCAGTTCTGCTCCAAATGCTGCACGTAGGGACCTGCCTGTATGCCATACATCCCTCTCTAGGAGACCGATTAAAGTCGGGTGTTTTAGCACCAAGGGCCGGAGGACTCGGCGAGAAGGGATTTTGGGGAGAAGGCAGGTTACAGCAACAATAAAGCGACGGAGCAACTGGAGGAACAAAACATTATTTCAAATCAAAGGCAAAAAAACCCCAACCGCACGGACTAAAAAAAAAAAAAAAAAAACAACACCAAAACCAAAAAAAAAAAAAAAAGAAAAAAACCAACCAAAATTAAGAGTGAGGTTCGATTTCGTACCAAGGCAGCAAGAGAGACGCACCGTGGAAGAGAGTGGTTTTGTTGTTGAGTAGTGGCTGGATTTAGCTTCGTTTATCCGGACAATCATCGGGGAAGGATCCTTTTCCGAGAAAGGCCAGTTTGAGTGAGACAGCTTTTTTTTTCCCTTCCCTTCTCTCGCTCGCTCTCTCCCCTTTCCTTCTCGCAGCTCAATGCCAAGAAATGGGCGGTGCCTGGATGCCAGGCTCCATCCGAACGAGACACCCAAGGCCAACGGAGGCTGGCACAAAGGCGAGCTGGCAGGAATTCCTGCACTCGGAGCCGCGCGCCTGCGGGACGAGCCCTCCGCCTCCCAAAAAATCAACCTCCGACACCGCCCGCTCCGGAAAGTTGCCCCGTCAGGCTCGAAAATGCCCCATGGGGCTCAAGCACAGGGCGAAAAAAAGGACAAGGGGAGGAAAAAACCCCCAAGACCCCTCTTTGCATCGACGCAGGTTAAACAAAAGGCCTGGGGAGGTGGATTATTTTTTCCCGCCCTCCCCATGCTTCTTTTCCCGCCTTCCCATCCCTCTCCTCCCTCCTCTTGTCCTCCATCGTTGTCTCCCTCGCCCGCCGCCCCGGCGTCCAGGCAGCAATGAGCCCTTGGCTCCCTCCTTCCTGGTTTTCGCACGACAGGAGGTGGCGGGTCCTTGAATAGGAACACACACACCCAACGCGAGAGGGACCCGATGGGGGCAGGAAAAAAAGAGGACAAAAAAACCCCCACATATATATATATATATATATATATATATACATACAAACAACCCACCCGCCATGGAGGCCGGTTGGGAGCAGTTGCTGCCGAGGGTGGCAGATTGGGGGTGGTTTGGGTGCCAAGGGGTATTTTTGGCCTTATTCTGTTGCTGCCCGAGCACCTGGGTCGTGCCGATTGTAAAAGGGAATCGCGGCGGGTTGGGGAAGGGAGCGGAGGGGGGGCAGCTGGGGTTGGTAGCGCTGCTGGGGAGATGCCAAAAAACCAAAACAAAACACGTTTTCATTTTGTCTGCACCAGCCTGGGCGCAGGCGAGCACGGGAGAGGGAGGGAGAGGGAGGCGCACGCCAACAGAAAGCCGCCGTGCTCAGAAGCGGGCCTGCGGCCACGTCCCTCCGCAGCCGCCCCAGCAGCCGTTCCCGCTCCCTCGTCCCCCTCTCCCTGCCCACCCGGCTTCGCCTGCCAAGTCCGAGTTGGCACGGCTCCCCAGGCTGCGCCGAACAAAGCCGTCACCCATCCCCGAGCCGGCGCTGACAGTAAGCAAAGTGACAGGCGCATCTTCCGCATGTTAATCCAAACGGCGAGAAGGCGAGCGAGCGGCGGAGCCCCCCCTTGCCATGCACACACAGCCCCCCCCCACCCCGTGCCACCGAGCCACCCACCCCACCCTTGGCACCCGACGGCCCCGGTGGCCTCGTGCGGGGATGGCGAGGCCCCCGCCGGCGGGAGCACCGAAGGCTCCTCGTCGGCGAGGTTTAAATCGAGCCGAAGCCCCGCTCGGCGGGCAAACGAGGCCACTCGGCATCTGCTGTACCTGTTCCCGCTGCCTTCATCTCGCCTTGGAACCGTGACAAGAGCGCACTCGCCTCTGGTGGGCTCTCAAAGCCGCGGGTCTGTAACCCTTTGCAGGAAGTTGGCACCGATCCCAGGTAGGACTTTACTCCCCGGCTCTCGCTCTCTCCCCCCACCTCCGCCTCCCGCTCCCTCCCCTCCGCTCCCCCACCCATCCTGTCCCTTGGGCCCCTCTTGCGTCCCCCCAAAACACCACCCGGCCCCCGCTCCCCTGCGCTGCTCACCCGCCTCGTTGGCCGGGGGTAGCGCGGGGGGCGGCCGAGGCTGCTGGGCGCCCACCGAGCCCTCGTGCCCACCGCCCTTGCACACATACCCTGGAAGGATGACCTGGGCAAGACAGAGAACAACAACTTCCTGCTCCGGCTCCCTAAAACGCCTGTTTCCACGCAGGGGTTAGGCAGCACGGCGAGACGGGGGGAGCTGGGAGGAGGTTTGGGGGTTTGTCGTCATTGAACCAGGCTTTTTTTCTTTTCCTCTTTTTTTTTTTTTTTTTTGCTTTTTTCTCCTTCCCCCCCCTTTTTTTTTTAAAAAAGCCTTTTTAATATTTTTCCTGCCTTTTTTCCCTTTTTTATGCCTTTTTTTTTTAAACATATATTTTTGCCCTGCAGTCCCAACGCGAAGGGAAAGGAGGGGAAGAGAAATCAAATGGGAAGAGAATAGCTCCAAGTCGGCAGGACAATGCACGGGAAACGGGGAGATTAGCGTAGCTCTCGAAATCCATCACGCCCGCCCCGTTTCTGAACCGTTCGCCCCCGCGCCTCGTCTTTTTTAATTCTCCCAGCTCCTGAATTATTCCAGTCCACGAGCGGGAGGGGAGCGCACAGTCCGGAGTCCCTCAGAGCTGCCAAGAGCATTGCAACAGGAAAGAAAGGAAGCGGGAGAGGGAGAGCCAGGCAGAGCCCTCACAATCGAGCAGCGAGAAGAGCAAGGAAAAATTAACATCCAATTAGTGCCGTGTTTAACGAGGGAGACAGAGGCGGCTGTTGTTTTATTGCCCTGTTCTTTTCAGGCGCATCTGACAGGCAGCAGGGAAGGCACCCCTGCTCCGAGTGACGTCATAATATTTTATTTTTTAATTATTTCCCCCCCCTCCTCCCCCGTCTTTCCTCCTCTAAGTTTCGCACAGACAATCTCGGCAACTCGGCCAGGGAAATTCGGGACTTTCTCGCATTCAAGCCCCCCTCCACCTCCAGCCTCCCCCCGTCCACCGACAGCAACCCCGGAAAAACAACAGCGCCAACCCACCCCAAAGTCTCTTTGTTCTTCCAAAAAGAAAAGGGAAAAAAGGAGGAAAGAAAAAAAAAATCAGCGTTGTGATGAGAGCTGGAGGAGGTTTCTCCGCGTGTGCGTCCGGGTGTGTGCGTGCGGCGCTCGGTCCCTCTCCCGTCCCTCTCTCCCCAGACGCTCGCTCGCCTTGTAAAACTTTGCTGCATGTGACGCTGCTCCGGCCTCCTCTGGCAGCCTGACAAGAGCCGCCCGGCCGCAGAGCGCAGGCGGCTTTTCAGGGAGAAAGAAACTCCATTGCGAGGGATGGGAGCATTGACATTCACATGTTTGCAGCGAGGGCCAGCGCCTCCAGCCAGGGCCGCGGCCGCGGCGATGCCGACCCAGCCTGGCCTGGGGTCACAGCGGGGGAGAGGGGCCGAGTTTAAAGCTGGGGCCGAGTTTAAAGCTGGGGAGACTTTCCCCCTCCTGTTCCTCCCCTGGGATGGTGTAAGTGCCGAGGGAGGCGTGCAGGAGTCTCGGCTGACCTTGTGCTGCCACCTCTTCCCCGAAATCCCCAGATCCCCTCCGGGTGGGATGAGACAACACCGGCTCCCCCTGAGAGCACTGCCCAGGAGGGAACAGGGCTGCTCAGTTCAGGGGGATTTGGGGGAATTTACCCTAAAAAAAGCCCACACCAGGCAAGCAGGAGCATGGAAAGCAGCTTCCCCACACCCTTCCCATCTTCTTACCAGTGATGGATGGAGCTGTCACTGTCAGCATGGCCGAGCTTTGCCACTGCGCTCTTTGTGGCCTCTTCTTGTTTCCAGACGGGATTTCCCTTATCCAGGGGAAAATCCATGAGAACCTGACTCCTCTGTCATCCCCCATTTCAGGTGAAGGCCATCCCAGGGGATGGGGCTGTATGAAGACAGGGACGGGACAAGGGCCACCGTGCTGCTGGCGCCTGGGCCCGATCCAAGTCCCCACCCTGAGCATTTCCTGGCACCAGTCGGCCCCACCACCCCGGCAGCAGGATCTCCTCTGTGAGGGTTATTATTTTTTACATATCTTTTTTTTTTTTTTTTTTAAAGGAATTATTTGCCTACGTGGAGCTCGGCGCTGCGGGAGAACAGAGCAAACAGCCTTATCGAGGGCAGCTGTGCCACAGGGCACTTCCTCATGCATGGCTGCAAGATGGGGCCCTCCACGGCTGCGGGGGAGGGCTGGCAGCTCCCGGCCTTCCCACTGACCAGACACCAGGGACACACCGGGCACCATCGGGAGAGCTCTCTGGGATGCTTCCCTCTCGCTCCACGGCGGGAGAGCAGCACGGCCAGGAGGGGCTTTGGACTGAACTGAAGGGTGTTCAGCAGGACAGCTCTGCAGGGGAAAGGGGAGGATGGAACAGTCGCTCTGAGCTCAGCTGCACTTCCCTGGGCACAAAAGCCCATCTCGCTGCTTCCCAGATCCTGCCAGACTCGAGCATCCAAAGCCCAGTGGAGAGACAGACCAGCCTTGACCTGAGATTCCCTCTCCTGGCTGCTGTCGCTGCCGCCCTTCTCCCCCAGGCAGCTGGGAGCAGATGAGGCCAAAGTCTCGGCAATCTCAGTTTTCCACTGGAGGCTGATAAACAGCACGGAACAGCAGCGATCCCCACCCAGCCTGGCTTTGTGCAGGAGAGTCAATATTTAAACCAGGGTTTGTTTCCTGGGCAGACAGGGGAGCGCCAGTGGGAGAAACCCTCGGCTCCATCCTGGGTGCCAGATCCAAACCTCCTCCTCCACCCCTTCATTTGTTCTCCCCACCACCACATGTTCCAGTCTGGATCTCCTCTCCTATGGGAATGGGGCCCCATCCCCTTCAGCTGGGATACCTGAGCACCAGCTGCAGGGCCAGGCACTGACTAATGGGTAGCAATTTCAGGGAGAGGGATGCCCAGCCAGGTTTGGGTTGTCTCCTTGCCTGCTCCTCGTGCAGAGTCCTTGTAGTGGGGCCCCTCAAATGAAGCATGGGACAAGAATCAGGGATAGAAACAGGAGGTGAGGAAATGTTCAGTCATTCTAAGAATGGCAGCCCTTTGCTTCAAAGTAAGGCAGTGCACTGAAAGCTTTGAAACCTGATTTTCATTTAAACTGAGCAAAAACTACAGTCAACTGTTGGGTTTTCTGCCAAGTTTGTGAGCCCCGATGAACTGGGCAGAAATTACTGGCAGGATGCATGCACTGGTGCAGCTTTAGGTAAATCCCTTAGGTGAATTCCTTAGGTAAATTCCTCAAAGGACAGGAAATAGCACTTTCCCTGCAGTGGCTGCAGTCAGGCTGTGCAGAGGCTGCAGGTTTCACAGGCATGTGAACAGCAGAAGGTGGCTTTAATTTGGAGGGTAAAGATTCATGTACCTGAGCAGGTGCTGTGTGACCTGGCAGATGCAATGCCCTGTGTTGGAGCAGGTCATAAACCAAGGTGATAAAAGGCCAGTGGGGAAGGATGGAGTTCTGAGGGGAAAGATGGAATTGCTGAGCCCACCTGACTGGTCTGACAGCAGCAAAGGGTCTCCATCACCCCTTCCAGATCTCAGGGTCAATTTTAACTCCAAAACCCGAATTCCACATCTATTGTTTCAAGCACCCAAGCCCTCTGCTGCCTCCACCCTCACTCCAGGCATACCCACTGCAGTTTGCTCAGCCTATATATGCCTACCTTCCATGGAGGTGAGGAGAATCAGGGGAAATCTGAGTTTTAAACAGCTGTTTTAGGCCCTCAGTTGAAGAAAAGACCAAAGGAAGTGCCTGTCTTAAACTGAAACCTTCCCTGAGGGAGCATGTTATACAGGAAAAAAAAAAACAAACCTACCAAAAAAACCCCCAAAAGATCCAATCAAAAAAAACCACCCAATAGTTGTTTTATAACTGTATTTTGGAGCATAATTAAATCCTCTTTGAAATCATCTCTGGTGTTAGGGAACAGGTCCATGCATTATTTAACTGTAACACAAACTGGGAGCAAGGGAGGACAGACAGGACGGACTTCACGACACTGAAGGGAGCTGGGTGGGGGCTGCCAGTCCCAGCACATACCCAGACAGGACCACCACTGTCCTGCAAGCCCTGCCTGGGGTGTGCATCGAGCCTGCCTGCTGGAGTAAAAACCCTGTGTGATGGCAGGTCCCCAGAAGGGCAGGATGAGATGCTCAAGGAATGCTAAACCTCTTCCCAGAGAGTGCAGCATCACCTCTGTGCAAAAGACTGCTTCGTGGGGAACTGATAGGAGGGGGAAATGCCTGGCTGCCATCACAGCACAGACTGGTGCAAAGAAACTCTTGTCTGGGGAACTGAGCATCAATCCTGCCCTGGTGCCACTGGTGAGCTCTGCTACAAACAAAGCCAGCCGTGCTCCACTGAGCACCAAGAGCCTTCGACCCTCATGCCTTGCCAGCTTTTAGCCAGCTCCAGGTGTATCCCTTTATTGCAGACAACCCTGGACAGCTGCCCCTGCTGCAGGAGAGCCCTTTGTGTGCAGCTCCCAGACCCCAGCAGCTCCGTTTCCATCAGCAACGGGATCAGGAGCCCAGCAGGGCTCGTGGTGCTGCTGCCTGGGGGACGCCCCTCGGTGCAGCCAGGCCAGTCCAACCCAGCCTCCTCCGAGAGGGTGTGCAGGCTGCCTGCCCAGCCCTCAGCTCTACTGGGTGTATCCTAAACACAGCCCATTCCATGACTGAAATGCTGCCCAAAGCAGCAGCACTGGCAGCACGTGTCCCTTGCCAAGGGCTCTCTCTGTGTCCACATCCCATCGCTGCCCTGAGCTGGGCTGGACCCCTCTCTTTGGGACTCTGCTGTTCTTTGCAGTGGAATTCTTGTTTCCCTTCCCTGTTTTGATCCTATAATTTCCTTTTCATGCCCCCGGGAGGTGAGATGCTCCTGGGTGTTCAGGTACCCTCAAACCTTAAATATGGATGCCAGGTTGATTTTGCTCAGGCAAAAGTGGTCTCTCCAGAAAGGATGAGGCAGGAGGCTGTCACCTGGCATAACATTCCCAGGGAGGTGACCTTGGATCTCCTGCTGCTTCCCAGCTCAGACAGAACAAAGCAGTCTTTTGTCCCCGCAGCTCATGGCTGGCTCCTTTAGTACCTGGGCACTTTCTGGATTCCTGGACTTCCCCAGCAACTCCAGAGCTACAGCCTGGAGCAAAGAGACAATGGCTTTCTGCTCTCTCTGCTACACATCCCAGTCGAGACAGCCATGAGGATGAAGCTTTGGTCCAGCTGGAGCCTGAATCCAGACGTCCAAAAGTCTGTTGCTGGCCTTGCTGGAGAGGAGGTGTCAGTTCTGGCACCATGGACTTTGGATCAGAAAATAGAAATATACAGATATCGAAACAAGCTTGGGGTTTCTTGAGGAGTCCAAGTTGATGAGCTCTCCCTGCCGAGGCGTCAGTCCACGGGGAAGGAGGCAGCCGGGATGGGCGCCCTGCGGAACAGGAGGCTGGAGCCACGGAACAGCTGGCCCTGAGGAGGAGAGCCCGGGGTCAGGGCAGCCTGACACCTGGCCAGGGAACTGCAGCTGTTTTAGGGCAGGGCTGCAAGGCCTGGGCATCCTGGGCTGCTCTGCAGGACAAAGTGAGGTCCCAGCCCTGTGGGTGCTGGAGTTGGGCATTTCCCCCAGGGGTGACAGCTGCAGAGGGGCACAGACCCTGCTATGTGCAATGCGTGGGCTAAAAGCTCGGGGTGCAGAGCACAGCAAGGATGCAGCACAGGCAGTTTTGGGGAATGCTGGAAACTTGGGGAAGGAGCAGAGGGAGCCCAAAGCCCAGCATGTGCCCTGCTCCCTCACCTGAGCACTGAGATACCTCCAGCAGTGGATCCAGGATGCAAAGGCGGGAGCGTAGGGAGGGAGGCCCGCACGTAACCTGCACGGCAACAGGGAGCAGCTGAGGTGCAAGTGTCACCTTACCCACACAGGTAACAGGAGAGCAGCAAGAAGTGTGAGTGAGGACACAGGACAGTGTCCACACCGGGCTGGTGGCCAAGTGACAGCTCGTTATTTACAATGCAGATCTGTAATTACCCCGGGGTGCACAAACAAGGAGCGTTACCTGGAGACCTTGAGAGTCCAGGACTGTATTACACCTTCAAAAGCCAGCAGATACTGAGAGAACACTACACCAGACTTGGATCCCATCCCGTTCCCAGGAGCACACATGCAGAAGACTTGCAGCAGTGCAATTGGGAAGGCAAGCTTGGTCCTGCTCCTGTCTGCTCCCACTGCTGCAATACGAGCTCTGCTTCCCTCGTGCTGCTCCCTGGAGCCAGCACAGTCCCTTTGATCCCTGTGCCTCCAGCTTAGCTCAGATCAGACCACACCACCACAACTCTCCCGATCTCTCACCACCTGAGCTTTTCTGCTGCTCGTGTCTGTGCCCTCTGATTTAAAATTATAAGCAACCTGGGACAGGAAACGAGCCAGCTCTTCGAGGTGCCACAGAGTTTACGGGGCTGTAGGAAAGCTTTACGGTCATTAGCAGCCCATTCAGACAACAAGGGGCTGCAAGAAAGGAAGGGAAAGCTTTAGATCTCAGTGTGAAGGACATACCCACAGTTGTTCACTGCCATGAGATCTCCCACGAGAAGGAACGGGTAGGTCAGCATGCTCACAGCGATCTGAAAGCACAGAAAACCAGCAGCCTCTCTAACGCTCCCCTTGTCAAAAACGCTATTTCCAGATTTTGCACGTGAGCAGAGTTATCCTTGGTTAAGGGACGTCAAGTACAGAGCAGCCTGTGCCCCCAGAGCAGGAGCTCTCAGCCCAGAGGTGACAGGAGGAGGGGAAAGGACACAGCAGCTGCCTACGTACCCCCATCACGAACTTGGTGTAGCTCCGGATCACCGATGCCTGGCTGAACTGCAGAGAGAAACCAAAGGCGTTGTGGAGCAGGCGGATGACACCAGGCTGGCACTGTCATTATGTGACACTCCCAGAGCCCGAAGCGAGGGGCAAGGGGCAGGGGACAAGGCAGAAACCAAAGGAGAGCAGCTGCATTTCCCAGCTGAGAGTCTGGGAAGGCATTTGCTGTCACCTGTGATCCCCCAAAGTGCAGGTGAAGCACGGCCCTAAGCAGACACAGCACCTCCAGCACTCTCACAGGGATGTCCCCAAAGCCTGGGGTCTGTATTAAATCAGCCCCTACCCCAGTAACTCCTTCCCACTGCAGGTGCTTGGTCCAGACCCCAAGCCCTCCCTCGGCACTTCCACTCACGTTGTCGTCCACCGCATAGGTATTGATGAAGTGAGCCAGGAGATTGCAGCACCAGAGGAAGATGACATCCCCCAGGATGTGAGGGACTAACCCACTGCAAGGGCAAAAGGAGGGGTGTGAGGTGCAGGAGGGTCCCAGTGCCACCTCCCGAGGTGCCCAGCCCTCCTTCCCTCCATCAGCCCAGAGGAAGTCCACTCCCCCAAAATGAAATTTTTACTTTAGGAGGAACTGAAAAGGAAGATTTCAGGGAAGAGCTCTCTGAGCCTTCAAACTTGGTACTATGTGTGCTATGGCTGGAAAGTTTTTGGGATCTGTTTTTTGGGGATGACTGAAGTCCCCTTGTTCTATCCCAAATCCCTTCCTGGCCCAACTCCTGCTGAGAAACCCAAGCCAGACACAGAAGAAGTGGTTTCCATTTCTGAAGGTCCTCTTTTGTATGCAGAATGAGAAGTTCACCTCTTTGTGGATTTTCCCTTCTTTTAGAAATCAAAATGAGGGGGGTTGTTCCTGCACAACCTGCTCCACTGAGAAGTGGGAGTAACTGGGGGAACACTCAGGTCCCTCTGATTTTTCCCAGCCCCTGCTACCCCCAGGAGCACAGTTCTTTGGTTAATGCCTCCCACTGACACACTGGAGCTCCCAGCAGCACCAGCACTGCCAGGTTTTGCAGATAATGGGACTAAAACTTGAACAAAATATTCCAGAGGGTTTCTCCAGTTTTTTGGTGCTTCTGCAGCATCTGCTGCGCCAGGAACTTTTGCAGGGGTTCTTCCACTGCAAAAGGATCCAGGTGTGTGTAAAACCTCTGTTTGACCAGATGTGGTCAGTTATGAAAAGGAGCCTGTCAGGAGCCACACGAGTGTTTGCTGAGCTGGAAAGAGCCACCTCCAGGCACATTCATCTGAGTCATTTGTTTCTTCCCAAACACGACGCTGCCTCCTCAGAGCAAGGGACCGTTTGTTTCCTGCTGTGGCTGCTGCACAGCAGCAGAGACTGGGACTGGCTTTGGGAACAACCTGTTCATTGTTAAGGCCCCAGCAGCCCTGGGGATGCAGCTGAGGTCTCAGAGGACAGGCACAGCAGAAACCTTCAACAGAAGATTCACTGGCTTCAAACATGTGATACATGAGAGCAGCAGACAGGACAAAGAAATCAAAGCTCTCTGGCCCCAAAGAGACGTTCTGCTTTGTGTTTGGCTTTCAGCCTTTGTAAAAACCATCATTTCTCTAACTCAAAGTTAAGTCTGAAGCTCCTGAGCTGCTGCAGATACAGCAGAGCCTAATAAAGTCCAGAAGCAAAGGGCTGGGCCAGGGCAGCCCCATAAGGAAAACCTCACCCAACTGCTGATAGGGAGTCAGACTGTTTATTCCACTTCCAATAAGGAACCCATCCCTCTCTCCCCTCCAAAGTAACAACAGCTGCTGGCCCTGAGCTGGATGACTGGAAACAGGGGTCTGAGAGATGCAGAAAGGAACTAAAAAAAACCAACAAGCCAAAGGGATCATGCCTGAAAACCCCTCCTGGAATTCCAGCGCTGCCTTTACTACTACTGACATAAAAAATGAGTACTGCAATTCTCACACCTTCTGAGATGTCCAAGATCTGAACTGGGAATATTTTTGGAAGATGTTGAAAAGCTGGAACAGCAGCAGGCAGAGGAGGAAGCCTGAATGACTTACAGTGATGTGACCCAATGGCAGAAACCAATGGCAAGGGACCTGGGACGAGTCATCCTTGAACTGACCATGCCCAGCAGTTTTGGAGCTCACCTTCCTGGGCTGGCAGGAGCCTGCTGCAGATTTGAGGGGAAGGGAGATAAATCCATCCTTGAAAAGTCTTTATTTCTAGCCAGGCACACACCCAGAGAGTGTGCCACTGTTATTGCTGGGGGTGGTTATAAGGCCATGAGAAACAAGTGCACTGCCATGATTTTAGGACTGTGGATGTGCTGAGATTGCACCACAAGGACTGAGAGAAAACAAGCAGTTTGGTCCTTCAGATGCAGTTTGTGCTCTCCTCACAGCAGTGAGATTTCCTAACAGGGTTATAGAGCATGTAGAACTTCAGAGCCCTCCTGAGACAATTTGGGTTGTGTTAAAGTTTTTCCTGTGAACCATTAAGTTTCATTAGGCTACCAGCAGCGTTTATTTTATGTGGATGGAAGGGAATGTGGCAGCTCCTTTCAGATCACTTCCCTGGGAGGTGGAGGGTTGTGAGCAGCCTGCTCCAGCCATGCCCCACTCACAGGGACCATCCCAGAGGATCCTGTATTTAGTGGAGCTGATTTGGAGCTACACAGCTCAGCTGAAAAACTATGGGCTGCCAAAGGAAGAAGCAGTGACACTCAATGGTGAGGTCTCTGCAGACTCCATTTCCCCTCGGGGCAGGACAGGGTGAAACCCCCTGTGATTGCTCCCCTCTTCCTCATGCATTCAGGTTTCATCTGGAGGCCCATATTTGTGACTGCAGAGCCAAAGGCATCCTGAAAACCCCTACTGAAATTCCAGAGCTGCCTTTACTATTATTGACATAATAAAGTGAGTTATCTCCCCACCACGGGCAGAGACAGCAGGTGGTTCTGCTTTTATGTAGATGTAAAAAAGAAAGGCAGGAAGCATTAATTAAGGGTTCAAGCAAAACAGTGTCCACTAAACTTCCATTTCAGTGATGCACCAATTTGCCACGCTCTGTAAGCACCTGGAAACCTTTCAGCTCCTCTTGGTCCAGGCACCACCACACTCCAAGCACACAGGTAAACCTGCTCATTACAAGCACCCACGGTGCTCTGCAGAGGAATATGCTGCTTATCCAGGCCCTGGCTTTCATTTCAACAAGGGATCTTATTGTTGCACTCGATCTTGGTGCCTGTTGCACAAACAAATGCTTTAAATGGCCCTTCACTGAAACACAAAGAAGCACCAAGGGAAAAACAAAGATAAGAAAAAATACAGCTTCCTTTGGGCTCTGAAGGTTTGATTGAAGATAAGATCTGGGGCAAACTTAATGGTCAAACTGGAGTGCTGTCAAAGGCAGAGCTTTAATTGTGGGAGTGATGTGGGAGTCCCTTGGTCAGACAAGGTTTCAGATCAGTGTGACTCCAGCTGGGGTTGGCAGAGCTGCTGGGAGAGCCATCAGTGCCTTCAGGCTACAGGAGAAAGTATTTAAACAACAACTCACGTACACAAAGAATCCCAGGATCCCTTCTTCCTTAAATATCCTGCCAATGGCACTGAACACACCACTGCCAAGAAAGGGAAAGAGCTGTGAGTGTGCAGAGCTGTTCCACATCTGCCCTGTGCAACTTCACACGCATCCTGCAGCCCCCAGCCATCATTCCAGCAGAAGGCAGCCTGTTCTGCTTACTCTGCTCACACCAGGCATGTTTGAGGGAAGGAAGGTCGTGTGTGTACTCTGCCAGTCTGCAGTGACAGCCGGGAGAACACCCAGCCTGCACACAACTGTTCAATGCCGAAGGTACAAGAGCTCTGTGAGGCTTTGTGAGTGGGTACAGATGTTGTGTGATATGGTTTCATTTGGCTGATTCTAAGCCCAAGAACCCTGTCCTGCCTTTGGGAACTCGAGCTGGCTGTCGTGGGCTGCCTGCAGTCCTGTCTAGCGTGCTCCACAGGCAGTTTTGCCCTGCAGAGAGGCAGCTGGCACTGCAAAAGTCTTGGAAAAATTTCACAGACTAAGCAGGGCTGCAACAAAGCTTTGTGTTATCCTCTCTGCCTCCCTGCTGCCTTCTCTTTCCATTAATAGCCAAAGGAAAAAGGCAGGAGACTCACTGTGTGATCAGCAAGGGGTGATACAGCCCCAAACCCCCACAGGCACAAGGTGGAACAGAGGCACATCAGGGACAGAGCCCAGCCTTCCCACATCCCTTCAAGCCCCAATCACCCACCCTCTAACCACAGCTCAGATTCATTTTCCAGTCTCCCAAGCCTCCTGGATATTCCCCAATGGCACAGGAGCTCCTGGCAGCCCTGACCCCAGGCCCCCCCAGGCTGCAGCCACTCACCTGTATTTGACCTCCCGGCCTACGAACTGGACCATGCAGCGCATGGAGATCACTGAGAGGAAAGAAACACAGGGCTGATAGAGAAATAAATCCAGTTTGGGTTGTAATGGATGTGTCAGAAATGAAACATGACCCTTCTGCTCTCCCTCAACTCACAGCATCTCCAGCTCCTCTCAGTGGTCATCAGCACTGCAAGACTCATTAGAAACTGGGGCTTTTCCTGAGCCTGTAAGTGGTGGGAAGAATTTCGGAGGATCACAGAGAGCTTTGGGTTGGAAGGGACCTGATAGATCATCTTTTTCCAAACCCCCTGCCATGGGCAGGGACGCCTTCCACTCTCCCAGGTTGCTCCAAGCCCTGTCCAACCTGACCTTGGACACTTCCAGGGATGGGGCAGCCACAGCTGCTCTGGGCACCCTGTGCCAGGGCCTTGCCACTCTCAAGGGGAGGATTTCTTCCCAATAAGCCATCTAGCCCAGCTCTCTGGGAGTGGGAAGCCATTCCCTGGGTCCTGTCTGTCCACAACCTCGTCCAAAGTCCCTCTCCAGCTCTTCTGGAGTCTCTTTAGGCACTGGAAGGCTGCTACTTGGCCCTAACCCCAATAAGATCTCTAGGACAAAGTCCTGGATGAGTGGGAAGAGAGAAACTCGTTCCTCAGCTGTGTTAGTGCCTGAAGACAAACCCCAGCATCAGCCTCATATGATAGAGAAGTATCATAAGTATCAGCCCCTGAGTAAGCAGGGTTTGGGGTGATCCCCAGTCTGGAGGGGGCTGCCAGCCAGGGGACAGGACTCACCGTGCAGCGGGTGTGACACAACCCGGGACACACACTGCATCATCATCTCGTGGGATGTCTGGGAAGGAGAAGAAAACACCTGTGAGAAAAGCTGTGCTGCTCCTCCTGCACAGCCCAGGCCCTTTCCTTCAGTGTGGGGAAACCCATTATGGGCCCTCCTTTGAGATCTTTTCTTGTGGTAAACCCCTATTCCTGTGAATTATTTCATGGAGGGACTCAGAATGGCCACTAAACACCACAAACTTCTCACTCCAGTTTCTCTCCAAGTAATCTCACCCACATCCCCAGGGACCTCCCCAGCCACTCATAATGGGCAATATCCACTCCTCACCTCTCTGACCACTTTCCTCAGTGAAGTTTTCACATCATCCCTGTTAGACACGTGCTCCATGTCTTCCAGTGGAAAAGCCTGAGTGGAGAGGGAAGAAACATGGTCAGAACTGATGGAAATGCTGACCCACAATGTCTGAGGACAGGGGGAAACCATGAAAAGCCATGCTTTAGATGTAAGGACAAACAGGCAAGAAGGAACACAGGAGAAGAAAGGATGGAAAGTAAAATAGAGGAATAGAGGAGTCACAAAACTGCTGACAGAGGACACAAGGCAAGGGGATGACAAATCAAATTAAAATGTTTATAAATAAAAACCTGCTTTGGGGATAAAGGCACTGGAGGATTATTCCCTTAGGAGACAGAGAGGGATGGATGCATCAGTTCTCCTGTTGGCTGCAGGCACTTGCTGCAGTAGCACTGACCCTGTAGGTGATTAATGGAGAGAGAAGCTGACCTTTACCTTCTTCACACTCCCCCTGGTGATGGTTGATAAAGTGCTTGAGATGAGGCGAGGAGCCAGGCCACGGAAGAGGCCTCTTTTCCCATCCACTTCCACAATGTGTCTGGCTGGGTGGGACAACACCAGGCTGCTGTCAGTCAGGAAGGGGACAATGCATGGAGAACACCCCAAAGAGCCCCAGGGTTCAGCTGAAACCATGCCAGGCTCAGCTCAGCAGCCACTCCACGGCCCCACAGGAAGTGATTTATTGTAACAGTCCTAAATAAACTTCATACTGGAGGACAAGAATTCTTACTCTCTGCAATCTGCCTAATCTGGAAGGACAGCTCCAATATTTTGGGCTATGTTTTGTCTTTTCATGGTTTTGCTCACCTGAAAGGGCTCTGAGGCAGTTTGGACTGAACCAGGCAGGGGGGACCCTCCCATGTGCCCTGTGCTGTCACCTCCTCCTTCCACCCCAGGAAGGTGTGACTCAGGGTTCATATGGATCTCACAAATCCATGGTCAATTCCTGCCCCACCACCTTCTCCCAGGCACACTTCCTCAGGTCCCCAGTTGCAAAAAAAAACCCCAGAGATCCCATTTCTCCCACATATAACGAGGTGGGATAGAACCCACCATGTGCTGGTAGCTGCTGACTGCTCCTGGCCCCTGTCCTGTGCTGTCCAAGAGAAGCCAGGTGGGCTCTGCACCTCTCCATCACCCAACACTGCCCATCTGTTTGGAATTTGCATCTTCCAAAAGGCAGCACTGGAGCATTTCCAGCCTTGGGTGTCCCAGGATGGGCGTCCAGTGCTCTCATCCTGCTCCTGTGCTGATTCCACCCCATGGATACCACTGGCTGATTTTGGGATTGGCCCAGCTTGGTTATCAAGACAGTGCATTCACCTTCCCCAAAGCAAACCTGCTGTGACAGCAGGTCACAAAGTATTCACCTACCTCTCCCATGCTGCTCCACCCACAAAAAGAGGAAAATATTGCTTTTTTTCCTTCTAAACATATTACCTGCCCCTTTCCTGGTATTTCTGTCCCTTTAGGGTTCCATCTACAACACAAATGAGCAGGGCTGGGAGCAGGTTATCCCAGGGCTGTTTTGGAGCAGCAGGAAAGTATTTTGCAATCTCCAAAACACACAAAACCCTCCTGCAATAAGCCTACACCACCTAAAAACCCCCAACCCCCTCCACCACGGTGCAAACTCAGGGCAATGTGCCACACGAACACGATGCAGCAGCAACTCTGTGGTCACCACCTCCCTGTTCCCAGCAGCAGGTACATAAATCTGACAGCCTTGCAAGGAGTTGTGGTGGTTTATGCCTCACTGCAGCTTCAGGATGATCCCAAAGGGATGTGGGAGTGCTGCTGGGGGTTAGCTCAGTCTGCCTGGCAGCTCCCAGCCCCGATTCCCCAAGGGCAGGACCTCGTGCTGGCAGGGAGGAACAGTCACTCACCGTAGGTGAAGAAGCCAGGCAGGTACAGGACCTTCCTCCCCAGCACATTTCTTCCAATGGTTGGAGGTAGTGGCTCATGCCCAACCTGAGAGAGAAACTTCGTGAGCAGGTCTCTGTTCTGGTGCTCCCAAAGTCCCTGGGATGAAGAGGGTTGATCCTTGCATCCTCCCATCACTCTCAGGGCACTCCCTTCCCTATTTTATGGTTTCCCTAGGCTACAGGGGATCCTACACCCTCCAATTTTAGGGGATTTCTGTTACTGAGAGGGTCTTGGGGTTTCCTATCTCTCCTTATATGGGAGGCCCCATGGCAGAGGGGTATTTTATAGGGATTCCCAGATTACTGGGTGTCCCCATTCCCCATAGTAGGAGGGGTCCCACTGCCCCACTATAAAAGGAGCCCCTGCTGTATAGGGGACCTCACCCCTCCATTATATGGTGTCCCCTATTCCCTGTATAGGGTGCCCCTGTTGTAGAAGGCATGCTCACCCTCCTATTACATAGGACCCCATTTTTATATAGGGTTTGGCATTGTATAGGAGACCCCATCCCCTTGCATATGGGGGACTCCATTACCCAGATGTCCCTCATTCTACACGTGCTCAGGAGGTCCTGTTATAATGGAGGGACTGTGTAGAGTGACCTCCAGTGCATGGAGGCCTCCATAGGGGCACAAAACAGGAACCCACTTCCACCTATTTCACTGGGGTTCTGATCCCGCACCACACACAGGGACCCCATCCCCTTACATATGGGGGTCTCCCGTTCTATAGGTGCTCCCCATCCTGTCGATGCCTCATTTCACAGGGAGGGGGCTGTACATACTGTATATACAACCCTAGCACATGGGGGTTTCCACAGGTATGGAAACACACAGGGATCCACCTCCTCCCGTTGTCCTGGGGTCCCGATGCTCCATTAGCCACTGGGACCCCATCCCATTACATACCCTGAGCCTCCCCCATCCTATAGGTTCCCTCACCGCTCCGTTATACGGGGTAGGGCTGTATACACAGTAACCCCCAGCGCACAGAGGCCTCCATGGGAGCATTATCCAGAATTATCCTCCCGTTATCCTGGAGTCGCGACCCTCGTTACACACGGGATTCCCACCCCACCGTCCCCCTGCTGTCCCAACCCCCGCTTCCCCCCCGAGCGGACCTGCACGAGCAGCTTGACGTAGAGCAGGGGGTGGCTGGCGGCGGCGAGCCCCGCGCCCAGCAGCACGAACAGGCCCTCGGCGCCCTCAGGCCCCGCCGCGTCCGCCGCGCCCCCGCCAGGCGGCGACAGCGGCCCCGGGGGCAGCGCCGCCATGGCCGCCATGGCTCGCGCGTCACCGCGCCGCGCGCCGGCCGCCACCACCACGGGGGGGGGAGAAGGGGGGGGGGAAGGAACCACGGAGGGAGGAACCATTGTGGGGCGGGAGGAACCATTGTGGGGCGGGGGGGGGAGGCCGGCCTGAGGGGCGGCGATGGGGCCGAGGAAAGCGGGCGGGGTTTTTAGGGATTTGGCTGGGGTTTGTGAGCACACGGCAGAGGGGTTTGGGGAAAGGGGAGAGGGAAAAGAGAATACGAGTTAAAGAGGGAGAGAGGAGGAAAGGAAGGAAGGAAGGAAGGAAGGAAGGAAGGAAGGAAGGAAGGAAGGAAGGAAGGAAGGAAGGAAGGAAGGAAGGAAGGAAGGAAGGAAGGAAGGAAGGAAGGAAGGAAGGAAGGAAGGAAGGAAGGAAGGAAGGAAGGAAGGAAGGAAGGAAGGAAGGAAGGAAGGAAGGAAGGAAGGAAGGAAGGAAAAAAAACCACCCCAAATTCAAGGAAAATAAAAGAAAAAATGAGAAAGGGACTCCAGTCCTGGTTCCAGCATTGGTCTGCCTGATGGGATGTGCAGGGCACAAGCTTTGGGATGGGTTTCTCACTTTCCATCCATATTGGTTCTCATGCACAGTGCAGTCTTTCAGACTTTTCTGGAAAAGTGTTGCATTACCTCCACGTGGCGCCTTCTCCAGCCACATCTTGTTCATTCTCATGGTCATTACCGGCAATCCTTGGTTGCTGTTACCAGCAATGCTTGGCTGGCCCCACAGCCATGCAGCTGTTGGTGTTTGGGACAGACACATCAGCCCTGCCTGGGCACCAGGGTCCTGCCAGCCCATTCCTGTTCCCTCCAGCCATCTGCACTGTCCAGACTCCCATCCCAAATCCCAGCCTGGAGGGACACAGCCCACCCCACCTGGGCTGCACAGCCGGGAGCTGTCCCAGGTCACACCTGCCCTGCACCATCCCTGCTGCTGCTGTGGCCTTGGCTGTGCCACCACTCTGATCCCTCCCAAACTGAAACAATTCCCAATGTTTTCTCAGCCTTTCTCCTACCCGCAAACTGCCATGCTTCCTCTTTCCCTTCCCTTTTGAGGCCAACCCAGAGACAAGCTCTGCTGCCACGGAGAGGGCGACGGATGGGCTTTGCCTCGTGCAAATCCTCATTCCCAAACTGCAGCCAGAAACACTTCAGAGCAAAGAGGGGCAGGAGGAAGGAGCTGCAGCCCCCAGCACCTGCCCCTGCAGCTCCTGGACACCCAGGACCTGCTCCCAGCCATGGAGGGAAAGGCAGATATTCAGCAGAGCGTGGTGAAGCTGGTGGCTGCATTTGAAGAGCACTGGTAAGGCAGGAGGGCTCTGGGTGCTGAGGGTGTGTTAGGGCTCCACGTGGAGTGGGTTTGGGAAGGAAGAAACCCATTGTGGGGGTGGTTTGGAGCCTGTGGAGAAGCTGACAAGGTGATTTGTAACTCTTCACCACTCGGGTCTGCCTCAGTGTCTTCCTCCTGCTGCAGGTCATGAGCAGAAATCTGAAAACCTCAGTGGGGTGTGAGTGGTTCTGCCTGGCTCAGGGTTAGGCTGTGGCAGCCCATTCCCCCACACTCAGCCTGCCTGGTGCATCCTGCTGCTGCTGCTGGGGGAAGGAATCCTGGTTTGCAAATATGTAGGCAGGAGTTTTCACTTGGAATTAACTGCCTGGATGTCTGGGAGGGTCCCAGCCTCAGGCTGTCCTGTTGTTTGCAGAGATGTGGTTCCTAGGAAAGGAAACATAAAGCATTAAGTTAAGGGAGAGAGAGAATTCCTTTCTTAAAGCAGCTCCTTCCCTTGGAGTGTGAGTTGGGACCCTTGGACAATGTGTACTGGGGTCTGAGCGAGGGGTTCTGCCCTGGCTCTGGTGTAAAAGTAATTCTGAGGCTTCAGGTGAGTTATTTTCCGGGCTGTGCCTCAGTGTCTCCATCTATTGGATCAAGATATGGAATCCTGCCACTCCTTGTACCCATGAGATGCTCTCAGTGAGCCTTGGAGAGGTGGGTGGTTGGACAGGTGAGTTTTGCAGCAATTCCTAAAGATGCTCAGGCACGAGATTTCCTTTCATTCCAGGAACTCCTGCATCTCTGCTGTGTGCTTTTCCCCAGGCATTGTGGTTGTCCCCACCATCTATCCCACAGTGATGTTGTGTTGGAAGCACTGCAGTGTTTGATCTGCCGCCATGTCACTGCTGCAGTTGTTTCTTGTTTACCCTGGAGTGCGAGTTTGATTTAGAGGAAACAAAAGTAACTTGGGACTTTCAGAGGAAGCTGGGGAGCCTGGGAATGAGCAAAGCATTTTGGAACAGGCAGTGATTTGGCCTAAGTCAGCATAAACAGAAAGAGAGACAGAAAGAGAGAAGTTGCCTGTTGGGACTCAGCCGTGGCTTTAGGCTGACACAGATTTGGGAGGCACCAGGAGAGATGGAAAAAGCCTTTTTGTCTCTGAAGGATTCTGCCAGACCCCCGGACAGGAGGGGATTTGTCCATGGCTGTGGATGCACTCCCAAGCTCACAGATATCCTGAGCATGAGATGGAGCTGACATCCTCTTCAGATGGGTCTCTGCCCCTCAATCAGGTCCTATCCTCAACTTTGCAGTTTGATGTCCAATTTCTTCATGTCTTTCCCACCCTACCAATCCCATTCCTGTCTGCAGGCCAACAGTGGATATCTTTCCAGTTTCTGCCCAGAGCAGTTTCCTGCAGGGACCAGCTCTTGGATGACAGACAGGCCACTTGCTGTCACCTTCACGGCCTGGATTCTCCCTCATGCCTGCTCTGGACCTGCTTCTTTGTCTTTGCCAGAAAAGGGAAGAGAGAACACTTCCAAAAAACAACCTGTCTGCAAAACCACCTGCACATGGCCTGCTCTAGGCTCAAAACTCTTGGTTATTTGGCTTCTCCCTGCTTTTCTCTGTGGTGGCAGCAGACAGAAAGGCAGAGCTGTGGGTGGGATAAACGGCAGGATCCTGCTTTTCTAGAGCAGGAGAGGGACTGGGCACAGCAGCAGGGGGCTCTGGGAGAAGAGAGGCTGGATCCTGGCCCCGTGGAGGATGCTGAGGATGTTTGCACCGCAGTGCTGTGGCAGAGCAGAGCAGTGTCAGTGCTGGGCAACTGCTGCTCTTGTCCCTTTTGGTGCCTTTAAGCTGAGCCTGGGGGCTGTGCTGGGGAATGGCTGAGCTGATCACATTCCTTTGCAGCAGGGACAGCATATCTGCCCAGAGGGACAAGCAGGCAGGCAGCCAGTCCCAACAGCTTCCAACATTCCCTGCCAGCCAGAGCCGCTCCCTGACCAGAGAAGAGAATGAGAAGGATCAGCAAGGTCGGCGTGGGCTCAGCTTCAAATGCCTCCGCTCACTGCGATACAAAATCTGTGAGGACAACTGGAGGAGGCCACAGGGCCTAGGCCTGGAGCCTGGCAGCCAGGTGAGCTCCAGAGGCTGCTGGGTGCCCACACTCAGGCAGGGCTGGCTCAGAGTCTCATCTCTGCCCACGAGACTGACCCTGTTCCCCATACAGGAACCAGAGGAAAAGAAAATTGCACTGGAGTTGCTGGAGACAGAGCAGGCTTATGTCAATCGCCTACACCTCCTTGACCAGGTGAACTGGGGAGTGAAGGGACCAGTGCAAGGGATTTTGGAGAGATTGAAGCTGTAAAAATGAGAAACACATAGGCTGCTGATCTTTACAGCCAGAGATTGGGTCTGGCTTTGTCTTTTCTACACCCCACACCTCTGGGAAGCACCCTTGTCACAGCAAAGCCTTCCATTCCCCTCTCCTCTTGGAGACTGGGATTTCCCTCCTGCACAGTCAGGCCTTTCACTGAGTGATGTGCCAGTCTCAGAGAGGGAATGGGATCCTCAAGCATTTCCTGGCCCTTTTTGTTCACCCTTCTTTCTTCCAGGTATTCTATACAGAGCTGATGAAAGAAGCCAAAACTGGGAAGACAGTCCCAGAGGAAGTGGTGAAAATGATCTTTTCCAACATCTCCTCCATCTACCAGTTCCACGCTGAGTTCTTCCTGCCAGAGCTACAGAAGCGCATGGAGGATTGGTGAGTGCAGGAGGGGAGGACAGCACACCTGGGGGGCTTGGCCAGAATGAGGGAGCAGCAGCACTGAGTTTGGGCTGCCACCACGACCAGAGCTCAGCCTGTTTTACTCCAAATGTCTTGTGCTGGAAAACACTTCCTTAAAACGCTCAGATCAGAGTATGGAATGTTGGGTGACATCTCAGGTGGCTTGAGGGCATGCCCAGGTATGAACAGCCCAGGCTGGCTGCAAGGTGGGGACATTCCTGTTCTGGAGAGCAGGAAATGGTGTGGGGATGTAGCAGGTTGCAGCAGGGAAAGCCTCAGTCCTCCACCATGGTCCTTCAGTTCATCCCTCACTGTCTGTCCACCCTGACAGACTGAGGAAGCTGCTGGTCTGTGGTTCCCTCCTGCAGGAACCGCAACCCCCGCATTGGGGATGTGATCCAGAAGCTTGCACCCTTCCTCAAGATGTATGGGGAGTATGTGAAGAACTTCGACAAGGCCGTGGAGCTCATCACTGCCTGGTCAGAGAAATCGCCCCCCTTCCAGGAGCTCATTGCTGACATCCAGGTAAGGGCAGGGTGGGAGAATGGCTCAGAGCTCCCAAAAATCTCCTGGGAACGGGGAAACAGCAGAGCGTGGGAGCTGCCTTGATCACAGTTCCTCTCTGTGCCTGCTGTCCCTGCCCAGAAGAGGAAGGTCTGTGCTAACCTGACGCTGCAGCACCACATGCTGGAACCTGTGCAGAGGATCCCGCG
This sequence comes from Acridotheres tristis, assembly GCA_037013685.1. Taxonomy (NCBI): domain Eukaryota; kingdom Metazoa; phylum Chordata; class Aves; order Passeriformes; family Sturnidae; genus Acridotheres; species Acridotheres tristis. Next base: position 4,515,993 of record CM072913.1, on the reverse strand, counting down.
CTACGAGCTCCTCCTGAAGGATTATGTCCGGAAACTCCCGCCCCAGTCCCCCGACAGGGGCGATGCTGAGAGTAAGGGCTTTGGGTCTCCACGGTGGGGAAGGCAGCGTGGGTTTGTAGGGAAATAACATCCCCTGGTGTTGTACATGGGCACCAGAATACCTGGATTCACTCACCAGCTGCCTGTGCCCTTGGATAAACCTCTCAGTCCGATCCTTCTCTAGCAGGGAGAGGGATTAATCTGCCTTTTCAGGGGCTGGGGAGGGGAAGGATGGTGTGTCAGGTGTCCACAGTATCCCCTAAAGGGACCTGTAGCAGCTGGGGGAGCTTTCAGACCCCTGTGGATAACACAGTTCCAAGTCCTGCTGGAGTGGAGGGATACAGGAGTGGGCTGTCTGTCCCTCCAAGACCCCTCCATGTGCAGTCCAGCTGTACCCAGACTCCTGCACAGCATTTCAGGGCCACTTGGGTTGTGTTCACAGAAGGGCAGCAGCTGCTACTCATGTGCATCCATGAGGGACAGAGCCAGAAGCTTCCTCTCACGGCTCCAAAGCAGGTGTTTCACCTCCAGCCTGTCTGTTCTCATTGCAGAGGCCCTGGAGATGATTTTTATGGTGGCCAAGCACTCCAATGCAGCTATTGCCGAGATGGTGAGGCCCTGTCCCAGCTGGAAATGCTTTGCAGCTCATGGCACAGTCCCCCTGAAAGGGACAAGAGCCCTGTGGGTTCAGCTGTGGAGCTTAGACCCTGCTCTTAATGCCCAAACCCACCACCCCAAGCCTGGGGAAATCACATCTGTAGCATCAGCTGGGATGTGACCGGTTGGTCAAGGCTGGGAGCTGCTCCCAAAGACTGGTCTCAGCTGAGAGAGCTGTGCCACCTCTCCCAGTACCCAGCAACTGGCTGAGAGGTGGGCATGGTTGTGGTGCCAAGGTTGTGGCTGCTCAGCATCCCACAAAAACAGGTCCCTCTGCCCGCCCCAGGAACGGCTGCAGAACCTCTGGGTGGTCTATCAGAGGCTGGGCCTCGAGAATGACATCGTGGATCCCTCCAATGAGCTGATCAAAGAGGGACCAATCCAAAAAATCTCCACCCGCAACAACAGCACATCGGAGAAGTACCTGTTCCTGGTGGGAGCTGGGGTGCTGGGACAAGGGGAGGGAGCAGATGAGATGGGAGTGGGGAGAGGGACAGCATAGCCTGGCTAGGGTGTTCTGGGTCACCTTGACACTGAGGGGATGAATTCAGAGCTGGGAGGGTTGACCCCACTCAGTGCAGGGCACCCTGTGCAGGACACGGTTGGGAATCTGCTGATCCCTGGGCATGGCAGCCCCGGGAGATGCTTCACCTTTGCAGGGTGGGAGGGGGCTGAGGCAGAAACAGTCAAGTTTTAGGTGGGATTCTTCCCAAGGACCAGCTCAGCCCTGGGGAGTGGAGGACCCCATACCCCAGGGAAGCTCACAGCTCTGAGCAGGTGATGCTGGGCTCCAACCCACCCTGTTCTCCCCTCCCAGTTCAACAACATGCTGCTATACTGCGTGCCCAAGGTCATCCAGGTGGGCGCCGAGTTCCAGGTCCACCTCCGCATGGATGTGGAGGGCATGAAGGTCAGACTGACATCTTCTCGTTGTGCTTCCCCCAGCTCCTGACTCCTCCTCTGCTCTGGGGTGTGGCTGCTGCCCGAACTCCCTTGGAGGGAGGGAGGGAGGAGCTGGAGCCAGGGGTGGCTTTGTGAGTGGGGTTGATACTCTGATCTTGGGAAATGCCAGTAAAATCCTGTGCATGTGGCATCTGAGGGGCTGAAGGGCTTGTGCCCCAGGGACATGCCTGTGCCCAATGTCATGAGGAAAGGTCCAGTGTGCTGGAAGTGGGTTCAGCTCCACATCCTTTCTCTGGTCTCCCACAGGTGCGGGAGCTGAAGGACACTGAGTTCCCTCACACCTTCCTGGTCTCGGGAAAGCAGCGGACACTGGAGCTCCAAGCCAGGTAAGGGGAAGGGTGACACCATGCAGACCCTCAGGGAGCAGGGACAACAGCTCATCCACCTTCTTTTTGTACCCAGGTCTGCAGAGGAGATGAATGACTGGATCAAGGTACCACTTGAGTGCTGAGAGAGGGGGCACAGCCCTCCCATCCCAGCTGGATGCCCTGGGTCAGGCCACCCCCAGTGCCCCTCCAGCCCTGCCTTCCCCTCTAGGCCTTTCAAGATGCCATTGACAGGAAGGAGAAGAGGAGTGAGACCTTTAAAGCAGCAGTCCATGGACTGGACACAGACACTCCTGCACTGAAGGTAACCCTCGTGTTCTCCCTGTGCCCCACCTGCCTCCAGCTGCTCAGGAGAACACACCTTGCTGTGCTTCGGTGTCTCAAGCTAAACCGACCTGGGAGGAGGCAGGGAAGGGGTGAGGACAGAGGGGCTGGGACCACCCACCCTGTGGTCTCCCACCCAGACAGAGGAGCTGGGCCGCCGAGCCCCCCAGTGGGTGCGGGACAATCTGGTGACCATGTGCATGCGCTGCAAGGAGCCCTTCAACGCCATCACCCGCCGCAGGCACCACTGCCGAGCCTGTGGATATGTGAGTGCCCCCCTGCCCCCTTCCCTCCCTCCTGGCCTGCTCAGGTGGCCACTGGGCCAGGAGTGCACCTCTCCTACACTTTGTACCCCTTTCCTAGGCTTAGGGCTGCTCCTGCCCCTCAGCTCCTCACGGAGCTGTCCCTGGGTCCCCTAGCCCTGCCCCAGTGTCACCAGTGTCCCTGTCTGGTGGCTGCAGGTGGTGTGTGCTCGCTGCTCCGACTACAAGGCCGAGCTGCAGTACGATGGGAACCGCCCGAACCGCGTCTGCCAGGAGTGTTTCATCTTCCTGACCGGCCACACGGTGCTCGAGGACCGCGAGGGGAAGTACAAAGGCATCCTGGAGGTGAGCTCCGCCCCGCTCTGCCCGGCCTCCGGACTCCCCATACCCTCTGAGCATTGTCACACACCCCGGTCTCCAGCCTCGCTGTCCCAGCCTGGCCCTGTACCCGCAGCAGGAGGGGTGGGAGTCACTCCCACAGCAGTCAGAACGTGCATGTGTTGATCTCCCTCCCTCGTACTCCAACCCTTGGGACCAAGCAGCCAGGGCTTCCTTCACCACAGGATGTCAGCAGCACCGTCATAGCAAGGACAGCCCCTCACCTGCCCCTGCTTTGGGGGGTTTTCTGGAGTGGGCAGGGAATTTCCCAGGAAATTATCTCATCTCAGTGCCCTTTCTACCATCTGCACTGGGTATTGAGGGATTTGTTGGTTATTTTGGCAGAAAGGAGCTGCAGAGGTATCAAGCAGGAGTTTGCTCTGCAGTTCCCTGCAGCTGCTGGACAAGAACGGCAAGGGGGGCACGCGGGGCTGGTTCGTGATCCCACAGGATGATCCCCTCGTGCTCTACATCTATGCAGCCCCGCAGGTGAGGCCTGGCTCGGATCCACCCCCAGGGGACATCTCTCTGTGCCCCAGGGACGTCACACTGTGCCCATCCCCTGCCTCCCACCGCTGTCTCTCTTCTTGGCAGGATGTCCGAGCCCACACCTCCATCCCCCTGCTGGGCTACCAGGTGCGGGACATGGCCCAGAGCGAGTCCCGGCACCTCTTCCAGCTGGCGCAGTCCCGGCAGGTGTTCACCTTCATGGCCGACACTGAGGAGCTCAAACAGCGCTGGATGAAGGCCATGGCACGCTCTGCCGCTGGGATCACACACCCAGAGGAGGAGGAGGAGGATGCAGGCCCCTGTGATGAAGCAGAATGAGGCCATTCCCCTCCCTGCGCTGCCTGAGGGGGTCACACCTCCCCTGCCTGCTCTCACTGCTGACTTTGGGCAGACCCCCGACATCTCCGCAGTCTGGTTTTCCATCGTGATACGGGCAAGATGGGGACACGTTTGCCACCACACGGACAAGCTGGATGGCCTTTCCCTCCCTCCTCGCTCTCCGCGCTGGACAGAGGCGCTCCGAGTGGAGGGGACGGGGGATTTGGGGGATTTTGGGGATTTTGGGAAGCCCGCGCCCCGCAGAGCCCGGCCCCGGGCGCTGTGCAGTGCCGCCGGCGGCCACGCGAGGGCAGCACGGCCCCGTCCTTCCGCAGGGGTGCCCCGGGTCGGGCGCGTCTGTGGGATGGGACTGCTGAGATAAAACCCCCCTGCGACCCCTCTCTGTACTCCCTGCAGCCGTTCTTGGGCGTGTGTTTTCCAGAGAGCCCCGTGCGATTGTCCCCATGGCTCCACATTGCCGTATATGTCACAAATATGTCAGGCATCCAGCTTGTAGCTCAGCCTCACAGCCCAGGGACCCAGTGCTGGATTCAGGGTGTCCCTTTTCCAGCTTGCCACTAGTCGTGGCCTCACACTGCGATCCATGGTGTGGGGGTACCCCTTAACCACAGACAGGCCTCACCTGCCTCACTGAGCCAGCCCACAGTCCTGCCTATCCCAGATTTTCCTGTACTCTCTCTTGCCCCAAAAGCACCTTCCACCCTCAATTTCATGTTTCCTGGTGGGAAAACACAGTGGGACAAGGTTGAGTCCATGCAGGTGCTGCTGTGATGCTGGCGAGACACGGGGGATCCCCTCCTCCATCATCAGCATAACGAGCACCCCTGACTCATTTCAGTCAGTGCTTTAGGCTGCAGCCCCACATTTTTCTCTCTGCATCCTCTTTAGCTCCCCAGAAATGTTGCCCAGGCAGAAGTTGCCACTTCGGAGCCTGCCAGGAGCCTCATGCACAGAGCTGGAGGAGCCCACGATCCCTGGCAGGCAGGGCTTGCTGCCTGTGCCTGGCCCGTGCAGCAGCTCCAGCACAGCAGCCTCGGGCAGGGCCCAGGGGTGTCACAGGCTGAACAGATCCCTGCAAACTGGGAAGGGAGGTGGAGCGGGACACTGCAAATGGGAACAGCACCTGGGGAAAGGATAGGGGGGTGTAAAGATGAACCACAACTGTCACCACTCTTGGGGGACTTTGGGGACACATGAAAAAGCTGTGGGCAATGTCCTTCCTCAGTCTACTCTACTCAGCTCATCCTGGGATAGGGCAAACTGTGGTGGCTTTATCTCCATCAAGGAAGGGGGAGAGGAGCTGGATGCCAAAGCGGGAACTCTGCCAAAGCAGTTGCCCCTCAGAGTGCCAGCAAGCCCAGATGCAAACAGCACAGAAAGGGTTTTCCAGAGACACCTCAAAACAGGCATCACCCCGTGGGAAGGGGAAACCCCAGCAAGCCCTGGAAAAGCCAGAGAGTGCAGGGTGCTGCTGGGAGGAAAGAGTGAGCAAGGGGAAGCCCACGGGGCTGGAAGGTTCTGCATGGTGGCCCTTCCACCTCGGCGTCACCCCTGTGTCAGCGAGGAACAAAACAAGCCCCGAGCAGGGAGCTGCCGTCAGCCCTTGGCTCGTGAATGGCCTAAGAATAAATTTCCTGTTTACCCAGTGAGGAATTGCTCCTGGGGCAGAGGGCACCTGGGGCTATTTTTACCAGCTCCTGCTCTCCTCCCTCCTGACCCCCCAGCACCCTCGGGATCGCTGCCCCACTGCAGCAGCCAGGAGTGCCTCGGGAAGGGGCTGCCACAGAGGAGAGGTGGCCCAGGGATGGATGGGGTGGCAGGGCACTTGGGCATGTCAGTGACATGGCTTTGGCATTGTGCCACCCTTAAAGACAGGGAGACAGCATCACTGACCCGAGCATCCCAAAAAACAGGAGAGTGGGAGACTGAACTTTAAGGGGTTTGCATGATTCCCCAACTCTGCTTTCCTAAATATATATATATATATATATATATATATATGTATATATATAAATAAAAGAGAGAGATTTTTACATGTGCAGAGAATACACTGATGAATTTTCTCTGCCATCCTGTCTCAATCCCCAGGCAGTGCCACAGCAGCAGTGGTCAAGCAGAGCAGTTTGGCCTCTCTCCTCCAGAGCAGAAAGTGAAACCCCCGGGCAGAAGCCACAGTTTCCTATTCTCGAGAATGGGGAAGGCTCGCAGGCCATTTACCGGCATCCCCCCCGCGGGCCCCCCCCACGCCTCTTCTCGTAAGCGCTGACCAAAATACCCTGTGAAACCCACAGTGCCTGTGCTGGGCCCGGGACACCCAGCACAGAGAGCACCCAGCCGGGGCCCAGGGGAGCGTGTGTCCCTGCAGCTGCTGCCCTGCAGAGGCTCCACTGTCCCCTGCTCATCCCAACCCCCGGCTGGCTACCACACCTCCATCCACCCTGCGGGAGGGGCATGTGGAGAGTTTCAGGGCCATGAGCCGGCAGAGGGGGCTGGCAGGGGCACACTTGTGGTCCCCCCTTGCAGGGCTCTGTGCGGTGCAATCCCCCCCCGACTCCCGGGAAGGGCCTGGGCTGGCGCCCCTCCAGCTGTGGGGTGGCATGGGAACCATCTGGGCCTACAAAACCCCATAGTCCCAGCCTGCAGGGCTGCTCTGGGAGTTGCTCTGTGGGGTCTGGGCTCTTGATGCATAAGGACAGGCTGTAGGGGAGTTCTCTACACGGTTGGCACTCCCCTTCTGTGGGGACTGTTCCACTGGGCGTGTTCTCTTGCTCTGCACTACACGGGATGGGGTTCTGTGTGCTCTAGGGACTGTTCTTTAGGGGTCTGCTCTGCGGGGGCAGCAGGTTTTGCTCTATAACCCCTGGGCTTTGGTTGTATGGGTGCTGGGCTCCATAGGGGCCAGCCCCACAGAGTAGGGGCTCTTGCTTGTAGGTGTTGAGTTCCATGGGGGTGTTCCCTGGAGGGGCTGTGACCCTCAGAGTCCCTTCTCGGGGACAGCACATTCCTCACTGTGAGACTCTGGACAGGAAAACCTTGCCGTGGGGATCTTGGGGCAGCACATCCCCCACAGTGAGATTTTGGGTAGCATACCCCTCACTGTGGGGCAATGGGGCAGCTCCTCCCTCGCTGAGGGATTTTGGGCAGTTCCCGCCGCAGTGCCGCGGTGCTGGAGCTGCTGCAGCTCAGCCTCTCCCACCATGCAGCCTCTGCAGCCCGCCAGGGCTTCCACTGCTCCCGCCAAGCGCTTTAAATAAGAAATAAATTGAGTTGGGAGGCAGCCACAGCAGAGCCGTGCCCCGGGGCATCGCTGCCCGCCGTGCCGGGGCTGCAGGGACACCTGTGTCCCCCGAGTCTGGGGACACCCCCTGCATGCGGGGATTTAATGATGTGAGATGATGCTAAATGATGGAAAATATTTGTGATATAACCCCCCCCAAAAAACCCCAAAACCCCACAGCCAGGATTGTGTAACCTTACCACTGGGGTACCCCACCCTGCTCTTCACCCCCCCAAGCCCCTCTGGGAGCAGCCCAGATCCGGAGGGGGATCGCAGGATCCACCCCATGCACCCCATGTTTGCAATGCACGGGCAGGACCTCGCTGTGGGGGTGTCCCCGTGCTTGGGGGAGTGTTTGGGGGGGGGGGAAAAGCTTCCACATGCTTTTCGGTGGCCCCCGCAGGTGCCGGCAAAGCGCATTTCGTGCAGTTGAGCAGCAGGTCGTGCATCCCGGCGTCTGGCGAGGCGGGAGGTGTTTCCCGGTGGCGCAGGAATTCGCTGTTTGCGCCTGTGTTGCAGGAGGTTGGGGGAAGGAAGAAGGGGCGGAGGTGGCGGGGGGGAAGCTGGCAGTTGTTATTATTTAATTTTATTTTCCTTCCTCCATCCAGGAATCTCTGCAATGTGCCGGCTGTTCCCCGGGAGGCTGGGGTGGCCGTGAGTCACTGCTGCCGCTGGAACGTGACTCAGTCCTGCTGCTCTGCCGGCAGGACATGACCAGACTGCCAAAAACCGGGAGAAGCCCCAGCTCCGACTGCCGCCCGCGCCGGCAGCGAGACCACGCGAAATCCCCTCGGGGAGCTCAGCCCGCACTTCCCAGGGAGACGGCAGCCCCTTGCCATGGGGCAAAGCTCAGCATGGGGGGCACAATGGGCTTCTTCATTTGTTTGTTTATTTATTTGCCTTTTTTTTTTTTTTTTCCAGTTAGGAAAACCCTCTCCACCCACTCTGGCTCACTCGTCCATGCGTCACTGTGGGGCTGTGGGGGGAGTCCCTGGAGTTTTGCTTCCCCGTCTTCCAGGCTCTATGGGTGAGCAGGGAAAGCTTCTGGCACGGTTCCTGCCCCAGTTCCCGTGCCTCAATTTCCCCATCCGGTAGGGAGTGGAGATTTCCCCATCGGAGCAGGATGGGGGTTACTTCAGGTTGTGCTTTGAGGTCAATGAATAGCAGCTGCAGGGGGTTATTATTAATATTAATTAATAGCCAGGCTCGGTCAGGGCTCAGGTGGCAGAGAGGGATGAAGCAGCCCTGAGTCACAGGGCAGGAGCAGGGGTGGCCCAGCCCTGACACACTCACGGCAGCCTAGAGTGGAACAGCCAGGGGCTGGGTGATGCTGGGCATGAGCCCTCCTCATCCTCACACCCCTGCTTCTTGTGGAGCAGGAGGGCAGCAGAGTGGCCACGGGGCAGCACTGGGATGCTCGCCACACCTCGGGCCTGCCGTGCCCCATGGCTGCAGCTGCCTCTGTCTGCCGTGATTGAAAGCCAAGCTGGGCTGGCAGGCCTTCTCTGTGATCTTGTTAATTAAGAAATACATTTAATTAGCAGCACCCCAGCTGTGACTCAGCTAATCATCATGATCGAAACAAGAGCTGGACTCAGTGCTGGAGCACAGAGCCACCAAACCCCCTCACCTGCCGTGGGACCCCATCACCCACCAGGCACATCCCAGTGTCCTCCTGGGGTTTTGGGGTGAGTTTTCCCCTCAGGTGGAGGCAGGTTGGGTCTGAGACTGTCCCCATGCAGCACCTCACACACGCTGATGTTGTCCCCACCCAGGGCAATTACCCATTGCCACACGGCAAATAATCATATTAATAACACATTTAGCAGGCTATAAATAGCCTTGATAATAACACCCTGGGTTTTCCAGGAACGGATTGTCAAAAATGTGGGGAAAGCCATTCCCTGTCGCCTGGGTTGCAGATGGGGAAACTGAGGCAGGGTTGGTTTCGGGCATGACTCTCACCCACTGCAGTGAGCGTCTGCCAGGCAGCTGTGGAATTTGCTCCCGAATAAACCGTCATGTAAATGAGCCCTTATGTATATTTATAGGAACCATCCTGCCAGCTGGAATCTAATAGGGGAGAAAATAAACTGGGAAACTGCCTGGAACAGGAGGGCGGTGCCTCACACATCAGCCTCATGCCCTGCTGGCACTGCCAGGGGTGTCTGTCTGTCCCTGGTCCTGGGAATCCTGCCCTGCATGCATCTGGTCCTGGATGCTGAGCCCTGCACCCTGGGATGCCCAGCCCTGGTCCTGCGTGCCCAGATCCTCATGTGCCCAGACCCTGGGGTGTCTGGGAAGCAGCCACCGAGTGCTTGCAGCTGCTGTAGGCTGTAATGGGCTTTGGGGTATGGGAAGTGGGGTGCGTTGTTGCCACTGGGGTTAAGAGGGTCACAGGAAAATAAAACCACTGAACGTTTTGGGAGGGCTGGCACAAAGGGCTGCTCAGCAAGGCCTGGATGGGTAAGCCCAGAGATCATGCTGGGTGCTCTTTCCCTGCTAGTGATGCACACGTGTGTGTGTGTGTGTGTGTGTGTGTACGGGTGTGTGTGGCAGTGCCACACGGGTGCTGCAGAGCACCCAGCCACGGGGACAGGGGGGACAGCAGCACCCACCGCAGGGACAGAGCACAGGGGGTCCCCAGCCCGGTTTTCCCGGAGTCCCCAGCCCGGTTTTCCCGGGGGCCCCCGGCCCGGTTTTCCCGGGGTCCCCCGGCCCGGTTTTCCCGGGGTCCCCAGCCCGGTTTTCCCGGAGTCCCCAGCCCGGTTTTCCCAGGATCTCCGGCCCGGTTTTCCCGCAGTCCCCAGCGCAGCGCTGGGAGGGGGAGCGGGCGGCAGAGCGAGGCCGATTAGGGATGCAGACAGTGCTGCTCTCTAATGTCTTCCTGTCTCGAGCAGACAGCAGCAGCCTGCACAGCTCCTGTGCTGCAGCCGCTCCCGGCTCCTCGGTGCGTGCCCCAGCCTGCAGCCCCCGCTTTTCGGGGCTGTCACAGGGACCTGGTCCCTCGGGTCCCAGCAGGTCATGAAGGGATGCGACAGCGCCAAGCCCAGGAGTGACCCCCCGGCCATCCTGGAGCGGGGTTTCCTCCCTGGAAAGGGTTTTTGGAGCAGGAATGCTGGCAGGGCTTCGTGCTGCGGCACTTCTCCCTCTCTACCTCCCTCCTGCTGCTCCCGAGCCCTCGCCGCCGTGATTCCCTGCAGCGGGCTAAAAATATCCCCGGGAGCTGCCGCCGCACACCGGCACTTGGAGCTGGTGATAAATAACCCGGGGGAAGCTCCCACCGGCCCTTCCCGGCTGTTGCGGGAGGAGGACGGAGCCCCCGTCCTCGCCGCGCCGCCGGAGGGTGGATGGCGCATGGAGGCACACGGGGAAACGAGGACGGAGCAGCCTCTGCCCCTTGGCTGCACAGGGAAACTGAGGCACAGGTGGGGGTCTGCTGGGGAGGCCGAGGGGAGGTGATGGACCCGTTCTCCTGCGATGCCAGGGCGGGAGAGGGGGATCAGCCCGGGGAGGGGGACACAGAAAGCCCTGCACTCGTGTCACTCTGAGTCACATCTCTCTGCATCAGACTCGTCCCTTTGCAGCAGCTCCATCCCCTGCAGCAGAACCAGCCGCCCGCATCCGATCCATCCCTCTGTGCTGGATCTGTCCCCTCGCAGCAGCTGCATCATTCTGCTTTGGCTCCTCCGCTTTGCACCAGATCCATCCTGCTGCCGTGGATCCATCTCCCTCCATGGGACCCAGCCCCAAACCCGAACTGCCTCACTCTCCCCACACCATCCTCCTCAGGGTGTGGGATTAGCTCTGCAGACCGGCTCGGGGATGTGCGTCCTACTCTCCCACCTCTCCATCCCATGGGACCCCATTCCTGCCTCTCATCCGTGGGCTGACCTGGGCAGTTCTCATGCCCGCGTACCTCGGGCAGTTCCACATCATGATTGGCCTTCTCCAAAGCAGCGGAGAACAGGCTGCAGGAGGGGGGTCCCATTCAGGAGGAGGGTCCCAGTTCAGTCCCATCACCCTGCTGGGGCCAAGCGTCCCGGGGGGAGCCCCTTCCTGCCATCCCTCCCTCCTCGCTCCCATTCCCGCAACGTCCCAGCCCACCCCGGCAGAGCTGCCAAAGCACAGGGCAAACGGGGACAAGCCGGGAGAGAGAGAGTGATTTTTGTGAGCGTTTATTTTCCTCCATCAAAATCCACCAGCCGGAGAGAGCAGCGGGAGGGGGAGGATGGGGAAACCCATCAGGTTTCACGGGCGATGCTGCCGCCCCCTGCTCCGTGTTTGTTCCCCCTCCCTGGACCACATTTCATGTCGGCCCCGTAGCGAGGCTGAGTAATAAATATCAGCTGCTGGGAAGCGGTGAATCACCGCCCGCTGCCGGCGCTGCCGCTGACACACCGCGGCACTCGGCGCTCCTGTCCCCAGCGCTGGCCCCCCGCCAGCCCGCCGGGTCCCCGGGCAGCGGAGCCCCCGCTGTCCCAGCCCCTCGCCGCAGCCGGGCCACCGCCTGGGCACTTTCGGCCACGGCACAAACACGTCTGGTCACATTCTCCTGGCTCCCGTCTTGACCAGTGCCAGGAATCAGCTGCAAAACCATGAATTTTGGGAAGGCACCCGCTAGGTGGTTACATTTTGCCAGCTGAAAGGAAGCTGGGGGAGATCTGGGGATGCTCCTGCCCCTCCGGATGCTGGGGCTGATCCTGTGCCAGACCCCATGGTCGTTCACCCCATCCCCAGTGTGTCTAACTGGTTCCAGTGGATTCATTCAAGCCTGGAGCAGAACTCTTTATTTTCCAGCACCCCACCCAAACACCCCTGACACCCACCAGGCCCAGGTCCTGCCACCTCCCTGCTGCCTGCACCCACCCTACAGCCTTTGGCCCAGCCAGCCAGTCCCCATGGGATGGAGGGGGACCCCAAGCCAGCTCTAGTTTCCCTCTCTGCCAGGTCAGCATGTCCCCAGCTGAAGAGCCAAAGTGACACATCTGTAAAGTTCAACCCCCAGCAGGATGCCCTGGGCTCACAGAGCAGCTCCTGCCAGCCCCCCAGCACTGACTCCCCTCAAAGCAGCTCCCCAGGGACCCCAAACACACCCCAGGCCCCAATCACAGCCTGAAACCCGCTGCTGCAATGCGGCCAGCACATCTGGGAGGCACATCTGGCCCCGTGCATTCCCCCCAGCCCAATGTCACACTGGCGAGTGACACAAGTGCCACCACGGAAGCCGCGTGGTCCCGGGGAATTGGAATTCAAAGTCCCCCGGAGCGCCTGATCCCCTCCACAAGTTACAGAAGGTCCTTGGACCTCGTGAGCAGCTGGTGTGAAGCTGTAATTACCTTAATTAGCTCTGGGATTGCATTCCCTCCCCGTGCTAATTTCGTTTCTACAGTAACCAGCCCAAGAGGTGTGCGTGCGCTCGGAGCGAGACGGAGACAGGAGCCTGAGCAGCCACACCAGGCACCCCGAAACCAGCCCGAAACCGGGGCCACCCCCAAATCTCTACCCCTCAGGGGCTCAGCCAGCCCCGGGCTCCTCAAGAGTCCTCGTTGTTTCCCAACATGTCAAGGGAGTCATTTGTTGCTGGGAGCATCCACCCGGCTCTGGGGGAAGGGAGTGGCTGGGAGAGAGAGACCGGAGGCTGGTGCTCCCCAAATGCACCGGCGGATTTAGGAGCAGCAAAGCCTGGGCTCGTTGCTTGCTGCTGGTATTTGCTGTAACCCAATATGCCCCTGATGTAAGAGCCATTTGGGAGGAAACCATAAAAGCTTCAGGAAATGGGTATTAATTCACCTCGTGGCAATAAAAGGGAAGGAGGGCTCCCGGGCACTGCGGCCACCTCGGGGGAGTGAAGGCGAGTGTGGCTGGGATCACAGCCCTGGACAACAGCCAGGCAATCTTGGAGCCATCCCCCCCTTAATTGGGAATTAACCCTCCCTGAGTGTTCTCAGATGGAAAGGGGGCGGCTGCAAGGTAGGAGCAGTGAGGTCTCACCCGGGTGAATCATCGCCGGCCCCTGGAGCAGAGCATTTGTTTGGAGCTGGAGCGTGACTTGGGGCGATTTTCTCACCCTGGAAATCTGGAGCAGGTCCAGCTCTTCCCTTGCAAACACCAAGCCTTCCTCTGGCTGCATCCCTCCCTGATGCCAACCAGCCTTGGCATGGGGAGGGCAACTCCCCAACACGAGCAGAGCCCGGAGTTGCTGCTGGCCCACAGAAGGAGCAGGGGGCAGTGAGGATGGGGAAGCCCCACGCTCCCACCCTGCACAAGGACACGGACCCGGCGATTCTGCTGCTCCCGTCCCTGCACCGCGGCCATTGCTGCAGCGAGCACCACCCTGACATAAAAATGTCCCTGAGCCATGCGGAATCCGTTCTGCTGCTTGTGGAGGGAGCCAGGAGATGCTTTGGGGAGCCCCGGGGGATGCATGCGGGGTGCCCCGGGCTCACCATGCACGTGGGGCTATAAATAGCGATGGGAAGCAGGTTGGGATGCTCCCGTGGCTCTGTGGAAGATTCGAGAGCCCAAAAAGGCCAGCGGGGCCCGGGGAGGGAGCCCGGAGGCTGTGGAGCAGGGCCCACGCTCCCTCCCCGTTGCAGGCATCCCAGAGCAGCGTTTCCCGGGACGGATCTCTCCCCGGCGGCGGGCAGCAGCAGCAGGACGAGCGGCGGAGGCGAATTTCGCTGAGTGGTTGTTTTTTAAAAATAACTTTGCCTTTGTCAGCAGGTCAGGGTTGCTCCAGATTGAATAATCGCAGCCGCCCAGCCCTCCCCTGCTCCCGGGCGCTCGCTGGCAGCCCCAGCCCGGGATGTGCCGGGTGGATGCTGGACCACAGCCCCTTGGGCAGCATCGCTGTCCCCGAGGGTTGGACATCTCATAAGGGACAGACGCGCTGCATCCCTCACCCTGCTGCCCCCAAAAGCTGCTGCTGGGGATGCCCTGAGCTCACACCCGCAGGGCTGGGGGGGAGCAGGGAGAGCTGCAGGAGGAATGGGAGCGCACGGGGACGGAGCCATCGGGTGTTTGCCAAAACGGCTGAGTCACGCAGTAATTACTCCTTAAATGTGAGCACGTTCGTTGCAGGGATGAAAGATGCTCACATGAGCCCAGGCAGGGACTCACCCGCTCTCCCCCCGCTGAAGGGAAGGAACAGATCCAGCCGCCTTTTGTCCGGAGCAGGGAACGTGCCCCAGCTTTGGATGGACAGGAGGGAGCGTGGGGGCGATGGGAGAAACCCGGGGCAGAACAGAGAAGCAGCAGGGGCAGGAAAGTGAAACCCTGCAGAGCAAACCCTGATGGCAGAGTGGTGCCTCCCGGTGAAGCAGCAATGCCAGCAATGCTCAGACCAGGCACGGGGATGCCTGCATGACACAGTTTGAGGGCTGGGCTGACTTCCAGGGGGGCAAATTTTGGAAAAAGATTAAACAATTCAGCAGCACCGGCCTTGCTGGGAGTCTGCAGCACTAGGAGGGAGAATAAAGGACGTGAGAAGGATGCTGTGCTACCTTGGGCTGCACCACACCCAGAAGATGCTGAGGAAATGGGGAGGAGGGGATTGAAATCCCCCCAGACTCATGTCCTGTCCTGTCCCAGGCAGGATGGGGACAAGGTGATGGGACACTTGCAGAGACCAAAGAGCCTCTGGACATGCAGGGGCTCCCCAGAGAGCCCCTGTGCCCATCCCAGTCTCTCCTCGGGGCAGCTTGGGGGCCAGTCTTGGTGTTGCACAGACAAACCCTGGTCTGGGAAGGGAGTGGGTGCACTTCAGGGTCTGTGGGTGCCTTATTGTCCCCTCCAAACATCAGGGCAGGGCCCTGGCAGGTGGAGAGACACCTGCTCGGCTGGGACTCCATCAGCAGGACATGGGAGGGTAGGAAACAGGAGAAGCACGACTGAGGAGGAGTTCAGGCTGCCAGGAGCTGCCGTTCACGCTCCTCTGGGCTGTTTTCCCCCCTGGCACGTTCAGCATCCTCTCGCAGACGTCCTCACGCGCCCTTTGCCGGGCCGGCGGGGACACAAGGTCTCCCCGTCGCGACGCTGTCACCCGAGCGAATGCCAACAGCGAGGGCAGATCTTGCAGAGAAACCCTCAGCCTTGTTCAGGTCTGATTTACACCCTGGAGACGCTGCCGCGCTCGGAGGAGCCGGCGCTGATTGATGGCAGCGTGACAGGACCCACCCCGGCCATCTGCATCCTCCCCCGGCTCCCGGGCCAGCCCCATCTGCCCGCCGGGGCATCGCCCCACCGAGCCCTCCCCATCTCCGGGGTGCGGGCAGGATGCTCGCAGCACCCCGAGGCCCCCTTGGCTGCCTCCATCCCCACGGGGCTGCAGTGGGATTGTGCATCCCGATCCAATCCCTGCCTGCGGGAAGCATCACCAGGATCCATCAGCCCTCCTGCTGCGCTGCCTGGTGGGTACCAGCTCTGCCAGAGGCTGATCCAGCCACTGGGGTCTTTTTCACATCCCCATCGTTCATCTGCAGTCAAACCCTTCCTCGTTGCAAAATGCCTTCCCGATCCCTCCCCATTAAAATCAAACCGTTTGGTGTGTTTGAGTTTGGGGTCAGTGTTGGGGTTTGGGTGACTTTGGCCTCCCACCCCCCTCCTCAACCCCCCAGGCCATTTCGGAGGTGAGAAAGGAAATCGAAGCCTCGGTTTTCTTCCTTTTTTTTTTTTTTCCCCCCTAATAAAGGGAGCAATTTGGGATTGTGCTGCTGGCGGCGCGCCGGCGCTCTCCGGGCTGATGGGGGGAAACGGGGAGGGGGAATATAAAAGGTTTCATGCGGTGAGCCGGGCACTCAGGGAAGAGGCTGAAAGGGAGTGGTGAGTGCTTTGTATTTCATGCTTGAAGGCACTGAGGCTTTTACCAGCCTTCCCGCGATGATTTAAGAGCAGCTCTGCAGTTCAGGAGGGGATCAGAGCTGTGTTTGGCAGCTCTGTAGGACCCCCCAGGTGTGCCCAGGGTTTGCTTGTCCTGACTCAGAAATGCTCCATTATGGGCAGGGACAGACCAGGGATGCTCATGGGGCATCTCCAGGACCTGAGCGTGGTTTAGGCACCTGCCTGGGATGTGCTTTATGGGAGCAATGACAAATCCCAGTCCCTGCTGTCCCCCTGTCCCTCACCTGCTCAGCACCTTGTCTGCAGCAAGAGGGGTCTCATCCACCTCTGCCCAAGCAGCTCAGCCCTTCCCAGGGTGTTAATCCTATAGAGGATGGTGGACATGGGCTGTGGGTTCCTCTGTCACCCTCAGATCCTCCTGAGTTGAGACCTCAAAGGGAGCCCCCCAAAGCAGGTTATTGCCTCCCCGGGCTGTGCAGAGGAGCAGGGAGTGTTTGCAGCCAGCTGCTCCCTGGCACGGGGATCTGGGGAGACTCAGCCATGGCCCCAGGCCCGTTTGCTCTGGGGCATGGGGTGCAGCCCATGTTTTGGGGAGTGCAGGGGCTCAGTCTCATCATTCAGCCATTTAGGACTGAGGGTTTTGCTGTTCTCACTGGCCCCAGCAGTGTGGGCTCCATCAGGTGGGTTCAAGCCCTGCGACAGGGTCCCTTGGGACCCTCAACTGCAGCCCAGGGCAGGAACATCTCCTGGGGACCCCCTGTTCCCCACACTCCATCTCAGCCACTCCCTCCTGCAGGTCCCACAGTCTTGTCCCTTCCCATCTCCCCAGGTGACCTGAATCCAGCCTGATCCCCCTCTTCCCATCCACTCAGGTCTGTATAAACCTGAGCAGCCCCAGCCAATTTTCTCCTCTATGGACTTTGGATTTTTTTTTTTTCTCCTTTTAAATTCTGCCTTAAGCCAGGCCTGTGGATACTCTTTTCCTGTGCCAAGGCTCTTGTGCCTCATCCTGGGAAAGATGTGGATGGAAAAAGGATGAAGGATGCTGCAGGGTCAGCTCAGATCATGGCAAGTACATGGTGTGAGCAGCAGGGCAAGCTCCTGCCCCAGTGATGTGCGTGGCTGGGTGGTGTCAGGGGGTGAGAGAGGCAAGAGGCTGCAGGTCTGTCTGCAGGTCTGGGGGAACTGGGAAGGAGAAGTGAAGGTGTGAGGGATGGTCATGCAAGGCTGGAGGTCTCCTGGGGAATGGAGGGGAAGAGTGAGCTCCAAACCCAGATTTGAGAGTGAGTGGCCAAGGATGGGGCTGCAGCAGGGATACAGGTGGGAGCCTCAGCCTGAGAGTGCAGGGGAGCACCTTGGGTTGGGATGCATGAGGACTGGGAGCAGTTCAGCACCGTGGGGAAAAGCTCCCCTGGCAGTGCTGGCTCCTGGAACAGGGGGGTGTCAGTGCCCCCCAGCTTTGGGGCAGGGCCACAGCCATGCCTGCCATGACCTGCAGTGGAAGGAGCCCTGTTTGCCACAGCCAAGCCAAGGGCTCTGTTGAGGAAATCCCAGGGGAATTAAATACCAGGCTGCTCCTTGCCAGCAGCTCAGCAAGTGGGAGAGCTCCTGTCCACCTGAGCCCCCGAGTGTCTCTGCAGGGTGGGGACACAGGGACCCTCTCCGGGTGGGAATGGAGCCTGGTCAGGGACAGGCAGAGCTGATAACCCCTGGCTGCCCTTCCCGAGCAGAGGGAGCTGCAGATAAAAGCTCTGCAGGCAGAGCAGGGCTCAGCTCCAAGCCTGGCTTGGGCTGATACCAGCCCCAAAGGGCAACCTCTCCCTTGGGCTTGGCTCAGCCCCATGGACCAGCCACCTCCCCCTCTTCACCCCAAATTCCCCCCGATTAGCAGCTTGTATCACTCTGATGGACCCGAGTGATATACCCCAGGCGTGCCCTGCCCTGCTCCTGTTCAGGTTTCACCTCACTTTGGGGAGGAAAAAATCTTATTTATTATAAAACTGCAGCAGTGCCCAGATCTGCTTGCAAACCCCTGCTTAAAGCCTCCGGCATCGCAGGTTGGGAGGAGCTGGAGTGGGGGAGCAGCTGCTTTGGGGATTATTAATGAGCAGCAAGTGATGGGAAAGGCGAGGATCAATTGAAACAAAGGAGTTCAATGGTAAAAAGAAACGTTTGCGGAGTAATGGGAGTCCATTTCTCCAGCGACTGTCGGAAACGCATCCTGTTAAACATCCATCAATTATCCCAGCTTGCAAATGCATTAGAGTAATGAGGAATTATCCATCAAATACACTTAAAGCCAGTGCCCCCCTCTGCCAGCCGCCCTGCAAAGAGCCACTTCAGTGAGGAAAAATAGCCTGAAGGTGGGTGGAAATTCAGGGGGGGCAGTGAGGAGGCTCCGGGGCTGCATCCTCTGGAGTCTGATCCAGTCCAGAAGATGCTTTCCCAGCTCCAGGAGCAACTCCTGGGCTTGCTGGCTCCTTCAGTACCCGTGTTTTCTTCAGAGCTGTGATGACACCACAGGCAGCCCCAGGTACCTGCTCTGTGCCTCAGTTTCCCCATCCTGCCTGTGGTGCTGTCTGCGGCCACCCATGGGTGCTGCTCATGTCCCTGTCACCTCTCTTCCCAGGAGCAGAAGTAGTGGTGAGCGTGGTGTGTGGTCTGGTAGCCAAATTCCCAGGAACTGGTGGGTCCATCACCGACACCCCCTGTACCTGGTCCTGGCTCAGCAGGAGGAGGGTGTGGGGAGGCAGAGGAGACCTTGCAGCCTTTTGAGCTGTCAATCCCTGGGCTGAGCTGGATTCTTCAAGCAGAAAATAACAGGATCTGGAGGCAGGATCCTGCTCTGCCATCAGGGGAAGGGACTCTTGTAGCCCCCACAGCCCCAGCAGGGTCCCTGTGTGCTGGGATGAGGGTTTGGAAAGTGGCTGGAGGCTGCAGGATCAGAGCAAACAGGAACATGAGGGATGAGACTCAAGGCAGGAGGGTGTGTGGTTGGTGGTCCTGGGTAACTCAAAGGACTTGATCCCTTTGGTGGTGGATTCAGGACTGATCCAGGAGTTTTCCAGTCTTGGTGATGCAACCTTGTGACAAACCCTGATCTGAGGTTTTGGTGCTGTGATCGGAGGGCACACATCCTTCTCCCCACGGACAGGGGGATGGATTTATCAGGGCAGGATTTGGGGAGCCAGGACTGCTGTGTTGTGTTTAGGTGTGGATTCTCCAATGTCTGGTGCTGTGGTTGTGGACAGGTCCAGCCTCTCCCATCGTGTTGGGAGAGGACTGAGTAGTGGGACCTTCTCCTGTCTATACACCTGCATGGTTCTTCTAGGCTCTGCATGCACCATTGGGAGCTGGAAGTGGTCAGCAGGTTCAAAAGTCCCTGGGAGGAGACAAAAGGACACCCAGCACATCACAGCCAGCGTTTCTGTAAGGAATGAGGTGAAAAACAACTCCCGGGCTTGTCTTTCCCAGGGCTGATATTTCCATCTCCCAAACCCCTCTGGCAGCCCTGTCCAGGCCCAGGAGTACCAGGCTGGACTGGGAACAGAGATCCCTTGATCTGCAGCTCCACGGCCAGATGAGCCTTCCTGGGAGAGCGCTGGGTCTGATAACAGCAGCTGCCATTAGGTGTCACAAGAGCATCAGGTCTTTGCTCTTCCTGGGACGATAAGCAGCGGTGTGGGACAGGAGGGATGGGGTGCTGAAGTGGCCCTTGGGGTGGCACCCTGGGGACAGACGTGCTCCAGGCAGGGGAGATGAATTCTGTAATGCTCTGGGAGAGCACCACATGTCCTTAGTGATACCACAGGCTTCCCCAGAGGTCACCGTGCTTCTGCCTCTGGATGATCCCTTCTGTCACCTCCTGGGTGTCCTGCCCTAGTGCTGGGGACAGGCAGGAGGTGGCACCAGGTTCCTTCTGTCTCACACGAGTCCCTTCAATAACCCTCTGTGTTTTATTGCATGGAAGCAAAGGCTGCTCTCGAGGAAGGGCTGGTGCTGGTGCCTCGCTCAGCATCGCAGCTCCCACTGCAGCCAGTGGCCTCCAGAATCCTCCCAGTGCTCGGGAGAAGCGCGGGGCTGACACTTTGAAAACACAGGACATTCCTCCCCTCTAGGATGTATCCAGCTGTGGAGGCTGTGAGAGCACAGCTGGGCAGGCTCTGGGTGTTCACCCACAGAGGGACGGATGCTCTGGGATTTGTCCCCTGCTGGGATTCCAACTCCTGGCCCCATGCCACCTCCCACTGCCCCACACCAGGGGCAGGTGCCATGCTCAGATACTCTTCCAGGAATTTGCAATTCTTCCCCTAAACGCCGTTTGCCTCTTTTATTTTGCAACGTGACCAGAAACAATGCAGCGTCCGAGGCTCTTGATAAGGCGCCACTGGGAAAAGCCTTTCTCTCCTCTGCAACGCCGGGCACGAATCTGCGGTGAGCTGATAAAGTGTAAAACACTCTTCCTTGGGGGAAGGACCGGAGCAGGAGCCGCCTCCGCGAGAATCTCCCCCTCCCCTCCCGCTGGCCGGAGGGGACGGAGGTGGCGGAGCGGGAGAGCCCTGAGCGCTGGGCTGGGACGGCGGCCCGGCCCCGGGTGACCTCCCAGCATCACGTCACCTCTTCCCTCTCGGAGAAGCTGAGTTCATGTCTGGCCTCCCCGGAGCTGGGGATCGCTCCTGCCCTGTCCCTGCCCGTGTGTCGGGGTGACCGCAGCGTCGGGATGGCGGCGGGGCTCGCCCCTGGGTGGGCACTGCCCGTGCCCAGGGCACCTCTGCGGGCTGTGACGGGGCGTCCCGGGCACTGCGCACCCCAAAGGCCGACGTGCCGGACTCGCAGGCAGCGGCACGGAGGCACGGCGAGGGGCTGGCGGCGTGGGGATGCTTTCCCGGTGACTCACAGCATTCCTCGCAGGTCAGCGGCGGCCGCAGGACACCCCGACAGCTCTCGCCGCCCCGGCCTCTGCCTGAACTCCGCTGGCAAAGCGAATTTCCCCCGTGCCAGATGCCGGGGTTCCTCCAGCTGCGGGGGGGGCAGGGGGACACAGCGGGGTCCCCCCGGGTGGCCCCCGAGAGGATGGGGACAGGGGACAGAGCTCATGGGAGTATCTGCACTGATAAACTGACCTCTCTGTGCCCCGGGCTCTTCCTCCTCTGCCAGTTCTGCAGAACGGCGAAGAGGAACGGGCTCCCCACAAACAGCCCTGGTGCAGCCCCGACTCCGAGCACTGCCCAGCTCTGTGACTCAGTTTCCCTTTGTTGGGGTGAGGAGAAGCGGTGCTGACCCCTCTGATGCACAGACATGAGAGGGCTCCCACTGCTTCTCCCCACCAGCTGTTTTTAGGAACATCCCAGCCCATCTACTGCTTGGATTTTCCCCCCACCCGAACAATTTCCCTTTATCTTTTTAACTCTAGCCCTTTGAATCCGCTGCTGGCTTCCCTCAGGGTGCTTCCCCAGCACAATTCTGCATCTTTCTGCATCCCACCACCGTCAGCCATGCTGTCCTGTTGTCGCCCGTGTTTCATGTCACGAGTGGCTCAGTCCTCCGCAGCTGGGACCGGGGCAGGATGAGTGCGGCGCTGGTGGCAGTGAAGTGACCCCGAGGCACAGGAGCCCCCGGCGTGGCCGTGGCCGCTGCCCGGTGCTCAGCACACAGGAATGCCGTGAGTTTGCAAAGTGGTTTCAGCGAGACGTTATCTAATGGAGGAGGAGGAGGAGGGTGGATTAAGCCAAACCCACAGCACCGGCTTTCAATTAAACCAAGTGAATTTACGGCTTCTCCTGACACAGTAAACACACGCTGCCGAGGTCCTGACCCGGCATTTCCCCTCCGTGCCCCGGCAGGCAGAGGGAGCAGCCTCCCTCTGCTCGTCCTGTGGCACCGAGGAGCCCTCCGGGCTGGGCTCTGCATTATTCATCACCTCTCAAAGGGCAGGGAAATGCAGGTGATGCTGCGGTGGGCACTGAGCCCCAGAGCTGCCCCACCTCCGGCCTGCAGGGATGGGGAAGTGGTGGGGGAGTGATGGAAACCTGGGAAGAGAAATCACCCAGCAGTGTCCACTGGCTGAGAGTGGTGCAGCCCCGGGGCTCTGGGTAACAGCAGCACCCTGGGATGGAGGGTGCTGTGGTCCCATGGGTGGGGGATGCTCGGTGACCTTTCCTTAGCAGCTTCACTCCATGTCCCTGCATCAATCCTGCCCTCCCCGTGCCTCGTTTTTCCCTGGGAGCAGGGAAGGCTGCTGGGTGTGGTGGCAGAGGGGTGAGCTGGGCAAGCTGGATGAGCCAAGACAGGATCTCACATCCGGGGCTGGGAGCATCCTGGTGGCACTGCAGACCAGGGCTGGGTGTGAGGTGCTCCAGCACGTGTGCCAGGGCATGCCTGGCATCCTCTGCCAGCCACCTCTGCTGCCTGGGCCAGGGGAGTCAGCAGCAACCCCACACCCCTGCTCTGCTGCAAAGGGGTCCAGTGAGGCCAGGGCCCCTCAGCCCAGCACTGCTGGGCACCTGAAGAGCCACAGCTCTTCTGGCTGTGTTAGAGGAGTCCTGGGCATCTGCAAGTGCCTGGCTGTGGGTCAGTGACACTTGGAGCAGCCTCCCAGCCTCGCTGCAGCAGCACCCTGGATGCAGGCACCTGGCCAGGAGCGTGATGGAGGAGCCCGGCAGGGCTGCTGGGGTGACGTCCTGGCACGGCTGCTGACGTCCAACAGAGGGAAAAGCCCTCCCTAGAGCAAATAACATCGGGGCTGTGCAAACCCGGCTTGGCGGGTGCCTCTGGGCAGGTATCTGGGTCCCATCTGGCCGCTGTTTACCTGCCCGCTGGAATCCACCCTGCAAACTTCCTCCTCGGACGGCCCGAGGAGCCAAGCTCGGCCTCACAGGGACGACCCTGGAACCCCAGACCCTGCTGGTGACCCTTTGTCCCTGCACAGGGTAGTGCAGAGTGGATCCCAGTGGGGTTTGGGAGGATTTGAGCACCGGCCCCTGCCAGATTTCCAAGCCCACAGCCAAACCCTGTTAGCACCAGCCCAGCTCCACACAGCACCCAGAGCTGCAAACCAGCAGTGTCCAGGGAGATGCTGGGTCCCTTTCCAGAAGGGTTCAGGCAAGTCATGGCATTCCCACCACTGCCTCAGTTTCCCTGTCAGCCTGTCCCTCCCTGACCTGCGGCAGTGGCTCTTGCAGCGTGCAGGGACCTGCCACCATGCAGGGAGGGGACCGTGCTGGGTACACCTAACTGAGGCAGGACCCTGCCTGCCACTCCCCTGCAAAGGCAGCTGTGATTTCTGAGCCCCTCGGTGCACACAGGAGCCACTGGCTGCTCTGCCCTGGGCACAGGGGGACCAAGAACCCCCCAACCCACTCCTGTCCCATCCTGCCCCTTGCACTGAGGTTCTCCATCCACCCCAGGGAACAAGGGGACCAGAGAGTGCACGGCCATGGCACTCCATGGTTCAGCACAGCTCATGAGCCCTTTCCTGGTGCTCCCAAAGCAGTGGAGGACACCCTCACTTCTCCTCACTCCCCAGCCCAAGTGCTGCAAAGGGAGTTTCCAGCACAGCCCTTACTACTCGGATGGATGGATGGATGGATGGATGGATGGATGGATGGATGGATAATGGATGGATGGATGGACAGTGAGGCTGAGGTCCAACACATTCCATTACACCCTGCAGTGAAACATATCCACACTCTCACTCTTGCAGTGCTCAGGGCTGTGTTACCACCCCTGGAAAGGGGGGAAACTGAGGCAGGGAAGGCAGGTGATGGAAGCTGGGCGGGAAGGATGGTGCCAGAGCAGGCAGGGAGCCCCAGCCCTGTGCTGGTGTTGTGAAAGCAGCTGGTTATCAGAGCGCGGGCGTCACACTCGGAGTGAGCGGCTTCCAGGAAAGGAAGGAAGTGTGGGGTCACCCAGCCCCGCTGCCGCCCTTTTCCAGCAAACAGCCAGAGCCTGCTGATAATAGGGCCGTGCCCACTGGCCACCCAGGAATTCGGAGCCAATGGCCACACATGCTGCCCTAAATGTGGGATTTTCCCCATTTCCTCTCCCACAAAAGCAAGAGTGGTGCTGGGGCAGCAGCAGATTGTGCTGATGCCGCCTGACTCTTGTGCAGGGTACAGAGCAGCATCACAGCAGCAGCAGCCCAGTTCCACCCCAGAGACTCTTACTTGGGAGTCACTGGGCTGGGTTTGCTCCTCTGCCATGCCAGGGGGTGTGGAAAGGTGCTCTGGGATGTGTTTCCCACTGGGCTGCCCCAGCACGAGGTGGAGAACCCTGGTGCAAGGCTGGACAGGGATGTGGGGTGTGATGGGGAACTGCTGCTCCCACACGCCTGGGCCTCTCCCAACACCTCCCACTGGACACTGAGCTGTCCCACTGGGCAGTCCCACCAAAGTAATGGTGCCCTGCAGCAGCAGCAAGGCAGGATCAGACCCCCTGACACCATCCTGCCATGCAAAGTGGCCCAGGAGGAAGCAGGAGCCTGGAGCCTGCTCCTCCCCGATACTGGGAATAATTACATGATTATGCGATTTGGAAGCAAAGTGCAGATTAATCTCTGATCTTGTTAGTCCGTGTTTTACCATCTGCTTTGTGCAGGCAGGAGAAGCCCTCGTCCCACACTGGGGAAAGGCAGAGGGAACCCTGGGGAGTCCCACAGAGCAGTGGGTGCTTTAGGAAACGGGTGCACATCAGGACAAGCGGATGCCACTCCAGGCAGCAGCTGTCATGCACAGCCGCCCGCCACAGCCCCGATTCCTGGAAGCCAGACTGGATCCGGCTCGGCAGGCACGGGGCTGGGCTGCGCTGGGACTCCTCCTTTGGCCAACAAGGGCAGGTGACAGCGATGACGATGATGGAGGGGGGCTGCTGGGAGGGAGATGACAGAGTTCAAACCGCAGGGAGAGGTTTATCATTGTCCAGGAGGGATACAGAGATACAGAGGAGGGACAGAATGCAGCGGGTCCGTGGCAGAGGCGGGATGGCCCCACATCTCCCCGGCTCCTCGGGGGCTCCCCCTTCTCCACTCAGGAGGTTTTGCTAAACAGGGAGGGCAAGACCTGTCTTTTATTGTGCTCATGCCAGGAGATTTTTTCCTGCCGCAGCAGCCCAGGTGCAGAGTCAGGCCCAGCCTTTGCAGCAGTGTCAGGTCTCTGGAGACGGGGATGGGTTTCCATTGGGATCTCTGCAGGATGGGACAGCACCAGTCCGAGTCCCTGTGGCACTCAGAGTCCTTTGGGGTGACACCGGGACAGTGATCTGTACCCAGGAACCTCTGTGCCACCAACCGGGCTGACCCACCAGCGCCGAGAGCTGGTACCTGTGTGCCATGGGCACCGTGGGGTGTGGGGGTGCCCCTTTGCCCCCTCGCCCCCGCGTGTGCCAGGTCCCAGTGGCCGCTGAGCTGCACAAAGGGAGGAGCCCCAAACCCATCGCCCATCCCGGGGCTCGCCGCTGTGACCTGGCCAGCCCATCTCCACCCCACGTGGGATTCAGCCTCCTCCAGCCTGGAACCAGCACCCGTCCCTGCAGGAGCCTCCCGGGAGCCTCCTCTTTTCCAGCTGCAGACAAAACCCTCTCCGCTCTCCCCACGCGCTCCGCGGCCGCGTGTCGGCCAAGGCCCGGGAGAAGATGAAAGGGATTTCCCGGCTGACCTCCTCACCCCGCACTATTTGCACCTCCTTTCCCGCACGCAGACAGGCATTTTTCCCATGCTCAGGGGGTCATGGCCCTCCCTGCACTCCAGGATGGAGTAATGCTAGGAATGTACCTGGGAATAGGCAGGGTTTTGCAGGGTGGAGGGGGAAGAGGAGAGCATCCTCCTGTCCACAGTTAACCATCAACATTTGCTCTATAACCTTTAAAAGGTGCTTTTCTTGTGCAAATGCTCTGCAGGAAGAAACCTGTTAAGCGCGGCAGGTGGGGCTGCACTCAGCCTCGGGTACAGATGTATTTTGTGTCTCTCAGGTGCTGCCAGTCCCTGGTGCTGTCACTGGGCCAGGTCCAAGTCCCCAGGCACGGTCAGGGGTCTCACCTGGGCACGAGGTTTCACCGGAGTGACCAACACTGCAGGTGCACCAGCTCAGCCTCCTCCAAACAGCACTCAGCTGATTCCCACCGTGTCCTTTCATCCTCTTTTTGGGGTGGAATAAGCCCATTTCCCCACTCCAGCCTCATAGGGGCTTCCTGGCCTCCATGTGCCTCAGTTTCTCTGGGCTAAATGAGGGAGAACAGCCTGTCCCTAGCACACACCCCCTGGAAGTGGAGCCCAGTTGCCCACAGCACATTCCAGTGTCTCTGCCATTATCCCAGGGTGGGCAGCTGGGTCGGATCCTACAGTTTCCCTGGGCCCAGCTTGGAGCCTGCACTTCCACCCTTCAACAATCCCTTCCCAGCTGTCCTAGGAGAGATGGAGGATGATATGGAATAACACAGGAGAAATGTGGTCCCCTTTACTCCTCCCCATCTTGACCTTGCATCACCCAGGATAACAATAAAGGGGAAATGAAAATGAGGTGTTTTGGGACAAAACCTGGGCCCCAGCTCAGGGGGTGGTGATGCCAGGAGATGCCCAGATCTGGGGGCTGCAGGGTATAAGCCCCACTGCCCCCAGGCTGTGTCTCTCCCCACTCCTCATATCCCCTCTTCCTGCTCTTTCTCCAGGGGGTGACACAAACCCTCTCGTGGATTCTCCTGCCTGTGCACAGCGATGATCCCGGTGTCCGCACCTCAAGGTGACACAAAGGTGGGAAACCTCCTGGGGCCACAGGAGGACACGTGGGGAAGCCAGGCTGGGCACCCCAGGACACGCCACGTGTGCAGGGAGCGGCTGCTGGGAGCCCTCACCCCACTGTGCTCTCGGGGAAGGGATGTGGGTGGCACATGGCGTCCCCACCATCACCCCGATGCATCCCACTTTCCCCTGGTGCTCTCGGTAGGAGGGTTTGCTTGTAAACAGCAGCCCCTGGGTAACACTTCTAATCCCTCTCTTGGCTATTATTCATCCCCAGCTAACCTTAAAGCCTCCCCCTTTTTCTCTGCGAGGCACCCCCAGAGCAGAGGAAATTCCTCAGCCCTGACGTGATGTGAAACACGAGCGGCTCGGCCCCAGCCGCCCCCTTCCCTGCCCCAACCTACCCGGGCCATTTCCCAACCCAGGTTTCCCTGTAGCATCCCACTCCCCCCGCTCCTTTTTTTTTTCTTTTTTTCTCTTTCTTTCCCCAACCACCCTTTTCTGCTTTAGACATTGTAACCCGAGAGGCTGGAAATGCAGCTCCTTTCATCTTCCATTTCCCACATCCTGAGAGTCTGGGGAGAAGGAGCCCACCCAGATGATGGAATCCCAAATATGCGGCTCCTTCCACCTCCCCATCCCCTCCGCCGCCCCCCGTGAGGCTCTATTCACAAAGCAGATTAGCCATGCTGCCGCCTTCCCGCACACCTCGCCCCAAAAAGCCCGCGAAAAAGCCAACATACAAAAAAAAATCTGCAATTATTAAGAACAAATGCCCACGGCTGCTTCTGCCGGGGAGCAGGATAGGTCTCAGCATCTCCTGCCCCGCTCTCAGGTCCCATCATTCTCCTAAGCCGGTGGGAATTGGCACCCAAAGTCCTGGGACTGGGTGCTGGCTGAGAGGGGTTTTGGGGAGCTGCAGCACTCCAGCCAGGACCTTTCTCCTCCCTGTGCTCGGGTGATTCCAGCCCCAGGATGTGGCGTGTGGCTCCCAAGCTGTCACCGCTGGATCTGGGGGGACCCTGAGGATGAGGAGAGGAGGGAAAGCAGCGCTCAGTGTGCCCTGTGGCTGCACTGGCTCCCAGAATTCATGATCCAACCCCGCGGGATCCCAGCCCTCCTCTCTTGGGGGGACACCGTGTACCCCGGGATCCATCTCATCCTGCAGGGATGTCCCTCACCTGCACTGCCAAAACTCTGAGGAACGCACACACATTTTATTACATTTATTACATTTCCAAATGTGATGTGAGACCCCGGAGCACCTTATTGTGGCTGTGGGGGTGACTTTGAGCAGGTGATGACACACTGGGGGTCTCAGCCCTGCCTGGGCGAGGGCAGTGCCCGCTGCCCGGCCGATGCCACCAGGGATTGCTCACTGCGTGTAGGTGGGAGCATCCTCGCTTCCCGATTTTCGTCACTTCTCCCCTCTCTGGGCTCCCACTGCCAGGCTGGGACAAACCTTGGGTGGGCAAAAGGCTTCGTGCTCTCCTTATGGGAGAGTGGGCATTGCTGAGATGCCTCAAATGCCTTTTTTCAGGTTCTATCGGGGGAGGTGGAGAGAGCTGGCTGCTCGTCAGAGCATCAGGAAGAGATAGAAGAAGGTTTCGGGCTTCCCCCGGGGACCCGCAGGTCGGTGCCGTGCTTTGCCCCACGCCCTGGGCCAGCCGGTTCCGCGGGCGACCGAGCCCGAGCCGAGGGAGCCACGGGCAGACTCAGCCAAGGTCACGCAATGACTCAAAGCTGCTGGTGGAAAACCACAGCCCTTGTGTGTCACGGCGTTAATGGCCCCGCATCCTCCCCTCCCTGCCCCAGCCACGTCCCCTCCGCCGGGGGATGCTCGTGGGGCTGACACGGGGCCGCGCTCCTGGCGTGGCATTGACCTTGCTGTTTTCTTCCAGGACATCGGTGGAAAACCTGAATTATAACCCCTCACCCCAGGCGTTCCTGGGCAGCAAATCGCCTCTCTCTCCCCGCTGGGTATCACCCAGGCCCTCCCCGTTTTCACCTATTTGCTAATTGTGCTGGCGGGGAAGGCGAGGGGGAGGAAATACAAAAAGTAAACTGCGAAAGCAACACTGCAGCTCCAAGGGCCCAGCACAGCAATCAAGCGATAAAGCAGTAATTAAGCCTGATTATCATGCAAGGCAGCCCCGGTTAGACTGGAATGCCACTGAAGAGCCTGAAAGCTGCCGGGATTGCTTGCAGGGCTCAGAACTGATCTTTTGATGTCTACTGGGAGCTCCTCTCCCCCAGACCTGCCATCAGCTCCATATCCCACCCCAGGGTCCTGTTTCTCCTCGGGCATGGTCCTGGTTGGGTTTTTCCTCCTTGCAAGCCCTGCGGAGTCTCCTCTGGGCTGCAAACTGCTCCCCGAGGGCTCACGGCAAGAACTGGGGCTGCTCCAGGGATGGACGGGGCAGTCCTGGCCAGGGCAGGACCCGCAGGACATCCCTGTGTCCACGCAAGGGCACGGTGTACTTGTGGATGTGGGCTGCTCTCCTGCAGCCACCCTCAGCGGCTTTCATCCCAGGGGAAGAGGGCTGGGGAAAGAAACGATCCCTAGGGATGAGGGCAACGTGGGTGAGAGCAACAGGATGGGGTTTGTTTCAGTTTAGTTTGAATGCCTGACACATCCCGATGGCCTCGCCCGAGCTGGCAGGGGAAAGGTGAGAATTTGGAACGGGCTGAGGAGAAAAGGTGACTCCTAGCCCTGGTTTAGGGTCATTTTGGGAACAGGAATGCGTCTGGGTGGGTTAATCTGGACAGAGATGGATACGGCCGGGAAGTGTGGCTGTCTCCCAGCTCGACGCTGCCAGGGCATGGAACAGTGAGCTCCCCTCGCCTCCAAGGAGGGGTTCCCCCAGTCCAGAGGGGACCCAAGCCCTGCGCCAGCAGGAAGAGACGGCGGCTGACTCAGTCAGGGGTAAACGAGCAGCTGGGCAGGTTTACGCACGAGGATGATTTGGCCCCACATCATCCCGGTTGCAAGACACGCTGCTCCCTCCGACGCTAATGAGCAGGTTTGGGCAGAGCTGCTTCTCCCGAGGAGTCAGGGACAGGCAGCCCCCGGGAAAGCCCTGCCGCTCCGGGCGAGCTCTGTTTGTCAACAGGTTTCCAGGGCAGCCCCTTCGGTGCCTTTCATCATCCTGGTAAAGAATTTGATAATGAGTTCGGGGCCAAACGCTAAGTCACCTCATCCCACGGCTGAGCACCGACTGGCAGAACCAGTTGTCCCAAATGTGCCCAGGCGTCGGGTGGGAATACGGCAGGAGAAAGGCGCTGCCTGCCCCTCTGCCCCACTCTCAGCTTGCATCACCTGCAATTGCAACAGCAATACATTAAAAAAATATATATTTTAAACAATTATATGTTTTAAAGAGGAATAGAGGCGCTGCGTCAGATTCTCCGCACTTTTCCCTAAATAAACATGTCACTTTTTGGTAAAACGGAAAATATATTTCCCAGTTTTTGGTTGTCTCAGCCCCAGAAAGAGGATGTGTCACATTCTGGGTAAATCTAAAAGCGGCAGCGACCGTGGCGAGTCCTTCCCGGCCGGTGCAAAGGCTGGGCTGCAGCTCCAAACCCCAGTTTGGGGGTTGCATCTTGGTTGTATTTAATCCTTTTTCTTAACACTAAAGGGGATAGAATCTCACCAGTATTTCCAGTAAACCCCATTCGATTTCAAGCAATTCATCCCACAAGTATGTGTGGGATGCCAGGAACTCCTCGGTCTTGCTTAGGAGCAGGAGCCCAGATGGGCTTTGTCTGGAAAAATTCAGCTCCCAGTGGCTGGAGCTCTTTGCTCCAAATGCTAATAGAGTGAGTAATCAGAGATCTCCATCCAGTAAATTATTTATCTTATCTCTGGAACTCGGGGAGGCATCTCAGCCAGCGACTTCTGCGGAAATAAGAAGATGGGGCGGGGGGGGGAGAAACCTAAAAAATAGGGATGTTAGTCAAGAGTCCCCAGCTGGAACGGCCACATGGCCACTTTTACTGGAAAGGGGAAAAGTTCACTGGTTGGCCCGTGATGAAGCAACAGCGGGGTGAGAGCGGGGGACGCCGAGCACGCGGGGAAGCGGCAATTCCCGGGAAATGCGGGAGCGCGCGAAGGGGCGGCCCGGGGGCGGGGGGGGAGCGGGGCCGGCAGGGCTGCGGGACCCGCGCGCGCCGCGGCCGCGGCCGCTCCCCATTGGCCGCGGGGCGCGGGGGGCGGAGCTCAGCGCCCAGGCCCCGCCCCCGGGGCCGCCCCGGCCCCGCCCCCGGCCCCTGCGGCTCGCGGGGCCGGCAGGGGCCGCGCGCCACACGCGGCCGGGCCTCGCGCGGAGCGGCCGCTCGCGCCCGCACCCCGCCCGCTGCCGCTCCCGCCGCCCTCACAGCCCTGCCCGGCGCCCCACCGCAGGTGCCGCCGCCGGCTCCGCCACCGGGATGCTGCTCTCCAAAATCACCTCGCTGGCGCATCTCCGCTCCGGGACCGCCGGGGAGCTGCACCCCGCCAAGCTACAGCCAGGTCAGGGACGTCCGGCCCGGGGGTGCCCGCCCTCGCTCGGGGCCGGCCGGGGCAACGGGCAGAGCGCTGACGGGCGGGTCTCGTCCACAGGGAAGGAGAAGGAGCCGCTGGAGCAGCTGTACCGGGTGGGCCCGTTGCTGGGGAGCGGCGGCTTCGGCAGCGTTTACTCGGGGATCCGCCTCTCGGACGGCGCCCCGGTAAGTGGCGGGCGGAGGAGGAGGGGGCTCGGCGGGGCGGGCGCCGAGCTCATCCCGGCGCCGAGCTCATCCCGCCGTTCCCCTTGGCTCGCAGGTGGCGATTAAACGCGTGGCTCGGGACCGCATCTCGCAGTGGGGCGAGCTGGTGAGTGAGCGGGGCCAGCGGGAGAAGCCGGGGCGTGACGGGCGGGGATGAACCGAGACGCGGGAGGGTGGAAACCGGGACAGCGCGGGGGGAGCGGGTGTGGGGTCACCGGGGGACGCGGAGCATCCCGGGCTGGGGAATGCCGAGCGCCGGTGGGGGCGGGCAGGGAGACACCGGGATGCCCAGAACCGGTGGGAGCGGGCAGGGAGACACCGGAGCATCCCCTGGGCAGGGGGACGCCCAGGACCGGTGGGTGCGGGCGAGGCGACACCAGAGCTTGCCGTGGGCGAGGATAGCCAGCCCCGCTGATGGCAGCGTGGTCGCCCCACAGCCCAGCGGCAGCCGTGTGCCTCTGGAGATCGTGCTTCTGAACAAGGTGGGCTCCGGCTTCCACGGCGTCATCCAGCTCCTGGACTGGTTCGAGCTCCCGGACAGCTTCGTGGTGGTGATGGAGCGTCCGGAGTCGTCGCAGGATCTCTTCGACTTCATCACGGAACGGGGGTTCCTGCCCGAGGAGATGGCGCGGGGGCTGTTCCGCCAGGTGCTGGAGGCCGTGCGGCACTGCAACAACTGCGGCGTCCTGCACCGCGACATCAAGGACGAGAACATCCTGCTGGACCTGGCCACGGGCGAGCTCAAGCTCATCGACTTCGGCTCCGGCACCTTCCTCAAGGACACGCTGTACACGCAGTTTGACGGTGAGCCCCAGAGCCGGGTGACGCTCCCGGTGCCGGGAATTGCGCGGCCGGGCCGGGCTCCGGAGGTTTCCCCGTGGCGGAGGGAGGGGGGACGGCATGAATTCTGCAGCCGCTGCCAAGTTGCTGTTTGGCACGGGCAGGATGTTGTGAAACGGGAGCCGGCTCCCGGCCCTGCTGACAGCCTCCGTCACCCAGCCTGGCTCGGGCTGGGGCGGGGGAAGCCAGCGTGACAAAAACACCCCGGGGAGGGGGAGAGCAGAGTGGGGGTTTACAAAACCCGAGCACCGGCCAGTTTGGTTTGCAGGTGCGGAAGGGTTGGGGCTGCTCGTCTCCTTGTTTGCCTAGGTTTATAATTTTAATTTTTTTTTTGCCATCGCGGGGGGGAGGTGTGGAAGGCGTGGTTTTTCCCCACCCGTGGGTGGGTTTTTTTTTTCCCTCGCATGTAACGGCCGGGCCTTCCCCGGGCCCTGCTGCCCTCTTCTGGCACCGGCGCCTTCCTTTTACAACCCAAAGTTTGTAAACAAGAGTCACGTGCTGGCGGGAAGGCGGGCGGGTCACGCCGGGTGCCAGCGACGCCCAGGGATGCTCGGGCGAGGGGCTGATGAGCTCGTGTGTCCTGCAGGAACGCGGGTGTACAGCCCCCCGGAGTGGATCCGCTTCCACCGCTACCACGGCCACTCAGCCACCATCTGGTCCCTGGGTGTCCTGCTCTACAACATGGTGTGTGGGGACGTCCCCTTCGAGCAGGATGAGGACATCATCCGGGGACAGCTCTTCTTCCGCCGGCGCATCTCTCTCGGTGGGTGCCCGGCTCTGGGACGCGGCTGCGATAATGGGCTGGGGGAGGCAGCAGCTCTCAGGGGGCTGTGGGGAGGGGGCTGCATCTCCCTGGGTGGCTGGAGGAGGTGGCACATTTGCTGCCATCCTGCTCTCCTCCCAAACAGAGGGTGGATGGGGAGGCTTGGGCACAGCTCGGAAACTGCCCAGGGTGGACAGGAGCCTGCTCTGACTGACCACAGGTTGCTGCTTTCTCTCCCCAGAGTGCCAACACCTCATCAAGTGGTGTTTGTCCATGCGCCCCTCGGACAGGCCATCCTTGGAAGACATTTTCAACCATTCTTGGCTGCAGGACATTCACCTGGAACCAGCTGAGATCCACCTGCACAGTTTGATCCAGGAGCCTGACAAGTAACAGCTTCATGCAGCTCCTGGTCATAAGAAGCAAAGAAAACCAGACTTTTTCATCTTGACCATAGCAATGAGCAAGGATCCTCTGATGTTCTCAGATGGGAACATACACATCTTGTTCTGGAGCTGGGCTGGGGACCTGCTCTTCCAAGTTCTGGTAGCCACCATCCAAGCCGGCTGTCCTGGACTCCATCTGAATGACCTTGTCTCTTCTGAGATTTTACGAGTAATTTTTTTGGACTGGTTTTGGAGGCTCTCAAGTGTCGTCTTAACCTGCTTAATTGGATGATGAGAGGATTGGAGACATGATTGCAAGAAAAGCTTCAATGGGGGAAAACTGTGAGGAGGGCAGGGCCTGTGGCCAAGTGGCTGTCCCTTCTCACTGTCCCTTCTTGCTGTCCCCGTGCTCGTGTGCCTTCTGTTTGATCTGAGTTGTGCTGGAGGAAAAACTTGACTTTTCCTACAGTGCTGCTTTTCTGAGACTTGCCTGGGCCTATAGTTCCTTTTCCCTTTTCAAAAAGGAACTGGGTCAGAAGATGCTTGGGAACCAAGTGGGTTATGACTCGCCTCCTGTGCCTCCATCCCACATGGGTTTTCTGGGGTTCTTTGCTTCTCTGTGCCCTCACGAATGCACAAACAATGCAAACCAACAGCTGTAAATGTGTACATAGTTCTACAGGAGCAAAGCTTGATGTACAGTTGTGAATAGTGATAACATTTTGCCTTTTTTTTCTCGTTTCCAGGTTTTGTTTTTAATTTATTTTCATGAATTTGTTGTTTGTTTGTTTGTTAAAGGAAGAGTTCTAGCCGCTAGGAAGAGTTCTAGCCGCTAGGATAACTTATTTATTTATTTATAATTCATGTGGGTTTCCAGCCCATGCCTTGCTTCTACAGCTGCTGATCCCCCGGTTTTCCATTTGGGTTTTCCCTCTGTTTCTGTCCCGTGTCCATCCCCGGGCCCGTCGTGTTTCTGTTGCATGTCTGGTGGAGGTGTGGGGTGGCTGCTTCTCCCCAGCTGTCTGTGTACATAGTTCTGGGTGCTGTTCTTTCCTTGCCACGTGCAGATCTCAGTTTGCAGATGAATTTGGGTTTTCTCCACGGGTGTCTTGTTTGGGGCTGGGGAGGGGGGAGCTGGCCCAGGCTGTCTGCGCTGTCCAGTCTGTACCTGTAACCAAGTGTGTAGTCAGCGGGTTTTGTTAATAGTTGATATTGTACAGGGGAATTGAGAAATCTTATTTTTTTTATGCGGTTTTAAATAAAAACAAAAAACTTGATGTGATGGAGACATTCCTTTTTTGCGGGGTGGGATGGAGGATGTGCTGTGAGTTGTGGGGTACCAGTGACCAAACCATGGCTGCTCCAGGGACCTTGTCTGCAGCCAGACTTGACTCCAAAGATCCCACCCCAGCACGAAGCAGGACCAGCCAGTCAAAAGCACCACGGGGACAGCCGGATCCATCCCTCCACGGGGTGTTTCCAGAGCTGACTGCTCCTGGCAGCTCTCCTGGGAGAGATCAAAGAGGTGCTGAGCCCTTTTCGTTCCCATTCATCCACAGGCTGGTGCGGAGCATGTGCTGGAGCTGGCGAGTAAACAAACATCAAAGCGGCCTTACGAAACGCCGGATGTTGTCAGCCAAATTCAATTTTGGTAAGGCAGAGCCTGTTGCTCCGGCTCTGTTGAGTGTTGCATGCCGGGGGCTGGTGGGTGCAGGAAGCTGCCAGCGGGCTCTCCCCACCTCCAGCCCGGCCAACGCAGAGGAGCAGAGGAAGCTGATGTGCGGATTACGAGAACTCGGTCGCTATCAGTCAGCAGCGGTCGAGTTTTTTACCCTCCAAACTGTCAAACCCCATTTCCAGCTCTGCGGCACTTCAGGGATGTTTGTTTGTGTGTTTTCTTATCTTGGTTTTGGTTGCTTTTTTTTAAAATTAGTTTACATGTTGAATTTTGGAGCCCTGTTTACATGACCTGGTGCAACTGCTGCTGTGTGCACAGGGCTGTGTCTGCCCCAGGGAAGGAGCAGCTTTCCCTTTCTGTAGGTGACTTTGCAAATCCCCAGGCCAGATCTGACACAAAAGGACCCTCCTTTCCTTGGCTTGCTCCAGGGCTTTTTCCTTAATATTCCCATGTCCAGTGAGCAGTCCCCTTCCCCAGCTCACCCTGGGCTCTCCTGTCCTGTTTTCCAAGCAATGGGGGTGCTAGGAGGGAATGATCCCAGCCTTGTGGAGTGTCTCTGCCTTGGTGAAGAAAGCGTTAAGTTGGTTTGTTTGTTTTGCTTTTTTCTTGTTTTTTTTTTTTTTTTTCCTATTTCAGCTGCATCTTTCATCTCTTTGGGGGTGCTTGAAGCAGGAAGTGTAGCTCCAAACGCCGTCAAAGCTTAGGCCTATTTTGAGATGTGGTTTGGATCTACCCTCCTCTCTTTCTTTCCCCCTCAAGACCGTCCAGGAAGCTGCTCTTACACGAACACAAACATCCCCACCACACCTCCTGCTACCCTACGGAGCCCCTGAGCCCCTCGTGTGGCCACTGTACCCCCTGGCACCACCAAAACCCTATCGTGGCCTCACTGTGGGCTGTGCCTGGCCCACCCTTCCCGTAAGCGCGGGCGACTGTTGCGGTGTTTCTTAGAAAACTGAGCAGAAAGGCTGAGCAGGTCCCATGTGGAGCTGCGTGCTGATAGTCCCTTGCCTTCCGCCTGTGGCTGGTGATTTTGTCACCCCCAGGCTTGTGCTGCAGAGCCTGTGTGTCCCCAGCAAGATCCCACTGACACAGGGATCCTGTGCAAGGGCTGCGTGTTGGATTGGCGTGTGTTTGACCCGCAGTGCACCGACATTCCTGGGCACTAATACACACACACAAGTCTAAGTGCCACCAGATCTGTGTCCCAAGTCTCTCTGGAAAAGGAGCAGTGCATGTTTGATTCCCTGAGCAGTAACACCTCCACAGGGACAAGAGTCACCAGATTCATGTGCCAGGTGTGTGCCACAGGGAATGGATCATGGGAGACCAAAGACGGGCATTTACAGCATCAGTTTGCCTGTTCTCCCCTTCAGGCTGCCCATCACTGTCACACTCAGGGCCTGGGGGAAACAATAGCCCTTTTCACCCCTCATTTTTCTTCACTGAGGGGATATTTCCTGCACTTTGGGACCATCAGATATGACAAGAGAGGATGAAAACACAGGAGTTATCCATTGGGAGGTGACTCACTGCTCTACCACCTCCCTTTCACAAATTTTTCTTGCTCCCCTGTATCAGCAGGCAAAGCACCCACAATGCAGAAATTGGAAAAAACCCCAATGAAACAGGAAGAGATTTCAGGCTGTTGGAACTCCAGTTCTGGGAGCACTGGAATCCCACGGATGACTGAGGTCTTTCAAAGGACCAGCATTCATCACACCTGTGCTTTTCTGTACTCCATCCCCAGCTAAGGTGCTTGGTGATGCAGGAAGGACCAGCCAGAGGAGTCTGGAGCCACAGCAAAAGGGACATTTATATTTCACACATCCCTTTCTGGGAGTGGGAGATGAGCAAATTCTGCCATGGCTGGAGAAAGGTAGATGAGCACCAAGGAGAAAAAGCACCTGGGGAGCAGGGACCAGGCTCACTGCAGGGACCTGAAGAGCCAGAAACTCGGAGGTGGCACCTCACCACCTCCCTGTCCTGAGGAAAACACCCAGCTGCCCTCGAGGCACTGCCTCAAACCCTTTGGCCTTCTTGGCACAGTGAGTCACAGGAGCTATTTTGGACTCCTGCCTTAGGTCGAGGTGAATTATCAGCAAACCATGTGTCCCACGGCTCCAGCTCTCCGGGAATGAACCCTTGTGGAAATCAGTCTCTGAGCACTTTGCCAGCGGCCTGTGTGGCAATAGCATCATCTCCATGTGGGGAAACTGAGGCACAGTGACCCAATTCACTGGAGATCTTTTGTGGTGGAGCTTGGGCTCACCTGCTTTCCCCTGCCCTCTTTCCTCAGGCTGAGATTTGCTGCAGGAGCTCCCAGCTTTAATCCCTCGATGTCCCCACATCCCCTGGGCTGGGGATCGAATCCTGCAGGAGCCAAGACCAAAGCCCTGCCCCCTCTCAGTGTGAAACCAGCGTGAAACTTGTCCCTTCCCGGGCCTCCTGACACCCCCCACCCTGCTGGGACAGCAAGGGGGGCCAGGTGCTGGTTTCAGGCACCTGGAGCCCCACTCAAGACTAGAGTCTCATGTTTTGGGGTGTACACTGGCTGTTCCAAGAGCAGATCTGCACTAACCCCGCCTCCGTGGACACATCGAAACTGCATCACTCAGCCTGCGAGTTGGTGGGGGTTTTAAAGAGGAAAAAACACTTTATTCACCATAAAAAACCCCAAACCAACCGCAAAACCTTTCCAGCGTGTAAAGTTGAGTCAAATTTAGCAGCTTCAGCTAGAGAAACATATTTTGAAAGCTGTAATGGGAGTGTTTCTTTAATCTCTTTCCAAGCTTTTGGTCCCCTACCTCTAGGGTAATATTTTTGTGTCCTTACTCACTGGGTTTATTACAGTTAGGAGGGGGTTAAGCAACCCCAAAAATGAAACAACAGCTCCTGTTACAAACTGCAACAACCACTTCAGCGGCCCTCTAATACCACAGAGGCACGTGTGTGAATATCAGGGGCAAGCGGGTGTCGGGACGGAGATCTCACCCACTGAGAAAGCTGTGAGAGAAACAGAAGCGGCAGAATGTCACTTCAGGTCACCCAAAATTCTCCATCTCTCCCTGAAATGGGCAGGCAGGGCTGGGGCCCTTCAGCATCAGCAGCAGCCCCAAGGGAATCCAGCCTTGCTCTGCCGAGCGTGCAGCACGGATGTGCCGTGGCAGCCCCGGTGCCGGTGCCGGGCTACTCCGAGGAGTAGATTGCTCCCTGTAGGGTGCCCACACATGCCCAGCTGTGTGCAGATCCCCCACAAAACACACAGATCTGGCTCCATTTGGGCCAGTTTGACTCCTCGTTAACCAAGGCCTGACGTTATCAAGGTGCAATTGTGAATGCCAAGCACTTGGATCTCACCCTCCGGGTGGGTCTTCTCGCCTTTGGGGAGCGGAGCAGGACGTGGGCAGAGCAGACAATGAGCCCCCCACCCTCGCCAGGGCGGAGGGGTCACTCCTCTGTTGCTCTAGCGGGGTGTTTCCAAACAAAACCCTGATAAAGGCAATACGTGAGGCAGGAGAAGATGATGTGTGAATTTCCGTGGAAAAGCGGGAGGGGAAACTCCAGGCAGGATCCCTCCTCGGGCAGGGGAGGAATAGCAAAGCCAGCCCTGCAAGGAGGGGACGGCAGGAGCCAAAGGAGCTCTGCAGGGATTCACGGATGCTAAAAGTGACCCTCGGACAGACGGACGGACTGTCCGTGCTCAGCCCCCCCGGGGGATGGCTCTCTTTTCCCAGAGTCTGCAGCCGTGTTACGGGATGAGGGGATTTGTGATAACATTGTTGGATGTGTTATATGTGATAAATATCCCAGGGGTTTTGAACTCCGGGTGGAAGGAGCGGCGTCTCCACCCAGCTCCTTCCTGGAATCTTCGCTAGTCCAACACAACCCCTCTGACAGCGGGGCAGTACTCTCCCTGCAGCTGGATACCCTCAAATTTGCTATTTTTGCCAGCTCTGAAGTTTCCTTTCTCCGCTTCAGCTTCGGGATGGGAAAAGGAACTGATTCTTCTGTCTCGAGTTTCATTCTCATTCAGAATCGAAAGCTGCTGGAGTTGCTGGGCTCGTTGTCAGAGAGCCAGGGCTCTCCTTGTCCCCCGAAATATCTCCCTGTACCCTGGGAACGGGTGATGGAAAGAGCAAAAAGCGCTGGCTCGGTGAAAGCCGGCAGGTGCCGGTGCTGAGGCGCCGAGACGAGCCCGTGCCGCCCTCTGCTGTCAGTCCCAGCCTCCCCAAACGGGCGGGTTTGCAGAAAATCCCCTCATTTTGAATATTTCTTCTCTTTTTTTACGTGCTTCCAGCCCTCCCGTGTCCTGAAAGGTTTCTTCTCCCCTAGGGATCGGTCGACCTGGCCACGGGCAAGGTGAAATTTGTATTCAAGAAAGGACAGGACTCAGTGCTCTGGTCTAGTTGTCGAGCTGGGGAGCAGTCAAAGGTTGGACTGGATGATCTCAGAGGTCTTTTCCAGCATAAATAATTCTGTGGTTAAATTCAGTCGTGGCACATTCCTCTAGACTCAAAGTGCAGGTGAGGCCACCATGCTCTGGAGGTTCCCCCTTGGCTGGGGACGATGGAATTAATTCTTCATCCACTGCCAAGTTGCTGTTTGGCAAGAGATGGATGTTGTGAAACAGGAGCTCCTGGCTCTGCTGACAGCCTCCGTCACCTACACTGGCTCTGGTGGGGGCTGGAGCTGGAGCCAGTGTGACAAAAACACCCTTGAAGGGGCAGCAGAGGAGGCTTCAGAACCTGGGCTCTGTCTGGTTTCATTTGCAGGCACAAAGGGCTTGGGCTGCTCCTCTCCCCTTGTTTGCCCTGGCTCATGATTCGAGTTTTTGGCCAGTGAAGGGGAGGATAAACACAGGGATTTTTCCCCATCTGTGGGTGGGTTTTTTTCCTTGCATGTAAAGTCCAGGCCTTCCCTAGGGTCGCATTGCCCTTTTCCAGCACTGTGAGCTTCATTTCACACTCCAAAGTTTGTAAACGAGACCCAGGAGCAGGAGAGAAGGCAGCAGGTCCTGCCACGTGTCCCTGGGCAGCTCCTGCATCCCCGGGGAAGCCCAGGAGAGGCTCTGGAGCAGCAGCACCTGCCCATGAGCTCGTGTGTCCCGCAGGAACGCGGGTGTACAGCCCCCCGGAATGGATCCACTTCCACTGCCACCACGGCCACTCAGCCACCATCTGGTCCCTGGGTGTCCTGCTCTACAACATGGTGTGTGGGGACGTCCCCTTCGAGCAGGACGAGGACATCATCCGGGGACAGCTCTTCTTCCGCCGGCGCATCTCTCTCGGTGGGTGCCCGGCTCTGGGACGCGGCTGCGATAATGGGCTGGGGGAGGCAGCAGCTCTCAGGGGGCTGTGGGGAGGGGGCTGCATCTCCCTGGGTGGCTGGAGGAGGTGGCACGTTTGCTGCCATCCTGCTCTCCTCCCAAACAGAGGGTGGATGGGGAGGCTTGGGCACAGCTTGGAAACTGCCCAGGGTGGACAGGAGCCTGCTCTGACTGACCACAGGTGGCTGCTTTCTCTCCCCAGAGTGCCAGCACCTCATCAAGTGGTGTTTGTCGTGTTTGTCCATGTATAATAAATTAATAAATGAAAGAAAATTTAAAAAGGAAATATTGTGTGTAATCGGAGTGCATTTTTAATTATTTTTTTGAATCCCAGAATGGTTTGGGTGGAAAGAGACCTTAAAGCTCACCCAGTCCCACTCCTGCCATGGCAGGGACACCTTCCACTGTCCCAGGTTGCTCCAAGCCCTGTCCAGCCTGGGCTCGGACACTCCCAGGGATCCAGGGGCAGCCACAGCTGCTCTGGGCACCCTGTGCCAGGGCCTCACCACCCTCACAGGGAACAATTCCATCCCAATATCCCATCCATCCCTGCCCTCTGGCAATGGGAAGCCATTCCCCCTTGTGCTGTCATTCCAGACCCTTGTCCAAGCTCCCTCTCCAGCTCTCTTGGAGCCTCTTTAGGCTCTCAGGTGTCCGCGGAGCCTTCCCTTCTCCAGGCCGAATATTCCCAGCCCGGCTCCCGAGCAGATTTTAACCTTTTTTCCCGGGCGCTTTTCCCGGGCGGTTTCCCCGTCACCGTCACCGCCCCCGCCCCGAGCCAAGATGGCGCTGCCGGGGGCGCTGAGGCGGCCGGGGAGCGCCTGCAGCACCCACTGCGCTCGCTAGGCGGCGCCAGCGAGAGCGGGGCCGGGCCCCAGTGCGTATGCGGTCATTGCCCATGCAGCAAAACTACATCTCCCGGCATGCACTGCGAACCCCGCCTGGCCGCCTGGCGACTAGGAGGCGAAAGACTCCAGTTCCCAGCATGCTCCAGTGAAGAAAACGTGAGCACGCGACTCCAGCCTCCGCAGCTTTCTGACCCTGCGGGGACACCGTCCCGTCCGATGAACTCGGAAGTGCTGCCGTGCCCCGCGTGGATCCCATATGGCGCCGCTCGGCCCAGCCGCCCTCCCCGGACACCCTCCGGCTCTCCCCGCCCTCCCGGTGAGCCCCCAGCGCCCGCCCCACCCTGCCTCCATCCCTTCTCCCTCGGTGTAAT
The DNA here is from genome assembly GCA_037013685.1 of Acridotheres tristis. NCBI lineage: Eukaryota > Metazoa > Chordata > Aves > Passeriformes > Sturnidae > Acridotheres > Acridotheres tristis. The sequence continues at coordinate 4,474,383 of CM072913.1, read as the reverse complement.
GGCAGCCCAGCGCCATTGCGCCTTTCCGCCTCTGCCTTGACTCACGCCGGCCCCGGTACCGGCAGCCCCGGCCCGTCCATCATCATCCATCCCTGCACAGGGCGGGAGCGTTACCCTCAGCTCCCCACAGCCCACACCGGGGCTGCACCGGGGGCTCCTCCAGCCCCGGTCACAGCTGGAGCCCGGCAGGAAAGCGCGTCTGTCGCTTGACCCCTCAGTGTCACCTCCTGTGTCACCTCCCTCAGAGCCTGGCCCGGGGCAAAGGGAGGGCAGAGGAGCCCTCGGGTCTTTGTTCAGCCCCGGGGCAAACCCGAGGGGAAAGATGCTCGGGGGACACCAAAACCCACGGGGCAAACAGGAAAGGGGAGGAATCCACCTGGAGAACTCCGGGGCCGCTGCTGGAGAAACACCGGAGGTCTCTGTGCCCAGGGAGAAACGGGCTCAGGTGGCACCAGGAGAGCTTTAGGTTGGATATTAAGGAAAATTTCTCCACGGACAGGGTTTTCCAGCCCTGGCACGGCTGCCCAGGGTAGTGATGGAGTCCCCATCCCTGGAGGGATTGAAAAGCCGTGTGGATGTGGCACTTGGGGACACGGGTAGATGGTGGCCTTGGCAGTGCTGGGGAATGGTTGTGCTCTGATCTCAGAGTGCTTTTGTAGCTTAACGATTCTCTGTATTTTGTGGACCCAGCAATCTTTCTACAAGACAGTTTTCCTGTATCCAGTTTCCAGACAGTGTATCTAGTACAAGGACAAACACTCCCCTTCTGACTGCTGCCAAACAGCCCTCTCTGGTTTATTATCCTCAATTTTAGAGTACTGAAGTATTTTTTGTATTTGCAGTTGATTTGCTTTAATAAAATACATAAAGCTTGGCTTGTATTTCCTCACAAAACCGATTTTGTAAAGAACAACTGTCTTATTTCCACGACTGCAGTGTGAGCTTAATTATAGAAATGACAACTTCGCATATTGGTGCATTTCTTTGGTATTAGGTTTTTTTCCTTCAGTACAAAATTATTTGTTGACAGTTTTTAATGTGTAACTGAGCACCAGAGCAGCTTCCAGGGAGCCCTGCAGAATTCCCAGGTATGGGATTTTCTGCAAAAGAACTGGAAAGTCGGGAGAATAAGATTTCCAAAGGCACTCAAGTGCTTTTGGGTAGCTGGGATGGTTTCTAGCCAGGTTGTCAGAGCATCCCTGGGTCTGGCAAACCCTGGACAAGCTCCTGGAGCCCTGGGGAGCGAGGCAGGGACCTGCTGGAGGCAGCAGAGCACTTTTTAAAGCACTGCTCTGAGAGCTGAGAGTCTCCAAGGTGCTTCTACCCAGGATTTCCTGGGGCATCTGGTGGGAATGTGCTTTCTGAGGAAACCGGTGCCGTTCAAACTGTGGCATTTTGGGGGCAGCCTGGCTGGGTCGAAGGCTGTGGGGACATCATGAGAGAGTCCCCAGGTCTCCCCATTGCCCACAGCACGGGGGAGGCTTTGGGTGCATCTGAGACCCAGCGGATTTGGGCACGCTGTCAAATGTTCTCATTGTCTGCCCTTTGTCCAGGCGCTAATAAATCCCTTTGGGGCATTCCCTCAGCGCACCGTTTTTAATCACAGGAGGGGAATGGGGGATGCAAAGCGCCTTTTCCCTCGGCTGCCACACCGAGGGACACCGAGGGACACCAGAGGACACCGAGGGACACCGGGGGACACCGAGGGACACCCAGCCTGCCTTCAGTGAGCACGGTGTCCTAGCTCTGCCCGTGGGCAGCGCAGCAAGACCTGGGCCGGCTCCTCCTGAAACACCCAAGTAAAGAGCGTGAGCAAGGTCCAGTAAGTGCAAAGTAAACTGTAAATCGTGTAAATCAGGGCGAACGAGGGTAAAGAAACGCCAAGAACGGGGAAAAAGGCTCAGAGCGGCGGCTCGGAGCTGCGGCACCGCCGGCAACCACCAGGGGGAGGCAGAGCGCGGCCGCCGCCAGCGGGAGCTGCCGCACCGGGGACGGGGGAACAACGGGGACACCGGGGGACACCGGGGAAGACCAGGGACACCGGGGACAACGGGAGACAACGAGGGACACCAGGAATACCGGGAGGCAGCCGTGGCTGTCCCGCGTCCCCTCCCTTGCCGCCGGGACACGGCGGAGCCCGGCCCAGCGCCCCGAGGTGCTGCAGTACCGGCTCCGGCCGCGGGAGGGCGCGCGGGGCCCGGGCCGGGGGGCGCGGAGATCAACGTGGAAACGCACCAAAAACTCTGATTTTACACCAAAAATTCTGAGATTTTACACCAAAAATTCTGATTTTACACCAAAAATTCTGATTTTACACCAAAAATGCTGAGATTTTGCACCAAAAATTCTGATTTTACACCAAAAATTCTGAGATTTACACCAAAAATTCTGATTTTACACCAAAAATTCTGAGATTTTACACCAAAAATTCTGATTTTACACCAAAAATTCTGATTTTACACCAAAAATTCTGAGATTTTGCACCAAAAATTCTGATTTTACACCAAAAATTCTGATTTTACACCAAAAATTATGAGATTTTGCACCAAAAATTCTGATTTTACACCAAAAATTCTGAGATTTACACCAAAAATTCTGATTTTACACCAAAAATTCTGAGATTTTACACCCAAAATTCTGATTTTACACCAAAAACTCTGAGATTTTACAACAAAAATTCTGATTTTACACCAAAAACTCTGAGATTTTACACCAAAGACTCAGATTTTACACCAAAACCTCTGAGATTTTAAACCAAAACCTCTGAGATTTTACACCAAAAACTCTGAGATTTTACTCTGATTTTACACCAAAAAACTCAAAAGATTTTACAGCAAAACCTCAAAGATTTTACACCAAAAACTCCGAGATTTTACACCAAAAATTCTGATTTTACACCAAAAACTCAGAGATTTTACAACAAAAATTCTGATTTTACACCAAAAACTCTGAGATTTTACACCAAAAACTCTAATTTTACACCAAAAACGCTGATTTTACACCAAAAATTCTGAGATTTTACACCAAAGCCTCAAAGATTTTACACCAAAAACTCTGAGATTTTACACCAAAGCCTCAGATTTTACACCAAAACCTGAGATTTTACACCAAAAACTCTGAGATTTTACTCTGATTTTACACCAAAAAACTCAAAGATTTTACAGCAAAACCTCAAAGATTTTACACCAAAAACTCCGAGATTTTACACCAAAAACTCTGAGATTTTACACCAAAAACTCTGAATTTCCGCACCTCACACACCTCTCAAACACTTCTTGCTCTTTCCTTCCCTGTTTGCTCCCCTTTCTATATTTACACATTTCCTTGGAAAAATGTCACTGAAATGAACAATTCTGGTCACATCATTGCTTCTCTTCCAGGTTGGTCCTCAGAGGTTTATCCTGAAAACCAACAAATCTCCCTCCCCCACCTGACCTTGCTGTCTCAGAGGTGTTTTGGGGACACTGAGGTGGGGTTTGGGTGTTTTGGGGACATTGAGGTGGGGTTTGGGTGTTTTGGGGACACTGAGGTGGGGTTTGGGTGTTTTGGGGACACTGAGGTGGGGTTTGGGTGTTTTGGGGACATTGAGGTGGGGTTTGGGTGTTTTGGGGACACTGAGGTGGGGTTTGGGTGTTTTGGGGACACTGAGGTGGGGTTTGGGTGTTTTGGGGCAGGATTTTTAGCTGGTGCTCATCTGAGTTGGTGATTAAAGGGAGGGGTGGCAGAAAGGGGAGAAAGGGGAGGCAGGAAGAAAAAAAAAAGTGTTGGGAAAAGGGAAGGTGAATTTTTTAGATGGGGAGGAAGAGGGAGAAGGAGAAGTGGGGGAAAGGAGAGAGAAAGAAAGGATGGGCAGGAAAAATGAGGGCGAGACAGAGAAGGGAACAGGACAGAAGTAAGAAATCAAGTGGGGAGAGGAAGGGAAGAGGGGAAAAGGTGCTGTTTAAACTGTGGCACAGGTGGGAAGTGAAGAAAAGAGGGAAAAGGAGGAAGGGAGGGTGAGGGAAATGAACTGGGGGAAGAAATGTGTGAGGCCAAGGAGCTGCCCTGTGGACACCCCAGGGAGCATCTCCCCCTCCCAGGGCTGTGCAGGGACACAGAGGAAAAGATGGACTGAGTGAGAATCCAGAAGAGGAGGGGAGAGCCTGGGGTGGTTTTTAAGTAATTCCAGGAGAGGATGCCCAGAGTATGGAGATGCCTTTGGGAAATCAAAGGTGGGGAGCTGGGAGGAAGCACTGGCTCAGTGGGGGATCCCGTGGGAGAGGCTGGGGAGGGTAAGGAAGTGAAGGAAAAGGGAATTCCAGTCTCCAAGAGCTGCAGTGGGGCTGTGACTGAGGGGTGCCAGGTGTTCCCCATGTCCCCACTCCAAAGGGGTTCCCTTCCCTGCAGGCTGCCCCTCATCTCCTCAGGGTGCCCTAAAGACACCCACACCTGGCTCCATCCTAAAGCAGGTCCCACCTGGGATCTCTGTGCTTCTCCACTGTGGGATCTCCTCTGCAGAGAGAATTTTTTCATGGATGTTGGCACTAAGGCTGTGCAGGGCGAGGGCCAGATGGGCATCTCTTTAATTAAATAAAAACTACAGTCTGAAAAACCTAATTAAATTAAAAATACACACTTTCAGGTGGAAGCCAGCCTTTAACTTGAAGAGACAAGGCACAGTAAGTTCTAACATCTTCTCAGTGTTAGGAGATTCTTGGCATTACAAAGCAGCTTTTCCTTTTGTTGCTGGCATGAAGTTGTGGAGGAAGAAATGAAGACCTTGGAGGGTTTGTGTCACACTACACTGACTTTGGAGTTGTCCACTCACTCTCTACAAATATTTCTTCCACCACACTGCCCAGGGTATGACAGCAGTTCTGCCCAGATTTTGTGAAAAATCTGTGCAATAAAAACCACAAGTTAGTGCAGAGAGGAAATACATTAAGTCAGCTCTAAAAAACACACAGACTAAACAGAAAATAAAAGAGATTTTCTAACAGAGGTGAGTGTTCTGGTTCTGCTTCTGCCAGGGCTGTATCAGACAAGCATTTTGAAATTGCTGTCAGTTGTAGAGGAGGCTCTGCATCTCTTCCTTTGTGTTTGATTTGAGGTTGGTGGGGTTTTGATGTTTTATACGGTGTATTTTTTTTTAACTATGTTTCTTGCTTGCACTATCTTTCGTGCTTAGGAAATTTACCATAAACATTTGGGTTTTCTTGTAATACAAACCCTTTTCTTCTCCTTAAGAAATAATGAGCATAAGGAAATCATCACCAGTGGGTTAGGCTGAGTGAACTCAAAGCCACTGCATCCACACCCTCTCCAAAAAGCCATAGAAATCCACCTCGTGTTCCATCAGAGGTTCTTCCTTCCCTCTCCTTCCAAGTTTGTCCCAGATGAGACAGCTCAGGGCAGTCCAGCCCCACCTGCCCTCCCAGGGCTCTCCCTTCCCTGCAGGACCACAAACATGCACTGGTCCATACTGGGAAGGATCAGAAAGGACAGAAGGAAAGCTGGGGAGGAGCGAATGGGCCACCCAGGCTGACCTGAGGCTGCTGCAGCCTCTGCTGGGTGGTCTCAGCCTCCCCCTTCCCCAGCACCTTCAGGCCGGGTCATTCTCAGTGGGTGGGCAAGAGAAATCCTGGTCACAAAGAGGAAAGTGTTTGCCACAGCCCTTGTCCAAGGAAAAGCTCACCCCAGGCTCCAGCAAGGCTCAGTTTTGAGTGCTTTGTGCTTCCTGACCTAAAGGGGATCAAATAAACTGTAGTGTGTGTGTTGGATTATTGGAATGTGGCTGCTGAAGGAGGAAGGGCACTATGGGGAGATAGGAAAGATTCTGGCCTGAAATGACAATTCCTCAAGTTTTCCTTCGAAATCATCGAATTTTTACAATTTTGAAGCTTTCTGTGGGTGAGGAACCACCACAAACCCTTGAGGTGCTGCCCTGCCCCATTGCAGGCTCATGTGTCTGTGCTCTTACCTGGCTCTGCAGTGCATGGAACCACAGAAACCAGGGAATCCTGGAATGGGTTGGGGGGAAAGAGACCTTAAAGCCCATCCAGTGCCACCCCCTGCCATGGGCAGGGACACCTCCCACTGTCCCAGGCTGCTCCAACCTGGCCTTGGACATTTCCAGGGATCCAGGGGCAGCCACAGCTGCTCTGGGCACCCTGTGCCAGGGCTTCTCCACCCTCACAAGGAATAATTCTCTCCAAAATCCCATCTAAACCTCTACTCCTTTGGTTTAAAACCATTCCCCATCATCCATCACTCTCTGCCCATGAGGATATATTTCCTCATGGCTTTCTCCAACATCTTAGAAATTTCCTGAGAAGTTTGAGTGTGTGGAATGCCACTGTGAGAACCATGCCCTGAATCAGAGCACAGAGAGATGAGCCCTGAGGGATGGCCATTCCAAACCTTTCTTAGGGGTTAGAGTTCCAGAGTTGTGTCTTTCACGAGTTCAGCATTTACTCTGGCAACCTCCAAAATGCTAAAAATGGGGTGTGAATCCTACAGTGATCATAAACCACAGGCCCTCAAACAGAGCAATATTGCAGTCAGAAACTGGCAAAGCCATCAAACCTGAGCAACAACCACTAAAACTGGGTGAAAACCTGGAAATGCTGTTAACAGTTGCTTTACAGCTACTTTGGGGGTGATTTTTTGGGGGGATTTTTTATTCTGCACCAAGGCAAAATAGTAGATCCTGGCTGCAAAATGGTATTTCTGAGAAGTCTTTTACACAAAAAACACATTTGACATGTTCACAATTCTAAAAACCCCCTCTCCTCAATTAAGGCATTAATGGTGCTTCCTATGATGAGCCTCAGGAGAAAGGGGCCAAAACCAGTCTTGGATGCCATGTGAGGTAATATTAAAGAAATCAAAGGTCACTTTAGGGTGCAGAATGAGCAGGTTGGGTGTCAAAGGCAGGACAGTGAGTGACTGAGAGCTCTTGCTGGTGTTCTGGGGCAGATCTGGGATGCTGCAACATCTCAGGGGGAAAAGATATCACAGTGAATATTCCTAAATGTGCTATGGAGAGAAAGCTGAGAACAACCACAGGAGGAAAAACCCAACCAACACAACAGCTTTTATAATCCTGTGTAGCTGATGCTTTCAAAATGAAGCTGAAATGAAAATATCTGAGCCTTTACCTTTGCAATAGGTGATATCCCAAATTCAACCCGATAAAGAGCGAGTGAGGATTTTTGCTGGGTCACTGATTTATGATCTGTGCAGGCTTGGGGGAGTCTGACAGAGCTCCCAAATGGCCACAGACACAAACCCCACATTGTGATAAACGTGAAGATAAAGCCGAGCTGTGACCCAAGAACACTTCTGATGACACACAAAGAATTCAGGCAGACCCAGTGGTTTTCTGATGGTCCTTCCCCTCCAAACAATTCCTTCATTTTTCACCAGGCAGCACCATCCAGCCTCAACAGCTAAACTCGACAGGCATTTTTGCCTGCTGGGGTTTTGCAGGGGTTACTTTGACTACTGATAAAGCCTGTAGTGTTATGAAATTAAGTGACATTAAATGGATTGAACAGAGAGCATTAATCTGGACAAATTACTCCCAACCTTTAGAAAACCATGGCTGTGGCAAAGTCGGACAGTGGTTTTCATTAGAGAATAGACAATTAATGCCATATATAACCTCCTTTCTCCTAGACCCTACAGCTCAAGGAAGCTTTTTGTTCTACTGTGATACAATTTAGAAAATATTTCCTACATCTCTGGTAGTGCAGATGATTCCTTTTCCCTGTCCCATTACTGTGAGGGGCTGGGATGATGGGTGAGAACACTTTTCTTTTGGAGAACCCTGAACTCCAGCTGAGGGGAGAAGGTGTGGGAAGCAAAGAGAAATGTAGCATTCTTTTATTTGCTTTGCAGTGTCACTGGAGGTTACACCAGGCTGGTCACAGTCCTGGTGTGCATTCCCAAGCTCTCTTTGGCAGAAGCTTTGCTATCTGGGCAGGAGAGAGGTGTGGAAGAAATTATTCATCCTGCAATTAGGGGGGAGATAATTGGGAAATAGGAGAAGTTTCCTCACGTCTAAAGCTCCTCTTGTCCCCTGAACTCCCTCTTTGAAGATTCTTCTCCCATGTTTTAGCCATCCAGTAAAATCTGCTTCCAGCCAACCACTGCTCAAACACTGTTTTTTCGCCTATTCCCATGTTCTCATCACTTAGGGATCCTGACACCTGCTGTGCCTCTGCTGCCTCCAGTGCTTCCCTTCTCTTTTCCATGGAAAAGAATATTTGTATTCTGCTAGAAATAGCGCCCTTATCTTATAAAAATACATCAGAGACACACAACCATGGCTTAGACAGCCCTTATTTCTTCTTACAGTGGCCCTTCCTTTTGTCAGTTTGTGAGTTTTCATTTCAATTATTTATCATCAAAAGATTCTTTTCCCCCCCATATTGAATCCATAGTGCAGCAGAAAGTTAAAAAAAAAAAAAAAAGACAGCCTCTTATCACTGTGTTTATTATCTCTAGGGCCCATATTCACAGGAAATTAAACATCTGAGCACAACAGTGTAGACTGAAAACAGTCACCCATATTATTTATTTTATTATTAGGAAATGCTTTTGAGACAAATATTAGAGGAAAATTTAGAGGAACAAAGCCCCTTGAGTAAGTGTTTCTCTCCCTGAGTTTCTCTGAATTACCAAGGACAGACTTGAGCAGTTAAATGCACTTTGTATGCAGTACAACAGTCTCAAGCATCCAAAAGGACACTGAAAATTCCTCAAGTCTTACACAGAATATCAGAATGATCTTTATAAATGTTATAAATAATCATTATAAATAACATTTATAAAGCTTTGTTGGTGAGACACACTTGGAGAAAAAAATCCAGTGGTTTTATCCAAGTGCTTTCCATCTCTCAGCTCCATCCTCAGTCAGCAATATTCCTGAGGATAAAACTCAGCATTTTTCATTCTGATCATCAAAAACCTTGTGCTGAATGTTGAAGACCAAGACAAAGCCTTCATTGAGGGAAACGGGGAGAGTTCATGAGGGCAGGGAGAAGGAGTCAGGAAGATAAAATGACATTTTGCAGGCCTGTGGACAGCACTGAATGGTGGCACGGGAGCACTTGGGAGCACATTATCCACATGGAATTCCCTGCATGGAGCGTTCACAGCTGGCTTTGCCCTGATCCCAGCTGTCACCACACACCGGTGACATCCCCAGGGCACTGCCAGCACACGGGGGCTGTCACAAACCCTCTCTGGGCCCACGGCCTGTTTGGTTCCAAAGGTGGCTCGGGTGGGTTCAGCTCAGTCTGAGCTCAGGAGTTTGTCCTGCAGAGCTGGCTGGGAGCAGGACAGGAGCAGCATTCCCTGCCGAGCACTGAGCTCAGCTCATCCCAGGGATGGAGCCCCTGTGCCCTGGAGCCAGGCTCAGAGAGCTGGGGATGCTCACCTGGAGAAGAGAAGGCTCCAGGGAGAGCTCAGAGCCCCTGGCTGGGCTTAAAGGGGGTCCAGGAGAGCTGGAGAGGGACTGGGGACAAGGGGTGGAGGGACAGGACACAGGGAATGGCTTCCAGTGCCAGAGGGCAGGGTTGGGTGGGATACTGGGAAAGAATTGCAGGGATGGGTGGGATTTTGGGAAGGAATTGTTCCCTGTGAGGCCCTGGCACAGGGTGCCCAGAGCAGCTGTGGCTGCCCCTGGATCCCTGGCAGTGCCCAAGGCCAGGCTGGACATTGGGGCTTGGAGCAGCCTGGGACAGTGGGAGGTGTCCCTGCCATGGCAGGGGTGGCACTGGATGGGCTTTAAGATCCCTTCCAACTCAAACCATTTTGGGATTCCACAAATCCATCATTCTGGAGAGTGGGGAAATGGATCACAACAAAAAACAAATGGTTCTGTGTCTTGAAAAGCTCTTTGCTTGCAGGACCTCTAAGTGCAAAAAGTGCTGAACAAAACAAGTTTAGGGAATTCCCTTTTATTAAAGTTACCCACAGAATCTGAGAAAAAATGGACAAACAGGGAATGTTGCCTGGAAAGTTATTAGGAATGAAAATTTAATAAATTTACTAAATTAATTGCTTCCAATAAGAACAGCAGTCTGTGCAGCCTTCTCACTGCACATTGACCAGATGCCATGAAAGCAGCTCCTACAAAAGATAAATTAATTCTCATTTGGCTCAGTCAAACACAGCAAGTAAATTATTTCCTAAATAAAAACAAACATAGTCAATAAACATAAGCATAGAATGTTGTAGTCTAAGGCACGATACAATTTGGAATGTTGTTTTCTGTCATTCTTGGAGCTCTGGGTGTGTTTAAGGTCCCTTCCAGCCCAAACCAGTCTGTGATTCTATTCTGTGATTCTCAGTAATATTTTTAAGTCCACGACTTCTGTGTGCTCAAAACCAGCTGGGACAGGGCAGAACCCACCTCAAAAATTCCCTGGAGTGTTGTTGTGTCAGACCCAGTCCCCAGACTGGTGATTGCTGAGGAACATCAATTCCACCTTCCCACACATCAGTCCCACTGCTCAATCCAAGTGATTTGCTTTCCCTGTGCACAGGTTGGGCTGTACATCCCAGAACACAGAATTTGCTCTGCTGGGTGGTTTCAGGAGGTTGATTCCCTGCTGGAAATCAATGGATGACTCAAAGCCAAGACAAAAGGCAGCCTTGTGTAGCAGCCTGGGGGATGCTGTGTGATCCTCTGCTGCCCAAGGCACTCACACACAGCACTGCAGCAATTCCAGTTAACTTGAAAGACTGCAAAGGATATTTTCATCTTTATTTTGCTCTGCACGAGTGAGTGGCACTGTTTATGTTTAAATAATGCATTTACTCTTTCAAAAAGGAGTTTGGCATGCACAGAGATGAATCCAAGTGGCTGTAACTGAGCAGATGGGATTGTGCACTCCTCCCCTTGGATGCTGCTGTTGCAAACAGCTGGAAAGAAGAATTCAGGTACCCTCAGCTCCAGGAAACTCCTGTGGTGTTGGGGACACTTGCCTGTTTCTGGGGCAGCTCTGTGTGCTTCCCTCCCCAGAAAACCCCTCACATGGTGGGGAGATAAATTCACAGAGCATGGAAATACTTCACTGCTGTGTTTCCTTCCATCAGTCCACTTCAAAACACTCATTGATACAATTTTCCTCAGCAAGCTGGTGGCTCCTCAGGTGCAGAGCAGTGAGTTCACTCTTTATTTCAAAGACATTTCTGAATGGAAACTTAGATTTAAAATGTATTGTGTAAAAGTGCCTGAAAGGGAGTGACTTTTTGTTTCTTTTCCCAAGTATCAGGCATACAGAAAACACACATTGAGATGAACATTGCTGAGAACATTTGGGAGATCTGTGTCCAAAACTATTTCTGTGTGTGAAAAGTGTTTCTCACCTGGGAATGAGCTCTTCCTGTTTGTTAATTGGTCAGGCAGACAGGGATGAGATTTTACCTCACTGAGAACCCTGCACTGGGCTATAAATGTGCTCCTAAAGCCTGCAAGAGCCAGAACTCACCTGTCCAGCTGGGTCATGGTGCAAGGAACTTCAATTCTTATTCCCAAATACACACGTGCACAGGAGTAGGGATCCTCATTGCTAAGCCTCGCAATAAACCTTGCTGAATTTTATAAGAGATACAAGAAATTTCCTTTACAAACTCACTGTAATAAATAAACTTCCCTTTGGTTTTAATTTTCAAATCCAATATGTTTGCAGGACGTGTTTAAATTCCCCCATTATTTCTGTGGCAGTAACTCCATGCTGTTTTTCAGCTGTTGCATAAAAGAAAACCAACCAAAAATCCCCAACAACCCAAAATCTCTTGTTTCTTGCTGTAAATTATGACATTATGCTGAACTGGCACTGATGAAAACCAGGATCACAGGTACTGAATACATTTGGTGCATGAGATTTGGCTCTGACATATTTATGAAACACTGCAGCTCAACTACTTCATGTAGTGTTTATTTCAGTCAGTGTTAGACTTACAGAAAGCAATGGGATTTTGGGAATTTGGTGTTACTGGGAGTGTGCACTGGTAAACTGGTCTGTGTCCTTTGTTAACTGCACCTGTAAACTTGTATTTATTCAGGGTTTTCTATAGGGAATGATGACAAAGGGGAAATATCACTGGCAGAATAAATTTTGAGCACTGCAATGCAAACACTGCTGTTTTCAGTGGTGGAAAATGCACATTTAAATTGTACCTAGCTCAGAATACAAAGATCTGCATGCTGGTTAATCCCAAATTATTGATCAAATTTAAATAAACTGAGGGTTTTGAGGAGGTCAGCCTGGCTGCAGCACGCCAGAGCAGCAGACAGCAAATGCAAAGCTAAATTGCTTTTTCCACTCAACTGATCTGAGTGCAGCCCATGGACCCAGCAAGTGCAGTTTGTTAAAAGTGGATGTTTGTAAAGAAGTAGTCACCAGCTCAGGGGAAAAGCCATGAGCTGCCTCAGGTGGGAAAGTATTTAAGAGTACAGTGAAAAGACAGCTTAATTAGCCCTGAATTGTGATGAACTTACAGTCTATTAATTCACAATGAACAAGAATACCACAAGAGCATCAGCACAGCCTCTGGAAAAAACTCTTCTCTCGTGGTGACCTGCTTTGATAGTTATTTTTGGCAAGTTGTACCCAATCCATAGACTGACAATAGTGAATTGACTCATGGATTATAACCAGAAATGGGGTTTGGCTACAGCTCTGCATCAGCAGGTTTTTGTGTTTAAAGCTTAGTAAAGACTTATTTAATATCAACATATTTAACTAAGATTCCTGCAGGATTCACAGTGGATAAGGAACTTCCCGGCTTTTGTTTCCAGCCCTTGCCCTGCCAGTAGCCCCTGGCACAATCTGTCACCCTGTAGGGGTCGATACAAACCCTGCCCCTGGCTGTTCCATGTGCTGGTCCCTGCTCTGAGCAAGGGACAAAGCCATGGAGAGGCTGGAAAAGCACCCATGGGATGGCAGGAAGGGGGGAAATGAACAGAGCAAGAGGAGGAACCTTCCAAGAATATAAATCCGTGTGTGTGTCCCTTCATCCAGGCAGAGCTCGGCAGGGATGGACACCTCCCCACGAGGAAAAGCTGGGAGAACTTGGGGTGTCCAGCCTGGGGAAGAAAAGGCTCCGGGGAGACCTCAGAGCTCCTTCCAAGGCTTAAAAGGGATCCAGGAGAGCTGGATAAAAACTTGGAACAAGGCATGGAGGAACAGGACACAGAGAATGGCTTCTCACTGGCAGAGGGCAGGGATGGATGGGATATTGGGCAGGAATTGTTCCCTAGGAGGGTGCCCAGAGCACCTGTGGCTGCCCCTGGATCCCTGGAATCCCAACCAAGGCCAGGCTGGACAGGGCTTGGAGCAGCCTGGGACAGTGGAAGGTGTCCCTGCCACGGCAGGGGTGGCACTGGATGGGCTTGAAGGTCCCTTCCAACCCAGACCATTCTGGGATTCCAGGACATCCCAGATGTTAAACACCCCTCTCCTTTGAGCACAGTCCCACAAAGCCCAGCTCTTCCACGCTCCCTGTTCCCTGCACTCAGCCAGGTTCTCCCAGGCCCAGAATTCTCCTCACCACACATTCCTCATCATTCAGCCAGCACCTTCTCTAGCTGCTGATGGAGCTCTTACAGCTGCTCTCCACGATTCATCCTCCCAGCCACACATTCCAGCAGGACAGCCAGCTGTCCCACAAATCCAGTTCTCCAGGCCAAAACCAGCATGGCTCTGGGAGAACAGCAGCATTTGAAGAACACTCTTCAAATAAAACCAGAGTCCTTTCTCAGGAGAGGAGCACGAGATCTACTGGCCACAGTCTGTACCTTCATAATGTTAATAAAGTGAAAAATAAAATCCAGGAAGCTTTAATACTGAATAGTTTAATATTAAAAAGTCATCCTTACTACCAAAAACCTTTCAAAGTTCCTACCTGGAATCAGTGCCCCTTCCAGGGTTGGCTAGCTGCAGAGCAACCTGCTGTTCCTGACTGAGCCTTAAATGAGTTTTCCAGCTCTTTTTCCAAGAGCAGAGCCTCCAGCAGTGCTGCTCCTTCCAGGTGCAGCTGTAAGGGGCAACCAGAGCCATTCAGCACCTACTGGCAAGGGGTTCTGAGCATATGACTTAAATATTATCTTGTTCATATAGGCACGTTAAGTGGAGATGACAGTTCAGTGTATATATAAAAATATTTTTATATAAATATATCAATATAAGCATATAAATATGAATATAAAAATATGCAAAATATAAATCTATAAATACATTTTAAATGTATAATAATATATATTAAATACCTATGTGTGTATCTGTATATATCTATATATATAAATATACATACACCCCAGCCTCAGGGGCTTAAAAAAACCTGTTAAAAGCCATTACAGACCTTAGAACATGCAGTAAAAACACTCATGAAAGGAGCAGTGACAGGATCAGTGCCAAAGCTGGGTCAGGGAAGCCCAAAGGGAAGGAGCTGCTGCTGTTCCAAGAACCCTTTTCCTTTAAGTGCTGGTCCCCAGCCTGGCTCGAGTCAGCAGGGCAGAATTCTCTGTGCCTTATATGGCTTGTTGCAATTTTTTTTTCTTTTAATTGACTCCACGGACTTTTTTTCATCCTATAATCACACAAAAAAAAAACTTTTTTCACATAATTGTCTTCATTAAGTGAAATCATCAGGGCGCGTGAGAAACATCCTCGGCCTGACGCTGCCGTGAAAATCTTCCCATGGAATCCTCACCACGTGAATTTCTGTTTTATTTTCATTTCCAGTTTGGATGTCAGTGGCTCTCACAGGGCCTTGCCCAGCACTTCACAATGTCCTGGGCCTGGAACTTGAATAAAGTGGGTCCCAATCGTGAGGCTGCTGGTCTGGGCCTGGTTTGGGCTTGGTCTGGGCCTGGTTTGGGCCTGGTCTGGGCCAGGTTTGGGCCTGGTCTGGGCCTGGTCTGAGCCAGGTTTGGGCCTGGTCTGGGCCTGGTCTGGGCCTGGTTTGGGGCTGGTTTGGGGCTGGTTTGGGGCTGGTTTGGGCCTGGTTTGGGGCTGGTTTTGGCTGGTTTGGGGCTGGTTTGGGGCTGGTTTGGGGCTGGTCTGGGCCAGGTTTGGGGCTGGTTTGGGGCTGGTTTGGGGCTGGTTTGGGGCTGGTTTGGGGCTGGTTTGGGCCTGATTTGCAGCTGGTTTAGGACTGGTTTGAGCCTGTTTTGGGACTGGTTTGGGGCTGGTTTAGAGCTGATTTGGGGATGATTTGGAGCTGATTTGGAGCTGATTTGGGGCTGATTTGGGGCTGCTTTAGGACTGGTTTAGGACTGGTTTAGGACTGGTTTAGGACGGGTTTGAGCCTGGTTTGGGGCTGGTCTGGGGCTGGTTTAGGGCTGATTTGGGGCTGGTTTGTGACTGGTTTGGACACATTTGGGGCTGATTTGGAACTGATTTGGGACTGGTATGGGACTGGTTTGGGGCTGATTTAGGTTTATTCTGGGCCTGGTTTGATGCTGGTTTAGGGCTGGTTTAGAGCTGGTTTAGGGTTGTTGTGAGGCTGATTTGGTGCTGCTTTGGAGCTGGTTTAGGGTTGTTTTGGACCTGGTTTGGGGCTGGTTTGGGGCTGATTTAGAGCTGGTTTTACACCCCCTGGATAAACCCAAGTGGGTCAAAGGCAGCCCCCTGAGGGACCCAGGCCCTGCCAGGCTGTCACAATCCCCTGCCACCACCTTGTTCAGAGCCCCAAGTGCTGAAAAGAAACTCCCAAAGTCTTCCGCTCATTTGGCAACCAGCAGAGAAATATTTCTGTTTGCACTTAGCAACACCCTGAATCAGAATTTTTAGTTCAAAATCAGTTTACAGAGCCTTCCCTTTTACTCCACACTCTTCCCAACATTTTCACTTTGGCTTCTTGCCTCTCTGAAATCTGCAGGGCTGAGAATTTTTTCAGGGGACTCCACTCAGGGAAAGATGTCCAGAGCTTCCCTTTTGTTCTTTCAGAGTGTCTTGCTTGGTTATTTAAAAATAAATTTATAGGAAAGCCAGGATAGCACTAAAAATACCTCCAAATTAACATGGGAGCAGGGAAATAACAGTAGATAAAATGACTGTATTATGTTGGGGGTTTTTTGCTTTATGACAGAAAACAGAGCTGTGCTGTCTGCACACAAAAATGGGAACTTTACTATTTTCTGTCTCAAATATGAGTTAGATAGTAAATATTTCATATTGTATATTACATATTACAATTAGAACAAATATAAATTATCGATTAAATATTGAATATAAAACATTAAATACTCCAATGATATTATATTGAACTGCGTTCTATCATATCATAGAGTATGATATGTAATACTGGAAATACTTTTAAATTATGAGCTAAATTAATGCACTTATTAAAAGGAAAAATGTAGAAATGGGTAAAATTTGTGCCTTCTCAAAGCAAAGTTGCCCTCTGAGCCATCTGAATTCACATTTTCTCATCTACTTTGGCTTAGAATTAGAGCAAGGAATTTAAGATCTGACCTTGCTGCAATTCAGTAGAAAAGCATTAAATATGGATCTCAATCCTGAATATTGTCTGTAACTATCTGAAAAATTCTTGACTTATTAAAAACCAAAGCAGGGCAAAAGGGAAAACTGGTAAAACAGTTTCAAGGCAGCTGCCTGGAATTTTTCCTGGTAATTAGCTCAGTTTATAGACTTCAGAACTATAAACAAGACTCATTAAATACAGCAGAATGACATTGTCTGCACTTACAAAACTACAGATCAGCATTTGTGAGCCCTCAGGAAGGCATTTAGCCCTCATCCTAATTAGATATAGTGGTTTAAACCCCCCCCAAAGGGATGAGGTGGGTATCTATTGTTGTTTTATCAATGATAGCATCTTTAATTAGAGTAAAATGGTGCACACAGGCTTTGAAACACAGGATGCAGTACTGGTCTCTGTAGTTGTGCCAACAACAAACTCAGTTCTGTGTTCTGGTGTTGCACTTGACTGCCTGTCTCCTCAGTTTAAGGGATGTGGCCTGAGGCCACAGCCATGATAGAGAACTATAAATAACCCTGGCAATAAACTGACTCTGGAATTCTCACAGGAATGGGAGAAAACAATTCTAGATCTGCAAATGCATTAAACTGCATTTGTGCTGCACCTTTGGTAGGACCTTTTGCAGAGTATTGAAACCTTGAGCCAAGGTTCATATGTGGGTAATCAAAATATGGAATTCTAGAATCCCAGAATTAGAGAGTCCCAGAATCCCAGAGTGGGTTGGGTTGGAAGGACCTTAAAGGCCATCCCATCCCATCCCATCCCATCCCATCCCATCCCATCCCATCCCATCCCATCCCATCCCATCCCTGCCACTGTTCCAGGTTGCTCCAAGCCCCATCCTGGTCTGGGACGCTTCCAGGGATGGGGCAACCACAGCTTCTCTGTGCCAGGGCCTCCCCACCCTCACAAAAGTACATTTTTTAGAACATGGCTCTGTGTTTTCTGTGGGAAAATATCAAATATCTGTGGAGAAATGTTATTTTTTTCTCTGTCTAGAAGTGGAACTGAGGAGCAGGAGCCATCAGACCTCAGGCTTCCCTTTTGCCCAAGGCAGAAACTCAGCAGCTCTCAGAGAGGAGCTGGGGATCCCTTGGCTGGGGGTGCAGCAGCATCACTTCCCTGAAAAAAAAGAGAAAAATTGCTGAACCCTGCTACTGCAGGACAGGGGATGCTAACTGGGAAATATTTACACAATATTTGTCATTTAAAAATAAAAAATTACTGCAGTGGGAGCTCTGAGAGCTCCAACACTGTCAAAAGATTAGAAGCTAAATACAATTTGAGTAAAAATATTGGATTTTGATGAGCTTTGTGAGCCCCTTCCAGTTTAGGGTTTTCTATGTTTTGCTATTTTAACTATTTCATTTACCACAATACTGCAGAAATGGCCAGCTTAGCACAGAGCAGGTATGTTCACACCAGAGCACAGGTTTGGTACAGCTGAGCTGATCTGAAATCCTGTGCTCTGATGCAGATATTGATCTATTGAGATATTGAGGAATTGTGTGGGCTCACCTTGTCACAGGTGGGGGCAGCTCAGACCCAAGGCTGTGCTTGCACTGGTAGTTCTTAGTTTGGCTGAATTGGAGCAAAAGGAGAGGAAACCTACAATAATTGTTTAGAAATAACAGTTTATGAGAGGGGAAACCATAAACAGTTAAACAGCTCAAGGTATTGAAGGGAGATCAAAGCTAAAATCACAGAATATCCTGAGCTGGGACTCACACAGATGATCCAGTCCAGCTCCTAGCCCTGCACAGGACAACCCCAAAACCCCACCCTGTGCCTGAGAGTGTTTTCCAACATGTTGATCTTTTTAAAGGATGTGATGGACACAGGTAGATCATCCAAACCTCAGCACCACAATATGAAAATTAATTCAGCGTTGGTGTTGGAGTTGAAAGGATGACCTGGCAGGTCTGATTTCTCTTTACTAATGCCCATCTAATTTCCCTCTCTCCTCAGTTTCAGTTGTATTAGGATGACATTTCAAATCTCAATGCTCTGCATGAATTCCAGAAGCAGCCTGTGCCAGTGAGAAGGGAGAATTTAGCATCTGAATGAATTTCTGCCTCGTGTTTTGTCCTGAATGCTTGCTGCTTCCTTTTCAGATCTGGAAAGTTGCAGAGTGACATATCTCTGGATTTTTTATGTTTTGATTCTTTTCTCCTAGGATCTATGCCCTGCTGGTTCTGGGAAACTTGTGACCTCTGCATTTTTAATTAGAACTTGTAACTTTTTCCATAGCAACATATTTTGATGCTGCAAATACTGAATCTGTCAAATCAAACAACTCCTGGTCAGATAAAATCCAAATATATAGAAATGCTGAGCAGTAAGAAGATGTAGGATATGGCACAGCTAAGCAAAAAATTAAAAGAGACAATAAAAGAAGGATGGAAAGCTTTGCTTGATTTATAAGGTTGATTCTAGTAATTAATTAATCAATACAAACTATTAAATTGTTGTGTCAGTACCCACCTGGTACAAAGGAAGGAACTGTCCTCAGGAAATATTTTAGATGTGTCAAAGTCTCACTCACAGGGGTGAGCAGTAGAAGCAGGTGATGAAAGCAAAAGAAATCCTCTGAAACAAAATTCAAGCTCAGATATTTACAGAGTAATGGAATTCAATAGGATGGGTTAAGGCAAATAATTCAGTAAAACACAGCAGTTCTAGATGGATTTTTTCAAAACCATTGATTTATGATGCATACCTTTCATGTGCCAAAAAATTATTTCCTTCAACAACAAAGTTCTGAAATTTTTGTCATTTGGCTTTACTGTTTAAGGGTTACTGTAATTCATTCACCGATTCTCAATTACAGACATTTTTTGGTAGTATTGTTTTTACTATATTTACTACAGTTTGATATTATTTACTATAATTTGGTATTACTGTTTTGGACATCTCTGTGAGCTTTTTAAAGGTATTTCTGTGTCAATAGAGACCTGTGCAGAACAGTGTCACCTGTTCCTTGGACTTACCAAGCAAGGCACTACTAAATTTCTTCTCAAGCATGAAAAGTCTTGGACAAAATTATTATTATTTCCTGATTAACCAGTCTTATTCTCACTCTCTTAGTCAGTTACTTGGGGTTCCTTTTCCTGCTTTAAGCAAAGATTTTGTTTCAGACTAAGAAATCATTCTGCCATTCCTAATCCCACACCAGTCCCCCACCCTTCTGCAGGGCCATCCCTGTGGAATTCCCTGCCAGGCCAGCAGCCAGGACATATCCATGGCCTTGTTAAGGTTTTTAAACAAATGTTGAAGTGCAGGAACATCTTCTAGAAGCAAACACCAATGTGGGAATAGCTGCTTTGGTTTCTTCCCTCTGGTTAGTGTTAGACACATGATTACTGTGCCTTTGTCTAGTCCATCTGTTTCCACTTTCCACAAAAAAATGCTGGAATATGAAGTTAAACTTGGTGTTTTAACCTTGCATTGCAAACAGGGGGTTCCTGGGTGCTCACAGACACCCTGGGGGTGTGTCTGGGCAGGGAGGGCACAAAACCCCAACACTTCCTCACAGATATCTGATATTTTCCCTCCGAAAAACTCAGATCCACAGTCCAGAAAATGTCCTTTGTAGTCTGCAAGGCTGTCTAAACAGAGTATGAAAATAGATGACATCACTTACACAATTTAGGCTTTCTCCACGAAAATGAAAAGCTCCCTTCGTGTGAACTCCCCGACAATTGTCAGAGGAGGGAACTTTTCAAATGAAATGCTTCATCTCACTAATTTAGAGCAACAAAAACCACAACACTGCTCTGAAAGCTTTGATTTCCCGAATCCATGACGTTTTTTAATTTATTTAGAAGCACGATGGAACAGTTTCATAAATCTCCTGCCACATATACCATCCACTTAGGCAATCTGACAGCTTGTTTGCTGGAATACATGGGACACAGAAGGAGCATCACTATATTTATGTGTGCCCAAAAAGGACACAATATTATTTTTAAAAACCAAATAGAAAAAAAAAAAAAAAATGGAATGTTTTGGAGTCGGAGGAATGAAATTTCCCGCATTTTGCCTTCCAAGTTTAGATTGTTCAAGGTTCTGCTCAAGGATCTGGGACTGGCACTGCTTGGACCAAGCCAGCAGCATCCACTCACTTTCTATGGCTGCAGTTTTCCCAGCTATTTCCACACATCCTGGCTGCCTCCTGGGTCCTGAGGATGCCACAACCTCAGACACTCTTATAAATCCAGAGGGGGAAATGATTTGTCTCTGGCCATAGCAGAGACCCACGAGAACGTCGGTGGGGTTTTACCAGCAAAGCTGCTGAGAAAAGAGCCAAGATGGGATCCCTGACCTTTCCCAGCCCTCCTCCACCCAGATCAGCCCACAGCCTGCTCTGGAAAAGCTGCAGCTCACCCAGGGAGCAAAATTAGAAATCTTCTCCAGGGACACTCTTACTCTCTTGCACCAAAGCTCTGCTCAGTGCAGGGGGATGGAGAGCAGGGAAGAGCGAGTTCAGAGTGTGTGTCCCTCACGGAGGGGTTCCCACAGCACAGTGGGAATGCCCAGACACGCTCAGGCAGAGCTGCAAGGGAGCTGTGGAGGGGTAGGAGCAGAGCCAAGCCCTGGCCTGTGATTCATGGAGCAAGAAAATCACGTTTGAGCTGAGTAACAGCAGCACTTCACAAGTGTCCAGATCCTCTCATCCCCACTGCTCACACAAACCTGACTGGCATTCCAGTAAATTTTCCAAATTTTTTTTTATTTATGCCTGTTACTTAAGGCTTTTTGTTTAAAAAAGTTTATATAATCTAGTTACTTAGAGAAAACCTTGGTTATTATAATCTTGTTTTTATCCTAAGTCACTACAGCAAGGTGAAATAATAAATATGGAGAATTGTGCAATAAATTAAAAAACAGATATTCCAATGAACTAAACCACAGGTATTTCCAATAAACTAAAACTCACATAACCAGCTGCAGGACACTCATGCTTCTAAGTTCAGGTCAATAGTTGTTGGGTTATGATTAGAGTTTTTAGGTGAAAGCTACCAAACAGTTTGCCCAATTTTTGTTACCACTTCCAACTCCTGTTCTGCTCTGGGAAAATGTGAGGACTGGGGAGGTTTTGGGAGGATGTGAGATTTGGGGAGATTTTGTCCCACATGGTGCAGAACCTGACCCTGCATCAGCCAGAGGGAGAGCAGCTGCTCCCAGGGAGCTGCAGGTGTGTTTTGGATGGGGAAAACAGAATCAGCACAGAACTCCTGGAAGGTTTGGCAGTGCTGCCCCACAAACACAGAGGTGCTGTTATTTCAGCAGATTTCCAGCTCCACACCGTGAGCTTCTCTTTTGTGTGCAAAACCCCTTCTGTGCTGGTGTTGGCCCTGACAAGCCTCTGTCCCTCTGGCTGCTGGGGGCAGTGATGGCAGAGCCACGGAATCATGGAATCATTTCGGTTGGAAAAGCTCTCCAAGGTCACAGAGTCCAACCAAAGCCACCACCAGCCCTTGGTGCCACACGTTCACTCCAAACACCTCCAGGGCTGCTGCTCTGGGCAGCCCAGCCCAGCCCAGCCCAGCCCAGCCCAGCCCAGCCCAGCCCACCTCACAGCCCTTTCAGTGCAGGAATTTTCCCCAATATTTAACCTAAACCACCCCTGGCCCAGCCTGAGGCCGTTCCCTCTCCTCCTGTCCCTGTTCCCTGGATCCCAAATCCCCCCAGCTCTCCCCTCCTGTCAGGGAGTTGTGCAGAGCCAGAAATTCCCCCTGAGCCTCCTTTTCTCCAGGCTGAGCCCCTTCCCAGCTCCCTCAGCTGCTCCCCACCAGACTTGTGCTCTGTAATGTGCACAGAAATCTGAAATTACAGCATTTTCCTGCACACAGACAAAAGCCACAGTGCCCAGTGGCTCCCAGTTCACCCCAGGAGGGAACAGCCCAGGCCCAAAGTGCCTGATGAAAGCTCAGCAAGGCCATACCGTGACTCTTCTCTGGGCTGTGACCCAAGTCATAATATTTTTCCTTAAATAATCATAAAATATCTCAAATTAAGAGGAACCCGTAAGGATCATCATGTCCAACTCCCTGTTCCATGCAGGAATACCTAAAACTAAGCCATAAGACTAACAGCCTCACCCAGAAAAAAAATAAAATAATGATAGAAATATATATAAGAATACACATCACCTATACTAGATTGCAATACATATAATATACTGCATTATGTATGTAATACATTGTAGAATGCATAAATGCAATCACCAGAAACATAACAGGATGTAAAGATTACTCTCTCACCTTTATAAATCTTTGTATTACAGCAACTATCCACTATTATTCTGTGCCCTTTTACTGGTTTTTGTGCTTACACTGACAGTCTAAGGTATCTCAGGTAGGAAAGTGCTTTAAGTGCTGTGTTTATCCAGAACTGAAGAGTATAAAAGCCATGCACAGGAAATAACTGACATAAAAGCAGGTTTCCCTCCTCCACTCAACTCTCTGTAGAGGAAAAAAACAAAAAACAAACAAAAGAAAAAGGGAGTGGAAAGAAAAGAAAACATCTACTTTCAACTGTCTTGCTCAATGTAAAAACTTCAAAACTCAAAACTTGGCTTCCTTTCTCAATAAATTCCATATTACATGGTGGCAGATAAAGGGAACAAATATGTAACACAAGCTGCCTTCACACAAGCAGTGGACCAGATCAAACACAATTTAATTAAATATCTTCCCTCCTAATTAAATATTTTCCCTACAATCATCTAAAGGACATGGAAGTGTATAAGATTAGGACACAGGTGTGTTAAAGGGCTCCAGTGTATTCTGTCTTCCTCCAGAAAGTTGCATTTTAGGGGTTTCTCAAGTCAAAAGTCAGCATTGGTCCTGCCTGGGTTTCCTTCCCAGGAATGGCTTCATTTTCCCCCAAATCTCCAGAAATTTCCCACATTCACGTTCTACAGCAATGGGAAGAACAGTCATCCATCCTCTTTTCTGAGAGTGGATTTTGTTGCCCCCTGCTTCCCACGCTGTAAAAGCACACAGCATCACCTTGGCCATGGCTCTCAGGACTCACTTCCATCAAATCCCTCCCATTTTCCACATTATTTTACTCCTTTCCCCCATTATTTTACTCATTTTTGCCATTATTTTTCTCCTTTCCAGACTAAAGTATTCCATGTATTCCTCTCCTTCTGCATGAAAAACACCTTCACTGTCCTTCTCACCCTTCTTCAAACCTTTCCCAGCTCCACTCCCTTCCCCTGGAGCAGTGGAATAATTGCACATGTGCCCAGGGACAGATTTTCACAGGGACAAAATTTATTCTGCAGGTCAACTCAGATTAGAGACTAATTAAAAACAAATCATCCAAAGGTATTTTTCCTGATTCTGAGCAATCAGCTCAGAGCCAAATACTCTTTGTGCAAAATTAGATTTTTGAAGGGGTTTTTGTTCATTTTTGTTGGGTTTTTTTAAAAAATGTAGTCCTGGTGCATCACTTTACATGCCTACAGTGACCTTCACCTTTCCTTCCATTTGACAGAAAATGTAATGTAATAACATCCTCCTGCAATTCCTCAGGGGGTTTGAAGACCAGAGCCCACCATGAAAACAGAGTCTCCTTTTAAAATTTTTTTATTTTCCCATTCCTAATCACTTCTGAGTACCACAAGCCCGGGTTCAGACCCCAGGGCCTCCTGGAAATCAACTCTTTAATCCCATCTTTCTTCCCACCTTCTAAAAGATCCATAAGGAATTTCCTCTCCTGGACCACAAGAGCCCAGCAGTGCCAGCACAGAAATTGGCTCTCTGAAATGCATTGCTACGATTTTGAGATTGTTTCAGACAAGAGAAATTCATGTTTTTGTTTAGTTCCATTTAAGTGAAACCACTTAAAGAGTGGAAGAATTTAAGGAGGCTCAGGGGGGACCTTGTGGCTCTGCACAAGTCCCTGACAGGAGGGGACAGCCAGGTGGGGTCGGGCTGTGCTCCAGGGAGCAGGGACAGGAGGAGAGGGAATGGCAGGGGAGGAAAGGATGGATGTTGGGGAATATTTCTTCACTGGAAGGGTTTTCCAGCCCTGGCACAGCTGCTCAGGGCAATGGTGGGATCACCATCCCCGGGGGCATTTGAAAGCCGTGTGGATGTGACAGCTGGGGATGTGAATTAGTGAAAATGAGGAAAATGAGGAATGCCAAGGAGGCTGAAGAGGAGGAAAAGAGGGGAATGTTCACTCAACCCAGATTTGATGTAATTTCCATTTATACAGTTACAGAACTTCTGTCTGACCACTTTAACAAGAGGGACATTACAGCTGTCTGTGGTTTGACTTCACAGAGTCCAGCTTTAAATATTTATATCTGTGCAGGTACAGTTCACCTGTCACCAGAATAAGATCAGTTCATGAAGACATCACACCAAGGACAAGGGAAATTTTATTTGAAGGTCCCTTAAAACAAGAAACAAAAACATACCTTAGCAGTAGATTGCTTTGTCACTACTAGAACAAATAGTGAACGTCCTGATCATGTCAGAGAAAATAAATAATCATTTTTTCCTGAAAATAACTGACTTTACAGTTGTCAGTAAGTGGAAACTAATTGGGTTTCCTCAGAAAAAACCACTTGGATTCCCCCACAGCCTGGGGCTGTAGTTGATGTTCTGTGGCAGAGGGGAAGGGGAAGAGGAAAGGAAGGAGAAGAGAGAAAAGGACAGGACAATGAAGAGGAATTGTGGAGCTCCCCTGCCTTCACTGCTTTTAGATTTTGTTAGGAAAACAGAATACATAACAATTATCAGCTTCAATTCTATTCTATAAATTTACCCATATTTTTATAAGGCAGTTTAATCCTTAAACAACT
Organism: Acridotheres tristis; assembly: GCA_037013685.1. NCBI lineage: Eukaryota > Metazoa > Chordata > Aves > Passeriformes > Sturnidae > Acridotheres > Acridotheres tristis. The sequence goes on along the minus strand of CM072913.1, from coordinate 4,449,053 downwards.
CGATAAATGAAAAAACAATGATACCAACATTTACAAGTATTGTCTATAATTCCCAGAACATTTTGCCTCTCAGCTGATGTCAATAACCATAGTTTATCCAATTCTATATGTCAGCACTTTAAATCTTTCCAGACAGCTTTTGATCCATGATGGAAACGCTGAAGTTTTCTGAGCCATGTGTTGGAGGTGGAATAAACCAACCCCAGAGGCCCTTGGAGCAGGGACTGTGCCCCTTCCATCCAGAGCCCGTGGCTCAACCCTCCCAGGGCTGCTGCATCTCCAGGGAATTCATTAACTTGGAAATAAAAGAGCAGGATGACAGCTGATGGGAGTGCAGTAGATACACAGAGGTTTTTCCACATCCCTGTTTTAAATTTAGGTGACCAAACTTCGACCTCTGATTTCTGCACTTGGAGTCTGGCTCTCTGTAGAAGTCTGTGAGTGCAAGAGGCCACGTACAAATGTCACCTTTTATCTGGGCTGGATGGGAGGTGATATTTTTGGCAGCATTAAGCTTTTTTTCTAGAATTTCTTTATGTCCCATATTCCTCTGTATTTGTTTTATAGTTCTGTGTCCATGTCCCCTGGGAGCTTTGGTCTGAGAACTTTCTGCCGTGGTTTTGGTCGGTATTTGAATGAACATTTAGCTCCTTTTTTGTGTCATTCAGTCACGTTTCCCCCCTCCCAGGACTGAATTTGGGTTTCTTTACCCCTCTTTGGAGAACTTATTGTCTGACATAAATTCCCTGAGGCTCCCGATTAACCACCCTGGCGTATTTAAAGTCTAAAGTTGGAAATCCAATGAGAAATAAAGGTGAAAAAGACACAATCGGAGAATAAAAATTATATTGATCATCTGGCAATATTTCAGGAGCTACACAGATTTTGGTCTCATCTCTTAGTGGAAGTCAATAATCTTAGTTTTCTTTTCCAGAGAATGACTATAGGAAATTATTTTTTAATGCTAGATGGCTAAAATGTCATAATACCAAATATCCTATTATCTTAATTTCAAACATACCAGCCTATTAAAAGTTGAACCTGGTGATCTGCTACTCTGCAGCTTAATTCTGCAGAAGGAAAGTCACTGTTCCTCAGAATATTGACTCCTCAGAAAAGGCACTTGATTGGTTTTTCCTTGCTGAGTTCCAGCTTTAACCAGCAGTGATCAGCCTTTGTTTCTCTACTGGGAAGACCCTGCGGAATTCCCTTTGCTCAGCTCCGTGTGCCAACAAGCAGCCAGACCCCAGAGTCTCCAGAAAAAGGGAGAAAAAGGAAGAAAAAGGGAGAAAAATCCCACACTTGGTGTGTGTGGAGAGCTGCAGGCCATGGAACCACTTCACCCTGGATAAAAAGATGGAAAAGAAATAGACTCCAGTACCTGTGATAATAACCAGGCATTTACACATCAGTCTAAACAGTTTTGAAGAGGCACAGGTGTACTCTAGACCACAGACTTCTCCTTTTCCCAAGAGAAAACATCCAAAGAATACCAGGGAGTGCTGTACACCAGGATTGTATCCTTAACTTCATCAGCACGGAATATCCTGAGCTGGAAGGGACCCACCAGGATCATCGAGTCCAACTCAGGACACCCCAAATCCCACCCTGGCCATCCCTGGAGCAGTGTCCAAACTCTCCTGGAGCTCTGGGGTCGTGCCCATTCCCTGGGGAGCCTGGGCAGTGCCCAGCACCCTCTGGGGGAAGAATTCCTTAATTCCTCTGACCGGATCTGAAATTCCTTCGTATCCACTGCTGACCATTCTCACTTCTAAGAATTTCGAGGGACAGCTGAATACTGAGAAAAGGGATTGCACTGGTGATGAAAATAAGAGCAATACCTTCCAAACAGCCCTGAACAGCTCTGGAGCAGATGCTGATCTTTGCCTTGAGGTTAACAGCTCTGTGTTCAGCATCTGTTGGTGAGTCAGAGATTAGAACGCTGTGTTTGTGTTTAGATTATCTGCTGTAAACACATCCGGGTGACTGTCCTGGGATTAATCTGACATTTGTGTACTATCACCTCATTGTTATCTGCTCCTCACAGGCTTTGTTGGCAGTTCCATGACCACCTCCCCCATTCAGCTGAGGAAGGGGAATAAGAAAGTGGAAAAGGTCAGATGTCCAAAGTGATCTTCACCATGTGCTTAGCATTTACATACAAAAATTAATGGAATAGCTGCAACCCCAAGAGCTAAAGCACAAAAGCTCTCTCTCCTTTGGGGTGCAGCCACCTTCTCACACACAATTTGTGTCTGATTCTTCTCCCAGCTGCGTAAGACAGTAACAGAACAAAGGGGAAGAGTTTTAAACTGAGAAAGGAAGATTTAGATCAGATATTGGGAAGAAATTCTTCCCTGTGAGAGTGGGCAGGCCCTGGCACAGGGTGTCCAGAGAAGCTGTGGCTGCCCCTGGATCCCTGGAAGTGTCCAAGGCCAGGCTGGACAGGGCTGGGAGTGCCCTGGGATAGGGGAAGGTGTCCCTGCCATGGCATCACCCTGCCCAGGTGATCACTGATGTCCCTTCCAGCCCAAACCACCCGGGATTCTGGGATTCTGTGATAAGGTTTATTTCCAACACCCCAGTCTGTAGCTGAAGTTTGCTGCTTTTTACTTCTCCTGCTGAACTGTAGCACCCCATTCCAAAGCCTTGCTCTTTCCACAGTGAGAAATGTTCCAGCAGAGAAACATCTGGAGGAAGCCTGCAGTGGTTCCACCCGTGGGCAGGGATGGCTCCCACTGGAGCAGGTGAGATTTGGGGTGCTGGAGAGCACAGCCTGAGACATCAGGGCAGAGCTGGAATTCCTGACAGGAACACATTTTCATGTAAAGCTGAGGTTAGAGAAATGCCCCAGCTCAGCACATCTCTTCCCAGTACCAAAGAACTCCAAATGCCAGGAAGTTCTTCTCAGAGAACGTGGGGAAATTCCCATCTGAGAACTCTCCCAAAGATGCCAGAGGGAGCTGCTCACGTCAGTGGCAGCTTTGTGACACTCAGAATCTGAATTACCTCTCTTTGCTGTTTCTTTCCTATAAAAGTTCCCAGTGGCACCCATTGGTTTTAACCACCAACATAAGCAGCCACTTTCCAGGGGCACCAATTATCACTTCATTCCACTGTTTTACAAGGCAAAACAAAGAATTGGAGGGGGGGAAAAAAGCAGTTTATGAAATTTACAACAATAAGTTTTAATTTAATGCATTAGTTTCTCCTCATTTGGTTCCAGAGAGGACAATGTGATTCCAGGAATGTTTGGGCCAAAAGCTGCAATGCCACTGAAAGCCTAATCCTTAGAAAACATTGGAAGATGAACTTTGACTGTATAGAACTTTAAATAAAAATAGCATTTTTACTAATGTATTCTTCCCAAGTGCCTGCTTCTTCCTAGCATGTTTCCCATCCCAATACTGTTTTTGCAGCTGGCAAATGACACTGCCAATGAGTCTTTATGTTCAATGTTATTTAATATATTCCCATCAGAAAGCTATTTTTACTGTACAATTTCAATATCTTCTTGAAGTGTCTTGCATGTAATGTTCATATTTTAATTTACTTTTCTTTCCCATAGGATAAGTAAATAGAGATTCAAACAACAATATTGAACCAATTTAGGTTTGTTTGCTGAGAGAAAGGATCTTATAGAATGGGAAATTGTGTTGTTTTACTGAAAATAAAAGGAAAAATGCAACTTTTTCAGGCATTTATCCTAGAGATAATGGATAGACCACCTTCCTGATGGGACATTTGCATTTCATTTTATAGGTTTGGGGAAATAACGTGGTCAATAATCATGATAAATGAGGGGATGGAATGTTCTCAAAATCCGGCCCCATTCATAGAACAACCACTTTGACAGCTACAACCTTCAACCTGAGGGAAACACCAGCCTGGCCCAGGGCTCAAGACCTTTTTATTTGGGGTTTGAGGAGCAGGTATCAGTTATACAGGTTTGCCCAGGACAGATCTCATCACACCAAGATATACAGTCCCTCCTGCTGTACTCTATAATAATAATTATAATAATAACAATTAATACACATCATCTGGTCCTTCTCTCAGACTGAGAAAATTTTTTTTCACACACAACCAGTATAAAAATAATGTGACCTCTTTAACAATCTTCAAGCCAATACTTTCTGCTGAATTGGAAAAATAATCTTATGTGGCTACAGAAATAATGTTTGTGTTTTATCAGTGCTGTTCCCGCCAAAGGCTGGATTATCTGTTTCACATCCATTTAAACACAGGAAGGTTATAACGGGGCAGACAGCAATCTGGGCTTTATTGGCTGGGAAAACTGACCTCATAAATCTGATTTGATACATCTGTCCTTTGGGCTGTCTGCATGTATGCCCATGCATCCACTTGGCCATGTGCCTGCTCAGTGGTGGATCAGCTTCTGTGGCTACTGCTCAGAGGATTTTCCATCTCCAGCTCCCTGCTGCAAAAATAAATACACTGAGGGAAGTGCAGAAAGGAAGATGTGTTTATGGGTGCTTGGAGGTGCTTAAGAGAGACAAGATATTCTTGGAGGAATGCTCAGGAAAACATTGAAACCACCCAGAGCAATGTGGATTGTCCATTTCTGGCAGCAGACAGGGATGTTGCTCCCACTGGCACCGGGTGTCCAGAGAAGCTGTGGCTGCCCCTGGATTCCTGGAAGTGTCCAAGGCCAGGCTGGACGGGGTTTGGAGCAGCCTGGGATAGGGAAAGGTGTCCCTGCCCATGGCATCACCCTGCCCAGGTGATCACTGATGTCCCTTCCAGCCCAGACCAGTCCAGGATTCTGGGATTCTGTGATAAGGTTTATTTCCAACACCCCAGTCTGTAGCTGAAGTTTGCTGCTTTTTACTTCTCCTGCTGAACTGTAGCACCCCATTCCAAAGCCTTGCTCTTTCCACAGTGAGAAATGTTCCAGCAAAGAAACATCTGGAGGAAGCCTGCAGTGGTTCCACCCGTGGGCAGGGATGGCTCCCACTGGAGCAGGTGAGATTTGGGGTGCTGGAGAGCACAGCCTGAGACATCAGGGCAGAGCTGGAATTCCTGACAGGAACACAGCTCCCACTGGCACCCATTGCCTTTAACCACCAACAGGAGCAGCCACTTTCCAGGGGCACCAGTTATCACTTCATTCCACTGTTTCACAAGGCAGAACAGGATGAACTTTAAGAACTCAAACCAGTCTGGGATCCTTCACAGTTCTGTGATCCCTGTGAGGACACAGCAGAGTGTGAATGAAGCCCAACCTTACACAAGGCTGCAGGTCATCCTGCACCCCAAATATCAACCCCCACATCAGCACCAAAACCTTGTGCCTGCCACCTGAACAGCACATTCCAAACTTGCTCTTTCCATGGTGATAAATGTCCAGCAGAGACACAGCTGGAGGAGCCATGGAATGGTTCTGGAAGGGACCCTAGAGCCCATCCCATTGCATTTCCACCCCCTCCACACATCAACACCAAAGCATTGTTATCTGCCACCTGAACCCAGCCAAAAACTCTGAATTTTCAATGAGACCAAGCTATGAGCAGGGACTGAGGGACCACAATGTGGAGGGAGCAGAAAACACAGAAGAAAGTTTCCCTGCATCCTCAGAACAAGCTCCTTGGAAAACCATGGCTTAGAGATAAGAAATGGCTTGTGAAATTATGAATACAAAAGGAATTTAGCTTCCCCCCCTTGGAAGACCCTCTTATCTATCTTCAATATTAGTGGTTCATTCTCTTTTAGTATCCATAGGCCAGCTTTGAATGTAAAATCCCTCAGGGATTGGTTAGAGTGTAGAATTCCCTTGGTAATTGGTGCAAATTGTAAAACCCTCAAAAGATATAAAAACCCCTGTAAAACAATAGCCGTGGGTATATGCTAGACAGGATGCCTTCATAGAATAAACCATGGATTTGTGTCTCTCTGCATGTGCTGGTTTCTTTTCCCCGCTGGTCTGAGAGCTCCCCACGAGCCACAATTCCATCTGGGCAAGGCTCGGGAATTTGTTCTGTCACTGAGGGCTGCAAAAGCAGCCTCAGGGATCCCAGAGGGACCCCAAAAACCCCAGTGACAGTGACACCAGAACCGGCCCTGTGGGAGCCCAAGCTGGGTGTTGCACTCATTCCAGGTGCATGGATGTGCTGGGCTGCCTTTGCTCAGTGAAATGTTCCAGTTTGTCCATCCCACGTGGGGGCTCAGTGCACATCCCTTGCAGTGAGGTGTCTGAAGGAAAACCATCCCCAATCCCTTTCCCCTCCTGTTCTCCAGCCATCCCATGAGTCAGGACTCCCCATTCAGGCTTACACAGTTTCCCACCAGCAAACCAGGCTAATATTGCTAGTGAGTAAAAGAGAAAGAATAAAAAAAGAGCAGATTTTGCTCTTTGCCTTCGTCTATTTAAATAAAGATCCAGGTACCAATCACAGAATCTTTAAGGTTGGAAAAGGTCATAATTGGCAGGTTTTGAAGCAGCTCATGCAAGTCAAGAATGTTTTTGCTCCTTTCTGTTCACTTCCCCTCATATCAATGGCCTTTGATGTAAAACTTCAGAAGTGCTGCTATTATGTTCTACATAAAAAGTGAAATATATGATAGAACTAGGAACAAACTGAAAATTAAATATTGTTATTTTAGAACATTTCCCTCCTGCCTTAGGTTTTCTTTTTTGATAGACCCACAGATAATTCAAGGATTGATAAACATTTCTGTTTCAAATGTCTGATGTAGTTGCTAGATGCAAGTACAGCAGCAAAATATATTAAAAAAATATTTTTAAATTATAAATATATGTAAACCCTAAGCAGCCTGGCGTGGAACCTGTACTGATTTCTGCTTGTTTCAGGCTCTGTTGTTTAAGTTCATAGTGGGAAAGCAGAGGATTAAACCCCAGATTAGCCTCCATTCTCTGTCTGGATTTGGCAGTCCAGCTGTTTAGAAGGAAAGCAAAGAGGAATAGGCTCAGGCTATTGATCCAATTTTCTGCTCTGAGCTGAGAGGACACAGCAGCCTGAGCTGATTTTAGAATAACTCCACTCCCCAACAGTTCTTCTCGTAGTGCAGGATAAGATAAGAAGATCATGGGAACAGCAGCTGATAGACTAATCCACCCATTGATTTCTGCTCCCTGCTTACTCCCTGTGTTTTAATTGAATTTTGTGGTTCAGCATTGGTTTCAGCCCGTGCTTTCCGAGTCAACCAGAGTACAAAGTAAAGCAATGGGAAAAATCAAATTCTTGAATTTTGTCCAAATGGAATTGGACAAAAATAGACTCAAAGATTCTCATTGCAAATTGGACTCTGGAATGAAGGTTGTGTTGGGGGGGTTTTTTTGTTGTTCTGGTTTGGGTTGTCTCCTTTTCACTCAGCTCTTGCTTGCAACAAGGCCAATGTGAAAAGGAGAATGCTGGGAAAGAGATATTTTCTTGTTCCCAGCAAGCAGGTTAAAAAATTAAGGGAGCTGGAGGTTTTGAAGAACTCACTTTTGACACAGAAGTCACAGAAGAAACTTAGCAGAGGGGGACAAGTTGCTGTCAGTCACCTCTTACACAAATAGTTCCTTTGCCAGCCGTGCTCCAGCTCGGTTTGCTGGCTCTCATCAATGCTCTAAGTGCTAATAATTCAACTGCTGGACATCCCGAGGCATCACAGTGTTGAACATAACTCTAAAAGAAAGGGAGTAATTTAAAAATAGAGATGAGCAGTTCCCTTGCACTGCAGCACTGGGCAGTCTTTCCATGCCCTGCCTGCCCTGTGCTTCAGACAAATCACAGATTTTCCCACCACCTTGAGGACAATTCCTGGATCCTTCTTTCCTTCTGCTTTACCTGGACAGAGCCCTTAAGAACTTAGGAGCTAAGATTTAGAAATGTGGGTGGTGATTTGTTTGATCACTTACAGCCAAGATTATGGGTGGTGATTTCAACATCTCCTTATTCCTCAGCATCCCAAGCAAACTGCAGGGAATGGGTGTCCCTTCCTCGTTAGCAGAGCTGTCTCAAAGCCTGGTTCCAGCCCCAAAGAACACTGTGCTGTGCTCAAGTGGCAGAGGAACTGACAGGCCACATGTAAAAAGAAAATCCAGGATGGAAAAAGGAAAAGGACACCCACAACACAACTTTTCCCACTGACCAAAATGTAAAATGACTCAGGTTCCACAAAAGAGCTGCAGGTATAAAATCAGTATTAGAGTCAAAGAATAAAGAAGGCATTATTTGAATATCCTGTAAGTTCCCCTGGACTTCCAGAATCCTGAATAGTTGTTCTTTACAGGAAAACGTAAAGTATATATATTAACTGAGATTTCCAAGTGTCAGTTCTGCTCTTAATGTAGTAACACTTAAAATTCCCAGGTTAAGTCTCAAGCAGAATTACTTTACCCATGTGACAACCTGAATTTGGAATGACCCAGATTTTGGAAAGGCTCGTGGAGTGACAAACACAACTTAAAATTGTCTTTGCTTTCCTGAAAAGAACAGAATGAAGAGGACAACCCAAAATACCGACTGTCCCTTGGTGCATAATGAAGAACAGCTTGGGGACACGACGTGGTTCTGTGCTTCCAAGGAATCCCAGCACAGCGAGGAGAAGGTGCCAAGGCACAGCAGCGTGGCAGGAGCTCCTGCAGAGCCCCCAGCAGATCGTGGGCAGCCAGGCAGGAGCCAGGCGTGCTGCTCCCCACCAGGAGCTGCTCGTCCCCGTGGTGTCACCCACGGCACTGCCAGAGCTCAGGGACACGGGCATGAGGGAGAGCCCCCACAGACACGGAGCATCCAAACCATCCAAACTCCTTTTTATGGCAATGGCTGCTCCAGGCTTGTCTTCTTGATGTTTGCCTGGCACTAAGGAAAGAGGGAATAGTATTGATCTCCAGGTTAGAGGCAGTAATTGATTTGGGGATCAGAACCCCAGCTGGTAACTGGTTTGAGGATCAGAACCCCATTAGTTACTGGTTTGGGGATCAGAACCCCATTAGGGACTGGTTTGAGGATCAGAACCCCATTAGTTACTGGTTTGGGGATCAGAAGCACATTAGGAACTGGTTTAGGGATCAGAACCCCATTAGGAACTGGTTTGGGGATCAGATCCTCAATTAATAACTGGTTTGAGGATCAGAACCCCATTAGGAACTGGTTTGAGGATCAGAACCCCATTAGGAACTGGTTTGGGGATTAGATCCTCAATTAATAACTGGTTTAGGGATCAGAACCCCATTAGGAACTGGTTTGAGGATTAGATCCCCAATTAGTAACTGGTTTGGGGAGCAGAACCCCATTAGGAACTGGTTTGGCAATCAGAACCCAGTCTGTTACTGGTTTGGTCTAAGTGGGGCTTTTCCTGCCATCTATAACCTGGGCTCAAGGTGAGCTGGCTAAAACCTCGCCCTCTCCCCTGCTTCCAGAACATTCTGTACTTCCCAGTGCTGGAAGGTCATTAACCCATTGATTCCAGGCACAAACCACTGCAAATCCCACAGAGGCAATCCATCCCCTCCATCCCTGGGCTTCATTCCTCAAGAGCACTGAGTGAGTTTTGTTTGCTACACAACTGCATTATATAAAGCTGCTGCTGGCAATATCAAAACATATTAAAAGTTTAACTAAGACAATGTGTTTGAGAAGAATTTGCTTTCTTTGGAGCTGGAATGTCCCCATAAAAAGGCATGATCTGTACTAGAGTGAGCTGTCCAATGATCTGCAAACACTGCATTGTGTCCTGGAGTAAACCCTGCTCTCCTCAAACCCAAATTGGTTTGGATTCCCTCTGTGCATGCACAGAGCATTTTGAACTCATGCTGCAGCTGCATAAACCTGCACTGGGGGGAGTGGATGATTTGCACAGGTGGATTTCATGTCACAGTACTGCAGGTCTGCTGACAATGCCACGGAGGCTCTTCAGGACACTCCTGGGACAGAGCTGTCAAAGTGTCCCTGAAATGCAAAGCTGTTCCTGTTTGCAAGGCTTGATCCACTACAATGGTTTGGCAAAAACCTTAGAACGCTATTTTCCTTATCCCAAAATTCTCCCTTTCCCTACAAGCCCATTGAAAACACTACTACTCCATTGAAAACATGATTATTGAATTGAAACCACTATTATTTCTGCAGCTCTGGGCAGGGTTATTGCTGGTTCTTGTGCCTCCTCCCCATCTCACCTGGTCTCTCACCACTTCACCCCATCTCTGTAGCATCCACATCTCTGCTCCAGCTGTTCCATTATTTCTCCTTAAAGCTTTGTGTCCCCCAGTCTCCCCCAGTCCCTGTGGTCCCACATCAGCTCATAGGGCAGGGAAGTCCAGGATATATAAAAGTGAGTTGCTTGAGAGCTTCGCTTCTCTGCTGATAATTGATGGATTTTATTTTGCAGACTATTTAACCAGCAATGCAGAGGTGGAAATCACAGTGAAGATGAGACAAAGTCTGCAATGTTGAAATAAAAACCTGGTGTATGAGTGTGGCAGCCCTCCCAGAGGCTCACTCCATGCCTAGTTTTCCTTCCAGTAAAACTGAAAAACTTTGTTTTCATTCAGTTTTCAACTCAGAATCATTCTCACAGGCAGAACTTTGCCTTTTCCTGCAGAACAATTGAACACACTGAGCTCTCCCACACTGGCTTGGCCCAAAGGTAGTTCTGGCCTGGACTTCTGCCTCCAGCAGAGCCCAGAAGAAGTGTAGAAAACAAGTGTAAGAAACAAGGCAAGTGCAAAGCAATTCACTGGTGGATGTGCCCTCCCAGTTTACTGCCTTTTTTAGTAGTAAAAACAAGTTGTAACATTGGCAGGGAGCCGCAGTGTTTTACACTTTCATTATCTCTATTGTTATACAATACAGAGCTCGGGTCCTGGAAGATGAGTACAGCATTAGATACTTCTAGAGCTTTGCCTTAAAAGTGATTCTTTGCACTTCTCAACCGTCCCCAAAGCCTCGTTAAGATTTATCAATAAAGAGAAGCAGATACTGAACAGAGAGATGATGAAGAGCAAGTCCATCTTTTGAGTCCCTGGTGTCAGGGCAGGGTCCCTCCAACTGGGCACTTTTGTTCAGCTACTTTAAATTGTCCCACCCCCAAAAGAATCATAAAATCATGGAATGGTTTGGGTTGGAAGGGACCTTAAAGCTCATCTCATTCCACGCCTTGCACTAGCCCAGGAGGCTCCAAGCCCTGTCCACCCTGGGCTTGGTCCCTGGAGCAAATTGTCAAATGCATCTCCCTCCAAGACTGATGTTAAGTCAATATTCTTTATTTCACCGCAGGAAACCCTCCTACAAACCTTGTACCTGCCCAGGTGTTCCTGGAAGGATGAGAGCTGAGTGCAGGAGCCTGGGCCAGACCCACAGTGAGGGAGAGAACATTTACAGATGCCAGGCCAGCTTTGATAACTCAGATATTCTGATCCTCAGTGAGAGAAGGGTGGTTTCATTAGTGATGATCACCCCAAAGAAATGGGCTCCCTCCAAAAGGGACAGAATCAGGTGAGAGGTGCTTGGTAGGCTGGACTTGTGTCCAGGCTGGGACAGGACCCAGCCTGAAGAAAAACTGCAGTCAGGTCTCACCTCACTCCTGTGAAAGCAGAAAAGTTTTTCAGTATCTGAAAGATTCAAACCACCAGAAAAACAAGGGATCAGCCTCACAAAGCAATGGCACTGCTCCCTTCCACAACTTAAATCCAGTGCAGAAAAGAGACATTTCACACTGAACTGGTGTGAGCCTGCTGTCCAGGTCTGGGCTGCTCCTCTTGGTCACGTTATACAATCCTGGGTGTCCCCACAAAGGGGAGGCCTCTTTAGGCACATTTTCCTTCTTAATTAAAGTAACATTTTGAAATTACTATTGGCCTGTGACAAGAACAAAGGACAGCACAGCAGCTGGAGTGATCAGCTTGTAGGGACTTGCAAACAGGCACCAACGAGTTGGAATACACTCCTGCAGCATGGAAAAGGATTTCTTCACATGGAGAAGGGATTCCTTGGGTTTTTTAATGAGCATTTAGTGCAACAGATGGCTCAATGCTGTGCTTGTAAAAATGGTTTTATTGGATATCATCACTGCTTGCAAATGAATCAGGAAATATGTGAGGCTCAGAAATCACCTGCACAAACCCTGGGGCATTTCTGCACCCACTGAGTCCCTGTGCAGCTCCAGGCTCTGGAAGGGCACAGGGGGTGAGGAAAGGCTCACAAAAGGGGCTGTAAAGAGATTAAAGTGGTGAAAGAGCTGCCCTGTGAGACCCTGGCTGCTCGGGCTGGGGAAGGAGGTGGGGCAGGGCACGGGGAAGGTTTGCAGAGTGGTGAAGGTGATGGATGAGGTGAGGAAGGAAAGGCTGCTCAGGAACTCTGACACTGCTGAAACCTGGGGGCACTCACTGAGAGCAGCTCAGAACATGCACAGGTACTTTACAGAGATGGTGGAGAACTTCTGGATATTGCTGCCAGGAAAGGTTTGGAAGCAAACAGTGCCTCAGGCAGACAAGTTCATGGACAACAGGTTCATCCAGATAGAAATGGAATTAGGGTAGGGGTGTGCCTTCAACATCCCTCCTGCAATAACTGTGAGTAAATCTTATCTCCAGCTGTCACTTCTGGGGACAAAGTGCATTTTTTTATTCATTTAAATCTGCACGAGTCACAAAATTCTTATTTCTGCCCCTAAAGAAATGCAAATAGTAGTAACAATAATAAATAATAACAAATAAGAATTGTAACAAATAGTAACAATAACAAAAAAATAAAATAAAAATGTAATAATAATAATAATAATGATAGTAATCCAACCAAAACTCCAAGTCAAAGCAACCCAGTCCATTTCCCACAGGACACAGACCCACAGAGCTCAGGCTTCCAGGCATTGGTATGTAAAGAGTGAATAACAGTCCTGGTTTTAATTACTGCCCTGCAACAGTGCTAGGAACAGAAAGCCATGTTTTACAGCAATTCCTAAGTGTGCTCCTTCTTGGAAACACAGAGAAGGGCTGGCAAGGGAGAATCCTGCAGATGGGATTCTTTTTCAAAGTTGGAATTCAACCTAAGGAAATTAAATCTTGAATGACTGGGGGGCAATCTGGGGCTCTCCCCAAAGCGTGGCCTCTCTCATGTTCACTGATTTATGGCAAAGCACAGGTAGCTGGAAAACTTTTACAGGGCAGAAATGTTTGAAGAAATTGGCTGATTTATGGTAAAGCCTGTACTGGTAGCAGAGCCTGGACAAATCCTGGATGAACTTTAAAGCAGCCAGGTAATTCCTGTTATCACACAGTAATTGCTAACTCTGCCAAATTACCTTTTTAAACCTCAATTCCACAGTTTGGTGACATTTTGCTAGTTATTATTTCTGTCTTTAGACTTTAAAACTTCCAGCAAAACCAGTGCCTGAGAAGGAAGCTTTAATCAGAGTGCTCATAGAAAAACACCATATTCAGACCAAAGAGCAGGAAAAGGTGTTTTATGAAAAGCCTGATTTTACCCTTAAAAAATTATATACCAGCAACTCAAATACCAAAGGGTTTGTCCCACCCCCTCCACAAGACTGAAGCAACAAAGCAACATTCCCTGAGAGCAGCAAGTTCTCTCGTGGGGTCTGTTCTACAGCAGGAGGTCAAGGGGCACCCTGGAATGTTTTGGGGCACTCTGAAAAAAGCAGATACTTCTGTGGGAGAATCTTTGGCCCAGTGGCCACAGTTCCTGTGGTGTTGTGGACATGAATTTGCTGTCCAGGGCCATGGAAGCATCCCTGGAGAACAAGCACAACCTGATCCCACAGCTGTGGCCCCAGTGCTGCTGCACATGAGGATCCAGTCCTGAAAGGAGGAAGAATTGTGCTGTGATCAGATGTCATCTGCCCACTAACAGGGCAAAAAGGATCCGATTTTAATGCTCATGCCCTGCAGTTAGAAAATCCCTTAAGCAGCTGCCAACTGCCAGAGGTCACAGCAAAGCAGGGCCCTGCAGGGAAATGATTCCCACTGTGTCAGTGGGGGCTGTGCCCCTGTGAGGAGTCCAGGCTGGCACAGAGAGGGGTGGGAGAGCAGTGGGGAGCCAGAAGGGGAAGCAGAGCCCCATTTCATCCATCAGAGCACGAAAGAGTCACTCCAGGCTACAGCTGATGCTCCTCTCTGCTTCCAAAGCCTCTGCAGCAAGGAGAGGAGCGATGCTGAAGCCGTGGATTCTCAGGGAATCTGGAATTATGGTCCCACTGCCCAGCCACAGGAGGAGCCTGCACACCTCCCCCAGAATGGTCCCATTTCATGCTGGCATTGGGGGACTGAGTCCTTGGGCTGCTGGCACCCCCAGAACAGGATCCCCCTGTCACACTGTGGGTGTTTGAAAGATTAATGCTGGCACAGTGTTGGCAGCACCGAGCCAGGCAAAAATACCCAACCCAGCACCGGGCAGGGATGCTTTTTGCTGGCTCCTTAAAAGCCTCTGTCAAGGAGATGAATGTGAAAGGTACACCAGAGCAGGTGTTCTCCTTCTAAAAAAATCCATCAGAGCAGCTTCTGTCCAAGGAGAGAGACCTCAAACAAAATCCACCATCAGCAAACTCTGACAAACAATGTTTTCCAAGGGGAACTCAGACTTCTCAAAATCTGGCTCAGTCAAGTGCAAAAAGCTCAATCCTGGGAAAAAATTTTGCAGCTACTAAGCAGAATTTCTTAAAAATATTCATCCTCTCACAGAAGAGCATGGAATAAACATCTGAGGGCTGATTCTCAAAATCCATAGCTCCTCTTGTATTTTAAATTAGAGCATATACACTCTCATTTGATCCTCTCTGCCAATGAATAGCTGATAAGTAATCATAGAATCCCAGACTGGTTTGGGTTGCAAAGAGCCTCAAATCCCATCCAGTCCCATCCCTGCCATGGGCAGGGACACCTTCCACTATCCCAGGGTGCTCCATCCAAGCTGGCCTTGGACACTTCCAAGGATCCAGGGGCACCACAGCTGCTCTGGGCACCCTGTGCCAGGGACTCAGTGCCCTCAGAGAGAATTTCACCCTAACATCTAATCTAACCCCAAAATCTAATCTAAACTCTTTCAGTTTAGAGCCATTAATAAAAACATATATTAAATAAAGCATGTATTGCCTGCAGAGCCTGTGCATTCCAGAAAAACACAGTAATTGTTGTTATCTCTTCAAACAACTGTCAGTCCAAATCTGTGCTGAGTCTGAAGCAGAAGGTGAAGTTTTTCTCAGAGCTCTGTCTATATGTCACTGCCACTACAATTATGTTCTGTCTGTAACAGCACTTGAACCATCACCAGACATTTTGCTTTTAGTCAGCTCAGGCTTTTGAGATGTTTTCATTTAGAGTCAAAGGGTTTCTTTCTCCTGTGCAGTACACAACCAAGTGAAAGAGAAAGGAAGGATTAGTGCAAATCACTTCAGCAATGCAGCACAGATGAGTGGCTGTCTCACCCCCTGGTTTGGATTGCAGGCTATTGGAATTGCATCGTGTCCCCATCGATTTTCCAACACGCCCAGTCCACATTCCCTATGTGGTATCGACTCAGCTGTGAAGCCATGAGGCAGAGACAGTTAAGAAAATATTTACAGGAGACTGATTCCTACAGTAAATCAGTAATGAACTTGTTTGTCTGACCCATTTATTCATGACCCATAAGTGAGCTTCTGCTTTTTTCTGGAAATGTCTCCCCCCCACACAACCCCACAGTGGTGCTGCACAAACCCCCAAAGGCAAACAGACCCTCAATTCCTCCATCAACTTTTTCATTTTCTGTAATGAGCACAAGAAGAGAATTTGCATTGTGATCATTGCTTCCAACCTCAGCCAAACATGGGTGAGCTTCCTCCAGCCGAGTCCTAAAGGTTTAATATCACCTATGGAGCCAGGCTGGCAGAGCTGGGGGTGCTCACCTGGACAGGAGAAGGTTCCAGACAGAGCTCAGAGCTCCTTCCAGGGCCTAAAGGGGATCCAGGAGAGGAACTGGGGACAAAGGGTGGAGGGACAGGACACAGGGAATGGCTTCCAGTGCCAGAGGGCAGGGACTGATGGGATTTTGGGAAGGAATTCCTCCCTGTGAGGGTGGGCAGGCCCTGGCACAGGGTGCCCAGAGCAGCTGTGGCTGTTCCATCCCTGGCAGTGCCCAAGGCCAGGCTGGACAGGGCTTGGAGCAACCTGGGACAGTGGGAGGTGTCCCTGCCATGGCAGGGGTGGCACTGGATGGGATTTAAGTTCCTTTCCAACCCAAACCAGTCTGGGATTCTGTGATCTCTTTCCATTCACTTTAGCCCTGGGAACAGCTCTCAGACAAGTTTACACAAGTTAACAATGTTCTGTTTCCTGCAAATGTAGAAGCGTTAAAGCTAAATATTCTTTCAGATAAAACAGACACTGTCTTCCACTCTGAGTGTTTAATTTGAGCTGCTTATAACTCTTCCTCACACTCACATCAAAGCAGTCCCAGGACAGTCAGGGGAAGAGGGTTCCTTGTGATACATCTTCTCTCATGTCAAGACTTAGCATTACAAGGAAGTATTGAATGTAATGCACACACACACATTTAAATAAGTGTCTCTGAATAAAATAAAACTTGTTAAGCTCATCCCATGCCTTTATACATTTACAGGATCTCTGAAAACTCTTTGATGCTCTGTGGGTCCCTTTCTCAGTGACCTGACACCTCTCTAAAGTGCCAAGATTTTATGAACAGCAGCTGTACTTGCCCATGTTGCTTCCAAACCCACAAAGATTTCACAAATAAATGAGGATTCATCAAAAGCAACATTTTTCCTCGAAGGCTGTTTCTTCTAAACCAAAAGAACCCAGACACTTCTTCCCAAATGCCTTCTCTGAGACTTTGAGCAGCACACAGGACACAGATTCCAGGAGGAGTCAATAGAATCGTGTGACATTTTGGGTTGGAAGGGACTTTAAAGCTCATCCAGTTCCATCCCCAGCCATGGGCAGGGACACCTCCCACTATCCCAGGCTGCTCCAAGCCCTGTCCAGCCTGGCCTTGGACAATTCCAGGGCTGGAGCAGCCGCAGCTTCTCACAGAAGCAGCTCATCCCAGAGATCATGTGAGATTTTAAATTGTAGTAGAAGCAGAGAAACAACTGGATGCAACCCAGCAGAGAATCAGGATTCATTCATCCTGTGCTCACAAGAGTCTCCAGTTGCCTCTCTGATTCCAGAGCACATCCTTTCCCTCACCTTGCACCATTGACCTGCCAAAGCAGGAGAACCCTCAGCTCATGCAGGGGTTGAGCAAGGCTTTCCTCTCCAACTCCAACCACTGCTGAAGGGCAGGGATTCACCTCTGAGCACAGCAGTGCCGTGGGATCAGACACTCCTCCCTGCACTGCTGCCACACCTTCTCCAAAAGCTGAACTGGTGTTTGTTTGGGTGACATGGGAACGTCAGAACAAGCAGACAAGCTCCTGCTTCTTCCCAGGGAGCCCAGCTGTGCTAACATCAGCCTGCTGGGGTGAGCTCAGGAGGGAGGACAAGAGAATTTGGGGCAAGAGGAGGATTTCTTCAAGACAGAAATTAGTGCTGGTGATACAGATTAAGTACAAACACAATGTATTGTTGATTACCGTGTCCAAACGAGCTTTTGTGACACAGTTTTAAGAAAAAACATGCAGGTCTTGCCAAGAAATACTCCTAGAGATGCTCAACACAAGTGTGCACTAACTTTCATGTAAAGAAAAGAAAAATCCTTTCATTTTGTAGCTCTCATCTGATGCTGTTTGCTGCAGTCACAATGGGCTCTAAGGCTCTTTCCAATTTCCCAGCACAAAGTCCTAATGTGAGGATGTCCTAATGAAATGGGACCAGTGCTCAGCACAAGCACAGCCTGGCAGTTCTGCCCTGGAACCTGAGGCTCTGGCCAAATCCCGAGGTCAAGGTTTGCAGATAACATTTGAAGAAACCCTCCCTGGGTAAGTGAAGACACACTTTGGCCTGTGACTGCCATCATGTGCAGAAGCATTTTTCTTGGAGAAAAACAAAGCAATCTGCATAATCCTGGCAAATGGGGAGGGCAATTTCAGCACTCACGTCCAGCATTTTTGTGCTGCAATTTCCTAAAGCATATTCCAGGCAATTTTAAACACACATCATCTCCAAGAATCAATCTAGCACTGAAGCCACTTTGGCTCTGTGGGGAAGGAATTTAAAGTTTTTCTGCTGGTGCCAATAAAACGTGAGGATATGGGTGCTCCAGGTTCAGAAAGCAGCACATCCCCGTGGCAAATAACTTGATTATCTCAAGGCTTCTCTGTGCCTTTACGTAGTGCCTTCCACACATCTTTCCCAAAGGATTTAAGAACCAGTCTCTCCAGCTGCCTGCCCTCTCCTGGATGGAATCAAAAAGTGTTTGATTACTTCCACTTAGATAAAATGCAGTGATCTGCTTTTAATTTTTTTTTTTCCTTGGGTCTGTATAATCACAAAGGTTCCACTGTGCCAGAACAAGAACTATGAAATTCTAAGGGGCTCCTTCATAATCCTCAATAGAGCTGCCAACTTTTTTGAGAGTAGAGTTTTTAGCCAAGTCGCCTTTTATATAAATACATTACAAAGTTTTAGATTTTTACATTTCTTTCCTATATTTACCATTGCCTAAATCCCACTGTTGTTCCCTTGTAAACTGCTTAATCCCTCTCCTCAAACACGCTGGAAAACATTTCCATATCTCTTTGTTGCTGAAGGTAATAAGCGTGTTAAACACAGAGTATTTCATTTGGAAGGATTCTTATATAATCTTTTCCTCTGCCTCAAGTCAGGGTCAAATATTTCTTTGCTACTCTCAACCAGCGCTTGGCTGACCCCAGTTAAATCCAGCTGATAACGGGGACTGCACAGTTTTTACAGGGAGCCCGGTCCACTCCTTCCCCAGTTAACCATTGGTGTTCCTACAGGTTTGTTTCCACACTGCTGAGATGAGCGCGGAGCCCCGCAGATGATTTTCTGAAGGAGCCGTTCTCCGGGGAGCGGCGAGTTTCTCTGCGGGATCTTTAACCGAGGGCAAGGATTAGGATGCAGGCTGGAAAGGCTGAGGACAGAGCTCCCCTGGCCGAGGCTTTCAGCGGCGGAGCCGCAGGGCTCAGTGCGCGTCCTGCGAGCGCTCTCACACGAGCAGCCGCGCTTTGAAACTTTCACTGCACATCTGTGCATCCCTGCCTGCGCTCGGCAGCGAGCCAAGGGCTGAATTCCTGCGAGTCCGTGCAGCTCCCACACGTCCACAGCGCTAGGACCCAGAGGGAGCCGGCTCGCCGTGAATCAGAGCGGAGCCCCGAGCGCTGAATGAGGCTGCGGCGGCAGCGGCGATGTGAATGGCTCTGCGGGCTGGGCACAGCGGCCGAGCACAGCGCTGCCGCGGAGCGCACAGCAGCCTGGACACGGCCAGGGCAGCGCCGAGCCCCCGGGCAGCCGCGCTCGGGCTCTGAGGTGAGTGAACAGCCCGGCCCGCACGGCCCCGCACGGCCCCGCTGCCGTGCCCAGCGCCGAGGAGCGGGAGGGATGGATGGACACACGGGACGGACGGATGGATGGATGCATGGACTGATGGATGGACTGATGGATGGACTGATGGATGGATGGATGGATGTCTGTGCCACACGGAGCGCTCGCTGCTTGCCGGCAGCGTTGGCGAGCGCGGCGTGCTTTGGTGGAACCGAAATTCGCATCTGCTAAGGGCAGGTTTGGCCGCACGCACATCTGGAAGGTGTTGGTGGGGCAGCTGTGGATAAGCTTAAGGCTTGAAAAACATCTTTAGCCAGGGCCGCTTAATCTCAGGGAAATGCAAGTTCGCTTACTCTTTTTATCCAGGTATATGGGAACTTAGTTTTATTTGCATTCTACAGCAGTTACACCTATATGAAAATTCTTTACTGGCTTTGTTCTGAATATTGAGGCTTTCTTATTTCCTTTCTTTCCTCCCTTGTGATAATTGTACTCCAGATAAAAACTCCTTTCTTTCTTTACTAATATAAATACATGGGAATTCTGCTAAATGAAAGCGTGACTGACCCAAGGCAGGATCCTTTTAGCTGCAGGCAGAGCAGTACTTCACCAGAGACCGTGTATCCTCTGGGATGGCCACTTGGAAAAGCTCACGACCTCCCTGCTGCCTGTGTGTAGTGACAGGATGGAGCTGACAACGTTTATTGATTTATAGCTGGTGATAACACTGTTTTAGCTGAGACACTGCTCACAGATAAAAACGGGGACCCCAGGCTGGGAGACAGAAGGAATTTGTGTGCTGAGAACAAAAAGTGTTTGTGCTTCGGTTCTTTCTTCACTTTAAATTCTCCTTATAAAGCTCAGGAAGTTTTAGAAAAACACCGAAAGTGAGCGTGCTTGTCAGGCTGGTTTTCCAAGTTGTCACAACTTGGAAGCTGCATTGTGACTGTTAGAAGGATAATTTATGGATGTTTTCATGCATTAGAGTGTCACAATAAAGTTTTTGGGGCACTTTTATTGCTAAGCCAAACTAAAATGTGACAATTATCTGCAATAAGAAGGAGAGGGAGCTGACTTGTCTGTACATTCCTGCTTGTGGCACTTCTGAGCTGTTTCAGATATTGTGGAAAAGAGGCTTTTAAAATCCCCCTGCCAGCTGCCATTTCAGGCAGTTTTGTCTGAAATTCAGGGGGTTACAATATTTTCTGCACTTCCCCAAGAGATTGCAGGGATGGAACGAAGAATCAAAGATATTGGAGCGTTTTCAAGTATGATAAGAAAGACTCGGCCTTTAAATGTAGTCATAATCATAGATATGAATCATTTTAAAACAAATCTCAGGTCTGGAGAGGAGCCCCACAGCAGATTTGTGCAGGACCAGAGATTTCACAGCTTGAGCAGTCCCAGCCACTCAGCCCGGAGGGATCTGGCCCACAACAAGGTGCTAAAGAAAGAAACCGTGGTTGTATTTCCTCATCCTCGTAGCTGAGCAGTGCCCCATCGAAATCTGAAATTATCTTTTTAGATTTTTTTCATTTAAGTTCAGTGGAGAGTTACAATGAGCACAAGCATCATTTTAACCTATATGCTAAATAAACAATTACTTCATAGGGGAACTGAGCAGCCTATGAAATAACCACAAGATATTAATTTTAAAAATCAGTTAAGAAAAATACCTAAAATATGTATTCAGATTAGCATTTTCAAGTGTAAAATGCCTTTATTTAATGGGCTGTCTAGAACAAGGGTCAAATAGAACACATTAAAAACGAGTTGTTTCAATCAATAGAATAAATCCCATTAATTCCCCTACTGCTCCATGGCTTTGGCCATATAAAAGTTCCTTTAACCACAGTTTCTATTAATTGGTTTTCTGTTTCCTTACAAAACGCTTTTAGGGTTAACAGAATATTGAATACGTACTACTTAGTATTACTGACTTAAATTAAAGGCACGTGGGAAAAGTACTGTAATTTTAAGAAGTTAACAGAAATCTTTGGGTTTTTTTTAATCTACATTTTACAAACAAACCGCTGATAAAGAAAAAAAAAAAAAAAAAAGATAAAGGATTACTAAACCCAATGGTTTCATTCCAAAAGATTCAGTGCTCTAATAGCAACAGTCAGCGCTGGATTGGTGGGGTTAGAAATATTTGTCAAACCCAAATGTGAGGCCAATAAAAGCCGGGGAAACTCAACCCCTTCCAGCCCAGCTACAGCAACGCTGACCTCTGCCGGCAGCTGCTCGGGCCAAGGGATTGTTAAACCGAAATATTTATTAAATCTCATTTTATTCCCTGAGAAACGGGGCAGCAGCTCTTCCCACCTAATTTATCTCATGGAAAGGAAAGGAAAGGAAAGGAAAGGAAAGGAAAGGAAAGGAAAGGAAAGGAAAGGAAAGGAAAGGAAAGGAAAGGAAAGGAAAGGAAAGGAAAGGAAAGGAAAGGAAAGGAAAGGAAAGGAAAGGAAAGGAAAGGAAAGGAAAGGAAAGGAAAGGAAAGGAAAGGAAAGGAAAGGAAAGGAAAGGAAAGGAAAGGAAAGGAAAGGAAAGGAAAGGAAAGGAAAGGAAAGGAAAGGAAAGGAAAGGAAAGGAAAGGAAAGGAAAGGAAAGGAAAGGAAAGGAAAGGAAAGGAAAGGAAAGGAAAGGAAAGGAAAGGAAAGGAGGAAGGGAAAGAAAGAAAAAGAAAGAAAGAAAGAAAGAAAGAAAGAAAGAAAGAAAGAAAGAAAGAAAGAAAGAAAGAAAGAAAGAAAGAAAGAAAGAAAGAAAGAAAGAAAGAAAGAAAGAAAGAAAGAAAGAAAGAAAGAAAGAAAGAAAGAAAGAAAGAAAGAAAGAAAGAAAGAAAGAAAGAAAGAAAGAAAGAAAGAAAGAAAGAAAGAAAGAAAGAAAGAAAGAAAGAAAGAAAGAAAGAAAGAAAGAAAGAAAGAAAGAAAGAAAGAAAGAAAGAAAGAAAGAAAGAAAGAAAGAAAGAAAGAAAGAAAGAAAGAAAGAAAGAAAGAAAGAAAGAAAGAAAGAAAGAAAGAAAGAAAGAAAGAAAGAAAGAAAGAAAGAAAGAAAGAAAGAAAGAAAGAAAGAAAGAAAGAAAGAAAGAAAGAAAGAAAGAAAGAAAATCTTGTCCCAGGGCAGTGGAGCTGGGGAAGGGTCTGGAGCACCAGGAGGGGCTGAGGGAGCTGGGAAGGGGCTCAGCCTGGAGAAAAGGAGGCTCAGGGGGAATTTCTGGACAATTCCCTGGCAGGAGGGCACAGCTGGGGGATTGGGATCTGTCCAGGGAACAGGGACAGGAGGAGAAGAAGTGGAACCAAGTTGTGCCAGAGTAGGGTCAGGTTGGATTTTATGGAAAATCTCCCTCCTGAAGGGGCTGCCAGCTATTGGGACAGGCTGCTGAGGGCAGTGCTGCAGTCAGCAGCAGAAAATGTTCCGAGTGTGGCACTCGGGGCCATGGTTTGGTGGGGAGCACAGTGGGGCTGTGTTAATGTGGGGATTCAATCTTCTTAGAGGTCTTTTCCAGCCTTAATGATTCCATGATTCTGTGGATGCAAAAGGCACAAGCACCAACGTTCCTCCAGCTGCATTCCTGCCCTGGCCAGAGGGAAATTCTCCCTGTGCTGGCTCTGACCTGGGCAGGGTCACAGAGGCCAAGGCATTTAAGAACATTCCTCCAACCAAAGCTCAGGGACAGATGTCCTGTGGGATGTGTTGTGGCTTTTTCTCTCCCCACAATGTCCTTTGTGCAGTCCCATAGAATTAATTAAATGTTTGTGTGCGTGTGGACATGAATTTATACCAAAAATTACGTGGTCAAGCAAAGCAAGATCATTTTTGCTGTTGCCAAGAGATCACAGAATCGATCACTGTGTGTGCACTCTTGTCTGCCCAGTGCCACTAATACTAAAGCCATGGAATTTGGGGGAAAAAAGATCTCAGACCCTCAATATAAACCCATCCCATCCCCAAATCCTGGGTATTATTTGTAGTTCTGGTCACTGGTTACAAAGATAGAATGAGAAAGTGAAACAAGAAAAGGTGCAGAATGATGAAAGCCTGGAACATTTTCTGTATTTAGAGAAACTACAGAGATTATGATTTCTAAGTCTGGAAAAGAAATGGCTGAGCAGGGGTGTGAGGGAGATATTTATAGTCACAGTTGTCCTTAGGTTGTTGAGAGGAAATGGCTGTTGTCAAAAATCAAGGAGCAGGAAATAAAGCTGGCAGGTGGCAATGTGGAGGCAAACAAAACAAGGTGGTTCCTCTGTCTGGGCATAACAGAGCTGTGGAATTCCTCCCCACGGGATATTGCAGGTCACAGGGTTCAGGAAGCAATCAGGCACACTGAGAGCAAAGCTGCTGCCTGTGCTTCCATAAACCTGTGCCAGGATGACCTCGGAGTGGGAGAGCAGCCCAAGGAGATGATCCCCACTCCCCAGGCATCCCCAGGGGCTGCAGGAGGCAGAATTCCTGACCTGGATGCACTTCTGCTCTAATTCCTTCCCCTTGGTGCTTCAGCTGTCAAATACTTGACCTACCCCACCCCAAAAACCTTGGCTGTGTTGTATTTACTGTGAGTTGCCAGTTCACTGGTGAAAGAATGGCAATTCTGGCAAAATGAAAAGGTAAAATAGCATCCCTCATTTTGGTTTTTGCTCAAGGATTAGGTGTAGGCCAGTGTTCATGGATGTCACCACTACAGAAAGACATCAGTGGTGAGACTTAGAGCTCTTCAGGCAAATCAGGGTCTGAGCAGATTATGAGACAGGGGAGAAGGGCCTGTGAGTCCTTGGGCATCTTGTGAAATTCACTGAAATGGGGAAATTTTCTCTCATCTCAGTGTGGTCTTTATACGGAGCTGGCGTCTTATTCTAATTTTTTTTATTGAACTCAGGTCCTTTCTAACAGCTTCCACTAAAAGTATTGCACACAAATAAATGTCAAGTACAAAGTAGCAGGGCAATGCCTCATTAATTACACTGAACTCTGAGAACTGCATCAGCCTGAGAAATGCAGCAGAGAATGGCAATGCCAGCAGTGAGACCTGGGTGCCAAGAACCTGAGTGCATTGGCAGAGAGCTGGGGAGTCACCAAGGACATCCAGAGCAATCCAGAGTCAGAACTGCTCCCAGGAGAGACATTTGGATCACACCAGGGCTGGACAGCAGGGGAAAATGAGCAAAGTGCTGCTCAGAATCTGGAGGCTGCACACAGCTGAAAGGTGCCCAGTGCAAGGAGAAATCAGGTCCTGAATACACACACCCCAACCAGGCCTCTGTTATATTATCTAAACTCTAATGACTGCAGCAGGTCGTTTGAAATAACGTTTGATGGCTTTTCTGCCACTTTCTGCCCATCCCCTGAGCTGCCCCAGGCCACTGCTCCCTGCATGAAACACCTCTGGCTTTTCCTTACCTTGGAGGCAGCTGTTCCTCACCTTCCTGCTTCATTCCCTGGGGCTCCTGCCTTTCCAACAGTGCTTTGAGATTTTATGGCACAGTGGTTTGACAGCATCAGATGACCCAAATCAAGGTGTGTCAGTCACACACTGTCTGTGGCTGGGATTGGTTTTATCACATAAAATCCCAGGATCGTTTGGGTGAGAAGGGAACTCATCCCATTCCACCCTGCCATGGGCAGGGACACCTTCCATTACCCCAGGCTGCTCCAAGCCCCAGTGTCCAGCCTGGCCCCAAACACTTGCAGGGATCCAGGGGCAGCCACAGCTGCTCTGGGATGTGCCAGGGCCTGCCCACCCTCCCAGGGAGGAATTTGCCCCCAGTTTCCATCTAACCCTGCCCTCTCCAGTTTAAAGCCATTCCCCCTTGTCCTGTCTCATGGATGTGACTTCCACATTTCACAGTGGCATTTCCTGGAAGAAACAAACTTTCTTGAGGTGGTGCCAAAGCACCAAGGTGAGGACTTGCCTGACCTGGACTTCCCAACCTAACCCTGACACAATTCCCCCTCAGAGTGACAGAAATCAAACCAGACCACGTGAGGTAGTCCAAGACTTCTTTTATTCGGGGGTTTTCTAAAACTGAACATCAACACAGACCATAAGCTGGTTCCAAAAATCCTTTCCCTCATTTATCTTCCTGGCTCCAAAATTCAATTTCCTGTCCCCATGGAGTCCATAACAATGTGTTAATAAAAGATCAGATTCTGCTCCCATTGACTTGTTAGGAATCAAAATCCTCACTGACTTCAGTGGGGAAATATTCAGGCACAAAGACAGACAAAAATCAACCAGAAGGTAAAACAAGTTCTTTGATTTTGTTTTGGGAAAAACCCCCAAGGTCACCAAGTCCAACCTTTGACGAACACCACGATGCCCACTAAACCATAATGACCATTTATGTTATGCAAATATGAAGCTCCTCCAAGAATAAAAGCAAAGAAATGAATTAAATGAATGACTAATGGATAAAATGGTTCGTAACTCAGGGCTGGTCATTTCTTTTGAACTGCAATATTTGTGAGAAATGTTGCTGCCTTAAAGAGGATGCAGCAAAAATTGCCTTAGTCCCTTTACTTGTTAACTGCCCAGGAAATTTATAAAGATTACACTGATTCTGACAGTTCTGACCTACAATGAGTAAATTAGCCCAGTGTAAATACAGCTGGGAAGCAGATTATATGTTTGATAACTTTCTATTTGCCAAGTATGCCTATGCCAGGTGAAAAACTATTATTTTGATTTTTTTCCAGTTCTTTTCCCTGTTGTATAGGTGGAAAGGTGACACAATTTTTTTACTGGTCTGGTTCACTGCTTTCCTTTGACTGTTTTATTTTGTTCCTGACACAACCATATGTGATCCAGGCTCTTTAAAAAAAAAAAGCTCTTCAGAAATTTTTGTGATGGGGATTTGCCAGGCACCTCATTGCTACGTAATACTTTGGTTATGACACATTTAAGAGCTCTGGCTCACAGAATACATGTTTTTCTATTTTGAAACATGGCTTTTATTCTTTTTCTTTGACGACTTTATGTGCTGGATGAGTCAGGTATGAGAAAAGACCTGTGCTTGTTCACAAACAGCTTTGCCCTGTGGTGGATGACACAGCCTGCATTTTCCAAATGCATCATTTCCTGCCCATTATTCCATGATCCTTTTGGGATACTCCATGTCCCAGCACCACACCAGCAAGGGGTTTGAGGTGGGTGCATTCCCACAGCTATACAATCTATTTATGTGAATTATTTATTCCATGATATGCTCCTCTTGCTCTTAGAATCTTCTCTTTGCCCCTGTCAGAGACAAGGATCCCTTCTCCTGGTCATTCTCCTGTACTGAGAGGACATTAAAGGGGTTCTCTCTAAAAAGGAATAAGCTGATTATTCTTGTTTCTGCTCAGTGCTAGCAATTTTATCCATTTCCCTCAGCAAAACTGCTCACAGTGACTGCACTTCTTACCTGGGAGGAGAAAGTACATCAAGTGTCAAGAGAAATAAATAAGCACAGAACAAGGCACTGAAGCAAGGCCTGGGTTTATTTTCCACGCCAAAAATCTTTTCCACCCCTTCCCTCATTACTGGGGAGCAGTGGGAGGTGTCCCAGCCCATGGCAGGGGTGAAATGGGAGCTTGAAGGTCCCTTCCCACCCAAACCATCCCGGGCTGGTGTCAGCAGTGCTCTGAACATTCAACATCCCTGGTTTTGTTCTGCCTGGATCCAAACACTCCCTGCCCCGGTCCCTCCTGCCAAACCTTCCTCTCATCATTTTCTCAGGCACAGGCTGTAAAGAGGAGAGTGCAAAGGGTCACTGCTCAGCCTCACATTCCAGGACACTTTATCTGTGCCAAAAGTGTGAGTTTCTGGTTTTGGCAAAGCATCCAGAATCCAAAGCATCAGAGGGAGTTTGATCCATGAGCTCTCCCTGGGTGCACGTTCCTGGTGCTGGGAAGGGCTGCACTAGAGACCATTTCTGTCCTCTGTGTGTTCTGAGAGAGAAAAGTGTGTGGCCCCTTCCTTCTCATTTCTTCCCTCCTCTTTGAAAGCAAAGAAATTAGAAAACTATTTCATGACCTGCAGAATTTCCCCCCTTTGTTCAGTATTTCAAATTTTTAAAAGAATTCAAGTAATTTGAATTCAGTCTTCAGCATTTGCCTGTGCCATCACTTGAAAGCAAAGGGAAAGACTTTCTGTGAAAATAGCACGTCCCCAGTGCCACAGGAAAACTGATGTGAGGTTTAAAGTTCAGATTTAAAGTTCATTTCTCTCCCTTTGAATTTGCAAAAGCTCATTTCCAAGTGACATGTATTTAAACTCTGGCATTGTGCACAGAAATGAAGTACACACCTAATCAGCAGAACTCCCCTCTGGTTTTCATTTTAAGCAGGCAAAAAAATGATCTTGTAAGGCTTAGACCTTGATTATTGCTTTGAACCTAATACTAATGCAAAGAAACCCCAGAGAAAAGTTGAAAGATGCAAAATTCAATCACAATAGGCTTCTTTAAAAAGATGGTTCAGTTAGAAATCTGCTAGACATATGTTATTTTAAAAAATAGAATAAAAAGCCAATTTTTCTGTTAGACAATGTAAAATTGTCATGTATTCATCATCTGATGAAAATTGTAGCAAAAATAGGCAAATAACAAAGAAAATACCTATTCTTACTGCCACAATTATGTCAATAATCTGTGGAGTGCCACTTTTCAACAGCATTTAATATTTTCATACTACAAATCACGTCTGGCTACAAATGTCATCTTCTGTCTCCTCCCACTCCATCCTCATCCATATTCTCTTCCTTCCAGTTCACAATAAAACTGCTTTTTTGTAACCACAATGATTCTTCCTGACAACTCATTCACCACACAAAGGCATTAACAAATAACACTGTAATAAATCCAAGGTGCACAGCAAATATCCAGACAAGGAAAATATGTGGTTACATACGGGGTTAAGTGTTATAATGACAGCTAATTTCAAAATATATCAGGTTATTTGTACTAATTAATATTGGTGCTACCCCCATGGAAATTCAGATTTGGAATGGGAGTTTTTTGTGGAGCTACAGAAAATACCTGTGTTCATGTCCTGCTGCAGAAGAGTGATGGATTTTTATGTGAAATACAAGCCAGAATCATGATTATGTGAGGAAAAGATCATGGAATTGATTATAGAATCATTAAGGTTGGAAAAGTCCTCCAAGATCATCAAGTCCAAGGTTTTCTTGAACACCACCACACCCCTTAAATCATTTTGCACCCCATGTTGTGACCAGTGCCCCATAGGAGAGGCCAAAGCCACATCCCAGAGCTGGGGCTCCCCCCAGGGCCCTTCCCAGAGGATCACAGGTTGAAGGAGAAGTCCTGGCCTCGAGAATCTGGAAGTGTCCCCAGATTCCTTGTGAAACCCAAACACTTCTCAGGGAAAGGAAGGTTGGACAGGAAGGTTGCAGTGGGATATTGGGGAGGAATTCTGCCCTGTGAGGATGGGGAGGGGCTGGAATGGATTTCCCAGAGAAGCTGTGGCTGCTCCTGGATCCCTGGGAATGTCCAAGGCCAGGCTGGAGCAGCCTGGGACAGGGGAAGGTGTCGGGGTTGGAGCTGGATGAGCTTTGAGGTCCCTTCCAACCCAAACCATTGCAGGATTCCATCTTGATCCTTTCCATGCTGGGCCTCACCTGGGGTCCTCCCACCTGCTCTGCACAGATGAGGAGATGCCCAATCCAGCTGCAGGGTTTGCAGCCAGATGTTGTAACTTCAGCCTTGATATCACTGGTGACTACAGGGGGCTGGCTCACCCTGTGTCTATTGCCCACAGCCACAGCAGGACTGGGGCTCATTAACTGTGACATCAAATCCAGCTGTTAATTGTGCTTGGAATTTCTGATATAACAATGGGATGGGATAGCTTCACATGACAAATATCAAATATTCATCAAAGCAAGCAGTTGATAAAATTGTGCAACCATGTGCGTGCAGGGGAAAAGATGATTCATTTACAGATGTGCTGCTGATAAATTTCTCATCACTGCACACAACCTGGGGCACATCAGGAGCCAGACAAATGTTTAAACACCACCGTTATTTTCCACTAGACAAACTCTTGCAAAAAAAGGCTGACATTTCAGCTCCTCTTTGAAACAATTTCTGCTGGATGTAAGAAACAAAACCCATAGAAATATCCTTTGGGGATTAATCCTCTACACGTAATGACTAAAAAGCCTTCTGGCTTTACTCTAAAATACTGCCATTTTTGCTGCTAGTACTAATAGCTGCAAGAAGCTGGTGTTAATTATCTTTCTAAAACCTTCTAAAAAGTTGTTTTAACTCCTGGAGGCTGCAAGTTTTCTGTCCCACAGACAAGGCAGCACTGCAGCATCGCTCAGAAGGAAGAAATGTGAGAGGCCAAGTGTCTTGTTTTGTTAATCTGTACATTACACTGTGACCTGCTGCAAACCCAGGAAATGGAAATAAAAGGGAGCGCTGGTGAAAATCTTCAAATTATTGCAAAGAGCAAGTTTTCAGGAAACAATTAACTGCCTGACTGGGAATATCCCTGGGAATATCCCTGCTTTTTCTTTGATGTCAAACTCATGGGTGGTATTTTGAAACATTTGATTGAGCTCAGTCAATTAGCCTTGATTATGGTTTGGCTTTTCCCTGCGAATAGGCTGATCCATAGGGAATGCCACTCATACCAGCACTGAGGCAGAGGGTGACTCAGCTGATTAATCAGCTTTCTTTTCTCTTACTAACAAGCAAGTCTTTGGCTTCCCCAGCTGCTGAAGTGATCGCTATCGAGCTCGTGTTGTAACTCTCACAGCTTTGGTCACCCCTGACTCACATTCAGAGAGGAGGAAAGTCACCTGCACGCCTGATCTGTCAGGGAATCATGGAATTATAGAATCCCACACTGGTCTGAGCTGGAAGGGACCTTAAAGCTCATCTCATTCCAGCCCTGCCATGCAGGGACGCTTTTCACTGGACCAGGATGCTCCAAGCCCTCCCACACCTCTGTCCCTGAGGGACACAGAGCAAAGCTACACCCAGGGATTTCTTGGCATTTGCAGGAGAAATGTTCCCATTCCTGTTGCTTTCTGATCGAGATTTATCCCTAATAAACCCATGTTTATGGGTTCTGACAATTCCTTCCAGACAAGCAGGTACTGAATCTTCACCTGTATTTTGCCAAATAAATCTGATCACTTTCTTATCTGCAGATGAGCCATTTGTTCCAATCCAAAAATTAGATTAATTTATTAACTAAGTTAATGGAAGAAAAAAAATAGTTACTTGTAAAAATTTTAAGTAAACACAGAGCTTTTTTCTCTTTCTTTAATAGGTAAATGGCACAAAACACAGCCAGGGTACAGGCACAGTGTGTAATCATGGTCATGAAATGCCTACAATGTAAATGGACTTAATGACAAAATTAAACAAATCTCAATTAAAGGCACAATGATTCCATACAGGCAAAACCCATCACTCTCCCAGCTTCCCACTAAGTAGATCTCCAAGCTTTGGAAAGGTTGCCAGCTATGGGGAACAGTTTAGAAAGTTAATGACAGTACAAATGGGATTCACTGGAGACTGTAATCCTGACTCTGTAAGCATTGCCAGAGGCCTGACATGAAGGAACAAGTACTATTTCGAGCAGACTGCAAAGCCAAGGCAAAGATTAACATCTGTCAGAATCAGCTACAGATGAGATTCTTATTGATCCTTGAATGTCACAAGAATTTAGAAGGGCTCAAAAGAACTTTAAAGAGAATAATCAAGTATTTGTAGATTTGGTTTGCAAATCTGAAGTACCTTTCCCACATTTCAGCTATTTCTTTTTTTTTTTTTTCAAACAGCTGTGATGTAGCTCAGTGCTACAAGAGCTATTTCTTCCAACTTAGTCACTGTCAAGCTTAGTCTTGCAGGAAAAGCAGTGGCAGGGAGCAGTTCTGGTGCTGTTACCAACCTCCAAGACAGAGCTTTTCGTGTTTGGACTATGTTGCTGTGGATTCTGTTTCTGCCTCATCCGTATCTATCCCTACTAACAAGATTAAGGCTTTGCTCACATTCTTCTAATTAAAATGCTGTAATTCTGAGAAGAGATTCCAGGTCTTCTTTTAGCAGGGTAATCAGTACATCTGTGAGTTCAAGTTACTATTTTTTGACATCAAAGCTTGCACAAAGAGAGCTCTCTTCCATGCAGGCCATGACTTTTATCCACACTGGTTTGAATAATAGGCTCCATTTTGTACTGGGATCAACATCATCTCCTACAAGGAGAGCTGGCAATGCTCAGCCTGGAAATGAGAAAGTTCCAGGGAGACCTGAGAGCCCCTTCCAGTCCCTAAAGGGGCTCTGAGAGGGACTTTGGGCAGCCTGGAGTGCCAGGACAAGGGGGAATGGCCAGAGGGCAGGGATGGATGGGATTTTGGGGAGGAATTGTTCCCTGTGAGGGTGGGCAGGCCCTGGCACAGGGTGCCCAGAGCTGGGGCTGCCCCTGGATCCCTGGGAGTGTCCAAGGCCAGGCTGGACGGGGCTGGGAGCAGCCTGGGACAGTGGGAAGTGTCCCTGCCAACCAAAGGCTCCCAACATCTTGTCCTGTCAGGAGCACACGTGCATCTTTCTGCAGAACATTTTCCTTGGTAAACTGGAAGAAGCAAGATCTGAGCATGTCCAGGGAAGGGAACAGAGCTGGGGAAGGGTCTGGAGCACCAGGAGGGGCTGAGGGAGCTGGGAAGGGGCTCAGCCTGGAGAAAAGGAGGCTCAGGGGGGACCTTGTGGCTCTGCACAACTCCCTGACAGGAGGGGACAGCCGGGGGGATCGGGCTGTGCTCCAGGGAACAGGGACAGGAGGAGAGGGAACGGCCTCAGGCTGGGCCAGGGGAAGATTGGATATTAGGGAAAATTTCTTCACTAAAGTCATTTCCACAGAGTGCCTAGGACAGTTGTGGAGTGGAATACCTGGAAATGTTCAAAACCATGTAGATGTGGTGCTTGGAGACATGGTTTAGTGGTGGACATGACAGTGCTGTGCTAATAATCTTAAAGGTTTTTCCCAGCCTTAATGATCCTGTGAAATTCACTTACCTGTGTATTTCACTTACCAGGCACAGCCTTGAAATTTTATTTACAAAGTTTTCAGTTCTGTAGCTTCTCCTTGCCATATCAAGGTACCACTCCACAGCTTTCAGAAGCCCCTCCTGCCCTCACTCCTCCCCCCTATTTTCTCTAAGGCTGTGACACAGCACTAAGAGACTCTTTGGTTTAATCAGCTTCTGCAAGATTGTTTTGGTGAATGTAGGCTGAGGAAACTCATTACAGCACTTTAGTCCTCCCAGTCCAAGAGCTCCCACATTCAATCCACTGATGGTTCTCACTGTGGAAATGGGGAAAAAAAAGGTTCATATCTAACATAACAAAAGGTAGCAAGGAAAATAATAAGTTGGTAAACACAGGAATAGTAATCTTCTAATCCTGACCTACTTTTATAGGAATATCCTAATTTCCAAGTCCATGTAGCAGGGAAGTCAGTGAGCCCCATAGAAAGATGAAGTGTGAGTAGCCCAAAGATGTCCAATGCCATCAGTGTTGCATTGTGTTGCAATTCAGGGATTCAGAGCTGCTCAGACTCAGAGCAGGGCCAAAGAGAGTTTTAGAAAATGTGGTAGAAATACTCAAGGACATGGTTGAAAAAAAAATGAGGCATCTTTCCCATTATAATCTGCACTGTAGCAAAAAATGCTTTCAACCACCAGATGATGCCAGAAAATGTGAAGACCCTTCAAATGCTCCTGACACAAGTGAGTTGCCAAACTGAGATTTATAAGAGCTGCTGAGACTGCCAGGTCAGTCCAACTCCCTGTTTCCTGTTCTTAAGCAAAGGTTGCTGAACTTCATTTAAACTTCTTAGTGCTCAGTCCTGTGCTTGAAGGATTCCCACAGTACAGGACAGGGCCTGATCTTTCCTTTGCAGCCACTCTTCTGTTGAGCTGTCCTTTAGCACAGAGGGGCTGTGTGGCCAGGAGAGCTGTTCAAAGACACAGACATTTATTCCAGAGACAGCTGCAGGTCCCAGCAAGGGAGGATGTCCTGCACACTGCTCCATCATTCACTTCTCTGTGTGTTACACCCACCATCCTTCAAGCTTTGTGTGAGGCCTGGATATTCCAGAGCTCTCAGGCTCCAGAGGTTCAAGATCCAGACAAACAAACCCCTTCCCACATTGAAATGTCACCTTAAATTTCATTTCACCTTAAATGGCTGAGCGGGGAATAGCAACCTTCTATCTTAAAACATCCACAGCAGCTGCCTCCCCTCAGATCTGACATAACACGAGGATGGAAACTCCTACTCCCCACTGCTCGCTGGGTCTGTGCCCAGCAGCCCAAATGTACAGCTGAAAAATGGCCCCAGTTCAAACTGTGTCTGCTCCCTGGGAGCATGAGCAGATTTGTTGTGCAGCAGCTGCCTGACACCCTGGGGATGCTGCGAGTGCTCAAGTTTGGGCTGTGCTTCTCTGGCCTCACAGGTTTGGTGTCGGGGTCGCAGCTGAAGCAGAGCTGAGATCCTCGGAGCACGGGAATGAAGTTACCCCTCAATCAATCTCTGTGCTAACTCAGTGCAAGGAAACACAACTTGGATCAGTTTCCCTGAATATACATTTTGTTGCTAATGTACAGAATCCATCACATTTTGTTAGCGCCCCTCTTTAATGTTGCCAGCAGTTGTCTGGCATTGTGAGTTAACAGAGCAATGAGTTAAAACAATCACACAGCAAAGGAGTAAATACCTTCCACAGCAGATGAAAGCCGGGATGCTGGAGAGGTCCCACGTGTGCTGCAGGGAAGATTGTGTGGGGCAGCAGCTCTGAGGCAGCTGGACTCAATGTGTGACAGCAGAAGGCAGGAGCCTTGCAGATAAAGGAGTCAGAAAGCACGTGGAGCAGCACTTGGAGCTGGAGAGGAAACAAAACAGAGGATGTCAACACATAGGCATGACCAGGGGCAGGAGTGAGAGAGCCAGAGAACAGATTTTTAGGGATGGCTGTCTCACTCCCCTGCTGCTTTTTAATCCATCCACTCCATAAAGAAAGGTGCAGAAAAGGGTTTTGGTAAAGAGAGAAGGAGCTGGTACTCACATGGATTACAAACACTGGCAAAAACCACCCGTGTTTTTTCTACCACTTAAGGCATGCACACACTAAAATACAATGAACAAATAAGGACAACAAGGAAAATAAAAGCATGTGAAGAAATAGGATCAGTTTCCCAAACATCCTGAACACTTGAGCTTTGCAGTGGTTTACTCTGCTGCCAAGTAATCAAGACGATCTCCCTGGCTGAACCCAGAAAAACATACGGGGGGAAATGTAGGTATGGATCATTTTGCATGGTGTCAACACACTTCCATAGAGAGCAGCTTTAATCCTCACTAAGTGCTGAGTTCAGACATACAAAATATGAAAGCCCAGGGGTAAAAATTCCAGCTGCAGCCCAGTTTACAAACCAGCTCTGTCCCTTCATGGAAAACGATGCAGCCCCGTTGTCTGGAGTGCTGGAGCTGCAAGGTGAAACCCCCTTTGCTTGTTTCCTTTTTCTGATTGTGTGCAGACGAGCCACAGAATTAGAAGGATTATCTGAAAGGCCCAAGCAATTGTAAAAACCTCGTGTTTTTCTTGGTGAGCTACCCTAGATATCAGCAGACTCCTGTTTCTCCTGCAAGAACTACTTGTGCTTGCAGAGAACATTACAAGATGACACTGCAATCTGATAACTCAGTGTTTCTGTGGTTTACTTTGTTTTATTTGCTGGTGTTTCCAGATTTTTTGTGGAAATCTCTACCCTGTTTCTTAGGAGGTTTTACCCTCTCATTTCAAAACTACACCACATCTAAAAGGTTCCTGCTGTGCAGGGAAAGAAAACCCTTTTTTCCACCTCTTTGGTAACTAAAATTTTAAGCCACCAGCAAGTAGCAGAAAAACTTCAAAGCTGAAAGTTTTTCTTGCACCCAACTAAAGTATTTGCTTAGTTTATATTTAACACTGCGATTGTTACTAAATATATTTTTATTATTATTATATATTACTATATCACTATTTAGATCTGCTTAGTTTAAAACCCACTGTATTTCACATCTCTGTAGTGGAGTGCTTAGGAATTCTAAAGAAATTCTTTTGAACTCAATTTCAAATGGGAAAGGCAGGTGGAGTACAAGGGTGTGAGCATTACCACATCTTTACAATCTGCAGAAAAAAACTCAGGCTTTGCAATGAGCAGATAGACAAATATCTGCCCAAATCTTGAAGGTCATCTCACATAAAGCAGGACACAAAGCTTATGTCCAGTTGTCCAGAAAATATGGAAATATACTTCTCAAATGTACAGCATATGTTAAAGAAAACAGAAACCAAACAGCAACAATAATGAGCAACAGTCTGATGACTGAGGTTTTTTGCACCTTGAGTTATGCTGGTTTAAGAAAAAATATTAACATTTTTCTATAGTCCAAAGTATTATGCCTGTGCCTTGTGAGTTACAATAAGAAGGGCACAGAGTGACTGTGACTGCTCTGGGGTCAATACCCATTTCCAGCTGCAATAAAAATAAGGAATTTCCATTTCTAAAGTTGTCAATTTAGGGGTTTTCGTAATGATTTTCCTATTGTGATGTAAAGTAAATCAAAAGAGAGGGAATTCATTCCCGAGGAAGGCATTTGATTTCTGTAGGTCTCATGAAAGTAAAACAGAGTAAAGTGGGAAAGAATATCCTAGAAATCAAAAAAAAACCCCAAAGGAGGTGGGCAATGGAGAAGAGGAACATTGCTACTGCTTGGCAAGAATCCTGTGTTATTCTTTGGGTTCTTCACATGCTACAGAAGTAAATTCTACTGCCCTAAGTGAGTGGGGAGGATCATTTTATTAAGTGTTTGTAAAACCACTCGACATTTCTGGATGGAAAAATCCTACACAAGCAAAGCAGTATTCCATTCCAGTATTGACTGTATCTTCCCTATCTCAGCACTCTGAGTGAACACAAGAACACCTCCGTGGCATAAGATTTAATTTTGTAGATTTTTGTCTATATCCTAAAGGGGTTTTTTAATGGAAAAAAAAAATCCAACACATCAGTTTGAATTGCTGCAGCTACAGAACTTTTTATCAGGTGCAGCCAGGCCCTCAGTTCAGTAGAACAGAGGTTTTAAAGTTCTCTCAACTCTATCCTTTGCTGCATCCTCCTGTACTCTGACTTGCCAAGCACAGACACCCTTCAGCTTCCCTTTGGAACTTCTCAGAATTCCTGCCCCATTAAAATAGCGTTGAGTCATTTTAAATAGTTCTAAACACACTGGAAGATTTGTACAAGATAAAATTCCTTTTGGATGTAAATAATTAATAGAATGGGAAAGTCTGAAAAGTCATGGCCGTAATTTATGGCTGCTCCTTGTCCTTACATAATGTTCTTTTCCAAATTCATGATCCAGAGGAACACTGAAGATGATGGACTCTACCTTTGGGAATCTGATCATGACATCCCAGCTCATTTTTGTTTTCTACCTCATTTTTGGAGTCACTGCATTGATGCCTTACATTACAGCACGTGCAATTGCTAAAAGTTGCCTGTGTTCAAGTTTATTTCTGCAGTTGTAGAAAAGTGAAAAAGGAGAATATAAATGAAAATTATGAGCCTGAATAAAAACTAAATGCTAGCTAGCATTGCTGCTGGGATTCAGCTGGTTCTTATTAATCAGGGTTTGGAAAAGAATCAGGATTTATATTCCCTTCTGAATAGCTGGAATAAGATCACTAGTTGGAAAGGTTTACTGGCCCTAAAGATATTGTATTTTTCTGCCTTAACTACTCTTGGCTGTAAGAGGGGATGTAACATCACAGTCTGACTGCCCTCATACTTTCTGTTCCCAGCTGAATTCCAGTTTGATTTTGGTAGTGTTGTGAAGTCTGAAATTCCAGTTCTTTCATTCCTGGTAATCTTGTATTGGAAACCTCGGGGCCAAATATAGCAAGCCAACTATTCCCAAATTTAAATCTCTTTGGGAAAGGTGTAGAGGGGAGAAGACCAGGCCATGCTCCAGCCTCAGGAAGGGCTTTGGACTCCGTGTTTTCAGCAGCAATAGGGAATGAGCCCTGCTGTGCTTGGACAGGAATTGTAGGGAGCAGCAATCCCATGCTGGCTGCCAGCTGGGCTGGATGGAGGCATCCAGCTTTATATGGATGAATTTATCCCATTTCTCCTGCAGTAGTTTTCTTGTCAGTTAGTGCCTGAGATCTTTAGTCACTCCTTGGTGCCTATGAATTAGGATATATGAAACCCTGGAGTCCTATAAAATATATATATCCAGCTCCAAGGCGATATGGAAAGTTCCAAAGCAATCATCACATGTCAATCATTGATTTCAGGATTTGCTTTCTGGATGGTAATATAGGGATGATATACAACCCTGGTATGCTCCAATAACTCACTCCTAGCCAGGATTTTTATTTCTAGCTCATTTAATTTACCAGCTTTGTGCCATTGAGGTCATTGACTTCAGGAGAATCACATTCACATGCTCCTCCAAAAGCTGTTTTCTGTCATTTATTTTCAGATTTGATGCTAGTTTTGTAAGTGATGTGTTTTCCTTCACTTTATTTAAAGAGATTTTTTTTAATCTTGACAGAGACAATTTCTTTATCTTTTATTTAATAACTGTCAGTTTGGTTTTGTTATCTGCAGCAGGATAAAGCTTTCTGCTCTGTCAGGGTGGCTCTGTGCATGTTCAACACTCACTAACAGCCAATCTGTCACAGCAAGAGCTGCATCCTGTCACAAGCCTTTGCTGGTATTGCCACCCTGACCTAAGATCACGGGGTTTTTCCCAAAGGAATCACATTTTAGATGGCTGTTGATGCCTCTGAACTCCCATGAGCACGTTCTACAGGCCAGAGTGTCCTGATGCCAAACACCATAAAACAAATTTGAGAAGCAAAACAAATGATTACATTCTTAGAAGTTTTGGTTTTGTTTTACCACTCGGGGGTTTTAAAGTGAGCCTTGTAAAGGTGAGCTGTGCCTGTCCCGTGTCACCAGACCTGTCCCCTCCTGTCAGAAGCCTCCAGCTGTGGCTCCAGGCTGGATCTCTCCCAGCATGGCCTCACCCAGCACCAAACGCTCTGGGGGAATGGGGGGTCGAGGAAGGTGATGGGAAATACACTTCATTTCCTCTCTTTGGACTCCTCTGCTGAGACACCAGCAAGTGAAATATTGATGTGCTGGTTCAGGATGAAAGAAGGGATAAAATTAGGCCCTTGCAAATAAGCCATTTCCATTACTTATAATACCCCAATAAATACAGAATAGACCTTAAGAAATGTTTGGTGCATCCCCCCATACAGAATCAGAGCACGGTTTGGGCTGGAAGGACCATCTGCCATGGGCAGGGAATATTCCACTATCCCAGGCTGCTCCAAGCCCATCCAAGCTGGCCTTGAGCACCTCCAGGGATGGGTTGAGACTCATGGTGCAATTCCCCCTGAAGCAGCCCAAATTTCCAGAGGCTCAGTGGGCTGTGAACCACCCCTGTCATTATCTTTACCTGGGCTAAGGCTGAGTCAGAGCTCTGCAGGCAGATGCTGGGTGCTCATCCTGAGGAGGAGGAGGAGGAGGATCACGGTGACACGATGCTCCCTGCTCCAGGGCAGCATTTTTCTCAGTCTACTGCTCTCCCTAGAAATCCTCAAAGGAACATTTCAGTGCTGGAGGCATTTGGAAAAAAAGAGAAAAAAAAAAAAGGAAGTGTATGAGACACAGGTAGCTTCCAGCTGGCTCGCCAGCACCCATAACCCTCTTATTTACAGGCTGAGTCACTGCAGATAAATGGAGGAATGAAATGTTGGGTCCATTAGAGATTCCCATTTTCTTGCTCATCAGCTAAGATCAATGGAAAGCTGTGCCTCTGACACTGCTCTTAGTCATAATGGCTTCAGGATTCCCTTCAAGGCCTCCCAGGGCTCAGGAATCTTTTCCCTGAGTTGATAGTGCTAAATTTTAATTCATGTAACTCGTATACCTGTGAAAATGTTTCCATGAGAGATGTGCCAGAGGCACCTTCTCTTTACCAGCAACTTCAGCAGCAGCTGCTTCCCTCATTTCTCTCTCACTACCAGAAGCAATGAGACAAAACTAATTCACTACTTGTTGCTTATTTTGGTGACCTCCACGATCCCATTTGCTGCACTGACAGCCAAGCAGTTCTGTTTATTTTTTGCACATCCCTAAAATATGCCAACAACTTCAAGAATGACAGAAAACAACATTCCAAATTGTATCATGCCTTAGACTACAACATTCTATGCTTATGTTTATTGACTATGTTTGTTTTTATTTAGAAAATAATTTACTTGCTGTGTTTGACTGAGCCAAATGAGAATTAATTTATCTTTTGTAGGAGCTGCTTTCATGGCATCTGGTCAATGTGCAGTGAGAAGGCTGCACTGACTGCTGTTCTTATTGGAAGCAATTAATTTAGTAAATTTATTAAATTTTCATTCCTAATAACTTTCCAGGCAACATTCCCTGTTTGTCCTTTTTTTTTCTCGGATTCTGTGGGTAATTTGAATAAAAGGGAATTCCCTAAACTTGTTTTGTTCAGCACTTTTTGCACTTAGAGGTCCTGCAAGCAAAGAGCTTTTCAAGACACAGAACCATTTGGTTTTTGGTGTGATCCATTTCCCCACTCTCCAGAATGATGGATTTGTGGAATCCCAAAATGGTTTGAGTTGGAAGGGATCTTAAAGCCCATTCACTGCCACCCCTGCCATGGCAGGGACACCTCCCACTGTCCCAGGCTGCTCCAAGCCCCAGTGTCCAGCCTGGCCTTGGGCACTGCCAGGGATCCAGGGGCAGCCACAGCTGCTCTGGGCACCCTGTGCCCAAACCAGTCTGGGACTCTTTAATTCTACTCTACATGTGCTGGGACTAAGAAATAAGATTGAAATGAGATTTTTTTACCAACCAGGTTTGTCATCCTGTATGAATGTAAATCCTGAAGAAAGACTCACTTCAGTAGGATATTTTATAAATGTCTGGGAGTGGTAGCACAGAGGAATAGTCTATGGATGCTGAATAACACTGCATCATTTACTGGATTCCACCACAGCCAGGAATCCGGGAAAAAGACAGTAAAAGAACTTTAAAAAAAAAAAAAGTCCTGCTGAAAATAAATGCTTTTGTGGTTAAAAACCAGCCAGTTGGAACTAAAACAGTGTTTTCTTAGGGT
The DNA here is from genome assembly GCA_037013685.1 of Acridotheres tristis. NCBI lineage: Eukaryota > Metazoa > Chordata > Aves > Passeriformes > Sturnidae > Acridotheres > Acridotheres tristis. The sequence goes on along the minus strand of CM072913.1, from coordinate 4,408,427 downwards.
GGCAGAACAGTTGGAAAAGTTGTTGGATTATTTTTGGCAATGGCCAGCACATTATAGCTCTATCATTACTGGTACTCAACTCTCCAGAGTTCACTGAAAGGGTTATTACTTCACTAGTACATTCCTGCAAAAATACAGCATACTCCATCTGTAGCATGAAGCTCTGGATCCTGGAACTCTGTGTGACCTTTCTGACACGCTGATATGAGTGCAACCAGCTCAGCTCCCAAATACTGCAACACCCAGGGGGATCCTGAGCCACGGCCCCAGACAAAGGCAGGGTGGCCAAACCACTGCACAAGTGTTGCTCAACACGTAACAGGGTGACTCCTGTGCCCTGCACTGATGGAAACAGGCTGGGAAGGTTTCAGCTGGAGGTTTAAACATCAAATAATTTGTACTTGGGTGCTGGTAAGAGCCAAAGCCAGCGGCTGCCTTTGCTGGCAGCCAGTGCTCCCGTGGACAGACACTGTGCAGGTGGAAAGTGAGTCCAGTTCTTTGCTTTGGCATTAGCAGCTTGTTCTCCTGAGCAAATGCACTTCAGCCTGAATGCAGCAGGATTTTTGCAGTACAGGAGTACCTTATCCAACCCCTATTTACCTTATACAACCCCTACTTCCCTTATGAAATGGAGCAGATAAGCTATTGAATAATAAGATTAATAAAATACTATTTCTATCCCTTTCAGTGCCACGAATTTACAATCAGAAAATGTGTTTTGCTGAGAAGATGTCAGTGTGCTGGATTTAATTGGTGAAGAAAATAATGGTTTTCCTTTAGCTGGGGTCTAGATGACCATTCACAATGTAGTGATTCAGACTGGAGTCATTGCTGCCCTTACAGCAGCAACACAACAACCAACCAACCAAAACAACAAACACAACAACAAAGTATGTGCTTTTATGTGTCTGCAAGTTTTGTATCTTCAATTCTGCTCAAATATCAGCCATAATCAGATAATTGTCTGCCAATAAATGGCAATCTGTGGTGCTCCTCCTGAATTTAATTGTAACCAGATTTGCTTCCCAGAACAGATGTCGGGGCTGTGAGCCCTGGTTGGTGCCTGGCTGCTGTGCAGTGCCAGCAGGGATTGCTGCCCCTCAGGGCATCACTCCTGGCTTTGCTGAGCCTGGGAGGTGTCTGAGAGGAGTGGGAAGCACCGGATCAATAATCACAGTCTAGTAAAGGTGCTGAGTAAAGGCAGACCTGCCTAAGAATTTACAAATGTGCTGCTCTGCAGAGTCTGGAACTGCTTTGGACAAGCTCGGTGCTGTGACAGGGAAAAGGCACAGCTCAGAAAGCCAAGGGTGGGGATGGCACTGAGAATACTGATTTTCTGGCTCATTATTGACACAAACCCTTCTGTCCCCAGTGACCCACGGCACAGGCAGCTGGCAGGAGCAGCAGGGCCCCATGGCAAGGTGCAGCCCAGCCCGGCTCAGCTCTGGATGAAGTAAGGACCTTGCTGGGGGAGCAGTTCTTCGTGCAGTGCACTCAGAGGTAAGGCAGCCCTCACTGCCCACAGCACTGACTCACCCTGGCCAGGCTCACGCAGCAGCTGCAGCAGTGGAAGGGTTAATGACACTCGCCCAGCACAGGAGTGGGGCTCGTTCAGGTGTATCACTTTGGAACTGCCCTGGCCGTGATAACCTTGTGGCCAGGGCTCCATCAGACACCCAGGCACCCCCAGCACGGGCCTGGCAGCTGCACATCCCCCCCAGGCCCAGGTACACGAGGCACCCACTGTGAACATCTCCAGAAAGCACCAGCAGAGCCTCTAATAACTAATGATGTGACAAAGTGCAGAGAGAATCACAGAATCCCAAAATGGTTTGGGTTAGAAGGGACTTTAAAGCTCTTCCTGTTCCAACCCCCTGCCATGGGCAGGGACACCTCAAGCTCCCCAAAAGGACCTGTAAAATAACTCTCTGTGCCAGCAAAAGTGTTCACAACCCTCACAGCCCAAGGCACATCTGTTCTTTAATGTTAACTTCTCTTGCCTGCGTTGTCATGAAGTCGAGCTCACTTTTTTAATGTGTCACTTTCTAACTCACTAATTGATAAAAATGTTCCATTTTGAATCTTCAGAAAGTTACCATGTATCCAAAATACATTCTATCTGTGTTTGGGTCACAATCCACTAATGATTTAGCACAAGGAGAGGAAATACAAGACAATTAAAGAAAAAAGGCAAGCAGGCAAGGTCTTTCTGCTTTTGTGTCAATGGCCTTAAAGCAAAAATCTCAGCACATGCAACACAATAAACCCAGAGAAGGGAGGTAAATATAGCTGCATTTTAGAGCAGCAATGTTGTATAGCATAAAACCAGAACCAGCTCTTTGCTGACATTGCAGCATCTCTTTCCTATAGAAGGAAATAATAAAAAAGAGGTTTCTGCATAAACACAATACTGAGGCTGCTATTGGCATGGCTAAATTGTGCCTGGATTTTATTCTGCAAACCTTTTCCATTAACATTTCTGTCGGGAAAGCTGACTCTTGAGAGATGTAATGAACCATCTGACTTTAATTTGGTTGTAGAACAAGGGGTTACTCTCTGGAGGGTGCACAGCCAAGCTCCGAGCTACACCCAGCTCTGTTTCCTTATACAGAGGATGACGAGTGCTCCAGCACGAGCAGCACGTGGGAAAGCAGCAACCCTCAGCCTTGCTTTAAGCAAATTAAAGTGGCCTTGGAACAGCAAGGATTTGCTCTGTGACAAACATTTGACTCTCCTCGTCATCGTTTTGTCCCCAGCACTTGCACAGACAAGTGCTCACACTGCTTTTGGCTTTCTCTTCTTTCCTCCCCTCCAAGCAGGCTCTGCTTCTCCACCCTCCTCAGTCACCACCTTCACTTGGTGTCTCCTGCTCATCTCCTAAATGTTTGCTCAGCCCTGCACAAACCCTGCTGTTTATGTCATTTCAGCTCCTGTCCCAGATAAGACACACAAGATCCTGTGGGACATCTTAGGGTTGTTCTGCATTTTCCACAGGATTATGCTCTGGCAGAGCACCCTGGTCCAGTCCTTTAGTGCTGCTTGGGATTCTAATCTGAGAAAGCTCCACAGAGGGGGGGAACTGCAACCAGAATTGACCCACACCCAGAAAAAACATTGAGACATTCTGGGAAATCGCAGTGGAACTGCAGAGCCCGATTCCTCTGGTACAAAACCCTGTTTGTCCAGTGGCTTTGGGGCTCCCTGCCTGCTGGCCTGGCCACGGCAGAGCTCGGGGCCAGCTGAGACATGTCAGGAAAACAAGGAAAAGAGACGGGGAGGAGCCTCACCGGGCTTTTCTGTTTATACCCCGTCTCTGCTTATTAAGTCTTTACAGAGGAAATACAACGTCTGCCCTTCACTGCAATTGCAGAGCATTTTTGAATGTCTCTCATTCCCAACACGTGGCTGAATTAGTCAGCACATGGTAGTTGCCCAACGAGGTATTGCTGCTGCTGCTGCTCTCCCAGCATGAAATGGGTCTTAGCAAAGGTTTAAACATTTTGGCTTGCACTTTTCCACGCCCAAACAGATGTGCCTATCCTCTGGATTGAAGGAGGGCCAGCACTGGCACTGCATCTGCTCTGCAGGGACTTTTGGGGAGTTTTTGCTCGTGGCACTCTGTAAAAAAACCCAGGTGTTTCCCTGTCCAGAATTCCCAGTGCTTTGGCCACAATGGCTTTAGCTGTGCTGTATCTAAGATGCCAATGCAGAGGTAGCTTGGCAGCCACAGTGCTCCCATATTTGCCCTTGAATGTGGAAAAATCCCATCTGCCCTTGTGACACAGATACCTGAGCTCCTGGAGGAAGGAGCCTGGGCTTTATCTGCCCTAACTCAGTGATGTGGTGTGTCCTGAAAGGGCAGGGTCAGAGAGCTGGCAGCTGCTGGAGGCTGCCGAGCCAGCCAGCAGTGGGGCCTGGCCACGTGGCAGCTGAGTGTGGCTGCTGAGAAGGTGATAATGGCAAGAGGTACTGGCTTGGTGGCCCCCACTGTAGCCCCAAGGACATCTCTGCAGACAAATTTAGAGAATGGACAGCTGCTTTAGCCGAGGGACTGCTTCTGCTTTCACTCCTCTGCAGCCAAGAGGCCAGCCCTGGCCAAAAAGGTTGCAGCAAAACTCACTAGAGATCTGACTCCTGGGAACATGCTGTCGCCATATGGTCTCCACATTAATAACACCAAACAAGTGCTTCATAAACAGCGCTCTAACAACAAATACCAGAGGAATTAATAATAATCTAGCTATTATTTTCTAATGTTCTCGCTTTATTAAGAACACTGATGCTGTCTGAATGAGCTCTTCCGGAAGAACAACATCTGGCACTCACATGAATACCTGATGAGATCCGTATGATCCCGGGTATCTGATGAATTTATGGCCAGAACAGCAGCGGTTTGTGCCCACCTGGCTCCCAGGAACTGTCAGTTCTAGGTCATAACGTAATGCCCATGCTGTTCTATACCCTGACTGCAGTAACAGTGCCTTTCTCTCTCATTCTAGGTTATAACACAATGCCCATGCTGTTCTACACCCTGACTGCAGTAACAGTGCCTTTCTCCCTCGTTCTAGGTTATAACACAATGCTCATGCTGTTCTATACCCTGACTGCAGTAACAGTGCCTTTCTCTCTCGTTCTAGGTTATAACACAATGCCCATGCTGCTCTACAGTGTGACTGCAGTAACAGTGCCTTTCTCTCTCATTCTAGGTTATAACACAATGCCCATGCTGTTCTATACCCTGACTGCAGTAACAGTGCCTTTCTCCCTCGTTCTAGGTTATAACACAATGCCCATGCTGCTCTACAGTGTGACTGCAGTAACAGTGCCTTTCTCTCTCGTTCTAGGTCATAAAGTAATGCCCATGCTGTTCTACACTCTGACTGCAGCTTTTCTGATCGGCACACAGGCAGCTCCCAAGTCAGAGGACAATGCTCCACTGGAGTTTCCTGCAGAACACTCCCTGCTCAGTTCCCGGAGTGACCAACACCGCACTGCCCCGGCGGCTCCTCAGACGTCCCACGGCCACGCCACGTGGAGCCTCGGCAGGAGAGAAGCTCTGAACATCACCGTGGACCCCAAAATTTTTCGGAAGCGGCGTTTCCGTTCTCCCCGGGTGCTGTTCAGCACGCAGCCCCCGCCGCTGGCCGGGCAGGGCCAGAATTTGGGATTTCTCAGCGGCGCGGGGGCTCAGAACAGGACTGCCAGGAGCAGGAGGAGCACGCACCCCGTGCTGCACCGCGGGGAGTTCTCGGTGTGCGACAGCGTCAGCATGTGGGTCGGGGACAAAACCACGGCCACCGACATCAAGGGCAAGGAGGTGACGGTGCTGGGCGAGGTCAACATCAACAACAACGTTTTCAAGCAGTACTTTTTCGAGACCAAGTGCAGGGACCCCAAGCCGGTGTCGGGCGGGTGCCGCGGCATCGACGCCAAGCACTGGAACTCGTACTGCACCACCACGCACACGTTCGTCAAGGCGCTGACCATGGAGGGCAAGCAGGCGGCCTGGAGGTTCATCCGCATCGACACCGCCTGCGTCTGTGTGCTCAGCAGGAAGGCGGCCAGGCCCTGAGCCCGAGCCCTCCGACCCCCCTACCTCAGCCTGTAAATTATTTTAAGTTATAAAGGACTGCATGGTATATTTATAGTTTATACAGTACAAGAAAGAACCTCATTATTTATTAAACTCTTTTGGAAAGCTTGGGTGTTTTTGTGAGTTATTTGCTGGCGGAGCTCTTTAAGAAGGCGTGTTTGTGTCGCGTTCACCTCTGCAGCTCTGGGCTGTTGAACAAGCTTTCGGCAAAAAGAAAATATTTTCCACGCAGTTTTCACACGTTTTGCTCTCTTCTACGAGAAAATTGCCCTGCCAGTTTACTGTGGGTTTATTTTAAATTGAAATGTTTTTGTCCAAACACCAAGAGACTGAAACAGAATTGTCAAAATCTGCTCCCAGTGTTACTAATTATCCATAAAGGTATTAATCATATATAATTAATCATCTTAGTGAAGGCCTGGTAGAAACACTAGCTCTTCATTGTTGCCAGATCAATTTCCAAGTAAGACCTTTAGTGCGTATTTTAAAGTATTTGCCAAAGTATTTTCATTGCAAAAATAATCCATTCTAAATTATTTTGGAACATTTGTCTGCACAAGAGTAGAATCTCAAAGTGTGTATTTTTGTGTTAAAATGGTATTTTAGAGCTCATTACTCCAGAGCTATATTAGAGTGATGGAATTTCAAATGTCAATATACTCATATAAATTTGAAAAGTTCACGTGCCTTATAATCCAAATTTGATAATTTTCTCGAACCAGTGTTCTGGTAATGGGGATCTGCCATAGGAGCAAAATCTTTTCATGCATGACAGAATAAAATCCAAAAATAAATATTAAAAAAAATCACTGAGGCTGTGTTTTAGCAAGGACCCAAAATAACCCCAGATTTCTGCGTGGTGGGGATATCAACTCCAGAAATACCCAGCGGAGCCCCAGGCCTGTGCTGGGCGTTTCACTGCACTCTCCAAAAGCTGCAGATCCTCTCGTTGTTTCCCTTGGAAGAGCAGCTGTTCTCCACTGCAGAAACTGTTTCAAAACAAATACCATCAAGGTTTTTCAGCATGGTCCCTTCCAAATCCTGGAGGGCACAGCCACCCTGGCCTCCCCTCCTGCACGGTTCCTGCTTTAATGCAAAAAGCAGAGCTGACCTTTGCTTCCTCCACGTCAGCAGCACAGCAGGGCAGCAAATCTCCAGAGAAAACGTGCTGGGGTAAAACAGTGCCAGGGGAATGAACCCAGACAGGGAAGAGGCACTTCCTGGTGGGACAGTGGCACTGTGTGTGACAGTGCCATTCTGTGTGACCTGGAGGGCACAGACACCACTGCTCTGCCAGGTTTCACCCCTCTGAGAAGTTTTCATGGTGTGGGGCAGCAATGTCCCAGTGAGAAAGTATGGCTCTCTCCAGAACAACATATTTGCAATATTTTTGTGAATAATCACTTATCTGAAAGGCTCCTGGCTGTCCTGATCGTCCAAATAAAAACTTGTTTTGGAGCAAGGGGAGGCGAGGAAGGCTCAGGGTGCTTCGAGTGCAGTCACAGAGGTATCAGAACACAGGAGCAGGGGCAGCCACCTCCCTGTCACCATCACAGGAGGGATGGAGGGACAGCAGTGACACAGTGCTCTGAGGCAGAGGAAACATGGAATTGGAGCAGGCTTCCCCCTGTGCTCCTCAGTGGCCTTAAAGCCACCGTAACAAATTGCTGCAGAACTGTTTTCCAGACCTGGCACGATGGGACTAGAGGAGAATGGAGCTGCTGCTCATTCAGGACTCCTGGTTTGTGGAGACTGAGATTTTTTTTACTACTGACATAAGAGATTTGCAATTGCAAGTGTCTTCTGGATGCCTTTGGTAATTCCAAACATGTGTAAGACCTGGCATTTCTTCAAAAGCCCTAAAAGTGATGCCTTTCTTCCTCAGGAAAGCTGGAGAGGGACTTTTGACAAGGACACTTGGTGATAGTGGGGGATGGCTTTAATCTGAAGGAGGGCAGATTTAGATGGGATATTGGGAAGAAATCTCTCCCTGGGAGGGTGGGCAGGCCCTGGCACAGGGTGCCCAGAGTAGCTGTGGCTGCCCCTGGATCCCTGCAAGTGCCCAAGGCCAGGCTGGACAGGGCTGGGAGCACCCTGGGATAGGGTAAGATGTCCCTGCCCATGGCAGGGGTTGGAAGAAAATGATCCTAAAGATTAAGAAGGCTACCAGTTTTTAATTATATATATATATATAAGCATGATAACCAACTGCTTCCCTAAAGATGGAATGTCTTCATTGCTTCTTAAGGCCCCATTTCTAAATATAAGGATTGAAAATATTTATGGCTGAGAAAAAATAAAACGACTTCATCTAAAATAAGATCAACTAGAGTGACTACTATGAGGCAGTTTTATTGGAAGAATTGCATTGTCACCAATTCAAGAATCTGAAATTCTCTTTAGAATCTGAGGACAGAAAAGCAAGATCCTTATATTTAAAAAGCAAATCAGATCAATTTGGTTTCACCTTTAGCCAAATGCCACACGCCTGACACCCACAATTTCACTCCTGCTCAGTGGGTCTGACTAAGGAGTGAAGGTTAATCTTTGCCTGGAGGGAAAGAGATCAATCTCTAGAGAGATGGATCATAATCACTTTCCATCACCCAGCAGGAGACTCATCCTCTCATCACTGCTGTTATTAGTTTGGTGGGGCTTTTTTGGAGGGGGAGTGTGGGAGGTGGCAACAACACAGCTGAAAGCCCACAGGTTCTCAGTGATTCCTGCTGCTGAGGGGATGCCAAGAGCCTGGAATGCCAGAAAGCCTGGAATGCCTTCAGAAAACCCATTCCAACGCCTACACCTGCAACCAGGCTGCACTTCATCGGGCATGGGTGATTATTTTCCCTTCAGCTGCAATGCAGACAGGAAATGTTGACACTGACAGAGAAGCGATGGTTTACATAACAGCCGTGCTTTCTCCCAGTTTCCTTTCACCCCTGACATGACACTGCTGCTCTGCTCTCTAATCCCTTGTTCAAACATGCGATTAAAGAGCGGCCACACCCTCGCCAGCTCTTCCTTAGTAAGCAGCACCTCAGGAGAGCAATTACAACCACTCGGGGAATTTACTTGCAGGGTTTGGAATCGCCGTGTGTGTGTTTTCACTTTTCTCAGTCTGTTTTCCTGAGGAATTCTCTGCTCTGTAGAGGTCAGTGTCCCTGTGCCTACAGCGTTCTGGTGTGGCATCTCCAGCCTGATGTAAATCATTGGGCCTGACATTCCATCCTGAATCCCTTGGTCAATAAAACCATCAAGGATTGTGCATTGACACTTGAGTATCACCCTTCAACTAAGCTGCTTTGGGAAGTGAAAAGGAATCAGCAAAATCTAAGGAACACTGAATGTGGCCCAAAGCAGAACAAAATATGGAATTATCACTGAACAGCAGTTTAATGCCTAGAGAAAACACTCCAGCAGAACACCTGGCATAGGGCTGAAACTAAGAAAATACCAGACAGAATTAGCCAGCTTCTTATCTGGCCAGGAGACAGCATCCACTGGTTTTAGACAGCAGAAGGGACCAATATCTTATTAGAAAAATGGATGGTCTTTGGTTTGGTTGGTGTTAAAGAGGATCAGATGATGAACTCTTTCCTGTATGCCCAATTTTACAGCAGAACCCAGGCACTGGCCTCAAATTACCACATAAAATATTTAGTCCTTATCTTCACAGTGATAACTGTTCTTCAATAATTGTCTTCAACAATCTAGTCAGCACTTCTTCAGTGCTCTTTGTTTTCCTCCTTGTCCTTCCAGATTTCAAACACCAAGTACTTCCTGAGGAAATCAGAAATTCATAGCTTTTGGAGGGTTTCCCTAAACTCTCTGAGACATGAAGAGGAACAATGAAGCTGCCAAGTTTTGCTGTGCACCTTTGCAGTCTGAACGATGGGGACACTACAATCTGACAATTAAAGTGGCTAGGATGGAGTAGGAAGTTATTCTGTTGTGTTTCTGACAAACTGTTCTGGAGGAAAAACTTTTCTTGCTTTACACCAAAAGAAAAATCAAAACAATCCAAAACTGCTCATGTCTAAGTCAGTGAAATGTCTAAGTCAGTGAAATGTATTTCTGCTTTAAATGCAAATGGCTTTTTCTTTTGAAGCATTGCTTAGGCACACATGGCTTTTAAATAGAATATTGCCAGCAGTTCCTGCACAAACCCCAGCAGCCCCACTCTGCAAAGTGGTGCTGGGCTCCAGTGCCTGTGTGAGGCTCCTTCTGCCTGGAAAAGGCAAGCCTGTACTGAGCACACTGACTCACGGATTGCCTCTTTTTTTATCGCCTCTATTTCCATAATCCAGCACACACAGTGGGCCCTGTCAGGCATTTAGCAAGATCTTGCCCTCGGGGTTGTGATCCAAGGGTGATGGGTGCAGGGTGATTCACGGGGCTGGAGAGCTCTCAGTAACCCCAGCCCAGGTGATCCCCTCGGCCCCGGATGCTCCCTGCACCCCTGTGCAAAACACATCTGCTGTTGTGACTGATCAGATGTGTCCTCTGGGGATTTTGTTCCGTTTCCCTTTTTCCTCTTGAATCATTGGATTTGGTTACATTCCAGTTCTGCTGCACGGAGTCCAAGTCTGAGAATAAGTTAAGCTGTGGCAGGAAGGAAGGAGTGTGCACAATCCCAGTTCCCTGGTGACAGGTCTATTAAGCAATAAATAATGAGCCTTTTATTACAGGTTCTAATTAGAACAGGACTTGTCTGATTTAGGAGATAAACTGAGCACTCATTCCAAAATTCAGTTTGATCTGTTGCAGTGACATTCAAGCCTCTCTTTGTTTTCTTTTTGGATTGATGATGCACAGGAAGAAAAGGGAAAGGAAAAGTCTTCACCAGCTGCAAAGGATTGCTTTGGTTCTAGGCTCTTTACAGAGACTGGAACCCAAATTTCTAAAAACATGTGCATTCCAAGCCTTTAGACACCGTGATTGACATTTTAAGTGGGGTGGAACATGCTAGACATAGGAAGGAGCTGCTCAACAATAACAAGAAATAACAGGAGAGTGTGCTCCATTTGCTAGACAGTGTCCACTATATCAAACCTATAAATGTAAAACCCAAGTTTTTATTTTGTTTTCTCACACAAGGTCCAGAATACTTTTCAGAAAGTCATGCATGGAAAACATTTCCCTATTAAGGTAGTAAAAACCCAGCAGACAGATTTTGAACAAATTTTTTAAAAGTTTTTACGTCACTGACAACAATTGTAAGAAATTTTTAGCCACAAATGTTGTTTAGCAAACAGTAAAACTGGAGGCTTTGTTAAAAATATTTTGAATCAGAACAGCTGTAATGAGCTAAAGTGAAGAAGTGAAGGTGACCAGAATGCAAAATTGTGTGAAAAATCCCTTGTCCTCCATTAACTTCTCAAGACTATAAATCAGAATAGACAAGGATAGCAAAAAAAGAGGTTTTGGAATCACATCCATAAATTTAGATGATTAGTAGCACAGGAAAAGCAGTATCTAATGGGAAAGTGCAGTTCTAAACTGGGACTGTTTACTGGGGGATGATGGAAGCCCAGTCCTTTCGTTCTAGGAAGTCAAGAGTTCTTGAAGTTCCCTTTCAAAGTGCACTCCCAAAGCAGATCCCTCAAGCCAAAGACAACAAACTGGGCCAGGGTTATTGTCAGGCTGAAGCAAACAACTCCTCAGCTGTGTGACTGCAGCGAGTTGTGAGCCCAGAGAGATCAGTCAGGCACCACCATCATCCCCAAAACCATCTCCAAACCATCCCCCAAACCATCCCCAAAACCATCTCCAAACCATCCCCAAAACCATCCCCAAAACCATCCCCAAAACCATCTCCTAACCATCCCAAACCACCCCCAAAACCACCCCCAAACCATCCCCAAAACCATCCCCAAAACCATCCCCAAAACCATCCCCCAAACCATCCCCAAAACCATCCCCAAACCATCCCCAAAACCATCCCCAAAACCATCCCCAAAACCATCTCCTAACCATCCCAAACCACCCCCAAAACCATCCCCAAACCATCCCCAAAACCACCCCCAAACCATCCCCAAACCCATCCCCAAACCATCCCCCAAACCCATCCCCAAACCATCCCCAAACCCATCCCCAAACCATCCCCAAAACCATCCCCAAAACCACCCCCAAATCATCCCCAAAACCATCCCCCAAACCACCCCCAAACCATCCCCAAACCATCCCCCAAACCATCCCCAAACCATCCCCAAACCATCCCCAAGACCATCCCCACCAGGCAGCTCCTGCAGCATCATTTGCCATCTGCAGGCTCAGAATTCTCACTCACACAAACACAAAGCTCTGCCACTGAACTGCAGAAACCCTTTTGGCCACAAGGCCAGGAGCTGGTGCAGAAAAGCCAGGTCTAACTCACAGCATCTTCTTGCTCCACCCTGGCCATGTCAGCACAGTGACCTACACAGAATGCAGCTCATCATGCATTGAAGGGACTGATACAATTAGTGACTAATTGCTGACGTGGGAAAAAGGAAAAAAAACTATAAATCTGGATTACTTGCTCTTGACAACCTTTTGTTGGAGTTTTCATGCTCCTCTGTGCTACTGCAGTAAGAGAGAGCTCAGAGCCAGGAGAATGGTGGCAATAAAGCTTCTGGGGGAATTAAAGTGAAAAGCTTTCTGCTGTGTCCTGAGTGGAATCAGTTACTCTGACTGGAATTTCTACAGCCAGCACAGGGAGGAGAGTGGAACTGTGAAAACTGAGGCCACATTCCAGGAGTAGCAGATTCTGTATAAGCTCAGCACTGCTGACAAACCCTCATTTTCATACAATCGTGGAATCCTGGAATGGTTTGGGCTGGAAGGGACCTTAAGGCCCATCCAGTCCCACCTCTGCTATGTCCAGGGACACCTTCACTGTCCCACGTGCTCCAAGCCCTGTCCAGCCTGGCCTTGGACACTCCCAGGGATCCAGGGGCAGCCACAGCTGCTCTGGGAAGTCCATTCCAGCCCCTCACCACCCTCACAGGCAAGAACAGCTTCCTGACATCTGATCTAAACCTACTCTCTTCAGAGAGCCACTTTAGAACCATCTAATCAAGTTACAGCAAGAGATTCTATTTCTGAAAATGCAAGATGGGGTCCCCAGCACCTCAAGTACAACCAACCCAAAAACTACCTTGAAATTTGCACTTGAACTACTGAATTGTTTCACCAATGTATTAAGCACATTACAGGTCCTAATTTTCTGATTTGCTTAAAAATAGCCAGACGTTTATTTGGAGAATTTAAGATACAGATTATCTTACCTACAATGGATTTGGGAAAATTGAAAAAATATATGATTTATCTCATCTTCCCTAAACTCAGATCACCTTCAGCTCTATCAAACTGTTTAGACATTGTCTCATGTGAGTGAAGAGATGATTCATTTGGTGATTAATAACTCCCAATACAGCTGCCATCAGCAGCAAGGCTTAAACACCAACGTCGGAACATCAAAGCCATGTGAGGGCAAACAGGAAGAATCAAATTAATAAAAGAGATTTTTGCAAACTGGATCTGCTCTGGCTCCTTCAGCACTGGGCTGAATAATGATGTTGATTGAAATAGTTTATTCTTAATGTTCATAACAACCCATCATTCTTCAGACAGGGTATACAGCACTTATCTTCTCATCCATCAAGCAGCCCTGGGTTTGTGTCAACCAGTTGTAACAGGAGCTTGTGTTTGAGCATCAAAGGTGATTCAACAAACATTTCACACTGTCACTTTCTCAGCATCGCCCAGTTTCTGTTTTGGTTTAGCCAATTTTCTCCAGCCCATTCTTATCATTCTTATTTCTTTTTCATTTTCATGGATTTTCTTTTGTGCTCAGAATCTTGCTTATTAAGATTATTTTATAATGCTCCTCAACAGCAGCAGCTCTCATTCTATTTTTCCTATCTTTTGCAACACATTTCACTTACCTGCTGTGCACCTTGTGCCATAGATGTCATTTGTTTCTCAAATTGTCACCCAGGAGATGCTGTGACTGCCCTCAAGCAGGTGACCATGCACAGGTGGGTGCTCCATCAATCTCAGCCTTCCAACCAGGTTTTATTCCTTCCCAAAGGATTTTCCCTGTCAGTACCCTAAAGTGAAATGGCAGCTGGAGGCAGGAGCACCCTGGCCAGTTTTAGTGCATCTGATGGAATGGTGGCTGGGGGAACAAAGACATTTTACCCTGCAGAGCTCATGCAGAACAGGCTGCAACAGCAGCAGTGCTCCTGCCAGGCTGCTCCCCTCTTCCCTGACACAGTCTGTGTCACTCAGCTGCCTCAGATCTTCCCTTCAATGCTCTGGGTTTCAGCTCAAGCATCAGTTAGAGCTGGAGGGAAACCCACCCCTCCAGAGGATTCAGAGCAACCCATGGAAATAATCAATTTCTTGGCCCTTTGCCCTGGATGTGTGAGAGCTCTGCAGTCCCCTCCACTGGAAAACTGCTAAAGAGAGTTCTCTGCAAGGCTGGGCCTTTGCAGACACCTGGGAAATGTGAAGAAGTTCCTGTAGAGGAACTGAACAATGTTTTATTTATTCAATTATTTATTTGAGGCTGGACTGAAAATGAGCAAAACCACATGCACTTATGGCGTTTATTTTATGTTTCCCTGGCAGTCTCTGTGTAGGTACCACATCTCAAGCATCATTGTGAAGCCCTAAAACACCGTTTCAAAGAAAAAGTACATTTTTGAAAAGGCTTTTTTTTTTTGTTGGTTTATTGAGGGCTTTTGTTTGTTTGTTTGTTTATTGATTAAATAAAGCAGCCACAATGATAAAAAATGTTTCTGGGCTGACTCCAGTTGCTTTCCTGGCTTTTCTCCAGTGATGTTCAAATCAGGGGTTGTTCAAACTAGGAAACAGTAGTTTTGCCATTTACTCATACAAAAACTTGGGAGCTCTGGTATTTTTTTAGTACACATTGCTAACAGGGTTCAAGAGTACCCTCTCCTCTGTCATGTGGCTCTGGCTGTGCATAAACACTGCTTTGACCAATAGGGGCAAAATTAGATACTTCCCAGAATGATTTGTTGCATTCTCACGACAGTTGCGATCCCAGACTGGATTAGATCCAGTGGGAAAATGTTTAGACAAAGTCCTGCAGCAAAGAACACTCCTGAGAGTGCCTGTGGTCTGCCTAGGACAGAAGGCAAGGTTACAGCCAGGCCTGGAGAAATGTGCACCAACAGGGAGGTGTCTTGGACTGCTCTGCCTCTTCTTAGGGAGCAGAAAATTGGAGCATCCAGCAAATGTGCAGCCACGTTCATGTTCCTCCCTGGGAGGGTGGGGAGGATGCCCTGAGAAGCTGTGGCTGCTCCATCCCTGGAATCTGCTCTAGTGGAAGATGTTGGGGTTGGAACTGGTTGAGCTTTAAGGTCCCTCCCAACCCAAATCGATTTGGAATTCTAAGATCTCCAATACCAAGCATTTAGTTCAGCTCATATGACTCAAACATCATGAAATGGAAACCAGAAAGAAGGAGAAACATGGGGAGATCAGAAAAGGAAGGTTTCACTCAACCCTCTCTTCAAACATTCTCCTGATCCACTAGATTTTAGGTTTCAAGAGCTTTAGGAAATATTTAGCTGAAGACTACTCCTAATTCAGTGATCCAAGAGAGATAAGCACGTCAGGACTGAGATTTGGAAAGTGCAAATGCAGCGTGAAATTGGCAGCAGGAACATGGTCTTAGCACCAGCCACAGCTTAACCAGCCTCTGAGGCCTTAAAAAGTTAAGCCCCTACACATTTCTCCTCATTAACCACTTTGGAGCCACATTTCCTAACAGCTGCTTGGGGTTTTTTCCTCCTTCCTACAGGTTTTCCCTTTCTTCTTCTGGGAGAGTTGTTTGGACTCGTTCAGTTTGCAGATTCCACTCAAGGCTGTGCTTCTCATTCAAAACATTTCTACTCTCAAAGGCATTTTTGCCTTTGCCTTCACTTTGAATGAAGACTCTGCAACCTGCACAGCCTTGCCTTTTAGCCCCTTCAAATGAATTTTACTAATTTTTGTTCCTCAGTGCTCCAGCAGATGACTCTGACTACTTTCTGCACACATCCACACAACACCAAAATAGTGAATTTTGCCTGGAAATCTGACACACGTATTGTTAGGAATTCATTAAACCTGCATTCCTGCAGTCATATTTTGACAGCATGCTTAGGAATACATTTCCTGACTCAGGTGACACCATTATTCAGCTTTTCCTACCCTCTTTGATTGCTGGAATATTACCTAAACCTGTTTAGAAGATAGAAGATGTGTGAAATTGAAATCATCTGGAGACAGCTTCCTGTCTGCCACTGCTGACAGGTAACATTACAAGAACTAATTCACTGTTGTTGTTAAATTCCTGTTACTTTCATTCACATCTTTGCTGTGAAGGCACAGAAGATCCTTTGTCAAGCAGAGTTTAATCAACAGCAAAAAATAAACAGAATACGTAGGAATGACTTGATTCAACAGTACGTCTCCATTTTATGTTTATTCTTAGTGCTTAAATTGCCTTCCTCTCTGAGCCAGAGGTCAAAGTGAAATTTCTTTTATTTATTTTCCCAGTGTGATGCAAGCAGCAGAACGTGGTGGTGCTCCTCTGTGACAACTCTGACACTGCAGAGGCTCCAGCTCCAGCTGAGGGTGTTTTGGAGCAGTAACAGAGGAAAGCTGAGCCTGCTGCTCTCAGCTGGGAATTGTGATGCCTTTGGGACAGTCTGGTCCCTGAAAAAAGGGGAAAACTTCAAGGGTTTTGGTTCATTTTATCAGGGTAGGAAAAGAAAATAGGGAAAAAACAGAGATAAATACAGGACTCCTGAGCCAACAGCAACAGACCAAAAAAACCTTCTTAACCTTGTCAAAACCAGCTGCTTTTAGCACCTAAACAGGATTTTGGTATTACTATAAAAGTATCTGTGCTTCTGTTTAGCCTCTTCCATTATAAATGTAAGACACTGAGGGAGCTGGGAATGAGCAAGGAATCAAATAAACATTTCAGCCTCCTGTGTTGGAGCTCAGCACCCAAACTGTCAGCCCTGCAAGGAGCCTGAGGACACACCAGCATTACCAGGAGTCTGGGAAAGACAAATGCACTTCAGTGGTGGAAGGTTCAGCAGTTCACTCCCATCCTAATTCTGCAGGAGGACACAGCAATGTGCATTCAAACAAAGCTGCTGTAGCAGGAGGCAAAGGAAATCAGAATCAACTCAGAGCCATGGACAGATCTCCCCTCTCCATCCTCCTTGCCAATAAACAGAATTTATTGTTGTAATCATCCCTCATCATGCATATATCCTGTACCATTACCAGCATATTCCATAGGCCTTGCATCCCTCTTTCCCTTCCCTAAACTTTTAACCATCTTTGAATTTATAAATAACATTTAAGTTCATATTTCAAAAGCATGCAGGCTTTTGGCCTCTATAAAATCTCCAAGAAATCACCTTTACTTCCCACAATGTAGATCCAGAGCATCCAAAGTCTGTTTGCTTGTTATATTAATAGAATTCAGAAAATTGCTCTACAACATTCCTAAAAAAGAGAATCAGCCAAAGTTAGACTTGGCATCTGCACAAGTCTCAGTTATTTTTTGGAATACTTTGACAACACTCTTATGTTATTGTCTCTGGGTTCATTTTTCTGTTCATGTATTCCCCAAAGAAGGAAAGAATGGTATTCCTGTTCTCTGAATAAGGACACATCTTGCTTGTCAGAGAGATTTAATTATTTATTTTCCCTTCTCCTTCTTGAATTGTTGGATCTTCAGATCAGCAGGTTTCAGGTCCTTCTAAATCTTGCTCTTCAGAGAAAGTCATCCTAACTGCCTCAAATAAAGAAACAAGAACAGAGTTTTACCTGCAGAGCAGACACCTTCAATTATTGTCCTTTCAGCTGGTTACTGCAGGGAGAGCCCTTGGAGAGCACAGAAAACCCATTAGGTTCCTAAATCTGATTTAGTCACACAAAAACCTGAGCTACTCAGTGCTGGCACGAGCACTGTGGCAAAGCCTCACCTCCACAGGCTCCACTTGGCTTCACCTGGGTGCACCTAGGGACAAAATAAAGGTGGAGGATGAACGAGGTGACTCCTCCAAAGCTGCTTCTGAAGGAACCCTGCAGTCAATTGAAGAACATTTTCATTTTCTTTCTTCCATTTGATCTCCTCAGCAACATATTTTTCATATTATTCCTCACATTTTACTTCCATCTGGTTTCAGCTTTTGATTAGAAACTTGGAAGCTCAGCCTTAACAGCTCAGTGCAGAGACCTGAGCTGCTTCCAGCCATATTCCTGCTTGGAGGATCTTAACTCAGCCTTATGGTTCTTTTTACTCAGGCTCTATCCTCAGTAAATAGTTTGCAACTCTAGGAAAGAGAAAAAACTCTTGCAAACAGAGGAGGGGTTTGTTGTCCTGGAAGAAACCAAACCTGCAAGACAGATGATAGTGATTGAAAAATATTTGCTATGCAAAGTGGCATTTCTAGGGAAGCTGCAAATTGCAAGGTTTATCATACAGGACTCAAGGCACATTTAAATGTTGGTTGACATCTCATCAGGAATACAGGACCAAAGGTACCCTGATATCTGAGCTCAGCCCAGAGCCACAAAAAACTGACAGGGAAGTTCCTGCTCAGAAAAAAAAAAAAAAAAAGTTCAATAATGAGTATTGCTTTGATGGAGTCATAAAATTGTAGCACCACAGAATGGTTTGGGTTGGAAGGGAACTTAAATCCCATCCAGTCCCACCCCTGCCATGGGCAGGGACACCTCCCACTGTCCCAGGCTGCTCCAAGCCCTGTCCAGCCTGGCCTTGGGCACTGCCAGGGATCCAGGGGCAGCCACAGCTGCTCTGGGCACCCTGTGCCAGGGCCTGCCCACCCTCACAGGGAGGAATTCCTTCCTAACATCTGGTCTAAACCCACCCTATCCATGTCCTCCCCTGTGCAGGATCAGGAGAAGCTGGCAGTCATCAGGGCAGGAAAGGTTGGTGGATGGTCCCATTTTTACATAAAAAAATAATTTTTTCCTTAAATGCTTTAAAGTATCCCGAGCCAGAACAAATCTGTATCTCCCCAAGTGGCACAGAAACGCCAAGAGATGTGGGTGGAAAGAAAAAAGATTTGGGAATGGTGACCCTCCCACACCAGCTCAATTCCAGCAGAGGTGCTTAATTCTCAAGTACCTGTGAAAGTCACAGAAGAAAGTCAGATATAGGCCAGCATCAGAGGCACCAGTGATTTCCAACAGCTTTTGAACAGCACCAAGGATTTTCCAAGGCATCCTGAATCACCACAAGCATCCAGGAGAAGTCACCTACCTGGTCTGCAAGTGCAGGGGGGAGCTGGGAAAAGACATTCAGCTACTGACTGTAATAATCAAGGAAATGGGTTTAGACTTCCCCCATTTGTGAGCAATCAAACAGGACAGCCAAAGGAAGACAGAGAGCAGGATTCTAATCACAAAGGTATGAAGGAACGAGTTTCAAGATTCATCCAGCCTTTGTCACTTGGATTTTCTTCCCCTACATTCTAAGCTTTTTTCCTACCCTCTGATACCACCTCATCTGGGCTGTGCTTTTATATTATTCTTTGCAGTATTTGCAGAGTTCACAGTAAAGACTTGAGACATATGTAGGACATATGCAGGAGATATCCTGGAATGATCTCATGTTTACAGCTCCAAGAGGGATCAGAGAGCTGAAAGTTGGTCTGGGTTGTCCCCTAGTGGTCCCCACCTTTCCTGGGAAGCAGAACCCCACAGTGGCTGTGAGTGCTGATTGTCGTGCTCACCCCTAAACTGGGACCTGCCCACATTAACCAGGGGCTGCCTCCTTCCCTGCAGCATTTTCTGCTCAGCTCACAGCATCTCCCAAATTCCTCAGTGCAGACCTTACCTGGCCATGCCTGTGATTATAATTATTCCTACACAAATCCATGATCTTCTATGCAATGATTAAGTCACAGTTACTCTTTTAGAGGTTTCCCCCAGTCTGTCATTTGTAATTCAAGTTCTGTCCTCCCCCATTCTGGCAGCATTTTACAGCTTTGTTGCCATTCATAAATTCCTTACAGAGTTTCCATTACATTATCCAGGTTATGTAAAAGACAATATTGGCCAACACAACATCACCCAACTGCACTTGATAGGCACAGGGAACTGGTGCAGGTTATATTACCAAAAACATCCAAGGAGAAGGACTGACTTCCAGAAAATTCACAAAGGTCTTGATTCACATTTATCTTGTTTTCTTCATCCACACAGCTTAGAGAAACAACTCCATGGATAAAATCTGAAATGCTGCTTTTTCAGTAGCAGGTCAAAATTCTGAGTCCAGATCTGTTGCCTACTCTGCCCATGCACTATTTTTAAAATTTCCCTCTTGCCCAAATCAAGTCATATGGCATCACATAGGCTTTCTTCCTGCATGTTTCTCCATGTTCAGAACACAGTTTTGTAATTTAATTGGAAAGTTGACAGTTCCAGGCATCCTAAATCTCTACACAGTCATCTCTTCCATGTTTGACCTCAGCAACTGGAGGGGCTCCTATGCTTTTTCCAAGGGCTTTGAACCCAGGGGAGAAGTTTTTGTTCTTGTTCCTTCCTTTCTGCCTGAACCATCCTCCAGCACTCTGTGCATCCCAGCAGGTCGGGTCAGGCTCACACTTATTGTCCATTGTTCTGTTATCCTTCCTCACTTCTCTTTTCCTTTCTGTATTTTGAGTCCTCTCTGTTGCAATTTCAGCTGTGTTGCTAAGACAGCTCCTGTCAGGTCACACATGCAGCAGCACAGGAAGCCCAGAAGAAACTGTGGCATTAAGTGGCTTAAGTGCAATTAACTGGAGGATTGTCATGGAAACAATCTAATTTAAGCTAAAGAACAAAGTCATTAGCCTCAGAATTTCACTAAACTTTCATTTCTCTTCTCCCACCCAAAAACACTCAGGAAGGAGGGAGTTCACCAAAAACTTCAAGTCTTGGTATTTGCTTAAAAAAACCTAAAAAAATAAAATTAATTTAAAAACCCAACAACAAAATATATTTGCAAAACCTCCACTCAGCAGAAGCAAGGTAATTTCTTCTTATTCCAGGCATAGAAAGCTCTTCCTAGGGAGGCAAAATTTATTCAATTTTAAAGGATATTCTCCTTTAAGACAGACAAGTTTTCCTGTACTCAGCACTGTTACCATTCAGGAGGTTACAACAGCATAACTCCTTTATTACCCATATGCTCTAAATTCTGATTATAACTAAACTGCAAAAAAATCCCCTTCAAGATACTTCAAAGAGGAGCTTTACAAAAGTGATAAAAACTGGAGGATTTGGGTGCTCAGTGTTTCTAGTGGTGTGTACTTGTGCCATAAATATCCAAGATATACATGGAAAGCATGGAAAGATTAGATCAATATGTCAGTAGTAAAAACCAGATCTGTGTCTCCATCTCACTCAGCTTTTGAATTACTCTCATTAACAGGTCCCAAGCATAACCCACTAGGGCTCCAAAAAAGCAAAGCCAGCATCTGCTGCAAGGCATCCTCCCCCTCTCCTCACCCATGGAGCACGGATGGAGGTGCTCCTGCCTCACTCAGTGCCTCCCTGCTCCTGGAGCCAGATCAAAAGAGCATACCTGGCATTTGAATGGAATGCAGAGAGGTCTGAGGTGGCTCCTGGATCCTGTGAGGGCTTGTCCAGCTCTCCCAAGGTTTTTTTTCCTCTGCACACAGCTTGTCCTCGCTGCAGGGACGTGCTGCACGTGTCAGCCTGTCAACAAACGTGTCCTACCTCACTGCTGGGAGCAGGAAAACTCCCACTGTGCCTGGATACCCATGGGGAAACGTACTGAAAGGCAGAAGTGGTCGGAGAGCAATTCAACTGTAGTTTTTTTAAGAGTTGCTGCAGGTGGGGTCTCATGAGGGCACAGGAAGGGGAAAGATGAGAGGCTGAGGAACAGCAAACACAGACAGAAAGGTCACAAAAATTCCCTGTGACTGGAGGAGTGTGATCCACAAAAAATGGGTGTTCCACAGTGCATACAGATAGTCCATGTCCTTCATAAGAAACCTGACTTACCAGAAAGTCTGTAAACTGCCCAGGAATTTAATTGCAGCTCATAGCTTTGTTTCAGTGATGATGGAGTGAAGCTGCTGCGAGTTGGAGTTTGGTTGTGCCTGTCAGGGCAAAAGGAGAATTGTTTGAAACTCAGCCACTGCAGTGCCTCCTGCTGCACAGGCAGCCAGCTCTCGAGCAGAGTTTGTTTCACAAACTTGATGGTCATCTGCAGGAAATGGATTGTCAGTGGGGCTGTGCAGCAGCAGCTGAGCACACCGGGCTCTGCATAGGCACAGAAGGTGCCCAGGAGCTGCACTGGCCTGGGCTCCAGGACCTTGAAAAGTGGGGCCCAGCACCAAAGGCAGGGAGGCCTTGGTCCCTGAGAAATCAGAGAAACATGGAATGATTCAGCTGGAAAAGCCTTTTAGGATTATCAAGTCCAGCCATTCCCCCAGCACTGCTGTGTCCACCCCTAACCCCTGTCCCCAAGTGCCACATCCACACGACTTTGGAACATTTCCAGGGATGGTGATTCCACCACTGTCCCGGGCAGCCTGTGCCAGTGTCTGATCACTCTTTCAGTGCAGAAATTTTCCCCAATATCCAATCTAAACCTTCCCTGGTACAGTTTGAGGTCATTTCCTCTCCTCCTGTCCCTATTCCCTGGGAGCAGAGCCTGACCCCCACCTGGCTGTCCCCTCCTGTCAGGGAGTTGTGCAGAGCCACAAGGTCCCCCCTGAGCCTCCTTTTCTCCAGCTAAACACACTCAGACTCCTGTGGGCGTTTTCCCCTTTGGGAACCAGATCAACATATTAATTTTTTTAACCAAACCTCAGAACGTGGGCTATAAGCAGTGAGGTCTGCAGTACCTTCCTAGCCTTCAGTATTTATTATGGATACTTTACAGAAAGGCTGTCGAGTGCTGTTGGTTCCATTCCCACAAAATCAATCATTTTAGGGCATCACACTCCAAATGGGGACAGGATAGGAGCAAGACCATTACAATGGGAGCAAAGAGCAGCTCAGCTCTCCAGACATTTGCTCTGAGACAAGATTTTCTTTGACACTCCCAAAGTATCCCACATTTCTGTGGTTGATCCATGTACAAAGATAAAACACTATTGAAATCAATCAGCAATTTTTACATTATTTCCTCCTAATTGCTCAGAGTACCCAGAAGCAAAATTTAGACCTGGAAATTCCCACCTATTCCCCCCCGTTAGGCTGTTGGGGGAAATCACTGATTGTTCTACCAACATAATATTGATAAATCCTGATAATTCCCCTGTTCAAGTCAGTCCACTGCTGCTCCTGGATAAGCATCCTACTATTCTGACCTTTACCTACTCAAGATGAAGCAACTCAAGTGCCCTCTAGTGTGGTTTCAGAACATCCAGTCCATGCTTTCCTCAAATTTTCGGTATAAAATGAGAGGGTTTGGTTTTGGTTTGAAGCATTTCTATAGATCCATAGAATTTCATTACTTAAGCCACTGTGAAAAACAGGTTGATTGCAAAATTGATGATGATTGTGATTTTTTTATAAAATTGCTGAATGATAGTTATGGCTACTTTAATTTTATCCCCTAAATAGCAACATTTACTCAACATGTCTGATATTTTCATGACCATTATATCTGCATTTGGAGTGTTGCTGTTATCGGATTGTTTTTCTTGATATAAAAGGGTTTAGAGCATCATCATTCTACAAAAAAAGAAAAAAAAAGAAGTACTTCTACTTACTTTCCCAGTTTCTTATAAACCCAAACTTTGACTATATATTTATCAAAGTCCAATTTATATTTCTACCTCCTGCATTTTTAGTGCATTTCCTGAACTGCTCAAGTGATTCTTACTGCTCCATTTGAATTACTTTCCTAGCTGATTCAACCCGAAGAAATTTGGCCCTTTTAAAGCTATTCACAGTCTGAATAATGAACGTGCTGAGATCATCTCGAGCACATGTTTCTGGAAGCTTTCCTGGCTGGGCTGCACAGGCTTTGAAATAAGCTTCCTGTTTTAGCTAATTCTGATTTAGCTCCAGTCGTGTGCACACCATGTGAGCGAACAGACTCAGGCACCAAATGGGTTTGTTTTTTCCAGACTGAAGGTGGAAATGGGAAGAGCACAGGCTGATATTGTTTCAGACATCTTGCACAGTAGTGAAATTCTCAGAGCTGACTTGAAAGAAATGCTAGAGAAATAAATGTATGTTCTGGTAGCACCAATGGCCTGTCCACTTTATGGGCAGCTGCCAGTAAACACTAAAGGAAACAGCTTGGGAATGTAGGGTAGGAATAGGAGGAGCACATTCCCAGTTTGGCCTGCTGGAATTCAGTGATGTTTGTTTTAAGAAGATCAGAAGAAGAAAATTTCGAGTGAGAATAATGGAAATAAGAGCAGGCTGAGCTGTGGGATGATTTCAAAGGAAGAATCCTGTCCCTTGGCTCGAGGTTACCCAGAAATGGGTTTCTCCAATTCTCCTCTGCACTTCACAGCCACGTATGAAAACTCCAATACCTTTCCCCTAATTTTTCCTAAACACTTAATCCTACTCCACTCTTAACAGCCTTTTCTATTACTTCTTAGACCTGGGAAAATGTAGAATTCTATTTAAAACACTGGCAAGTTTCCAAGCAGCAGCAGCAGCTGTGCTCAGATCGGCTCTCCCTGATGGAAATTTTCTCTTCTTGTACCCAAACAACATCACACCACAATCACATCAATACATGTCCTTTGGCGTTCCAGCCAGAAGCAGAAAGGCAGCACTCATGTGAATGGGACAGAAAATGAGATTCTATCATGATTGAAATCCATGTGAAATAGGAATTATGTCCTCGTACTGCCATGATTTTCCTTTTCACGCTTGCAAATATTTTAATAGTCCTGAAGAGTGTTTCTTACAGGGGTTAATAGGGACTGAGGAAGGGGAGTAGGTTTACAGAACTCAGTGAAGTTTTCTGTAGTTAACATGCAATAAATAGTGATTTTAGACATGGGTTGATTTGACTTAGCATGAAAAGAGACGTTTTGTTCTTAGTGGCAGGTTCTTGAGATAAACATCAGTCACTATTAGCATCTAATTTCAGTCTTAAAGTCAAAAGTACTTGACTTTTTTACCCAGATCCACGAACAGTTAAACACCTTTATGAGTTGCCAAATATGTCTGAATTAGTCTGAGTACATTTGCTCTGGAAGGACATTTTGTACCTCTCTAACATGCAGTTACTGATGCAAAGGCTTTGTATAAATAGCACAAGAATAGCTTTGGATACATAATTTTTAAAAGTTCCTCCTCTCCTCAGTTCCTCTGCTTTCTAGCAAATTTCCATGGAAGACGGAAAACTCAGCAGCATTTCTGTTTATTTGAGAAGAAACCATTCACACAACAAAGCTCATTTTGGACCTTTCCCTTCTGTTTTGTCCTTGCAAAGGAGTAACTTGGGGTAGAATTAAAAAAAAACTCTTTGGACTCCTCAGTCATTGACTGGGATTCTGTCCTCAGCAGCTCATCCTGCAGGGATAATTTGACATTTAATCAGTGGCTCTGGACCCCAACTTTCCCCCAGCATTGATGGTGCATGTGAAAGAGCTGAGTTAAAACCATTGAATTCGAGGCACAGCCAGCAAAGAAATTTACTCCTGGAGTGAGGAGGAGGACTAAGAGAAAGGCACTGAAGGCACTGCTGCTGCCAGTTTAACTCAAATGGAGCCCTTGCCATGCTGTAGCCTGCAGGACACATTAAATAGCAGAGAAATCTTCCCAGAAAATTAACAAAATCATTTATTGTAAACATGTTGGACTGATGATTTCTTTGAACAGAAACCAAAACTTCCCTCAGATAACTGAATGCTGTGTCCAAATACTCTTCTGATACAACACAGGCTGAGTTTTTCTGTGCCAAGAAAAAAATCATATTTCATAGTAAGGGTAGAGCAGGCAGCATGGTGGTGCCCCAGATATAACAATAACCAAATGTTAATAATGATGAAGCTTTTAAACTCCATAGTGTTATTTGTCTAATTGTTTTAAACCAGCCTTTCCTGATGGAAAGCCATCAATACTCAGAGAAATAGGACAATAAATGGACTTTCCAGGCTTCTTCAGATCCCTTGTTTTCTTCTGTTTAACCAACAAACAAATTTATATCCTTAAAGGCCATAAACGTGTTCAGATTTCCCTTTGCCTTGGGTTTCAGGGAGCATTTTTCTGTGATACCGAGCACCTGCTACAGTTCATACATCACCTGCTGCTGCTGTCCTTATGCTCAAACTTGAAAAAATGCCTAAACCTCCATCAATTCCCAGCTTAAGGCAGTTCTGTGGAAGCACACACTTCTCTGTAAGGATTTCTGCTCTCTGCCGGATACCCTCTCCACCACCACGAGGTGCAAACCCTGCAAGTGCCACTCAGCCGCTGCTGTCAGTGAAATGCTCGTTCCCTGCCAGCCGGAGGCAGCTCTGAACTGCAGCCAGGCTCTGCTGGAGGGAGCACACCCAGCAGCGCATCCCTCCCTCCCCGGGAGCTGACCCGGCTCCCAGACCTCACTGGGATTTCTCATGGTGTTGCAAATGAGCCCAGTCCCCGGTGGCAGTCAAGTGAAAGCAGAGAGGACGTGGCACGTTTCACCACTCACTTCTCTGATTTCACATTCCAGCCGTGATGCATTTTTGAAGGACCACAGAAATGTGCAGTTTAAAACCTGTCTAGTAAACTTCCTTGATCCTGAGGCATAAGCTTTGAATTTGAGTAACTTTCTTTTTTTCCACTGCCCTTTGGAGCAGTTTCCTTTTTCTAGTTGGCTCAAACAATTTTCAAGTCAAGACAGCAGCAGCAGCAGCAACAGCTTGTTCCCTGCTGTGATGCAGATTGTGAGTCAAGGCCTTTGGGACCTCCGTGCTGACTGCAAGAAATTCCACATGCCCCCAGGGGAATGCCCCAGGGGTATTCCTGGAATGGCTGGCAATGTTTGGAGCTCTGTACAGCACCCTGGGTTTCTGCTGTTGCTACTTTCCAGGCTAAGGGCAGAGCTGCATACCCTCCTCTAGCTCCTAGAATCATTAAGGTTGGAAAAGATGATGGAATACAGCTCAGAGATTAGCAGAGCTTTTTAATAGGCTTTCTGTGATAAACAGTCCCAGAGCACTATGAAATAAGTCACTCTTAGACCCTTTTATATGTATTAGATTTTAATTCCCTAAAGAGAACAACAGATTATAGGGGAGTAAACCACAGAGCTGAGCTAGGACAAGACTCAAGAACTTACAGTTCTGGGATCACTCCAGTGGCCCAATCTCTGCAGAAAATCTCCACTCCACACTGGTTATGATACATGTCCCTTCACCTGTGGAAGCCTCTTGAGCCCAGAGGCAGTGAACACAAAAAAGTTCTGGAAAAAAAGCCTTTTGCTCTGTCACTGGGCATTGAGAGCAGGCAGTGTCTCAAGGTGTTCAGCCTGTAAGAATGAGGATTAGAAGGTCAATCCTTCTACTGAGAAGCCTGTAAATACAGGAGAAATGTCCACATGCCAGTAGAGACCCCCTCCTCCTGGGAACTGCTCCCACTGTAATCCACAACAGAGACTCTTTGGCTTGGGCAAAATGAATTAATCCCTGTCCAGCTGTCCCAGACCCCCTGTGACTCATCATGGAATTGGTTCCATTCCTTATTTTCCATGCTGACCCAAACAGCCAGATTAGCTCAAAAAGACCTCAGCCATCACACATAACAGAAGAATTCCTTCTAATTAAACTTGAGCAACAGTTCTGATAACCTGTTTTTCCTTAGTGTTTTTCACAGTTTGACAGATCATGTTATTATCTTCTAGGCCAGGTTTCCTGGGAAACAAAGCATCTCCTTATTTTTCTAATCCTTCCAGGGAAATGATGCCAAATTAAAACGTTTCATGAGCATTCATTAAATTTTATCAGAGATGGTTCATGGATAAATCAACCTCAACTGCCCAGAATGTGCTACTGATTAATGGGGAGCAGAAACAACTAAACTTGCTTTTTCAAAGTCTGCTTCATGTCCGGGGGCAACATTAACCATGGACAGAAGTTCCTCTCTGTGTTTTGGTCAAGGAAACTCCACTGCTGAGAATGGGATGTTGCTATGGCAAAAAAGTGTGAAAGGGGCTCTTCCCATGGACACCAACTCCAGCTCTTACCACATCACATGATACCTTAGGTTTTGGCTTTTATATTTTTTAGAATCTCTGCTGCTTAGTGTGTAACTCTGAAACTTCATATTAGCTGTTAGTAAGTTCTTTTCACAGGGGAGTTGGACAAAACAATCCCTTCCCAGCTGGAGAATCAAGGACAGCTGATATCCAAAAATGAGAAACAACAGTGAGGGAAAGGAGGCAAACCAGGGGGCTGAGACTTCATAGCCTGGGGCTGTGGGTGGATAATTGACCCCAATGTGTAGATGAACCAAAACTTATGGAAGTGTAAAGACTTGTGACTGGGATCCATCTTGGATTTGATTTGGGTGTAGCCTCACCCAGGCTCTTGCACTGCCCAAGGTGGATCCTTTCAATAAATACCTATTTTATTCCTTTTGCTCTGTCTGGTCTCTGTTCCAGGTCACCCTTTCCAAGCAACAACAGAATACCAGAGTTGTTTGGGTGGGAAAGGACTTTAATGCCCCTCTTGTTCAACCCCCTGCCATGGGCAGGGACACTTTCCAC
This sequence comes from Acridotheres tristis, assembly GCA_037013685.1. Lineage (NCBI taxonomy): Eukaryota > Metazoa > Chordata > Aves > Passeriformes > Sturnidae > Acridotheres > Acridotheres tristis. The sequence continues at coordinate 4,380,105 of CM072913.1, read as the reverse complement.
TGTCCCAGGCTGCTCCAAGCCCTGTCCAGCCTGGGCTGGGACACTCCCAGGGATGGAGCAGCCACAACTTCTCTGGACACCCTGTGCCAGGGCCTCCCCACCCTCCCAGGGAACAATTCCTTCCCAATGTTCCATCTAAACCTCCCCTCTGGCAATGGGAAGCCATTCCCCCTTGGGAATGTCCCTCCAGGACCTTGTCTCTCCCCAACTTTCTTGCCCAGCCCTTCAGCTCCTGTAAGGCCACAATATGGTCACCCCAAAGCTTCTCTTCTCCAGGCTGAATATTCCCAGCTCTCCCAGCCTTTCCTCACAGCAGAGCTGCTCCACCTCTCTGATCATCCTGGAGCCTCCTCTGGACTCTCTCCAGCAGCTCCAGGTCCCTCCTGTGCTGGATCCCAGGGCTGGAGGCAGCTCTGCAGGTGGGGTCTCACCTGAGCAGGGCAGAGATGCTGAACTGTGATATGGAAGCTTCTTTCCCTTGGTAAGGGAAGGTTTAGTGGGAATGTTCCTTCGGAAGATCGACATCTCAGAGGCTGTGCAGGCTGTGCCTGTTACAAGAGCCTGCAAACCAGGACATCCTCTGCTCCTGCCCACCAAAACCACACACACCAGGATCATCTGGGTGAGTGCCAGGCACCACTCACCTGCACCTTGCAGAGGGACTCAGCAGGAAGAGTTGCTGAATCCAAGTGGGATTGTACAGCTTTTATCTACCTGAGCAGGCCCAAGAGCAGAAGGAATCTGGAGAAAGAATATAACTGGTAATTGGATAAACTCCTCTCATTTGTTTAGTGGAGAGCAGGGAGGGGACTCAAAACACCAAGCTAGGACTGGGAAAGGCTTGTTGGAACACAACAGTAAAGAAAACTTGGTGTTCTTCGATCTTCCTTCCCACTTAGGCCTTTAAGGGGTGATGATAGAAATAATATCCAGATCATGCTTGCTGTAGAACTGACAGGATTCTGGGATTTCACACCTTTGCAATGCATTTTCTGAGAAGCAACTTTCAGAGACAGGCCAGGATTTGAAGCACAGCATATTCTGAACACTCCTGAAAAAAGAAAACAAGGCCAGTGCATTTGCCAGGGCACCCAACCAGTTCTCAACAGCCCTGTATGAGCTTTGCAGACGGACCCAGCATGCAACTGCCTGATGCAAAGCAAATAAATATATTGAAAAAAATTTAAAAGCCTGGAAGGAAACAAAGGAGCAGACGATTTGCCCAGACACTTGGAAAAGTACAGTCCCTTCTGATCTCCTTTGTATTCCAGGGAGCAATTCCTGAGCTGCATTCAGAGACAGAGACAGAGTTGCCAGGCCCAGAATTCCGGCAATTACTCAGTGGAAATGGAAACAGCAACACAGATGCCAAAGGTATGATGCAAGTTTCATTGTCCCTGGAAGAATGGGAGTCCAGTGTGGGTTTGGGGCTGTTTGCTTGGAATTTAAAATCAGTTGTAGCTCCACGTAAATGAAATATTTAAGTCAGGGAATAGGATTATTTTTATTAAGGAAGCTCCTCCTCACTCCCTGGCTGATGTTTCTCTGAAGGGCTATTTTGGACCCTGAACAAGGAATTGAGCTTATCATGCATAGAAGCAGCTGAGAAACAGGAAGCAGATAGGACAAGGGGGAATGGCTTTAAACTGCCAAACTGCCAGAGGGCAGGGTCAGATGGGATACTGGGGAGAAATCCTTCCCTGTGAGGGTGGGCAGGGCTGGCACAGGGTGCCCAGAGCAGCTGTGGCTGCCCCTGGATCCCTGGCAGTGCCCAAGGCCAGGCTTGGACAGGGCTGGGAGCATCCTGGGATAGTGGAAGGTGTCCCTGCCCATGGCAGGGGGTGGCACTGATTGAGCTTTAAGGTCCCTTCCAACCCAAACCGTTCTATAATTTTATTCTTTAATTCTGTGAAATCTGAACAATCCTCTGCAGAGCTAAGAAACACGCACAGGAGTTTTGCTGTTCATAAAGCATAAAACTGGAATTGTAAACCACTTAGGAAACAGTCAAACACCGGAAAGAAAAAAGAATATTGTGTTCTCCTTGATATCTGAAAAGTTAATGGGTTACCAGAGAACCATTTAGAAGACTGAAAAACAGAGGAAGGGTAGGTCAGATCTGGAAGGAAAATGGTGAAATTGAACCCCTCCCTCATCCAAATACATTTTTAAATATTTTAATTCTCAAGTCAGAATTATATTTATGGGAATAATAACTCAGGCTTTCTTCTAGTAATTGAAATTAAACAGCACTTGCTCTAGCAAGGACAGTTTCTTATCCATCTGTCACTACAAGTACAAGTAATTCCATGTGTTCAGCAATATCTGAACACCTAGTGCTACAGCTGGATAACACTTCGCTGAAAAGTTTCCTAACATGATCTGCAATCAGAAAGTAACCAAAACCAAATAGTGTTTGCCTCAGGATCTGCATAATTTAAACCTAACTGGAAAGAAATTTCCAGACTTGATGCCTGTTACAAATATCCACATGCCTGTTTCATCTGAGAACCTCATGGGGAAAGGACACTTTGATAACAGAAGGGTCTTTAATATAAAAAACAATAAAATCCATGGATTTTGAAGCTGGGCATGTTCAAGATGGAAATGTCACAGCAAACAGGACTAACTACCAGCAGCTCGTGGAATAATTCTGTGAATTGTCTACCAAGCAAATGCCTCCTCACAATCTGATAATCCCACTGACAACAATTCAACGCCTCTCTTCTTACCTTAACGATATTGATTTGTTCCAAACAGGCTACGAAATGAAAACACTGACGACCTTTGTGCATTTCCCTAAAATTCCCTTGGTCAGTCGGAGGCCTCGCAGTCAGGACTGCTGAGTTGTTGTAATGTTCTAATGAGTCGTTGTAATGTTCTAATGAGTCGTTGTAATGTTCTCATGAGTCGTTGTAATGTTTTAATGAGTTGTTCTAATGAGCCGCTGGTCGTGGGCCATGAGCCGGGAGGGATGGGCACGGCCGGGCCGCCAGGGGGCGCTGCCGCCCGCGGGACCGCCGAACGTGAGGGCCCGGGCGGGAACGGCGGAGCCCTCATGGAGCTGGGGAATATCCCGGGACAAGGCAGGATCACCGACCCCTGCCCCGCACAGATACCCCAAATCCCACCCTGGCCACCCCTTCATGGAGCTGGGGAATATCCCGGGACAAGGCAGGATCACCGACCCCTGCCCCGCACAGACACCCCAAATCCCACCTGAGCACCCCTTCATGGAGCTGGGGAATATCCCGGGACAAGGCAGGATCACCGACCCCTGTCCCGCACAGACACCCCCAAATCCCACCCTGGCCATCCCTGGAGCAGTGTCCAAACTCTCCTGGAGCTCTGGGGCTGTGCCCATTCCCTGGGGAGCCTGGGCAGTGTCCAGCACCCTCTGGGGGAAGAACCTGTCCCAAAATCCAACCTAAACTCCCCTGACCCAGCTCCAGCCCTTCCCTGGCTCCTGTCCCTGTCACAGAGATCGGATCTGTCCCTCCGCCGCCCCTCGGGAGGAGCTGCAGTCCCCGATGAGCTGTGACCTGAGCTGTGACCTGAGCCTCGCTCATGTTGAACAAACCAAGTGCCCTCAGCCGCTCCTCGTGTGGTCCCTTGAGACCCTTCAGCATCCTCGTGTCCCTCCTTTGGACGCTCTCCAACAACTTTATATCCTTCTCATTATGTGACACCCCAAACTGCCGCAGCACTGGCGGCGAGGCAGAGCGGGGCAATCCCTCCCTCAGGGATGTCCCTCCAGGGCACCCTGACTCACACCCAGCCATGGCCGGGGCCCCCAGGTGCCTCTCACGGCATCGCTTTCCGAGTCTCATTCCCCGCTCTGTCCGTACATCCAGGTCCTGCAGCTCTTCAGACGCAGAATTTGCACTTGTCCTTGTTAAACTCCACATGGTTGGTGACTGCAGAGCCCTCACATTTATCAAGATCTCTCTGCCTCCGAGGGAGCCAACAGCTCTTCCCAGTTTCGTGTTGTCAGCAGAATTTCTCAGTATCTCTTCCTGATCGCAGTCGCTTGTGAAGGCACTGCAGCACTAAAACCGAGCCCAGCAGAGCCCCACCAGTGACTTTTTGCCAACCCTGTGCCCCTGGGCAGCCAACCCTGCCTGAACCCCGGGCACGCCAACCCGTGTGAGCCCTGGGCAGGGCCGGAGGAAGCTGAGGTGCCCAGAACCACGTGCTGAAAAGCAGCGCCTTGGGATTAATTCATTGCAAGAATTATGTGGGAAGGAGACCTACTGCTTATGAAGGCTGAATGCTCCATTCCTACACTTTTAGAGAAAATCAGCATGAAAATTACTAGAGAAATAGAGAAGCCTAATAAAAGACTTTTTAAAAAACTATTTATGTTGCCATCACAATCCAAGGCAAAACTGCTCCCTCGTTTTTCCTCTGCTTCAAATCTATCAGAGGATTATGAAGACTTTTGTTCCTGTTTGATGCATCGCATTGTCATGGAGTTATTTTGATTATTCAAATGCATTCACACTTGTTATTTTAGAAAAAATAATTGGACCTGGTAGGTCAACACCATCTAGCAGAGAATCATGGAAGCAAAAAAGGGGAAATTGTGTGGTTTTACTCTGAGTTAAAAGTTAGATTCAATGTTTCTTAAAAAAACCCCACCAACAACAAGCAATTAAACCAATAAAGTGTATTTCATTGCAAATGGAATAAGATATTATTAATTAAATTCTGTCACCCTGTCACTCTGTCAGTTTATTTGCAATTCAAATAAACTGTTTGAGATTATTTTTCTAAAATGTGGCCAGGATTTAGCACAACTGAAAATGAAGAGCAAAGCAAGTGAAAAAGGAAACCACTTCCAACATCCTTTGGTATTACTGCGTTATTAGATGAGTGTGATTTGAAGTAACAGCACCAAACATCTTTCCCCAGACATTTTTGCATGGTTTCCATACACATACTGCAGGGAAAACTTGTTCAAAACCTGGAAATAATCTGAATAGGTAGAACTCTACGGTTATGACTAGAGCACAGACTAAAATACATAGGAAATAAGTGCTTTATTCTTTAAATAAGGAGAGGAAATGTCTAACGTAGAAACCCGCTTTTCCAGAGACACAGCCTTACCTCGTGCTCCCCTGTCAAAGCCCCACAGGCAACTTTGGACTCAGAGTTCCTGGAGACCTCGAAGGAGCAGCTGAAAAAAAAATCGTAAAATGAGAAAACTGTAAGATTTTGAGAGCGGAGTCAGCATTTTGGGTCAAATTAGAGAACAAATTAATGATTGGAAAATTAACTTGAGGGGCTCTTATCTGTGGCTATGAACCGAGACAAGTTTAAACGACATCACATTTTTGATCCTGCCTGTAATTTTGTGGGCAGCATCTGCAAGATCTGAGCGCGTTTTGGAGACGCACGGGACTCCGAGAGGGATTTCTCTGAGCGCACGGAACAAGCGCGGTGCCAGGACACGGCGCCGGGCACAAAGTCCGCCCCGGGGCGGGCCCAGGTCGGCGGATCCGCCCGGGCAGCGCCGGCCCCGCCCGGCCCCGCACCTGCCCCCGGGGCCGCCCCGCCGGACTCGGCCCGAGCCGCCTCGGGAGCTGCTGCTGCCGGAGCCGGCGCCCGCCATGGGCGTGGGCTATGGGGGGATGCGCTGCATCAAGATCCTGCTCTTCATCTTCAACCTGACCTTCTGGGTGAGCGCCGCGCCGGGCGGAGCGGGGCCGGGCGGGGCAAGGGGCACCTGCTGCGGGAGCGGGGTGCGGGGCTGCCGGGGTGCCGGGAGGACCGGGGTGCCGGGAGGACCGGGGTGCCGGGGGTGCCGGGGGGGGCTCGGGGTGCCAAGGGTCGGGCGGGTGGCACGGGCGCGGCTCCCTCCGGGCAGCCCGGCCAGCGCTCCCGGCTCCTGCTCGCTCCTAAGGAGTTACAGCTCTGCCTGGGAAAGCAGCGGCTCGGTGTAAGATGACATTGCTGAGCAGAGACAGCATCTGTCTAAACTGATCATTTAAAGTAGCGATCATTTCCCCGGCAACCACGCGGCTGCAGGAGGAGGCTGGGAGAGGTTCCCCCAGTGCAGTGCAGCGAGCAGAACATTTCACAGCATCACGGTGCTTTTTACTAATGTCATTTCAAATAGGGAGCCAACAGCTGCTACAAGTTCATCCTCAGACAAAGTCCTCGCATCACCCCCAAGAGATTTAGGGAATGCTGTGTCCATTCTCCCCTCATTGCACCTTTTCAATAGTCTCACAGTTCCAGCAGCTGAATTCACGCTTTCTCTTCTCTCACTTTCCAGAAAACAATCAGCAATGTTATCTTCTTAAATGTCTTTTTCTTTCCTTCTGATTCACTGGGGTCTTTTTAAAAGAAATCACAAAGTCATCCTGTTCAGCCTCTCTGGACCAAGCAGTTTTGGGCTTTTGTCTCCTTTATGCTTGAAGCACAGTTAAACCAAAGGCTGTTCCCTCGTGGTGACAGCGCTGCGTGCTCCGGGGACACAGTGCTGCTGTGCTCGAGCTGGAGGGGCAGAGTGATGCTGCCCAGCTGCAGCTGCAAGGCAGCAGAAGGACAAAGCTTTGTGTTATTTGTTTCTCAAAAGTGACAAGTACTGTGTTTTGTTATCTGCCTTCACTGAGATGGAAGGAACCATCTCCTCAGCTGGCTGGGACATTCATCCCGAACTGCCAGGGGCACTCCACAGCCTGGAGAGGCCCTGGCAGCCCAAGGCTGCCAGCAGGGAGGTCCCCATGCTGTGACAGGGTGGCAGGGGACCCTCACCCTCTGCTAGGACACATCTGTGAGGAAAGCCGTGATCCTGAGCTCTCCAGCTGTACAATTGCCTCATCTCTTGGCTTGTGGAGCTGTGCCAACCATCAAGTGCCAGGGAATGCAGGACAGGTTAGGGGAGCACTGTGCCAGGCTGGCACCCACATGGGAAGCAGCAGCTGTTTGTGAGCCTTGTCCAGGTTGTGCAGGTACCACAGACTGAGGCTCTGGGCCTGGACAGCAGCAGGACACTGTGCCTGCTCCTGAGGGATGCTGGAGCTGCCTGCAGGATACACAGCTCTGGTCCTGAGGGATGCTGGAGCTGCCTGCAGGATACACAGCTCTGGTCCTGAGGGATGCTGGAGCTCTTGACAGGGCACACAGCACTGATCCTGCAGGATGCTGGAGTTCTCTGCCAGGGCACACAGCACTGCCTGGCAGGCTGATGATTGGTCTGGCATGTGGTGAGGCTGAGACCTCTGACTGTAGATCTTACCCCTCAAACAACATGCTGTGACACTCCTTTGTGACCTAGTCTTGTTCACATTGAAGGGAATTCTTCCTTCCTCTTGACAGCATCTATCACTGTTTTGTAAATTCTGTGATCCAGGATATCTATCCAGTAACAACCCTTGTACCTCCTACTTTTGGTGGGGGTCCCCTGCCCCACTCCATTTTTCTCCTGACAATTCAGGCCCAGTTTTTATGATTAAATGACTGACAAGTTTTGAGAGTCACTAGTAAGTTCAGAAACACCATTACACTGAAGAGCTGAAGGAAAGAAGTACATTGCACTGTAATAGGAATTTGTTGTTATCAGACCCTGGCAAGCGCTGCATGATTTTTCTGACAGCACAGTTCTGAGCTGTGGGATTTCAAGAAAGCACAAGGTGCCAAGACACCCCTGTGATGCTCTCCAGCCGTTTGTCACTGCAGCCCTGACTGCTCTGTTTTTGTTGCAGCTGGCAGGACTGGCTGTCATTGCCTTTGGGCTGTGGCTGCGCTTTGGTGGGCCCATGGCAGAGTTTGCTACAGACAAAAAGTCCCCGGAACTTTTCTTCATGGGTAAGTTACAGGGCTGGGAGGGCAGCAGCCTCCAGCCTTGGTTGCATCCTGGGACAGGTGACACACCTTATGCATTGACTTATAGGAAAGTCAACAATTCCTGGGCTGGCCCACACAAAACTGGATATTCTGGTGCTGTGTGCCATGTGTGTGATGGCTTTTGACCTTTCTCTGCTTGGCATCCACTTCCTTATACCTAACTAATCTCTTATCCTGGATTTGATCCAGTCCCCACATATCCTAAGTGAATTGTGCTAATACTCTCAGAATAGAAGGTGAGACAGGTCAGAGACTTGTGGGGCTCACCAGTATATCCTCCAGAGTTTTCTGTGCAGCTGCCAGCCAACCAAATATGTGTCCTTTCAGAAAGTTCGCAGAACCAGGATAGCAGCAAAATTCTGCTCAGCAGTTCTCCCTGTGGAGGCTTCAGTGGGACCAAAGTGTCAGAACAAATCCTTCCACAGCTGAAAAGTGGAACTACCTGGTGTTCAGTCCAACCTGGGCAGGAATCAGCTAGTTCCTGTGCCCATTGAACTGGGATTAGTCACGTCTAATTTTAGCATTTAAGATAACTTTTTTCTCCCTGGGAATTCCAGGTGGGTTTTTGGGAAATGCCACCTGTGTTTTGTATCTACAGATACCCTTAAATAGCAGCTGTCTGGGATTGCCAACAACTGCTGCTCTCTGTCACTGGCAACTGTAACTTCTTTACATCAGCAAAGTTACGTTTTCTTCTGTTTAGTGCATCACCCCTGGAGATGGACCCAATAAAATCCCATTGGTGCAAACATTTTTTGCCATCTACAAATGCCAGGTGTGAGTGAATACCCAGTCCTGCCCTGGCCATCAAGCTGCTCTGACAGGGTGGAAGGACTGGGAGTTGACCAGAGGTGTCCTGCAGCAGTCACCCGCCACTCCAAGATTGTGCAGTTACCTTAAATACCCCAATTCTCTCAGTGTAGACCCACTCAGATCCACCACAGCCCCAAGCCCAGATTTCTTTAACATCTGCAGCCAGGCTAGAGGCACAGACCTGGCTGTGCAGCCGTGGGAATAGATGGGGACAATGTTATGTCCAGCAATGTTTCTGTGAGGTTTTGTGAGGCTGATTAAAACCATTCAGATGAAAACATTGTTTGGGACCTGAGGGTTATTGTAAAATAACCTGCAGCACCTCCACTGACACAGAGAGCCAGGAACTGTGATTTACTTTTTCTCTTACTTCTGAGCTGCTATGACAGCAGCATATTAGATCACCAACTTCATTTCCAGATCCAGTTTATACCTGCTGAATTCCCCATGCTGCAGATTGGAATGCTTCCCTGCCTGATCCACTTATGTTTGTCCCAGGAGAGCAAACAAGACAGAACGATGTTCTGGCCTTCAAAATCAAGTGCTGCAGGTTTGTTGGAAGGCAGAAAGTGCTACATCCTGTGCTGTGAATAAGCACCACAGCTCCAGTACAGCCTGCAACACACAGTGTAAACAATATATTCTTTGGTGCATATGTATTTAAATCTCCAAAAGATGTAGTCTGCTTTTGCCCTGATTAGAAATTACAAAAGTTGTTCAAAGTTGTTAATTTTGGGAAGTCCTGGGGAACGTTCTTGTAAAAGTTTCATCAGACACCATGACATTCAGCTCTTGGGCTGCCCCACGTATTTATAGAGCTGCCTGTTGAAATATGTAACTGTGAGAGGAAGTGCTGAGGAACAGGGCACAGAGATGTTCAGAATTCTTTTAAATTTGCACTTTGGACTGAATTCTAAAGCAAAGGCTTTGCCCTTTTTTGTAATAGGCTCTGAAGGAGCACTCCTGTGAAAGATCAGAGAGTTTTCTGCTCCCTCATTACAAATCCTGCTAAATGCTGTTGTGACTCCTGAGCATCTGATGGCACAGCCGTGCTGAGGCTGTGAACAGTCTGGGACCAAGGCTGTGGTAAAAGGGCGGGGAGCAGTTCAGTTACAGTGGGGCTTGCAGCAGACAAAGCTGTGTTTGAAGGTCATGCTGAAGAGCTTTCCCTCTCTGGGAGATTTCAGCTCGGAGTCCCCCTTGGCAGTTGTGTATTGGGCCTTTCTCAAAGCCTCTGGGACTGTTGTTTATTTGGCTCTGTGTGTTTGCTCTCTTACATGCTTTCTGGGTGGCAGCCAGACTTTTGCATAGGAATTCTTAATATGGAGCAGTGTGCAGCACACCAGGAGCAGCTGCCCTGAGGGCTGAAAGAGAAAGCAGATCAGCAGTATGACTTAAAATATCAGCATATAGCTATACATCCAAAATAATTTCTTTATCCCTGTTCCACTGATGGTTTTTGTGGCTCCTTGTGATAACCCAAGGCCCTGTGATCACATCAGCTTTGTGTCAGTGCTTGGAACAACAGTGCAGGTACATTTGGAGTTTGCTTTGTAGGCTGAAACACTCCAGAATTACCATCTTCTGAAAAACAGTTAATTTTCTTTCTTCTAAAGGGCAGCACATTCTGCTCTTTCTGTACCTGGATTGAGCTGCCAGCTGAATCTAACCAGCTTCTCTCTTCTGCTTCCTTGTGATTGTTTTTTTCCTGGATCTGAAATGTTGGGTTAGTGTAAAATAATTGATAATTCTATCCTTGCATTTTCCATTAGGCCAGAGTGAGTCTCCTTAAATAGCCCTGTTCTTTACCAGCAGTCCAGCTGTCTCTTCTGCCCCTGGAATAGTTCAGGCCATGACTTGGCAACCAGGCCTGTTCATCTTTTCCAGCCACTGAGATGTTTTTGTTGGTTGGAGAACAGCTTACAGGCAGCAGTGCTGTGGGCAAGCACATATGTGTTCCTAGCTTTCTGTCACTTGTGGTTTTGTGTTTGGTGATCCATATTCCTCACTGCAGTTTGCAGTGAAAAACCTACAACAGAAAAGGTTGGAATTGAAACTCCTTGACCCACGCAGTCTCCAACCATTTTACCAGACGTATCTTTCACTGGAGCAGGCTCCTGAAATTGAACATCCTCTCCCTGCAGCTCCCCAGCTTTTGGAATTCCCTCCACAGTGGGATATATTTTTATGTTACTCCATCTCACAGTACAGTTTTTGTGCCTGTGCTTCAAGTGGTGAAGCAAAACCCTGTTCAGCTGCAGTTCAACTCTGGTAGAGTTCACAGACCCCTCTCTTAGCTGCACTTGAGAGAGAGAAAATGAAAGAAAAAAGGAGAATTTCAGCAAAGGTCTATAGCTGGTAGATACCTTTTATCTGAGTTGTCTGTGACACTGCACTGATCAAGTGGAGAAAAGATCTGTAGAATTAAGGGAATTCCTTATGGAGACTCCTGTACCAAGACTGGGGAATTTTCTACTGGGCAGGAAGGTCTGCAACAGTCAGAAGGAAAGAAGATGCTTGTGGGAACCCAGGGTGTCACTGTGTCACAATTAATTGGTCCTGAATTAATTCCTTGTAGTAGTGCTGTTCTTAATTTTAAGAATAACTAGAGCACAGTAGTACAGACCAAGTGCTGCCGAGTGCAAGTAAAGCACCTGTGAAGCAAAAACTGACACAGGGACATTTGAAGGATCAGTTCCAGACCTCAATTCTTCCATCTCTGCTTTTGGTGGACAAAGGGCAACAAGCAGGACAGACTGTGTATTCCTCAGAAATGAAGTGCAGAGGGTCCCATCCCTGCCAGCACCAATAAAAGTGAAGTGTATGTACTCAACAAACCCCCTCAGGAATGGTAACAAAACCTGATGAATGCAAACAAATCAGTCTGGGTGGCTTTTCCTCAGCCCTGAAATGTTGCTTCTCCTGCACAGCCAGAGCTCACAATCCTCCTGCTCTGTTCTGTTCTCTTTGTTTCAGTCTCATGATCCAATCTGTGGTCCAGGCATCCATCAGGGCCAGAACAGCTCTGGACAGAAGTTTTAGGGTGCTTGTGGCATTTTCTTGGGGTCAGTGAGAGCAGGAGTGATGCTGCTGGCTTTGAAAGGTACACTTAGATGGAACGTGCCTTAGGATATGAAGTCATGTCTGGAGCTGAAGGATATTAGGAGTTTTTCTCCATAGCAGTGGATGCCCATACAAACAGGAGTTGGCTGGAGTTCCATCCATGTGAACTGCAGTTCTCTGCTCCTGTGCCTCACTTTGTTCAAGTTCTAGTCATGTATTTTGGAGTCAAGCACTCTACCCTTAGTCAACAGGATTTTCTCTCTTAAATCCACCACCCCTCAAACTCTACCAGCCTTTAAAATGAGAGCTGTTGGCAAAGCAGCCCCTGTGTAGAGATGTAATAACAGAGGAAGAGCATTAAATGATCCTGCCATCATGTATTGGAGAGGCTTTTAGTCTGTACTTAAGACTTAAGCAATGAAATTGTCTTTCTTCCTATCATCTTGTATGCAGCTCTCTTTTTCTGCCACTCAGGAAGAGTGGTTTAGAAAAGGCTGATAGTGGCCCTGAGTGGAAAACGGAAGCTGATGCACTGGAAATTGGCTTTAAAAATATGACACCACCACTACCACCCCCTGAGAAGAGCTTACTCAAAATGGAAGTTGTTCTAAAGTCCTCTCTCAGTTCTGGATCACAAAAGCTTGCATCAGTTCCTAAGAGTTCGTATTCCTCCTGACAGAATAAAGGCAAGAATAAAGGCAATTCTGACCAAACAAGCTAATTTAGCCTAATGGAACAATCTGTCCACCTGCCCCAGGGTGATTGCTGTATATTTGCAAGATGCTGAGGTTCAGGGTTTTTTTTCCTTTAATCCCTTAAGCATGATAATGCACTTTATGCTTTTTGCCCGTTAAATTGTCCTCCTGGGTGACTCCTCCCACCCTCCTCTCCCTGCTGTAGCTATGTAAAAGCCATCCCGTCCCACCCCACAGCAGCAGCCAAACCCACAGTTACCCCATTTCCTTCTCCTCCCTGAGGCAGCTGGAAGCCACCCTGGTTCCTGCTCCCTGGTGGCACTGACAGCACCGAGTGCCCGGGGTGCCCTGAGCCCCTCAGGGGGCACCCAGGCTCCAGGAGTCCCTGTTCTGGTCAGGCTGCCAGGGCCAGCCCAGAGCTCACCACAGCTCTCTGGAAGAGCCACCTGCAGGAGGTGACTGGGGATAAACCTGCCACTGGGAGGTAAAAGGGCACCAGGGTACTCCCATCCCTGGATGCCCCCAGGCCGTGGCTGTTACATTAATGTGTGAACCTCAGAGGGTGGGCAGGCCCTGGCACAGGTGCCCAGAGAAGCTGTGGCTGCCCCTGGATCCCTGGAAGTGTCCAAGGCCAGGATAGAGGGAGCTTGGAGCAACCTGGGATAGGTGTCCCTGCCCATGGCAGAGGCTGAAACTGCATCATCTTTAAACCCAAACCAGTCCAAGATTCCATGATTGCTCTTGTTGGAGCAGCCCCTCACACTCCAGGGATGCTCAGGCTCCTTTTTCATACAGAGTCTCTTTAAAAGGAGCTCTACATGTTCTGAAGCAGTTTCTACAAAACAAGCAAACCAGTATAACCCATTATGGCTCCCATAAGGGAAATGTCCTGTGCTTTGTTTCATTCTGACAGAGCTGTAAATACTTTTGGATTGTCCACTTTGAAGCCATTAAGAAGAAGGTGTTTTGTCTGCTGGAAAAAAAACAAAGCAAAACAACAACCAAAAAGCTGTCAGGCTCCTTTTTGGGGCGTGCCAGTTCAAAAACATCTTCAGGAGGGTTTGGATTGAGCCAGCTCATGCACACAGAGGATTATCCAGAGTGCCCTAATCTAGAGAGGATTGCAGAGAATCATGAGAGGATTTCAGAATACCAAATGACTGAGTATTACAAAGGCCGAAGAAATACAATATCAACAAAGTGATGCAAGTGGAAACAGATAATGTAAGCACTGACAGACTTTAAATTAGCCACAACCACACATGAACATGACCTTAGACTCGCTATCAGTTGCTCTTGACAACAAAGTGCTTTGCTTAGTGCAGTCAAACAGGCATATAAATGTCAGGAATTATGAAGAAAGGAAATGGGAATCCAATTGAAAAATCTTAATGTCATTGGGTACATTTCCAGTGCACTCAGTGTCCTGATTGCTCTGTGGATGCAGCAAACCTACAAAAAGTACCAAGACATTTGACCATATGGTTTTGACCAGCGTGTGCACTCTGAGCAGCTCCCACGTGAGGAAGTTTCCCCACACTGTTCACATCACTGAATTGTAGAATCCATTGCCACGGGGGCCTGGGGAGCTCAGCCAGGGTAGAACAGCTGCAGCTGGCACAGGTGTGTCACCCTGAGCTCCGAGCAGTCTGTGGGGTGACAGACACTGACAGAGCTTTGGGAACAGCTTTGGGCACACACTGCCTGGAGTGAATCTGGCCATAATTATTTAGGGCTCTGGGATGCATGTGAGCAAGATGTGTAACAAGGGTGTTCAGTGGGAAAGGGAGGAGCTGGACTGGGATGTTGCATTACAGTGAGGCTGCTTTTAAACTGAAATTCAGGATTTGTGCATCAGCAGAAGCCTCCAAACTGGCTGTAATGCTTTTGTGGTTCCAGGAAGATTAACCACGAAATCTCTGCTGAATTCCCACATGACACTCGATCAGATAGATCCATTATGCTCAAATTAAGAGTATGTTCCTCTTCTCCAGAAATTCATGTCACTTTAGAGGCCTCTGCAGCTTTTCTCCAGTTCTCTAAATGTATTTTATAAATAAATATACAATGGAAATTTCTAGTAACAAGCCTGTTTCAGGAGCTGAGTTTGGTGCCACACACACAACTGTCCCTGTCTGGACATTTTTTTCCAACTCCTACGTGTGTTTCTCATATTTTCCAGGAGTGTGTCTGTGCTAGAGGTTCCTTGGTGCTCTCCTAAGGGCTGGAGAGTCTCAGTCCTTCCGTGGAGGAGGACATTTCCCTCCTGGGCTGCAAGGAGCACAGAACCCCAGGAAATTCCCTGCAAGCCCTGTGTGGGTCCCGGGCTCTGCCTCGCTGCTGCTGGGTCCCTCACCCCCAGAACAGAGCTGCTTGTTCTCTCCCTGGAGTAGGAACAGTTGGGGGTTTGTTCAGTGTTATTTACTCAGCCCAAAAGAGAGGAAAAAAAAAAAAAAGGAGAATGATTTCAAATGGAAAGTGCCCATAGCAGCCAGGTAAACAAGAAACCCATGTGAAATAAAGCCAGACAGAGACAGGGTGTGTTTGTCTGCTCCTGCTCTTTGCAATGGGCTCCAGGCAGGGATTTGTGCCTCAAACATTCAGTAAGACGTGGGGAAAAACAAACAAACAAACAAAAGTAGCTCGGGGAGTGGGTTCTCTTCCAGAGGCTGAAATTAGACCTCTTCCAGCCCAGGCTGATGCTTCCCTCACTGCTGATACACATAAAAATATATTGCAGCCAGTAGCTATAAAATGCCACCCTTCTCTTCTATCTGATCTAAAGAGATGGAATTCTGTATCATTGCTAATCACAGGGGTTTTGTCCACTCAGAAATAACACACAGAATCCCTTGATCCTTTTTAAGGTGCTTTTTCAGACTTGCAGATCTGCTGTGTCCAAGCACAGCCAAGAAGAGATGTGTCCTTATATCCACAGGAGCCAGTCTCTTAGGGAAGAGCTGTGCCACGAGCCCTGAGGCTGATCCAGAGATCTGCTGACTTGTGGATTTGCCATTCTTCACTACTGGGAGCCACAGGATGCTCTGAGACTGCCAGATAACATTTTAATTCCTCTTGTAATTGCAAAGCAGAGTCTGCTAGAAAATGGGAATCCCTCCTGTTGAGATTTTCACAGGGAAATACCCCCATTTGACAATTTCCTTTCAGGAAAGAAGGATTTTCCCCATGGGATGAATAAAAAAATCAAATATACAGAAAAGCTGCTGCTTTATGGCTTTCTAAATTTATCTTTGTAGAATAAAACAATGGCAGAAGAAGGAGCTTCCCCTCTTATACTCACTAGGTTACAGCCAGAAGGGAAATCAATTTGTTATCAGGTGTTCTCTCACTTGACTCACTGCTAAAAGGAGAAGTCTTCATTTTTCTTCACATCTATAAAAACCTGTGTGGGGGGAGAGGTGTCAGCAGAACAAAACAAGCAAACCACACCCCAAAACCTCAAGATTTCCTCACAAAAAAATAGGGTCTGTCCAAAAATCCCCAGTCCTGTGACATGGTGGTTTTATTATTTTGTGGTTATAAAGAAGCCCCAATTTCCTCCAGAACCCCCTCAGTCCTCAGTTATCAGTGCACTGGCTGTGTTTGCCTAAATCAACCAATTCTCTGTCAGATTTGCACATGGAATTTAATCCTTGGAATGTGCCTCTTCATCCCTTTGCATTCAGGGGCTGAGAGTGACCTGTTTGTGGGTCCTAAATGCAGGTGGAATAAATATTCCAAGTGTGGGCAGTCACAGATGGCAGAGCTGTGTCACTGGGGCCTCCATGGCACAGCTGCCTCTGCATTCCCTGCTCTGCATTCCCTGCTCTCCATTTTTCCTGCTCTCTGCATTCCCTGCTCTGCATTCCCTGCTCTGCATTCCCTGCTCTCCGTTTTTCCTGCTCTCCATTTTTCCTGCTCTCTGCATTCCCTGCTCTCCCTTTAGGTGCCAAACCTCTCCTCTTCATGAGCACACACAGACCAAAGAGCAAAACTGCAGGAAATGAACAGAGGCAACAAGAGGTGAGAGGAAAAATTTCACAAAGGTCACAAACCTTTGCTTCCTTTCCACCTTGTACTTTTTTCCTTCTGCTGCACAAAAAGCAGCAGCTGGAGCCTTCTCATCATTTTCCACTCACCAAAACAAGCTCTGTCTACCTGATCTGACTCACACATTTCTTTTTGCCGTGTTGAGCTTTGTGGTGAATTTTTTGTGTCAGTCTGTAGCTCTCAAACCTGTTCCATTTTGTGGCTATAAACTGACTTTTTTTTTTGTTTCCCTGCTGTGCTGTAGATGCCAGGTTGGAGGCCGTGCCAAGGCTTTGTATTTTACAATGGAAGTGCTGATGAATAGAAGCTGATTAAGGCTTTCCATCCTGCCTTTTGGGAAGGGATGGGTTTTACTGAAGCTGAGGTACTTCTGACACTGGATACTATTGCAAGGAAAGATGTAAAAATCCACCAAATGTCTGGATTTGCACTGCTGATCTTGACAGCTCTCAGTGCCTGATGGCTTTAGATAAGGCTGGGATTCCAAGAGCTGTGTACCAGACACTTCCACCCTTTGCTTTTTTTCTCTCTAGAGAGTCTTACTTTAAATTTAGGCCTATTCTTATCAAGAATTTGAGATGATCCTGCCTACACTGCTGTGTACAGCCCACTAGGAAAAGAAATACCAGATCCTTGTCTTATATATTTACACCATCCAGGATATTTCTGCATCTACAGCTTTAATATTGTTACAAACTGGTTTAAACACAGAAGAGCAAAGAAAACTATGTCTGTTAATAAACAAATACAGAAAGGCTCAAAATCTACCCAAAAAGCATTATTAAAACCAAATGAGGTTAGATGTTGGTGCCAAAAATTTGATATATTTTATTTAATAATAAAAGAGGCAAAGAGAAAGAAAGAAAGAGAAAAGAAATAAACAGAAAAAGAAAAGGGAGGGGGGCAGACAGGGAGAGAGTGGAAGGGGTTAGGTGGAGACATATCACCCATCTGAGGGTCCCAACGAGGCCTTGTTGCTCTTCTGGGTGCTGAGGGTCCTCCCCCACTGCAGAGTACAGAATCCAGTGGATTAATCCATGTTTGGGGCAGGTGGGAACACCCCTGTGCCTCCTGAGGGGGGCCAGGTTTGCCACTGTCCCTTGTGTCCAGAAAATTAATCCCCAAACACCAGAGGTTTATGTCCAGAAAGGAGACAGAGGAGTCCTTTTGCTTTATTTGAATAAAGGGAGAGGCCATGGGACATTCCCCTGGGGTCTCTCAGATTTTTGGAGCACACAGCCTCCTTTTTATCCCAGTTTCCCATCCACATTTCCCTCTCTCTTTCCCCATTGGCTGAGGTGCTTGAGAGGTACAGACTGCCCAAACACCTGATACTGAGATTCCTCTGTAATGTACAACTCTCCCTTTTAATTTTTAGTTCGTATGGAATTCTTGGGTTTTCCTCATTGCTGCTTTCCTCTTTCAATATCCAATTTCATTTATCAGAAAACCTACAGTTTGTTTGTAAAGGCAAATACCTTTTTTTTTTCCATTCATCAATCAGTGGAATCCTTCCCATTGTCTCTTTTATCTCTCAGTGTTGGTTTTATCCACCAGCAGACCCAGAGCTTGTTTGTAAAGACAAATCCCTCATTCCTCTCACTTGCAAAGCTCTGGGTCTGTTCCATGGTGTGCAGTGCTCCAGTGCAGGGTCTGGGGGCTCCTTTGGGGGGCTTTGATGGGCCATGACTCTGCTTTTCCCCGGGTGCAGGCACAGCTGGGCTGCTGTGCTCAGCATTCACTGCCTCTGACCAGAGGTTATCACCACACACCCAAAACCTCTTCCTCCTGCCCTTTGGTAGCAGAGCTCCATCCCTCTGTGCATGTGTCCCCAGAGCTGAGCTGAGCCACTCCAGCAGTGAGCCTTAGTCAGGGTGTGGTGGTCTTCTCTGCAGCTTTTGCAATGCAGTTTTACTACAATAGGCAAAAGTCCTTCATGGAGATGTTTAAGCCATGAATGAGAACATTTCCATCTCCAATTGCCATCCTTCCTGCAAGTCATCTTTCACTGAGCATCCCTGGCTGTGGGTGCTGGGAAACCTCTCAGTGCAAGCTGAGAAGTAACTTGGCCCCTTTGAATTTTTTTCAAGCTACTCTTCATGTGTCTCATGGAATATTCAGAATTGGAAGGGATCCACAAAGATCATCGAGGCCAAGTCCTGGCCTCAGGACAACCCCAAAATCACAAGTTTTATTCCTGTGTGAAAGATTACATGTGCGTATACATAGAAGAAAAGTAAAAATATCTTTATTTTTGTGGAAATTTTAAGTGTCAACATTATTTTCCATCTAGAAATAGCTGTGTATCAGCAAGTGGTAGTCCCAGGCTGGGAAAGGACAGAGTGGGATGAACTCTCCTGAGCAGAAGATGGAAGAAGGTGGATTTTAACTCCTGGCTGGCTCAGCTGTGGGGCTCAGCTTTGTTTAGTGAGTGGTGTGAGTTCTTCCTGTAACACGCCTTAAAAGGGAAGTTCTGATTGAGGTAGTGGTTTAGCTCTGAGTCATGCGAGTGAAATGCTCAGGCTGTTTCTCTGACAAATGCAAATCCAAATTCCTGAAAGTGGTCTCACTCCGAGACTCACCGAGCTTTTATTTCCTAGCTGCAAATAACAAAAAGAAATGGGAAGACTCCTTTCCTGTCTCTTCACTTAAATTTGTCTTTGCTAAGTGGCCTGATAAGTACAGGGAAGGGAGCAGGGAGTGACACACTGAATACGTCCAGGAAACATCTTTGTAATTACACTGTGTTTGTTACCATGGAGATCCCAGGAAATGGCAGCCTTGGTGTTCGGCTTTTGAGCACCAAGTTCTGCACCTGAGCGAGGGTTTTTTGTCTTTTCCAATTCATCTTCCACCAGGGCTGGCTGACCCTTCTCCCCTGAGCCATAAATATCTTTGTACATCAGTAAAAAAAACCAGTGCTGTGAATATGTGTACAAGTATCAGCCTGAAGGATGCTCAGTCCCAGTAAGTCACAGGTGGCTGAGTATTAAAAATCCAGAAAACATGGAAGGACTGCCAACACAGCCAGCAAACAGCACCGTGTATACAACGAGTAGGGCAAAGCCATTATACTTGTAATTGTTTTATTGCTATTTAGCAGAATGTGTCTCCCAGCAGGAACTGGAGCAGAAGGAGGGAGGGAGGGGAGGAGAAGGATCCCAATAACTGGGATAGACTGGGATAGACACAGAGACTGGAGGTGATGTGGCAGGGAATGGGCAGCAGGCAGCCCTCCCTGAGCAGGCTGCACCAGTGACCAGGGAGGCAGAGCTCTGCACTCAAACATTGACTGCTTTTACATTTTCCTAGCAATTACTAACTGTCATCTCTAGGATTTTCTAGTCCAGGTTACACAAGGCCTGCTAACAGCAAATTCCAGCAGCTCAACTCACCCTGGGTCGGATTTTATAATAATGTTTACACTGGTAACTGAGCACACTAAAGGCTCTCGTTGGGAGCTTGGACAGTCCAGGCTGGGAGCAAGGCTCGCTGTGCCCTCTAGTGAATCCTGCCTGCAGCTCCACTGTCCCTCACCCTCAGGACACGAGGAGAAGGAACATGGAGCTCTTTTCCCCAGCAGTGGCTTGGCACGGCAGATTCCTGCATGTCCTGCACAGAATTCCACCGACACGGTCCCAGAGCCAAGGCACAGCCCCGTGGTTGTGCTCTAGTGGGACCTGACCCCACAGGAACCCGTGTGTTGCCCAAGCACAGATCAGAAATGTACATTCACAAGTGAGGGAAAAAAAACTCTGTGCTCTGATTTCCTTTTGTCCTAGATAAAGCCCATACAAAAAAAACCCCCAAAAAACAAAACCACACCACCTGTTGAACAGGAGTATTTCTATGTGTGAGGTTACAGCTGAGGTCCTGGCTCTGTATGGGGCGATGCTCCCATCTCCCATGTTCATTCATGTCCCTCATGCAGAGCAGTACAGCACATTTCCAGCCCCAGGTTTCCCAAAAATAAGCCCTCTAGTAAACCTGGGGGCTTTTTTTGCCTTACATTGGTTATTGCAGAGGTGTAAGGGGGTTCTGCGTGGTATGGGGCTTGTTCTTCCTGCACTGAGCTGTCCCTGGGACAGCAGATTTGGAAGTCACAGATTCCTATTACAGAATATTCTCAGTTGGAAGGGACAGACCAACAAAGATCATCAACTCCTGAGCGAATAGCCCATCCAGGAATGAAACTGCAAAGTTGGTGTTTTTAGCACCATGCCCTAACCAACTGAGCTCATCTCGAATTGTCTTATTTAATTCTCCAAGAATTCTGAAGAAAGCGTAGCTCTCTCAGAGAACCTTTTGTGTGTAACCAGGTTTGTGACAGCCAGAGACATTGTCATACCTGTAACTGGGTGGGGCTGATTAAATTCATACCAGGCTTTGGGGAGAGAAACCTGAAATTGTTGCCTGGCTCTGATTTCCACAGGACTCTATGTACTGGTGGGAGCAGGGGCCATCATGTCAGCAGTTGGATTTTTCGGGTGCTGTGGAGCAGCACGGGAGTCCCAGTGCTTAATTGGAACAGTGAGTAAAAGGTTTCCAGGGCCTGGGCTGTGCAGGGAAACCATCCAAAGCATTCAGTGCTTGGTGTAATTCATGGAAAGATCATTACAGTCCAACACCTGGAAGGTCTCATGTCCTCATGTCCTTTTATTGGCTAATCCAGTTTCTCTGGACTCAGCAGCCTCCATGCTACTGCAGAGCTGCCATACATGTAGAGGTGCCCTTGCTTGTCCCTTGTGATGCATTCCCTGGAATTACCCTCTGATTCTCGTGAAGCTCCCTCTGAGCCACCTCTATGCCATTTCCCCTTTGTTTGAATGTGACAAGAAATCTGCCTTGGCAGCCCTGAGCAGAGCTCCCCAGGAGCTTTGGTTCAGGGTGGGCTGTTGAGGCCTGGGGAGGATGAGGGGCTGACCCCATGAACAAGCTACACTCATGTGAGATTCTCTCCTTCCTCTGCAGTTCTTTGCTTGCCTGTTGGTGATATTTGCAGGTGAGGTCACTGCTGGAGTATTTGCCTTCATAGGCAAGAAAGTGGTAAGTAGCAAACAGCCTCTGATGTAATAATGGGGAAGTTTTGGATTCCAGTGCCCACTGACCTGGCTCTGCCACAGGAAAACTTTCCAGGAGACTTCTCCCTGGAAGACTCTCAGAAAATCTTATCTGGAGCCAATGACAGCTTGTGTTATCACTGGAATAGGATGAAGTTTTTGCCTCCTCTGTTCAAGAAAAAGTGGAGATGTGGTTCAGCCTTGAAGGAACATCAAGGGGAACTGTATGAAAAGAGAGTATTGCCTGGGAGAAGGGGAAATAAATTTAGGCACTGAACTTCCCCAGCTCAGAATGTTTAACCACAGCACAGAATAGAGCCTATGAACATTCTGACCTTCTGAATGTCACCAGGCCACAAACCCTCCTGGCTTTTGAGTCACCATACCTGTTTACTAGACCCAACTTTTTGCCCTGGAGGTTGAGGACACAAGGTGAAAGTCTTGGATTGGGGGTAAGACTGATTTGCAACTCACTTAGAAAGTTTGATTTCTGCAGGCAATACAGGAAGCCCAGAAAATCTATGAAGATGCTTATGAGGACTACATGAAAAACCCAGTGGGGAAGATGAACAGTACCATCTATCACTACCACGTGGCTGTGAGTACTCCTCCACCTGCACACCTCACTGCAGTGTCACACTGCCCATTAGAATCCAGAATTCCTCCCTCTGAGGTATGGCAAAATAGAACTGAATGTGCTTCAGATCCAGTCAGAGGCTCACAACCCTGAGAGTTTCCTGAGGGCTCTGTAAGAATTCTGGTGTTTGGATTTCTACATTTGAAAGTGCAATTAGCCAGGCTTTGAAATTTCTGATGCTTCTGGTCTTTGTGTGCAGAATAAATGACTGTTATGGCCCTTCTGGATACTGCAATCCACAGATAAATACTCACAAATGCAGAGAGGGGGAGAAATGTCTGATCCCTCTGCATCTGTCAGAGAAAACGTCCCAGGACCTACAGCGTGGCTGAACAAGTCAGTGAAAGACCAAAGGCACGTGTGACACAGTGCAGGCCACCCAAAAAGTGAATGTCTGAATCAGAGTTACAACCTGTGACTTCTTTAATCCTGTTTGTGTCCATCCTGGATCTCCACTGCCTCCCATGGAGAGCAAGCCCAAGCTTTGTTGCTCCTTACAGCAATTCCCACGTTCTTTAGAACAAACATTTCACAACCTCAGACCCTTTTGTCCTTCTCCCATAGCTCTTATTTCTGACCCAAAGAGGAATTCCAAGCATTTTGTGGGAGATAGGCAAACAGGAAAAACAAACCCTCTGAAACTCTGATTTATTACTGTCTCCAAACTCAGCACGATGTTGTGTCAGAAATAAAATTCCAGCATTCTCTGCTGTAGCTTTTGTGCATTGCCCATAATTCTGGATGTGATATTTGAACTTTCTGCATTCTCCCTTTAACAACTCCTGTTTTCTTGTAAGCCAAAGATCTGCTTTTCCCAAATCCACTTGTTTGCTTTGTTATGAAATACTGTAATAAAAATCCTTCTGCACATTGTTGTTAGTACAAATGCATCTGTTTGCTGTGGCCTCAGACAATTGAACTAATTTTTGAGAATTTTGTCCCACGCAGTTGGAACTCTACCAGAAGCAGCAGTTTAAATACAGAGAATAAGGTTATTACTTGATCTGTACAGATTCTTTTTTTTTAGTTATTTATTGTCTCATTTTCAGTATGAAACAGTCTGTAGTTTCCCCCTCTTTGATCCTTCATCTCTCTCTCTCATTCAGCTCCAGTGCTGTGGTAAAGGTAACGTGGAACAACAAGCAGGATTACCCTGTCCAGAGAACATCCAGCTGCCAAAGGCAAGTGTCCTCTGTCCTGCTTCTTCTCATCACTTTTTCATGTCAGCTCTCTAGTAAAATTGGAGACATTCTGTTAGTAAAAGAAAGGAAGAAGTTCCTTTTTACCTTGCAGATTCCAGCATGAAATTCCTTATGGAATGGAGCAGAGTGGAAGCAGAATTAAGCTGGAGGTCACATTGCCCTCAGTGATGTCACTGTTTGTGGCATCTCATGGTAGCTGAGACAATATTGCATCATCTGAAAGGAAAAGGGACAAGGAAGGGACAGAACAGGACCCCAAATTCCCCATGGAGGCTGAATTTTGGCAAGTGCCCACCTTAGTCATGCAAGGAGCCTCCTGACTAGAAACTTCATTGGTGTTAAGAAAGATATTTCTGTAATTTCTGTCTTTTCTGAAATCTGCTTGTGAGTTCAATGTCAAAATGAAGCACCAAACCTCCTGATTTAGCATGGCCTGTTATATAAAGGAGTTTAAATTTAGGAAAAAAACTGAGTGTAAGAAAATTACTTGCATGTGTCAGCCTCTGCAGGCAAGAGGTACAGATGCCTCACCAGAAAAGGGAAGATGTTGGGAAAATTATCCAGCAAAACCCAAGGTTTAAATGCAGGAATTTGGACAGTGACCTTACTAATATTTTTGTGTTTATCTGTTTTTCAGTGAGAACAGCTGACAGAATTGATTGAAATACAGATTTCCAGGCATTAAAAAAATTTTCGTTTTGTTTTTAACAGAACTGCCTGGTTGAAATTCAGAATGTAATTGATACTCATCTGCACTTAGTTGGAATTGTTGGAATTGCAATTGCTAGCATCACAGTGAGTAAATCCATGTTCTCCAATCTTTCCTTGAGCCCAGTGTCCTGTCCCTCACTCAAAGCTTTGTGGAAGGTATTTTGCAGTGAGTCTGGTGAGATTCCTCAATTCTTACAGGTTCCAGTGTGTCTTCTTCCTGGGAATTGTCCCCATCAGTGAAAGCAGAGCTGTGTGACTGTGCTTTTCAAGTTCATTTTGTGTCCTTAGGGTCCAGAGCAAGGGTAATCTTCTTTTGTTGTAAGAGTAGGAGAGCAGAGTGCACATGAACCAAACTGAAAAGCAAAAGGCTGTAGCAGCATTTAATATACTCCAAAACAACTGCAGTCTGATGCTTTAAATCCTTTAGGGTACATTTCTTAGTTTTCATGAGGAATAGAGAGTTCTCACTAGAGCTGTGACCAATAGATGTCACCCTGTCCCAAGGACACAGCAGGACCAGCAGGCTGGGGCTCACCAGGCTGTAGCACAAAGCTTTTTCCAGCATGGCTTCTTTCAGACTCAGACACCAGCAGCATGAGGAGCCTCAGCATTAGTAAAAAAACACTCCTTTAGCCGCAGGGAAGAGCAGGACGTTCACAGATTTATGTGGACACTGAAAAGCAGCTGAAGGGTTTCTGCAGGTAACAGAAACCATGGTGTGCATATTAAACAATCCTGGGGTTTGTATGAAACATGAAGGGACTCAAAAATACAGCCAGGCCATGGGGTGGGCCAGAGATCAAGAGCACCAAGGACACACCACAACTGGGATCATCTCCCCTTGGATCCCCCCCTCAGACACAGCCAAGGTCCCGAAGTGACCACAACCTCTTCTGCAGCAGAAATGCACCTGCACCTTTTTCTGGGCTTGTTTCTGCCACTTGCTGGGCTGTGAGAGCTCAGCTGTGCCTGTCCCAGGGGAGATGTGTGGGGAGCGGACATGAACCCACAGCTTTCACTGCCCATCTCCCACCCTTGGCAGTGCAGCCTCCGGAGCTGCTGCTGTGGAGAATTGATCTGTGACAAGAAAACAGAGCCTCTGGCAGCACCCACTGTTCTCTGCTTTCATCATTCCCTCTAGGGAACAAGTTCTCTGACACGAGTAGGGGTTTGGAGTTAATCTAGAGTCTTGCTGTGGAGCACAGGAATTATTGAGAGCTCAGCACCAGCTCCAGGGGCTCTGGAATCAGCCTCTGCTCTTACCCAAATCTGTGTCTGAAACTCAGAACACTCCTGTGCAATACCAGGATACCACCAGTAGTCACAGTTATAATGTGATTTAAATTGATATTAATAACATTAATATTTGGGGCAGTTGTACTTGTCTGGACATTTGGAACAAAGAACAGAAACCAGTGTGAGCTGATAAAATCAGTGAAACCTCTTCCATGTTTATTGTCTGATGTTTTGGGGGTTGTCGATGGCAGCAGTCACTACTCTACCATAGGGACCTTCAGATTGTCTGATGTGCAAATTGTTTGATAATTGTTTTGTAAGTGGATCCCTAAATCACATCCCTTCTCTTCTAGATCTTTGGCATGATATTCAGCATGGTTCTGTGCTGTACGATCCGTAACATGAGAGAAATGATCTAAAACTGTCACTGCACAACTGTGCCACGAGTTCCAGACTAAGCTTACAAGAAGTGCTCTTCTACCCAATTTAATAATTGTAATGCATTTTAATCAGTGTTTTAACATACTGAGAGGAAAATATCCCATTAGGTGATCAGGTGAATTGTATTAGTTACAGTAAAACTGAAGTGGAAAAAAAAGGGGTTTAAAATGTCCTTTTTAATGAAAAAAAAAAGCAAAAGTGCATCTAAGACTAATTTGATTTTTAATGTTTGTATATGTGCAATTAAGAGTTTACACATGTATAGACTTTGTGTAAGCACATGCATCTCTGTCCTTGCAAACACATCTGGATGTGAGCAGGTCCCTGGATGAGCAGTACCTGGGTTACCTGTCTGGGTAAATACCTGCAGGTGGAACCTGCTGTGTGTGCATCCAGTGTCCCTGTGCAGCATGAGCACATCCCACAGGGACACAGTGCCCTCTCACACCCAGCCCCTGTTTGCCAAGAATCAGCAGAGGGACAAATGCCATTGTAAAAAGAAACACCTATGATGCATTTTGTGACTTCATTTTCCAAAGCCCAAACAGAGTAGAACTAATAAAATTGGACTTTAAAAAAAATAATTAATGCCTAAGGGCCTGCTCCAGCAAACTTGAATTCATGTGAGTAGACCCACTGAGTCCACTGTCATGCAGAGACTGGGTATTTATTTTTTGTAGGACTGGACCCTTCATACAAATGCAGAAAGTTCTGGGGGAGAAAACATGTCCAAGGAGATTCAGGCTAAAGGAAGAGGGGGAAAGAGGTGGGAAGCTGCCAAGACCAGGCAGTCATTTGGGACCAACTGCAGTGCAAAGTGTGCTAAAGCTTCCCAAGCTAGGCTGAGATACACCAAAAAGCCCAACTGTGAGTTCAAGGGGCCACTAAAATCCACATTCAGCAGCCCCTTTGTCCCAAAAGCCTCGCTGTGGCTACAAAGTGGTGCAGGAGTGGAGCCCAGGTCCAGAAAAGCAGCCCCTTTGTCAGATCTCTGGAGAATCGAACTGGCCTGTGGAAGTCAGAGAGTGAAAGTGGTTAGAAAAAGACACACAGCACTTTAATATCCTCAGTTTCTGCTTCTGTGACTATCACAGCTTCCACAGGGCTCTTACCTCAACCTCTCGCCCTTTCCTGGGGGCAGAAGGCAGGAAAGAAAGATGGGACATTTTTACAGAAATGAAGTGAGTTTTCTTACTGGCACCTTTAGATTGCATGTCAGGTATAAAAATTACACTGTGTGCTTGAAATACCTCAAGGCTTGCGTTTACATCGTTTGTTTCTATATTTTAATTTTTCTATTTGTTATATTTATTAATAAGAGAATGTTCCTTTTGAACCAGCCTAAAAGGGAGAAAGGTTGTCCCCAGAAAAATAAATTACATCAAAGGCTCAGGATCTCTTAATTTTTGGCTTACTCGAGATAATTCATGGTTTCAGATAGCAGCTTTTTGTTAACTATACCCCCATAGCAGCAGATCTGGTGATCACCAGTTCAGATTCCTGATGCAGTTGTTCCAAACATGATGGGGAGAAGTTCAGTTAAACTGCACATTCCAATAGACCATTGTCTCAGAGGCCTCGGAATTTACAAGTCTTGGGGTCCTTGTTCCACTGAAACACAGTGGAACAAAATGGGATTTCAGGAAATACGTGTATTCTAGTGCACATGTTTGTGTGGGATGTACCACCCTTTATCTATTATTTCTTTTTTATCTCTTATTCCCCAAGGAAATTCAAACTCCCAGCAGTTTTCTGTCACTTCAGGACTTGGGGTAGTGCTGCTGCTCCAAGTCTCTGCTTTAGCTGACACATCTTGCTGTCTTTTACATGGATTTCTCTTTTCCAGCCATCCAACCACGAGCTGTGGCACTGCACTAAGAGCTGGGCACAGCAGGCACTGCTGACTGAGCCATGCCCAGGCTGAGCTTTAGGCTGGCAGGGACACATGAGATTACACACCAGAAAAGAGCCAGGCTAGTGTCACTGTCACAGCTGATTAGCAATGGATGTTAATTAAAAACAGGGCCTGGGACCTCATTCTGCAAGAAGCAGAACAGGAAACACGGCCCTGATCTGCTGCTTGCTCCTAAGACAGGCTCAGCTGGGAGAATGGCAGTGGCAGCAAATCCATCAGGGTCTCAAGCTGAGCCTTAGGAATCAGTTTAACCCAGCAGCCAGCAAAGCTTTCCTGGCTCCCAGCTGTACCTGAGACTGTCCCTACAATGGCTGTGCTCTGAAGAGATGATGGGGTAGTGCCCAGCTGGGGTGTGTTGTCCCAAGGTAGCACTGGCAGAAAAAAGAAAGTCTTGTAGAGTGTCATTTTTGCCACTCAGGACAAGCCAGTTTTCCAGGAAAATCAGTAAAAATAGCACCACAGCCAGTGGTTCAGGCTCCAAGATTGTTGCCCTACAGGGATAGAAAATGATTGCAAATAAAGCAATTTCCTTGTGTTACACTCCCCCTCATAGTGACAATACTCTATTCATTTTAAACACATCTACACATAATTGGGTTTCATTCCTCAAATTCGTAGCGCCAGAATATAATGACAGGACCAGAGTTTATGTCTTTATTTATTATTTCTTGAGTAAGTTGGAAGATGCCCACTCCTGCTTTGAGATGCACTGAATGCCAAGGCAGCTTGCAGAACCTGCTGTTGCTTCCCCAGCCCTCCACTCCCCCAGAAGTACAAAACCACCCCAGTGCCTTAGGAAAACAGGAAAAAGTAACAGAAAAAACCTTCTCTAAATTCAGACTCAAGCCACCAAACTTTCTGCTGAAGTGTTTTGGGTTTGTAATTTATTTTTTTTTTCCTCTAAAGAGGGCATTAATTTTCTGAGCATTCCTGCATAAGCTCTAGGGTTACTGTTACTTGGGTCTAGGGGATACTTGCACTGCATACCAGGAACAGGACAATACCTGTTACTGGTTTAGTTCTCTAAGTTATTGGTATAAATTAAGCTGGAAATCAACATGTTATTCATGTACTAGTGCCTTTAACAGAATCCAGGGATAAAGGTCTTTTGTAGTTTCCTGCTGTTGTGAGGTGCATAATATAATTGCAGTTTTCTCTGCATCTTAGTAACTGAAGGTATTTTTTGAGTTACTGCCACATAAGGCAGCAAAAATACTCATTTTTCCTGTCCCTTGCACCTGTGTCAGAGGAAAGCGACAAAAGATCAGATCCCTCCGGGTGATATAATTCTGAAAGCACATCACACACATTTTCTTGTTCTCCTGTCAAACAGTTTGTTCTAAAGCATAAAAGATCTAAGTTGTTGATGCCCTTATTGTGTCTCTAAACATCCTTATTCACACTTCCCTTGTCTAATTTTTCTAAGTAACTGATTTGAGTGGGAGCTTCCTTTGTCACAAGGAAACCTCAGCCAGTTTTGGCACCTCTCAGAGATCACACAGCAGCTGATGAAGCTCAGCCCTGTGACATCCCTACAATGAAGAGTGTCTTGATACTGATAGTTTTATAACAAAACATGTTTCATGTGTCTTGAAAAAGAAATTGAGTTGTCTTAAGCCCTCAAATGCTGTATCGTACAGCCTTTGCAGGCTACGGATTAACAGCAGCAGATGCTGTTCATAGAAAATGTACATAAATAAAGCTTTTCAATCTTTTTCCTCTCTATTGGTGCTCCAGCCACGAGGTTCTCCAAAACACAAACCACTTACAGGATAATGTGTTTGGTACAGCATAAATTATGATTTTGGACAGAACTGGCGTTTCCGTTCGTGCTGCCAAGACTGTGGCAGAATTACCTCTTGCTTTGAAAGAAAACAAACTTAACTCTGTGGCTGAAATTAGCTTTCACTTCCCTACGATGTGTTCTGAAGTGGCGTTTTATCGGCTTTGTGTCTTGAACTTGAAACACCTTCCTAATAAAAATAACCTGGAACAAACGACTCCCGGAGAGATCTCGATCGGCGCGTCCAGAGCCCCGCCAGGCCCTGAGGGCACCCCGGGGCTGCGTCCGCTCACCTGCAGCACCCGGACACCGCGCGGGCTCCAGGTGAGACGGAGCAGCCGTCAGCCAGAGAGGCAGGGAGGGCCAGGAATGGGGACCGAGACAGGTCCGGGACCGCGATATCGGGACCGGGACAGGGATATCGGGACAGGGATATCGGGATCGAGACCCTCCGGGATCCGAACCGGGACCTCCCGAATTGCCCTCAGGGCTCCGTGTGCTGGAGAGGCCCCGCCCATTGTGGGCGGGGCATAGGGCGGTGCTCGCTCCCCATTGGCTGCTCGCTCTGCGGGCGGGGCGGAGCCACAATCCCAGACTGGTTTGGGCGGGAAGGGAGCTCAAAGCTCATCCCACTGTCCCAGGGCGCCCCCAGCCCCAATGCCCAGCCCGGCCTCGGGCACTTGCAGGGACCCAGGGGCAGCCACAGCTGCTCTGGACACCCTGTGCCAGGGCCTGCCCACCCTGACAGGGAAGAGTTACTTCCTAATATCCAGTCTAAATTAACTGTCTGTGTGGAGCCATTCCCCCTGGTCCTGTCTTCCTTGTAGTCTCCCTTCTGGCCGTCCCGATATTTCTCTTCTCCAGACTGGATAATCCCAATTTCCCAGCCTTTCCTCCCAGCAGAGCTGCTCCATCCCTCTGATCATCCTGGAGCCTCCTTTGAACTGGCTCCAGCCGCTCCAGGTCCCTCCTGTGCTGGCCCCAGGGCTGGAGGCAGCTCTGCAGGTGGCAGAAGGGCAGAATGGCCCCCACAAAGGCTGCTCACGCCGCTTTACATGCGGGAGAGCGGCGGCAGGCCGGGCCGGGCCGGGGCCGGGCTGGGACGAGCGAGGCCGGGCCGGGCCGGGCGGGGCCCGCGGCTCCCCTCAGAGCCCTCCCCACAGCGCCCCCTGTGGGCCGGGGGTGTCGCCGCAGGCCCCGCGGGTGCGGAGCGCCGGCTGCTCCTTCCCCCACGGGGAGCTGGGGATAGCGCGGGCTCCTTCTCCTTCTTCTTCTCCTTCTCCTTCTCCTTCTCCTTCTCCTTCTCCTTCTCCTTTTCCTTCTCCTTCGCCTTCTTTTCCTTCTCCGTGCTCCACATGTGAACGTGTTCGGGTTTGTGCTTCTCTGAGCAGACGCGGCTCCAGCCCCGGGCCCGTTCTGTGCTCTCTCCGCCCGGACTGAGATACAAAAGGTGAAGATGTTTGGATTGCCTGCAGATCCATCGCTCAGTTATGTGGAAACGGTCTTAGGATAAATGGAAGGTAACACACGCATGTCTGTAAGGAATCCTCACCTGAACAGGGATTTATCACCGGGCCTGGGGGTCTTAAAGTTGAACATGAAAACTGCTTAAAGGTGAGAGGGACACAGTCCTCGGAGGGCATGGAGACATATGGTTGAATATATGTGTTAGCACAACGCAAACGTCTCACTTTGGGTTTTTCTGAAGAGTAAAAGAAGGCACATTAGTTATTTTTCTCTCAATGATTTTGCATAGGCATTAACCATAGAAGTAGACTTGGTTTTTGTTTGTACTGAAGACAAATCTGTCAGGCCATAAAGGACATTACAATAACCTAGCAGTGCTGCTGATATTGTAAATAGGCCAAGTACCCTTTTTTTTTTGTTTTGCTAAGTACAAATGCTGCTTCATAGTAACCAGAATTATATTTTCCTATGCTAAATAACATTTTTAACAGTCCAGACACCTTGAGAAAACTCTGGCTGATCTTAAAGTTGAACGCTTTGTTTCTTTCACATTTGTCAGATACCATCAGGGCTACTTTGTTCAATAAATACCTATTTCCCAAGGTTTTTTCTACCATTTCTGTGCTCTTCACCAACTAGAGAGCAGCAGTTCATGTTGCAGCTCTTTGCTGGAGAGACTGGGAGACCACAACTCTTCTGTGTGATACACAGAAGGGGCTGGGAATACCAGATTCTCACCACCAGAAAGTATTTGTAACTTAATTGTCACTAACCTCTCCTGCTCCAAAGAGTTTTAGAAATAGTCTTGTTCAAAATTAGCTATAACTGGGTTGTTTAAACCATAGGTGTAAGGGATCAGTTTTGCAGAAGTAGGGCTGCTCCTGCAGATGCTCTGGATTTTCTGTAAATTTCAAACATGTTTTTAGAGGGTTTAAATTTTCAGACCTTGCCTGTGAAGGTATTTCTTTATCACCAAATAATGCACATGATAATTGCAGTTCATACCATGTGTAGAATCTGTGACATGTGCTCAAATTGTCACGGATTGGTTGAGGTTGGAAGGGACCTCTGGGGTTTATCTGGTCCAAACCCCTGCTCCAGGGGGTCACCAGCAATTTCCCTTGGCCTTTCTCACAGGTTTTGCTGCTGATGAAATAAAATGAAGGTGTTTGGAATAAGGATCAGGTTCTAGGAACAGTCATGAAAACTGCAATCCTGAAAGCAAGATTTTTCTAAGAATATTCAATTTCGTATTTGTATCCTGTGAATTCTGGTTCCTTTATTTGCTATTTCAAGCAATGTGTGAATGGAGTATTTGTAATTTCTTGGGAGCTACAATCTCAGTGGAAAGGAAACAATCGTTAGTTTGCATTCATTACATGCATTACTTTTCTTTATTCCTGGCTCTGTTCAGCACACAGGGAGGGCTCAGCTCTCCTTCTGCTCCCGGGGGGATTGTTGACCTGTGGGGAAAAATGGGATTTTTTGAGTTTTGCTTTCTGTTTGATGGCACCACACTCCCCTTGTAGAGAAGAGAGCAGCCAGGTTTGAAGCTGCAGTGATTCCTCAGTGCTCACAGACAGGTGTATTTCAAACTGTATTTCAGCAGGGAAGGGGGGGTTATGCCATTCATGTAGAGATATTAATGTAGAGAAGCATTCCAAATAAACACAGGTCTGGACAACAGCAGGGAGGACACTGATCTGCAGTGTCTAAACTAATACTGCTGCTAATTTGAAGGCTGTAAGTATGTGTCAAAATCTATTTTAAAAGTTCAATACCAAGAGTGTGTATGGCCTCTTTTTAAAATCTGAAATATATCAAGGGAAGTATGTGAACTCTGAAATAAATCAATATCAAATACTGAAATATGTCAATATAATGACTCTCTGAGCATCTCTTCACAAAATATCTGGGATTTGTGAGCAAAGGCTGATACATCCACACAGTCACATCTCCTTCTTCCCCAAAGTAAATTCATGTGGGTTCTCAGTACAAACATGCAGCCTTTATGATTCTTTTCTGCCTGTCTCAGAACACCCAATTAATCAAAGCAACTAATGATACACCTTCAGAATAAATCTTTGTGCACAGCAGTTTGCAAACCGAATATGAAACACAGTTTTATTTCAGTTCAGGTGTGAGCAGATCACAACGTTTCATCCACATCCCACTGAAAGCTTTACAGGTTACAGAGCTTCTGTGGCTTAGTGCAGTAGTTTGTCCTGAGCCTCTCACGGACACAGTCACTGTAGTCAGTGTTGCACTTGCCACACTTGCAGCTCACAGCCACGGGGTAGGAGTAGTAGGGGACGGTGTGGTGAGGGCAGCCCGGGATCAGCGCTGTCCTGTACAGCATCTCTTTGTACGTGCACACGTTCTGGGACAGAGCACTCTTGAGGAGCAGCTTTTTGCCGTTGCTGTCCTACAAAGAAAAGAGAAAGGTGTTGTTTCGCTGAAGCACACGTGTGACAGAAACACAGAAACACTCTGTGAGGTGCAGAGACCAAAACTCATGCCTGAGCCCAGCTCTGGCACTGCTGAGTTCAGCGTTCAATTGTGACTGAGGCTCCCTCCCCACACAGACACATTCCCCTTGTTTTTGTTGTTTAACTAATCCACATGGCTCAGTGTTCCCTGTGCTTTGTGATGTCTGCTGGCTCCCTGCTGCCCAAGCTGGAACTGAAAATGCTGTGTTGAACATTGAAGTTGTGTGGAGTGGTGTGGCTGCTGCAGAGCTGTCCCCACAGCCAGCTGAGATAGCAGCAGTGGGAGCAGAAGTTACAGAAGTTATTTAATTAATTAAGAGTGACCCAATATAATCTGCCCCTCAGCTGTTCCATCCTGCCCTCACAAACTGCCCACAGAGGCCCTGCAGTGGCAGCAGCAGTCAGGTCTCTGTAGTTCCAAGAGGCTTGGCATTTTTCATCCACACCTTTGCGAAAAGCTAACTTGAAAATATGGTGATGGTGCAGTTTTTCTGCCTGTGATAAACTCCATTACATTTAAATCATCTGCACACTGTTTTCTGGGAGAACAGAGCCCTGGTTTGCAGTGGTGGCTGTTACAGAAACATCTGTCACTCGTACCCGAGTCATGCAGAATCCAGCACAGATGGTGGTGTTGATGGCCAGGCAATAGGCACATTCCCTTTTCTCCACATGGATTGTGTACTCAGAAGGAGCACAGAGTGATGCTGTTTGTCCAAAAATCAGGCCAAGGAGGAGAGACATCACAAAGAAGGGACTCATGCTGGATGAGGAAGAACAAACAAACAGAACAAACCACAGGTAAAATGGGATGTGCCTTCCAGCCCTGTCCTCAGCATTCGACAGGAGCAGCCAGGACAGTCACAAACCTGGAGTAATCTTAACGTTTCTAACTGCAGCCTGAAAATTTCCTTCCACTCTTAGTCCTTATTGAAATAATACTGACCACTAAACAGAGAACAAGGGCAAAGAGGCCATTAACAACATAGAACAAATTACTTTTCCCCCCACTTAAGCATAGTACATGGAACTTCTCACTAGTGAGTGATAAAATCCTGACACAGAACGAATAAGAGGAGCTGAAAGATTTGTAAGTGTGACACGTAAGAGAACATGAGCTCTAGATTTAAGCAGAGATATTAAAATAATCTCACTGCTTTAAAACAATTTTCTAAAGAAAGCATCTTATAAAATATTAAAGAGACAAAAAGACAAGGCTGTGCATATCAGGCATAAAACTGGATTTTTCAATTTCAAGTGGCTTAGAGGCATGATGAGATGGGAACACGGCCAAGAATTAAATAATAGATTCAAGCAAATTACAATAAAGAACATCAGCAAAGAGTTCAACTCAATGAATCCTGCTTTATCTGTCTGTTGTGCTGACCTCATTTCTCAGACCTGCAGGGGCATCCTGAGAACAAAGCCTTGGTTAGCTCCAAGAAAATCTCAGAAACTACTCTAGAGTCTCTAAATGATAAACTTTAAATGACAGTGTCTACCAACATCTGGACATCACCCTCTAGTCTCTCCCAGCTGCCAGTTTCCCATAGCAAAGCCATCCATTACAGAGGCTGGTTTACCCTTGTAGCTGCAACAACACCAGTCTGGAAAGACCAACCTCTTGTCAGCAGAATTCTTCCCTATTACAGGAACCTGATTCTGCCTTGAGCTGGGAAAGGCAGTGACCCAGCACAAGCTCTGTCTGTGCTTTATACTCTCCAGGCTAATTACAGGCTGATCTTACTGTTTATATAATTGTATCTGAATTGCTGCTTTCTTATCACAAAGTTCATCTATTGAAAATTCATACTAAACCACAAAGCAAACGTGACAGGGACAAACGTGTCCATAATATCCTAACCTGGAAACTGGAGCTGGAAATCTAATTATATAAAGTCATTCTCTCCTCAGTCTTTTAAACTAACCAGTGCTTTTATAAAATTGTTATTATTGATTAATTTAATTGCTCCATAGGACAGCAAGACCGTGGCAGGAAGGCTGGCATGGCTATGGAGCCCTCCAGAATCCCAGCTGATGAGTTTTACACCCGTGTTTTGCTAAGGTTTAGCGAGGTCTGGTTCACTCTGCTTGCTCCTTACCAGGCACACCTGGACCAGGAGACCTGTGCCTTTCCCAGCCCTGGAATTGTTCCAGGTTGGAGAAGCTGGGGACAGTGAAGGTGTCCCTGCCTTTGGGAGGGGGTGGGATGGGATGAGCTTTAAGGTTCCTTCCAACCCAAACCATTCTGGGGTTCTCTAAGTCTGTGCAGTGCCCATGAAACAACAAATCTGAAATGAAACCCACTGCTCTGCAGCCTGCTCAGGCACAGCCTGGCTTATCTGCTCAAGCAAAACACACTCAGAAATTGGCTGGCTGGAACCTACTCAGCAAATATTGGAGCAACAAGCAATTCACTCAATACTGATTGATAGGGGAAAAAAAACTTTAAAAACCACTCCTTGCAGCACAGTAAAAAACAAAATATTGCATCAATACCAATGAAACAATGTCCCCAGATGGGGAAAACACTCACATTTGGGGGAGCAAGAGGGAGAAGAGGTTGATAAAGCCACTGTTCTCTGTCAGCCCCTCCCTGAGCTCCCTGCCTGCAGCTCTGGGAACACGTGCCCATCCAGGCAATCACCCAGCTCCCGTTTGGAATCTGATCTGATGGATGTCTTATGCAGGTCAACCATATTCCTGATTTACACAGCCATGAGAAACATGGAAAACATGAGTTTGAGGTGGTAAATGTGGTCACTCTGAGCTGTTGGAGAAGTGATTTAGTTGGTCCCAACAGTGTTCAGCTAATTCCTGAACAGTTGTGTCTCCTTTTCCTGTGGTTCCAAACTGCTGCACACAGGTCTGTGTCCTGGGCTAAGTTTTCAAGCATTTTTTAGACGACATAATAGACGTTCTATTAAGACTAGCCAAATGCTTTCTGGTTTCATGGAATCTTTCATTCTGGGTTTTCTACCATATAATTTCCCAGGAATTAAATATAATTTAATTATATTTAAACCTCTTTCTGGCTTAGGGACATGAGCAGAGTATTAATTGTACTCTTTGTAACATCTGTCCATCTCACTTAGCAACAAGAGTGTAACACTCACTTTGCTACTACTCCAATATGTTATTTAGCTTTCTATTTTTCTGATATATTTGGAATGCAAGCACTCAGGGTCTCTCAGTATACACTACACAACCCACACATAGATAATGTAAATGTGTATATATACACTGTATACACACACACTACATAAACGTGTATGGCCTTGGTTGTTTGAAGCTTTAACCACAGAAAAGAATATTTGTTCTTGAGAAATATAGAGAGTATTTCAAAGGACACAAAGCACCTGAAAGGAAAAGAACACAATTCATGAAACTAAAACCTGGAGAGGACAAAAGATGCTTAAAGTAAGAATTAAAAACCAGCATTCTTAAATCAAAAACATCACATGTGGCTCTTGCATGCACAGCTGATTCTTTCCTTTAAAGACTCATAGCTTTAGGCAGTTGGAGCTGGATTTGGGCACCCTGGAGACCAGCACAGCCAGGTTTAAAGTGTCTCAATACCCCCTGTAAGAACATAGGCAGAGAACAGGTCAGAGTGTGAGGACATGGACTCTTTGCTGCCTCAAGGTGCTAATTTATCTGAGCTGAGAAAACGGTATAAGGTGGGCAGGGGGAGAGGGGGTGGAGATTAGGGTAAAAAAAAAAATTAAGAATTTGCTTTAACAAGATTTAGGGAAATGTCTGCAAACATCAGTAGCAAATTGTAACAGGGATTGAAAGTCATAATGAAGATGAAAAAGAGAGTGCAACTATAAAAACTATAGCAACATAAAAAGAGGAAAACCAGCAACAATAACTGTTAGAGGTGAGAAAATGCAGAAAACTTGTACAGGAAGCTGAAGAGGAGGGAATAAACTTTTGCCAGGCCAGAGGCCAGTAATAAAGTCAGGGAACATTACAAGATGAAGACAAGCTGTTGATGCAGAGTAAGTGCAAAGGCTTCAGCAAGTACTTGTGCTTTTGAAAACATAGTGACTGAATAACCACACACAGATTTGCAACAAAAATTATTAAATAAATCATATAAGGAATAAATATTTTGAACTGAACATGATTAGCTAGCTAATGCTCATTTCAACAAGTCTGGAGTACTGAGAAAACTTTAAAACATTAAAAGAAAGTGCTAATACTATGGCAATATTTAAGGAGAGAGTGTTGACCCAGGTAACTCTCAACCAGCCAGGTAAAATAACAGAAAATTGATACAGGATTTGAGCAATAAAGAATTAATGGATGAAAACATAATTACTGATGTTACATAAAACAGGTCATGCCACACAAACCAAATTTCATTGTTTGCAGTGATTACAAATTTGGTAGTTAAGGCAATTGCACAGATGCAATGTCTTTGGTTCCATGTGGGCAGAGCCCCCCTGTCAGGAAGGTTTAGAGCTGTCAGGCAGAGCTCAGTGTGGGGTTGTGAATGCTGGCAATTATCAACCACTGGAGCAGTCAGTTTAATCTAATGTTTGATGCCTTTATTCACTGCAGTGTTTTTACCCAGCCTCTGAATGCACTGCAGTGCACTGGAGAAATACCTGACCAGGTATTAAGGATGAAAATTCATTTATGTGGAAGGGCAATAAGTTACTCTAAGTGAGTTTAGGACCAATGTGACTGCTGCTTAGCAGCTCAGCCCCATGCTGATATGGTCACAGAACCTCTTGGCTGCTGCCTTTCCTTTGCTGGCACCGTTATCCTGCCCATCACAAGGGTGGTACTCACAGATCTTCAGTAATTTACAAAAACTATCAAGCTGGTAAAAAACCTCCTGGATTGTCTTTGTGGCTGTGACCACGGAGCTCACTCACTACTGACCTCTGTGATGGGAGTGAGATCCCACAAGCTACAGGGAGCAGCAAGACAAAAGACTGTGGCAGGACAACAAAGTCCAGTCTCACAATTTGTAAGTGCCTGAGGCTTCTTCCATACAATTTCCTAAAATCCATCATCCACAGTCTGATGCTTATGGATCTGTTTCTTCAGTTGCCCTCCTGCTGACCTGCAGAGACTCAGTGATAGAAATTTTTAATGTGCTTTTATAGCCCAGCTTTGCAGCCCTGTTCTGGAACAGCCAGTTACACTGTTAATTATTTATCTTTAACCTTTCTGTTAACCAAACCAATCCATTCCCTGACATCAGTGATTTTACTCTTCCATTAAGTGAATGATGCTGTGCTGATGTTCTACAGGAAGTGCTTCAAGTGATATCTGTAAATAGAATTTAGTAATTATAAAAACCTTGGGTTCATTCCCCAGGAGTCTCTGTAATGGGCTACAGAAATTGAGTGCATACCAGAAGCTCATATGTAACAGTAATTTAATAGGATTCTCTGGCACTGACCAATGCCTAAAATAAAAGAAGAAACAATGAGAAGTTATCAGACATGATTCCTACTCACTTTGCTGCTGGTAGTGATACAACACAAAGAAAACTTTCTGATCTCATGAACAGGTTACTTACAGAGCAGGGCTACTCTTATTTCCACTAAATATGCAATTATAGATAGTAAAGTAAAAACATGTCCACACTTGCAAACAACTGATAATTGGAAGCTCTGCTGATGAAAAACAGACAAAACCAATCAGATTCTGAAAGATGAGTATTCTGGAAGAGAAATTATTTCCAACTCAATCCAGTTGCAGCCCTCCACTGATAAAAGGAAATAAGATCCTGATATGCTGCCATAGAAACAAGTGTTTTTGCCAGGTTTTGCATTTAAACAGCCTGTGGCTGCTGAATTTTCAAAGCTAATCTGCCTATTGCCAATGTCTGCAACAGCCCAAAACACAGCTCTCATCTCTGAAATTTATAGATTCACAGTCTGCTCTTCTCTTTCTTTCCTAGGATTAGCTGCAGCATTTCCTATCAACCACAGATTAAAACAGCTAATCTCTTTGTTGCATATCATATGCCAGCAATCTCCATTTATGGTCTGAAAATACTCCATAATCCTATGTGCTGTTTGGCTCAAACGATAGAGCCCTTTGGATTTGGTTTCATTTCTTTGGAAAGTGCTAGATATTTCTGTTAGTCTGAGATACACAATCACTGTGCTGAGGGCAAAGCTAAACAAAAAAACAAACAACAAACCAGCACCAAAGACAATCCAGAGCCTCCTGCAGTATTGTCGAGGATGAAGAGTACCAAGGCAGCATCATCACAATGCTAAAGGTGAAACTCTGCCCCAGGTGTGACAGCCTAGGAGCTGCCAGGTGAATGCCTCCCAGCAGGGAAGCCACTCTCAGATTCCAACTCAAAGTTCAAATGGCTGTAAGCAAGGACAAGAGAAGGCTGGTTTTCCTCAGGAACTCTGCCTCTCCAAGATACTCCTGGTAGGAGCAATGCACATTGCATTCACTCCTGGGTGAATCCTAACAGTGAGATTACTGCAGATTTGTTCTGATTTTCCACTTTCTATTTTGCACACTCTGCTCTTGCAGCTTGATACAACACAAATTTGTAAACACCACTGGGAAATTACTTTTGGTAGTGTGAGGTGGCAATTACATGTCCCTGGGAGTGCCTGTGCATGAGTTCCCTGTATGGGAGTTCTGAATTCTGGCAGTGGTTCCATTCTTCTTCAGCTAAGATACAACATGTGAATTTTCTCAAGTTGTCAAAATCAGCTTGAGGTCAGGGTGGAAATAGCTGTAATATTGCATCAAGTTCTGTGACTGTTCTAGAATTGCATTCATGGCAGAGCAGCTCCCAGCCCACAGTGTCCCTAGAAGGTGCTGTGCATTTAACACCAGGAAAACAGAGCAAGGAGAGGAGCTTTGGGCTGCCTTGCTGGGGAAAGGCCTCTCTCCACACAGGCCTGAATCTCTCAGTATTATGCAGTACAAAACTTAATTCTAAGTACTGGGTGATAACAGGGATTGAAACATCCATTTTGAAAGTTCAGCTTCTGAGTAAACCCCCCAACATTGTGTACTAATGAAGTAAAAGGCCGAAAATTTTGAAATTTCCTGTGCTCAATAAAAGCATGATGGACAAATGATACCAACTTGCCATTTGAATATTTTATGACAGCACCAAGGCAAGCATTAGAATAGAAGATGTAAATGCTCAGTATTTGTCTTTTCAGAACTTAATTTTAAATTCAGCTTTATATTTAAGAAAAATAGGATATTTACTAAAAAATGCTACTAAAATGTAATATTACATATAGAGATTTTAATAAAAATCAAATGAATTTGCA
The DNA here is from genome assembly GCA_037013685.1 of Acridotheres tristis. Classification (NCBI taxonomy): domain Eukaryota; kingdom Metazoa; phylum Chordata; class Aves; order Passeriformes; family Sturnidae; genus Acridotheres; species Acridotheres tristis. Next base: position 4,339,406 of record CM072913.1, on the reverse strand, counting down.
TTATATTCGGTAAATATTTGTAGTATAAATTGCTTAAAATATTGAAAATCAGGTTCTGAGAAGTAAATTTCCTCAGTGGAACCTGACTGTAAGTGTGGAAAACTCAAGTAATGTCTTTTCTTCTTGTAATCTTCAAAAGTTCTCGCTGGTTGACTTGTCCTAAAAACTACCCTGCAAGTCCTGATCCCACATCATTTATCTGTTCCAGACAAAAACAGGGCCTGCAACGCCCCAAAATTCTGCTGCTGACTAGTAACAAAGTAAAATTATAATGATCCTGTTTTCTTTACCTCTATAAACAATTATATTTTACTATAGCAAAGCAAACTCTTACTTTTTGATTCTATTAAGTCAGCAAACTGATTTTGTGAGTCCTGCAGTTGAGCCTTGATGTCTCCTATAAAATCATCTTTTTCATCACTCTTTATGGTCAGAGCTGAAATCTAATAGAATGAGAAAAATATTATAATGAAGGGAAAAGGACAGATTCTATTTAATTAGTCCCTGTGTCTGATAAGCAGACATTCAAGTTAAATAAGGTGGTTGGTCCTAGCCAAATATTGATCAAGTCCTGGGAAAGTTCTCCAGAATCAAAACAAATTCCAACAGAATTAAAAGCAGAATTAAAGAGCATTTACATTTGCTGGACTTTTCTGTGAGGTGATTACAGGTTTTCTTGAAATCTTGAAGTGGTGCTTCTAAAAGAGAGAAAAACCTCATAACGTGTCACAGGAATGCACAAACTTTGTGGGCCTGAGGATTTACAATGTAATGACCTTTACAATTTAACATTTAAACATACCCGTTCACACCAGCACAAAAACTGTTTCACAAAAAAAAAATTATATTACTTACTCTTTCTAGAGATCTCTCTTTTCACACATCTCATCTTCCAGTATTAAACTGAGTTTTTCATTTTCAAACTAATTTCAAAGGGAACAAATAGGAAACCACATCATTATTAAAAAATATACTAGAAAAACACTTTTGTTTCTCAAATCTCACATAGAAAATAATTTTGTTCATCAGAAGACAAAAGTTTGTTTTATCTGGTATTCCATGCTGAGCCATCTTTTGCAGGAAAGGCAGAATAAAAAGAAATAATTTACCAGCCACTGAAACACTTACAAGTTCTTATCCACACATTCACACAGGACAGCAGGTGCACACCCCTGCTCAGAACAACCATTTTCTCAATGCAAAAATCACTATGCAACATTCTTTAATTGTACTAGTAATATTGGCATGATAAATCAAGAAGCATTTTCTCTTTACTTCACCTATTCAATGTATGTTGTACAATCCTGGCCTGCAGTTCTTGAATGGCTTTATGTTGTGCTTCATTAACCTTTCTATTTTCTTGCACTTTCTGGTTTAGTTGTTTCCACTGCTTGATCTTTTCAGTCTCTTTGTAGAGTTTTGAGTACAATTCATTCATTGTTTCTATACTCTATTAAAACAAGTTCCACAATTTAATCCCAAATGCTATTGAATTAATAATGTTATAAATACCTATTTATCTCTTAGAAACATCACAAGGGTAAATTCTTTTCCACAGAGAGTGACACAAGCTTATGTACCTGATTAGGAACCAGAGTTTAAATCTTGAGCTCTGTGTCTGCATTCACAGACATTGCAGGACAAGGAGGAGACAAACAAAAGTGAAAAATCCCTCCTTCCTCAGGCATCAGCAGAGAGATGGGTTTAAAGACAGGGCTCAGTGCACTGCACCAAAATCAGCATCCCAAGGCTGTGGCACAGGCAGGGCTGGGGCAGGTAAGGGCAGCACCTTGGTTCAGGTGTGCTGTCCCCCAACACTCCCTTGGCTTGGCTGCAGCCCAGAATTGCTGCAGTCCTGGCTGCACTTTAGGAGCTGCCAGGACTAAAAGAAGTTTAGTCCTCAGGGATACGAAAATCAGTAGGAGAATGGCAAGAAATAAGTTCCATTTTGTAGTAGCAAACAGTGTTTTGTATCTGGGAAGAACAGAAGCTACCGAAAAAAATGAGCTTTGCTGTGTTGTACTGAAGCAGAAAAATGTTGGTGAAGACTGGGAGAAGAATTAAATTCTTGAGGAAACCACTCCACTAAATTCATTGTTTATAGATAACATAAAGCCAGACAGTGCAACTGGGATAATCTATTTCATTTTTCCAAATAATACTTCGACTTCATTCCTTCTACCTTGCAACAGACGATTCAGAACCAGTTTCACAAAGTGAAAAAAAAGTGCCTAAATCTTATTCTGATTAAAACTTACAGACTTCCCAGGCATTTTAAAAGACAAACAAAAAACCCCAAACAAAACAAACACACAAAACAAAACCCTCCCCACCCCAAAAAAAACCAAAACCCCCCAACTAACAAACTTGGAATCAACGTAATTTTTAAAGGTTTGTCTCTAAGCATGTTCCCTGAATCACAAATATCTCTTCTAAGTAATTCAGCTGTAAACAGGAAACAGAGAATTATTATTGCCCTTTGCCTTCTTATTTAGCCTTGAAATATCCACTGAATAATGCTTTAGGAACTGTTTGTGAACAACTTAAGAGGCCCTAAGTCTTTAGATAAGCAGAGTTGATGTGTAGCTGACTTCTTCATCTGCTTTAGAGCAAACTCGAACTCGCTGTGAAATCATATCTGAACTATGAAGTGATTTTGATCATATTTTTTAAAAAACAGTGAAACTGTATTTAATATTTACAGCTACAAAACTGTTAGATTACTCATGAATATTAAAACTCGACAGTATTAAAAAATATTAAAGAATGTGCAAGGTAAAATTTATTTTAGTTTTATGTGAATCAGTGATTTTGCCAGAGTAGAGGGACTGAATGGCAAATTAAAACCCCTGCACAAACTTAAGAGTTAGTTTCCTATGGGTAGATTTTTAAAGAAGGATAAAATTATAAAATCCAGACGAAAAAAAAGTTACAACTAATGTGAAAATATTATTTTTAATTAATAAATTAATTGCCTGCAGTTTTCAAAATTACCAAAATTGGTAATCGCTTTGGAGCTCACTTGCTTCCTACTTCACAGTGGTTTTTCAAACCACTGGTGTTTTGTAGTTTGCTTTATAGGCTGTGGCAGAGTGGAAGGTTTTGATGAGAACTCATGAGCTGCTGCCTGTCTGTGCATGACAAAGGATTCAGGAAGCAAAATGGTTTCTTTAAAGTCCAGTCGTTGATATTTATTTTTCCTTTACTCCCACATCTGACCATGTTTTAGTATGAAAATGCCATTTTAGAGGGTTTTCAAGTCACAAAAAGATAGGATAGTGTAACTGATCTCCTGTCAGAATAGCACATTTGAATCGAAACATATTCTGTAAGGAACCTCAACACGAAACAATAATTTGTTTAATTCACATAACTCAGTGTGGTGACAGAACGTTGTCACTGCAGATTTGGTCTGGTGTAAGCAGGACTTGCCAGTACAAACATCCAAGTGGGGCACTGCTCACTGCTGGATCCCCCACACCAAACGTGGCTTTATAACCAGTGATGTGCAGTCACAACACAGAGCAGATGATCGAGAAGATGATTTCCTTCAGTCTGGATAGAGAATAACAGCAGAAGTCCTTGAAATTGAAGTCAAAGATGTTCCTCCAGCACCAGTCTTGGCAGTCTGCAGAGAAATGAGTTCAGCAAATTTCACTTACACACAAAACCGTGGAATGGGTTCGGTTCGAAGGGATCTTGAAGCTGATCCAGTGCCGCCCCCTGCCATAGGCAGGGACACCTTCCACTATCCCAGCTTGCTCCAAGTCCGGTCCAGCCTGGCCTTGGTCACTTCCCGGGACCGGGCGGGATGTGTTCGGGTCAGGACTCCCCCGGGGGCTCCCGGCAGTGTCCCCGTGTCCCTGCCGGTGTCCCCCCGCCCGTTCCAGCGCAGCCGGGGGCTGCCCGGTGCCACCATTGACCCGACACAGCCGGGCCCGAGCGCTGCCCGGGGCGGCCTGAACCGGGCTATTCTGGGTAGGCCCGGAGAAAAGCGGTGACACCGACACCAATATCACTGCCGGTACCGATACCAGCACCAACACTGGTAGGAACACCAACACTGGCAGCAATACCAACACTGGTACCGACACCGACACTGACATCAGCAGCAACAACCAGCACCTGCACTGGCACCGGCACCAGAACTGACACCGGCACTAGCACTGGCACCGGCACTGAGTGTGGCACCCAAACCGATACCGGCACCAGCACGGACACTGGTACCGACACCAACACTTGTACCGACAGCGACATCGCCACCGCCACCACCTACACCGGCAGCGACACCGACGGCGGCAGCGGCGCCTCACGACGGCCGCTGAGGGAGGGCGAAAAGGGCGGGAAACGACGGCGCGCACCCGAGGCGGGAAGGGGCGCGCGGGCCGGCGGCGTTGGCGCCCCCTAGTGGAGGTCCCACAGGTCGCGCAGCGGCGCGGCCAGTCGCGCGTCCCGCGCGCGCAGCGCCCCCGCGTGGGCGTGGCGGAGCGAGCGCAGCTCCGTGAGGCGCCCCAGCAGCCGCGCGAAGCGCTGCGGGTCCCGCGGGTGCTGCAGCTTCGAGTGCTTGTACAGGATCCCCAGCAGCGGCTCCTGCAGCTCCTCCACGTGGCGCTTGTCCCTCAGCAGCGGGCGGTCTGCGGGAGAGCGGCGGCGCGGACAGCGCGGTGAGCGGCATGATCCCTCCGGGCGCCGCCGCCCCTCAGGGTCCGGTCGGCGCCGCCGCCCCTGAGGGGACAAATGGGAGCTGCCCCGGGGCAAGTGACAGCTCGTTGTCACCTTCCCGGCTTACCTGAAAAGAACACTGTTGTTGCTACGAGCAGAGCGTATTCGGTCTCGGTCACTTTGAGTTCCCCCATGGTTCTGTAGAAGTAGAACAGGGCGGTGATGAACTCCTCAGTTATGCCTTGAAAATGGAAAAAAAAATCAGCATTTTTTGGTTAAAAAAAACCCCACAACAAACGTGCAGAATAATGAGGGTGTTATTAAAGTGCACAAACTGTCGTAAATCATCTTTGGCTGAAGGGAGTGAGGTGACCCTGCCTGGATCCATCCGGATCTCTGTGTCCGGCTCGGGGCTGCCCGGGACAAAAGGACACGGAGCTCCTGGAGCAGGCCCGGCCGGGCTGTGGGGGGCCTGAGGGGACCGGGCACCTCTCCTACGAGGACTCCATGATCTTAGAGGGCTTTTCCAAGCTAAGCGATTCCATGTTTCTGTGAAAGGCTGAGGGAGCTGGGGCTGCTCAGCCTGGAGAGGAGCCCCAGCTGAAAGGGACCCTCAGCCCTGGGTGTCCCTTCTGCAGGGAGGGCTCTGAGCAGGGAGCAGCGAGGAAAGGGAAGGAACTGAGCTCAGGAACTTCCACCTGAACGTGAGGAAGAAATTCTTGTGAGGGAACAGATTGCCCAGAAAAGGTGTGGAGTCTCCCTCGTTGGAGATACTCCAGAACCCTCTGGACACAATCCTGTGCCATGTGCTCTGTGATGGCCCTGCTGGCACAGGGAGGTGGCACCAGGTGACCCACTGTGGTCCCTTCCAACCTCACCCGTTCTGTGACTTTGTAATTCTGTGAGTCAGTGAACCTTTTAAGGCTCGGGGCTGTTCCGCTGCATGAAACAGTTAACTAACTTCATGAAAACAATGTTAATTTCCAAAATAATAACAGAAGTTGTGTGGCAGTTGTACAGTGGAGCTTTGAATGGATACATAACTCAAGGGATATAAGCAAGCATGAACACAACTCCTCCTGCCATGAGGATGTAATGCCAGTGTGTAATAGCTGAGGAGGTAATGCCAGAGCAGCTCGAGGGAGAGGGAGAGGAGAAGGAAAGGGAGAGGAGAGGAAGAAGAGTGGAAAGGAGCTGGAGCAGTGGCCATAGTGACAGTGTATACAACAATGTAATAAAAATAGGTGTAATAAAAATAAGGCCAGTAAAGTAAAAGATTCACAGTATTTAGATTCTGAGACCTCCATTACCTGTGGTAGTAGTAGAAGTTGGCCTCTCTTTATTATGACACATTTCCATGGAATAAATATTGTTTTTATCAAGGTTTTGAACATGACAACATGTCCCGTGATCAGAAAGTCTTACATGACCTGGAACAAGGCAGATGACAGTTCCCAGTCAAGCTTAAAGTGATCTTAAATATTTGTCTGTATCATTGCTGAAAATGTGTGAATTTTTCCCAGAAAAAGGTATAAAACCCTTTTTGGAATCTAGCTCCAAGTTCTTTGGTTGTGTTTTTATTGGTCAAGGTCTCTTGTGTTAAATTTAGCACAATATGTAATTAATATAGCTGATACTATCCACCCACCCCACAACGATGCAAATCAAGTATTTCAGACCTACTTTCACTGGTTGAAGGCTGGCACTCGCTCATTTTTTGGTTGTAAATTTGGGCTGATCTCAAGAACATCGCCTCCACTGTGGAGCCTTTCAGCAGAGCAATCTGGTCCTCACTGGCTAAACTCTCAAACCCTGCAGAGAAAGGTGCATGTTCAGAATCAGAGAAGGCTGGGGCTGCCTTTAAGCTCCCAACATGATGTGGAAATTTTTTTTTTTTTTTTTAAATAAATGCCTTTACTGGAAAGGAGGAGACATAGTTAAAGACTTGGGATCTTTCTTGCTAGTTTGCAGGTTATACAATTAAAAAGACAAAAAAAGAAAAAGAGGAAAAAGGAGGGGCTAGTTTTCAGTGTTAAAAGATTCACAGGAAGATACAAGTAAAAATTTTGGGACTAAGCAAGATGTTATCAAAACATTCTTCCTAATATCTGATAACTATCACATGGCCTAATACCTGCTAAATTTGTTGCATTGTTTAGTGACTGTGGATACGCCATTGATTGTTGTATTATTTTCTTTTCAGAAATCGTGTTTATTTTTTGACAAGCTCATTGTCTGCACTTGTAATGCAAGAGCAAAGGAACTTTAGTGATTTTTTTTTCTTAAACCTGATCAAAGCAGGATATGTAACACAAGAAAACAGACAGCTCACCCCTTCCTTCAGCTCTGCCCCACAGAGATGCTAAAATTGTACCAAATACCTGCTTTATATATGGTGATTGACCTTTGTCAGTGAGTTTTACAAAGAAAAATTATCACCCTCCCTGTCAAATGTTAGTTTGTCAACTTTACACTGAAATGCAGTAAATTTAATTGCATGTTCCCTTGTTCTTTATGAAAGGAAGATATGAATAAGAACACCTGGATAGTCCCTCCTGTGCTGCCTTTTCCTTTGAAGGAACATCTGTTTTTTCCTTCAGTGATAATGATAAATTGCAGACTAAATTGGATTTCAGAGAATGTGGTGAGATAGTAATTCCCTCAAGGTGGTATTTTGGGGTCCACGTGCTTCCAGAAAATGCCTCTAGTCCGTGTCAGAAATGGAGAAGAAATCTAATAATAGCAAAGTTTTGAACTGAAAGCTTCTAGGTTGTTCTCATGACAAGCAAACGGCAAGTTAGAAGTACAAAGAATCAGTTTAAAGCCTTTTCTTAGAGCCTGTATTTTTCTCTGGTTCACACCATCATTTTGATTTGATTCCTCTAATGTTCCCTAAAGGAGGAAACTCACCTGGGAGCCTTTTTGTGAAATCCACCAACACCTGGACGTGAACAACAGCTGTCTCAGACAGGCGGAGAAAACTTTCCTCAGGACTTGCAGTTTCCTGTAGCTGCACAAAAGAGTGTTTGGACACTGGATATGGCCGAGATACACGACAACAATGACTTAGCAATGCAGGCTGGGTGTGCTGGATACCTACAAACTTCTTGGCTTCCTCAAGGGGAATTGTGTATTTTTGGTGTGCTGCTACAATGTGGTCAAGAAGCTGATGTTCTCCTGGAGTAAGTTCCATCTTCTCTGGGAGCTGCTAAAAAAATAAACCAGTCAAGTCACAACGACTTGGAGTAACAATAAATGATAAAAAGAGGTATTTTAAATAGAAAAATATCCCACTTTTCCAGATCTTGTTGTAGATGATACTTGCTTACTATTCAGTCCCTCATCTTCCAGCTTTATGTTGCAAAGGAAACTGCTCTTCTGCTTGAAATTCTTCCTGAGTCGCTTTGACTTGCACTGGACTTCAGTCAGCAAACCTGTGAGGTGTAAAGTGGCCATCAGTGCTTGTGTATTCAATTAATTACTGTCCAAAGTCATCATTTATTAGAGATAACTCCAGTCTTGCATCACAGAAGCTGTCACCTATAATGAACTATGTTTGCTGGAGAATGTGGCCGTGTGTTACTTATCAGGTGAGCTGGTGTTCAGTAGCCACCAAAGGCCTGAGGGTCTGCAGTCACCTTTGTCCTTGTGGCTCTGTGACACACAGGCATCAGAATCTTTCATCAAAGCCCATCATGTCATTTTTATTTGACTTTTCTCCCTCGAACCCTAAAGCCCATCTGATCTGCTCATTGCTGTCCTGCCAAGACTCAGAATATTTAGCTTCTTCTGGTAGTACTTCTCCTTTTTTCTCTTGTGCTGTCTTTGAACAACAGTTCTCTCAAAGTGAGGGGATGCTTCCCAAGCATTGCTGGCTCCTGCACACCAAGATGCTACAGATGCCACCATCTCCAAAGTCAATTTTCCTACAGCCAATTAAAGCTTAGACCAGTATCATCAGGAAGGGATTTGTGGAGGCCAATGGGCCTGGGCCTGGGCCTGGCACAACTCTGCCTGCAGCCCTGATGGACAGATGACCCTGGAGTGGGATCTCCTTGAATGGGCTGTGATTAGTTTATCTCAACTGTCCTGGAGAGATGCCCCTTAGGTGGGCACATACTCCCTTATCATGGTGAGCAATCCCAAAGGTTTCAGTGATCCCACCATGCCCTACTACCCATGGTAATCCTTTGTAACCCATTGCTCTTTCCCCTTGGTACCACCCTTGCTTTCCCCCATAAAAACCGCAGTTTTCCCCCAGTTCTCAGGGGAGCTGTCATCCCTGGCCCCCTTCACAGAGCTGCTGGATAATAAAGGAATCTCAGTGGAATTGCCATGTGACACTTCTGTCTCTCTGTCCCTGAGTTCACCTGGAATGGCCTCGCCAGCAGAGCTGAAATCACTGAGCTGATCTCACTGAGGGCTGATCACTTGTGGCCACAGGCCACAGCTTGCTGAGGTTTATCCAGCAGCCAGAGATCTGCCAGAGACCCCCTTGGAAGGCAGCCCCTTGTGGGACCCTCTCTCTGGGAAGGTTGGCAGCTTCCCAGGTTGGAGCATTGGATCTCCACAGACCCCCCCCAACAGCCTACAGGGATTAACTTTGGAGAAGGTTTTATCCACGGTGATTAGGAAAGAACCCAGCACGAAGGAGCACTCACATTCTGCCAGCATTCCCACAGCTCTGCACTTCTTGAGGCGGCACTCCTGGCACTTCCTCCTCATGTACATGTCCATCTCGCAGTGCCCCCCGCTCTTGCAGCGGTACACGGCGTTCTTGGTGATGCTGCGCCGGAAGAAGCCTGGGACAGGGAGCAGGGGATGGCTGCAGCAATCCAAGGAGCTTTGTCTCACAGGGATTTAAAAGTGTCCTCCGGGTTTGAATGGTTGGGATTTTTAAATGGAAACATTACCTTGATTTCAAAACTGCTTTATAAAAATATAATTATGCCTGGTTCTTTCTGACTGATGTTAATTGACATTTTTCATACATAGAATCATAGAATGTGCTGATTTGGAAGGGACCCACAAAGATCACCAAGTCCATCCCCTGGGCCTGCAGACGCCCCCAAATCCCACCCTGGGCACACCTGAGAGTGATGTCCAAACTCTCCTGGAGCTCTGGCAGCCTCGGAGCTGTGCCCATTCCCTGGGGAGCCTGGGCAGTGCCCTCTGGGGGAAGAACCTTCCCTGCTCTCCAACCTAAACACCCCCACTACAGCCCCAGCTGCTCCCTCAGGTCCTGTGCCTGGTCACAGGGAGCAGAGATCAGAGCTGCCCCTCATGAGACAGCTCCCAACAAGTTAAATACCAACAAGTTAAAATGTGACTAGCAAGTAATTACTACTTTATTTTATTCAATTTTAATAGTAAGTGAAATTAATAACACTGAAGTAAATCTCTAAGAAATGTTCATGAGAAAACCAGCATCTGCTTACACTGACACTGTTCTAGCAAGTCATCAAAGCAAAAATGAGATGCTTAAAATGCTCATATTAAATATGGACTGTGATAATGTTTCTTCAAAGAATGCTATAAAAATGTGAATTTGGACTAAGTGTGTTAGATAGTGGGCTAATTAGATAAATTAGAAGCCACTGGAATAAGACCAGCTCAAACCCCAGGCAGATCTGTTGCACGGAGGCCCCATGTCCTCGCTCACCTTTGCAGCCCTCGCAGGTCAGGGCGTTGTAGTGGTACCCCGAGGCCTTGTCCCCACACACCACACACAGCTCCTCCTGCCCCTTCAGCCTCACCGAGTGGTTCAGCCTGGGCCTCTTGAGCCCCTGGAACCCCCCATCCTCTCCATGGGGAGCCAGGAAGGGGCCCTTGCTGAGCTCGCAGCTGCTGCCGACGCAGGGCCCGTCGCTGTACGGCGGCTCCAGGCTGTAGGGGCCGTACGGGGACGGGGACGGGGCAGGCTGGGGCTGCAGGGCTGGCACTGGCACTGCCACTGGCACTGCTGAGTACTGGCAGTACGGGGCAGCCTGGAAATCCGGGTCCTGCAGCTGGTAGTTGATGTGCTCTGGTAAAACATCTGTGCCGGGGGAAACCGAAAGCAAAGTAAAGGACTGGAGAATATCTCGACATCAGCTGCTCCGGAGTTTAAACATGTTTGATGGATTTAGTAGCATAAATATTAGAGGAACACATTTCAGAGGGGCAATCAGACACATTCTATTTAAATGTAAACGTGGAATGTTCTTCAGTGAAATCTTAAATGTAGCAAAAATGGCTCAGTAATGGTTTGAGCAATATCATGTGGGCTAGTGTTAGGAGATAATTGAGGATCACTTGCCAACTGATGGCACAGCTGCCTTCAGATCTTACACTTAAAGGTTGTTTTTATTAGTTGTCCACACTACAGTCAAGTATCTTTCATAAGTGAATTTCTTAATGATTGAAGTGTTTATTACTGGTACATGTTTCAGGTATTATTTTGAAAATGTTGCACAGGGGTCTGAGAAAAGCTGTGTAGAAATCAGAGAGTACTAAAAATTACTGTGACAGGAGTCTTAAAGCTGAACTTTAGAGGAGTAAAAAACAGAGACTTGTTTTATTTAGTATTTTCCCACACATGTATCTTTACACTTATGAGATTTGAGTTTAGTAAAATGTAGGTACAGAATTACAGAGAGTTTCTTCATGCTTTTCTGTATGTTGAGTTTTTATTTTATCCAGCCTCCATTAAATACACACAGCTATACCAAAGAAAGCCTGTGCAACATGCATCATGTTTCATTCTTCCTTTGGGATTATTAAAATCTCTATAAAAGCAAATTGGAAAAGTTTTTTTAAAACAGTTTGGACGTTTTTTCCCTTTTAGTGGGTTTTGGATCCTGCCTTTAGTCTTCCAGAATAAAATTAGTTATTGCAATTATAGCTACATAAGATAATAGAACAGGCATTATCTATTTATAATGTATCTGGAATACTGTAATAAAACCTGTATCTTCTCCATGCAGGTCAAAGGGAGACAGCACTGGGGATGTTTATATGGAATAAAAGTCAGAATAATCACATTGTGCTCAAAAGTCTGTATGAGCACACAACCATAGATTTCAATACACTTTCAATACGAGCTTGGTAAGAGCTTTCAGGTGCCTTAAAGATAAATTAAAATAAACTTAAAAAAAAAAAAAAAGAAGAAAAGACATTCCCAGAGGAGTTAATTTTGCTGCATTTCCAGAGTTCCAAACTTGCTTTACTCACCGTAGTACTGCATGGGCTCGGGGAGGCCGTACCCGTCAGGGACGGTGACAAACGTGTTGGCCATGCTCTGCTCCCAGCTGCACTGCTTCATCCACTCTGTGAGAGCAGCCTTGAAACAGCAACCTGGGGAAAGGGGAAAGGAAGAGAAACGTCCCATGGGAAAGAATTGCTGGGTAGGGTTAGACAAGGAGCCAGAAAACTCCAGAGTTTTCAGATCATAAAAAAATCAGATGTCTGTGTGAAGTCACATAATGCCCTCAACGAAGCTACAAACTGTTTGAGTGTCCTGATATTACAGATTCAGGGTAAAACTCTTCCCTAAATTTACAATTTATAGTTAGAAATGTTTTGCTCTGAGTTTTACACAAAATCAAGTGGGGGTATTGGCCTAATCACTGGTAAATTCTCTAGTCCAGAGAAGGTTAAAAGGAGCCTCACTGGATAGAATAAACTTTGGGAATGAATTGGAGCATTTGCTTTAGTGTAGTATGGGGCTATCCTGTTTGTGCACAAAAAATGGGCTTTTAATGAGTTTCTTTTATTCATTTTTTATGCAGAGTTGAAGCAAGGAAAATAGCATGAAAAGGCCAGCATGGAATATCTGTTCTTCATCATGTAAGTACTCATTTATGCAGTAAAACTCAACTTTGTCTTGCTTAAGCACTGCCTGAATTACACTTCCTGTGTTCCTTTAGCAGTATAAAGTTTTTAGTGAAGACCAAAATATTGATTTCCTATAGGATGTGCTGCCTCTAAAGAGATTTCCACTGTCCCTTGGTCATCGAAGGAGCCTGGGCTCCTGGCTGGATTCACTGACATTTCCAATAACAAAATGCACTGAGAGCTCACAGTGACATGGTGAGAAGAGCTGCTGTGCTTGGAGTTCAAAACTTATCTCATTTTTCAGTGATTTGACTTATAAATTCAAATTTAGATAGAGGTTCTGAAAAAGTATGCTCTAAAAACTGTTAAACGAGTTTTAAGGGAAAAAAGGTCTGTATGGACAGTGGCAGAAGCTGAGTTTGAGTTTACACACCTACAGTAAACCTCTGGTATTGCTTAGAATTGAGAGCTAACAGAGTAGCCATTAGAGGAATAAGTAGGAATATTTTCCTTGCCCCCTTGTCCCTCTGCCTGAGTGGGATGTGGCCACAGGTTAAACCTTTGCTGAGCCTGCTGCCCACTGAGCAAGGGCTGTTAGAGACAGTTTGCCTGTGAACCACTCACAGGCTTTCCCTGAGCAAACAGGAAGGATAGAAAAGATGAAAAAGGCATGGAAGGATGTAGAAAATAGAGCAAATCCAACTCCTGCAACAGGATTCTCTACAGAATTTACAACAAGTTGGATTTAAAGACCTTCCCTGAAGGAAGGGGTTTGTGCTATACCTGCACTTTGTGCAGCTGAGACAATGAATGGATCACCCCAGGGAATCTGAAGTCCTGTCTGGAAAAATACACATCCCTTCCCCAAACTGAGGACAGAGCTTTGGGGCTGAGCACTTTCTCTTCATGCTGTCAGCAGAAGGTGAAAGGATGCAGTGAGGCTGGAATGCTGGGGGTTTGTTATCTCTGCTAGTAAATATTTGTTTGAGAGCAAAATAAGTCACTGAATCATGAGGTCTTATCAGTTAGATCAATTTGGCCTGGGCAAAGTCTACATTTTTTCCCAAAAATGTGTTTGCTGAAGAAATGTGTTTCTGAATTCCAGTGGTTTCCTTAAATAAAAGTCATAATTGAATAGTAGATTAAAAAAAATTACACTGATCTAGTCTAATAGAAACAGTATATTGGGAGTATGAAGTACCAAATGTAAGGTGGTCAATTGCTTAAACGTTCTAAATCTTGAAAGCAGCTTTTCCTTAGGCAAAGTTTCCTCAGCTTAGGTATTGTATGAGAAAGGATTCAGCCCTTCTTACTGATTTTATGGCTATAGCAGTAACCAGTTGCACCCACAAAATTTCCAGCTTAGACTGAGGCTTTGTAAACTGAAATCGTAAATTAATAGGATGTTAGCACAGCAGGGATAGTAAATCCAATGGTTATCTGAGGAATGCTCTACTGTCTTAGAATGAGACTTATGTGTAAACATTAAGAGTTTCATTTTCTGACATTTGAGAATTTAGTGTTGACAAGCTTATTCTCCTGATCAAACAAAGCATTGGGCTTTTTAAAGTAAAAAAGAAAAACAAAAAAAGAAGAGAATAAGATATGTAAGGAAGGAACTTCATTTCCTAGGCCAGGCAAGTTTTGATTTTTCATGAGCTGACTGTGAGAGTCGTGTTTTCCAACCTTTGCCTCCCCCCCGGTGAGTGAGGCAGCAGCAGGGAGGGCTCCTCCAAAGTGCAGCGGTCCCTGGGATTCTGTCATCCCTGTGCTGCTGTCCCCAAGGCTCTGTGGCCATCCCAAACCCCTCACACCTCATGGGACTGAGCCCTGACCTGCAGGACACTTCCCCAGCCCACACACACACTCAGGAACCCTTTGCCAGGCCAGGGAATTCTGCACGTGCCCAGCACGGTGAAGCTCCTGACAGAAGGAACCAGACATGCCCAGGTGTAAATGGCCAAAACAGTAACTGGAATAAAGTTGGAATAAGGATGGAGCAACAGGTTTGGATGTTTGGGGAAGTTGCAGCTGTGCCATTCCCAAAACAAAACGTTTTGTGCTCCTTTTTCTTTTTTCTGTGTGTTCCCAGTATAACCACATGTTTGTGCATGAGTGCTTTAAAAGGAAGCAAAAATCTAAATACATCCCCAGAGAGGATGCATAAAGGTCTTTAGCCTAAAAAGTGGAAATAACTGAGAACAAAAGATGAATTTTTTTAATGACTTATTTAGTAGCATCCCAAGCAGTAACACACATAGGGTGGGAGCCTTCAGTCACACAGACTGAGCTGACAGAAAATGTTATCTGCATAAAGCACATGTTGTTCCTGCTTTTCGTTCTTCTAGTGGGCGTTTTTATGTGTGAAGTCCTGACCAGGTGAGGGGAATGGTGGTTTTTGGGAGAGGTGACCTACACTCAGGTGGCTTAAGCACGTTTGAAAATGTGCTTTTACAGGTTTAGTTTTGCCAGTGCTCATCTTCTGAACTACAAACATTCATTATAAACCAGAATGTGTTGATTCAAGACTTGGTTATCCATCTCATGAAGAAATTTAGTTCTTAGTCCCAACTGAAAGACCTGACAATTTATCAAAAATGGAATCCGCTAAAGAAAATAAAAAGCCATTGATTGATAAAAGTAAAGTAGAACCATAAACAGAAAGTACACGTTCAGACTGGAATCTGAATTGTACATCTATTTATTTCTATTTATGGTGAAAGATGTGGGGTTTATCATTTTTATTGCTATAAAACCCCATATCATAAAGCAACATATCATCAACTTATCAAATTTATTGAGATACAAAACATCCTTCATGGAGCAGGGCCACAGGGAGCCCTGAGGTCGGTACTGGCAGTGCTTTAGCTGCTATCGTAAATATTTTGACAGTTGAGTCATGGAGAAATTTCTTGTTTACAGGGAATTTTAGGAGCTCAAGCTGAAGGTCTTCACCATCTATTCAGCACACCTTGGGACACATTAGTGGTCATGTAGTGGAACTCAGAGCACGTTTCAGGCTCGGGTTTAATCACTGTGCTTTTGCTTGCAGCCGGAAAGCAAAGCTTATTTTTTTTTTTTAATTTGTGAAAATTTAAACCAAAAATTGAAAAAAAAAAAGTAACTAAGCATAATCAGTGCCAAGTAGGTGTGATGCCAGCTGATCCATTCAATTTCACTCAAGCAATTCAGTAATCACTGCTTAATTAAAGAATGATTTTGCAGGGGAGAGTGTAGGATAACTTGATTGATCCTGTATGCAGCTTACATGCATTATTAAATACTTTTCTGTTCCTCTTGGTTTTAATGTGCCAAGAAGCTCCCAAAAGCTGCTTTTTAAAGAAATTCCACTTTTCTTCTTTTTAAATGTGTTCCTTCCTGGTCATATAATAATCATCATGGGAACGAGCTTATTTCACTAATAGACTGCATTGCAATTATCTTGAAATTTTCCTTTAGAATTGTTATTCCATGAATAATTATTTCAAAGACATAATTTTTATACATTGTAAAATAAGAGGTTAGCGGTTGTTTGAAACTCACAATTTTCCAGGTACTTTTGGGCAGGCAAATAAATAATTGAATTTAAAAGCTGTTTTTCTTCACTCTGTGTGTCAAATGAAGTACTATTGGAACAAACCCTTGGCAGCAGAATAGCAGATTTAAAATGCATGTTCGCCGCTTTCATTTAGCCAGATGTTTAAAAAGAAAGAAAAAAGGAGATAAAGAAGGAAAAAAGGCCCAGTGCCTGGAATATTTTCCCATGGTAAATTGATGTATGGCTTGAGCAGAGCATGCAGAGAAGGGAATGAAATACTCACGGTGCTTGCAGGGAGCTGCTGTGCCGGCTCCGTGGGGCTGCAGCGCCGGTCCCAGCTCTGCTGCAGCTGGAGCCGGGCAGGCCTTTCCCTATTTATCAGTTTGTGTGCACAGCCCGGGCTCCAGACACTCGGCAGAGCCACGCCGAGACACCAACTTCCCACACAGCTCCGCTGGGGTCGGAGCAAGGGCAGCTGCGAGCCCACATAAATCACAGCACAACTGGGTCATCAGGGACAGAGGCCATGGGGACCCTCACGTCACTGCTTCCCAGAGTCCTCCCTGCCCGGCACAAAGATTCCGCTTTTCTTGCTAGGATTCCAAATTTTTGATTGCTTCACGTTGACATGTCGGGGTGGTGATGGAAAATGTTCAATTCCCAAAGCGGGGAAATGATTGCACTAGTATTATTTGGAGGTTTTTACATGACATAATAATTTAATTTGGAGAGGCTGGATCAAGCCAGGACCTCCAAACACCAAAAATTTACCTTATCCTCCATGCTCTGATCCAGACAGCCCTGTGGTGATGCAGCACACACCAGGCTCACACTCAGCTCATTGACAACCTCAGTGAACTTGAGTTCATGTTGCCATCAACTCAGCAAAATTTCATTCTTAAAACCCCCACTATTTCCATTAGTCATTTCTAATAAATTAACATTGCAATTTGATTTCATTGTTTCCTAGGTAGATGTGACCTTTTGGATAGGGAATTTTCTTGTTTGGTAGCACGCTGTTCTAATGCTCCCAGGAGGCTGCAGATCTCCTCAGTGCAGGAGGAGCTCACCTTCTGTGTAAGACAGGTTCTCCATTCACCTCAGGAAAAACTGCTTCTGTTGGACACTGCATGGAATTCGATGGGAAAAGGAAAATATAATTTCCTGTTGGGTAACTTACAGCAAAGTATTTAAAATACTCTTTTGGGATGTAGGTTTTCATGGATAAACTGCCATCACCCTTCAAAAGAGGGACATATTTCTATTCCATAGCTTCCAGAGAAGAGAAGCCCTAAGGCTGCTTATTTCTATGTGCATTTAGAAATCTGTCTGTGGAGTGGAATGGTTGAGTCTTTCAAGAACAAACAGCATTGACTGATAAATGTTATTTCAGCATATTGTGGGGTTTTCTAAATTTTCAGACGTCCTGCATTGATCAAGTGTGGTGATGGGGGGGGGCTGGAGCACAGTGATTATGTAGCAGAGATGAAGATAATTATGTCCTAAGCTTAATTATGATCAGCACTTGTCTTTCTGGTAAAAGCAGCCTCATACAGAAACTTTCCAAGTTGTCGAAAAAATTTCAGTAGCAAAACTGAAGGTTTTACAATTGATAAAACAAATATTTTTTTCACAGAAGTATCTCTTTCACAATATCCCATTGACTTTTCCATCCAACTTTTCTCATGAAAGTTGGAAAAACAAGCAGAGGTTTGTGAAATATTATGGTTAGATTTTAAATGCTACTGACTTTTATTTTTAGAATTTTTTTCTGATAGAAGGCACCTTATGGATAAGCTGTTCAAATTAGCTGTAGGATGTGGGTATTTAGAGCCTGTTTACTCCAAGGGGCTTAAGCCTGAAGCCCAGGTTTTTAAAAGGCATCAAATCCCCATTCTACTCAGTTTATAAAGCCTGCTGGGTTCAGGGTAAATTCAGTTTCTAAGATCAGTATATAAATAAGCTTATAAAATAACTATAAAAAACTTAGTTGTAGTAGAAATTAATTGCAGTAATTAAGTATTAGCCCAAGGTTAATTAACTCCCATGCTGTAGTAATGAAATTATTTTGCATAATCATGAAGTGATTCAGACCAGGTGACTGGCTAAATACATATATTTATGTAAATACAGATATTTACATTATTTTAACAAATTACTGTTCCTGTTCAAAGCTTAGCATGACAAAAATGGGAGACTTGAGGGCACACTTGAGTCACCTAAAATACTGCTGCAAGGAAGAGGAAAATAAACTCTTTTCCATGCTTGTAAATAATCAAAAACCAGAAAGGTTATTTAGGAGTAAGGGAGATTTAAATTACAAACTAGGGAAAGCAATTACTGTGGTAAAAATAGCACTGGAGTGAGTTCCTTGTACAATCTTCTCCTTTGGCTGTTTTGAAGATCAGTTTGGGCAACCAGATTGAACTCAAGAATTGTTTTCTCTGAGTTGCTTTGGTTTGTAAAGAGGACGTTTTGTAAAAGACTTTTAAAGCTCTCTTCCAGCTCTGTTTTCTGTTATTTTTCTATACATACATCAGTTCTGTAAAACACTGCTGAAGTCTCTGGTCAGTGACATGCCCAGAGCCACTTCAGTGGCAAAGGAAATAATACCAGACTCCGAGCTTGCTTTATTAGCAGTAAGTAAACAAAATGTCCCTCACAGATACGGCCTGGAACTAGGAACTGATCGAGTCCATGCCATGAGCCAACATCCAGAAGTGGCACTGAAGTGGGGAATAAGGGACACCACGTGTTTTCCATCGAAAACAAGCAGCTCTGGTGACAGCAGCCTGCCCTGGACACTGCTGCAGCACCTGGGCAGCCTCTGGGCAGGCAATCCCCGTGGACATGGGGCAGATGGCTCCCAGGGTCTGAGGGGGCTGCAGATGCAGGAAGAGCTTCCCTGGATCCATACCTGCTGAGAGAATTCATTTTCAAGGTCAGCACAGCTCTTTGTTCATCTGGACTGGAGAGTCCAGATGTCTGTGACTCATCTGGTACCCGAATAGTTAAAGGAAATCGCATCTACTCCAGCTGGATCTTCTCTACATAAATGACCCGTTTGGCTTGATCTGCTATTGGATTGTTTACGTAACTTCAGTAATTAACCACTATCAGCCTCATTAATGAAACATAAACCACCTCTTCTGCTCATTTATAAAGCATTTGTCAAACAAAACTCAAACAAAGGGCAGAATCTCAGCAAAGTAACAGCCCTCCAAGAGCTACTGAGCCCTGACTGCAAGGCACAGCAGTCACTTGGTTGTTGTTTTTCAGTAGAACTGAAGCAGAAGTGATGGCATTGTCTATTGCTCTTGGCTAACTTCTCCCCAAGCCATCTGAAATCTGTCACATGAGGGCAAGGATGCCTGGACAACTATTTTGGCCATTTCAGTACAAAATACTGATGTTCCAGCTCATTACTGTAAATCATTAAATGATGAAAGCAAAAGTCAAATACTAAATGACTGAAGCCCTCAGAAAACTAATTGCTAATTACAGTAATTGTTGTTCTATGTGAGTTAAAGGTTACATTAAAATAATGATTATTTCATTATAGGGTTAAATCTCCCCTGTTGGTAAACTGTTCTGAGCAATATTAAAGAAAGCTGAGTATTAACAATACAGATCACGTATCGAAATGATCTAACCTAATCTTTACCTATTTTTGTGTCAGAGAAATATAATGGTTCAGAGGCATAAAATACACTGACAGACATATCCATACCAAAATTTTGTGATCTGAGACCTTGGATTTCCTTTCCAATTTGTTGAGGAACTCATGAAAAAACCTCAAGTTTTCTGTTCCCCCTCTCTTCTATTATTTATCGATCTTCCATAGGTTCAGGAATGCTGGCACTGTTGGGATTGTTCTTCAAGGGTGTGGATGAACCTCTCAGTCCTGGGTGAGAACAGCACAAAGCCTTGTGAGTACTGATTTTGCCTGTTGGTGTTACCTTGTACTGTGAACAGCTCCCATTTAGCACTGCAGAGAAGTGTTCATTAGTGGGAGATAATAGAAATACTCTTTGTTTTGCATCAAATGTATCAGACAAATCCTCATGATAAAATTGGATGAGAAATAACTCAGAAGATGGAAGTTCTTGTTAAATTCTTAAATGCTTTTGTGGGATTAAATGATGAAATGTACCAGAGAGGAAGAACAATTTTGGTCTTTATAAAACTGTTTTTTTCTTAATCATGAAGTTGTTGGATAGTTTCACCTTGCATTTTCTTACAAGGCCAGTCTTGAAGAACTAAACATTATGTCAAATTTCAGTCCAAGAGCCAGACTGCCTTAAACTCACCTGAAAATATCACAAAATGTTACTGTTTCTCTACTGTTTATTCTCTTAATCTGCAGTGCCTGAAGGCAGAGTAGGTAAAATAAACCCATCCATTCAACCTTCACAAAGTTCCTGACACATCCCCCTTTCACTACCTTCTGCCAAATCTGTTTCCCCTTGGCTGGAAGACCGAGATTTGTTAATAAAATGCTCCAGCAAGGCACAAGGTGGAAGAAAGCAAAGCTATCAATTAAGTTTGATTACAATCTCAAGAGTTGGTATTTCATAGAGAATACTCATAACTACAAGCACTGCAGTGACTGTACTTTGTAGGTAGAGCAAAGGGAAGCCATGACCTGATTTCCATAAAGCAGATCTTGACACTCTGTATTAAGCATTACAAAATAATTATTGTGGAATCCCTTGCTCAGCATTTTATCAGCAGTGGTCTTGCTGCTGAGAGACTGAACTAACTGGATGTATCCATTTATCAATGATAATGTTTTTCCTTTTTCCAGCCTGGATTCCATCTTGAGGACATTTGTTTTAACAGTAGAGAGAATATTAGACTCATAAATGTGAGTGCTGTGGTGCAGTGGGTGACTCCTCAAGATTTATCAAAGCAAGATAATTAGGATGAACAATAAGACTGAGTTTCTTGGTACTAACTTTTGTCATGGGACAACTCTGTGTTATGCCACGTTAATCTGCCTTAAAGTATGGGCTGGGAAGTGCAAGAGGAGGGTTCCTTTGGGCTCCTGGCCTGTGAGCTCTGTGCTACACTTTCATTGTAGGTGATACCAGTGAAATTGTGACAGTAGCTGAGAGCTGTCTTAACACTACCACTTAATTTTAAAAGCAAGCAGACAGAAAGTGTTGGGGTGTGTGGTGTGAGAGGGGGATGGTTTGCTTTTTAAACAGCTGTAGCTGCTGAAAGAGTTGGGTTTTGAAGGAAGGTCTTGTAATGGAAATAACAATTGTCACATTCCGTTTTTAAAAGCTTGTGCCCTGCTGCATCACCATGGGAGACTTGTGCTTTCAGACACTGAGCCACAATGTTTCTACCTGTGCTGACCACACTTACAATTAATAGAATTTTACTGAAAATCCAAGAAGTATCCTAGAAATTTGCCCTTTATTCTTTTCTCTATTTCCAATATCTAGATGTCACTCCATCTCTCACAGAGGTTGCCATTTGATACCGGTCTGTTCATAGAATCCCAGAATGGTTTAGGTGTGAAGGGACCTTAAAGCCCATCTTGCTCCATCTCCTGCCATGGGCAGGGACTTTCCAGTATCCCAGGGTGCTCCCAGCCCTGTCCAACCTGGCCTTGGACACTTCCAGGGATCCAGGGACAGCCACAGCTGCTCTGGGCACCCTGTGCAGAGCCTCCCCACCCTCCCAGGGAAGAATTTCTTCCATATATGTAACTTGAATTTCTGCTCCTTTAGCTTGAACCCATTTCCCCGTGTCATGGTTCTCCATTCCTGTGAGGCCCCCTCTCCTCCTGGCTGAACAGCCCCAGCTCTCTCAGCCTGTATCCATAGGGGAGGTGCTCCTGTCCCCTGAGTAATTTTGTTCACTTTTGGTCCATCTAGATTTCTTTTCTTGGTGATTTTCCTACTGTTAGCAAAAGCCTCCTCAGCTGTATTCAGAACTGTTATGTATTTATCCCACCACAGAAATACTATTTCTGATTTTCCAAAGATGGCCTGGAAGCAGTTTGGGCTCTGCAGCAGCGTTGTTGTTCTGAGTGTCCCAATACTCTGCTATCCAGCCTTCACTTCTCCTGCTACAACAACCCCGTGTTCTGTTTGACAAAATACAGCCATGTGGTTAAGAGTTATTAAAAGCATTAAAACATTAACCTCTTGTAACCCCATTTTTCACTTTGTACACACACATAAGTGTTTAATCAAATCGAAGTTAAACACTAAAAAGTTTGAGAGGCCAAATTTATACATTCTATTTAGTTTACACAGAATTGATGTGATAAGCCAAAGGAATTACAAGGCACCCCTACTCAGAAATGCTCATCTGTTGATTTGTTTAAGCTCTGTTGCTACAGACTCAAAGTTTTGGTGACAAGCATTCCCAGCATTTAAACCAAGGAGCTTTGTCCTACTGGGATCCGCTCTGTGTCCTGGCGCCACAGGAACTCACTCTGCTGTCCCTTGGAGCTGGACAAATGATTCTGTGTCCAGATCTGCTGGAGAGGGGCTGAGCCCTGAGTGGGAGCACAGGTTCAGTGCAGTGTGGCAGTGGTGTCAGAGAATCTCATCTCCCTCATCCTGGAATTCTATTCCTAGAAGCCAGAATGCCACAGAGGAAATAAACTGATCCTGAAATGACAGTCTGGTACAGCAGTGCTGGCCCTCATCTACCCCTGCTTGTCCCTATGGGCAGGGAAGGCCAGGATGGCACCTCTGACACACGGAGAAGTGAGTGTTAAATCAGAATTATAAACACCAGAGCAGAACAGGCCAGCAGTTCAGACACATCCCGGTGAAATGATCCTTTACACTGCCCAGACCATGGCTTCCTTCAGCTGACTTCCAACTGATGTGGAATTCTCAGTGCCACATCTCCAAATGCCTCATTGAGTGCCTGAATTCAGTGGAACCTCAGGGACTGCAAGTTTGCTTTCACAGAAATCCCTGTGTTGGATGAAGTAGAAAGGGGAACGATGGCTCTGGCACACAGAGCTGGTTCCACGGAGCTGTGTCAGGCCTGCCCTGTGGAATTGGCTGCTCTGGGAGAGGCTTTGGAGGCAGGCACGGAGCCGGGATAGGAGCAGGGGGAGGCAGCAGCAGGTGCTGAGCTGCACACGAGGGATCGTGTGAGGAGGTGAGAGTGGGACAGGGAAACCAGCACTGGCTATGGCTTAGGGGAGATGTGTCCATTTTGGGACAGGACAATCTTTACACAACTTGTTCCACAACCAGGATGGTCCACACAGCAATATTTGTCAGTTTTCCAAGTGTTCGTGACTTGCCTATTAGGAAGAAGGAATTCTGATTAACTGTCTCAACTTTGTAGTATTCTTTAATAAGATGAAAAATAGGGAATGACCAGAAGGTGAAATATGCTATAACCATGGTCTGGACTTCTATTTCCAAACTAATGGAAGGATTACATTTCCCAAATTTGCAGAATAGCTCTCATACTTTACTAATTAATCTGATTCTGATGAAATATTCCAACTGCAGCTGCTCGCCCTGTTCTCTTTTGCATTGTGTGCATGTTTTGAGATTGTTGCTTTTATAAAATTATCTCGTTCAGCACTTCTGCACCAGGCTTGATTATCTCTGGGATCATAAAAAACCTTCATCTGAGAAAGCATCCTGGAGTTTCCTCGTGTGTCTGTGTGAATAGGGATTAAAACTCGAAAGATTATTCAAATCAAAGGCAGTCCTGCTAAAATATTATTGTTGAAAACATTGTTAATGAAGTCGGTGCTGTTGAACAAAAAACTTTGCGGCACAAAGCCTCAAGGACACCCCGGATCGCCAACAGTAGCTTCAGTTAGCAAATAAGAATCAAAGCAGCGAGTCAGCATTGCACAGCTTGTTATTTTGAGTGGCGGATGTTTACTGTTGGAAAGGACAAACATCGGGATCAGATAAGATGGGAGCCCCGCAGATCCCAGCCGGGATTGATCGCGCTGTGAGGGAGCAGCCGCACAGATAAGCGGGACCCGGGGTCAGGGCCGCCGGCCCTCCGCAAACAGCCCGTGCCGAGCAGCGGCCGCTCGGAGCCGGCCTCGCCCCGGGCTCCCCCGACCGGTGAGCGCGGGGCACGGGGACTCGTGGGAGGGGGGCACATCCGCCTGGGGCTTTGGGACGCCGTGTGCCGGGGCAGCACGGGGTGCCCTCGCCCCAAAACATCCCCAAAACATCCCCAAAACCGGCGAGAGCGGCAGAGCGCTTCGAGCATCCCCCGGGAACGGCGGGGACAGCCCCAGGCCCCGCCCCCAGACCGGCCCCGCCCCCAGACCGGCCCCGCCCCCCAGACCGGCCCCGCCCCCCGGCCCCGCCCCCCTGCCCGGCCGTGGCGCTCTGGCGCCCCCAGGCGAGCCCTTGGCGGATCGGCGGCCTCGCGCCGGCCCGCGCCTGCGCACTGGGGCGCTGTGGCCGCAGGCGGAAGCGGCGTCCCGGCCCCGCGGGTTCGCGTCCGCCCGCGCCCGGCGGCGGGGCCGGAGCGGGACCGAGAGCGGAGAGCGGCGGCGGCGGGGCCGCGAGGGACATGGGCCCGCCGCGGGGGTGAGCAGCGCCGCCCGCCATGAGCTGCACCATCGATAAGATCCTGACGGACGCGCGGACGCTGCTGGAGCGGCTGAAGGAGCACGACACGGCGGCCGAGTCGCTCATCGACCAGTCGGCCGTGCTGCACCGGCGCGTGGCCGCCATGCGGGAGGCGGGCGCGGGCTGCGCCGACCAGGTGAGTGCGGGCGGACCGACCCCCGCGTCTCGGCAGGGCCCGGGCGGGGCGGCCGGACCGACCCCCGTGTCTCCTCGGCAGGGCCCGGGCCCCGCGGCGGAGCAACCCGACCCGTCCCGGCTGCGGCCGCACGTGGTGCTGGCGCAGGAGAACACGCAGATCCGCGACCTGCAGCAGGAGAACAGGGGTGAGCGGGGCCGGAGGATGTTGGGCGGTGTGCGGGGTTGTCCCGGCGGGGATGCATGCCCGGTGGTGGCGGCGGGGGGATCTCGTCGAGGAGAGCCAAGAGCGTCTGTGTCGGCCGTGGCAGAGTCGCTGGATGTCCCGGTGGGTCGCGGCTCAGGAGTCTCCTCCTGGCCCACGGCAGCGGCAGGAGCGGGCAGCGATGGGGCAGCGCCGGTCCCGCCCTGGTACCCAGCGAGCGCCTCGGGGCTGCCGCCGCGGCTGCCGCCCGTGGCCGTGACGTGCTGTGTTCTGCAGAGCTGTGGGTCTCACTGGAGGAGCACCAGGACGCGCTAGAACTCATCATGAGCAAGTACAGGAAGCAGATGTTGCAGCTGCTGGAAGGGAGAAAACGCGAAGAGGCAGAACCAGTCTTGAAAGTCCATCAGGCTAATTCTGGGGTAAGGTGGGATGGGGACAGGAGACTGCTCTGTCCCCTGCTCGCTGTCATGCAATCTTTGTTTCCATTCCTGCCACGTCTGTGCTCCAAAATACATTTTCTCCAAATCTTGACTCTTTGCAGGTATTTTCCCCCCTGTTCCTTTCAGAGCACACAGGTTGTAACAGCTGCTCCAGAGGACACTGAAAGGCACGACCCCTTCACAGCCCAGGTGGAGGCTTCCCTGGGTTAAGCTTAATGTACCTGATCCTCTACAGTAAAATCAAAGATGTCCAAGTTATTATCATTCCTGTTCAGTAGCTATAACAAAAGGGAAGAAAACCATCGTAAATCTCTGTGAGCTGTATATGTTTAGCTCTTAAGAGAT
This sequence comes from Acridotheres tristis, assembly GCA_037013685.1. Lineage (NCBI taxonomy): Eukaryota > Metazoa > Chordata > Aves > Passeriformes > Sturnidae > Acridotheres > Acridotheres tristis. The sequence goes on along the minus strand of CM072913.1, from coordinate 4,313,672 downwards.
TTCACTCCGTAGTGTTTTTAAATCCAGATAGTCTGTGCAGTGTCCCTTTGTACACATTGGGCTCAGTGACTTCGGAGCTCTGAGATGTGGCTGCTGATAACTGCTGTCTGTTTCATATTTAGGTATCTAGTAACAATAAAATAACATTAAATTTCCATTTAAAACTTAGGAATTGTGTTAGGCATTTTTAAAAATACATTTTTATCTGATTGGAGAACAGCAGGTTGGTTCAACCCAGTGACATCTCACATCTTGTAGTTTTTTTCACTGGAACTGGAGCCAGCCTAACTCTTCTCGTGTTTCTTGCACTGCTATGTGGCAACTCACTGGTTCTGTTTTCTGAGTTGCTTAACTCCTCTGAAGGTAAGTGGTGTAACTACGTTTGGTTTCCAGTACCTCCCTGACTGCACAAATTGCTGTTTATCAAGGTTTTATATTTGAACAAAATTTGACAGTGCAAAGCTGAAAAGGCTCTGAAGAAACCTTTTGAGGAATATCCCTTGTCTCAATGTCTAGGCAAAATCTTCTGTAGTTCAGATTAAGTCGTTGAGTTTTTTCCTCCTCACCGTTTGGAAAACAGTAACAAACTTCTAATATATTCTTAATATAACCATCTTCTTGGTTGGAAATATAATAGTTTAGAAAAATAGTAATCTTTCTTCCCAGAAGTCTTATGTGTTCTCTAGCTCTCTTCTGGGTGCTCTTATTTGTTTACACACTTTTTGAATTGTGGAGTTCCAAAGTGAATTCTCTGCTCTGTGATGAATTTATCTTCCAGGGGCAGTAGTAAAACTATGGGCACTTGAAGAAACTTCACCCTGTCACATTATGTGCTGCACTGCTCTTCAAGCAGGAGCTGTTGCTCCATATTGGAATTTGTCAGTGTTTGGTTCCTGAGCTTCAGCAAAATGCATCTTCCAGAGGATTATTGCTGTATCTAGACAGATTCTGTAAAATCTGCCTCAGGAGGCTCTGCTCTTACTTGCTTTAGTTTTATTGCTCAATGTCTTTCTGAAATGAGGCTGTTTACTCCACACTTGAAATCTTCTTTGCTTTTATTTCTGCTGTCTTTATAAATTCAGTTAGTCTTTTCTAATAAAGCAATATAAAATTTGCTGCTTAGTAATCATGTTGACATGAACCTGAATCTGCTGTCTCAGACCTTGGCACACTTGAAATTATTTCCTTTTAAGTCAGGGTGGCTTATCTTGCTGGCAGCTGTGTGCTATTCAGTGTTTTCACTGATAAAGGACTGCTGATAAAGGACAATAAGGTACAAATTCTTATCCTTAAGTATACAGGGTAGAAAGGCTTGCAAGTGCTTGGGAGGAAAGGATTAAAATTCCAAACAGAAGGAGAATCCAAAATCAGGAAAATGGAAGTAAGTGATTTAGAAGGGATAAATCATGACTGTTGCTTCTGCCTGGACTTATTGAATGTATTAATTTTATGTCTTTCAGGAAATTGAAAGTCAAATAGACAGAATATGTGAGATGGGAGAGGTGATGAGAAAAGCTGTTCAAGTGGATGATGAGCAATTCTTTAAAGTTCAGGAGAAACTGGCTCAGTTGGAGGTAAGGACAGAGCCAGATGCTGAAGATAAATTGAGCTTTGAGGGTTCTAGACTTTCTCTGTATTTTCTATGTGTCAAGGACTTACAACACTAAGAATTTGGGGATAGGGTCAGGAATGCAGAACATGATTGTTTACTTTAGAGTTTTTAATGTTCATATTATTTTTATATGTCTATATATATAAATAAAGCCAGAAGAAGATAAACTTTAAATTTTGTGGTTCCAGTGTGCCAGCACTGTATTAATGCTTGTATTTCAAACTGTAATATGCAAGCTTTATGTATCTGTGAAGGAGTGAGACTGTTTAAAGATAAGCATCTTTTAACCACAAACTAGCACCTTTCTGTGATAGTCCTTTAGTTGTGAATTAGCTCATTTCTATTTCAGCAAAAATGTTGATTTTGCAGCTTGAAAACAAAGAGCTGCGTGAGCTGCTGTCGATCAGCAAAGAATCCTTCGAGGTGGGGAGAGATCTGCCAGACTGTGAAGCTTAGGCCACAGAAACCTCATCTCCAAGCCTTCAGAGACTGTTATGAAACTACCTGACAAGGATTTGTTGTTTCAGGTGTTTCCTTGTATATTTATTTTATCTTTAATGTGTGTGGGCTGTTTTCTCTGCATTTTTCTGAAGTGTTGATGGCAAAAGCTTGCACCTTGCTCTTAGTACCTGCAGCACTCAGATGCTTAACATGGAAGTGTTTGATGTGTCCTCCCGTGTGATGGTTCATTGCTCTCCCTTTGTTATTTTTTTATGAGCTTTAGTTAATAATTCCAGCTGCGCAGATGGCTCTTAAATCCACCTTGTCTGTAGCTAGAGAACATAATGCAGGTTGTGATTATCGTGCTTGGTAGAAGGAATAGGAGATGATTGAGAAACCAGAGTGAGAGAGGCAGGGATGTGCTCTGGCTGCACAGGGCAGCTGGGCTCTGCAGAGTGAGTGACCCTCAGTGTCTGGCTGCCCTGACTTTGTCCCCTGGCCACTGCTGACAGAACAGCAGAGCACCTGAAGGAGTCACTCCTATTCAGAGTAAATTTACCTTGTTTTAGGGGTGAAGATTGGAGTTAACCCTTCCTGACACACGTATTTTTGAAGGATTAATCTTTTTTGATAGCTAGACCTGTCTCAGCCTTGCCAGTGCTCCCAGTTGTCAGCCAGCCGTGCTGTGTTGGTGTGCTCAGAGCCTGCCAGAGCACAGCACCTGCACATCAAAGCTCTTCAGCCTCCCACAGATTTGGGTTCGGGACAGGGAGTTCAGGTCTGCATCAAAACCAAACCAAACCGCCCCCATACATGGAATTTTAATGTCACATCATGGGTGAGTCTGGTGTTCCGTAGTTACTGCAGGTCCTGTGTTGAGTGGAATTAGAGGTGCAGTGTTGTAGGAGTTTCTCAGTAGGGTGGTATTTTTAATGACACTTTTATATAAAAGATTTCTGTCCTACCTGTGGTCGAAGAATAATCTTCCAAGAACGGTAAACATCTCACTTCCACTATTAGCTTAAATTTTTAATGCTACTTTTTCCCAAGTGAGACTTTTGATAGCTGCAGAAGGTGACACATGCCTGTGCTTACTGAGAGACAGTGAACACTGGAGACATTGTGAACATTTGGAATACCCAGCAAGACTGGTAGATATAGGGAATTTCTGTACAGGAGTGCTCTTGTATACAATCCTTTTCTATTGGAAATTGTTCAGGAGGGAATAAAAAAAACAATGGAAAATACTTTCTCAAGTGTTACCTGTTTTGTGAGTCCTGGGCAATTCCATGTATTCTTCATGTTCCCAAGCCTTTTGCACCTGACTGAAATACTACAATGACCAAAATGTTGAGAATTTTTTTCTTTTTTTAAATTAGCATCATCCGGAATGCCGGTGATGCATTTTTATCTTCACTTCTGAGTGTAGAGTAACATCTCTCCAATTCGGTCCTTGCTGTGCCATCAGATAAAAACAGAAACTAAACAGCAGTTGCTTTGATTGAGTTTATTGTTAATTAGTAATGAAAATTGGCAAGGGAAGTTCAAATATGTTCACAGAATATCCCGAGTTGGAACGGACCCACAAGGATCGAGTCCAACTCCTGGCCCTGCACAGACACCCCAAATCCCACCCTGGCCATCCCTGGAGCCCTGTCCAAACTCTCCTGGAGCTCTGGGGCTGTGCCCATTCCCTGGGGAGCCTGGGCAGTGCCCAGCACCCTCTGGGGAAACCTTCCCTGATCTCCAACCTAAACACCCCCACTGCAGCTCTGTGTTCCATTTGCTCCTGTCCCACTCTGGATCTGGAACTGCAATCTTGTGACTGTAAATGGCCACTTTTACACTGTTCCCGAGGGCCGCTGGGCATTTTCAGAACTTGCTCCACTTGTGTTAGAAACTGGACTGGAGCTTCAGGACTGGAAATGCTCTGCCTTGTCCGCAAAGCGTCTCCCCCGATCCATCAATCCTTCAGAACCGCAGGCTCGCGTCCTTCCCTCGAGCTCTGCCTGCCCCGCACCGAGGCGTCCCTCACAGGGTGCGGGTTCCTGAGGGCCTGGAGCGTCCCCGGTGCCCTGGCCCGGGCCGAGCTCTCCCTCCCTCAGCCGGGGTTGTCTCTTCAGCCGGAGCTCTGTCCCCTCTCAGCCGCGGTTTGCTCTCTTCCTTCACCCTCGGCTCTCCTCCTCCCCTCAGCCGGGGTTTTCTCTCTCTCTCTCTCTCCTCAGCCGCCTCAGTTTCTCCCCTCAGCCGGGAGGGGAGGTTTTGTGTCTCCCTTCAGCCGCGGCTCTGTGCCGTCAGCCGGGTTCTCTTTCCCCTCACTGGTTTCTCTCCCCTCACTGGGGTTCTCCCTCTCCTCTCCCGAGGTTTTGTGTTCTCCCCTCGCTGGTTTCTCTCCCCTCACTGGGGTTCTCTCTCTCCCGAGGTTTTGTGTTCTCCCCTCAGCCGTTTCCCCCTCCCCGGGCCGCAAGGGGGCGCTGTTCCCCGGGCGCGCGCGCGCTGCTCCCCTCACTTGTTCCCCCCCCCGCAATCCTCTCTGGCGCGTGCCCGCGAGCGCCACCCGCCGTGCTCCGGGCGCGCACGCGCGGCCCCGCCCCTTCGCTCCCCCCCGTCCGCGGGCGGCTCTCGCGAGAGCGCCGTGATTTCTCTCCTACGTGCCGTGCCGTGCTGCTCATGGCGGCGCTGGAGCGGGGGCGCTGAGCTGTTGGGGTGAGTGCGGGCCGGGAGCCGCCGCCACCCTCGCCTGCCCCGGCGGGCTCAGGCCGCCGCGGGACCCGCGCCCGCGCATCTCCGCCCTCACCGGGGCTGGCGCCGGGAGCCCCGCCGGGGTTGCGCGCGGGGTGGGGGGGGTGGTTGGGGGGTGCGGCCTACTAGGCCAGCGGTGCGGGGATGGAGCGGCGGCCGCGGGGCGCGGGGTGCGCGCTGCGCTCCGCGTGGCTGCGGGGCCCGCGGCGCCGAGGCCGCGCTGGGCCCGGCCGTCCCAGGAGCTGCCGGGGCTCGCGGGCCGCACCGGGAGGGGGCGGCGCCGCGGGGGCTCCGGGCCCCGGCGGGCGGCGGGGCCGTGCGGGCGGAGGGGCGGCGGCGGCTCCCGGCGTGCCGCGCGCGGCCCCGCCCGGCGCAGCGCGGCCGCGGCCCTTTGTGTGCGGGGAGCGGCCGCCATCGCCCCCCTTTGTGTGCGGGGCGAGCGCTCCCCCCGGCCCGTCCTGCCCGCACGGCCCTGGCGCTGTCACCGGCCGGAGCCGCCCGCCCCCGCGCACGGCGGCCCCGCTGGCGGCGGCCCCGGCGCCGCCCCTCGGCGCGGCCGCCCCTCGCTCCGCCGCCTCCATCTTGGTGCAGCGCAGCGAGCGGGGCCGCGGGAGGGACCGGGCCTGGGCAGCTCCGTCGGTCCGGGGCCGGTTCTCTGCTCTCCGCACCCATACCCAGCGCGGGGCTCGTCTCCGCACCACACAAGCCTTAAAAAATCCGGATATTTCTTTTAACGACTTTTTGGTTTTTTTCTCCATACATTCTTCACAGATGTCCTTGGCAGTTCTTTAGTTCCTTTTTCCCCTATATATGTATTTTTTTCCTGACATGAAAAGGACTTCACTGCTGTGGTGGTAGCTCGTCTCAGAGCTGTCACGTATTGACTGGGGTGCCCAGGAGCCAGTGCTCAGTGCTGCTTTCCAATATCCATCCGAAAAGAGATGGAGGAGCCTGATCTCCACGGATCTGTGTTGTTTGTGGACACTGAAAAGACGAAGTTTTATCTTTATTAAATTGTGCCTTGGTCGCATCATAGAAGGCTGTTTCTGGAAGCACGTGCTCTGATCCATAGAATGCATGTCCTTGCTGTTGCCTCTTTTTGTGAAGAAAATGGGAAGCAGAACAATGCTGTCACCGGGCAGGTTCCATGTGGGGTTCTGTAGGTCCTTTCTGACTGAACAGCTTCATGTGACCTGCTGCCATTTAGCAGGATCTGCACAGGAAAGACCTTAAGAGCAGGGCCCAGCTCTCACCTGTCTTTGCATTAAACCTTTCAGCTGTAAATACACAAATGCAGAAGGCAGTGAGACTTGGGGGCTGGGCAGCTGCTCAGGGTGTTTACCATTTGGAGGGGTATTTATAGTAGCTGAATTAAAAAGTAAAGAATTTGAGGCAGATGAGCATAGTGAGATTTCTTTTTGCTTGATGAGCTTTTTTTTTTTTTAAATAACTTAAGTGTAGTAAACCCATCTTGCTATCAAATCAGCCTGGGTTTTTAATGGAAAAGTGTATGCCTTTATTCCGTGACTGATAAAATTAGCTTTAGTCTTACTTGATCAGATGAGGTGTTTTGATTATTAAATGAAAAAGTGATGTATTTTAGAGCCAGAAAAATGATAAATCTAATATGATATGAGTTACATCTCTAGGAGACCTCTAATAATACTAGTCTAATTAAATGTGAGGGAAGTACGTGAGAAGATTCCAAGTGTGTCTGTGCAGTTCCTAGGATGCAGTGTGCTCATTTGAGAGCTGAAATGCTGCCCCAAAATAACACTGTCCTGAAAGAGATTGTGGTAACAGTTGCCCCAGTATAATGCTGAGGTGAGGGAAAAGCAGTGATACTGTTATCTTTGCAGCAGCTTTGTGCCTTCTGATTTATAATATTTTGTAATGACTCTTTCAGTGCAAACCTTTCACACCAGATTTGAACAGCCCTCACCCAGTTTATTTCACGTGTGTTTAATGGTCTGACTGGAAGAGTCATTTCAGCTGGAAATTCTCAGTGATGGTTGAAGGAGATACTTCAGCTGGGGGAAATCACTGAAATACAAACTGCTGTAAAACTGGAGATGAGTTTGCAAATTTGGGGTTCTTGCAATTGCTGCTTTCACTCAGCATTTTCACTGGGGTGAGAGCTTGAAGTGTCTTTGTATGCAGGTCTCAGTCACTTAAACTGCCTCTTTCAAATCACCAGAGGGAATTCAAAGATCAGTGTAAGTTGTGAAATTTGCTTTCCTGCTACACGGGAGAAATAGGCTTTGTCCATATTTTTTCTCTTTTGGTGTGGGATTTGTGGAATGACTTGGGGAAGAGTTGTGCTCTGATGCCTCATGCCTTTAGATTCCTGCAGAACTGCCGGTGTGTCTGTGAGGTCAGAGCTCTGTTGTTTCTCACCCACTTTTGTCCACAAAAATATCGCCCCTTTTCTTTTCCTGTCTACTGAGTAAACAACAAACTCAAAACTTGATTTCTTCTCAAGGAAGGCTTCTAATTTCTGTAAGGTTTTGTTTTGTGCGGTAGGTGGTAGTTTGCTGAAACTGCTTTTCATATGAAAAAACAAAAGTGTCACTGGGAAACTTTAGGAGGGAATTAATTGCTAATTAGTTACTGGCGCAGAAAGGCTTCTCCCTGGTGTTAGCTACACAAATATCATTACATGTAATCAGCGTTTTACAAAAACTGTTTCATGGCTCTGTGTTATTTTACGTGCAGTGTCTGTCCCTATAATTGAGAAGTTTAATTTTTATACAATTCTAAATGTGCTTCAGGTATCACTAGTCGTTAACTTAACCTTTGGAACAGAAATAATCAGGAATTTTAATTCCCAATTACAATACATCCTATTGCTCCTCTGAGTATCTGTGTGAGCACTTAGATAAATTATGGCATAATTTAATAAGCACCCATATAAAGTTATTGATAGGAGGACTAAGGATTGCTAGTGGGTCAAATACTGATGATCAAAGTGAAGTTGCCATTTTAATGGTACACACTGGGACCTTCCCTGAGGTGCCCAAGTGTTTCTGAAGAGTTCATAACTGGAAATACCATCTCACTGGCTTGCAGTGTGCCAGGAAATGCACCTGGTATTAGTAAGACCTAGAACTGATGTGCAAAGGGGTTTGAAAGTAGATGGTCTTTAAGGTCCTTTGAAAACCAATCCATTCTGTGATTTGATGAGAATTTCCTTCAAAGTGATACTTAGTGTGTGTGTCTTTCTCCTTTCCCCAGTATGAAGTGGAACAGAACAGAATTTACCACCTGAAACTGCTGCTTCAAGTTCAGATCAGGAAAAGAATTTAAGTATACCACATTGTAACAACTCAAGACCAAAGAAGAGGCAACTTACACTGAAGAAGATACAAGGCTTGATCTGAAACAAGAAGTTTGTGCCTACTCAACAGCTTCAAAAGAGCACGTCCCGACGCTGCTATAGTAGTCTTTGTTTTCTCCAGTGCTGTAGTGAAACTGCCCAGGGCAGCAGCACTTGTATTCTCTAGAGCTTGATAGATCACCTTCTTTTGCTATCTTTTTCTTTCTCTTTTTGTCTCTCTTCCTTTTGTTCCCTTTTTTAAAATAATAGCGGTCTTCATCCTTAGAAACTTGTGCTGAAACAGAAGAATCGGCAAATACTACTGAAAGTGCAATATTTGAATATCACTGCGAGGTTGGTGTACATGGTGCAGAAAGAGTTATATGTGTATTAATGAACTTGATTCTTGCTAAGTTTTTAACAGAAGGGAGTAGGGCTGGTTAGGCTTTTTTAATAGTCCTTGATAATAGACTCATTTAATAGTGAGGCCCTGGCACAGGGTGCCCAGAGCAGCTGTGGCTGCCCCTGGATCCCTGCAAGTGTCCAAGGCCAGGCTGGACACTGGGGCTTGGAGCACCTCGGGATAGTGGGAGGTGTCTCTGCCCATGGCTGGGGGTGGAACTGGATGATCTTTAAGGCCCCTTCCCACCCAAACCATTCAGTGGTTCCATGACTCTGCTGTTATGTTCATTTAGTATGATGAATTGACAGTACCTGCAATGTGGTTCTATTTAACAATACTTATAACCCTCGGGAGCTGATTATTGGTGCTTCTCTCTTCTAGCAGCAGTAGGCTTCTGGTTCCAATCCCTTTTCTCAAATAAATTCTCTTTAGTCCTGTAATGTTACAGCACAGGTATTTTTTTTCCTCTGAATATTTCTTTTGGTGGGGTTAATAGTTCATGTTCCTGTTATAAGATGTAGGAATTTGACAATTATGTGGAAAAGCTGGTGATATTTTATAGTATCTTTGCACAGCAAATTTTAGTGCCACCTGAGGAGTCTTTGAACTGAAGTTGTCAGGCTTTAGAGGACTGATGAAGAGTTCTTTGTGCTGTGCTGCTAATGCTCCTTTAAACACAAACTGTTTAAATTATGTCATACAGTGGTAGCCTGAGCAGGAGGTGAAGCACTCTGGCTCTCTAACCCCAAGATAGGCAATTCTGAGCTAAATTTTAAGCTAGATTTTTGTCATTTTCTCTCTCTGATGTACTTTTAGTTCATGTTTGAGGCAGGGTGTCTGTTTGTTGCTCCCCTTGTATCAGAGGTGAGGTGGTCATTTGGTGATTCACAGAAGCCTTGGGCAGGCTCATTCCAGCTTCCAGAATGGGTTAATGCTCTGGCCTGTAATTCCCTTGAGAGAAGGTATAATAACATATCATTTTCCCTTCCCCCAGCCACCCTACTTGCAGGACCAGTTTATTTTTGAAAAGTATTTTAAACTCTAGGATAGCTTAAAACACTTCAGCTGTTGTGTTCCCACAAGGACATTTTCTTGTGTGGAGTGTCCTGGGGTTGCCTTCCTCAAAAGATGAGGATTGTTACCTTGGGATGATGCTGACAGGAACTAGTCAGTAAGTCTTAGCAGCTTTATCAAGTGCTTTTTGTTAAATACTCAGAGAAAATGTGTCCTTTAAACATAATCCAGTGCTTAAAAAAGATGTGACTTCTGTGGCTTTTGTCCTTTGAGCAGCTTAGGCTGGACAGGAGAGGAGAGAGATCTTTGAGGCAGCAGTTACCCAGAAAGGTGGTGGGACCTCTGTCCTTGGAGGTCTGCAGGACTCAGCTGGACAAAGCCATGGCTGCTTTTGTTGGCAAGAGGCCTTTGAGGAGGGATGGGCTGGAGTTCTCTGTGTCTCTGAGGGGCTCATGTTCCTGATCCATTATTTTCTGGCATGGCAGTATTCCATGACTTGAACATGTTAAGGTATTGATTTATGCTACTTACTGCAGGTTGGTTGGGGAAGAATAAGCAGCATTGATTAAAATTAAGGGATTGTTACCAATTTTTAATGGAAAGAAAAGTGAGATGTAGAGCAAGGAAATAAGTAGTGCATCTTACAGAAATGATATCACAGCAGATTTAGCAGTTCAGTGAATTCCTAAAGAGCCTTGGGTGGTAACACTGTGCTGTGGAAGTGCTGAGCAGTGCTGTGGCATGGACACCATTACACAGTGTCTGGGATCCTTTTTGCCCTCTCAAATCACTCCCCCACGTGCTGTTATTCGTGGTTTTTCTTCATCTACATCTACCCCATGTGGCTCTGAACCAGAGGAGGGGAGAACCTCCTCATCTCCGTGGTCAAAATACTGTCAATCTATACTCTACATGCTCGTTTCCAATTCCTGTTTTTAGTATCAGTCTCCAAGACCAAAGATTTCTGCCCAAGAACTCCATAGCAGATGTTTCTTGGTGTTCCTTGATCACTTTTAAACTGATTTCCTAACAGCACAATAAGAATGCTGTGCCTTCTAATACATTGAGTAACTCACTGGCTGTGTCAGAGAGGGAAAAATGACCCTTTTACAAATTGCCCAGGTGTCTTTTATCTCCACTAAACACGTTGCTGAGTAATTTTTAATCTCACTGCTTGTTGCAGCAAGAAAGCAGAGAACCGATACGATCTCACTCTGTTTCCAGATTCAAACCTCTGAAAACTAACAAATAATCCTGTATATTTTAAGATGCATGTTGACTGTGTGGAGGGAAGAGGATTGCTTCAGTTGTCTCTCTTGAATTGCAGTGTTCAGTGAGATGTATTACATTTCATCTTTTTCATGATTTCGTGAAATACATGTGTAATACATTTCATCAATTTCATGATTTAATTTTAAGTCAAAGTGCCCTGCTTTAAAAAGGAGACTTGTACATAAAAAAGCCAATGAGTTGGTAAAGGGAGTGGGAATGGATCAAGAGTGAATCTATGACTTGAAAAGAAAAAACCACCTCATAAAAATGTTTTAATAGATGTCAGTTAATTTAGCAGTTCATTACATCTTTAGTGCTGTTTTCAAATTTTCTGTGTCTCTCTAGCACTTGAGCTTCTATGCCACAGGAATGTTAAATTCTGATTATTAATTCCATAACTGTGCAAAACTGTTTAATTACTTCATACCATTTTTTTAGTATGAAAGACTGAGCACATGAACTAGGGAGAAACTATGCAGGGATTTGAAGCTAATTGTGTTGATTCAGAACTGTTGCATTTTCCTAATCACCTGTTTAATTTGGAAGAGCAGATACTTCAGATATTTTCAGGCTCTGGTGTGAAACAGTGAATGTGGGAGTATTTTTGAGGTATAATACTTGAAAAATGCCAGAAATCTGTTTTGTTCTGAGCAAGCTTAGTTTTGGTGTTACACTTCTGGCTTGTTTTATAAATACGTTGCCTGTATAAATTTTAAGGATTACTGTGTTAAAAAAGCTCAACTCTTTTGGTGGTTTTACTCTGTTTTAAGAACGAAGTAAAACTTAAAACACATTTTAGGAACGTGTCAGTAACTTAGAGGAGCTCTTTGTGTCACTGTGATGCGAAAGGAAGGAAGCTGATGTTCATTATTTTTACAATGAACAACTGTAAATTTTTTTTTTTTTTTTTTTTTTTTACAATTTCACACCTCGATGAACGTGTGTGACGTTCAGTATTATTCACTGCCTGTGCTTTGTGTGGCCCAGATGAGCTTTGATCCAAACCTGCTCCACAACAATGGACACAACGGGTACCCCAATGGTACTTCGGCAGCGCTGCGCGAGACCGGCGTCATCGAGAAGCTGCTGACCTCGTACGGCTTCATCCAGTGCTCGGAGCGGCAGGCCCGCCTCTTCTTCCACTGCTCCCAGTACAACGGCAACCTGCAGGAGCTCAAAGTAGGAGGTACCTGAGCTTTGGGAGCAGCACCAGGCTGGGCTTGGCACCACAAAAAAAACCCTCTGCCGCTTCTGGGGTTAAAGCGCCGGTGGATAAGTCACTCACGGCAGCGCTCTGTGGTACAAAGCCCTGGGGAAAAGGAAAAGGTGCAGTGTGAGGTCAGGCTTGTCTAGCTGAGATGGAGGCAGGTATTCAGACTGGGAAATTCCCCCGATTTCTTTGTTTAGATTTAGTTTGAGGATGGCCAAGTGTTTTTCAGCATGAGGTGGCTGCAACTTCATGCTGATGATTACAGTGAGAGTGAAGTTTCTAAACTCTGTCATTGTGGAGTCTGCTGTGCAGTGAGCAAGGCAGGGGGAGGGAATTGCTGTGGAATTACACCAGAATAGTTCGTTGGCAACAGGAGATAATAAACAGAATAACCAGAAAAATTTTGCAAATCATGTGTCCTTCCTTGCTAACAAAAGGACCTGAGTTCTACTTGGTTGTGTTTGGCTACAAGCAGTGAATTAGGCTCAGCTATCTAGTGATTTTTGTAAAAAACCCCAATCCCAGACAGAGCTCTGACAGCATTGCAATGTGTGATTGTCTTGCAGATGATGTTGAGTTTGAAGTGTCTTCTGATCGCCGAACTGGAAAACCCATTGCTATTAAATTGGTGAAGATAAAGCCAGAAATATTACCTGAAGAACGAATAAATGGACAAGTTAGTGCCTGTTTTCTATACCTGCATCATTTCCATCCTTTACTCCAGTACAGAAAACTGGGTTAATTTAGCATGGATATTAACTACCTTCAGTATGGTTACACTGAAATATATTTCAGTGTGCTCTGGTAAAAATTCAGAGGTTCAGTTTGAGCTCTCACTTGCTCCAAACACTTCTTAGAGCCAAGAGGGGTTCTGTGAGATTGAAAAGTTGCAATGTGGCATTCCCTGCTGAGTGTGTAGTAGAGGATACTGAGATTCATTTTGTGTACAACAATGCCACTCCTGAAATGACTAGCAATGGATTTTTTTTTTTTTTTTTTGACTGGTAGGTTGTGTGTGCTGTTCCTCACAATTTAGAGAGTAAATCTCCAGCTGCCCCGGGTCAAAGTCCAACAGGGAGTGTTTGCTACGAACGTAATGGGGTAAAGCTTGTGTATTTTACTTGAACTCTTCACTGATCCATCACTGTGGTCTATGAGAAAAAAAACAGAACAAAAGCACTTTAATGTAGACAATTGACACTGCACTGAACTGTGCAGGTTTTGGCCAAAAAAATAAAAGCATGCTTTGGTAATTACTACAAAAAATAACGTTGTTTAGACAGAGTGCTTGCTTACATCTGTGGAGAACTTCCTAGAGCCAAATAGTTGTTCTCTTTTAAACTTGATGGAGTTCATGTATCCTTATCTTGAACTTCTCATGTTTAGAAATTGGCCTCTAAAGATGGTCATGTACAAAACCTTTCAACTTAAGCTGCTTGTTACATACTCACCAAAACAGCACGATAGAAAAAGAATGTTTTGCATGCCATGTTTGTTATTGTTGATTTTCTCACTAAATTAAGCAGATATTGTGTTAATCTTTCTTTGAAACAACTATTCTGCAAATAGAGTAACTTTAGTTAATGTTAATTTACAGGAAGTATTTTACCTGACTTACACCCCAGAGGATGTTGAAGGAAATGTACAGCTGGAAACAGGAGATAAAATAAACTTTCTAATTGATACAAATAAACAGTAAGTTGGTATTGCTTTTCTGGCTTCATATCTTGTTTTAGTAGTCATGCAGAATTTATACCTATTCCAAGAGCTATTATATGAAATACAGTCTTAATTTTTGTTTCAGTTTTGAGTTTACATTTGTTTTGGTTTTTTTTTTTATTTTTCCCTAGTACTGGTGCTGTAAGTGCTCGTAACATTATGCTATTAAAAAAGAAACAAGCCCGCTGTCAAGGAGTAGTCTGTGCCATGAAAGTAAGTGATCTTAATTTTCATTTGAAAATGAAATGCTATTTTGAAGAGTGCTGTTCAAAGTAATATTTAAGTTGTTAAGAGCTGTTAGCAGCTTGGGCTGTGGGTGTAAATTGTCTGAAATGGATTAAAAAGGTCATCTTAGATACTAATGCTCTTTTGAACAAAGAAAGTTCCATTTATTTCTGTTTGTTTATTTCTTGAGGCAGTTAGCTGTGTACACCTGGAAGTGCTGTGCTGGGATTCAGAGCCTGTTTTGTGTTTAACAGAACCAGTTAAATGATTTATTGTATATTCCAATCATGGACAATTAAACACTTTTTTTTCTGTTCACAGGAAGCCTTTGGATTTATTGAGAGAGGTGATGTCGTGAAGGAGATATTCTTTCATTATAGTGAATTTAAAGGTGACCTAGAAACCTTACAGCCTGGTGATGATGTGGAGTTTACAATCAAAGACAGAAATGTAAGACGAAATCCAGTAAAACGGAAGCCAAGGTCCTAGGGAATAACTGCACAGCTCTCTGCTCTCCCCAGCTTTAAAAAAGGGGGGAGGAGGTTCATTAGGGTTCATTGGGAAATGTCTGTTACTTTCTCACTTTGCTTTGGGTGTTTGACTGATTTTGTGCTCCTAGGGTAAAGAAGTTGCAACAGATGTTAGACTGCTGCCTCAAGGAACTGTCATTTTTGAAGATATCAGCATTGAACATTTTGAAGGAACTGTAACCAAAGTAATTCCAAAAGTACCCAGCAAAAACCAGGTGAATTTCAGTAGTTAAATAAATTTCTGTAATGCTGTTTTGATTGTATTGAATTCCAGTCAGTTGTTCCCATTTCCCAGTGCCTGTTTGCTGCATGAGCATCATGTCAGAGTAAAGATACACTCTTTTCTTAATTTCAAATCCAAAGAGGAAGAGTTAGGGTAGTGGTACAGGATGGAGTGTGTGTTTTCTTTAATGTTTCAGATACTTGTTATAAATCTTTGTGGGGTTAGGACATATCCTTAAAGCAAAAGATCAGAGAAAAAGGGAAAATAGTTGCTGGGATAAGGCAGATCTGTGGATTCTTGTGAGCATTAACTGCTAATGAGGCTTTTGGGCTGTAATGTTTGACTTGGAGGAGTGTTCATGAGCACTTCCACTGAGGTTTTAGGTGAGTCTCTGTGTGGGAAGGTTTGGGGTGTTTTGAAGCCTTAGTAAGAGCGAGCCTGCCTCTTAGAAGTGTTGTGAATATGATTATAAACTTCATTCTTGAAATAGAGAGAATTCCTTTGGCAGGACATGGCTGGAGCTTAAAAAAACCTTCAAGCCAACCAAGAGCTCCAAAAGCCACCTTGCACTGGGCCAGTTCCAGGTGAGGAGTGCTGGAAATGGAGCAGAGCCCGAGTCCAGCAGGATTTGGCAGGAGCCCCTGTGCTGTTGGCAGCTGTGCTGAGCCCTGCAGGTGAGCTCAGCCTTCCCTTGGCTTTTCTGTCCCCAGAGTGATCCATTACCTGGCCGCATCAAAGTGGACTTTGTGATTCCTAAAGAGCTTCCCTTTGGAGACAAGGATACAAAATCCAAGGTGACCTTGCTGGAGAGTGACCACGTTCGGTTCAACATTTCCACGGACAGGCGCGACAAACTGGAACGAGCCACCAACATCGAGGTTCTCCCCAACACTTTCCAGTTTACTAATGAAACCAGAGAAATGGCAAGTATCCATCTCTGAGCGTTTCTGATTCTTGAGGGGAAGTGAAAGTAAAACATGAGTTGGGGGCTCTCTCCTTCAATAGAAACAAAAATCACTCGTGTCCTCCATTGCCTGCTCTGAAATCCAGCTCTCGGATCTGCCGTGCAAGCAGGGCAGAAAATTCAGAGCTGATGCTCTGTATCTTTGCCTAAAAGAATAAAATCTTAACTATTTTTAAATTTAAATGAAATTATATTAGGAAATTAGGCCTTAACTGGCCCTCTTGAATGGGATTGCTGGCTGGTTGTAGAAGTAATGTAGTCTTGAACTGACAGTTTAAAATTCACATACTTGGGTCTGAAGAGTTAACTACTCATCTTCCTTAGGAAAACTGGAAAACCCTGGGACTACCCTCCTTCAGGTAGTGGAAAGTGTAAATAATTGGAGGGGGGACTGGGAGCAGCTTTTGTATTTCAAGTTTTTTGGCCAATCCCTGTCTGAGGGTCAAGCAGAAGGATGGTAAAGAGCAGAGTTCTCAGTACAAGAAATTCTTTGTGGATTACAGGGACTAAGATGGATGTGCTAATGAGTATTACAGAATATCTTTCATTCCTGTAACTTGGAATGTTGATTCTGTTCCAGCTAGACTGTAACTTTGCTTTCCTTTGCAGTTTGGAATTCAGTTACAGTGTTGTCACATCAGTATGCTGTGAATTATTGTCCCTTGGCATCAAAAAAAACCTGAGTTTTGACTTCAGCCTTTGAGATTTTGGGTTTCTATCTTATAGACTTCTTGTATTTCTGCTGTGGCTACCTGCACCTACCTGCCTGAGTTGAGCTGTCATGGGGGGTGATAAGTGCTGGCAGCTTCTAGGAAGGTTGCCTGGTTTGCTGGAGTTTGTGAAAGCTGTTTAAAACAAGAATGTTCCTGAAGGTGAAAGGTACCTTTGCACTGTCATTCGGATCCTCTAAGCTTGTCCTGAGACTTGCTAAACTCTCTCTTAACTGGGTTGAAGGCAATATGTTAATGAATTCTACCTTAGTTCTGGCAGGATCTGGTACTAGGGTTTGGGTTTTTGTCAGTATATTCTGTTTATCACTCAGCATTCCATTTCTAGTGGTTAACAGGAAGGCCACTAAGCTCCTGTGTCACACAGAAGTGTGTTCCCAAAACACACACCCACAGGTATGGGAGTCTTGTTTAACTGTTTCTTTATAATTTCTTCATTTCTGGCTGGAAATCTGATGGTTTTTCTCTTAAGCTTCCCTCTGAACACTGATTTTATTTCCTTTTTATAGATGTTTGTATGTTCAGTGTGTGTTTGTGTGCTTTATATGTTCCTTTAGATGATACAGTGCTTGTAGAGCTGCCCCATTGTGTTCCCTGTTTGGTGGTACTGGCAGGTTCTTAACTTCAGTCCTTGGAATTGGCTTAAATTAATATTCACTCTTCATCATGAGTTAACTTCAGGAATGAGGTGGAAAGAACTTGTCTGTATTTCAGGTTGACCAGGGCCATGAACATCAGTGTTTACAAGGAAGGACAGTGCTTAAACCAAGTGTTTTCCCAGGATTCAGGCCTTCCTGCAGCCAGATGTCACAAACCAAAGATTAAACTGTCATTGTTGGTTTGGCTGTTCCAGGGTGTGATTGCAGCAATGAGGGATGGCTTTGGCTTCATTAAGTGTGTGGACAGGGATGCTCGGATGTTCTTCCACTTCAGTGAGATCATGGATGGGAATCAGCTCCATATTTCTGATGAAGTAGAGTTCACCGTCGTTCCTGTAAGTGGGATTACAGCTCCTATCAAACCTCAGTATTTAAAGAAGTGATGCACAGTCTGTCTATAACGTGATGGATTTCTTTTCCAGGATATGCTGTCTGCCCAAAGGAACCATGCCATAAGGATTAAAAAGCTTCCCAAGGGCACAGTTTCCTTCCACACCCAGTCAGAACATCGTTTTGTGGGCACTATAGACAAAGAAGCCACTCCAGCCAAAGCCACTAGCCCAAATAAAGGCAAAGAGAAGGTAATGCTGCTCTTCTGCTTGTGAAGATCCATTCTGCATTCCTGCCATTGCAGACTGAGGCTGTTTGCTTAAAATCTCTGATTCAGCTGGGTTTGAAGCGCTGTGAATTCATAGATGTGAACTACAGCTGATGAGAGCAGTCAGTGAAAACACTGCTCTGAACAAGATAATAAAAGTATTTTTAATAATCACTAATGATCATATTGTTGTTGAGGATAATTTCCAGGAAATTGATGGGGAGTTTCTTTCTACCTCTCAGTACACAAGATTCTCGATAGAATTATTTAAGTTTCATGGGAAGAACCTCTTACTGTTTTGTTACACAGTTTTAAACAATGCCAGGATACTTAAAAGTTCCAATAAATGCTTCCTGGAACTGGTGGCAATACTTTCATTGCCTTTTAAAATACTGTCTGGCATCATTTAAAGCTCCTTACCCAGAGTTTGGTTGTATTTTTGAGCAGTTATTGTAAAACCACTGAGACTCCAGTGAGCAATGGTTGAACAGTGTGTAGGAAACTGCTCCTAAAGAGACACTGATTGCTAAATTCTGACCTCTTGTTTTCAGGAAGCTGAGGATGGAATAATTGTATATGATGACTGTGGAGTAAAACTGACCATTCCTTACCAGGCCAAGGATGTGGAAGGATCTACTAATCCCCAGATAGGAGATAAGGCAAGAGAATTAAGTGTACTATTGGGAGATACTGTTCTGGGCATTATGGGAAGTGAGCTTCTCTTTGCCTTTACTTGGAACAAATGGAGGACAAGGCATCTGTGTAATATCACTTGTTGTGTTTAAATGAGTTAATCTTCTGTAAGTAAAAAATACCCTCCAACCTGGTGGTATATAGATGGAAGTAATGTCTTACTGTGCAAATGATGCTTCTTAAACAAAGAATTTTTATCACTTGTCAAGAGGAAATTAATTAGCATAGAGACTAAGATGGATGTTGAAGAGGGAGAATATTCCCTCCTAACCATATTAGCCTGAGAGACAATGGAAAGGGAGAAAGCTTGGAGATCAGGAAGAGAAACAAAACCCTCAGGAGCCATTTTAATTATTGGTTATTGTCTCTAAAAACTGAAACAAGGAGAGAAGTGAGGCACATCCCACTGTTGCCCATTGGTGAGCAGTGAAAGGAAAGGGTGATCCCCATGGACACAAAGGTTCTTATGTTTAAGGGGTGAAAAGCTGAGTGCTGGAGGCTGGCTTGCCTTGCAGGTATCCCAGGTGTGCTGCTGCTCTCTGGAATGTAGGAAATGTCAATGACTGGTGTGGCTGTGGGAAAGCAGTAACCAGGAAATTACTTTCCTGGAGAGCCCAGGTGCCGCTGCAGAGCTGCACAGCTTAAAAATCAATTTTTTATTGGTGGTTTTGCTTTTCTTTGCATTTTTCTGTGTGGTGTTGATTGCCATGTCTGTGGCAGGTTGAGTTCTGTGTGTGTGAGGTGAAGAGGACCGGGCTGCAGACGGCTGTTTCTGTCAGGATGCTGGGACGCAACTACAGCTCCAAGAGGCTCTTGGGTTATGTGGCAGCCCTGAAAGATAACTTTGGGTTTATTGAAACAGCCAATCATGATAAGGAGATCTTCTTCCACTACAGGTGAATGACAGTTTTATTATTTGATTGTGTATCTGTTTGGGGGGAGTGGGAGGGTGTGGTGTTTTGTTGGGTTGAGTGTTAAAACCATTTGCACTTTACACATACCCAGAATATATGTATATATTTATATATATGCTGAGATAGCTGCAGTTTTATTTATCATCTCTACCTGACTGGTTCAGGCTTTTCTGTTAGTCAGCAGTTCTGGTGTTTTGTGCCTTTAATTCCCAGGCCAAGAAATCCAATTGTGTTATGTATTTGAAATGCATGATTTTCTTGAATGGAGATTCCTTGTGAAGTGATGAGAGTTTTAAATAATTTCTAATAACTGATGTGGATGTTGGGTGAACATCACTATTGCCATGTGAATAAAGAAAAACTGTTTATCATTCTGTTCCTATAGTGAATATTGTGGTGATATTGATAGCCTGGAACTTGGAGACACTGTGGAATACAGCTTGTCAAAAGGCAAAGGAAACAAAGTTAGTGCAGAGAAAGTAAACAAAACACATGCAGGTAAGGCTGTACCTGGTGTTTTCTGCCTGCAAGGCTCTTGGCATGTGCTGAGGGGTAAAGTTTGTTAATGATCCATTTTCAATTGGAGCTGAGAGCAAGAAGCTGCTCAGTGTGGGGTTGGTTCCCTGGAAGCAGCTGCCTGTGTTTGCAGAGAACAAAGCACAGGCCAACAGGTCTGTGCACAGCAGCAGTTCCATGGACCTTTAATGTCTTCAGCTCTCCTCACTCGGGGGTTATAGGAGAGGCTGAGTGGCAGAACTGGCCAGATCAGTACCTGCACCAACTGTGCTGTGCCTCACAGGGGAAAGACTGCAGGAGCAGGGCGGATGGGGGAGGGTGCTAAGGACTTGGGGCTGGGGGAAATGCATACCTCAAGATTATTGGATGATTAATTTGAGAAGGGACTGCAGTGGAAAAGAAAGGAAGGAAACACTTTGATTTGCTTTTCAAGCTTCCTGACCTTAAGTTTCTTGAGAAAAAAATTTCTACTTCCATGTATGATATGTCAGTGTGATTTTGATTCAGTGTCAAGCAGTGCAAAATGTTGACTCCTGGTCAATCTGAATCACTTATTTAAGCCAGTTTTAAAATAAACTATGGTTAAAACATCCTATTCTTCTCTTCTCTGTCTCTTTTCAGTGAATGGTATCACTGAAGAAGCTGATCCAACTGTTTACTCTGGTAAAGTAATTCGTCCCTTGAGGAGTGTAGATCCCACACAGACAGAGTACCAGGGCATGATTGAAGTCATGGAGGATGGTAAGACTGGTTCCTCTTAATTAAATGTTCTCTTCACAAGTGTACAAGTGGAATGCATTGTAAATAGAGCTGTTGAAGATTTTATGCACACTGTAAACTATCCACACTGCTAAGCTGGCTCTAGAAGCAGCATTTGTGATACTGGAAACCTGAAATCAGTTGGCAAAGGCTTTTCAGTTCTGTCTCATCCTTTCCCCCCTAGGTGAGATGAAAGGAGAGGTCTATCCCTTTGGAATTGTTGGCATGGCAAACAAAGGTGACTGTCTGCAGAAGGGGGAGACAGTGAAGTTCCAGCTGTGTGTGCTGGGCCAGAACGGGCAGACGATGGCTGTGAACATCACCCCGTTCCGCAGGGCCACCGTGGAGTGTGTCAAGGACCAGGTGAGTGACTGAGCCATGGGGATGGCAAACAACTGCTCCAGCTGGCACAGAGCAACTGAGAGCCAGTGCAGAACTGGAATTCAGGGAGCTGTGTCCAAATAGACTGCTCTGGACTCCAGCCCTAGGGAACAGGTGTGGTAACCCAGGTTATGCCAGGCTCTGGTGTGAGTAAAGGGGAGCTCAGAGCCTGCTTTGGTGCTGAAACATCAGAACAGATAATTCTGAAGATTTGTGTTTGAGATGTCCTAGAAATTGTTCTAATTGGTTTCTGCTGCTCAGAGTGTTTAAAAAGTGTTCAGAAAAACAAAACATGCACATACTTTGCTTCTGGAAGAAACTTCTTCATAGCAGTAAGCAGTCAGTGATTGCAGCTCACCTGAAATGCAAAGACTGGTCTTTGCCCTCCTTGCATCTTGGAATGATTAAAAAGTCAAATGCTGTAAATGCTTTCTGTTTTTACAGATAGCCAGCAGCACTAATCACCAGTCATTTTTGGAGAGGCTGGATGAGTATTCCTGGATTATACATGAGTAGAATGGAAAACAGAATTAAATGGCTTCTTATCCCAGTGACAGGCCAAAAAAATGGAGTGGTTGCTGCTGTGTAACTTCAGGGTGGAGTCTCAGAGCTTGGGGCACTGCTCTTCTCTGTTTAATACAGCTGCCAGGCCTTGGGGGCAGTTTTCAGAACTTGTTCTGTTATAGACTTCAGGATTTAAATGCCAGGAAGAGTGCCTGGATTTCCAGAAGTGTTGTTTCCACACAGAATGTTCTGATCACTGCAGAAATTGCATTTCCACTTCTATTAGGCACCACAGTTTTGAAGTTTTATTTAAAAGTAGTTAAACTACAGTTATGAGTTAGTTACTGCATCCGTCTGGATGCACAGCAAATCAATAACCTTGTGGTGTGTTGTTTTTCAGTTTGGTTTCATTAACTATGAAGTTGGTGACAGCAAAAAGCTCTTCTTCCATGTCAAAGAAGTCCAGGATGGTGTGGAGCTCCAGGCTGGGGATGAAGTGGAGTTCTCTGTAATCCTGAACCAGCGCACAGGAAAATGCAGTGCCTGTAACGTGTGGCGTGTCTGGTGAGGCTCTGGGACTGAAGGGATTGGCCCTGGCACGGTGTCTGCAGCCCAGCAGAGCCCTGCAGGCTGGGTCTGCCTCAGCTGATGTTCCTGGAACAGGAGCTCTGGGTTCCAGCTGGCTCCAGGGAGAGCCACACCTGAGAGCTCCCAGCGCTTTGAGGGGATCCAGTGCAGGCAGCAGCACTCCCAGCTCTTCCTAATTACAGATGGCTTGTTCTCTTTCTAACCTATTCTTAAACTCCCCCTGTAGCAGGAATTTGGATTCTGCCTTGCAAGTGGAAGTTAATGATAAAGAGACTGATGGCTTTCCTGTGTAGATGCTGCCACCTCTTTCTTGAAAAGCAGCTTTAATTTTTAAATAGAAAACCCATGTTTTAGAGACTCTTCTTCCTGGCATAGCATTTCTTACAAGTGATGGGTTTGGGGTTTTTTTAACCATATACATACTTAAAGAAAATTTCAGAATTTGCATTTTGTTTAAGCTTGAGATAGAATTTTGAGACAAAAGGATTAGCTTTGTTACTGCTGATGTGCTGTGTTCCCATCATCTTCAGAGATGTTAATGCTCTGCCATGATATGCTGGCAACTTGCAAGGCTTCATTATTGCAGTTAAATCACAGAATCACAGGATGGGTTGGGTTGGAAGGGAACTTCAAAAACCATCTCATTTCACCCCTGCCATGGGCAGGGACACCTTCCACTATCCCAGGCTGCTCCAGGCCCCATCCAGCCTGGCCTTGGAGACTTCTAGAGATGGGGCACCCACAGCTTCTCTGGGCAGTAGAAATGTAGGAAACACTGCTTAGGTGTGCATGAGAGCAAATACAAGAGCTCTGCTCCCTAAGGAACACCCTCTGGAGAGCACTGAGCTCCTGCTAGCGCAGAGTCCAGTGGAGGCAGCAAGGTTTGGGGCAGGGCCAGGCTGTCAGCCGGCTCTGCTGTCACACAGCACCAGTTGTGCAGCTTTAACTGCAATAAATGGCTGTGCTCAGGGCCTGTGGGAGCCCGGGCTGCCTTGCCCAGCTGGGGTGACCCTGCCCTGTGTGTGCTCTGTTGCAGCGAAGGCGCCAAGGCCGTGGCGGCTCCGCGCCCCGACAGACTCGTGAACCGTTTAAAGAGCATCAACCTGGACGATGCCAACGCCCCGCGGCTCACGGTGCTCCGCCAGCCCCGGGGCCCCGACAACTCAAAGGTACAGGCACCAGAGTGCAGGGCAGCACCACTGCAGGGGCTGCTGGGCCGGGGGAACTCAGCACTGCTGCCCCTGTGGGCACCTGCTGGGTGAGGGTGGGTCGTGTTCGTGCACAGTGCCCCGTGTCACAGCTCTGGGCTGTGCTTTCAGAGCAGCACACAGCAGAGAAGCAGCCCACTGCTGCCTGTGTTTGGAGCCTTTCTGTCGTGGTTTGTCTTGGCTGTCTTAGTTTGCTCTTCATTTATAAACCTCAGAGGTATCAAGTGAAGTCCATTTACCTAGACGTGGGGCCACTTCCTGCTAAGCAGGAGAAGTATCTGGAATCTCTGCAGTGTTTTGGACTACAAAGAACACCCCACAGAACCTGTTCTGTCGCTGTCTCTGTTTCTGAAGACAAACATGACTAATTAGAAAGGTGCTGCTTGGGTGGAACAGACCAGGCTCTTCCTCAAAGCCCAGTGGGCAGTGCCAGGTTCACGGTTGGACTTGATTTTAAGGCACTTTTCCAGTTTAAATGATTTCATGACCGTGTGTGATGCTGGTGCTAAAAGTTTGTTGTGTTTTCCTTGCAGGGATTTGGTGCAGAGAGAAAGATCCGCCAGGCTGGTGTTATAGACTGATCCCAACCCCACGGCGACGTTGGGCCGTGCGGTGGGGCTGGCGAAGGGTACTGAATATCTCCCTGTTCACCCCTTCCTCCAAATTCTCAGAAGCTATTCCACCAGTTTTAACACCTTCTCATGTTATGTTTAAAATTAAATTTACGAAACCATTTTAAATTTCTGCACAGTTGCATTCTGGAGAACTTTAAGGTGGCGCCTTATAGTATCACATTTTAGAAGCTTGTTTTGAATGGTGCATTTAACGCAACTGGTAACTGCAATCTCCATTGCCTCTGTGAGTAAACATAGACAGCTCTGCTCGGGCAGACCTTGTGGAATTCTGCACTACACTTATTATGCTTTATCCTTGTTTTTGGCCAAGGTTTATTATGCCTTAGTGCTCAGTTGCATTATCTTCCCGAGTGGAAGGGAAGACTCACTTCAGCTCACTCTGCTCAAATTCTGAGGAACATGTGAGGGTGGAACAAATTCAGTTTCTATCAGATCTCCACAAACATTCAGATACCTTGAGTTGATGGCCAAATGTTACAGTGTTTTCCTAGTTCATTTAACTTGACTCCTTTAGCCAGTCCTTAGGGCTCAGTGCAAGTCTCTCCCAGGGTCGGTGGATTTTGTAGTGTTCTGGAACAGACAGTGCAGAATTTCATAAGGCTGAGGTGTGCCATCAGTGTGGTAATTTAAATATATTTAAAACAATGCACAAATCTGCTGCTGCTTAGAACACTGCAGCTTCTAAACCCAGTTTCTTTTACTGATTTAAATTTAAAAAGAAAGAAGTTGTGCCTGAAGTGGATACATTTTTTTTGTTCTTTTTGCAGCCGGCACCCAGTGTACTGTAAGAGAATAAATACTTAGGCTTTCCATAGCTGTATTGAGACTTTCATCAAGGTGAATAGTTGATGTCTGTGTGCTTTTTTTATTTTAATTTTTTTTTTTTTTTTTTTTTTTTTTTTTTTTTGGGTTTGGCTTTATTTTTTTTTCCTCCTCCCCTGCCCCTCCCTCCATTTCCCCAGTCACACTTTATCAAGCAAGAAAACTGAATGATTGGTCTAAGTATTACTTTAACCAAAAAGATCAGGAGTTACTTTTTGGAATAGAGGGCAGTACTGTGGTTTGGTTTGGGTTTTGTTTTGTTTTTTTGGTTAATTTTTTTTCCAGGTTTTTTTTTTCCCTTTTTTTTTTTTTCATGTTACCTCTATTCTCAATTTAGGGTTTTCTTCTCTGGGAGATGCATTATCTTTGTAAAACAAAACATTGCTTTCTCCAATTTTTTTTTTCTGTTAATGGCAAAGAATGGAAATAGAATAAAGTTTTACTGATTTTGAAAAAAGCCTTGCTGTGCTCAGCCTCTTCTTTCCTCAGCCAGGGCTGTGTTAAATCTGTGTTGTCTCCATCATGGGCTCTGTCCTGCTGCCTCCAGTTCTCACACCACCCTGAGGGCTTTCTGTGTTTTATTCCAGTTTGCACAAGGCAAAAGGCCCCGTCCATCATGGACGCTGCACTATTTATACATTAAAACAAACAGCAGCACTCACTGGTTATAAATTATATCACTTCTCATTAGCGTCCATCCCTCGTCTGTGAGTTCTCCCGTCCCAGGTGCAGTTCTGTTCATTTGGGGCCGGTGCTCTGATCCCACTGCTGCAATTCCCTTTCCCGGTTCCTGCTCCCTCCTGGGATTGCGGTCTCTTATCCTCAATGAGAAGATGAGCCCAGTGCCCGCTGCTCACCCTGCAGGCACGTACCCAGAACTGCCCTGCTCCTTATCAGCTTTTAAAAACGCACAAAGTTTGACTCAAACCCCTTTTCAAATCCCAGGAGGCTTGGGGTCATTCCTAATTTAAAAATCACAGTGGGTGGGTTCGGTGCCGTTACCCTTGAAAGCTCCGGGATGTGGCTCCGGTGCCGTTCCCCGTTTAAAGCCCCGTGCTTTGGCCTCGGTGCCGGTTCGGAACCGCGGTGCCGGTGCCGCCGTGACCTGCTGTGTCCCTCCCGTGTCCTTCCCGTGTCTCTCCCATGTCCCGCCGTGTCGCGCCCGTGTCCAGCTGTGTCTGTCCCATGTCTCTCCCGTACCCCCACCCCGTGTCTCTCCGTTGTCTCTCCCATGTCCCTCCGGTGTCCTGCTGTGTTTGTCCCGTGTCCCTCCGGTGTCCCTGCTGTGTCTGCCCCGTGTCTCTCCCATGTCCCTCCGGTGTCCCTGCTGTGTTTGTCCCATGTCTATCCGGTGTTCTGTTGTGTCTCCCCCGTGTCTCTCCGGTGTCTCTCCCGTGTCCCCGCCGTGTCGCGCCCGTGTCGCGTGTGCGGAAGCGGCGCGGGCGGTGACGCGCGGGCGGGAGGCGGAAGCGGCGCGGGGCGATCGCGGGGCGGCGGCGGCGGCGGCGGCGGCGGGGCCGGGCCGGGCCCGGCGAGGCCGCGGGGCCATGACCGAGTACAAGCTGGTGGTGGTGGGCGCCGGCGGCGTGGGCAAGAGCGCGCTGACCATCCAGCTCATCCAGAACCACTTCGTGGACGAGTACGACCCCACGATCGAGGTGCGCGGGGCCGGGCTCGGAGCCGCGGGATGGAGCGGGGGAAGCTCCCGGTGCTGCCCGGGCCGGGCCGGGCCGGGAGCGGATGCGCCCCGAGCTCCCTGCGGCCCGGCCCGGCCCCGCTCTGCCTCGGGCTTCCTAAAGCAGACACGGGCAACCAAAAAGGCCACCACGGGCTGTGCAGGGCGTGGGTTCTGCTCGCGGGGAGGGGGTTTATGAAAGGCTTTTTTTGTTTGTTTTTCTTTTCCTGTTGAGGAATTTTTTTAAAGCAACAAGAGTTTTGTGTTTTGTAACAAAGGATGAGAGGGTTTAGAGTCTCGTTTAAAATGGGATAGTTTGAGTATGGTTTAAAATGTGATTGAGTAATATTTAAAATACTGTGGTTTTAGATACTGGTAGTTTTTCATCAGAGATGGACGAGAATCACAAAATCCAGACCGGTTTGGATTAGAAAAGACCTTAAAGTTCATCTCGTTCCACTCCCTGCCATGGGCAGGGACACTTTCCACTGTCCCAGGCTGCTCCAAGCCCCATCCAGCCTGGCCTTGGACACTCCCAGGGATCCAAAGGCACCCCCAGCTTCTGTGGAACAGCTGGAAAATCTCCTCCTGTGTTTTTATTACCATGTTTAATTTTCCTCCGTGCCCCCTGGGGTGGGCAGGAGCCGGGCCGTGCTCACTCCCCGTGCCCTGGCCGTGTGTTTGTTGCAGGACTCGTACCGCAAGCAGGTGGTGATCGATGGTGAGACGTGTCTGCTGGACATCCTGGACACGGCGGGGCAGGAGGAGTACAGCGCCATGAGGGACCAGTACATGAGGACAGGGGAGGGATTCCTCTGCGTGTTCGCCATCAACAACAGCAAATCCTTCGCTGACATCAACCTCTACAGGTGCAGCTGGGGCTGCCCCGGCCGGGGAGCACAGGGACAGGGGGGCACGGGCAGAAGGAAGCACTGAAGTGCCTCAGTGAAGGCTCAGTAGCACACAGATATCAGCTCTCCCACTTCTTTCAGAAAGTTTTGTCATTGTTCTGTGCCAGTGCATAGACTCAGACTGGAGTGGATCGGAAGGGACTTTAAAATTCATCCAGTGCCAGCCCTGCTATGGCAGGGACACCTTCCACTGTCCCAGGCTGCTCCCAGCCCTGTCCAGCCTGGCCTTGGGCACTGCCAGGGTTCCAGGGGCAGCCACAGCTGCTCTGGGATGTGCCAGGGCCTCAGCACCACCTTTAGTCAGTGAAGACTGGGATGGATTTGGGGATTTTTTTGATGTTAATCATATCATCAATCCATATCAGGGGTGCCAAGAGAACAGTGTCAGATTTTTTTCCCTGGTGCCCAGGGACAGGACAAGGAGCAGTGGCCATAAACTAAACCATAAGGAGTTTCACCTCAACAGGAGGAAAAACTTCTTTATCTGAGGGTGGCAGAGCGCTGGAGCAGCTGCCCAGGGAGTTGTGGAGTCTCCCTCTCTGGACACATCCAAAACCTACCAGGATGTGATCACCTGTTCCAGGTGACCTTGCCTTGGCAGAGGGGTTGGACTGGGTGATCTCCAGAGGGCCCTTCCAAACCAAGTTACTCTGAGATTCTGTGAATCAGATGCCATTTACAGCTACAGGATGTCTTCTCTAAGAAAATGGGTGAGAAATCCAGAGTGGAGTTATCCATGGACAGAAAATGAAATGTACAAAGTGCTTGGCCATCCTGCTGACCCCTGAGGCCCTGCTCACCTTTAATATATTTTTGTGGTTGAATACTGAACTAAACCAGTTATATTTAGAAAATAATTCTTAATTTTTTTTTTATATTTTTAAATTTGTCTTCCTAAAGAGAACAGATCAAGAGAGTGAAGGACTCGGATGATGTGCCCATGGTGCTGGTGGGGAACAAGTGTGATCTGCCCACGAGAACAGTGGACACAAAACAGGCCCAAGAATTGGCAAAAAGCTATGGAATCCCCTTCATAGAGACCTCTGCAAAAACGAGACAGGTGAGGGGCTCCCCCAGGGCTGGCTTCTTCCTGGGAAATGCAGGAATGACGTTTTCCATGTGCTTTTGCCTTATTTACAGGAGAAGCTTTTTTTTTTTTCCAATTCTTTTACAGTTTTTAGCTTTTATTTCCCCACTCACTCTTAGCTTGAAAGAGTTCTGGGCTGGGCCAGTACAGGAATCACTTCAGACTCATTCTGACTTCATTTCAAGTGGGTCATGTTGATAAATAACATAGAGAATAAAAAAATTTCAACTCCCCTGAAGTTACTAAATAAAACTTAAAAACTAACTAGGGGGAAAAACCTCAAAATAATAAACATAACTAAAACCAGTAAATGTAAAGATACTCCCAGTGGTTTGTGGAAAATTACATAACAAGAAAAAATAGCACATGCCCAAAAATAAGTTCAAAAGAAAATCACCTTTACTATCAAAACATTCAATAAATACAACGACCAAAAACCCCTCTTAATAAACCTCCAAAACCATAAAAACCCTCTGAATAAGAAACAAATGCCTGCAAAATAATTCCTAAAAATAATACTTATATCTAAAATTAAAATCACATTTTCATTACAATAAATAAATACCTTATTATAAAGTCTCAAAAAACACACAGAATAAAAAGAAACCCAGCTACTTCTACTGCTTCAGATTATGTTAAAAATTTGATTTCAGCCAAGTTCAGTGCTGGCAGGAAGAGCAGCAGAGTTCCAGCTGCCCTCCCTGGGGAGTGTCAGAGGCTGAGCTCGCTCTCCCCAGACCTCCTTGGTTCTCTTGGCTCGTTAATGAAAGCCAATTAGCAGATTATGATTGCAGACACAATTCCCCAGACTGGACTAATGGGCTTCTCCAAAGCCTCCTTGGCCACGTGGGGCTGTGCAGCCAGCCCTGCCCTGCCTGCAGCAGGGAAGCTGCAATTACTGAGCAGCAGCCAGAAAATCCTAAAGAGCTGAATTCTAAGAATTCTAAAATTAGGCAAGGAGTAGCTTGTTTCCTGCATGGAAGCTCCCTGAGATACAGTTTTCCATGTTGATTTGAGTGCTTGTTACCCCAGGAGGAGCCAGGAGTGTGAGGAGAGGCTTTGGGGACATCCACGTGAGTTTCTTCCTCTTAGGAGCCAGGAGAAGTTGGGTGCTGCTCTTCTGTAGAATTGTGTCTTTCAAATCCATTAAGGGCTTCTGGGATGGGCAGATCAGCGATTTCAGAAGCTTCAAGGAAGAAAATCCCTGTCCCTGTGTTTGCATTCAGGGTGTGGAAGATGCTTTTTACACCCTGGTGAGAGAGATCCGGCAGTACCGGATGAAGAAGCTCAACAGCAGCGAGGATGGGAGCCAGGGCTGCATGGGACTGTCCTGCCTTGTCATGTGAGAGGTGAGCAGCAGCTGCCCTCCTGCCCTGCCCTCCTGCCCCTTTGCCTTCCAGCAGTTGGTAAGGGTGGCTTAGAAGTGCTGGGTGCTCCAGGTGGGCTTTTCCCCTGTTAAACAACCTATGGATTCTCAGAGATTTGGATCTTACAATGTTTTAATGCTCAAGAAATAAAAATTCCCCTCTAAGTTGGTGACAGAACTTAAGAAAAGGAATTTTCATTCACGTCACCCTTTTGGCTGATGGGTGGATGGAACAAGATGATCTTTAAGGTTGCATCCAACCCAAAACATCCCATGATTTCCTCTGATTTTCTGTGTCGTTCCTTTCTGTCTCCTTCCTTTGGGAAACCATTTGCATTGTTTGGAGAAGGTGTAATTTCTGAAGAAACACCTTGAAAGAGGGGTGTGCACAGCTGTGCTCCTGAGTGACTGACTCCTGCACAGCTGCCCTCGAGCTGTGTTCCTCTGGAATGTGCTGATTCCAGGATTAACCAAATAAAATGGTGCAAATAATGAAATCTGAGTTCCCAACTGAGGGAAATTCCTTTCAACAATTCCCTGAAAGATGCTGCTCGTGACTATGAAAACAGACAGACCAGCTCAGGACTGCTGCACTGCTCATCCACCCCAGAGTGGGACAGAACTAATTAGTGCTAATTGGAGGTGCTAATTGGAGGTCCTAATTGGAGGTGCTAATTGGAGGTGCCTTTCTGTTCCAGATGCCAAGAAAACGTGGTTCAGGTGCAGCTGCTGGACGAGCCTCGATCTCCTGTGCTGCCTCTCCTGCTGATGCCTGCAGTGTTTCGGTGCCAGTGACAGACTCTAATTAACACCAGAGTTAATTAGCACAAGATCCTTCTCCGTGCTCCATCTGAAGAGAACATCCATGGCATCTACCTCCCTGCTCAGCTCACAGAGCAGCAGCATCTCTGGATGTGCTGGGATTCTTTCCTCACTGTGTTACCTGGGTTTGTTCAAGAAGAAAACCAGTCACAAAAGTGAACTATAGAGACTAAATGCTGTGAAAAAAGATGACACTTTACCTCTAGAGTAAAAGCTAGAAGTGCTGTGTGTCCCCTGTCTGTTGGATTCCGTGCAGTGCTGTCAGAGGAGTGGCACAGAGCAAACGGGCTTGTGCCACCAGGAGTGCCCCTGTCCCCTCTCAGCTGGGTGTCTGCTCTCTGTGCACCTGTACAGCAAAAGTGCAACATCTCCAGTGCCAGGAGTGCCACCTACCTGAGCCTCCATTTCTGTAATAAAAAGGAAAACCTTTCCTAGCTAAGTGCCTGTTTGCTAAGAAGATTTCAAGTTGTCCCTTGGGTTGAGGAAAACCCCAAGGACTGGAATTTCTTGGGAGCTCGTTGTCTCAAGCAGGCAAGTGTGGTGTGGGTGATCTGTGCCTGACAGGATCTTCCAGCAGGAATTTGGAGGCTGGAAGGTCCAGCAGGCACTTGTGAGACTTTTGGACAAGGGAGGGGACACACTGCATCTGTGTTTTACTTTCTTTGTGGGTGGAACAGTTTATATTCTGTATTGTTTTCCTGCAGCATTCAGATCTCTTCCAAGTTGGACCAAACCTGTCAGCTGTTCATTTTTAACATGAACTGCCAACATTTCTGGGCAGCTTCTCACTAATTAATCTGGTAACTGGAGGTTGCTTTGGACAGCTGCTCTTCAGCTCTCTCTGTAACTTGCAAATTGTTTTATTCTGAATTATTTTCATACCACAGACTGTAAAGTCTCTTCAAAATGTCTCTAGGCTGTAAAATATAGTTGGAGTTCCCTTGTCAGAGAAGGAGTGTGGGGGGTTGGGGTTGACTCTGTCAGGGGTGCAGAAAGTGGCTGCTCCAGCCCTGGCAGTGCCCAAGGCCAGGCTGGGCAGGGCTGGGGGCAGCCTGGGACAGGGGAAGGTGTCCCTGCCCTGGCAGGGGTGGCACTGGATGAGTTTTAAGGTCCCTCCAACCCAAACCGTTCTGGGATTCTGTGATGAAGGGGAGAAGGCTGAGAGCTGCCACAGACAGCTGAGCCAGCTTCTGATTGCAGCATCCTTGCAAAATGAGGAAGGAAATGAGTCCAGGGATGGCTGCCCAGGAGGTGTGGGGCAGACTGGTGGGAATTGAGGGCTCGCTCTGGCAGCCTCCAGCCGAGGGAATTGGGAGCTGAGCGAGTTCTCCCCAGAACAAAACGCCCTCCCCTCCTCACCCTGCACGCTGTGCTCAGTGCTGCACAACCTCCCGTGCTCCTGGGAATTCCTCCCCGTGTCCTCCCCTGTCCCTGAGCTGCTGGGACCGGGCTCTGCTCCTGTGCTGGGCCAGGGGAGCTGAATTCCCTCCTGTGCAGGAGGAGGAAGGAGCCTCAGCCAACAGAGGGAGCATTCGGTCAGGGCCAGGCCGGCAGAGCAGGGGGCTCAGTTTCAGCTTGTGGCTGTCAGTCACACACCTTAATTTGGAGTGCTCGGTTTCAAATGGACATTAGAAATCAGTAAATAGAGAGAGAAGAATTTTTTCCTTTTAATATTGCTTGCTTCACTACTTACAGTCTTAATTCTCTTCTGGGAATGAAGAGGATCAGTCTGCATCACATTTTCTTTATCTGTGATAATCCTTATAAATACTTCTTTAAATTTATTTTAACTTTGACTGACGTGACTGATAAGAATTAAACCCACAAAAAAATTTAATGTAAAATATTCTTTTCCAGCAACATACACACAGTGGTGAGCAGAATTGTGGGCACCATTAGCTGTGGCCCAAGTTCAGTTTGTTTGATGTTGCCCAGAGCAGCTGAGGCTGCCCCATCCCTGGAAGTGTTCAAGGCCAGGATGGAGCAGCCTGGGGCAGGGGAAGGTTCATGGGATGAGCTTGAAGGTCCCTTCCAGCCCAAACCATTCCATGGCTGATCTCATGCTGCAGGTTCAACCTGACAGAGCTGCCACCACTGCACAGGCAGGGCTGAGAGAGCTTTGTCAGGATGAGTTTTCTGTGAAAGCCTTCCCAGGCAGGAGATGAGGGTCTGCTCCTGAAGAGGTGTGTGGTACCTGGGTGGCCAGATCATAAAAACACCCCTGGGAAATGAGAAAAAGCTTTTGGGATGCACATCTGGTGATGCAGAGCCAGCAGGAAGGGGCAGTGTGAGTTTGTGAGGACACTGAACGGTGACATTCTGTCATCCAGCTCTGTGGATGGGGTTTGATGATTTCTTGGGAAATGCAGGAATTTGTTTCCTGGCCAGCAGGATTGCTCAGAGCATGGCTGCCTGTGGCATTGGATGTTTGAAGGCTGTGTGGTCAGCCTGGAGAATTATTTGGGTGGAGGTTCATCATAGCAACACTCCCCACTGCTCAGTGTGCTCTGGTTGGCATTAAAATGTACCAGCTGGAGCTCCAAAAGCTGGGAATTCTCAGAAATGTGTGGGAACTGACTGGAAAATGCATCTGCTTCTCTTTGCTGTTCCCTTTCTCTCGGGCTCTGTAAAACCTGAAAAGGGAAAAAGCCCTGGTGAGGATAGGTCTGTATTAGTGTCACCTTTGGAACCTTTAGAAGGGTTTTTAGGATTTTTTTTTCAGTTTTTAGGATTCTGCTGAGCTGATCTGCACAGATGATCCCATCTCCAGCAGTGTAGTTCCAAATCCAGCAAAAAAAGCTACAAAATCAGTGTTGTACTAGTCAGGAGTGTGAACTGAATGGT
This sequence comes from Acridotheres tristis, assembly GCA_037013685.1. NCBI lineage: Eukaryota > Metazoa > Chordata > Aves > Passeriformes > Sturnidae > Acridotheres > Acridotheres tristis. The sequence goes on along the minus strand of CM072913.1, from coordinate 4,280,291 downwards.
TGTAATTTGTTTCCAGCTGTGTCACAGAGAGCTCTGGGTTTGGTGGCAGCCAAGAACTGGAAGAACAAAACCCTGTGAACTTTTGGGAAAATTATTTAGAAGATAAGCACAGAAGGTTTTGCACAAGACAGGTCCCTGGAAAAGGTGGTTTAGTACATTTGATCCAAATATTTTTATTTAGAACAGCACAACTGCATTAGTGCCAGGCTGATTTCACTGCCCTGACTGAGCAGAACAGACATGAACAACTTTTGAGGTAAAATGTTTCAAAAAGAGTAAAGCTCTTGTTCAGAACTTCCAAGTGCCAATGACTGTAACAAATGTTCTGTTGCTGTGGCTGAGCCCAGCTCTGCAAGGAGCCTCTGGAACTCTGTGCTTGTTCCTCTCTGGGTCCCCACGCCGTGGTCTTGTTCAAACAACTGCTCACATCCTGTCCTTGGCCTTGCTGGGACTTGGGGTTTTAACCAGGATGTTTAAGCTGCCATCATTTTTACTGCAGCTCAGACTTAGAATTGGATTTCAAGCAGCCTCAGGCCTGTGGGGGAAGGAGAGCAGTGGAAGTTTGAATCCCATTCTGACCTGTGTGTGCTCCTCAGAAACCCCAAACCTTGAGTGTCTGCCTTGTGTAACCCTCAGGATGGTTGGGAAATGTTGGGATCTGGATTTTAACCCAAGGGCTAATTTGTTGTTACTTTGTTTAATTATTTGCTTTCAATAATGCATCTCTTTTGGTTTGAAGTAAATTATTTTGCTTCTTAAATAACTTTTTTAAAGAATAAACTTTGAATTCTTTGATTGTTTTCTTTGGGTTCTGGGCACGGGATCTGTGGGTGAGTTACAGGAGGTTTCTCTGCTTTGTCTGTGGGGTGGGATTTACTCCATCCTGTCATGGGGCAGGGGCAGCTCTATCCCAGATGTGCCCTAGAGCATCAGTGAGCAGTGAGAGTGGCCTTGAGAGCTGCCACAGGTTTGCTCCAGAGTCCAGGATTAATTTCACCAACTGCATCTTGCTGCTGCTGAATCTCTGTGTGCAATGAGGTCCCTCATGCTGACTTACATAAAAAAATGGAGAGGGAAGCTTCTATACTTGATATTCCAATGGCAAAAGCAGCTATTAAATTACTGCTGTGGCCAAATCATGCTCTGTTAGGCTTTTAAGTTGCTTGATTCAGTCTTGTAAAATTCTTCCCTGTTGCCTTCCCTCCTGCAAGAAGGCAAATTGTGTCAGACCACACGGTCAGTAAATGTTCTCCAAGGGTATTTCTCCTCAGACGTTGTGTCAGGCAGCTGAAACCTGGGGTCCAACGTGGGTTTTGTGCCAGGAATTTAAAAACAGACCCCCAGGAACAGGGACACGCAGTTCCTGCCCTGTGGCTGCAGCAGTCACTGCCTGTCCCAAGGATTCACACCCTGAGTTTGGGTGGGGGCTGAAACCCCGAAGGTTTCTTGGCTTGCTGGGGAGGTTTCCCTGCAATGGCTTTGGCCCCTGCCCCAGCCTGGTCCTACAAAGGAGCTCCCTGCTGAGGAACTGGATTTGGTTGTGCCCTGGACCAGAGGCTGAGTGCAGCAGCCCGGGGGATCTGTGGATGTGGATCAGGGGATGACAGAGCAAGGTGGGGAGAGAAGAATTTGCTGAGGGTTTCCCCCGTGCTGGGTGAGTTGATCCAAGGCCCAGCACAGCCAGGAGTGCCCTGGGGAGATCCAGGTTATCCCCTCTCTGTTCATACTCCTCCTCTGGAGGAACTGAAACCATTTTCATTGCCCTTGTTTGGGCAGCTGCCCCGTGCTGTGGATGCAAGGCCAGGCGAGCTGGAGGAAGATTCTGCTCAGGAACCCAAGCTGCCAAATTTCTGGCACATCCAACCACTCTCCCTTGGCTGGGGCTGGGCAGAACGAGGGCAGCTCAGAGGTAAAATGTGGGGGATTAGAGCCACTCCAAAGCCTCTGGGTGTGAATCACTCACTTTCCAGCTGAAAAAGAGTGAGAACAGGCTGTTTGTGTCAGTCCTTGAGTTTGCACAGGCCCTGGATCTAATTTTAGCACAGTGTGTACACAGGCTTTACTCAGATTTCCATGAGCCCACCCAAATTCACGCTGTGATTAAAAAAGCTGAGGGATCAAAAGACGACCAAGACTCTTCTCTTGAGGAAGATGACCTCTGTATCCTAAAGGTTAATTTTGGTTTCAGATGTGAAGCTCAAGATCCCAAGGAGGGTTAAGGGCAGATAGAGTCCTTGGGGAGAGCAAACAAGAAGGAGACAGATTTCATGAACACTGAATGAAATAGTTAAACAATGACGTGGTGTGGATACTCTCAAACCTGGGGATGGGTGAGACCAAGAGAACTGAGAATCTGAAGATTTTATCAAGATGAGAGGGAGACCAAAGCTGTACCAGCATCCCAGCTTTGCCCTGGTGCTCCACCTCTGCAGGTTGGAGGAAGGGAAATTTATATTCTTGGGGAATAACACGGAAGTAGGGGTTAAATTCCCTAAATTCTAGAGAATTTCCCAATTGTCACCCAGCTTGTTTTAAAGTTGTGCCCATCAAATAGTGGGCACATCTGTTCCAGAGATTTTCTGGATGCTGTGGAAATTATCTCAGCTGGAGAAGCTGCCCCAGGTCTCAGATCACCTCACTTCACTGGCTGTGCCACAAGATTCCTGTGCTCCTAAGGACAAAAGTCATGGCTTGTTATTTCCAGCTCTGTATTTATTTTATTTGTGCAGGCGACTTTCTCACCTATTCCAGCCTTCTTCTTGGACAAGATCTTTCCATAGCTGTTCCTGCAAAACGTGGCACGTATGGATGCAGATACAACTCCAAATTATGGTGGCTGTTCCAGGTGGTTTTTCTGTTCCCTTCAATGCTCTGACCTAAGCCACCCTTTAAACCAGAGCCAGACTCTGCCCAAATGCTTTGTCCTGTTCCAGGGCAGTTTTTCCACGCCATCAAGAATCGAAGCACAAACAAACAGGAAAGACTTTCACATCAAAACTATTTCATCCTCCTGAACTGTTCAGTTTCATGACTTCCCACCAGGAATCTGAAGCAGAAGCTCAGAGTTATCCTGGCAACACGCAGGACACAACAAATTCTGGCCTTTCTCTACACAGGAGGTGTTTCCCAGCTGCAGGTGGGATCTGAAGAAGGTTTGAGGACACCCTAAAGGAGGGTACAGCCCTCAAAGCCAATATGCTGGAAACCTGCTTCAAATGAAGCCAGGAGGTGCTTCCCAACCTGAGACTGCTCTGCCAGACCCAAACTTAAGGCAGGAGTTCCCTGACCCACCTTGGGCTTGACTGAGAGCTCCTCTCTGTCAGAGACACCTTGGTTGTGGCTCACCTCGTACAGAACTGATGATCAGATCAACGTCAGGACACAAAGCCTGAAAAGGCAGTTCCTGAAAAGTTCGGGATCAAACTGTGACTCCTTGCACTTTCCTTTCATTTGTTGGATTCAGCTGGAAGAAGTGAGGACGTCTGGGCAACCTTGTTGGTAAAATCCAGGCTTTCAAACAAATCTCTCCCTCAGGAAAAATCTCTGAACAGCTCGGGTGAGAGCACCTGGTTTGTACCTATCCACAGCCCCTGTTCTGGTTGGGAGTTTCATTTAAACCTTTGGTTCAGCACAGAAGGCATCAGGGTTAGTCTTTCTTAAAAGGTTGAATTCCACAGACCACATTAGAAAGTTGCAGCTGCCCTGGAAAGCAGAAATCTGGCCAGACACCAGAAAATGTAACATGCAAACATGGCTTACAGAAAAAGATTACTTAAATTTGAGCCCTGCTTTCACCTGTTTCAGTGCAAGTGCTTGTGGCTGCACTTTAAATAGTCTCAGAGTTGATCTCCACTCTCCTTTTAGAGTGGGAGAGTCTGATTACAGGGAAGGGAAAGCAGTAAAATTAGTGTTGGGCTGCCAGGCAGTCACTTGGTCCCTTGTGCTCGGGGACTCTGGGGTGTTATTGAGGCTCTGCAAACGCTGCTGAGATGTCTCGGGTGAGAATTCCAGGTAGGTCTGAAAGCCAAGTGTGAGCCAAGGGGCCACAGGGCAGGTTCCAGGCCCACAGCCTCGGAAATTTGGATGTGTGGTGTCCAGGACACCTCACTGGGACCTTTGGGCATTTTTCTTCCTGCTTGGAGATGTTTTTGGATAGTGCAGTAAAGAAATTGTGCTTTTGTTTAAATCTTGCTCTGCTTGTACTGAAGGAACAAGTCTCTCCTGTAATGACATCATTAAATCCCTGGGGAAGGGCTCAGGGGGACCTCAGGAATCTCTGGTCAAGCTGGTGAAGCTCAGATGTGGGGAGCTGCAGCCTCGAGGGGATTGGAGCAGGAGCTGGGCAGCAGGAGCAGGGCCAGCCAGGCTCTGCAGGGCAGTGCAGAGGGACATGTGGCAGGTGACTGCAGAGCCCTGAGTGATAACAGCACCCAGCAGCCCTGATAGGAGCATGTTTGGAATTGCAGGGCTGTGATGTGAGAGGCTGTCCTAGCACATGAAGCTGGTGCTAAAGCCTGGCCCTGTACCATCAGTGGGAGGTTGTGAACCTTCCTGAGTGTAATTTTCATCCACTAAAGAGATGAAAGGTCAAACGAAACATTTCTGGGATGCTTTGTAGGCAAACGAATCCGTGGAGTCAGGATTCTGGAGTGCAGGCTGGGCTTTGGGAAGTCAGCAGCTGTGATGCCAGAGCTGCAGCCTGAACTGCTGGGTCAGATGGAAAGGGCAGGGGTTCTGCACCCTCAGAGCGCTGCTGGCACCTTGCTGACCAGCACTGAGGACCTGTGTGAGTGCAGTGTCTCAGCTGTCTGATCCTGGTGGGGAACACGGGGAGCTGTGAGCACAGGGGGATGGAACTCAGCATCTCTGAAATCATCTCCCATCCTGAGGGCCACAAAGGAGGGCGAGTCAGGGACAAAAAATAGCAAAGCCTGGTGTTCCAGGTCTCTGGAATACCTGCTTGCCTGGTCAGCAGGAGAAGGCTGTGCTGCCCTCCCTGTGTCCCTGCAGGTGTAGGGAGAGCCCTTCCAGCTCAGCCTCAGCACAGGGCTGGTACCTGTCAGGCTCTGGTGGCATGGAGTGAGAGGATCTGGCTTCTAGAGAATGCTCCACCTTGGGCACTGCAGGGAAAGCAGGGACTGTGTCAGGCAGAAGCTGTGCCAGAGCCACACTGGGGTGGGTGTGTGGGATGAACCTGCAGGGGGGTTTGGTTCCACACTGAGGCATCATCTGTCATGGCACAGGCAACGCAGAACTTCCCTCTTTGTGTTCTTAAGTGACAACTTCTTCTCTGCCTTTTCCTTCCAGTTCCTAAGGGGCTACAAGAAGGCTGGAGGGACTTCTCTCAAGGACAGGGAATGACAGGACAAGGGGGAATGGTTTTAAAAGCCCAGGGAGGGTGGGGTTAGATGGGATACTGGGAAGGAATTCCTCCCTGGGAGGGTGGGCAGGCCCTGGCACAGGGTGCCCAGAGCAGCTGTGGCTGCCCCTGGATCCCTGGAAGTGCCCAAGGCCAGGTTGGATGGGCCTGGGAGCAGCCTGGGATAGTGGAAGGTGTCCCTGGCCATCAGATGAGCTTGAAGGTCCCTTCCAACCCAAACCATTCTAGGATTGTTTCATAAGTGGAAGGCGTGGAAGGCTTTGGCTAAACTTGTACTTTGCTAATCCCTTTTTAAAGACTGATGAGGTGATAAGGCAGAAAGGCTCTGATTTGAGGGGCTGATCACAACAGCTTTTATTTTGTCTCTGTTTTATCTCAAACAGCAGAACAAAAACGTGAGTATTGCTGGGTTTCTCTATGCTCTGCTATGTTACTGCCTAGACATGATCACTGGAACCAAGCAGCAGTTACATGATCATGTAGATAATGTAGATTATGATCATGGTGATCCTTCAGCAGCTGGGGAAATGCTCGATCCTGGCAGTGCCAGCTGTGCCCATCGGTGTTACACAGAATGGTCCCACCTTTTGGTCCTTTGATACAGCACCAAAATAGGCAATTTGTTAAATATCATTCTGGCACCCTGAGTGCTGTTGAGAACCCTCTGTCTGTTCTGCTTTGGTCCTCACCTGTGACCATATCCTGTGTGACACTCGATGGTGAGGTCCATCCTTGGGCACTGATCCCACCTTGCCTCGTGCTGAGCTGTCAGTGCCCCTGTGCTGCCATGCAAACATCTGCTTCTGGGAATTGCTGCTAGCAGAACCCTTGGGTTCTTGTTTTATGGTGTTCTATTGACAATGGAAGGGCTTTTAACCTTCCTTGTCCTCCTCCATAAAGCTCCAGGCAGTCCTGTGTCAGTGCTGGCTCTGGCACCTTTGCAGCACGATGCAAAGATGGGCTGGGAGTGCCCAGCTGGGGTGCCTGGCTGCCCTGGGATGGTGGGAGCTGAGTGCTCGGGCTGCCAGCTCTGCCCCCATCCATCCCTCTGCCTTCCCCCTGACTGCTGCAGCAAGTGCATTTCGGGCTCCCTGGAGCTGGAAGGGCTCTGCCAGCTTTCCTCTCTTCCACCCAGTGCATGCTCCCACAACTGCCCTTCCCAAGGATCTGCTTCTCTCTGGGCCTTTTGGCAGCACTCTTGGACTGTATTTACTTTTCCTGCTGTACTGGCGGCATCAAGGTGTGTGTCCAGCCCACCAGGTGTGGCCCAGCCTTGCTGCAAATTTGGGAGGTGGCTCAGAGTCTTCTCTAGGGTGTGGGGGCCTCGAGGAAATGGCAGCTGAGCACGGAGCTGCCTGCAAGGGGCCCCTGCCTGCTCCAGTGGCTGGGAATCACCTCCCTGTGGGACACTGAACTGCTCTTTGCAGAGATGGACGAGTCCCTGCGCTCCTTCGCCGAGAAGGTCTTTGCCTCCGAGGTGAAGGATGAGGAGGTCAGGGGGGAAATCTCTCACTTTGATGTGGAAGAGATCTGCCCCATCTCCCGCCAGGAAATGACACTGCACTTGATGCTCCAGGAATCCAGCGCCACAGTGGAAAAGCGGTGAGTTCCCAGGAGCCTGGGCAAGGAGAAGGGAACAGCCTGTACCTCTTGGCCAGAGCAAATGGGGGGGTGTAAATCAAGGCCCTTGGGCACAGCTCACCACACCTATGGAACAAATCCTTGATAATCCCAGGGCATCTGTCAGGTACTCCAGGATTTCCTCTCCACTGTTGGACAGAAAGACACCCTTGGCCTGTTCCCTGGGTGTCAGCACAGCCACGGCCACAGAGCTGTTGGGGAGGGAGACTTGGAGACTCTGCAAAGATGCAACTTCCAAAGCCTGTGGCTACTTTGTGTGCTGTGGCCTGTGCTTCTGGCAGTGCCTGTTTAAGGTGCTCAGAGACCACCAGTGAGCTGGATCACAGGTCTGTGCTGTGCTCAGGAATTACCAGTGAGCTGGATCACAGGTCTGTGCTGTGCTCAGGCATCACCAGTGAGCTGGATCACAGGTCTGTGCTGTGCTCAGGCATCACCAGTGGGCTGGATCACAGGTTTGTGCTGTGCTCAGGAATCACCAGTGAGCTGGATCACAGGTTTGTGCTGTGCTCAGGAATCACCAGTGAGCTGGATCACAGGTCTGTGCTGTGCTCAGGCATCACCAGTGGGCTGGATCACAGGTCTGTGCTGTGCTCAGGCATCACCAGTGAGCTGGATCACAGGTCTGTGCTGTGCTCAGGAATCACCAGTGGGCTGGATCACAGGTCTGTGCTGTGCTCAGGCATCACCAGTGGGCTGGATCACAGGTCTGTGCTGTGCTCAGGCATCACCAGTGGGCTGGATCACAGGTTTGTGCTGTGCTCAGGAATCACCAGTGAGCTGGATCACGTTGTGCACAGCTGGATCATGTTGTGCACAGCTGGAACATGGCTGTGGGAAGTGCCCCTGGCCCCGCAGCTGTGTGTGACCGTGGACTGGGGCTGTGTGCCTGAGCCTTTCCCCTGCAGCAGGAAGAAGCTGCTCCGCATGAAGACGACTGTGCTGGCACCGCCCACGGCTCCGGTGTCTGTGCCCAGCCCGGCTGTCGCTGACGAGGCCATCCCCAGCTGCCTCCAGTACCAGACCGTGCCTCACTTCCAGCGGGTGCAGATCACTGGCGATTATGCCTCTGGGGTAGGTACTTCCATGGTTGCTCCCTTTCCATACTGGCCACCCCATGGTCCCTGCCTGTCCCCTCAGCAGTGCCCAGTGGAACAGGAGTCTGCACCAGCTGCACATCTCAGTCTGTGCCACACAAGCATTTGGGGGTGCCCTGCTGCATCCCTGAGGATCCAGAGCTGAATTCCTTAGCGGGAGCTGTGGGGTGCTGCTCATTCCCATGGGATTCTCCAGGGAGGGCCTGGCAGGGCAGGCTGTGCTCCCTCTGTCACATCCTCTCTGCTTGCACACAGCTCTGTCTGTCTGAGGTCTGTGCACATCCAAGGATCCCAGAAGGGCTGAGGGAGGTAGAGGCAGGGTCACCTAAAGCCAGTTGACCTGGACTGTTATCACATCCCCTGCTAATCCTGCCTCCCTCTCCTCCTCAGCCTCCTACCTTTGTGCTGCTCCTAGGAGCCTGCTGGAGGTTGCTCAGCCTGGAGCTGCAGAGCAGAGGGGATCTGGAAATCCCTCCCTGCTCAGGCACTGAGTACATTCCCCCTGCCATGACTGTCCCAGCTGGGAGTGCTGGTTTCCCAGCCAACTCCACTCCAGCCTTCTCTGACTACCCAAAACACTTGTCTGTGCAGTAAATCAAAAATCATTGACACACAGGGTTAGTGCATGTTGTTGTTGTTGTTCCTGCTTCAGTTTCAGCCTGGATTCCAAAAATAGCTTTAACTTTTTGCCCAGGCCTGACTTCTATTTCAGGGTCAATTACTGATTGCAGTGAGGAATAAATATAAGAGGGGGTGACATTGGAATTCACTGGTTCTGGAACCAGGAGCTTCCCTTTGTCATTCCTGGGTCTCTGCCTATCATCCCTTCCTTGCCCTGCTCACACAGAGCAGTGGGACATTGATATGATTTGATACATGATATGATGAGTTATGATGAGATACGATAGGATATGATTATAAGATATGACAAGAAAGTTGGAGAGGGACTTTTTACAATACCATGTAGTGACAGGACAAGGGGGAATGGCTTCCCACTGCCAGAGGGCAGGGTTAGATGGGATATTGGGAAGGAATTCTTCCCTGCAAGGGTGCCCTGGCACAGGCTGCCCAGGGAAGCTGTGGCTGCCCCATTCCTGGAAACGTCCAAGGCCAGGTTGGATGGGGCTGGGAGTACCCTGGGATAGTGCAATGTGTCCCTGCTCACAGCAGGGGCTAGAACAAGAGATTCAGGATCCCTTCCAGCCCAAACTCGTTTTGACATTTTTCTTGCCGTGACTCATATCTCCCTCCACCTGGGTGCACCAGGGTGTCTCTTGGACACACCTGTGTCCAGCTGTGTGGTTGCCTTCAGCATCACCTCCCTTGCAGGTGACAGTGGAAGACTTTGAGGTGGTGTGCAGGGGCCTGTACCGGGCACTGTGCATCCGGGAGAAGAACATGCAGCAGTCACTGCAGAGGTTCCCCAAGACACCCTCGCAGTACCTGCGTGCCATCGAGGGCGAGCCCTGGAAACCAAGTGACACTGGCCCAGGTACATCCAGGCACCCCAGGGGCTTCCTCTGGCTTCAGCACGGGGCAGGGCTCAGGAAAGGGCTGTGCAAGGCACTTGCCCAGGCCCCCTCCTTGGTGTCACAGTGCTGGGGTGTCCCTGCCTGCTGCCTGGCGTGGGGGAGCAAGGCAGGCCTGGGAGGTTTGGGCTGGCAGCCTCTTGGAATTCTCCTTTTGCTGCAGTGTTCACCCCACCAGTGAAGGATGGACAGGATCCCTTTGACACTGGGAACCTCCCTGAGGACCTGGGATACCACGTGCAGATGAAGAATGGGATAGTTTATGTCTATGCTGACAAGGCAGCGGCTGAGAGGAACGAGCCAAAGGACCTGCCCTACCCCAGCCTCGAGCACTTCATCGATGACATGAACTTCCTCTTGGTCCTCATTGCACAGGGGCCCGTGTAAGAGCACAACCCACCAGGTTCTGCCTCAGTGGGCATAGGGAGATCAGGGCAGCCCCCTCTCCTTCCTGGGAAGAGGGAAGAGCCTGATGGTGACACACCTGGCTGCCCAAGTGCCCTCAGCCCTTGTCAGTCCTCTTGACTTGGGTCTTAAACAAAGCAGCACTCAGGGGCTGGAGACAGGATCAGCTTCCCAGGGGAGGCACCTCAGGGAAGCAGGGCTGGCCAGCATGAGCTCCTCCAGCCCAGGTAGAATGTGTGTCCCTGTGCTGAGGGGTGAGGAACCCAGTGACTGTTCTGCCCTTTGCTCTCATCAGGAAAACCTACACTCACCGGCGCCTCAAATTCCTCTCGTCCAAGTTCCAAGTGCACGAAATGCTCAATGAGATGGAGGAGATGAAGGAGCTGAAGAACAACCCCCACCGTGACTTCTATAACTGCAGGAAGGTAAAAGGCAAGGCTTAGAGCCCCAGGGACCCTGGAGAGGAGCTGTCCTGGTGCCTGCCCCTCCCTGGGAGCTGGATGTTACAGGCCATGTCTGTAGCAGCAGCATTGCTCCTGTGAATGGGAATGTGCTGCCTTCGATGCTCTTGGCAAAGTTGTGCTCTCTGGCTGGGCTGGGCTGAGCCCTGCTGCTCACCTGAGGGGTTTGTTCACCTCCCTGGGATGGTGCCTGAGCATCCCAGCTTGAAGCTGTCCCTCTGTTTTCCCAGGTGGACACACACATCCATGCTGCAGCCTGCATGAACCAGAAGCACCTCCTGCGTTTCATCAAGAAATCCTACCATGTGGATGCTGACCGCGTGGTCTATGACGCCAAGGGCAAACAGCTCACCCTGAAACAGCTTTTCCAGCAGCTCAATCTCCACCCCTACGACCTGACAGTGGATTCCCTGGATGTCCATGCTGTAAGTGGTAGGACATTTAGTGTAAGGTCACTCTCGGGCCACTCTTGCCCCCGTGGCTTTCCCCTTTCCTGTGCACCCACACTTGTTGTGTGCATTAATATTTGTGTCAGGGTGCAGCAGTTCCTGGTTTTGCCATTTTGTGTGGTTTGGCTCTGTCCCTGCTCCCTGCCAAGCTGTAAGGGCAGTGTTTGAGCCTCATCTCCCTGCCCCAGGGCCGGCAGACATTCCAGCGCTTTGACAAGTTCAATGACAAGTACAACCCCGTGGGGGCCAGCGAGCTGCGGGACCTCTACCTGAAGACAGAGAACGCCATCAACGGCGAGTATTTTGCTACCATCATCAAGGTATGGACAGAGGGACAGAGGGGAGGAGAACAGGGTGAAGCTGTGCTGCTGCTGTGGCTTCCCTTGCCATGGTGTGCTGTGCTTTGCAGGAGGTTGGCTCTGACCTGGAGGATGCCAAGTACCAGCACACGGAGCCCCGGCTCTCCATCTACGGGCGGTCGCCTGAGGAGTGGGCCAAGCTGGCCAAGTGGTTCAACACCCACCGGGTCTATTCCCCCAACATGAAGTGGATGATCCAAGTCCCCAGGATTTAGTACGTGCTGTGGGGCTGAGGGAGCACTGTGCCTTACACATCCCTCATCCCTGAAAGGGTTGTGGGGACAGTGGGCCGTGTTGTCCCTCTGGTAACAACTAATGCCTGTCTCTGTCCACAGTGATGTGTTCAGGTCCAAGAATTTCCTCCCCCACTTTGGGAAAATGCTGGAATATATCTTTGTTCCTGTGTTTGAAGCCACCATCAATCCCCAGGCCCACAAAGAGCTGAGTGTCTTTCTACGCCACGTGAGTGTCACCTGGTGATGTTGTCAGGTGTGGGGAGAACTCACATTCCTGTTTGTGCACAAGAAATGGGGCCTGACATGGAAATGGCATCAGTGGGCCAGTGGGCCCATTCTGGGGAAGGGGGGGTGTAGCCAGAAATGCAGGGAGGGGTCAGACTCCTTGAGCTGGTTGCTGTGGGGTGTGACTGGCTGCCCACTCATCTCCTGGGGAGATGTGAGCTTTACTCCTAGTCCTGGACAGTGCCTGGGGGGTGTGAGGAGCAAGGTGTGCAGCCTTGCCCAACCCTGCCCTTGGGGAGCACAGGGGCAGAGCTGGGCACTGGTGAGCTGTGGTGGGGCATGATGAGGCGGGGAGTGTGAGATGAACCTCTTTTGTTCCATTGCCAAGCAGATCACAGGCTTTGACAGCGTGGATGATGAATCCAAGCACAGTGGACACATGTTCAGCACTAAAAGCCCAAAGCCAGAGGAGTGGACTTCCCAGAAGAACCCATCCTACACCTACTATATCTACTACATGTATGCCAACATCCTGGTGCTGAACAACCTGCGCAGGTGAGGCCTGGGATCTGCCCAGAGGCTGCCTCGTGACTTGCCTCAGTTCTTTGATTGTTGGTGTGGAAGAAGTGGGGCTCTCCTGGCTCTGTATTTGGAGCATCACGTCCCAGAGCAATCCAGACACCTCTCAGTAGGAGATGTGATGGGCTGGGGTGAAAGTTTAGTGGTTGCAGAGATGCATCTATTGCACACACAGAGGAGAAAAGAGAAGGAGCAGTGTGCTCCTAGATTCCCTGGATTCCTGGGGACTCATGGTAGGGGCCTGAAGTTGGGTCCAGCCACCCAAGCCTGCTGTCTGCCTGCTCTGAGTGCTCCTTCCCTGTGCCCAGGCAGCGTGGGATGAACACGTTCCTGTTCCGCCCGCACTGCGGCGAGGCCGGGGCCATCACACACCTGCTGGCAGCCTTCATGACAGCTGATAACATCTCCCACGGGCTCAACCTCAAGAAGGTAGGTGGAGCAAGCTGCCAGGAGCAGCCCAGGCACGGCAGAGCAGAAGTGCTCACAGCTGCCTCATGTAGCTGGCAGTTACCCGTGCCTCTGCTTTCCACTGACACAGCCTGGCTTCAGGCACATGTTAAATGGTTCTCTGGGTTTCTCCAGGAACAGAGAGCTTGGGCCACAGGTTTGGGGATGTGGCTCAGCAATATATTGGTTTTTGGGGGTTTGGTCTCACAGACCCATCACAGGGTATGTTTGTTATCACTGGAGCTGAGTTGGATATCAGACAGCTCCTTGGCCTCTCGTGCTCCTCAGCCTGAAGCACTGATTGCTGGCTGGCCCATCTCTCTCTTTGCACACAATTCCCTGGCTGGGACCAGGCCTGAGGAGTGACCCTGGAGAGGAGGAAGGTGCAGCAGCTTTATCTTTAACGTGGTACCTCTGCTCATCTTTGCAGAGCCCAGTGCTGCAGTATCTGTACTTCCTTGCCCGAATTCCCATTGCCATGTCCCCACTCAGCAACAACAGCCTCTTCCTGGAGTACGCCAAGAATCCCCTGCTTGACTTCCACCAGAAAGGGCTCATGGTGTCCCTTTCTACAGACGACCCCATGCAGTTTCACTACACCAAGGTACAGTGTGAGCTGAGCACTGGGGCTGGGACTGTGGGGCTGGCACTCTGTGGGCCTTGGTTTTTTGGAAGCCAGTGGCACTTTCAGGGAGTCCAGCATATGTTGGGTCATCTCCCCTTCCACCAGCAGATGTTCAGGTAGGATATTAGGAAAAATTTCTTCACTGAAACAGAGGCCAAGCATCTGAACAGGCTGCCCAGGGCAGTGGTGTCTGGAAGTTTTCAAAAAATGGTACATGTGATGTGATTTAGTGGGCATGGGGGTGTGAAGGTTGGACTTGATGCTGGAGAACTTTTCAGCCCAAATGATTCAGTGGTTCTGTGAGCTCTGGGACAGCCCCTGCAGAACACAGGCTGTGCTGGCAGGGGCTGCTGACCCCCAACCCTGTGCTGCAGGAGCCCCTCATGGAGGAGTACGCCATTGCTGCCCAGGTGTTCAAGCTCAGCACCTGTGACATGTGTGAGATCGCCAGGAACAGCATCCTGCAGTGTGGCCTGTCCCACGAGGTGGGTGTCCTGTCCCACGAGGGGTGTCCTGCAGTGTGTCCTGTCCCACGAGGTGGGTGTCCTGTCCCACGAGGGGCGTCCTGCAGTGTGTCCTGTCCCACAAGCTGGGTGTTCTGCAGTACCTCATATCCCATGAGTTGTGTTCTGTTCCATGAAATGGTGTCCTGCCGTATGTCCTGTCTCATGGTGTCCTGTCCCACGTAGGGGGTGTCCTGCAGTGCGTCCTGTCCCACGAGGTGTGTGTCCTTCTGGGGTGGTCCTGCCCACGGCCTGAGAATGGCGACCAGCTTCGCCCGAGGGCTCAGGGCTTCCCTCGGGCGAGGGTTCTGAGGTCGGTACCGCTGTCTTTGCCTCTGGCAGGAGAAAGTGAAGTTCCTGGGTAAAAACTACCAGGAAGACGGGCCCGATGGCAATGATATACGGAAGACGAACGTGGCTCAGATCCGCGTGGCCTATCGCTACGAGACCTGGTGCTACGAGCTCAACCTCATCGCCGAGGGGCTGAAGAACGAATAGGCGGGGGCCGGACCGCGGGGCCGGGGCCGTGCCGCACTGTGAGGGGAGCCGGGGCCGTGCCGGGGCCGTACCGGACCGAGGGGCGGCGGGGCCGGGGCAGCGCCAGGGCCGTTCCGCACTGTGAGGGCGCCGGGCAGAGCAGTAAAATCCCGTCTGTGAAGCGGCTCCGAGCGGCCAGAGGGGAAGGGGGCGGGACCATCGCCTGAGTGACAGCCACACCAGCCAATGGTGATGGCTCAGTGCGCCCTGGGGCGGGGTGAGGGTGGGATCTCGAGCTGAGTGACAGCCACAGCAGCCAATGGATGGCGGCTCCGTGAGCGCCGGGAGCGTCCTGCGGGAGCGGGCCGAGACCGCGGGGACACGGGACGGGGCGCGGCGGGGGCGGGGCCTTCTTATGAGTGACGGCCGCGTCAACCAACGGGAAGGAGTCTCGGGCGCTCCGGGGCGGGGAGAAGGCGGGATCAGTACTTGAGTGATGGCTCCAGCAGCCAATGGGAGGTGGTTCCGTGCGCGCCGGGAGCGTCCTGCGGGAGCGGGGCAGGGAGCGGGCCGAGGCCGCGGTGAGACGGGGCGGGGGGCGGCGGGACCGAGCGGGGGCTACGCCGGGAGGGCGAGCGGGTGGCCGGGGGAGTTTGGGGTTTCCCGTCATCGCGGCCGGGCTCAGGGCTGCGGGCCCCGAGGGGTCCCCGTGTCCCGGCTGCGGGCAGGCGGGCAGCGGCCGGTGCAGCATCTTCCCCGTGTCTGACGGGCCGGGGGAAGCAGGTGCCTGCTCCAGCTGCCCGGAGGAGAGCCAGCTCGCAAGGGGAGCCAGGGTTGGGGTGGGTTCGTCTCCCCCACTGGTCTAGCTGTCCGGGGGAGGGTGCCGGGTGCCGGGCACCGGTGATGGGCACAGCCGGGCACACGGGAGGGCCCCGCTCACCGGCCGGGAACGCTTCTCTCGGGCGATGGAGCCTGGGCTGCCCAGGGCTACTGCAGAGCGTCTGCCCTCGGGGATATCCAAAGCCATCCTGCTGTAGGTGTCCCTGTCTGAGCAGAGCAGGTCACACCTGCAGAGGGTCTCTCTCACCCCCACCACTCTGTGATCACTCTGTGATTCTGTTACTGCTGCGCTGCGGTGGTTTAGGTCTCACTGGATATTTGTGCATTGTTGCTCTGAGGTGTGTGGGGCTGAGGGGTTACAGAGCCCCTTGGGCTCCCCTTGCCTTCCCCAGTTGGCTGCATACACACACCCCTCTGTTCCAGTGACTGCACATGGCCTGGCTGTGACAGAGCCCAGGCACTGTTAGAGCAATTCCTCCTGGCAGCTGGGACTGGCATCAGCCAGTGATGGAAGGAAAGCAGAAGAGAAGCTGCAGGAAAACCAGCCCGTAGAAATGTCTATTTGGGCATTGTAGCTGGAGGATCTGACCTTGAGTCCTAGTGCAGTCCGTTGCTGCTTGGCAAATTTTTTATCTCAGTCTTCCAGTTGTAATAATATAATATGGGTATGACTCAGTGGGCAGCTCTGGAACACATTATCTGAATGGTGTCTGAGAGGTTTTCTGGTGCTGCCTTGGTCTGCACCCTTTGAACCTCCTGGGGCAGCTGCCTCAGCGCTGCTGAGACATTCCCAAAGGAATGTGTGGTTGGTGGTGGCCCATGTAAAGCCACACAGGCTCTGTGACTTTCCTTTGGAAACTCACCTGTGATGGTGAGATTCTGCTCCAGGAACTGCTCCAGGATAAGTCGTGTTTGATTTTTAACTCCATGCCCAGCTTGTGTCTCACTCCTGTGTGCAGCTGCAGCATTCCTGGGGCTGGCAGCCAGCCCGGGCTGTAGGGGCTGAGTCAACTGCTGTTGTCAGTATTGCTACCCTGGGCATTCAGATACTGTGAGTCAGGTCAAAAACCCACGACTTTAAAAATAGTACATTGTGGGTTCTGTCCATGTGCCCTCTGGGGTAGCAGCCTTCAGAGTTTACATGTTGGAAGTGTTCTAGTTTGGGTTTTTTTATATCTTGAGGAAAAAGTTGCTTTCAATATGTTGAATTTCATCACTTTAGAAAAACACAGTCGGTAGAAAAGTCTTAGGACCCATGGCAGACGCCAGATATAACCTCCTTTTGCTGTGTAGTTGGGATTAGCAGCACATTTTCTGTGTCCAGGGGCTGTGGCCATGGATCTAATGAGGCAGAACTGCTCTTCAGCAGGAGATGCAGCAGCACGGAAAGAGTTAATACCTCGTGGTTAGAGTAGCTTTGTATCGAGATGGAAATGACTAAGCACACTGCATTCCTGAAGAGTTACTTATTTTGATATAAAATCTGCTTGTTTGGTACTGCCCATGTCTTTGAGGCATCAGCATGGCAGAGTTGTTCAGAGGAGCTTCGGGGTTGTTCTGGAGAGGAGCAGAATGGGAGCAGCTGAGAGCTCTGGAAAGGATCTTTTCCCTCCAGGAATGAGCTGCCAGCTTCCCTGAGCTGCACAAGACCAGAACCTGCTTTTTATTTGGCTACTAACACAGGAGGCTTGGCGACAAGGACTCTGGGGTGGTTTAGGGCTGCACAGCTTTCACGAAAGGACTGAGATTGCCTCAGAGCTGCACGAGCTGGTCCAGGCAGTGTTTGTGTTCCCAGCAGCACGACAAGGTAAGGTGCTGTGTCAGTGCCTCTGTTCTCTGCTGTGGGGTGCTCTGGGTGCTGGGGGGCTGGTGGGGGGGCCTGACCTCAGCACTAGACAGGAATTTATTCTGGACCAGCACTGGCAGCTTTCTCGCCTTGGGAATGTGGTTTCAGGAAATGGGATTGTCTCAAAGCTTTGCATGGAAAATGTGTAGTGTGCTCTCTGGCTTTCAGGGCTGGAAAAATAGTCAGGGCTACCTGTCATGTGCTGTGAACGTGCCTTATTCTTCTGCTTTGGGAGCTTCCCAGCAGTGTGGATCAGAGAGGCAGGCTTTTGGCAGAAATGGGTAATGTTTTGTCTAGAAATTATGTAATTTTCCCCCAAACTGCTGCTTCCGGTGAAATAATTCAGTATTCTTAACTACACCGAGCTTCTCTAAGTCCTGATGCAAGAAGGATAATAAATTTGGCTTCTCTGGAAATACTGGGAAGCACACTGGGGCCACTGAAGGATTTTGGAAGGGGAGGTCGGGATGGAAAAAGTCACAAGTCTGGTTATTCTGTGACAGGAATGATTTGTGTAGTGCTTGATACAAGTGCTGGCTGCCTGACCCCGGTGGTCTCTGCCAGCTCTGTGTCCCTGAACTGTGTTTTAGCCTGTCCTGGGCTGCATTTAAGGGTTACTTAACTTGCATCACACCACCCCAGTGTGCTCTTTCTTCACCAGAGATCAGTCTCTAGCCTTGCCTGGGCTCACGTGATGAGCTGAGATTAAATGCCTGGTTCTTGATAGCAAGCCTGGGCAGGTGAAAAGCTGCCTTCCTGTCCTCCTTGGATGGATATTTTGGAAGAGACAGTCCAGGGAGCAGCACTGAGCAGGAAGAACTTTAGGCTTGTGCTGTCTGTGGATCCCATTCCTGCATGTCCAAGGCCAGGCTGGATGGGGCTTGGAGCAACATGGGACAGTGGAAGGTGTCCCAGCCTGTGGAAGGACAGAAGCTTTAAGGTCCCTTCCAGTCCAACCCAACCCATTCTGGGATTCTGGAATTCCATGTGCTGGCCAAGGCTGAGCTTCTCCTCCACGTTCCTCTGGTTGTGCCTTACCATGGGAGCAGGGACCTGGGCAGGAGCATTAGGGCTTGACTTTGGCCATGGCTTGAGATGAGGAAGCAGAAATGGATGTGTGTGTCTGGCTGAGGAAGCTGCAGCACAGGCAGATTTTGCTGCAGCCTTCCCAAAGTGAGCTGTGGCAGGAAGGATGTGGGGCAGGCTGGCAGCCAACAGAGCTGCCCAGCTTGGGCACAGCAAGGATGGACCAACCTGGAAAACTGTGCAGGGCTTCTCAGCCTCCTCTCTGCAGTCATTTGTCCTCATGGATGGTGTTGGATGTCAGGAGAAGGTTCTTCCCCCAGACAGGCTCCCCAGGGAATGTGCACTGCCAGAGCTCCAGGACTGTCCTGTGCAGGGCCAGGAGTTGGACTGGATGATCCTTGTGTTTCCCTTCCAAGTATATTCCATGATTCTCTGTGGATGTTTTGCCAGGCTGCTCCCAGGGGAGCTGACAGCTGGAGCATTTGGAGGAGAAAGCAGCCAGTGCTGTTGGGAATCAGAGCAGCTGTGGGCATGGGCTGTGAGTGCTGCACGTGCTGGATTTGTTTAGTGCTGTGAATAAACCCTTGCTCCACACTGCAGGGTCCTCTGGCTCCTCTCCCTGTGCCAGTCCTGCACATCCAGCCATGCTGTGTCTGAAGGGCTGGCAGGCCCTGGAGGGTCCTGGTGTGCAGCTGGGCTGTGTTGGAGCCCTGCTGTCCCCTGGCTGTCCCCAGCAGAGCAGGGTCCTGCAGCGCTGGTGCTGCAGCAGCTCAGGGCACAGCAGAGGGAAAGCTGCTTTCCTGTCTGCTAATCAGGGCTTGCAGACATGCAAGGAGGAAGGATGGCTCTGCCCTGGCTCAGGATGTTTTGGCAGCAATGCCTATTTATAGGAGAGGGCAGGGGCCCCTCGCTGGTGTGGGAGGAGGGTCTGCAGTGGCTCCGGAAGCTCTGAGCACAGGATGGAATGCTGATGAGGGACAGAGGGCTGATGATGGAGCAAATATCCCCAATTCAGGGCTTACCCAGATTGTCCAAGTTTATCCCATTCACTGCTGAGTGGGAAGGTTACCAGCAGCTGTCTGGGACAATGGGCTGAGCAATTCCAGCCTGCAGGGACCCAGGCTGTGGAGACAGGGAGCTCTTCCCACAGCAGCAGTGCTGCTTTGGCAGAGGGGGAGAGTGCAGCAGAGCCCAAGACTTGGTGCCATGTGTGCCCAAACCATCCCTGAGCTGCCGGGGAGCCCGGGGATGTCCTTGACCAGTGGGCTTTCTCACCAGGGCTATCAAATAGGTCTGCCAAAGCCAGTGCTCTGCTTTTAATTGCACCGCAGATGCCTCTGCCAAGCAGATCAGCAGCTCCAGGGATAGCCCCGAGCCCTGGAATTTGAGGCGTGGTTCCAGCAGTGATCAGGCTGTGGGTCTGCTGTGCTGGGGGCTCTCCACACCCAGCCTGGGGAGTGGGACCCCCTTGCCAGGCAGGTTTAGGCTCCTCTGTCTCCCGGCTTGGTTTGTGCCCATCCCTGGCTCTGCCCACTGCCAGGCAGTGGTGACTCAGTGCTGGCCGGGTGTGGTGGCAGTGGCAGTGGAGGACACGTGCCCAGGGTGGCAGTGGGAGCTGCCTGGCTCTGTCAGCTGGAGCCTGAGCACAGGCTTGGTGTGGCTCTGGCCCCTGGTCCCACCTGGAGCAGGTCTGGCTGCTTTCTGCAGGGATCCTCTGCTCTTCTGCATGTGTGGAATTCTGTTTCCCTGCCTTTTGCAGGGAGACTTCTTGGTACCAGGGGAATGTTAGCAGAGCCAGTGTGGCCCCTGGCCTGAGCTGAGCGTTTGTCTCCTACTGCAAATGGATGGTTGTTAAATACAGCTGGAGGGTTGGGATTTCTGAGATGGGATAATTGCCCAAAGAAAGGGAAGAACAGGGCTTGTTAGAGCCTATGGGCTTCTGTCTTCTGTCCAAGATGAGTTTTCACCTGTGCTGGCATATCTGGGGATGACTTGTGAGCTACAGGTAGAGCCAAAGGGCTCCAGGGCTGAGGGGATTCCATACATGAAATGTCTGTACCGAGGCCATGGTGGACCTGCAGGTGCTGGGTCTGTACAGACACCCCAGTTCTCCCTGGTGGTTTCACCTGCATTCCTTGCTGGGTTATCTGGAGGATGTGTGCTGTATCCCCTGGATTAGATGTGTGGGAAGTCTCACAGAGCACAGCTCTTGCCTGGGTAGGAGAAGCCAGAGTGTTTCTTTAGCATTCCTTCTCTGCCGATCTAAACGTGGGGTGATTTTTCACTTCAAGATGAGGACTCACTATTTCTTCTGCCTTTTGAAACTCCCCTGGCTGCAAGCCACAGCCTGGGCACTACTGCTCTCCAGTCTCTTGGATGGCAAATTTAGGTCAGGTATTGACAAACAGAACACCAGGCAGGTTTTCACTTGTGCTGTGGAGCAAGAGAGCACTTCTGGGAGGAGGATGCACTGCCAGAGCCGGGCTCTTCCCCAGCCACCACAGCTCTTCTCATCCTGTGTGAAGCAGCAGCTCCTCTCTGGAGGAGCAGATGTGGTTCCTTTTTGCTGCCCTGGTGCCTCGTGTCCTGCTGTTCTCTGCTGGGTGGGGAGCTCAGGTGCCACAGGGATTTGTCTCTACTGCCTGAGCATCAGGAGGAGCTGCACTCCTGCAGAAGGGCTGGCTGAGTTCCTGTGTCATTAAATAATTTCCTTGAGTTTGGATGCTTGGGATCCCTCAGGGTGTTCTGTGCCTTCTGTGTTTGTTTTTTAAGCTGGTGAAGCCTCGGCTCCCTTTCGCTCGCCCTCCCAGATGTGTGCACAAACAGGCCCGGTGGGGAGCGAGCTCTGGAAGCCTGTCCTGAGCACGTGGTGGATGTGATTTGGGGAGGAATGTTCTGCAGCACTTGCCAGGGAGCAGCTGCAGTTTGGGGTGGGGAGCATGGCTGGGGTGCAGCTGATGGTTTGGGTTTTTTTTGTCCGCAGGTCAGAGCAGCCAGCCCGGACTCTGTGACACCACTGGGCACTTTGGAGTGTGGTGGCAGCTTGGATGCGTGCAGGACACGGGAGGACGTGTCCAGGGCTGGCCATGGGCTGTGTGTGAGCACTCTGGCCCCTGCCATGCACCCCACGGGGGCTGGGGACAGCAGCTTCTCCCGCGCCACCGGGCTGACCCTGTCCCGCAGCCACTGCCGCAACATCAGGCAGAAAATCTCCCAGTGGGAGGGCAGGACACGGGGCTGCAGCAAGGACAGGCAGCAGCCCAGGGACTTCGGAGTAAAGTACGATCCCAGCTGCAATGCACTACCCAGAGTGAAGGCAGAATGCACGGAGAATGGCAGAAAGGCTGGGCCCAAAGATCCAAAGAGCCTGGGGTTGGATTTCAGGGAAGATGCACGGAGCTGCTGGCAGAGTGGGGACTGTGGTGGCCCAGCTTCCCGAGCCAAGCAGAAAGGAGAGGGGCAAACCCTGGCCCCGGGGGTGGCACTGCCCCCAGGGAACTTCTATACCTCACAAGCTCTGTGGAGCAGAGCAGATCCTCTCCTGCCTGGCAGAACCTGTCCTGCTCCCTTGGACCCGCAGAGGAAACGAGGCAGATCTGGCTCCACGGAAAGAGAACTGCAAGTCAAAGGAGTGAACACTCTCTGCAGGGCAGAGAGGAGCTTGAGAAACATTTACTCTGAGGTTGAGGGGCAAGAGGAGGAGGCAGCTCCTGATCCACCACCCAAACCTCGCAGGACTTTCCGCTACCTGGCAGAGAAGGGTGCTGGTGGTCGCAGAGATGCCAGTGCCACCAGGGAAGCTCCCCTGCAAAAGCAGTGTGGAAAGGACTTGGTGTCATCCTCCAACAGCCCTGAGAAGAAAATAGTCAGCAGGAGGATCAGAGGGAGAGCCCAGAGGTACATAAATCATCTCTCGTGTCTGAACGTTTCCTTAAATCACTTTCTAGATGGGTTTAAGCAGCTTGCTTGGCATGATGTCCTTGTGGAGGTGCTGCTAGTGATGATGCTTCTTTTCATGGGGAAAGGATTTTCCTGGGTGAAAGTATCCTGCTTTTGCTGCTGACAATCTTGCAAAGAAGCTTCCAGGTCCCAAGCAGAAGTCAGCCCACACCTTAGAACAGAGTGCAGTGACAAAATGCTGGGCCCTGGGAGAGAGCTGCCTGCTCCCTGCCTGCTCCCTGCCTGCTCCCTGCCTGCTCCCTGCCTGCTCTTGCCCTCAGCTGCAATTTGGGGATGGCAGAGTAGCTTTCTCTTGGGACACTGTGGCTGCTGAGTGTTTGGCTTTTCTGGGAGCGAAATATTCTCTTGTTGCTTAAGGCTGGAGGCTGTGAGTACTGCTCTTGCAGTAGGTTTGGCTGGTTTGCCCTCTTTCCCATACCCTTTTGAGGTGGCTTGATGCAAATCCTGCTCACAGGTGAGCTGCCTGTGCTGGAGATGTGCACAGTACCAGCAGAGATGTGGCTTGAGGTTCTGAAACCTTTCACTGTGGCAAAGCGTGCAGCAACGGCCCAAATTTTATGATGATGGTGGGCTAAATCCCTGCCAGCTCCTCTGTGACCTCAGTGCTCTAATTTCAAAATAGTGGCTAAGGGATGGAAATGCCAGCCCACAAAGGCATGAACACCCTGAGCACGAGTAGGAGAGGCCAGTAGGAAGCAGTGCCCTGGTCTGAGCTGCTGCAAGTCTGCAAAACATGGTTTGGGTTCTTGCCCCTGACAGGATGGGTCTGGCCGTGCCTACTTGGAGTGTGGTTGGCCATGGGGCCTCCAGCTCCCTTCCTTACTTAACAAAACTCCCAGAGTAAGTGAGCAGGACTCACTTGGTGTGCTGGCTTTGGCTGGGATTATTTTCTTCTTGGCATCTTGTGTGATGCTGTTTTGGGGTTGTGATGAAAATATTGGTAACACAGCAGTGTGTGAGCTGTGCTCACACAGAGCTGGGAGGGGACACAGCAGGGACAGCTGACCCCAGCTGACCCCAGGGATGTTCCAGACCCTGTGGTGTTCTGCTCAGCAGTAAAAATTGGGGAAGAAGCAGGAAGGGAGGAACAATTGGAGTTTGTGTTCCCAAGTCACCCTTCCCTATGACAGAGCCCCTGGACATGGCTGAACACCTGCCTGCTGAGGGAAATAGGGAATGAATCCCTTGTTTTGCTTTCTTTGCTTGTGCAGCTTCTGCTTTACCTTCCAAACTGCCTTCATCTCAACCCATGCACGTGTTTTGTCTCTTTTACCCTCTGATTCCCTCCCCCATGCCATGGGTGGGAGCGAGGGGCTGAGCTGCTGCCTGGGGTTAGACCTCAACCCTGGGAAATGCGAGTCTGGAGTGGAGCATCCATGTGCTGGATGGTCCCAAGGAGGGCCACGCTGTGTGTGGACTGCAGACAGCAACTCAGGCAGGTGCCTTTAGAAGAAGTTACACCGGTTTTCCTCTAGGAAATCTTTTGAGTTTGAGGACATCCAGGGCTTCCGCAAGCGGCCGGCGGCCAGCAGCTCCCACAGACCTCGGGAGGAGACAAATGGCACTGCAGGATCCAGGCTGGCCCACACTCAGTCTGAAGACAACATCTACGAGGACATTATCTGTATGTGCCTCTGCTGCTGGGGCTGTTGTTGAGGGTGGCAGTCGTGCTGGGGAGGGAGGAGTCAGGGTGAGGATGCATGGAGGCTCTTTCCAGTTCTGGGATTTTTAAGGTCTTCCCCATCTGGGGTTCTTTGTTGGTGTTGGTGACATGTGCACATGAACAGTCTGGTTTCAGATGTCATGGGAGGTCACTGGAGTTGGCCTGTGCTACACTGATTTCTTTATTAGCTCTTGGAATGCTTTGCTTGAGCGTTGCACAGAGATCAGTGTGAGCACTGCCAAAATGAGCTGCTTTGCAATAGAGCTGCTTGCTGTGCAGGGGAAAAAGTGTTTTGCTCTGCTGAGTCCATGGACAGTTTGCCAAGTTGATGGCAGTGGGTTAGAAGGATGTGGTGGGAACCTCATCCAACTTTAAAGAGGTCTCTCAGACCCTGTTAAAGGCAGACAGCTGCACGCTCTCCCCACTGATGTCCCTGGCAAAAATCACAGGGCTTTATCTCTTTTCATAATTCCCCCATCCAATGCTTTTTCCAGGTCCTACAAAAGAAAATCCTTATGAAGATATCAGGCCCTTGCCCCTGTGGAAGGTCCCATCTGTCTGGAAGCTGCCCCCTCCCCGGAGCATCAGCAGGGCTCCCAAGGTAGGGTGGGGGGATTACAGGGTCAGAATCATTCTCACAAGGGCCCTTGTTTGTGCTCACCCCCAGCCTCACATTCCACACTGCAAATCATTGGTTTTCCTTATTGTTTTATTGCTTGTTATTAATGTAAATAATATATAATGTAAATATATATGGATATATATATATAATATATATAATATAAATATATATGGATATCCATGGGAGCTGATTAAGCTGCTAAGGAACAAAAGAGTAGGAACAAGAGAGATTTGGTGAGGTGCTTGAGGGGGGAGGTGGGATGGAGAGTTTGGTAGAGCAGATTTTCCAGCTGTAATCTGACTCCTCTGCCTTCAACCTTGGACCAAACCTTGATCTCATGCTTGACTCTCTCTTCTCCTTCTGTTTTCCAGCCTCCCCCAAAACCTCCCTTCCTCAGCCGCAAGAGCCTGGAGCTGAAGCCCTCCCAGACAAGTTTCCAGGGGAAGATGGGCAAGGAGACCTCCCTGCCTGTCACTCTGTCTGAGTGGAAGCTCTTCCGAGCAGTGGAGGCTGCCAGCAGGAGGAAGAACCTGCCCTGGGTGAGATTCAAGTGTGAAACTTCACTTCTTGCCTGGCTTTTCAAGCTCTTGCTGTTTTGGAAGTGCTTTGTAAGTGGCCACAGAGCTGTGGGCCAGGCAGGTGATTGCTGCTTGGCACTGCTGCTCCAGCCATTCCCTCTCCCAGTGGTGTCTGGGGACCTGAGTGCCAGTTCTAGCTGGGACAGTGGTGTTTTTGTTGGCCAAGAGTCGGCAGACAAAGTGCTCAGTGTTGTCCTGGAGGTCATGGCTGTGTGTGAACACAAGCCCTTCCTCGTGCTTTGTCACCTAAGCCCTGTTCCCAGTGTTTCCATGGAATGGGGTGGTGCTGCGTTTGTGCTCTTGGAGATTTTTCTTGCTCCTGTGGTCCAGGGGCAGCTCTGGAACGCTGTGGGGATGTGTCCCCTGCTCCCAGTGACTGCCCAGACTGATCCTGGTGTTCCACTGAGCTGTGGGATGGTTGTGGGGCCCTTGGCTACTTGGAATGTTGGCTGGAGTTCTTTAGTGGCATCAGGAGCAGCTGGTTCATAGTTTAAAGGTGCAGGGGAGCTCTCAGGGATAAGAGCATTTCACAAAGCCTTCATACAGCTGTCCCTTCTGGCCTGTCCCTCCTGCCTGGCTGCAGAGACAATCATGCTGCTGAGGCCAGAGGGGTGAGGGAGGCTTTTAATCCACCCTCACACAGAGGACTGTTCTGACCCTCCTTTGGTGCCTTGAGAAAGTTTCTAGATCCTTGTGTTGGTTACCAGCTCACATCCCTCAGTGATAAAAGACACCACAGCTGCAGCTGCCCACTTTGTGCATGGGACTCAAATTCAAGTTGTGGTAGTGGCAAGGACTTATTTTTGTGGTGGTAAATTCATTTCACTTCAGCAGATCTTTATTTCATCTGAAAATCACGTGTATTTGCTCAGATTGCACAAGACTGTGAGGTAGAGTTGGACAACTGCAAAGGACTTTTCAAACCTTTAAAGTGCTTTGGAGTATCAAGTAACTTCTGTCTGTGTTTTTAAACAAACCTTAGGTCTGGAAAATCAGGAAGGACATGGCAAGATTATAAAAATGCTGTGATGGAGAGTATCTCTCATTTGGAGAGGGAAAATAAAATGTTCTCCAGAAGCAAACCTATTCCAAAAATCTGGTAACAATTTACATGCAGGAAGAGCACTTTACTCTCTTTGCTCATGAGGAATTGAGCCAAGATTGCTCGAGAGGTTGAGGAAAGGACTGGGGTCTAAACAGACAAAACCTTTTGCCTAGGAAACACATGGCTGCCTTAAACACACCCAGGGTGGTGACTCAGCTGCACACAAATCAGGACAGAAACGAGGATCTTCTAGGTAAGGCTGGGTAAAAAGGGAAAGAAGGCAGATTTGGCAGGAGGAGCACTGCTCTCTGCAGTGGGCTGTTTGTTCCCTGCAGCCTCCTCGTGCTGGGAGGGCTTGGCTGAGGCAGAAAATGGGGAGAAATTAGTTAGAAAAGGAGAGCCTAAGCCTGGTTTACTGATCTGGGGATTAAATGCTTGAGCTGAACAAACAGGTTTTCTTTAATATATTTCTTTTTATGCTGTATTTGTGATGACAAATGGCTGGGCCCCACCCTCCTGTGTTCAGTTTAATGAATTCTTGAGGCAGGAATGAACTTGACCTGCTCCCTGCATTTAGGGTAAATCCCTCTTCACATGAAGCAAAGGCCGCCTTTGATGTGGGGAGCCAGGAGCCCCTGGGGCACTGGCAGATGAGGGGAAAGCACAGAGCAGGCTGTGACAGGGACACAGAAAGTGTCAGGACTTTGCCTTTAAGGCTCTTGTGACCAGTGGAAGGAAGATTACCAGCACCAATGCAGAGTGTCAAAATGCTGACCCTTCTTTCATAGCTTAGTCTGCACTGGGCTGTGCTTTTTCCCAACTCTTTTCTCCAGTGGACCAGGTGTGTGGTCCTGCAGCACAGACCCAGTGTTCTGTCTCACTGTCTGTCTTCATTTGTGCAAAATCACAGAGTGGTTTGAGTGGAAAGGCCCTTAAATTCCACTCATTCCACCCCCTGCCATGGGCAGGGACAGCCTCCACTGGAGCAGGTTACTCAGGGTGCATCATCCTTCCATTCCAGCAAACACCTGGGACAGGGCCTGTGCTTGGAGCAGCCTCACTTGAGCTTTTGGAGACTTGAGCTGACATCCAACTACAGCAGCAAACCCAAAAACCAACCCCCAAGCTACAGTGAGAGAGCTCTGCTTTTTCTGGGCTTGGAAGGTGCTGGGGAGCATGTTCTGAGTCCTCTGTGCTGAAGGGTTTGTAAGATGTTCTTGCAAGTGCCTTTGCATAGAAAATGGAGATCTGATGCCAAACAGTTTGTCACTTCTATTTGGGAAGGCAAGTGTGACAATTTCCAGAATGCTTGTAGAGTCTGGTGTCAGCTTTGAGCTGTGCTGACAGGGATCCCTCCCTTGCAGCAGAAATCTGTGCTCATTCTTTATCCAGTGAGCTGGGCTAGAGGGACTCCAGCCTCTGAGCCAGGGTTCCTGCAGGATTTGGGCAGCTTTCCCCAAGTCCTGGGTGGTGGCTGTTGAGCTGCCCTCCTGTTGGCACCTGGACCCTTCTCTGGACCCCCACATTGACCTTTGCTTCTGCTTTGGGTTTCAGCTGGTACTAAAAATACAGGAGATCTTTGATTCCAAGCGTGGAAAGAAGAAGGTGAAGCTGCTCAGTCCTGCTGGGAGAGAAGCAGCTCCAGTGAAAGGTATTGGGGTCTCCAACACCACTGTCTGTGCTCTGAACACCTTGAGTGGCACAATTCCTCTGCCCCCTGGCCTGGCACCACCACCTTATACTGACACAACAGTGCAAACCCCAGATTTGTGGCTGCAATTGAACTTTCAGCTCAAGGAATACTTGTCCAACCCAAATTTAACTCTGTCACATGGGGAGCATTCTGAGCCTGGAGAGCTGGGCTGCTGGTTAAAAGTGCTTCTTCAAAAAAAAGCAGATTAAAGCAGAAACTCCTCAGAAAACCACTTGGCATGAGAACCACCTCTGCCTACTGCACTCATCATCTGTGTGCCTTGTTCTGATTGTGTAGCCATAGTAGGGTCTTTATTTACAGTTATTCTGTAAATATTCTGTAAAGTTTTATAGCAGCCTCAACCAGCCAGCTGGTTTATGTTCTTTGCCAGCTGACCTGCAGGTCATTCCCTGCCAGGTCATATCACTGCCTTGATATCAGCTCTGCTGTTTGAAATTTGCTGGTGTAACACATTTCCCAGCTGCCCTTGGCTGATGCTTTGGGCAGGATTGGTGGGCAGCCCTGAGGGATGTTGATCTGATGAGTCTCAGGTTCTCTCTCTTTCCCAACTTTGGGTGTTGCCCATCTTCTTTCTGCGTGGCTAATAAGTGAAAACTATTTGTGTGTTTCAGGTGAAACCAGCGGGAATGAAAGCGATACGGAAAATCAGCCCAGAAGTGAGTGAATCACAGGGGCTGGTCCTGTCCCACAGCACTGCACCCTTGGCTGGGGCCCTGGTGGGATGAGCTGACGTGTGGGGATCTGCTGAGTCAGGGACAGGAGCCTCTCAGAGGCCACATGGCCAAGTCTGGGAGCTGCTGCTGTGACAAACCAGCCTCTATTTCTGCCACCTCCCCTGAGCCCTTGAGGTTTAATGGCATTAATCTGCCAGTCACCAGAAGCAGAGTCTTTTTTGGGTTGGTGACTTGTGGGAGGTTGTTGCTGATCACCTTTGCTGCTGCTGCTTGAGATTATTTCACTCCTGATTCCTTCCCATGGTTCTGTTTTATGTAATGCTGTGAAAGGTCCTTTCCTCTGGGGAGAGAATTCACCTGGGTATTTGTCTGGTTCTGGTGTCCTGAGCTGGATCATAGACCCAAACTCCAGACCTGAAACACCTACTTGGTTTTAGCTGATTTTAGCTTCCATGTGAAGACATGAAACAGAAGGATGTGGCACAGAGTGCCCAGAGCAGCTGTGGCTGCCCCTGGATCCCTGGAAGTGTCCAAAGCCAGGCTGGACAGGGCTGGGAGCAGCCTGAGACAGTGGAAGGTGTCCCTGTCCTTGGCAGGAGGTGACAGTGAATGAGCTTTAAGGTCCCTTCAACCCAAATCATTCAAGGGTTCTATGAATTATTTTAGGTGTTTTGTTTACTTGGAGGGAAACATTCAAAAGGCTTTAACTTGGAATGGAAAGTGAAGTTCCATTTATGTGAAGGAGAGTGGTGGAGAGTGAACAATCTCAGCAGAATTAGAGTGATTGAGTCAGTGCCTGATGTTTGAAAGTGTCCAGAATGTGTCACGGTGCCTGGGCACAGGAATTCCTGACGTCAGAGGGCTGTGCCTGTGCTTGTGAGCCTGTGCTGCCTGTCAGGACAGCCCAGCCCGGGGGTGTCCCGGCCAGGGAGCTGCCTCTGCCCCTCCTGAGTGCCCTCAGTGGTGTTTGGAATGGCTCCCTGAGTCCTGGCAGCTCCTGAGTTGGTGCAGCTGGGCTTCACTCCCTGCTGCCCCGTTGTGTCACTCTGTGTGAGAACATCAGGGCAGCAGGAGGAATTGCAGTGTCTGTCAGGAGGGATTTGCAGAGCTGCTGCCAGGTCAGTGCTCCCTGTCTGAATCACAGAATCCTGGAATTGTTGAAGTTGGGAAAGACCTCTAAGGTCATCAAGTCCAATCATCAACCCAGCACCACCACCACACTCACCACTAAACCACATCCTCAAGTGCCACGTCCACACATTTTTTTAAACGCCTCGAGGGATGGTGACTCCACCACTGCCCTGGGCAGCCTGTTCCAATGCTTAACAACCATTCCAGTGAAGAAATTGTCCCTAATATCCAATCTAAACCTCCTCCAGTGGAATGAGGTTATTTCCTCTCCTCTTGTCACTTGTTCCCTGGGGAAGAGCAGCTCTGTGCATGAGGAGCAGACACCCCATGTCCCATGGAGAGCATTTGGATGTTGAGCAAACCCACCCATCCCTTTTCCCCCTCTGCTGGCAATGCTGAGTGCTCTTCTGTGCCCTGTAGGAGCGTGGCAGTGCCAGCCACAGGCTGGTTTGGGATTTATTCCTGTCCCCAGGTCACCACAGGTGCCTGAGGCACTCGGCCTCCAAGAGGAACCCACACTACCAGACCTTGGAGAGGGATCTCATCGAGCTCCAGGAGCAGCGGCTGTTCGAGCTCTTCGTGGTGGTGTCCCTGCACAAGAAGGCATCTGAGGTCACCTACACACCCCACATCATCCAGCAGTTCCCCAGCAAGGTAGGAGCTGCATGGAAACCTGCCCAGGGAACTGCTCAGCTCTGTGTGTCCCCTCCTAAACTACACTGGCCAGGGTCTGGGCTGGGAATGTGAAGCACCTTGCTCTGTTACACACCTGATGTGTAGTGTCAGGAGGTTGTTGAATATGTGTCTTGATAATGAGTTTATTGTCTTTTTTGAGCTAGGAAAGCTCCTCCTTAATTCAAATTTCATGAAGCCATGAGGTATTTGATAGCAGCTGAAGGAGAGGAAGGAGTGCAGAGCTCTGTCCCAAAGCTGGCACGAACCTCATCCTGGCAGTCTGTCCTTTATAAACCAGCAGTGAATTGCACAGGAACTGCACTGGCAGTCTGTCCTTTAGAAACCAGCAGTGCATTGCACAGGAACTGCACTGGCAGTCTGTCCTTTAGAAACCAGCAGTGAATTGCACAGGAACTGCACTGGCAGTCTGTCCTTTAGAAACCAGCAGTGAAGCACTGATGGTGCACAGGAACTGGAATCTCAGAGCTTTTATGCTTATTTATACTGTTTTGAAAAAGAATAATAATAAAATGACAAAGCTGTTTGCACACACCCCCAAAACCAGGAGGGCTGTGGCAGCTGAAGTGCTGTAGTTAAACCAAGCCCTTTGAAATAAGCTGTTCAGCCCAAATGGGTGACAAAACCAGTGTGTGACTGAATTATAGCTCAGTGTCCTAAGCTGGGAAGCTGAGATGGAGCCTTGGTGTTTCTGGGGTACCAGATTGAGATGAATATTCAGTTGTCACTGTCTGGGCTCATACCTGCTGCCTTCCACTGGAAACAGAACAGAGCCAGGAATTCTGGCTGTGCCATCAGGAGAAAGCCAGATTATTGAGGAATCTGCATGTCATCCACACAGAGATGTCAGATCTACTCAGGGAGGTTGTGTGTGACCCCAGCAGGTCCCACAGTGTCCCAGTTCCTGCTGCCTGAAGGATTTGTGTGCCAATAACTCCAGTGTCTCAAGTGTGTAAATGCCTTGGCTTCACAAGATGAATAAGGAATTATAGCCAGAAAGAGTGCACAGTGTTAATTTAGTGGGTAAAACTGAACACACCCAAATAATATCTGCTAAAAGTGCAAACTTCAGGGTGTTGGGAGGAAGAAAGGAATGCAGCAGATTTGGCTTTTCCCTGGTGCAGCCTCTCAAACTGTCTTTGGGAAGGGCACTGCAGGGTTCCCCTCCTGGTCTGTACTGGCTTTTATAAAGGCACTGACACTACAAATTATTTTCTCAGTATTTATTTATCCTCTGCTCAGATGAAAGTGTTTTGGTGAGTGACTTTTGATGGGACAGTGTGTCAGATTGGGTGTCTCCCTTCTAATATTAGCTTTGCTTCCGAGTAATCTGCTGTCACCCTCTGCTTTGGGCAGTGTGCCCAAGGACATCTGAGCTTTTCTACAACTGTTACTCTGTGAAAATGCTGTTCTGTTTTCCTAACACCTTGTGCTGTCACAGCTTGGGACACTGGAATAGCCTGGGTGTGCTTAGTGCCTAAAATCAACTTTATGCAATAAACTTTTCACTTCTCAGGAGCATTTCCTACTTAAATGTGTTAAATTTCCTTAAATTTCTTATCGAGCCTCTTATCTGAACACCTTTCTTTTGCCCTTTCTGGGCAGTTTTGAGCATGGAAGGTGTCCTGGTGTCCTCGAGGGATTTGATTTGAACCCACATGTGGTGGAACATGTGGTTCAGGGAACAGTTTTTGCACTTCAGTTATGAGTGATCTGCACATCAAAAGCTGAACACTTTCCTGTTAATATTACTGTTTTCAAATCTCCCAGGGGCAGAACCAAGGCAGGCTGCCCTAGACATCATTTGGGGGGTCATTTCTACATTCATTTTCCAATAAACTTAGCCATGCTTGCAGATCCTTCCTCCGTCCTTACCAAGTTGAGTCATTTTACAAAGGTCCAATCAGCAGGAAAAATGCAAGAGGGAACTGGGAATGTGCTAATAGTCAGAACATGTTCTCCTGTACCTGTGCATTAGTGATGGATCAGCCTTTGGAAGTGTCAGGAAGATGCTTCCTGTATTTTAAATGCTGCACCAACTTCAGTGACTTCAAATTCATTTGTTACCCCTCCAGCCTGAACATCCCTTCAGACCATCAAAGGATACTGAAGAGAGGCTAAAGGTCATTCCCAAATTCTGCTTTCCAGATCCCAAAGACTGGTTCCCTTCATCAGACCTTAAAAGGTAAAGGCTTGGTTTTGAATTGTGACTGAGACAGGCAATGCTGAAAGCTTTGGAGTGTGCCAGAGGAGCTGCAGCCTGAGCAGGGGAAAAGGGGAAAGGATCCAGGAAATCCCTGTGGTGGAAGATGAGGTGTGGAGCTGGGCTAGAGGGCTGCTGCCTTTCCTGTGAGGAGGAAGAATTGGTCCAAAGCTCCTGGGGCTGGAAGTGCTTCTGCTGCTCCTTGGCTGAACGGGGAAGCAGCTGGGAAGGAGGAGAAATAGAAAAGCTCAGTGAGAGCAGCTGGGAAGGGGGAGAGATGGAAAAGCTCATGAGGTGCAAGTTTTTACCCTGAACAGATCCCAAAGTCCTTGTAATCATGTTTTAGTCTTTGTCAGCATGACCAGAAGGAGTTTGTGTGCTTTGTCAGTCTCTGCCCTGAGCTGTGTGGTGAATTTAACCCTGACTCTGCTTTGGCTCCCCAGTGAAACCTTTTCCTTTGTGCTGACGGGGGAGGACGGCAGCCGCTGGTTCGGGTACTGCAGGAAGCTCCTGGTGAGCACCTCTGGGAGGGCTGGGGGTACAGGGAGCACTGTCTGGGCACTGCCAGGATGTCACTTGCCCACATGGGTTACCCATCCTGTGGATTACCCAGCTGTGGTGCTGCCAACCCTTGGGATGCAGAGGGAAGGGTCATGATGGTGCCCAGAAATGGTGAAATGGGCTCTGGGCATGAACCAGCTCCTGGAACTGAGTGTTCCTTGAGAACCTTCATAGTCATGAGTGTAGGGGGTGCTGCAGCAGAAGGAATTCTGCAGAGCAGCTGCAGTGTGGCTGCTGGCTTGTTCCTTGCCCCCCTGTTCTCAGCAGAGCTGTTGCTGTTGCCTTTCAGCCAGAAGGGAAAGGGAAGCGCCTGCCCGAGGTTTACTGCATCGTGAGCCGGCTGGGCTGCTTCAACCTCTTCTCCAAGGTGAGCTGGCACAGCCTGTCCTGAGCCCTGCAGGCTCCCCGGGGTAACTGGATGCTTCTGTCAGCTTAGTGATTGCAGCTCATCCCAGGGGAGTGGTGCTTCCTCTGTCTGTGCTTTGAGCGGGGAAATAAAACACTGGTGCTGAGCCTTGTCAGCCAGTACACAAATCCTTCAGCAATTACTGCCAGGAAGGGCCTCCTAACACCTGGTGTTACTGAGGGTGCCCCTTCATCCTCTTCCTCTGTGACTTGGAAATGGAAAATCAGTTTGGGATGGTGTTGGATGTCCTCTGGTTTTTATAGCACCATGAGAAGGGGAGATAAAGAGGTGAAAGCTGCTGCAGATAAAGGGCAGTTATTGCAGAAAAATACAGGGACAGGCTTTGATGAAAGATGATTCTGATTGCTGGAGCACAGAGTTTCTAGAACAGCGTTTCAGGGAGGTTTCTTGGCGAGGGGGATGTGTGCTGCTCCTCTTAACTCCTCTGAATAATGAGAATTTGATTGCTTCATACAAAGCATTTCCTTCCAGTAGCAGGAGGCTGGAGAGTTGTGCTCACAGGAAGCTGTTCCTGTTTGATTGTTCAGACATTTGAGATGAATTTCACAGGGGTCCCAAACGAGGTGGGAGAGGGCTGTGGGTCTGTGTTTCTCTGTGGGAATGCTCTGATGGATTGTCCCCTCTGGTCAGCAGCAGCCGGGAAGGGGAGGTGATGCCCAGATGTGACCCCTTCTGTCCCCTCCTCTCAGAGCTGCTCACTGGGATGCTCTGCCACGGGCAGCCAGGACAGGGCTCACAGGGACCTGGTTCTTTTGCATCCACAGAGAGAAAAGCTGGAAAAGCAGGAGCCTCCAGTGCTCCCAGTGCCAGCACGGACACACACTGGTGTCCAGGGCCCCTGTGGCTCTTTGTCCAGGCACTTCCTCACCTGGGCCTGGCTTTTCTCCTTTACACAGGAAAATGCTCTGCTCCGGGGAGCCTGTGACTGCCATCACAAGAGCTCCCAAACTGCTGAAGCTCCAGGAGCTGGAATTGCCTCCCCGGGGCCTTTCCCATCCTGTTTCTCTATGGCCAAGGGAGAGCTGTTTGTCCCTGAGACCCTGCGGGGAGTGTCACACCTGGATGGACAGCTCTGGGTCCTGGCTGTGCCCTGCTCTGAGCCCCTGTGTTTCCCTGCAGATCCTGGATGAGGTGGAGAAGAGGAGGGAGATGTCCCCAGCCCTGGTGCACCCGTTCATGCGCAGCGTGATGGAGGCTCCGTTCCCTGCCCCAGGACGCACCATCACCGTCAGGAGCTTCCTGCCAGGAGCAGGAGATGAGGTGACAGAGCTCAGGCTGAGCTGCCTGCTCCCTCTCTGGGCTCTCTGGGGCACACAGGCTCTTTATAAACTGCACAGTGGTGCCTGGAAATGATTACTCTGAAGAAAACGTGCTGAAGTTGGAAGGGAGGCTGGCCCAGAAACCTCTTTGCTGTGGAATCATCTGCTGTGGAAGTGATTCCCTACTTCTTAATGAAGAGCTTCTGGGGCACTCCTCTGTGCTGCCCCATGCCAATTGTCACAGGATTCTATGTAGGATCATGAATTCAGAGAATATCCTGAGCTGGAAGGGACCCCCAAGGATCATCCAGTCCAACCTCTGGCCCTGCACAGGGTACCCTAAAATCCCACCCTGGGCATCCCTGGAGCAGTGTCCAAACTCTCCTGGAGCTCTGGCAGCCTCGGGGCTGTGCCCATTCCCTGGGGAGCCTGGGCAGTGCCCAGCACCCTCTGGAGAAGGAACCTTTCCCAAAATCCAACCTAAACTCCCCTGACCCAGCTCCAGCCCTTCCCTGGCTCCTGCTCCTCAGGAGGAGCTACAGCCTGAGGTGAGCTGTGACCTCAGGCCCCTGTGCTGCAGGCTGAGGGTCCCTGCTTGGCTGCTCCCCCAGCTCTCCCTGTGTCCGTGTCCCTCAGGTGATGGAGCTGTGCCGCCCTTTGGACTCCAGGCTGGAGCACGTTGACTTTGAGTGCCTCTTGCAGTGCCTGAGTGTCTCCCACACCATCCGGGTCTTTGCCTCTCTCCTGCTGGAAAGGAGGGTCATCTTCGTGGCTGACAACTTGAGGTAAGAGATGAGTCTGAGCAGTTCTTTCTGAGGGATGCTGTCACTGGATGTTGTTGTTTCTTCTCTGTTTGGACTTGTCCCGTGTCCAAGCTTGTCTGGTTTTGCAATTTGAAAACCTTCTGCACTCTCCACACAGCATGTGCATGCCTAGAATTTGGAGTATGCTGTTTACACAAGAGGAGATAAGGGAGTGTTTCCTTTTTGCCTCTTTAGCCTGGGTGGATGGTGGTTTGAGCTGCCCAGAGCTCAGTTCAGAAGTGGGTGCCTGGGGCCTCTGCTGATGCACAGACTGTGACACCTGCCCTGAGCATTCCCAGCCTGTCCTGAAGGAGACACTGACCACCCTGCCTGTGCTTCTCTCCAGCACTCTGTCTAAATGTGGGCACGCTGCAGTGGCAACACTTTACCCCTTCACCTGGCAGCACACCTACATCCCTGTCCTGCCAGCTTCCATGATCGACATCGTGTGCTCTCCCACCCCATTCCTCATTGGCATCCTCTCCTGCTCCCTGCCACAGCTCCAGGACCTGCCCATAGAAGAGGTGAGGATGTGTGAGACACAGACAGTGTCAGTGGGATGAGGTTGACCTCTCTGCAGTAATCTCTGGATTCTGTCTGACTTTAAACTCTCAAACTTCTCCGAGCCACTTGGTGAATTTGCCAGACAAATGTCAGGATGTTCCAGTGTTATCAAAAATAAGTAATCTTCACTGTTCTCAGGGACAGGCTGCACTTAGGCAAAACTTGTGTTTTGTGTGTGACAGCCCTTTTTAAAGAGCATCCCACATTTAAAAACAAATTAAAAACCTGGTGTTTTTCTATACAGCAACATACCTGGTTATTAGTCAGTGTGTTTCCTATGTCTCCCCAGGTTCTGATTGTTGATCTTTGTGCTGACAAGTTCTTGCAAGAGGTGAGTGAAATAACAGTAGCAGTAACTCATGGGTTTATGCCAGGAAAAGGCATCGATGAAAGAAAATAATAAGAAGAAATCAGGAGAAGCTGGTGTTCCTATGGAGACTCCAGTGGCTGAAGAAATACCTTGTAACCCTTTTGAACTGACAGAGAAGGGAACAAATCCTTGTTGCAAGGTTGAGGTTGCCGGAGGTGAAGAGCTCTGCTTGTCTGAGCTGACTTTAAAAGCTATTGCTTGGTTTCTTATGTGAAGGGGATCCCTAAGATTCTCTGCTGCTTTTTGTCTGTCTCTCCCTGTTCTGTACAGCACTTTCTCCTCTCTCATCCAGCTGGGAGGTGTTTGTTGGTTTGGGTTGTTTTTCCCAGGAGTGACAGTGTAGGGAACAAATTATCATAGTTCTCTTGGGGTTCTCTGCTGAACTTCCCCAAAAGTGTTTCTGCATCCCCAGACAAGTAGCTACAAAAATACTGGGGATTTTTTTACTAGTTCAGGATATTTGCTTCTCCTTTTCCCTGTCTCACTGTTCTATTTTGCATTGCAGCCTGCAATACTGGACAAAGGTATTAAAGGATTGGGGCATTTTTTAAACCATATTATTGAGACCTGTTGTATTTTCTCAACAGGCTTTTTATTGTTTTTGTGTGTTTTACTGGTGAAATAAGCCTGAGTCTGTGTGATGGCCAGCTGTGTGTGTGACTCTAATAAAATGTACTTGGGGCATGCTGAGCAAATGTGTTTAATTTCTGTGGCTGCAAGATAAATATATTATATCCCTTAAGATATATTCCAGAATAATTCCCCTCTAACTGCTTTAGGCATGTTATGAATATTTCTAATCTACCCCCTGGTTCTGCTGATGGGAATAACACAGAAGTCCTTCCTTGGCCATTTCTGTCTGTAGGTTTCAGATGAGGACGAGATCCTGCCCCATAAACTCCAGGCTGCACTTGTACAAATCCTGGAAGAACGGAGTGAAATCCTGTCACACGGGGAGAGTGACACACAAGGTACTTTCTGTGGAAAACTTTCTATGGAAAAGTGTTTTCCCATTAGCAGATCTCTAGCATGGAGTTGATAAAAATGAGCAAATTTAAATAAAAGCTAAGAAGTGACATTCTAGCTGTTTTTCTGTGATCTTACTGAGAACATCTTGTGAATGTGTGAGAAGTTTGGTGTGCTGACACTTCCTCCTTTCACAATTAGTGTGTGCAGAACTGTAGTTTCCTTTGGGCCAACAGCATCAGATCAGCTTTGAATTTTATTATATTTTTCTAAGTGGCAGAGACAATGTTTTTCTCAGGGAATGAAGCAAATTTCTGCATTTTAGAGGGTAATCTGGCTGATCGTTTTCAAAGTCGAACTGCTTTATGCATGATTCATCAGATAAGGAAGTGTAAAAAGCTCTGAGTGGCTTGAGAGAACGGCACCAGCAAATTATATAATTCCATAAAAACAAAGTTTGTTTTCCAGAGAGTTTGTCTTCTGTAGTTTGCCTAATTGTTGAAGAGAATTAAACTTAACCTGTTGTGAGCTGACAGCTCATTACACACCAGGGAAAATGAAATTTTGGATGTTTTAAATTGTGGAAAATCTTTAGAACCGAACCTGTCCCAGGTGCAGCAGAAAGTTGCCATTGGGAAATTGAATATTGGAGCTGAGCCCTTCTTTGATGTCAATCCCTAATCTGAGACAGCCAGTGACAGCTCTCTAAAAACGCCACCCCTGAGGAGAGCAATGACCAAAGTGACACCTCCCCACAGGTGACACGAGCCTGAACTCCCTGGTTTCGGAGGCTTTTGTGCAGTTCTTCGTGGAGATCGTGGGGCACTACTCTCTGCACATGAGCGTGACCGAGAGGGGCGAGCGCGTGTTCCAGCGGGAGCCCTTCCGCAAATCCCACGGCTCCCGCACCGTGCGCCACTTCCTGCACTGCTTCATGGAAACGCAGATGTTCGCAGGCTTCATCCAGGACCGCGAGCTCAGCAAGAACCCGGGCAAAGGTAGCTGTGCCATCATCTTTCTTGGCTTTGCTTTCTTGTTCCGCAGCCTCCCTTTTGAAGGGTGACGCCGCCTGCCTGTGCTGTTGGAATTCTGTCACGTGGAGTAGCCCCTGTGCCCTTCGGTTTATAAAGCAAAGAATTTCTGCATCTCTCTCCTTTCTCCTTGATCCTGCAGCTTACACACGCTACACACAGCATTTCCTTTCGTGGCCTTGTTAGTCATGATGTTACATGCTAAAATATGGAGTGTAGTACTTTGCCTATTAAATAGTTTTTTTCCCACTTCTCCCTAAAAAACTGTCCCCAAACCAATTAAAAAAAAAACAAACCTCCTCAAGTCTGTTTCCTAAAAAAACCCCATTCAAAATTTTTTTCCCTAAATTTACCCTAAACCAAACCTAATTTGGTGAGTGATTTTTAATTTTTAATTTTTTTCCTCTTTAGGCCTTTTTGAGGTCCGTGCCATGGAGTATTTGGAGAGAATTCCAGAGACGGAACGAACTGGAATGAACAAAATCCTTCGCAGTCTTGGTAAAGGAACACCCCTTGGTTTTGTTCATTGTTAAATTTTTTTTAATTAGTTGTAACTATTGCATAATTATTTTTTTACAAAGGAGGGGAAGGCTTCTTCTTTGCTTTCTGCACCTGTGTTCCCTTGTTTACATTTACTGCTTCAGGGGACACTGAACACTGTGTAAGATTTTCTTCTCTTTTTAAGCTTTTGTATCTTTAGATAAAGTTTGTGAGAGTTGCTGCTCTGAGGACCTGCCCAGGGGACAGAAGTTGTGTCTGCTGGCAGAGGTGGCCATGTGTGGCTTTCCACCTTCAGTTCCTCAGCCTCTGAGTCCTGGAGTGTCTCCAGCTCACAGAATCCCACAATGATTGGGGTGGGAAGGGACCAGTTCTGCCATGGCCAGGGACACCTGCCACTGTCCCAGGCTGCTCCAAGCCCTGCCCAAGCTGGTCTGGGACACTTCCAGGGATCCAGGGGCAGCCACAGCTTCTCTGGCACCCTGTGCCAGGGCCTGCCCACCTTCGCCTGAAGCTCCTAACGCTGTTTTTTCTCTGCAGGCAGTAAAATGAAATTCCTCCAGAAGAAGTGACCGAACGCTGCTGCGGGACAGCGGCGGGAGGAGAAAACGCCGGGCCCCGCCCGGGGCCGGACCGAGCTGTGCCCGGGAGGGCCGGGCCGGGCCGGGGGCTCCGCGTGTGCTGCGGTAACAACCAGCGGGGATCGATAGCAGCTCATGGATCGATAGCCAGTCCCATGGATTGATAACAGCTCATGGATTGATAACAGCTCACGGATCAATAACCAGTTCCGTGGATCGATAACCAGTTCCGTGGATCAATAACAGCTCACGGATCAATAACCAGTTCCGTGGATCAATAACAGCTCGTCGAGCCAACTCTTCACGTGTCTCCGTTCCTTAAGGGGGCGTGGCCTCGGCGAGAGGGGCGGGGCCGGGCCGAGAGGGGCGGGGCCAGGGCTGGAGTCGCTCCGGGAGCGGCAGGACCGGGCAGAGAGGGGCAGCGCCAGGGTCAGAATCGCCCCGGGAGCGGCGGGGCCGGGGCCAGAGTCAAACCGGGAGCGGCGGGGCCTGGGCTGAGGGGCGGGGCTGGACAGGCCGTCAAGGGCGGGGTCTGTGCCCGGGAGGGGCGGGGTCTGTGTCCGGGAGGGGCGGGGTCTGTGCCCGGAGCCGTGTGCTGTCTCGCCGGGTGTGACGTCAGCGCGCACGCGCAGTGCGCGCCGCCGCGGCCAAGATGTCGGGCCCGGGGCTGGTGGCCGGGGACGTGGTGGTGGATGCGCTGCCCTACTTCGATCAGGGCTACGAGGCGCCGGGCGTGCGGGAGGCGGTGCGTGCGGGGCCGGGTCAGGGAGGGGCCGGGGCGGCGGGCGGGCTGCCCGCCTGACGCCCCGTGTGCGTTAGGCCGCGGCGCTAGTGGAGGAGGAGACGCGGCGGTACCGGCCGACCAAGAACTACCTCAGCTACCTGCCCGCGCACGACTACAGCGCCTTCGAGGTGAGCTGGGGCGGCCTGGCAGTCGCAGCCCCCAGCCCAGGGCCTTTCCCGTACCCCATTGTCCCCACTCCGTGACCCGGCTGTGACAGACCCTGCCTGTCCCCGTCCTTCCCCGCACACCCATCTCGTGTGCCCCCCTGCACCCCTCCTATGTCTCCCCACCCTGCCCCGCTGTCTCTCCTCCGTTACCTGTTTGTGTCCTGTCCTTGTCCTCTCCCCATACCCCGCTGCGTCGCCCCCGGCTGTCCCTCACCGCTGCCTTCCCCGCAGACCGAGATCATGCGGAACGAGTTCGAGCGCCTGGCGGCCCGGCAGCCCCTGGAGCTGCTCAGCATGAAGAGGTGAGTGGGGCAGTGCCTGCCGCAGGTGAGCTGGGGCCCAGGTGAGCCGTGCCCCGGGTGAGCCATGCCCGGTGCCCCAGGTGAGCCGTGCCCTTTGCAGGTACGAGCTGCCCGCCCCATCCTCCGGGCAGAAGAACGACATCACGGCGTGGCAGGAGTGTGTGAACAATTCCATGGCACAGCTGGAGCACCAGGCTGTGCGCATCGAGAACCTGGAGCTCATGTCCCAGCACGGCTGCAATGCCTGGAAGGTGTACAACGAGTAAGGCCTCAGCTGCTCTGCTGAGCACAAAGTTCTGTGTTGAATTTCTGTGCGTTTATTGTGTGTAAATCCAGTGGGGATCTTTAGAATGTAGCCTAGGTGAACCCCTGTAAGGGAGCTGTGAGTGAAAGAGGAGGTTGATCTCAAAGCTGTCTCTGTGGCCAGGAAACAGCATATGTTTTAATACATCCCAGTGTTGAATGGTGTGGG
The DNA here is from genome assembly GCA_037013685.1 of Acridotheres tristis. Lineage (NCBI taxonomy): Eukaryota > Metazoa > Chordata > Aves > Passeriformes > Sturnidae > Acridotheres > Acridotheres tristis. The sequence continues at coordinate 4,239,101 of CM072913.1, read as the reverse complement.
TTATTGTTGATGATAGTGGGTGTTAATTAAGGCTAGCAATAGTCTGTGAAAGAATAACTCAGTAGTGGAAATTAAGATGAGTTACTACAGATCCTGGGCTTAGTCTGGATCTGTAATAAAGCTGCTGCAAAAGCCAAAAAAAACGTTGTAGAATATGGCTGCAGGAAGCACTGGGGCTAATTCAAATAGAGAATGTTAATGAGAAGGGTTGATTGAGCCTTAGATAAAAGAATAGACCAAAGGAATGCCAAACATAGCTCAGAGAGAAGGCAGAGGGTTCCTGAGCTCAGGAGAAGGGAAGCAGGTAAAGGAGTTGCTGGCTAGGACAAGGTGTTTGGGTTGCAGGGGATTGTTCAGTCCTTAACTCTGACAAGTTAAATGTCAGGTGAAATGGGGCTGATGTAGCACTTGTGTGTTTTTAATGCTTTGTTTCCATTCATCAGACATCTGGTTCATATGATAGAACAAGCCCAGAAAGAGCTTCAGAAATTGAGGTGGGTCATTCTTATATTTTTGTACTGAAACTGGAAGAGAACCTCACTCTCCCCCCAAGCTATACAAAGGAAGATGTATGTGCTGGCTGCTGCCATGGTCACGGGGAAAAGCACCCAGTAAAAACAATAATTAAGAAATATGACCCTGCCTTCCCCAAGCAGTTATATTTATCATGTCTGTTCTACTCAGAATTCTGTGTTTGGTTTGTTTGTTCCTCTGCTCTAGATTTGTGGAATCCTCCCTGAAGTGTAGTAATGCTTTCTTATCACCACTGATAATTTAATGTGCAGTTGTCTCTGTAAGGACATCTTCCATGATGTAGGTTTGACCTTTTATTTATCTCAGGGTTCTCTGCAAGCCCTGCACTGGGATTTGTCCATCTGGATGTTGTCATTACAGTCCTGGTTACACAAATGTTTTCTGGCAGTACTTCTAGGGATTGAGTGTACTTGGAAATTAGCAACAGGTACTACAGATGCTAAAGAAATGAGGAAATAAAAATACATCTTGTTCTTCCCAGGAAAAACATTCAGGACCTGAACTGGCAGAGGAAGAACATGCAGCTCACAGCTGGGGCTAAGCTGCGAGAGATGGAATCCACGTGAGTATTGACATTCCTGTTAACCCTTCACAAGTTTCTCCATTGCTTGAAATTTACTTGACATTCAGTGATCCTTTGATGCTGCTGTAGGATACTGTTGCTTTGTAGAAAGTATTTTAAAGTACCTGTAGTTTGGTTCCGTATTCTATTTACTGAGGTTGAGTGAATCAACAGATGGGAACAAGGTATATTTATTAGCTGCTTAATATTTCCTAAATTATCTTAAACTCTTCTTTATCTCAATTTGGCAGTTAATGGATGAGTCTAGTCATTAATTTTTTTTGTGCTTTCAGGTTTAACAGGGTTAAAAATGACTCATTGTCACTTGAGTTGTTCAAATGGCCATTGATGTCAACTGAGGATTATCATGTGTTAAGGAAAATACTGCTTTATTTGGTGTTTCTGCTTGCTTTAGAGCAATGGTTGTCTTTGATTTTAAACTAGAGGACTGTTACATAACACTTAAAGGCTCTTTATATTTCTTCTCCTTTCCAGGTGGGTCTCTCTTGTCAGTAAAAATTATGAGATTGAACGAACTATTGTTCAGCTGGAAAACGAAATTTCACAAATCAAGCAGCAGCATGGGGAAGCAAACAAGGAGAATATCCAGCAAGACTTTCAGTGATTTAATCCTGACTTCTCTTAGTGCAGCATGTGTTAAAAACTACAGACCAGACACTTTGGAGATGCTGTGTCTGTAAACACCTCTAGTTGCAGTTGTGTGAGGTGGTAAAAGGGTGTTTCTTTTCCTTGTTTTAAATTCTAGGAGGAGGTAGGGTGGACTCAAAACATCCTATTTAAATCACCATTACATATACTGTGAATTGTTTCACATTTTGTATACTTTAAGCACGAGCTGGTGTTGTTCTGTTTTCCCCTATGCCTTTAATAAATCCTGTTTTGCTATTTATCTGGTTTGTGCTTCATGTCCAAGGCCCAGGAGCTGTGGAGAAGGTGGCTGGGCCAAATGGAGCCCCAGAAGCCTCTGCAGGGGCAGTGGGGGGAACTGGAATTTGGGGTGAGAGGGTCTCTGCAATACTGGGGCTGTGCAGTTCCCACAGAGGGGGCTCAGCTGTCCCCTCCTGCACTGTTCCTCATCCCAGGGCATTATTCCTGATCCTCCTCCCCCTGGCCTGTTCCCTGTTCCCACCCTGATGCACTGCTCCATGTCTTGGTGCCCTTTTCCCTATACTGGTGTTCCATTTCCCATCCTGCTGCTCTGTTCCTCATCTCAGTGTGTTGTGGTTTCCAATCCAGCTCTGCTATTTCCTCTCCTGGTGCGTTCTTCTCCATCCTGGTCCATTATCCCCACCCCAGTGCTTTGTTCCCTATCCCCATGGGTTATTCCCTAGCCCGGTGCCCCATTCCCCCATCCCGGTGCGTTATTTCCCGTATTCATGGGTTATTCCCCGGCCCAGTGCGTTATTCCCCATCCCAATGGGGATATTCCGATGGATAGTTCCCGTATTCATGGGGTATTCCCCATCCCAATGGGTATTCCCCGTCTTCATGCGTTATTCCCCTTCCCCAGGGGTTATTTCCCAGCCTGTGCGTGTCATTTCCCGTCCAGAAGGGTTATTCCCCCTCCGGATGGGGTATTCCCCAGCCCAGTGCGTTATTCCCCCTTCCGATGGGGTATTCCCCATACCGCGTACGTTGTTCCCCATTCCCGGTGCGTTATTCCCCCTTCCGATGGGGTATTCCCCATACCGCGTACGTTATTCCCCGTTCCCGGTACCCTGGTCCCCATTCCCGGTTCCCCATCCCCGTTTCCCGTTCCCGGGGGGCGTGGCCATGCCTCGGCCGCCACCGCCCATTGGCTGGGAGCCGCCAGAACCGCCCAATAGACTGTCACCGCAGGGCCCAGTGACAGCCCAGAGCCCCGCCTTCCAGTGACGTCACGACCCGCCCTCCCGGCCGCGCCGTTGCCGCGGGAGCGCGCGCGCGTGCGCGGCGCCGGTCCCGCCCGGTCCCGCCCGGTGACGCGGTGACGCGGAGCGTGCGCGGAGCGGGGTCGGGTTCAAAGGAGGAAACATGGCGGAAAACAAAGGAGGCGGCGGCGGCGGGGACGCGGCCGCCGAGGCCGCGCCGGGCGGCGGCGGCGGCCTGGAGCCTCCCGCCGGTTCGCCGTCCTCCGCTGCGCCGCCCGAGGAACGTGAGAGCCCCGGAACGGCGGCGGCGACGGCGGAGCAGCGCGGCGGCGGCGAGGCCGAGGCCGAGGCGGCGGCGGGGCCCGGTGCGGCGGCGGCGCCCGGGCCCGGCCCCTGCCCGGTGCCGCCGCTGACGTCCGCGGCGCCGGCGCCGTTCTCGCTGCTGGACACGTGCGCGGTGTGCGCGCAGAGCCTGCAGAGCCGGCGGGAGGCCGAGCCCAAGCTGCTGCCCTGCCTGCACTCCTTCTGCCGCCGCTGCCTGCCCGAGCCCGAGCGCCAGCTCAGCGTGCCCGTGCCCGGCGGCGCCAACGGCGACGTGCAGCAAGGTGAGCGCAGGGCCCGGCCAGGACAGCCCGGTGAGCGCGGGGCCCGGCCGGGACAGCCCGGTGAGCGCAGGGCCCGGCCAGGACAGCCCGGTGAGCGCGGGGCCCGGCCAGGACAGCCCGGTGAGAGCGGGCCCCGGGCGGGACAGCCCGGTGAGAGCGGGGCCCGGCCAGGACAGCCCGGTGAGAGCGGGGCCCGGGCGGGACAGCCCGGTGAGAGCGGGGCCCGGCCGGGACAGCCCGGTGAGAGCGGGGCCCGGGCGGGACAGCCCGGTGAGCGCAGGGCCCGGCCAGGACAGCCCGGTGAGCGCAGGGCCCGGCCGGGACAGCCCGGTGAGAGCGGGGCCTCGCCGGGACAGCCCGGTGAGAGCGGGGCCTCGCCGGGACAGCCCGGTGAGAGCGGGGCCTCGCCGGGACAGCCCGGTGAGAGCGGGGCCCGGGCGGGACTGCCCGGTGAGAGCGGGGCCCGGCCGGGACAGCCCGGTGAGCGCGGGGCCCGGCCCGCTTCGCTCGGTCCCGGCCGGGAGCGCAGGGCTCGGCTCGGGCAGGTGGGGGATCGGGGGATCGCGTCCTGAGCGTTTCCATCCTGCACGGACCTGTTGCAGCGGGCGGAGGGCTGGGGCTGGAGCAGCGCTGCTGTGAGCGGAGGCTGAGGGGATCGCGATTGTTCGGCCTAGGGAAGAGAAGCTCCAGGGACACCCTAAAGCCCCTTCCGGAGCCTAAAGGGAGTCTGTAATAAAAATGGGGACAGACTTTTCAGCAACACCTGTTGCGGTAGGAATGGGGATAATGGTTTTAAATTGGAGCAGGATCGGTTTAGATTTAAGTGTAAGAAAGAAATGTTTACCATGAGGGTGTTCACACATCGGAACAAGTTGCTCAGAGAGGTGATGGAAACATTCAGTGTCAGGCTGGAGCAGGCTCTGAGCGACCTGCTCGAGTCTGAGATGTCCCTGCTCGTGGCAGGGGGCGTTGGACTAAGGACCTTTAAAGGTCCTTTCTAACCCCAAATATTCTGTCATTCTCTCCTGTCTGGTTTGTTTTGGGTCTCGGGGTTGGCACTGGAGGCGAGTCAGGAAGGGGGAGGGCAGGTGCTGGGTTCTACAGCGCTGGGGTAAAATGTGTCCAGTTACATTCGGGTTCAGTGTTGTTGCAGTGTTACCTGCCCAGGTGGAACGCTGTGTGCACTGCAGCTGCTTTCCCGTGCGCTGAATAAAACCTTGCAGTGCTGTTTGTCAGCTCTGCCCGGGGGCTCTGCCTGCACAGAACTTGTGCCAGGGAGCAGGAGTACACTGCTCCTTCCACTTCCATGGAACTTGTGTTCTTATCAGAATCACAGCTTGGGTTTGATTTTTCTTTTCTCATGTATGTTCAGGGATGGAATTGAAAAGCTTCTGGAGCTTTAGATGGGGTGACTCACGTGCTGTGGTGTACAGACCAAAGTAGGGCCCTGGTAAGTGGTTTTGCAGGTCCTAAATGGACTCTATGGTCAGGGAGACCTTGTTTGGTGACATCTTTGCACTCAAGTCTTTCCTGTGTTCCCCAGTGAAGGAAGTAACCTGACATGATAGAGTTTTTTTCATCCAGACTGTTCAGAACTCCATCCTGGATGTGATTTTAGAAAGTTCATCGGTTTTGAAAGGATGATGTCTTAAATATAGTTTTACAATTCACTCAGTGATCCATGTTTTTAAATTCCAGATTTTACATTTTGTGTTATATCAAAGAGTGATTTGGTTTGGAGGGGACTTGAAAGCTCATCCAGTCCCTGCCATGGCAGGGACACCTTCCACTATCCCAGGGTGCTCCAAGCCCTGTCCAGTCTGGCCTGGGACATTTCCAGGGATCCAGGAGCAGCCACAGCTTCTCTGGGCACCTGTGCCGGGGCCTGCCCACCTTCACAGGGCAGTGATATGCCAGTGACATACACAGAACTTGGGGAGCAGGGTTTGTTTTATTAGCAATTATCAGGATTATCTGAGTCCTGTCGTGTCAGTAGGATACAGGTGTGGGAACCACTGTGTGCAAACTGGAATATCACTTCTTGTTGTACACATTTTAAGAATGTTTGTTGGTGTGCTTTGGTGTAGAAAGAGTTCATGTTTGGATTGTTGCAATAAGAGGTTTTAAATGATGTGAGCAAGGTGCAGGGGACTGGAGCATCTCTCTTGAGAGGGGAGATTGTGGGGCTGGGCCTGGTTATAGTCTGGAGAAGGGAAGGCAAAGAGGGGATCCCATCAATCCCTTTGAATATTTCCAGGGTGGGTCACAGGATCGTGTCAGGCTCTTTCCTGTGGTGCCCAGGGCAGGACAAGGAGCAATGGCCATAAATTACAGCACAAGAAATTCTTTCTGTGGAGGGTGGCAGAGCACTGGAGCAGCTGCCCAGGAGGGGGTGGAGTCTCCCTCTCTGGACACGTCCCAAACCCACCTGGACACATTCCTGTGTCACTGCTCCGGGTGAGCCTGCGTGATCCACAGAGCTCCTTCCCATCCCAGCTGCTGTGGGAGTGTCCTGTAGGGCCGTGTGATCCAGCTGTGCATCCAGCTGTGGGAGCACAGGAAGTGGCAGCAGCTCGGCTGAGGATGGGCCGTGGACCAGCAGAGGCGTTTTTGTGGGCAGCTCTCTGCACTTTGAGAGTGGAATCAGTTGAGTGGCCCAGGAGATGGTTACCATCAAATCAGGCAGAAAATGGACATTCTGAGCCTCCTGAGAAGCACCACAGTGCTTAGTCACACAGGTTCCTTCCCTCTTCTGGTAGTCACAAAGTCTGAAGTGTTACTTCCACTTCTGCTGATTCTCACGTCTCCTTCATGACAACCAGGTGCTTTTTCATGAAGGAAGAATGAAAGAGAAGTGCTACCTGTAGGCAGTGGTACCTGTAGCTGTACCTGAGGCAGGTTACACTTTGCTGCAGGCTCTCCCTGCTGGATTGTGTGCCTGCTGTCCTTCAGCATCTCTTCACACAGACCAGAGAAGTACAAATGATATTTTCCTGGTTGCTTTCTTAATTAATTTCAGAGTTTGCTCAGTGAGAGCTGTCAGGACTTAAAATATGTGCATGTATTGGGTAAAAACTGTGAAAATTGAGTGTGAGGTTGGTCCACAGTGACAGCACCTTTGCTGGTGAAGCTCCCTCTGCCCTCCTGGAGAGAGCAGTGAGGATGCTGGAGAGAGAGAAGGGTTTGGATCAACATCCCTGCTCCTGCTAAAGAAGGCAGAAGAATCATCTCAATTCCTAAAAGTTGGAAAACTCCTGACTAAAGCTTAAAAGAATTACCTGAAGTTGTGGCTTGCTGTATTAAAAACAAGTACTTGGTGGGTTCATACCTGTTGAAAGAGGTTTATTTTGCTGTTGGTTACATATATGTAGGGAAAAAACAGAAGATTTTTGTTCTATATATTTAAAACATATGCCTTTGTTTAAAATGAAAAATAGCATCTCATATTCAGTTTAATATCTTAATTGGTTATGGGAATGTGCATTTTATTTGGTGGATAGATGGATTTGTCGTGGTGTTTCAGCTTTCCAGCTGGACTTCTCCTTTCAGGTTGAATAGGTTACAAGAAAATGCCTGCATTTGTATCAGTATTTTGGAAAAAAAAAAAAAAAAAAAAGGCAAAAAAAAAAGCTGATTTCTAAGTTAGAGGTTTCAGACTCTAATAATAGATACTGTAAAACAACTTTTCCTGCACCCACTGCTGCTCCTGCTGCTGGAGGAGAGGTTGTTTTGTGGTTTCACTGCCTGGATGAGATATTTACAATCTCTCTTAAGATGATTATCTCAGTAGAGAGAGCGTGGGGCTCTCCCAGCTCCTTGGGAATGTCGCAGTTACAATTAGGCTGAAAAACCAAACGAGCTGAAAAACCTCCACAGTTGGTTGTGTGTAAACTGAGGAGCAGCACATTTACTACCCAGAGCTGTGGGGTGTGGTACCATAAATTAGTTTGATATGCTAAATTCAGCTCCTGTACCCAGTGTTGCTGTGTTGTATTAATCACATCTAAAGCTGGTTTTTTTTATTTTTTTTTTTTTAATTTGCTGTGAAAGGAAGACATAAAATCTGATGTGTATGAGGATGGCACATGTCCCTTACACTGAGTTGGTGGTAGTTACTTTATTTTCAGTCTAGAAGAATGAAAATTCCTGCATCAAATAAGGCTGTTTAAGCTGTGTAAATGCAGTATCTTAAGTTTTATTAAAGTGGATGTGAGTAGACATCACCTGAACTCTCTTTATTCTTTTTCTTCTGTGTTAATAAACGAGGCTTATGAATATATGCTGGAGCCCAGCATGAGTTCTGGAAAATGTTCAGTTCATATTCTGGACTTAATAAAAATCTTGCTGTGAAACATAAATTTCAGTCTGAATTAATAGTGTATTGTAAAATATTTCCGTCTGAGAACATTAAGGCATGTGTTATTTTTATAAGAATTAATATATGTGGCAGCTGTACATTTCTTTTACTTATTAAATATAATGTATTGTCAGTTCAGTGTATGATAATTGCAGTTTAATCAAGGATTGTTCAAAAAACAAAAAGCTGATTTAGGAGTGGACCTTGAAAGCAGTTAATTTTTTTAAAATGTATTTTTGTTCTGACAGATTTCAATCTGATAGTGTCTCTCCCTTGACCTGTGAGGGTTTGTTTCAAGGCTTAATCACTGAAATTAGAGCAGAGTTTTGATGTATGGCTGTGCAGAAAGATGCTTGGACCCTTGCAGCGCTGACACAAATAAATATTATGCACATGGAGTAATTACTATTGGAGTTCTCACCCAATAAATGGGACCTGGCAGAGATTCATTCCTGAGAGGGCTGATCCCCTGCCAAGCCTGGACCCAGAACGGAAGCTGGAGTTACTGGATTGCACAAGTGCCTGCAAATATTTCCTGAACTGGGAAGTTTCATTGTGTTTGGAACAGTGTAAACATCTGAGAGCACTTTAATTATCTTCCAGTCACTTCTCTGGGGGAATCAGTCTGGCACTGCCACCCAGCCCAGGGCCGTGTGTGGGACCAGACGTGTCCAGTGCTGCTGCTGCTCCACACAATTCGGCTTTTGGGATCCTGGTTGTCAGGGATGTGATGGAGCTTTGGTTCTCCTTGATGTCTCCCCCGTGTCAGAGGATTTGAAGCCGTTCTTTGGCACAAGCGTGGCTGGAGTGGAGCATCCCGTGGGGTGCAGGGCCAGGTGAGCCCAGCCAGGTGGGAGGAGGAGCCAGGAGGTTCCTGGAGCCTCTTCCAGCTGTGGTGCCTCTGGGCTGGGCAGTGCTGGACCGTGGGGGGACAGAATGCCTTTATCCTGCTGCCACTGTGCTGTCCCTGTCCTGCTGGGGCAGCCTGGGACACACACTGCTCTCTTGGGAAGGATGTGCTGTTGGCTCCCCTTCAACTCCTTGTCCATGACACTCTTCAAACATTCTATTTCAGGGTGTTAAGTGAGGACAAAGTTACTTCTTTATCCTCTTTTTTTATAGTTTCAGTACTCAGACTGTTACGAAGCAACTAAAAAATTGATGAAGAGTTTTGTGCTACACATCAGAGCAGATGTTAAAGGAGCTGGGTCTTACAAAATGAGGAATTTTAGTATGTAAATAGAAGTGTTTAGGAACACAAGTGTTTGGGGTCAATGTTTGAATAAACTTTGCATTTATAAATTTGAACTGCTAGAAAAACTCCCTATGATGTCCCAGTGATGGAGAGGATCCGTTGGGTGTTCCTGAGGTGCAAAGGGATTTTTGTACCTTGTTCATCACGTGCATGCTCTGCCCTCCCCTGTTCATGTCCATGATCTCATCAGATCCATGCCGTCCTCATTCAGATCAATAACTCTCTTAATTATTCCATTATTGCTTTTTGTTCTCTGTGAGATTTCAGCGAGGTTGGGTTGGGCTGTGATGTGTTTATTTTAAATTGAATGAAGTCAACAAGTGAATGTGGAGCTCTCAGTGTGGTGCTGCTTATAAAAGTTCCTTATTTTGCTTTAGCTCCTGTGGTGGTTTTAGGCACTAGATGAATTTCCATGGCTCCTTGTGTGCTCCCCTTTCCTTTCACCCCACCTCCCCCTTCTCTCCCAGGAGGCTTCTGTAGTGTTTGTAAACAAAAACTAAAAAGCCAGATCAAGAGGATGTTTGTAGGTGGGTTTGGTGGGGGAACAGGTTAATTCTTAGTGGCTCAGGAAGCCTCGTTGTTGCAGAGCTGGTCTGTGAAACAGCTGGGGGAATTCCAGAAAGAAATGCCCAGAAGGGTGGGTAGGGAGCAAAGAAGATTGAGAACATTCCCAGTTTTTTTCTTGTGCAAAAGCAATGGGTGTGAGTTGAACTCACACTGATTCCTGAGTATCAGGCTGGAGTGGGGACAGCAGCCAGAGAATTGACACGAGCTTTCACTGGAGTGTGTCTGTTTTGATCCTACAAGACTGGAAATACAGAGAAATCAACCTTTCCCTTTCCTTCACTGGAGCTCTTGAGCATTCCCGAAATTTGGCAATGTTTTAGTATCGTTGGTATTGTCATGTCAGCCTGGAGAAAGCGATTCTAAGCAGGTGTTTAATATTTGTCTTATTGAAACTAGTTCAAGATGAAACCTGTTAAAAAAAATACCTGTTTTGAGATGCCTTCAGAGGAACATAGTTACCCTTGGGAAGTGTTAAACTTAAATATATAAAAGATATTCACAGAGTTCTGAGTTACAATTAAGAAAAATACTTGTGTTTCAGCTTTAGGTGTGAGTTGAGAGTGGCAGATTAAAAGCATCTTTCACTTGAAATCTGAAGGTTTTTGCAGTGTTCCATAGCGATTTGCTGCTGGATTATGATGCAGGGTTTTTAGCAGCCTTTCTGATTTTAGGAAAACAAAATCAACTTTTCTCCTCAGTTGACTTCAGTTTGGTGCTTTCTGCCGTGCTTTGATGCCTGTGGTCTAGTTCAGTGTGCTTTATCCACACCATAAGCAGTTAAAAGGATTACAGAGATGCTGCTCTCATTATTGTTCTTAAATCTTTGACAAGTCAGGAGGTCTGATGTGCAATGCAAGGAGTTGTGCCTGCAGTTGTGTAACTGGCAGTGAAATGTGTGTGCTGGACTGAACCTTCCCTGGGGTGTTCTGGACTCCTGGTGAGAGGGGCAGGTCCTGGCTCAGCAGAGCTGGAGCCCCCAGGAGGATTTTTGTTGTGTCCTCGGTTTCACCAGCATGTCCTGCCTTGGGTGACTTCCCCTGGGGCAGGAGCAGCCCCTCCCAGGCCAGGGATGATTGCTGGGATGTGCCAGAATTCCCGTTTACATCAGGGTGGGCTCTGGCCCAGCTGCCATCAGGGCTGGTCTCCCAGGGGCAGGTTCCTGGAGGTCCTGCAGATCCATCCCTCACCACATTGCCGTGTTTCTGTCAGTGCTTTGTGTCGCTCCTCAGCTCCTGAAAGGCTCTGTGTGTCTCAGGAGACTCACAGGAGTGTGGCACAGGGAATCTGGGAGCCTCTTTCCTCCCTGAATCACAGGCTGGGAAGCTCTGGCAGGGAGGAATGGCTCAGGTGAGAAGGTGAAACCCTTTCTGAGCAGGGTTGGCAGTGCCAGGAAGGATTTTCCTGACTCACAATCCAAATTTCCAGATAGGAAACTATTCCTGCTTCTCCCTTCAGTCAGCCTTAGGCAGGGTGAGAGGAAAAACAAAACTCCATTTGGGCTGAGTGTTGTTGTAGCAGCAGATGGGGGACGGGGAATGTGTATGATTGGAAATGTTTTTGCTGTTCTGCAGAAGTGTGGGACCAAAAGCAGAATCTGATCTGAGCTGCATCGTTAATTGGGGATAGGACATAAAGGAAGGGGAAATGTCGTGCAGAGAGCTGTGTCTCCAGAGTGCTGTGGAAGAGGGATAATGAGTATTTGTTGCAGGTTTTACACACTAGAGGTGTGTGATTGAAACAAGTGGAAAAACGGACAAGGTGGATCCTCTGAAGTACAGCTAAAGAAGTTTGAAAGCCCATTCCTGTTATCTGCAGCTCTTGTAAAACAGTTCATAATCTCCTGTGGCCTTTTAGATCCAAAGGATGATTCTCCCTGAATTTCTTCATGGAACTGCTGATATCCACAGGAGCACCTGTGGGTGGCTGGTGAAGTTTGTAGGGTACTGAATTGTTCTTTTTTCCAGGAGCTGAAGCTGAACTGTGTTCCTGCAGTTAATGCTGAGGGCAGGGTTCTGTAGGCACAAAGGAACTGCTGCACAAAGTGCTTCAGACCCTCAGTGCAGGGGTTCACGTGGTGTGGTCAGAACTTCCTGAAAGAAACTTCCCTTTTCTCAGCTCTTCGCTTCAGTGCTGCTCTTGAACTCTGGAGCAACGATTTACACCTCCAAAATAAGATGAAGCCATCTCTGAGGACATAGGAAATCTTGGTGGTAATAAATTTTGATTGAGAGAGATCATAAACCAGGCTGACCTTCATAATTTGTGTGAATGTGTCTTATTCTGATTCAGCTGGGATTTGAAAAATAAGATTGATCTTTAAACAGTGGTTTTTACTGTGTGCTAATGCTTTTGGAAAGCAGAGTTATAGTGGGAATGTTTGTACCAGGACTAATGTGTTGGATTTGTTTCCTGCAGAAAAACAACATAGTGAAATCTGCTGGAGTATAAATAGGATGATGCTTTTATATTTACTTTTATTTTCTTATATAAGATTTTTTAAAATTGAAACTGACAGTGAAAACTTGTTTTTCTCAGAGATTATATAAACATTTGAAACTCAGTTTGTCCTAAAATACATTCTCACTAAATTTTTGCAATAAACTTTGTTAGCTCACAAACTATCTCAAGTTTTGATAGCAAAGATTTTCTTTTTTTCTATGTAAATGCTATTTCAGTGTGATTTTCTCTACTTTTCCCTCCTGCCTCACAAAATTAGCCACATCTGTATCTTTTCAGTACATTTGCTTTCTAGTACAAATGGTGCTGCAGTAATTTGGTTTTTATTAGATTAAAAGACCAGGTATATGAGATGTTTAGTGGCTCATATACTATTGGAAAGCTGCTGTTGGAAATAAAGGGTGTTGAGATGTGAAAAAGGAGTGGATTGTGCCAAATGAGGATGGCAAGGCCTTGAGGTGTGTGCAGAACACTGGGGGCACTTTGTGGGCAGGTTTTATTTGAATGTGGAGGTGCAAAAATTAAGTGTTGGACTGTGAGAGCAAGGTGGAATTACCCCTGGCCAGAATGCAGCTCATGGGCTCTTATTTGGATCAAAAAGCTTGATTTTATTGAAGCTTTCATTCATTTGACTACTTTAAAACCAACCCAAAAATTGCCTCACAGGAAGGGATTTTGATCTGTAGAATTTGACTTGCTGTTGTCTAGAGATTAAAGATCTTGAGCTTCTTCTGAAATACTGTTTTCCTGAAATATTTTGCAATATTTTCCTGTTGTTTCCCTGAAATATTCTGTGCGTTTGACCCAAGGCAGCACTAAAAATCGAGTTTGGATTTGATTTGGTTTGGATGGAGTGGTTTTGAGAGTAAATAACTGAATTTTTTTTTCTGTAAGTATATACACATCAGCTGCTGGATGGCTTTTAGCTGGCATTCCCTAAAGAATTTTGTCTCTCAGTTGTAAGAAAACCTCAAAGTTCTGCATATGGGGAAGGTTTCACTGTGTGTGAAAGCTCTTGTATGTGTAGCTGCTTCAGTCCTGGTTATTTTTCATATCCTGCTCTTGAGATGTGTTTGCTTTGGTGAGACAGGGGATTTTTAGTTGGATTATTGTTGCTCTGCAGTGAATCTCCTGTGTTCTGAAACCATCATTAATTTTAGCACTTGAAAAAATTAATACTACTCCACTGCTAATGTAATTAATCTCCCTGAAATAAGTCCTGCTGTCCTAATTGAATATCCACAAAGGAGCTGAGCATCATTTAATTACACTTCTCAAAGTTGTTTTAGTGTATAAAAATACCTAATGGCTTGGAAAGCTTTTTGAAGATTATATTCTCAATAAATTGTATAGGAATTTGATTTAAGATCAAATGACACTTTTGTGAAGTGTGAGCCACTACCTAGGTTATAAATAGGTTTTCAAACCTTTATGGGGGTTGTTTGTAGACTTCTTTAAATGTCATTTTTTTTCATGTAGTAACTTCTTTGCAGCTCTGCTGAGGATTTAAAACTAATTTAGTGATTACAAAGGATAACAAAGCAGGAAGCTGGTGTTTTATTGCTTCATCTGCCTCCCTGACATCCTGGAAATTGATAGTAGAAATCTTCCTGGGAGGACACTGGGACATGTTACTGCCATGGTGTTTTCAGGAACATCACTGAGGTCACCCCAGCTATCTGGGAACAGACCTCTTAGTGCTTGTCTTGACACAGGCTGGACCACAGACTGTTCTAAAAAATAATTGAAAAAAACCCAAGTGTCTTGAATTTTGTAATCTAAAATGAACAGGGGGAAAAAATAAATATTTGCTTGGAGGCAACAAATGACTTTGCTAAAAATATAGGATTTTTTTTGGGAAGAAATAAGTAGGAAAAACTGAATATGATGTAGAAATTATCCCAGCTAGGTGGGGAATCCTTTTCTGTAGAGGTTTGTGGGGGTATTTTGGGATTAATTGAAGGAGTGTGCTTTGGGGTGGAACCTGTTCTACACCTGTCATGGCTGGTTTTTAACGGCAATGTCAACGTGGAATCCTTTACCCGGGTGAAAGGAGGAGTGTGCTTTGTGTTTTGTGGGTTTGGGCACGTGGCTTTGTGGCTTTTGTTGCCCTCAGAGCCTGTGGGATGTTGTGTTTTGCAGTGGGGGTGATCCGGTGCCCCATCTGCCGCCAGGAGTGCCGCCAGATCGACCTGGTGGACAATTACTTTGTGAAGGACACGTCCGAGACCCCCAGCAGCTCTGATGAGAAATCAGAACAGGTAGGGACCGTCCTGCCTGCCCCAGCCCCGAGCTCTGGGGCATCAGTGACCCCAGAACAATTCTGGTGCCTTTTCCCCAACCCTTTGTGCTCTCTGGGTCTGTCAGTGCCATCCAGGACAATTCTGGTGCCTTTTCCCCACCCCATTCTGCTCTCTGATCCTGTCAATGCTCCCCAGAACAATTCTGGTGCCTTTTCCCCAACCCTGCTCTGATTTCTGGGTCTGTTAGTGACCCCAGAACAATTCTGGTGCCTTTTCCCCAACCCTTTGTGCTCTCTGGATCTGTCAGTGTCCCCCAGAACAATTCTGGTGATTTTTCCTCACCCCTCCTCTGCTCTCTGGGGCTTTCAGTGCTCTCCAGAACAATTCTGGTGCTTTTTCCCCACCCCATCTCTGCTCTCCGGGACTGTCAGTGCTCCCCAGGACAATTTTAGTGCCTTTTCCCCAACCCTTTGTGCTCTCTGTGTATGTCAGTGCCACCCAAAACAATTCTGGTGCTTTTTCCCCAACCCTGCTCTGATTTCTGGGTCTGTCAGTGCCATCCAGAACAATTCTGGTGATTTTTCCTCACCCCTCCTCTGCTCTCTGGGGCTTTCAGTGCTCTCCAGAACAATTCTGGTGCTTTTACCCCAACCCTGCTTTGATTTCTGGGTCTGTCAGTGCCATCCAGAACAATTCTGGTGCTTTTTCCCCCGCCTCCTCTGCACTCTGATCCTGTCAGTGCCCCCCAGAGCAATTCTGGTGCTTTTTCCTCACCCTTCCACTGCTCTCTGATCCTGTCAGTGCTCCCCAGGAGGATTCTGGTGCCTTTTCCCAAACCCTGCTCTGATTTCTGGGATGTCAGTGCCCCCCAGAACAATTCTAGTGCTTTTTCCTCACCCCTTTCTGCTCTCTAATCCTGTCAGTGCTCCCCAGAACAGTTTTAGTGCCTTTTCCCCAACCCTTTGTGCTCTCTGATCCTGTCAGTGCTCCCCAGGACAATTCTGGATCCTTTCCACCTGCAGGTGTGCACCAGCTGTGAGGACAATGCCAGTGCTGTGGGCTTCTGTGTGGAGTGTGGGGAGTGGCTGTGTAAGACCTGCATAGAAGCTCACCAGCGAGTCAAGTTCACTAAAGATCACATGATCAGGAAAAAAGAGGATGTGTCATCAGGTGAGTGTTGGGTATCACTTTGTCCTGCCTGGCCCAAGAGCCTTTTCTCTTCAGATTTTTAAAGATGATGGAGGTAACAACCAACTCTGTGTGTTTTCCCCCCCAGGATTTGGGAAAAGTACAGGAAAAAGTTACCAGTGCAAAAATTAGGGGCTGTAAAAATAGAAAAATTAAATTTATAACAGTGATACATTGTGCAGTTTGATGTCCAATGCCTTTGGAAAGGATTTAGATCCATTCTTAATAAACTTTCTGTTTAGTAGAACAAGTAACTAAATGGAAGGGTTGGAATCTGGAGAGCAGTGGCACATTGATAACCTTACCCATTGTCCAAGGAAATTAAATTACACATTTTGCTGTATTTTGTTATAAGAGGCAATTACAATTCTCCTTTTAGAAAGGTATATATAAGTTTATAGTTACCTTCAATATATGATGTTACTTTGTATTGATATTGGTGAGTAAATGTAGAATTTGAATCTGTTTTGGGTTTAGTCTCTCAGTGAGCAAAATTTAATTTGTGAAGTGTGTGTAAGGTTTGTTAAAGTGTGCAGCCTTATTAGAAGTAAATTCTTAAACTGTTGTTTGATCATATATCATTTGCAGCTTATTGAGTAATGTGGAAAATGTTCCCCAAGGTATCTGGATTTTAGCTTTGAAAATTCTATTTATAAATGGGTTAAAAGTTCTGATTTAAAGACTTGTAGGTTCTCCACAATCTAGATGTGTCTGAAAAATGATCATATTGAGGAAGAGAGATCTCAACACTTTGCTCTCGTCATTTAAATTCATTTAAATTGAATTAAGATCTTCATAATTGTATTGTTGTATCCTTTCAAAGGAACAAACACTACTTTTCTTTCTAAAAATTGTTTAATAGTTAAAAAGTTTCCTGTTGAGCTTAGTTCTTTTAGACAAGCATCTCATTTCATTTGTTCTATCAAATAAACCTAATTTTGGAGAGGCTTCTCTTTATGTCTTAATGAATATTTTTAATAAGAAATACTATCCATATAAGATTAAATGTATTAAGCCTCATAGATGAGAAACCCTTAAATTCAATCAAATTATAGGGGCCAAGAAAGAATTACTGATGTTTTTACAAGGAATGCTAGATTGTGACTCTCAGTGTGATATTACAGCTCAGCTTTTCCTTTGATATCTGCTGGGAATGGGCTGAAAAGTGACTGCTCCAATAAAATAAACTTTCTATCAGAAATTTTATTTATTGTGATTGTGGGGAAGGGTCAGTCATTGTTTTTTTTTTTTTCTTCTTAGACTCAGAGATGTGCCCTGGAGACTTTAAATTTCTCTCAGTGAGTGGCAGCTGTAGGTTCACCAGCTCTTTACAGTGACTCGCATGAGGGAAATGTTCATGTTTTAAACTACCTGCTGTACCTTCCAAAGGCTGCTTTCTTCTTTGATAATCTCAAAATACCTTCAGAACACTGTGCAGCACTTTTTTAGTAAATCCAGAACTATTTTTTGCTGTTATTTGGGGGTTTAAGTGTCTCTTAACACAGGCAACATTTGCTTTGCAGTTCCCACTTCAATTGTGTTTGACTAAATGAGGTGTGTAAGTGTTTGAAGGGATAATCTGGAAAACCCTTGGGGTAAAAATTAAAAAGGTTTGAGAGGTTTGACCCATCCTTCAGTGTGCCAGAGGTGAGGCTGTATGGAATTAAATCTTTATAAACACATCTACACTGTGCTGGTGTTTGTGTGCAGTCTTACAGGGCCTTTTGGGTGCTGGTGAGGAAAGAGGAATTCCTCCTTCTCCTTGAATGAATAAAGTGAAAACAGCTCTTACCCTCTGGGACTGTAAATCACAGTCATGAAGGATGGGAAAAACCCCTGAGATCATCAAGTCCAACCCTGACCTAAAGTGCTCAGAGTAACTTCAGTGTGAGAACAGATCTGGAGGTGTCTTTGCAAGTTCTTGGTTGTTACTGGAAATTAGTTGTTTTGCTCTTCAGATTGCCTAAATTTTATTTTAAAACGCACAAATGGTTTATTTTTAAAAACAGAGGCCGTGGGAGCATCTGGTCAACGTCCTGTTTTCTGCCCTGTCCACAAACAAGAGCAGTTAAAACTTTTCTGTGAAACCTGTGACAGGCTGACATGCAGAGACTGTCAGTTACTGGAACACAAAGAGCACAGGTACAGATATTCCCGTGTCTAACTGCTGTGGTGTGCTGTCTCAGAGGATGAAGTGGCATTTTATGTGAACTGGTTGTGTTGGAAATTCTGCTGCATTTGCTCCTTGTTGGACTGAAACCATCCTTTGCAAAGGAGAACCTGTGTGGAGTGATGGAAACTTGGTCAGTTGGTTGAGCTTTGTCCAAAGTCCCTTAAGATCAGATTCAAACCAATTTAATTTGGTTAATTTGCCTGGCAGTTCCCAGTGCTGTCACTGTGTTCAGGACTTGAGTGGAAATTCCTGCAGCCCTGAACACCTGGTGCTGTAAAAGAAGCAAAAGTGATGAGTGAGTCACGGGTGAGGTTATTTTCTGAAAGGCCATGTTTGATTGTGCAACAGTCTTTAGGGGAATTTTGGAAAGGAAAGTCTAAATTTTGCCTCTTACATTAACATATTCTTCTAGTGCAGAGGGGAAATATGGTTTGGATTTACTGGATTCAAAGTTGCCTCATTCCAGGTAAAAAAGAAATGCTGGGTTTGCCTCTGCTAGAAAAAGAGTTGGAACCTCTTTAAGACACATTCCAACTTCCTGCTCTTTAGCAGCTCTGTCTTGGAGTTGTTTGAATGTCTGAACAAATATTTTTCAGTGTTATAATAGAGAATCTGGGGATAATACATATTTATCAACCACTGCACCATTGCTTTTCCTTAACTCTTCTCTATTAAGGTGTAATATTGAATTTAGTGTTGTTTTTCTCAGAATAGGGATTATTCTCAGCCTGCTACCAGCAGCCTTTGGAAAACTTTTACTTTTGAAATTATTATTAAAATATTAACACCCTCAAATATTCCTGCTCTGTTCTTTTATAGGTTTGATCATAAATATCCTGGGTGACTCCCTTGTCACCAAGGGTGCTCTCCTGGGATATATTCACTGACTTGGTCTAGTTGTGGTTTCTTTGCATCTGTTTTGTGCATGTTGCTAATGGATTAACAGATGGATCTTGTCCTACTTAACTCTGCTCTTCCAGAAGGAGAATTCATTGTTATTAACGTGCCTTTTTTTTGCAGAATATTCTTTCCACATGGTTCTGTGTGCAGGTGTGAATTGCAGGTGATTAAGGCACTGCTTTGTCTGCCTGGAGGACAGCTGAGATTTTGTGGAGAATCATGCCAAGTGGAAAAAGAATTTATCTGAATCCCCTGTTTTCTTCTTACCTGAAATCCTAATAGTTTACCCCAAAGGAGGGTGAATCTCCATTTCAGCAGCTTCATGTTCAGAGTTTCAGTCACAGAATTCCAGAATGATTTGGGGTTGGAAGGGACCTTAAAGATCATCCAGTTCCACCCCTGTCTTGGGCAGGGATTTTGGGGATTCTGTAGAAAGCTGACAGTTCTTTTAGCAGCCTGATGCTGTGGGATTCCTCTAATTTGGGTAATTTCTAGTCCACACACTTGGAAAGCTGCAAGTACAATACTGAAAAAAGAAAAGTATTTTGGCCGTAGCAAGAGCTACAGCAAAATTTTAGCAGTACAAGCTGAATGTAGATTTGTTTTCATTTCTCCTTCAAGTGGAAATATGATTTTGAACTTAATGAAAAAAATTCCAGAAAATCAGCAGCTCCCAAACATTTCAAATGTTGCTGTCTTTGGGCTTTAGGAATTCTACTTTTTTTTTGTATTATAGTGTCTAAAATCTCGTGCTGCTGCCTGTCTGCAGGAACTTTAGACTGTTCTTAGGAAAAGCAAAATTCCAACACTGAGACTGAAGAATCTGAACTCTTGGAGTTCAGACTTGTCTGTTGCTGGTACAAACTGAATTAACAGGAGCAGAGTTGTTTTTGTTGTGAATGATGTTCTTTATCTGAGGCCCTGTTATCATAATTGTGAGTCATTTCAATAAAAAACTGTCTTGCTGGGAGTTTGATGACAATCCAGACAGTCTTTTCCTGTGAGATTGTAATGGTCTAGATCGTGACAGAAGACAACACTACTTTCTTTTTCATTTTCTTTGGGAGATGGTGTAAGTTGTTTCTAATGCACTTTATTTTAGAATGCTTCATTAATTGCAGGAATTTTTTGCCAGTTTGAATATTGGGAAAACATTGCCAAGGTGTCCTGGGACCTTAAGTTTTCCCTACTGTTAACAAATTACATTTCAGAAGCGTGAAGTTTATTTATTACAAAGACAAGACTTAGCAAGTGACTGTTGGAAATCCTTGATTTTGGGCAGTTGATCAGAAAAGATGGAAATTCATGGAGCTGCTTTAATTCCCCTTTGCCATTTTCAGCAGAGGCATTTTGCTTCTGTGGCATTCTTAATTCTAGTTTTTTAGGAAAAGGTATTTAATCCTGTTATTTTCCCTCAGCTCTTGGTACTTACCCTGTTTTCAGATGAAGTAATGGGAAGTACCTTTGTTGAGTTGAAGAGCTTGGAAGGGAATGTTCTTCACTTGGAAGAAGCAGAGGTGGAAAAAGCTTGAAGTTTTTAATAGGGAAATTTTCTTCAGATTAAACTAACGCAGTCAAGTGTGAGCAGTATCATCTCAGCTGAAAAACTGGGAAATTTGGGATAGTTTAGGGGGTTCTTTTTTGATATCCTTTAATGTGTGTTTAAGCTATTGGTGCATTTCCCTCCTCACACTCTGAGGTTGCTGTTCCATAGCTGCTCTCCTGGGAAACAAGGCAGTGCATCCCTGTGTGCTTGGAATTGATCATTTCCCACAGACATTCAGTCTCCTGGCCAGTACTAAAGGACTTTTATCAACCCTTAAACATTTTGCACAGTGCTCAGAGTATCCAGAGTCTGATTTTTCTTGGTGTTTTGTCGTATTTTTTTCAAAATTTCATGGCTTTGCACGTGAGCTGGGAACCCTGAGTTCAGCCCAGTGCCCCTTGCTAAGCTGGGTCTTCTCTTGCCTGTTGAAAAGGTACCAGTTCCTGGAAGAAGCTTTTCAGAACCAGAAGGGTGCAATTGAGAACCTGTTGGCCAAACTTCTTGAGAAGAAGAATTATGTAAATTTTGCAGCTGCTCAAGTTCAAAACAGGTGAGTTCCCCCAAATGATCAGTTATTACATTGCTTTTTTAATGAATCACAGTAAGATGAATGATGGGACTGGAATAACATACTGGAGTTAATTCTGTATCTTAATTACTTTTCATGATGTTTATTTGCCCCTGCAAGACTCTGCATCTCTTGGAAGTTCTTACAAGAAATAAATGTTAAAGGTTATGTCTTTTGTGACAGCTTGGAATAGAACCAAGGGTGTGACAAATTTATTACACTTTGGGGATGGGGGAGAAAAAAAAGGAATAAAAAAGGCAAGAAAACCCATCCTGTGATTTCTTCTAAGTTAGTTCTAGGAGACAAAAGGGTTGAAATATTAAAATATTTTTATGTTTCATATGAAGGCCTCTGATAACTGTGTAACAAAAGCTTGGTGTGAATTTGAATAGGAAATTGTGGTTGGTTGGGGGGGTTTTGAGTGGATTTTTTTTTAGGTAGCTTTACTTAAGATTTCCAGGGTTACCTGAAATTCAATGTCACATTAAATGCTGAGAATGGAGGCAGGGGCAGCACGGGATCTCTGCTGGCGCTGCACCCACCTGGGTGACTTGGTTGTGCTGCAGGCCAGGGAATTCCACTGTGATTCTTGGTGGTTTTGTGAGCCTTGTGCAGCTTTTAGGTCATTTGCAAAATGACACATCAGCTGGGGGTGGAAAGTACCAGGGCAGGAGGAGGATGTGCACCCAAGATAGAAAGAGAAGTTCTGATGCAAATTTTTAACTCCTTGTGGTGCCATCTACATTAAAATAATAAAAAAAAAAAAAAAGGCAGTATAAGGGAGGAAGAACAGCATAACAGAGGCAAATGTGTGAAGAGGGAAGCAGTGAAAATTGGTGGTTTTATGTGCTGATTTTCCATGGAAATCTTTGAAAGGTCCCAAAACACAACACCATTGTGAGGCACAGAATTTTTACACACTTGAAGAGACAGAAGTGCAGTCATGTCAGCAATAATTAAACTGAGAGCTCAAGAGATGGCACAGAAACATTCTGTGATAGGAATTCCAGGCCAGAAATGAGTGATGCACATATGAGTAACACATTGTAATGGTGGGGGTTTGTTTGCCCATGGCTTCAGTGAATTTCTGCAGTGTGGGATTAATTTGTGTCAAAATTTCATTTTTTCTGCTGAGCCAAATGGCTGGTGCAGCTGAGACAATTCATTCCACTGCTTTGCTGCTTTGTAGGACACAAAATCCATCATCCTAAAAACTTCAGGGAAGTGGAAAAATGAAAGTCTTACAATCTTGTCAGTGCTGGCAGATGGTGGAATTGCCATCATCTGTGATGGTGGAGCACAGGAGTGTTGTAGGAACAGCTCTGCTGGAATAATTGTTGGGTGCCAAAGCCAAGGGTGGATGCCCTGGACTTAATGAAGGGTTGGTTGGGTGTTTTTGGGAGTGGGAGACCAGGCTGTGCTGTCATGAAAAGCCACGTGTGTCCCACGTGCCCTAAAGGGCTTTGACCTCAGCACTGTTCATCATCAGGCTGAGTGTTGGGCCTGTGGCTGAGTGACATCACATCCTGATCTGGCAGCAAAAAAAAAAAATCTTTTAAAAAAAAAAAGGACAACTTAAATCTTCACGTGGGCTCGTGGCAAAGAATTCTGCTGCAATGTGATCTTGGTAGATTATGGCAGTATAGGAACAAAAAAATCCAGAATTCTCATGAGTTTAAGAAACGCTGTATTTCAAATTCTGGACAGCTCAGGATGGTTTGCTTGAGTCTGAAGAAGCTGCAAAAGCTCTAAAATTGAGGAAAAATGGCAGTGATGAAGAGGGTATAAAAATCTGGCAGCCAGTAGTAGTAAAGCACAGGAGAATAATTTAGACTAATATCAGGCACATCATTAATGAAATGTTTGTCTTTATTGTGTATTAATTACAGGTCTGTAAGAACTTTTGTTACAAAGGAGGAATTAATTTGAAATTCAGAGTTGATTTCTTTTCTGGTTGATATAAATTATATTAAAAGTTGAAAGCATCAGATACAAATTTTTCATAGTGACATGATTAGGTTATAAATATATAAATA
This sequence comes from Acridotheres tristis, assembly GCA_037013685.1. Classification (NCBI taxonomy): domain Eukaryota; kingdom Metazoa; phylum Chordata; class Aves; order Passeriformes; family Sturnidae; genus Acridotheres; species Acridotheres tristis. Next base: position 4,216,239 of record CM072913.1, on the reverse strand, counting down.
TACATACAGACACGTGATTGTGGCTGGTTATTTCTCTATATAAAGGGTGTTAACTACAAGAACTTTCATTATTTGAAATAAAACAAGTTGTGAATTTTTTTTTTTGCAGTGAAATGTAAAGTGGCTGATAATCCATTGCTTTTTTTTGTTTGTTTTTTAGGATAAAAGAAGTAAATGAAACCAACAAACGAGTAGAACAGGAAATCAAAGTGGCTATATTCACCCTCATCAATGAAATCAATAAAAAGGGAAAATCTCTCCTACAGCACCTTGAGGTACATTGGAAATAAAAAGCAATGGTGGTGTTGAGTTTTCAGTCCCCTGTTGAGGACTCACATTTGGCAATGGTTTGTTTGGTGTGACTGTAGAACTGCAGCTCCTGTGAGTGGTGTGCTGGGCTTAAATCCCTCATTTCTCCTCTCATCAGAGCCCTGGCTCCTTCAGTTTTGTGTCTGTGCCTCCTGTTCAAAACTGGGCTCCTTGTAAAGGAAAAAAAAAAATCTCCTTTTCATGTTCTGTTTACCCTATTTCTGTATTATAACATAATTCTAAGGTGTGTATAATTTAATAGTTTAATGATATAATATAATCTCCTCAAATAGGTTTTTAAGGTTCACATAAAAACAGAGCAGTCTCATGTATTTGTCCATGAAGGGCTAATGCTGATATTTAAGGTTGTATAATACAGCATAATAAAGGAGACCATGAGTTCAAGCATCCTTTCCAGATGGCACATTCTGAATACTTACATTCTTTATGATTAAAGTCCATGAAAATTTAACTTAATATTATCTGTTTCATCTGAAGAGAGGAAATCCCTTGTAAGAATTGGTTCAGTGCAAATGGCCAGCCTGCCATGACATGAAAAATTTAGGATCAAATAAATCACAGCAGATTTTTCCTGGTTAAGGAACAATTATTTGGCAAAGAAATCGAATCTTCCTGGAAGAAATGAGTAACTTGATGAGTAAAAGAATTTTGAATTTTGGCTTTTGTTTACCTAGCATTTGTTAAAATTTTCTTGGGACGTTTTCCTTTTGATCCAAAACCCGACAGCAGTTTGGGTTTTCCTCCTACATCTGAAAGCCCAGCTGAGGTAAAGTTTCTGGTTTTTTGCAGAATGTCACAAAGGAGAGGCAGATGAAGCTGTTACAGCAGCAGAACGACATCACGGGGCTGTCACGGCAGGTGAAGCACGTCATGAACTTCACGAACTGGGCGATCGCGAGCGGCAGCAGCACCGCCCTGCTCTACAGCAAGCGCCTGGTGAGGGGCCACGGAGTGTCCTCAGCCGGGAGAAACCCACCCACAGGGACCATCCTGCCCTGCACAGACACCCCAAACCCCACCCTGGCCATCCCTGGAGCTGAGCACCCCATTCCCAGCCAGCAGAATGAAGGAATATCCTGAGCTGGAGGGGACCCACAGGGATTGCCAAGTCCAGCTCTTACCCCTGCACAGACACCCCCAAATCCCACCCTGGCCATCCCTGGAGCAGTGTCCAAACTCTCCTGGAGCTCTGGGGCCGTGCCCATTCCCTGGGGAGCCTGGGCAGTGCCCAGCACCCTCTGGGGGAAGAACCTGTCCCAAAATCCAACCTAAACTCCCCTGACCCAGCTCCAGCCCTTCCCTGGCTCCTGTCCCTGTCCCAGAGAGCAAAGATCAGCATCTGCTCCTGCCCTTCTCCCCACGAGGAAGCTGTGACTGCAGTGAGGTCTCCCTTTGGTCTCCTCCAGGCTGAGCACCACCAAGGAACTTCTCACTTGAAATCTCCTGGACTTGTCACTTGAGCCAGGCCTGCAGTGCAGCTCTGGGAGCTCTCTGCAGTGCTGAGACCTGTCCAGGAAGGAGATGCTCCTCAGCCCTTTCTGTGTCTCTGAGTTTTGGTTTGGGATCCTTTCCATGAGCAGAGCAGGTCCCCAGGGCAGTCACTGCTGCAGCCCTTCCCTGGCTCTGTCCCTGTCACAGAGAGCAGAGCTGTCCCTCTTGCTGCTCCTGAGGAAGAAGCTGCAGCCCCCAGTGAGGTCTGACCTCAGTCCCCTCTTCTCCAGCAGAACAAAGTGCCCTCAGCCACTCCTGTGTGGCTGCACAGTTCTGTCCCAGTCCCTGTGTTCAGAGAGGGAAGAATTTCCAATGTACCCAGAGCAGGGTAAGACACGAAGTGAAGTGTTGGTAACAAAAATTCACTTTTATTGGCAGGAATAGTCCCAGTTCTGCACGAGCAGGTTGTTCACCTGTCAGCCCAGGGGTGTGCTCACCACTGTTACTACAGACCATTGTGGTGGTTTGTAAAGATTTCTTGACATTTCTACTTGTTGAGACTTGAGCAGTTTTTTTATGTTTGATAAGGATTAATCAGTGTTGGATTTTGAAGACTGATACATTGTTATATTAATGAGAAAGTTTGTGGTTTTGTGAAACACACATGTAAAGACAAAAAAACGTGGGAAAAATCTTTTTCCTTTTTGACACCAACTTCCCCAGTCTGGGAATGTGTCCTGAGCCACAAACACACAGGGGCAGGGAATCAAATATATCCAGCGTGAGATTATGACACAAATGAGGTCAAATGTTGGTAATTCAAAGGATACACCCAGTTCTGCCTGTGGGTCCATCATGGCCCTTCATGGCACTGCACCTTCAACTTCAGATCTTACAACAGAGCCAAACAATTGTGCAACAATTCACTCTTTGCCACAAGGGTTTAGGGAGTGTTAGTGTAGAAGGAATGGGGTCAGCTCTGTGAAGGCATCCCATGTTTCACTGCAGTGATGTTGTGGTGTAACAGTGCTGCTCTGCAATCCTCAGGGTAAAGAAGTTGTACAATGTGGGATTTTCCTGATGATGGAGAATTTTCCAGCCTATGAACCAAATTTGCTGCTGCCAGTCCTTGTTGGTGTTCCATGGCCTAAACTCTGGACAAACACACACTTGTGTTTCTCATTGTTGATTTCTTTGTCAGCAGAGTGCTTTTGTTTTGTCTCAGATCACATTCCAGCTGAGGCACATTCTGAAGGCACGGTGTGATCCTGTCCCAGCTGCCAACGGAGCCATCCGCTTCCATTGTGACCCCACCTTCTGGGCCAAGAACGTGGTCAATTTGGGTGAGGAAACTGTGTGTGCTCGTTCTGTGATACTGGAAAAACTCTGTTCATCCAGCAGGAGTCAGTGTTTCTGCAGTAGTTTCTGGTTAAACAGTTAGTACCACACTGAGAGTCATGGAAATTTGGAAGTTAAAAGTATAAATAATATAAGTGTTATTTCTCTGTTGGATTGTTTAGCTTTAAGAAACCTTGTGCAGTACATCTCTTAATGCAGGAGACAAAAACTCTCTTGACATAACCCATCCAGATTATCCTGATCATCTTCCTTATCTGCTATGTTCTTTCTGTTAGCAAAGCTTTCTCTAGATGGATGTTGTTTTCCAGTGGGAATGGTTCTAGGAATGGCCCTGGTCACAGAATCACAGAGTGGTTTGGGTTGAAAGGGACCCTAAAAGTCATCTCATCCCACCCTTTGCCATGGGCAGGGACACCTTCCACTATCCCAGGGTGCTCCAAGCCCTGTCCAGCCTGGCCTTGGACACTTCCAGGGCTGGGGCAGCCAAACCTTCTCTGGATTGGACACTGGACCTGTGCCATTTCCAGTATATTAAATATAATCACTTAGTGTTTGCAAAGTACAGGTTTTGAATGAGAGAACAGGTCAGAGCACAGTGAGGCAGAGGTACCTGTTATCACCTGCTTATGAACTTCTGTCTTAGATAAAAATCTCATAGAAAATCTGATAAAAATACCAGCTTTTGTGTGTACTCCCTTCTTGCTCTGAGTCCACCATCCAGGTTGGGGTGTTCCTGTCTTCAGTCAAGGCTGTTTGTTCTGTGGGGCAGACAGGAAACAGAAAAGAAACTCAACCTTCCATGATTCCATGAGTACACATTCACAGTCAGAAATCAACAATTTGCCTTTTCCATATGAAAATAGGACAGGAGTTACCTAGAGAGGCAGCATGGCCCATGACAGAGGAGCAAGGCAGGACTTGCTTGTAGCAGTGTTTGTGTTGTGTTTGTAGAACCTGTTTGAAGTCACTCCAGGACTCTCAAATATCTCTTCCCAGGCTTTGCTTCTTTACACATAGAAACTTTATGCTCAACATGTTTGTTTTTCTGTTTTATTTCTCATCTTGTCCATTTCTCGTGAAGCAGAGAAGTTGTTTCTGTCTGTTGTGGCTTTTTTAGGCTGTGCAGTTCCAGTTCTTTCACTCTTCCCTCACAGATCATGTTTTTAATTCTGAAGTTAGTTCTTGTAGTCTGAGTTCTCTTTTTGCTTTTCTCATGTATGGTTATTGAAGACATAAAGAGGAAATTTGAAGCTTAAATTGCTCTGAGAAAACTGCATTAAAAACATCTGAATCTTCCACATCTGCCAACCTTTGGAGGATAATGACATCTAACTGTTGATTATTTCTTTTGGGTTTTTTAGGTAACCTGGTCATTGAAAATAAACCAGCCCCTAGTTACACTCCCAATGTAGTGGTTGGGCAAAGTCCTCCAGGAACAAACCACGTCAACAAAGCTCCAGGACAAATCAACCTGGCCCAGCTTCGACTGCAGCACATGCAGCAGCAAGTGTATGCCCAGAAACACCAGCAGATGCAGCAGATGAGGATGGCCCAGCCATCCTCTTCATCCGTGCCCAGGCAGAGCAGCCCCCAAGTCATGCAGCAGCAGGTGAGTCCTTTATGTGTTCCTCTTTCACCTGCTTTCATCCTAACACTGAGATTTAAAATTGCCCTGTCAAATCTAAACTTACAAAGCAATTTATAAACTAAAAATCTTTTGAGATTTGAGATGCTTTAATGTGACAGCTTTGCTTGATGTTATGTTGCTACTGCTGTAGAAAGAGATGGGCTTCTTTTCTCCATGTTAAAAGCACAAATTTTAAAAAACCCAAACCCTTGCAGCCTCCCAGGTTGATCAGCATGCAGACCATGCAGAGGGGTAACATGAACTGTGGGGCTTTCCAAGCACATCAGATGAGAATGGCTCAGAATGCTGCTCGTATACCAGGAATCCCACGCCACAATGGACCTCAATACTCCATGATGCAACCTCACCTTCAAAGACAAGTATATCCTGTGTACACGCTTCATTTGTGCCATTGTGCCAGACTTTCATTCCAGTAGATGGTACCTCCAGCTGTAAATGTGTTTCTCTGTCCCCCTGTAGCTCACAGCTACACACATTTATATGCTTCTATTCCATGTTGCATTCCTGTGCTGTGACAGTTTGGCTGAACGTAAGGAAATTCAAACCTTAGGGGTGGAAATGAAATCTAATGTTTGTCTTGCAGTTTAGTTTTGGGAAGCAAAACGTTTCATTTTGCACTTTTCAGTGGCATTCAGCTGAAAAGACTATTCAGAGGTTTATTAGAGAATAATGAGGAGTAGTGAAGTTCAAAGTGATGTAGTTGAGAGGTTTTGATTAAATCAGCTGCTGAAGTGTTTTTAAATTCACACCTGAAGCTTTGGTGCAGAGCTCTGCATGCCATTAAGAACAAAAATCCTTGACAATGCATGTTAATGTGACTGAAGTACCAAAAGTGACTTTATATTACTTGAAGCAGTTACTTTTTATCTTAAAGAAAAATCAGACATGTAAACTCTAAAGCTATCTTTGGAGGAAGTAATTGCTTTGAGAAAACACAACCGTACATGAAATAATTTGGTGGAAGAAAGGCTCAAAAAGTGTTTAAAATTGAGCCACATGAAGTATTTTTTCCATTCCAAGTGAAGAAGAGTGCCAGTTGCTCTGCCCTCAGTGCTGGCAGGTGCTGTGCTAGCTGGGAGTGCGAGTTTTGCTCTGGTTGGGTTGAGGTCTGTCCCTGGGTGTCCCCATGTCCCAGCCCCGTGTCTGTGTCTCCCCAGCACTCCAACCCTGGCCACGCAGGGCCCTTCCCAGTGGTGTCAGTGCACAACACCACCATCAACCCCACCAGCCCCACCACGGCCAGCATGGCCAGCGCCAACCGCGGCCCCACCAGCCCGTCCGTGTCGGCCATCGAGCTCATCCCGTCCGTCACCAACCCGGAGAACCTGCCCTCCCTGCCCGACATCCCTCCCATCCAGGTCAGTGCTAGTTACCAATTAAAGGTGCACAATTAAAATCTTCAGCTTTTCTCTTGGGCCTGTGTGTTGGTTTGAAAGCAAAAGCGGTAAGAGACTCCCGAGTCAGAAATACAATTTAATAGGGAAAAAATGAAATACGTGCAATAGTACAACAGAAAAGCAGTGCCAGAGTCAGAATACAGCCTGACTCTGCTGGTTAGGGTGGTGGGGCAGTCCAGGTGAAGTGATCTTGTTGAAGCAGTGATCCTGTAGAAAGGCCTGGAGGCTCTTGTCCTCAAACCAGTGGGAAAAGGCTGCTCTGCTGTTCCAAGTCTCAGTTTTTATCTTGTTAGGAAATGCTTGGCTCCTGCCCCTGACTGGAGCATCTCCCCATGGAATGATGGAATTTTATCAGCCATGCCCTGGGACTGCATGGCCATGAACAGGAGAGATCTCCTGGAGGGAGGATGGGCTGTGGGAAGGATAAAGAACACTGCAACAGCTGGGTGAACAGCTGGGACAGAATCCAAACTGCTGGGCACATCTTTACATTGTAACCTAGGACAGCATGCAGCTCTTTTATCCAATTAGGGCTGACCTGCTCTACTGATAACCTTTAGATTAATCAATATTTCACGTTTCCTGTGGTAAAATTAAGACTAATTAATCCCAAATAGTCTGTTTGCTTCCTTTCTTCCACAAGACTATCTTGTGGGAAGGTATCAGCAGAATAATTAATAGTGATGTATTTTGAGTGCCCTGAATGGTGATTTCTTCAGGGTTAAAGCTGCCTGGAGTTTCTCTTTGATGTTCCTAGAAGGAACAGGGAGCACAGAGGGAACAATGTCCCATTGTCCCACAGAGAGGAACAGCAGCTGAGGTAGATTTTGAAGTCGAGCTCATTTGGAGAGGTGAAAAGCAAATGCAGTGTGCACATAGAGGCAAAGAAAATAAAAGTAATGTGTTTTCTGCAGGAGTGTTTGGGAGGGGAGGAGGTTCTTCATCCTGTTATTCAGAACAGGACCTTTGCATTGAAATGCTCATATATAAAACCCAAGAGATTTGGTCACAATACAGGAAACAAAAATAAATTTCATCCAAGATAGTCTGCTGGAATACCAGCTGCAACTTTGCAACTCTTGAATGTTCAGGGCTGGTATGTTCAGTGTCCTCAGGAGGCTGCAGGTCCTTTGCTAATGTGAGAATGGTGGGGAAGGAGGAATCCCATCTCAGTGTGAGCAATCTGCAGTGCTGAGGCTTTAGAACAAAACCAGTGTGTGGGTGGTTGTGGCTGTTTCAGCTGAGTGTGTGAAGCTCATCAGACACCAAATTAAAAATTACCATGCAACTTCCAGGTGCACTGAAAATGCAGAATTCTGCTAAGATATTCTTCTTTTTATACCTGTTCATGTAATAGCAGTTATGGATTTTAGCTGGATTTACTGCCTGGGAAGTGTTAGTCCTTCAGGCTGCTGGCACAGTCATTAAAACCCACTTGGAATGCAGAGTGTTTCAAGCACATTATTGCATTTAACACATTTAAGCAGTTACAACAAGAGAGTCCCTGTTTCCTTGGGTTTAGCAGGTGCTAAAATCTGTTTGAAAAGTGAGTGGGAGATTTCCCATCATGTTGAGAAAAGACAAGATTATGGCTTCTCTTAATATCTTAATTATGGAACAGCTTTTGCAGCCTCAGTAATCTGGTAGTTCATGACTAACACAGCACCATGTGTGTGACCAACACACTGAGCAGTGGAAGTTTGCAGTGACCTTGTGTAAGTGCAGCCCAGGATGATACTGGAAAAACTCAGATTTAGGAGCTTTTGAAAAATGCTACTTGAAGTTTCTGATTTGAAAACCTGATCTCTGCATGAAACTGATAAAATACTTGATGATGTTCTAAATCCTTGAAGGGAGAGGGAATTCCAGTAAAGATACTGATCACAGTTTAGAGGTGTGGAACTGGTATGAAAGTGGAATTAAACCTCTCTGATTGAGATTTCTGTTTTTCTCCTTAGCTGGAAGATGCTGGTTCCAATAGTTTAGATAATCTGCTAAGTAGATACATCACAAGCAGCCACCTCCCCCCACAGCCTACAAGCACCATGAACCCCTCCCCAGGACCTTCAGCTCTGTCTCCAGGGTCATCAGGTAAATCTGATGGGTTTTTCTAGAGATTCCAGAAAGGGATGGGTATTTCTGGTATTTAAGTTGAAAATAATTACCTACCATTTCCTGCCAGAAGGGAAGCGATGTTTTATCTAAAATTTGTTTTGCTCAGGAATAGATTCTTCTGGAAATTTAAATTTTGTCTTCCTTTAGAGAGATGTCTTTATAGTAACAAACTCCCAGCACATGGATTCAGTGTTTCAGATACAGGGAGAGACACTGTCAGGGTCATTCTGGGTGTAACCAGTTAATGGTAGAGCTTTTCTTATGCACATGAACAGATTAAGTCACCAGTACCTAATCCTGAGTTATTTAAACATTGAAAATGTCTATTTCTATGAGTAAGAAGATTATTTCAGTTAGTAAGAAGGAATTGTTCCCTGTGAGGGTGGGGAGGTCCTGGCACAGATTTCCAGAGCAGCTGTGGGTGCCCCTGGATCCCTGGAAGTGTCCCAGGCCAGGCTGGACAGGGCTGGGAGCAACTTGGGACAGGGGAAGGTGTCCCTGCCATGGCTGGGGTGGCACTGGATGGACTTTAAGGTCCCCTCCAACCCAAACCATTCTGGAACTTGATGTTTCTCTTGGTTTTCTCTACAAGACTTGTAAGATCCTGTAAATGAATGGGTGCAGCAGTGGGGCTTCCTGTGTTTGTCAAAACCTGCATGCAAACCATGCAGAGGCTGCTTTTTTGGCTTTAGGGTTGGCTCTGAGTGCATAAAATTTGAGGCTGTAATGGTCTAAAGGCTTTAGCAATGTTTGGATCAGGTGAAATAATTATTGGGACTCTAAGAACTGTGTGTGGGTTGTCACTTTTTTATTTCATGTGATGTGCTAGATTTGTTGTGATTAAAAGACTGAGAGAACAGCTGACTTAGGTGACTTAGTAAATGAAGATATTCCTGCAGCATTTGTGGGGTTACTCAGCATTTGTCAGTGAATGTAAACTTGTACCAGATCAGCTTCTGTGCTGCTGCTTTGCAGGTTTATCCAACTCCCACACTCCTGTGAGGCCCCCCAGCACCTCCAGCACAGGCAGCAGAGGAAGGTGAGTGTCACATTAACACTGTCAGGCTGAAAAAAAAATCAGACATTAAGAATTCCAAAAAAGAACTGGCAATTGGCAAATTGTGCTTTGTTATAACCACGACTGAGGAATGGAAGAATGCTTACATGAAGATTTATATTTTTAATATTTTCCCTGCATCATGATTCTCCTGTGTCTTGTAAAGTGGAGCTGTTGTAAATGTTCTGACACCCTTTGCCTTTCTTTTGGCAAACAGTTACCTGAATTTCTTTGCCCCGTTGATTTATCCTCTTATTTATCTCATGATGTGCTGATGTCTTTGCAGCTGTGGCTCCTCGGGCAGGACTGCTGACAAAACTGGCATTGGCTTCAAGGCTGACCAAGTGAAAGTAAAGCAAGAGCCAGGCATAGAGGAAGAGATCTGCAGTTTCTCAGGGGCAGTAAAGCAGGAAAAAACAGAGGATGGCAGAAGGAGTGCTTGCATGGTAAAGTTAGTTTATGCCCAGTGTATTGTGGTTTTCCTGGCAGCATGTTTAACACTTTGGAAAGGGAAGAGAAAAACATTTTTCCTCTAAGGCTTCATTCTAAGAGGTATTTTCTCCCTGGTAATGCCAGGCCCAGGGTGGCCTGTAATGTAAATTTTATCTTTAATGATGAAAATGAAGTGTAAATGAAGTGTAACACAGTGTATTTGCTGCTTTTAATCCCTGATTAATAAATGCTGTGAGTCACCCGCTGATAGTGGACATTCCCACATAGGTAATTGCATTCAGAAAATCTCCAGTCAGTCAGAAGTTCTTAGACCAAAGTATAAATCAAAGAATTGGCAAATGAATATTTTTCGGTGTTTCCCAACTATGCTTGATTGAACAGGATTGTGTACAGGGAGCAGGGTGGTGGTGTTGAGGATTTTTCCTATTGACAATGAAGTTATCATTAACAGCTTTTAGTGACTTAGTGTGTTTGGCTTGTTATAGCATTTCTGATGTTATATATCAGAAGAAATGAGTGTGTTCTTCTTAGAAAGGACATGTGATAAAGCAGTCTTTAATACTTCTCTTTAATTTGTTCATTTATGCACATGAACAAATTAAGTCACCAGTACCTAACACTGAGTTATTTAAACATTGAAAATATCTTTTTCTATGAGTAAGAAGATTATTTCAGTCAGTATGAAGGAATTCTTCCCTGTGTGCAACTCAGCTTTTCCTCACGATTTCCCCTGATTTTTTGGGGATATGAGCACGGTACCTTTGAGCGGTGGGAGCCTTTTAAATCCGGTTTTTCCCACGTTCTACTTCCATTCCAGCTCAGCAGCCCCGAGAGCAGCTTGACACCACCTCTGCCCACCAACTTACACCTGGAGAGCGAGCTGGAAGCTTTGGGGAGCCTGGAGAACCACGTGAAGACAGAGCCAGCAGACGTGAGCGAGAGCTGCAAGCAGTCCGGGCACAGCCTGGTGAACGGCAAGTCTCCGGTGCGGAGCCTCATGCACCGCTCGGCCCGAGTGCCCGGAGAGGGCAATAACAAGGATGACGACCCCAACGAGGACTGGTGTGCTGTGTGCCAGAACGGGGGGGACCTGCTGTGCTGTGAGAAGTGCCCCAAGGTGTTCCACCTCACCTGTCACGTCCCCACGCTGCTCAGCTTCCCCAGGTATCGACAGCGGGAGTGGGGAGGGCTGAGGTGGTGAGCTCTGGGAAAGGACGTTCACTTTCCTGGTAAAATTGAGAAAGTTTGATGAAAGATAATAAGAGACAAGCAATAAAGCAAAAGGATTCAGCCAAAAGCACACCTACTGTTTTGGAGACACCCCTTGAATTCATCAGCCTGTTGGGTATTCCAACTTTTCTATAAATTAATTTCTGTATTCCAGGAACTGTTTTGCATGGCCGCTCCTTGAGTCTGTGTTTTTATGGCATGTGTGTTTCTTGGCTGCGGTTTGAATTTATTTTTCTTATCAGTCTTAATTTGGGCTTCAATGAATGTGGTCTTCAGTTTGTGCAGATGGGCAGTGCTGATAGCTGGTGTCTTCACTGGCTGTTACCCAGTCAAGCAGGCACTTCATTGACTGCAGACACTTTAGCAGCCTGTGTCACTCCTAAAGAAAACTGTATCCTAAAAACCATTTCAACACCACACATACAGTATCCACCCTAATATTTGCAAAAAGCCAGTACCATCATCTGTATTTATAACATGCACAGAACCCAAAGTGGTGTTTGATCCAAAATCAGCTTGTTCTGGGTGGTTTCTTATACTATAAAAATGTGACATTTCCAAAGCCTTGCCTAAGTTGCTTGTGTGTAGCTGATCAGTGATAACAGAATCCTGTTCTGTTTATCTGTTTGTGTAAAGTCTCATAATGATTCTCTTGTGTAAAATTCATTTTAAGGCAAGGTGAGAAAGGTGTTATAAAGTATTAAAGCATCATATGAAGGCAGGAAAAATGGCCTTGACTGGAATTATTGTGAACATTAAGGGTCATTCCTCAGCTTTGGGTATCCAGGTCTTTACTGCAGTAGAATGTGAATCTGTAAGAGTGAGTAAAGACTATTTGTAGTCAGCACTGATGAGAATTTATCCCTGGATGTGTAGAATAATTGTGTTTTTCTCTTCAGTGGAGAGTGGATATGTACATTCTGCAGAGACCTGAGCAAGCCTGAAGTGGAATATGATTGTGACAATTCCCAGCACAGCAAGAAGGGGAAGACAGCACAAGGCCTGAGTCCTGTGGACCAAAGGGTGGGTCTCAAACCTGCAGGAATCTCCTTCCCAGGAAAAAGTGTTTTCTCACATCAGCTACCCCCACTGACTGGAGATGGTTTTGGTTTGGGTGAAGCAAATTAAATGTAGTTATGGCTTTGAAAAACAACCCAAAATGATCAATGAGATTTTTCCTGCTGTGGCCACATCTCCAGGTGTTGGTGACTGTGCCCCAGTGCATTGGGACTGTCCTCACTTAGGAGCTAAAATTTAGCATTAATACAAATTCTGTATTTAAAGGCATCATTTAACATGGATTTAATTAAAAGGCCTTTGTGTTTAGCATTGGTGTCACCTTCATAAAATAGTTCTGTAAGTTTGGTGTGTTGAAGTACCTGTGAGAGGTGCTGGGAGTATTCTGGTGCATTCTTGGGGAATTTTAATGACCTTGACAATCAGAATTATTTTTAGCTTTTAGCTTTATTTTTAATTTTAACACTGTGTAGTGTTAAGAGTATTGTCAAAACAAATTCCTCTGAAAGAATTACAAGCAAAGAAAGGAGAAATGTTTCAAGAGGGAATTTATAGAAACTCTGGCTCTGCTTTCAGAGTGTTCAGTTTTGTCTTGTGGGAAGAGAAAAGTCTGCAGCTCAGTCCATTTCTGTTACATGTGGCTGTGCTTGGACAAAAGCAATAAAAGTGGTTGTAGTTGGTATTTTATTTTTTTATTTGCAACATGTTAGCCTGTCTCTCCATGCCTGACTTCAGCCTTAGGCTTTTGGTTAGGAGGGATAAAACAAAGAGGAAATTTGTGAACAGTAAATGAGGTTCTACGTCTCAACTCTGCCCTCCTAAGAACTTTACCTTTTTAAATTAAGTTAAGGAGGTTGCATTTTAATTTTCTGGTACTAGGCTGTTAAAGTACAAGCCTATTTAAAGTAGGGAGGTGTGAATTTCTGGGCTAGGGAGAAATTAAGAATATTAATCTGAGCCTCTTTATTTCTTTATAAGAAATGTGAACGCCTCCTGCTTTACCTGTACTGCCACGAGCTGAGCATTGAGTTCCAAGAGCCAGTCCCAGCCTCGGTGAGTCTCTGAAAAACAGCTTGTGATTTATATTTGGTATAACAGCTCTGGGAGTTGAATTTAGGAAGGAACTGACTGCTTTCACCAGGAGCGTGTCTCCCTTGATCAGTCTGAAAGTTGTGGCAGTCATCCAGCATTTCATGGGGCTGAGAGGGAGAGCAGCTGATTCTGGAGCTTCTCCAGGCAGATGCTTCACTCCCAGTCTCAAAAACAGGTATTTAAAAATAATTCCAATTAGCAGTTACTGAATTGGAACAAGATGTCTCAGGATAGCCATGAAACTCAAACTGCTTTAGGGGAGCTTTTTGTTTCTTTTTGGATAAACTTTTGAATGAGAGGAGGGAAGAAGCTGCTTTGACTCTTGTAATGAAAAGCTTTGCTGAAGGTTGGAAAGAATCCCAGAGTGGTTTGGGTTGGAAAGGACCTTAAAGCCCATCCAGTGCCACCCCTGCCATGGCAGGGACACCTTCCCCTGTCCCAGGCTGCTCCCAGCCCTGTCCAACCTGGCCTTGGACACTTCAGGGATCCAGGGGCAGCCACAGCTGCTCTGGGCACCCTGTGCCAGCCCTGCCCACCCTCCCAGGGAAGGATTTCTCCCCAGTATCCAATCTAAATCTACCCTCCTTCAATTTGAAACAAATCCCCCTTGTCCTGTCACTCCATACTTAAAAAGAACTTTTTAAACAGTTTGAGCAAAGGAAATTGTTCTGCTTTGCTGAACATGCCTGAAATGTGTGGTGAGATTAAGGGATTGATGGTTTCAGTGTAGAAATTCAGCTGTGGGCTCTGCAGCCATTCAGTGATAAATCACTGCTGGTGTTTTACAGATACCAAACTACTATAAAATCATCAAGAAACCAATGGATTTATCCACGGTGAAGAAAAAGCTGCAGAAGAAACATTCCCAACACTACCAGACCCCCGAGGACTTCGTGGCTGATGTCCGGTTGATCTTCAAGAACTGTGAAAGGTTTAATGAAGTATGTTAACTTCCAATCTCAACACCATTTGTCAGTTTAGATGAGGATTTATTTCAACCTGGTTGTGCAGCTTCTCCCATGAAAGGCTCTGCTTCCAGCTGTAACTTCTGCCTTTGGAGCAGATGCTGAATCAGACACTTAAAAACCAAACAAAACTCAAGGCAGTTGCAGAGTAACTTCATTTTTAGCTGAATTGGGAGAGCAGAGGGAACTTCTGAAATGTATTCAGTGGTAACTGTGAGTGAAGAGCAGGGTGACCTGGTTACTGTGCATCAGATTAATTTTAGAAATGCTCAGGAAGTGCCATAAAGACAACTAAAAGTGTCTCAAGCTGCCCAGGTAATTGTTTTACACTCATGGAGCATGATAGAATCCACTGAGAAACTTCCTCTACTGAGGAGAAATCTGCCTTTCTGAAGTTATTCTGGTTTTAGTACTTCACTCAGGGTGAATCCAGCAAAGCTTTTTTAACCTTCCTGCTTGAACTCCTTGGTAGTTGGGCTCTCACAAAAATCACTTTTCATTGGATAACCTGGGTATGGGGTCATATTTTTTACTAATTTTGCAATGATCCCATCTGATAATGAAATATCCCTTAGGCCTGAAATGTGACTTGGGGAGATAAAAGATCTGAATGTTACTGCTAGTGGAGCAATGGAAAAAATAATCTGAATATTAAAAAAAAAAAGGTGGTATTATGCTGAAACTAAGTAGGAGCTGAGAGGAGTCCTGATCTTTGAGATGCTTTAAAGCAAGGATGACAAAATACATCACAGGGAATGGCTTTCTTCTGTCCTTAGGAATGCAGAAATCAGCCAACATTTCTTATTTCTCTGTGAAATGTAACCTGGACTCGCAGTGTTTGAGCTGCATTTCTGGCCCTGTGCAGAAGGAAACTGAAGGAACTGCACAAAGCTACAATTAAAACCTCCCTAGGAAAAATCAGGGTCAATGATGTGATGCTGGAACTGCTCACAAACATTTGGGACTTTCACAGCCCCAGCTCCTTTATGTCCCTGCATTAGGGGAGGTTCATGAGGTAATTAAGTGAACTTCTCAATCAAGGCAATTAATGAAGCATCCACTCTAGAGGAAAACATGCTGCAGCTCTTAGAGACCAGAGTACAACAAGGGAGGAAGGACTGAGGGATGTGGTGATTTTTTTTTTTCTCACTTTTTAAAAAAAGAAAAAAATGTGTTTCAGCTTGCCTGGCTCATGGCAAAAGTGGAGTCACTCTGACCTCTTACAGCAGCATCATGTCGAGTGCCTCTAAACCAAGAACTTTTCCAGAGCAGAAATGCAGGTGGGGTAATCCCCAGGAAAGCTCCTGGAGCTCTTCCCCCCAAAGGAGACTTCCCCACTATCGTGTCCAGGCAACTCCAATTTATCCTGGAGAAAGCAGTCACGAGTAGAAAATGGCTGGGAGCCACTTGTACAAAAGTTGTGTGTTCTGTTGAAGGTTTATTTAGCACCTAAGACTGTTTTAAACCTGCTGCCTAAGTTTGGGAACTAAAGCTAACAAACCATAACAAACTGTGTTGTTGTTATGGCTGACTTTAGTCATCCAATCCTGTGCGATCTCATAACTTTAGAAAGGATTATAATTTCATTTTTTTTGACTCTGGTATCCTTTTTAGATGATGAAAGTTGTTCAAGTTTATGCAGAAACACAAGAGATTAATTTGAAGGTAAGCGTTTCAGACCATGCACACTTGGTGAAGGGATGTGCATTTCCAACAGGTGAATATTCCTGTCTTCTTCCATCCACAGGCTGATTCAGAAGTAGCACAGGCAGGGAAGGCAGTTGCATTGTACTTTGAAGATAAACTTACAGAGATCTACTCAGACAGGACCTTCCAGCCTTTGCCTGAATTTGAGCAGGAAGAGGATGATGGTGAAATAACTGAGGACTCCGATGAAGATTTTATACAACCACGTAGAAAACGCCTAAAATCAGATGAGAGACCAGTGCATATAAAGTAATCTAATGATATGGACCTAAAATCTATTGTAAAAACTGTTATTTAAGTGTTCCTGGAATATTATCATGCCTACAGTGGCCATCTTGAAGAAGCTGATAGCTTTTTAAACAGTATTAGATAACAAAAAACACTTGTACAGAAAAACATTCTCATCAAAAGGGGAAAAAAACCTGTATTGTAAATTTTTGGTGGTTTGTATTTTTTTTTTTCCTTGATTACTTGCTATATTCTTTCTTTTCCTGATGGAGGGGACACATTCCTCCTGGTGTCACAGACAGAGGTGGAGGAATGTTGAAGAGAAGCAGATTTGATAGGAGATGTTCCATGCACAGATCAGACTGTGTAGTGACACGATCTGCAGGACTGGACCCACTCAGTGACTGAAGCTTGCAGTGTAAAGTGTGAGCAGAGCTCCTGAAATCCCCTCTGTGTCCACTCAAGTGTGTGTTGGTCGTTGCTTTGATCATCTCATTGAAGCAGGATTGTGAATAATTGATCTTCTGTGTCGATCCAACTGTTGCCATTTCGCTTTCTTTACTCCATTTTATGTATAGCAACGGGAAGAAGAAAGAAAAATCATTAAACTGTTCTGAATGGGCGAGTGCAGGAATGTGGATTTTTGGCAGGTGAAAGGCTAAGCTGGTGGCTCCAAACCCTTTCAGTAGGACAAGGTGTATTTATTAAAGTCCTGTACCCAGAACATTTTAATGGCATCCATGGCAGAAGTCTCAGCGTTGTCATCTGTCCCTGACCCCCTGACGAGGCAGAATGTTCTCTCCAGTATTCATTCTCTAGTTTTCTGTACTTAAAATATAGACTGAAGAGGTAATAACTGGTTGGGGTGTTTTTCCAGTCTTCCTAAATATCAGTTTCTAATAGACCACTCGGCAAACAATAACCTATTAACTACCAAATGTGTAAAATTTCCTGTATTCACTTTGTCTTATTTGTAAATAGTGAATTGAGATTTCTTGCAGGTCAGCAACATTTGCTGAACTGTTTTTAAGCTAATATGTATTCTTATTGATTGTTCCTATCAAGAAAAGATTTGTAATATATGCTATTTCTAACATTGCATTCATTTTGAGGTTCTGTCTTATTTTTCTTAGAGTACTTCTCAGAATTTTCTTCAGAAGCAGCTTGTGAGGGAAACGTGCAGGAAGATTGGAATCAGTCTGAGTTTGGCTTGCCTGTCCATGCATTGAACAAAGCACTTGCACAGGGTTTGGCCTCGAGTGGTTTTTGGTCAGAGTGAGAATGGAACAATTTCCCAATTCCCTCAGTAGCCCCTGAGGCACCTCTGCAGTGCCTTTCCCTTGCACTGCCTCCATCCCAGCATTCCTGGTTAGAAATCATGGAACCACAAGGAGTTACAGCTCAAGAAGTTGTTTTCTTTACTTTTTACAAGTCAAGAAATACAATTTCTGGCCTTCATGTTGATCTTGTTATAAAGGAAGTTGAAGAATTCATGGAAGCAACGAGCTCGAGGTGGCAATGCCAGTTTGCCATCCTTTGTGTGATCCAGCAGCTGTGGGGGAGATCCCCGGGCCTTGGTGTACTCAGAATTCCTGTGACATTGAACACGCTTTGCCATCATGGTAAAGAGAAATATTTTAGCACAATATCCAATTGAGAAATGCTCTCAGCAGTCTTTATGCAAATCACTGCAGATTTGGTTTCTTTTTTAAGAACCAGGTCTGTGTACCTTGGGATTCTCCCTCTTGCAATAAATGAGGGGACTGAAGATATTTGTAACTTCCAGCTCACTTCTTTACTCAAATGTTACACTTCAAACTCAAACTGGTTGGTTTTGGTTTTTTTTTTTCATTTCTTAGACATTAACAGTGCTGTTTTAAGTTTATTTTTTACCAGTTTGTATGTGAAAGGAAAAGGAATTCCACTTCAACATATTAAATTGACAAAGAGCAACAACTTTGCCTGTGGAAAGGCTGATGTGTGAATAGGACACTGGTAGTGACAAGGGATCATTTCATGGCTCTGTGTATTGCCTATTTATGCATTTCTAGTTTCTCAGCTTCATTTTGCAAAAGGAATATTATTAAAATTATCATGAAAATAAGATTCTGTGAACTCTCTTCACTCGGGGCTCCTGTTTTTATGGCACTTCTGGTACCTTCAGGCCTCACAGCAGCTGGGAATTGGATCCTGCAGAGACCCTGGGGATGAGCCAGAGCATGGGATGGGCACGGGGGGGTCCCAGATGGGGCACAGGGGGTCCCAGCAGAGCTCAGGGGGTCCCAGATGGAGCTCGGGGGGGGAAGGACTCACCCCAAACCCTCCAGGGAGGTTCGTGCCCCCCCAGCTGCTGCAGGAACAGAACCCTGTGCTCCCCACCCCGACCCCAGAGCAGTTCCCAGGGTTTGGGGACAGCCTTTCCTTTGAGGTGGCCTCCCCAGCTCTGCACTCCCGGTGCAGAACTCGTCCAGCTCATGCTCAGCATCTTCTGCACACCAGGAGTGAACTGAGCTGGACCTTGCTAAGCCTGAGCTCTTCCCTTGCACAGACCCCACTGAGCCTCCAGACCTCCCACCCATTCCCCAGGGCTCTGTAGGACTGTGTGGAATTTTGAGTGTGTGCAAGAAATCTCAAGTGTTCTTTTCTACAAGGAAACAAAATATTCTCTCTTTTTTTTCTTCCCCTTCATTTTTGAACTCCCAAAGCAGCAATTCAGTCGTTGTTTTGAAAGCAACAAAATTCTGTTTGAAATTATTTGAAAGGGTAGATAAATTCTGCTAATCCCCTCCCTGATCCTGTAGTCTGGGTGTTCATCACAAAACTGGGAAGGGTTTGCTCAGTGGAAATAAATTTTTGGTGCTTCTCTCTTTTGTAGCTCATTCAGGAGCAAATTACTGGGTTTGTGTTAATGAGCCACTAATTCTCTGGGCATCTTCTCCGTGCCAGCTGCTGGGTGTGCAGTGTGTGAGTGTTTTACCTGGGGAATCAGAGCCCAGTTTACATCAGGAAATCTGTAAATTTGTGATCCCATGGGTGGCAGGAGGAATCTGGCACTTGGTGCAACTCTGCTCTCATTAAAAAAAAAAAAAAACTCCCCAAAAAATTCCTGTCTCCATTTTGGCTGAGAGTTTTTGTTGCCCGTGAAGTTTTAAGTTAAGCCAAAGAAGGAAAAGGCAATTTGCTTTTGAAATGAGAGTGCAAAGTGCTCAGTGTGAGCTGCTCACTGACCTCAGCAGGTCCTGCCTGGAATTCCTGGTGATGAGTGGGAATTCAACACCTAAAGGGCTCAGGGCTTTTCTTCAGCTGTGCCCTGGGATTAAGTGGCCTAGAGCACAATAAAGCAGAGTTGTCATCCAAAAAATGGGTTTTACCCAACGCCTCAAGCAGAAATGCTCAGTTTAGTGTGGAGAGGTTGTTCCCCTGTGTGGGATCTGACACTTCACTGTGACACTCTTCATCCTGGATCTAACATTCCACTGGAAAAGTCCTTAAAATGAGCCCAAATTTCTGTTTTATCACCTGGTTTTGGCTGACCTGGAAAAGTTTAGATTTTTGCCACAGTATTTTGAAGCTGAGTGTGTGGTGTACTGGGAATTGGCTTTTCCCAGTTGGCTTTTCCTTGTTTTTCTCACTCTCTTCCTTGGAAAAAAGCAATAAAACTGCTTTGTCAGCTGCCTGTCAGCATGACAGGAATCCTTTCCTTTGGATAACAATTTTATAGGGAAGTTTATATGCAAATCAAAACCTAGCTTTTAAAAACAAAGTGTGCAGCACTTCCTGACAATATAGAGTGTGGCATTTTATTAAAAAAAAATTGGAGAAAGTCCCATATTTTTTTAAGAAGTAGCTGTTTGAGCAAATAATGGAGGCGCTTTTTAAAAATAAAAATGTGAATGCCACAGTTTACACAGATGGCACATAGGGGTTGTATCTTTGGGTAGGGTGATTTATTTTGTCTTCTCAAACCGTGTGTGCAGTGACTCTTCCATCTACTTCGCCTTGGCTTATGGGGATCCTTTTTTCTGTGCTTTCTAATCTATCAGGATTGAAGCAGCTTTCCAAAATTGCAGTTAATTTGGGATTCTTTATTATAAGTGGACTATGAAGTGTATGAAATGCAGTTTGGGCTTTTTCTGTTGAGTGAAATCACAGCTCGAGGCTGCTGTCTTTAGAATTTGAAGAATTTCTACAAAGAGAGGTACTGGAATATTTTGTAAGCTGGATTTTGGCAGGATTCAGTGTGCAGTGAGCTCCCCTGGACACCTGCAATGAGGGAGTTTTAGGCTCAGAACACCAGGACACATGTAAATAATCCTATTCAGATTTGTGCAGTGCAAAGCTTGTTTGACATGTAAACATTCTCCTGGAATGGTTAAATCATGGCATTCTTTGATTCTTCAATTATTTCCTGCTTCCAGTACTGGAACTGGCTCATTTTGCACATAATAAACTTGCCTCATCTTTTAATATGAGTCTTCAAAAAAAAAAACCAAGTGCTGTTTCTGTGATATTGTATTATCTGAATCATCCTATTTAACTTTTTTTTTAAAAGTTATTGTTTCTAATTGTTCTGTTCCTGTGGTTTTTTTTGCTGGTGTGTAATTAAAAAACAGAAATTTTTCTTTCCCTGGTTATTTAATATTTTAGCTGCCTGTAAATATTTCTTGTTAAGTGCTCTGGAATGTGCTGTAGAAGTTGTATTAGCTCACTTTAAAGCATTGTTTGGAACCCATTTTGGTTGATTATTTCTATTAAATTAGAAAAATCATTCTTTCCATTTGAGTTTCTTTCTTGCACATCATCAAATCTGGATCCACACCTGGCAAAAGACTTTCCTGGCAACCCCTGCAGTGTGGGAACAGGGTGAAACTTGGGCTGCAGGAGCCCAGGTGAGCCCAGCTGAGGCTGCAGAAAATGATTTGTCTCGTTTATCTGTACCTGGGCATGAAACTCAAGGGTCTGGAGGTCTCTGGACCTTTTGCCTGCAGTGAAAAAGCTGCACACCTGGAATTGTGCTGTGTTCCCTCACCTGGAGCTGCAGTTTGGTGGATGTGCCTTGAGCTGCTCCCCAGCACTGGGAAATCCCATTTTTTTGGGTGGATGTTGCTGCTGGAGCAGGGTCCCGATTTTGCTGCTCAGGACTGGAGCTGAGCTTTGCAGATGTGTGGCTGGAGCAGGGACTGGTCCTGGTTCTGCCGGGAGCCCTGCAGTGATTGCAGCTCCTGCCGTGCCCCAGCTCGGCACAGACCCGCGGGGAGGAAAGGCACCGAGTTTGCAGCTCAGCCAAAATTCCCTTGGAATCATTTCTCTGCAGCCAGAGAGGGAGAGCTGGGCCAAGCTGGAACCAGCCTGGGGGTGTCTGAACTCCCCAAACCCAGCTCAAGGCTCTGATCCACGCAGGTCTGTTATGTACCAGTAGCTCCCTTCAGGCTGTGGCTCATAACAAAACTCCAATTTTTCTCTCCCTCTTTGTTTATTCTTTAGGTGCCTGTGGTGGCTGGAGTGTCACAGAGGCTCCTTGGTGAGAGCTGTGCTCTAGGACAAGGTTCACTGAGCTTCACTGAAGCTTCTGCTCCTGCTGAAACAAAGAGCACCTGATTCACTGCTGCCCTTGCTGGGCTCTGCTCCGGGCCCAGACGAGCAGGTGGTTTCTGTTTAACCCTTGCACGTCCAGCCCAAACCCTGCAGCAGGGTGTGCTGCTGGCCCTGTGTGTGCTGGTGCCTGAGTGCCCAGCTCAGCCTCCCCAGAGGGGAGTCTCGGAGGGGGCTTTGTTTTGTTATTTTTTTTGGTTTTTGTTTTGTTTCCCTTTGCCAGGTGCTGCCTGGCTGTGTCCAGAGCACTCCCAGCTCCTCCAGCCCATCTGCTCAGCCCTGCCAGCCCATCTGCTCCAGCTCTTTGGGAGGTTGGTGTTGGCCTTTGTGGCTGGGCTGGCATCTGGCATTTGCAGCTCCTCTCTTTGACTCTGCTTGGATTTCTTTCTCTTAATGTCCTGGGTTTAATTCTCCAGGCTTTAATTAATTCTCCTGGCTTGCTCCAGTGACACTGAGCTGTTCACCCCATCACACAGTGCTGCTCTTCAGTTGCCAATTTTCATTTCAGCCCGGGGTGAAAAATCCCATCCCAAAATCCTACCAAAGATTAGAAATGGCTGCTAAACCCTTCAACCCCTTGCTGCCATTGTGGAATTCACATCATTACAGAATCCCAGAATGGTTTGGGTTGGAAGAGACTTCAAAGCCACCCAGTTCCAGCCCTGCCATGGCAGGGACACTTTCCATTATCCAAGCTGCTTCAAGCCCCATCCTACCTGGCTTTGGAGGGGTGTGGATATCTCTGTAGACACAAGTGATTTTGGAGTTATTGTTGAGATGATGAGTCTGGATGTTCTCCAGAGCACGGGAGCACTCCAGGCCTTCCTTCCCCTTGTTAATCTCCCTCCCCAGTGAGCTCTGGGTCTCTGCAGTGCCTGACCAGGCTCACAGGGGCTGAGCTGCATTCCTGACTGCCCCCGTGTCCTTTGCTCAGAGCTGCTGGAGCAGACTGAGCAGAACAAAGCACTTCAGGCTGAGCAAACTGCTCCTTGCCAAATTACCTTGCACTGCCTCCCCTGGGTGCAGCACAGGGCTGGCTGCTCTCCACTCGGGTTAATGCTGAGGAGCTGGGATAATGTTTGCTAAATTAGCAGGGTTTAAAACCAGGGGTACAAATTCCTGCTCCTCTCATTAACACATCAGAGATGAGCAGGTTTAGCACAGACCTTCAGTGGGCACCAGGCTGGGTCACAGTGGCCGGGGGTGCTGGGGGACTCCTCAGCAAGGGGCAAGCAGAGTGTGCAGGGCTGGCTCTGCTGCTTCATCCTGGAGCTGGGCTCATCTCCCACCCCTGGAAGAGCTGGACAGGGCTGGGAGCAGCCTGGGACAGTGGGAGGTGTCCCTGCCCATGGCAGGGGTGGAATGGGATGAGCTTTAAGGTTCTTTCAAATCCAAACTGGTTTGGGATTCTGTGATCTTTTGGGATTCCGTGATCTGCTGCCTGGCCCTTTTTGCACCCCCAGCACTGCCCAGGGGCAGAATTTGCTGCTGTTTGTGCAGCTCAGCCCCAGGCACAACCTCTGAGCCTGGGCAGGATGAGCCACCCCAACTAAACCTGTCCAGTAACTGCGGGTGAGAGAACCTTTACTTTCTTGTCTTGTATATCAGAGACAAAACCCAGAGCCTTTTGTGGTGGAAGAATTGCTCGGAAGTGTTTGGAAATCCCATCTGCTGAGGATTTCCACCACTCTGGGAGTGTGGGGCTGGGATAAACCTTTGGGCAATGGGATCTGCACTGCAGTGTGGATCTGGTTCAGATCACTTTCCTGTCAGGACAGAGAGAGCTCTCAGAGTGCCTGGGACCCCCATTCATTTGGAATTTTCTTTTGGAGCCGTGTTTGGTGCAGTTCTGCAGCTGCCACCATGCACAGAACAAGGTCTGTGCCCTGGACCTGACAGGGGTTTGCCTTTGACTGCAGAACGAGGTGCAAAATTCCGACCTGGAGTCTTGTTTCCTCTTGGAGTTTGTGTCTCCAGGCAATCCCAAATGTGAGTTCTTTGCCTTCTCTATTTGCACTGAGCCTTTCCAGAGGAAGGAGATGTTGCAACAACCAGTGCTGAGCTCCGGGTGAATTCTGCTCCCTAAATGAGCACAGATCAGCTGCCAGCCTGTGTGGGATCCCAGAACCCCGGGGGGTTTGAGTTTTCTGTGCTGTCAGGCACTGACCCCCTGGGGAACACGGCTTTTTAACTGAGCCCTTGGAGAAAGCTTCTAAATGTGAGTGATGAAGTTAAAATCAGGGGTGTGTAGTGAAATAGAGGTGTGTGATTTCACATGGTAAAGGGTTTTAAATTTGAAGTTTTTATAGTATAGTAATAGGTATGGGGGAAAATGGAAAATTTTGAGTAGTGTCTTTTTCAGTGTTCATCTTCCTTCTTCGTTCTTCTTCATGGTTTCAGGTTGTAGTTTCTGGTTGGTCAGTCAGTGTCACACTGAGGGTCATGGAAATTTAGTTATTAGGTTAAAAAGATAAATAATATAAGTATTAATTCTCTATTGGACTGTTTAGCTTTAAGAGACCTTCTAGCAACTGAATCTTGCTCCATTTTCCTCACTTCTAGCAGGTAGCCAGAAGTGCTGTTAAACACTCTGTACTTTTTGATAAATTTTAATGAACAACCGAGCCCGAACACGAGAAAATCTGTTTCCTTCGTGTATTTTTAAATCCTGGCTCTGAGTAAGGGCAAAAGAAACTACTACAAACAACTAATTAAGTGGTGCAAACTGCCACTGCTGTTACAAGCCTGGCCTTTAATCAGCTCAGGAGCACAGGGAAGTTCAGAGATGGGCTGGGAAGAGCTCTGGATAACCAACACACCCCTGCGAGAAGGCAGCGTGAAATTCATGGATCCCGCCAGGAATCCGAAATTCATTTCGGTTCCCTTGAATCCTCCTGCAGGCATCGCTCAGCAGATGGTGCTGTAAACACAGCCCTGCACGGGCCCCGAGCCAGCGGAGCTTTCCTGGGGCAGAAACTCTTGGTTTGGGCTTCTGCAGGTGGGAGGGACCTGCTGAGGCTCACCTGGGCTGGGAACCCCAGATATCCGCCAGCCCCTTCCCGAGGAATGGCTGGGAAAGGGCTCTGGAAATAGAGATTTACCCAGAGGGGAGAGCTCCGCTCTGCTCCATCCCACCCCTGACAGGACCTGCAGGAGCTGGAGCGGGATGTGCTGAGCTGGGCTTCCACCTCCTTCGCTTCCCTCCCTGTCTCAGCCTCCAAAAACTCCGGGAGTGTGAGCAGAGCTGAGCCCTGCCCGGGGAAATCCGGGAATGTTCGTGCTGCAATGATCCATCCCCTCCTGCCCTGGCAGCTCCACCCGCCAGGAATGCTGAGGAGGAGGATGGGGATGAGGATGAGGATGAAGATCAGGATGAGGATGAGGATGAGGATGAGGATGAGGTGTGAGAGCAGCCCCACCGTTCTCTCCTCGTGGGATCGCAGGGCACAGGGGCTGCTGGAGCTCTGTGCAGGTCACAGCCTTGTCCCTGCCTCTGATGAGTGTAAATGAATCATTCACAGTGGAAAACCTCCTGGGAATGTCACCAGGTAGTGCCACAGAATCACGGAATATCCTGAGCTGGAAGGGACCCACCAGGATCATCCAGTTCCTGCCCTGCACAGACACCCCCAAATCCCACCCTGCCCATCCCTGGGCAGTGTCCAAACTCTCCTGGAGCTCTGGGGCTGTGCCCATTCCCTGGGGAGCCTGGGCAGTGCCCAGCACCCTCTGGGGGAAGAACCTGTCCCAAAATCCAACCTAAACTCCCCTGACCCAGCTCCAGCCCTTCCCTGGCTCCTGTCCCTGTCCCAGAGAGCAAAGATCAGCATCTGCTCCTGCCCTTCTCCCCACGAGGAAGCTGTGACTGCAGTGAGGTCTCCCTTTGGTCTCCTCCAGGCTGAGCACCACCAAAGAACTTCTCACTTGAAATCTCCTGGACTTGTCACTTGAGCCAGGCCTGCAGTGCAGCTCTGGGAGCTCTGCAGTGCTGAGACCTGTCCAGGAAGGAGATGCTCCTCAGCCCTTTCTGTGTCTCTGAGCTGTGGTTTGGGATCCTTTCCATGAGCAGAGCAGGTCCCCAGGGCAGCCACTGCTGTTCCTGCCCAGGTTTGCTCTGAGGACTCGGGGTCTGATGCCCCTCCTGGGCTTCTGTGTCCTTGGAGCTGAGGGCAGGGGGGTCTCAGCCTGCCTGGGGTCTCAGCCCTGGATTTTTGGGTCAAATCAGGCCGTGCAATGGGTGTTGGGTGTGTTGATCCTGCTTGGAGCTCAGGACACCACTGGGTGTTAATAACAACTGTGGGGTGGGCTGGACTTCCCCGTGTCCATCTCCTGCCCTGCACTGAATGGAAAGGAAGGGTCAAACCACCTGGAATGAGTTAAGGAACAGGCAGAGCCAGAATTGGGAATCCTGAGACTTTTGGCTCTCCCTTCATTACTCACTGAAGAGTGAAGGGGCTGTGGGTACTGAGTGTGGTCTGCAGAGTGTTCCTGGATTTACCAGCCTCGTGCCATGCCCTGCCCTCTGGAAAACCTGATTAATCCGAGTGTGGTCAGCATTCAATCCTCTGCTGTGCTGTCTGGGAGTTCTCTGTCCCAGTCAGGTGTCCAGAGCTCAGGCTGGGCTTTGTTAACCCCTTCATTTCCCTCTTCCCTTTCCCAGCAGGAGATCTGGTGCTCGGTGTGCTGCTGGTTCAGGGGGTGACTGTGGACATGTCAAACCAGTTTAATCTTCTGCCCAGTTATAATCAGCCTAATTCTGCTCCAGATACAGACCCAGGTTCCTTCTAGTGGCTGAGCAGAACATCACTGTGCCAGCCCATCCTATTTGCTGCTGGCTGTTGGAAACTAAATTCTGTGGGAAGTAATTCAATTATGCTGGTTGGTCTGGAGACTCTGTCCTGCCCTGTGCTTCCAAGGATCTCTCTCCTTCTTGCCTTTCCTGGGTGGTGGAAAGCAAGTGGCTTCACAGGGAGGATTTCTGGGTGCAGAATCATGGCTGAAATGCAATTTATTGGGGCCAAATTTGTAAGATGACAGAGCTTCATCCAAATCAAGACCTGTACCCTCAGCTACCCGATGAGTTACTCCTTCCTTTTGACTGAACAATGTTCTTTCCTGTTTGTCCCCAAGATCTCAGCCACAGAATCACAGAATCACAGAATCACAGAATCACAGAATCACAGAATCACAGAATCACAGAATCACAGAATCACAGAATCACAGAGTGGTTTGGGTTGAAGGGACCCTGAAGTCGCTGCCATTGCAGCCCTGCCCTGGCTGCTGGGCTCTGAGGGCTCAGAGTGTGTCTGGCTGTCACCTCAGCAGATGAACTCAGCAAACAGCTTTGTGCCAAAGCTAACAGCAGGGTGTCCCTGTGTCCTGTCATTTAGAGCCTCGGGAAATAATGTTATCAACAAGTAAAGACACTTAAACAACAACAACAACAACAAAGAAGTGCCAGTGAACTCTTTTGGCCCTGGGACCTGATGCTGGCAGGGGCAGCCAACACCCCACAGAATCCCCCCACACCATCCCTCTCCCACTGCCCCAGCCTTTTCTCCAGGGGCAGTCCAGACTGGAATTTTTGTGTTTTGTCCATTTTCTCCGGGGAGGGCTCAAGGCCAGGCTGGGCAGGGCTTGGAGCAGGGGAAGTGTCCCTGCCCGTGGCAGGGGTGGCAGCTGGGGGAGCCCCAAGGGCCCTTCCCTCCCAAACCATCCCAGTGTGGTGGGCTCTCCTGCTCTGCCCATGGGCAAGGACACATTTATTCCAGGCTGACGCCCCTCTTTGGGGGGATGTGGAGCTCTGGGGATGAAGAAGCAGCAGAAACCAAAGCTGGGACAGACCCACGTGCTGCATGGCTCAGCTGAGCCCGGTTACTGCTCTGTGAGGGTCCTTGGGGACACGATTGCCAGCACATCTGTCATTTAGGATTCTGTCTGCTGTCACCTGTGGAAGGAGATTATTAAGTAGTGAAGTGATTGACAAGGGCTGTCTCTTTTTTCTTTTTATTAATAGGAGTATTGCAAATGCTGCTCTGGGCTCCCAGGGGGGGAGGATGCTGAGGGTGAGCTGGATGTGCAAACAGCTCCTCCATGCACATCCACACCTCTCCCACCAGAAAAAAAACACTTGGATTGTTGGCTGTGGGTTTTGTGAAAGAGTTTGGGACGGTTGAATGGGATGAGCTGGGAATGGCCGTGACCCACAGCACGTTCCCAGGGGCTGGAAGGTGCCTGGGGGAGCAGGAGGGAGAGGGGATGAGGAGACCTGGCCAAAGATTTGGCTCCTTGAGGTGTTGGGTGGGAAGCAGCAGCCCAGGAAAAGCAGCTCCTGCACATCCATGCTCCTCTCTGGAGGCTGATGGAGCAGGTTAATCAAGGAGCTCTCAGGTTTCTTTTCACATGTTAATATTCTCCTGAAATAAAAACATTACAGCGTTTTCTCTCCAAGGCACAATTGTGCACCAGAGGTTTTGTTTTCCCTGTTATAAAATACTGCTATTTTTATTACTTGTATTTCCACTGGGAGAGATAAAAATAACCAGAATACAGCAAATAGTTTGTTAGCACACTGGGGGGAAAAAAGCCCAGCTTATAACTCCTTATTTCCCACTGCAGACAACAGCTTAGAGTGGTTCTTCCAGAAGGCTGAGATTAAGGATATTCTGCTTTAGTTTTTGGTTTCCATGAAAACACTCGTGGTTTAAAGCCTGGGTTAATTCCAAGAAATGTTGGGGCTTGGGACCCCCTGCCCTCCCTGCCAGGTGTTGCTGGAAGGTGGCTGCAGATGGATGTGTTCAATCTCTGGCAGTGCAGACACATGGAATTTATCCAGGGCCTTTTATCCAACCCCCTCCTCTTTCCTGGTGGAAATGGTGCTGAGATGAAGCCATATGCTGTGTGCACTGGGGATGTTTCAAGTCTAAAGATCCCTCATTTCATGGCTGCTGGGGCTGGGGATCAATGGCCAAAGCCTTGTCGTGCTCTGGAAACCCTGAATGGCACCTGCAGCCTGCTGGGATTAAATGTCACAGGGCTCCTCCTGCTTCCCTGAGCTGCAGGGGCTGAGGAGGATTGAGAGCAAAAACTTGCTAGGAATCTGTAGCACTTTATAACCAAGGACAAATTTTAATCTCTCTTCTGGGTTCTGACACTTTATTGGCCTTCAAAGAAAGTGCAGTCTTTAAAAATAAATTATGCAGTGATACTGATAGAGGTGGCCATGGCACAGAAGGCTGAAATGAGACCCTAAAAGCAGCAGTTTCTCATCTGCTCTCAGAGGAAGGATGTGTTAATATCGAGCATTAACATTTAGGCAAAGGCCAGCTCGAGCTTTCTGACAGCCCTGGACCAACAAGAGCCACCCTGACCTGGGGGAGCAGGATTAACTGAGTCAGGGTGAGGAACTGAACTGGGTCTAATCCCAGCCTAATGCTCATTCCAGGGATTTGCTGCCATAATTTTCCTGAAATTTATGTCTTAAATAAGCTCATCTTGCCAAGCTGACAGTCCTGGGTGGCACCAGGATGCCAAGTCATGGAATGATGGAACACCCTGAGCTGGAAGGATCCACCAGGACCATCCAGTGCAGCCCCTGCCCTGCACAGACACCCCCAAATCCCACCCTGGGCATCCCTGGGCAGTGTCCAAACTCTCCTGGAGCTCTGGCAGCCTCAGGGCTGTGCCCATTCCCTGGGGAGCCTGGGCAGTGCCCAGCACCCTCTGGGGGAAGAACCTTTTCCAAAATCCAACCTAAACTCCCCTGACCCAGCTCCAGCCCTTCCCTGGTCCTTGGGCAGGTATCTCATCCTGCCAGGCTCTCTCCTCATTCATTTTATTGAGGTTGTGGCTCCTGTTAAAGGCAGTTGTGGAAGGTCAGAGCTCCCTGAGCTCTCTGGACAATGGCTTTGAGCACAGCTCATCCTCACCCCCTGAGCCCAGCTCAGCTGATCTCAGCAGCCATCTGATGCTGCTGGAGCAGAAATGGCTTTTTGGAGCTTCCAGCCCTGCCAAGTCAGGCTCTGACTCTTCACCTTGAGGATATGCAAAGATCTCAGGTCAATAAAATGTATTTCAGAAGTCTCAGCACCAGGAAAGAGCTTTTGGTGGCAGTCCTGCCTCTGGAACTCTTCCTGCCTGGATGCACACAGCTCCAAAGCCCCTGGCTCTGGCTCCAGCTTTGTGTGCAGCACAGCATATTCCAAGATGCCTCTTGGAAAGAGCTTTTCAGGACACAGAGCCACATTTCCTTGCCCTGAGTCACACGAAGCCAGCCCTGCACAGAATGCTTCTCTGGCACTGCAGGACAGGAGCTGGCAGCAGGGACTGTCACCCCCTGCCACTGTGGCCTTTGGGCTGAGCAGTTTCCTCCCAGGCTGTGCCCAGGAGGGAAATGTGTTATTTATCTCTAAACTCCTCATCTCAGAGTGTGCTCATGGCACAGCCCAGGGATTTCATTTTAGATTTTAGGCTACAAATTCAGCATGATAATTCCTTCCTTCCTTCCTTCCTTCCTTCCTTCCTTCCTTCCTTCCTTCCTTCCTTCCTTCCTTCCTTCCTTCCTTCCTTCCTTCCTTCCTTCCTTCCTTCCTTCCTTCCTTCCTTCCTTCCTTCCTTCCTTCCTTCCTTCCTTCCTTCCTTCCTTCCTTCCTTCCTTCCTTCCTTCCTTCCTTCCTTCCTTCCTTCCTTCCTTCCTTCCTTCCTTCCTTCCTTCCTTCCTTCCTTCCTTCCTTCCTTCCTTCCTTCCTTCCTTCCTTCCTCCCTTCCTCCCTTCCTCCCTTCCTCCCTTCCTCCCTTCCTCCCTCCCTCTTTCCTTCCTCTTTTTCTCCCTTCCTAGATATCCAAGGAGTGGATTGTCTATAACCAAATAACTCCTCCCAAACCTCAAGTTTCCACAGGGAACAAACAGCCAGGAGAGACCCAGAGCACACGAGGAGGGAACCAGCATCTCCTTTATATTTCTGCTGTTGCTCTGTGCAGCAGATTTGATACTTAGCACCAAGTAATTGGTTTTTAAACGAATTATATTGGACTTTAACTAATTCTAGCTCCATAGGATAAGGTGCTCTCCTCCTCTGTGCAGGTGAGGGGCACATCCCTGCTCTGTGCAGGCAGGAGTGAGGTGAAGATTTTGGGTTTCTCGCTGTTCACACACCTAGAGCCACCCTGGAGAAGTGTGTGCAGGGGGCTCAGCAATGCACGTGGTGTTTATCCACAGATGACTCGGTGCTGTTGCCAAAGGATCCAGATCCACGTCATTTTTCCTGGCAAGGAGCTCTGGATCCTTTGTGAGCTGTTTCCAATTATTATATTAACTGGGAAAGTAAACAATGCCATGCTATTAGATAGAGCTGGCACGAATAAATGCTGCTGCTCCCTCTCCAGACTTGATTATTATTAAGAAATAAAAATATCAGCTTCAAATAGAGCCTAATACGGATTAAATGAACAGCATGTTCTGTCTCAGCTGGACAAATATATCTGTGATTCCAACTTAGTAGCATGGAATCATGGAATGGTTTGGGTTGGAAGGGATCTTAGAGCTCATCCCCCTCATCCCCTGCCATGGGCAGGGACATCTCCCCCCAGCCCTGAAATAAATCCCCTCCAATGGATATGTCTGGAGCACACCACCACCCTCATTAATCCAATTGCAGTGTGCTATGAAACCTCCCCGTTCCTCAGATGTTTGTGCAATGCTGTCTCTGGTGCTTGGCTTCTGCTTTACTGCAGGGAGAATTATCCTCTTTTGTCCCTCTCACATTTTAGGAATTTTCCCACTCCCTGCCTTGCTCACTGAGCAGCCTCGAGCTGCCACAAGCTGCAGTTTCCTTTCTTCCCTTGCAGTTTTCCTTCTTCCCTTGCAGTTTCCCTTCTTCCCTTGCAGTTTCCTTTCTTCCCTTGCAGTTTTCCTTCTTCCCTTGCAGTTTCCTTTCTTCCCTTGCAGTTTCCCTTCTTCCCTTGCAGTTTCCCTTCTTCCCTTGCAGTTTCCTTTCTTTCCTTGCAGTTTCCTTTCTTCCCTTGCAGTTTCCTTTCTTCCCTTGCAGTTTCCTTTCTTTCCTTGCAGTTTCCCTTCTTCCCTTGCAGTTTTCTTTCTTTCCTTGCAGTTTCCTTTCTTCCCTTGCAGTTTCCCTTCTTCCCTTGCAGTTTCCCTTCTTTCCTTGCAGTTTTCCTTCTTCCCTTGCAGTTTTCATTCATTTTGTGCTCCTGTCCGCAGGGATTGTTTCAGAGCTAATTCAAGAGCCGCTGTGTTGCCTGTAATTCATTTTTTTGTTGAGTTTGTTGAGCTGCTTTCCCCCGAAGTTTCCTGCACTCCCAGCCCTTCTGGGGCAGCTGCTGCTGTGTTTAACTGTGGCTCTGCCTCTCCAAGTGTCACAGCAGCCCCTGGGCAGGAGCAGGGAGGAGATGAACGCTGCCCTGTCAGGGATCCACACTTCCCTGGGTGCCAAGGGCACGCAGCTGCAGGGAAAAGCCGTGCCAGGCACAGGAAGCCCAAAATGCCAGGGTGGATGTGGATGAGACAACAGCCCTGAGCCCAGCAGCTCTGCCAGGTCCCTGGGCTCTGGGGAATTGTCTCTCCTCATGCTGGGAGGTGGAAACACAGCTCAGGGAGCAGCTTGGCCTCCAAGTGCCAGCTCAGTCAGAGGCAGCTGGAAAAGGGAGCTCTGGCAGCCCAGGAGGGTCCGGGGATGGGATCTGAATTCTCTGCTCCATGGGCCAAAGTGGGAGCTCCTCACCAGGACATGAGAGGGAAAAATTTGTGTCTCAACTGCTCTGTGTGTGTGTGGATGTGGGAGAGGAGAATTGGGAAAAGCAGTGTTTGGGTTTTCAGCTCCACCCGGCTCTTTCCCAGCCTTCTGTGCTAGAAAATAAAGAGTGTGTATGACATAAATTCAAAGGTACAAGGTGTAAAAAAATTCTGGGTTTTTTTTCTGAAGGAATACTTGTTGAGAGTATGGATGCAGGATTTTCTGTTATTGGTATCCAGCGAGCCTGGAACCCTCTGATATGTAAATCAAGGTGAATATTTGGCCCAAGGTGACTTTAAATTTAAAAGTAAAAGTTCTTGGTATTACCCTTGTAATAAAATTAGCCTTTTTTCCCCCCAAATAATTGAATTTTATTATTGATTTCTATGTTACAAGCTCTCAATTGGGCATTAACCTTTTTCAAAGAGTTTAGCTGGGGTGGTTTTTTTTGTCTGTTGAAATCTCTTTAAGATAAATTCAAATTTCAAATGCAAGACTTGACTGATATGTTCCAGGAGCTCCTCTCTTGGTGCCACTTGTGGTGTTTCAAGCAGAAACTGTTGCTGTGTTGGAGACATGACGTGATGCCTGGAGCTCATTGCATCCCCTTGGGTACAAATCCTTTGGTTTGGGGACTCTGGGACACAAATGCCACAAATGAAAGGAGGAGCAGAAAAGAGGAGCTGTTCCCTCCCCAGCCAAGTAGATGTTGTATGGGGTCAAATCTCAGGTTTGAGGCATAATTTGAGCCTCGAGTTCCTTAAAAAATAAATGGGTGGGTGGGTTTAGGGAGTTTAAAGTCCATTAAATGTAATGCAAACTCTACCTGAGCTGCATCTCTGGTAAGTTACTGCTTTAGCTCCCAGTGTGTGAATCTCTCCCCAGTGAACACAGACCTCAGGGGCTGCTGGTGTTGGTTTGTAGGTGACAGGTGACAGGTGACAGGTGACAGGTGACAGGTGACAAACACCTTCAGGAGCAGCTCTCAGTTTGCAGCTCTGCCTCAGCCTGTTCGCAGCAGCAGCTCAGGAGCACTGGCCAGGCAGGGGGGTGCCTAATGGCTAATTAAAACCCTCTTTTTGTGACCAGTTACTGCGTTAATAAAAGGTTTCACTCACGTTGTCCTGGCAACAGAAGTTTTTGGGAGGAGCAGAGCTTGGCGGGCGCTCTGCCAGGCACAGGTGCCACGTGGGGATGGGATGTGGTGGTGACATGTCCAAAAAACCCCTTGGTCTGGCCAAGGAGGGATTGGGGTGGCCAAAAGGCCACCAGGGATGTTGGGCAATGCGTTTGTGCTCCTCAGGTGCCCCCCGAGCCCTGTGTGTGACAGCAGCCCAAGAGCTGGGGGAACTCTCCAGCCCGAGGATGGGCTGTGGAGCGGCTTCTGTGCCGGTGTCACCCCCGGGATCCTCGTGCTGTGCCAGCTCCCAGCGCTCCCGCAGGTCATTAACAGGGAACACAAAACAAACACGATGTGAGCTCACCCTGCGGTGCCGAGGGACCTGAGCAGCCCCAGCCCCGGCTCTCCACAACGCTCATTAGGTTTGTACAAGCTGCGAGGAGTCATCCTGCTGTACATAATTTTAATTGCCTGCTCCACAATTGCCTGTCAAATATCTGCTCTGTCGCGTGGCATGACCTGCCTGCTAAACTGCAACAGGAATAAAAAAAAAAAATACTGCAGAAAGTAAAAAAAAAAAAAAATCTAATTATGAACTAGAATGGCGTTCTCAATTTCTATTGCCATCTGCAGCCTGGTGCGTTAGGACCAGCACAAACAAATCAATAAAAACTGCAGCTTTTCTTCTGCTGCCTTTGGCAGTTGTAAGTAGTTTGTGCAGTGTTTGTGGGAGCACTCCGGTTCCTCCTCTCTGCTGATGTGCTGTCCTCAGCCAGGGTTTGCAAAACCTCAGCCAGGTTATTTGCAAAATCCAGGGTTGGGACGCGAAACTCCTCACCCGGAGAGAGGGCGGCAGCGAAAGGGTTAAAAGGAATTCTCTGGGCTGCAGCTTTAACACGTCTCTGGTGTGGAGGGCACGAAGTGAGTTTGGTAGGAGGTTCTTTGTGTGTGCAGCCTTGGCAGGGAGCAGCGCCGTGATCTCAGAGGCGATGCGGGAGCGCCGGGGGCTGCGAGCTCCGGCCCCGGGGCAGCTCCGCGGGTCCCGCCCGGTGCTGCCGGCCCCGAGCACGGAGCTGCAGTGAAGGCGCTCCCGGCATGAGCCCCAAGCCCTCGCTCTCCCCCTGGGCTGAGTTTCCTAGAGAGCAGAGGGAGCGGAGGATGCGGAGAGGGCGATGAGCGGTCCCAGGGAGGACGGCCGCTGTCGCAGGGCCATCAGCATCCTCAGCGAGCTGTGCCAGAAGAAAATCCTGCCCAGCTTGGACCTGGACACCTGCAGGGAATTCCTCCTGCTGCCTTCTGACCAGAGCCTCATTATCTCCGAGCCAGGTACGGCCCCTGCTCCCGACTGCTGGAGGGTGCTCGTGGAAAGCAGGAGGGACACCCATCCCCTACAGGGGCAGGAAAATGTTTGGGAGCCCCGTGTGAGACCCAGGGCTGGGTCCTGGCACCCCTCTGGGAGGGTTCCTTCCCTTTCCACATGTTCCACGGTGAAGTTCTGGCTCACCTGTTGATGTGGAATGGGACGGCTGCAGGGGGCACAGCCAGGATGTTCTGGGCTGCTTCATGAGATAAAGTTCCTGTGAAAGTTCCTTTTTCAGAAACACAGACTCCTGTCCTGTATGAAACAAAACCAAACCAACAAAAAGCACTAAAGAGCCACTTTACTTAAGGCACTGGGATGGCAGGAGCTGATCGGTGCTGTCCCAGCTGGAGAAGTGGAGGGAGTCCCACGGATTGCATGGATTTCTGTTCATCACTAAGGGATCTTGATGTCCTTTCATGTGTGTGCTCTGTTTCCCCTAAGAATTGCCTGGGTTGTTCCTGGTCAGGTTGTAGAGGCAGGGAGGGACTTTGGTGTGTCAGGGATGAGTCAGGATGAGCAGGAATTCTGCTCCAGCAGCAAAGGGGCAGCTCTGTGTTGAGAAGTGGGGAATTTTCCTTAAACCTGTTCTCACAGCTGCTCGCTCCAGAGAGATTCCTGCTGTTCCATCAGAAGACATTGGCAGGGGCAGGTGGGACCCCAGGCCCGTGTGCTGAGGAGCAAAACCCCAAATCTCACAGCTTTTAGAATTATTAGTAATCTGCTGAAAGTTGTTTGTGTATTCCAACATTTTCATAGAGGGCTTCTTCTAAGGTTCCCGTGGGCAATGATCCATAAATCCAATGGATTTCACAGCGTTTTTTACAGCATGAGTTTCCACAAACTTTCCTCCTCTGCTGAGCACACTGTGCAGAGCTCCTGTGCAGCACAGCTGCCCATCAATCCCTGCCCAAGGCTTTCTGTGTCACCTTCCCTCCCTTTCCCCTGCCCTTCTCTGCCAGGATCTCGTGCTGGGATGCAGCCCAGGGCACAGGGCACCAGGATTCTGCCAGCCCTGGGTTTGCAGTGCTGTGCTGATACCTGCAGGCAAACCCCTTCCTTTCACATCCCACTTCACCTGTAACTTCAGTCTCTTCCTAAAATGAGTTTGTTTTATACCTGCCTATTCTGGAGGCCTCTTACTGCGCCTGGTTGTGTCCTCACACATCACATCCCATGCAGCAGTTCTCTCTATTGCAAATAGAGCAAACAGCCTGCAAACTTATTGCATCGATTTGGAATTCTTTACCTTGCACCAAAATTAACATTTTCCTGACTCTGCAGCAGAAATACTCTGCCCTGCTCTTGTTCTGTCCACCCTGACATGACAGATCTGCATTTGTTTGTGCAGCCTGTCCAGGACCTGGTGTTCAGGAGGGATCACACCATCCTCATCTGCCTTTAGCACAATGTCTGTGTGCTCTGAGCTGTGGGTGAGTGCCAGCCCCAGCGCCCTGGGCTGTGCTGGGCTGGGCTGGCTGCACGAGCAGCCAGGGCTGTTGTCTCTGCTCTGCATGGCTGGGCCCATTTCTGTGTCTAGACAGCACTGAGGACACAGTTTGGGCCTGACATGTACAAATATTTCTCAGTTACTGGCTGCAAAGCTGCTCCAGCAAGGGGGAAAAATCTGTTTGCATCAAGTGTTAACTAATACAGTTAGAGAGGAACGATGCCTTCCCCATCAGGGTCTGGA
This sequence comes from Acridotheres tristis, assembly GCA_037013685.1. Classification (NCBI taxonomy): domain Eukaryota; kingdom Metazoa; phylum Chordata; class Aves; order Passeriformes; family Sturnidae; genus Acridotheres; species Acridotheres tristis. The sequence continues at coordinate 4,179,697 of CM072913.1, read as the reverse complement.
TGTTTATCTAATTATCTGCACTGATGCTTTGTCCATTTTTCCCTGAATCTCACGTTGAGCAGATTTGCTCTGGGCTGCCAGCCCGTCCTCAGGAAGGCAGGCAGAGGAAGGTGGGGCTGTGTGAAGGTGAGCAGATGGCAGCAGGCAGGAGCTGTGTCAGGGGCAGGGCAGAGGAGCCCTGGCTCCTGCTGGAGTGTCCCCGTGCGGCCAGCACAGCCCCAGCAGCCAAATGCCAAATTTGCTGGAGTCAAACTGGTCTTATTTGTCATCTTCATGTGGAGTCTCCAGCTTCTCGGGCAGTTTGTTGCCTCCTGGATAAATCTATTAACTCCTGGCTGGATCAGCTTGGCTTGTGGAGTGTCCTGCTGAAGCTCAGGTTGAAGGAAGCTCTGCCAAAGCTGGAGCCAGGCAGCTCCTGCACAGCTCAGCACAGGGACAGTTTGGTCTTTTCTGCTGTTTCATGCATGGATGAGGAGCAGCATCCTCAGAGAATGTGTGGAGCCAGGTATCACCAGCCTTGAACTGCATCCAAGAGTGGAAAAAACCCGTGAATATAAAAACACTACTAAATAGTTTATGTAAGAGTAAGTTTTTGTGTGGTGATTCAATTCTTTTTAAACAATTGTGGACTGAGTGGGTGAAGGGGCTGCTGTGGATGGAGTGGATGCACCTCTACTCCCTGGTTATGTAAGAGCTGAATCTGCTCCTCTCAGAGCAGCCGAGCTGCAGCGTTTCTCTCGAGTACACCCAACAAAGGAGGATTGCAGGCTGCTGCCCGCAGCCAAACCCGTCAGAAAAATGAGGAGTTTGGCTGGGGAAGGTTTTGGTGCCGCTGCATCAGTGGGGCTGTCAGGGGGAGCTCTCCCTGCAGTTGGGCCCGGGGTGGTGCCAGGAATAGAACTGATCTCCTGGCTGGGGATGGAGCTGCTGCAGCATCCTTTGTTGTGCCTGTCTCCTGTCTCCCCCGGAGCTCCCTCCATCTGATCGCTCTCTTCCCTGCCAGGCCTCAGCTGCCGTGCAGGGATGCTGGCAGTGTCACCGTGCTGTGGGCACTGCCTGTGCTGTGGGGACAGCATTCACCGCAGGTGGTGGCCCCACAGGGGATGGACTCGTCCCTTCTGTGCCCTGGAGGGGCGGTGAGGGCTCGTGGCTGTAGCTGGGAGGGTTTGTGCTGCAGCTGTACTGAAGGGCAAAGTCCTTGGCAGTCAGGACCCCAGAGCACCGTGGGGACAGTGATCTGTCCCCTCTTCCCGTCCCCTCTGCCCGTGGCAGTGGAGCTGCAGCAGGTCGGGGGGTTTTTGGGGAGCAGGGTGCTCAGAGTGGCGCTGGGGGGTCCCTGCCAGCTCAGCAGGTTCTGTGCTCCTGTGGCTCCCCAGAGCTCCCCAGGCTGGTCCTGCTCCTGTGGGCTCACAGAGCCTGGGGGGGGACAGGGGCTGCCAGCCCTTCCCAGGAGAAAGGGGAAGCTTGGAATGATCCTGCAGGGCTGAGTGTTACTGAAGAGAGTAGGTTTTGATGGGATATTGGGAGGAATTCTTCCCTGTGAGGGTGAGCAGGCCCTGGCACATCCCAGAGCAGCTGTGGCTGCCCCTGGATCCCTGGCAGTGTCCCAGGCCAGGTTGGACATTGGGGCTTGGAGCACCCTGGGACAGTGGAAGGTGTCCCTGCCATGGCAGAGGTGGAACTGGATCATCTTCAAGCTCCTTCCCACCCCAGCCAGGCTGGGATTCCATGATTCTGTGTCTGGAGCCGTTGTGTCGTGATGTTGATTTAAACGATGGTGCCTGGGTACAGGAAGGAATTTATCCTGGGATCAGAGCACATCCAGGAGAAAACCTCTGGGTCTGATTTCTACCTACAGCACTTCTGTGCTGGGACTCTCTTTAAACAACCAAAGTTGTTTTTTCTTAACCTTAGTGATCCATTTGCCCGAGGCTTGGCTGCCCCGTGGAAGCAGGGCAGGAGGCAGTGGGTGCAGAGGGGCTGCAGGATGTCCCCTGTTCATCTCAGCAGGGTGAGGACCCTCCTCAAACCCTGATCCACCCCAGCAAAACTCTCCCGTGCTTTCCTGCTGCAGGAGGAGAGAGCTGGAGGGAGAGGAGGGAACAGGAGAGCTAGGGAGGGAGGACACAGAGAACCCTTCTGACAATCCCTGCTCCCAGCACACGGGGCCAGCTCTGCCGTGCTCCAGCCCCCAATAACTCAGAGCACATTTACTGCCTTGCCCCTTGTGTGAACTGCTCTTTTTGAAGGTCCTGGTGCAGGCAGTACAGCTTGTACAGCGCTGAACACCCTCCTGGCACTTGGCAAAGACTATTAAAATGTTAAACCAAGCACAGAAGTGTTCTTGCTGCGGGCAGAAAAAAGGGGGGAATTTCTGGGCAATAAAGGATTTTTCATCGCAGGAACTTTGGTGCTGAAAGATCATTTTTTTATTGAGAAATTGCTTCTGGAGTATTTTGTGGGGAAAATATCCCCTGATAGATTAGCTTGACTAATGGGAGAACTGATGACACCCCCATTCATGGTTATGGGATGCTTTCAACCACTACCTGTGAAATATGGGCATGTCTTGAATTTACTCACCAGTCGTAAAAACAGACTTTTCTGAATTGCCATTCGAGTGTATTTTAAGTCAATATAACAGTAAACATGCTCCAAGCCACGCAGGCAAAGCTAATATTAATCACTGAAGCTTGAGTTTCCAGAGGCCTGGCATGTGAGGAGCAGCTCCTTGGGGCAAATACCTTTTTTATCACAGAGTAATGCACTTGCAAAATGGATCTGGCCTTTCCTCCCAGGAAAGAGCCTGCCAGAGCTACGTGCAGCAGATTTGCTCTTTAGCCCCACTAAACCAGGCTCGAATCCTGGAGGTATCAGGTTCAAACCTTGCTGCCAGAGGAAGCTTTGTAAAACTGTATTGAAATAAGGTCGAGCAAATCGAGGGAAAAACGGATTAAATCGCCTGTCTACAGCCATGTGTCTGTGCTCGTGCGTGGTGTGCGGATGTGTGGCTCTCCAGCTGCCTGTGGCTGTGCTCTGTGATGGTCCTGGTAAATAAAAGCCCCTCTGGAGCTGAGAGGAGTGTGCGAGCACCTCTCTGCATAGGCGCAGCTTTGCAGCCGCCTAATTGCCGCTGCTTGGTTCATTCCCGAGGCAGAGCAGGGAGGCTGCTCGTGTTTGTAGCTCGGTGTTTGTAGCTCCGTGCGGAGCCGGGAGCCTGTTCGGATGCAGCTGCAGTAGCCTCATGCATAGTCAGGGACCAGCATCCCCAACTCCATAGAAACAGCAGCGGGATCGCTGCCGCCGCTAATTGATGCTCGAGCAGGGACCGCGCTGAGGAGCTGCCGCCGCTCTGGTAAGCCCACATTTCTGAAGTTACTTCAATAATTCTTTGCTTTTTCTTTTCATAATACGAAGCATATTTTAATAATTTTGCTTCAGCAAAATGCCTTTGCTGTTGAAACATTTTCCCCGCTCTCAGCGCTCTCCCGGTCTCGCGCTGAGACTCGGCGTGTGCTCTGAGCTGGTTCAAACCAGGGCACAGCCCGGCCCCGGCTCCCCACGGTTCTGTGGGATGCTCCGGGAGGGTGGTTGGTGCTCCTGCCTGTGCAGGTGATGCTCCGGGAGGGTGGTTGGTGTTTGTGCCTGTGCAGGTGATGCTCCGGGAGGGTGGTTGGTGTTCCTGCCTGTGCAGGTGATGCTCCGGGAGGGTGGTTGGTGTTTGTGGCTGTGCAGGTGATGCTCCGGGAGGGTGGTTGGTGTTCCTGCCTTTGCAGGTGTTTGTGGCTGTGCTGGAGTTGCTGCACTCGCCCTGTGCTCCCGTCTCCCATGCGTGTGTTCATTGTGCAGGGATAAACCAGACCCACAACGGGGGCTCGTGCCTGATCCAATTGTTTTATTTAACCGTAGCCTCAGCTACCCTTGATTTTCATAACTGTTTCTTCTCACTGCTCACATTTACAGGAACAATCAAATATTCTTTCTCAGGACCCCAGGTTTCCATCTCATCTTGGTTAGGCAGCTTTTTCTACCTTTAATATTTGCTATTTCTCTTTCAGAGATGACAATCCATATTTCCCCTTCCCATCTGAATGTTGGATAATCAGGGATCTTGTCTGTGTGTGTTTCCATCCAGCTACTCCTTGACAGAGCAATCACACTGGCAGTTCTTGGGGAGAGATGCAATTAAGTCCCTCTGCCGTGTATTGTCTTTAATTATATTTGTACCTTGCAAAATGGCATCCTGGAGGGTCAGTGAGGGGATTTTTGGAGTGATTGTCTATTAACTGTACATTTTCCCTGCCTAGGGGAAAAAAGAAAGTTCTCCTGCGGGGAGCCCTGCTCGCAGCTGCTGGCTGAGGGTGTCTCTGTGTTTAGTTCAGTTTGTTGTGCTGTAGCAGGTTCATGTTTGACAACATCACAGCAAACTGTGCAGAGGAGCCTGAAGGCAGCACGCCAGGAGCTCCCTGCACACCAGCCCTCTCCAAACCATCCTTAAGGCACATGGCCCTGGACTGTCTGGAGTTATAATTGCCCAGGAATTCTAGCCCCTGGTGTTGTAATGATCTGATTTTCTGTGCGTTTGTAGCTGCTGCAAAGAAATGAATACAGTTGTGTGGCACAGTGCGAGGTGCCACCTCCTCAGTTTCTCTCTCCAGATGCAGCTCCTGGATGCTGGTGAGCGTTGACTCCGAGTTCTTTGATCCCAGCTCTGAATCTCGGCTCTGGTCAAAACGCTCATGCTGAAAGAATGGGGAGCTGCAGGGTATGGAGTGGTAGGAGCTGCTGGAAAAGGGCATCTCAGAATCCATTTAATCAATGTGTAGGATCAGGCAGCCCAGGCTGCACACTCCACTGCTGCACATTGGAGGGGTTAAAGATCCTGTCTTTGCTCCGAGCTAATGGAAGCAGCAGCAGCAGCAGCTGATGGCAGGAGCAGAACCATGGGGAGGAAGTTCCCTCCTCACTCAGGGCAGCTGGAACAAAGAAATTTTCTGTTCCAAACCTCTGCATTTCAGTGCAGGGGGCTCCAGGCAGGTGAGTCCTTGCTGGCTGCTCCATCTGAGCCCAGCTCTGGATCTGCCAGGGCTGCTCTGCCCCTCGTGTTATGAGTGTGACAAGTGGAGAAGCACAGAGGGACTGATGTGGGTTTGTGTGGATGTTTTGGGTCTCACCCAAACGTATCACCCGGCCTCTGCAGCACCTGGAGCTAGGGCAGTTCTGGAAGAATCCTGCACCTCCAGTTTTGGGCGTCCAGACAATAAACTCATCCAGAACATCTCAGGAGCTCAAGGAGCCCCTGGTGCTGGAGGGACTCTGTGTCCTGGGCAGAGGGAACTCAGAAAATCCTCTGGGAACCTTCTCAGGGCTGCCTTGTCCCATGCTTGGGGTCTTCTGCCCACCCTGGCTGAGGTTTTTGGGGTCCCCAGACTGTGTCCTCTTGTGGAGCTGGATCCCAGGCTGGGAGACTTCCAGCACTGGGATGGGGAGAGACCCCAGCTCTGCTCCCTGCCAAGCTTTACCCTGAGACTTCCCCAAGGCAGCCTGGTTTCAGTGGGGTTTTGAGCCAAAATGGAGTCTGAGAGGGGAAACACAGGGAACTGGAATCCCCAGAACTGGATCCCACTGTAGGAAGTGAGGGGCAGCGAGGTGGCAGCTCCAGGGTGGAGAGCCTGGGCACAGAGGCACTGCCGAGCCCAGCCTGGCTGGTGTCTCACAGCACACACGGCTTTGATCAAGTTTTTGAAAGGAAATTTCAAGTTCCAGGGTCTTTGGTTGCTCAAGGGAGCCGGAGAGAGAATGAAAAGCTTTCACTTGTTCCGTTTGCTTTGCACCCTGAAACACAACTGGATTTCTGCATCCCAGCAGTGGCTGGGTGCCCGTGGTTTCCTCTCTGCCTGGCCCTGCTCAGCTCCAGCTCTGGCTAAGAGGCTTCCCCTGGCACACAGGGCTCAGCTCAGGTCCTGTCTGTGCAGGGTCACAGTCCGGGGGATGAGGATGCTCAGCAGGGATTTAACCCCAGCCCTGGCCACTGTGTGTGTTCAGCACCACTGCGTTGTTTACAGATGTTGCTACAGCATATTGTGATAAAATGTCATGGGATTAACACACAGCCTTGTGCCATAATTGCATTCACTGTGGCTTATAATAGTTCATTAGCTTGTCATCAGTTAGGCAGAAAGCAATGACAACTCTTCCTATCACATTTATAATGCTCTAGAGAGCAGCTGATTAAGTCACAAAGTGACATAAATCACCAGGGAATGTTTCCTTCGGCTTGAAAAAGTTTTTTTCTCTCTCTTTTTTTTGTCACTTTTGATAACAGAAATGCTGCGTTTCTGACAGCACAAAGTTCCCCTTTGGGTTGCACACGCTAGCAGAAGTTTCAGTGACAAATCTGCAGCCTGGAGGGAAAGCCCGAATTGGTCAAAAATGGCTGGAAACCAACATTTTTTTGTCTTCAGGAGCCTGTGATGGGTCTCCTCCAGCCCAGCCACTTTACTGGGGGTCAGTTCTTGTCCCTGATGTGTCTCAGCACCGTGTGGAGCCACAGGCACCAGTGGGATTTGTGGGTGTGGAGGGAGAGCAGAGGTCTCATCCTCAGCTGGGGAGAGGAAGCTGAGGATGAGCTGAGGGCTGTGGTGGGCAGGGTCGAGCTCCAGGAGGGAATGTGGGATGCTGGATGCTCAGATTTGGTGCTGCAGCCCTGCAGAGATGCAGCTCCTGTGGGGTCTCAGAGCTCTGCTCTGGCTGCTGTGCTGGAGGCTCCTCCTGCCTGGAGAGCCACGCAGTGCTGTCAGCTGTTCAGGATTTTTGCCTTCTTTTTGGGCAATTAACTCTTTCTCCATTCTATTTCAGTGGAAAAGCACAAGCTCCAGGCCACCAAGCTCTCATCTTAGCTCACATCCCTTTCTTTGGTGTATTCTGCACTTCCATTTGGTTGGACTCGATTAACTTAGGGGCATTTTCCAATCTCAGTGATTCTCTGATTTGTAAGTGCTGATTTTTTTTTCTTTTTTTTTTTATTGCATATTCACTTAGGAATGTGAAGTGCCTCGCAGTTGATTCTACTCTTGAAAATCACCATCAGTGTGTCCCTCTGAACTACTCTGTTCAGATTTCCCTCTGGTTTTTCGAACTCCCCTGGGGCCTGGAGCAGCTCCCACTCCCGTGTCTGAGAGCATTTCCTTGTTCCCTGAGTGAAAGAAGGACCAAACCATGAACTGAAGAACACTATGTGGCAAAGGGTTTGACAGTGTCTTTTCTCTATTTAATGCACTCATTTAATCAGCCCTGTCGGACCAGGAGGTGTGACAATTCCCAGCCAGGTGCAGAGGGGATGGGGACAGCACTGGCATCACCCACACCCCTGTGCTGCCTCAGCAGCAGCTCCAGCTGCAGCCTGGATATGTAGGCAAGGATAAAAACAACTCTCTTTGCTCCTTGCAAGCAGGGCTCAGTGCAGGTGACAGCTCAGGGCTGTCCCAGGGGCTCATCCTCTCACAGCCCTGAGGTGCTGCAGGCTCCAGCACGACATGGGAAAGCCTCGGGGCTGTGGCTGGGGATGTTGGAATAAGATTTTATTCCATGTGCAGGTTTGTGGTTTAAGCATTTTCTCCTTAATTATGACTTAGAGTTTATAAAACTGGGGAATTTGCAAGTATTTGCACTAACGAGCTGAGAGCTGCTATCCAGGACAGCAAATCCTCAGAGAAATCTCTGTGACCACTGACAGCACCCAAGGGAGCAGCTGGAGCTGTGTCAGGGGAGTTTGGGAAATTGGATTTTGTTGGATTTTGGGAAAGGTTCTTCCCCCAGAGGGTGCTGGGCACTGCCCAGGCTCCCCAGGGAATGGGCACAGCCCCAGAGCTCCAGGAGAGTTTGGACACTGCCCAGGGATGCCCAGGGTGGGATTTGGGGTGTCTGTGCATGGCCAGGGGTTTGACTGGATGATTCTTGTGGGTCCCTTCCAGCTCAGGACTTTCTGTGATTCTAAATTATGCAACAGTTAAAGGAGCAACACTTGGGGTGAAGTTTTCCATGTCTCCTGTTCCAGTTCATTTCCCAGCCACAGAACCACATCCCCACAGGAAATGCAGGGGATGGTGAGGAAAGCCCTGGAAATGCTCAGTGAAGCAAGTTCTGCCTGGCTGGCAGGGATGAGGTTGCTGTTTGCTCTTGGGCCCTGCATCAGCCACTGGAAGCCCTGGATCCCTGTGAGGTCTCCATATGAAGGGTTGTCTCCATCCTCAACGTGCCATAATGAGATGGTTTGAGTTTTATAGTCTTATATAATTACTCTCAAAATAGCTTCTGATTCATCCTCCCCTTTGAAGCTTATAGTTTGCATTCTGATAAGCTCTTGCATGGCAGGAACCCTGTGGTAGCAGCAAATTAATTTTTAAGAAGTTTTTTGCTGTCTAACTGAAACTTTGGCACAGCCAGTTGGAGCATTCCTGTCCTGACTTTCCCAGGATCCATTTCATGGCTGAGTGTGTGCAGGAGATGAGGAGGCTCTGTCGGGGTTCCTGGGGAGTTTGTGCTGCCAGGAGGAAGCTGGTGGGAGCTGATAATGCAGGACTCAGTGCCCAAGGACTGGGGAAGCACAGGAACAGGAAAAATCTCATTTTAGCTTCCAGGGAGACTCTGTGGCTGGATGGGGCTTGGAGCAACCTGGGATAGTGGAAGGTGTCCCTGCCCAGGGCAGGGGGTGGAAGGAGATGAGCTTTAAAGTCCCTTCCAACCCAAACCATTCCACGATTCCACAATTCTCTGAATGTCTCCTCTCAGATCTCCCTCCTGGGCATTCCCACCCCTCTGCTGTGAGAGGGGCCTTTGCCCCTGAGCTGAGTGTGAAAGTGCTCAACAAACTGTGAGAACTCGTTTTCAATTCACATGCCCTGTGCTGCCTTCTGTGGAATTACTTGTGGTTGGTATGGAATAACAAAAACAAGGCTTGGGCATGTCCAGAGCAGCTGGGACTGGCTGTCCTCACCTGGAGAAGCCTGTCCTGTGGTGCTGGGAGTGTGCATGGAGTGGGGAGGGGTTCAGGGTCTCCCTGGATATTTCATACCATTGTTCAGCCCTGGCCAGCTGAGAGGAACAATCAGTGTTTTTTTCTTTCATTACCAAGAGATTAAAAAAAAACTGGTTTATGAGCAGGGACAGGAGCCAGGGAAGGGCTGGAGCTGGGTCAGGGGTGTTTAGGTTGGATTTTGGAAAAGGTTCTTCCCCCAGAGGGTGCTGGGCACTGCCCAGGTTCCCCAGGGAATGGGCACAGCCCCGAGGCTGCCAGAGCACCAGGAGAGTTTGGACATTGCTCCAGGGATGGCCAGGGTGGGATTTGGGGGTGTCTGTGGAGGGGCAGGAGCTGGACTGGACGATGCCCATGGTTCCCTTCCAGCTCAGGATATTCTATAATTCTATGATTCTGTTTCTTTCTGGATGGGCCATGGCTCTGGGTACCTCTGTGACTCCATTTCCCTGTCCCCAAACTCTCGGGGTGCAGCACTGCCCTTGGCAGGGCGATGGTCCCTGTGTCCCTGTGTCCCTGTGTCCCTGTGTCCCTGTGTCCTGTGCCCTGTGCCCTGTGTCCCTGTGTCCTGTGTCCTGTGTCCCCGTGTCCCTGTGTCCCTGTGTCCCTGTGTCCCTGTGTCCTGTGCCCTGTGCCCTGTGTCCTGTGTCCCCGTGTCCCTGTGTCCCTGTGTCCCTGTGTCCCTGTGTCCCTGTGTCCCTGTGTCCCTGTGCCCTGTGTCCCTGTGTCCTGTGTCCTGTGTCCCTGTGTCCCTGTGTCCCTGTGTCCTGTGTCCCTGTGTCCCTGTGTCCCTGTGTCCCTGTGTCCCTGTGTCCCTGTGTCCCTGTGTCCTGTGTCCCTGTGTCCCTGTGTCCTGTGTCCCTGTGTCCCTGTGTCCCTGTGTCCCTGTGTCCCTGTGTCCCTGTGTCCCTGTGTCCTGTGTCCTGTGTCCCTGTGTCCCTGTGTCCCTGTGTCCCTGTGTCCCTGTGTCCCTCTGTCCCTGTGTCCCTGTGTCCTGTGTCCCTGTGTCCCCGTGTCCCCGTGTCCCTGTGTCCCTGTGTCCCCAGGGAGCCTGAGCAGAGCTGAGCTCTGGCTGCTCAGAGCACGGTGTCCACAGCTGACACGATCCCGGTGCTGGGATCACTCCCTGGACAGGAGAACCCTTTCCGAACCCTTTTAGAACCTGTGATGGTCTCAAAAGCCGCGTTTGTGCCCCTTGGACCCTGGGTGATCGATGGGGTCGGTGTGGGGGATGCTCTGCAGCCCTTCCCACCTCCCACAGCATGAGATAACGTCTGAGGGGCATCAGGAGCGCTGCCCCACCCCGAATTGTGTCCTGACCCGGCCCTTGCACAGGAGCTGAGAAGCTGATGGAACATTTCCCCCTGCCAGGACTCAGCTCTGGGCTGTTTGAGCAGCAGCCCCTGCCTGGCTGCCTGTGAAAAGCGAATTGACGGCAGCCAGACTTTGAAGTGACAGCTCCTAATGACTCGTCTAGCTCAGGAATATTTCAAGGCTTATTCCTTTAGCTCCTGCCTGCCTGGAGAGCACCATCAGCAAATCCAGAACTTGATGAAGTTTCCAATGGCAGCCAGATGGCAGCGAGGGGGCCTGAAATGTGGCAACAAAGCCATCAGCAGGGGATGGCACACCGGGCACTGCCCCAGCAATGAGGGACAAGCAGAGATGAGCTTGCAGAGCTTCCCTGTCACTGGCGTGCCCTGTGCAGCCCCCAGCCCACAGCCTGTGGGCTCTGGAAGCACAGAGCCTGCTGCTGCAGGGGCTGGGGGTGACAGGGACAGTCTGATCTGTGCCATTTGCCCTGCTGCCATTCCCAAGGCCATGGCAGGCTTGGGCAGGGACGAGGAGCTGGCTGGGACTGCACAGTGCTGCACTGCAGCTCCCCTGTCACCCAGCACAGCATCCCAGCATTTATAAACCAGCCAGATTCCTTTCCAGAATCCCTGCTGCCTGCTGCCCTCCCTGCTGCCCCTCAGGGTTTGCTCCGTGCTGTGTCCCCAAAGGGGACATTCCTTCTTGTCTCTGTGGTGCTGCTGGATGCTGCCGTGGGGTTCTAATATTTGATTTCTGTTCCATCCAGTCCCTGTTCCTTGCTCCAAAGCTGAGCAGCTTTGCTAAGTAAACATCTCCGTGGCTGGGGTTTAATGGAAGCCTTCCTCCTCTGCAGCTGCTGCCCTGTGCTCCCCCCTGCCCTCACCAGCGCAGCTCCCCTGCCCAATTCCAGCCCTCAGCTCATCAGGCTCACATTGCTGCTGCTCCTCAAGCGACAGAAAATGAGATCAGCCCTTGGTGGATGCCTGTGGTCTGTGGTGGCCCCAGAGCTGCCTGCCCTCCTCCTCCTCTTGTAGTAATCCATCACCTGAGTGCCAAGAAACACAACAATCTATCCTCACAAACAAACAATCTATCCTCACAAACAAACAATCTATCCTCACAAACAATCTATCCTCACAAACAATCTATCCTCACAAACACTCCTGCAGGAGAAGAACGTGGCAAAAAACGGACAGAGGAGCCTGGGAGTATCTGCTGGGGTGGGGTGGGTGATGCTGGGTGTGTGGCACTGGGGAGGCAGTGACCCAGGCAGCATGAGTGGGGTGATCACCATCATTGATCATTGATCACCATCATTGATCACTGATCACCATCATTGATCACCATCACTGATCATTAATCACCATCACTGATCATTGATCACCATCATTGATCACCATCACTGATCACCATCACTGATCACTGACCATCATCATTGATTACCATCACTGATCACCATCACTGATCACTGATCACCATCACTGATCACCATCACTGATCATTGATCACCATCACTGATCATTGATCACCATCATTGATCACCATCACTGATCACCATCACTGATCACTGACCATCATCATTGATTACCATCACTGATCACCATCACTGATCACTGATCACCATCACTGATCACCATCACTGATCATTGATCACCATCACTGATCACTGATCACCATCACTGATCACTGACCATCATCTTTGATCACCATCATTGATCACCATCATTGATCACCATCACTGATCACTGATCACCATCACAGATCATCACTGATCACATCACTGATCACATCGTTGATCACATCATTGATCACATCACTGATCACCATCACTGATCACCATCACCCCTGCTCGGGGCTCTGCCACCTCCTGAGCTGCCCTTGGCTGTGGGAGGATGTTCTCTGCTCCAGGCTGCAGCTCAGAACAGCCAGAGCTGCTTTTACAGCTGAAGGGGCCCCAGCAGGGTCCAAAGCAGCCCAAGCTCTCCCAGGTTTTCCAGGAACCACCAGACAGCTTAGGAGGAAGATCCTCTCCCAGGGAAGATGAGCTGGGCTCTTGGCAGGGTCAGGCTGGTGGCTGTGTCTGGCAGAAGTGGCAGAAGTCAGGTCAGAGTGTCCCCACTGTCTCGGTGAGGGGCTCCAGGGCCTGAGGAAATGTCTGTGCCCTCTCAGGGGACAAGGGGGTGAGAGGAATGAGGGATTTGTCTTTATAAACAAGCTCTGGGTCTGCTGGTAGATAAAACCAGCACTGAGACATAAAAGAAACAATTAGATGGATTCCACTGATTGATGAATGAAATAAATAAGATATTTGCCTTTACAAACAAACTGTAGGTTTGCTGATAAGTGAAATTGGATGCTGAAAAATGAAAGAAGCAATGGGGAAAAACTACGAATTCTATAAGAATTAAAAATTAAAAGGGAGCGTTAGACATTAGAGGGGAATTTCAGGTATCAGGTGTTTGGGCAGTCTGTGCCTCTCAAATACCTCAGCCAATGGGGATAGAGAGAGGGGAATGTGACTGGGAAATTGGGATAAAAAGGAGGCTGCATCCTCCAAAAATTTGAGAGGCCCCATGGCCTCTCCCTTTATTCAAATAAAGCAAAAGGACTCCTCTGTCTCCCTTTTGGACAGAAACCTCTGGTATTTGTGGATTAATTTTACTGACAGAGGGAAGGGCACAACCAGGTTCTGGTCCCACACTTCTCCTCACTGAGAATTTCCAGCCTCTCAAACTTCCACTCATGGCACTCCAACTTTGTTTCAATGCAACAGGTATCTGGAATGATTAATGGCTGCTGGAGAGCTGAGAGAGCCATCAAACATGTTGTGTTTTCTCTGTGGGGAGTGGGTGGAAGGAAAGCTAAATTACATCTTCGGGATATTAAATATAACTCTGCACATTAAACTCGGAGTTATCCATGAATCTCTTTAATGACAGTGCAAAGCTACTTCACAGCAGTAAAAGTCAATGTTGCCACAATTAGACCACTATTGTCTTGCAGTTAATAGACTGCTCTAATCATGACTTTGTCATATTATTAATGGCTTTTGGGTTGGACTTTGCTAATTATCCCCTTTGGTAACTCAGTTTAGGCATTAGGAAGTCAGCAGGGACATCAAGCTGAAAGGCATTTGGACCACATCTCTTCATTAGCTCCCATCCAGGATGAAAAAAACGGGGGATTGTGCTGAGGAGCTGCTCTGTGAGTGATGGACACTGTGGTGGGATGGGCTGGACTAACCAAGGAATGTTTGCCCCTTCCTCAGTTAGAGTTTTAAACTGCAAACCACAATTTCTCTGTCCTGCCCTGGGCCGTTTGTCTTTGATTTAAAGGCAGTAGGAAACAGTGACCTTGGAAATGCTGCAGTTTTGAGCTTTTTGGTGTGGTTCAGTAGCAAGAGGTTTGGGTGTTACAAAACCAGTAAGAACACAAACCAAGAAGTCAAAGTAGAAATAGGATCAGTTTTGGGTGACACTGAGAGAATCCAGTCTTGTTTGTGCTCTGTATGCTCCCATCACTGTCAGCTTCAGGTCTTTCCTGTGGTGTTTTGGTAACAAGTGGGTTATAAAATAAGTATATAATAAATATATAAGCTCAATGGCTATTCCTAAACATATCAGCTAAATCATAGAATCACCAAATCATGGAATGCTGAGGGGTTGGAATGAACCTTAAAGATGATCTGGTCCCCAATCCCTGCCGTGGGGAGGGACTCCTCCACTAGAGCAGGTTGCTGGAGGTCTTGGCCTGGCTTTGAGCACTGGCAGGGGTGGATCCTGCCAGTGTCCATGTCCCCCCCTGTTCCTTGTTGCTCAGGAGGGAGCTCTGTCGCTGCTGCCCTGCACTGACAAAAGCGTTTCCCAGCCTTAAATTCCTCCGGGAAGCAGCGCTCGTTCCCAGGGGAGCAGGGCTGGAAAACAGCCATGTTAAGTTGTGTTTGCAACCTCCTTCTTTTCAGCTTTATCTTTTCAATTACAAGTTGTAATAAGAGCTATTTTCCAGTTTCCCCCGGGTCTCCTGTGGGATGAGGATGAGGGAGCAGCACTGAGTTCAATGGGGCCGGGGTGAGGAATGGCTGGAGCTGCTCTGCACTGGTACCACAGCCCTTATTGATAACAAAATGGCAAATTACTGCCAATTTCTAACAGGGCAACAGAATAAAAACATAGTTCCTGTGGTTTTTCCCTGTGGGACGTTGCTCAGAGTGATGATGTGACTCTCCCTTGTGAGCAGTTGGGATCTGAGCTGTTCCTGCTTTAGGCAGGATTCTTCAATCTGCCTTCAGATTCAAACCCTTCCTCGCAGCTGGATGCAGGCACATCCCTCTTTTCCCTCTCTTCTCCACACCTTGGATTCAAACCTTGAGAAAAAGAGGGATAATATCAACCAAGGAGCTCATTCTTCCCCTGGGCTGAGGTGTCCTGGCCTTACCTCCACCAGGAATACCAAAGCAGCCTCTGGGCAGGGGCATTTTCTGTTAGGTGAGGAATTATCTTGTTTTTACAGTTTCTTGTAAGTTAAAGGACATTTAAAGCATAACATTTTCAATATCAGGTATTTTTTAGAAAGTAACTGGTATTTTCTAATTCATAAGAGAAAGCTCATTACATCAATGAAGGTCGACTCTGTCTAATTGATATTTAAGTTTCATGAGTCACGAAAAAGTCTTGGAGAATTCAATATCATCTTCAAACAGCCCAATAGTTTAAGCAGGCAGATGCCTAAAAACTGTCTGTAAAATCCTGATCCCTTCCACTCGTGCTTTGTGTCAGCTGTCAGAGGAAGGAGTAGGAGGTCATGCAT
The DNA here is from genome assembly GCA_037013685.1 of Acridotheres tristis. Lineage (NCBI taxonomy): Eukaryota > Metazoa > Chordata > Aves > Passeriformes > Sturnidae > Acridotheres > Acridotheres tristis. Next base: position 4,164,543 of record CM072913.1, on the reverse strand, counting down.
GAAAGTATCTGTGAATCCTGTCAGGCACATTATGAATGCCAGCCCTGCAAGGAGTGACAGGAACCAGGATCTTTCTCAACCTGGCAACAGGTTTTCTGAAAGGATAATTGATTATTTCTGATGGTTTCCATAAATGAGCCTGGTGTGCTGGCAGAGACATGCAGCCTATAAAACTCCTTGGAATGGGTGGAAATATATTTTAAAGATCTTCTCTGTCACGCAGCAATTCCCAGCAGTGAGAGATTCTGCATTGCAATGATTTCCTTTGTACCAACACAGACACATTTGCAAAAGTCCAGGTTCTTGAGCTTTCTTATGAATGTTTGACACTGAGTTTCCTGGGCACGATTCCAAGATTTAACTCAAAGGATGGGGAAGTGGAACCTCTGTGCTCTTGGCTTGGGTGAAAATACATTTAGGTAAATCTCTGAGGAAGCTCTGCTGCTGGCTGGTACAACCTTATTTATTATTGAGTGAGATGGGACCTGTTTATTCACCCCAGCAGCGATCTGTGTTTCCACCTCGGAGCTACAACAGAAAATAAATGGCCTGTACAGGAGGCTGGGAAGGAAAAGAGAAGTTGCAAAAACCTCTGGTGATGTTTATCCTTCTCATCCCATCCCTTCCAGCCCTTCCCTTCGAGTCAAAACCCCACAGGCAGCCAGGGAGCTTTGCCTGGGGCTCCTGCTGGATTTGCTGGGCTCAGTAATTTGGTGGAAAAACAAAATCCTCCGGGATACCAGAACAGCAGATGGCTTCCCAGGCTGGCTTGTTGGGGTGTGGATGTCACATTTTGTGTCTGATGCTGCCTGGAGATTTCACTTACAGCAGCTTGTGTGAGAATCCCAAGTTTGCAGTGGCTGCTGCATTCCCAGGGAGACCAGAGCAGAATCTGATGATACAAAAGTGCTCCTGAGCACTTTGCTGTCCTGGTTTACCAATGGTGGGTGGGGGGGTTGTTGTTTTGTTGTGATTGTGGGGGTTTTTTCCATAATTTTTAAATCCAGCTATATATTCAAGATTTAAAACCTAGGTTTTTCTCATATTTCACAGATTTTTCTCAGCATTAAAATCAAGGCAAGGTTAGATGGGGGAGTCTGAGCAACCTGGTCGAGTGGAAGGTGGAATGAAATTATTTTCAAGGTTCCTTCCAAGCCAAAGTATCCAATTATTTTATGATTAAATGTCTTATTACAGCTTTACAAAACTAAACTATATGATCAGAGGGAAGGTGTTTTGTGGCTCCTGTTGAAGGTAAAGCACACCAGGAATCACATTTAGAGCAGCTGTGATGCAGCACAGAGGGGAGACCCACAGCTCAGAAATCTCAGGGCACCCTCCCCATTCCTTGGGGCTCAGGTAGAGAATTCAAATTCACACAAAACATTTCTGGTCCAAGAATAGACATAAATAGGGTGGGTAAGAGGCAATGCTTGTTCCATATAAACTTTGGGGGGTTTGGTGGTTTTTTTGTTTGTCTTTCTGTCCTGACTTGCACTTGGGTAATTTAAGGAGTGTGGAGTTACTGGGCACCACAAATAACACAGCAGGAAATCAAGGAATTGTCCATGAGCTGAGAGCAATCCATGATGGAATTGTCCATTCCTGACACTGCAGAATTGCCTCCAGAACAAAACCTGCCTCCATCAGGGCCTGGTGTTCCTTGGAACCCTGAGCTCTCAGAGTTTTGGTCTGGATGGGAATCTGGGAATTAATACACTGTAGGAAGGGAAGCAAAAATAGCCAAAATTTTCTTTGTGCAGTGCTGTGAATCATTTCACAGCCAGATGATGTATATATATATATGTATTTATATACACACACATATATATATTCCACTTTTCCTGATTCATCAGCCACACGTATGGAGGCTCTTTCCTCTCCAGAAAAAGACTGAAATACACCACACATGAGGTAAAAGTGTCTCAGAGCATCAGAGCACACACACAGCTCCTGTGCTGCTCAGAGGGAGGAAGACTGTGTAGCACTTTCTCTACAAACTCCTTCTATATTTGATTTCTCTGCATCAGCAGCTTGTGATTATTTTTCTCTTGGTGTTGGTATTTACTTTTTATTCCCTGTGGGCACATCTGGACAAGATGTGGGTGCTGATAGTACAATAACAATCCCCTTCCAGGACCCTGGTAGATGGATTTGTTTCATTGCTGTGCCTGAGCAGCTGTGACACGAAGCACAAAGGCATTTTCTGTGGTACAGCACCCGAGCTTGTTCCTATCATGGAATTGTACAGATCTTCTAGATTTCAGACTCAGCAGTTTGCAGATGCCCAGAGCAAACCAAGGATGGTATTTTATAGCCAGTTTAAGCATCAGGGTGTAAAACTTTACAGCTCTGCCCATATGGAGACACCCATTTTCCCCCCAGGTGTGCCTCCAGCCTTTCAGGGGGTGCTCACTCGGGCTTGGCTCTGGCTTGAAGAATATGCCAAGAGCTCTCCATTAGTTGTGATTTAAGTCAGTTTGGACCATTTCTTCCTTTTACTTACGATCTTCTCACCATCTGTCTCTTCTTTTCTTCTTTCCCACCCCTCCCTGTCGCCATCCTTCTCTCCCCCAGAGCTCTCCATCAGCCTCCTGGCAGTGATAGTTGTAGTGTGTGGCCTGGCTCTGGTGGCAGTGTCTGTGTTTCTCTTTTGGAAGCTGTGCTGGGTTCCCTGGAGGAACAAAGCCCTTTCCTCCCAGCTGGCCGTGCTGCACAGCGAGGCAGGAGACAAGGACAGCATGGCAGACAAGCTCAAGGACACGGGGGCCATCAGCTTCCTAGAGGCAGCTGTGAAGATCAGCCACACGTCCCCAGACATCCCTGCAGAGGTGCAGATGTCCATGAGGGATCACATCATGAGGCGCACCCGGATCCAGAGACAAACCACGGAGCCAGCATCCTCCACCAGGTGAGGAATGGGATTTGGGATGGGATGGGATGGGATGGGATGGGATGGGATGGGATGGGATGGGATCCATAGGATGGGATCCATGGGATCCATGGGATGGGATCCATGGGATGGGATCCATGGGATGAGATCCATGGGATGGGATCCATGGGATGAGATCCATGGGATGGGATGCTCAGCCTGGAGGAGGTTGGAGTTCATCAGGGGCTGCAGCTCTGATCTCTGCTCTCTGTGACAGGGACAGGAGCCAGGGAAGGGCTGGAGCTGGGTCAGGGGAGTTTAGGTTGGATTTTGGAAAAGGTTCTTCCCCCAGAGGGTGCTGGGCACTGCCCAGGCTCCCCAGGGAATGGGCACAGCCCCAGAGCTCCAGGAGAGTTTGGACATTGCTCCAGGGATGGCCAGGGTGGGATTTGGGGTGTCTGTGCAAGGGTAAGAGATGAACTTGGTAGTCCTTGTGGGTCCCCTCTAGCTCAGGATATTCCTTGATTTTGCTGGATGAGATCAGCAGGGATGGGGTGCTCAGTGGGAATGGGGTGCTCAGCAGGGACACTGCTCTGTGAGCAGCTGGAGGTGGGAGGATTGCTGGATGGAGCCAGAGGTTCAGATACCATCAGGGAGACTAAAGAGAGCACCTACACACCAGATTACTGTCCAAAGCTTGGCCATTAACCTGTGAATGTGTTAAGGCTGGCTCACTGTGGCCCTTTTAAAAAATCAGGGATTTGAGCCCTATTACTGCAACTTGACCTCATTGTGTCAAGTCACCCGCATGCTTTGGCCACTTTAATTTTGTTCCAACGTGAGAGGCAGGCTGAAGTATCAATGATGTACCCTGTCAGACAGAATTAGACCTTTTGGCTCTCTCTTGCTGTTGTGGCTCCTGGCAGAAACAATCAGATCAGCACAATTGATGGATTGCTCACTGCACAAGCCCTGAACCAGCTGAGCTCGGAGCTCGTGCTCACATGGGGACAGAGACATCAGCATCATCCTCAGGAAGTCAGGCAAGGCTGTGTGAACCTTGGGACACCCTCGCAGCTTGGCTGCTGAGGAGAGATTTCGATTAGATGTTAGAAAGGGGTTCTTTGCTCAGACTGGGGTGAGGCCCTGGCAGAGATTTGCCCAGAGAAACTTTGGCTGCCCCATCCCTGGAAGTGTCCAAAGCCAGGCTGGAACAACCTGGGATAGTGGAAGGTGCCCCTGGCCATGGCAGGGGGTGGAATGAGGTGAACTTGGAGGTTCCTTTCCAACACAAACCATTCTGTGAAATGCAGCATCTCTCCTTGACACAGAGGGCGGTGAGACAAGGACAGGAAAGAGGATCACAGGGTCCTGGCCATGCCCCAGCACTTCTGTTTGCCTGGCTGGCCGTGCCTGGGATGTGCACAGGAGTGTGACAGGGAAATCAGGCACTGCTCAGGAAATTGGCTGCACTTTTGCAGGATTAGTGAGGCACTGATGGCAGCCCCCTGTTTGAAGGAGCTGAGTTAGATCAGCACGGTGCCGCCTGCATTTGTGAGCCACACTCTTTTATTTATCCACACTGCTTTTTGGGCAGCTGATTCCCTCTCTGCATGCACACACTCCCTCTGCTTTTATTACACCTTTCCAGCAGAGGAGAAAAATCCCACAGCCAGTCTGAATTAGGACAAACAAAGTGGGACTTGGCTGTACGTGGGCAGGTTTCAAACTCACTTTCTCCTTGGCAGGTTCCTCTGATTCACAGCCTAACCCTGTCCAAAATACCTCTGAGGAACCTGCCAAGGTCTCTTAGCACCACGTCTCACTGAAGGCTGTAGAGTTCTTAGTTTGGTTAAATAACTCTATAAACTGCTCTTGTAAACGCCAGATAATCTGAAATAATGCCCTCAGTCCACAGAAAGCTTTTATGCTTTGTTCAGATAAAGCTTTGCTTACATACAGCTTGTGCAGGAGGAGAGCTCAAGGCAAGAGATGCTTCCCAATGAGACTGTGCCTCCCTCCCTGTCAACAATTATCTATCAATTTCTGATGAGTCTGTTGGAAAAGTCTGGAAGCAGCAATACCCAGCAAAGCCAGGCTGGACAGGGCTTGGAGCAAGCTGATCTAGGGGAAGGTGTCCCTGCCTGTGGCAGGGGATGCAATGAGATGAGCTTTAAAACCCTCTGAACCCAATGAATAAAGCCTATGAATAAAGCCTCACCTTCTGAACTGGTAGTGGTTCTTTCAGCAGGAAAAAAAAAAAAAAGTGTTTTTTTTTGCCTGAGAGAGCTTAGTGCCAGTACCTTGGAAGTGTAAGGACTGAGAGTGGGGAAAGTCTCCACGTGGTGCTGTCTGTGTGTCTGTGATTTGGGTAAGGAGTTGTTGGGGCCCATCTGTTCAGCTGTGCCACAGGTGAGACAACACAGCTTGTGGGAAATACTCTGGAATTTAACAAATGTGCTGGATTGGTTCCTTGAAGGTTTTTGGAGGCGTTCCTCTCTGCTCCCCTCCACACCACACATGGTTTCTGTGCAGGGCTGAGGAGCAGCATGGAACTCCTGCTGTGCTGCCTCGCTTTCGGAGCCCAGGGGTGAGAAAGGAGAGCCGGGTGCTGGGGAGGCCACAGAGGTGTTGGTGTGTTCCTTCTGCAGGCACATCTCCTTCAAGAGGCACCTGCCCCGGCAGATGCACGTGGCCAGCGTGGATTACGGGCTGGAGCCGCCGGCCGTGGCCGAGCAGCCCACCAGCATCGGCCGCATCAAACCCGAGCTCTACAAACAAAAAACTGTGGACGCCGAGGACACCAAGAAAGAGGCGGAGAAAACCTGCGGGAAAATCAACTTCACTCTCAAGTACGACTACGAGAACGAGACGCTGACCGTGCGAATCCTCAGGGCTTTTGACCTGCCGGCCAAGGACCTGTGTGGCAGCTCGGATCCCTACGTGAAGATCTACCTCCTGCCCGACCGCAAGCGCAAGTTCCAGACACGAGTGCACAGGAAGACCCTGAACCCCACCTTTGACGAGTCCTTCCACTTCCCCGTGCCCCACGAGGAGCTGGCCAGCAGGAAGCTCCACCTGAGTGTCTTTGACTTTGACAGGTTCTCCAGGCACGACATGATCGGAGAGGTCATCCTGGAGAACCTGTTCGAGGACTCAGACCTGTCCCGGGAGACTTCCATCTGGAGGGACATCCAGTATGCCACCACGGTGAGTGTCTGCTGGGCAGGGTGGGGGCTCTCCACAGGGATAAATCCTTCATTCATCCTTCATTTCAGCCCTTCGTGGTGGGGTAGGGTGGGGGCTCTCCAAAGGGATAAATCCTTCATTCATCCTTCATTTCAGCCCTTCGTGATGGGGCAGGGTGGGGGCTCTCCACAGGGATAAATCCTTCATTCATCCTTCATTTCAGCCCTTCATGGCTCCCAGCTGGTGGGTTCCTGGACTCCTGTTAGCCCCAGGGACCCCCAGCCATGGCACAGCTCTCTGCCACATGCACATGTGATGCCTCGGAACAGAGTTAAGAGAATAAAGCGAGGATTTATTACAGTCCTTCAATAGATACAGTCTGGGCAATCAGAGCCTCCCAGAGATGTAGCTGTGGAAGGGGGTATTAACCCTTTGGATGCAGTGGAAATAAAACACACAGCTACATGGTCCTCATCATGATAGGAAAGAAAGAGAGACAAGTTTATTCAGAAGCACACTTGCTTAAATAGAACGACTCACAACTCCAAGGGCAGAAAAAAGATGATTGATTCAGAGAGAAGACACCCCATTCCCAGGGTCTGGTCACACACCACAACAGGTGTTCTATCTTATTATTAATTCCTTTTTATTTTGACCAAATTATCACCCTGAGAGAAATTCTCCCTAGTCTTGAGCTGGACTAGCTTATTGGCTGGGAACAGAGCTGAGAAGCTCCAGCCTGGAATATTTTCCAGGCTGTAATTTTCTTGCTTTTTCAATATGTGTGCCCACACAGAGACTACATGATGGATGGTGGCCACAAGTTGTCTCAGATGGGAAGATGGGTCTATCTGCATATCAGAGGTTAATTGTCCAATTATAGCTTCAGGAAATGAAGTATTTCCCAGTTTGCTTCTGCCCCCCAATTCACTTTTGTTTAAACTTTTTGGGGCCTGAGGCAGAGGGTATCCTTGGTTCTCAGGCCTGGAAGGATTGTTTGGTCTGACAAAAACTTGAAGACACCTTACTAACATTCTATATGGAGTTCAGAGTTATACACTATTGCAGTGCAGGATCTGAAAAATAGAAAAGCTAAAAGCTCAAGGCATCACATGATCACAGTAAGGAAGAGCTCTGTGGGGCCAGTACCAGTCCCTTGGTGCTGAGAGATGCTGGATGTGCTGCTGGCAACTCTTCCAGAGCTGGATTTGGGTCTCTTAGCAGTTCTGTTGAATTCCCTCTGGAAGAGAAGCCAAGCCCCAGAGAGGAGAAGTCCCAGCCCCATCCGTGTCCCACGGAGCTGGCAGGAGGAGCCAAGTGCTCACATTGATCACTGAGTGCAGAGCAGTGACATTAACCTCTCCATAAGAGCTGTCTGCTCCTCCACTGCTCTCCCAGGAGGATCTGGCTGGTCCTCAGGGCAAATGAACAATTGAACTGCTCTGCAGCTGGACACCAAATCAGCCATTGTCATTGTCATTTCACATTGTTATTTCTGAGACTGAAAGATGAGACATCCCCACCCCTGTGGCTGGAAGCGTGGGCCCTGTCACATCTTTCCTGCTGACTGGCACAACGCCACAAACTGCAAAAATCTGTCCTGCAGCTTCCCTCATAGCTCATCTCATACCTTTGCTCCCCTGTTTTCTGTGCCGAGGAGGGAACCATCAAATATAAATTTTTATTGTGGCCAGCAGTGCCAGGAGAGATTTGCTTTGTAACTCCAGTGCTTCTTTTCTCAGCACTGTGCTCCCCAGCAGCTGTACCCCTTGGTGACTTCCACCAGTCTCGTTCTTCTGCTGCAGAGTGCTCAGAACATTCTGAGCAGATGTGCCCAGCCCGGTGTCCTGTGCTGCTGTGCCCAGCAGGGACACGGTCCCAGGGCACTCAGGGGACACGAGGTGCAGGCAGCTCATCACCAGAGTGCCACACGGTCTTTGTCAGTCAGAAATGAATAATTTCTCCCTATAAGACCCCCCTCATGGCTGGACAGGCCTGTTTATTTACACCCACACTGCTGGGCTCTGCTCCCAGCAGGGGCTGAGGGCACACGAGGCAGTGAGCTCCCTGCCAGCCCCAAGAGCAGGCACAAATCTGTGGGCATAAATCTGTGTCCCCCTGGCTTCAACAGCTGGGACACTGCAGGGAGGGATGCTCTAGCCCAGCAAAGGCACCCGGAGCAGCAGCCAGCTCCCCTCCTGTGGCCACACACCAATCCTCCTGGCAAAGGGAACAAGAGCTCCAGGGCAATCTGCTGCAGGGGGGGCTGCAAGGTGGCTCAGGGGCTGGAGCTGCCCCGGGAGGGCACAGAGAGCCCTGCCCTGCCAGCCTGAGGACACAGGGACGGAGGTGGTGCCTGCCAGCACCCTGGGGCAGCGCTGGGAGCTGCCGCTGTGCTGCCTTTTGAGCATCTTGCCCGCAGGGCTGTGGGAAGGAGGCACAGGATCAGCCATGAGGAAAACAGCAGTCGGAGCCAGCAGGGTGCTCACAGCTCTTGGCTCCCGACCTGCACACAGCCACGGCTGCTGGGGTGGATGGGTGGAAGTGAAGGCAGAAATGCTGGCAGGGAGGCAAGCAGGAACATCCCTCACCCACAGAGGGGCTGCTGGAAGGGGAGCAAAGTGCACCTCATGTGCTGATGCCTCCTGGAGCAACCTGCCCGTTGGCTCTGCAACAACAGTGGAGTGGAGGTTTTCCTGGCTAAATAATCTCATTTAATGGGGGGAAAAGCACATATCTCCCCACAAAAGCAGGTGGAGATACAGCAGCAGAAGGGCTGTTGGGGGAAAACCTCCAGAGAAGGTGTGAGGGGAGCAGAGGCAACCCCAAATCCAAGATGTGTTGAGCAGGAGCCTGGCACAGACACGTCCAGCACCACGTTTGGCTCCATCCCCTCGTCCTCTCCGTGCCATTCTTAAGGAATGTGCTGCTCCTGGAACGTCTCAGCCAGCTCTAGCACACCCAAGGACATTTCTGTTTAATCAAAATTGAGAAGGGTAAATACAGTTTGCATAAAACCCCAAGAAAGCTCTGGGTGCCTAATAATGCATGAGATCAATGGTGTGGGTAAGAGGGTAGGAACACACTTAAGCACTGATCTGGTCAAATAGCCAGCACTCAGCTGCTTAATTAATGACTGTACAGCTTGTGAATCAGGGAAACATCTTTGGTTTCAAGTCTATTGATTCAGAGTTTCCATTATTTCCTAAAAGGTACTGATATGAATTTTGGAAATGTCCCAATGTCTATAATCTGCAAGAAAATAATGTACCCACAGGACATGCTTTGCTCTCTTGTATTTATGGTTGCAAAAAAGAAATCTCTTGACCTGATACAGCGAGATCAAAGAACAATTTATGTTCATTTTATACCCTGAACGGGTCCTCTCAGTGCAAGGAGAGGAATAGAAGATGAGATGGTGTCCAGAGGGTGCTCCCACCATCTCACACAGGGCTGCTCTCTTCTGATATCTTGCCCAAGGTCTCCTGCCCTCGTCCCACCCACATCAACTAAGAGCAAAGAATGCATGAAAGAACAGACCAAATCAAAATTTTATATAATATTCATTAGTATTCTGCACATCTAAGTGGAATAAAGATTTAATCTTTGCCTTACCTGAGAATGAGCAGGAAATAATTTGGCAAAAACCTCATCCATCAACAAGATCTATTCCCCTAACACTTAGCAAAGCTTTAAGTGCATTTACTTGTCTTTCTAGTTCCATCACTCTACTCCTAACAGCTACAATTTCTTTTCAGCAGATCATTATATGGCATTGAAAGGAATCAAACACAGTTTCTGAAAATAAACGAGTTGTTTGCTCTACAGATGTGGGATCTGTATGTAGAAAATAAGATTTTTTTTTTTTTATCCATTTTTAGAAGGTGTTTGGAAATCGTTCTGCTGACTTTGGATAATGATGCTTTCTAGTTTAAATAAGACATTTGGTTTGTTTATTTTTCCCTGAATTCCCACGGGCAAGGCGATGATGGAAAGAGCTTTTAGGAGGTGTAGTCGATGAAGCTGCAGGTACAAGAAGTGCTAAGAGCCATGGATAAAAGTTATTTGATGGGGCACTAAAAGAGTAAATTGTGTTGGCCTCTGTGTAATCCCAAAGCACCAAACATTTCTGAGTGCCATCTGCTGGTTAATTCCCCATTTATGCTCTCACACACCCAGCCCCACGCTGTGCCAGCTCCTCGAGGGCATCTCAGAGGGCTTGGTGCTCCAAATGTAGGCACATCACACACCAAAACTCAATGGACCCTTCTTGGTTGTGTTCTGGCTTAAAGCTTTGACCCCACAGTTGGTAACTGCCCAAAAAACTCCCAGCCAGCTTCAGGGAAAACCACTGTGTTTCTCAAAGACATTTTCATTTTATGCAGAAATGTTGGGCACTGTCAGTCATAAACCTTTATTACTGAATTCATCCCTGCCCACGGCAGGGGGTTGAAACTAGAATATATTGAATATATCCTTCCAACCCAAAGCAGTCTGTGATGTTGTGCACTGATGGCACTGGCTGTCACAGGAAGTTTCTGAGGAGTTTGTTGCAGTGCAGAGCCAGAGAACACGGCACCACTGCGTGTCAGGAGCTCATCTTTCTGTCACCTCACTGTGTTTGGCACATTCCTGCAGGATCCAGGCACTAGAGACATGTCCTGTACATTCAAACAAGACTTGATACTAATTTGATTTCCTCTCTGCATTGATTTGGTGTGAGGTATCCCATCTGCTGTGCGTGAGCAGTGGAGCAGGAGTGCAGCAGCTGTGCACAGCTGGGAGGTTGCAATAGGAAGCACAGACTCCACTGAGGCAGAGGAACATTGTCCTTAATTAAGATGTGGAGGTGTAACCTATTTTTCCCGTTCTTTGTATTCATTTTTAGCCAAATTGTGTTGGGGTGCACTGGAATCATCACCCCCATAAAGTGCCCTTTGCTCCAAATGCAGAGCAGAGGAAATGCTGGGGTGGAGGAGGAGGCACCTGGCTGGTTCTGCACGTTTCCAATAAAATGTGTTCTCTGTTTTCTTGAAGGAAAGCGTGGACCTGGGCGAGATCATGTTTTCCCTTTGTTATTTGCCAACTGCAGGTCGCCTCACCTTAACAGTCATTAAATGCAGGAATCTCAAAGCTATGGACATCACAGGTTACTCAGGTGGGTGTTTGGTGCCTGAGGAGGGCACCCTGGCACCCACGTTTCCTCCTCTGCCCTCACTCTATCCTCAGTGGATGGTGGGTGAACCATCACAGAAATACCCCAAAAAGCTTTGTCTGTGTTTTAAATGCAAACAAAATTTTTAAAGTAGAATTTCCTATTGCTTGTTTCTCATCCCTCTGGAGGGTTTGCAGGGCCAGAGCTCTGATCCATCTCTTGGGTTGCACACTTAGATCTCTGGGAACCCTTTATAGCCAGAATCAACTTTTTCACCCCAAGATCAGGAAAGGATCATGGTGCACCTGGATAAATCCCACTGGAATGTGCATTCCCCTGAGAGTGGCCAGTAGTCAAACCTGAGGATCACAGCCACCTGAAGACTGTTTGCATTTGCAGTTTCAAAGAGCTGACTTGCAAATTCAGCGTGCACAAATCCTGGTTTTCATCATAAAACCCAGTTTCTTTTCCAGACGCCAACTTCAGAGTATTTGAATTTCACTGTACAAAAAGCAGTAACAACAGAGACCTTTGCAGAAAATGTTTCTGCTCAGCTGGAGCTTAATGCCATATGAAATATCTGAGAATTGAGACTTCAGGTGAAGCCAGCTCAGCCTTTCTGCAATAATAATAATGCAGTGCTGGTTCTCTGGTTCCTGAACCCCACCACCCACACCAGTATAAGAAACTGAGGATTTTACTGGTCTGCAAACAAACTTTTTTCTAAAAGTCCATTTGAAGAGTGCCTCTGGCTCATGGGAACTCACAGTCACTCTGATAAAGCTGTTTCTATATTGCAAAGGTAACAAAACACACCTCCATTGACAAAAGGTCTTCTCCTATTTCTTCCTTCCTAGATCCATATGTCAAAGTGTCTTTGCTCTGTGATGGGCGAAGACTGAAAAAGAAGAAAACCACCATAAAGAAAAACACACTTAATCCCACCTACAATGAAGCAATAATCTTTGACATTCCCCCCGAGAACATGGATCAAGTCAGTCTCCTTATCTCTGTCATGGATTATGATCGGTAGGTGGGAGGCTCTGGAGAGCTGGAGGGCAGAGCATCCCATTGGGTGGTGATTTTCCTGCTCAAATGTGATTTTCCACAGTGTTTTCCACAGTCTCGATGGCAGAGCACCTGTCTCTGGTGATTTATTGCTACAGTGACATTGATATTTATGGTTATGGAAAAATAACGACTTTGGCAAAGCTGGTCTTTGCTTTATGGCCTTTCCTTGAGCAAGTGCCATGTTCCCCTTGGTTATTTACTTGTCCTGCAACCCATTTTAGAAAGCAAATAATGTCAGTCAAGCAGCACTGAGTGTATGAATTATGCATTACTGAACCTGGGATTATTCTTCCTGTAGAGCACTATTCACATTTCTGTGTCTGTACTGACCTACAGAAATAATTTAAAAACTGCTGTAATTACCTGTGGTGATGGCAGTGCTGGGCCAGGCACCACAGCCCAGGCTCACTGTAACATTGACTGGAGCTGGGCTGGAGACAGATAACACCACTCTCTGTGATCCCTGTGACAAAAAGCACTTCATTCTTGTGAACCCTCCTTAAACAGAGCGTTTGGATTTCTCAGGTGTACAATGTGATTGATTACAGTCCCAGTCACTCATTTCCTTGGCCAATGATACCTCTGCACTCAGGGTTCAATAGATGGCTGGGATTCTCTGTGTTTGTTCAAATCCATCCTATCATCACTCACCCAGGTACCTGCCTGCTTACAGGCTGGTTGGGTTTTAGATTGAGGCTTTTAGATCAGGTGCAATATGAAATGTGACAGCTCAGCAGCAGCGGGGCCCAGGCTTTGCATGGCCAGGTGTGGGCAGCATGAGAGATGGATGATGGATGATGGATGATGGATGGATGATGGATGGATGGATGATGGATGGATGGATGGATGGTTGGATGGATGGATGGATGGATGATGGATGGATGATGGATGGATGATGGATGGATGATGGATGGATGGATGGATGATGGATAGATGATGGATGGATGATGGATGATGGATGATGGATGATGGATGGATGATGGATGGATGATGGATGGATGATGGATGATGGATGGATGGATGGATGATGGGTGATGGATGATGGATGATGGAGGGATGGATGATGGATGGATGATGGATGGATGATGGATGATGGATGGATGGATGATGGATGATGGATGGATGGATGGATGGATGATGGATGGATGATGGGTGATGGATGGATGGATGATGGGTGATGGATGATGGATGATGGATGGATGGATGATGGATGGATGATGGATGGATGATGGGTGGATGGATGGATGGATGATGGATGATGGATGGATGATGGATGGATGGATGATGGTTGATGGATGGATGGATGGATGATGGATGATGATGGATGATGGATGGATGGATGGATGATGGATGGATGGATGATGGATGATGGATGATGGATGATGGATGGATGATGGATGATGGATGGATGGATGATGGATGATGGATGGATGGATGATGGATGATGGATGATGGATGATGGATGGATGGATGATGGATGATGGATGATGGATGGATGGATGATGGATGATGGATGGATGATGGATGGATGATGGATGATGGATGGATGGATGATGGATGATGGATGGATGATGGATGGATGATGGATGATGGATGGATGGATGGATGGATGATGGATGGAGGATGGATGATGGATGATGATGGATGGACAGACAGACAGCAGATGGGTGGATGGTGATGCTGCTGTTTCTCTGTCTCTCCTCAGGGTGGGTCACAACGAGATCATCGGGGTTTGCCGTGTGGGGATCAACGCCGAGGGCCTGGGCAGAGACCACTGGAACGAGATGCTCGCCTACCCCCGCAAGCCCATCGCCCACTGGCACCCGCTGGTGGAGGTGAAGAAATCCTTCAAAGAGGTGTGTGGCTTGTCCTTCCCTTCCACTGCCTGTGCTGTGTGGGAGTGGGATGGCTCCAGGCTTTCCAAGAGCTCCTGCTCTCGCCTGGGATTTTCTGAGCAGAGCTGAGGGAATTTTCTCACCAGAAATGAACTCTAGAAAACAAGCACTTCTGTATTGCCTCAAAATAGCTCCTCGAGCTCACAAGCAAGACTGAGAAGAACTGTATTTACAGATGTGACTGTTACATTTTGGGTTTTTTCTTTTTTCTTTTTTTTTTTGTTTTCCTTTTTAAATTAGAGATTGAGAGCAGTAAGGAAAGAGAATGCTGTTCTGATTGCAGAACAAATTGTCCAGGGATATTGCCTATTTCAAGTTTCAATTTTTCATTCTAAAAGATTTTTCTGTTGACTCATCTCCGAGCCTTTGAGGGAGAATAAATAGAACAAATGTAATTGCTCTAAGCATCTCCAGAGAAAGAGATTGACTTGATGCAGCCCCAGATGATAAAAGAGGGCTGAAATGCCCGGGTACCATTTCGACCATCCCTGGCATTTCCTTCCCCCTTGCACTCCAATTTCTCACGCTTCTATAGAGCTCTTTGGCTTTGCCTGATTTAGGTCATAATTTCTGGAGGAGAGAGATGTGGAAAAGGGCACACACGCCTTTGACACTTCAAGTATGAGAAAAAAGCAGCAGCATTTGAGGTCAGTGATACAACAATAAAGGCAATAAAACCTCCCACTGTATCTGGGGCTGAGGAGGTATTTTCCCTCAAAGCCACAGAATAAGTACTTAAAAAGCATCTCGTTTTCCCCTTGAAGTTCAGTGCTGAGCTGCACTGAAAGGCAGACACTGGGCTTGCTGAGAGTCCTCAGCAGAGTGAATTAGTGTATAAACCCTGTCTTTGTTTGAAATCTGCTCTTTCCTCCAACTAGAAGGGATAGGGAGGCCCTGGCACAGGGTGCCCAGAGAAGCTGTGGCTGCCCCTGGATCCCTGGCAGTGCCCAAGGCCAGGCTGGATGGGGCTTGGAGCAGCCTGGGACAGTGGAAGTTGTCTCTGCCCATGGTAGGGGGTTGGAACTGGATGATGTTTAAAGTTCCTTCCCAAGCCAAACCATTGTGAGATGAAGTCAGTTTGTGCTCAGTGCCCTCTGTCCCAGCCCAGGTCGATTACACACAAAGGAAAACCTGATATTTTAGCTTAAGGCACGGTGGAGGTGGATAAATCAGACAATGGACACCTGAAAATTCACCTTCCCTCATTTGGGGTGATGTGTGAGCCCACCTTGCACCGCTGTGAGTCAGCACAGGGATCATCTGTGCAGGGCTGGGGTGAGTCAGAGCACAATTAAACCTTGTGCACTTTGTGTGCACTGCTAACTCTGCCTTTGGGTGCTGAGCACACCAGGATTTCATTCCCCTTCCCTGCTGGCCCCGGGCAGGAGCCACATCTGGGCGGGCTCCAGGTGTCACCTCCCACTGCCACGGGGAGCTGGGGACCAGCAGTCACAGGGTTTCAGCAAAAATGGAATTGATCTCTCACTCACAGTGTGACACCAGCTGCCATGGCTGACCCAGGGACAGGAGCTCCTTCTCCAGGTTGCTATTTTTACGGGCTTTACAGCACTATTTGTCAGATGAGGGTGGGGTTTTGAAAGAAAAACTCCTGTAAAGTTTTTGAAAATCACCAAGAAAAAAGTAAAAAAGGTATTATTGTTACAATGAAACACAGAGAAACCAAGGAAGACATGGAAGATGACTCACCTTCTAAAATATACTTTGAAAACCATGGCTGAGCCCCCAAGACTCTGGAAAAAAACTAAGTGAATCATTTCACCCCTGAGTGCACAGGTCAGGAGTTCTGCTTAAAAGGAAAGAAAAAGCCCTCTGATCATTTGTTCTGGTATTTTTGCCACAAACTGGTGCACAGAGCCAGCAAGCAAATGGTCCCTGTGTTTATTTGCCCTTTTAGGTTTTAGCACTGCTGTCTGCAAATCCCCAGTGCAGCCTAAAAGAAAAATGGAACAGAAAAGGCACAAGCTCCTGGAGAAAAATTAATGGGAAATGGCATTTGTTGGTTACAAGATATTGCATCATCTTTTTTCTATGTTGTATTTGGGTATCTTTGAAAAGAAATTTGGAGTTTTGGTCCTGTAATCCCAGCTCTGGGTCCCTGTGCAGCTGCTCTGTCCTTCCAGGCTCTGTGGGCTGCTGGCTCTCTGTCTGTCTGTCCTGAGGATGCTGGGGGACAACTGCTGGCCCTTCATTCCTTCCTCACCCTTTGTGGGGGTGACCTCGGGCTGTGCTGGCATCCTGAGCCATCATTTTCATCTTCCTCTTTGTCTTCTTCATCTTCCTCTTTGTCTCCTTCATCTTCACCTGTGAGCTGGGCAGCAGCAAATGGAGATTTGCTTCCCAGATGATCCTCGTGGTGGTTCCTGTGTGCTCTGACCATCAGCAACAGCCTCTGGCTCCATCCAAGTCCTCTCTGATTGAGTATTTCACCCCAAACCAAGGCGAGGGAGCCAGGATTGGATTGTCCCTGTGATGTTGGAATGGAGGGATGGGCGACTGGAGCAGTGTGAGCAGGGACACGGAGCTGCTCCAGGCACTGCCATCTCCCCACGCTGGGGTTGGGGTCCCATCCCCTCCCCACCACTCTCAGGGGGGGAGAAAAGTGTGGGAATGTGGAATTTCTTTTAAATTCCACCCAACATCCTGTCTTGGAAAAGTTTTGACCAGCAGAAGGATATCCCACCATATTTTGACTACAGCTCAGAATCACAATTTCTGGTGAATTTACCAGGAAAATGTCACCAGAGCTGTGCTGCTTCAGGAGGATGGGCCAGCCCTGACCCCCTTAACCTGCAACAGCAGGGATGGATGATGGATGGATGGATGGATGGATGGATGGATGGATGGATGGATGGATGATGGATGGATGGATGATGGATGGATGATGGATGGATGATGGATGATGGATGGATGATGGATGGATGATGGATGGATGATGGATGGATGGATGGATGGATGGATGGATGGATGATGGATGGATGATGGATGATGGATGGATGATGGATGGATGATGGATGGATGGATGGATGGATGGATGATGGATGATGGATGATGGATGGATGATGGATGGATGATGGATGATGGATGGATGATGGATGGATGATGGATGGATGGATGGATGGATGATGGATGATGGATGGATGGATGGATGATGGATGGATGGATGGATGGATGGATGATGGATGGATGATGGATGGATGGATGGATGATGGATGATGGATGATGGATGATGGATGGATGGATGGATGGATGGATGGATGGATGGATGATGGATGGATGATGGATGATGGATGATGGATGGATGATGGATGGATGATGGATGGATGGATGATGGATGATGGATGATGGATGATGGATGATGGATGGATGATGGATGATGGATGATGGATGGATGATGGATGGATGATGGATGATGGTTGTGTCCATGGTGTTGAACCAGCAGCCTCCTCCTGTGTTGGGCCAGGATTCTTTGTCCACCATGAGGACCTGGGCAGCTCCAGGCTGTCCCAGCAGCCACAGTTCAGGGCTGACATGGCCCAAGCCCTCATTTCTTTGCCAACTGCAGCTTGGGCCCTTCCTCCACGAGCTGGAGCCGCTCCCTCTTTGCTTTCACTGCTGGAAAAGGCTCCAGCGAAAAGGGAAACGCTTCAGATGCACATCATGTCTTTGGTTGCTCCATATTTATCAACAGTGAATAACAAACCCTAATGACTGCATTTCTCTAATGACCATCATCATTAAAGAGGGAACATGGAGAACATGTGCAAATGAATCATTAATTACAGGCTTTTAAGCGCTATCCTCCTCACACAGATGTTCAGAAGGCGAAATTCTGTGCAGAAAGGGAGAATCCCTCTTTGTGGGGTTATTCTGACAATAAATTCTTCCTCTCAGCACAAGTTATTCCCAGTGTTCAGCCCCCAGACCCTGCTGGCAGCTGCTCCTTCCCCGGGTGCTTCAGCCACTCCACTCGTGTTCCTCCTGCATTCCCCCAGCCATCAGCCAGGCTCAGGGCTGTGTGCACACAGGGAAACAGGAAATTACAGCTCGTTCTTCCAGGCTTTGAAGGGAACTTCTGAAAAGGGGATTTTCCCTGCTATGTGTGGAAGACAAACCCTGGTATGGCATCATCAGTGCCATGCAAAACGCGCCCTTGATGCTGCCAGGTGCCTCTGACATTCAGCAGGGCAGCATTTATTTGTCTAAAACATTGCTCCAGATAAAAACTGACAACTCTGCTGAGAGCCAACCCATGCCCATAATGAAGAATAATAATTTGTCTTTAAAGATAAGTCCTGCCAGACTTCCGGGTCTGTTTGATTTTGATTGAACTGATCCTGGTTTCTGACTGTTGGCTACACAATGGATGGTCCACCTTTTCTAATGAAATGAAGGAAAAGTATCTCCAGGTTCCTCTCGGGATTTTTTGGACCTATCCTTGGAAGAGTTTTCATCACATTTCTGGAGTAGCAACACTGTCATTGTCATGCAGACAGCACGAGGCAAAGAGCATGGGCAAGGCTCTGCCAAAAGCCCATTTCTGTTGTAATTTCTGCAATCTGTTCATTGGCAATTCTCACGGGGAGGTTGTACCCGTATTATCAATTTCTCAGGGATTTTAGCCAATTTTTCTGACATGAGAAACATTGAAAAAAGTGTTTCCTTACCTTAAGCTGTTTGGCAGGATGAGCTTCTCATCTTCTCCATTCATTAATTTCTGCTCAACCCTGATGAATTACAGGCTGTTCAATCCAAACCTGTGCAGTGAGTTACTTTACACTCACTGGTCTCCTTGGGGAAGGAAATTGGTCAAACTGGCCAAATATTTGACCACTCCAAACCCCTGAAGCATCTGCAAGGCCCTGCTTGCCCTGCTCAGCCTCCCTGTGAGCAGCAGCTGCTGTTCTCTTGTTTTCATTTGCCAAGGCAAGCGTGAGGTCTGGTTCCCCAAGTGGGTTTTCACCCAGAGAAATGAAATTCATACATGCTTCAACATTAATATCAGCCAGCAAAGAGTTTCTGTTGATGTGGGAGGGGAGGGAATTGATCCAAGCAGTGGAAATTCTGCCTCCCGTTGTCTCTGGGAGATGCCTATCATTTGTCACTGGAATTTAATAAAACAAGATGGTGAGATGGGCAAGTGCTCAAAACCTTCAGGAATAATGGGTTTGAGTTATGATAATAGCCCCCAAGGCAGATGACAAATAATTTATGATCGCCTAAGTATGGCAAAAAAAATGTTTGCTCCATCCACTGAGCCTCTGATCTGATTTTCCCTTTGAGAAATGTCTCCAGTGCTGTGGACAGAGCTGCTGTGGAGTAAAATCACCAGACTGGAAAGACTCAAGTACTTCTGAGTTTAGACCGTATTTTTAAACCGAAAAGACAATGGCAATAAAGCAGGGAAGAGCTGAGAGCACTTTGTCTTTCACAGCACACACAGACGCTGTTTATTTTCCTTTTTTTCTGGTGAGGAATCCTCACAATTGAGAATTGATTTACAAAGCAATAAAGTAAATTGTTCAGCGATTCCTCCTGAGTGGTTAAACACGGGCATGGCATGAATTGGAACTTGTAGAGCAGATGAGAACACAGAGGGGGCAGGAGATTGGGATGGGATGGGATGGGATGGGATGGGATGGGATGGGATGGGATGGGATGGGATGGGATGGGATGGGATGGGATGGGATGGGATGGGATGGGATGGGATGGGGTGGGATGGGGTGGCAATTCTGAGATGGACAGCACACTGCAGGATTGGGAATAATCCCAGATAATCTCTCCTGTTTGCTTAACTTGATTTCTCCTCTGTCCCCCAGTGGCACGGCCGGGCAGCGAGCTTCGACAGCCAGGGCTCCTGTCCCTCCCCCAAACCACCCCCCACACCGTGATCCAGGGCAGGGACAGCAAAATGGGACTAAACCAAGTAAATTTTGCACTTGGCCTTCAGTCTCAGTGGCTGCTGAGGGGCGGTGGCAGCAGCAGGACTCTCTGGTCTCGCTGTTCCTGCGTAAGTAAAGGTAGAAACCGTTTCGTGGTCAAATTTGTTTTTGTCTAATATGTCTCCCAAGGTGATGTTATTTTTGTGGCT
Source organism: Acridotheres tristis (assembly GCA_037013685.1). NCBI lineage: Eukaryota > Metazoa > Chordata > Aves > Passeriformes > Sturnidae > Acridotheres > Acridotheres tristis. Next base: position 4,144,252 of record CM072913.1, on the reverse strand, counting down.
TTTGCTGTACGGATCTGTTTCCAGAGGGAGAAGGTGGACTGAGATATGTGCTGGGAGTTTGGTCTGTAAAATAACGTGTAAAATAGTTTTTAGTGTGTTTATGGAGGCTGGAAAGGGGCGAGGAGGTGTCTGCAGAGAGCACAGGTGGCCGGGACAGGGGACAGTGGCCACTGGAAAGCTGTGGCAGAAGATGGGAGAGACTTCCAAGCCACCAGAGCTCCGTCCTCGTGGTCAGCCCCAGCCCTGCAGCGTGCCCTGTTCATGTAGAGGTGTCCATGAGCTCTTAGAAGTTTGTGCAGTGTGTACCCCACGATTCCTTTTGTCATATATTTAAAAAAAAAAGTGCTGTTGATTCCTCAGGAGGGGAACCCTGGGGTTTTTTTCCCCTGTATCTGAAGTCTCCCCAGAGCTATTTGCATGAACAATTTCTTCAGCCCCCTTTGTAGCTGCTGCTCATCCCCCAGGACATCCCTGCCTTGTCTGGAGTGGAGGGAACAGCTTTGCCACAGGTGGGAGTCAGGAAAAAAGGGGGAAGATGTTACAGAAATGGGTGAGAACCCTGCACCACCACTGGATCTCTATTTTCTTATCTCATCCAAGTAATAAAGGGTGACCCAAGGGGGAAAGGGAAATACAGAAACATGACCAATGCTAAAAAAACTTCCAGCCTTTTTTCTTAAGACTGTCAGCACTTCCTTAAAGAATAAAGTTTCTCAGTCCAAGCCTTGAAGGAAGGTCAAGTTCTGGGAAAAAAAAAATAAAATAAAAAAAGAAGCTTTGCTGGTTCCTTGGCTGCAGAGGCCAAGAATGAAGTTAGAATATCCCAAGTACTGGCTTTACAGCTAAATCAGCTGATCTTTATCAGCCAGTTGTGGATTTTGGACACTTTCTCATCCTGGATTTTTCTCTGAGTTAAAGAAGTGCATTAGTGCTGTTTGTTTCACCCTAATTCAATTAGGCAAAAGCAAATATTTTGGTTTTGAGGCAGAATTAGTGGGCGAGGCAGCCGGCTCTCCTCCCCTCAGGTCAGCAGGACTGTGCTCATCAGCCACAATCCTCAGGTCAACTTCAGTTTCCATTTTCCCAAATGTCAGCTCGTCACCCCTGGCTGCACATCACGGCTGGCACAGGGGGGTGTTCGCATTGCTCCCGGCTGAGATGAATCCTTTGTTCAGTGAAGGGTGAATACATCATTCCTCATCACACCTTGTGTCTTAATTCTCTTTATGTGCCACATGCTATAGGAGCAGAAACTCAATAAAATTATTTGATTTGTAAGTGCTGCCCTGTCTGGTGAAACATTTCCTCCTGTGGAAGCAGGAATTGTGCGTTGTGTGGTTTTGGATGGGCACAGTGATCACAGTGGGTGCCATAAAATGTGATAATGACAGAGCCTGGCACGGTGTGGGGCTGGGCATTTGTCATTTGGAGCAGACCTGGGCTCTGCAGCTCCTGCCTGGGCTGGGACAGTCACACCAAGCCCAGGGCAGCAGCTGAGCACCAGCTGCAGCAGCAAAAGGTGTATTCCGAGCACACTGCAGCAAAGAAGTGCTAAAACTGCATCGGTTTCCCAGCACAGAGCATTCCCGGGGCTTCTGCTGGGGAACAAAGGGAGGACAACATTTCTGAGACCATCACCCTGCCTGGGAACGTCCCGTGTTTAATGACGGGGAAGAGTTTCTGACCATTAAAGCGGATTGACTGGGCGGGTCAAACCCCGGACCTTTGGCTGGGCTGGGGGAGCCCCAGGGGAGCAGCCCAGTGAGCTGGCAGTGCCTCTGGCAGGCTGGCAAACCAAAGGGCAAGGTGTCCCCAGAAGAGGCCACAGCAGTCCCAGCTGATGGCACTTGACAGTCGTTAATTGCACAACCCACTCAAATCCTTTTCTTCTCTAATCCAGGCTTTTGGGCTTTTGGCGTTCTCTGTATAATCTCCATCTTTTATCCATTCTCCTTGTTATCGAGGATTTAGTCAAAACATACGTGGGGTTTGACACAAAGCTGCTATTTTTAATCCCTGCTTCACACAGATAATCAATTTCCACTCAATACTGGCTGTCACTCGCATTGCTGGATCTCAGGGTGGTGAATAACACCCACGGCTGCTTGGCTCAACCCCCCCGCTCTGTTTGTGTTCGAAATGCTGAGATTTCACCACATCCCTCGGCCAGGGGATAATCAGCCCATTGTGTGTTTGTCACAGGGGGATTGGTCACACTCGTGGGGACAGCTCCACACGCCAGGGCAAACATTTCCCTTTCATCCAGGGGGGAACAGAACCCTGGGAAGGAGCTGAGCCCAGCACGAGTGCCACGCCAAGATTTGTTGAGTTGTTTTCTTGCTCCTCACTCGCTGCTCTCGACCCTGTAATAGCAACTCCTAGAGATATTTCAATTATTTCCAAGCAAAATAAGGAGGGTGACCCGGAGCCACGTCCCACAGGAGGTTTGGCCATGCTGAGGCTCCTTTGAAAGTGGCTGCAGAGAGGAAGATGTGCTGCAAACAGCCACAAATGAATACTCTGTTTTATTGAGTACTGCAAGCAAAATAAACACACGGAGCATTCCCAGACCTTCCTTTGATTTTTTTTTCCTCCTTTCTCTTCAGTTTTAGTCTCACAGTCTCCAATTTCACCAATGGCCGGCTGGCTGCAGGGAGGGCAGGGGACACTGAAGGGAGGACAGGGGACAGGGTTGGTTTAATGTGGGGACTCAGGGGAAAGGGAAATCCCACGGGTCCAGCTCATTGCAAGGGATCAGAGGGCTGGGAACTGTCCCAGCCTTGCTCCTTCCCACCAACTCGAGAACAGAATGAGTTGTATCTGAGAAAAAAAGTGGAAAACATCCAGTGGGAAGTGAGTTCCAGACATGGAATCCCAGAACAGTTTGGGTCGGAAGGGACATTAAAACCCATCTCGTGCCACCCCTGCCATGGCAGGGCCACCTTCCCCTGTCCCAAGGTGCTCCAAGCCCTGTCCAGCCTGGCCTTGGGCACTGCCAGGGATCCAGGGGCAGCCACAGCTGCTCTGGGTACCCTGTGCCAGGAGGAATTCCTTCCCAATATCCAGCCAGGGTGATATTCTCCAATACTGGCTTCCCACTGATCACATTATTGTGTGTTGGGGTTTTTTTTTCATGCATCAGCAACACATTTGTTTGGCAAAGTGAATAATCTTGTCATAACAATTTATATTTAGTCTCCAAATGTGGCCTTTAATTGCTAATTACAGAATGCTGCTTACAGGTTGGCAAATCACACACACTAAAAAAAAAAAAGCCAGAGAGAAAGAAAACAATTGGGGGTTTATAAGGGTTTAAGGAATAAACAAACATGGTCTTTAATTATCTTAGGGGAAAAAATAGCAGCAGAAATAAATGTAACTTCAATACTGATGTTGAAAGGGGGTGTGTCCCCATGGCTGGGAATCACTCACTCTGCAGGAAGTTCTTGGGAACAAGAGTGACAAACCCCACCAGGAGCTGGAGGCAGGGACTGACAGATGGGGGTTCTGGGACTGTGGATCACAAATCCAGCTCTGTGCAGCCTCGTGGGACGCTGGAAGCAGCAGAGAGGGCAGTGCAGGGACACTGGGGACGTTCCTGGATCTCACAGCAATGCTGCCACTCCAAGGGTGACTCAGTGGGGACAGGCACGGGTTTGTGTTTCTGCCCCCTCCCTGGGCCCAGCTCTCTGGCAGGAGCAGCTTTGTGTGCTTTTTAAATTTTATTTTATTTCTTCAAAAACCTTTTACTTACACATAATTCTTGATTAGCCTGTAAAGGGCACTCAATCAATGGGCTCAGTCCCAAACACATCCCAGTCCTCCTTCAGTCTTTAGTTCAAGCAATGTCAGTCCAGATAATTTTATCTTTGCATACAAGATAATAAATTAGACAGAAAATTACATATAGCTCATTGGAGAAAATTACTGCCCTGGTCCTCGAGATTCTGATCTCAGTCCTCTGTTTGTTCTTCACTTTTACTACTTCTGTTATTTGCCCTCCTAATCGTGTCCCTAATTAGGCAACCCCAGACTTCTCAATCTCATTTTGCCAGAGGTTTTCTCTCCCAGGGCCCTCATCGTTCTTCCTGCCATTAAGATTATCCACCAGTACAGTTGTGCACTTATTTAAATGCCAGGTCAGGGAGATCTCATCTCATCTCTTCTTCCAATGCCTCACTCAGGGATGTTCTCCCTGGGACTGCAAACCCTGTCTGTCATTTCCAGGGAGCCTCAGCTCCTGGCTGGGCACACCCAGGGGGCACAGGGGGCCGGGATGCTCCTCCCAGCACTGGATATCCCAGGAGAGCTCAGCTGTCTCTGCACCGTGCTGGGTTAGGACAAGGGGGAACGGTTTTAAACTAAAGGAGGGTGGATTTAATTTCGATATTAGGAAGGATTCTTAGCTGTGAGGGTGGGCAGGCCCTGGCACAGGGTGCCCAGAGCAGCTGTGGCTGCCCCTGGATCCCTGGCAGTGCCCAAGGCCAGGCTGGACAGGGCTTGGATCAGCCTGGGACAGTGGGAGGTGTCAGGGTTGAACCTGGATGAGCTTTGAGGTCCCTTCCAACCCAAACCATCCTGTGATTCCATGATTCATTCAGCAACAAGAGGTGATGCAGTTTTCTCCTGGGGTGAACATCACTCCAAAATCCACTTTGACAAGAAGCCAGAGCTGCAGGTGAGCCTGGGAGAAGGGGAATTTGTCTCCTCTTTGCAGATGCACGGGCTTGGGTATTCTGGATTTCTGTCCAAGAGCCAGAGGCATCCCAGGAGCTCTGCCTGGCTCCCAAACCCTGCAGCCAGCCTTCAGCAGCAATGCTACTTAAATGTACAAGAAATATATTTTTTTTCCTGGACTTTTCCCAAAGATAATTTGTAATTATATTTTACAGCTTTATATATGTATATATATTTAAGACAGTGCGTTAGTCATACAAATATAATTATATATTTTACGTTCCCGTGTCATTTTTAATTAAAAATGTGGTATTTAAAGCACATACATTTCAAAAATCCAACACAGGCTTCTATTAAAAATGTAGTTCGTTAAAGCTAATAAAATACCTGGCTGGGCCAGGACAAACGCAGAGCCTGTTCCGTTGCCGTGGGAACCGCGGGCATCAAAGCCGAGAGCAGGAACCCGAAATAACAGGGAAATGTGATTAGGGGACAAAACCAGCCCGAATCCGAACGGCGCTTTCCTGGCTGCGGGGCCAGATGTGGCACATCTGTGCCAGATCTCAGGTCTCATTTCCTGGAGGAGCTGCCGGGGGTGCCGATCCCGGCTCCGGAGCCGCAGGGGAACGCGATGTGGGGCAGCCTGGGGGGGATTTGGGCAGCGGGCACAGAAACAGCCGAGCCAGGCGGAGGATGGGCCGTGAGACCCAGCCATGCAATTCCCCTATGCAAACACTTCTCCGGCTCGTTAATTGCTTCCAAAGTGGGAGATTTCTCCTCATCTCCCATTAGCAGCTGCACATCCCTCTCCATTTCCAACCGCCGTGCTTGAGGCTTTGTGGCTGTCGGCAGGGACAGAGAGAGGAGCGGTAATTTTTTAATTAAGTCGCTTTGCCGGCGTTCCTCTCGGATGTCTGAGAGGATTCTTCGCTCGTGGCTCTGCTGATTTCCTGCAGACCACGCTGCTGTCCCCGCCAGTGTCCCTGTCCCTGCTCCGCTCTGCGCAGCCCCGCGGGGACCCGGGACCAGTCCTGGCCCCGGTGAGACCCCCGAGCATCTCTGCTCTGCTCCCCCCTCTCCCGGAGATCATTTCACGTGGTTTTTCTGGGACGTGATGGTTACAGAAAGCAGGGGCACCTTGCTGCCTGTTGCATGACCTCGGCTTTGCCTAATGACCCTTAATTGCCTAATGACCCTTAATTACCGCGGGGCTGCTCCCTCCGCAGGGATGAGAGCTCCCGGAGCGCTGGGGGAATTCTCCCCTCCTTCCTCGGGACCCCGCTGCAGGGAGCATCCCTCGGATGTGCGGGATTGTCTCCTCAGGCAGGGTTGGGAGCACCTCTGGTACCTGGGACTGCTCAGGTGCCACCCCGGAGTGCAGACCCGGCGGTGTTGGGGTCTCCGGACAAAAGGGATCCCCATGGATCGGGACCTTCCCAAGCTCATCCCTCCAGGGCGATGCCACTCGAGCTGCCCTGCAGCTCTCTCGGATGCTGCTGCCACTCCCCAAACAATCCTGGCAGCAGGGATGGAGCTGATGGTGCAATTAAAATAATTATTTCCTAAACCTGCGTGTCCCTGCAAGCCTCTGGAAGTGGCTCTTGCAGTGAGGAGGAGAATGGGGAGCGGGCTCAGAACTGCCTTGGCAGCTGAGCATCGAGGGGATGATGACACTACACCCCAGCTGTGCAAAATTTCACGGGATTTATTGGTACTGATGTCTCTTGATTAAATTATATTTCTTTCTTCATTTATTCTCTAACAAGTTGAGCATTTCAATTTCCCAGGCAAGCCCGGGTCGGGAATGGGGGGAGGTGGCAGCTGACACTGATATTGGAGAGGGCTCAGTTGGAGAGGAATACTTCTCATTTAAACCTCTGATTTCCTGAAAACCTGCACTCAGGGGAGAATTGACAATTCAGAGCCGAGCTGAGAGCTGCAATCTCCTGCAGGAGCTGCTCACAAAGCTGAGTGTGGCTCCATGGCCTGTGTGGTGCCAAGAATCCCCCAGGTAGCAAAGCTTGGAGCAATTTTAGGTTAAAAGAGAATCACAGAATCGTGGAATGGTTTGGGTTGGAAGAGATTTTAAAGATTATCCAGTTCCAGCCCCCTCCTGCCATGGGCAGGGAATCAGATCTTTCATTTTCCCCCCCTGAGCAAATCCATGGAAATGCTAATCTTTGCACTATATTCATTTACAAGGGTTAGGAGGTAATTTAGGAGAAATCCATTTAGCTGAGCAATTAGGGAGTCAATAACACGCTTGTGCATTTTATTAGAAAGAGAAAAATTGATAATTTCTGTTTGTTCTGACCCTACCTCTGCAGCAATGGCAGCAGTTCTCCGGGATAATCCCAGTTACCATGGTTATGCCTCCCTCCAGGTCCTTGGCCACAAGCAGCAGCAGGACACAGGAGCATGGGCGCAGCCAGGGCTGCTGTGCAGGGGGGAACTGCTCCAGCCCCCCCAAATTCCTCATCCTTGTGCCACTCCAGCCTCCCCTGCCCTGCCTGCACCTCTCACCCTTCCCCAGCCAGCAGATGGAAAGTCAGGAGGGCTGGGAACCCCGGATTTGCAGCTGGGGATGAGGGATCTGGAGGCAAAGAGACGAAAAAAATCTCTATTGTGATATTTGTTGGAGCTGGCTCACAATCCCTGAGCTGCAGCCCTGGGAAAGAGAGACCCCAACCCTCCTTTCCCAGGGAGAGTCACTTCACCTCTCAGCACTTTTGCCTCAGGAAGAGGGATTAAAGCAGAAAATTCAGATCTATTCCAAAAAGGCACTGGGGAGCTGATTTTGAGAGGCAAGAAATTAAAGGACTGCTTAGCTGAATAGCTGAGCTGGTATTTTTCTGTCCTCAGGAAACAACTTTGATATAACAGCATTAGTAATAATAACACCCCAAAGAAAATCCTGGTGAAATCATGTAGACTGCAGGATGTGTGAAATCCCCGGGATGGGGCGTGGGTCTTCCTCATGTCAGCAAAATCCTGCTTGGATGGGATGGAGACACATTACCACAAATGGGAGCAGCTCAGGGAAAATAATCCATCTTGATCAAAGAACCAAAGTAGCAGAAAAATCTGTTAGTAAAGGAAAGTGTCCAGAAAATATTGAAACTTGGTGCGTCACAAGCCACTGCTCCTCTGACAGGGCTGTGAGCTCCCAGTTTGACGGCTTTATTTTTATTCCTCCTCTCCAGAGGGAAGGAAGGAGTAGACAACACTGGGAAGGATGAGAGGAAGCTGAGCATCCCCGGGCTGGCTGGGGCAGCAGGGATCCAGATCTGCAGGGTCCCCGTCGTTCTGCAAAATTCATCTTTTAAAAAGAAATTTCAGTCTGTGTCCCTCCCTTTGGGAAGATGCCAAAGGGAGAGGGGAGTGCGGGGCTGTGAGTGCTCTGGGGGGTTTTGGGGGGCTGGGGAGGGGTGAGGGGAGCTCTGTTTGGTGTCTGAGGAGGAGAAGTGGGGCAGGGGCAAGTGAGGACCCAGCTGGGGCACAAGGTCCTCGTCCTCAGATCTCAGCAGCATCTCCAGAGGCAGAAATGCTGTGGGTGAGCCCCTGCCAGGCTGAGCATCCCTGGCCAGGCCAGCTCCAGAGGGGCACAGGTGCCAGGAAAGCCTCCCTGGCACCCCAGAGCTCCTGTCCCTGCACCCACAGCCCCGGGCCCCTCTGTCCCCAAAGCCACCAAGTGCTCTGCAGGTCCCTGGGCTCAGGGACAGTGCCAAAATCAGAATTAGCAGATCTGGGCTGGGCACACATCCCAAATCCCCTGGTCCCATCACACGGGGTGATTTCCATCTCAGGAGGCGTTTTGGGGGAATCTGGCTCTGCTGATTCTACACTTCCATTAGGAAAGGCCGAGGATGGAGCTGCTGCCTCTCGTGTCCCTCGTGGTGTGTCCGAGCTCAGCCCTGGTGTCCTCCCAGCCCTGCCGTGAACCCCTGGGGGCGATTTTCTGCCTCCCGACTCGTGTGTGACGAGTTACACCTCAGCCAGATGTTCCGTGGGCAGGAGAACCTATGCGAAGTTAAAAGCCGGTGATTAGAGTTGCCAACCAGCCATTAAGAAAGTGTTAAATGGAGAATTATCCCCCTCTTCCTGTTTCAATACAATGGGAGCTTCATAATGCACTTGTTTAAGTTGCCTGGTTTTAATTTTAGTTCCCGCGTTTCTAATAGGACACGCAGAATAATTTCACTTTATCAATAGCTCCTGTGAGCTGGAAAAGAGTCAGGGAGGGGAATAAAGTCAATATCCTTGAGAATGAGACAAAGGAGAAAAAATTAGCCCAAAGATCTCCGTTTCTCTTTCCCACTGATAACACAACTTCTCAATTTACTTGACCAGATTGCCTTGCAAAGAGGAGTATTTTTCAAGAGGAGCAGAGATGAAAGGGATTATTACTTAGAGAGGCTCTTCTTTAAAGAGATAAAGTATTTGGCAATTAAAGCACAAGGAGCTGCAGACTCCCAGGGAAGGCTGGAGCAGCCCCATTAACTTATTTTCCACTAACCCCTCCTTTTGGAAAGGATGATCCCCCTGCCCCAGCCAGGGCTGGGTGTGGGAGGGGGGACAGGAACAATCCTGGAGCTGCCTCCACTGCGGGCTGGACAGGACCAGGAGCAGGGGAATGAAGGAATGAAGGAATGAAGGAATGAAGGAATGAAGGAATGAAGGAATGAAGGAATGCAGGGTTTTCACAGCCTTCTATGGGGAAAAGGGCCTGGCCGCCCTTGTCAGCCCCAGGTAACCTGCACAGGACCAGGGAGTCTCTCCCACTTGAGTCAAGGCTGAATTTTCCTGAAAATCTGTCAGCGAAGCAGGAATGGTGGGGAGGGAAGAGGGAAGAGGCAGGGCAAAGGGAACAACCACAAAAATCCATTTCCACACAGGACAGAGGGACCTGAGGCAGCCCTGCCAGGGTCCCTGCATCTCATTTGGATCCCTGTATCCCACCAGGGCTGCCTGCATCCCACCGGGGTCCTCAATCCTGCTGGAAGTCCCTGAATCCCTCTGGGGTCCCTGAATCCCTCTGGGGTCCCTGCATCCCACCAGGGATTTCTGGGTGCCATGGGCAGGGCTGGAGCTGCTGCTGCTCCTGCTGGAGCTCCTGGCTGGGCCTGGGCAGTGCCAGGGTGGCTGGTGGGGACAATCAACAGCCCTGAGGGCACCAAGGGCTCTGGCAACAACTGCCCCAGCTGTGGCACAACCTTTGCTTTCTCCTAATGGGGCCAGTAAATACCTTAACAAGAAGAAAAAGGAATCAATAACCCCATCAGGAGATGATGAATTCTGGGAGAGCCCCGTGGGGCCGGGGGTGTCCATCCCATGGCAAACAGGCACCTGCAGCCCTGCTGCTCCTCTCTGGCACGAGTCACCCCTGTCCTGTGGGATTTCTGGCAGGAGAGTCACCCAGACAGGTCCCTCCGTGGCACTGGAGGATGGCAGGGACTCAGAGAAGGGTGACCCCATCCTGGGGGCAGCTTGGGGACAATCTCTGCTCTCTGTGACAGGGACAGGAGCCAGGGAAGGGCTGGAGCTGGGTCAGGGGAGTTTAGGGTGGATTTTGGGAAAGGTTCTTCCCCCAGAGGGTGCTGGGCACTGCCCAGGCTCCCCAGGGAATGGGCACAGCCCCAGAGCTCCAGGAGAGTTTGGACACTGCTCCAGGGATGGCCAGGGTGGGATTTGGGGGTGTCTGTGCAGGCCCAGGGGTCGGACTGGATGATTCCTGTGGGTCAGGGATCATTCCCTGATCCCATGAGCTGCGAGCACTCAGAGCATGGAGGGTCCTGGTCCCCTCCAGCTCAGAGCTGAGCCACCCCTCAGCACCAAACACGTGGGTTTTGTCTCAGGGTTTGTCAGCAGATGGAGATCAGACTGTTCTGCTTCATGGGAGTTATTCCAAGGATTAATTAGTTGATGTTTCCTGAAGTACTTTGAAGATGTGGAGTGTGAGATAAGTGCTGTGCTCTAGGAGCCCATTGGGCACTGCAGTTATTTTTACTCCTCATTCCCAAAGTATTTGTACAAAACAAATCCCACAGGAGCCTGTGGGGCTCTCACTGACCTGGTGCAGTGAGTGGCACCTCTGCCCATGGTGCCCAGCACAGGAGGACTCTGCATGAGGCCACAGAGCTGCTCCAAGGGCTGGAGCTCCTCTGGAGCCAGGCTGGGAGGGCTGGGGGTGCTCACCTGGGGGAGGAAGGCTCCAGGTGCCACAGGGAAGTGCAGGTCTGATTGTGCAGGGCTTGTTCCAGGCTGTGAGTTGGTTTCTGGTGCAGAATCATTCCTGCCCCATCAGTTTTAATTCAAGCTGGAGAAATCATCGGTGTAATTATTTACTACTGTGAGATTTCTGAAAATTATACTTCTGTTACTGCCCTTATTGATCTTGAAAAGGGCCATAAATTAACTTGACAGTTCACAGAGTCCTTCACACTTGGATAATTTCTCTGCTTGACTTGCACTGTGTGTTGAACTTTCAGCACCAGCCAATTACAGTCATTCAAAGTGTGTATTTGAAGATTTTTCTTATGCAACAAATTTGATTATAATACCAAAGAACTTGAGGCAAATACCAAGTGCCCTCCATGTCACAGAACAGTTTGGCTTGAGCTGGGCACAGGGGGATGCTGGACAGGCTTTAAGGTGGCAGGGGGTGGCATGGCCACAGCCCACAGGCAGCCTGGCACTGGCACCAACAGGATGCTACCCTCAGCCAGCCAGCCTGGCCCAGGCTTCAATGCTTGTCCCCAGAAGTGACCTCTGACAGGAAAAAGACACCAAAACACCTCCTAATCCACCCTCTGTGCTCTCAGGATGATGTGATGGGGACAAATCACAGCAATCCTGGGTTTCTGGGGGTCCCAGGGACAGAAACGGGGCAAATCCTGCACCCTGCAGGGGTGAGGGAGAGCACGAGGGACAGACAGTCTGTGCTGGGGCAGGAAGGTTTGGGGACAATGAGGGGCTGTCCCCAGCCCCTGAGGGGCTCCCAGCACCTGCCCTGTCCTGCCCCATCCCCTCTGGGGCTGCTCTGTGCAGGGACTCTGTGCCAGAGGAAGAGGGAAGGGGATGGGGTAACCAGGGGCCTTACATAAGGGGGAGATTCTGTGGCTGCAGGGGGAGGTGGCCTGTGCTTCATTAGCAACAAACTCCATAAATCAGCAACATCTGGGGCCTGCTGGCTGGAGCACCGCCCCGGCAGGGGAGGGAAATCTCCTGCTGTCCTCCCAGATTAAGGGATTTTGCTGTTTGCTCACAGTTTTGTACATTTAAAACAAGCTGGCCCTGATCAGCAGCCTGCCCTAAGCCCTTCCAAAACCCTCACCCAAAACCCCCAACATAAACCCCAGCCCAGCCCCCTGCCCAGGCACCCACCCCAGGTCAGTCTGTGCTCGCTGCTCTGAGCCCTGTGAGGATACCCCACCCCCGGGAGTGTCTTTTGGGGTGTCTCAGGGGCAATGTGGAGCTCAGGGCTCTGCCAGCCCTGCCCAGCACCCCACACTCCCCAGGCAGATGGCTGCACTTGGCTGCGTGGTTTTTATTCATTATATCAGAAAAGAAAAACCTCCTTAAATTAGTCCAGAACTCTGCTGGGTGCTCCCAGGCAGGGACACCCGGTGCTGGGGCGGGGATCCAGCATTTCCTCATTTCACAGTGATGGGAGAAGGGGCAGAGACTCCGTCCTGCGGGCTGGGCTGGGCAGGGCAGGGCAGCGCCCTCAAACCTCTGACTTCTTCTTCATCTCCATGCGGTAAATGATCTGGTAGCCATCATCCCAGGCGTAGATCTGCCTCTCTCGGGGGCTGTACTTGAGGCTGGCGTGGGAGCCGTAGCGCTTGGGGAAGTAGACGAGGGAGGCGTCCTCGGGGGCCAGGGTTCCGCTGACATCGAACACGCACTGGACGCGGGCGCGGCTGGGCAGGCGGGTGTTGTACACCACGTGCAGCGCCCCGCACACCACGAACGCGCCCTCCGCGTTCTCCCGCGGGCACGGCGTGTCCCACATCTGCTCGATGTCCAGCGAGGCGGGGTCCAGCTTGGCCAGGCACATGTTCTTCTCGTCCTCCTTGGTGGCGTAGATGGCCCACAGCCCCTCCTCGTCCGCCGACACCTCGATGTAGGTGGAGGGGGAGAGCCCGAAGACGGGGATCTGCTCCTCGGCCGGGAACACCGAGCTGTCCACCACCGTCTTGTTGGCCAGGTTGAACTTGATCACCTGGAAGGAGGGGCCCTGCTGGCGGATGTAGTAGAGGTGCCCATCGTAGACGAGGTGCCCGGTGCCCACCCAGGGGTAGGGCAGCTTGATGCGGGCGGCCTTGCGGGTGGCAGAGAAGAGGGTGAACTCCCGCATGCGGGGGAAGACGTAAACCGTGTCGTTGGCGGTGCCGTCGAACACGTAGATCTTCTCTGAGCTCCCCGCAGCGTCCTTGGTCCAGAGCCCCGAGGCGCTGCCGAAACGCTTCAGGATCTTCATGGCCCTGACACTGGCGATGGTGTCACTGCAATCTGCAAGACAGGGGCGGCTGTGAGAGCCTGGGAACCGCCCGGCCCTGCAGCCGGACTGCTGCTGGCCCGTGCTGGGCTCTCACTCTGTCCCATCCCAGCCCTCAGGCCTTAGGAACTCGCTGAAGGGGTTTAAGTGATCGCTGGTGGCATTGAGAAGTCCCCACTGCACCCATGCCACGGGCAGGGGAGCCGCCCTCACCCAGCCCTGCCCCAGAGGTTTTGGAGATTCTGGAGCTTGAATGCAGCTCCAAATGCAGGGACGATGCAGGAGCTTGTGCCAGAGGCACCTGGGATGCCCTGCTGGGACACAACGCCCTGGTTCATGGCTGGGGGACACCTGGACTGGGGTGGGCTGGGAAGAGTCCTCAGACAGGTCCATCCCCCAGGGAGCCACGGCAGCCCCTCACCTGTGAGCTTGGTGTACTTCTCGTTCTTCCTCTGCTTGGCTGTGGCCACCTGCTTGTCCATCAGTGTCTCATCCACCTCCACGCAGGGCGGGGCAGGGTTCTGTGTCTCCAGGTAATCCACCTCCCTCTCCAGCCGGTCCACGCGCACGGCCGCGCTCTCGGCCTCCGCCCGCATCGCCTCCCGCTCCTTCTCGGCCGCCTCCAGCATCCCCAGCACCTGGTTCTTGAAGTCCCGCAGCTCCGTGGAGTAGCGGCTGCTCTGGTCGTGCCACTGTGAGATCCTCTCCTGGTGTGGCCAAGGGGACACTGAGCTCTCCAAACCTCTCAGAACACCCGTGGCAGCTGTCCCAGCTGTGGGAGCCCCCGGAGCCACGCGGGGCTCGCGTCTCTGGGTCCCATCCCACCCTGTTCCCACTCCTGTGGTGCTCCCACGGTGCTCCCGTGCTGCTTCCACAATGTTCCCAGCCCCGTGATGCCCTTCCTGCAATGCTCCCGTGATGTTCCCAGTGCTCCTACTCTTCCATGACACTCCCAGACCCACAGAGTCCAGATTCCCGTGCTGCCCTCAGATCCACAGGGCCCTGCTCTCCTGTGACACCCCCAGGATGTGCCCAGGATGTTCCTGAACTCACACTGCCCCCCACTCTCCCAGATCCTTGATGCCCTTGTTCCTGTGGTCACCCTGTGAAGCTCCCAGACCCGCAGTGCCACAGCTTTCTCATGATGTCCCCATTCCCATGATGTCCCCATTCCCATGATGTTCCCATTCCTGTGATGTCCCCATTTCTGTGATGTACCCGTGGTTCTCCCAGACCAGCAATGCCCCTACTCCTGTGATGTTCCCTTTCCTGTGTTGTCCCCGTGGTTTTCCCAGACCTGCAATGCCACAGCTTTCCCACGATGTTCCCATTCCCTCGATGTTCCCATTCCTGGGATGTCCCCATGGTTCTCCCAGACCCGCAATGCCCCTGATCCCATGATGTCCCCATCCCCATGATGTCCCCATTCCCATGATGTCCCCATTCCTGGGATGTCCCTATGGTTCTGCCAGGCCTGCAGTGCCCCTGCTCCCACCACCCCCCTGTCCCACAGCGCTCCCACGCCCATCTTGCTCCTGTGTCTGCCGTGCTGGGCTGTGCAGGACCCTGGCAGGAGCTGCCAGGGCACCCCACACCCTGCCCCGTCCCCATCCCAGCTCCTCCTCACCCAGCCCCGCTCCCAGCCCCGCCGGCCTCCATGCAGGAGGGTTGGGATCCCGATTCGTGCTGCGGGGCCCCGCTCGGGGCTGTACCTCCAGGAGGGTGAGGCGGCGCTCCACGTACTCCATGAAGTGCTGCTGCTGGGCGCGCAGGGCCGGGGCGAGCAGCGGCAGCAGCAGCAGGCAGCGCCAGGGCCCCATGGCCGGCAGCGACAGCAGCCTCCAGCTCAGTGCTCAGGAATGCTCCGGCCTCCCCAGCCCTTATTGCATCCAGATGTGCAGAGGGAGGGGAGGCTGCTCCTTCCCCGCAGAACAGCCCCGGGCGCTTTAACCCCTTCGTGCCCCAGCAGTGCCCCCGAGCCTGGGGAGGAGCTGCTGCCAGGAGTTTGGGGTGCAGGGAGCCCAGCAGGAGCCCCGAGCGAGAGGACGCGTCCTCATGAGCCGTAGTGAGGGGACAGCTGGTGGGACAGCGAGGGGACAGCCCTGGCTCCTTGTCCGCAGAGATGCCCAAGGCCAGCGGCCAAGCTGAGCCTCGGCCGTGTCCAGGTCGGGTGGAGGTAAAGCCAGGCCAGCACCAAGCCCGTGTCCCCTCTGATCCCGTGTATTCTCTGAGTCCGTGTCCCCTCTGAGCCCGTGTCCCCCCACAATCCCGTGTCCCCTCTGATCCCGTGTCACCCCCGATCCGGTGTCGCCCCGAACACCGTGTCCCCTCTGATCCTACATCCACCCCTGAGCCCGTATCCCCCCTGATCCCGTGTCCCCTCACGTCCTGGCTCTGACCCAGCAGCTCCTGCCTGGCTCCCCGTGCCGGGGTCCCGCGGATCCCCCGGGCAGAGCCATCGGTGCCAGGGTCGGGCCATGGCAGATTGGTCACTGTCCTCAGCCTCGCTGGCCTTTGGGGCGCTTGCCCGAGGTGGCCCAAGAGCTGGTGTGGGGCCACTTGGCAGCTCCCACAACCCCGGGACAGGATCAGCCCAGATGTGCTGTGATGGATGGACAGGAGGACGGACGGATGGATGGACGGACGGACAGACGGGCGGACAGTGCAGCTCCGTGCTCCGGATGCAGCCGAGCCGGGCGGTTCTGCGGGCACCGGCCGTGGGCTCCTGGGCCATGGGCAGGCACCGACCGGGGCCGGGGCCGCGGAGCTGCGGCGGAGAGCGTGTGCCACCTAGTGCCGCTGCATCCCAAACCTGCATCCAGCATCCCAAACCTGCATCCAGCATCCCAAACCTGCATCCACATCCCAAACCTACATCCGCATCCCAAACCTACATCCAGCATCCCAAACCTACATCCAGCATCCCAAACCTACATCCGCATCCCAAACCTGCATCCGCATCCCAAACCTGCATCCAGCATCCCAAACCTGCATCTGCATCCCAAACCTGCATCCAGCATCCCAAACCTGCATCCACATCCCAAACCTGCATCCAGCATCCCAAACCTGCATCCGCATCCCAAACCTACATCCGCATCCCAAACCTGCATCCGCATCCCAAACCTGCATCCACATCCCAAACCTGCATCCAGCATCCCAAACCTGCATCCACATCCCAAACCTGCATCCGCATCCCAAACCTGCATCCACATCCCAAACCTGCATCCAGCATCCCAAACCTGCATCCAGCATCCCAAACCTGCATCCAGCATCCCAAACCTGCATCCAGCATCCCAAACCTGCATCCAGCATCCCAAACCTGCATCCAGCATCCCAAACCTGCATGCACATCCCAAGTCTCCATCCACATCCCAAACCTGCATCCAGCATCCACATCCCAAATCGACATCCCGGATCCACATCCCAAAGCTGCACCCCACACCATCGACACCTCACTCTGGATATCCCCAAACCCCTCTCCCACTCCCCTTTAACAGACCAAGCGACCAAATGAATAGAGTACAGAAAATTAACCCTTTTTATTGATGCATTGCAATTGTTCTACATTTTTACCATATTATGTAGAAAATACTTAAAATACAAGCTACTTTGTAAAACCAAAGACAAACATTGAATCCAAAGATAAACTATGTTTTCACAATGGACCCTTCTCCCATATAGTTAGTATTAAATTTTTAAATATCTATTTCTTTTGTTAAAATGATTTTTACATACCCCCTAAGTACATCAGCAATACAAACATAGATCAGTAATTGTCAGAAACTACCTGTATCTAGCGGCTTGTAAAAAGGAAGAGCACAACCATAAAAGAAAGTTAAATTTTACACAGTAACTAGCATATCAAATACATTTAATAAAGTAGGAATTCCATTGCAATATCAAGGATTCAAGCAGAAATACTAACATTACATATAATGTACTGCTACATGTAGTGAGATAGATATAGTTCAAGCTGAATCTGAAATCACACATTATATAAAGTTTAGCAACAAACAACCATGTGGACATGCGGCACCATTCAGAAGTTTAAATAAAATTAGAAAAAAGAAAGCAGGGCTGTGCCAATCCTGTCATTTAGAAGCAATTTAGTTTCATGTACTAAAAGAAATTGCTGAGTCAGAGGTAAATTACTGCATCCCATCAATTAGGTGCTAAGCAGGAAAGCCTCAGGAGTTGCCTCTGCAGGGGCTATCACAGCTGCAAATACAGGTCAGGTAAGAGAAAACTGATTGAACAGCTCAAGAATCACACAGACAAACCTAGCTGGGACCACGGCTATCAAATATTCCAAAGGTGAATCCCAAACTAGTTGTAAAGAAAATTAAAGGATGCCAATTCCTATCCAGAGATAGCAGATTTCTCTCCAAGAACGTGTTGCAGGCTCTGACAATGAGCAGAGTCAATTCTTGAACCCAATTTGAGGTTGGATATGCAAGGAAGAAGGATGTATCACCTTAGAGCAGAACACAATACACCTAAATTGGGCATCATATACTGGGGCCAGACTGGGGGGCCCTGGCCCTGCTGAGGTGGGGTTTGCTGTGTTATCACAGAGGAATTTTGGGGTATTGTTTGACAGCTTGTTCCAAATGCAGCACGTTTGATTTTTACCGTTTCCATCTCACCCTCCCTGTTCCAAAACTTCTGGGAACTCGGGCAGTGGAGATGACACCGTGCTTTGGGAATACATTTGATTGGGATTAATTGTGTTACAACGTCTCTAAATGGACATTTCAAGCTGCTTTTCTTTTAGGGGGAAGCGGGCAAGTTCTCAAAATTATTAGCAGATTTTGCTAGAGGTCTTTTATCTTATTTTTTTTTTCCTGTTAGTGAAGTGTTTTCCATGAAGTCCTATTTGTGAAACAGGGAGTTGGAGCTTGGTCTGCCTTTCGGTGGAAAGGCACAACTCTGTACCCAAGAGGTATCTCAAGGCAAGTACTGAACACAAGCAATGTCAAAAAAAGCAAGAAAAGTGCCTACAGCAACAAACAGCATCGTCTGCAGCAACGATGTGGCACAGCAAGGTTGGTTTTCCGCACGCTCACGGAAGTGCTCCGACTACAAACACACTGAACATCAACGTGGGCTAATGCTACCGTCCAGTTCCACAGCCCTCCAGCCCTCCCCAGGCCACCCACCCCAGGCCAGCCCAGCCTTCCTCCCAGCAGGAACGTGGGCTTGCAGAAATGGCTCGGGCATCTCTTGCCACAGCCAGGTCAGGACTGGCCTCCTTCCCTCTGGGACGGAACATAAACTGGGGTTCAAGGTTACCAAACCTCTTATTGCTGCAGTAACACGACTGCTCAAACCAGTTTATATCATCCTTTTGGACAAGATACTTTATGTGTTAGATGAGAAATAATTCCTAGTACAAGGGACCCAAGAAAACAAAGTGTAGTCCAAAACCTGCACTGATTATCCAAAGTGAGTATTTCCTCTGAACGCTAGGGCTACAGCTGACAGACCTTCCCAACAACTCCACACTAGCAGTAGCATTATAAAACTTTTTAATGGTATTATGTGCTTTACAGCAGGCTCTCTTTGGTATAAATATTCTATCACCAAGCTAGCAATATTTCACACGACACGTCTGCTATTCCTGTGGGGGAAGGTAACGCTACACTAAACCTAATAAAAGTGATTGCACGTATTTAATCACTTCTGCAATATTAGACTAAACATTCCAATGCATTCCCAGCACTACCTTATCCGAAATGCACTGACAGACACTAACAGTACATGTGCCATTTCAAGGGAAAGCTTCAAGGGGACATCGCTTCACTGGGAACAAGAACGGAGGCGGGGTGAGCGCGGTGACAGGGAGAGACAGGTGACAGGGCTCTGCACCATCCTGCTGCTCTGGCCGGGGAAAGCTGGGTGGGTGAATTGCTTCAATTCGACGGGGGCTTGCTGGTCCCTCGTAAGGCAAGCTCACTGTAAACTCTAGTCACACTACATCATCATTTAAGGCACTACAATAAGGGGACACACCAAACAACTCTTCATCACACATACCTGTGCAAAACAAATCCAAGGTATCCTTTCCTCTCGTGAAGCTCTACTCCTCTCTCAGTGCTACAGTGATGAGCTCTAACCATTGCATTATATCACATACATTCCAACATGAATCAATTCATTTTGGTTTAAATACAAAGGATACAACACTTCCATCCCCAGGAACGTTTAAGAATTAGACAAACACTAAGTACAGAGTTCAAGTATAATCACTACACATTTTGATTACAAAGACAGAACATTTGGGGTTAGCAGGAAGTTTTGCTTGTTATATTTTTCTAATCAATATGTACATATTTCATTTTCTGTAAAATATTAAAACACCACCAATACAAAACTTCTAAAATAGTTTTAAATTCAGTAATAAACTTTAAAATCTGGATTTTTTTTTTCCTTTTTTCTTTCTCTTTCTCTTTTTTTGTCTTGTTTTTTTCTTTTTTTTTTTTTGTTTTTGTTGCAATTCCTACATGCACGTACTGTTTACAAGTCTTATTAAGAGCGCTTTAGAGTAGCTGCTGACATATCCAGGAGGATACGCTCACAGGAGTATAAAAAGCTGTACACATCAATACAGTGATGTTTCATTGTATTTCAAATTCATCTCCCTCCTAAATGAATCACGTGAGGCGAAAATACTAAGAAAAACAGAACAAAGCAAAGCCCTGTGCTTCTGTGAAGGAATCCAGCTCCATTATAGGGCCAGCATCTAATAAACTGCAGAAACCAAATTTTAGAGCAATGCTGCATTATTCACTCTCAACTGGAGACAACAACACCACCCTGACAGAGCTGCTGAGCTCTGTCACACAGTGAGATCCTGAATACAGTTTGAACCACTTAGAAGAATTCTGCAACAAACACAACAAAAATTCAGCTGGGTTATGGAGAATTTTTGAGAAAACAAAGCAGACTCCAGGGTTTACAGGACTCCTGAATGTATCGAGTTGCTGGCATAAGGCAGCTGCCTCTACCAGTCCTTAAACAAAGCAGAGGAGTAAACAAAACACCTTTGACAGAAACACCTACGGAGATGTAATGGCTTTTGCAGAACCAGCAATTTGTTAAAGACAAGGTGAATTAGAGAACAGATGTTAAAACAGTAAATCTGATTTTAAAACTGCCCCAGCAACGTAATGAGATAAACATGCACTACATTTTTAGTGGCAACGTGAATTTGTGCAAGCTGCTAAAATAGAATCTGCAAATCTTTTTGTTTAAGTTACACAAGTTAAAAAAGACATCAGGATCTGTCTTCTGAGACACTGATTTGACACCCCTTTTGATTAGCACAACAGAACAATTTTAAATAAATGTGACCATGAATTTTTTAAAAGCATCTATAAAAAGTAAGTAAAATTTTAAAAACTTAATTAGTGACCCTCGTACTGGTAACAAAGCATGCTGCTCAGTTAGTGACCCAACTCACCAGAGACATTTGGGAACAACATACAACCAGATCAGGGAGAAACACCAACCAGGCAGTCATTCCCAGGCAAAGGTTCACCTGAAATCCTCCTCCAACCTCCCAGGCCCGTGCAGGACAGTGCTTCACTGCAACTACAAGTAGGAGTACTGGTTGATCTTGGTGGGGCTCAGTGGGTATCCAGTGTAAATAGCAGATCCTCTGGAAGCACCAATATAGGACTGGGGAGCGAACTGGTGTTGGTACTGGGCGGGGGGGACGTTGGCAGATGTCAGCAGGCTGGGCCCCACGCTGACAGGGACCTGGTGCACCAGGGTGCTGGGGTGGGCAGCGTAGGTGGTGTGACGGGAGGAGCCCTGAGGGGAGAACAGGTGGGCGATGGACGTGGTGGAGCCCAGAGTGGCAGCACTGGTGGGGGCATAAGTGTACATGTGGGGCTGGCTGGACAGGTGGGCACTGGCCGTGGCTGCTGCCAGGTGGGGATGCACTGGGCTGCTGTGCTGGAACGTGTAGGGAGCCTGAGAAATCGTTGACGTGAGGGGGGCCACGTAAGCTTGCTGCCGGCGTGGGACAGCATTGCCACTTCTCTCCTGGGAGGCCAGCACTGTGGTTTGCTGGTTCTGCAAGGGGAGGGAGGAAATGAGGTTAGTGGTCATGCTCAGGTGAGCAAGGGGCAGCCAGAGCCCCTCCACCCCTGCTGTGACACCTGCAGACCCTCCCTCGTGACACCCTCCCGCAGATCTGAGAAGGGGACTGCACTCCCACAGGGACAAAGGTTACACTTCTCCTCGACAATGGGGCCAAACTTCCACTCAGGGGGCACCACAGCTGGACAAGGGCAGGCAGGTCCTAGATCTGACCCAGCCCCAGAACTCCTCACATCTACTCTGCTGCACCTTGGGAGGGTGGCAGCAGGGCTGCCTTGTTTTAGCACCACAAAACCTGTCTGGCAGAATTTCATTTCATGGCAGAAATAAACTGCAGGAGTAACAACACTCCCTCTCCTCTGAGAGGCTGCTGCAGTGTGACCCAAAGTCCTGACATGAAGTGAAATCAATCTTTGCATTGAAACATTCAAAGATGTCGGGTGCCAACTGTTAGTGTGAGAGAGAAAGTCCAGTCTTAAATCTACTGGTTGGAACTCTGTGAGGTCTAGAGAAAGGTAAAGAACTAAAGAATTTCCTCATATTGTGCCTTCAAAGTTACTCTAATTCAACAGCCGGATCTTGGTGTCACCCTCCCGAGTGGCAAGAAGGACCTGCTGTAAGTCAGGTGTGACAAGGAGCACAAGGAGAGACCACGGACACAACCACACTTTCTTCTCCTGCCCTCTGGTACAGGAACAAATCCTTTGCCTTGAGAAACCTCCTTGTACTCCCCACAATCAGCTCCAAAGAATTAACAACTATTGACCCTGTTGCAAGCCAGCCTTTGTCCCTTCCTCAGACATTAGTGAGGCAGCTCTGAGCACCCCCGGGGGCAGCAGGGCAGGCAGGCTCACCTGGCTGAGGTTGAGGGGCTGCACGCCGTTGGTGACCACGCGGTGGGAGCGGTACCCCGTGGGTGTGATGCAGCATCCTGACGCCTGCCCGCTCACTGAGGCCACTGGCTTGGTCTTACTGGTGCTGCTCAGGATGCCTGGAAGATGGCACAAGCTTAGTCCACTCCTCCCCTTCCCATGCTGGTGGCAACCAGCTCTGGGCACCAAACTGAATGTTTGTGTCACAGAGACTTTCCTTTAATTATGATTTCGAAATATGACTAAGAAACTATCAGGAATGTTTACAGATCTTCCTAAATGCAGCCAAATGTAAATGAAAGGTAATTCTATCAATGACTATGAAAACAGACCGAGGCTTTCACAACAGCAGCTGTGAAACCTAAAGCTGAGAAAGACTCATTGTGGAAAGTGCAAACTGTGAGGATGAACGTGTCACAGGGACAGGAAAGCACCCGAGCCTTGGCAAAGCACGCTGAGATACCCACCTGAAGCCTGGGTGGCCACAATGCAGTCGTTGAGCTGCATCTTCAGGGGTGGCACGATGATGGTGCGGGAGCTGGAGCTGTCGGCTGCGGCTCTGCTGGGCAGCTCCAGAGCCCCCCCAGTGCTCCTGAGCGAGGACAGGGGGTCTGGGGCATAGGGGCTGCTCAGGGACGAGTCCGAGTCAGGGGAGTCGTTAACAGTGACGTAGCTGATGACGTTGGATCTCTGCTTCATACCCAAACTGCAGGGGAAAAAAGACAAAATGCAAATGGGAAACATTCTAGCTTTGCTCACCGGATTACAGATCTCCCTCTAGGATCTCACACCCTCCCTCCTTGTCAGATAAAACCCGGGTTAACTACAGCACAACACCACAGAGACGTGATGGGGAATATTCTGTTTTATGCAGCTCTTCTGAGCCTGCCCAGGGCTCACACATCGTGTTCCCCACTCTCCAGGATGTGTGAGCTGAGCCCAGCCCAGGCTAAACGAACATCCCACCTGGCAGGTTTGTATTTGCTGTCCTCCTCCTCATCAGTGTCGCTGCGGATGGTAATGACACTGACAGGGGGGCTGGGAGTGTCAGGGATCACGATGGGCTGGTGCTGCTCCTGCACAGGGACCAGCACGTTGGAGGAGGAGGAGCTGGAGCGCAGGGGGCTGCTCCCGATCACAGAGTACACCTGGGTGGGCACAGGCTCTAGAGATGAGCTGGGCCTGCAGGAAAAGCACAGCAGGATTCAGCTCCAGGTCAGAGGCTCGGACAAACAGCATCAGGAACATACAGGTACAAATATATCTACATAAACAGAACCTCAGTGCAGACACTCACACAGCAAAGTGCCACAGACACAGCCAAAGGCACTCAGGGATGCTCTGAACGGGACTGATCCACCTGAACGCTGCCAGAACTGCCACCCCTCATTAAACAATTCTGTCACTTGCATTGCTATGGCACCAACACCCCCAGAGTGTAAAAGTCCTCCCTCTGACCAGGACAGTAAAGCACTTGGTCAACTATGTCCTTGCACTCACTGAAATTAATGTAATTTAAATCAGTGACTACAGCACAAAGGCTTTTTCCAAAACATTTTTAAATGTAATTTTAGCACAATAAAGTTACACTCTCACTACCTCTGTGATCAGAAGATGTGTTTTTCACACTATAAAGGCAACCTCCACAAACAAACCCGTGGCTTTTCTAGGACTGGGAAAGGAAGCAGTGGAATCCTTACTTGGCTGTGCTCGGTGCTGGCTGCTTGTTCTTCTTTGCTGGCACATTGCTGCTCTGCTGCTGCCTCACAACATGAGCAACCCCAACATTCAGAGGCTGTGCTGTGGCCAACGTCACATGGTTGGTCAGCAGAGATGGCTGTTGCATGAGAGTGCTGTACTGATTTCCATGGGAATGTGCATTCCTGGAGCAGAGAAAGAAAAACGAGAGACACGAATTCCATGACTCCACTGCAGGAACCACGAGCTGCATGAGCCCCCGAGGGGAAGGGGGACATTGTGGGCACTGTGATGGATGTATTCCCAGCTGGCAGGGAGCTGGAGCAATCCCTACCTCCAGTCAGCCAGCTGCTGGCTGCTGCCGATGGTCTCGGGGATCACGGCTGCTGGCTGGACCGAGTTGTGCAAAGCAACCCCTGGGAGCTGCTGCCAGGTGGAAGGGAGCAGGATCTGCTGGGTTCCCCCCGGCCAGGCCTGCTGCAAAACAACAAACACAGACACGAGGCTCACTAGGCTTCAGCTCCTGCAGGGGCAGGCAGAGATTTGTCCAAGCAATAAATGCACTGGGGTGGATTGTTAGCTTGCAGAGGTACAGCTCATCCTTGCACGTTTTCCCAAGGACAAGAAAACCAGAGGAATGAGCTTCCCCAACATTTTGCTAATCTCTTTTATCACCGCTGGCACCTGGAGAAAACAGTGTTTATATCATGCTGCACATCCAGCCAGGTATTGCACTGCCAGGAACTCTTTCTGAATATAAACTTACACCACTGTTCTGCTGAAAAGCCCCAAAATATGAAACCAATTTGGTCCTTTCTGCTTTTCTGCCTTGCAGGGATCACGTTGAGAGAGCTGAGATGGTGCTGTTATCGTGGAAATTCAAGCACCACAACTGAAGCTTTTAAGAAAAGCCACACTGAGAGATAATTTAGTTACATCAAGGCAGGTTCAATTCATTAATATTATCAATGTTCCTGTCCAAATAAATTTGACAGCGTAATATTTTCATGATTTTGATAATATATGGCTTTCTCTCCTGCAGCTTAAACTGCAAAACCTGTTATTTCAAATTCAGTACCTCTGCAAGTAACAGATCCACTTAGTACAAACACCAGTTCCGAACAAGAAGCCTTCAAAGCAGAGAGCTGCTAAAAACCTCTGCCAACATAAGCGGAATAATAATAACAATAACATTGAAAAAATAAAAAATAAAAAGAGAAATATGTTAAAAGTCACACCATGCGTCTTTCCAAAAGCCAACACCTGCACAAGACAAAGCAGAGAGTTTAATACAGCAAGATATAAATTCCCAATGAGAGGCAGAAATCGGGCCTTCCAAGCGACGAACTGTTTTGACAGAGGAAGGACAAAAATATGCAAAGCTTAGCAAATGGCTAATGCAAACTCAGGGGAAGCAGCAAGGGAGAAGTGTTGGAAGCACTAAAGGTGAGCAAATTCACGCCAAAGGCTCCCAGAATCCAAACAGAACTAGTCAAGTCCTCCAGAGAAACTCAGAATTCAGGCTCAGAGTCTGGAGACAGCCAGCTCTGGTCTCCACTGCTGTACAGGGGAGTTGAACCTCAAATCCACTGCACACACACAGCAGAACTGAATTTGCCTGTTGAATCAAAGCCCAAATCACTTTGGAAAACATCACTAACAACTCACTTGTGTCCCAAGCTCTGCTACAGTCAGCCCTTGCTGTTTTTGGAGCCCAGATTGCAGCCTTTCAGCAATCAAAATTCAACAGGAGGAGAGAAGCAGCACCCCTGGGTCTGTTTAGCTCAGAGCTGTGAGCAGGAGAACCCCACTCTCCTGCCTTCCCATCCCCAGAAGCAGGGAGCAGCTCACTTGGTTCACAAGAACTCAAATGAGTGGGTTTAAATTTCAGGACAGGTATGACTCGAGCAAAATTCCACTTCAGCAGAGGCCTCCCTCTCGGAAGAAAATGACATTCAAACTACCACTTTAAAGCCACAAGAAACAACATGGTTCACACAATGGAATGTGCTTTGAAGGACATGTGAGGGTACCAGCACTTCAGTGCACTGCAATGTTTTCATAAGCTTCACTGATCTGATTCTGGAGTTTTACAATGACTTCTCTGTGGCACTTGCAAAGTTGTTCTGATGCAGGTGCCAGAATACAGAAGAGGACAATTTTGCAAACATACACTTCTTAAAGGTGTGTTCATTCCCTTCCCCTATCCTTTTAAAAAATTGTTCCAAATGACCTAAAAGCTAGCTATTGCCATTTTGGATACTAGAGCTCACCTTTAATTTCAACCAAGAAATACATATCAACTGAAAAGTATCTGTGAGGAACAGAATCTTTATCTGGATGAAGCAAGCTACGTGCGATTGGCTATAAATAACAAAAGGCCAGAAAATTATTGTCAACGTTCAACAGAGGTTAAGAGAAATCAACTGCTAGAGCAATACATTAAAGGATTTGCTGTCATTAGGGATTTTAGCCTGTGCTTAATGATCTGAAACATTTCTCCATACAAAGCAGCTTTACACGTGTTGCAAACAAAATATGGAGCTAACTTGCCAAGTAGGTCAAATTCTGGCCATCCAGGTACCTGTAGCAGAGTCAAGCTAAAGACTGATTCCTTTGTATTCCACAATCAAAAGGCAAAGATAGGAGAGTAAGCAAAGAACAAGAATGATTACAACTCTTCTAGGGTCTAGTTTAGAAGAGCTTTCAATACTAGGCTAGCAAAGGTAATAGTCAATGGATCTGGATTCTTTACAGAGCCACACTAAACGTCAGAGTCAGACAGTGCTTCAGCAATGTTGGGGAGGAAAACAACAAGACATTAAGATGTAGCAAGAACACAGCCACAAGATGGCACATGCTTCCATGCCCTCTGCAAGTCTAAGTTAAAACAAAAACTCAGTTAGTGAACACAATCAAGGGAGGCAATTACCAGTACTGCAGCCGTCTGTTCGACCAGCGCCGGCCGGCCGGCTGCGCAGTTCAGGGTAAAGGGCACCGCATACTGCGGCGTGATGGTGGCTACTTGAGGATGAAGAGTTGCTACCATTAGTGGTGTACAGCTTCCCTGAAATGTAGATCAGGCAGTGAGTGAAACACACGAGCTGAGGCAGGTCGGTGCAGGTCGGTGCGTGGGGCGGCAGGGCCAGGCGGGGGACAGGGAGGCACCGACACCAGCACCAACACCCAGACCCTGCAGCTCCTCCACGGGCACCTGCGGGCCCCGGGGAGAGCAGCAGGACACGGGAATCTCCAGCCCAGTGACACAGTTCAAAAGCCAAAACGAGTTGGGGAAAAAACTGGGGACGGGACCTCTCCGATGACACAGTTCAAAAAGTCAAAATGAGCTGGGGAAAAATTTGGGGACGGGATCTCTCTGTGATGACACAGTTCAAAAGTCAAAGTGAGTTCAGCTACTGGCACTTTACTGGGTCCCAGAGGGCAAGTGACAGCCAGGCTGCACTAGCCATGGCACAGACTGCACCCCAGGCAGCGCCCTGCACCTGCTGTCAGACCTTCAAACCCACACACAGAACTCTTGAGAAAAGGTAAACTATGGGATTTCATGGAAGGCACACTTTGGTGTCAGCAAACAGCAAAGTCATCTGTGATGAAACCACCCAGACGTGTATTAGTCCATCAAATGTCTAATTAAGATCAGATTCTTGCTGTACAATTTGCACTCTTGGATTCAGGTGGGCCTTTAAGTGGATTCTGCTTTTTGGATACTGTGACCTGCATCATTAATGCTAAAGAAATCAGCAATCACAGAATGCCATCTAAATATTTGGACTGAACAAACTAAAAATTACTCCTCTACAAGTAGGTCGGTAAATGCAATATACTGCCTGAAGAGTAAAACTAACAGAGTACCTGTTAATGCCAGCAGAAACGAAAACTATGCAAATAAATAAAAATCCACTTAATTATAAAGGCAACTACAAATTTTCAGTAAATAAAGCTTATGAATCACCAGGCACTTATTGTATATTAAAGGATTATTTTTTGGAAATTAAAATGGTTTTAATTTATGACACATTACTAATATTTAAAACAGTATTTTTAGAACGATTTGTGAATTTTGGTATTGCATGTTGCTTAAGCTGCAAACTGCAGAGATATGTCATTGCTACACATTAATTGACACTAAGAATGTCACTAACTCAGAAGGATTCAGAAATAATTTTGTTGATTTTAAGATGAAATTTTAACAGGAGTGATCTGTGTTGTCACCTCTGTTTACCGGGATCTCACTTCTCACAGCAATCATTTCTCCTGCCACGATTTTAAAGTGTAGGCAAAAAAGACCAGCACTGCCTGTAAGGCAGTGTCCATGCCTGAAAAATACAGCCTGTTTTTAGCAGCTGAAAACCACATCTTTATTCCCATTATTAAATCAAACTCCTAAAACCAGGGAGGCACATGATATAAAATAGCTCAGACTTTAAATATTCCAGAAAAACAAAAGAAAACAAGAAAATACTGTCTTAGAAGTGAGCTGCATTTAACCTTTCAGAGTGTCCTGAGAACCCCCTGCACTCAGGCAGGTTCTCCTGGAATTGCAGTTGAGCCTAGGAGGGGTTTGGGGTGGTTTTTTTTTACCTGTGTGAGAACTCCAGACTGGATCTGCAGGGGCTGTGCTGCAGGTGCTTGTGGCACAATTGGAACAGCATTTTCCATCCTGACTGGGAACCCAGAATGCTTTGTAGTTGCCTGAAGTCCAGCTGTGGAGGACAAGACACATCACTAAGCTGCTTTATTATTCTTTCATTTGTTCCCAAAAATCAAATTCCTACTAGGTAAGGGCAGAGGATAGGGTCGGATTAAGGGATAGGAAAGCTTTGACAAAATCCCAGTAAAACACCAGCTGAAGTAAATCCTTCTGCATCCTGGGATCCTGCAGGGCCATGATGGACAGCCAGCCCTCAGCTCTGAGGAGTCTGCTTTGCAGGAACAGTAACACAGACTCCCAATTCCAACCTGCTTGAGACAAGTTTAAAGTTCGAGCTTTACACCATCAGTTCCCACATCACAAATAACCCTCCAGACTACAACAATTCAGGTATCAGCATAACCACAGAACCCTGAGGATGAACAGAGGCACGAACAGAGCTAAGCTCAGTGACCCACAGCCCGTGACAATCTGCTGGTAGCAAAAACCTGCATCAGGGCAGTGACCTGAGGCTCAAACACCAGATATCTGCTCTTGAGATAACAAACACAGCAAGACACACTGATTTTCAGGCAAGTCTGGCTCCTCTGTTCCTTGCTTTCTGTGGAATGTTGCTGTGTTCAGTTTGGGGGGAAAAACTGGTTGAGCAACCAGCTGGAGCCTGCAACCCAGGCAGGCAAGATCCTGTCACCTGTTCCAGCACGACCTGGAAGGGAACCAAGCTGCCTGCACATGTCTGACCTGGTTCTGCACTTCCATCTGATGCAAGAGCCCCGTGTGACACCCACAGAGAGCTCTGCTCACATCTGGGGTTTCTCACTTTAGTGCAAATCACAATTTCTCCTGCCTTAACTGACTGAAACAGCATCACACAAAGAGTTCTGGGCTTACTTTGAAAAGCAGGGGGACAAACAATGAAGGTTTGCTGGAAGGGATCTGTCTGTGTGCAGATCTGGGTGGTTCCAGGCTGCAAGGACACGCTCTGCTGAGCCACTCCTGCCACTGGGGCTGCAGAGGATGGGTACAGGGCAGACTGGTAGTTGAGCAGGGACACGTCCGAGTTGGCCAGGGAAAGAGTAGCAGCAGCAGTGGAATTGGAAGCCAACACACTGGCCTATAAAAATAAATTTAAAACAAAATCACTTATGTCTTGTAACCTTATCTTAGTTAATAAAACAAACAACAGGAACCATCAATATTATGCTAGGAGGAAAGCACCTGGAAAACGTTTAAAGTAAAAGGCTTAAGACAACACAGAAAAAAAACCATGAATTGCACCCAATTTACTTACTGTCAGTTGCTGAACTGACAAATTTTCAATACATGAAGTAAAGAGGCTCCTTGGCCTGAGTTTTGGAAAATTAGATATTAAAACAAGACCATGAATTTTGGAGAGTAGTTTAAATTTTGGCCTGAAGGCACCAAATCAACCTCCTCCAGGTGTTTGATGAGGATCAAACAGGTGAAAGATGCTGTACCTGGTTGTGTACTGTGTTGAGCTGGTTGTTAAAGCTCATTGTCAGGTTTGTGCTTGTGTTAGGAGCAACGTGAGTGGTGAAAGGGCTCTTGATCTGATTCACTGTATCATACATGTTCACTCTTCTCTTGCAGATCTCCATGTTCTGAAAGCAAGATTTCACACTGGAACAGAATGACAGAAGGAAAACCTCAGATTTGTAAAAACAGGACACAGATGTGACAGATTCCCAACTTTATGCACGTGCTTTAGGTTTAGGTTCTTTTAAACCAACAAAGAATGTTCTAAAACATGAAAAGGAGGCTTATGAACATTCCATTCCTTACACATGCCATTGCTATTTTCAGATCAGCCAGGAGCTGCTGCAGAAAACAGCACTGACAGAAAGCTGGGAAGTGCTGCTTTGTGATTCCAGCAAATCCTGAAACAAAACAACCCAGCCAAGGGAGCTTACTGGTTACTGTGGGGGAAGTCCAGCAGATGTGCCATTGTAACAAACGAATGGTTCAAAGTCTTCAGTGGAGTAATTCTCTTATCTGCATCAATTGTCAACATTTTCTTCAACAAATCAATGTATTCCCTTCGGTCAGCCTTCTCTGCCAACATGTCGGTCCCTTCTAAGTCTGTAGACATATTCACCTGGAAAATCAAATGGGAGCAGCTCACACAAGCACCAAATTAACGGCTGCCTAACAATTCACTAACTTCACATCACACAGAAATATTTATTAAGCATTTCTGTCTCTTAGCCAGACTAATTTCAGGTATTACAGTGCTAGCACACTGCCTTTCCCTTGCTCATTCTAGGAGAGAAGGTCAAACTTGCATGTGGAATTCTCTTCTTAACAGGGAGTTGGGTCTATTCAAAGTGATCAACCAGGCTTCATTCTCCACTCTCTGGCAAAATGCTCTCACGTTTTGGGGGAATCTATAAGGGGCTGGCAAGCCAGAATGATTCCACCTTCTCTGCATAGATGTAACCTGATGGTAACAGCTACAAAAGTGATAGAAAATTGGTATTTAAGATTTAAGGCCTCGTGATATTAAAACCACTCAGATAGTCCTTCATTTTATCTCTAAAGAGAGAATGAAAAAAAGAATGATCTGAAGTTCTTGTCACTATTTCCAAAGTCTAATAATAGGTTTAATCCTACAAATGCATTTGAAGGGGCTCAGCTCTCCTACTGCTCTACTATTCTGGGAACAGGCTGGGCACACTCCTGTCCAACAAACTGAGGCCTAAGAAAACACAGAACATTTCAGACAGGTTCATAATTAACATTTTGACTGGTTTTCATCCACTGATTTCTGAAGCAAACTGGCACCATGGTAAACCTCCACCAGTGGAAGAGGACTGGCTGCTCCAGCACAGGAGCCTCATTTTCAGAGATCCCCCAAAAAACTGAAGTTACTAAATTAAATGTGAAAAAGAGTTATCTGTGCCCCAGGATCCCCACACACCTGCGCCATATCATCCAAACAGTTGAATATATATTTCCGAGCTTCTTTTGATTTTATTCCTGTTTCCAACTCATGTTCTTCTGGAGTCTATAAAAGAAAACATTAGCATAAACTGAGATATTGCATATTGATAAGGAAAAAGCAGCAAGGAATTGCTGAGGCAGATGACCATTTGCTGCTTTCAGACAAACCACACCCCAGCAGCTCAAACCCCAAGAGCCCTGGGATCCCATTCCCTGAGCTGGAAAATCATTGTAAAGCTGAATTAACAACAGGATGATTTCATTTCAAGGCTTCCTTGGGCAGTGCATTAGCCAAAAGTACTGATGATTTCTGATTTAGGAAAAGAAGAGGTTATAAATATTTTAAATTCCTCTTCTACAAAAAAGAAAGGCAAAATTCTCTTCTTTTTGCTGCTCAGTTTTAAAGGCAAATCAGGCCTAAATCCCATTCTTCCCTGCCCTCTGCCAACCCATAACCAGATTCCTGTTAAACTAACAAACCCATCACGAAATACTCCATATTTTACTGATTGGATTGTCAGGAGATGACAACAAGATGACACACTTCCCTGAGAATGAGCAGCCCATAATAAGCACCCAATTATCTCAGTGCTGGAACACCCACTCTTTGCTGGTGCTATCATGCACTGCTGCTTTTGTCACAGCAGCACCAGGAGCTCTGCACAGCTCCTGCAATCCCACAGCCCAAATCCACACTCCCAATGTTTTCACAGCACACAAAAAATGGGTGGGAATTTCTAGCAAATCCTCAACGAATAAAAAGAGAATTTGGGGATGGAAGAGACAGACAAACCTTGAGCCTCCACAGTGGGTATCCCAAATTTGGATCTCTGTTAAAAAACCTGCTTGTTTTCGTTCCTGCACTGAGAAGATACTCCGCTGGAAGGCCTTGAGTTTGTGAAATATAACGAATCTAGGAAAGGAAATTACAAAAGTCAGGATTCTCATCATCAACAATTCACAGCTAATGGGGCAATTAACAGCCAGGTTTGTTCATAGCAAATAGGAAGTTACCTGTAAAGAAAGACTGCCCAGATATGCAAAACTCAAAATTAAAGGGATCATCTCAAGTATTTATAAAGCCACTTTTGCAATCACACAACAATTCTAGGTTTTAAATGCATCTTTCTTATTTTATGGAAATATTTTTTGCTAAGGTATATTTAAGCAGTCTGTAGGCTTTACAGATATTTAACAGTGTAAGAAATACATATTTTGAGGGGAAAATACTGCAGAATTTATCATGTATGTATAAATAATTAAAGGCATAATTATCCAAGCAACATTGCTGTGCCTGCCTACACAGTAGCCTAGGAACACAATTTCAGAATAATGTCATGGCAAAGCTCTCACTGACCAAGAAACCAAGACCAAATATCCTCAAACACATTTAATATATTTATGTTTACATGTTA
Organism: Acridotheres tristis; assembly: GCA_037013685.1. NCBI lineage: Eukaryota > Metazoa > Chordata > Aves > Passeriformes > Sturnidae > Acridotheres > Acridotheres tristis. The sequence continues at coordinate 4,111,351 of CM072913.1, read as the reverse complement.
AAAAATGAATCAGAATTAAAAATCAGAATTAGGTGTACCTGAATGCTAGTGATGGTATTGATAAGACACTGGTAAAAAGGAAACAAATAAAAAGTCATGCTCATAAGGAAAGAAAAGAGCAAATTTATGAAAAGCTCCACAGTGTTAAGGTAACTATGCCTCGATTAAGCCATCAATTACAGATCCTCAGCATTTCTTATTTGCCAAACTCCTGCTATGCCACTGTGCCAAAACTGTCACAGCTTGTGACACATGAATTTATGGGCTCCCTTTTCAATTAAGCCAAGGTGGATCCAAGTGTCTGCAAGAGAATATTTCTTGTAAATACACAATAGTTCAGGTAGCAGTTCTATTTTCACAGGACATAATTTCTGCTTTACAGCCAAAGGGTGTTTAAAGAAATAGCTGTAAATCCATCCCAGCCATGAACTCATTCCTGGAGAGGTCCTCTCACAAGTTCCACCTCAACTTTCACTTGCTGCTGCAGAATCTCAGAAAATACCAAAGCCAAGTCATCCCCAGTCTTCGAGGGGACATGAAAATGAACCTCATGAAGTCACACCTCACACTGCATCACACAGGGCTGCAAAATCCTGTCATTAAGCAGTGGAAAAAGCAGCTCCTCCCCAGCCACCTACACGAGCAGATAAGGTTCTCAGAATTACACAAAATTCAGTGCACAAGGAAACCACCAGGCCCTACCTCAGCTACTTTCTAACTCATTCTGCTCATTAAGGCACCACTGTGTTTCCTTTGGAAATTTACAGTGCTGGGAAGACACATGACAAGTAAATTTTCAAACTTAGTAAGTTTTCATGTATTTTATCACATAAGGAAAACCATACCAAGCACTGTAATGAGATCCCACCACAAAAACCCCAGTGGAAAAGCTACTCTGAAAAAAACCCCTCTCACAGACTTTTTGTCCTTTTATAGGCACTGACTAGGCCAGGTAATAATGCCAAGTATCCACAGAAAGGACTAATTAGTTCAAGATGCCTCTCAGAGTCTTGCCCTTGGATTCCAAAGACAGCTTGAGGCTCACACTTTGCATAAAAACTGAGGGTTGCTGTAGGTATTAACAGGGCAGGAATGATAGGTTTGCTCTATCCCCACATGGAAAAACTGCCCTCATGGTGAAATTACAGAGGGTGTTTCACACCAGGACACACACACCTCGCTCCTGCTTCGGCAGGAAGGTGTTTCAACAGCTTTTGGGTTTGGAAACCAAGGGTTAATCACAAATTGGCCCCTTTTTTTGGACAGGATACACTCAGCTCAAGTGAAACCACCCAGAACTCCGTGCTCCCTGCCCAGAGACAATGGGAATATCAGAGAGAGAAAATGAGTTCAGACAGCAGCAATGTGCAGGGATGAAAGCTGATGCAGGACAGGGGGGGTTCAGGAGGGTTTCAACACAGAAAATGGAGGTTCCATGTGAAGATCCCACATCCCCCACACCTCTCACCTGGTCATACTCAGATGCTCCTGGATACAGAGGCCAGCCCAGAAACAGCTCAGCTATGACACAGCCCAGGGACCACATGTCAATGGCTTCACAGAACGGCAAACCCAGGATGATCTCAGGAGCTCTGGGAAAGGAAAAGGAAAAAAAAGGCCAAAGTCAAATCTTTTACTCTGAAAGCTGCATTTCTTCCCTGTAAAGCCCCTCCATGCATAAATAAATCTGTGTGAATATAAATCATTCATTTTAAAGTAGAAGTTGTTTCCTTGGGTGGCCTAATGGATCCCAATCTTTTTATCACTTAGGTGGATTCTTTTATTGCCACGGTGTCCCCCAGCTCCTAGGAGGCCTTTATATCACAGCTGCATCAAGTTACTCCTTGAGTAATCATTTTAATTACACTTGACAGAACGTGAGGTGTCCCTGAGACAGCACACAGCATCACAGAATTATGGAGAGACCTTCAAGATCATCCAGTCCAGCCTATCCTAACAGAAGGGAAGAAAAAAGCTCTGGCAAACAGAGACTTTTCTAGAAGGTCTTGAGACCCCCAGGAGGTCTGCAGGAGGCTTGCCTGCTTCATGTGGGCAAGAAGAGCACCTGCAGAGCCAGGAAAAGGAGCTCCTCAGAGAGCTGCTGGGTTTCTACCAGCAGGTTTTCATGCAGGCTTTGCTCAGAGAGTTTCGAGTTTAAAATGGAAGCAGTGAGCCCAGCTGGAGGTTGTGTTTCAGGTTTCTGTGCACTCAACCACACCTAATGCAAAATGTACCTGTCTGGCCCAGCCTTTTGGGGGAGGTGATAAAAAAAAACCTCACACTCCAAGCAGGGTCTGCTTCTCTATCAGGTTGGAATTTCAGGGAGATTTCTGTCTGGAGCTGACTCATAACACAGAAGGATGTTTTAGTACAGCTCCTCACCTACACAGAGTTCTGAAACAAACTGAGGCTGTTCCGGCAGGAGAAATTCTGCTCCTACATTTGCATAGAGCACAAAACCCCAGGTGCTGCAAACCCCACATGAGCTGGTGTGGGAATTTACTCTGGAAAGTACAGGAAATATGAATGCCTTGACCTTCATCATACAAAACTAACACAAGAGCAAAGGAAGACAGAAAAGCCCTGAACTCCAGGCTATCCATTTCCCGGTCATGCCCCAGGGTTTATGTGGCATTTCTGGTGTTACACGACGGATATTTCAGTTGTCAAAAAAGGCTCTGAAACCAGTCCTGAGCCCTCTACAGAATTCTAAAAACCAGGGCTTGTGCAATGTACAGGTGTCAGAAAATTTGACACTCACCCTCCTCAACTGCTCAACCTGCACAAGAAGTGACTCCCCAGTTAATGACCCTTTGTGCTGTGGTGACACAGATACACCTTTTGTTTTAGGTGTCTACACAGGTGTCTCCAAAACAAAGGCACTCAGCCCAGCTGCTCAGGCACAGGGCACCTGAGAAAGCACAAGACCAGAAAAGGACAGGTTGGATTGAGCTTGGAGCAACCTGGGACAGTGAAAGGTGTCCCTGCCCATGGCAAGGGTGGGATGAGAGGAGCTCTTTTCCAACCCAAACCAGTCTGGGATTCTATAAAAAAGACAAACAGCTGAACCAGCTGCCTGTTGCAGTGAGGTCCCATTTATTCTTTATTATCCAGATTTTATTATGTCTGAGCCCCCAAACCAGAGCCATGATACACCTTCAGTAATCAGAATAACAGATCATTCAAGCTAAGACATAATGACACTCTCCACTCAACACTGATCTGTTTCTACCTTCTTGTTTGGCTGCTCCTGGCAGCTGTTGACTTTGGAAAGGTTTCTCACCTCTGTGTGAAAATATAAAATGATTATGCAAATACGAGCAGTAGCTGATATTTGAATGCTGACTGTCCTGCTAACATTTCTATTTTAAGGAAATATGCTAGAATGGATACAACTTTCTACAGGCTAAGAGGTGCAAACCAGAGGAATCTCTTACTTCACTAGTAGAAAAAATACAATTCATCCATTTACACAGGAGCCCCTTTTGCCATTACTTTATGACACATCACCAGCAAACTGTACTGCCCCTCTTGATTATCCTGAGGCAGGAATTTCCAATTCAGAAAAGGACTCAGACCTGTCATATAAGGAATGCTGCATTTGGACTGGCAAACAAATTAAAATATAGATGGCTTGTGGAATATGTGCAGCATGCTAATCCTTCTCTAGTGTGCTAAAAACACCCCACCAATTCCAGTGGGAACAGAGATTTGTGGCAGCTTGTTGATCTTTAACTCCAGGATGGAATAGACTCACGTACTCCTAAATCTCAATACCATGATGATAGCAAGCTGAAATCTTGTATTTTATTCCCTGCAACTAAATAAATGAACTTCTCATGAGCCACCTGATTTCATTCTGATTGCAGGACAGGGCTGAGAAATCAGAATTTCTCTCATCTCCTTTTACACCACTGCCATTAGCAGCCTTATGAGATGTGAGCTGAACCAGGACAGCAGGCAGAGGTCACTTCCATAGCTGCTCTGCCAGAGATTAAAGTGATTTTACCATCTTAAGCTCTTTGAAATAAAATCAACAACACTCTTTGCACAGATGCTTGCCAAGCACTGCCTCCCAAAGCTGACAAATACACTCAGGCACTCTCAGAAGAGAAAGGACTCACAGCAGCCCCAGAAAACTGCAAGACTCCCTCCCAGCATTTCCTAACACCCCATATTTACACCTGTGCTTTGGGATGGTGGGAACACAGAGCCTGTGCAAGTGCAGCAATGCAGGATTGCAGTGCACAGAGCTGGATTAGCAGAGCTGGACTTGGCAGCAGGGGCTGCTGCTCCCCAGGCCAGCATGGCTGGGACAGAAGTAGGTCATGGAGCCCAAAGCAGAGGTGAGGAATGGATACTCCTGCACTCTGCAGCTCCCCCAGTGCTCAAGGCCACCTTCTCATGGCCCAGACTGTCCAGTCCTACAGTCTGTGCTGCACACTGGCCCACGGGCAGCACCTGGAGCTGAGTAAAACTCCCTGGATGGCTGCACTCACACAGAACACAGGACATGACTGAACCCCACACTGTACAGCAGGGAGATCCCCTGGATCCATGTCTGTATTCTAGGGATTTTTTATTTCTGCACACTGTTTCCTTCCTCCCCAAGAACATAAGCAACCTCACCTGAGGATGCTACTCTCGTTTTCAGGTGAGGAATTACTGCACAAACATCCTAGAACTGCCACAGAAACTGTTCACTGCAGAGAGCTGATCTGCTCCCACTCCATGATGGGCTTCAGAGCCAAAGAATTCTTCATGGGCATTTCTACTCACTCTTTAAAGTGTGAGCAGTTGCACTGCCCCTCCTGAGTGGGGTCAGGCAGCAGTGTCTGTGGGAAAGGGATCCTGCCTCAGCCCTGTCCTGACAAACCCAGTGTCACATCCCAACAGGACAATGCTGCTGTACCTGGAGCAGGGTGTCACTGCCAGCAGGACAGCCAGCCCTGAGCCAGCTGGGCTGCTGGACAGGATCACCTCCAGCAGCACACACAGGAATTCATAAAGGAAGATTTTTTTTCCTCAAGGGTAGACAAATCAGAAAATCCATCTTACAGGACCTGAGTGTGGCTGGCTTAGAGGTCTCTACAGCAGAGGTTACCTAAGTGTCAGTAACAGGGATTGAAAGCTAAAAAGTGAGCACAGAGAAGTTTATTTTTAATGGCTGACAGAGAAGCAGATGAAGTGTTGGTCTATGCTCTTTCATTAAACACAGCATTGAAAAAAATTCCAACTTGGAACTCATCTGAACACTCATTTAATGTGAATATGAGTAAAGCAAGTTCTCCCACAAGCTGGTTTCTGCACCATCTCTGTAAATTCCTAGATTATGGATTTTAGTAATCATCACCATTACACTAATTACAGATCACTAAATACTAGATTTCCACATCACAGCATTCTTCACTCCAGCCAAGCAGACAGTCCAACGCCACCTAATCCCAGGTTATTTGCCTTTCTGGCAGAGTCATTCACCCCAGGGAGCTGGAAGGGGCTGGAAGTCCAGTGCCCCACACACAGATGGAGCAGGAATTTCTCTCCCTGCAGCTCCTGGAAGATTCTTATCACCCCTCACTGCTTTTCCTCAGCTAAATCTGTTTTCTGAGATACCAGAAACTGGAGAGCACCATGGGCCTCCCCAAACTGCTTTGCTGACACATGTGGCAAGTCAGATAGAGCAGATTCTTGACCAGTGGTCACCTCTTTCCATGCAATAACAACAATGATGATGTATTTTAGACAGTGAGCATTTTTAGAGCTGTGGGGTACAGGAGACAACTGAGCTACAAAAAAAACATACCAATCAATGGTTTAGAATTGGAAAGATTGGTGCCAACAAGCTGAGCAAAGAGCATGAGCAATGGATTAAGAAAAGTCTGTATCACATGAAAGGAATGTCATGGAAAGCTGGTACTGGGTGTTAGAGTTAAAAAGAAAAACAACACAAAAACAAAGGGAGCAAGCACACAGGGAGCATGAGGGATGAACAGAGCAAACCTACAATAAGCCAGGCTTTAAAACTGAAGTGAGCAGCCAGGGAAGACATCAAACAGAGCAGAGACACAGGGTGGGGTGGAGTGTCTCAGTCCTGTCTGGTCCCAGCTGGAAGGACCAGATACTAGTTCTGAGTTTTGCGTCAAGTGAGCTCACATTCCACCCAAAGCAACCCTGACAACACAGCACAGACTCTGCACGGCCCTTTGAAGCCAGAAGTTCTTTCTGCATCCATTTATTGAAGTCTGCTGCTACTTAAATTCAAATACACACATAACAGAGGCAAGCTGGAGGAATAATTGAAAGAAACAGCACAGCTTGCTTTACGCACAGTCTCTGAGTTTTAACATTTCTGCCCATAATTTATTTTTAATTCTTGGGCAGGAGTAGGGTAGAAGACATCTCTACATATTGCTAAGGGAAACAGATATCTTTCTCTAAGGGAGCTGCAGGTCTCACGAAAGCATGACTTAGCCAGAGCTGACACAGGAAGTCATGTGTTCATGAAGGGGGTTCAGACAAAGATGAAGAATCAGAAGAAATAAAAGCAAATAGAAATTGGCAGCCCTTTGACTTCTCTCCCTTCTAAATGTCCAAGGTTAATGGACTAGTTTCAGATCATGGCAGACAACCCCAAATGCACTACTTAACACTCCCAGACTGCTTCACCAGTTTGCCACTTCATATAGTGTCACAAACCAGTGGACAGGATAAAATCAACTTAGTGCACTGATCTGGGGGGGGAAGGAAGGTGCTGGGCTGCAGATGAGGCCACCCTTGCAAGGCAGACGTTCTATTTATTATTACATCCAACTTTCAGAAGAAATCTCCAGGAAACACGCAGAGCCGATGATTTCCTGCTGTCTCTCAGCTGGGGTTAGACAGAAGAGCTCAATGTCTGCAGCAGGAAACCCCAGCAAGATCAGCCTGACCAGGCTCAGCAAGCAGGGGCAGTGCTTACCTGTAATACCGTGACTGCAGGTACGTGGAGCACACGGCCTTGGACACGTGGCTGGCTGACCCAAAGTCGATCACCTTCACTCTGTAGGGCTGGCGTGCAGGATCCACCAACATGATGTTCTCTGGCTTCAAATCAGCGTGGATCAGACCCAAGCTCTTCAGCTTCATCAAGGCAGTAGCCACTTGCTGCAGGATGGGCCGGATGTATTTCAGGGGCAACGGACTGAATTTGTTTTGCTTTAAGAAATCATATAAGTTCTGTTCCAGCATCTCAAAGACAAGGCATGTATGATTCTTGTGTTGAAAGCACTCGTAGGAGCGGACGAAGTTGTACTCATCAGCATTCTCACTGCTCAGGCGAGACAGGATGCTCACCTCGATCTGGCCCTGCCGGGCGTACGAAGGGTGGTTCTTCAGGATTTTGATGGCTACAATCTCCTTCGTGCTACGTTTCCAACATTTTGCCACCTGCCCGAACGTCCCTCGCCCCAGGAATTCCAAGACCTCATAGCTGTTGGTCATAGAGCACAGGATCTCATGCTGGACCAGCTGATAATCCCCCTCCCCACTGGAGCTGCTGCTTTTCGTGGTGACCGTGGTGGTCGTGGCCGCAGCACCCACCGCAGGTCTGTTTTGCAGCATGAGAGGTGGATGTTCCTCAATGATCTGCACACTACCGTTGCTGTCAACCTCTTCACTTTTCCTTTTTAATCCACATTTTTGGTATGGTTCCAGCAAAGAAACGTTGCTCCTGTGGGTGAGGGTCTGGCTGCTCTGGAAGGACGCTGTGGCGCTGCTGCCGGTGCTGTCGGCCGCGGTGACCACGATGTGCTCAACAGAGGGAGCGGGGAGAAGGAGGTTCTGGTCGTAGGCAGGGATGCTGAAATTGGCTACCTGATGAGAGGAGCTGGCTTGCCCTTGAGCTGCTGGGAGGTTTTTGCTGTGGGTATAATACTTGTCACTACTGCTCTGTCCTGAAACATCCCAGACAGACGGCTCCACTTTCAGTTTCTTGGCACTGCAGAAGGCACTCGAGGATACTGACGGAGGGGAGAACACCTGCAGCTGTGAGGCCATACCTGGAAAGGGAGAGGAGAACTCATTAGGGGAAGCACGTTGTGATGGACAAGATCCTGTATCTGTGCAACAACCAGAATGACAAGTGTTTTTCTCAGCACAATGTGGAAGTAACCTATGTAACTGCTGCTCCTAAGGGCATCACCGAGCGAGGCTGTGCAGTGAGATTACTGCATTTGAGAAGCACACGGCCCCTTATCCAGCTCCCTAAGGGCTAAAGGAATCCCAGGACACAACAGGAATCACAGAGTCAATTAGGCTGGAAAGGACCTCTGGGACCATCGAGTCTAAGTTTGTGACCAAACACCACCCTGTCACCCAGAGCAGAGCGCTCAGTGCCACGTCCAGTTGCTCAGATACCTACATGGACGGTGACTCCACCACCTCCCTGGCAGCCCGTTCCAACAGTAACCAGTGAAGAAATTCCTCCTATTGTCCAACCTGACCCTCCCCTAGCGCAGCTAAACACTCTGTGCTCTTGTCCTGCCGTTCGTTACCCGGGAGAGGAGCCCGACCCCCACCTGGCTACACCCTCCTTTCAGGGACTTGCAGAGTGTGATAAGGTCACTCCCGAGCCGCCTTTTCTCCAGGCTAAAAAAAACCCCCCGTACTGACGAAAACAATACTGAGGACCGGGGGAGCGCAGGAAGTGGGAAGACCCTGCGCAAATTACGATCCCGTCCCCAGGCCTGTTTCCCAGGCACTGTAAAAACAGAGTCGGTGGGAAACCCAACGCCGGCAGGCCCGACCTCCCCCCGGGGCAGCGCCCGCCGCACGGCCCGGAACGCCGGGAGCGGAACCCGCCGGGAGCGGAGCCCCCGGGCCGGGCCGTTACCGGGGCTCGGGCCCGGCCTCGCCGCCGCCCCGGGCCCTCCCCGGCCCGGCGCAGCCCCAGCGCGGGGGAAGGGGCGGGCCCGGGCCTGCCCGCCCCGCCGAGCCCCGCCGCCCGCACTCACCGCCGGTGGGGGGTTCTCAGCCGCGGGCCGGATCTGCCTGGGGGACACGCGGGGGTGCGGAGCCCCGCAGCGGGCTCATCATAGCCCCGCCACGGCCGCCGGCCCGGCCCGCTCGGCCCGCGCTCGCCGGGGGGAGCCCCCAGGCCGCTTCGCCGCCGCCGCCAGGCTCCGCCGCGCCCTCACGGCCCGGCCGGGCTCCCCCCGCCCCGTCCCGCCGCCGCCCCGGGCCCGAGCGCCCCCGGCCCCGCCGCGCTCCCGCCGCCGCTCCGGGCCCCGAGCGCCCGCACAGGCCGAGCCAGCCGAGCCCCGAGCGGGCGAGCGCGCACGTGACCGCGGGGCGGGGCGGCCGCAGGAAGCGCCGGGGCGGGGCCGGGCCTGAGCGGGGCGGGGCTGGGCAACCGAGCGGGGCCGGGCCGGGCCGGGCAACCCAACGGGACAGCACCGGCAACCGAGTGGGGCCGGGCCAGGCCGGGCCGGGCAACCCAACGGGACAGCACCGGCAACCGAGCGGGGCCGGGCCAGGCCGGGCCGGGCAACCCAACGGGACAGCACCGGCAACCGAGAGGGGCCGGGCCGGGCCGGGAAACCCAACGGGACAGCACCGGCAACCGAGAGGGGCCGGGCCGAGCTGGGCAACCCAACGGGACAGCACCGGCAACCGAGCGGGGCCGAGGAAAACTGAGTGGGGCCGGGGAACCCGACAGGACGGCACCGGCAACCGAGCGGGGCCGGGCAACTCAACAGGGCCGGAGATTCCAACGGGACAGCACCGGCAGCTGAGCCGGGGCCAGGCCGGGCCCTGGAACCCAGCGGGACAGCACCGGTAACCGAGTCGGGCCGGGCCGTGCTCTGGGTGTCAGAGCGAGGCCCAGGCTCTGCTCCCGGGCACAGCGATGGTACCAGGGAAACGGGCAGGAACTGATGCTCAGGAAGTTTCACCTGAACGTGAGGAAGAAGTTCTTTCTTGTGAGGGAACAGATTGCCCAGAAAGGGTGTGGAGTCTCCCTCACTGGAGATATTCCAGAACCCTCTGGACACAATCCTGTGCCATGTGCTCTGTGATGGCCCTGCTGGCACAGGGAGGTGGCACCAGGTCAAATGCTTCCAAGAAGGAATTTAGTCCAGTCAGGTCACCGTCACCCACTCAAGAACTCCACACCATTTCAATTCAGCCTATTCCAAAGTAAATGTTACAGAGATGTTTATTGGCTTTCTTGTAAAAGTTTACAAGATTTAAAAATAATTACAAATTACAAATACTCAACCAAAATTCAGACTGAGAGCAGGTTTAGATTAGATATTGGGAAAAAATTCTTTATTCAGAGGGTGGTAAGGCCGTGGCACAGATTCACAGAGGAGCCATGGCTGCCCCATTCCTGGAAGTGCTTAAGGCCAGGTCGGACAGAGCTTGGAGCAACCTGGTGTAGTGGAAGTTGTCCCTGCCCGTGTCAGGCTTTGGAACTTGATGATCTTTAAGGTCCCTTCCAACCTAAACCATTCCATGAAAACCTCAGAAACTCTTCACAGCTTCCTGTTTACATGAACAGCAGCACAAGAAGTGTGAACCCCCTCCAGCAAAACACTGTTCAGGAGCTCTGGACCCTCTGAGACAGGGAGGTCTCAGTCCTGCATAGAGGACTCTGTTCTCTCAGCACAATTCTCTGCAGGCTCACAGTGACCTCCAGGACAGTGTGCAACACAATTCCCACCTTCCCCAGCACCTGCTCAGGAAGTCCCAGCCTCCCTGAGCCAGAGCCAAGAGGCTCTTGGTCAAGGTCTGTCCCAAAGATTTTATTGCACAACCCATGGCTGCTTGTGCCTCAGGCTGGGGTTTGGCCAAGGGCAAAGCCACAGCCAGAAAAATCTTCAGCACGGCAGGGGCTGTGGCAAAAGATCCCAAATTCAGCAGAAGGAATCACAAACACACAACATCCACAGGAGCTCGCTTGAAGGCAGCACCTCACATGATTATCAAGGTGATTCTACCGTTTCAAAAGGTTCTAGTGCCTTTTCAGAGGACTCCATAAAAAAACACAAAGAGATTTAGGCTTTGGAATAAATCCAAAGTGACCACACACTGTAATTATGTAAACTCATTAATTTTCTGGTGAAAGAAAGCCTTCACCATTGCAGGTTTTTTTAATCTAGGAAAGAAGCCCCTGTGCTGCAGGAACAGAGAGCAGCTCTGCAGCAGGGAAGACAGAAGTTGTTGGATGTGCTTTGGCCTTGTAATTGGGGAAGCAGGGTCAGAAACCCAAGCCAGCAGTGCTCTGGGGTGCTCCCTGCAAGCTGACGTTACACACTTGTTTCTGTGGAGCACAGGAGCCAGTCAAGTTTTACCTCAGCCTCTCAACAACAACCTCGAGAGCAATTTTCCCCTCTCCACAGCATAAACAGGGCACTCCTTCATGCTTTCCTACTGTTTGGAGAAGTTGGAGCCAACTGAGCTGTTCATAGTGCAGCGATTGACCTTCCCCAGGCAGCTCTGCTCCAGACCCTGCCCTCACAACATGCCAGAATTTGATCACAGCTTGGTGAAACAGCACTGAGAACTTGCCAAAGGGAACTCGGCTCGTTCCTTGTTCCTCTGCAAGGCCTTGGCTGAGCTGTTTCCCCTCACTGGGGCTTGGTTCCCAACTGTGGAGCAGAGATAAGCAGCTGGAGCATGCTCTGTGTGTGTAGATTTGGGAGGACTTTGCTCGGAGCACGTTCTGTTCCCTGTCAGGGTATCTGAAGTTTCCAAGCATGTGGCCCTTCGATCCCCTACAGAGAAGCCAATACTGGGCTGCAGCTTCTCCTTGTCCCTGTTGTGAGCAAAACACACCTGTGGGCAGCAGTGCAGGTGAGCTGGGAGCAGCAGGCTCAGAGCCTGCTCTCTGTGACACTCCAGCTCTCAGCTGCTCCCCTGTGAGCCAGGCTGGGGGGCAGGAAAATAGAGAGATTGTGGAGACAAGTGTGAGGGAGAACAAGGCCTGTAAGAGACTAAATATTTACTGCCAGGAGACTTCATGGAAGCTTTTAGGTTGGAAAATCCATTTAAGATCACAGAGTCCAACCATTAACCCAGCACTGCCAGGTCCATCACTAAACCCATCTTCAGGGGAAGCTGAAGGATGACCAGAAGTCTCAACAGTCAACAATTCCAGTTTTCCCCACAAGGCCACATTTTACTTTCCAGCATTTTAGGATGGCATACAAAAGTAGTATTTAAACACCTAACAGGGAAGAAATATTTGGCACTAAAATGCCTTGTTGCCTTGTGTACCTGCTGTGCTGAGGCAAAAGTCTCCAACAAACCGACTATTGGTCAAGTCTCTCCTGCTTCTGTTGGCTTTTAAAGCCACAGAGATTTTTCCTTGGCTCTGCATGATGGATAATTCCCTCCTCAAGTGGCAGGAATTACCTTTTCAGCTCTAGAAAGTAAAACCAGCATTTTATTCTGCAGCTTTAACTGAGCACACAGAAATAGGATGCAGATCCTCAGACTCTGAAGTTTGCAATGTTCCCTTGTTTGTGCATGATTAAAGCTCAGATTTACATCTGTAAAGAATTACCATTTACAACTCCTTTTTGCCCAGAGGCTGACCAGGAGGTTCTCCATTTACTTTAATAAATAGTTGATAAGAATAAAAGAGGAAAGGCTGGCTGCCACAAAACATCAGATCTCCCAGGTCATTTGCAACATGCCCAAGTGGAGTAGTGATTCAGAAGATGAGCATTCCTCCCCAGCAGTGGAGAGGCTGCTCAAAGCAGGACGTGGAATTTGGGAGTTCAGGCAGTACTTCACTCCCCTGCCTGTCAAATGAGTCACTTGAATTTCAACAATATTTAAATAACAGCCTGCATCTCCCAGGCAGCAGCAGCCAGCACACTACAAGCACAGCACCATCATTTCCATGTTACAAAACGTGCAGGTGTCTCCACTCACACCCACCTGACGGAGCCGTGCAGTTCAGTTTGGATTAGGAAATAATCCACACAGAAAACTCCAAGCAGCAGGACACAGCGCCCACAGCAGGAGGCTCAAGCTGCCCTTGCTGCCCTGTGTGCAGTTCACAGGACACTGCTCTGTCACTTCCAATGTCCCCTTGGCAGAACCACACAGTCCCAGGGACAGGCACGCCTTAGGTAACAGGGATAAATGTTGCCATGCCTGGGAAAGCACAGCGTTGGGAGGCAGGATTCACGTTTGCCAAACAATCAGCAAACAAACATCCCCACTCTGGCTGTCGACACTCTCACTGTTCTGGACAGCCCTGTTTGTGACTGCTGCATCAGGGCCATCTCTGCTTTTCACAAGGCCTGGCTCTGCTCCAGGAGCAAACTTCCTTTCCTGCCTCAATTCAGGGAATTCAACCCATCTAGCTGCCACTTGGAAAGGCCCTGCAGAGCACTATGTTCAGAAAATCCTGAAACATTTTGCCTAGGCAGTAACAAAAGGAGGATCAAGGGAGCTGAGGAACAAACTGGTTTGTTCCAGGACAGTGTTCAGTGACCATTTCCACTCCAGCTGCCCTGCCCACGTGAGGGGCAAATCTGAACCACTGGCAGTGCTGTTTGGCACAGTCAGCTGCAGGGGTACCCAGTGGTTTGTCACACAACAGACACTTCCCAGCTGTGCCAGGCTGATCCAGAGTGGGAAGCTGCCCAAGCTCTAACTAACAGAGCCGGTTCTGCTGTTCAGTCACAATCTTTCTAAACAATGCTGCTCAGACTGAGCACTTCACACCACCAAGCAGATGTTTCATTATCTCCCATTCCATCTGCCACTGCAGGACAAGAGCAGGCAGAATGGGAAGGCAGAACACTGGTGGTTACCAGGAGTGCTTTGCAATCGAACACAACTCAGAGGTGCAAGGCTGAGTGCAGAGACTGCAGAGGATTTAGTGACCCACTCTGCAAGGCCTACAACTCAAGAACCCAGACAATTCCTACTTTTCCTGGCCACAAACTTGAAAATGCACTGACAATTAGCATTGAGATGGCACTTTGAGGAGAGCAGGACTACATCCAGCTGCAAGTTGGCTGGCTGGATGCAAAAGCTGGAAGTATTAGTAGATTAACAGGTAGAAAACAGATTATTGGACTTTAAGGCACTTCATTTTCTACGTTTCTTTAAGCAGCATTTTTAAAAAGCACCTTAATAAAGAACATTTGTAATTCACTCTGGAATTAAATGCTCATAGTCAGTGAGGTATCCCAGACTTACAGAAAGGAGAATCTTTGAGGTTCTCCGATTCCCCCCCTTGCTCCTTTCAGCATATTCCAGACACCAATTAGTCAGCTGCAGACAGCTCACACCCTCTGCAGCTCTGCTGGATCAACCTCTCAGTGACTTTTCTAACAGGGGACAGGCAAGTCACTGCAGAAGTGGACACAAGGCACACAGACAGTGGGACCACAGTGCCCAGCGTAGTATGGGGACACAGCAGATGTAGAGATAAAAAATAAATAAGTTTTAAAGTACCATCTACAAGCTGGTTCTAGTTTCCTCTTTGTCCTCTATAAAGAGAGTAGAGCCCCAGAGCTGAGCTCCCCTCTCCTAATGGGAAACCTGAGCGTGGAGCAGAATGAAACACTGCTACCTGCTGCACTGGCACCAGCAATGTCACACAATTTTTCAGGGTGTCTCTCCCTTCCGAAAAAAGTCTTCTACCAGCTGATCAAACGTCTGTGAGGAATTCTGCTTGAGGACATTTAAGGGACTGAGTAGATACCGCTCTGCGAATCCAGTTGCAAGGTGCTCACTGGAAACAGATGCTGCTCCTCCTGTTCCCAGCTGTTCCTTCTCACCCCTGCAGCAAGTGCAGCCTTCTTTGGAGCAGAGAGCTGGCTCACAGTAGTGCTGAGGAACCTTATCTGTAAACACTTCAGGTTTCTCAGTATTTTTCTCTGGGGACTCATAAACAACCCCTCGGGGCACAGACCTCCATGGGGCTCTTTTCCAGAGACTTGTGGGTTTCTGCCCCCTCCTTTGGCTTTGCTGCTGTCCAGACTCTTGCACAGGCTTTGAGACATTGAAGTCAGGAAGTACCTGAGGAGCAGAGCTCAGGTATTCCTGAAAGTAACCCTGGCACATGTCGCTCTTCACAATGGGGATGATGGAGCAGGGTTTCAGCCACTTCACAAACTCGCGCAGCTCCGCAAAGGACGAGTGATCCGAGTATGGGATGAGGTGGATGTTGGGGTGGGTGACCTTCACGGGCCTGCCCGTGGGGATGATGGCAATGGTGGGGTGCAGCGTGTTCCAGGTGACCAGGGTGTCCCAGCGGATCTCGGCGACATCCACGGCGCGGATCCAGCCCGCGCCCTCCTCGGCAGTGAACACATCCGGCAGCTCCAGCAGCCGCATCTGCTCCAGGCGCCAGGGGCTCACCACCACCCACGTGCTGAACTCCAGAGCCAGGTCCACTAGCAGCGTCTCTTTGCCCAGGGTGTACACACCTGCCGGGGGAACAGCAGCTCAGGGACAGGGCAGGGGGACACGAGCCCCGTTGGGCCGTGCTAGCAGGAGGGAGGGCAGCACTCACCGATGACCACGTGGTGCTGCGGGTGGGCACGGATGAGGCGAGCAGCCTGGTGGGTGGCCAGTGCCCGCGAGGGCAGGGCCCGCTGGGGGTGGCAGTGCGTGTTGTCCAGGTACAGGCGGTCGATGTGGCGGCCCCTCAGTGCTGGCTCGCACTGCATGGCACTCGTGTAGCGAAAATCTCCTGCAAGGACAGGGATGGCAGGGCAGGAGTGGAGTTTCTCTCACTGAGGGTATTTCAGAACCATCTGGTCACAATTCTGTGCCACACGCTCTGGAACAACCCTGCTTGAGCAAGGAGTTGGGACCGGGTGACCCACTGCAGTCCCTTCCAACCTGACCCACTTTTGTGATTCTGTGATTGTGAGAACCTGCCCTGTACCTGTGTAGAGGATGGTGCCGAAGGTGCCCTCAAAGAGGAACATTACGGAGCCAGGGCAGTGGTTGGAGTCGATCAGCGTCACCGTCACCTCACCCACGACATGGCTCTGCCCCACCTCCAGCGGCCGGATCCAGCACATCGGCACCTGCAGGGGCCGAGGTGTGAGGGCTGGGCAGGGCAGGTGACAAGGGTTGGGACGGGCAGGGGACAAGAGTTGGGACGGGCAGGTGGGGGTGTCCTGGCGATGAAGGCCGGGACGGGCGGGACACACCTACCTGCAGGCGGCGGTGCAGGAGGCGGGCGGTGAGCGGGGAGCAGTACAGCGGGCGGCTCCAGGTGCTGGACAACCCCACCGTGTGGTCCGAGTGCATGTGCGACAGGAAGAAGAGGCGGGCGCCGGCCGCCTTCCGCAGGCTCCAGAAGTCCACGGCGATGGGGGTCCCGTGCAGCACCATCCCGCTCATGGCGGGCCGGGACCCCGCTCCCCTCACGCCGGTTTTGGCGGGAAGCGCCGCGCACGCGCGGGTGGCGCGGGGCGGGGCCGGGCCGCGCGCCAGGGGCGGGGCGGTGTCACGGGCGCGGGGTCACGTGGGCGGGGCGGTGGGGACCGGGACCGGGATCGGGAGCTGGGAGTGGGGCTGGGAGCGGGACTGGCACCTGGGATTAGCACCTGGGATTAGGATCTGGGACCGGGGCTGCATCCTGGGATCGCCACAGGGACTTGGGATTGCGGCCGGCACCGGGTCCTAGTGCTCGGAGTGGCACCGGCGCTCAGGGGCCATGCCGTACCTGGGCGGCGAGGAGGCGCAGCGGGAGCTCCGCCGGGCGCTCTCGAACCCGCACGTGCAGGCGGACCCGGTGCGGTACCGCGGCGCCGTGCTGCGCGTCATCCGGTACGGCGGGCCGGGCCGGGCCGGGCCGGGCCGGGCGGGGGGCGCGGGGCCGCGCCGGGCCGCGCTGAGCGCTGTCCCCGCCGCAGGCTGATGGCGCAGGGCGCCGACGTGTCGGGGCTGTTCCCGGAGATGGTGAAGGCGGGCGCGGTGCCGGACGTGGTGCAGAAGAAGCTGGTGTCGTTCTACGTGCGTGCCCAGGCCCCGCGGCAGCCGCAGCTGGCGCTGCTCGCCGTCAACTCCCTGCGCAAGGACTGCGCGCACCCCAGCCCGGCCGTGCGGGGACTCGCCCTGCGCACCATGTGCGACCTCAGGTCCGTGCCCTCCCGGAGCTGTCCCTGCCCTCCCCGGGGCTGTCCCTGCCCTCCCCGGAGCTGTCCCTGCCCTCCCGGAGCTGTCCCTGCCCTCCCCGGGCTGTCCTGCCCGCCGTGCCCCGCTGATGGCCCGCTGCCCCCCGCAGGATGCCCGGGATCCAGGAGTACCTGCAGCAGCCCCTGGTGTGCGGGCTGCGGGACAAGGCGTCCTACGTGCGCAGGGCGGCCGTGCTGGGCTGTGCCAAGATGGTGAAGCTGCAGGGAGACTGCGAAGTGGGTGCGTGGCTGGTGGCCCTGGGGCTGGGGTTGGTGGCCCTGGGGCTGGGGACGTGCTGTATTCGTGATGCCCGTTCAGCCTTTAGGGCTGTCTTGGGGTCCCTGAGCTGCCCCCGTGTTGTCGTGGCTGCAGGGCAGAAAGAGAAAAAGTGGAGGGTAATTAGTGAAAGACTGAGAAAATTGGGGTTTTTCAGCCTGGAGAACAGAAGGTTCCTGGGAGAACTGAATGTGGCCTTCAGTACCTGAAAGGAGCCTGCAAGAGAGCTGGAGAGGGACTTTGGAGAAGGGCTGGAGTGATGGGGTAAAGGGGAAGCTTCAAACTGGAAGAGAGCAGGTTTAGGATATTAGGAAGACATTTTTCCCTGTGAGGGTGGTGAGGCCCTGGCACAGGGTGCCCAGAGCAGCTGTGGCTGCCCCTGGATCCCTGGAAGTGTCCAAGGCCAGCTTGGACAGGGCTGGGAGCAGCCTGGGATAGTGGAAGGTGTCCCTGGCCGTGGCTGGGGTGGGACTGGATGAGCTTTAAAGTCCATTCCAGCCCATAACATTCTGTAATTCAGTGATTGAATGATTTTGTTCCATCCCCAATCTCTGATTAGCCAAGGGCCACTGTGACCCACACAGACCCTCAGGGAAAAGCCATGCCAAGGGCAGGTGTTCCTGTAGAGCTTGTAGTTTTGTTCATCCTTTCTCCCAGTTCAAGCCACTTTTTTTTTTTTTGTGATAAATGCACACAGTGATTAAACTGCAGTCTGCTAACAGATCTTGATGGCAGGAGCTCTGTGCTTTGCAGATGGTGCTCTGGTGAATGAGCTCTACAGTTTGCTTCGTGACCAGGACCCCATTGTGATCGTGAACTGTCTGAGGGCCCTGGAAGAGATCTTGAAGAAGGAGGGAGGTGTTGTCATCAACAAACCCATTGCCCATCATCTCCTCAACAGGTTTGTTTTCTTTGGTATTAAGATGGTGCTGAAAGCTTCTCTTGTTCTCATGTTTTCTATGCAGAGAGGCAGTTTCTGGGGGCCATAACCTTCTCTGACCTCTTGTCAGGCACCCCGAGATGGAGGTGGCCATCCTAAGATAAACTGAACCGCTTCAGGCTAAGGTCTGAAGGGAAATCTGGGATGCCCTGCTCTTCTAGGGAGTCTTTGCCTCAGCTGGTGGTTTGGTTTGGAATTGTAGGTTAATATGATCAGGGTTTTGGGGTTTTCTTAGTGATAATACACATGATACATCTGTGGGACAGGTATGTTCTAGCATGTCTCTCCAGATCCGTTGAAAGATACACAACTGTGGTGCTTCAAGAAATGAGTTTTTCTGCAGGTAATTCCACATGATTTAGGAAAAGAGGGGTATTGCTCTGCCCAGGGTTCTTGTCAGTGTTGCTGCCTGGTGCAGACACCAGCAGAAGTGCAGGTGCCTGGTACAGAGTTAATACCTGGGCAGTTCTCTTGTGGCTCCCGCTTGGTTGGGAAGAGAGGCTGTAAGGAGGTCAGAGGCTGAGGCCTCTGCTGTGCACAGATGTTCCTGCCCTCCCTGACTGCACACTCCCCGTGCTCCTGGCAGGATGCCCGACCTGGATCAGTGGGGGCAGAGCGAGGTGCTCACCTTCCTGCTGCGCTACAAACCCCGCAGCGAGGACGAGCTCTTCGACATCCTCAACCTGCTCGACGCCTACCTCAAGAGCAGCAGCCCCAGCGTCGTGATGGCAGCCACCAAGCTGTTCCTGGTGCTGGCCAGGGAGTACCCAGATGTGCAGGCAGATGTGCTGGTGAGGGTGAAAGGCCCTCTGCTGTCTGCCTGCACCTCGGAGAGCAGGGAGCTCTGCTTCACCGCGCTGTGCCACGTGCGCCAGATCCTCAGGAGTCTGCCCGGCCACTTCAGCAGCCACTACAAAAAGTTCTTCTGCTCCTACTCAGAGCCCCACTACATCAAATGCCAGAAGATGGAGGTGCTGTGTGAGCTGGTGAATGATGAGAACGTGCAGCAGGTGCTGGAGGAGCTGAAGGGTTACTGCACTGATGTGTCGGTGGAGCTGGCACAGGGAGCGATCTTTGCCATCGGTGAGAGCTGGGCTTGGCTTGGCTTGGCTGCAGCCCTGGACCTTTCAGGGGCGATTTTCTCTGTACTTGGCACCAAATCGCTGCTCTGTGCTGCAGCAGCACAGACACCAACCTGCCCAGGAGTGGTTTGTGTCAGTGTTTCTGAA
The DNA here is from genome assembly GCA_037013685.1 of Acridotheres tristis. Classification (NCBI taxonomy): domain Eukaryota; kingdom Metazoa; phylum Chordata; class Aves; order Passeriformes; family Sturnidae; genus Acridotheres; species Acridotheres tristis. The sequence continues at coordinate 4,091,767 of CM072913.1, read as the reverse complement.
CATTGATTATTTCAGAAGTCCTGGCACTGAGCTGCTCCGGGTTGTGCAAAAAGTCCTTGAATCTCGTGCTGTGAGGAGATGCTCTAGGGCAAACATGTCATTTCATCTTGTTAATGAGCCTTAAAGTGTTCAGTGAAACTCTGCAGGAGGTGGAGGAGCTCTAATATCTGCTTGTTCTTTGAGTTGTGATGGGGGCAGAGTTAAGGTGGGAGTTTTGGTTTTGTGAGCTTTAAAACTAGGTGAATTATTAGTGTATTCATAAGGAGAAAGTTGAGGATGATAAAATGCTTTTTAAAATGTGTAATTTAGGGAAGGTTCAGAAATCTTCTGAGGCATGGCCTCTAAAAAAGGAACATGTCCCTGGTGTGGAGAACAAGTTCATTTGGTCACACTTTCAGAAACTGTAGTCAGAAAGGAAGGAGACTGTTTCTTTAAAGGAAGTTTGTGCTGAGTAGCTGGGCTCATGATTCCTGTTTCACTGTGATAAAAGGTTGATTTTTATGTCTTTTTGGCATCCTTGCAGCCAATATTGCCAGGACATACACAGAGCAGTGTGTGGGGATTCTGACAGAGCTTCTGGGGCTTCAGCAGGAACACATCACCTCAGGTAACCATTGCCTGGTTCATGCCCTCAGGAGCCCCTTACTTGAACTCGTGGTCCCAAACTCAACACCCTCAAAGGAAATTGGTTTTCAGTTTAATTGGCACTTTCAGGTGGAAGTTTTCCAGGTGGGTTGAGGGGTGTAAAGTGTGTTCCTTCTGCAGGAGCTGCTCTCTGTGGGAAAGGGGAAGATGATTTTAGCTCTGTTCATGCTTCTTTCTGGCTGCCACTTGCTGACTAAGAGAGTGAGGGGCTCAGCAGAGACATTTGACTGTCTATTTGAGAGCCCAGATGATTAATAGATCTTTTAAATCTCTGTGATTTCTGTTCCTTACATAACAGTCTGATTCAGTTGTACCTGAGCTTCCTTTTTTCTCTTCTGCCTTTAGATCCACCTTCACATCACTGCTGTTCTTGCTGTTCTCTTTTAACTGGTCTTGCTCTCAGATTTGAAAACCACACACTTGCACTCAGCTATTGAATTCCATCTCAGGAGCTGTTGATGTTTCTGAGTGGGCAGCAAAACCTTTAAAGTTTTGACCTGAAGTTCACCAGCCTCGTTTTGAATCGGGGTCGGCTTTAATTTGTCATTCTAACCTCGTGTGTCTGAAGCATCATGAGTCAGAGGCTTTTTAAAGGCTGGCAGTGGCCAGAGGAGAGGCTGCTCTCCAGCAGAGGAACAATCTGAAGTCTCAATGCTTTATTTTAGACCTGATGCAGCTTTGCTCTGACAAAAGCAGTGTCATGGGATTGGGAAGGAGGGTGCCTCAAATCACAGTCACAGGCAGGGCACTGACCCTCCTGGCTGAGATTTGCAAAACCCCTGGAGTGGGGGAGGTTTGAAATGATTTTTTTTTCCCCCAGTGGTTTTTATAACTCTTGGGAGATGCTGATAACTTGTTTTCCTTGCAGCTGTGGTCCGTGCATTCCGGGACCTTGCCTGGCTGTGTCCCCAGTGCACAGATGCCGTGTGCCAGGCACTGCCTGGCTGTGAGGACACCATCCAGGACAGCGAGGTGAGGGGGCAGGGTGGGCAAGGACTGTTCAGTTTCCCTCTGCCTTGAGGTCGGAGGCAAAAATCAGAAATCCTCAGATTTGTTGCCTCAGCGTGCTTATGTCATGCCAACACGTGGCACACAGCAGCTGTTCGCTGGTGTTCCTGTGGCTCCTGCAGGGCAAACAGGCACTGATCTGGCTCCTGGGCACACATGGGGAGAAGATCCCGAACGCCCCCTATGTCCTGGAGGACTTTGTGGAGAATGTGAAGTCCGAGGCGTTCCCGGCAGTGAGGATGGAGCTGCTGACGGCGCTGCTGCGGCTCTTCCTGGCCCGGCCCGCCGAGTGCCAGGACATGCTGGGCAGGCTGCTCCACTACTGCATTGGTGGGTCCCCTGTGTCCCCACAGACCTTGGGGGACCTGCTCTGGCTGTCCCCAGGCTGAGGAGACCATCCAGGGTCAGGTGGTTCCATGCCTTAGGCTGCTGCCTGGCCCCTGGCTGGTGAGTGTGGAGTCACAGAGCCATGCAATCAGAATGCCTTGGGTGGGAAGGGACCTTAAAGATCATCAGTTCCACCCCTTGCCCTGAGCAGGGACACCTTCCCTGTCCAACCTGGCCTTGGACACTGCCAGGGATCCAGGGGCAGCCACAGCTTCTCTGGGCACCCTGTGCCAGGGCCTCACTGCCCCCACAGGGAAGAATTCCTTCCCAATATCCCCTCTAACCCTGCCCTCTGTTAGTTTAAAACCACTCCTCCTTGTTCTTCAGCCTGTAAGCAGGCTTGCAGTGTATCCCTGTAAGTCTGTTTTCAATAATTAAGTGTTAGTGCTGTGTGGCAGTGTGGCTGACAGGATTCTCCATGAGTTGCATGTCTGTGGTTCCCAGAGGAGGAGCAGGACATGGCTGTGCGGGACCGTGCGCTCTTCTGCTACCGCCTGCTGCAGGCTGGCGTGGAGGAAGTGAGGAGGGTCCTGTGCAGCCCCAAGTGTGACCCCTCCCTGGGGCTCCTGGGGGACCAGAGCAAGCAGCCTGTCAATGCCTGGGCTTTGGAGTTCAACACTCTGGCCACAGTTTATGGCAGAGAGCGCTGGGCACTCGCCACTGCTCAGCAGCCTGTGGATCCCTCCTACTCCTGCTCTCCTTGTGCTGACTCCAGGAACAGAGACACAGGTAAACCTGCCTCACCTTCCTCTGGGAGCCATTCTCCCCTTGCCAGCAGATCACAGAATCCCTGAATGGTTGGGTTGGAAGGAGCCTTGAAATTCCTCTTGTTCCACTCCCTTCCATGGGCTGGGATATTCCACTATCCCAGGCTACTCCAAGCCCTGTCCGACCTGGCCTGGGACACTTCCAGGGACCCAGGGGCAGCCACAGCTGCTCTGGGTAGCCAGGATGTTCTCCTTTGTTTGGAAGAAGGTCAGAGTGCTTTGGGAATCTGGTGTTCTGATCACCCTGTGCAGTGTGTGGCTGGTCACTCACTAGCCCAGGGAATGCTGCTGGTGGCACTGGGATTCCAGCTTTCCTCTGCTCCATCAAGTGGGCTTTGTGGAGCTGGGAGCTGCATCTCACCTGTGTCTGTGCTTTCCTTTCAGAGTCACTGGTTTCTGAAGGGAATAAGGAAATCCTTGAGGTTCATCCTGATACTCCAATGCCTGAAGGGAATAAAGAGCTCCTCAAGGCTCATCCTGATGCAGGCAGCCTAAGCTTGATTCCTGATGTTTCCCTGGCTGCAGAACAGTTTGAGAAGACCTGGCTGAGCCTGGACACGAGCTGCCAGCTCTCTCTGCCCTGGTGTGGGCCTGTCCATGCAGACACCATCCAGACAGCCCTTCGTGTTGTGCACATCCAGACCATTGCCATGAGCAAAGCTGGAGCCCAGCCCTGGAAAGCTTATCTGAGTGCCCAGGATGACTCAGGCTGCCTCTTCCTCACAGAGCTCCTGCTCCAGGCAGCAGATTCAGAGCTGCAGGTTTCAGTGAAGCAAAGCAAAGCAAAGCCAGAGGCACTGCAGTCCTTCATCTCAGCCTTGAGGACAGTCCTGGAGGCAGTGGCTGGACTGCAGTCTTGACTGGTCCCTGCTCCCAGCAGGATGCATGCTGAGGGCACAGGAAAAGTTGATTTCTCTGGCTTCTTTTGCCATACCCAGTGCTGGTTTGGTAGTTTCAAACTGCAGTTTCCAGTTTACCTGGAAAGCCCAGGGGGTGTGGGGGAAGCTGCAGCTGGGGAACAGGGCAGGGTGAGGGGTCTGCCCTCCCCTGGGCTGGGAAAAGGACAGGGTCACTGGTGTGAGTCACAGGACTGGTGGCATCCGTGGTGGTTGTCATGAGGCACAAACGTCACGATGGACCCAGACCTCAGGTGTGTTTTGGAGAGGTTTTTTCCTGAGAGAGATAATTAAAAAAAAACTAAACAAGCCACCAGAGGCACTAGGACTCTGTCACTTATCTCACATTAAGAGGAACAGTGCAGTGAGGAGAGACTATTTTGTTCTTGGCTCCCTTTACATTTGTTTTAATTTGCTGTCTTCAGCTGATTTCAGTAGTAGCTTCACTTGGGGGTGAACAGAGAGGAGGGTGGGCAGGGTACATCCTGCTCACTGGAACCAGCATGTTCCTCTTCCAAGAGACAGACACAGGTTTTTGGTTGAAATGTGGTACTGAGGTGAGAGTTACACTCTCTCTGAAGTTCCCCCCAGCTCCCTGTGCTGCTGCCAAGCTCCCTGATTGAGGGTGAGATTGATCTAACAGGGCTTTAGGATACTCTGTGAGGAGCACGAGCATCTTTTAACCCTATTCTGCCAGATTGCTTGTAATTTTTGATTTCTTTGAATGACTTGATTGTACTTTCAAATGGCACTGTGCCTTCCATGCACCTCACTGAAACCCTGTCACTGTTAAACAGACTTCTGCTTTTCCTAATAAAAACGTGAATCATTCTTGGCTGATTTCTGGAGTTTCTTGTTCCTTCAGCCCTCAGGACTGTGGATGATCTGGTCAGGGCAGCTCTGCAGCCCAACTCCTGCCTCTACGTCCAGCAGGGTTTTTCCCTCTGACCTTCCTTAAGCTAAGCTTTAAGGAGCAATTGGGCAATAATTAATCTGTCTCAAATGCCAAATTACTGTGAAGGGTGAACCTGCAGGTGAACTCCAAGGCAGATCAGTCAGCTGTAGCAGGGCTCCTGTTAACATTCCCACAGCTGTGTTGTGTCCCTGTCCCCAGGGAGAGCTGCACTGCAGCATTGGCAGGTGCAGTTTTCAGGGAAAAATGGCTGAGAACTTGTTGGCAGTGCATTGTTCACTCTGCTGTGGCCACACCAAGAATGGGCTCTGTCTGGGAGGGGACTTGGAGCTTCTTTATCCAGACTATTCTTGAGGAATGAGCAGGTCAGCAGACTCCAATAACTTATAAATATTTATTTTAGCTGATCTTTACATAAATGGCTTAATTTGGAACTAGGCCATGCCCATAGCTGTGTGCAGCCCAGGAGCATGGCTTTGCTAAACAAAGTCCTACTGGAGTCAGCACCAAACTTCTGCTTCTCTGTCTCAGGGTTTAATTCCTGAACTCAGGAACTCAGCTTGGCCCTTGAGTGAGGATCAAGATAATGACTAATGGGCCATAAAAAAGCAGTTTTACAGACCCCACTTGGTGTTTTCCCAGGGGAAGGGATAAAATCAGCCTGGGAGAGGATTGCAGTTGGTGCTGGGTCACTCATCCTGCCCTCTGCATCCTTCTCTTGCTGCCTTTAAACCTGCCTGGTATTGTTTCTCTAAAACACAGCACAGGAGGGTTTGGTTTGTTTTCAGGAGAACTTGGACTATTGAGAGAAAGGGCTGTGCTACTTTCCAGAGGAGAACTTGGGCTTTTCACTGATGTAACTGGAGAAAAGCTGTTATGCTTCTTCCAGACACTGCAAGCAGAACTCAACACTAAGCAATGTGTGAAAGAGATTCTCCATCACTGCAAGCAAAAATAGTGAAGTTTGTTGTTATCAATTGGTTTTTCTTCCTGAGTTTCTCTTAAATTTAGCCCTAAAAGTGCACTTCACTCTTACTCAAGGCCTCCAGGTTAGGGCTTGGTGCTGCAGACTCAGCAGGTGAGTATTTATTTTAAAATATTTCCATCAGTTATTCTAAAGGTCCCTCTTCCTCTCAGGCAACTCCAAGGCTTATTTCTGCAAGATTAGTATTTGATATTTTAAACAAAGAGTGATTAGCAGCCCTTTGCCTTTTAACTACTGAATACAGGAATCTGGAGCTGGTCTGTGCCCCATCTGCAAGAAAACACAGAAGGGGACACCTTGAATGGCCCCAGTTACATTCAGGGAGAGAATCAAACTTGGTTCAATGAGTCTGAAGCCTTTGTGCAACACAGGAGGTATTGGAAGTATGGAAGATGTGATTCTCATATCTCCTGGGGGTGGTTTTCATTGAAAATTGTTGGGTTTAGCTTAGTTTTATTTAGTTTTCCCCACCTCATGTATGGAGATGGATGGCATTCCAGAACTGCTCTCTGCCTCCTCTTCCCACCTGGGAATGGCCTTTCCTTTGCTCATGGGGTTTTTCAATTGTTGCACAGTGAGAGGTGAATGGGGCTGGCATCATTAATTTGACTTCCATAGTCTGCTGGAGTCAGATGTGATCCTGTCTTCTGGCAAAACCCATGAGATGTGGAGAGTGGTGGATGGAAGACTTGATCTGGAGCACATGGATGGCTTTTCTCTGGAAATTGTGCAGTTACAATTGGGTGTCAGCACCTGCCTGAAGGATTCCTTCAAAATATTTTACAGCTGATGTGGAAAGCACACTAAAATTTCCATCCCTGGAAAGTGTCCAAGGCTGGGTTGGATGGGGCTTGGAGCAACCTGGGATAGTGGAAAGTGTCTCTGCCCACTGAGATGAGCTTTAAGGTCCTTTCCAACCCAAACCATTCTGGGATTCTGTGTTAAGAGTGTGAAGGGGAGCTGTGGCTTTTCCATGTGACTCTTCCAGCCACATTCCAGGTTTGAAGCCTTCCTGGAGAAGCACAGCCCTTTGGGATGTGAATCCTCCACAGCTGCCCCCTGTGCTCAGCCCTGGGTACCCCTGGCAGTGGTGGCTGAAGGAATTGGGGTGGGTTTGGAGCGGTGTCCATCCTTGTCCATCCCCACCCTTGTCCTCGGTGCTGCCCACCCCGTGCCAGGTGGGGATGGTTTGAGCAGGGGGTGCCATGCCCCGTGCTGTGCTGTGCTGTGCTGTGCTGTCTGACCAGGCTGCTCTGCTGAGCACTAATTTCCTTTGGGGCTGTGATGAAGTCAGAAAACCACAGGCAGCTCCCCGGCGCTGCCTTCCGCTGCCGATCACTTGACATGTCCCTTCCCAGGAGGGCCAGGCCAGGCACACAAGGGCACCATGGACCAGAGGAGCATCCTGCTGCAGAACCTGCAAAGGGCCCAAGGCAAGAAGCTCAGCCCAGGAGAGTTTGCAGAGGAGTTTTTGGTGAGTTCGCTCAAGGCTTGGCTCGGTGTTTCAGCTCCTTTCGGAGGGATCGCTCCCTCACCTCTCAAACCTGTGACAGGGAGATTTTCTAGGAGTTTTACAGCAGACACCCAGAAGTTAACTGGGCTAAGAGGAATGTAAAGACATGATAGGAATTTAATAGTTTGCATTTGAGCTGTTTGCTTTTTAACTAATTACCCGAGTGCTTCCTGTTTTCTGCTTGGCGATTGCACTTGTCGGAACACGGTTTCACTTTGCCTGGTAACAGAACTGGGGGCACAGGGAGGAATATGGAGCCTCTGGCCCTGGTGACACAACTGAGGATACAGGGAGGAATACAGAGCCTCTGCCCCTTCTCCTCATTGCAATCTGTCAGACCTGTGGCACACGAGTTCCTCACAGGGATGTCTGGTTTTGCCTTGGCTTAGCTTGTCCTTGTTTCTACAGAGCACAGGGTGCCCAAGGCAGCTGTGGGTGCCCCATCCCTGGAAGTGTCCAAGGCCAGGCTGGACAAGGCTTGGAACAACCTGGGACAGTGGAAGGTGCCCCTGCCCATGGCAGGGGGTGGAATGAAATGAGCTTTAAGGTCCTTTCCAACCCAAACCATTCTGGGTTCTGTGTGCTCTACACCCAGCAGTGCTCCTGGCCCCTCCTGAAAACTTTCTTGTTCCCTCAAAGCAAAAGCTGCACAAAATGCTGATGGCTCCCAGCAGCTCCTGTGTTGTGCATTGCCCTGAATTTGTGAGCTCTCTGATAAATTTTTTGGTTTGGGTGCCAGGGGTGAGGCTCAGATGCCAATGCACCAACTCCTGGCTAAAGCTGGTGGCTCTTGGTGTGTCAGCTGGAGGCAGGAGGCTCTGGCAGGCTGGCTGGGCTGCTCTGAGAGGCAGTGACACTGCCCAGCTCTCACAGGCATAGGGAAGGGTTGAATGATGAGATCTGAGACGTGGCAAACACTGCACTGTCCTGGCAGTGGGCTCTGGGTTACTGAGCTCCAGCCCCACAAGCTCCAGCCCTGCTCTGTCATACCAGCAAAATCTGGCACTTCAAACACTTCAAACACTTCAAACGGAGCTGAGTGCTTGGTTTCCAGGTGTCTGGGGTGGAGGGAAGTGATTAATGTGAGCCTGCAGTGACAGTCTGTTGTTCCATGGAACAAAGTGCTGTCACAGCCTGCTGAGTTTCCCCTCTCTGTGCTGGGGTGTTTGTGTGTGTGAGGCAGTGGGCTCTGAGCCCTGGAGCTCAGGCTGGCTCCAGCAGCCTGATGTATTAATTTCTTACCAAAATGGCAGGTGGAAATGGACCAGGCTGCATTTCCTGTTCTATGGGATAAGATCTTCTCAGAGTGACCTGATTTGCAGTAACTTTTGCAAGGAAGTGGCCTCAGCAGGCCATCGTGCTGGCTTCTGCTTCTAAATGTGATAGAAACATTCAGTGCCATTCCTCCACCCCAATTCCTGCCCTCTCCTTGTGGGACCAAGCATTTTTATGTGCAAATTGCAGTGATGTTACTATAAATATTAGGGGTTTTGTTGGAGTCCCTTTTTCCCTCTGTGCAGTCTGGGCACTGCCCAGGGAATGGGCACAGCCCCGAGGCTGCCAGAGCCCCAGGAGTGTTTGGACACTGCTCCAGGGATGCACAGGGGGGGATTTTGGGAGATCCGTGCAAGGCCAGGAGTTGGACTCAATGATTCTTATGAGTCCCATTCAGCCCAGAATATTCCATGGTTCTGTGATTCCCACTTCCTTTTTCATATCTAGGCATTTCCCAAGTGGTTTTGTGTCACATTATTCAGGGACAGATGATTCAGGGCCTCGGCTCTGGCAAGACTGGCTTTAGTATGGAGTGATGTCCCTTCCATGAGAGCTTTCCCTGGAAGCTGAGGGTGCAGTGGAAGGAGGAAGGGGAGGATGTGATCAACACTAGAATTGCTCAGAAGGTTACAGGGGTGTGGAGGCTACAAAACCCACCCTGCTCCCATAATTTCTATCCCACTGTGTCTGCTCCACATTCTTAATTAATAGAGACTGGACATATGGATTGTCCTGAGCCTCCTGTACCTCCTTCCTGACTCATTCCACCAGATCTCTGAGATTTAACTTCTATTGTGGCTGAATTTAGTGTTTTAAAACTGCAGTCTAATATTAAAAAACAAAAACCTGGACACAAAAATATGAAAGAAAACATACAGAGAGAATGGCGCTTCTGAAGCTGATGGTAAAAAGTAGTATGTGTTATTCAGAAGCTGGTGGCAGTGAAATAAAATTCTATGCTTTGCCAGGAGAAAGATGCTTTAACTCTCTGTGAGTGCTGCAGCTTTATCCTGAAAATGAAAGAGATGAGAGATTTGCAGCCCTAAGGGTCTGTCCCAGGACTCCTTCTCCCTTTTCTTTCATCAGTCCATGGAGCCACTCTGCTCCAGTTGCTCCTGCTCCCTCAGTGACTTGAGCATCGCTGCTTCCAGCTACACATGGGAGCATCTCTACCAAAGTGAGAAAAATCGATAGATTTACCTGTCTTTTCTGGTATCATTTGTTGAAGGAGCTTTGACATTGTCACTTCTCTGATCCAGGTGCCGTTTGTGCTGGGTGGTTCCCCTGGGCCTCGCTCACTGGTGAGGGTTTGTGTCACTTCACAAGCCGACGTGTGGGCACGGCCTCAGCACACACTTTCCATTCTTCAGAAGCCTCTGCTGGGGCTCTTAGGTACTTCTGTCTCTATTCTTGCTCTGAGCAAAGCCACTCAGGAAAGAATTAATGGTGCCAACCCTGCTTTGTGATAGCAAATGTGACCCCTGGAGAACTTCATGTGCTCTGTAGTGTGCGCTGGCTGCTGTAATTTGTTCCACTCTTTTATCACAGAAGCTGAAGAGACAGTCAACAAAGTACAAATCGGATAAAATCTATCCTACAGCAGCGTCTGAGCAGCCAGAAAACGTCAAGAAGAACAGATACAAGGACATCTTACCTTGTAGGTTGAAAATGGCACATGCTCCCACTCAGCCTTTTGTTTTTCTTGCTTTTCTTCTTCTCATCCCCTGGTGCCCGCCTGCACAGTTGTTGTCTGTGAGCATCTCACTGCTGGCTGCTGGCTTTGAGTCGTGCTGTTCAGATTTAGGGCTTTGGCTGCTGCAGTGCCTGCTCTGGAGGATTTTGGCACATATCAGCACTCTCAGGCACGTGGTGGGATTTTGGGGAATGTCCCGTGCAGGGATGGGAGTTGGATTCGATCCTTGTGGGTCCTTTTCCAGCTCAGGATATTCTGTGATTCTGTGGTATTTCTACAGACAGAGGAACTTCTATTCACTAGGAAACACATCCTCCAGCGATTATCCTTGCAAGATTTCTGGTTAGCACTGCAACCACTTGTGTCCAATGTCCTTTGGACAGGGATGTCTCAGTGATGTACAAAGCAAACAGGCAAACCCTGCTGTGGTTTGTCCTGGCTGGGTGCAGGGGGCTCCAAAGGATGCTGTCCCAGGATCAGAGCAGCCTGATGTCTCTTTCATCCATTCCAACTTGGAAAAGAAAGTAAATCACAGAGTCATTAAGGTTGGAAAAGACCTCCAAGATCGAGTCCAGCTTTCAAACCTTTGTATCTAACCCCATAGACCTGGACAGAGCCTGGAGTGCATTGAGGTGGTTTTGGGCTTGGCTTGCTGCGTGCTCAGAGGGGATCAGCGCTGCACTGGGGCAGTGGCAGCACCTGCAGCTCTCCCTTAAACCTCCCTCACTGCCCAGAAGGGTCCTGTCCAGCCTGTGTGTGCAGGCAGCAGGGCTGTGGGGGGTGTGGGAGGGACATCAGCACAGCCACCCCCTGCCCTGGATGAGCTCTCTGACGTGAGTGCTCCCCCAAAACCCCTGTGCTGCCCTCCAAGGCTCGGTGACCATGAAGGACAGACACTGATCACTTCCTCTGCCTTTGCAGTTGACCACAGCAGAGTGGAGCTGTCCCTGATTACATCGGACACAGATTCTCATTACATCAATGCCAACTTCATCAAGGTTTGCCTCTTTTGTGGTGTTTTGTCCTGGTATTGGTGAGTTGTGCCAGGAGGAGCGGGTGAGGGCTCTGGTGAACCAAAGGTCTCTGCAGCAGTTTCTGGGCTGTGCTCGAGGATAATTGATGCAAGAATATGAGAGAGCCCTCAAACCCCCCCTGCAGCACAGAGACACCGGGCTGTGGGGCAGGGGCCGCACTCTGCCAGGGGTGGAACAATCTGTGGTTCACAGCCCCAAGTTCCTCGTCACCACTGCTGCCTTTGGTGGGTGACAGTGGTGCAAAACTGCCTGTGGCCAGAGTCACCTGGGCTGAAAGCAGTGCACGGGCAGGAAGCCTTGCAGTGCTGCAGGGCTGGGACCCAGTGCTGGGGTGAGCAACGGGGCTGAGCAGGGTGGGACAGTGCTCAAAGGGGACAGTGCTCAATGGGGACAGTGCTCAATGGGGACAGTGCTCAGTGGGGACAGTGCTCAGGGTGGGACAGTGCTCAATGGGGACAGTGCCCAATGGGGACAGTGCTCAGGGTGGGACAGTGCTCAATGGGGACAGTGCCCAATGGGGACAGTGCTCAATGGGGACAGTGCCCAGTGGGGACAGTGCTCAATGGGTACAGTGCTCAATGGGGACAGTGCCCAATGGGGACAGTGCCCAATGGGGACAGTGCTCAGTGGGGACAGTGCTCAATGGGGACAGTGCCCAATGGGGACAGTGCTCAGTGGGGACAGTGCTCAGTGGGGACAGTGCCCAATGGGGACAGTGCTGAATGGGGACAGTGCCCAATGGGGACAGTGCTCAGTGGGGACAGTGCTGAATGGGGACAGTGCTGAATGGGGACAGTGCCCAATGGGGACAGTGCTCAATGGGGACAGTGCTCAGTGGGGGACAGTGCTCAATGGGGACAGTGCTCAGTGGGGACAGTGCTCAGTGGGGGACAGTGCTCAATGGGGACAGTGCTCAATGGGGACAGTGCTCAGTGGGGACAGTGCTCAGTGGGGACAGTGCCCAATGGGGACAGTGCTCAATGGGGACAGTGCTCAGGGTGGGACAGTGCCCAATGGGGACAGTGCTCAATGGGGACAGTGCTCAGTGGGGACAGTGCCCAATGGGGACAGTGCTCAATGGGGACAGTGCTCAGGGTGGGACAGTGCCCAATGGGGACAGTGCTCAATGGGGACAGTGCCCAATGGGGACAGTGCTCAGTGGGGACAGTGCTCAATGGGGACAGTGCTCAGTGGGGACAGTGCTCAATGGGGGACAGTGCTCAATGGGGACAGTGCTCAGTGGGGACAGTGCTCAGGGTGGGACAGTGCCCAATGGGGACAGTGCCCAATGGGGACAGTGCTCAGGATGGGACAGTGCCCAATGGGGACAGTGCCCAATGGGGACAGTGCTCAGTGGGGACAGTGCTCAATGTGGACAGTGCTCAGAGTGTGACAGTGCTCCTTCTGCAGCTCCACCAGTTTTGGGACTGTCCTGGGCCTACAACATTTCTCTGACTGACAGATAGATACATAGATAGATAGATAATAGAGATAGATAGATAGATAGATAGATTAGATAGATAGATAGATAGATAGATAGATAGATAATTGATAGATGATTGATAGATAGATAGAATGATCCCTTCATTCTCCATGACAGTGAGCAGTGACCCAGGGCTCTGTGCAACCTGTCTGCAGAAGAACAGACCTTCCCAATAGGATCACAGTTCATTCTTTGGCCATCAGCTGTGGCCACATCACCTCCGAGCTCCCAGACACACAGTAAGAACTCTGCTGGTCTCTGGGAGGAGATCTCAGCTCAGTCCCAGCTCCCCAGCTTGGCCCTGCCATTGGTTCACCACTGCTTGAGTTAATGTATGTGCCCAAAATTCAAATATAGCAATCCTTCTAAATCATTAATGGGCTTGCTGACAGAAGTACATTCAGAGAGAGGAATGACTTTATTTCTGCTGCTGAACTATGCACAGACGTGTCCATGTCTGGTTTGAATGTTCCAGGGTGTCTATGGGCCACGAGCATACATTGCAACCCAGGGTCCTCTCCCCACTACTGTCACTGACTTCTGGAGGATGATTTGGGAGTATGAAGTCCTGGTAAGGTGCAGATTTATATTTAAACTTTTTATATTCTTTTTTTTTTTTAAGAAACGTTGTCCCTCCAGCCAGAAGTCCTTTGTGAGCTAGTGGAAGTGTCAGGGTTTCACTCCAGATGTTTTGTGTGTCCCACATCTCTCCTGTCAGCCTCCTCCCAGAGCAGGGGTCTGACGGTGGCTGTCCCTGCCTTTGGGCTCTGGCTGGGGAGGTTTTTGTGCCAGGCTGTGGGTGTTGTCCTAGTGTGACTCCTCTGGCAGTTGGGGCTTGGCTGAAGGCAGCCCACAGAGTTTCATTATCACTGATAAGTGCCCACAAGAGATGAGTTTAATTTTGCTGCCTGGATAAGAAACTCATGTTCAGACTTTTCTAATGAACCTTCTTCCTGCAGGTCGTGGTCATGGCTTGTATGGAGTTTGAAATGGGGAAGGTGAGTAGTGTGTCACAGGTGATTCTGTGACACCAGGGCAGAGTGAGAGACGCAGATTTTTATTAAATCCCATCGGTGACAGCAAGTTTCTGTTTGATATAAACAGGTTTTTGGGTCTCCAACTGCAAATGGTCCTGTAGGAGATGTCCCTGCCCATGGCAGAGGGTGAAATGAGATCTTTAAGGTCCCTTCCAAACAAACCAGTCTCTGATTCCATGAAATCCTTTAGCTATTTCCAGTAGTGCAGGGAATCTCTCTGGAAAGGGAAAAACAGCAGTGGCAGCTCCAAGGAAGAGGAGGCTGGAGCTGGACAGCAGCAAGAGCTGAGCCTCTTCCCAGTGTGAATTTTACCCTGAAAAGTGAAAAAGGAGACAGCACAGCTGGGCCAGTGGGGAATAACCAAACACATCCTGCTTGTCCCAACAGAAGAAATGCGAGCGGTACTGGGCGGAGGTGGGCGGCTCCCCCCTGCACTGCGGCCCTTTCTCCATCACGTGTGTGAGTGCAGCCACCCCAGCACCCTGCCCCACCCCGGGGCAGCCACGGAAAATCTGACTCTGACTCCTTCTTCTGCAGGAGGCTGAGGAGAAGAGGAATGAGTATGTGATTAGGACTTTAAAGGTGACCCTGAATGAGGTAAGGAGGAAAGGTCAAGGCAGAAAATGTACCTGGGCTGGCTTTGTTATATAAATAATTTATTGAAATATTGTACATTTTGTGCAGAAAATTTTACATTGCTCAGGCTGCTGAATTAGATTTGACAGCAGTTGAGGGAACAAAGGAAGTAAAAAATTCATTAACTCAGACCTCAGTTTCTGAAGCTGTTTTTCAGTCATGTCAAATCAGACTCTGGGTAAGTGAGGCCAAGAATGTCATAACAGAGCTCCTGCAGCAAAACCAACTGCAAACTGCTGCTCTGCCCTTTGCTGCCGATGCAGGTGGGAGCTGGGGATGGAGCAGAAATCCAGCTCTTCTGATTCAGAAGAAATCCAGCAGAAATCCTGCCACTGCTCTTCTCCTGCAGGCAACCCGCACCATCTACCACTTCCACTACAAAAACTGGCCAGACCACCACGTCCCCTCATCCATCGAGCCCATCCTGGAGCTCATCAGGGACATTCGCTGCTACCAGCCCGAGGACAGGGTCCCTGTCTGCATCCACTGCAGGTGGGTGAGCTGGCTGCCAGCAGGGAAGGGCTGCTGGCCCCCAGACCCCGGGGCTGCCACATCCCCAGGGGCCACAGGGCAGGGAAGGTGGCCAAGCCCATAGCCAAGCTCCTCTTGTAGGTAGCCCTAAGGCAAAAGGCTCCTCTGAGGACAGCCAGCACGGCCAGGGGACAGGGAAGGAGGCCAGCAATAGAATCATAGCACCGTGGAATTGTTTGGTTGGAAAAGTCCCTTAAGGTGGTTGAGTCCAACCATTTGCCCAGCTCTGCCAAGGCCACCCTAAACCTCGTCCTCAAGTGTCACATCTACCCCTCTTTCAAATGGTGACTTCACCACTGTCCTGGGCAGCCTGTGCCAGTGCTTGACAATGCTTTTAGAAATTTTCCCTAATATGCAATTTAAACCTCTCCTGGGGCAACCTGGGGCCATTTCCTCTTGTCCTGTCTCTTGCTAGTTGGGAGAAGAGACCAGCACAGGGCTGGCTACACCCTCCTGTCAGGGAGGTGTAGAGGGTGAGAATGTCTGGGTCAGGGACCACCACCACAGCTGGGCATGTCCACATGTGGCTGGTGAGCAGAGGAGGACTGAGAGCTGCTCTCAGGGGATGAGCTGTGCCTCCCAGCCCTGTGCAGCAGAGCCCTGCGTGGGCTGAAGCTGCAGCATCCCGCAGGTCTGCAGGATGTGTGTGGGACAGCAGGGTCACAGGTGGCTGTGGGTCTTTTCCAATCATCCCTGTCAGAAATCACAGCGTGCCCACCCTGTGCTGGGGCTGTGGGTCTTCTCCAAACATCCCTGTCAGAAATCACAGCGTGCCCACCCTGTGCTGGGGCTGTGGGTCTTCTCCAAACATCCCTGTCAGAAATCACAGGGTGCCCACCCTGTGCCTGGGCTGTCATTGCAGTGCTGGCTGTGGCAGAACCGGCGTCATCTGCGCCATCGACTACACCCAGAAGCTGCTGCAGGATGGGGTGAGTGCCAGCCCTGCACCCCTCTGTCCCTCCCCAGCCTTCCCTCTGCCTTCCAGCCCCTCTCAGGTGGATTCCAGGTGGATGGGAGCTCCCCACAGCCTGACTGGAGAAGGGCAGTGGCTGAAGGGCTGATTCCCCAATCCCAGTCTGTGCCACTCCTCTGTGACAGCATCACACCAGTGGGGCAGAATCCCCCCTCCACTGCTCCCTCAGGCCAGGCCTCCAGCTCTGAAGTGCTGATCTTCACTCTTCAATACATCTTTACTGTCCATATGTGTCTCTCTGCACTCACACGTCAGATATTCAGTATTTCTAAACCACGCCCTTGCTTTACTCTGACTCTCCAAGAACGGTCCAGGCAGTAATCCCTGGCCTCAGGGCAGTGCTGGGACTCCGAGGAGAGCCTGCTGCCTTCTGTTGTACAGCTCCCTGAACCCACCCAGCTGGGAAATCAGTGTCACATCCATCGTGCTGCCCAGCTGTTATAAAAAGGGTATTTTCTGTGGAGTGTGAGACAGGAGGGAGGAGGATGGTTTGTAATCAATAAAATCACATTTTAAGCAGGCCCTTTGTTAAAAAGTATTGCAGTAGCAAGCCTGGATTTCAGACAGTGCTCTGAACTGTGTCATGACTTGGAAGCTTCATGGAATTAGACCTGTCTGAAATTTTTTATCAGAGAAGTCATAGAAATCATGGAAATATTTGGGTTGGAAGGATTTTTAAAATCCTCTCTTTCCAGTCCCCTGCCATCTGCAGGGACACCTTCCACTATCCCAGGCTGCTTCCAGCCCCATCCAACCTGGCCTTGGGCAATTCCAGGGATCCAGGGGCAACCACAGCTTCTCTGGCACCCTTTGCCAGGACCTCCCCACCTTCACAGAGAGCAATTCCTTCCCAATATCAAATCTAAATCTCTCCTCTTTTAGTTTGAAACCATTTTGTCTTTTTCTTGCCAGATTGTTCCAGTGAACTTCAGTGTTTTCAGTGTGATCCAGGAAATGCGCACGCAGAGACCTTGCATAGTGCAGACCAAGGTGTGCTTGGGGAACGTCCCCAGCTGGTCCATGCTGGCACCTCAGCTCTTCCCCAGGAGGCTTCACAGCAGGGAAACCCAGAGCAGTGGAGCTGGTGGGAGCTGGGGTGTGGAGATGTTGTGCAAAGTCCCGTTTCTGAACAGAACAATGATTTGGCAGAAATTAATTTGGTAGCTGAACGTTTCCTTGTGGACAGCTGGGCAGTGCTCACAGTGTGATTTATTGAATGCTTACACTGTGAAACCAGGGACTGTCCAGGCAATAAAGTGGGAACTTTTCTCAGCTGCAATAGACTGAAGAGGAAGCTCAATGCAGAACAGCGTTGTTTGCTCACCCAAAAACCCCCCAAATGCTTCAGGGTGAACCCTGTGAGAGTTGTGGCTTCTGCCTCTTCTCAGATTTCACACCCTGCCAAAGGACAGGAAAGGCAGCTTCTCTGGGGGTGATGCTTGCTTGGCAAGAGGTGACCATTGACAGGTCCCACCACTGCTAGCTGTCACATTTTTTGTCTGTCTGCAATGCAGGAGCAGTATGAGCTGGTTTATGATGCAGTGATCGAGCTCTTCAAAAGGCAGATCCAAGCACTCGATGCCCAGGATTCTGCTGCTTCACAGGTAAAAGTCCCAGGACAAACACCCTGCCTCTTGCAGCCTGGGCACTCCAGCTCTAACCTCAATTCCTCTGCCGACCTGGGATGAATTCCCATATTTTCTGCTCCCCTTGATACCCAAACTGAGTCTCTTTTGATATTAACCCATGAGAACCCAGCTCTTCCCCTGAATGTGCAATCACAAACAAGACCTAGATTTTCTTCAGTCTCAAAACCATTTTCTATTTTCTATATATTTTTATGATTGTTTAATGTCATGAGCGAATAGCACAGCACGAATTTTCTACAGGA
This sequence comes from Acridotheres tristis, assembly GCA_037013685.1. Taxonomy (NCBI): domain Eukaryota; kingdom Metazoa; phylum Chordata; class Aves; order Passeriformes; family Sturnidae; genus Acridotheres; species Acridotheres tristis. The sequence continues at coordinate 4,074,100 of CM072913.1, read as the reverse complement.
GTGATGGATTTCCATGGGGATGTGCCACTGGAACTTGTCTGCATGGAGTGCTTGCAAGCAGCTGAGGGTTTTCAGACCAGGCTAGTGAGGGAATCAGCACTACAGCCTGTCTGTGGTAGGGCACAGGGGGAAATATCTTGTAAAAAAACATGGCAAAGTCTCACAAATCTGTTATACTTCTGAAGGAAAGAAACGTGGTCTTGGTGTGAAGTTGCATATTAACAGGAATTGCCAAAACATCTCTGGTTGAAGTTTTCTTTGCTCTTGCTGTTCTGTGACTGCTGACAGGAGCCTCACTGGATCAAATCCAGGAAAGTAAATGCATCACAGCAAAGCCTGGAAGGTCACTGTGAGCTCATTTTTTTTCAGAAACTTTTATCTAAAGAATTGGGAAGGGGATCCTGTGATGGGACTCGTCCCTCAGTTTTTGCCACAGGGTTTGCAGAATGTTCCAAGCCAGAGCTAAGTGAGAAAAGAACTAGAAAAAGCCTTTTTGGACTGGTTAAGGACAGTCTGTGAGCAAAGGTCACACAGGGCTGGTTGACACAAAATGCAGAGGACGTTTCAAGTCAGGATGTGGTTTTGTAGCTCTTGCCCAAACCTCTCGCCCCCCTAAACCTCCCTGTTCTCTGAGGACACTGTGCAGAGCACAGGGCTGGCCATGAGCTGCTGTCACAAACAAAACCAGCACCCAGCTTGCCCAGTGTGGGCTCCTGAAGGCAGAATGTCTGCATAGGCTCCTGCCAGCTGTTTGGCACAGCTGGATGGTTGTAGGTCTCTCTGGACTCTCATTTCAGAGCGGTGCCAGCAGAAGTTGCTCTTCAGAAAGTTCTGTCTGCAGCTTTCAGCTCCACCTTGGTGTCATTTCCCAAATGCTTTAGTAATTAGAAGTATTTGGCAAAAATCCCAGCTCCTCATGCAGCCACATTGGTGTTCTTTGCCTTCTGCCTCCTCACTCTTGTTTGCAAACATTTTCTTTCCCTAGGAAGGAGCAGGACATCCTGTAGCCAAGCCAGTCCTGACTCCAGTGGAAGACATTTATGGCCTGAGTTCACTCACCTGGTAAGGCCCAGCACAAGGATCCCTGGTTGGTATTTGCAGTCACCCACAAGATTTCAGAGAGATAAATTTTTGGTGTGTGCTTTGGAACACTTTAGCTCTCAGGATCTCCAGTCTCCCTTGAGTCCCACTTTGACTCTCATGTTTGTTCCTAACATAATTCATAGAGTCATAAAGATTGGAAAAGTCTTCTAAGACCATCGAGCACAACCATTAACCCAGGTCCAACACTAAGCCATGTCCCCAAGTGCCACATCTACATGTTTTTTGAACACTCCCACAGATGGTGTTCCCTCCACTTCCCTGGGCAGCCTGTTGCAATCCCTGATCAGCCCCTCAATGAAGAAACTTTTCCTAATTTCCTAACAATTCCTGCTCTTCTCAGTGATGTATCTCACCCTGTTCCTTGTGTGCAATTATCTGTCCCCTTCTTCTGCCCTGGGCTTTGTGTCATGCAGTATTTCACATATGAACTGAAAACAGTATAAAACACTATAAAATGGTATAAAACAGTATTAAAAAGTCTCATGAACATAGAGTCTGGGTCATCCCAGCTCTGTGCCTGGCATGGAATGCCCCCACACTGGTCCCATCTTCCATCTGCACATTCCACTGCAGTGCCCCTTGCTGCAGGAATAGCAATTAGCAATGCTGAGGATGCAGCTTCCCAATACCAGCAGCTTCCGAGGGTGGTGGATCTCTCTGTGGACACGTTTGGGATCGCAGTGTCTGCTTCCTGTAAATAATTTTGCTTTCTGGTTCAGTTTGCTGACATCAAGGGGCCTCCTTTGTTCACCATTTAACAGGCTTGAAATGGAGCACAGTCCTTCCCTGTGCTCCTTGCTTGAGGCTGGGCTGGGGGAATCGCTCCTGTGGGCTCTGTTAGTGGGCTAACATTTTCTGAACCCTCCATGGCTTTGACTCCCCACCACTTCTTTGTGCTTTTACTGCAGCTCTGAGCGAGAGGAGCAGGCTCCACACCAACATCTCCCTGTGCAGCAGGATGGGCACCAGCATCTCCCTCCAGAGGCACAGAGCAAAGTGTCCCTGCCCTCGCTGAGTGCCCCAGGAGCACAGCACAGCTCTGCCCAGAGAGTGCCCCCCATCAGACAGGCCATCTCCTTCGGGGCTCTCAACTCCATCAGCTGCAGGAAAGCAGCTGCCAGCGAGCCCTGGGGTGCTGGGGATGCTCCTCAGAAACGCCGCAGTTGGGAGCTGGAGCTGGAGCCAAAGGGAGCAGGAGGGAGGGGGCCTGGTGGCAGAGCACCTCTGGCATGGACTGTATCCACCCCTCTGGGGCAGCGGGCAGAAGGCTGGGAATGGGATGCAGGGGATGCCAAGCCTGTTTGGAGCCCACAGTGGCCAAAATCTGGTCACTCGAGCTTCCAGGATGGATTTTCCCCTGCGGACCTGAAACCTTCCAGAGGAGCAGCAGATGGGCCCCCAGGCCACAGGAACCAGGGGCAATGCCCTCACCCTCACCTGTGCTCAGCAGAAGACCCCTACTTCTCATCACTCTCTCCAGACAGCCCCGTGTCCCCCGTGTTTCCCTTTCTGGAGGGGCAGCATGAGCTCGTCCCTTCGTGCTCTGCCCCACTGCAGCCCAGCACAGGCAGCTCCCCATCATCCCACCACGCTGCCCCGAGCCAGGACACGATCTTCCCCTCGGGTGAGTGCTCCTGGGACAAGGGGACACGTGGGACCAGGTCACTCTGGGCTGGGGTGTGCTGGAGGGAGAGGTCAGTGTGGTCAGCTGGTGTCCAGGCAGGGCTGTAGCTGCTCCTCAGGACTGGGCTTTCATGAAAGATGAGGAAACAACTGTTTTCATCCTCACACTTTTCATCCTCACTGAAGTTTTTTCCCACAAACATCTTTAGAGCTGCATAATTTTGGTGTCTGCATTACACAGCTGCCCTAAACCACTGTATCACCTCAGAACAGCTCTCACAGGGAGGCAGGAACGGGGCTGACCAATTCTTACACCAAGGCACTCCAAAAAGCATTCAAAAAGCTCCCAGAAATGTTTTTCTTTTCCTGAGGATCTAGTTTTCAGGTCAAACCACACTCTTTGCTGCACTGTCATGCAGGGGACACTGAAATCTCACCGAGATTGAGAGATCCAGGAGTTCAGGGGCCCTGAGCAACCTGGGTGATACCCCTGCTCATGGTGGGGTGTTGGATCTAAATGGTTTTTAAGGTCCCTTCCAACCCAACCCATTCTATGATTCCATTAATTCAATAGAAGTGTTTTTTCCAGATCTGTAGCCTTTAATCCATCACCTGTCATATGAGGAAGGTGGAATTATTTCTAGTCCTGGTGCAATTAGACATTCCCTATTGCCCACAGCTTTGGCACTTGCTCCACTTTTGTCCTGCCCAGGCCCCTCAGCATCCAATGTCACAGAGACATGCCCATTCCCTTGGGAAGTGCTGGGAGTTGCAGCCCAAGCCAAGCAGCAGCAGAACCACCAGCTGTGTGCCTGGCTCTGTGCTGGGTTATGCTCACTTCCCTGGTGCAATTGGTGCTGGCAGTTATTTGGGTGTTTAACTTTAATCTCTGGTGCGTGGCAGGGCAGGAGCAGCCCCCTCCCCTACACAGCTCTGCGGTCCCACTCATGTCCTGCCATGCCACTAACCTGCCCATGTCTCCCCAAGCAGCCCCCCTGCCACAGCCTGATGATGATGATGCTCCTCCACCCCTGCCCCAGCGCACCCCCGAGTCCTTCATCGTGGCCAGTGAGTCGGGTGAGTGACTATCAACATTAAATGTGCCTCTGAGCAGCACTGAGGCCTCATCCAACATCAGGGTGGTTTTGCAGCCTCTGGCAGTGCCTGGAATGATCTCTCTGGTGTTCAATTGCTTCTAGGACAATTTCCTCGGGCCACTTTGGATTTCCAGCTTCCAGACAGAAATCCAAATATTGGAACCTCCTGGGAGTGGAGTGGTGAGTCTCACTCAGAGAGGTTTCATGACCCTGTGAGACTGAGACCATGTAAGGTAACTAAGTGCCTTTTTACCTCTTTTCCTGCACTATTCCTATGCCAATCTCCTTACCACGTTTCCTTCTGTGAGAAAGACTCCAGTTTTGGCACTTTCTACTTGCCATAAATTATTTCATAGAATCAAGAATCATGGAATGGTTTGGGTTGGAAGAGACTCTTAAAATAATCCCATTCCACCCCTCTGCCATGGGCAGGGACACCTTCCACTAGACCAGGTTGCTCCAAGGCCTGTCCAACATGTGATTTCAGGGCTCAGGATTGGAAAGGAAATGTGGCCTCAATCCAGCCCCTTCTTATCAACATCTACTTTACCCCAAACATTATTTCTTGGGATTCTAAGACCAGTACATAAATAAATAATAAACATATTGTCCCTCATTTAAAGAGGAATAATGAAGACGAGACATCAGTGTCTGCTGAACTTCTCACAGCCCTGTGGAGCCAACAGGAGCTGAACAAAATGTATGCATGTCTTGATCATCCCATAGCTGAGTGACAGCTCTGTGAAGTGGAAGAATGAGGCACAAGTCTGTCTTCCTTTACACAAGCATGGAGGTGTATGTGGGAGGGTGTTTGCACATCACATCCTTTCCTCATCTTCTCTGGCTTCCTTGTGTGCAAGAAAACAACATTTGGACGTGGGGATTTTAAATACCTGCCTTGTTTTTTGTTTCCAGAGTGTGAAGCTTTGGAGCCCACGAACAGGTACAAGTTTAATGCTGGGATAATCTTTGGAATTAAGACCTGATTTTTTTCTGAAACTGCTTTATTTAGTAAATGTGTTCAGGATCTGTGCTCAGTGCAACAGAAATTGTTGCTAAATAGTTCTTCAGCTAAATAGTTCTAACCATAACTAGACAGTTCTGCAAACAAGTGAACTGGTAGTTTTATGTTTCCTGATCAGCTCCTGCTGATCCTCATCCTGTACACGAGGCTGTTCCTTGCATCCTCCTCTTTGTCTGCATGTTGTGTGTTTCCTTTGAGACAACTGAGACAAGCCGGTTGCTTCTAATATATAAATTATTTTAAAGCTAGGTAACCAATTCTTTTATCTGTGCTTTCTCAGAGACAACCCAGGATCGCTCTAATTCTCCTCCTCCGCTTCCTGAAAGAACCCCGGAGTCGTTTGTTCTTGCTGAGGCAGCAAGTAAGTGCTGAGCTCTTTTCTCAGGATGTAACTGAGGTTTTACACTCACACCTAAAGCTGCAGGTTTCTGAGAGCGTGGCCCACTTGTTCAAAGCATTATCAGGTAGTGCACCAGCACTTCCCTGCAGGAGATTTCAGTAAATACAATGAAAATAAACACAAGCAGGGAACCTGCAGCGAATTTCTAGAAGTGCTGCATTAGAGGAGATGAAAAGCAACAACAAAGCACTTGGAAAAAAGCAGGAGGGTTTGTGAATGACCACTGAAAATGAACATATGATGTATGTGCCCAGGTCTGCAGCCTGCTGCAAGAAATTCCTCGAGTCCTGAGGGTTCGGAGAACAAGGGCTCACAAACATCATCCAAAGAACTCATGAAATGCTTCAGGAGGAGCAAGGTAAAAGAAACAAAAGGTGTGGAAACCGTGGAGGGAGAGAGAAGGGCTCTGGTACAGCTGGTGCTGCTCTCTCACTGTCACTGGGGGAACAGGGCCTGCTCTGAGAGAGTTTAGGGCAAGAAAACAAGAGTAATACAAATATTTTGGTGTAGAACTGCAAACACCCATCCTGTCTGCACTGGGAACAGGGTAACCCAGCCCTGCCCCTGCCAGTGGTTTTGCCTTGGCACTCCATCCCCCCGGAGTGCCACTTCCTCTGGGAAAAGTTGCTCCAGTGGAGTCTGAGTCTGTCCTACAAGGACAGAACCATCGCCAGCCTCCTCTTGTTCAGCCTCCTGTTAATTATCCTCATGAGGTGTTATGGTGGAACAGAAAAGCACTTGAGGAAAACAGCAAGAAAAATACAAACTAGAGGCATTTGGGATGACAAGGAAAACGCCAAAGAGAGTAGCACTAAGTTTGCTTTTTGTGAAATGTGATACTTGTACATTTACCAGTGAATTCCCACAGTAGCTGATCTATTTATACAAGTACATTTATCAGTGTTTTTATACATGTGCATTACCAGTGAATTCCTTTTACCACAGTAGCTGATCCACTGCTTCACACATTTATTTTTCCAACTAGCCTTTTTCTATTTTTTTTTTTTTACAGAGCTTGAAAATACTGAAAAATGTGAGAAAAAGTAAGTCTTCCAGGCTAATGTCTTCCCAATGGATTTAAGCAAGTATTTAAATGTGTGGGACAGAAATACCAAGAACCTGAACTTTTCCAGTGTGACATTCCCTGCACTTTGGAGTGGGACACACAGAGCTGTGCCAGCTGAGCACCTTCTCACCTGGAGAGCTGTAGCTGTTGTAGGAATGTCCTAAGGATGTGTGCTGCCCTTTGGGGACCTTGGGGACAAATTATCCAATTCCTCAGGCCTTCAAACCTGTGTTGCAGGACCCTAAAAATGGGAGATATGGGTGCTGGAAGAATGTGAGCCTCAGTCCAGATTCTGACCAATTCATAAATAAGGAATCTCCCACTAGAATCCCTTTGATCTAAAATTAAAATTTTCATCTTGAAAACAGCACTGCTAAAAAGGGTTTAAAGCACTTTTGAGCAAACGTTTTCTCAGCAGATCTTGCTGCAGTAGTAAATCCATTCCCTGTAAATATGGGATTGCACAAATTAAGGAAGGAATTCTCCCTTGTGAGGCCCTGGCACAGGGTGCCCAGAGCAGTTCTGGCTGCTCCTGGATCCCTGCAAGTGTCCAAGACCTGGTGCTGGTTTGATGGTTGGATTTGATGATCTCAGAGGCCTTTTCCAGCCTAAAGAATTCCATGGTTCACCAAGTTTGGCTCTGGAATTACCAGTGACCAACTGCTCCAGTCTCATGTTTTATTTCCAGGCATCTGCAATCCATCTTCACTGACAAAGTCATCAGAACCTGCCCCGACAAACTCTCCGAGGTCTTTCCTTAACTTTGGTATGTTTTCCTCTTCATGTTTTGGTAGGAAGAACCTGGTTCTTGGAAGTCTAAACACTTACAAATGACAAATATTTCAAATAATGCTCGTTGGGCTTTACATAATTATTTTTTTCACATTTACAACTTTATTTGCAACAACAGGATGTTGCTTTTCTGTCATATCTTAAAGCTTGGGAAAGATCTGAAATTATAAGTATTTTCAATTCCTGTCTTATTTTAAGGGATTATATAATCAGCATCTGTAACATAAGAATTTGTTGCATTAAAAAATACACTATTTCTTCCTAGGCTTTGCAAATCGATTTTCAAAACCTAAAGGACCAAGAAATCCACCCCCAGCATGGAATATTTAGATGTATTTTATAGACCTGGCGTTGCAGATTTGTGAAGTCATCCTGAAATACTTGGAATGCCCATCCCAGTGAAGCTTCCACCAAAATAAACACATCCAAAGCTGTTACACGGTATTGGCAGCTCAGGCACTACTTACACATTCATCGGATTTAAAACTGGAGTTTTAAAGTCAAGAATGCAAAAGTACCAGCAGCTTTCAGTTAATTGGCAATGGGATGGAGGGTAAACCTTGGAATACAAGTTTTATCCTAAGGAGGGACATGTTTTTGTCATGTTTTGGAATGTAATCACTTCAAAAGGATGGATTTGAGCAGAAACTGATGATGGGACCCAGTGAAGACTATGGAATAATCTGGAAAGCCAACAGAGCAGAGTGAGGTGGATCAAGACCCTCTCTCACGTTTGTAGGTCTACTGTAATTAAAGACACTGAAATGTTTACATTACTTGGACTAAGAGGGAATTAGCATCCCTAATTTTAGAAATAATATAAACTTTTTTTTTTTTCCCCATCTGAGTGAATCAGAGCATTTGTCTGGATTTTGGGACAATAAGACTGAAGAGGGTGATTGATCCCATAGGAACTAAACCGGTGTAACTGGACTGCACAACTGACTGACCTAGCTGCTCTTCTATCTGAAAAATCCCAAAACACCACGATAGCAAGCAAAATATAATTGTATTTTAAAAACAATGCTGTTTTTAAGGATTTGTGATACTCCAGCACAGAATTTCTAATGGGAAGAGGGAAGGTGAGATTTTTCACCAGATTCCTCACCAGGTTCCACTGCTATTTTTATCAGTGGGGAGGAATAAAGATGCTGAAAATTGCTTTATATTATTCTTTTTCTGTAAAGACCAAAAATAAAAAAAACAAACCACCCACCAAGATGGGATTTGGGGAATTTGGTCAAGAAGAATCTGCTGACCACTGCTGGAATGGAAAACTCAGCTGGTTTAAAGTCGGGGGAATAGCCAATATTGCCTTTTTTATTACTGTAGTCACGGGTTTTCTTAACAGCAGAAAAGAGTGAAAACCTTTACCCAAATTATATTCCTGTTTCTCTCAGGCTGGACGGGGTTTGGAGCAACCTGGTGCAGTGGAAGGTGTCCCAGCCCATGGCAGGGGGTAAAATGATATTTTTAAATTCTTTTCCAACCCTTAACATTCTATGATTCAATGATTTTATTCCATCCCACTGCCATGGGAAAGGATGGCCTCTTTAGGCTCGCTCCAACAGCTCCACAACATCTCCCTCACGGGGAAAGCCTCCGCAGCACCCCGCGGTCGGCGTTTAATGGATGAAGCACTTCAGAACAAGCGACAAACGCGATAAAAATAAAAGTTTTTTTTACCTCTCCCCACTCCCCGGGCCCGCGCTCCCTCAGCGCTTCCCCGCCCACGTGACCCACGCCGCGCGCACGCGCCCCCGCCGCCGAACTACAGATCCCAGGGTGCCCCGCGGCGGCGCGTGCGCGGCGGCGCCCGGCGCTCGGGCCATTTAAATGTGTGTGAGGGAGCCCCTGAAATGGCCGCGCAGGTCGCCGCGGTGCCGCGGGCCCCGGAGGAGCCGCCGCCGCCGCCCTCAGCGGACCGGCCCGCCCGGCCCCGCGGGCCTCGCCGCCGGCGGACGGCACCCGGCGAGCCGCCGGCCGCCAAGCGGGCCCGGCCGAGCCAGCCGCTGCTCGCGGGGCCCGGCCCGGCGGAGCCGCTGCCCCCGCCCGCCCTCCCCGCCGCCGCGGGGCTGTTCACGTTCTCCCCGCTCAGCCTCCCGCCGCCCGGGGAGCGCCGACACCACCACCGGCACCACGCCGAGCCCGCCGGCCACAAGGCGAGGCGCGGCAGCCCCGCGGACGGCGCGGCGGGGCGGCCCAGCCAGCGAGGGGAGCGGCGGGGGGAGCGCGGGGGTCGCGGGGCCGGCGGGTGCCCCGGGCGGGCTCGGGCGGCAGCGCCGCGCCGGGAGCCCCGCGCGCACCTGTGGAGGGCAGCGGGCGGCGGCAGCGCGGAGGGCTCGGCCCTGTGGAGGGTAGCGGGCACGGCGGTGCTGCCCGGGCACGGAGCGCGGGGTGGGCGCGCTGCTGCTGCTGTCAGAATCGCCCTCATCGCAGGTTGAACGTGCAGGTGCTGTGGGAGTGAAGGTTTCTTCACTCGATGCTTGCATTAGCGTGTGCGGGGCTGCTGAGTTGTTGGGGGTTTTTAAATTATTTTTATTTTTAATTGTTGGTTCTAATAAGCGGCCTGAGAAGCGATCTCGTGATTCCATACAAATATTTCCAAGGCGGGTGGCAGAGGATGGTGCCAGATTCTTTGCAGGGGTGCCCAACAACAGGACAAGGCAGAATAGCCATAAACTAAAACACAAGAAGCTCCTTCTCAACGTGAGGAAGAATTTATTTCAATGAAGGGCGGCAGAGCACTGGAACAGGTGCCCAGGGAGGTCCTGGAGTCTCCCTGGCTGCAGACCTGTGTCACCTGCTCCAGGTGACTCTGCCTTGGCAGGGGGGTTTCACTGGATGATTTCCACAGGTGTCTTCCAACCCGAATTGTTCTGTGTTTTATTTCACTGAAAGGCCAAAATATCTCTGGATTTTAGTGTGTGCTGTGCGTAGTTTTGTTTATGTTTTTTTTACCAGTACAGAGTGATTGTTTTGGTTCTGCTCAGAGATTTGTTATAGTAAAAAGCTTCTTGGACAGAGCAACACAGATAAAAAATTACTGCAAATGCTGCTGTAATTAAAAATATAATGTGGTGAATTATGCTTGAGGAGTGTATGGGCAGGTTTTGTGCCAAAGAAACCAAAGATGCACTTGCTTACAGAAGTCGAGTGGCTGTAGAGTAAACTCTAGATAGGACTGTCTTAAGAACAGACAAAACTATTACTTAGGAGAGGCTTTTCTCCACTGGCTAATGCTTCCACACTACTGTGCTTGAAGAGTGACTATAAAAGCTTCTGGCTGTAAACCTCTGCAGTTCTATCAGTGTTTATCAGGCAGAAGTTTGGAGCAGTGTAACTTTGGAGACTGGAGTGTTATTGTGTCAGTTCTAATCCAGAATTAAATTAGGCCTCTTAATGAAGGCTTAAACGGTGTGAAAATGAGCATCAAAATTCCAGTTTTGCAAAGGAAAGGTGTTTGCTCATCTGGAGCTCTTCACTGCCTGTCCTCACCTGTCGGGGTGGTGCCTTTTGGGATGGGGCTGTATTTCCTGGCTATCAGTTTTTATTTTGATGCATAATCTAATTAAATTACCTATTACATTGACTATACCATGCTTATCTGTGGCCCCAGGTGACAGTGAACGCCCCCACTGTTTTTGCTGTTTAATAACGGTTCAGGTTCTGTTGTGAGATGTGTGATCATTTTAGAGTAGCTGAGTTACTGGCCCTGCTGTCACTCTGCCTCACTGCTGAGCCCATAGTTTAGTGACCTGTCCACAGCTTTTTTTGTGTTTGATATGCTGGAGGCTTTCTGGTTATTGAAAGGAATAACTAAAACTATATTTCCTTCAAGATTGCCAGGCGTTATTATAATGTCACTGTTTAGCTTCACTGAGTACAGTATTATTCACTGTAATAGTGGGACTCTGCGTGTTCAGTGGATCCAGCAGCAGCTTTTATCCTGAAAACAGGCAAGTGTTCACTGGAAATTCCCAAATGCAAGGATTCCTCTGTCTGTTTTTAGGATACTGCTTCAAACAGGAAGATGCTCTAAATTAAAATGTGTGAGGTTTTAAGCTATACCTAAAATCAGAGATGCTTAAAATAAGAGACCTTTAACAGCCAAGTGTTCTTAAAACGTGCACAGGGAAGTATTCCCAGCAGCTCGGTGGTGGCATGAAATTCTTGTTTAGCTGCAGCTTGGGATGTCTGTTCCCACCAGGACAAATGCCTGGTGTGTGAATTGCACGTTCACTCGGTGAGTAAAGCAGTGTCTGTGCCCGAGAGCCCAGTGAGCAAAGCTGAGCCTTGCAGAAAGCCTCATTCCAAGAACCCTCTCAGATGACTTCCCAGAACAAGTGATACTGCCCTGCTTTTTCCTGGTTTTTCTGAAATAGAAACATCAGGGCCTTTGCTGTTTGCAAGAGCTGCAGCAGCACAGTGAAAACTCGTATTTCAGGTCCTAAGACTATTGTATGAAGTGAGGATTAAGCAATCAGCTCTTTCTTTGCTCCATGAGTAACTCTGTTCCTTACTCCAGGCTGTTATGAAGGTCAGCCCTCTCCAGTAACGAGCTCTGAGACCAAACCAGTAATGATCCAGTTAAACACTGGTTACACTAGAGAACCTGGAGCTGCCTGTGTTTATCACTGCACCTTTTCTCATAAAACAGTGCAACATGGGTTTTTATTCTCTTAGAGCACTTCAGTTAAAGAAAAAGAGGGAATACCGATGTGCAGCCAAAGAAAGGAAATTTTATTAGGACAGAGCCGTGTGCTGAGGGGAAATGGTAAAACTTGAGTTCCTGCATGTTTGGTCAGGTGTTGCCCTCAGCAGCAGGTTGTTCTCATCCCCATGGCTATCCTGCTAACCCAGCTCCAGGAGATTTATGGGCATTGTTGGATGAAGTGGTTCTTTGATTCAGATACATTAAAATCTTGTCTTGGCAATTGAGTTTTTAACAGCTGGAGCATTAAGTTTTCTAATTACTCTTGCTAAATGTTATTTGAATTAGTCTTTATTCTTGCAAGAAGAGCAACTCAAACTATTCCATTTTGCCTGACAGAACTACTTCTTTACATTTTATCTCTCAGCCTTTTAGAGATTGATTAGCCTCAAAAAAAAAAAAAAAAAACAAACAACTGAAGCAGGCTCTTAATTTCTTTCCATTAACTGAATCGTTAACTATAAGACTGAATCTGTTCATGTGATGGTTTGGGTCGTTTAATTTTAAAAGATCAGCAGTCTAAGATTTACTTAAATGCTTTCACTTCTAAATGTAAGTAAAGCTTGTAGCTCTTCAGTACTACTCTGTTTGCTTCTGTATCACGTGTCCAAAATCAGGGAAGTGTTCTGTAATGAAAGTCTTGATGTTTAAATGTTACACATACTTGTTTATCCTCTTCCTCTGTATGGCAATGCCTTAAATGTCAGAAGTTATTAATGTACTTAATTATAGATGTTCTGAAACACAGACTCCTTTTAAAGGTACAATAAGAAATCTGTTAAAAATGGAAGTATTTCTAAAATTTAAGCTAGAATTTTGGAAGTTTTCCTTAATACAGGGCTTTATTTGTTTGATTATAGGTACCTTAATTTTATAACCAAAAATGCAATGTTTTACAATTGGTCAGTCTCCCTGAGAATAGATCCCTTCAGCAAGTGAGAGGCCTGAATTCTTTTGGGGTGAATATGCTGCAACTGCAGAACTCTAATCTTCTCTTTATTGTTGCTGCCAGAAACTCCAGATGAAAACGGCAAAACCCAGCGAGCTGACAGTCTTATTATGAAGAAGATGAAGAAAAAAAAGAAAAAGAAACACCGGGAAGATGTGAGGGGAAAACGCCTGAAGATGTACAACAAAGAGGTGCAGACAGTGTGTGCTGGGCTCACTCGCATTGACAAGGAGAGCCTGTCTCAAGGACAGTGTGACAACCTGGAAATGAACAAGGAATCCTTCAGGTACCTGAAGGATGAGCAGCTGTGCAGGCTGAACTTGGGCATGCAGGAGTACCGGGTACCCCAGGGGGTGCAGACCCCGTTTGTGACACACCAGGAGCACTCTGTGCGCAGCAGCTTCCTCAAGACTGGCACTAAATTCAGTAACTTCATTCACGAGGAGCATCAGTCCAATGGAGGTGCCCTGGTCCTGCATGCTTACATGGATGAACTCTCATTTTTGTCTCCAGTGGAGATGGAGAGATTTGCAGAAGAGTTTCTTGCGTTGTCATTCAGTGAAAATGATAAAAATGCAGCTTACTATGCTTTAGCCATAGTGCACGGAGCAGCTGCCTACTTACCAGACTTCCTGGATTACTTTGCTTTTAACTTTCCAAACACTCCAGTGAAAATGGAAATTTTGGGCAAGAAGGACATTGAAACAACAACAATTTCAAATTTTCACTCTCAGGTAAGAACTATTCAAAAGCATACATTTTGCACAATACCTAGATTTGATTAATCTCAGTAACTCAGAACAGGCAAGTCACAAATTTATTTTCTAAGCAGGTGAAGAAAGGTGATGTTAGGACTACATTACTGTGCTGTTTGTTCTTCCTTCTGCTCAAAGCTTTTCTGTACTCCCTGGTAGCTGGGGAATCACACCTCAGACACTGAGGAAAGATCTGCACTGAGCATCTTTTTCGTCTAAACTTGGGAAAACACTGAGATTGTTCAAAGCAACAGCCAAGTCTGTGTCAAGAGTTGCATAGACTGCAAATGCTAACACTGCTTTTCTAGTCAACAGAGCTGGGATTTGATTTTTAGGGGCTTGGGTTTGGGTTTGGTTTTTTTTTTGCAATGATGTTACTTTTCATGTTTCAATATATCTGTTTCACAAGTTTTTTAACATCTCAATTCCCTCAGTTCCTTATGCTGTTTAAACTTTCTAACTTGAAGCTGATTAAAGATTGTTTTTAATTGCCTGGAAAAGCAGTTTCATTTTATTTACTCTCTTGGTTTCCATGGTAGGAAACCATTTAAAACTGAAATTTTAACCAGTTTAAATTTTAAACTGGTTTAAATTCTAGAACTGTATCTCCATGTAACTTAGATGGATGCAATAATAAAAACTAAGCTAATATCAAGATTCCTGTATGAAAATCTCTTGGATTTTAGTCTCATGATCAAACTCAGACGTATCTATGAGTATACCACAAGATTACAGCTTAGATAAACTTGGTTTTGATGGAATAAAACGTAATTCTGTTAGTCTGAGAATGGATCCAAACTGCTGATTATCTATAAGGTCTTTACTCGAGACATTAATTACATTTACTAGTTCAACTGTTGGGAGGATAAATCTAAAACTCTGTAGTGGAGTTCAGTACAGTACAATAGGAACACACCTTTAACAACAGACTTTGGAGTGTTAGTGCTTGTGGATGGGCTGTTTGGATTTCTGCAGGATTTACCAAACACTTATAAGTCAGAGTTGCATTGGAAAAACAATTACTGCTTTACAGAAAGTAACTGCATGGTCACTGTGGAGTCTTTGAATAGCATTAAATGAATAATTCTGACACTTGGCATTTTGTTTGACAGTGATTTGCTGCTGCAGCACTTATTTTAACCAGCTCCTGTTTCTTGGTTTAAGTAATTCTTTGTGCTGACAGAGCTGTGTCAGGGTGCAGAGTGCCCCAAAACAGTCTTTGAGCATATGAACCACTGCTGTGGGCATTAGAACTTGTGCACAGCACACACCTGTGTGCTGCAAATGTGAAATGTGTCCACAAATCAGGCTTTGAAGTCTTCTCTGTTAGTGATTTATCTGTGTTCTTTAGCGTCCAGATTGCATTCTGGAGTACATGTGATGACCCCTGAAATGGCTAAACAGAGCCTCTGGAATGTTTAACAATTGCATTTTTTCTTGGTGAATGTCCTGTGAACACGAATACTTGCACTATAAATACACATGAGGAATGTATGGTAATAAATAAGAGGCTTTGCTGGGTTATAGTGTGCTGGTACTTCAATTAATTCTATTTTAAGTACTGTCTAAACTTGATTAAGATTGAGTCATGACATAAGGTTCAGTTGGTCTAAACCACTTCTCTAAACCCAGCTCCAGCATGACCTGGTTAATCCTCTGTGGCTGAAGTGTTAGTGCAGTTGTCCCTGAGCAGACAGAGCAGGGGAGCTGTCACAGGGCTCTTCAGGGAACACAGATGATGGAAAAGCTGAAGGAAACATTGAAATTGGTGGTGGGTTACCCACGTTTTGCAGGCTGGCCTGTCTTGGAATGGAGAAAGCTGCAGTGCCCTGAGGCTTGGAGTGATGAACCTGTGCTGCTGTTCCTTGGCAGCACAGTGAGGGATGAACAGATTGGCTGAACTGCACTTTTCACCCTTCTGTATGAGAATTGTACAGCACAGGAGCACTTCAGAGTTGTGCTTTTGCAGATTAAACATGTTGCAGTGTTGTATGCTGCAACACCGATTATTTATCATTGTTGCCTTCTGGGTTCTTCCTCTGTGCATGAGTTTGTTTGCTGCACTGACCTGTGCTGAGGGAATTTGGAGCATTAGGGAGTCTTGAATCCTAAAGATTCAGTGTTAAGAAATCAAAATTTGTTCTGTAAACTGCAAGTTAATGTGATCTTTGGCTTGCACAATGTTCAGCTGTTTTGTGTTTTTAGAGAAACTGAATTGTTGTGTTCAAAATAAGGACTTTAATCTGAAGGACTTGGTAAGTCTAGTGATAATTAACTGCCTTGCAAGGTGAATTCCATTGTTCTCAGGCCAGTGAGTTTATAGCAAAGCACTCCAATGTGTATTTGTTACATAAATGTTTGGTTTCAGTATCTTAAAATAATCAAGCTTTAGTGTCCTGTGGATTTTTTTGCTTGCATTGACTCTCATTGGTTCAGTGTTGGAGCTCAGCTTTAGTGTGGAGCTGTTCACTTGGGCTGAGAGTTTTCAAGACTCAAATCACTGAGCAGTAATTTGTAAGCTTTCCTCACATAAGGGCACACTTTAATTTGGAAGCTCTTTGCAGTGCAGCTAGAATGAACTCTTATTTTCCTTATCACTTGTTTCAGTACAACTGCTTCCACTCAGTGAATGGGAATATATTTAGAGTTTAAAAAACACTTCTGCTTTTTTTCCTGGCTGATCAACTGCCTGATGAATTCTCTCTCCGATCCAAAGAACAGTTAGGCTGTCACAGAGGGTGTGTGGGGGTTCTGGGAAGAGGCCAGGAAAGAGAATTGGGGAAGTAGGTTTTGCATAAGCTGCTCTTCCTTCTGGGAAGAAGGTGGGAGCAGCAGCCAACAGGTGATAACTGGGGAAATTTTCTTAGTCCTGCTGTTCAGAACAGGTTACTCTGTCCCTGACAGCTTTGGTTCATGAAACACATCACAGTTTGGTTTTCTGCCTCACATGAACTTCTCAGATTCTGGAAGGGTAATTTCTACTTTTTTTTAGCAGTAGCTACCAAAGTATGAAATGGAGAAATTGTGCATCTGTACTGCAAACTTCTTTTTGTTTTGTCACTAAAGCCACATAAACAATGCCCGGTGGTCCTGTACTATGTCACATTCCAGTCAAACGTGTCACCCTTGCTGTGCTGGCGTGTCACTGTCTTGTCCTTCAGCAGGAACCAGCCTTGTGCTCTTGCTTTCTTCCTTGTAGCCAAGTGTTTGTGTGGTTGGTTTTATAGCTGACTTGACACGCTAAAATATTGTTGCTGTCAAGTGATTCATGCTTTTCTTGCAACTGGAGAGAAACTTCTGAGACTTAACCTCATTTGTCTCCAGCTGATGCCTCATCTGCGTGTCCTTATCCTGTGCTCACTTAACCCGTGCTGAGGCTGGGGTGGCTCAGGAACATGCAAATAAACATCAGTTCTGTGCCTGTGACAGGAAACAGTGCCTCTGTCTGCTTCTGTTCTCACCCAAGTGTGGGAAACACTGATAGGCACATGGTGCAGCTGGGGGAAAATGTCTCCATGAGCACTCGAGCTAATTTTAAACTCGCTGTCCGTGTGGGGTACACAGGGCACTGACGGCTGGGTGGATTTGCAAGGGCACAGGCTGCCCGAGTGGTCTTACTGGCCCCGTTGTCCTTTAGCAACAGTAAAAACAGTGGCAGTGACTGCTCGTGGTCCCCTGCTGCTTTTAAAGCAGCACAGAGAACAAATTCTAGCGAGGGAGGTGCTGTGGTAATAAGTTACTGACTTCTGGCAGCCGTGTGAACTGGAGTGACCCCAGCTAAATTCCTAAACAAGAGCTGAACTTTGAACAAAAATAAAAAACACTGAGAGAGGTCCTAAAGGATATAAGGAAGTGACTTCAGCTATTTAATCATCTCAGCTTTCTTCCCTGCAGTGGGGGGTGCACACAGAGTGGCTGTGGAGTGAATGGAGCTGGGGGGAGTGTGGAGCACCTGGTGAATGGAAGGCCAGAGCAGTTTGCAGGGCAGCAGGCAGGGGCTTCCTCATGGGACACTGAACCACCCGTGGTCAAGAGAGAGCGAGGTGCCTGTTCCTTTAGATGTCCATTATATCATGTTGTGGAGACCACTGGCCTGACCAGTGGCATTGCTGTTTGCTGCTCAGGAGGAACTGAGAAGGAGAGACGCTGTGAAGGAGTTTATGGCATATTAAAGGAGTAGATTGCATCCTCTGTGGTTGAGGTGCTTGAGATGAATAGTGCAGCCTGTTGGGGATTGCTGTGGGTTGGTGCATGTTGTCAATGTAAGTGTGTGCTGGGTTTAATCCTCAAGTGTGTATGTTCCTTTAATTTCTATTAAAAACTGGTAAAGCGTTGAAATCCAATGTTTCCCTAAAGTATTTCTGATGTTTCCTGTATAACTCTTGAGTTCTCGGCTATTTTTTCATTGTTCCAGTGCATTTAAAAAAAAAAAAGCTTCTCATTTTTCGTTTCCTTTGAAAACATTAAGATAAAAAACTGCATATGGAATTATAATTAATTTTAATTCATGACAAACACCTGTAAAATACTGGTGACTCTCACCAGGTGGTTTCAATAGCACAGAACTCATCTGGAAGGAGTCTGTCTCCACTTACATAAACAGTGCCAGACAGTTAAACTTTATTGAATAAGGACCAGGGCACTTCAGTCCTTAGTTTTTCTGTAGGTGCACAGAATTAAAATATTGCTGTGGTGCTCCAGTGCTCCTGCTCTGAACTGCATTCAGCAAATAGAGTAAGCTAAACTCCTTTAATTAAGAAGTGAAATATCTATGGCTGCTGCTGGAGGATAAAATTGCAGCAGTAACTCTGTTCTTCCTTTATTAGTCTCTCCTAATTTACCTTGAACAACTGCATGGAGTATTTTAATGACATCTGGTTTGCTGGCTAAACATGCAAAACTGAAACTAAACTTAAAGCTAAGCTGCTGCATCCCTGTATCTGTAAGTGGAGTTAGAAAATGCATCACACTGTGTGAACATAGCTGTTAAACTGCAAATTTACCAGTAATTGTCTGTATTGTCCCACCACTCAGCCATGGAGAACAGCTGGAGTTTTTTCACCCCTAAAACACTGAAGGGTGGTGGAAAGCTGGGGCTCAGACACAACTGAGTGTGCAAAACAGCCTTTTGCTCTATAACATCAATTATTGTGGTACCTGCACAGAACCTCCTCTGTGGCACGTTCCAGTGCAGTCCATAGGATGAGGCTGCACAACACTGGAGTCTTGCCAGTGGATCTCCTCTGGGAACAGGAAATTGGCAAGAAAAACTTCCAGATGACCTGGAAAAGTGGGACAGTCTCTGTTCTAGAGGATGTCCATGAGCTGTGAGATTAAAGTGTTTGTGGCCCCAGCACTGACAGGTTCTACTGCAAATGGTTATTCTAAAATTCTCTACGAGCATTGGCTTTGCAGCTACACCTCTCATTTCCTCTGGTTTTTTGTCCAATTTTCTGTGTGTACTGTGTGTACTACTGCATGAAGGACACTGAGGTTTTCCACTGCAGTCCCAGGGGAAGGACCTCAGGGCCGGGACTGAAATGAGGAATGTGAATATCCCAGAAGCATCCAGTGTGAAATGTGGAAGCAACAGTCCAGCTGCACAAACTAGTGGAGAGTTAAAGCTTGCATTGAGTCACAATTAAACCTTGTGTGGTTGTTTTCTCAAGTCAGCCTGGACGTGTTGAATTGTTCCTGAATTAGTCAAATATTCGCTTGCTGTTACTCAGACTCCAGAAGGATTTCCTGTCAGGAGTACAGGCGGGAGTCCGTTCTTTCTCTTCTGTTCTAAACGCTCTCTGTGCACATTCCCAAAGGCACATCTGCTGAAACAGATGTGGCCGAGTCCAAGCTTGATCCCAGCTGTGTTAGCTCACACTTTTCTCCTCCCGTGAGAGAACTAAAGGCGTGGTGCTGTTGTGTCTCTGTCCGGCCCAGGTCAATCGCACGTACTGCTGTGGCACCTACAGAGCAGGACCCATGCGCCAGATCAGCCTGGTGGGAGCCGTGGATGAAGAAGTGGGGGACTACTTCCCAGAATTCCTAGATATGTTGGAAGAATCTCCATTTCTTAGAGTAAGCAGTGACTTGTGGTGTGTTCAGAGCACTGTAGATATTTAAATAATTGTCAGGTTTCTAAGTAATTAGAAACTGTAAGGTATTTTCTTTATTGATGTGCTTCTTTGGGCTACTGAGGTTCATTCTTTTCTGTGTCCAGTTGTAAGGCGTGGAATGAGGTGGCTAATTTTAAAAAATCAAGTTTATTACATATATACGTGCACTTCTCTAAAAATTATGCTTGGTAAAATTAGCTTGGAATATCTTTTGCCTCTCAAATTTATTTAGTTTTTATGCAATTCTTTTGAAGATTTGAACCAGTTTTACCAAAGGCATCATTAAATTTTTCTATCTCACCCAGTGTTTTGTGTTATGTGTGTTTTGTGGATTGTTTTGTTCCTGTTTTCTTTTAGATGACTTTGCCCTGGGGGACTCTTTCCAGTCTCAGGCTGCAGTGCAGGTCCCAGAGTGATGATGGGCCCATCATGTGGGTGAGGCCGGGAGAGCAGATGATCCCCACAGCTGATATGCCAAAATCACCCTTCAAACGGCGCCGGTAAGGTTTGGGTTTCCTTTTCTCCTCGAGGTAAAACATTGCACTTAAGTCAGTGTCAGACTTGAGAACAAAAGCAAAGCACTTGATGTGTAACTGGCTCTTTAGAGGACTAATTCAGGTTTAAGTTTCACTTTCACTTTGTTTCAAATTGGCTCAGCTGATAAAGCAAATGTTACCTGTGATGGTTATTTTATTTCACTACTTCTCACAGTATCTGTCAGTACTTCTCACCTATCCTAGATAAGTGCTTTAAGATTAAAACCTCCTTTCATTATCCTTCAGGAGACTTAATGTTATTTCTTTGGCAAGAACCAATTTGGTGGTAAGGCCAGGTGGAATGCTGTAAAGCAGCAGAGATCCTTCTGCTGCTGCATTCTAATGTCAGTGCTAAAGCACTTGTAACACTGCCTGCTCCGGAATTATTGTGTGTTCTTGCTTTCTGTCTCTGAAAAACGCCTCTAAGACAAATTTCAGGAGATTTAGAAGCATATTCTAATTGTTGTTTCAGGAGAATTTTGGATATACTCCCAAGTAACTGAAGCTCAGGTTCTGGAAGATAGCTCTGTTTTACATACCAGTACATTCCTGGAGGAAGTTTTTCAGCACAAGTAAACACAAAAATTATGTGACTTGATTTGTTTTGTAAAGTTTGTTCTCATAACCTGAATTTTACTTTGCTGCTTTTGTTTCAATCTCTCACCAAATAAACACCTAGAAAAAAAGCAGAGGGAAGTGCTTTGTTTCCTTATAGCCTGCAGCACGCAGAATTTTAAGACGATTTCAATACAAACGTTAATTTTGGAGCAGCAGGGACATCTGTAGTGTGTGTTTTTCTGCCGTGGCAGGTCCATGAACGAGATCAAGAACCTGCAGTACCTACCTCGGACCAGCGAGCCCCGCGAGGTCCTGTTCGAGGACAGGACCAGAGCTCACGCTGACCACGTGGGGCAGGGCTTTGACTGGCAGAGCACAGCTGCTGTCGGGGTGCTCAAGGCTGTGCAGTTTGGGGAATGGTAAGTGCCGCTGGAATGCGGATTTTTAATTTTTTTTTTTTTTTTTAATAATTTCTTCCTAATCAGAAATGGTTTAAACCCCATGATGAGACAATCGCTGGAATCACCTGCCTAGGGAGGTGAGGGAGTCACAGGATGTGTTTAAAAATAAAACCTGGATGTGGCACTCAGTGCCATGGTTTAGTTGATGTGGAGGTGTTAGGTCATGGGTTGGGCTAGATGATCTTAAAGATCTTTTCCAACCTTGTTCATTCTGTGATTCAAAAGCTGCACAGAGCTGAAAACCTCAAGCTGTGTACCTCCTATTTTTCCATCTTGAGGCAGTAAAAATTTTGTAACAGCCACTTGCAGAATATTTTAGTGATACACAAAAGCCTCAAACTTGGACCATCGTCCTTGATTATTCTTTTCCTGAGCAGGTGTATTAATTCTGCCTTTTGTAACTGTAGTCTAAGAGCTCAGTGTAATTAATTTCACAGCTGCAGTGCTTTCTCAGGTCATGTACCCAGGATATTGCTGTTGACCTTGCAGAGAACTGGACTTGCATGATTGTAATAGCTAGAAATTACAGTAGAAATTGGATAGCATCATTAGCAATATCATTAGAATAAAATATGCCAGTTTTTCCTATACTCTGTTTCACAACTGTTGAATAAAATTCCTCACTGCTTCAACTTCAGTGTTACTTTGTAATTTTACATTTTTCCCTTAATGCAGAATTATTGTCCAATTATAAAATGGAAGAATTAAGGCAAACACAAAGGACTTTGATAGTGGCAGTTTGAACCTGGTTCTCAGGCTTTTCAGTATATTGTCCATGCAAACATCACTTCTGTTGTGAATGCAGCAAAAATGGAGAAGGAAAAAAAGAGATCTATGAATTATCCCTCTTTTTCAAAATAATACACTATTGAGAAGTGTTGAGGCTTTGTGCACAGTGTAACACTGAAGCAGGTTATTGGTTCAATGAAGCTTTCTGCTGGGAAGAGCTGTAATGGTCTGTAAGTCAAATATTTCAAAAATGCCTGGAATTCTCATTTTTTTCCTAGGAGTGACCAGCCTCGTATAACCAAAGATGTGGTTTGTTTTCATGCTGAAGACTTCACTGATGTTGTGCAGAGACTTCAGCTGGACCTGCATGAACCTCCAGTGTCACAGGTATCAAATCTGCCCTTGTGACAGCTCATTCCTGGTGTTTTGGGAGGAATTTCTGACAGATCCCAGCTTCTCCCTAAGGTCAG
Organism: Acridotheres tristis; assembly: GCA_037013685.1. Classification (NCBI taxonomy): domain Eukaryota; kingdom Metazoa; phylum Chordata; class Aves; order Passeriformes; family Sturnidae; genus Acridotheres; species Acridotheres tristis. The sequence goes on along the minus strand of CM072913.1, from coordinate 4,051,709 downwards.
CCCTTTTGTATCCCCTCAGTTCTCAGCTCTCTTGGGTAAATTCCCTTGTGTTTCAGGATAAAATAGTTCAGTTGGAAGGGAACTTTTAACTTTTCCTTTCCCCCAAGCTGGGGTTCATGCTGGGAGTCCCATGGTGTGCTATAGAAACAATCTGTTCATTAAGCCATGTGTGCCTATTCCTGCATTTTCTAATGCCTGATGATGTCTTAGGATATGGAAGCATCTAAACTCAGTCCTGTCAGCCCAAACAATGCAGCCCATTGTTGTTGTTTTTAACTATAACTATAGAAACCTCTTCCTTCTCCTCTCAAGACGTACACATCAGAGAAATTGTATTTTAAAAGTCGAGTTGAAGTTTTACCCATGAAATGGAAACATTCTGATTTGGACATGAATTAACTTGAAAATAGGAAGATGCTGAATTGTTTGAAGAGTTTCCCACTAACTTTCCCATCTCTCCTTCTCCCAGTGTGTTCAATGGGTGGATGAAGCCAAACTAAACCAAATGAGACGGGAAGGCATTCGCTATGCTAGGATTCAGTTGTGTGACAATGACATCTACTTCATCCCTAGAAATGTCATTCATCAGTTCAAAACAGTGTCAGCAGTCTGCAGCTTAGCCTGGCACATCAGACTCAAACAGTATCACCCAGTGGGGGAGACTTCTCCAAAAGCAGAAAGCAATTCAAGCCTGAACAGTGATGTTCCTGGAAACACAGAGGCAGAAGGTGAACCCCAAGGTGTGAGTGTAAAAATAGAGTCTGAAGAACCAGGTATGGAAATTCAGCTTACCCCAGGGGTGCTCTCCTCCTCTGTTTCTTCAATATCAGGACTTGTGCAACCAGATCAGGTGGCCCAGCCCCTTCCAGGTTTTAAAATAGAGTCTGATCAGCAACGCAATCCACAGGATCATGCAGGCTCTTCTGTGTGATATGTATATATTCAAACATTTTTTAAGCAACTTTTTAAAATTTTGATGTGAAGTTATAGTTTTATAACTGGCTTATGTTTTATTGGAGAAATCTTGCCTATAATTCTATAAAGAAAGGTGACATTCCAAAATGTCAAGCATATCTTTTTTACACAGATTATGCAAAATTCAAGTTGTATTTTAACCCCTTAGTACAACCTGTAACAGTGGTCTACCACTTCTTTCTGTTTAAGTAAAGAGATGTTGAATATCTTCTCAAAGTCAGATTGAAATTCCTCCAGGAACACGAAATGATTGAACTCCATTGGTCAGTGTTATTTCCCTACTTTTACTTTATCTCTAATCTTCACCAGAAAGTGATGCTTTTGTAGAAGACTTGCAAAGTGACTTCCCCATCTCATTTTAATTGCTTAAAAAAGTAAAAAAGAAAAAAAAGGAAAAAAATAGAGAAAGCACAGCACTTTTGATGATTTGTGGAATTTTCAGTATGTCTGTTCTGGACATATTGGTTTATATACAAGCTATAGAAATTGATGTTTCTTACAGTTCCTACAAGGGTGACCTGTAAAAAGAACTGAAGCAAGTGTCTGATTCCTGTTGAAATGCAATGACTTACTGACCTAACACTTCTCATAGCACTGCTTATGTTGTTTGATGTGAGGGTTTTTGCTTCCAAAATACATCTTCCCTGAACGTGATAAATGCTAGTGTCAAAATTAGAGAACCTCTTGGTAGTCTTGTGGAGGAAACTGCTATCTTTGAGCACTTTAAGGCTTTAAAATACTTAACCAACTTGGCAGCTTGTTTTGATGGGGTCGTAACGTGTCCAATGGATCCACACTTCCCTTGTACTGATGCACTTAATATAATAAGCATTGAGCTGATACCTGACTTCCTAGAATAAGGACAGCCTTACTGTGTAAGTTCTGTATTAGTATTTCACAATAAAAAGTATCTTGGCATTGGACTGCTTTTTCCATGTGTAGCTCCTGGGTGCCCAGTTACTGTGGAAAAATCAGCAGCACATGCTCAATGTGTAGAGTGTCAGCTATCAACAGTTTTTAAACAATCTTTCAATATTTCTGGATGTTAACGTGTAATCTGTATTTGACTTTCACTCACCCCATTTATTACTGCCCTTTCCAGTCATCAAAAGGAAAAGTCCCTTTTCCCTCTCCCTCCCTCCTCCCCACATTTAGAGTACAAGTTGGGGTTTGGTGCAACTTAAGCTGTCTCCAGATAACTTTATTTGTTCTAATCCTCACTGGAGTAGGAAAGATTTGAAACACTATGTTAGACTAGACAAAAGCAAAGATGCTGTGTTAGTTCTGGATGCATCTTTTTAATATCAATTATTACTCTTCTCTTTATAAGGGTCTCTAAAATATGTTACTCTATTATAAATCTTACTTTGTGCAATATTGTTTGTGTAGGCTTTTATATACATATTAGCACCTCAGTGTAGAGGTCACTATTTTAAACTGATAGAGAAATAATCCTCAGAAGATACTGCAGTGATTAGTTAGAACCTGTATTACTCCTTATGTGTATGTATGTATTGTCTTCGGTACAAAAATGAGGACTAGGAAATATTTCAATTTAAAACTAATTTACAGATTGAAGTGGTAGTGACTCGTTTAGTAATCTGTGTAAATAAGGTGTTAGAATGGAAAGCTTTTATGATGAGAAGTAATGTGATTCATGCAGGGGTGTAATTTAATCTTAGCAGAAATTCTAGATGACTCAGCGCGGCTCAGAAATGAGCCGTCGGTTCTCTGGTGGGTTTTTTCCACTTTTTATGTTGAGAGGAATTTCATAGCTTTAAGGGTTGTGCAAAGTAAAATTCCTCACAGGCAATAGTGGTTTCAGTTCATCCTTCACTTTCAAAGATTCCCCAGGGGTGTTCTTTCCTTTTGACCAAGTCTGCGAGTCTTCCACGTGCCCGTTCCGCGCCTCTCCCTGCTGCTCCCTGGCCCGTCCCGGGGTGGCCCTTCCCTGGCAGCCAGCACTGATCACTCAGGAACTGTCACACCTGCAGGGGCCACAGCGAGCCTGCAAAGGCACAGCAAACACACTGAGAGCCCCCAGGCACCAGCCTGTCTGTTTATTGGGAAAATTGGAATGTAAATTCCAATAGCACGTTTTCAAATGGAGGAAGGAGCACTAGGGTGGTTTGTGCTAATTTCCAAGCTATATCTTTAGTGAAATCTGTGACAACAGCCTGAAATACCTGGAAAATGCTCTGACTTCCTCTTGCATGGAAGGACATGACCAGTAGCATCATGCTCTCTGCTCTGCTCAGTTACTAACTTAAAACCTAATGTCAGATTTAAATGCACATAAATAAAGGTATCTTTGAATGACCTGAATGTTGCTGATGCTATCCTATTTTGGAAGATTGAGGGAGAGAGGAACAAGCTGTTTGAGAATCTCTTATTAAATTCATGCTCAGTTTTGCTGTGCTTTAACCAAACTGGCACACTTTCAAATTCCAGCTCAACTCTGAATGTAAAGTATGAGAAGGATTGCTTGGGAAGCTGCTCACTCTCCAGCCATTGCTACAGTTGCCCAGAACAAAGCCTTGATGGGACAAATGCAAATCTTTTCCAGCCCAAGACCTGTAGAACACTGATTTTTTTTTATGAGCTAGAGCTGTTTAGAGAGGAAGTAAGGAGTTCAAGCCACTTAGCATTTGAGCAGAACAAATCCAGTAAATACTTTTGAATATCTCATATTAAATAGCTGCTCTTTGAATTTCTCCAAGATTTTATACAGCAGGCTCCTTAAGGAGCTAATCAAACTTTAGCATATTTCATGGCTTGTTCCAAGGCTCAGGAAGTTGGGGCTGTTCAGTGTGGACACCTCACAGCCCCTTCCAGGATCTGCAGGGGCTCAGGGAAGCTGGAGAGGGGCTGTTCATCAGGAACTGAATAAGAGGACAAGGGGACATGGGTACAAATCAAAAGAGGAGGAATTTACGTTAGAGATTAGGAGGAAATTTGATGGGTAGTGAGCATCTGGTTGTCCAGGGAGATTGTGGATGCCCCAGCCTGGGAAGTTTTCAAAGCCAGGTTGAGCAGCCTGGCCCAGTGGGAGATGTGCACATGGCAGGGAGCTGGGACATCCAGTTGGGACTGGATGATTTTTAAGGTCCATTCCACTACCTTAACATTCTGTTATTCTCCGTGGAAAGCAGATGCAGAACAGTTCCTAGTATGAATGTACTGGTCAGTTACTGCAAATCCTCAGTTCTCCATTTATGAGGATCTGCTCTGTGATGTGTGTCAGTCCTGCTTTGTACTGGAGACAGCTGTCACTGGCCAAGAGCTGTCTGTAAAACAGAGCTGAGGCTTAGGCTCGACTTTAAATCAAGTGCTGGTGACTAAAACATCCCAGAGATAAAGGCAAGTGGCTCAGCTATGCTAGAAATGGACAAGCAAATGCAGTGTAAAGCTGAAATAGCGGCTGGCTTTGGTTTCCTCTCTCCTCTAGATAAAGCTCAGGTTGATGTATGCAGGTACCTGCCACGAATGGTCCCAGGGCATTCCTAAGGGACACTTCACAGGGGCTCTGCCAGGTTTTCTGTTACAGATCAGTTCCCCTGGGCAAGGCAGATTGTCAGAGCTTTCCCCAAGCCCTCCATCGGGGGTGACTGCCCCGGTTTGGGGTGTGAATCGGCTGAGTGTTGAACTCTGCGGTTGCAGTTCCCGGGGAGTGCTGAGCCTGGGCAGCTCTGTGCTGGCTGAGGGGGTGGGAGAGGAGCGGAGGCATCGCTGCCTCTCCCCCAGGGCCTGTTCTGTCCCTTCCCGTGGGCTCCGAGCAGTGGCCAGGGCACGCCGAGCATTCAGACAAACACCCGCTTTCTCCTGATTTCTCTGTACAACATGTAAAGATACCGACTCCTGTATTGCTGTTTCGTGATTTAATTTGATTTGATTGGCAGCTACGATTATTTTTTTCTGTGGTTTTAATTTATCTAAGGTCTCTGCCTCCAGAGGACGTGTACAATTGCCTGGACGACTGTTTGCTTTGTGCGGCCTTAGTGTATTTATTGACATTCGCGCGTGTGCGGGGGCGGCCCCGCGCCCCCCCGCGCTGTCGGTAGCTGACTGTACACCAGTGTCAAACTGTTAAGCTATTTCTTTGTAAAATAGTCCTGCGGAATGCATAGAATTTTTTTCCTGTAAAGTATTTTTTTAATAAACAAAAGTCTGATTTTGTCCTTTACCCGTCTTGGCCCTTCTTTCCTCTGCGGGTTTGGGGTGGGGGGAAGCGCTCGGCGCTCGGCTGGCGCTGCCTGGGCGGGTGCCGGGGGCGGCAGGCGGAGCCAGTCGAGCGCCGGGCGGTTTCCAGGGAAACGGGAGCGGGGCCGGGCTCGGTCCCGGGCCGGGCTCGGTGCCGGTACCGGGGCCGCGCCGCTCCCGCCGCCCCCCATGGCCCGTCGCGATGCCATTTCATGGTACCAGAAGAAGGTGAGTGCGGCGCGGGGCGGGCGGGCGCGGGCCCGGCCGTGCCCTCAGCCTCCTCTCCCCGCAGATCGGGGCCTACGACCAGCAGATATGGGAGAAGGCCGTGGAGCAGACCCAGATGAAGGTACCGGCGGCGGGGGGGGAGCGGGCCCCGCGCCCCTCGCCGCTCACTCGGCCGTGTGTTCCGCCCCGCAGGGCTTCAAGAACAAGCCGAAGAAAAAAGGGCACATCCAGCCCGATCTGATCGACGTGGATCTGATCAGCGGTGAGCGGTGCTGCCTCTGCTCGTTCCTCTCTGGCAGCGAGGGAGCGGCTGGAGCTGGGTCAGAGGAGGGTTAGGTTGGAGGTCAGGGAAGGTTCTTCCCCCGGAGGGTGCTGGGCACTGCCCAGGGAATGGGCACAGCCCCAGAGCTCCAGGAGAGTTTGGACACCGCTCCAGGGATGCCCAGGGTGGGATTTGGGGGTGTCTTTGAAAGGACAAGAGCTGGACTTGACGATCCCTGTGGGTCCCTTCTAGCTCAGGATATTCCACGATTCTGTAGGTGCATCACAGCTTTGTGCAGGGTGGGGGAAGCAGAGCCTGCCCTGCTGCCAGGGGAGCCCCTGCTCGTGAGCACTGAGAACCTGAGAGCAGAGCAGGAGGAACTCGGGGTGCCTCTGCAGGAGTGGTCAGTGGGAGCAGGGCTGGGTGGGCAGGGAAGGGTCAGGGGCAGAGCTCTGAGGGAAGACGAGGAGCTGCTTTAGCTGTGTCTGCTGGGACTGTGTCGCTTTAAATGGTGCCTGGAGCTGCGCTGCTGTCACCCCCTGCTCAGCCCTGTGGCAGGGCTGGGGCTGCCCAAAGGGCAACTCCAGCAAAGAAGTTATTGTGAGTCACACTTAATGGTGGCTTGTTTCCTCTTTAATTCCAAGGCTCTACCTTTGCCAAAGCCAAGCCTGAAATTCCGTGGACATCACTGACGAGGAAGGGAATTGTGAGAGTGGTATTTTTCCCCTTGTTCAGCCAGTGGTGGATACAGGTCACTTCCCAGCGTATTTTTATGTGGCTCTTGGTGCTCTATGTTATGCAAGGTGAGGGAACAGGCTGTGCCATAAACCTTCTCCTGCAAGGAATGTGACATCGAAGAATATGGCTCTTGGGGAATTGGCTGGGGTGGACCTGGCAGTGCTGGGGGAGTGGTTGGACTCGATGGTCTCAGAGGGCTTTTCCAAACTTTGTGAGTCTATGATTTTGTAGTCCATAATCTAAAGCATGAGGATCTTGTTTGGAACCTACTTACTGTGTATTTCAAGGTGTGTGGCACTAGTAATTGCAGAAATTAATAATACAACAGAGTAAAAACAAATAGTTGAGACAGACTCTTTAATTTTTGCTTTGGTGCCATTTCCCCCTTTCCAGTCGTAGCAGTGGTGCTGTACTTCATGGTGCCTGTTGTGAGTGCCAGTGAAGTGATGGGACCCCTGTGCCTTATGCTGCTGCTGGGGACAGTTCACTGCCAGATCGTGTCCACGCAGGTGAACAGAGCTGCAGGGAACAACGGGCTCAGCCGGCGCCGCAGGTGAGCCCCCAGCAGGGCCCTGCCTGGGATCACAGCTGGGCGTGGTGGGGCTGGATTGAGCTTTTCCTCCTTCAGGCTGCTGCAGCAAAGATTCCCTCCAGATTTTGTCCCTTGTGCCTTTCCCAGTGATGCCCTGACGTGCTGGGGGTATAGGGAGAATATTTTAATTTGGAAGTCAGTATTCTGTTTGCATGACCTCAGAAAAATGGCATCCAAAAAGCTGCTCAAATCTCATTCAGGTCTTTTGAGAAAGACTTTAAAGTAGCTTCTTACACCAACTTAATTCTCCTTGTCTTAAAACTCAGGAAGTTACGCAAGCCTGTGGGTGTGGATGGGAACAGTTGGTCTCCTCCTGACAGAAGCAGCAAGGAAGAGCAGTGTGGCTCTGCATCTCTGCTGACCAACTTATCCAGCCTGCTCTTCCAGAGGAGGTATGTGATCCCTGCTGCCTCTGTGCTGCTCGTGGCACTGGGAGCAGTTTGGTACCTGGAGAATGAAGGCACAGCGTGAGCTGTCACTGACATCCCCACAGCCTGTCAGGCTTGTTTTGAATTAAAACTTTCGTGGGAATGTGGGAAGCTGATTCCTCAGGAATATTTAGTATGTCCTTATTAGATCATATAAAATTAGACTGTATAAAATTAGATCATGTGGAACCAAGTGTTAGATGAGGTGTAGAATGTGGTGGAGTTTATTTATCAGATAAGTGACCTTGTTTGAGTGAGTGCTCAGATTATATTGCTGTTGTAGGTGATTTCCAAAAGCAATTGTGCCTTCTGGTTTGGACAGTTGTCTCACTTTGGCACCTTCCTTCTCTAGAAGTAATTCAAGGAAAAGGAGGAGCGATTGTGTGAGATAATATTTCATTGTTTCCTCCTGTTTTCTCAGGTGAATTTCCTGGTGAGTTTCCAGCTTACAGGTGCTTTCTCTTCATGAGGACGTTTTGTCTTCTGAAATGCTCTTATTTTTTTAAAAATAAAATCAGTGAAAATTTTCCCTTTGATTTAGAAGTTTTAAAATATTATTAGAGTTACAAAAGACATATCAGGCGAGGGTGAAGCAGATATAAATCTTTTTAACACACTCAGCACACAAAGCCTGCCAGCCAAAGAAAATTATTTATCCCTTAGGTTTCTTGCTTGATGCTCACCTGTTTGATGTTCACCTGTGTCACAATGGAAGACCAGAATGTTTTACCCCAAAGAGTTTTTCCCTGACATAAAGGCATTTAATTGTATTTTCTCTCCTAGGAATACAAGAGTAAAGCTGGTAGCTGAGAAAGGGACCGAGACAGAAAGTGGTGTGAGTGCTGAGGGTGATGGCATCAGACCCAGACAGGCCAGATCTGAACACAGGCTGCTGCACTCCAAAGACAAAAGTAAACTTTCTGATGGGGAGAAGAGCCATCAGGTACTGCCAGGGGAGATCCTCTGAAATCACAGTTTCAGTGTGTTTGTGTGCCCAGAAGAGTGTTGGTATTTAACTGTATGATTTGATCTAACACAAGATATTCCCTCCTTCTGCTAATCTTTGCCTGCATTAGGGAATCCCTTTCTGCCTCTCACTGAGCAGCTGAAAAGGTGCTGCTACTTTCTTTTCATAATCATAGAATAGAATTCCAGAATAGTTTGGGTTGGAAAGAATCTTAAAGCTCATCTCATTCCACCCCCTGCCATGGGTGTTTGGGTTGGAAAGAATCTTAAAGCTCATCTCATTTCACCCCCTGCCGTGGGTAGAGACACCTTCCACTATCCCAGGTTGCTCCAAGCCCTGTCTAACCTGACCAAGTATGGTCAAACACAGGCAGTGCTGGAATGTGTGTTTTACCAAAGTGCTCTGTTAATTGTTGACACTTCTGATCACAAGGTGCTCAGTTGAGGGAGAGTGCTGATAATGACTAAACAAATTGTCAATTTTCAAAAGCAGTTCTGTAAAATATTTTGTCTTGCAAGACTGAGACATCCCTTGGGGAGAGAGAAAGAGCTAAAGCATTGTGACCTCTGTTGAAAGCTTTGAAATAAAGATTTTGGGAATTACTCTTGAGTTTCCTCTGGGCCAGTGGTGTGTTAACTCCACTTGAACTTGGAATGGATCCTATGTGGAATTCTGTCCTACTGTGCTATCCCACCTCCTCTCTGTGAAGGAGTTTGGAGAGGGGCACAGCCCAGGATTTTGGGTTTGTTACTCCTCAGCTCCTAGACACATCTGGGCTTAAGGCTGCTGGTAAGGCACAGCCAAGAGCTGCTGGTGTCTCCTCCTCTTCCTGCCCTTGCCCCAGCTCCAATTCCACCCACCCAAAATTCTCTCTCATTCCCTCTGGGGCAAGAGAAGAGCAAGGGAAAGGAGTTAAAATCTGTCAAGTCTCAGTGATGCCAAGAGAATTGTCTCTCTGTGTGTTCTGTGGGGATCCTGTGCTGGCTCTGCAGGCCCTGAGGGCTGTGCCAGGGGGCAGCTCTGCCTCTGAGCCTTTGGTGGCACTCAGGCTGGTCCTCGGTGTGGCTTTGGCTGTGCATTTGTAGGATGATGGCACCAACAGGGACGGTGTTTCTGACGAGCTGTCGAGTGAGGAGGATGCCGAGGCCACAGCACAAAGGATCCTGTTACACCACAGCATGGAGGGGGCTTCCAGTGACAACAGCTATGAGGAGAAGAGGAAGAGGCCTCTGGTTTCTCTCAACCAGGCTGTCTCACAGGTACCCAGGTGGGATCAGTGCTATTTTCCACCTTGTTTTGCTATGGATAATGAGGTGGTTTTCCTTTGGTCTTGGCAGGTCAAGCAAGCCCTGAAAGGTGCCAGAGACTCTGACAGTGTTGTGGAGTCTGAACTGGAATCCACATTATACAGGCAGGTATGGCCATAAAGTCAGGAGAGGGAGCTTCCCCAGGCCTGGCAGGTTCACAGAACCAGAGAATGGGTTGGGCTGGAAGGGACCTTAAAGCTCATCTCGTTCCAACCCCCCTCCATCAGAACAGACATTTATGAAATGATTGTGCTTCAGAATCCTCAGGTGCCAGGTGTGACCTCCTCCCTCCCTGCTGCTTGGCAGCTTTGTAAATCTTCACAATGTTCACAATCCTGACTGTGCTGATTTGTTAAACAAACCACAAACAAACAAACAAATAACTAACTCTGTTCACAGCAAAGGGCAGTCTAAGCTGCCTCTAATTGCTCCTGTGGAATTAGAAAGAGATGCAATTGCTCTTGTGGTTGGGAGACAGTGCTGTGCTTGCAGCTTTTAAGCTAATAAATTTTGATTTTAAAATCACAGACTGTACTGAGTTGGAAGGGACCCACAAGGATCAAGTCCAACTCCTGTAATGAAGAAATAAATCTATTCTGTGAGATATACTCAGTCACTTCATTACTTTGGTTTTTTGCCCCTGCCACTCACCCTACTTGAAAATAAAATATAAATATGTGAGTATCAAGTTACAAATATGGAGTTATATACATGAATGCAAAATATAGATGAAATATTAAAACAGATTAAGCAAAAGACATAAAAAGATATTTTTGTGTTAAAATGAGTACATTTTGTATTAAAATCAGTTTTTATTTTGTAGGTTGGGAATGGAGGTAGGGAATTAATGAGCTCTGTGTGAGTTTTGGTATAAAAAATGTTTTGTTCCCCAAAACATTGTCTTAAACCATTTCCACTGTATGGGTGCAAGTGGGAGAACTCAAAGCTCTGGAAAGCTGGGGGAAAAGGAGGAGAAAGAGGATGAGGAGGAGAAGGATGAGGAGGAAGAGGAGGAGGACGATGAGGAGGAGGAGAAGGATGAGGAGGAAGAGGAGGAGGACGATGAGGAGGAGGAGAAGGATGAGGAGGAAGAGGAGGAGGACGATGAGGAGGAGGAGAAGGAGAAAGAGGATGAGGAGGAAAAGGATGAGGAGAAGGAGTACGAGGAGAAAGGATGAGGAGGAGAACAATGAGGAGGAGAAGGAGTACGAGGAGCAGAAGGAGGAGAAAGAAGTTGAGGAGGATAAGGAGAAGGAGGATGAGGAAGATGAGGAGTACGAGGAGAAGAAAGAGGATGAGGAGAAGGATGATGAGAAAGATGAGGAGGAGAAAGAGAAAGATGATGATGATGAGGAGAAGGATGATGAGGAAGATGAGGAGGAGGAGAAAGAGAAAGATGATGATGATGAGGAGGAGGAGAAGGATGAGGAAGAGCATGAGGAGGAGGAGAAAGAGGAAGAGGTGGATGAGGAGGATGAGGAGGAGGAGGTGCTGTTTTTAGGGAGCACGGCTGGGGCTGTGCCTTTGTGTGACCCTGGGTGCTGCTGCAGGAGCCCAGGCCGTGCCTGAGCGTGGCGCCGCGGAGCTGCAGCGGGAGCCGCCGGGACTCGGAGAGCACCCGGCAGGACTCGGAGACCGAGGACATGCTGTGGGACGATCTCCTGCACGGCCCCGAGTGCCGCTCGTCCGGCACCAGCGACAGCGAGGAGCGCTCCGCCAGGGACTCCCGCAGGGACGCGAAGGAAGATGTCTTCCAGCAGGTTGGTGCTTCTGTCAGGACAATTAATCCACAAACACCAGAGGTTTATGTCCAGAAAGGAGACAGAGGAGTCCTTTTGCTTTATTCGAATAAAGGGAGAGGCCATGGGGCATTTTTGGAGGACACAGCCTCCTTTTTATCCCAATTTCCCATCTGCATTTCTCTCTCTTTCCCCATGGGCTGAGGTACTTGAGTGGTACAGACTTCCCAGAACGCCTGATACCTGAAATTCCCCTCTAATGTATAACCCTCTCTTTTAATTTTTAATTCTTATAGAATTCATAGGTTTTTTTCCCCGTTGCTTCTTTCATCTTTCAATATCCAATTTCATTTATCAACAACCCTACAGTTTGTTTGTAAAGGCAAATAACTTCTTCCATTCATCAATCATTGGATGGAAACCATTGTTTCTTTTTTTCTCTCAGTGCTAGTCTGATCTACCAGCAGATCTACAGCTCGTTTGTAAAGACAAATTCGACATTCCTCTCACTTCCAGCCAGGAGCTGGGAGTGCTTCTCCCTCTTCCCCATCTTCCCAAATGCGAGGGCACACGGGGATGCTGTTGGTATAAGGGGAACACCTGGATAAGTCACATGGAAATCTGGAGAGCTCTAAACCATATCAGTGATTCCTGATTAACCCCCCACTCTGCATGGTTGTTTATCTCAAAACAAAGTCTTTCACCCAAAATGGAATTCCCCCCTCAGTCCAACTGCATTCTAGGCAAAGGCATTACTTACAGCAGCACAGAAAGAGCTGACCCACTTTTTGCACTCCCGTCTTTTTTCTAGAACCATCTGTTTTGGCTGCAGAACACCAGCCCAGCATCTGCCAAAGTGAGTGCTCTGATCTGGGAAGGGAATGACTGCAAGAAGGTGGACATGTCTGTGCTGGAGATCAGTGGCATTATCATGAGCAGGGTAAGGGGGCTGTGTGGCATTGCAACATCTCCCTCACACTTTAGAAAGCAACTACCAAAACCCCAGGAAACAGTTACACATACAAATGTTAGGGACACTATGAAACAGCTGCAAAGATGGTTGTCCCACTTGTTCTTACTGAAAAATTGCCTAACCCCCAGTTTAGGAGGTCTCTTGAAGACTGACAAGTGCTGATTATCACTGATTATCTCTGCAGGGTGCTGAAGGTGGGGGGTTGATTATTTGGCTGATTGGTTTGGGGTTTGGACTGAAATGGGTGGAATTATTTTAGGCTTTGTCCTGTGAAGGGAAGGGGAGCCAACTGCTTGACTGAGTTGATGCTACCACAACAACAGGACTTTTCCTTGACGCAAACCCCAAGGTAATCATCCCATTTCTATTCCTGCTTGCCAGGTTAATGCTCACCAGCAAGGAGTGGGCTATCAAATGCTGGGAAACATCATCACCATCGGATTGGCCTTCCTGCCATTCCTGTACAGACTGTTCCGCACCGATAACCTGGAGCAGCTCTGCTCCATTTCCCTGATGGAGCTTCTGCACATCTTCTGTGGAGCCCCTGCCAGCACCCCTGTGCTCATCCTGTCTGCCATCAACTTCCTGGAGAGGCTGTGCTTAACCTGGATGTTTTTCTTCATGATGTGTGTTGCTGAGAGAACCTACAAACAGGTGGGTTGAAAGGTCCTGGTGCCTTTCAGGAACCTGCAAAGGAGGAATAAAAATGGGATGATGATCTTAAAGGTCATCTCATCCCAGCCCTTGCCAAGGTCAGGGAGAGGAGTCTGGGAAAACTCTTATTGATCAGTCACAAATTATACTTATCAATCCTGACCCCCCTGTTCCCTACTTACCTGTCCCCAAGGTCTTACTCTGTCCTCTCTCTGTTGTCCAGAGAAACTGTGGCTGCCCCACCCCTGGAAGTCTTCAAGGCCAGGTTGGAGAGGGCTTGGAGCAACCTGGGAGAGTAGAAGGTGTTCCTGCCCATGGCAAGGGCTGGAAAAAGATGAGCTTTAAGGTCCTTCCCAATACAAACCAGTCTGGAATTCTATGAAAACAACTGCTGCTAGAGAGGTTGAGCACCCAGGTCTCATGCTGGGCTTCCCCAGTGGCCCTTTTTGCCAGGTACCACTAAGAATCCCAAGCAATCTGTTCTGTTTGACACTAATTTATGGTTCTGTTTTTAACTTGCAGAGGTTTTTGTTTGCCAAGCTCTTCAGTCACATTACATCTGCTCGGAAAGCCAGGAAATACGAAATCCCTCACTTCAGGCTCAAGAAGGTGGAGAACATCAAGATCTGGTTATCCCTTCGTTCTTACCTGAAGGTGAGTTCTGATCTGGGGTTTGGTTAGTGCACAGGGAGTGCCAGTGCCAGTGCCAGGGCCAGCTGTTTGTGGTGAGTTTTGGCTGCACACTCAGCCCTGACCTCATGTCCTTGTTTCCACAGAGACGAGGCCCCCAGAGGTCTGTGGATGTTGTGGTGTCCTCAGTCTTTTTACTGGCTCTTTCAATTGCTTTTATCTGCTGTGCCCAGGTGAGATTTTAACTTTTGTGGTTTATAAAGTAGGGAAAACCCTCCCAAGTGCTGGAGGCTTTTCTTTCACCAGCCTACAAAGGCTTGAAGTGGAGCTGTTTGACCCCAGAGTAACATTGAGAGTGTAGCATTTTTAAAGAGCTTTGTCATTTATAGTTGGAAAAAGAAGTTCATTCTGTGCTTGCAAAGCAAGGTCAGGGGTTTTATAATCGTTAGGAAAATTTCAGGACATGGCCATTGGAGCACAAAAGAGAGGAGACTCTGCCCAAGGGCCTCAGGTGTTCACAGGACATTTTTTCCAGAGGGCTGATTGGAGCATGCTCTGTAACCACCGTGTGGAAAAGCAGGTCAAGAACTATTACTGGCACCTTTTAACCCTTGACTGAACCTGTTACAGGCAGCAGTGCCAAGGCTGGAGCTGTTTTCTTGGTCAGTGCTGTGTTCAGGCAGGTCCTTGATCCCCTGAAGGGGCAGCTGTGGTAGCAGAGCCTGGTGGTTTGTAGATACTGTCACTGTTCTTGTAAGCCACAGGTTTCCAGAGGAAGGAATGACAATCCCAGTCCTGCTGTGTGGGTCCATACTGGGAAAGGCAGGAGCAGCTTAGCCTGGCTGAGGCTACCAGTGGGACAAGGAAAGGCTCTTCATTGCCTGTTAGTGGGACAGAGGGAGGGGAGAGGAAGAGCAATGCTCCTTTTCTGAGCAGAAAGAAAAAATATCCAATTCCAAGCTAAAGGCAGGTTAGAAATGAGACCTTTCCCTGTAACCCCATCACAGGAATGATTCACACTTCCTGGGAAAAGCTGCCCAGGGCTGGGCAGAGGAGGAGCAAGGGACGTGCTTGTGCACTTGTCCCAAGAACAGGCACTTTGTCAGTGACATTTGGTGCTTTGTTTTCTCCCCTTGCAGGTTCTTAAGGGTCACAAAACCTTTCTGAGTGCAGCTTACAACTGGGAGTTCCTGATGTGGGAGGCAGCACTGCTCCTCTTTCTGCTACGTCTGGCATCTCTGGGCTCTGAGACCAACAAGAAATACAGCAACATTTCCATCCTGCTCACTGAGCAGGTAGCTCCCTTTAGCTTGCTCTCCCCTGGGCTTTGTGGTTTGTTTGGATATAATTATTGTATTTCAAACCAGCTTAAATACTGGAATCAAACTTTAAAATGTAGGAATCAACCCTTGTGTTGGCCAGAAGGCAACAAAGCACTGGTCAGCATAGGAGGGATGAGCTGGTCCTGTTGGAACAGATTCAAATTCCAAAGTTCTAGATTATTTTGGTCTCTGGGTTAATGTGTGTTAGCCAAAACAATTGGAAAAGAATGATGTTATCAGTGCTAAATTCACTACTTCAGGAGTGACAGCACACTGCAAAAATGGCTCCAGTTTCCCTTAGTTAGGAATCAGTTGGGGGCTGGTGCTGGAATATCAACCCCTGGCCTGTGGTGTCTGTCACAGATAAATTTGTACCTGAAGATGGAGAAGAAGCCAAACAAGAAGGAGCAGCTGTCTCTGGTAAACAATGTGCTGAAACTGTCCACAAAGCTGTTGAAGGTGAGATGCTCTGCCTGAATGGCTGGATTTTATGGGAGCAGGGAGTTATGGCAATGCCACGTGGCCCTGCCCTTCCCTTGGCTCTGGGAGCTGGTGCTCACACGGGGGGTTTTCAGTGCTGCTGCAGCTGGGACAGGACAGGGGGCAGCACAAGGCCAGTGTGGGTAATTAGTGCTGTGAACTGTTAATGAGCAGTGGTTTAACTGAGAGGAGAGGCTGGGGTGGGCACAGCAGCTCCTGACTGCTCCAGTCTCGTTTTCCTTCAGCAGCTCTGATGCTGGAGCTCACTGCCAGCAGCAGGGACAGGTTTGGGAAGGAGTGAGCAGAGTTTGGGAGTCCCTAGATTGGGCTGGGCAATGGTGATTCTGCAGCCTGGGGTGTCAGGCTCTGGGATTGCTGCAGAGACTTTGGATTCAGCAGGAGATGTCTCTGGAACACTGGCAATTCCTGTACATGTATTTAAGAAAGGCAGCCCAGTCTGTTGGATTGCTAATCTAAAAGTCAGAGGATGAGTTCTTTGGTTTTGGTGAGTGCTGATGGACCCTGGTCCTTGTCCTGTCACTGCAGGAATTGGATAGTCCATTCAGGCTGTATGGACTGACCATGAACCCACTGATCTACAACATCACACGGGTTGTCATCCTCTCTGCTGTCTCAGGAGTGATCAGTGACCTGCTGGGATTCAATATCAGAGTAAGTGTCCCTGTGCCAGCCAGCAGAGCAGCTCTGGGCTCAGAGCCCCGAGAGAAGCCTGGGTTTGCACTGGGAGCTCAGACACCAGAACGTGCTGGGTGTGTCCCCACCTCCCTGAACCAGTTTTGAGGGGAAGAACTGAGCTCACTTCAGTTTCAGTTCCCTTCAGGTGAAGCTGTGAGAATCCAGGGTTCCTCCCTTTATCCCAGTCCTCCTGTGACTCATCCTGAAACTGGAGCTCACTGAGCAGAGCTGGAGACACAGAGGATTTTACCTGGAGATGAAGATTCCTGTTAGACTCAAACTCCCTTTCTTGTCTCTTTGCAGTTATGGAAAATTAAACCATGAGCTGGCAGAACATCAACCCTGGGCATCTCCACCAGAGAAGAGAACCAGCAGTGTGGGCAGAAAGAAGAAAACTGACAGAAGAAATCTGTAATTCCAATTTTTAAACAGATTCCCAGTGTATGTATCAGAAGTTTTCTTTCTGCTTTACTACTCTCCAACATCCAGAATGAACTGGTCTCATCAGTGATGTCATCCCATGGCATGCACAGAAAAACTGGATTAATGGGGCCAAATCCTGGCAGTTGGCACTGAACCAGCAGGACCTGGTGTGGGACATCAACCACTAAAGCCATACAAGAGCTGCAGCTGGGGGGACACCAATGGCTGTGACCGGGGCCATGTTTCTGTAAAACCTGCACTCTGTGCATGTGACAAGGAGGGACTCAGCCCTCCTGGGCCACTCAGCCTTCCTGGGGCTGCACTGAAATATCCCAGGTTGAGAATCATTTGCTGCACTGACCTGCCTGTGCTGAAGAGCTTTTCTTTCCTTAAAGCTCTGGGTGCTCAAGGCTTTGCCTCCATCCTGAAGCACCCCAGGATGCACCAGGTGAATTTCCCCTCCCTGCTGCCAATCCAGCAACACCCAAATCCTGCTGGTGGCTTGTGCTGGGGCTGCTCCAAAGGAATTATCAGTATTTTTTGAAGACGGTGGTTACAGGAGAAAAAACCTTTCAACACACACTACAGGCAAAGTGTTCATGAGCTGGAGAATGTTTTGCCACATCTGTTCCCTGAAATATTCAGCTCCATCCTGTCCTGGCTGTGACAGCAGCTCTGCTCCATGGTGTGAGCAGTTGTTGCAGCCCAGCACTGCAATAGAGCCTCACCCTGAACACCTGGGGAGGAAATCTGGGGGGAAAAAACAGCTTTGACAGAGACTTCCTCAAGTTCATGTTTAGAAAGGTCATGGAGAGCAAGAAAATATTTGAAGGCTTTTGTAACATTTCCCTTAACTGGCTCCAATGGCTTCTATTTATTAGTAGTGAAAAGAGCAAAAACTGAGGAACTTCTCATTCCTTCACAGGAGGGTAAAATGGCAGAAGAATTTTTGGTAGTGAATTGTTTACAGCTATTTTCTGTACAAGGAAAAGTTGTGAGATGTAAAAAGGAGGTGACAGTTTTATATAGCAAAATGTGCAAATAAACCTTCAAGACAAGCACTTCATCATTGCCAACGGTTTCTACAGCACCTGGTGATTTTTATACCATTTTTTTGGACATCTGTTACTGGAATGGGGGGTCAAGGAAACATCCAATAATAAATTGCATTTGTTTTCCAGAACAGCAGCATGTTTGTGGGTAAAACCTGGGTCACACCCCTGAAAGCCAACCAAGAGCCTGGTTTAGACAGTGCAGAACCAGCAGGCCATGAACTGGAGTTGGGTTTAAGATCTGTGTAAAAATCATGAATGATTTCCACTTTTCTCTCCAGTCAGAACCTCAGGAGTCTGTGAAGGTGCTGTGCAACAGATAAATATTTACACCCAGCACATCCATCCATTGTGCAGCTTTCCAAGGCCATGTGGATGCAGGAAGCACAGAGAAAGGTCTAGGGAAGGGGAAATCCCACACAGGTAGGACATTATCACATCCACACACAGGAAAACAAGGGAGGTGATGGCAGGGAAATCATTTCAGTGCTGCCAATTCCTCTGGAATGAAAGGTCTGGGTTTGTCACTGTCCTCAGTGCTCAGGGTGAGGGCACACAACATAACCCAGCCTCTGGGGAAGAACACAGGAATATCTGCACAGAGTAGGAAATATTTCACAGCCCTGCTCCAGCCAGGGAGGATTTGTACGTGTTCTGCTCCACAGCAAACCTCAATGGATCACCCAGCAGCTGAGCACAGTCCTGAGCTGCTTTAAAGCCCTTTGAATTCCCAAAGTCTTTGTTTTAAAAGCTCTTTGAGCAGTCAGCTGTCCTTGTGAAGAATTCCACTCACAACTGCCTCACTGGGCTTCGTTAGCCTTTGGAAACATCTAAAGTTTCAAAGCCAAAATGAGAGATTCTCTTGCTTTCAAAGATCAAGTCCTATCAGTTTGAATTTTGAGTAAGTGAAGCTCAATCTTTTACTCCTTTCTCCTTCTGCAAACTGGACCAATGGATTCCTTTTCCCACTTCTCTGCAGTCAGTAAACACCGCAGATGTCAGGAAATCATCACTAAATTATGAATAAAATAAACCCCTTCATTCTGTTGTTCTGACAGCCATGGGGCTGATGTGACAGTGATTTCTGGGGGTAACATCCCTCTCTAAAATATCCCTGCCACCCAAACCACAGCTGTGAGTCCCCTGTACCCTGTGTGCCATCAGCACTCCTTGATCACTCATTCAGAGAAAACTGGGGAGAGTTCTTACACAGGCAAAAGCTACACTGAGAAAGCTGCTCTGGCAGCTGATCCTGTCCCAAAGTCAATTTTTACCTCTACAGAGATAAAAAACCCAATTCCTAATTAGCAATAAATAATTAAAGATGGGGCTTCAGTCTCAGTGCTACACCCAGGCTGAAGATGTCATGGTGCCACAAGTGAAAGCAAAGGAATTGTTATTGAACAGAACCCAGAGTTTCCTCACACAGAGGTTTGCAAACCAAATCCCCCTGAATGAAGGAACTGAAGTGATTGTGCTGTGTTCAGAAAAAGCAAAATTACAGAATTATGTCCAATATCATTCAGCTCCAGAGCTTTGTGTTGGATATAAAAATCCCAGGAAACAAATCAATGGAGCAGCATCAGTGGCTTCTTTGCTGCCCTGGGACTGACAGAACCAACTGTCCCCTGTTGTCCCTGGCCCAGCAGGACCGTGAGGGATTGCTGATGTCAGCATGCACCAAGCCCTGCAGAAAAGCCCCACCTGAGCCCAAACCTGCCTTGTCTGTGGCTGGAACCCACAGGGAAGGATTAGATGGACTGGGTACAGGAGAGAGCTTGGCACACGAGCAGGGAGTGAGTCAGGATCACGCTGGCAGCAGGGACATTCAGTGACTGTTCACTCAAAAGCTGCAGCTGGAGCAGCAGACATGGCCTGCAAAGGGACACAGGGATACAGCTCATGGCACAGTGTCCCTGGAGCCATCCACAAGGTGAGCTTAGGTAAGGACAAATCAAACACCTTTCCCCTTCTAAGCAGTTTCTGAGAAGAGACAACTGTATGAAAAGAACCCATGCTTTAAATGAACTTCTTTGGAAAACTGATTAGAGCATGTTCCCTGATCCAGTCTGCCCTAATATTCAAACTTTCCTGATATCCAACCTTTCCCTGATATTAAAACTTTCCTGATATCCAACCTTTCCCTGATCCAACCTTTTCCTGATATCCAAACTTTCCTGATATCCAGCCTTTCTCTGACCCAGCTTTTCCTGATATCCAGCCTTTCCCTGATCCACTCATGTCCAACCTTTCCCTGCTATCCAAACTTTCCCTGATATCACACCTTTCCCTGATCCAGCCTTTCCTGATATTCCAAATTTCCTGATATCCAGCCTTTCCCTCATCTAACCTTTCTCTGATCCAACCTTTCCTCATATCCAAACTGTCCTGATATCCCACCTTTGCTGATATCCAGCCTTTCCCTGCGATCACACCTCTCCTGATATCCCTGTTCCACTGATGTCCAGCCTTTCCCTGATATCCATCCCAGCTCCCCTGACAGCTCCAGCCCTTCCCTGCCTGCTGTCCCTCGGGAGGAGCTGCAGACCCTTCGAGGTTTCCTCTCCTCCCCCCAAAAACCGAAGCCCTGGAGCTCAGTGTGACCCCACGGGAGGAGGAGGAGGAACACGAGAGAAAGAAAAAAAAAAAAAAAAAATTCGCTGAAAAGCGAATTGCTGTGAAGAATGGGATAAGGGAAGTTAACAATACCAAGAATTCCACATCCAGTTAAGCCTCCCGGGCAGGATCTGTGCCAGCCCCAGGCTGCAAATGCAGCACAAAGAGAGGCAGAGGCAGTGCCAGAGGCAGGGAAGCCCCAGGGCTGGATGGCATCTCCTGGGCACCCGGCTCAGCTCCAGCCTCTGAAAACGCAGCCACAGAGCCCCAGGCACCATCGTTCTTTCTGCTGGACACATGTATTTTGCTTTATTTTGCTTTATTTTGCTTTTACCGCAATATCCAAGAGTGAATTCCTTATGCAAAGATAAGAATTGACATCATGTTTTGGAAAAAAAAAAAAGGTTTGTATTTCCAGAGATGGCACAGAACAGCAACAGCACAATGTGCACACAAGCATTCCTTAAAAATTCACTTACCTGGACTGTGATTCTCCTCCCAGCTCTCTGCTCCTGTTGGGGCTCCTGAAGTGCCCCAAAGCAGCTGCTGCTCACAAAAAAACCCCAAAGAGATGAGGACTTAAAGGCAGATTTTAAATCAATTTTTTTCAGAAAAACGTTCCAATATTTCTCTATTTTGAGAATTTAAATTGAATTTATCCCAGCTCAGGATAATTGCTTTGTTCTGAGTCTAAACATTCAGAACATTCAGAAAATTCTTTAAGACACTTTGCCAAAGGGTCAGTAACAGCTCCAGTGCAACTTTTTCTTTTTCTTTTGTAACTATGAGTGTTCAGCTGTCCTAAGATAATCAGATTTAAAACACGAGCAAAAACATCCTGAGAGACAATTTAGTGCATTTTTACACTCAAACTTTTCTACCTGTGTCCAGCAGGGAAAAGTTTTGATGTTCTGCTTTTCCCCTCATCCCCCATCCCCTGATGGCTTCCTGTACCTGGAAATGACTTCTCTGCTTTTATCCTGATTTTTCCTCAGAAAAAGCAACACAATTTTATGGATCCTGACACAGACAGAAGGGTTTTAGCCTCTTTGGAAGTTGATAAAAGTCAGACTCATGAAATTGATTCAGATATTCAATTTATTAAAATTTGGTAAGATATTAAAGAGCCATGGCCATTTGAGAAATATTCCTCTGGAAAGGGAAGGGAATGAGGACCTGCAGGGGCAATGGGGATTTTGGAGACCCCAAAAATGGAGAGAAAATGCCAAATTAATTAAGGCACAACTGAGTTTTCCACTGCCCAGCTCCAGGAAAGGTCCCAGAGCCACACTGGGGGAATGAGTTCATTGACAGGAATTTTAAACTGTTTTTCTTCTCCCAAAAGCTGAATAAAAATTGAAGTATAATATCATATTAATAAAACCATTTAAAATTACTTCATATTATTTTCCCATCCATGGGAAATAATGTTATTGTGCACTTTACAATAAATCCAGTGCATTTTTGGAAGAAAACCACATTTCAGGATACAAAATGACACAGCCAATTGATAATAATGCAAAAATCTCCTTAGGTAGAACCTGAATGGCAAGTACTGCCCCAAGATGGATTTTTGTGCAGAATTATAAGCTGATAAACTCCTTTTTCCTGAAAGGGTTAAAAAAAATAATGCCAAGCACCAAAACTAGAGCTGTTCCAGCCCTGTTGGGTGCAGCACATTACTGCATTTCTTAATTAAGAACAAACAAATTCTATTAAAACATAAAAAGTACTCAAACATCTTAAGGGAAGGGACATTTAAAGTCTGTTAAACTGAATTTCTCAGGTATGTGGGGCCTCCCAAACCTTTCACAGCACTGCTTGGAGCCCTTCCTGTGACATCCTTAAAGAAAGATAAAAAGATCAACTTTTCCTCCTGCTCCACGCTCAGATTTTTAATTCAGAAGCACAGGCAAAGCAAATGCCATCTGTTGGTAGGGATCCTGCAGCCCTGCTCCCAGCTGGACAAGAGCTGACAGGCTCCTGCTTTGGTGAAAAATGTTCCAAAATCTCTCCTGGAGCATGAAGGGGATTCATTTATTCCCAGGAAAAGCAAAGATCCCAAGGCGGGGAGGGAGGGAAGGGACCTGGCACAGGCTCAGAGGGCAAAGCACAAACTCTGCCAGCAGAAAGAATATTTGGGATTTTTTTGAAGCTGGATCTCAGAGCAACCCTGGGAGCTCTCCCTGACTCACCCACATCCCTCTGGATTTCCCTGTGAAATCATTTCACCATTTCACCCTCTGAAATCCCCCTGGGTTTCCTGCACACAGGGCTCTGCTGCCAGCCCAGCTCTGCTCCTGCAGCTGCATCCAGGGCCAGCATCAAATGGAAATTTATTCCCACTCCAGTGAACAGGTTCTGCTCCTTTCTCCTTCACTGTCACAAAATTCTTTACATCTGAAAAACTCAACTCCAGCTCCCCTGAGCCACAGATTTTTTTCTGACTGATCTTCACTCTGGTTTTACCACCTGCTGTTGAGGGGTTTTTATTCCCTCTCTTTGTTGAGTGTTGCCAGGTTCAGGTTTTATCTCTTCATTTCAGCTTCAAGTCTGTAATTGAGGCAGTGGGAAAGGTTTTTACACAGAGTCCAGGTAAGGTTGTGCATAAAAAATGCCTAGAAATATGATATTCACTTTGGAAACAAGTGGAAGGTGTCCCTGCCCATGGCAGAACTGGAATGAAATGAACTTTAAGGTCCTTCCAACCCAAACCAGTCTGGGATTCAAAGATTAAAAGCTGCAGAGAAACAGATCTAATTTAACCAACTCCAACTTCAGCAGCTTTATAATCACCCTGGGCAACTGCTTTGAAGTGTGTCTCTTCAAACTGTAATGAATTAGATTTGATAAAAATAAAAATCTTAATAGAAAAATAACAATTTATAGAGTTCTCTTTGCTTCAAGCATTAACAAAAAGGAACGTTAAGTCTTTGAAATTCTGTGTAGCAGGCTGAGATGGCATGTTAAATATTTGAAATGAATGTGAAATTAGAGAATCATCTGCTGACTTTAGTCACAGTCTGGCTTTAGGTATTTATTATTTAAAAGGTGAAAAAAGCCAACTTTCTGACAAAATAATGATCTGGAGTTTAATTAAACCCATAAGTAGCAATCCAGAAAAATGCAGGGTTGGAAAACAGCTTTTCTCTCCAAATGATTGGATTTTACATATTTGCATTTTTGTTTAGAATCAATAGCACAGTGGGAGCTGGGGTTAAATCCCAGGCTGGGGGTGGGACTGGGCAGCCCCCAGGACTCCCTGCCCTGCTCAGGTGACACAGCAGAGTTCTGCAAGTGAAGGATTTGCAGGAAAACACTGTCAGGGGATTTTCTCATCACCCCCCAAGAAAAATTTTAAAAATTTTAAAAAATAGAATTAAAAAATAAAAGAATTGTGACCCTTTCTAAGGAGAAATTTTGGCACAGAGAACCACAAGATGTTTCTGTTGTATCCCAGGGATGCAGCTTTGGGGAATTTGTTTTAACAGGGAGGAAAGGGAAAATTCAGGGTTTAATTGGAGCCCCCTGGGAGCACCAACCCCACTGGGAGCAAAGCCCTGGCAGCTCCTGCAGCACCAGAGCCCCGAGCAGGGGGAGATTTCCTCACTGAGCATCACCCCAGGGTGCTGCAGCCCCTCAGGAGGGGCCATTTCTGCAGGACAGCAGCTCTGGACAGGAGCTGTTTCTATGGCAGCAGCACTTTCTCTCATTTCCCACATGGGAATTTCTCTCCTTTCACACAGTGTTGTTAATTCTTGGGTCTTCTTTTGTGTCTCCCACCTTGGCAGGTGCCTCTCTCTGCCCCACCTGCCTCCAGCTCTTCCAGAGCAATGAGCTCCCAACTCATTCACCTTCCAGGTCATTTTGGGATTCATTCTCTTTGATTTTGAACATCCTCGAACTCTCCATTGAAGCAAAGAAACATCAACAGTGACCAACATGAGCCTCTGGCAGTGTGGTGGAACTTTCCTTGCCTTCCTCAGCCCCCTGTGAGGGTCACTGTGGTCACTGCGCTGCAAAGAGAGAGAAAGGACAGTCACACACACAGAGCTCTTTGGGGAAAAAAGGCCAATTTATTGTACAGACAGCCCGGATTTAAAGTGTGTTATGTGCAGCCAGGACAGGACAGGAGCTCATTGGACAATTGGGAAAAACATCCTTGGGACAGCACCTCAGGATGTGTCCCACGGCAAAGACACCAGGTGTTAATCTTTATTATGAATTCCACTCTGTTTGTCACCATGTTCTCACCCTGGGAGACTCCTCCCTAACTGAAGCTGCAGTCAGCTTGTCAGCCTGGGAATGGAGCTGAGAGTCAGGAGAAATCCAGGCCTGGAAAGAATTTCCAAGCTGGAATTCCCCAGCTCTCTGAATGTGTGTGTCCACAGGTCACCACGTCCCTGATGAGTTGCAGGAAGCTGCCATGGATTGGATCAGCTCCACCATGGACTGGCCCAGATCCTGTCCCCACCTTCATCTTCCCAGCCTGGCCAGCCTTGGAGCCCTCCCAGCCCTGTGAGGAGGCACCAGGAGCAGGCACAGCAGCACCATCAGGACTTGTGCAATCATGGAGCATCCTGGTGGGGAGAGATCCACAGAGATCAAAGCCCTGCTCCTGGAATCCCACCCTGGGCACGCCAGAGAAGCATCAAACAGACCCAGAACTGCCACAGTCAGAGAATATCCTGAGCTGGAAGGGACCCACCACCCCCAAATCCCACCCTGGCCATCCCTGGAGCGGTGTCCAAACTCTCCCGGAGCTCTGGGGCTGTGCCCATTCCCTGGGCAGTGCCCAGCACCCTCTGGGGGAAGAACCTTTCCCAAAATCCAACCTAAACTCCCCTGACCCACCCTTCCCTCTGGTCCCATCCCTGCTCTCCTGCTCCAAAGGGTGGCACTGCTGGCACAGGGAAAACCTGCAGATAATGGGGGATGTTTCACTGGGGGAGAATGGAGACACCAACCCAAGAGACCGGCCTTGTCACCTCCAGGATGTCACAGGGAAACACGGGAAGGAATTGAGTCACACCTGCCAAGGGATGAGTGAGCCCCTGTGGCCCCAGAGTGCTCTGCAGCAGTTGGTTTTGCCACAGATAATTCAGTTTTCCATTTCAGGCATGGAAAGGTCAGTACAGAAAGGTCTGGCTGGGCTCCAGCTCCCGTGGGCAATGTGTGACCACAGAGGGGCCACCATGGACAGGCCAGAGCTGGTCACACCCTGCAGTGACAGCAGCTTCTGTCTGCGAGCAACTTCAGGACAAATGTTGGTTTCCAACTCCTAAAATTGCCAAAACCCAAGGATTGGTCCCAGGAAAGAGCTTCTGGGAATGATGGTTCTGGCTGGACTTGGCCTTGCAGGGCTCAGCCCAGAGCTGCTCCCTGGAGTACTGCAATTTTCTTCCCATGGAAAACAAATGGCTGTAAACCTAAACCTAAACCTAAATCTAACCCTAACCCTAAACCTAAACCAACCCTAACATTAACGACTAAACTAAAGCTAAATCAAGCCCTAACCCTTTCCCCAAACCCATCCATACACTCTAACACCTAACACTGATCACCTCCCCCTGACCCTAAACCTAACCCTAACCACTAACCATAAACCTACCCCCAATCCCAAAACCTAACCTCAAATCTAGGACTAAACCCTAAATCCTAACCCCTAACCTTTAAACCCAACCCTAACCTTAACCCTAATACCTAACTCGATCCTAACACAAACCTCAACCCTAACAATTTCGATTAGAAAGAGAAATATCAAGGTGAGTAGAAAGTAGATCCTTGAAAGATCAATAGCAAGGTGAATGGAAAGACATTAAAAAGTATAATAAAATGTACATACCAGAAACGTGAATAAAAGGAAGGATAGGAAGAGGGTACTAGAAAGATTAAAAACAAACTGAATAGAAAGCAGGCAGTGAGAACCTGATAAAAAAACTATAAATAGAGAGAGGAATAGAAAGTAGATATTAGAAAGATTAATAGACCACGGATACCCAGACCACAGATAGCTAAAATGTGGAAACAACCAATTCCAGGCTTGGACTCTTTGTTTCTCTTTTATTCTTCATGGTCCTGGAGTGGTTGTTGGCTTTTTAATTTTTTTAATGGTTTAGATTTTTGACTCTTTTTATGCCGTTCTATTTTGTACGTGTGGGGGTTTTTGTTTTTTGTTTGTTTATTTGTTTGGATTTTTCCCCCAATTCTTTGTGCTGCAGGTGTTAGGTATTGGCTATAGAGTGGCAGTGGGAAGAAATTTTATCCCCTAATTTGCATATACAATAGAATATTTGCATAATTACTAATTAATAATTATTCTTCAGTGCTCCATATGGGAGCAAGTGGGGTGGAGAATAATAGTAATAATATGAGAGGTGTTACTCCAATCTGCAGCACTATTTATGGGCTTTATGCACTATAAATAAAAAGGAGACAAATAATAGCGTCTGGTGCAGAAAATGCCACGCTGCCTGGAGGCAATTTTTAATTTATTTAATTTTTTAAATTCTAAAAGTCTGAACAGAAACAGGTCCCGTATCAGACCGAAGCAGCCACTTCACCGGACCTAAAACGCCACACGAGAAGCGAGCGGGATCCAGGGCGGGGATGAAACCGAGCCGCGAATTCCCTGGAAAAGCAGAAATCCCAAAATCCCAGAAAATGTCACTGGGCCACCCCTGCCGAAGCCGAGTGGTGCCGCCCCGCTCCCCCCCCGCGTCCCCCATGGTCTCTCCCGCCCCTCCAGCGCAGCAGGCCCCGCCCCAGATTACGTCACGGCCATGCCCTCCTGCGATTGGTGGATTCGCGACGCCTCGCGCGCAGCGACCAATGGCGGCGCTGGGCCCGCCCGGAGCCAAGATGGCGGCGCGGCGGGCTGCGGGCGGGCGGCCCTGAGGCGGCTGCGGGGCCGCGCCTTGCTCCGCGCCCCGCACCGCGCCGGGGGCCGGCCGGCCGGGGGTCTCCGCTCCCTCTCGCGGGCTGGCCGGCCCGCCGGGCCCGCCCCGCCCTCCGCCATGGCGGCCGAGAGCGGCAGGCAGTTCTGGAAGCGGAGCGCCAAGCTGCCGGGCAGGTGAGCCCCGGGGAAGGGGTGCGAGGGCCGCGCCCCCCGCGCTCCGGCTGGGGCTGGAGCCGCCGCTGTGCCTGGGGATGGGGCTGTCACCCAGGTTGCTCCTGGGGCTGAGGGCACCCCTGTAAGCTCGGGGGATACCGGGAGGATCTGTCCCGGCTGAGGAGCTGGTTGGGGGCCCCGGGGTTCCTTCCTGAAATAGAGGGGATGCCAGGGTCACCCCGGGCTATGGGGCGGAAATTTTGCTGGCGGAAGGCGTAATGTGCAGGGGACAAGGGTAGGGTGAGAGCTGCTCCCTCATCTGCAGGACAAGGCAGGCGGTGTGGGGGGCTGCGGGACCCCCGTGTGCCCCCCATGGGAAGCAGGATGGAGGGATCGGGGTGCCTTGGAGGCCACTTTGGGGTGCTCTCAGAGCCAAGGCTGTACCGTCCTCCTTTCTACATATCCTGAAGAAAACTCATCCTTCCCGAAGTCCTTAGAGGTGGCACCTTGGGTGGCAGCAGCTCTGTCCCCAAGGGGTGTCCCTGATAACCCCTGGAACCCCCCGTTGCCTTCTCCAGACCTCTCCTGGTCCCCCTCTGCTCAAGAAAAAGGACTGGGAGGGCTCTGCTTGTACCGCCCCTGCCTCAGTTCCTCTGGCTGCGGTGTCCTGGTTCCTCTCAAGGCACCTTTGCTCACTCAGGGATGGCAGAAACAAGTGGAATGTGGGATTGACACGGTATTTAGGAAGAAGTTGGTGTTGATGAAGGAGAGGCTCCCTACAACCCCTAGTCGCAAGGCTGACATGGAAAGAGGGCATCAGCCTCTCTGTGGAGGCTCTCTCAAGTGCTTTTCATGCCTGATGCTCCTCACTTTTGCTCTCATTTGCCTTATCTGAACCCTGCCCTTCGCCTCCTGGGGTGCAGACTGAAATGCTTAGTTGCCTTTAAATCCTGCTGGGCCAGTTAAATATCTCCTTCTAAAGTGCTTTCACTCATCTGCTTGTCACTGTGCAGCTCCTTCAGGTTGGCTGGACAATCCATGTCTGTGGTAAGAAAAGGGAGAGCAAGGAGCTCTCTGTTCCTCCTCTGCTGCTCCTGTGGGAGGAAAGTCCTGTGCTTTCCCTGGGTTATTTCCAGCTGCTCCTGTCTCTTACCCAGAGGTCTCAGCCATGCTCTCAGCTGGTGGTCCTGGACAGCAGCTCTCTTCTGCATTTGGTGAATTCTGGGCTTTGCCTTGGAAAGCACAAACCAGGTGAACCGGTCTGGCCAGCAGGCTGTGACACTCTGCATCAGGAACTTTTTGGCAGTGTTCTCTCCTTCTCCTTCTCCTAACTGCCTGCTTGGCAGATCTCCTGGATCCAGGAGCCTTGTTACCTCCTGTGTGCTGCTTGTTTCCAGGCACTCACCAACAGATCTTCAGCAGCCTGCCTCAGAGGGTGGGATGTGCTGCATCCATGGTCACTAGACATGAACCTCCCTTTCTTTTTCATCTGAGCTTTGAGAGATCCTCCTGTTCAGATTCTTGGCTCTCTCCTTTCTTTCCCCTGACAATCTGGCAGAGGGAGGCTTTGTAGGGACTTGGATACTGTGTTAGCTTCCTTTTCCATGACACTTTGTGTGTTTGGTCACTTAGTTGTATTAGCTTTTATTTGCTAATAAAGTTTATTAGCTTTTGGTCCGTGTAGATTTAGAGTGGATTTTAGATGTAGGTTTAGAACTGGTAAATGCTGTTTTGTTTTTCCAGTGCTGTCTTGTGGTTTATGCACTGGGAATTCAGTGCCTGGTAATTTTCTAGGGATGTGTTGGCTGAGTGCTCTGGTGTGTTGTCCTCTGTGATGTGTTGTTTATTCCTTGCTCTTTATAGAGATGGGCAGCCAGGGTCTGCTGGGGTTATTTAAATGCTGTTTTAAAAGGGGAGGAATAGCCTGCTGGAAGTGAATGTGTTCTATCCAGAGGGGCAGTGGTGTTTCATGGCTATGCTCTGCTGCAGTGTCAATAACCCACACCCTGTGATGATCCTGCGAGGTGTCACACAGCCATTGTACCTCACACCATTGGTCACCCCTTGTACCCTACAATGAACATCCAGGTAACAGGAAATGCCTGTCCCAAAGAGTTTAAACTGGGACAGAACAGGGGACCAGTCAGGCTGGGAGCACAGCTTAGATCAGCTTGAGATTCTTTGTTTGGGAGTGTCTGGGTTGTAAGACTTTAAAAAAGAGCTGTGTGCAGGTGGGACCCTCTGCCATTGTATCAAACATTGATTCAGAGCCCCAGGAAAGGGTTTCCTCCCCCAGCACTGGCTGCCACATCCCCTCCTCTCTCTAGCACACGCCCTTCATTGGCCTTGTGTAGTCCAGGCCTTCCCAGGTGAATCCCCACTGGCAGGGAGGAGGAGCCTTGTGCTGGATATCCTGGGACAGTGTGAGTTTGGTACTGGGCATGGGAGAGGCTCTGCTGGCTCCTGTCCTGCAGGGAGCTGTCACAAGTCACTGGGAAGCAATGTTGATCTGGAGGGCTCGTTCCTCTTACTCCTCATCATCTCTTTGCTATGTCCACCCGTGGAGGTGCCTCTGCTTAATTGCTGTCCTGACTTCCAGGTGCTCATTAGTCATCACACTCTGTCCTAGGCTTAATCCTGGATGGATAAACTCAGTGAGCACTCCCAACCACGAGGGACAAGCAGTGCAGTGTGAGCCCACCCCTGGCTGGGCTGCTCCACCAGGATCTCTCTGTGCTGTGGTTGTTCCCAGCCTCTGCCCTGGCTCTCTGCATCTCTCCCCTGCCAGCTGGATCAGTTGCTTGTTCCCAGCTGCACCAGGCTGCCATTGCTCTCCTCCAAGGCTGGGCTCTGCTGGTTTTACTGCTGGGCACCATCTGCAGCTCCTAGAAACCAGGCCAGCTCTATTGACCCAAGAGAAGCTTGTTCCTTGTGTGCCAGCTCTGAAAGGGCCTTTGTCTCTGCCATGGCATTGCAGGACTTGTTTTCCAGAGGTTGTTTTCCAGGGTGAGGTGGCTGTGAATAGTTCCTCCAATGCAGGTGATAACTCAGGATCCCTGTCTCACCTCCAGAGTCTGTAAAAACAGTGCTGAGCATGTTTCTGGTGGCTCCTCTCTGAGGTGATGATCCCCATGTAGGGCCTGGAGCCCTCAGGCTCCTTGTCCCATGAGTCCCAAGGAACCAGGGACTGGTGACTCATTTCAGGCTCCATAGGAAGTAGTTGATTAAACCAGGATTTGGACCTGAGTCAAACCATGTACTGTGCCAGGCATTCCTTCCAGTGGCACTGGCTGTGGTCCTGAGGGCCAGCAAACCCTAAAGGGTTTCAAACCCAAAAGTACATTTATGGAGGAGCCCCAGTGTCACTGCCTGGAGTCCTTCCCTGTCCCACAGGGCCTGGGAGGGTGAGTTCCCCTTGCTGGAAAAGAGAACAAATATCAGTGTATGCAGCAGGTAGGCTGAGACACGTGGTCATGTGCAGTGAGCTGGTGGTGCAGGAAAGAGCAGATCTCAAACCCCAGCTCAGGCTGGACCAAGCCTAAGAGTTTAAACAAGGCTTCTCTTTGCTACTGCAAAGAACAAATCTTCATCTGCATGTGGTGTTTTGGATCTTGTGAGTTAGAAGGTTTTTGAAGCTGCTTTTGGTCTTTTATTCAGCTCCCAATAGCAGGCAAGAAACACGACCCCAGTTCAGGCTGAGGTTATTTGTAGGACCTTTTTTACAGCATCTTGTTTTTTTTTCTTTTTCCCCTTGCTGCAGCATTCAGCCTGTCTATGGAGCACAGCATCCTCCACTGGATTCCAGGCTCACCAAAAAGTAAGTGTTTGTCTGCTGGAAATGCAGGCCACAAGGCCTGGCAGGTTTGGGGCTCAGCTCTGCAGTAGGTGGAGGTCTCCAGCATCCCTGGCACTGTGATATTGCAATAAAGAAGGACAGCAGTGGGGTGTGGTGCTGCCCTGAGCTCTGTGAAAGCTTGCAGGGAGAGCTTATCTGCTGGTGCCCTTTATGGCCAGAAATCCATACAGTAACACCCACATCAAAGGAAACAGTTTTTTTTTTTTTTTTAGCAGTGTCTGATCCTTCTGCTCCTCTTTGGAGCTGGAGGAATTAAGGGGAAGGGAGGTAAAGCTGCCCAGCAGCTACAAGGCTGGAGAACTGCAGCAGCCTTCCCAGCAGGAAAAGGCAGAATTCCTGGTCTGAGCTGCCTCCTTGTCCCTGTCCCATGCTGTGTAGTGGTAAAAGTTCCCTGCTTCAGGTGGTGGACTTTGGCTCCTGGAGCTTAAGAGTAAATTCCTTCTGTGCCTGAGGAATAGACCCAGGCTGGTCTGGCTGCTGGGAACAACTGCAGCTGTTTTGGGAGTGTCCATGGAAGGAGCTGTGCTCTGTGTCTCTCTGCCATGCCTCTCTCCAGCTTCTCCAGGCAAGACCTCTTTTTGGGTGTTAATGTACCTGTTTTGTGTAGGGTGGGGGAAGACAGAGCTGGAGGAATCGTACCTGTCTCTCCTTTGCCCTTCTGAGCCAGGAAGGCTTGCACCTCTCCAGCTGTGTGCTGCCACTGTGGCCTCTGAGACTGCTGTCACAGCAGCCTGTGACAGCCACTCCTGGCAGTGGGCAGCCCAGAGAGACTTCACATATTCCTCAGGTCTGGGAGGAGGAACAGGGAAACTGCAAAAAGGGGATTGGCTGATTGGAGTGAGGGCGTGGGGAAAGGAAAGAAGATGAACTCCTCGAGAGCAGGGCTCTGATCCTGTTCCTCTGGCTCCCAGCTTCATCAAGGACCGCTCCAAGGCCGCTGGGCTGCCCATGAAGAGCAAGAAGGCCTCCAGCTTCCACGAGTTTGCCCGCAGCACCAGCGACGCCTGGGACATCGGGGATGATGAAGACGAGGACTTCTCCTCCTCCTCCTCATCCTCTTTGCAGACTCTGAACTCTAAAGTGGCCAAGGCCACGGCAGCACAGGTTCTGGAGAACCACAGCAAGCTGCGGGTGAAGCCCGAGCGGTGCCAGCCTGCCCTGGGTGACCTGCCCACCAACTGCAAGGTCATCAAGTCCAGCAGCGAGGCCCAGCTCTCCAGGACCTCTGGTAAGAGGCATCTTCAGGAGCAGCCTCCTGCTCCAGTGCTCTCTTACCTGGCCCCTGAACACTTGCTTGTTGCTACTCCCGGTATGGGCAAGAAGCTGTGACACAGCCCTTAAACACAACAGAGGCTTTTGCTTCCTTTAGTATCCTGTACTCCAAGGGGCCATTTTCAGAGGCCTGGCTTTAATGCTTGTGTCCTCAGCTGCTCAATATCGTGCATAAAGGCATGTGTGTCCCAGAGTATTCCATGTTCTGGGTGCAAAGTCAGTTTAGATATCTGTTAAGTTCTTGTTGGGACTTGCTCACTGTTTGCTTCCACTGTGGTTTGGTGTGCTGCTCTTAGCAAAGGTCTGGGTGAGGTCATGTTGACACAGCTTGGGCAGCAGCAGCCCCTGCTCGCTCTGCCCTGTCTGCCTGTGCAGTGACAACCTCAGGAGATGGCACTGGCAGCCCATCAGCTCCTCTCTTTGCACTAGCAATTAGCTTGATTGGTGTTTGGATCTGGAGAGCAGAGCAGATCTGAATGTCAGTTCTGCCTTGTCTCCTGTGTCCTACCCACGAGCAGAGTCTGATCCACTTGCAGCCAGGTGAAAGAAAAGGAGGCAGAAATGGGGAGAAGTGGTGGAAGAGCCAAAACAAATGCCTGTGAACTGCTGATCCAGTTCAGTGGTGCTGAGGAGCAGAAGGGGAAATTTGCAGTGTCTGACAGTGTGAGGTGGGGTTGGAGAGGTGGAACCTCCTTCCCCAGCTCAGTGCAGCCTCTGCTCCTTGCCAGAGGAGGCCTGTGTGCGGAGCCCCCTGCAGAAGCAGCAGTCCCTCCCCCTCCGGCCTGTCATTCCCCTCGTGGCTCGAATTTCTGACCAAAACGCCTCTGGGGCTCCTCCCATGACCGTGCGGGAGAAAACGCGCCTGGAGAAATTCCGGCAGCTCCTTTCCAGCCACAACACCGACCTGGGTGAGTGGAGCAGAGTGAGGGTGGGCAGGGGAGGGCAGAGGGGGGCTGCTGCCTGCATCAGATCTGCTTTGGGGTGAAAAAAATCACTGCCTGCAGTTGTACCAGATGGGTGTGTGCAGGAATCGCTCTGTTGGCAGATGGTGATGTCCTCCAACCTCTCCCTGTCTGTCCCTAATCATTCTCCATCTTGCACATGATGGTTGGGCTGTTGAGCTCTGCATGAGAACTCAGGTCCTGGCACACTGGTGACCCTGCAGCTCCCAGTTCTGTTCCTGAGCTGGCCTGAAATCGTCTTTGCTCTCCTTGCAGCAGACCCACATCCCCAGTCATTGCTAATGTGGGAGCCTTCCTGGAGGCTCATTGTCTCCAGAGCCTGCAGGAGCAGACTGGGCTTTCCTCTCCTTCTAGGTGTAGTGGTGCCTGGACGTGCCTAGGATCTAATGCATTGCCACCACTGTCCGTTTGCAGATGAGCTGAGAAAGTGCAGCTGGCCTGGAGTGCCCAGAGAGGTGCGGCCTGTGACGTGGAGACTGCTGTCAGTAAGTACTGGGGCTGTGACACCAGAGCCTGGGAGGACTGTGCCACCTCAGGGACACGTGCTCCTACACCTGCCTGTGCCCCATAGCCAGCTTTGCTTGTGTGTGCCCAGCTTCCAGGTGAGCTGTAGGGATTTTTGATCAGGGAGTGCCATTGCTGCATCCTCTTTGAGCTCAAAGCCCAAAGGTGTGAGGACTGTGTGGTTCACTGTCTTTTGGGGAGCTGAATCTGATGAAGTTGGATTATTCCAAATTCCATTAAAGCTTTCCCTAGCTCCTGAGTTGTGTGCCTGATGTTTGTGGGTGCACAGCTGGCAGGGTTTCAGGGGCTGGTGAGGAAGGAGGGGCTGCCCTGAGCTGAGTTTTCGCACTGCAGGGCTATCTCCCTGCCAACTCGGAGCGCCGGAAGCTGACCCTGCAGAGGAAGAGGGAGGAGTACTTTGGCTTCATCCAGCAGTACTACGACTCCCGGAACGAGGAGCACCACCAAGACACCTACAGACAGGTAGGAACCCTCCTCCTGCCTTTCTGCTTTGGCTGCAGCCCTCCCCTGTCTCTTGCTGCTGCTTGTCCCCATGGCTGGGGTCATGCCAGGACTTGCTCCAGCTGTAGCTGGGAGGAGTTTTCTCTCTGGGGTGAGGGACCGTGGTTCTGAAGCTGCCAACCTTCCCAGAGAGAGGGTCCCACAAGGGGCTGCCTTCCAAGGGGGTCTCTGGCAGATCTCTGGCTGCTGGATAAACCTCAGCAAGCTGTGGCCTGTGGCCACAAGTGATCAGCCCTCAGTGAGATCAGCTCAGTGATTTCAGCTCTGCTGGCGAGGCCATTCCAGGTGAACTCAGGGACAGAGAGACAGAAGTGTCATATGGCAATTCCACTGAGATTCCTTTATTATCCAGCAGCTCTGTGAAGGGGGCCAGGGATGACAGCTCCCCTGAGAACTGGGGGGAAAACTGGGGTTTTTATGGGGGAAAGCAAGGGTGGTACCAAGGGGAAAGAGCAATGGGTTACAAAGGATTATCATGGCTACTGGGGCATGGTGGGATGTGCCCACCTAAGGGCCATCTCTCCAGGAGGGTTGGGATAAATTAATCAGAGCCCATTCAAGGGACATCCCTCCAGGGCAGGGCTGTGGGTGGAGCTGTGGCAGGCCCACTGGCCTCCACACTGAACTACCTGCCTGCACATGAGCAGAGCAGACTGCAGATAACTGTAGATGATTTTCTCAGTACAGTTTCATCTGTAGCCCTCACTGTGCTTGTCAGCTCTTGCCTGGGGAAACACTGATGGTGGATCCCCCTCTGTTAGCCTGTGACAAGTTACTGTGTCCCTGGAAGGCACAGCTGGTGTATGTAACCACCTTCTTTTCCAGATCCACATTGACATTCCAAGGACCAACCCACTCATTCCCCTCTTCCAGCAGCCACTTGTCCAGGAGGTAAGGGGGGGTGAAGCTGCTGCCCTGCATTTGCCATGGGATGTGTGTGTGGAGTGAGGCCAGCACTGCTTCTAGAGAGTTAACTCTGTGGGGAAACTTCCCTGCCTGGCAGCTCCTGATGCAAATACCTCCTGGAACTGTCTGGTCTTGTCCCATGTTTCTGAAAGACATCAAACTTAGAGCTTGGGGATTATGAAGTCATCTCTTCTTTGGCAAGATGTAGCCAAGAGCTGGTAAAAAACCTGAAACTTTTTTTTTTTTTGAGACAAATTGAAGGTGTTTGAACCAGAACATAGGATAGTTCTGTTTTGCTTCAAAACCTCTTTCATGGGAACAACCTGGGCAGGGATGGGTTCAAGAGGTGGCCAGGAGGTGAGGGCACCTGTCCTCTGTGGAAAGAAGCTCAGTGTGTGTATGTGTATGTCAGAGCATGGTGTCCAGGGGGTTGGGGCACTCTGGGAATGTTGGAATGTTGCTTGTTGTGATGAGGGAGGCTGCCCTGTTGGGAAGTGTCCTGATCTGTGGTGTTTTACTGGAAGTACTGTGCTGATACCTCATCTTCCCACCTGATGTTCAGCCAAGGAGGCTGTTCTGCCAAGAGGCACCCTTGTCCTGTGGATATTAAGCTGTCTGGGTCTTGAAAAGCTGAGTCTGCATTTCTTCAGGCAGAGGTTTTGATGAGGAGCCTGGACTGTCTTGTCTGAAGAGTGGGCTGGCCTGAGTGTGGGCTCTGTGGATGACACACGAGTCTCTCCTAGGACTTTTATGCTTCTAACATGACCTTACTGCTGCAGAAAAGCCTGTCAGTGCATGGTCTGCTCTCCCTGAGCTTAGCAGTTATGCTTTTCTGCCTTCCCTTTGTGCATGGCTAATGCAGGTACCTGCTTTCCCTGGTTCTTCCCTAGATTTTTGAGAGAATCCTGTTTATCTGGGCCATTCGCCACCCAGCCAGCGGCTATGTGCAGGGCATCAATGACCTGGTCACCCCGTTCTTTGTTGTGTTCCTCTCTGAGCACGTGGGTAAGTGACACTTGCTGCTCTAAGCGCTCCTGGAGTGGGGTTTGAAGAGGTGTGAAATGCTGGCATGAGGAAAACTTGCTCTGCTGGAGGAGAGGATGTTGTGCTCTTCATTCAGAGTGCCTGGGCCACGCTGAAGTTGTAGTGTGACCTCTTGCAGTGTCTCTGCTCCCTGGTTGAATTGACTTCAGTTTCATAATCTTGCTGAGCCCCACAGAAGGTGAAATGGTAGGGGTGGGTTTGCATTTCAATACACTTAACAACCTCTCAGCTTGGAGGGGATTGAGATCTTCTAGGCACTGAGGGAGCTCAGGCAAAGTCCTGATAGATAGACTTGGAGGAGGGTCTTGCTCTCAAAGCTTGGACTAGGCAGGCAGTTCCTGTTCTAGGAGGAATGAGTGAAGTTTAAAGAGACCCTGCTGAGAATATAAAATAAACTGTTTAAATACAGATTCCTTCCCTTGCTGCTAGTACAGGTGTGTTTCTCAAACTGAGAGTTTCAGAAAGCAAACTGGCTTCTCCCTGCTGCTTCTAAATTTCTTGTCAGCCACTTGCTTTTAGCTGGAGATCAAATCCTTTCTACCCATGGTGTTTTTATTCTTGCTCTGGCTCTAGCTGTGTTTTGGAGTTGACATTAATGCTGGGATGTCATAATCCTTGTGTTAAAGGCTCTTAGTGTTCATTGTAAATAGAAGGAAAAAGGAATTTATAAGACTGTATTAGTGACAGAAATCGTGCTGAATTCATATTTTTAAGATCTGATCCAAAAGTTGAAGTGAGTGAAGGCCTAAGGCTTTGTAAACTAGCACTGATCTGCCTCTGCTGAGGGCCTTGGGAAGGGCTGAGCCACCTTGCTTGCCACTGAGACAGCCAGTGTGGGCAGGGTTGATCCCTGGGAAGTGCAAAGGAGAAGGCACCAAGTGTGGCTCTGATGGCAGCTGGAGTGAAATCCCTTCTGTGGGAAGAGCAGATCAGATCTGAGCAGGTTCCCTTTGAGAGGCTTCTCCTGTGGCCTGAGCAGCATCCATGGCATTCAGTCCTGGCAGAGGCCACTTGCTCAGCATTGATTTATTGGCTCAGGAGCAGGGCTGTGCACAGTGAGTGACCTAGGCAAGGAGGGAGCTGGTGTGAATCATCAGAGCTGCCTGTGGCTGCCTGGTGTGACTTCCTGCAGTCCTGCAGCCTGTTGGGTGTCAGGGATTATCTCTCCCTGCATGAGGCAGCAGAGTTCATGCTGCATTGGCCCTGTTGGCTCAGTGCTGGGTTTGTGCTTCTCACCATCTTCCAGGGCTGTTTTCACCCCTGATTAAAGCTTCCTCTCTGAATGTTTCCAACTCTCTCTGAAACTTGGGTTGCAGGGAAAAGCTCCTTTTCAGGAGAGCAGTTGTGCTGAATTTGGCCAAGCAACAACAACCCTTCTGTCTCCAGAGCCTGGGATTCAAAGCCAGCCATGAGGTCACAAGCTGTCCTGGTGGCTGCCTGCTGCCTGATCTGTGTAGAGTCAGAGTTAAAAGACAAGTCAATAATTGCCTTTAATTTCCATAGGGAAGAGCTGGCAGTGGTCAGTCCCTCATAACCCCTCTGCAACAGGATTTAAATCATTGATTTGGAGCCTCCTCTCGTGGCTGCCTTTGCAGACAGGCCCCTGAGGAGCTGGGCAGGGCAGGGCTGAGGGCTCTTCGTGCTGGATCACTGGATCAGCTCAGTCTGTGCTGCACCCAAGTCCCTGCAGCAGGAGAGGCCTTGCACAGTTTGGTAATCCTTGTGCAGCACACCCCAAGGGACAGCTCACCTTTCTGTGGCAAGTCTCTTGTTCAAAGGAAATTCTCATTGTATTTTTGAAGCTTTATCTTCCTTGGGAAAGGGAGCAGCCTGTATGGCACACACACCTGTGTGTCACCTGTGGCTATTCCCATGCTCACAGGGGAGTGTACTACTGGCCTGGAAAATTTTCCTTTACATTTTCTGGAAAGCTTGCTCTGGGAAGTTGGCACCAGCACTGGCTCCATCCTCAAATCTCCTCTCCTTTCAGAGCAGGTGCTTTGTTGACCACGAGATCCCAAAGGAACCCAGTGTGCTGCCAGCTGGCTCCTCTGCTTGGCTGCCCACCGTGTCCCCTGGGATATTGGCATTGGAGCTTCTGAGGGGCTGTTCCCCACAGCAGGGACCACTGCAGCTCCCTGGGGATCGTGGGGTGCCTGTGTGACAGAGCTGGCAGCCAGAGGTGGGAGATCACAAGCTGTGAAACACAAGGCCGGGATGACTCCCTGGTCTGCTGCTGCTCAATCCAGGAGCTGCTCGTGGAGCAGTTTCACAGGCTGGTCCCACTGCCAGGCTCATTGTAGACTTCTGATCCATCCTCCCCTGCTTTGGGCAGGTATTGCATTTGCAGACAACAAATCATCTTTTCTATGGATCACTTAAAATCTCTCTTTGGAGCTCACCAGCTGATTGGTGTGTCTGATTGATAATTTCTCCACTATTTTTGTTATCAGCCCAAGGCCTGGAACATCCTTTGGTGGGCTTGTCTGGCATTCCCTCCAAGGGCTGGAAAAGGTGAAAATGGCAATGGAGAAAGGGAGGGTGGTCGGGGCAGGGAATGGCTCCTAGCTTAGCAGTCACTTCCAGGGAACAGTTTGGCAGCTTCCTTTGTTTGGAGTTGACACAAACAATGAAACAGTCAGCAGTTACCCAGCAAGCTCCAGGCCCTTGTGTGCAGAGACATTAAATGCATTAAATGCATTAAATACATTAAATAGCCTCAGAGCAGGGTGGAAGCTGTTTGGCCACACTGCAGGGCCTTCCACTTGATGCCTTTCCATCATCATCATGGAAGGTGCAGGAAGGATCTGGGCCTGTCCAGGTCCTGAAGGAAGGGAACTGAAGGGGAAACATTCACAGGAAGCAGTTTCTCCCAGCTGCCCTGGATGCTCTGGGGACTGGATGAGCCCATTATTAACCTGCATCTTGCAAACTTGTCTGAAGGCATCCCACTGCCACTGTTTGCCTCTTCTTTCTGAGCAATGCCTTGAATCCTGTGTGCCCCTTTGACCAGCTTCAGAAAACACCAGCTAGGCTGAGGCAGGAAGAAGCTTATCCCCAGAATTTTCAAGTCCTTGTCTGAACTCCTCAGCCCCCTTCTGCCAGTTGGGACCAGTTGCTTTTCCCAGTCTGGATCCAGACTTGCTGCTACTTCCAGCTGCTGGGCAGAGTGCAGTGCACCCTTGGCAGGTGGGACAGGTTTAGCTGTGGTGTTTTCCCCTTTGCACAGCATGGCAAGCTGGCTCATCTCCTGTGATCCTCTCCCTGCATCCTGCATGGGCACCACTGCCTCAGCTGCTTGGCAGCAAACATGGAAGCTTTGGGCCCCTGCCACTGACTGCTCCATAGCTGGAGTAATTCTTCCTCCTGGCTGATGCAGGTGCTGCTTAGGAAGAGCTTGAGGGAGGTGTTGAGGCTGCAGGAGCAGCTGAGCTTGTTGTTGGTGCCCTCTGGATGGGCACAGGCTCACAGCACCTCTGGGGAGGATGGGGATGTAGAGAGATGCTCTGGCAGCTGAGGAATTGGGGCAGGAATGACAGCTCAGCACCTCCTGGAGGAAACATATCCCTGTTTTTCCAGGTCATCAGAGAGGGCATAACGAGCACAGGGATACTGAGCTTTCAGTGCCCCCCAGCTCAGGTCCTGCAGCCCCTCTGCTGAGTCACTCCCAGCTCTCAGGGCTGTGTTTGCATTTAGGATGGCAGTGACAGAGCTCAGAGGTGAGTTCAGCATCCCCAGGTGTGTCAGAGCTGGCCCTGCAGTCTCTCCCAGTGCTCTCTGCCTGAGTGACACCACTTCCATCCCTGATTCCAGGCCTTGCATTGGAGGTTGTCCTGGCTTTGGGACCTGTTTGGCACCACACCAGGGCTGTGGAGGGGAGCAGTGCCATGGGAAGTATTGATCTTATTTGCTTCTGGCTGGCTTTGTCACTAAATCCTAATCCCAGTCCAATGAGGTCACTGCAGGAGCAGAAACTTGGGTGAAGGCAATGGGGACACTTGTGTCACCACTCATCCTGACCTCCAGTTTTGTCCTGGGCCTGGGCCTCGCTGCAGGCAGTGCAGACTTGCCCAGAGCTGTGGGAATTTGTGAGCTGAGGCTGGGCTTAACTCTCCTCCAGCTCTCCAGTCCTGCCCTGAGCCCCCACTGCCAGCATAGGGGGAGTCATTAAAGCCTCCCTATGGAAAGCAGGGATGGGGCTGCATGGAGCCCTGGCTTCTCTGGTCTTTCCTTTCTCCTGTGTCCTCCTTGAGCCCTTTTGAAATGCCACTCACAGGAACTTTACTTTTGTTGAGCCCTTGTTGTCCCTGGGCTCAGTGTGGCACTGCTGTAGGTGGCTGTCACCAAGCCAGTGGCTTCCTTTCAGTCCCTGTCAGAGCCATATGTTGGGTATTTCCTTTCCATGAGGCCTCTTCAGAGCTGCTGCTAGGCAGGTGTTTGTGCTGAGCCACACTCCAGACACCTGGGGTTTGGTTCAAAGCCTCTTGCAATGTGTGTTGGCTCCTGCCACTGTTTTGCTTTGACATGGGGGTGCTGCCAGAGCTGCTCCTCTTGTCCCTGTGCTGGCGCAAGCAGCAGTGTTCCAGTGTTCCCCATCACCTGGGCAGGTCCCCACAGCCCCTTCTCCATCCTGGCCCTCCATCCACAGGCAGGTCTTTGCACAGGGCTCATTCCCTCAGGGCTGAGCCTGCCCCTGCCACCCATCCTGGGTGTCCACATGTCCCTGTCCTGGTCCTTTGCCTGCCCGTGCACCTTCCTCTCTGTGAGACCTCAGAAAGGAGATGCACATCAAATAGATTTTACCTTCCCTTCTCCCTACCTGCACCATGTGAGAGTGGCTGTAGAGAAGCCAGCAGAAGAGTGACAGTTTTGGATGGTGATGATGATGTGCAGCTGGAAAAGAGCTTTGCTGCTCTTTTCTGCAGTACAAGATTGTGAGATTAGTGGGTTAAGCTCTTGTTTGTCCCTAAAGCTCCTGGTGGCAGTTAGCTCTGCCCCAGAGGAGAAGCAGAGGTGGGAGCAGTGTTGGAGTCACTGGCTCTGTCCTGCCCTTCCTCCTCCAGGCAGGATCTCTTGGTGTTGGTTTTCCCCAGCCTGTGGCAGTGCCTGCAGTGTATGTGAGCCAAGAGCCTGGCTCCAGCCCTGAGCCCCATCTTCTCCTTCTCTTTTATCCAAGGAACATCAAAGATGCTTGCCAGGATTTCTGAGCCTCTGAAATTGGAGATGGGCCAGCTTAGCCCTGTAGTTTGATCTGATTTAGTGGCATGACAGCAGCGTGGTGGGTGCTCTCCCCAAGGAGAAAAGGGAGAGAAGTGCTGGGTCAGTGAAGCCAGGAGTCAGACCTGTGTGTCCTGACTGTCTCCCCACCTCGGTCCCACTGCCACCAGGTTAAGGTGAGCCTGGCTTGGAGCAGGTGATTCTGCTCCCAGCTCAGCCAGCACCATTGTCATTCCATCCTCAGGCATCTCTGCCTTACACACCCTGGGGGTTCACAGGCCCATGTAAAACAAGGAACCTTTTTCACTCTGTGAGAACCCTTTGGGGACAGAGCTGCCACTGACCCTTGTGCTGTCAGACTCCCCTTGGTTTGAAAAACAAACTTGCACAAATCTCTGCTTCCCCCACACCGAGGCTCTTCCGTGCATGGGGCAGCTTCTGCTTGCTGGAGTTCTCCTGCCAGCCAAGCTCCAGGAGAGGCAGAAACCCCACAAAGCTGAGCCCTGTCTGCCACATGGCCCAGCTGTCCCTGTGCTGGATTTAACTCAGTGCCTTTTTTGCTGCCCAGGAAGATCTCTGCATGCTCTTGGGTCCTTGCAGCTATGCCTGAGGGTCCTGCTCTCCTAGAGAGGTTCCTGAAGCTTTGGCAGCTCTTCCTCATGAGGAAGCCTCTGGGCTGGGTGTCTCTGCTGTGCTTTGGTCCTGGGATGATGCTGATGAATCGAGCTGGGAGCAGGAGCTGGCAGCTCCCTTGTGCTGCCCCAAGCCATGGGCAGTGTTTCCTTCCCTGGTTTCTGGCTGCACTGAAGGTTTCCCCTCTCCCAGTTCTCCCTGTGGTGCTCCCAGCTGGCACAGACCTGCTGTCCCCCAGGGCAGGCCTGCTCTGGCTAAAGGGGTTCCAATGTGCCAGAGCTTTGTCCCTGCACAGCCCTTGTCCCAGAAGGATGGCAAAAATGCTATGGGATCCCTCCTGTGGTTCCCTGGGGAGCTGGACTGGGTTCAGGGCAACAAGACCTGAACAAATCTTCTGGGGTTCTTCAGCTCAGCTGGAGAAATAGGTGAGTGCATGGGTGCTGTGACTGTGCCAGGCACTCCCCTGACACACAGGGAGTGTTGCAGTGTCTCCTGCAAAGCTTTGGCCTGACAAAGCCCCTGGGATTGTCCCATGTCCCTGGTGTCCCCCATCTCCCTGATGCTCTTCCCTCTCTGTTTTGCAGAGGAGGATGTGGAAAACTTTGACGTGACAAACCTGTCCCAGGATGTTTTACGGAGCATTGAAGCTGACAGCTTCTGGTGCATGAGCAAGCTGCTGGATGGGATCCAGGTGAGCCTCTGGGGCCACAGGAATTCCTTTGCCCTCGCTGGGGTGGCAGTGTAGTTGTCTCCTCTCCCTGTCTGGGTGAGTATTCTGCATGCTCTAGCATTCATGGAGCTAAATGTCAGTGAAATGCTGGGGAGGTGGGTGCTGTGGGTGTTGAGATGGCCCCATCCTGACCAGGGAACTCAGAGCAGGCAGATGTGGTGCTCAAGAGCCTCCTTGGCTCATGATAATCTCATCCCAACTGTCCAGCTGCTGATCTGGGCTCCATCATTTCTAACTGTTGTTAAAGCTGCTGCTTCTGACTTGGGGC
The DNA here is from genome assembly GCA_037013685.1 of Acridotheres tristis. Classification (NCBI taxonomy): domain Eukaryota; kingdom Metazoa; phylum Chordata; class Aves; order Passeriformes; family Sturnidae; genus Acridotheres; species Acridotheres tristis. The sequence goes on along the minus strand of CM072913.1, from coordinate 4,008,462 downwards.
CTCTCTCCATAGGACAATTACACCTTTGCACAGCCAGGGATCCAGAAGAAAGTGAAAGCCCTGGAGGAGCTGGTGAGCAGGATCGATGGTAGGTGACACGGGAGCCTGCTCAGGTTTGTCACAGCAGAGGGAGGCATCCTTTGGGACGACTCTCGGGGCAGGGGTAGACACTTCTGACAACACTCATGGAACCAAAGCAGGGCAGGGTCAGCCAGAAACTTCCTGGTGACAGCACAGGGTGAGGAGAGGAGGAATTTGGGAGAAAAAGGTCTCAGTCTGGAGGTGTGTGACAGGCGCTGTGCTGTGAGCAGCATGCAGGAGCTGGGGCACTGTGAGCCCCAGGTGTGTAAGTGAAATGTGCTGTTTCAGAGCAGGTACATAATCACTTTAGGAAGTACGAGGTCGAGTACCTGCAGTTTGCCTTTCGCTGGATGAACAACCTGCTCATGAGGGAGCTGCCCCTCCGCTGCACCATCCGCCTCTGGGACACCTACCAGGTATGCAGGCTCCACTGGCCTCCCTGTCACTGTCCCTCGTGTCCCTGTCCCCAGTACAGACCCACAGAGGTCTCCTGGCACCAGCTGGGGTGCTGAGGGAAACAAAGCAGTTTGGGCCAGGATGTTTGCAGGCAGCTGGGTGGAGGGTGGACATCTGTGGCTGGGGGTTTGTTCTCCAGCTGAGCTGCAGGAGCTCACCCCGAGTTTTGCTGTCCACAGTCAGAGCCAGAAGGATTCTCCCATTTCCACCTGTACGTCTGTGCTGCCTTCTTGATCAAGTGGCGGAAGGAGATCCTGGATGAGGAAGACTTCCAAGTAAGAGCCTGAGGTTGGAGATGATTCCCTGGGGAAGGGAAGTAGAGGGGAGAGAATTGCTCTGGTTGGGAGCCCAGTGTGGGCATAGACAACTGTCAGAGCTGGCTCCAAGATCATCTGTTCTCAGGAGCTGTGCCTAGAAGTAACTTTGAGCCTTGGTGATCAGGACAGAGAACTGAGCTATAGGGGGGTTCAGACATCCCATCCCTGCTCTGATCTCAGTGTTTGCTCTCCTGTGTCCAGCTGTAACCCTATAGCAGCACCCTTTATTGCAATGGGCTTGGGCTGCTTCACTGGTTCACATCTAGACCCAAGCACATCTTGATGTTGTCCCTGAGCCTTTCAGACCTGCGAGTGTGGTGGGCAAAAGTTACTGAGCACTGCTACCACTGCTCAGGCTGGCCCCAAGCCTGCACTGGATCTGTGCTCTGCCTTCAGCCTCTCCAAACTAAGCATCTTCCCCTCTTCCAGGGTCTTTTGATGTTGCTACAAAACCTGCCCACGATACACTGGGGTAATGAAGAGATTGGGCTGCTGCTGGCTGAAGCCTACAGACTCAAGTACATGTTTGCAGATGCCCCAAACCATTACCGCCGATAGGTGCCCAGACTGGCTCCTCCCTCCCGTGCCCACCCCTCGTCCTGGCCCGATCTGATCACTGTGGCATTTTTGTCATCCCAAGTCCTCAGACACTCCAGCCAGGAGCTGCTCCTTGCTGTACAAAGCTCACCTGAACTCTTGTCTTAACTCTGAACGTGTGCCTGTCTGCCACTCCATGCGCCTGGATGTGCCATTTTGACGACTCTCAGTATTTCACTCCGTGCTGGTGGCTCACGCCAGGAAGGGAGGCTTCAAGGGGCTGAGGGAGAACATGGGGGAAGTTTTCCAGATAAACTGAGCCGGGGTCGAAGCCCTCCTGTCCTCTCCACTCCTGTCCTGGCCTTGTCTGGCCGGGATCACTTCGGCTTTGCTGCCTCCTGCTGCCCTGCACCACGTGCGCTGCCCCATCTGCTCCCTCCTCTCTTCTGACACTTTTGCGCCAACTCCCAGATGAAAATGCCTTATCAGAGACCTGCCTGGCTGCAGAATCCTTCCCCACCAGGGTGGCAGGGCAAGAAGTTTCTCTCAGGGCCTACCTTCGCTCCGAGGGTCCAGAGACCCCCCAAGCACTTTGTGGGTTCACAAGAGAGTCCCTCGTGCCTGCCCTCCCTCCTCTCTCCATCCTCTTCGCCTACCTCTCCCCCAGGGCAGCAGGGCAGGCACAACGGGGGCCACGACCACTCCATCCACACACACACCTGGAATGACACGTGCCAGCCTGGTGGAACTTTTGGTGACTGATGCTGTGTGAGTACAGCCCCATGCAGTGTGTGGGGAAGGCACAGAGGGGGTGCTGGTAGGGGAACAACATCTCTCAAAAACCTCCTGACAACGTCCCCACTCCTCCGAGGCGTTCTGTGTATATTGTGTTCTTGTGTATATGGGTCAAAGATGTACAATATATGTCTTCTCTTTGTAGCAGATTTTATATTTATAACATGAACCCCTTGTTCTCCCCATCTTCTCCACGCCTGAGAAGGATGCCTGGCTGTGGTGGTGTAGGGTTTTGAACCCCTCTGGAGGTGGGGGGTGGTTCCAGAGCTGCAGGTTTCTACCCTGACGTGTTCTGGCAGTGCTGGCTCTGCCCGAGGTGTGACAGAAACACATCTCAGGCTTGGGGCAGTGGAAGAGATGGCAGCTCCCAGCAGGAGCAAGGGAGAGCCCACTGGAGACACAGGGTGTGCAGTGCTGGCAGTGCCTCCCCGGGCCCTGCAGGGCAGGGCTGTGCTGGGGCTGCACTGCAGGGAGGAGCAGTCCTGGATGCAGGAGCAGTCCTGGATGCAGGAGCAGCTCTGGATGCAGGAGCAGCCCTGGATGCAGGAGCAGCCCTGGATGCAGGAGCAGCCCTGGATGCAGGAGCAGCCCTGGATGCAGGAGCAGTCCTGGATGCAGGAGCAGTCCTGGATGCAGGAGCAGTCCTGGATGCAGGAGCAGCCCTGGATGCAGGAGCAGCTCTGGATGCAGGAGCAGTCCTGGATGCAGGAGCAGTCCTGGATGCAGGAGCAGCTCTGGATGCAGGAGCAGTCCTGGATGCAGCTCTGGTGCTGTCCCCCAGCATCCCTGTGGGCATCCCTGCCTGGGCTGCCGTGGGTGCTGTCAACTCGAACCTCTGGGGGTGTTTCATGGCCATTCCCTTCCGTGGGCAGAAGCTCTGTGCTGTGCCGTGGGCTGGACTGGGAGATGGGTCTGGGCCACCCTGGCTTTCTGCCAGCACTCCTGCTGGGCCACCAGGCCTTTCCTGGCAGGGCTGGAGGCTCCCAGTGCCTCCACCTTCCCTTTCTGGTCCCACTGGGGAGAAAGCAGCAGGCAGTGAGGCCGGGGCCAAGCATGTGACAGGCAGAACCTTGTTGCCAATAAAACTCCAAACAGTATCTCAAGAAATCACTTTCCTAAGGTGCAGTTGTTTTTCTCAGGCATTTGAATTTTATGTTTGTGTGTGCCTTTTGTTGTTTTTCTCTGAGAAAACAGTGTGATCCTTAGTTTAACCTCATTTTTAAAAGAAAGCATTAAAAAAACTCCAAACAAAAAAAACCAAACCTACAAACAAAGAAACAGCCCAAGGTGGCATCTCTCCATGCAGAACCCAGCTGTGTCACCCACTGCACAGGGAACACAGGACAGGAAACCCTCCCTGTGTCACCTCCCTGTCCTTGCTCTTCCCACCTGCACCTGGGACCACTGGGATGATGAAAAGCCATCAGGGTAAGTTCTGGATTTCAGGACAACATTAGCAAGGAAGAACTCTTTCTGAGGGTGGTGTTTTGTTGTTTTGGTATTTTTTTTCCATACATTAGAACATTTATTTCTCAGAGAGAAAATATAGTCTCAGACAGTCAGATTATAGTAGGTAAAATTAGCTTTTTTTTTCTTTACAAGCATAGATTTTCTTATTACTTCTCTTATACCATCTGATATAAACAATTCTAGAAAGCAAATAAACTCACTTTCTACAATAAATAGAGCAATCTGTGCTTTACAGCAGACTGACAGTAACATTTAGGTTCTGTAGCAACAACAGGATATCAGCCAATCCAAATTCTAAAATCATTTAAAAACCAAACAAAACAGAAAAAAAAAATAAAATACCAACTCCCAAGACCTTAAAACATATACACAGGTCACTAGTCCACAGCTGAGCTACCACCTGGAAAAGTGTATGTTCCTTTAAATAAATTACACTGTGTGCATATAAAAGACCCAGCAACACAACTGAGGACTTCAAGAATGGTGACAATAGGTCTAAATAATTTAGAACATTTTACAACTATATACACAACATCCTTCCCTAGTCACACTCCATGGGCATTACTATCACTATTAATATTTTTACAAACTCCTATGCCCCATCTCTGTATGTTACAGGAATCTTAAAATTCCTTCAATGCAATTCCATGCCCCAATGTATAAGAAGTGGTATTTTAAAAAAGTAGAGCAAGTAGAAATGGCAGTGATTACTCCCTACTATTCATTATCATTAATTATTATTATTTTGACTCCACATTCTCTTCAGTATGAAAAAGTTAAAAATAATTTAAAAATACTGAGTTAAAAAGCAAAATGATGATATTCAATCTACAATCTTGCTTTGCACCTTTGGCTCTTTAAAATGGGAAAGCAAAGAGGGATAACAACAGAAGAGATCAGAGAAATCATAAAGTCCTTGGCTAATAGAAAAGATTTAGTCACCAAGTTCCCAAACATGAGTTTGTCCCTGTTTTTTTTTTTTTGCAATGCAAACCCAAACCAACAGGGATTGTCTGGGTTTACCTGGATGACAAGACTGGAGACCCACACACCAGGGAAGGATGTGCACGTGTGGGAGAAGGTGAAACAGCAGAAGGGTCGTGTGCTCTGGTCAGTGCTTGGTTTCAGTCCAAAATGTGGCAGAGGAAAACAGGCAGACACAAAAGAGGGGGGGGGGAAAAAGGAAGAGGAGCCTTACACCAAATGTGCATAAACCAACACAAAAGATGCATCTCCCTCCAACCCTGATCAACCTCAGTGCCTGCAGAGCTGCTCCAGCTCATCAGACACCTCCAAAATTACTTCTTAAAAAAAGGAAGTTACCTTTTCTTAGGTACTGTGCTAAGTCATGATATGAAATGTAACTGCAACAAGCAGAGTGACAGAAATCAGAACTGAAATGTGAAACAACAAAATCCATTTCTAGGACATACATATAGACACAGATCAGGTAATTTGATTTTCATCTTTAAAGCTCTGTGCATCTGTGCATGAAACTGTGTAGGGGGGGAAGGTTACCAAAATCTCAAGCTTTTCTAAATGCTGTGAGAGAAATCTAAACATGGAAACACGATGGATGTAGGCAGGAGAATCACAATCTGAGCTCCCAGCTACGATTCTGTGCAGTTTTTATGTCATAGGACAATGTCATTCAAAGAAAAATGAAAAGGCCAGTGATGGTTAAGGTAAATTTGGCACAAGAAAGCCCAGTTGGGATTTCTGTAAAGAATCCTGGGGGTGCCAGATTCCCAGGAATTACCTGGGACTGGCTGACGACTCAAAACCCTGGCAGTCCAGGAGAGGCAGGGGCAGGGACGGTGCATGAGGTCCAGACATCCAAGTGCTGTGTGCTCTGCTCACTGCAGCAACTCACCTTGGCTCCTGTCACCTGTCAGCTTTTCCTACCTACCTTAGTCCCTGTAGACTACATTTCATCTCCTGCCAGCTCTTCAGCGAGACACATTCAGGAAGAAGCTGGACAAGGGTTTTTTTTTTTTTTTGGCACATTTCAGGGTACTCCGAGGAGCGCTGCCGGCTGCTGGAGGTGCTGCACTCTGCAGTGCAGTGAGCTGGAGGGCTGCAGGAGCAGAGGCCGGGCCCAGCAGCCCCTCACAGGTAGGTGGCAGTGGGGATGAAGGGGTTGTCCCCCTGCACTCGGCTCAGGTGGATCATGGCTCTGTCGTAGGCCACCTGCACCGATTTGCGGATGCTGGTTTTGCGTCCCTCCATCATCTTCAGCTTGTCCACGGTGTCATCCACGCCCAGGGGAAAGACTTTGTCCCGTGGCAGCCACTGCCTGCAGCAGAGAGGAGTGCAGAGACCTGTCACCTCCTCCCCAGGAGCAGTCACACCCATGTCATGGATTTATTTGGCATTAACACCCCACAACAACGGTACCAATGTTTAAATCCCTGCATTTGACATGGTAGAGCAGCCAAAATGCCTTCGGAGCACAGTCCTCTCCTTGGAGTCCTTACTCAAAGCTTTCAATGCTCCTTGGAGCTCAGGGGAAAGGTGGAAATTCCTGTGTTCCACACAGCAGGAAATACAGGGATGTCCATGGTGCAAAGTGAGGTTTTATCCCCAAGAAGCTGCAAGCATTAATTCAGGTGGGTACAACTATCTGAGCATCATCCAGAACCAGGATGGCACATCCCAAGCCCTAAGGATTACTTTAATTGCAAATGCCTTGTCTGCAGCAAGTTTTTATTGTGTGGCCATTTATCCAAGTTAACTGGACACTGAGAAATGTGTCACCCACCTCTCCTAAGGACATCCAACCCCTTGCAGCTCCACCTCAGCCACTGCTGGCACAGCTCAGTGCAACTCCCACTCAGCCAATATGGGCAATCCAGAGCAGCTCAGCTTCTCTTCACACAAAGATGACAATTTCAGTCTTTGCCACCCTTCTGCAGCATCACTGAAGTCAACCAAAATTGAATCTGACTCTAAGAGGGGTTTTTAGTACTTTCCTGAGCCACCTCAGCTTCCCAAAAACTGCAAACAAGGCTCTGAGAGGCCTCTGAAGAGTGTAAACATGCAGCAGAGCTTGTATTCAACAAGAGCAGGGCAAAGCCAAGGACATGTTTACTTTTATTGGGAAGATAGCTTCAATTACAATCTTGGATTTAAGATTTTGAGAACTGATGACTACAGCAATAGGAAACATGGCAGTGCCATTGATTTTCTGCTACAAATCATTAGTCTCTCTTTGCAGAACATGCTCTTTATCAAGTGGTTCCTGTAATCAGGAACAGGGGAACAATGCAGTGTGCTAATAAAAAGCCTCAGAAATTTGTCTCCTGACACCTCTTTTACCCAGAGGACACAGACATCCTCACCAAATGATGTAAACCTCATCTCCTTCCCAACTTCCCAAGCAGATGGCAAATACTTCTCCCTTTATTGCACCTTGTCCCCATCTCTTCAGACCCATAAAACTCTGCAGAGCCCCAAATGTCAGGGGGAACCTCCCCCTTGCTGCTTTACCCCTCTGTGTGTTTGGTTCTGCTCTATCTTCCCTCCAGCCCTGGCAATGTTCACCCCCTTCCTCCAGCCTTTCCCTGCTCTTCCTGGAATGCCAGCACAACCCTTCCCCAGGGGAAGGGCTCTTCAAACACCACAAGGCTTCTTCTTCAACTCCTGCTATGTCATTTTACAGAGGCACCAGAAGAAAAGGCAAGCCCAGCTCTCTTCTGTCCCCACAGCATCCCAACAGTCCAGCATCCCCTTTGCCCACAGCACAAACTGTGTTTCTGTGATCCCAGCTCCTGCCTCCTGTGTCTCTGCTCATGCTTCATGTTCCCATGTGGTATTTGCTGGTTTAATAACCCAGTGGGCTCAGCGTGCAGCTGTCACCTCTTCCTCTTCCAGCATAAATCTCCAATTTTACAAATTTCCCATTGTTTCACACACAGATTTCAAAGACTTATTGGTAGTTTTAAGGCTCTTCACTTGTTTATGGCTCATTATATCTGCCTGGTTGACTCTTACCATGTGAGCATGGTCAGCAACTAATCCTAAAATCAACAAATTCATCCTGTCTGAAGTGCAACAACAAAACACCTTCAGATATTTTTCTTGCTTTGAACCTATGTGTTTATACCTGTATTTTCCATCTTAAATAAAAACCTTGATTTGAAAACTGCTGGTACTCAGCACCTCTGAAAAACCAGCCAAGTCTAAATATGAAATAAACCTTACATTTTGAAAATGTTAGCCTGGAAATTTTGGGCAAATCTTTTTTACAGCATTGGAACAGACTGCTGGTGTTCTGAAGTCAAATGCTCTCTGTAATTTGCTGTAAATTCTCTTCATGTGCCTCAGTATTTTTGTGGTGATGTGAGCTTTGGGTGAAGGATGCTGGGCTGTTCACTGTGGAAGTGGAGCTGTCAGATGTTGTGTTCTTGGGCCAGGAAAAGCAGCCTGTGTTCCTTATTTAGACTCCTCTTGCCTGCTGCATGTTTAAATTCCCCATTTACATGTAACATCATCATAATCCCTGCATGCTCCCACATCCCAAAGATTATGTTAAATCTTCTCACTCACACTGAGCTGTGTGCACACACTCACCAGGTTCTCTTGTTGTCAAAGAAAAGGACAAGGAAGAGTTTTTCTCCTGCCTCTGTCTGCCTCTGCTCCCCCAGCTTCAGGACATCCATGGGGGGCACAGGGATGGGGACCCCGTTGTGCAGCAAACCCTCACGTGGCATCTTGGGGTCGATAATCTGGGGACACAGGGAGAGGAAAATTAGCACAAAATCCTGCCCAGGAATGAACAGAATGCATGATTTTGTCTGTTCTCTCAGTGTATCCAAGCTAGAGAAATTAAGTCTATTTTGGGTGGGTAAGCAAAGTTGCTTGTTTTCAGTGTTTCTTTCTAAAAAAATTTCAGCCTGAGGCTTCCCCTGTGGGAGGGAAGCCAGTCAGTCCCTGAGCCAGGCAGCCCATCTTGAAAAAGGGATGTGTGTGGTTCTGTGTGGCTGTAAATGCATTTACACTAATGTGTAATTCAGTACAAACTCAGTATTATTCTGTTCAGCAAAGGATTTCCCTCCCTCACACCAAACTCCAAATAAATGTCATGCTCCTGCTGTACCCCACAGGCAAAATGGGATTCCACAACAGCTCCATTCTGGAACAACTCAGTGGCATTGCTCAGATTTACACTGCATTAGATCAGAACCAGGCCAAATATTTTGAGAGTTGACAAGCAGTGCTGGCTCCATCAAGCCAAGGGAACTACAGTAATTTTGAAGGTAAGTCACAACAAATACATCAATGCTCCCCCTATAAAGCAGAAATGTCCATGTCCACGTTTGTGCTGTCAGCACAGGAGGAGAAGAAAACAGCAGAGGGTGGCTGCAATACTCAGTCTGTTCTTCCTCCCCTCCTAAGGGCTTGGAAAAGTAGATTGGTTTTGACATTGGCCATCTGTAGGAATTTATTAAGACACTTTGCCAGCACAACAAGCTGATATAAAAAAGCCTTTTTTGGAGGCAGTCTCAGTGGTTAAATCCATTCTAAGTCACAGTTTAACTCTGGCTGTAGCCACATGGAGAACTAAAACTGATTTGGCTGGCCGGGATGGCCAGCAGATCCATGGATGTTCCCTATTCTGGGCTCCCACTTGGAGTAAGAGCATGGATGGGGCTCACACTTCCAGCAGAATCTTCCCTTTTTGATGGCATTAATAGACCAATATCCAAAGGCACATAAACAGTAAGAAATAACATTCAAGGGACATGCATATATGCTCATATTTAAATCTAACAGATGGCTGGTGCAGGAGGATGTAGACATGACAGGGCCAGCTGGGCACCTACAGATGGAGCTGTGCTCACCAAACAGCAAAATGTGCAGGCAGCAGAACCTGCATTTATAAAATTTAGGACTTCTCATCCCCACAGTACTGATGGCTTTCCTCAAAGGAGAGGAGAGTGAAAAGAGCTCCTACCCCTGACAATGAGAGACCAATGTTTTATGAATCCTCTGCAAAGCTCGGAAACAATGAGCACAGGGAAAATTCAGTGTGCAAAGGGGAAAGGAGAAAAAAAAGCACATATTGCATTATTTGGGGAAGTTTTCCTTTCCTGTCTGGTTACAGTGCACAACAGAGCTGTGTTCTGGGCTACCTGAGCTGCAAGGTCAGGCTGTGGGAGGGCACAGGGCACTTACCAGGGCAGGGTAGGAGGGGTAACCACGGCACTTGGCCCACACAAGCTCCAGGGGCTCCAGCTCAGCCTGGCTCTCAAAGGACATCAGCAGAGGCCTGCCTAAGGGACAGCAGGACACACAGCTTAGGAGCTGTTACCAGCAAGGGGGTTATGGGAACACAGGGAACCACAATCCAACCCAGGCCTCATTGCCTCAGTAGCAATCAACTAAAACAGGTGAACAAGTGCAGTATTTAAAGCACACTGACAGGACAAAAAGGAAAAGCACTTGTTTGTATCTATATGAACTGGGTGTTTATGATAAAACTCAGCATGTAGCAAACTCCAGTCTTTATGCTCTGCCAGTACAGTCAGGTTCAGCACTAAGGTAAAGCCACAGTCTCCTAAATAATGGGTCTGTGCATGCATGAGGCTTCACATGAACTCTTCAACACAGAAATGTTAATCAGATTGAGTCACTGCAATCAAATGGCCCCACAAAAGCTGGATTTGGTCATAGATATGAAATCAGCCAGCTCCTGGTCCTGGAAAAGGAGTAATTTTCATTAATGAAAATTCTACAGCAAGTACTGCTTGCTCTGGGGAAAATGGACAAATATTGGCATTGAAAACTGAATCTAGAAAATGCAGAGTACAACCCAGAAGGGCTGATCAGACCCCAGGTTGGTCTGATCAGTCAGGACAGATCTTATGTGCTTCTCCACTACTGCACTCCAAATGTATTCTCTCATTAATAAAATTATACTCCAGACCCCAGAACTGTCCCACTGACTCCAGTTCTCATGGCACCAGCCCCACTCTGGGAGCTCATCTCCAAAGCAGACACAAGGTCCAGGACAATAATGATTTCAGAGAGCCATGACAAGAGGCAGCACATGAAGCTGCACAGAAAGGCACAGGAGGGCCAGGGCCTCAAAGCTGAATCCTGATCTCAGCACAAACCTGCAATAACTCAATCACTGACACTCCCTAAGAAACACAAGAGTCTGGTTGTGTGAGCACTGTTGCACTGCCTTGGGGAGTATTACAGCAATGTGACAATTTCACAGATGTACAAAACAGCCTGCAAAGACAACTTTGTTACAAAGACCCTGCAAGCAACACAAGAGGGAACAGCTATGAAGTCATCTCCAGAGAGACCCTTCTTTTAATTATGATTTCCTGTTTGTTTTACAGCATCATTAAAGAGAACAAGTCCCAAAACAGGAGTAAACAGTGACAGGCACATTACACACAGCAGCCCTACAGAAAGCAGTCATCCAAGGAGAACACAGGGCACAGGCAACCAGGAAATGTGGAAGCAAGAAAAATGTTGTATGCAATAACCTAAATCTGTAACAAAGCAGGTAAGAGTGGCCAGGCAGGTCCAGCCTGGGTAGTCTGTGCAGGACTGGCTCCTGGTGTGCTTTGAGATGTGTTCCCCCTGGTTCAGGTGGGTCCAGAGCAGGGGGTGCTGGACAGCAATTCTCACCTGAGCCACTGAAATCAGAGTCTCCATTCACACCCTCCAAGAAGGGCACCCGAGAAAGAGCTGGCTTCCCTCGACTGCGCTTGGGAGGCACCAAACCACTGCCAGGAAGATGAGGAAAAGTAAGGCACTAGGAGAAAACAGATTATCCTGCACAACAAAGACAATGGATTCCCCAAACTGGGTTAAAATACCGAAAAATTGCTGCACTGGTGCATCACTGACATGAAAAGAACATTGAACACTTGTGCAAAATGTGATCTCTGCTGGTGAAAGCACACTGGACATCATGCCAGCTTTGCCATGAGCCTTGAAAAGGCCTCACAGAAACCCAGCTGTAAACATGGGGAGGAAACCCAGACTAGATTTCCCACCTGAGAGATGATGTAATGATACCTGGAGCTTGCAGGAGCTGCACCAGTTGTGTATAGACTTGAGAGATGACACAGCAGCCCTCCAGTACAACTCCAGTACGAAACTGGACTTTGTCAGCCCATATCCTGAATATCCTTTCACCCCCTCACTACAAACATTTCAGAAAATGGACTACCTCCACCTCAAGCAATCATATTTTTTCACATATTATAATTTTTTTCTTTTACAGTTTTCTAATAAGCAATCTATTGTGAGTAATTTTGGTGCTGGAAAAGAAAGACTGGAGAAAAAGTAGTAAACAGAGCTGTTCCTGAATAGAATAATTGCACAAGTTATCCACAAGACATCAGAAGATGTCAGGTGCTTGCTTTAAGTCTGTTCAGTCATGCTTGAAGTGCCCAGTTCTGGTCTTAAACTTCTGAGAGGAAGAAAGCAGCTGTTTAGTAAGTGGTAAAAGTTCAGCTTTATCTGAAGTGCTGAACTGAAAATCTGAATTCAAGTTTTTCCAAGTTTTGGTTCTCAAGAACTGCATCAGCAGAGAGGATGTGCATGCACTGAGAAGGAGCAGTGTAACACTTGAAAAATCAAGCTCTGCTTTTGGGATCTGCAGCTTAAGAGGACAGGATGAAAACTCAGCAGCTTTTTGTCTTTTAGAGCCAACACACAAGTAAGTAACAGTCTGGGCTGGGTTTGGAACTAAGAAGTCACAGAACAGAAGCAGAGAGGTGAATCCACACACAGAAGGTGTTCCAGGGAACAGTTCTGCACTTACCTGCAGGCTTCAAACACCAGCCCACTGCCCAGGGCAGAGCTGCACTCGGAGTCAGAGCCACTCCCTGCATGCTTTGCAAAGCCATTGGTCACTCCTGCCGAGGAGACAAATGGGAATGACAAGGAATGACCCCTGAGAGCATCCCCAAGCCCAGAGCAGGCACAAGAAGCCAGGTGACCACGGCAATCCCCATGGACCCAGCATCCCCAAACTCCCCTGGGCTCCCACGTCCAAGAGTCCCACAAAGGACAAATCCATGGCAAAGCCTTTGCTGTTTTGTTCCAGCTGCAAATATGGGTTTGTCACAAAGAGCACATTCCTGGGAAACACCTTGTTGTGAAATCCCCATCACACTGATCTGTTTCTGCAGTAACACAGATCCATCACACCAGACACTGTCTCCAGTTAGGAGAAATCAATTGTGTTTGGAATTGTGGAAGGAGCTGGAGCTGAATCACAAAGCAGTGGTGCAACTCAGAAAAAAGCCAGCTGTGCTGTTTCAGCAGAGGAGAAATGTCACTGCCTATTATCAGTGATTTTCCAGCATCCTGCCTTTATTTTCCCTTTTTTTTAAATTTCAGCCTCTCATTCTGACCTCTACCCAGTGTGGATGACAACTTTCTGCTTTAATTACCAAGAGCTGGTGATGGTGAGTCCCTCCACTCCTTGTATTTCCTTTAACTGGTCCTGACAAGTCAATCCCCACATTCCATTGCCTTCCTCCCAGTCTCAACATTCTTGCAACCTTATGATATCCAAATAACTATAAGATAATATTTGAGGTTTAGCTAAGTCAAACCTTCCAGATGGGAACTGTCCCACAATGGCTGTCCACATAGAACTAAAAAAATTACAGTGCTGTCACTCCAATATTCCTTTTCTCTTTTGTCTTTCAAATTTCATCTCAGTTGCTTATTCTCACTTGCTGATCTAATTTGAAAAGGAACCTGCTTGGTATTCCCACTAATTTTATTTAAACTCCAGAAGTTATTTCAAAGTAATGTTTAAGTTACTCCACACTGTGAACACTTCCAACCAAATCATTTCTGCTCTCACTCCTAGGAGTGACCAAGCCAACACAAACCCTTCCACAAGGGCAGGAATGCCAACACCTCAGCCCAGAGTCTCCAGCCAGGCATTCAACAGCTTTGTAAGCAGCTGGGCACATTGGTTTGTCCCATCAAAAATGGAAAATTCCCTCTTACAGCAGCCTGGCAAAGAGGAAAATTACTGATGAGTGCCCTGGGCTTCATCTTGGTACCTTTAAATGTCTAAAATGGAGGTGACTAGAGATGAGCTAAGATACCAAAACCAACATGTACAGCCAATGGAGAAGTGCAGCTCAGTATGGACATGTCTGCCCTGTTTATGAACACATGAGGAGATGCAGCTTTCACCAGGCACATCTGGTTATGAGGACTGTGCTCTCCTCTAAGCATAAAGTCAGTTCAGGCTGTGCAGTTTGGATGCAGAAATCTTTACTCAGCCCCAGGATTTCCCCTTCCTCAGCCCCATCTCACAGCTTCCAGAAGGAAAAGGAATCCCAAGGAATTACAGAATCACGGAATCAATAAGAAAAGACCTCTGAGATCATCGAGTACAACCTAAGACCCAAGAGCACCATGGCACTGTCCCACCCCGCCTTTCCTCACCTCTCTGTGCTGCCTGCCTGGGTGATTTCTCTCCACTGTTGTCACTGCAGCTCCTGCTCTGGGGCCGTTTCCGCGCCTGTCGCTCCTCGTCGGGGCAGGAGGGTGAGCGCTGCCCGCCCTGCCTGTGCTCCTCCCCGTTCTCCAGGGAGCACTCCAGGCCCCTCTGCAGCTTCACACCGTTCTTGGCTTTTTTAAACAGGACCGATGTCCGGCGGCCCACGCTGCTGAGGGCGGGGCTGGCAGGGCTGTCCGCAGGGGGCAGGGCCAGGCCGTTGAGGCCGTTGTTGGACAGCAGGCGTGTGAAAGCCTGGCTCTCCTGCTGCAGAGCCTTCTTGTCAAAGAGCTCCCTGTCCGACACCATCCTCCTCTGCAGCTGGTTCAGGGGCCTGCTTTCACTGATGGGTTTGAGTGTTGGAGGGTCCTGCAGAGAGTCCAGCTCTGAAAGGGTGGGTGCGGGTCCTGTGGGCTCCAGGGTTGGAGGGTGATGGAGCTTGGCACCATCTGGTAAAGGAATAAAGAATCTGCTTGAACATTGTAGCAAGAATCATTCCCAAAACTACCAACAGCCATTCCCATCTTTCACTAAGGTCACAGGAACAACGGCAGGTTTTGACTGCTGACGGGCACTACAGACCTGGAATCAAAATCCTGCTGCTCACCTTTCTCCCCTTCTTCATCCCCTTCCCTGGATGTTGTCTCCAGCCCCTCCCGTGGCACAGCGTCCCCGTTGGGCAGGGCCTTGCTCTGCTGCTGGGCCAGTTTGTGGCGGATGGAGTTGATCTCGCGCCGCAGGAGCCGGATGCGCCGCGTCCGGGCGCCGCTGGAGCGCATGGTGCTCACCGTGTCCAGCTTCTCCAGCAGCTCCTTCAGCTGGGCCTCCAGAGACAGGTGAGCCCGGTTCTCCGGGTCCAGGATGTTATCCACTGCAGCACAAGAGATGGCAACAGGGAAGGGAAGGAGTAAGGCTTTTTGGAGAAGCATATGGGGCCAGTGCCAGGCCTCATTCCCTTTGAGGCTGTCCATGAATCAATCGCTTTAGCCTGGGGATTTAGCAGTCAATAACCTTGGAGCTTGGACTTCCTTCCTTTGGATAAAAAGCTGCTGGTTCATCTTGCACTGTCCCTCAGTTCCTGTTACTGCCCCAGGGACAACAGTGAAAGGACAAGTCTGCACCCCACACAGAACAACTTGTGGTCTAGACCGTTGTCAGAAACCAATTTCATTGTCAGATTAAATGACAATATCAGACCACAAACATAAGCGGCCAAAACATGACATATTTGCCATTCCTCTGGCTCTGCTGGAAGGCTGGCATCTGCAGGAGCAGGACAGACAGCTGAACACCCACACAAATTTCATAACCATTGTCCATCTGCACCCAAGAGGCCTTCAACATTTTGGAGCAGATGGCACACTGCAAGCTCTGCGTGCTTGATGGCTGTACTAAGTTTAGCCAAGTTATCCAACCAATGCTTTGGAGCTGCATCTCAGTAGGGCTGTGGGAATGGATGGGGCTGTGCTGGGAATGGAAGGTCCCATCTAGGATTGCTTAAGTCCCAGTATCTTCACCCCTCATCACCCCCTTTCAGCCCTCTGTGCTCCATCTAACTCAGCTGCTGTACATCTTGCCAGCTTACAATGAAATGTATTTAAATGAGCTTTCTCCAGAGCAAAAAAACCCCAGACCCACCTTTGCACTGCTCTTTAAAATAGTGAGTTTGTATGACATTCCTGTCACATATCAAAGAGCATGGGCAGTCTACAAGGCTCTGCCAACACAGACATGCACTATTAGAGCTGGAGCTAAGCTGTACCTAGCTCAGAGTGCCCAGCTCACCTGAAATCCCACACTGGGGCTCTAAAGGAGTTCTCTATATACCTAAACAGATGGATAGGGAAATTCTCATATGCAGGATAGCTACGGTTTCCATGCAGGCTGAAATCACGACGTGCTCAGAACTACAGCTATGACCTGCCTGAGGTGAATAAACCATCAATCAGCACTCACCATCCTCCCAAGAAAAGCGGTAAAAGTCGTGGGGCTTGGGCGACTCAGGCAGGTGAATCCCCACGCCAGTGTCAAAGCCGATGCTGTCGGCCTGGCGCCGCGCGTGACGCAAAATCGCTCCCCCGAGGTCCCGGAGCCGGACAGCTGCTCGGTGGAAAATCGTGTCTTTAGCATTATACCTCATGCAGTTGGCAACTATAAGGTTAAAGTCTTCCTCAAACTCATCCAAGGTTCGGTACAGGTGGGACTCCAGCTTCCGCCTCATGGTGGAAAAATCCATTGGGTTGGAAATGAATTCCAGGTAATCTGGAACCTAAACATATAAAACCTGTACAATTACAAAAACCATTTACTAGCCAACCAGAGCGCACCCATCACAAGCACTCTTAATGCCCTTTCCACTGGCAAGGGGCAGCAACAGATGTTCATTTCTGTGTCACCCAGGCAAGGCAGACACACCCTAGCTCTGCAAAATATTACTCATTCAAGATGTGCTAAACTTCCAGGAAAAAATACCCTTTTTTTGGCCTGGAAGGATACACACATCATGAGTCCTTTTTGAGATCGTTTTTAGTCCACCAGCAGCTTGGGACAAGGTGGTTTGTGCTTCTGCCCAGCAATATCTCATCTACAACCCGTTAAACACCTCTAGGAAAGAGACTTGCCTCGTTCAGGTTAACGGGCTCTGTGAAGATCTGGGCAGCATCCTTCTCCTGCAGCAGGTCCAGGGTTGTACGGAGCAGGACATTGAAAGGGGTCAGCTGCAGCTCCATGGCAGCCTGCTGCACCTTCACCTGGCAACAGGAACACAACAGGAACTCACTGAGGGCAGGAACTGGGAGTGGTGTCTCCCTGCAGATTCTTCTGAATCGTCCCCCCAGCTTTTCTCAGTGCTGGAAACCTCAGGCTAGCATCGTTGTAGAACTTCTGGCAAACACCTTGCACTCTCCATGGACATCGCCCAGTCCAATCCTTTTACACGGGGAACTCCTGTGTATTCAATCTCACAAAATCAAAACAAGAGGAAGCCCCAGGAAATTAAAGGATACTACCATTGAAAAGGAAAACAGGTATTTTACACTTGGTAAATTATCCTAGAGAACTCCCTGCCTCAAGATATTGTTATTATGCCAACTAGCAATATTATATAAAAATTAAAAGTATGCAGGCATTTATATGAACAACAACTTCCATAATTAGAGAGCAAAAACAAAGCTTAAGTCATAAGCTCTCACACTTCAGGGCAGAAATCAAACAACAGTGGTTAGGTAACTGCAAATTCCTAATGCAGTTCCTTCTATTCTTTAGTCTCTAATACTGTTTGATTTCATGCAAACAAGTTGTAGCACTGAAAATCTATTCAAAGAAGACTGGAACAGGATAAAAGTATTTATTCATCCTTTAACACCTTCATTTCTTTGATCTTATAATCACTTGTTATGTCATTAAATCAACACTTCAGTAACAAAGGTAAGCAAGTCTGTTTACACAAAGCAAACTGTATTTGATGTGCTCAGCCACAAGGCAGCATCAATGAGACAATGAATATAGACAGGTATAAAGACCACACTTTTCCCCCAAAACAGGAAAACAGCCAAACAGAGATGCATGATTCTGGAGCATCCTTCTGCACTCACCTAAAAGCTGGGTTGGGATAGAGTCCAACTAGATACACTTTTCTGTGGTATTTTATGTTTTTAAAAAGCACACCACAGTTTCCATAAGCTTTTATGGATTTAGCCAGCTGTTATATCAAGATATCAAAAACAAAACAAAGCCCATGAATGATTTTTTGTTTTTTTTAATCCTCCTACCTAAAATATGTTCACACAGCAATGAAGGCTGAGCCCCCGATGTAAATCAAGGACAATGCAGCAAATGAACCATCAAGAGGACTCCAGAAAAGCTGTGGGTAGTTTCTGGCCATAAAAAAATTGCTCTCATAGGAGCTGTGATCACAGAGGATGCTGCTTTCCCTCTCCCTGCAGACAGCCTGGAAGCACCCAGGCAAGGCCTGAGGATGTGCACGGGCTCAGGGTGTGCCCAGTGAGCCTTTCCTGGAGCTGTCCTGGAGGATACTCCAGCCAGAGAGCACAGCTGTGGGTGCAGCAATCCATAAGGACAGCAAAGACAGGCAAGGCTGGCAAGCACTGGAAGCAACTGGTGAAACTTTGGAGATGTTCATATAGGTCAAAGGAGAAATTGGAAAATTTAGTAAATGGTTTCCATCTTAAAACTTTTTCTCCTAAAAATGTCCTTAGAGGACAAACTACAGGAATTTTTAGTTTTAGAAATTAAGAGTTCAATTGTGATTTAGACTTCTCTCTGGAGAAGGTGTTACCAAACCCCTGAAATAATCATGAAGGAGCTAACTTCTACTCTGCAAAACACTTGGTCCATGCCCAGAAATAGAAGGGGTTCTGTAGGTCAGGAATCAAATCCACTATTAATGATACAAATATATCTTGCCAGCACTCTGCAGCCCAGCCCTGGTTCTGAGGGCAGAGGCTGCACAGTGCAAACCCGTGACTGGCACAGGGAGAGGTGGCTCTGCACACCCAACAGAACCTGGGAGAAGAGGAAAAGGCTCCAGAAAAATTATGGTGCTCCTCCTGAGCCTCCTGCAGCACAGAGAGCTTGCATGAGACTGATGTTAAGAGCAGGAACTGGACAGGCAGAACTCAGAACTCCCCACCTGCTCCCGTTTGAGCTTTTCCCTCTTTCGGATGAGCTCGATGAGCAGCCGAGCCCGCTCCAAGTCATGCCGGAGCTTCTGCCAGTACTTGAGCTCCTCCTTCACTGCACTCGTCTTCTCATCCTGCTCCTTCTGCAAGATATAAGTGGGGTGAGATAAAAAAACACCACAGGCTTCCTGTGTTTCCTTCTTTTTCTAGGAATCCTCTGGGAATTGCTCTCAGCGTCTTCTTCTTGCCTTGTCTCTTTTTTTTCAGACCATGTCCCCTCCTTCCTCCACCATTTAGTTGTCTAACAGAGAGAACATCAGCTTTTCTGTTTTTTACCTTATCTTTGAAATTACCCCAAATTATCCTGCAGCTTCACCCTGGGAACACACTTCAGTGCATGCTCATTTACACCCTTCCCTGCTTTTACATCCAGGTTTATTACAGAGGCTGGAAATTTTGCTGTGCATTGGAGCAGCAGTCCAAAGCATTTATAGTCTCAAGGGAAGGCAACCCAAAGTAGGGAAGAAAAGAGCTATTCTGTAACCCATAAAAAATAGAGCCATGGAAAGACATTTGCCAAGAATGGCCAACACTGGGAGATGAGCTCACACCTTCCAAGACACAGTTCAGTGGCTTCACAACACAATCATCCTTCCTTTCCTAAATCTGTAGATTTTTTAGTGATTTGGATGATACAGCTCAAGTGCATACACTTCCACATGTCTGCCAAGAGGACCATTACTTCACAAGATCTTCATGGCTTATATTAATAGGACATTTGCTTCTAAGAACTTATGGTAAATTGCCAAGGTAATACACCAAGGAAATGCTGCACTTTCCCAAGCTCTGCACTGATGAGTGGGGAATAATTTCTTTATTTAGTGCCCAAAGCAGTCTTCCTGCAAACTAAAAGCCTATAAATTCCTCTAACTACAATAAAGATATACATGCACATTGTATACAGTCCCTACTGACAGGTTGTGTTAGAGGGTAGAGTTCTACTGCTTCATTACTTCAGCAACCACTTCTCATGCCAAATGCAGTGTTGCTTAATAGCACCACGATAAAGTGACTACAGATGCCAGCTCAAAAGAGGAAGCAAAAGAGTCCAGGGCTGATTATTATGTCTAAATGTGCATGGGATGGAGAGAAATTGAAGCTGCAGGAAGAATGACCCAAACTGGAATTTAGCCATAACTCTGGAGTTCAAACCCATTTCCTTTACTCACTCCAAGAAATGTGATTTTATGATTCAAATAAGAGATCATTCCACCAAGGGCCCATCACACCCTTGCACAACCCTGGGTGTTCTGACTCAGGGGGAAAGCTCCTACCTGTTGTCTCACCAACACCAACTTTAGTGGCATCATGGATGTCCCATAACACACTAACTCCGTTCTTCAGGCATAAGAGACCAAGAGAGACTGAAATCGAATCTTTCCACCCTCACTCCCCTCCCCAGCCACGTGTCAAGCTCATCTCCTGCTGGCAGCCCTGCTGTGTGTGCAGCCAGGTGAGCTGAGTGGCAGCACTGGTACCTGCTCGCCGTTCCTCTGCGACTGCAGGTGCGAGTGCAGCCGCCGGATCAGGGGCACCCCGTTCCTCGCCTGCCGCTTCAGCAGCCAGTAGTTGTGCAGCCTCTGCATGAACTGGTTCTTCCTCTGAAGGGACAGCCCACTGCACATCTTGTTCAGCCTGAAGGAAGCACAGAGTGTCATGGAGCCAGCTGAAAAGCAATCGTGGCTTTGCAGACCTTTGGGTCTCCTGATGGAGCTTTGCAGTGTTGTGTCAATGCTCACTCTGAAGTACACACGACCTGGGACAATCTGGGGTCTCCTCACACATGACACATGTGGCCCCTTTTCATACTGGAGGGTCCTACCAAGCACTTACCACAGTACAAAGTGTGAAATCATCAATTCAGCTCCAAGCCTTAATTTCTAACCTACTTTCCATGTTAAGAACGTTCCAGGGGCCATTTAAGTTTGATGTTATTAATCTGGAGCCTGGGAAATTAACTTGGCAGGAGTCCAAGAATAATAGATCACCTACTTTAACCTTTGCTTACCATTCTTACCTTACACATGGTGCCTTATCAGCCTATCTGTTAAAAGAGATACATCAACACACTTCCTAAGGCACCAAACAAAAATTCAGCATTACCTATTTCTGCATGAGGGAGAGCTGGGAGAAAAATACAAAAAATACAGCCAAAGTCAAAGCTGCTTGCAACACTGGCAGGTTTGACATGGTCTGAAATAAAAGGAGGAATTAAGAAACTCCGAAATGAGATCTCAAAAATTTTGATAGTGGGACGACCCCTACCTGCCTACCAACCTGTAATGCATGAAGTATTTTAAAAATGCCTTCACGGTAGATGGGTGTTTGCCATTAGGGACCACCACAGAGTCTGCATTACACAACAGCTCGGGATGGCTGCTCAGCAAAGCCAGAAAACCACAGTGAAACTCAGCTACAAGTTATGCTGCAGAGCACTCTGATCACAGTTACTGCCAAGCCTTGACTGAAGATCCAGTGTTTCCAAGGTCAACAGTGAGAGAGACTGAGTCCTTAAAACAGCCCCTGTTCAGCTACAGCTGTCCAACTCCTTCCCTAAACCTGCAACACTCACCTGTAAGAGGGAATTTGTGCAACAGTCACCACGGGCATGGACGAACGCCCTTTGGTCACGTCACCAGGCTCCTTTTTGATCTTTTGCTTCAATTTCACTTGGTTCTTCTTCACAGACCCTTTGGGAGGGCCAGAATTGGCTTCCTCCTCTTCCTCCTCCTTCACAGTGACCTCGTGCCCATCACCACCAGCAGCTGGAGAGCCTCTTCTCACCGTGCCAGGCGGGGAGTGGCTCTCACAGTAGGCAGTCTTGCGCACGGTGAACGTCGTGCCGTTGATGCTGGTCTCCCTCATGGGCTCAATCTTCATGAAGAGACCGGCTCTCTGTGCACAGGTGACGTGGAAGGCAGTGTAACAGTTCACCTTGTGGCATTGGATAGCAGCTCCCATGCCCTTCTGCTTGCAGATACAGCATGTGAGCTTCCAGCGAGCTGGAGGGATGTTATTGATCCCTTCGATGGGCTCCAGGAACACAGTGTTTGCAAAGCAGACCTCTGGGATCCAGATGGCACAGACCACGTGAGCCCAGCGGCCATCACTGGTCTGCTTGAAGGCTCCCCCTTTGTTTGGGCAAAGGACACAATCCACGGGGCGAGAAGGGGACTGTAAACAGCAGCGGCAAAGCCACTGCCCCTCGGGGATGTAGGGCACACCATAACACTCCTGGTGCACGGCCAGATTGCAAATGTCACAGAACAGGATGACATTGCTGTTGTGACACTCATCGTCCATGCAGACACAGCAGAAAGCATCCTCATCAATGAGGGACTGCTGGGCCCCGTTGTTCCGGCTCTCAAGGTAGGACTCCTTTTCCAACCGATCCACCAGCAGCTCAAAAGTGTCAGCAGAAACTGTCCCATAACCATCAGCCCTTCTCTTCTCGTTGACCATCTCCAGCCATGCCAGATCCTCCTCATCCATGTCATACTCCACTTCTCCGTCGAGGTCCTCGGGAGGCTTCTCAATGTACCGGTAGTAGGCAGCAGGGAGGGGAGGGGCATCTGGCTGGCTGAAGGAGTCCAGCACACGGAACTTGGGCTGGGGCAAGTGCAAAGAAATCCCCGGTGCATGTTTGGAGCAGGAGTCCTTCTTTTTGCCTTTGGAAGGTGTTTTCTTCGATTTGGAAGTGAAGAGGGGCTGCTCGCTGTTCTCCTTGTTGCTGTTGCACTCGGTGATGTCCTGGGCTGTCAGCTCGTCCTCGGTGATGAGCTTCAGGGGGTCGTAGATGCTGATGCGATGGAGCCGCCCGTCGATGTCCACCTCCACAATGCGCTGTGCCTGGGCGTAGGTCAGCGTCTCCCGGCTGGGGGAGCACTTGAGGCTGTAGGGCGAGGGAGAACGCCTGCCCTCCAAGTGCTGCCGGCACCTCCTCCGAGGTTTCCTCATCCCTGTGGTGCTCAGACCCTGGGACACAACAGGACAGAGGACACGGTAAGACAAGGAGACAAGCAAAAGCAGCACGGACTCAAAAACTCACTCAATTTTGCAACAAAGAGAATTTCTACCAGAGACTCCAGCAATTTCAGGCTCGTTGAGTCTTTACACCTTAGATACTTAGATATACCTTTGATATATCAGCCATTTCTTGCAATGTGTACCGGAGCAATGCACAGCACCCTCCAACTTCCCCTATTTGCACCTCACCCTACCATGAGTGAGAAAAACTCAAAATAATTTGACAGCACAATATACAGTCTGCTGTGCACCCAGATCAGCAAACCATTCAGATGCCCTGAAATTCAAACAATGTTGTTCACTTCTTGCACCATTCACATATTAAACTCACACAAACCAACGAGTTCTCCTTTGCTCTTTTGCCTGTGACTTTTCTTTTATATCCCCAAATGTGCTGGATGTTTTCCAGGAGAGAAGGAATGCACCATTCAGGTCTTATGAAAGCAGCTTCCAATTTAATTTTTTTTGTCAGCTCCAGATAAGAAAATTCATGGTTCTCCCTGAGTCCAGGAGGGAGCTCCTCCAGGTTTCACAGCCCAGAGCTTCCACCACCAATCCTTCCATTCTGACACTGCAAATGCAAAAAGTGCCATAATGAAAAATCATCCTCCAGCTTTGCGTTTCCTTCTCTCAAGGGTCACAAACAGAACCAGGAGATGAACTGAGCAATGTAGCAGGGCTCAGATGTGCATCTCTTCTGCTCTTCCACGAGGAAGCAAAGAGGGATGAACATGGCAACAAGCAGCACGGATCCCAATGGACTTACAAGTCACAATTCCCACTCATCCACCTGAGCACCTGGCTATGGAGAGTCCACAGGGCTACAAGCAGGAAAGCAGCAAGACAGCTTCCAGTACCAGCAGTGTGAAATGGCATTTGCTCAGAGCCTTAACAAAAAGCCCCAGCCAGCTCTGCCTGCACAAACTGCTAATCAGCAAGGCAGATAATTAGCTGAGAGTCGGCTGCTGACATTAAGGAGGTGCCTGTCAGAGGGGAGCAGAGGGGAGATGGTTTGGGGGAGGATTCAGACATGGTGGCAGCAGCTCGGTGATCGGAGGGCGAAGGAGGGAGCTGGCAAAGAGGGAAGGCAGAGAGGAAGCCAAGTGAGTAATGCAAGAGAGAAGGGCAGAGTCAAGGATGGGAACATGACTTATGGGAATAAACAAGCTGAGGCTGAAAGAAGTCGGAAAGGAGACAAAGAAAAGCAAATGTAAATTCTCTGTGAGAAGATAAGCCAGCCCAGAGCTTATCTGTTGCTATGCAGAGGCCTGAACCAGCACCTCACCCTTATTTAAAGCAATCCACACACTCAGTCCCTTTCTGTGGGACCACAGACAAGGAAACACACCACAAACCCACAATTTGTACCCAGCCAATGCAGTATTTGTGCTCCAAGAAGGACATAATTCCAGAAACTCTTAACTGTGTGTCACAGCAAGCAGCATCTCCCAGGACCAGGACCTAGAGAAGTCCAAGCTTATTCCAGAAAGAAGGAGAAAATTCCAGGAGCAATACCTTTTTCAAGTACTGGTTCTGTGAACCATGAGATTAATCCATGACACCACCTGTGTCTTAAGGAACAAAAATGCTCTGGGAAAGATTTCCAAACTCTTTCCTGCATCCACAGAAATAAGCTGCAGGTGCCAGTTTCAGTATGCAGACCCGTAATGATGGAGCCTGTAAACACAATTTTACTTCACATATAAAATAAAAGATGATAATTTCTACCTGCAAATATAGGTACCAGGAATTTTGGTGGTACCTTTGCCTTAAAAATTTAATCAGTCACTTGATCCACACACTGCAGACACCCAACTGCACTCATCCTCGCTGAATCCCAATGGCTTCAATCAGTAGGAAAGAAGAATTTTAAAAAGAGGTTATAAAGGCAAGTTGATCATCAAATGAATTAAAAAAAAAAAAAAAATCCTGCTGACAAACAGCTCTGTTACAATTCAGGCTGGTACAAGCAAAGAGAATATTGCAGGCAAAAAGATATATGGAGGATAAAGTAATTATTATGTGTACACATCATTAATATTGTGTTCAGGAAAAATGAGGCAATAGCCAATTGCTTGGAATACTGAGGGACAAGGAAATTTCAGTGAAACAAGCACCTGAAGGAAGGGCTGTTTTATCTGTTAATGGGAAAAATAAGCATGCAGAGCTCCTTTACTGAAACAATCAGTGTATTTCTAGACAAATTACCCCAAAGTGGGCTTTGCACCACAGCAACCAACTGCCATAAAACAACCCATTTGTAAAATACACAATTACTTAGCACTATGAAAAAGCATCTAAAATGGCATGGAAATTGCTGCCAGTGATAGCTGAGTGCCTGGAATGAGATGTACACCTGGATATTAGGAGAGACACCTCCAAAATACCTTGAAAGCAGCAATGAAATCAACTCAGACATACTGAGCTGAGAGCTGTGACCTTGTCTACAACAACAGAAACTTCTAAGCAGCAACCTAGGAATGTTTTGATTCCCTCAGCACACTTGAGAACACCTCCCAGCTGCACATAAAAAGGAATCCCTCTGCAAACAGCACCTGTGCACACTGAAATGCTAAAGATGAGTGGGGTTAAATGCTATTTCAGCCCATGTTGATTCTGCCCTGCCATGGACAAAGGTTGCTGATGTGAAAGCAGAAAGTTCAGACATCCCTTTGCCATTGCCACAACAAGCTCAAGGCATTCCAAAAAGCTCCTGTCACCCATTTCTACTGGGGATTACAATGGGAGCAGGGGGTGAAGTTCCCAGAGAGCACAACTGAGCAAACAAGGTGGCTACAACTCAATGAGCTGCTGGGAATTAATTTAACTCTACTCCTGGAGCTCCTTCAGGAGTGGTTTGATTCTCATGAACAGCAGTTTTCCCACCTGTGGGCACTAGGTGACTGAAAAACCAAGCCCATCATCAGGATACTTAAATTTACTAGAAAGGAGGCTAAAGCTCCCCTGAAAAAGAGATAAACATGTATGGAGCAACATCACAGGCCCCTATTATACACACAGCCTGGAATATTGAACACAAGTGGGTCCTCTGAAGGAAAGACTGTGATTTCCACCCATGCAATGCTGCCTTGGCCACCTCCAAGGGTCAGAAATGCTTTTCTCACACTGCAGAAGAGCTCAGACTCCTTCCCAACTCTCCTTCATGCTGCAGTCCTTCCTCCCAGCTTTCCCCTGCTGAACAACCAAGCTCTCACTTTACAGCACCAGGTTTCTCATGTGCAGAGGATGCAAGGCTGGAGCACAAGGCAGTGCAGCTGGGGGAGCTTCCTGGCCCTTTCTTTTGGCATAGCTTGGTGATCCCAGCAAAAAACCAGGTCCTTCAACAACAAAGAACCTCAATGACTTGCAGCTAAAAGGCCACCTGGAGTTCAGTGTGCAGCAGAAGATGGGAACGACATGGCTCTTGTTGGACTCTGGTGCACCATGACTACTGGCAGTGGCTACAGCTCCTATAGTCCTAAAGAGTTTGGGGTTTGTTGTTACCAAAGGCTGCCCTTCTTTGGGACTCCAAACCAAACACAAGGTCTGAAGGTGTTCCCCAGCACTGCTCTCCTGCACCAGCAGCCACTGGGATTTAAAACCCACTGCTATGCAGTGTGGAACAGACACCCATGGAGCTATTTAAGAAACACATCTGGAAAATAAAACCAATGGATGCCAGAGGAAATAAACAACCTAGAACAGTTGCAGCCCCCTCTCCACCTTTTGCCATGCGAAATGCCAGCAAAACTCCTGCTGCTGTCCACAGTGTCCCTTCATGTTCCTGCTATGTCTTTGCTTGCCACAGGCCCGTGGTCCCCTCACACACCTGCCAAGGGTTTATGCTCCTCACAGCCACATTGATACCTACAATGAAATGCGCCAGTGCTCAACAGATGTCATGTGCCCTGGCACATGCAGCGATCTTGGTCTTTATCAATGCCCTGATACTTCTGTAACCAAGTCAAGCTGACTGGAGATGCACCGGCCCCGAGAGAGGCTCTCCCTCTGGCATGGGGCTGCGGAAAAAGTTTCAGGTATAAAGTCTGGGCTCAGCAACAGATGGGGTGCGCCACGAGCGGTGTCTGACCTCAGCGGCAGCGCTCCGAGGGAACTGTGATACGGCACGAGCTGTGTCCGGCCCCAGCAGCAACTGAGGGAACGGGGACATGCCCTCAGCTGTCAGGCACCGGCGGGAGCTCCTCTCAGGAGCCAACCCGCGCACCGAGGGCTCCCTGCAGGCAACTCCAAGATCTGGGCCAAGGCACAACAGGGACTTGAACAGATAAAAAGCCGTCCCGGGGGAAAGAGAAGGCGGTGAAGCCCGGCGGGACGAGCCGCGGCGCGGGCCCAGAGCGCGGCCACCGCTCCCCACGGAACTGCCAGAGTCTCCAGAGAGAGGGAGCGGGCGGGGGCGGGCAGCGCGAGCGCACGGGGCTGCAAAGCCATTGGCTGCCGCTGCCGTCCATCACAGCGCCACCACCAATAGCAACGCGAGGCTCTGAGGGGCTAATGGCGGGTGCGCTCGGCCCCGCCTGGGCCAATCGCGTGGGAGAAGGTGGGCGGCGCCCCCGCCGCGCGGCGAAGAAGGGGGGGCCAAGATGGCGGCAATGGGGGGGTTCGGCTGACACGGCGCTGCCCGTTCCCCGTTCCCGGGCGCTCGCCGCCGCTGCTCCCTCCTCGGCGAGGGATCGCGGGCCGCTCCCGCCGCACAGAGACGGAGCGGGAGCGCAGGAGAGGCCCGCAGGCTGTGGCGCACCGGCCTCCCCCAGCTCCTTCCCGCCCGCCCGGTCACCTTCCCGCGACCCCGGCGCGGGGGTGTGTGAGGGAGGAGAGACCCCTGAAGGAAGGGTGTCGCGGCCTCCCGCGCAGAGCTTTACCTGGCCGGCTCAGCGCGCCGCCGCCGCGGCTTCTCCACCGTTGCTGCCGCCTCCTTTTGGGGGGATTTTTTGTTTTTGTTTTTCTTTTTCTCTTTTTTTTTTTTCTTTTCCTTTTTTTTTTTTTTTTTTTTTTTAAATTCTCTCCGCCTCCCCCTCCCCTCCCCCCTGGGGCGGACGGGCTCACCCAGCCGGCGGCGGGAGGGGAGGGCACAAGATGTCGGCTCCGTCCGCTCCGGCTACTGCCGCCTCCTCAGCGCCGCCTCCTCATTGCCGCTGCCGCCGCTGCTCCCGCCGCTGCTCCCGCCGCTGCCGCTCCGGCCCCGGTGCCGCTTCGCCCCCCACCACCCTCACCTCCCCCCCGCTCCCCCCCGGGGCTCCAGCGCCCCCGACGCTCTCGGTGCTGTGGAGGCGGGGGGGAGCAGGGGACACACGCTCAAGATGGAGGCGGCGGCGGTGGCGGCGCGGGCCGGCCGAGCGGCGGGGAGAGGCGGCAGCCAGCGGCCAGGCGGGGGAGGGGGCTCCGCGCTCCGCTCCCCCCGCGGGCAGGCACCGCCCGCCCCTCCCCGGTGCCTTCCCACACCCGGGCCGCGCCGAGCGGGAGGCCCCCGGGGGCTGGTGGTGACGGGAGGGCGGGGGGTCCCTCCGCGCTGCCCTCATGGCTTAGGCGGCGGCCGCTGCTGCCCGTGGCCCCCTCCGTGGCTGACGAGGCAGCACCGGGGAGCCGCGGCCTCCCGGCGGCCGGAGCTACCCCTGATCCTCGCCTGCCCCCGCATCATCCGCAGGGTTGGGGTTTGGGAGTTCGGGTATGGCCGTGCGGGCCCATCCCAGGCCGGTACCTCGCAGCCGGGAGCCGTCAGGCCACGGGAAAAGAGGTGGGATTGTTGTCCCAGGCTCATCTCGGGTGTCTTCATCTTGCGGCCCACTTTTTTTGCAGCAGGTGTGGGGTCCCACGAAACACCCTGGAGCATCGCCAGGTGCCAGAGTCCAACCCGACTACACTCCCAGAGAACCTTGGCCCGCCACAGTTAGTCTAAACAAGCAACATCAAACAAACGATGTAAATTGCAAGAGCCTGTATTTATTTTGTAGACCAGTATTTCAGGTGCAGAGACGTGTGACAGGCTGGAGGGACAGTGAGAGAGGGACTGAGGGGATAAAGCAAGAAAGAAGTTATGTTAGCAACTGAACTAAGATTTGAGATAGGAATTGCAGAGGCTCCCACACTTACTTTTTATAGAACATGGCACATACTTGAGCATATGTGTGTTCCACCTCCCACTCTGCGCAGAGTATTGCATAATATCACCATCTGAATTTATAGAATTAACCGTTTTAGAAGGAAGCGATGAATGCTGTTTTCCCTCATTTACAGTCCAACTGGAGATCTTTTGTCTCTTAACGTATGTTAACCACGGAATCCGAGAGCAGCCAGTCTGTGACAGTTTGTTTTGCAAATACTCCTGTTGGGCCAGAGCTTGTTGCAGCTTTAAAAGAAAAGGCAAGCATGTTACTTACTGCTGAACAGTCTTTACATATCACCTTTGAAGTATATACTGCTTATATATGGTGTCTACTTTTTTACAGGTCTACTGTTTACATAGCAAAACTTAAATAATAATCTTCTTGTCTTGCATGAAAAATTGCATATCAAGGACTTAGAAATAAAGTCCCAATACTCTCACTGATTTACAAATGATCTCACCCTCAAAAGAACAGCTGTATAACAGTATGGTCCTGGCCATGAAGGATAAAACAAACCCTAAAACAATCTATAGCTGCATTTGCTTCCTGGTTAAACAGTAAATAAAATAATTTCAATAATTGATGAATCACTTCAAAGGCTGAGAGAACTGGGTTTGTTCAGCCTGGAAAAGAGAAGCTTTGGGGTGACCTAATTGCAGCCCTTCAGTACCTGAGAGGAGCCTGCAATAAGGATGAAGAGAGACTTTTTACAAGAGCATGTAGGGACAGGACAAGGGGGAATGGTTTAAAACTAAAAAAGAGGAGGCTTAGATTAGGTAATAGGAAAAAAATTCTTCTCTGTGATGCTGGTGAGGCACTGGAACAGGTTGTCCAGGGAAGCTGTGGCTGCCACATTGCTGGAATTGTTCAAGGCCAGGTTGGATGGGGCTCTAAGTAACCTGCTCTAGTGAAAGGTGTCCCACAGCAGGGGACTGCACACAGATGTTAAATCCCTTCCAACCCAGGCCATTCTGTGATTTTCCTTCTTTATGTGGGAATTCTAACTGGGTTTTACTTGAATTTTTGAGTTTTTTTACTTTTTTTTTTTATATGACCGACTTTTGCAAACTCATTTTTTACCTCAGTTTTGAAACTTTATACTCATAAATGTGCACTGGAATTAGCTTATTATAATCATATTAGGCTCCCTATTAAGAACAGTGGGATGAAGTGTGCACAGAGATGTCCAGACATCTCTGATGACTGAGGGCCATGTGTTACAACATCAAAACAACTTATTCATCATTTAGCTTTATATCAAAGCTGTGGAACTAATGCATTATTTGAAAAACATCTTGAACTTCTCTCAATTCCCAGAGGCACAGCTTAATTCAATTCCTTTGCAGTCCCAGTTTTTAAAGGGTGCAAGTGCAAAATTAGTGATGTTGTTTCAAATGAAAGCAGCAGCCAAGACAGAGTCAGGCACCTTCACTCATATTACAATTTTCTCCATGTTTATTCAAGCATATAAGACATACTTAAAAAAGGAAGAGAATTATCATTTAGAATTGAGAGCTGACCTTTTTCTCTGTTGATTTATTAAGCCTCAAAACTGAATTATGTTTGTATCTCTCTTTGGCTGTTGGTTCTGCTGCTGCTTTCTTCAGAATTGCTGAAATTAGAGCAATTGCTAAACAGGTCCCTTATGCATTAAAGGTTAAAACCTGATACCTCAAAATTGATAAGCCTGAGTTGCCATGTATTTTCACTGGAATTTTATGTATATATTTATAACCCTCTTTACCCTCACTAACATCAGAGAGGTTACACAAGCACCCAGCTTGTGGAGCTTACTACATCCTCAGTGGTTCTTATTTTTTAAATCTTAATGTCCTCTAATTTTAAAACATTTTTTTTCACTTGAAGTGTTCTGAAGACAGATCTGAAATGATGGTTTATGGCAGGGGAATTTTTATTTTTCCAGCCAAACTTGGCTAAAATAAGTTAACTCACTTTCATGTAACAGCAAATCAATGAGGGTTACAGATATAATGTACTAACCCTTCAGTGTTATTTAGTGGGGTGCATTCCAACAAAAAAAGGAGAGCTGACTGAATCAGCTGTGAGCCAGCACCAGCTGAACATCACATTAAAAGCTGTGTAAGCTCATGTGCTCAGAAAATGGCCTTGCAGAGAGAAATCAGGCAAAACATCCTAAACCACATTCACCTGGAAACTCTGACATTTTCAGTGCAGATTTGGACTCAATGATCTTAATGGCCTTTTCCAACCTGACTGATTCCATGATAAGTACAATTAGTGCAGCGAGTGTCCATCCTTTTGGGGGAAAAAGCAAATTAGTACTGGCTATTCTGGTCTTCATTCCATCTTTCATGTTTTGTTTTCTCTCAGCTGTGAAAAGAAAAACAGCCATAATCACATTTCCAGCCAGCACTGCTGACCCATGATACAGGAAAAATGCAGAGGATTAGGAACGCTTTCCCTGGTTGCTCAGGCAACAGCAAGACATGGGAATATGAAAAGGTATTACCATCCTTTGTACAGAATCTCACCAGAGTTCTCAGATATGTTTATAATTTTCTGTGTTTTTCTTCTTTCCCATTATCACATACTTAAAACATGAATATTATTTGTTTAGTCTGCTACCTAAAATGTGAAAATGTTAAATATGAAAACAGATTATGTATCTTTTTCTTACAGAATGAAATAAGTAGTTTTCTAAGAGGCTGTGGAAATTTTCAAAATTGTGCACTGAAAGGTTTCTAGGTGGTATCCAAAACACAGCTACTATTATCTCTCTTAAAAAATCCTCTTTTGTGGCATCTCTTAAGAAAATAAAATAATCATTCCTTCATCTGCTTTTTATTTCCCACCTACATGTGCAAGTACCTAACAAATAGGCCCCATAAAGTTGCAACTTCACAGACCTAATTAACTGTCAAAATAAACTTACAGAGAAAGATTATTTCTGAAGGCTTTATTTTCCAAATTAAAAAAAAGATGCTTGGAAGTCAGAAATGAAAGTAAGACTAGCAAGTAAATAGCATTCCAAGTTAGACACATGTTATGTTATCTGAGACAGGCACAAAAATTCCACCCATATATCCATGTAAATTTTTATCATACAAACTCAGTACTAACAGCAAACACATTTTTAGCTGGCCTGATTAATGGAATTTTGGACTGCTTAATGGCTGAAGGATTTTTATCACTTGGTTTTGTATTTTTAAGTATGTAAACTATACTTGTAATGAAAGGAATGTCCATGAATTATGTGTCAGTGTGAGTCATCCACCAGGCACTGCTGCACCTCTGCATGAGGTAATTCCTGCCTTGACTCCCAGTGTCTGTCAGGGTCACACACCCCCTCTTAGTTCTGGTGCTGATTTTGAAGGATTCCAGCCTTGGCCTGAGTCACTGGCTCTGTCAAGCAAGTGTTTTTCAAACTCCTTTCAGGAAATGTCAATAGGATTTCCCCCCACATCTCCCTTCTAGTAGCTCAATGCTGTTCATTGAAACACATCCTTGGCTGCCAGGAGCTCTGGGATGGTTGGTCTATACAGATACTCCACTACCAACCTGCTACATTTTCTACTGTCTGTTTTGAGTTCTTGGATGATACATACCACAGAAAACAAATATGCCTACACCTCCAGGGTACCTGGGCTTACAGAGCACCTGCTCCCCACATTTGCTGGGGTAGTGGGTAATCCTTTGCACAGTGTTCTGTCACTGTATGGGGTTGGTGGGTGAATGAATGAAACCAGAACATGGAGCCCACACAGCAGCTGTTGGGATTGCTCTTGCAATTTCAGAGCATTCAGGGTAAGTGTAAACCTACTGAGAAAACCAGAGCCCAGTCCCTGGAAGTGAGTGTACACTCAGCAGAAAGACTGATGCTGAAGAGCCTTCATGTGCTATCCCTAAACCAAGCGAGACTGATGTTTGCAAAATCTATCTACCCTACTCAGTTATGCTTACAATTGTGTTTCTCACACCTATTTGTATCACATGTCCCCACATGCTTGTCCTCTGCTCAGACAGACAATTCCCAAAGGGCATTTTAAATTACTCCTTAAAACTATCCAAGTCCCTTTTCATCTACCAGCAGACTACTCAGTACATTCCTTTACCATGAGGATGTTTTCTCTGTCAGCCATCATTACTGAGACAGAAAACTCTTCTATCTATCCCCTTTTGAAGGAGGGCAAGATGATTAAGAAATACCCTACATTCCCATTTACACAGTGGTTCATGAGTGTCTCAGTGGGTTCTTTGCCTGAACAGATGACTTTTAACTTTAGAGATGACTTTCTGAAAGAAAGTTCTCTACTCTAAAGGTCTGCATAGATGTACTCAAATTTGTCTACAAGACTGAGCTTTTAAGACTTCTCTGCCTCTCCATGTCCAGGGTTGCAGGTAGCCAGGAGGGCAGCCTGCTTCACCCACAGCCCTAAAATATCTCCCTGAGCACTCACACACTCACCTGGACAGTGACCCTCCACTGCAAAGCACCAAGCCTTATTTTGCCCTGGCACAGGCAGCTCTAAACATCTGCAGCTCTCTGAGATGTTAATGGCAGCTGCAGAGAGCTTCTCTCCAACCTCTGTTCAAAATTATGCACGTGGC
This sequence comes from Acridotheres tristis, assembly GCA_037013685.1. Lineage (NCBI taxonomy): Eukaryota > Metazoa > Chordata > Aves > Passeriformes > Sturnidae > Acridotheres > Acridotheres tristis. The sequence goes on along the minus strand of CM072913.1, from coordinate 3,974,873 downwards.
AGCCAGGTCAGATTCAAAAGGGCAGTATTCCAGCTGCAGTTTGACAGATGCAGCTAGAACTCCCTTCTGCCATTCAAGGAAAAGGGAGTTATTCCTTAGCAAGAGGAAAGGATGAAGCCTAAATCTCATCAAGCTGTTTTTCAGGACAGTCAGCAGAACATTAGTGCATATCCCCCAGCCCAGCTCTTTAAAAAAGAGTGCTGCATAAGAAAACATTGAATTTCCAGGGAATTGAGGCCACATCCCAACAGTTCTGTGCTCACTGTCCCTACCTAAGAGAGGAGTGAAGCAAAGGGTTGTAAATGACCCAGATAGATACGAGCCAAGAGAAACTTCCTCTTATCATCATGGACAGTCTGTGCAGCTACAGCAGGCAAACATCAACACCATCCTATCAAAAACTGCAGTCACTGCAGGGTTATCCTGTGCTGTATGCCATGAGCTGCAACAAGGAGGCAGCCAAGCAACATGACATCACTGTCCAGTTCCCAGTGGAGAAGAGAGATCAGAAAATTCTGGAAACGTTGCCGTTTTCCTTGTGGTCTGTACAGCAAAACTGAACATTACTTAAGACAAAAATTAGAGAGTACTGAAAACAACCAACCTGGGTAAACCAAACCAAAATAAGTCAGCAGCTACAAAAGAGAAGGGGAGTTGAGAACCACTGTATATATTACTGAGAAAGTCAAATACCTTCTCAATACTTTTCTCTAGTCCTGGAAACTCTGAGCTCTGATACAGAGAAGGCACTTGGCTCTGGGCACAGATCCGTTGGGATGGATTTTGGAATGAGTGGCTGAATGTGCCTGATCACCATAGGGAAGAAGGTACTGCAGTCCAAAGGTGTTATCACAACCAGCAGCTGTGCCTGCACTATCAGGTGACTCTGTTGATAACCGTGGATCTGCAGATACCCCAGTTTCAGCACAGGCTGGAAATCTTCCTGCAGCTCCATATTCAAATTAACTCGTGCAGCTGCTTGGGACTCCCAGTCTGGCACTGTGGGAAGGGGCCTTGAATTCCCAGGCTGTGTTTGCTGCCAGCAGTGAGGAGGAGACAGTACTGATCAAATCTCAGGGAATGAAATAAGCAGGGAAAAAATAAAAAAGAAAGAGGCAGTGGCTGTGGAGGGGAATTATCTGAACAGAATTGGGTGTATAGGATGAGAGGATGAGTTTGTAGCTGCTCTGAACACTGGCTGATCTCCTGGTGCCCTGGAGCTGACACTATCCCAGCAGCCCTGCTCTGCTGGGTGCTCTCTGACTGCTCAGGGAAGCAGGACACAGCCAGAGTGAGATTGGTTAAGGTCTTGTTATGCTGAAATTGATTATTTCTGTTCCTTTTGCTTAGGATTCACTTCCTTTTTCTTTACCTCATCCATAATTAATGTACTAAACCCTGTGCTTGAAAACACTAATGAGAAAGAATTAAACCCCTCCTCTCAAGTGGACAAATACAAGGATAAAAAAAAAAAGAAACACCAGATAAAATTTTCCCACTTAAAAGTTTCAACAAGAATATATTTGTCTTTTATGTTGAAAAGTGTCTGGGGTGCTTCCCGTTTAGTAGAACAAAGTCCAATGCCCACAGCATGGTGTCATCCTTGTGTTGGCACATGGAGAGAGGTCCCACAGGCCAAAAGTTGGCCACCAGCAGTGCAGTGTGGAGTGAATTTGATGTCATCAAGGAGAACTGAGTCCCAGCCACAGCTGCACTGTCGCTATAATGACATCCCACTTCTCTTCTTTGAATCCTTCCGTGCAATGGGGCTGAAGGTCAGGATCTCCTTGTAAATGTGCTCTTGAAAAACAGAACAAAGTAACCATGAATGTGTGATTTTAGAGGACACAAGTAAAAGTTGGAGTGTTGGATGTGCAGAAAAAGGCATCCAGTGGCAGCTGAAAGAGACAAAGGAGAGAGACAAAAAAAAGGCCTGAAGAGCTGAAGGGATCTTTGGTGAATGCATAAAAGCAAGAGATCTGTGCACTACCACCGAGGCATCAGCAGGCAATCACAGCCTTCCTCAGCATCTGTACAGCAAAGAAAGAGGGGCAGGAAAGTCCCATGCTAGACAGAAACCTCAAAATAAACTTCTTACTTTTCCACTCCTCTATTGAAAGCTTTTCATGTTCCAGAGAATCATCATAGGAGTGTTGTGCCTCTGTCTCCTCCTCGATGTCTCGGAACTGGTCGAAGTAGGGGTGAGCCAAGGCCTCTGTTGCTGTGAGGCGCTTTTCCACATCCAGCTGCAACATCTTGTCCAGCAGGTCCACAGCTGTAGAGGATGGGAACAGGGCTAGGCAAGGTGCAGGGCAGCACAGGCACCCTGTGCATGAACCCTGCAAGAGTGGCACTGGTATTTCCAGTGTTTCATCTCCAGACCTGAACACTGAAGTGATTCCTCAACCTGGCCAAAGCAGCAAGGAGCTCCCATCAGTGGAGATGCAAAGTCTGCCCAGCAGCAGCCTCAGGGAGCCCTTACTAACAGCAGTTAAATTGTACAGAAATAACAAATTAGACTGGAATAAGCCTTGCTGCACAGACTGGGCTGTAGAAATATGAGGAGTAAGCCAATAACCTCAAGATATTTTTCAGTTTTAATCATTTGCTTTCATTCAGAGCCCTGCATCTCAAAGGAGTCTTAACATGAGTAATCTGTACAGAAACCTCTACATCCCTGGTAAAGAGGAGGGCAGGAAACTCAGATGCTGTCTAGTCTGTCAGCCCCATTCCCACTCGGTTTTAACATTTTAAGACTTCCTTCCATTCAGTTTCTAGAAGAGTTTTGCTTGCTCTCACCTCTAAGTTACCTGGGAAGAGAACTCTAAGACATTAATTCTTACCCTGAAAATTTCACATCAGCTGTCTGTTAAGTATTGCTAGATCCAGGTATTCAACAAAGAGGATCAACACTGTACTTAAAAATAATATTTTTTTAAAAAAAATTGTAAATGGCCAAGAACAACAGAACAATGCCATTGTAATGCCAATAAAAAGTAATTCTGCTTTTAATTTATACATATTTCCCCTGAGGAAGGGCAGGGGCACAAACTGCAAGGGAAAAATGTAGCAAGAAATTATGAGAAGGAGAAAATAAAGTTGGGGCTGTGGCAGTGAGCTCGCCTCCAGCTGTGAAAACTCATGAGAAATGCTGGAGATTACTTACCCTGAGGATTTGCTTTAGGGAAAAGCACAGACAAATCCTTCTTGGGGATTTTAGGAAGGGACTTGATATAACTCTTTGCCTGAAAGAGCAAGGAAAGCACAGTTACTGCAGTGGACAGGTGTGAAATACAGCTCAGTCTCATGGCTCTGATGAGCAAAGGCAAATAAGATAGGAGCAAAGCATCCCAGATGTCCCATTTCAGCAAGCAGTTTACAAGGAACTATTTTTATTGGTCAAGACAGAGGAAAATCTTCTGTTTGAAGAGCCAAGCTGGAGAACAGAGAAGATTGGTGATGCTGGGGCATCAGCAGCTCACATGGGATCCCTGCCAAACACAGCCATTCCCAATGCAGCACCAGCTCCATCAGATGGGCCACCAGCACAGAGAAATGCCTTCCCTGCCCAGGGGAAAAGGCTGCTGCACTTCCCTGCTCCAGAGGCAGCACCTCTCCCATGCCAAACACAAATCAACCCCTTCCCTTGACACCTCTGCCAGCAGGACCCAAACCCACAGGGAGCTTCCTTACCGCTTTGTCCTCCAGCTTCTCCAAGAAGTCCTCTCCTGGATGCCCTGTTACTTTCAGGATCTGGGTCAGCTGATCCAGGTCTGGCAAGCTGTGTTAAAGATCACCCTTTGAGGGACAAACCCTGGAGACCCCCCACCACAGCTCAGCCTGTGAGAGCACAATTAGCTCATGATACAAACCCACCACAGTCACACGAGCAGAGATTCATTAGACTGGCAAAAAGAGCTCCAAGCTTTTCTTCCTGGCATGCCATTTCCATCAACAGATCATTTTCCTGGCACAACTATGCCAGGACACACATCCATGGGATTGGAAGGATATACAAAGCTTTGGGAATGGAGCTATGGCCACACAAGGTCGAACAGCTGATGAAGAACCAATACAGAGGTGTATTTCTGAGGTCCTCTTCTGTTTTCCTCCCCAAAAAGACTGGTCCTTGTGATTACCTCCTGATAAATCAGACTGACACCTGTTTTTTTCAGTAGCCTTATTCGTAAAAACCCTTCCACACATACCAAGAATATTACTCTGCTCAAAGAAAAGGTTCAGCTTGAAAGGATACAGTCTTTTCCTTTAAAGAGTGTTTTCCCAGTCAGCATTTCTGCCATGATACAGCCAATAGACCAGATATCCACTGTTCAGAGAGAAAAAGGAGGGAGGGGGGAAAGGAAGGAAAAAAATATTAAAAAGGCAGCAGTGGTTGCTGGGGCTGTCGCTTTTTCTTGCTTGCAGCAAGCACTGATTTAAATTTCACTGCCTCCCACCATCCTCTGTTCTTTCTATGCTGCTAAAACCTCTGCTTTCATCATTTCCTGCAAGCACCAGCTCTGGGAGTTGTGCAACACCTCTGGGACCTGCTCTACTCCAGGGATGATAAAGAGGAAAAACAGCTGGACAATTCAGTGAGATTTGAGGCAGCAGGATCCCCCAGCTCATCACCAGGGAGTCACACTGCTGGGGCAGGGCTGCTCACCTGTCTGGTTGTAATGCATCCAGTTCAGGATGACTTCTGGGGCTCTGTACCACCGTGTGACCACGTAGCCAGTCATCTCAGCATCAGCCTGTCTGGCCAAGCCAAAATCCAGGATCTGCAGTGCCAAAGGAAGAACAAGGAGAAGGGAGGGCAGTAGAGAAAAGAGAAATCCTATGGGCAAGTGAGACTCTACTTGTAAGAGAAAATGGAGTAGCTCCAATCAGATAATAACAAAGCTTCAACTACACCACAAACACCCACGGGATGGCTCAAAGAATTAATATGTCTTAATTCCACTGTAAATTGCAAGCCAGCTGCAAACCCCTGCTGAAGGACCAGTGCTTTATGCTCCTTGGAAGGTCACTTCCTTTCTTGAAGCTTAAATTTCAAGTCAATGTGCTTTATTGGGGTTGCTCTGTGACCTGGTGGTGAAGGCATGCTCCCAGGTCACCACAACTCACCCTTTCCTACAAGAACACCTTGCAGGTGACACAGCATGACCTCTCCCTCAATGCTGAACAAGCTTGACCCAACCTTTACGGGCAGCAGAGCCACTCCCTGCAATATACATTACAGAAAATGCATGCTGGAGCATCACACCAGCCAGCAGCAACAAACCCTTCAGAGCAGCCCTGAAAATAGGTTTGTCTGGAATCACAACCACAATGTCCATGAGAACCAAAGGGCAACTGCAGCTGACTGCAGTTACCCTTCAGGGATCATTCACCTGCTGCAAGTATTGCTCAGCAGTGCTGAATTCCTCTAGGAAGTCATTACACACACTGCCATCCTCGAGGATTACAGTGACAGAAGGCTCATTTGAGGTCTTGTGTCCTGATTCAGCAAGTGACATCAGCAGGGGAGCATTTCCCACTGCTGCAGATGCCAAGGAACACAGGGCCTGGAATGGAGGCTCGGGAGGGAAGAGGAAACATGACAGTGCCAATTTCCTGCTGCCAGAGCAGTTCCTCCACGAGCTGATGTGCTGCAAAGTGCTGCTTTGCCACCTACCTTCAGCTGGCAGTCTTCATTCACAGCCAGGTTACTTGGCTTCAGGTCCTACAACAGACAGGAGCAGAAAAATTGGATGTTTCAAGTTGCAATCCATTAACACAACTCTCAGTTGAACCTCTGCTTGCCTTTGATGTGGTCCCATAACACCCCAGGTTCAGTATCAGTTCAGCAAATGACTGAATAAGCACCATGCCTGCTATACTGTACTTTAGATTATTATTTGATTCTTTTCTGAAACAGTTTTAATTCAGAAAGCATCATAAAATGCTTCTCAGCTCATCAGAAAATACAGCATTTTCTCAAAATACTGCACGAATTAGAAAATCCAAACATATATAGGGTGTAGGATGGAAAAGAAAGCAGACAGGATGGAAAATTAGAGCAGACAATGCTATTAGTGAAATGATGGTTAGGAATTTATTAACTTTATGACTATGCTGTGTTTCTCAGACAAAAATCAGAATAAGAGCACACATGAACTTACCCTGTGGACGATGCCAGCTGAATGAATATACTGCAATAAAAAGAGGAGCCACAATGTGATCACCAGCAGACAAAATTTTCTGTTCTCCAGCAGAGAAACAAGAGCTACAAACAAGAACTTGCTGAGAACAAACCTCTGCAGCCTTGTACAGGTCCCTGGCCCCTAGGGCAGCAGTTTGAAAAGAAATTTCTGCCCCAAACTACTGGCAGTGTTTACAGTGCTATTGCCAGTCTAAAGAAGATGCAGAGAGCAGAAGAGAAGGGATGAAGCAATAGTTCCTTAGAGCAAGTACAACAACAGCTTCAAACTATCAGAGTCATCAAGGTTACAGCAGATGACATGAGAACATGGTTATTTTGGGTGTTCAAAAAGTAATCTCAGCTCAAAAACAAAAAATTGCAAAACTGACTAGAGGAGTTTTAGCACCAGTCAAACCTTCTGTGTGTTCTTCCCCCCTTTATTTAAACTCAAGGTAGCAGTGACCTGGCAGAGGTGTGATTTAGGTGAACCTGTTGATGCCTGTAAGCCACTGCTGTGACTCCAGGGGAAGGATGTGAGAGGACAGCTGGAAAGCTCTGTCTCTACATCCCAGAGTTTGCAGTGATGGCTTTCAGCTCCCTCAGAGCACAGGAACATATTCTTTCCTTATTATGCTCCTGAATAGAAAATCATTCCCTCTGTGTGCTCCCCTGAGAGCCTCTGTGACGGGTTCAGAGAAGCTCCTGCTGCTGCCAGCCTCTCCCCCTCTGTGCAGAGTTTTGCTGAGGGTTTGGGCAAGGCAGAGAGAGAAGCAAATGGAAGAACTATCCCAAGGCCTGTGGCTGCTGATTACTTTGATACCCAACTGACTGATGTAAGCAAACCCTCATTTTATTGATGTGTGCTGGAACAGGAATGGTTCAACAGCCAATACCTGTTCTGAGGGGATGCCTAAACTCCCCACATCCTCCTGTACAGTATTGGAGGGGAGTTTAGTTAGGGTCAACCCAGAGGTGACACACAGAGGAGACACAGGGAGTCACTAAACTCCTCCACACCCACCTACCTTCAGCCCTTTCAGCATTTGGTAGACCAGGTACTGGATCTTTTCGTCACTGAATTCATGTCCCATGATCTTTTGTAAATCTGTCCGCATGTATGGCATCACCAGGTAGCTAAAAGGCAGGAAGACAAGGCCCTGAGTCTGGAAGAAAAATGCAGGGGACCAGGCTAGCCTTGTTCTCACTTGGTTTGGTTTTTCTGGCTGTGTAAGTCACTGTAAGGAGGATGAGTTGTTGTGACTACTCCTGGCTAACTAGCACGTCCTGCAGAGAAGCTGGAATTTCAGCCTCTTCTGAAAATTGCTGTTTCTCCTCCCTTGAAATCAGATATCTGACGTCAAGTAAGAACAAGAATCTTCAAGATCCTGAATTAGTTTAGACCTCCAGTGAAGTTCAGTTTTGGACAGCCTTTCACCACCCAGGAGCTGAAACATCTTACACAGCAAAGCAGCTGCACTGGCTCCCAAATTTGTCATTGTCATGTTCTCCAGCCCTGCCTCAGAAGACAACATCCAGCTTCCTTCTGTACCTGCCTGCAGAGGCTGCTAATTAATTGATGGTCTTCCTGCAGAAACTGCCCTGAGAACCTTCAAATGCTCCTCCTGCAGGCTGCTAACACTCAGCCATCAGCCAAACCCCAAACCCAGGCACACACTGCTCATGTGCAGTGATGGGAAAGGAAAAGGACTTGTCCAACATGACTATGAACACGGAGGGAAAACGCCAAAAAAATTAATTGAGAAGAGCCAGAATCAAGCAGAAAAGAAGAACAGATCTTTCAAATTCTAAGTTTAATTGCCCTGAGGCATGATGAACAATACTTCTCCCATTCTGAGAGCAGCCCCTTAGCTCAGCAGTCACCCAGTGCTAGCATGGGTCACCCTCCGTGTGAGGCACCGTGGAATGTAACACATCCTCATTGCACAGGTCGGCCTGTGCGTGCTGTGCTGTCCCAGCTGTGACAGGGGTGGGATCTGCTCACGTGTTCTGGGTGTGTCAGCCATGGGAGCTGATGTGTGCTCTTGGCTCTCTGCTTTATTGGGGGATGCCTGGATTCTAGTCTGGTCCCTTTGCACCTCAGCCCTCTCTGTTACACTGCTGCTAAGACACAGCTGTCTTGGAAAATAGTTAAATCTAGACAGAGCAAACAACTCCAGACTTACAAGTCCTGGAACCCCTGGTAGGAGGCAGTGGAGGTGAAGACATCAAGCAGCCCAATGACCTGAGGAAGGAGAGAAGGCCACATTTAAACCTGGAAAGCATCTGCTGTGCACATGGCACTCATCAACTCTCCACTGGCACATGCACTTGGGTGAACACAGAGAATTCTGTCTGAGGAACCCAGGGACTCCTCACTGATGCTGCACAAATGTTTTCCTCTTACTCATACCTGGGCTCACCCATTACACAGCTGCTCCAGCCTGGGCACAGCAGACAGGTCACAGGTAAACCCTGAGACCTCCTGCACGTACCAAATGTCAATTAAAACACGGGTGATGCCACCAAGGACTTGCTCCCAGGTGACAAGGAAACACCCCTGTGTCAGCAGGAAGAGGAGAAATGAGCACTCACATTCTCATGCTGCATGTGCTTCAACAGCATCAGCTCTCTGTAGGCTCTCTTGGCAAAGATCTCTGACTGGAATGGGCGGCACAGCTTCTTGATGGCCACTTTCTCACCCGTCTTCTTGTCTATGGCTGAACTGCAGCAGGCAAAGAAAAAACCATTCTGATGTCAGCAGGATGTTTTAACAGATTCTGCAACCCCACAGTCATCTCCTAGAGAAGAGCTGATTCCTGTGCTCGCAGGACAGCAGACAAAGGTCCTTTGAGAGCTCAGTGGAGCTCTGCACACACAGATGTTACCCTGTGTGGCTTTGGGCAGCAGACCACAGCCTGTGCTCTTTGAGGTGGGACACCAAGGAAAGCATGAGTGGCTCATTTTTATTCCCTTCAACCTGCAGAAGTGAGCTGGAGGTAACAGAGCTGAAAGTGAAACACAAGTGGTTAAAGGTCAGAATCAGTCCTAACTGCCATCTCCTTCCCTAATGCATGGAGATAAGGGAATAAAGATATGGAAGTTTCTGCTTTGCCATCTGCTTGGAGATTGTTGTATTTTAGGGCAGGCCAGCTGCCTTCACTGTGATCTGGAGCAAAGGCAGTGGATGTCACATGTTGCAAATGCTGCTGCAATTAATCCTGCTGTGTTCAGAATCCTTGATTACACCTTCACTTCTGTGTAAGAACAGGTCTGGCTGAAAATGAGACTCTTCTCTAAAGCTGATGAAAACCTGGCCCAGCAGCCATTGGTACAGACACGCTGTGTTATTCCTGCTGGTCACATTGGCTGTTTGCAGCTGGACACAGCAATCCTGGGACAGTTCCTTTCCTCTGGAGGCTCCCTGCTCAGACTGCAGAGGAGGGAAGAGAAGTCCTCAGACAGTCAGCTGTAATTCAGGGTTCTCAGTGGTGTTTTCCAGGAGTGTCTCGGCCCCTCCTTGACTCCTCCCAAGAGACAAACATGAAAAAAAGGATTTTCCCTGCCAAATCCCACTGTGGATTCCCAGAGCAGTTCCCACTGTTTCAGAAATCCCTATCCCATCTCCCACTGGAACAAAAGAGCTGTAAATCATTGTGTTCAATCCCATGGCTTCCAGCTGCATCCTCCAGCCTTGCACTGACAAATACTGAGTCAGGAGAAGCAAAGGAAGTGCAGGAACAGCTACACAAGGCAGCTGAAGATGCTGCAGGGTGTTGTAGGAGGACTCTTAGTAAGGTTTTGTCTCTGTTTTAGGACTTCAGCAGATGCCAGCAGATGGGACAGCACTGTGTAAGGAGGAAGGGACTCAGACCAGGGAGTCAAACTGCAGAATCCAAGGCAGATTTCCCGATCTGAGGGTGCCCTCCCAGCTGCTGACCTACAGAGCATTGAACCCCAGCTGCCAACACAGGAGAGCTGCTGGTGGAGCTTGAGCCTGCACAGCACAGACAGTGCTGGTTACAGCCTTGCTGTAATGCCAGCCCAGAGCTGATTCAGTCATGCAGCTGGGAGAGCCCCCCATGCTCTCCCCAGCACAGATTTAGTGAACAGATGCAGTTTGGGGTGACCTCAGGCAGGCAGAGCTGTGTCCCTGCCTTGGCTGGTAGAGATCAGCAAGAGCAGCGTTGGAGGGCTCAGAAGATTCTTCTCTCACAATTACACTCAGCTGGAAGCCAAATCATTACAGATTTTGGCAAATTAATAAGGGCAGAAGGAAGCCATTGCTGTTTCTCCTGAGTTCCTTTCTCAGCTGCTCAAGAAGGTGTAAAAGCTGCTGCTTCATAAAGCTGTAATAGGAAATTTTCTCAGCAATTCCCAGCAGAGGACAGCAAATCCTAACTCCACATTTTCTGCCTCAGCTTTATACAGGAATCGGCACCGAGCCCTCCCTGCTGAGCTCTGTCCATTCAAAACCACCACGGACCCCCTGAGCTGCTTCAACACCCTCCTCTCCCTCCGTCCTCGAGAGCTCTAGAGCAGCTGAGAGTTTTACAGAGACCATCAAAGATTTCTTTTGATGTTTGTTTTTTTCGGGTGAGCAAGGAAACTTGAAAGGATTTTTCTTTTTTTTTTAGGTCCTGTCTTTATTTTTCTTCCTGATTCTCTCTGTGATAAAAATCAGAGAACACTGTATAAATATAAATTAAAAGTCAAGTCTAATCCTATCTAATTTTGCAGAACTTACTTAAGAATCTAAATGCATCTGGGCAGCCAAGAGGGTGCCTCTGTAAATTGGAAACTGGGGAAAAAGGACAAAACCAGGGCACCAGGGTTTCAGGATTAGTGTCAGTGGCAGACCAGACTTTGCCCGACACCTATAAAAACGGACACACCTTTTATTATTATTTTTAGCTCCGCACGTTATGAAATAAAGGCTCTATTCAGATACTATCAATGGACTGTTTCATATTTAGCCTTTCAGAGTTACCATCTCTGGTTTGTCCGTTTAAACCCAGCAATTCTGACTCGTGCTTGCTCTTGCTTCAGGAAGCTTTACCCGGCTGAATAATTAACAGCAGCTCGTCTGCTCTTCTGTGCACTGGGGTTTATCATCAGCCATGAAGGAAGTCCCAGTCTGTTACTGATCCTGGTTTACAGTAATTCCTACCCACTGTATGATTTCAAACTGGAAGCAGTATCAGGGTGGGGGTTGCACTGTCCGGCTGCTTCCCCCAGGCTGCCCAGCATCACCTGCCTGGGGCAGAGCAGCGAGGACAGCCTGTTCCAGCTCCCACCTCTGTAATCACCCACAAATCTCTTCCAGACACTCAGGTATTCCCCCGCCTCCTGCCTGTGTGCTGCCAGACAGGACACAAGATCGAGCCCAAAGCAGCTCAAAAATCTGCCTGGCCCCAGTGCCGAGGTGGCCCCGGTGCCGAGGTGGCCCCGGTGCCGAGGTGGCCCCGGTGCCGAGATGACCCCGGTGCCGAGGTGACCCCGATGCCGAGGTGGCCCCGGTGCCGAGGTGGCCCCGGTGCCGAGATGACCCTGGTGCCGAGATGACCCCGATGCCGAGGTGGCCCCGATGCCGAGGTGGCCCCGGTGCCGAGGTGACGCTCGGCTGCTCTGGCACCGCTGCCCACCGGGCTGACCAAAGGGGCAAACATTTTCTTCAAGCGAGCAAGTGTCCAGCCGTGCTCTGGAGCAGGGGACAGCCTGTCCCCATCACACACATGCAAATGTCCCTCTTTAATGGAGGGGTGCTGCCAAGCACCTCCTCGTTTCCCCCCCGGCACGGAAGTTCAAACACCCCAGCCCGGCCCGCGCTGCCGCGGGCGGTGCGGCCAGGACCCCACTCACCAGACGGAGCCGTAGGCCCCGGAGCCCAGCGGGTGCAGGGCTGCGTATCTCCTGGGCAGCTCCCAGAGCGTGTTGTTCACCTCCTGTCTGTAAAAGCCTCTTCTCCTTGCGATGTTCATCGCCCGACGGGTGTGGGACAGCCACCCCCCCAGAGTAGTGGAGTACGGGAGGGCTTCTGGGGTGAGAGATGGGCAGGGAGGCTTCCTGCGCTGCTGAGAAAGGCTCTAGCAAGTTTCCTTCTCTGTTTTCAGCTGTTGCGAGCGTGAAGGGACATGTCTTTGGGCCCTCCTCCCTCCGCCTCCACATTGGCAGAGGTGAGGCATCAGGTTTCCTGACACGCCTCGGTGCTGTACAGGTGCCTCTGGGCTCTGCTGCAGCACGGAGCAGCCAGCCCCGCTCGGGCACGCCTCTGGCAGCCCCTGTCATCCACAGCTCCCGCTCTGCTGCTCCATCAGCCGAGAAATATCCTCACGGGGCCCGACAGGGGCTCCTGAAATCCCTCCTCCAAACAGGGGGATGAGTAAGGACTCGTCCAGCCGGGGAATCCGAGGGACAAGCCACAGCACCGCGTCAGACACAGGGACATCCTTCTTTCGAAGCCGATGGACAGCTCCAGGCCCGTGGCAAAGGGCACCACGGGGTCACAGCGATGGCGATTTTCTCCCAAGCCCGGCTTTCCCAGCAGCGTGGGGAGGTGCGGAAAGCAGGCCGAGGTTCTCCAAGTGACTGCTGCCAGGGGTTTCAGGAGCAGCTGAATGGGAACATCCCCAGAACAGTTCGTGCCCCAGGCTTGCCTGGGTGCGGTTTCATGTCCTGCAGCAGCTCTCAGCCCTGCCTGGCTCTTCTCGGACACAACAAAGCCCGTGTTCACTCCATGTCTGGGACCAACCAGCCCAGCACACCCAGCCCACGAGAAGAACCATTCCTGGTAAGCAGAGAACACTTCAACATTTCACTCCAGCATGAGGAGGCTCAGGTGGGGCTCCCACACAGGAGGTGCATCCTCCCCACTCCCCAAAGGAAGTGACTAAGCTGAGCCTTACCAAGCCAGCCTAGCTGCTTGCACCGTGTTCTACCCCAGCAGCCCTCCACCCCACCCAGAGCCTCTGCTCCTTCCAGGCAGGTCACCTGCAAAGGTGTCCCCACAGGAGATGCACAGTCAGGGGGCAGGGAAGATTCACTGTGCTCTGGCCCTTGTGCTCCTCGAGCAGCCCCAGGAGAGCCTGGTGCTCATAAACACAAACAGGGACAGGGCACCATGGCAGGCTCTGTCCATCAGCCCTGGCTGCAGCAGCAGCACAGCCCGGAAGTAATCCACGGCGTGGCTGGGTCTATAAATACACCTGTGAGCAAAAAGTGTCACAGCACAAGCTCCTGGTCCTAAAGCAAACATGGAGCAACTCCTCATTTGATGAACACAGCCCTGGCTCAACCGCTGGTGCAAACGAGGGCAATCAGAGCCCAATTAGGGAATCCTGAATAGCTGGGGCGTGTCTGGGCTGTACTGAGATGAGTTAACTTCAGTGACCAAATCAAACAGGAAACTTCAGAATCATGGAAACCTTTAGGTTGGAAAAGACCTTCAAGATCAAGTCTAATTATGAGCCCAACTCTGCTAAGTCCACAAAAAAAAGTGGTGGGATGACCTGAAAATCCTTCTCCAGGCACTCTCTACAGCTGGGGCTGACAATCAGGGTTACAATTTTGACCATGCTTCTCTTCTAGTAATAAGATTTCATCATGGGCCTACCCAAACTCCCAGCATGTTGCTCCCACCTGTGATGGCCCCAGCACCGACTGGAACACAGCTGGAGAACATTTGCAAGTGTTGCATGCTGACTGCTCCGTGTTAACTTCATGAGTTAAGTAATTTGATTTTACAAATGTAGTTTATTTTTTCCCCCAGTTCAGTTCTCACTGATTCTAGAATTTTTTTGCTGATAAGGATATATTGTAACAGCACATTCTGGAATTTTAAGTCTCGGGTGTTTGGGATTGTGTTTTTTTCACCCAGAAAACAACAGGACTGATCCTGTTTAGGCTTTTTTCTCCCCCTTTCCTCAAGCTAGCAAACAGCAAAAGTTAACAGGAAGGCTCATGGAGCTGAGAGAACACCCCCAGCACTGTTCTTTTTCTTTCCTCATATCAGTTGCTGTGGGAATGGGGAGCAGCTGCCTGGTTGGGATCAGCACCACCTCCCTTGGTTCATCAGGGCCTAGAACTTCAGTGATTGTGGGTTGTGAGTCAAGAACAGCTCTGGTCAACCCAAGTTCTTCTGAGGGAGTGACACTGATACACAAGAGAAGCTGGAAAAGCTCCACTGTGGTGATCCTTCCACCATCAACTAGATGGCAGCTGAGGAGGAAAAGAGGAATCACTTTTAAACAGCAAATAAACTCAGTCCAGTCCTACTGGGGAAGAGTCCCAGGTCCAGGGAAGCAGCAGGACTCTGCTCTGTTAGTGTTCAATTAGTGCTGCCCTGCACTAAACAGAAAATAAAAGCTTGAGAGGGAGGGGGGTAGTTCTGTGTCCAGTACTAACTCAGGTTATTGTTGTAGCAGAGAATTCAGTGGGGACACAGACAAGAAGCCCCAGGGCAGCACAGGCAGCAGCCAAGGCATGGCCTGGTCCCCTCCCAGCCATCACACCCAGGATCCCCCCCAGCTCAGCAGAGAAATTCACACCATGCTAAAACTCAACACTTCAGTGCAAGAGGTTTTCAAGTACCAGCAGTGCAGTAAATCTGAAAAATAGATTTTATTTTTAACCAGTGGTATTGTGACATCTTATCTGGCATAACCAATTACAGCAAAATCCATGGATAGAAACAAAATAGCAGATCTCTGCTTTTGGGTGCAGCGTCCTGCCCAGCTGCAGCAGGGAGTTTGTGTCCCAGGGGCTCCCTCAGAGGACAGACTGCAATGAACCATTCCCACTCACACACACAGACACACACACACACACACACAACACCGAGAGTTTTTAAAAATCTTGAGCAATATTTCCGCATGAAATCACACTGTAGCATCTACACATAAAATGGCTGATAAAAATAATCTTGCTGTAGGTTTACATAGTATATCTACATTTTCATTTGAATACCCAGACTGCTGGCCCAGCAGAAAAGGGAGGGTTTTTTTTTGTCTTGATTTTGATGGGCTGTGGAGAGTTTTATCCTAGAGCACAACAGAGCTGCTCTCTTCACCTCAGCCCAGACCTTTATGGAACATTTGGCCTGAAGAGATTGCTGGGAAATAGCCTGGGAAGAATCAATGGCTTTGTCATCCACGTCCCATCCCTTTGTGCTGCCTCTTCAAACATGGGGCAAAAACACTACAAAAACACTCTCTGCCCCACAGGTAACAAGAATACAAAATACTGCAAAAGCCTTTCTGCTCACATACACGGGGGCATTGCCCACACAGGATGCCTGCAACAAATTAAAGTCTAAAAATGTTTCCTCCAGAAGCCCTAAAATTGGGCTCCTGAGCTCCCCAGCTAGAGATGGAGCACACAAACATGCTGAGAAACCTCCCTCCTGCCAGTCTCTAACTCTGGGCACTTGGCTCATGCAGAGTCCTAGAAAATACAGAATATTTGAACCATGTTTGTATTCAAACATACTCCCTTCTCATGTTTCCTCAGGCAGAGATCAACCTGCTAAGAAATAGCCAAGAAGCTCTTATGTGAGAGGATAAAAAAAACCTTCTAATAAATGTTAGTTTTATGTATATAAATATTTGTATTTAAAGATACAGACAGTGAAAGGGTGATTGTGTGTTTATGCATGCTTATTTCTTTGCTTTGGGTTCCAATACTTAGAAAAAAAAAAAATCTTTTCAGGAAATAACTTAAGATCTGGCACAAGATACTACAGTCATTTCTTTAAAGAATATTTTTTACACTTGATCTCCCAAGAAATCTTTCAGCCCAAGCTCTCCTCCTCTGCAGGGAGGAGGTCAGAACAAAGAAAAAGGTGCATGTTTCTCTGTTGTTGGACATGACATCCTTCCCTCGTTGAAGCCTCTAGGATGGCAGGTATTTCACAAGGAGCTGCAGCACAGGAGGAAGGGTGCTGTGATTTTATGGCACTGCCTGAGGTACTCAGTAAACACTTAACTGATGATTGAACTGCCCCCAGTGCCATCCCCAAAAAGTAAGGACAAAAATCAAGCAGCTCTACATGCACATACAGCTACAACATGCAAAAACACACCACCTTGTAAGGAACAGAATACACAAACGTGTGGCTAGCAAGGATCTTCCCCAACCTCTGGCTCGTGGGAGATAATGCTGAGAAGCCTCAGAATAAGAGGAGGAGGAGGAAAGGGAAAAACACAGGAATACCCAATCCAGGGGTTGAAGTTGTTGCCTCAAAGTTACTTCCCAATTACATTGAGTTCATGCCTGGCTACCTGGGAGCCTTCACCCTCAAGAACAGTGGGTCAGATTTCCACCCCAATCTTCATTTCCCCTCTCTCCCATTCATTTAAGGCACAAACATATTTACAGTTTCAAACATCTTTTCGTGTTCCAATCAGACACTGGAAGGCCTTGACACTCTGCTGTACCAGAAGATCTGGATGTGAATCAGACACCTGGCATTGAACAAGGACATTGAACATCCCTCAACCCCACCTTCAGTCCTGAAGAAAACAGAGGACTCCCTAAGCCTATAAACCAACTTGCATTCTTTTTGAGGTTACTCAGTTGTAGGAGAATTGATAAATGGCAATGATTGCAACCAAACCTTTACCTGTCACCTTCCCCACCTCACCCCGGCAGTGCAGACTGGTGGTGCACTGTTACTCTGGAAGAACTAAGTGCAGTCAGAACAGGTCTCCAGAGGCTTGCCCCAGGCTGTACACAGAATACAAGAGCATGCAGCATGTTTACACAGACTCAGCTTCCTTCCCTCCCCCCTCCCTCCCCAGTTCAACACACACAAAACCCCTCCACTAAGGAGAATATTGTTGTGATGAGGCACTTGAACGATAATTGGAGAGTCCCTATGAAAAGGCCTTCCCTTCACAGTGAGTGGGACAAACAGAAGAGAGCAGTTTCTCAGGACTCCATCTCCTCTTGGTCAAGCGGGGGTGGCACAAAGCTGATTACTTCATCATAAGTCAGGCCTGGGGGAGAAGTGGGACAGAAACTTAGCAGCAGGGCTATGACAGCACTACCAGACACACCTTCATGCAAGAAAACCTGCAACAATCTCAAATGTTCTAACAGTATTTTAACAAAAAGTATTGTTTAATTAAGAAAAAGAAGAAAAGAATGGTTACACCACTCTCAGAGACCAACATACAAAATAGAAGATACTTCCAGAGCATTGAGGAGATGTAAATTGGAAAAAAAAGATGTTTGTTTGCTCCTAGCAGTAATTAGTTACCAGAGACTATGCTAAATATGCACACAGTGTGTGGTAGATTCACTCAGTGTAACAGGATCAACAGGATGACCACATTTTTATCGTTTTCTTCTGTGCCTCTAACCATGGCTTAGTTGAACCTCAGCTCATGGGGTGGAGAGGAGACTGAGGGGAGACTCAGCAAGGTCTGAGAGGGGCAGCTCCAATCTCTGCTCTCTGTGAGCAGTGTCAGGATCCAAGGGAGTGGCTGGAGCTGTGTCAGGAGGGTTGGCTTGGATTTCAGGGAAGGTTCTTCCCCCAGAGGGTGCTGAGCACTGCCCAGGCTCCCCAGGGAATGGGCACAGCCCCGAGGCTGCCAGAGCTCCAGGAGAGTTTGGACACTGCTCCAGGGATGCCCAAGGTGGGATTTTGTGGCTGGAAAGGATGCCTGTGCAGGACCAGGAGCTGAACTCCACGATCCCCGTGGGTCCTTTCCAACTCACGACATTCCACGATTCTACAACCACAAGAGAAGCTGACTGTGTCACTGCCCTCCCCCAGACTCACTTTTCCATTCTTCAATCTCGAGTTCTCTGCTTTCAAAGGACTGGTCATAGGGGTCAGCCACGGGCTCATCATCGGGGTCGTGGTACTGGGCGAAGTAGGCGTGGGCCAGCGCCTCGGCGGCCGTGATGCGTTTGTCTGTGTCCAGCACCAGCATCTTCTCCAGCAAATCCACGGCTGCAGGAGCACCACACAGAGAGCATTTCTCACATGAGCTGTGTGACTCTACCCTGAAATGTAAAGCTTCTAAAAGCCCAACATAGATAAGGAATCTGTAGTTTCTCAGGACCCATCCAGCATTTTCTTCCTCTTACACTCCTGGCCCACAAATCCTTCATAAACATAACCCTGTTCTGCATTATTCCTGCAGGCAGAACAAAGCTTTGGAAATCTCTGTGTCCCAGGACATGCTAGCTTCATTTCCAGGAAAATTTAATAAACAGATCTTACCCAGGGGATTGGCACCAATAAACACATTTTCAAAGTTCATTTTCGGCATGTAAGACAAAGACTGGATGTAGTTTCTCGCCTGTGGAAATAAAAGCTCTGTTGAAGTATCAGCCAATATCCAGCCAGCAAGAGCAAGTAGTTTTCAACCATCCTAAGCACTGGTTATTATGGTCTGTCTCCTTGCTTACTCTGACACTTACTAAGCACATCAGCATTACCCTGCCCCAACTAAGGCACTCGAGACAGAGGAAGAGCTGACATGAATTGTGGTAAAGACAGGAAAGCAGAGAGGTGCAGGAAGAGCTGACTCCCTGGTGTCCCTGCAAGGCTGTGTGCAGCCTGCCCTGCTGTCCCTTGCTGAGCTGCACAACACAGCACACAAAGCCAAAGCAGCTCTCAGCCAGGCTCTCCCGACTCACACGTCTGTGCTTGAGCACGCACTGTCCAAATCTCACGCCTTCACTTCGCACAAAAATCTTGCAGAAGAGCAGGTAGTTAGTTGCCCACCCCATGCCACATGCAAGCATTTAATTCCCAGAGGTGGTGAACACTCTGAGTGCAGCCCTGCCCTGCAGACCCCCTTCCTGTGCTCAGATCTCACCTCGTGGCTGGGCATCCTGTTAATGAGATATGCAGGGGGCGTTCCCGTCAGACGCATGATCTGCTGAAGCTGGTTAATATCTTAAGTGCCTCGTCAAGGGCTTTGTTAAAATCAGTGCAAAAACCATTTCAAACAGAAAACAGTCGCATACAAAAGCATCTCTTCTGCAAACCACAAGGCAAAAGCCATACAGGCAGGGTCCACTAATTTTTTCAACTACCTGTGAAATGTTCAGCAATTACACGAGTGAACACTTAAAGCAATGGAGAATCACTGCTCAGTTGGTAACTGCCAGTACAGAAAGTATTTCTGTCCAATGGAAGTAGCATTACACTCCAACAAGGTTGTGTTCACATTTCCCAGCAGTTTTAAGCCAACAGAGGAGACATTTCCTTTGGCTGAGGCTACTCCACATTTTCCCTGTGCTGTGCAGCTATAGACAGCTTCAGGAAAATGAACAAAAATGAAAATAGAAACCAAAACTGTACCCTCTGTACTGGTTACCAGCTTTTTTTTTTTTTTTTCTTGCTGCATAGAAAGTGCTAAAGTTTCTTGTGGTGCAAAGTGAAACTGGCTCACAGCTGACACCTTCTGAAAGGCTTTGAGTGCCCTTTGACTGGGCTGGGTGACAGAAAGCATTAAATGCAAGATTAGCAAAACATTAGCACTGCATAAAACAGAGTTAGCAGGTATCAGTGAACAAGGAAAGTGAGAGTAAGTAAAGTAATGCAGCAGAAAACCAGTTTGTTATAGTGACACACGCAAAACCATCAAACACTAAAAAGAGTTTTGCTTTTCCCATACAGTGGAAAAAAAAAGTAGAAACGGTATTTTACTGCTTTTTTTTTTAACAGACTTGTTTCAGACCTGGATAAGAGCAATTATTTTTATTGTGCAATGATGTTTAAAAAAAGAACCACTTCAACTTACACAAATTAATCTTCTGCTTAATTTAGTCAACCTTCCATCTTATGTCTCTTGCTAATCCCCCTGTACTTCAAACACCAGAGTAGCCTTAAGGTCAGTTCACAGGGCAACCAAATCAATCTGGGTTATTCAGCTCTAATCTCTCCAAAGGTGGAACATCCCAGGGCTTTTTACATTGGTGGGATATCCAATTTATCAGGTTGACCCATTTATCCCAATTTGCACTGCACATGCCTTCAGCAGGTGTGATTCAAGGCTAAGCTCACATTTGTATTTACAGTCACTGTTACAAGAACATTAAATTGCAGCACAACATAATCTTCTCAGCACTTTGCACAGCTCTGATCCTCTGCTGCACCTCACAAACAGCAGTGACCTCAGTGCTCACTGTGCATTCACCTGCTAATCCCTGCCTCTGATTTCTTCACCTTCAGGAACAGGTAGAATTAAAGGCCATTTCACACTGTCTTTGCACAAATTCACAATTCAAGCGGCTGAAAATAGAGGTCACCCTCCCAAACAGGGACTGCAGGAAGACTTTTTGCTGCTCCCTTGGTAAAAGGGACCCATACAGCAACATCCCACATTGCACAAGTGCAGAGCAGACTCTGCTGTGTGCCCTGGAACAGCTGCTACAGAAAGGCACCTAAAAGGCATTTTCTGCTACAAAAACAAAGATATGGCAGCAGTATTTCAGAAATTAATCACACTACAGAAGGGACTGTGTGTGTTTAGAGGATAACACACCTGCTCCTATTTAGAAAGATCCCTGGGTATGCAATCTGGAGAAATAACAACTGAGACAAGCCTCAAGCTCTTAGCTGTGAAAAATACTTCCCCAGTAAAACCTGATCATACAATAGATCACAAAGCAAAAACCCACAAACGGAGAGAAATGTCACGAAGCAGTAAAATGAGAATATGAAAGGATGAAATCATACCATAGGCAGAGGTAAGAGGAATAAAGATCAGATACACAAAGCATAAGAACTTAAAGCCATCCAAGAGCAAAGAATTAAAAAGGAAGAAAAATAACAGAAAATAAATCCCAACACATTCTACAGATAGACTACAGGAGAACAACACACAAACTTGGGACTTCTGAAAGGGCAGATATTACAATCAAAGTGTAAACTCACAGACTCTGAGGAGATTTTCTTCAAAAGCTCAGGCCCTGGGGTTCCAACGAGTCTCAAAATGAGCTTCAACTGATCAATATCTAATGATGGACCATAAAGGAAAATGCTGGGAGAAATCAAAATGAAAAGTGCAACACATCACCCTATTAATGCTGAAAATTAATTCCTGCCATGGCCTTGACTGCAAAGCTATTTCAGGCAAACCATATTCATTCCTCTCGTTTACAACTGAATATAACTGAGCTCCCTCTGTATCAGACAGACTGAACATCTTGTCTACCCCACATGCATTGAATCGGGCACTGCATCCTCAACTATTTTGGAGCAGCAATGATTTGCCCCACTGGCAAAGGCTGGATTTCCATGCTCCCTTCACCCCCTCAGGCCCCACACCAAGCTGCAGTTAGCACGATTAGGTTGCATTAGTGACAGCTGAAGTAAAGCAGGAGGCTGGAAAGGGTAGGCACTCATTATAAGAAAGTCAAGGCTTTTTGTGAACACCTTCCAAGCTCACTCAGCCACTTCTAAAGCTCAGAAGGGGAGGAAATGATTGGACCCTGCAGCATCACTTCACCACGGGCACACCCTGGCCACGGCCAGGGCAGCTGAGCTGGCACAGGGTCCTGCCCTGGCACCTCCTGGGCACCTCCAGGGCAGGGGGATGAGAGCACCTGAACATCCCTTCTGCCCTGCAGACCTGCTGGAGCAGCAGAGAGAAACAGAGCAGGGGCTCAGGTTTAACACAGGACTGTGGAAAGCTCTCAGGGTGGAACAGGGCAGATGGAAATGTCTGAGCAGGAGCAGAGCTCCCCCAGGGCACTGCCAGCCTGAGCTGTCCCCTCTAACAAGGCCTAGGTGACAAAACACACAACTGAGGGGGAAAATCCATCTAAGACACTTTTATGTCTAAATT
Organism: Acridotheres tristis; assembly: GCA_037013685.1. Classification (NCBI taxonomy): domain Eukaryota; kingdom Metazoa; phylum Chordata; class Aves; order Passeriformes; family Sturnidae; genus Acridotheres; species Acridotheres tristis. The sequence continues at coordinate 3,952,883 of CM072913.1, read as the reverse complement.
TCAAGACACTAAGGAGACACAAAGCATCCCTTTTCAAACCATCAATGCATAATCTCCCTTCTTCCCTGAATTATCCTCCACAGGGATTTCAGACTGTCTGTAATGTTTATATTTGCCTTTAAAATGATACCAACGTAGTTACACCATTTTTTTTTTTTTAGACAATCTTGTTTTCTGGGATCAATGCCTTCCTGATAGCTGAAGATACAGCTGCAATTCCTTATTAGAATATCTTTTGAGTACTACAAGAACTCCAAAAACTGTCAACCTGTTAAAAAAAACCCTAGAAAACAACTCAAGAGTTCCTGTAATACTGGCAAACTCTGTATGAAGGAAATCACCAATGCTTTGCTAAAAACCTTTATCTTTTGAGATAAACTTTAGACCAAAGTTTTATCTATCAAATTAATTAAGAGACCTAGAATTAGCACTGTCAGAACAGCTGAATTAATTTTTCACTTGTAAAGTTACTTGGCAAACTTCTAGCTACTCAAAACATTCAAAATCTAAGAGTAAACCCAATATCTAGTTGGATTTAGCACAGCTGAATTGCTAATTGAACAGTCAATGCTTAAAATGAGATCAGAATATCCACTGCTGTAGGAGAATTAGCAAAGGACACTCTACTAACCACAACTGGCTCATTTAAATTAATTTTCTTCAGAGCTATTTAAAACAGTCCTTACTTCTTTCATTTATTCTTGTGCAAGCAGCAGTTGAAATGCAAATTTTAGAGTGCTAGCATGCCACAGCTCAGTTTAAATATTAAAGTTATTTAAAGTTATTTAAGAGCCTGTGCACTGGTGTGCCAACAATGTTCCTGCCCTGTTTGCTAGTGGAAGATACCTCTTAAATAAAGAAGAAAAAACACAGAATATGGAACTGGCACTGCCAAAACCCAACCCTGTTTCTGGTTTTAAACTGCCATCTGTAACCTGCTGAACTGAGCATTCTTTAACTACAGGGCCCATCACATCCCAGAGAAATGAGCCACAAGCAATTAAAGACAGGAAAGAGATTTAGTAAATACAAAGCAGAAGAAAAACACCACATGTGCATGGAGAAGGAAAGCACAGCATGCAAACCCCAAGTGCCACCTTTAAGATACTCCCAAGGACTGATGAGGGATTCTAAAATTGAGAAAATAATCTGCAATCACCACCAGCAGCAAATCTCACAAGATTGCAAGAGCTTATCCAGGCAAAGCAAAGTTCCAAGTTGTTTTAGCTGCCACCACAAGCAAGAATAAGGTGTATCAGAAGAATGTGTCATTTCAGACTGGTTAGTTAGCATGGAAGTTTCATAACAGTGAATAAAAATAGCAATAAAACCACTCTTCAGAGTTTAAGGGAACACAGTCAACTTAAAATATACAGAAAAAGCTAAACTACTACAAGAAAAATCTAGAAATTCTTATTTTTACTTTATATGATTTTATGTAAGTCAAATATTCAAACAAAGTCAACTTTCCTACTTACTTGCATGAATCATTCACATTACAAGAGCTGTAAAAATTTAATATATGTGACAGATACAACAATACCAACAAGAAAGCCTCAGCTGAGCCTCCCATGCACAGAACATGTTGAGTTGGAAGATCCCACAAGGATCAGAGTTCAATGCCTGAAGGACTCTGATTTTCATCACCTCCTTTTTTGGTCTCCCACAATCTTGATCCCCTTCTCCACCTCCTGGCAGAGATTTTACCAGTATTAGAAATGCATCTTTCATCCAAATGCTCCTACCCACAGATTACAATAGGAATAATTCAATTATCTTACATTCAGTTGTAAATTAGAAGTATTTCAGCAAGCCTGCAGAGCTGAGCCCAAATTAACCACAGGGCTTCTTTCTAAGAGTATCTCAATTCTTGCTTTAAGTCAATGACAGCTGTGTTTAGAATCTCTATAGATACAGAATTTAAACTCAACATTCATTTATCAGAGGCATAATCACCACAGGCAGCATTGAAGATCATCATTTCAGAGTCCAATTTTATTACTTACCTGATGAAATGAACTCACAGCTTACCTGCACTGAACAGGTGCATCCCCAGGCTGTACAAAGAAATAAGTGATGGACTGTAAATATCATCACAGCATTTCTGCCAAATCCTTGGTGAAAGGACCAGCACCTCAAACAAGAACCCTCTGAACAGGGGGATGATCATCCTGAGAAGCCATTACATATCCTGTCACTCCAATTTTGGAAGTGTAAGGCTACACAGTTGAGAAAATTTACATCTTGAGACCAAAAAGCAAGAACTACTTCAAATTTTCAGTTGTCCAACAGGAGCACAAAGTCACATTGCCTCCAACTGCACAGGGAATTTTCTAGAACTGCAGTGGATTTGGATACACCACATCTTGGCTACTGGACACAAGGCAAATATACCTTGAATTATTCATGCTAATATTAATTCCAAAGTCAGTAAGTCAGCAATTGTACAGTGACACTACAGGAGGAACAAGGGCCTCTGCAAATCTGGGGGTACAATGAAATTATTGAGCCCAGAACTACCCAACAAGATCTAAACCTGGAAAACCCCTTCAACTCTCTCCTAAAATAATGCACATATGAAGATTTCAAAGAGCCTTCCAAGACAGAAAGAAACTTGAACTCTTAATTCTGTTTGCTGTCTTTAGATGTGAGCAAAACTGGAGTGAAAGCTGCCAGCCTGGGCCCTTTCCAATCCACTCAGAACCAGCCCTGCTCCCCTCTTAGTTTTAGCCTCATATTCAAAAAGCACAACCAAAGTGGGGAACCACACAGAAGGACTGGAAGAATTACAGTGCTACAAAGTTTTGTCGAAGATAAGAAAGGATTGGGTCTGTTTTTCTTAAATCTAAGCAACTCAGAACAGAAAGAGCATTTAATTAAAAAGCATTACTGCCATTTGCAAAAGAAATTGAGCATTTAAAGTAAATTATCACAAGCATCTGCTGAGAGACATGAATTAGTCAAGTACCTTATTATGATAAAGCAAACAAATTAGATCCTAGAAGTAAAACTTCATTTTGCATTGCAGATACCAGTGGCTTTAACTTACAGCTAAGAACAGACGTGGAGAAAAAACTTCTCAGATTCAAAGAATCACCATGTTGTTCAATTCATAAAAACCACAAAATAAATCAAAGTCATGCAGTATTTCTTACACATTGCAAATCCTATTACAAATATTTTAGTTGAAAGCATCAAGTTCTTTAAAATCTGAAGTGTCACTGTTGCTAGGGCCAAACAATAGCAACAGTTTAAAGGCTTTTGCTTTGTTTGAATGAACAATTCTTGGTATCTCAGTTTTTCTTAAAAGAAAGTAAAAAAATCTTTTCAAGCCAACCTACACATGCTGAATCAACAGATAAAAATATACCAGCTTTTGTTTAATTCAGTTTCTGTCTCTGACAACAGAAAAATACAGCAGAGATGACTACACAGCACAGTACAACAAATCTAAAAAATTGAGAGAGAAATGATGAGATGGAGTCAAGCAGAAAAAGAAGAGAGGATCAAGTTAAAGCACACAGAAAAGGGAGGTGACACTGAAAGCTGGAATGAAAGCTTCTCCTCAGGAGGGAGTTCTGGAACCCAGATGTGTTCTGAAGGTTAATTAAACAGAAGGCAGCAATTCCAACACCAGCTTTCTTTTCAACAAGTGCTAACATACTTGAATTGACTGACATAAATGCTAACAAATTAACAAAAGTTATTACAATGAACAAATTGTAGTTGAAATAATAAACTTTGGTAAAAGGTGGGCAATGTAATTCTCTCTGGCAAATTAAAGCCCAATTTCTAGGCAATGAAAAATCTTGCCAGTAGTAAATTACAGCCCAATCTTGTGTGGCTGAACAAAAATCTTAAGTGTAACAATTTGCATCAAGTCTCACTTCCAATTTCCTGGGGAAAATATGACCAAATCTCACAAAATCCTCTCAAATTTGCCAAAGTGTCCTACCCAGTCCACTTTGATGAGGCAATAAAAAAAAAATATTTTGGAAAGATCTTATTAAAGGTTGATTTTTCACATCAGTACAAGCACACTGTGAAAGAAGTTCACAGTCTATTTACAGCCAAGCATGGAAATGGAACCTAAACATTTCAGAGCAATTTTAATGAGAACCTTGGCACTACAGAATCTGCAAAGCCACTGCTTTCACAGCCAGGATACCTCCAGGATAAAAAGAAGAGAGGCCAGAAGGGAATCACATTTGCAAGAAACCTGAAGCATCAGAGGATTCTTGGCAGGCATCCGTGGAAGTGTTAGCTAAAAGCTCAACTAATAAATTGAAATAAACTTAAAGGAAAGTAACAGAAACAAACAGCATGTAAATCTAGTGATGACAATAGACAATAAAGAGGAACAGATGTGCAGCAAAATCAAAAACTCACCTCCTTGTACTGTGATTAAAAGAAACCATTAATTTAAAAGCAAACAAACAAATGTCCATAACTAAACCCAGAATTAATTTTCTTGTCAATGATGTGAAAATGAAGATCTAATTTCAAAAAAGAAATGACTTCTAAAGGATACGGTCTGTGCCAGGGAACAATGTTCTTCCAGTCAACAGTTCAGCCATAATGCATCCCACTGACCAAATATCAACTGAACAAAATAAAACAGAAAACAAAACATGATGCATAAAAATACAGTCTGAGCAGAACCATCCCATCCAACCAGTGCAAACAGCTCCATCCTTAATCAGACTCATGGCACTGCAGCAATCTGAAATACACTGCAAGCTAACTGATACTGTTCTGTGCCACCTAAAACTTACAAATTTCTGTTACAAAAAACAGAAATCAAGATCAGGCAACTCTTCCTTCCAGACTAGAACATGGATCTGAACACCAAAGAGCTGGGGAGGAATCTAAACCATCAAAGAGGAATAAACCTGTCCAAGAGGACTCTGAGGAATGGATTTGCATGTGGATTTACCTAAATGCTCCCCAAGCAACCACCAACTACTGCATGTATGCCCTCACATGTGGCAAGAGGGGAAAAAAGCCCATGAGGGACTGATATGTGAAATTGGGGTAGCACATCATTCTCTTTGGTGCTCTCCTGTACAAGAACTATTCTCAGACTTTTTCTTCTCTGAGCCTGATCTGCAAGTATTGCTGGAGAGAAGATACTGGAAACTGTGAGGATGATAAATCTGTGAAGAAGTGGCTAACAGGAGAGGAAAGGATGAGAGATTTCTCCACTTTTTATCATTTCTTCACACTATAGCTCCAGACATTCTCCTCAACCAGACACACTCCAGACACTTAATTTAAAAACCACTCTGCTAAGAAAAGCAAGGGATAAGTGCTGACAATATTTTGCTGATTGCAGTTTCAAAGGTTCAAATTTAAAGAAGCCTGGTAAATGCTACCACAATGATTCTTAACTTCCTTCTGACAGACTGTGGTTCAAATACCAACTCTGAAGGATAATTACCAAGAGTGCCAACTTATGCAATCAGATGAAGGGGAAGCACGTGCAAGGAAAATCTCTTTTTCTTCCCTCTCACAATTCAGAAACTTGACAAAACAGACAATTCTTGTGCTGGCTAAAGGCATTACCTGTCTGGTTGTAGTGCATCCAGTTGAGCATGATCTCAGGAGCCCTGTACCAGCGGGTGGCCACGTACCCAGTCATCTCATCATCCGTGTGCCGGGCCAGCCCGAAATCCAGGATCTGCAAACACAAACCACCAACCACTGCAGGGCTACACTCCAACTGCCCAGCACAAACAACCAGGCAAGCAAATCACTCAGCTGGGGACAGCAGAGGTGGGAGAGATGCAAAAACAGATTATGAAACCGAATTTCACAACCTGTGAAAAGACATTAGGCTACAACAGTGTAGGATTTGACAATCAGAATTATGGCTGGGTATCTTGTCTCCAAAACAAGTAAACACAAACTAAAGCTGTTAACTCTGCACTTTCATGATGATTCACTAAAAACACACAAAAACCACATCCTTACAACTCTACAACTGGGAAGCACATTATTATTTTTCTATCAAAGTATTTTCAAAAGGAATTGTTTTGACACTTAAGTTGCAAGGGACATTCACTCAAATCTCAGTCAAACAAATCAGGTTTTTTAATTACATTACCTTTAGCTCACAGTCTTCATTAACAGCTAGGTTACTAGGCTTTAAATCCTAAAAAATTAAACATTAGCATTAACAGTGGAATATGTGTTGTTTCACAAGTCAGAAATAGATAAAATTTTAAATGGAGATGATGAAAATACAGATTCTAACTGAGTGCAAACACTAATTTTGGATAAATTATTTTATCAGTCAGAAATCTCTCCTGTGGTTCTCAGATGTGTCACATATAACCGAAAATACAACACTGCCTCTGCATATTTGTATTTAAGAGAAAAGCTAATTCACAAAGGAAAATTATGGATCTTGACAACCATTCCCCCTGTTCAATCTTTTTACTACTTAACCAAAATAATTCTCAGAAAATTTTCTCTTGTTTTTCTTGGTGCTACATTGTAGAAGTCTATGCTTCATTTTTAAAAGGTATTGTTTCACTACAGGAAACAATCTTAGAATGAATACTCACCCTGTGTATTATGTCAGCTGAATGGATGTACTGTAAAATAAGATGACAAAATTTATGTAACAGTCCAAGCAGCCACCTCCTCATCTCTTCCCTAGAAAATACTGCCCTAGCCCAGCCCACACAATTCAAATGCTCCAGTCTGGCTGCAGAAGGAACCAGCTGTGTCTGTGGGTTGCACCAGGTGGGTGTTCCAGTTTGCCTGTCCTTAGGAACACCCAGGGGTGCTGCCACCCCAGTGGAACAACACGAGTAAACAAAAACCTGAAGAAATGGAAAATTCACAGCCAGAGCAGACCAGAGGGCATCACAGTTCATCATTTTCCAGACTCTGCCCATAGGAACACATAAAAATTATAGGTAACCTGACTGATGCTCCAGAGAGGCAGAAGTGAAAGATCAATAATAAAATGTTATTCTACAATACTTTAGGGAAGTTCTAGAAGCCCCTCTCTGCACTCTTTGAATCTCTGAGGATGCAGCATCCAGCAGGAACTTCCAGCCCCGTGGTGAGCTGTCCCCACCAGGGAGGACAGGGGCACTCACCTTCAGGCCCCGAAGGATCTGGTAAATGAGAAACTGCACGTGGTCATCAGTGAGCTTCTGGCATTTCACAATGTTGTTCAGGTCTGCTCCCATGAGATGTGTCACCAAGTACCTGTGAACAAAAGCAAACACGTGGGCTATGAAGCAATCTCTTGAATAGGATTAGGATAAAAATTCCCCATAAATCTCCAGTAGCAGAGCTGACTGTCCCAAAGCACGCTGTTCAATGAAACACAGATCGTGACACTTTAAATAATGTAGCAAATTAGTACAGTGGTTCCAACAGGGCAGTAAACCACAGCAAGGGAACAATTCTGACAAGTCCAATGGCTTAGGATTTACTATAACTTTGTGCTGGATTTCAGGATTATTTGTGAGTGATAGCAAATCAATTAAAGAGACAAATACTTCTGTCATAACCTGGTGAGGCATAAGGAGATACAAAAGACATTTTGTTGCAATCTTCAGAGAAGTTACCTACACATCATTGAATTCTTCTAGTGATTTGGCAGGGGTGAACACATCCAACAAGCCAATCACCTAAAAAGAAAATAGTGAAGAGGAAAGCTGTGAAATACATTTATAGCATACTATGATACAGTTACTAAGATCCTTTGTGGCACTGAAGTATTTATTCCAGTAGATGTTTCATTTCCATCTGTTCAGCATTGTGCTTTATGCAAGCTAACAAAGCTCCTGGAACTTGAAAACCTGAGGCAGACACACGTGAGAGCTCTGCAGCTCCATTAACTTCCTCAAATCATCACCAACTAGATACAGGATATAAAAAACCCTTATGTCCAAGCCACTCAAACCACTACACCTTTCACATTTGCTGGTGTGTTCTGTGCCACATAAAAATGGGGTTTTTTTCAAAATTGAAATCTGAATAGTCAAGACAGTAGCACTAATATGCCTGCCTGAAGCAGCTCTGATCATCTCTGCATCTGCAGGATTTTAAAATCACAACCTAGATATACTTCCCACAGATAAATGAGGGTATGATGAACTGATAATGTATATATATCTGTAAAAATGACTTAACTTCCTTTTATTTCTTACTCTTAAAGATACATAGGATCTTTGCAATGCCAATTAAAAAAATATTAATCAATCTCAGACAATTTTTATTGCTTAATCTTATTAACTTGGGGTTCTTTTTTGGTGTGCCAATAGATAAATCAAAGCTTTCCTGTTTGAATAATATCTCAGGTATGAGTAAAGGTCCAGAAAGAAACTCCTGAGTACTACTGGGGTTTTTTAACAAGGGCATGTCATGATACAAGGGGCAATGGCTTTCCACTGAAAAAGGGGAGATTTACATCAGATATTAAGAAGAAATTGTCCCCTGGGAGGGTGGGGAGGCCCTGGAATGGATTCCCAGAGAAGCTGTGGCTGCCTCATCCCTGGAAGTGTCCCAGGCCAGGCTGGATGGGACTGGGAGCAGCCTGGGACAGTGGAAGGTGTCCCTGCCATGGCAGGGGTAGAACTGGATGATCTTAAGGACCCTTCCAAACCACAGCATTTGATATTTCTTTGGATATGAAGCAGGATCAGAAGTTACCTCTGGTGCTGAGACAATGCTATCACACAGGAACAATTAGTGACAGTAACACACACGTGCATCACAAGTTGCAGGGATGTGAGGCACACTAAAAGCATCAAGATGATTTATGGGATACCAGCTGCTGACTGCAGTGGTCAGAAACCACAGCACACAGCCACTGCTGCCACAGCACAAGTTCTGAACAGACCAGCCAAGGAAATCCTTACAATCAGACTAGGCTTGCTTGGCTTTTTGTGCCAGGTAACCCTCCTGGCTTTGCTCAGCCCATGTCCAAAGAGTATTTTCCTTCTGGCAAGCCAGAGTGTGCTGGGACAAAAGAAATCAAGAGCCTTCCTTTCTTCTTGATGTTCTGACAGCTCTACCAAGAGTTGGTTATGAGAATTTTTGCTTCACTGCACACAGAATTTGCTCCAAACACCATGCAGTATAAATATGTTGGCATGTTAATGTCACACACAGAGGAAACTGGTCAGGCAATTGTGTTCTATACCAAATGGAAGCTTTATCAAAAAATAGTTCAATATAACATTTACATTCTGGTTTGTTTCCTTGTTGATGATTTAAGAGGATGGCTCGTATGAACTGCCATCTGATTTCCACCCCTTCATCACCACCCTTTTTTTCCTCCCTGTTTTACCCACAGGAATCTAATGAATGTCTGCTTCATAACTTTCTGACATAGGCAAGCAAAAAAAAAAAAATTAATAAAGCTAAAAACAAACGTCGGGATTTTCTTTTTTTAAATAAATGCTTAACATAACAAAAACTGCACTTTACTGCAAGTAACCAGGAGAATGTGACACCACCTGTGTCCCAAATCCTTATGAATTTACTAAATAGCAATTTTGAGATTATTCTAGAAAATAGTAAGATTTTTTAAATACAAAATTGGCTATTGTGGGGTTTTGGGGGTTGGTTTTGTTTACTGCATGATATTCTATATCAGGAGAGATCAAGCAGTTTTGTTTACTGCATGATATTAGAGATAAGCTCTAATACCTTGGACTACTGCAAGCTTTGCATTCAGCATTAAGAAAAAAAACTATGTGCACCAAGGTATTTAAGAGCAATCCTGATGGGTGCTCAGTCCAAGCTCAGGAAAGCGTTTCACAGCCTCTCCCGCACTCACATTTTCGTGTTTCATGTGCTTGAGCAGCCGCAGTTCCCGGTACGTCCTCTTGGCGTGGATGATGGACTGGAAGGGCCGGGACAGTTTCTTCACTGCCACACGCAGACCAGTCTTTGTGTCAAAGGCAGAACTGCAACACACAGCAGCCAAATCGGCAAAATGATTTGTTATGAATGCCTTTAAATCCACACTTCTTCTGCACGGTTATCTGGACACTGAGTTACAGGCAACGCCATTGTCCAGTGGAAATGATTCCTGGGTATCCTGGTCCATAACCTGCATGCCACCCCAAATCCCCTCACATCTACACAACTCTTGGTTTCTGCAGAAAATGTTTAAAAGATGAGTCTTGTCCACACAGTAAAGAGAAATCTCGTAGAAAAAAAGAGAAATGTTTATGATTTTGCTGTCTGAAGTGCTCTTAAACATAATTATGCACTAAAACTCTGGAGAGAAGAGTACTTGTAAATACTATCACTATTCCTAAACATACTTTAAAACACCACACTCGATCACAAAATGCTATGCTCAAAATACTATTTTCATGGTTTAAATCCATACAAAAATCCAGGACTTGTGCCTAATAAAATCAATTATGACTGTTGTTAATCATAAGTGAAGCTGAAATTAAATTTCTTTGGTAAATCCCATCCAATCACCAAGTTCTGTTACACAAAAGTGCATGTGAATAAATGATACATGGCTGTACAGTACCAAAACTTGTCTGTTTAGCAGAAACCTCATACATACAAATAGTATTTTTTCTTAAGAGTCCATGAGGAGTTATTCAATCCCATTCAGTAACTAAATATATACATACACACAGACATATATATAGTACAGTAAACTTTTATTTTCATTTCTTATGCAACTTATAAAGCTCTGGTCTGTCCAAAAGGAAGCAGGAGGAGAAAGAGAGGATGTGAAATCAACACCCAACTCAAGACAACAAATATGGGGAAAGTATGGAATGTAAAGAGTCACACAAGGACAATACTGGTTGTTTTTCCTGCTGTATTTATGATTCAGGTGAACTTCTGATTCCATTTAAAAGTTAGTATGCACCAGTTCTTGATAAACATCAAGCAAAAAGGAATGCTACATATTTATAAAGCATGAAATATAAAGCTTAACTAACAAAGCTCAAAACCAATCCCAAGAGCAGTCCTGGAATAAATCCACAATTGCATATGCAAACCACAACGCCCACCCCAGCAAAGGAGCTATTTGAAATAAATGCAGCTGTCATTTACTTTTAAAGCAACCATCAAGAATTAACCTGCAAAAACACTCTTTATCTCAAATTTGTTCAGTTTCCAAGGAAATTTGGTAAGTGAAGTTTATGAGAGCTAGAAAACACAACACCAGCACCCTTCTATGAGCAGTGACCCTTCCCCCAGGCCCTGGCAGGGATGGAAAATCCCTCTGTGCCCAGTGGAAGAAGAGCATCTCCCCCCTTTCTATAAAGGGCACTCACTGAGTGGAAAGAGCCCTCTGGAAAACACACAGGAGTGCACCAGGTCACAGGAGCAGCAACCTGCCAGAGCTGAATTACTCAAGCTACATCAAAAATCACCTATTAGCAACTACTTCCACATGCAAGTTACCCTGTATGCCTCAGCCTGGCAGACAAAAGAAGCCATCAAGCACTCATTTTTTACTGCTGATTTCAAATTCTCAAGTTTTCACACATCACTAGAAAAAAAAAAAAAAAAATCAATATTTAAGCGGCAACACTTTATTAAATTTAGAATTCAAGTGTTTTTTCAGCCTCAGGTAAAATTCACCATCTTGCAATACACAAATATCCCTAGTTCAGCCTGAAATTACATGCCAGCATTTTACTGATACATAAGGTGTTTGCTAGGACTTAGAGCAAAAATAGGAGTAGTCATCATCATTCAGCACATGCTGTTAGAAATTAGTCATGGATCTTCACCAGTTTCCAAACATTTCAGGTACAAAATGCAACAAATACCAGTAACTCTTTAATCCTGCAAAGAAAGGGATCCCCCTGCATCTCAGACCTCCACAGCTCCACAGTCAAATTTCTCTTTTGGTTTCCAAGATTTTGAGATTTCAGAGGCACCAGACATAAGTTAAGTTATTGCAGGATTCAGATGAAATTAAATTTCACTTTTTGTTTTTAAAGTACATTTTTGGGGCCATATCAAGTCACTGTGCTGTTGTAGCAGCTGTACAACCTCCAAGGGAATTGCAGTCAGCAGTACTGGTTAAACAGCAACATGAACAAGCCCAGGAAAGAAAATTCTGTATAACTGCACATTCACAACCTAGACTTAAAGTCAGAACACAAAGTTTGGTCATATTTGAGGTCTAAAGACTATTTCCCCACAGATAAAATCATGCTGAGTAATTTTCTGCCAATACAGATAACTGGCTAATGGTTCCTGCAGAGCTCCAGAACAGCTGTCAGCTGGAGAACATTTTAAAGAACACTAAGCTGCCTTTCATCACAGACTGAAAACAGCTGCATTACACCGATCGTATTTCAGCTAAAGAAGACCAATTAGGAAAAAATTGCACGATCCAGTCTTAAATCCCTTTTAAAACAAGATCAGCACAAATTTAGAATTCATCACACTTTTTTTTAACCTCTTACATAGTAGTGTGCTATGGAAAATGAACTGCATCCACCTCACCCTAAGCGAGCTAAAATTACAATTCTGATCTAACCTGAATTGAATCCAGAACACAGGAGGTAGAAGAAAACAATTATTTTAGAGAACATCTCCACTGACAGTAACATTTGAAGCAGTCTGAAGAACTGAAGTATGCATGAAGTTACTTATGAGCACAATTTATTTAAATATTAGATGATCAGAATGTTGATTTTTGTGCAAAGGCTATTTTGCTAAATATATGCTGCTCATTGTGAGTGCCTCTGCAAATCCCAAGCTAACTGAATCTCCTTAGTGCTACCTCTGAAGTTAATTTATGCACTCCTAACTAGGCAGGAAAACACAGTTAGTACGTGACAGTTTGTTATTGACTGCAGTCACTTCTGTACCTGCACTTCAGTCATCACCCTCCCAACACACGATAAAATCAAATATCATTCTCCTGTGCTAGATTAGCTTCTGCTTCTAAGAAAGCTGCAATAAAAATCTCCCTACAGGACAGATGTGCTCTCACTAATTTCCCTTCTTAATATACCAAGTTCCCCCACAGTCCCAAGCCCCTGCCAGCACTTTCAGAGCTCTGCTCACAGCTTTTCTGTGCCTGCCCTTCTCCTACTCAACTCCCCCTTCCTCACACATCCTCTGCCAATCCTTCCTGTGTGGCTGCTTCATCCCACTCACTTTTACAGCTCTATTCCTATCACTCCTCTCAGACCTGCCACACCTCACTGCAGGAGCAGGCACCTGTCCCTCCAAGCACACACGGATTTGGAGGCACTTGCACACTTTGAGAAGCGATTAAACAAAAAAAATCCACGGAGGAACTGTTTCTACAAAGGTGATATTTGGGGTTATTTCATTTCTTCTGCAGCCTAATGTTTTAAAATTTCTTAAATCTATACTGTTTCTCTGGGAATTCTCAGTATCCAAGAAATTCAGTCTCAGTACAACTGTGGGTTGAAATGGGAAGAAATCACAGGTTTTGGAAGGCTGCATCACCTGACAGTCTATTAAAAAAAAAAAATCTTATGCAAGATTTTGAGGAAGAATAAGTCTTGGCTGTTTAATCCTTTCCAAATTAAGGCAATGCAGAGAGCTTGCAAAGCAATTAAACCAAGGTCCTTATTTTACAAAGGCATCAATAAACAAAGAACAGCTGCAAAAATATAACGATTAAGTAAACTAAGAGTATACCAAATGTGCTTCACAGCCTTTTAGAAATTGATGGCAGAAATTGTGAAAACACCATTTTGCTTTGCTCAGAGCTGGCTGAACTGATGCCAGGAGTTGAGACGTCCCTCCAGCACACGCAAGAAATGAAGCAATCCTCCAACTGAATGTGAGTCACCAATCAATCCCATCTCTGTCCAGCAACTTCCCACTGCAAGATGTTGTATTGTCTAGGCCCCTCTCCTCCTTACGTGAAATATTACAAAATGGATATATAAGGAACCTTTTTTCTTTTCCAATGCAGGCCTGGTTACAAAAGCATGCAAAAGACCATGTTATATAAATACACAAAATGTTGCAAGAATGAATGAAACAGCATTTCATACAACAGATGCCATGACAATTGTTACGTGACTTAGGAAGAATCAATCTGAGGATATGTGTAGATTTTTCTCATTGTTTTGGAACTGAATCCCTATTTGTATCTCCAACACTTGCAGTTTTAAAAAAACAGATACTGAAAAATACCTGAGCTGGCCGTTTGAACCTCATCCTTCCAACACTGCAGTATTTCCCCTCACTTCAGGCAGGTGTCTCAGGCTGCCTGCAGAAAATGCCTCTCCCTCCATGCACTGACTCCACAAGTCAGGTTTGTGTCTCAGGGAGCTCCAAGCCACACTCACAGCACATTCAAAGCAGCCCACAAAAGCTCCATAGTCTAAGTGACTCATCTGGCAGCTTAATGCTTTCTTTTTTATTCATTTTCCCCCTCCACTTTCTGGAGATTCTTCATTGTCAAATGCCTCATTTTGACAACTTAAACAACAGAGCATTTGATTATATTTTAATATAATAATGCAGTGAACATATAGCAAAATATATTTACCATTTTAAGGATTGTTAAAACACCACTATGTACTATCCCAACAGGGATACACCAAACTCCAAATGAAACAAGGAAGCTCTTTACTAGAGAGAAAAAAATAAATCTCGAAAGGGACTGAAAGCAGAACAAGTCCTTGCAGGGAATACCCTATTAAGCTACCACTTGTAGCTTAATAAACGTCCATAAATATGCAAAGGTTTTTATTGTTTGTTTGAATTTTTCAATTCTGACATACTTTCCATATCACTCTATCTCTTCTGAAAACTATTTTTAGAAGAACATAGAGGAAGTCATTAACACGGGCTGTAAAACGACTCTGTGCCACATGTCTGAAATTGCTTCCAATACAAAACTGTTTCACTTGGTGTGAACAAAGTTGCACAATCTTCCAAAGTTTTGACACAGCAAAACAGGAAATTCATGATGCAAAGTCTTCAGTTACTGGTTGAAAACAAACTTTGCAAGTATTATATGTACAGTGGAGATTGTAGGGAGGGGGAAAAGAAAACAGGAGTGGGGTTTATGATGTAGGATCAGCCTTAAAATACAAAGGACAAGGCACCGAGCAAATTAATTTCCCATTACATTTCAGGAGTTGCATAACTCTGTGACACTTACAGGGGTATTTATCAGCTGTGTCAACAGGGTCCTTCATTCACCAAAAGAAACCTGTCTATTCCCTTCCAATAAAAATCATTCTATAATTATATTAAAAAAAAAAGAAACAACAAAACCACACCTCAGCAAGTATACTGGTTATTCTTGCTACAAAAATTATCAGCCTGGTTTAGTTCTACGTTTAGTTTTATATGCAAGCCTCTGCACACTTCAATCACAGCATTTTAAAAAATGCATGTTATTTAAGCTCAACTTACCAACAATTTTATAACAGGTTAAGAACAGCTGAGTATTTAATTAAAACTGTAGCACACGCAAAGCAACTTATTTTCTTTGCTAGAGAATGCAGCATGTGTCCCTCCTTATTATAAAATTGATATCCATAATGTAAATTTGCATACCACGTTAATAAAAACACATACATGCCTGCTTGAACACAACAGCAAAGCAGCTTTGTAATTATGCACCCATACTTCGAAATTCTGCTCACACTTTGACAGAACCAAAGAACACAGAATAAAAACTAGAATGCTCATGTGGAAGATGTTACTTAATCAAAGAAGGCAGTAATCTGTGAACACTTTACTAAATGAGTGCCAAAGTCTAGAGTCAAACTGATTCAAGCACTGCCTTGTCTTTAAGCTTAAGCAAAGTATGCAGCTCTATTTATGTTTAATGATCCACCGCACTTCGGCAGAGAAGCTACAAATTAAGGCTGTATTGTATCTCACACAAGTAGCCTGGTTTGCTCCTACTAGGTAAGCATTAAAAACGAAACTCTTCAAGCTCCCTGTATTTCTGCAGGTCTTATACCAGGACTTTACTCTCCCAGGGAGCACATCCTGCAGTAATTCTAGAGCAATAAAACGAGTATTCCTGTGTTCATTTATTATTGCCAAGAAAATACTGGTGCTTGTAAAATCCACTATGACAACTCAGGGATACAAAAACAGCCCTCCCTGCTTCTTTCCTATCAACAAACGCCAGGTTAAAATACAATTGCTTCAAATATAACCTATCCTTCAGGTCCAGAAAGAAACTGGGACAAGAGCTGCCAAGCCCTTAGCTCTGCAAAGCCAGCTAAGGGGGGCTTTACCAGGCTCCATCCTTCTGCACTCCCCACCTACAGACTGCAAGAAATCGCACTGAAATACATCCACATGAGATCATTCGGGGCGGGGGGGGGCCGGGAACGACACATTATTATCTTCCCCTGCAAAAATGTTTCAGAGCCACCTGCCATGTGGTGCAATCCCCGACGCATTCCAAAGACGAGACTGCGGCTTCCCGGCAGCGCTGCGCGTAAAGCCGGGAGGGAAAATGTCTCTTGCAGGAGGCTGGTGAAGAGCTGGGGGACAGGGACCTCTGGGGGGACAGGGACCCCCGGGGGGACAGACAAGCCCCGCTGGCCGCGGTGCCCACCCCGCACGGATCCCTGCAGGGCAGAGGGGGCCGCGGGGCGGGGCAGCGACCTAACGCGACCTCCCCCGCACAGCCCCGTCCCCTCCCTGCACTCACCAGACGGAGCCATAGGCCCCGGAGCCGACCGGGGAGAGGTTCTGGTAGCGCTCGGGCACCTCCCACACCGTCTTGTTCAGCTCCTGCCGGTAGAACTTGGGCCGCTCCTGAGACATCTCGGTTGCGGAGCCCGCCCCGCCCGGCCCGGCGGGAGGGGGAGGCTCTGCCCGAGGCTGCAACAGCACCGCCGCCGCCACTACCTCCTTCTTCTCCTCCTCCTGCAGCAGCAGCACTACCAGCAGCAGCAGCAGCGACTTCTTCCTTCCTTCCTTCCTTCTTTCGCTCCCTCCCCTCAGCGCTCCCGGGCGGGGGCAGCCCCGCAGCAGCGACGCCCCCGCTGCCGCCGCCGGCCCCTCACGCCCCGCCCCGCGCCGCCGCTGCCCCCCTCCCACAGGCACGGGGGGCGAGGCCGAGCGCGGCCGTGTCACCGCCTTCCCTCCTTCTCTCCCTCCCCGGGCTGTGCCACGAGGGGCGGGATGACCCCGTGAGGCGCGGCCGGTGATCCTGCGGCCAGCGAGGCGGGGGCGCGGGCGTGCGGGGCGGGGACACGCTCCCGCCGCAGGTGGGGCGGCGCAGGCGACACCGCAGCCTCCGCCCCTCGCGGCACAGCCCGGGCGGCGCAGCCGAGACCTGACCCCGTACACTCCGCACAGCCCAGGCAGCACCGGCCGCGGGCGCCGGCCCCGCTGTCCCCGCACAGCCCGAGCGCGGAGCGCGCTCCCCGCGGGCGGCGCAGCCCGGCGGCTCCTCAGGGCTCGCGAGAGCTGCGGGCGCGGGGCGCAGATGCCCCAATATGGAGCCCGCGCGGCGCCGTCTCGCGAGAGCCGCGCTGAGGGCGGCGGGGCCCGGCCCGCGCCGAGCGCGTCCCGCCTTCCCCTCAGCGAGCGCCTGGCTTCTCCTCGGGCTGCTCCAAAAGTAAAAAGGAAAGGGAAATAAATAAGAAAGCGTAGCTAGGGCAGCACAGGGTGAGTAACAGTCTGCCAGGGTGTATCTCAGCCCTAGTGCTACTGAAGCCTTGCAAGCTGGTGTGAATTGTTCCTGTAAACTGCCCAAGGATGGTTTGTTCCCTTCCAGGGGTGTTGGGGAGAGCTAAGCTCGCGCTGCACAGATTGCCCAGTGTCCTAATCGTTCTCTGCTTTTGTTTGAGGATAAGCTACTCCTCAATACTTTTCAAAGGGCCTTACAGTATCAAAGATACAGGTGTGTTTGCTTTCGAGTGCATGCATGTCTCAAGTCATTAAGTGCAGCAGGTTAAGCTAATTTTGGAGTGGAACTCATGGTATTTTCACCAGGTAGTAAGTACAGAATATCACAGCAAATACTAGGGATTTGTGTTCAAGGCCACTTAGCTTTTGATCTCAAGCGTTAGAAAGGTGAATTGTTAGCAATGCAGTGCAAGATACACACATTCTGAATGGGCTGTGAAAGCTTGCTTTTAAAACATTTGGTTTCCCATATCAAAATCCTTCTTTTTCTCTACACAAAGTGGCACCCTGTCTCATGGTGCTGTAAGTCATTGAAGCCCCCAGGAGTAAACACTTAAAACGCTGCTTGCACCTATAAAGTAGCTACTTCTTGGTTTGTTAGGGTTCTTAACACCTTTAACTTGCAAACCCTTTTGCTTCCTGTTGGTTTTGTTGTATGACTTTGCCTTGAAAAGGGTGATTGTGCTCAAGGATGTCAGACACACCTCGCTTTCTGTGGTTTGGAATGACTGGGGCATGTGTATGTGTACAAGACAGTAAATATAATGCTGGAGTCCTGCTGTGGTATCAGAAGAAACAGGTCTCCATGATCGTGGTTTTGTTTCTTTGTTTTAGTTTGGTTTGACTATGGTATCGCAGTTTTCTTTCTGAATCTCTTTTTGGATCCAATCTGGGCTCTGAATAGTTATGGCTTTGTCTGCTCTGCTAAGTCCTCCTATGAAAGTAAACACAGAATCTCTTATTCATCATTTATTCGGGCTTTGTTTCAGTGTGTACTGAAACTTAAACTGTTGTTTTGAGACTGTGACAGGGCTTGAGACTCGAGACTGAGCCACTGGGTGAGGTTCTCCAAGGTGTGGTGAGCTAATCTATCATCCTGCTGCTGCCAAAAAGGACAGGACCACACAGGGAAAGGGAAGCAGGGGAGCCAGCCTTCTTTTTTTGGATAACCAGCTCTTTCATCAGCTTAGCCATGTGTGGTACTGAAGCCTAAAACTATGGGTCTTTTCCAACTTACACTCCTGTAGAGGAATTTTCTGGGGATAAATGCAGCAAACAGAGCTGTAGTTTGAGTTGCTGTTGTGTTTTCTAGTTTTCAGTCACCGTGAAGACTTGTCAACAAGGTTACTTTCCGTAATAGTGAGATCCTGTACATTGTGCAAAAGCCTTCTGCTCCACCATTGTCTTTTTATCTTAAAAAATGCAGGAAGGAGATTGGATGAAATTCTGGAGTCACAGAAACAAAATCACTTGATGGTAAGGGTTGAATTGTGTATGACATGTGATGTAGAGTTAAGAGTCTGTCCACCCAAAGTCACCTGATGCAATAAAATACGTTTTGTCCAGAATTCAGAGGGAGAATTTTGCTAATATTATTGGAAACTTTATCATTGCACTCGATGTTTAATAAGAAAATCTCTTTTATTTCTTCTTCCAGCTCATTGTTTAAGAAAAATGTGTGCCTTGCTTCCTCATGATCTTTTCCCTGTTTCTTTACCACTTCCCTGTTTCATGTGTTTTCTCTGTTCTCCATTTTGTATCCACTTGTCAGCAGAGCCACCCTTGACAGTGAAATTATGGAGAGGGACACAGCTCTATAATGTCAATGTGAGTCCCCATAGTTGCTGTTCACAGTTCAGGGATGTCAGAAGTCTCACTTATATTTGGTTTGTAAATCCAAAAAAAATCACCAACATTGCCAGGGAATTAAAAGGAGGAAGAAGGAGCACTGGGCAGTGGGGTTAGTCAGAGTTTAGCTACTGGAAATTCTGATTCAAACACATACATGGGAAATAAATCATGTAGGTCAAGTCCTGATTTAACCCACTTACTAAATAATGTCATACAGGAAACATTTGTCTGGTTTTGGGGAGGTGGGATAGGTTTGTTTATTTTTGCTTCCCAGATGCAGTGTTTATATGGTTTTCTTCTAGGTCAGAACAGGAGGAATCAAAATACCATCCCCTCTTTTTCTGCAGTGATAATTAGGTCAAGTAATTGATGTATCCAGTGCTCTGGGCTTCTCCAGTGACAGGCTATCATGTGAACAGCACACAGAGTATTTGTGATTAATCTGAGTGGAATGCAGGGGCACAGAGGTGCCTACCTGGGACTGATGGTGTGTGCCAGCTCTGGGATAACACCTGTGCAGGTGGCTGCAGAGAGCAAACAGAGCAAACCGTGGTGCTTGCATGAGGGCACACAAAAGCACTGCAGAGGCAGAGGTTCTAAAAGGAATTGTTCATCTGTCCAGTTTCTCCTCTGGAAGGTTCAGGAAGATCACACTCAAGATGTTCCCTGTCCTAAACTGGCTGTTTTCATGCTGGTTCAAAGATTGGATCTTGAGAGATCTAAAAGTTGGTGTGTTTCAGATCTCTCAAGGTAAACAGAGAGAAAAAAATACTCCAGCTTCCCTTTTGTGTATCATGGTTTTCATAATCTATCTCCTGTGAGGGTTTCTGTTCTTTCTAATGTCATCAGGTTATGTGAGAGCTTTAAGCTTGTGAGTTCCTTGAGTCATCAGTAATTTATTTGCATATTTGCAGGAAAGCAACTTTCCTGTAATCAGATATTACATGGTATCATTTCAAGGACAGGACACTCCTCAAAATATAAAGTAGTAGCAGCATTTTCCTATCCCTCAGGTGCTTTCTAACAGCTTTAGATGTTTCCTAGATTGTGGCATTCAGAAGTGCCCCAGCACTCGAGGTGAGGCCACAGCAGCCCAGAGCAGAGCAGGATAATGCCATCTTTGAGCTCCCAGGACAGGGATGCCTCTCCTGGGTACCAGGGTACTGCTGGCCCATGTTCACCAGGATCCCCAGGGCCCTTTCCCCAGTCTGTCCCTACGTCCAGGTGCAGAACCCAGCACTTGCCTTTGTTAAACTTCATTCAGTTGGTGATTGCCCAGTCCTCTAATTTGTTAGGGCCTCTCTGAAGAGTCTCTCTGCCTTCAGGGGATTTGACAGCTCCTCCCAGTTTAGTGTTGTCAGCAAACTTAGTATACCTTCAAGTCTCCTGTGTCCCAGTGGTTTATGAAGATGTTGAAGACAAATGGACCTAAGATGGAGCCCTGCAGATAGCAGCCTTTGGAAATTTTTTTTTTTGACAGCTGTGTCATCAAAGATAGGTTCTCTCTAACTCTTTATGATGCTGTGCTGGCTGCTTTGGACAAGCATAAAAAGTTAGGTGAGACAGAATCTACTGCAAAACAGTTTGCTGAAGTCTAGCTGAACAGAAGAAGGTAGAATATTTGGCTTGACATTTAAGCTTTCATGTTAAATTATCTTGCCAGTAACTTAAATATTGTCATGGAACTTAGGAAATGGGGCTGGGCAGATTCTCCTTTGAATTCTCCTTTTTTTCCCCAAATGTAATGGATGGATAATCCAATTTGTTGCTTTGAGTCCTGTGTTCCTGTTTGAGCAAAGACATCTTTGTGTGCAAGCTGGAAAGGCATCCTGCTGAGTTTTGCAGCAGGGAACGACCTTGTTGCTGTTGTTTTTATTTCTCTGACAGAGTGAGGACCCTGCCAGTGGAGGGCAAAAGCTCCAAGTTTTTTTTATTTCCAGAGGTTACTGCACCAGCTGTTGGGGCTGCTGGTGGAAGTGAAGGACAGAGTTAGCTTGATTTCCTGAAGAACTGGAGTTTATGCACATGGCTTTTCTCTCAGTATTCTGCAATAATTTTTAAGCTTGGTGACCGTCTCAGCCAAGTTTGAATGGAGGTGGTTGGAAGTTCCAGGAAAAGCAATTGTTCTGAGTAAAATATTCCAGTAGCTGCCCCACCTAGGGAAAGAACCCAGTCTTGGCTAATCATCCTGTGCTGGGGTCCTACACCTGAAGGAGACAAGAAGGAGAAAAACCTCCCCAAATCTGCAGGAAAGCAGAGTTCATGAGTTCTGCTGCTCATGAAACAACTTTTTAAAGTTCCTTACCTTGACATTGTACATAATAGTCTAATGTAAGGATATTGACCTTTCAGACTCTCCCCCGTAGAAAAAGCATCAAAGAATGGAGGTGACAGTAAATATTCCCCAGTCTCCCTTTAATGCAGGCAGTGGGAGGGTTGAGAGCAGCCCCCAGACAGGAGGTGGCCGTTTCCCCAGGAGCCCCCTTTGAGATGAGGCTGGCCTGGGAATGCAGCAGGGACCCACAGCAGCTCGGGGCTGTCACCTCCAGCAGTCCCTGTGAGCTCAGTTCCTCACATTTGGGCTGTCCTTTGCTGCCAAGGCAGCAGGGCCCTCTCACTGCTCAGATGGTGTCACCTTGTTATGGGAACTGCACTTGACCACCTTGATAATCTGACCACCCTTGGCAAAGAGTTATATCCAGCTATGAACTTGGCTTTTCAAGAAGAATAAATACTTCTTCTCTGAAAAAAAACTCTTGACAACAAAATTCTGCATGAAGGGCAATGTCAGAGATCTCATGCTGAGCCCAGAATAAAAGAGAGCCAAGCCCTTCCCAGCAGCTTGATACTCCACCCCTTCAGTTGGATTTCCAGGACCCAGGCTGGAGAAAGAGATGAAAGTATCCCAGCAATCCCTGAAGGACACTGTTGGGGAATTTCAGTAGAGAGGAGAAAGGTACAGTTAAATAATAGCTCTGGTCATTCTTTATCAGCTGTTGAGCTTCTTTTTATTCTTTCTGTTCCAGAGTTTGTAAAATAGCCTAACTAATGCCTCCAGAAATTCTGTTGTTCTAAACAAAGAGAAACATTTAGTTCAAGCATTTTCAAACAGATATGCTACACAGCAATGCCAAAAGCAGAGAAATTTTGAATGTATTGAAATTGTATTGTATTCAATTCCTAGTTTTGTAGCTAATTCTAACAAACTATTTGGACTTGGTTTCCTAAATTCTGTAGAAGTTTAAATGTCCTAACTTAGCACTTCTTAAATGTCTTTCTTGATAGTAAGTAAAATTAATGTAGTGTATTTCACCAGATTACATGTAGGCAGTTTCATTCTTTTCAGATGTCTTTAGAATCATGTGAAGCTTCAAAGAAATCATTTTATTACTACTCTTCATCACTATGCTGAAGCTGATGTTGACTGCATCAGCATAAGAGTGTCCCTCCATCATTTCTTCCTCAGTCCCTTTCTAATCCACCAGAACTAAACCTCAGTAGGCAATCTAATATTTTTGTTCATGTTTTTGTAGTCCTGAGAATGGAGGAATATATTCCCTTTTTTCTGAAGAGATGGGAAAATTGTAGACTTAGCTCTTGAGATAAATACACTTAGCACTTGAAAAAAGAAATCAATTTAGTTATATTGTCTGGAGATCAGCCATGGAGTTTAATGCAATAATATCAGTATAAAAATGTGACCTGGGTTTCTGCTGAAAGCAGGAACATTGAACTACACCACAATACACATCACAAGGCTTCACCATATCCTGTCTGAAGAATTCTCTCCTGGCACAAATTGCCTCGTGTGAAGAGCTGCAGGTGAATTATTTTTGATGGATGGCCAGCACTGTCAGTATATACAATTCAGACCCCATTTTAGGGCAGTGCTTGAATTCAAATGATGAATCCTTGGTGTAGTGATCCTGTGCTCTGGGCTAAATCTGTTAACATGTGAACAGCTCTAAGTTTTGCTGCTGAGTATTTTGTGGTTTCTGGGTGTGCAGTAACAGCAAAGTGGCTCCTCTGAATTCTGTTCCTCGTGGCTGTTAAATTGTAGCAATGATGTGATGGCTAATTGGAATATTAATATTAGTATTAAATGATCTGTGGTGTTTTCAATTGGATTCTTCTAATATTATTTTCATTTTTTGCCATTTAAATTTCGATTGCTTCCAGGCAGTTTCTAGATGGAAGCCACAGTACTGCAGTGCAAAAAGTGTCATGGTAAAGGATTTTAGTGAACATTACTGTGTAGAGTTTGCAGACGAAACTGAATCCTGGAACTTCTTGGACTGAAAGACAGGAAAAACTGAAGGCTCAAATGGTATTGAGTAATTCTCAAACCACATATGCTTCCCTGCATTGTTCTGGACCGTGGCTTCACGCCAAGCTCCTCTCAGCTCTGTTCAAAACGATTAATGTAAAACCCATGAAAAGCATAGCCCTCATTTCCAGATTCTACTGGCTCTCCTATGGCAGCCTTGATTTAAGATGAAATGGATTCCTAGCTATTGGCACCATGAAAAGTCTCCACTGAAAACTTAGACATTTTTTTTGGTCTTGTTCAGCAAAGCTCCAAATCTTCCCTTCCTACTACAATGACTGCAGAGTTCAGCACCAGGGGACAAATCAGATGTCAGAATGTCAGCGTGCAAGTTTGGGTATTCACATTGCAAAACAAATATCCTGCTGAAAGTCCAGTCAATCCTGATCCTTTTCCCTTACAGGTGTGCAGTGCCATAACATTGTTCCCACATACAGACACAAGGCTTCTGTGTTCAGCCAAGCACAAATCCCTGGACATGGGCTGTGAAGTGACAAAGCACCTGCTTTATAGCCAAATATTCCACCTATGCCTCTAAAAACCCACAGAAGTCAGAGTTTAAAGGCCTGTCTATAATTTCTGTTGACAGCCTGAAGTTCTTACCTGATGTAGTTGAAACAACTCCAGTTGTTTTGCATGCAGGAATATTCTAATGTTCTTCTCAGCTGGTGGGATGCCACGATGCTTTCCTGGCAGGGCTTGCTGCAGGAACCCAGGCTGCTCTCCCACTGCACTCAACTGGAAGATACAGATCCCCAGACATGCACATGATCATTGCTGATGGTGCAGTCTGCAAATTGTTGTGGTTTTATTCCATATCTCCTGCTCTGTTGTGGTTTTATTCACGTGCTTTATTAGAGCTGCAAGTAGTTTTGAGGAGTTTGTGCAGAAAAATTCATGTCGAAAAAGGAGACAGAGGAGTCCTGCAGTTTTATTCATGAACAAAGGGAGAGGCCATGGGGCATTTCTCCATGGGGTCTCTCAGATTGTTGGACGGCACAGCCTCCTTTTTATCCTAATTTTCCTGGCCTCATCACCCTCCTTCTGTTCCCACTAGCTGAGGTACTTGGAAGGTACAGAATTGCCAATCTGCCTATTGAATGTCCCCTTAATAGGCACCCCCTGTATAACACACAATATATGATCATTAAAATTAGCTTCAAGTCCACCCTGGCTGGAAAATACTCATGACCCTATTAAGTCTTTGTTATTCTTCCCAAAGTTCAGAAGTTTAGCATGACCTTGGCTGAGCAGCAGTCTGTGTCAATTAGTAACATTTTCTGAAATTGATGGATTCTCCCGTTTCTTCCTTATCTACAAATCTCTTGGCCGTATCTACAAGCAGATTCACAGAATCTGTAAAGACACATTCATCTTATTCCTTTCAGGTTAAAAAGTGTTGAGAAAAACTGCAGATAGCAGAACCTACACGAGTTCTGAGGTGAATACATAGCCACCTTAAACACAGATATATTTGTTCAACACATGCAGCACAATGCCTGAACGGCCCAGTAACTGCAAAGGCTTTTTTCGTGGTGGGTATTAAATAATACTAATATTTATATTTAAAATTAAATCATTCTCATTTATAATTAAGATATAGAATAGTATCCATTGTTTATATTATATAAACATATACTATATTTTTATACTATAGAATATATAGTATATACTATATTTAGAATAGATATATATATAACATATATCTAGATAATAATAGAGAGAATATATTTAGAATCTAATATAAATTAAATAATTATAATTTAATTTAAAAGTAAATAATATTAATATTTAAGTATTAAGAATCTCCGAGCCTGATGGGCGTTGCGCCCTGCTCGGGGCACACGATTTTACACGTGGATTCAGTGAAAGGCTCTGTGGGCTGAGAGGCGGGGCGGGTACAGGTGCGGGAGGTCAGGGGGTGCGGGAGGCCGCTGCTCGCCCCGAGCTGCCCCCGGCGGCGGCCGCCAAACGGAGCCCGCACCGTGCCCGGCCCCGCGGCTCTAACGGCGCCGCCGCCGCTCGGCTCGGGGCGGGGCGGCTCCCGCACGGCCCCGCGCCTGCGCCCCGCCCGCGCCGCTGCCGGAGCCGCTGCCGGAGCCGGTGCCGGAGCCGGAGCCGGGGCCGGGGCCGGGGCCGCGCAGGGCGGGCGGGGCAGGGGCGGCTCCGGGCCGGGAGGAGGCGGCGGCTCCGCGCGTGCCCAGCCCGGCGGGCGCAGCGCAGGCGCCCGGGGCCGCCGGCGGTGGCGGCCATGGAGCGGAAAGGTGAGCGCGGCGCGGCCTCCATCGCCCCGCGGGGCCCCCGCAGGGCCCGCCGCGCTTCACGCCTCTCTCTCCTTCTCTCCCTCAGTGCTGGCGCTGCAGGCCCGGAAGAAGCGGACCAAAGCCAAGAAGGACAAGGCCCAGAGGAAGTAAGTGCGGCCGCGGCTCCCTCCAGGCGGCATCTCCCGCCGGCACCGCCGCCTCTTTGTTCCCCCTGCCCTCCCCGCGGGGAAGGGGCTGCCGGGCCCGGCGGCCCGGAGGGCGCTCGGGGCAGAGGAACGAGCGAGCCCCCGGGGCCGGGCAGGTTTTTAACCGGAGTTACCCGAGCGCACGTTTCGGGCGCAGGCAGCAGCAGCAGCAGCAGCGCGTGGCGCGGGGCGGCCGTTCTGCTCCCCTCGGCGGCTCCGGTCGCGGCTCCTCGGGCCGGACGGGGAACGTCCAGGGCTCTGCCGTCCCTCCCTCTCCCCGGAGCCCGGCCGTGGAGTTGCGCTGGTGCTTAGGGACGCGGCTCCGCGTGGTGGTCTGCCCTTGGCCGCTGTGCCCCGGGGGAGTTGTCACCGTCCCCTCTCCGCAGTGCCCGGAGCGCTTCAGCAGCTGCCGGCTTTAGGAACCAGCTTCTCTCGACTCTCTTCCCCCTCTTGACTCTATTTCCCCCTGAGATTTTTTACTTTTCCTTAAATTTTGCCGAAAGAATGCCGTGGTATGTTGTTTACTTCGTTCTCTAACTTTGATGCTGTCGTGTGGCTTCTCTCCTGCCGCAGGAATGTCACGAGTCTTTATGTGTGGGGAACTTTTGGAGGCAGATGTAAAAATGAGAAGAACTCGAGTAAATACTAAACAATGGCTTTCAGCAGGCTGCACTGAGTGCTGTGTTCAGTGCTGCTCATGGATTCCTTTCTACAGAAAGGTGATGTAAATCCTAGAGCTGGTTCTGTATACTCCATAAAATGCTGCTTATTTCTCTAAAATTTCTGGTGACTCAGGATGCTTTTTACTTGAAGGTGCCAGGAATTAAAGATAGTTGTTAAGTAAGGCTAAGGCTTTGGGGGTGGGAATTGGAGGGTTTTTTCTTTAGGCCTATAGTAATGCTTTCTCAGACACATCACAGGGATTTAAAATATTTTTTTTCTTGTTGCCTCCAGCCAGGAGTCAGTGGTTTTAAGATGGGGCTTTTGAAGAGTGAGGAGCTTTAACCAAAGTATTTGGGAGACATCCATGATGGTTCTGTGCTATTCCATATGTGTTTCTGGTGTTTCTTGAAGGTGGCATAAGGACAATTTTTGAAATGCTCTCCTCCTTCTCTAGTTTCTGTATGAATAATCCATTGTCTAATTCTATACATGTTACTTTTTTTTAACTTTCTGTAGCTGCAAACCAGCAATACTGACTCTGCTAACAGAGTCCACAGTGCAGGGGATCAGTTGCTAATTTCTGTGTAGATTTTGAGGTTACTGAATAATAACTTTCAGAGCTGACATGGTAGGGGTTTTTCATCATTCTTTTTTTAACCACATATTCAGGACAGGTTAAATGCACTGCTGGTTAGCTCTTGATTTTGCCATTAACCTTGATCTGAGTGCAGAGCCATGCTGTTTGTCAAATGCTGTGTTTCTATTCTTACACTTCATGCTTTATCTCTTTTCACTGGTGCCATAAGTTTATTGGATTGTATCTCAGAAATTAAAGAAACTTGCATGTGCTTTATGCTGTGCAACTAAATGAGCTCAGTGTCAGCCTCTAACTTTAGGTACAGTTCCACAACATTTAGTCTATTTAAATACAAAGCTGCTCTAGTTAAATCTTCTAAAATAGGCTTAACTAGGTTGTTTCATGACTTTCCATAAAATCTATACTTAAAAGTACATGCAATTATAACATGCTTTTAATATCTGATGTTCCATGATTGTTTAGATCACACATGCAATTTTTTTTTTGCATTACATTTTTTCTTTACATTTGCAGTGAAAGCATGAAACAATGATTTTTAAAAGGCTGAGTTTGGTATTTTGAATTACCATATAAAAATGCAGAGAATGTTCTGAAGAGATTGAAAACAATGCAAAATATTTTTCATTTTAAAAATGAACTACACCTGCTTTAAGTTTACCTATAAGCCCAATATTGTTAAAAACAGAACAAAAAAAAAAAAAACCACTTGGAAAGGTTAAAAGAAAGTGGAAAGTTACTTATTTTTTCATCATTCAGTAGTTAACATTACTGCTAACATTGGTTCAGATCAGACCAGTCTAAACTGATGATTTACAGAAATATCTTGTAAATACTAATTATGGTTATGTGTATAAGCTTTTTTAATAGGAAATTAATATATATTTTTGAAATGAATGTATATTTTTATGGGAACATCAATCACGTTCTTAATTTTCTGCAAATTGAGCATGATCCTATTTCTTTCCTATGAGATCTGCCTGTCAGAAGAAGTTGCTAACAAAAGTTTGGTAGGTAGGTTCCTGCAATGTTGCTGCCCAAAGGTAGCTTTTCCAAAATCTGTCTGGGGAAGAATGTGATGTATTAATTTTATCATTTCTTGAGGTGTGAACATCTTGGGTGCTAACAGTCAGTTACATCCCGACGACACTCAAAAAACCTGTCTTTAAAAACGAGCCTGTGGGCTTGCAAGCTTTTTTTTCCTGCCAGAGCTTTAGTAAGTTCAGCTGCAAACTCTTCAGGCAATAGTAGCTGGTGAGGTGCATCCAGGTAGTTGGTTTTGCCCAATTCTGCATTTTTGATAAGACTTTTACAGTTCTTTAAATTAGTTACTGTGTCTTTGGAGTTCATCATAGGTGGACAGATGTGTTGGATGAAATAGTTGCCCATGTCCTTTGGAGGGTGGGGGAAATGCACAGTGCTTTCCTGGGAACACTTTTACTGGTTTCCCTTGTGTTCTGTGGAATTGCAGACATAATTCTCTGTGTTCTGGTGTTCCATGAGCTGTCTTGGATGGGGATGTGCCAGGAAGGTGGGATGGGTGTGCCAACAGCTCAGCCTTTCAGCCCTGCTCTGTGTCCTGCCTTGTCCCTGGGAACATTTAATGCCTCGGTGCAGCAGGGTGGGCTGTGTTTAGGAAGCAGAGCAGGCTGACATATCATCAGCTGGATTTTCTCTGAAGACCCCAGGTGCTGTTTGGATGGGAATGTTGCTTTATTAGCTCTTGTTCAAAAGTGATGCTGAAGCACAGCTTCTATCTGCCTGCATTTGAAAGAGGTTCATGTTCATAGAGTCATGAAGGTTGGAAAAGCCCTTCAAGATCATCACATCCAACCTGGGAGCACTCCCCACCTTGTCCAGCAGACCAGGACACTGAGTGCCACATCCAGGTGTTTGTTGAACATTTCCTGGGATGGTGGCTCCACCACCTCCCCTGGGCAGCCCATTCTAGTATTTAACAACCCTTTCCATGGAGAAATTCCCCCTGAGAATTCCTTCTTCATTTCATGCTCTGTAAGACTGCACTATGTGAACAAAACCTAATACACAAGGAAAATGTGGTATTTACTTCAGAACTATGCTTCTGTTTGAAAATACCAGTTTGAACTAAAATACAAATACAGTTGTATTTAACTGATATCTCAGGCAATTTGTAATGGAATTGGGCACTTGTGGCTGTTAAATCATGACTGCTAGTAAAATACTGTGGGGTTTTTTTGTCTGTGTTTTATGTTGCAAGGCCTCAGAAGTGCAAAGTGTTTTCTTTGTCCTAGGAGAAAATTATTCATTTAGTTACTAGTGAGATTAAGAGCCAGAATTTAAAAACTAGTCTCAAACGCCCATCCAGATTCAAAGCAGAAACAGACAAGAGACTGAAGAAAAATTTTTGTACTACAACTCATTGCTCTGAATGAAGAAAATAAGTGTACTACATAGAGCTAGGCTACAGGTCTGTATAATATGTAGGTGGTGGGTATTTCAGTGGCAGGCCCAAATGATAATACTGTCTCATCAAATTCAGTATCTTCTGTGTTTCAGGAGTAGTTGGCATATTCATGTATAAAACCACTAGTTCTGTGTAAGGGGTGTTGAACCAATTGAGCTTCAAAGCAGAACATTTTATTGCTGTAAGCATGAATATCTACAAAAGCAGTGGCAGCTGTAAGGTATGTGGCTTGTTCTGGAAAATGTGCATGATCTGAATTTCTTTCTGCTAATTCTGCCTGCCCTGGTGACTTTAATCATTTCTTACAGGCTTTACTGAGTGGGAGATATTTTTTCACAGGCCTTTGAATAGATCCTCTGTCTCCTACTCCTGCAGGGAAGCAGTGGCAGAGCTGAGTTAGTAGTCTTGCTTTCTCTCCATTTCTTCCCAATTGCCTGCAATATTCATTATTTTCAATAAGCTGTTTCATCATTACCTGAAAATTTCTGGCAAGACTCTTGACATGCAGTGAAGCCTCACTTCTTCCTCCTCTAAAATTGCTATGAAGAGAGACACAGTCAGTAGATTTTCCATGTGTGTAGTCTGGAGAGCAGAAAATTCTTAGTAAGATCTGATAGTTTCAGTTTGTTCTTGTATTTTGTCTTTGAGGAGCCCTTGAGTTCTAATAGCTCTCTCAGGTTCTTCTTCAATTTATTCAAAGCTTTGCCTGGGATCGGGATCCTGGATTATGTTTTCCCTCACTTGTCTTTCATAAGTATTTTGAACGTAAATTTAAGGTAGAGTCAGAATGCATTGCCTTCATAATTTTTTCATTCAAATACAGACGTGATTATCAGACTCTGACAGGACCCAACTGAAATCTGCTGGTTTCCATGGAAGTCCCTTGGTTTGTTATAGCTGGAATAGCAGATAGTTCTGCAAACAGCTTGTTAAATGCTGGTGTGGGGGAGTGGGGATGGGAAGCAAGAAACTTGATTGCCTGTTATTTATGTTTTAGTACCTTTCTCATGTGAAAGCCAGTTCTTATCTTCAAATTGAGCTCCCACAGATCTGCTAATGAAAAATTTATCTTGGTGCCTCTGAATGCTGTTGTCAAACTAAATGTTTGACCATCTCCAGTCTTCTTTTAAACAGTGGTATTCCTGTATCTCTGGGATGAGTGCTCGATAGCAGCAAGTGTTGTGGATCTGCCCTACTGGTGGAAAACACCAGGTATTTATTCAGAAAAACAGGGATGCAACAGTAAATGAGTTGCAATAATCATGAAATAATATGGATTGTACACTCATAAGAACCCCACCATCAATGATTTATAATTGCCCCAAAACAGAATTTCTTGAGCAGTAAGGCTGGCTGCATACAAGCAGGAAAACGCTTTGATCATTTCAGACCCGAATTCATCCTGAAAGTTGTGTGTAGTTAGTTACCATATTCATTGAGCATGAGATTTGCCGGCAGAGCTGCATGTGAATGCTCATTCTCACTAGATGTGTCTTAACATGATCTGGAAATCACAGGCACACTAAGAAATAGTAATGAGATGCAGCCTGTAAGCATTCTTCCTTAAAGAGACATTGTCTCCATGCACAGATGTGGAAATGGGAGAGGGATTTTATTGTCACCATGCCATATGGGGCTTTTTCTCAAATGAGACCACGGAGACCTTGAGTGAGGTTTTGCTGTATTGGGTGTAGAGCCCAGCAGAGCATTGGGTGGTAAAGGTAAAAGCAGAGTCTGGGGTGTGTTTGCAGTGCCTTTATCTGGTGCCTGCAGTAGGAGCTGGGTTTGTCATTCCTCCTGCGTTCTGAATTGAGTTCTGCTTGGGGGCGTTTCACGTCTGTAATTTGAGCTCACCAAGAAGGGGTGACACTGCTTCTAAAGACTGGGTTGTAGGCGACTTAAAATTAGGAAAGCATTTCCCTTCAGTTTCCTGCAGTTGGGCGTCATCTTTGCAAATATCAAGGGAGAGGCAGACAGAGAGAGGAGTAAGGAGAGTGGCTTTTTTTGTTAGTATGTATTTAAGGATGACGGGTGTGACAAAAGTGATTTGGCCTAAATGTACATTGCCTTCCTTGCTTGAGGGTGGAAGGAGTCTGCTTTTGTATCTATTCAAGGCAAGTAATTAGGTAGCACGGACAGTATTTCTGGTGTTTTAAGGACAAGGAAGGATCTTTTCTGTCCAAAACAGAGTTTTGAAGTCATTGTTAATGCTCTTCAATAGGAGAACCAAACACCACCTTTCAAGTTTTTTTTTTTTGTTTGTTTGTTTGTTTTTTTAATGTAAGTTACTGGAGCAGAGAGAACACATTTAGAGTTCGATGGTGAAGTTGAGCGTGGAGACTTATAGAGGGCACCCTTACTTCTCTGCAAATCTGTAAGAACCCACACTGTGTAGCTGAGATTTCTTAATCAATTTTTACCTTACTTTTAATGTGTGGACCAGATAAGTGATTCCACTGAAATCTGGCAAGAGAATTCCACGGTGTTTTTCCAAATTGCTTTAACACCTTCTGTAAGGAACAAGTGAGTGACTCAAATCTTAGCTCTTGCAAATAACTTTGCCATCCCTGCTGTGCATTGCAGGGGTTGGGTGATAACTTCAGTGAACACGGAGCAAAATCTTGCCTACAGTGGAAAATTTTGAATGTTTTTAGCTCCTTTTCTAATATGAAGAGGTTTAGCAATGCTAAACTATTAAAAGCGTCTTCAGACTTCTGTGAGCTTTTAAGGTGAAAATATTTTAGACCTACACCTGGATGAAGACAATTCTTTAAACCTCTTGTTTTAAAAGTGCGGGGGCAGCTTCAGTATATCTTCCACTAATAAAGTCTTCCCTAGGAGAGAAATCTCTATAAATTGTTACTTGCTATGTCACATTGTTGGTGACTTGTTTCCCCTATCACTTACATAAACCAGCAGCATAAACAGGCACAGGAAATGACTGGGAATTGTGCATTGTTGGAAGATGATGTTAAGTACCCGCTGCTGTGAGAAATACTCGGTTCAACTTTTTAAAGAAGATTTGACTCCTCCTGCTTGTTTTGTCATTTTAAGCATAAAAGATAAGTTTTTCTTGTAACTCTGAAAGGAGAGGTGTGGAATTACTTCAGAAAATTCATTTTTCCTTTGAACTCCGTTTCCCTGCTGCGTGATTGTGCTGGAATTCCTCTATCAAAAGGGTTTCTCTGTCGACAATTACCATGATCCTTGTCTCCATCCCAGCTTTGAATCCACTGGGCTATTGAATAGGCAAATAAAACCGGCTGGTTCAGGAAGATGAAACAAAGTATCTGCCTGAATTTCTAATTTCATTAGAGGGAAGCAGAGACATGTAGACATCAAGAGGAGGGGATGAATCTTGATGCTCACCCCCCTGACATGACTGAATTTGCAGGAAGATCAGCTGAGAGCAAGCCCCAGCCTTGCTGCACGGCCCTTCACCTGCAATGCAGTGCTGGGCAGCTGCAGCTGGGTGCTGGAGGCAAATCCCTCTTCTCCTTCACTCTTGCACAAAGCTTTGCTGCATTTGAGGAGAACCAGCCCCTCTGCCTGCTGCTGATGTCCCCCTCCTTCCCCAGCACTGTGGTGTGTGACTTTTGATGGCTTTTTCGAAAACTGTTGGGCTGCCTTCAGGAATATCTTTATCCATGGGAGGCCGTGCTTCTTGCAGGTAGGTTCCCCTCTCTGATTTTTGTCTCGTGAATTTGCAGTTCTTCAGGGAATAAGGACTTTTGGGAGGGTCTCTCTAGCTGTGAATTCACACGAATTCCACAGAAGATTTAGCATTTTGCCGTAGCTTTGCTGTTCCACATTGTTTTTCTGAAGTAAAATATTGCTATGTAGTTGTAGAGAGACCCTGCAGATCCAGTTCATTCTGATGATTAATTAGCACAATGAGAGAGCAAAAGGAAAATGTGATCACAGTGTTCTTCCATAGATCAGAGGTGGCTATGAAAAAAAGTAACCTAGAACACTTGGTTTTTAATGTGTAAACAATCATTTAGTATAGGATTTTTTTATATATGCTATCTGCATTTTGCAGTTTTGACAGCAGCTGTTTCAGCTGTCATTTTAAAATACTGGGTATGGATTTTTCTACTGTCTTTAACAACCTTTTGTGCCTTTTAGAGTACTGTCTTTATAAGCAAAGCCGACAGATGAGGCTTTTGTATATAATATTTTTCTTAGGTATTAATACATATTCTGCCCTGATTAATTCTCTCTTAATCTCTATCTCTGGCTAACACGGTCATTTCAGGGGAAGAACAGAGTGGTGTGTAATAACATCAAACAAATTTTCACAGGAATGGAAAGCAATGAGGTGTATTTTGGAGGTGATTTCATAAAGGAAATAGCACTGTAGAGATGTATGTGACCTGAATTCAGCTTTCTTACATTAGTTGGTATCACAGTCTCTAATGTAGAAGTGAAACGTTTTTGGATCCCCATGAAAGACTCAGCTGCAGACTCCAGGGTGTGTCGTGTGTGAGGCTGCCAGCAGCAGGATTCGTCAGCCCCTTAGGAGGGGCACAGAAAGCTTCCAGGAGAATGGGCTTTAGTGCTTCCAGTAACTTCTTCCTTGATGCATGGAATTGCTATTATTGAGAAGCACTGGGGCTGCAGAATGGCGTGATTTGTCTGTCTGCATCGCTGCCACTTAAGGGGAATTTTCTTTTGAGTCCTTTTCAATCCCTTGCATCCTGTGCATTTAAAAAAGTGAAAATCCCAAAACAGCACTCGGGAGAATTACACTTTACTACTCATGCTAAATGTGAGGTTCCTGGCTTAAAATCTTTCTGTCCAGTTCCTGTTCTCTGTCCTGTCTATAGGATTTGTTGTCTATCTAATCTCCCCTTCAGCCATTCTGTCTATGGCCGTTTCTTGCCTTTGCTGCCTGCTCTTAATTTGGGAATAATGTGTGACTTGTATCTCAATTGTCCCCTAAGGAATGCAGCAATTTTAAAGAAGCTTTTTGACCTCTAAGACTTTCTGCACCCCCTACTGCAGATTTCTGTCTTCCTACTCCTGACTTATAATTAGACTAAAAACGTCTAAATACTAAATATCTCAGGGCTGGATCAAGCTGCAGAGTTGTTAATAAAGGTCTCATTAGCTTGGCAGTCTTTGGTTTATGGTTTGAAACCACTAAGCTGTTCCTGAATTTAAAAAATCACCAGGAGTTACCAACAACAGACTGAAAGTAAATATCTGGTGGTGGATTGTGCCTGGAATGACCTTTGTAGCTCTTCCTTGCTTAAGTGAACTTGAGTTGTGGATTTTAAGTGGCTGCAAATTTAGTCATCATCAGACTGGAACACAAGATTTCTCCTTTTTTATGATGTTTAAGATGGCTGTAGTTTGAATGCTGTTAGCAGTGTGTTTAATGTGTGAGGTCTCAGCAGAGTGCATGTATAGTAGGTCAGTGTTGAACATTCATTCTATTGTATTCCAGATGAAAATATTGCATTTTTCCTATGGATTAAGATGAGTTAGTACAGCCCTGATAGGATTTGCAGGACTCCAGCTCAGGACTGAGTTGTGAAAATGAATTTGAGGGCCTGCCTATGTTGCTGCCATAGCCACGGGGTGGGCAGTTCCTTCTTGCAGCAAAATGAGCTGAATTTGAAAGAGGGTGCTGAAGGCTCCTGTGTTATCTGCTCCTTCCCTGCAACAATAGTTTCAATACAAGAAACTTCCTCTAATTCACTGCCAGGGAACTCTCTGTAAAGAATGTTATCGTGTGCTTGTGTGTCACTGCTGTAATGAAGTTTGCTGCCCACTTCTTCGGACAATTCCAGCTTTTTTTTAATATCTCCTGCTTCTGAGGAAAGAAAACCTAATGTTGATATCTTGCAGTACTTTGCCCTTAAATGCTGCCAAAGCAAATGGTCTGTAGGCATTGTTTTCATTATAGATGTTTGCTTTGTACAGAAGGATCTTGAATCTTTATAGGCATTTAATCATTCCCTGTAATGCTTTGTAAAGTAAATAAATTACCTGATTTTGGTATTAGCCTTTCATAAACTGTTTGACTGTGGTCAGTGTGATGCCATGAAAGAGCTGAGAAATGGGAGATATTTTATTTGGGGAGCACAGTCTGAGTGTGTGAGAGCATGGAGGGTGGCCTTTTGCTGACATGGCCTTCACAAGCAAGAACTCAGAGTAGCACATTTGGTGGAAAGTTAAACAGATAAAATGAACATTTTTATTTATGAATGTGGGAGTGAAAAGCCTCCACCACCTTAGGGCCTGATTCCAATCCCTCTGCAATCACAAGCTCTCAGGAGGGTTTACTGAACATCTGCTCTGTGTCCTCCCACTCTCCATAGTTCAGACAACTGTAATAAACTTTGGTTCTTGAGTGAAGAAATGAACTAAAAATGCAGCCTGTCCTTTGAGAACAGAAGAAATAAATGTCAAAATTAGGGGCTCTAGTGTTCTAAAGTGTTAGAAGCAGAAGGACCGTTAAATATTCTTTTGACCTTGAATGTGAAAAGAACAAAGGGCCACCAAGTGCTAAAACACTGGTTAACTTCTTCTTTTCAAATGAGAGTAAAAATTAATTGATGTCAGTCTTTAAAATAAAATCAATATTTAAATTTTAAAGTTTTACCAAGGATGACAATTAAAATATAAATCTGCTTTAGAGAAAGGCAGAGAAGGAGTTCAGAGGCTAATATTTTGGTGGGACTTTTGTCTGGACTTTTCTTGGTTCCATTAGGAAAGTGGACCTAGGGCATTAAGGTACATTTCTCACTAGTATACAAACAATTATTTCTGTCCACTTTTATCTTAGCTTAGGAATAAAAGCATTGACATGTAAATAGCTTTTCTGAAGGATGAATATTGCATCTCCTCCATCCTCAGCAGTCCCTCATGTGCTGTGGAGACTTAAGGAGTACTGTGTGTGACATGCAGTGTGTCCTGTGGGACATGCAGAGCATGATGTGTGTGTGTGTGTGACACGGGCACTGGGGTCTCTGTGTGTGTGTGTGTGTGACACGGGCACTGGGGTCTCTGTGTGTGTGTGTGTGTGACACGGGCACTGGGGTCTCTGTGTGTGTGTGTGTGTGACACGGGCACTGGGGTCTCTGTGTGTGTGTGTGTGACACGGGCACTGGGGTCTGTGTGTGTGTGTGTGACACGGGCACTGGGGTGTGTGTGTGTGTGTGACACGGGCACTGGGGTGTGTGTGTGTGTGTGACACGGGCACTGGGGTCTCTGTGTGTGTGTGTGTGACACGGGCACTGGGGTGTGTGTGTGTGACACGGGCACTGGGGTCTGTGTGTGTCTGTGTGTGACACGGGCACTGGGGTCTCTGTGTGTGTGTGACACGGGCACTGGGGTCTCTGTGTGTGTGTGTGTGACACGGGCACTGGGGTCTGTGTGTGTGTGTGTGTGACACGGGCACTGGGGTCTCTGTGTGTGTGTGTGTGTGACACGGGCACTGGGGTCTCTGTGTGTGTGTGTGTGTGACACGGGCACTGGGGTCTCTGTGTGTGTGTGTGTGTGACACGGGCACTGGGGTCTCTGTGTGTGTGTGTGTGTGACACGGGCACTGGGGTCTCTGTGTGTGTGTGTGTGACACGGGCACTGGGGTCTCTGTGTGTGTCTGTGTGTGACACGGGCACTGGGGTCTCTGTGTGTGTCTGTGTGTGACACGGGCACTGGGGTCTGTGTGTGACATGCAGCGTGTTCTGTGTGTGTGTGACATGCAGCGTGTTCTCTGTGTGTGTGTGACATGCAGCGTGTTCTGTGTGTGTGTGACATGCAGCGTGTTCTGTGTGTGTGTGACATGCAGCGTGTTCTGTGTGTGTGTGACACGGGCACTGGGGTCTCTGTGTGTGTGTGACACGGGCACTGGGGTCTGTGTGTGACATGCAGCGTGTTCTGTGTGTGTGTGACATGCAGCGTGTTCTCTTCCAGACCTGACACCCAGCACCGGGGCCCTGCTGCTCATTCCGAGAATGATCTTCCCGAGCAAGAGGAGGAGATCCTGGGGTCAGATGATGATGAGCAAGAGGATCCAAATGATTACTGTAAAGGTGAGTTCCTGCCTGTTTAAGATGCAGTGTTTTCAATGCAGTCAAGGAATCCCCTCCATTTCCCATTTGCTGTAGAGAATGAAAATAGACTCCCTCCTACATTGAGAGTGCTCTGAAATGGCATAATGGTAATAACATTTTTCAAGCTACCATGAAATGGAGGAGGTGGTCTCCAAGTTTCCCTCTGTTATCAGCCAAGATTTGAGTTGCAGAGCTGTTTTTAATGCATAAGTTTAAAGCTGTTAACTTTTCTTCTGTGCCCGAGGGCTTTCAATATTGATAAAAGCAAGTAGGCATTTAATTATTTTTTTATTTCATTGTCAAATGGACACTTTCAAATCCTTTTCATATTCTTCGGTTTTCTTTTTAATATCAGATCATTATCTTGATATCCATTCTTCAGAAAAATTTGTTTCTGCAAATAGCCTTCCCCTGTTTCTCTGAGCAGAAATGAAATATAGAGCAAATTAAAATACCAAAGCACAATTCCTTCTCTTTATTCTGTTTCCTGCCAGTTCCATCTTTAGCTTTTCATGGTTTTGCTTCTGTGATGGAATTTCTCTGTATAGTCAATAGCTTGAGAGATATGAAGGATGCAGAGGAGACTTTGCTGTTTTCAGCAAGGAAAAGTGTTGGAATCTTGGGTGCAGTACCTGTTTCACATTCTAGGCTCAGAGCATGCAAAAACATTGCTGATATTTAACTGAAGATTCTGTTACCATCACAACCTGTGCTTTCCAAAGGTGGTCAGCCTAGCAGACTTCAGGTATTTTCACTGAGGAGATACTTCGTGGTGCTGCAGTGATTGTGGTGCTCGTTCCCTACACCTTTTCTCTGTTTTTTTGTGGTTTTCCAGGGGGTTACCACCTTGTGAAAATAGGAGATCTCTTCAATGGGCGTTACCACGTGATTCGGAAGCTTGGATGGGGCCACTTCTCCACCGTGTGGCTGGCTTGGGACATCCAGTAAGTGCTCCTGTTCCAGATGGTGTTCCTGCCAGGAATGCAAAACGCTGAGCAGAAAACATCCTTTTACTTTTAGACAAAGCCACAAAGCATTAGCTGTCCACACCCTAGCACAGGAGTTTTTTCTGATATTGTGCATGCAAGTGCGTGGGAGGGACCTAATAGGACAAACCATATCTGT
Source organism: Acridotheres tristis (assembly GCA_037013685.1). Classification (NCBI taxonomy): domain Eukaryota; kingdom Metazoa; phylum Chordata; class Aves; order Passeriformes; family Sturnidae; genus Acridotheres; species Acridotheres tristis. Next base: position 3,913,733 of record CM072913.1, on the reverse strand, counting down.
GGGCAGAGTTGTGTTCAGTCTCTGAACCTATTATTCCATATTTTGAGAAATGACTAACACGAATCTTTAGTTAAAAAATATTCAAAGACAATCTTTGACTGCTTAAACCTTATTTTTCCGTGATGTGTGAAATAAACTGTCTTTCATACAAAAAAATTAGGATAATCCTGGAGAATAAGTTTTTTGTATGAGCATTAACAGTTCCCAATTTACTTGCCATGTGTGCCCAGTGGGAGGAGATTTGTGGCAATGAAGGTGGTGAAAAGTGCAGAGCACTACACAGAAACAGCATTGGATGAAATCAAGTTGCTGAAATCGGTGAGTGCCTGAATTGGGCTCAATTTCATTTTACTCTTCTTTTTTTCCATTTTGGTGAGTTTCCATTCATCGAGTGCTTGGTATTTCCAGATCATGAAGAATTTGTGTAGGAACCAAACAATGCAGTGGAGCTGACATCAAAATAATCTTTCTCTGCAGGTCCGCAACAGTGATCCGAGTGATCTAAGCAAAGAGAGAGTTGTTCAGTTATTGGATGACTTCAAAATTTCAGGAGTGAATGGTTCCCGTATCCTTTTGTGCAATAAAAGCCAAGAATTGCAGGAAGATGGGAGTTGCTTGGGCAGCTGCCTTGCTTTGGCAAGCAATGCCCAGACATCCCTTTCCCTGCCCAAGGAAACCTGCTGTGGAAGGATCTGCCTGCTGAGCTCAAATCCAGAGTGATGATTCAGTTCTGCTGTAATTTGTGTCAGCGCTGCATGGTTGTGCTTTTAATGTTCTGCCACCAATTTGTGAATCAGGGCTGTGAGTGGCAGTGTCAGAGGTACCTTTGAGGTAGGAGAGCCCATCTATCTCAACCCCTCAATTTTGCCAGCAGCCTGTTAATAACCTGTTATTTCAGTAAAGCAGTACAGCATGTTAAAATCAGTAGCTGAAAATAGCAAATGAGCCATCTATAACTTGAAAATAAGCTTGGTTTCTAGTTATGGAAACATCTGATTTTGTAACTTATCAGCAGTGTTAGGGTGTTTGCAGTGTTTTGCTTTGACAGTGACTTGTAGTTCTGGGAGCAGCCTTCTCATGGGCAGTGATTTGTAGCAAGTGGTAATAATGGATCCTCACAATTTTGGAAATTGGAATTTTTGTGCATTGTTTTCACTTCAAGATAAGTTAAATTTTATTTCAGTGAGAATTGCTGGGCTGCTTGAGAGAATTGATCTACAGATTATAAACAGCAAACCCATAATGCATTTCTCTAACTTTTTTTGAGTAAATGCTGATTTGAGCTTATGTTTCTTCCACTCTTGTGAAATGTGTGCTTTCTGCTAGTGTAGATGAAAAGCAGCCTAATAAACTCATAGCAGTTTGCATTCTAAAACAAAGGCACTGTACTGATTATGTCACTGGAGTGACTGTAGCTATTGAGATCTTAGAGCCAAAAAGCAGATCATATAAATACAGTTGAAATCCAGACTTGTCAAAAGTTTGTTTTGCTGGTTAAGAGGCAAAGGAGGGCGAAGAAAGTGACTTTATTGTTCTGAAGATTACTTATGAAATGGAAATTTTATTATCTTTTCAGGTAATGCTGGTACAGAGGGATCTGGAATCGAGTTTTGCCTGGGGCAGAAGTGTAGGCTGTTCCAAAACATACAGTAAATACTGATATACATTTGTGAAACTGGCTTCTACTTAAAGCAGCAGATTGCTGTTGCACTGGGGACCTTTGTGCAGCTCCATCCCTCTGTATTTTATTTTATTTTAGATAATGGCACTGTTGTGTAGGATAGGATGATGCTCTTGAGGAAGGCAGCTTTTCCAAGCTGTGTCAGAAGGATGGAGATTCTTTAACATAAAGTGCCCAGCTGGTATGGATTTCTTTTGATCCTCAGTCCTGGCAATTGGGACTGGTCTGCATGTCCAGGTTTTTCCTTGATTCAGTTCCAGATATTTGTATGGTGTTTGAAGTCCTGGGGCATCATCTCCTGAAGTGGATCATCAAGTCAAATTATCAGGGTCTTCCACTCCCTTGTGTCAAAAAAATCATCAAACAGGTAAGTTCCAGTTCTGACTCCACTCTTCCTCTTGACCCAGTTAAAATTCTTTCACTGATCTTCCTCGGATCTAAAGAAAGAAAAGTTAAAAATCCATGGTATCTCCTTCATGCAACAAAATATTCTTGAGTTAGTATTTCCTTTCTCTACTGCAAGCCCCTCCTGCTGCAGATAGTTGTTTTCTGACACTTAAACTGTGATGATTTTTGCTTTTAACCTCTTCTTACCTCAGTCATTCATCATAAGTGAAGTATTTTTTTTAAAGCTGTCACAGTAAGCACAGTGCTTAATGATGGGAAGAGCAAGAGAAACTGGTTCTCCCTCCTGGGTGGTTGCCTAAGAAGAAGCACCTTTCTACATGGGAGGTGCAGGGGAGGAGGAAGATGTGATTTTATTGTAGAGTATTAAAATTAGATCTTCACCTGTGGTAAGTTAAGTTATGAGGGGAAATAGAGTATTTTAAAATAGCTAAAATCTGTATGCAAATCTCTTTTTTTTGTGGAACTGAGCAGTAACCACTGATCACACTGCTCTAACCTGGAGCATTCTCAAACAAACCAACCCTTTCAGGTTCACTGGCCATCCTAGGCACTTTTGCATTTTCACTTTGCTCTCAATTACATTGTCTAATGGTTGACTTCCTTCCCCCTTGCCTGCAGGTTCTTCAGGGTCTGGATTACTTGCATACAAAGTGTCGAATCATCCACACAGATATAAAGCCTGAGAACATCCTGCTGTGTGTCAATGACCAGTACATTCGCAGGCTGGCTGCAGAGGCAACAGAGTGGCAGAGATCTGGGGCTCCCCCTCCATCTGGCTCTGCAGGTGATTTATTTTTTTTCTTTTTTTTTCCCCTGAAAATGAATGCTGTTTCTCCCACATACTCCCAAATCATCACTAAGGAAAACTTCCAGAGTACGGTAGAACAATAATGCAAGTAACCTTTGAAAATGAGTGTAAATTGGGAAATTAGTCATCAGTTGTAACTCAGATGATGGGGAAGGCAGTTTGTGTCAGAAAACAAGAGGGAGGGTAAATGCACACTGGAGCCTGCTTTGAACAGCAACTAATCTGGCACTGGTAAAGTCAGTCTTATGTAGCACAGTGTTGATGCATTCAGTGTAGAACTGGTGTAAAAATGTGGCAAAATTCTCACATTTCCTTCAAAAGTTTATTACTTTTCATTGCATGATGCTAGAAATGCATTTGATGAGAGTTTCAACAAGATGAGTTACCTGTTACCAGTTTGCAGAAGTCTGGAAAACCATAATAGAAACAGCTTCCTTGACATGGAAACATCCCTAAAGATCTGAGGGCAAATTCTCTTGTGTTTATTGTGTTCCTCCTCAGAATATCCATCTGTAGCTGTGTGTACTTTTCAAAAACCAGTGTGTATTGGAAGGCTCTGTCAGTCATCATCTTACAACACCAACATTGAGCTGAAGTGATCACAGCATATCTTAGCTTAAGGAAGCTCCCTGAAGCTTGGTATTTTAATGCTTTGATTTGCATTTTCATTTGGGTAGGATGCATAATACATGCAGTAAATGAAGCTACGTGACAGGAAGTTTAAGTCTTTGATATCAGTCAAGCAAGACTCCTGAAACTTGAATTATGCATTTGCTCATTTAATGTCTTTCTTTTTTTTATTGTTGTGTTTTTGTAAAGAAATGAGCGTTCAAAATCACATTTGCTGATGATATTAAAATGTTATCAAACCACATAGGAAAAATGTACCTTAACATCAGAATGCAGTTGCAGTTTTTGAATATTGCCATACTGATTTACTGATCTTCCTTTCCCTTTCAGTGAGCACTGCACCACAACCAAAACCAGTAAGTGTAATAGCTTTCATCTGTAAGTATGCATCTACTGATAGCATCTCCTGCATTGTTTCATAATCCAGCCAGCATTAGGAGAAAGCAATCTCATATCAGAAGGAAAATGTGTAATTTGTGTTTGGGATAGGCATCAGCTTCAATGCTGTCTTGGACTTGTAAATGATATTAGGTCATTTCTCACCAGAACAAGGAGTTCTTGTGGTGATCTCAAGGTCTGTTGGGAAAGTGACTGTTCTGTGGAGTCTGAGACCTCCCTCACTTGGAGAACAACGTAGGTTTTTCAGGTCAGGGCAAAAATGCCCTGATAAGAACTGTAGACAAGTGGTTCAAAACCCAGAATAGCTGCTTTTTATCTGGGAGAGGAGCTGTCTCCAGCATTTTCATCACAGACTGCTTCCTCAGCTCTAAGATAAAATAAATCTTGGTGCATTTTAAATTTATTGAAGTATAAAATGTTAAGTCAAATTTCTCTGCTTGCTTCTGTGTAGGCTGACAAAATGTCAAAGAATAAGAAAAAGAAGTTGAAAAAGAAACAGAAAAGACAAGCTGAGTTGTTGGAGAAGCGAATGCAAGAGATAGAGGAAATGGAGAAGGAAGCAAACCCTGGGCAGACACAGCCTGGAGAGGAGGAAGAAGCTCAGACCCCTTTGCAAATGCTTATAAAAGTCAGTCCACCAGAGGAAAATGTCAGTAAAAAGCCAGGTATGGACCTAAAGCATTGCCAGCATGGATGGACAGTGTTGTCCATTTACTCATGGGTGTGAGGAGGGAGTACCTTTAGCTGAGGTCATTTCACCTCCTTGCATTGGGTTCTGTCCTTCTGATGAGACTGGGAAATCTCCTGCAAACTGAGTGAGTGCATGCAGAGTACTCCCTGCCACTCAGGGTGCCCTTGAACACATTCTGCCACATTCTCCTTTTCCCCTCTTGCAGCACAAGCCCTTGGACAGGAGCAATCAAATCTCATGGAAAGCGTTGTGGAAAAACGTGCAGCAGAAATCAACTGCAACGGAGCGATCCCAATGACGGACTTGACAGACTCTGGGAATGAAGGGTCTGTGCAGCTCGAGGATGACCTCCACAATGCCAATGACTGTGGCAATCAGCCTCACACACAGAAGTCTGAGAACTTGCACAGCTGTAATTACAGTCAGCACAACAATGACTCAGAGAAGAGGCCTCCAGAAGCAATGTCGGACTCGTTTGTGCCCTTGGCCCCAGAGGATTCCATGGTGTGCCAGCCCACACCCAACCAAGAGCAGGCGTTCAGTGAGCAGAGGATCAACAATTTTCAGGAAAGCATCAGGACAGAGATCCCTTCAGAGGATGAGAATGAGAATAACAGCCCGACAGACAACAAAGGTATAAGAGGAACCTTGGAAGAAAGGGCTCCTTGATGTGGGAGATTTCTTCACCACATTTTCATCATATGAATAGAAATGTGCATTTTGTAGGCTGAAGTGATCAGAGCCACCTGTTTGAGAGTTTTCCTTCTAGAAGTAATTAACCTGACAATCATACTCCAAAATGTTTGCTGTTTGTGGGTGCCAGTTACATTTGTGCCTCAGTTTTGACTTTTGAGTGCATAAATAATCCTACTTTTTAAAAATACCTCTACCTTTGGTTTCCAGTGCAGGAAATCTCCTTTGAATCAGGTGCTGCTTATGTGATTTTCATTAAGCCTACAGATTGTCACTTGTTAAATTAAGGGATAGGTATGTTCAGTGTGTTCTGACAGTTTGGTTCTTAATATGGAGCAAAGGTAACTTCTCTCCCTTACTCAAGATGGGTAAATGTATTCCCAGAAAATGCAGCCTGAAACAAAGCTTACAGAGTGTAGGGAAAGAAACCCATCCTCTTTAATGTTTTTATTTAAATATGATTTTCTTCAGAGTGGAAAAAAATGTGTCTTGTAGGCTTAGGAGAAAATAAGATGTGAAATAGTGTACAGCAATTTAAACACATTCCAGGTGTATGTGTGTGTTAAAAATACGAATTGGTAAAACTGACCATTTTTGCATCCCTGTGTCCATGCCAGGTGATATATATCTGCTTGGAGAAGGAGGGTAAAACTACCATTTGTACTTACTAAAAAAAATGTATTCTAGTATTTTCTTGCCAGAGTACCACTAGGGGAGTTATATGCATGAAAACTAACAAGAGAAATTCAGATTTTTGAAACTTGAAACGCACTTTGCTGGATGCCTCTGCTAGGATACTGACATCTTTTGCTTCTCACAGCCCTCTCCCAAATTTACAGCTTCAAACTCTCCCAAATTTTAGGTTTAGAGGTACAGCTAGGTGTCACTTAGTGACTTAACACTTCTGCTCTCCATCTCCATTCAATTTTCCCAATATATCCTTTAGCTCTTGGAACTGTGCTGCAGCAGTGAGTGATGGGTATGTCAGAAAGATGCTGCACCACGGGGACCCTTCCTTCAGAGATTTAGGAGGGCTTAAGGGGAGTTGTTAGGTTTGTTTTGTCTGGCAATGCTCTTATTTCAACAGGTTTTTTTTTTTTAAATATAGACAGACTGTGCAAAAAATGCTGGGAAATAGTCACTGTTGCATATGCTCGTTTATCCTTCTGATTAATGACACCAGTTGGGTCTTAATGATGTTGTTGATAGTGCAGAGTGTGATGCTCATTTTTATCCCCAAGCATCAGGGAGGGAACAGTTCTGATCCATCAGAAAAACTTCCTGGCTGGGATGAGGTTGGGAGGATTTGGGTGACAGATGGTGACACTGCCTGTGTAGCTTTAATCAGCTGTTGTACACATTGCCTTTAGGAAAATCAGCTGCTGGGAATTTCCTTCTTAATCCTCTTGAGCCCAAGAATGCAGATAAGCTCAAAGTGAAGATAGCTGACCTAGGAAATGCCTGCTGGGTGGTAAGTTTAGTCTTTTCACATTGACTTTTTAAAGCTGCAGATTCAGTTTGCCAAGATGGAAAGGAATTTGTAAAACAGATCCTTAGACCTGGCTGTGAAAGCAGTGACGGTTTGAAACTATGAGAGGGGAAAAAAGGGAGGAAGCAGGGACACAAGGAAAGAAATAGTCCTCTAAAAACAAAATTTCAGCCCGTGCTTTGGGTGCCCCACTGGCATTTGATTACTTCTTATAGGGCTGTGAGCTATGTCACATAGACAGTGTTAGAAATCTGCTCATGGGGAACTGCTGAAGGAGTTTCTCAGTCTCTAGGAGAGCTACAAAGTTGCAAACAATTGCTCTGATGTGCTGGTTCTGTGGCTTGTCAGACCATTTCAGTGCATTCACAAGCACATGAAAGAGACTCACACAATAAAACTCCCAAGTTTTATTCTTTGATGGTTGTGCTGTGCTGCTTTCAAATGTTTGACATTTCAAATAGAAGAAATATCTCTTTTTACTTGGCTTCTAAAATGGCAAATTACTTCAGATCTGTTGGGAGGGAGGGATGAGTCTCAATTCAGAATTGCAGGCAGGCTTGCAGTGCCTGGCACAGTGATTTCTCACATTGGTGTTGCTTATGTGCTTCAAGGTAGCTGGACCATGGCCTGGCTGCCAGGACTGGGCAGGAGATGCTGCAGAATCTTCCTTTATTCTGTTTTGTGGCTTGCTTTCCTCTAAAATGCTGAGGAATATCTCATATAGAGCATTTAAACAGCACTTACAAATATAAGGAAATAGTAATGGGGATGTAAAATGCAGCTGAAATGTAATGGTAATGAGCTTTGATCTAGTGTGGTCTTCCAGGTTGTTGATTCTGCTCTTCTAAGCAGTCTTGAGCAGTTTAGTAAAAGATTCCTTCTCTTTAGCACAAGCATTTCACTGAGGACATCCAGACCAGGCAGTACCGGTCCCTGGAGGTGTTGATAGGCTCAGGGTACAACACCCCTGCTGACATCTGGAGCACAGCCTGCATGGTGAGTTCTGCCAGTGGGGATCTTCTGCTCTGTGCTCTGCCCTCTGAGCTGCTGAGGGACTGGCAAAAATCCCTTACAAGTCTTCAGTCAACTTCCAGACTTGCTGAATAATAGGTTTCCACACCAGAGTTGTTTTTTTTTTTAATTTATCTTTTTTTTTTTTTTTTCCTCCACATGTGGCTTTCCTTTTGAAAGTTTTGTTGTCCAGCATCAGCAGATTTCAGATATGATTGTGCTTTACCATCATTCTTTCTGGAAAAACAGAACAACCAGGCAATTCTGAACAATGTCTTTTTATATTAAAAAAAAAGCCTTTCTGCATTCACTGTTTCACAGGTGCCTTCAGTATCATTTCTAATTTTAATCATCCTCTACAGGTTTGGAATCAATATTCAGTCTGAGTAATGCTGAGATGAGGCTGAAGCTGTTCCTGTAACAGCTGGCAAATGTAGAATATAACAATGGAAAAAAAAATCAGTTCAGCCAGTTACTGCATGTGCCTCTTCAGTGTCTCCACTCTGTGTCTTCTACAATTCAAAACTTGGGTTTTATAATTTAAGCTTGGAAAATAGACATTTTTGCTGTCTTGGAAAACAAGCTGAGATTTTGATTAATGTGGTAAAAGAAATTGAAGTTGGGTCATATTTTCTCTGCAGAGCATGTGGCCAGAATTACACAGTGTGCCTGATTCAATTGTTTGGCACCAGCAGTTCAGAAAGAAAACTGAGAACACAGAAGCTCAGGGGTAGTGTTCAGAGTACAAGTGAATACATAAAGAGTGAATGTGTTACAGAATTTAGGAGTGGTGAGTTGAAATGAGTGCAGATGTTTTTCTCATTTAAAACATGTTTTCATCTCTACAGACAGATGTTCAGAGATTAACTGTTTGAAAAACATGGGGAAAATTAGGGAGAGGGAAGAATCCCCAAAAAACCCAAGCAAAACAAAACAAACTAAAAATGACCCAGCCCAGAAACTATAGTTTGGACATGGTGTTATTTTTGCAAAACCCTGAAGAGGAAGAGGAAAGGCTAAGCATGTGAAATACCTAAACTTTGTGGTTAACTGGTGGTCCTGCCAGCAAAATTCATCCCAGGTGTGCCTGTTATGTTTTTAATGCAGTTTTTAAAGCGTTGCAAAGTCACTGCACATTTTAGGCTGTAATTTAAGATTATAGCTGTTTACTGTAGTTTTGTAGGTTCTTCTTTCCCACTGCTTTCCTTCTGGCCCACGGAGATTTGCAGCTTCAACCTGCAGCACATCTTAGGGTGTTTTGAAGTGATTTAATGTGCTCATTTCTGTTTGTTCAGGCCTTTGAGTTGGCAACAGGGGACTATCTGTTCGAGCCTCACTCTGGGGAAGATTACTCACGAGATGAAGGTCTGTTTGTCTCAGTTTTTCTTCCTTTTTAAAGTGGGACTTGAAATCCAATGGCTACCTCTTCAAAATGGGCCTTTTCTTACAAATCAGCAGTGCAAAAGCTCCTTGCAAAAAGATTATTTACCCAAATGAGCAGCAACTGTGCTCAGGCCTCTGCAGTAGAACACTGCAATGAAGTCCATGCTCTTGTTCTGGTGTTTCACATTTCTCTTGCTGCTGGATTCTCTGCCTTGTGTCTCAAACTCACTCTGCCTCCAATTGCTTATATTTGTTTTCACTTGCCCCTTGTCTATGTTGTTGCTTAGTGTAACTGATTTCAGATGGGTCTCCAAAGTAATTTTTGAGGGATAGTATTTTTATCCTTATATCCCAGAGCATGAAACTAGCATAGAGAGGTTTTGTGTGGCTGAATCTCATTTTTTTGGTTTTTTTTATTTTTCACATGCAGATCATATTGCTTTGATCATAGAACTTCTGGGGAAAATACCTCGCAAGCTCATTTTGGCAGGAAAATATTCCAAGGAGTTTTTCACCAAGAAAGGTAAAAGGAAACAAAGCAAATAGCACTCATCCCTTGCCCCAAATACACAGCAGTGTCTTGCTGGAAATTCCAGCAAAGATGACATCTTTAAGTCTTTCTTTTGTTTTATGAAATGCCTTGTCAGTAAAACTGCAATTAAATGTAAGGCATTCTTTTCTTACTTCTAAAAGCATCCTACACCCTAGTGCTCAGCATCTTGGTATAGATCGATTGCAGAAAGTAGAAAAACAGCACAGTAGATGCTTTGTCAAACTTGATGTGGTTTTATTTAGCTGATCTCTGTCAGCTAGAGGAGGGAATTCACTTTTGAAGGCTTTTCTGGACAGCTTGACTCCATTTCTGGCATGCCAGGCACCTTAAATAGCCATGTTGCTCAGAGCACAGAACATTATCATAAAGTCCTGAGTACCCCAGAAATGTATTGAGTCAAAAAATTAGGTTTTGACCCAGTTTAATAATTCTTTTTATAAAAACAAGCCCCTCTTTATTGTTTTCTCAAACAGTGCTCCATGCATTCCATGTATTCCAGAGTCAGTGGCACAGTTTCTGTCATGTCAAGCAGCATAATTGGTGATTTAATGAAGTTAGTATTTGCTGATAGGGGATCTGAAATAGCAGGAGGTGAAAACAGAAGCCTTTGAGGAAGTGCAGTTCTATAACAGGCTTCTAAAGCAGATAGAAAAGGGGGTTTGATAGAATTGAGTTCTCCCTCCAGCATGCCCCAGCACTTTGTATTCCCTTAGAACAGTCTGTGAGTTCACTGTGTCATGTTGAGCTCTTCAGCCAATTTTACTGAGCTGCCCTGTTCCTGTATCTTGCACTTAACCTGTTTGTGTTGGGTTTTCAGGTGATCTGAAGCACATCACCAAACTGAAGCCCTGGGGCCTTTTTGAAGTGTTGGTGGAAAAATATGAGTGGTCCCAAGATGAGGCAGCTGCATTCACAGACTTCTTACTCCCTATGCTGGAGCTGATCCCAGAGAAACGAGCTACAGCAGCAGAGTGTCTCAGGCACCCCTGGCTTAACTCCTAGAAGCTTCCAAGCAATGCCACAACGTTATACTCTGGTTTACAGCATAGCCTACACACCCAGCTGCCCTTTCCCAGATCCATTTTTCTCCTTGTTCACTTTCAGTGTGGAGTTCTTCCTTCAAGGCTTCCAAGATTTTAGATAAATCTAACCTGTTCTGCTGAGTTTGTTTGTGTGACTTAATGGGGACTCTCCTCAGCCAGTGGGCATCATCTGTGTTTTTGCCTTGATTGGGCTTCACCAAAGACTAATTGACTAGAATAAGAGATTTTTTTCCTCAGTGTCCTCACTGTTAGGCACCGTGTGTGACAGATGTGAGCTCACCCGTGCTTGGATATCTCCCTTAGCTAAATTCCAGCTCTTCTTTCTTCCCATGAAGATCTCACTGACTCAGGAGTCCATTTTCCCACTGTTGATCCAGTAGCTACTGATGGGGTGAGAAGTCACAGTTGGCATCAAGGTGGTGCCAGATCCTTGTTAGAGCAAAGACCTTGAAATCCTCCATCACTCTCTGGGTGTCTACTGTATTCTTTGCTTTCCAGTCACAAACTTTTATTTAGTTCTAGCTGCTTTTGAAGAGCTTTTTAAACCTAGGTTTTAGTATCCTTTATTTCTTCCTCCAAAGTGCCCTGTCCATTTACTTTTTTCTCCTTCCCTGTGCCCTTGATAGTCAGAATAGTTTCTGGACTTGGTGATGTTTTCTACTTCAATGCCTGTGACTAAAAGGTGACAAGCAAAATAAGCAAAAGCTGGAACTGACTCAACGCACAACCCTCAGCAAACAGATGGGTGCACCCTCAGCCTGCAGAGAGAGCCTTGCAGGCAACTCTTAACATTATAGTGAGCCATAAGTTTCTGGGGTTTTTTATCCCTTACTGGCACTTTTTTGCCTTGCTTGAAGTGGTATTCATGAGAGATTGGCTTTCACTAATGCAGTCTGCTCTGACTTTTCATTTTTGACCATTCACTCTTTTTTTTTTTTTTTTTTTCCAAGGGAAGGGTTGCAGTGCCTGTATCACAGCCATGCTGCAGCCCTGGACTTTGAAAAGCAACACTTGAAGTTCCAGTGTAAAGATTTCTTTTCATTTGCTTCAGGTGCAGGCCTTCAGAAATAACTTCCCAGGATGGGACTGCCTTTTATTTTCTGGGCCATTAGCACAAGAAGAGAGCTAGCAGAAGTGGAAGAGAACTGACTTTTCCACATAGATACTGGATTAGAAGCTGTTTCTAGAGTTACCCTGAATAAAAAGTGTTCTATGGGGTTTCTATGTAAACTTCTCAGAGGGGGTTTGGACATAATGGGTTAAATGAATTAATTTTAATTAAAAGTTAAATCACTGTGGCATTTGATAGTTCTATGATGGCTTCTTCTAGACTTGCCCATCCTGTTACAGATTCAGTGCATCCCACTCTTCTCTAAGCAAGATTTGGCAGCGTTGAGACTTCAGAGTCACTTCCTTACTCTGGACCAAACGGGATTTTGGATTTGTGGTGGCTTGCAGAGGATAGAAGTTGCTGGAGACCATGCAGATGCTATCCAAGATAATTTCCATTGCCAAAGCTGCCAAGACCACTGTTATGTGTCACTTCTATGTGTGTGTGTTTGGGAATTGTGGTTTGTAAGGATCATTCACAAACCAGGTCATTGAATCCACTTGAACAGAGTTTCTCCAGTTCAGAGCCTGATTTGGCTTATTTATGCAAATCATGCTGCATGTTCCTTTAGTGGTAGATCAGGTTCTCTATGCATATAATTAAAAAAAAAAGGCAGGTAACATACCAAAAAATGTTTAAAACCGCTGAGTTAACCTTTTGTTTTTTTGTTTTGTTTTTTTTTTCCTTTCATCTGGCATTTTCCAGTTGTGGGTCACTTCTGTGTCTGTTACAGGAGGACTGCAGACAGTACTGGGTTCCAGCTGACTGTGAAATACATTGGCAGGGCAAACAATTCCTGTGGTCTTGAAAGCTCACCTGGTCGTACCGACTTGAGAGTGGCTGATGAAGGAACATTTCCCACAAGGGCTCTGCACTGTTTGACTGTTGAGAGCTCCTGCCCATCCTTCCTTCCCTCCCCTCTGCCAGCCCTGACTGGAGGGGAGTTTTTTTACCACGATAGCCAAGGCCAGAGCCAGCCTGGGAGTTGAAGATGTGCAGCAGCAGCTGCCAGGATCCAGTCTTGTACCGTCTGCTCGTTCACTTGGGGTTTGTTCCATTTCCAAATTGCCGTGAAGTGCTCACTCTAAAGGATTTGTACTTGCTGTGTCAGTCTAAAACCTGAAGGAAAATACATTTTTATTCTTTCTACTTGGGTGCTTTGTCTTTTTTTTTTTTTTTTCCCCTCTGTGAAAGCCCTGCAATAAACAGATTATTTAATAACTGAGCCCTAGTCTTCATACATTCCCCTTATAATTCTCTTCTGAGTCAGGGGCTCAGGGATGGAATTTGCTTCATTAATGAACACTCAGTTTTGATTTCCAGAATGAAGTAGGTAAAGATTTTGTTGCTGATGTTGTGATCCATTTTAAAAAGGGAAGAAGAGTAAAAAAAATAGGACAACTCTGCTGGAATTTTTCCATTCTAAAATACATTTTTCTTCAAGTCTGTCATATCTGCTGTCTTATCTAGCCAAGGGTCTCAATAAAACCTTTCCAAACATTTTTTTAGAGGAAGCATAAAACTGGAAGGGTACTTGTTAGAATTGAACTGAATTGAGTGCTGCAGGAGCCAGTTTACAGCAAGTAGAGATGAAAATGATAATGCAGGGTGATTTAGGTAAGAGCTGCTTTGTTTTCTGCAGAAGTGAGCTGGGCCAAGGGCTGCCGTGGGTGGGTGTTGGATGGGATGGAGATGATGGCTAAATCAGATTAATTGGGTGGTGCAGGGAGTTGATGCTGACTGGCACCATCTGCTGTGATTTGCAGATCCTGTCCCAGGCCTGCTGCCCCAGCATGTTGGTTCCTGGTTTTGCTGTTTGTGGTTTTCTTTTTTTCCCCCAGAAAAGTGCCCTTTTCTAGAGGTTGTGTTTGGTTATTTTTGCCCAGAGTAGGAAAATGATTCATGGCTCAGCTGGGAATTGGCCTGTCATGGTATTTTTCCAGTAAAAGGGCAACCTGGGTTATGGCAGAGGGTTTCCTCTGCCCTCAGGAGATGAGCAAAAACGCAAAACACTGTTTTGGTGGTGTTTTAATTTTTAATTCATAAATTATTTCTTCAAAAGAAGGTGTACAAACCCCCAAAAAAGCAACAAATTGCCATCCTTCCCCTCCTGTCCCTCTTGCTGACGGACTCAGAAAAACTCTTGTGTCCATTTTGGGCTCTTCCCACCAAATAAGCTCCACAAGAGCTGTGAGCCAAGAGTGGCCCCATGGGTGAAGAAAACAGCTGTAGAAAATCCACAGAATTTGGTAAATTTAAGCTTCCTAGAAGAGTCACTTCAAAGAAAAGGGCTGATGGAAGAAGAGCTCTGGATGTCCCTGGGAACAGAAAGAGTAAGTCAGCTGTTGGGAAATGGAGTATGACTTCAAATTTTATGCTTGTTTTGTTTTGCACTTGGCAAGGGTTTGTGCTTTCCCAGTTTTGGGAGAAAAAGCAAAGACTATTTCTTCTTTAACCATAAATAAAACCAATGTGACTCCAGTACCAAAATCAGCTGTCAATCCTTTGGTAATCAGAATACAACAGTGACATCGTGGATGTATATTAAATAATATAAATATTATTATTTAAATATTAAAAATCTGTGTGGGTTATCACTTACATGGTGATCAGCTCTGTCAGTCATTTCCCTCTTCTGTAAAACAAAAAAGAGAATTGCAGAGTTAGTGTGTAAAACTGAAAGGAGGGGTGTGTTTTCCAGGTTTGTTGTCAAAAAGGAATATGTTTGAAACAAGATTAGGAGAAAGCTCCAGAGGCTTGGGAAAGGAAATCTGTGTGAATTTGGGCTCCTGCATTGTTCTCCATTAATTTTGTGCCTTCTGCTGGCTCTCCACCCCTACAGAGCAGTGTGTGACTGTGGCAGGGATGAAGCCACCCAAGCAACAGCGACGACCTTGATGCCTTAAGTTGTAGCTTTCACATTTTCCAAACTCTGTACTGCATTGTGTGTAACTCTGAACTTCATATAAAGTGTTAGCAAGTTCTCCTCACAGTTCAGTCAGACAAAACAATCCTTTTCCAGCTTAAGAACCAAAGTCACAGTTACAGCTTCAGGCCCAGAAAGTGCAAACAACAGTGAATTGAGGAGAGCAATCTGGGAGGATGGGACTGCAGAACCTGGAGCTGGAATTGGACAATGAACCCAATATGGAAATGCACCAAAACTTACAAAAGTGTGAAAACTCATGCCCTGGTGTGTATCTTGGGTGGAGCCACAGCCAGGCTCTTGCACTGCCCAAGGTGAATCCTTTGAAGGCCATTTAATAAATCCCTGTTTTATTCCTGTAACTCTGCCCAGCCTCTGCTCCAGGCAGCCTCTGCAGGCATCACCTGCGGGGCTGAAACGCTGCTGCAGGAGCGTTCAGGAGCAGCCCCGCTGCACTCACCTTTATTCTCCACTTTGAAATCCGAGGGCAGGAGGTTGTCCTGCCGGTTGCCCAGCACGAAGGCCAGGAAGGAGAGGATGAGGGCGTCCAGGATGCCGATGATGCACAGGATGTAAGCCCAGCGCACCGTGCAGGCTCCCAGCGTGTATTTGTCCGTTTTGTCCCCGCACATTCTCCTCACCTCGCTCGAGTCCCAGCCATCGGGGTAGATCAGGCAGCCGATCATCAGCCCTGTAGCTGCAGGGACAGGGGGACATTGGTGCTCCTGAGCTGCTGGTGATGCCTAAGAGTTTTAGTTTTACATATATTCATATATTCGTTTTGTAGATTGTTGTAGCTTCTAGTATTTTTCCCGTCCTTTCTTCCCTACCTTTAGGAACAACAAGATAACCTTATAAGCACATTCCTAAATATTGTTTAGTCTTATTCCAAGAAGAGAACCGACTTCAAGAACATTCTGTTTTCCAACCAGAATCTGGACCAGACATAACAAAAGTGGGGCAAAAGAAACCTCTGGACTGCTTCCAGAGGGTCAGGAGCCCAGGAATGACTACCTAGCCAACTAACTTTTTGTTTGGACAGTGTATGATAAGTGTACTAATCTACTAACCTTATAAAAATTGTATCATTACTATACACCACGTGTACTTTTCACCGTGTTGTTCACCTGAAAGCTTTCACCTGAAACCTGAAACTGATAAAGGTTTGCTTTTATATTCACTCCAATTGGAAAGATTGGAAAGATGTATTCTATTTCCCAGGCATCAACACCGAAGTGGAGAGAGCTGGAGGAGCAAACATCATGCTGCAAACACATCAGTACTAAAAACTTGTCCCTTGAAAGGTGCTGTGGTTGCTCATCCCCTTGGGCTCTGCTCTGCTCCACGGGCAGGGAGGAGCAGGATCCTGCTGTGCTGCCTTCCCACGAGTCAAGGACGTGCTGCACCAGCATCTCCTGTCTCAGTGTTGCCCAGGCAACGTCTCTGCTCCCTCTGCACAGAGCCCTGGCCGTGTCACTCCAAGGAAACATCTCCAAACAAAACTGCAATGGGTTTAGTCTGTGTGAGGTGGAGACCCTGGCCTAGCGCCTTGCAGCTGATTCCAGCCTAGGTTTGCTAAGGTAGAGCTGCTGTCAGCAGCAGCTTTGCAGGCAGATTAATTCTGCTTGTTCAGCTGTGGTGGTTCTAGCAGCAGCTCCTCCTGTGCCTGCTCTCAGAGCTCACACACAACCGCAGCAGCTGCTCCAGCCTGGCCACAGTGTCCCCAGCACCTCACCTTTGCAGCTTTGCCGTGGCAGCTGCACCATCCCCAGTGCCAGCAGGTTGCTGAAGGGCAGCTCATGTCCCAAAATCTCAAAAGTGCCTTTTTCCCCCTTTCAGAGAAATTATATTTACTGGACAAGAACAATGACCAGGCTTGGGATGAGTTCATGTGCAAGATTTTGGGACATTATTAACAAAAACCCTTCACATGCTCCACTCCTACGTTGGAAGTAACTGGTGCAGACGTGAGGCAGGCCCTGACTCCTCTCACACAGGAGACAATCTCGTGGTGGACAAGCAGATATTTGTCCCTGCCCCTCATGGACATCTGCAGCCTCCTTAAATGCACCCTGCCCCACACCAGTGCCCCTTCTCTGCCACCAGGTGCTCAGTAAACCAGAACTCCCTTCTGGGGCAGTGGCCTTGTCCTTTGCCAATGTTTTCTTTTTCCCTGGCTTGGGGACAAGCCAGCAGCGAGGTGAGCAGGCAGCTTCCTTGGTCTGCAGACAGGATTTCTCTTCATGGAAAGGCAGTGGGTTAAGTACATACAGAATAAATCTTCCCTGTAACTAACAGAGAAATAGGGGAAGCAGGAAAGAAATAACTTCTGTAAAATTGTGCCCTGTTGCAGAGCAAAGGCCAGGAAATGGATCCTCTCTTAGCCTGCCCACTTTTTAAAATAATTCCTGAAATGCAGCAGTACCTGTCCATCTGGCCAGAACTGCCTGTGACAATTTTCCCCTATTCAGAACAACAACAAAAAATACCTGTTAAAACCCCAACTATCAGCAAAGCCTTGCTGTCCTCCTGCTCCCCAGGAGGCTGAGCTGCCCCAAGCTTCTTATCTAAATCTTTGCTTGAGCTCGATTCTTTAGCTGGGAACTGAAGAAACCCCGCGGGGTGTCAGCGGGGGCTGTGCCAGGGCTCACATGCATGATTCAGGAGCTGGGTTGGGTTTCAGCTGAGGCTCAAACACAGCAGCTGGGTTACCAGGTGTCTCAAGTACCTTGGGGGGAGAGACGGGCAAGGCTTGAGAACCACAGGGATGAGCAGCAAAGTGAGAAAATGCGAGTAATGGTACCAGATCAGTCAGTCAGTCCCCTCCTCGTGTTTCATCTTCCTCGTGCATTATTCCCTGAGGAGAATAATGAGGAGAAATAATTCCCTGTAGTAACTCAGGGAGTTACTACAATGGCCCAGCAAACGCCAGCACTGTCTCCCTGCTTCATTCCTGTAGGATCCCCAGCACAGGAGAGCGCTCTCTGTGCCCTGGGGGGTTTTTTGGTGCTCTCGAACTGATCCTCTGAAGCAGGAGCGGTGGCGCCGGGAGAAGCTCCCCCAGGCAAGGGGGGCACAAGGTTTGGCAGCAGCAGCAGCAGCAACGCCCGGGGAAGCATCACCCGACACGCGGCGAGCCTGCTGTGTCTCAGCTGCTCTGGAAGGAGTTTTTTTACTAAAAACTCCCCATGGTAACCAGAAAGAGGGAGCAAATGGCATGGAGGTGACACTGGGGTCTCTTAACCGGCCAAACCCCCGCCCTCCATCCCCAGCAGAGTCGAGGGCAGAAAGGGAAAAGGGTCGGTCCATGGGCAGCCCCCCCGCTCCCCGGGCATCCCCCCAGTCCCGCTCACCCGCTGCCAGCTGCATCCAGGCACACACTTTGTACACGGTGGCTGCGTTGCAGAAGAAGAAGAGGCTGAAGCAGAGGATGGTGCCGATGATGAGGAAGGTGGAGACACCTACGAAGAACATGGCAGTTTTGAAGGCACTGGAGGGGATGGTGCCGAAGTCCAGGGGGCTGCCCTTGCAGATGAGCTCTCCGGTGAGCGCGTTGCCGATGCAGTAGGAGAAGAGGCCGAAGTAGCCGGCCTGCGGCGTGTCGATGCTGTCGCCGATCCAGTAGGGCTGGATGAAGGTCACCACCATCAGGATGGAGAAGCAGAGCGTGAAGAGGGCCCAGAGCACCCCCATGGCCCGCGCGTTCCGCACATAGTTGGTGTGGTAGATCCGGGCCGCCTCCTGCGCCGGCAGCAGCTTGGACATGGCGGGGGCAGCGGCCCCAGACCCGGCCCGGGCCCCAGACCCAGACCCAGACCCGGCCCCGGCCCCGGCCCCGCTCCGGCCCCGCCCGGAGGCAGCGGGGGCGGCGGGAGGCTCCGGTAGCGGCGGGACCGCCCCGGGGAGCGGCGGCGAGTCCTCCTCCCAGCCGTGCCGAGCCGGGGGGACTCGGGAGGAGCCGCAGCGACCCCGCTCCCGCAGCCGGGGCGGGCACGGGAGGAGGCGGGCGGTGCCTGTCGGGATGCGCTGCCGGGATGCTCTGAAGGAGCCCCGAGGATGTGCCCTGTGTGCCTGGGATGCTCTCTCGGATTGCACCCTTCGCCTCCTGCGTGTGCTCGAAGACACACCCTGGGATAACCCAAATATCCCCATGGTCTGTCCTGCGATGCACCCTGTGCCCCGGGCTGTGCCCCAGCGTGCCCCTGTGCCCTGCAATGCACTCAAGGGTGCACCCTGAGCCCCCCGTGCCCCCAGTAGCGCCCTCGGCTGTGTCACCCACAATCGAGGGTGTCCCAGGATGTGCCACATGCCTCAGGATGGGTGTTGGGATGAGACCCCAGGATGTGTCTTGGCCCCCAGCGTGCGTCCCAGAATGTGCCAGGGGCTGAGCCACGGCCCCCAGGATCTCCCCGGGCTCTGCTCTGTGCCCTGGGGGCTGCGGGCAGAGAGGGAACATCCCCACAGCTCCACTGCAGGAAGGGAAATGGCTCATCCTGCCAGCAGGATACCCCGGGGTGTCAGCCAGCGCCTGGGCAGGGCCAGGTCTCTGCCCAAACCCCATGTCCTGCTGCCAGAGGAGCATGGGCAGCCCCGGAGGGCTGCAGGCACTTGCGGCCACCTTGGGACCTCTCTCCAGGAGCCACATCTGCCCTGAGTGAGCACACAGGTTCGGCTCCTGTTGTGGGGGCCGGTGCCAGTGTGCCAGTGTGCCAGTGTGCCAGTCACCCCGCAGCCAGTGCCAGCCTCAGCATCACTCCTGTGGCTGTCAAAGGCCGGGGCTATGTGGCCATTAATCATGTCCACGAACATGATCAAAAGCTGTGCCGTTCCCAGGGCTGCTTTCCTTTCATCAGCCACACTCCCCTCCCCAAGCACTGAAACACAGAGCAAATATTTGGCAGGGCAGCCCGAAGTGCTGGCACTTGGGCTGGGGACCTTGGTGGGCTCTGGATCCTTGCAGGGGGCTGTGCTATCCTGCACAATATGAACTTTCTCCAGCAGGTTTCTTGGTGTCCATGATTCCATTTGAGAGATGGAGGATCTGGTGGTTTACCCAGGGAGCAGAGCTCCTGCTGTGGCCACCAGCCCTCACTTTACCCGTGAACCATCAGCAGCACCCAGCAAGGAGGTCATTCCAGAGAACTCCAGCTCCACAGCCCACTGCTGCCAGGGGAAAGCTGAGAAGGAAAGACTAGCAGCACGGAAGTGCCATTATTTTGTGTTCTTTTTGGCCAAATGAACTATTTAAAGGGCAGGTTGACATTGCCAATGTGGGACAGTCACCTGGGAACAGGACCTGGTAGCCTTGGCTGCCCAGGCATCGCTGTTTCCTTGCCCTGGGCAGTGCAGCAGTGCCCCAATGCCACGAGCTGAGGTGTGATAGGGGCAGCCCTGTCAGCTGATGGAGACAACAGCTATAAAACACCTGCTGGCCCCGTGGCAGAGCCACAGACAAGCCTGCCATGGCCAACGTGCTGCCTGCCTGCCTGCTCCTGGCCCTGCTGCTCCTGGCCCCAGCCCTGGAGGCACAGCAGGAGCGAGGGCTCATCTTCAACTTGGTAAGGGGAGCCCAGCCCTGTCCTTGGCTCAGGATGCTCCCACTGCTGCAATGGACACACATGGAGGGTTGGAGGTGTCTGCTGGGTTTTCTGGTGGTGTGAGGGAACTTGGAGCCTAGGAAATCAGCTCTATAAAGGGATAGGGAACACAAAAAGGGGATCAGACTGAAGCTCTCAGCTGCCTGAGCCAGCCAGGACCCTCACCCTGGGTGGTTCATAGGGGCTGGGGAGGGGAAATGCTTTTCCTGTGGTGTCTCAGCCCTACTCTTGTGAGTCCAGCAAAAAACACATTGGTGGGTGGTATTTTGGGCCAGACTAAGGAAATGCTACAGAGTGGGAGGTTGGGGCATGGGGGCAGTGGTGCTGAGCCTCAGCCAAAAGGGAGAGCTAGTGTTCAACACGCACCCAAACCCCTTAGGCTCACAGCTAGGGTGAGACTAAAGGGGAACAAAGAGGGACCTGGTGCTCAGGCCTTGCCTTGTGCTGCAGGAGATCGGGGAGCTGTGCATGCAGAGTGCCCAGTGCAAGAGTGGCTGCTGCCACCGAACCAGTGGCCTCAGCCTGGCCCGATGTGCTTCCAAGGCAGCTGAGTTCCAGGAGTGCTCCCCAAAGGTAGGTGCTCCCTGCTCCCAGGGCTGGGATGGGGCATGTCCCCCACTCTGCACTGAGTCCTTGTTTCCTGCAGAGCATCTATGGGGTCTACTACAAGTGTCCCTGTGAGAGTGGCTTGACCTGTGATGCTGATAAAACCATTGTGGGCTCCATCACCAACAGCGACTTTGGTGTGTGCAAGGACCCCCAGGACTCCTCCAGGCGGCGGTGAAGAAAGAGCCCCCACCCTGTTCCCCTCTGTGCTGCCCCTGCCACCTGGTATTTCCCCCTCTCCAGGGATTCCTGGGTCTGGCTGTGGGAGAATTTGAGTAAAGAATAGCTTCTGCTAAGATGCAAGGTGGTTTTTTCACCCAGCCCAGCCCACTGGCCTCAGGACAGGGACAGCAGTGCCAGGAGGTCCTGGGAAAAGCCACATGGACGTGATGGCTTTACCTGTATGTGTGTAATCATACAATAATCTGGACTAGCAGCAAGCCATGGGCTGAGCTCTCAAGGGGAGTTTTAAAAAGAGGATGCAGGGCAGGGAAAGATGCAGCAGCCCCAGGATCTGAGGGAGCCACTTGGGTTGTGCTTGACTTGATTTATTTCCTGCTGTGGCTGCTCTGGTTGGAAACATTCCATAGCAAAGTTTGTTGCCAGGGAAGAGGGACTTGCAGGTGGTATTGAAGCTGTGGGTTCTTGGGGTGCTTGGTGGTTGTGTCCAGCTCGGTGTCACCACTCTGCAGGCTCTGGACCCCCTCCTCAGGGTGGGCAGATGTGGCTCAGCCAAGTGGGAGCCCCCCTGGAAGGGACCCTGTGCAGCAACAGCTCTCTGTGCCATGGGAGCCTCCACCAGCATCTTGCAGAGCACTGCTCAGGCTGCAGGATGTGCAGAAGCTTTGGGAATTTGGGATAGACCTGGAGAGTGATGGTGCTCAAGCAGCCCCAGCTGGCAGCAAGGTCCCAGTCCCCTCAGCCCTGCCCTGGGCAGGATGGGCTGCAGGGTGTGATGCCCAGCTCAGGGTCAGCGTTTTGGGCATGGGGAGGGAGCACAGATATACCACAGTAGGGTGAGGAAGAGGAGGCACCTGTCTAGAGAGCTGTGGAAGCAGCAGCAGATGAGGGGATCATCAGAGAGTGTGTTCTTGGCTTCTCCAATGCTGACTTCACCCCATGTTTTTCTATCCCTGAGGCAGAGCAAGAACCAGGCACTCACAGCACCACTCCCCACTGCCCCGAGGGCTCTGCACCACATGGGGAGGCCACAAAGGCTGGGGGCAACCCCTGGCAGCTGAGGAGGTTCTCCAGGAAATTTTCTTTTCAGGACGAGGGTGACTGACACCTTGAGGATCCGCACCTTCAGAAACACCAGGGACACATCTGGGAAGGTGGCACAGCGTGGGGGAGTCCCCATAGTTGAAGGGGAACAGGGGAGGCAATGTGGGGACCTGCTGGCCCCTGCCAGTCTGGCTCAGAGGAGCTGCACGAGGAGAAAATTCTGACCTGGATTTTAGTTTTGAACTTATGATGGGTGGGGAAGATCTGGAGGGTCTTGATCTCATTGTCACGGTGGTCCTGGCAAGAGGCCACCAGATTAATGTCCTCTCTGGTGCAGGATGAGGTGTGGGGTGAGGGGTAGATGGGGACAGGGATGGGAACAGCAGCCAGCCCCCGGCAGAGCGAGGGGAAGGGAAAAGGGACACAGGGTCTGTCCCTGGACTCCCCATCCGTGTGGGGTCCCCACGCTGTTCCACAGCAGCGGGAGCAGCCCGCAGAGGCTGGCATTTCCTGGGACACACACCGGGGAGCCCTGCCTGCCCAGGGCTGGCCTCGCCCGGGGCTTTGTGCTCTTGGCAGGGGCAGGATGTGAGCAACGCCCAGCCCCGGCCGTGCCGGCACCGGCAGAGGGCAGCGGCACCGTGCCCACAGCCCGGGGACCCCAGCCCGGCAGGGACCCCCAGCCCTGGGGCAGCCCCCCTTGGGGGTCCCTGAAAGCTCCGACACTCCGAGTCCTGCACTGGGGGTCCCCCTGGGAGGAGGGGGGTGATGTTTGGGGCGGGGCAGGGAGGGTTGATCTCTGGTGTGCTTGTTGGGGGGATTCTGTGGTGTCCCCGTTTTTGTGGTGTCCCCGCGCTGGCAGAAGGACGATGGGGGCACCAGAGAGGTGGGAAGGGGGTGGCTGTGCTGAAGTGGGGGACGCATAAATCCCCCCCTGCCTCGCCCCATCTCAGCCCTATATTTACTGGTGAAGCCGCAGCTTTATTTTGGCAGCTCTTGGCTGGTAAATATTGGCTTAAACCGAAAACCAGACGCCTGACTCACGGCGTCTTAACAAACACAGGAAGGGGCCCCTGGCGCGTGTGGGGTGCTGCCAGCCCTGGGGACAGGGGGACCCTCCAGCAGGGTGGGGGCAACCTCATCTGCAAAGCCCGGGGTGAGCAGAGCATCCCTGTGCAGGCAGCGACGTGTGGGGAGACCTGGGGGACGGGGGAAGGAGGGATACAAGTTTTGGGGTGCCCCTTCCTCCCCCTCTGCCCAGCACAGGAGTCTCCCTGCTCGGTTAAAAAGCCGCGAGGAAAATGAGACTGAAGGGATGTTGGGGAGGAGGGCAGCCCAAGACCCTCCCCAGCCTCACCCCATGGGCAGGATTGCCCCCCACTGTCCAAGCCCATCACCCGAGGGGTGTCCCGCTCAGCAGGGAGGTGTGTGACACATCCCCCGCCCCGGTGCCCCCCTCACCCCCGCCCTGGCCGTTGTTACCGAGGGTACAGGATGTTCTCACTCAGCCGAGCTCCCGCTCCCCAACCTCTCCCCGCCTCTCCCCCTTTCCGCCAGCCCTCGGCCTTCACCTCTCCTCCTCTGCGCTGCTTTAACCCTTTTTCTTGCCCCCAAACACCGTCTTTTCCTCTTCTTCTTTTTCTCCTTTTTGATTTCCTTTTTAATCTCCGCGCAGATGCTCTGAAACTCCCCCTCTGCCCCTTCCAGGGCATCCCTGCACCCCAAACTCTCTGCAGCTCCAGTGGGGTGCCCACCCAATGCCCAGCTTTGCAGACAATCCCAGCAAAGTCACCCCATTCCCAGCCCTGCAGAACACTCCAAGGAAAAAAACTGTGTGTCTGGGGGGGTGTTGGGTGTTTGCTCCTGCAGCCTTCACCCTGGGGGCAGAGAGGCTGCCAGCCCCAGCCCCAGGACGGGGGGGAATGTGTTTTTTGGGGGAGGCTGAGCTGCCCCTGGCCCCCAGGGCGGAAGGGACAGGCAGCAGCTCGGCAGCTCAAGCTTAGGACAGTGATTTTAGGGGGGAGAAGACACCAGGCACAACCTAATTCAGTGTCCACAAACACAGCACACCCCAATTCGCTGCAGACTGGGGTGACAATGGGGCTGATCCTGCAGCAGGGTCAGAAGTGCTCCTGAGGTTTGGGTTGGGGGGTACAGGGGATGCTTTGGGGCAGTCCTGGGCTGCTTGTGCCTGAGGGGTTGCCCAGAGACATCTGGGAGTGCACAGAGGTGTTTGGGGGTGCACAGAGGCACCTGGGGCTCCCTGCCTGCTGTTGGCTCTGGGGTTTGTTCCCCCTATAAGCCTTTAGCCCCCGTGGTGGTCAGGACATGGCAAAGCCATGGCTGGTGCAGCCCAGGGGGGCAGTGGCCCCTCTCAGGGTGTCCCTTGGCCACAGCAGGATCCAGAGGGATGATGCACATCCTGGCAGGGTGTGGGACACCCCAGCCAGCACCAGGGATTTGGGGAATCTCAAATCCTCGGGGAGATGCCCCAGTCTTCCCCCACCACCCTCTGCTGCCCTGGGACACCTCAAGCTGTGCCTGCAAAACCTCCATGGCAGCTCCAAGTCATGGGGCACAATGGGGTGCAGACCCCAACTGCAGACCCCAGGGATGTGGGGGCCTGATCCTGTGACTTCAGGTTTTCCTAAATCTGGGCCAGGTTTTCACTGTCCCAGAGAGATGGCTTTGGGATGAAGCTGGCGAGAAGCCATCCTTCAAGCTCTCTCTGGAAGAAAAGCAACCTTTCTAGCAAAAAGAAAAAAAAAAATTCATGGAAAGCTCTGGTTTGCCTCCTCTTGCCAAAACCAATTGTTGATGATTTTTCACGGCTGCTTTGACTTTGCTTTTGCCTGTGACAGAGGGAACAATGTCAGACACGCTCCCGTTTTCCCACTCTGATTTTTTTCCCCTGAAGCTGGAAGAGGGGAAGGATCCGACTGAAGGACAGGGACCTGTCCTAGGCAAATATCAGCCCCAGGGGCTCCCAAACCTGGCGTGAGGATCTCAGTCTGTCCTCCATCCTCAGGGTTGGCTTTGGGGCTGGAAGTGGAGTCTCTTGAAGATGTCCCCCCCGAGCTGCCAAGGGCTGAGGACTGCCCAGCTCAGGGCAGTAGTGGAGGTTGCAATTGGGACATGGGGACACAGAAGTGGCCCTGGGAGGACATCCAGGCACCCACACACCTTCCACAAGCTCCCCCGATGTTGTCCACCAGGGTACAAGTGGAAAAATTCTTCATCCTGAATGATTTGCACTGCTGGAAGTAATGCACTACAGGGAGGTGAGGAGGGAGAGGAGGGGATGTTGGGCTGCACCAGCCTGGGCAGAGCTCGAGGCTGCAGCAGCCAGTTTGGGGGAAGTGCTCCCTGCAGCTGGGTTCCCCCTCAGAGGGTATTTTTAGCATTAAATTCCTTGAAATGCTGGCAGGGGAAGCAGAGTGAGGGTGAGGAGGGGAGGATTCTGAGGGATACCTCCAGGACATGGATGGCGATTCACTCTGGGGGATGCTGAAAGGGTTTTGGGGGCGATGCTGGGGGACATGCGGTGGTTGAGGCTGGGGGGAGGAGAGGGGGATATTAGGATGTCGGGGGGGACATGGGGGGAGTGAGGGGGTATCTTGGGTGGGGGGATCTTGGGGAAGGTATTGAGAGAGATAACAGGGGGATCCTGGGAGTGCTGGGGGGGATATTGTGGGGGATGCCAGGGAGGATGCTGGGGGGGATGATGCCAGGTGGGATATCGAGGGGAACACAGGGGGGATGCTTGGAGGAATGCTGGGGGGGGATCCTGAGGAGTTGCCGGGGGGGTTTCCGGGAGGTGATGTTGGGGGCCACACCGGACCCCACCAGCCAGGAGCCCCGGGTGGCCCTGGCCGGGTGCCCCCCCGCCGGCCCGGCGCTGACTCAGGCTGTTCCCGGCGCTCCCGCGGCCGGTACATCGCGTCCCCACGCCGGGCGCCTGGCACGGCGCCCGCCCGGTGCAGCTCCCGGCAGGGGCACGGCCCGGCCCGGCCCCGGCGGCTCCTCCGGGCTCCCGGGCTGCGGCTCCCGGCGTCGAGAAGCTGAGAGAGGGTCCGAAGTCCCGGGAGATGCCGGCGGGGCTTCGGGGGACGCAGCCTGAGTCATTCTCTGTGCCCATCTCTGCCGGCTGTGCCCTCAGCACGGGGCTCCCTGGCCCCGGAAGCATTGCCGGGGGGAATCTCCAGGAGTTTTTGAGTCTCAGATCCGTCTGGCAGGAGCATCTCCACGGCAGGGCACAGCTGAGCGTCCTCAGGGAGATCGATCCCCCATCACCCAGCCCAGGGCAGAGGTACCAGCTCGCACCCCCACGCTGACACCCCGGCTGGAGCGGGGCAGGCGGGGAGCCCCAGCCACCCTCAGCCACCTCCAGCCACCCTCAGCCACCCCCAGCCACCCCCAGCCACCCCCAGTCACTCTCAGCCACCCCCAGCCACCCCCAGTCACCCCCAGTCACCCCCAGTCACTCTCAGCCACCCCCAGTCACCCCCAGTCACCCCCAGTCACTCTCAGCCACCCCCAGCCACCCCCAGTCACCCCCAGTCACTCTCAGCCACCCCCAGCCACCCCCAGTCACCCCCAGTCACCCCCAGTCACCCTCAGTCACCCCCAGCCACCCCCAGTCACCCCCAGCCACCCCCAGTCACTCTCAGCCACCCCCAGTCACCCCCAGTCACCCCCAGCCACCCCCAGTCACTCTCAGCCACCCCCAGCCACCCCCAGTCACCCCCAGTCACTCTCAGCCACCCCCAGTCACCCCCAGCCACCCCCAGCCACCCCCAGTCACCCCCAGTCACCCCCAGTCACTCTCAGCCACCCCCAGCCACCCCCAGTCACCCCCAGTCACTCTCAGTCACCCCCAGCCACCCGCAGCCATCCGCCCTCCCCGGCGGAGGCTGGTACAGTTCGTTACGTCCAGACCGGAATGTACTTTGTGTTAGAAGTGGCCACAAGCCAGGACGGCAAAGCCGGACTTTATTTATCCTCCCTGCTCCGGCCCCGCTGCTGCATCCTGCCCTTGCTCGTGTGGGGCTGGATCTCCGGCAGGGCTGGGGGAGCCCTGGGCTCTGCTCACCTCTCTGCTGCTCCTTGCCAGCCGGGGAAGGCAGCGATTTTCCCTGTTTCCTCAGAAGGGAAATAATAATGGGAAAATATTTGTGTCCTTTCATCTGGTAAAAGCTGTCCCCGGTGTCTGGAAGGGAGCAGCATGAGGAAGATGGGAACTCAGGGGTGGATTTAGGCCCAGTGAAGCCTCTGGAGGGAGGTGCCCCTGTCTGCTGGCTTGGGGGGGTTTTGCAACAGGGGCCAGGGTTTGGGCCACAGTCTGGTAATTTATGAACTGGAAATGCACTTGGAAAGATCCTGGCCACACTGCAGGATAGGGCAGGATCAGACCAGGGACAAAGCAGGGACTCTCTGGGGGTCCCCACACGTGCGGGGGATGCCTTGGCCCCTCTGCTGTTAAAAAGTCACGGTGGGAGCCGTGAGTCCAGGCACAGAGGGGGAGGCTGTGGCAGCCTGGGGAGGGATCAGAGGGGTTGCCCAGGCTGGGTCTGGCCGATCATTCCGGGACTACACCCAGCATCCCTCCCACGGGCCTTCCTGCAGGACGATTTGAGGGAGAGTTCCGTACTGAAAGCGGCTTCCCAGCTGCTCTGCATCCCCGGGGCCGAGTGTCCTCATGCCAAGCCAGGGATCTCACCCTCCTGCCCCATCCCCCCACGTCCCCGTGTCCCCGTGTCCCCGCGCTCCGTCCATCCCTGCTGGCAGTTCAGCTGCACCTACAGCCAGTGGCAAGGACACGGTGTTCTCCTGTACTGTGCCGCCTGTTGTGCAAGCCCTGGCTGCACCTCCCGTAAACACAGAGCTTCCCACGACCACGGCACCCGGCTCCTGCCACGCTGCACCCCCGGTGCCAGAGGCGAGCGGGGCCCTCGGAGGGCTGGCCACGCCACGGGTGCGGGTGGGTGAAGCCGCAGCATCGTCAGGATGCAGGAAAAGCTGCTTTGATCCCCAAAATGGGCAGTGGTGATCTGGGTTCTGGGGGGAAGGATGGGTTTGATCCTCCCTGGAAGGGGAGGATCCCTGCCCCGGGACGATCGGTTTGTGCTGTCACACACGAAAGGAAATCAAGAGAAAAGAGAAAAACCACTTCCTCCATTCTCAGGAGATTCACTGATGTGGTTCATCAGGGTGCAGCCGAGGTGGAGGGACTCCTCTCCTCCCCACGCTCTCGAGGCAGATTAACGCTGGTTATTTTTAACAGGAGACAAGGATGAATAAAAATATCCCCTGCTTTATTTTAATTTTTTTCCCCCTCACTTTCAGGAACGCAGGTCTCACCTCACACGAGGTGCTTGGGAGCCTGCAGGGAAGGTTCCTTGGCTTTGCTCCCTGCTTCCAGACTTTCCCCAAGACTCCCTGTCCTTTCAGAGCCGGGCTCAGGGCTGGGGCAGGACATGTGTGGCCAGCTGGAGGGCGAGGGGGAACAAGCAGTACCCCTGGCAGGCGTCACAAAGCAGAACAGGATTATTTATGGAACAGATTTCCTCCAGGTTGTGTTACAGGGATGGGGGTGAACGGGGCAGACCCCAGCACCGGGAGAGTGGAAGGTTTAGGACATCTCCCCACCCAAGAAAGCAGAGTGAGCTGAAGGGTCTGGCACTGGCATAACAGTGATTTAGAAGATGTCTTTTATCTTCTAAAAAAGCAACTCTGATACTTTCCTCCTATTTCCTCCTATTTTTTTTTCTATGCAAACAAACAAATTTAGTATTTTTGTATTACAAGGACAAAGCAGGCTGAACCCCCTCATTGATGTCATTAGTCCCATGGGATTTTTCAGGGCTTTGGTGTTGCCTCAGGAATTATGCTGTGGGGTTCCCTGGTATTACAAACCCACAATATTTTAATTTTGTTTTGTAAATGAATATTTAAAGCTCTTGGAAATTTAAAGCCAGGAGGGAAACGTTTGAAACCAAAGATGCAAGATTCACCTGGGTTATTTTAGAGGGGGAAAAAATTAAATGCCATGAAAACAATTTTTTTTCTTCTTTTCTAAAGTGGGCTTTAACTTTCACTCTGTATTTCTGATGAGTGACATCAGTGTCTAAATTACAGCTGGAGAAATCGAACTCAGCATAAGGAGCAGACCTGTGAGAAAGCACCCACCAACGCAGTGCTGCCTTCAGCCTGGCCCTGAGGGTTTTATTGGAACAACATGTGGGAATGAAGGTGCAGGTTGGGAGCTGCAGGCACTCATTACAGCACAAATCTGGTAAAAAATGACCACTTTATAAAAATACCCAGAGATGTCCCAATTTAAATCTGCCCCCCATTTTTTTTTGCCCCTGATGGCTCAGGCGCTGCAGAGATGAGGAGTGATTAGGTGTTTAATCACAAAAGTACTGATTTCTAATCTCGGGGGGGTATTTTGAAGCAGCTCTTGACAAAAATCTTATTTCCTTCACGGCGAACTGGAACATTTCTGCGCGTTCCAGCAGCCGCCGTGTCCTCCAAACCCACATCTCTCTGTCCCCAACTAGGAGGCAATTTTCACTTTTCAGCGCGGTATGTTCTCTAACACCCGGAGGAGCTGGGAGGGATTGGGCCACCCTTGGAGAGTTGGGGGAACGAGGACACGAACCTCCGGGACAGCTGCGGGGCTGGGGTGTCCTTGCGGGGGTCGCAAGGAGCCGAGGGCTTGGGGACAGCCCGGGGGCTGAGGAGCGCTGCATGTGGCCGGGGCACTGCATGGGGCTGAGCCCCCCGGGGCCTGGCACGGGGTCAAACACCGCGGCCACCTCCCTGGCCCGGGCTGTCCCCCGTCCCTGTCCTTGTCCCCGTTCCCGCCCGGCCCCGCCGGTGCCACCCGGGCGAGTGCGCGGGCACCGCGGGCGGGCACAGCGCTCTAATCTGCATATCGCCGCCGTCGCAGCCAATAGAAAGGCGTAATTTGAGACGGGCAGGCGGCGCGGCCAATAAAATGTGAGTGGGGCGGGGCCGGCGCGCTGGGCGGGGCGGCCCGGCCGGGCGGGCGCGCGGGGCCACTCGGAGCCGGGCGGCGGCGGCGACAGCGACAGACACAGCGACAGGTGGGACCGCGGGCTCGGGCTGCCCTGTGCGGGGCTGTGCGCTCAGCGGGGCCCGCTGTGAGGCTGCAGCGGTGCTGGGGGTGCGTGGGGCGGTGTGGCGTTGGGGACAGGCGCGCGCGGGGTTGAGGGACCCCGCCCGGGCACCTGTGGGGACATCGGTGTGGGGCTGGGGAAGGGGATGGAAGCCTCCCCTCTGCTCTAGGGTGAGGATAGGAGCGGGGTTGCTGCCCCATGGAGCCCCCCCAGCAATGAGGAGCTCCCGCAGCGGTGTCCGGGCGGTGCTGGGGGCACTGGGAGCACTGGGGACACTGGGAGCACTGGGGACACTGGGATGCTCCGGCACAGCCCGGGGTGCTCTGGCACAGCCCGGGGTGCTCCGGCACAGCCCGGGGTGCTGCTCACCCGAGGGGATTCCTCTTTTCCCCGCTTCACCTCCCCATCCGATGCTCCGGGCACACCCGAAGCGTTTCTTTTGACACCACGGAGCAGAGAGACCCCGCAGGGTGTGTGCATCACTATCCACGGCCTTTGGCAGCAGGTAGAAAGTGGTTGCACAAGGTAAATGTGATTTTTAAATTTTTTTTTTTTTAAGTTTCTGCGATTTTCCCCTCCCCTCCGGGCATAAAAACTCTTCCAGAGCTTCTGTTTTTAAAATGCACGTTCGGGTGAGCCTGCTCTTCCCAGGAAACTGTGTTTTACACAATGGGCTGTAGGAACTCGTGAGAGATGTGTCTGTCAGCCGTGTGTCCCCAGGCTGCAGCTTCCAGCTGAGGCTCCAATGCTGCACCGTGTTTCTGTCTCCACCGGAGCAAATAACAAAAGCACCCTTAAAAATAAAATATAATGGGAAAAAAAAAAAAAGGTCAGGAGCTGATACTTTATGGTTTTAACGACGGTGTTTAAATAGTGTCTCACCCTAACAAGGTATTAAACCTGAGGTGGATATGAGGACATCACTGGGATATCGAAGCAAACCTCGGAACTGGCATTAAAAGTTTAAAAAGTTGAAATCACACATTGCTCCTTCCTCTAAAACATGAGAAAGCTGCCTCCCTCCTGCCTCCTCCTCTGTCCTGTTGGAGGGCTGGGGAGAAGACAATCCTTAAATGTGTCAGGCAGAGCCTGTAGCTGGCTTTTATGGGCTGTCCTTCCAAAGGTGCTGTGGGTTTGATTTGGGTGGCAGTGCTGCAGCTCAGAGATCCTTGGGCTGTATTTCCAGCCTGGCACTCTGGAAATGAGACAACATTTCTGGGGAGGGGACAGAAACATCCTTGACACAGAGGGAACAATGTCCACAACCTCCAGGGGGTTAACCAGGAGTGTGGGGGGGCTAAGCAGGAATCCAAATGGTGCAGGAGTTTTGCAGCACAGGGATGGGATGGAGGAGTCCTGGGTGGGTTCCTGGTCCTTGAAGGGGTGCTGCTCCTCATCCCCAGCGTGGTGGGTGATGGCAGCACCCTGAGGGGTGCAGGAGGACAAGGCAGGGCTGTGATGGAGATGGGTGCTCACAGCAGCCAAGGGTGCTGGTGGAGGAAGGAGTAGCCAAGGATTTTCTGAGGGCTTGGGTGATGGAGGTGGGGTTTGTGCTGGGGAAAATATATGTGGTGGCATGGAAAAAATCCCCAGCAGATTTCTGGGGAGTCGGTGAAGAGGTTTTCTCCTCTGCTGAAGTGCACAGGAGGGGTGATAGCACATGGCCTCGCTGCTCTGGAGGGGACCAGAGGGGAAGGTTGGCATGGTACAGGCTGCTCCTGGTGCCCATCCTGCTCAGAACAGAGATGTCTGCTAGGATAATTGCTCATGCAATTATTTTCTCTTGTTTGCTTGTCTGATGTCTTTTAAAAAAATAAATGCAAATAGCTTCATCTTCCCAAGGCTGTGTTTGCCCAGCACACCCTTCAGTCATGGTGAGGTCCTTTCCCAGCAATGTCAGAGCACCTTCCTGCCAGGGTGAGCCAAAAAATAAGGACAATTCCTGAGCAAAAAGCAAACTGCATCCCTCAGGAACATCACTGCTGTGTAGTTACGTGTGTTTTAATTAATTACCTGCTTGCAGAAGGAGAAAGTTTGCTGGAAGGTTTGAGATGCTTGGCACCAAGACTTCCTCGGGCTGGCTGCAGCTCCCAGACTGGCTCAGGGGAAAAGTATTTTGTAAATGGTTTGAAAAGTAGTTTGTCCTCAGCTATTTCTCATTTTATATTATTTTATATCAATTTTATTTTATAGTCACTCTCGATTACATGAATTTATCTAAAGTTTTTGCAGCCCCTTGAGAGAGCTGTGAAGCTCCTACTGATCTTGTGCACATAACAGGGAAATCGATATTACTTAGCAAGGATTTTTTTTTTATTTTAATGCTCCGTGCTTGTGGGTGTAAAGAGGTGGCCACGAGTGCTCTAACGTACAAGTTGTTCATGTAACTTGTTTGTCATGCAGCTGACAGGCTTTTTCCATAACTAGTAATTGTGACTTGTAAGGATTGCTGATTTTGCAAGCGAGTGTGTTGGAAAATCAGGAAAATAATAGTAAAGTAACTGTCAGAAGTGAAGAGTTGGGATAGTGAGGGGCTGCAGTTAAATCATCTTCTACCTGCAGTGTCCCATCTTTGTAAATAGCAGTATTGCTCTTAGATGGAAAAATATTCTCATTTCAAGTACTTTTTGACTTACATTAAATTTAACCACTTAATTAAATAAGCCCTGGGAGGCACTGCCTGGCAAAGAGCATCATTCCTGGCATGTGACCCCACCCCGAAAAGGAGCCCAGGTGGGATGCAGGCTCCCTCCCCACCCCAGGTGATGCCCAGCAGCGTGTACCTGTGCAGGTGTGTGTGTCAGTGCCTGTTCTCAGGGTCTGGCTGACAGTGCTGGGGGTGCAGCTTTGTCCCCAAAGCCGTGGTGTCCTCAGCCCCTGCTGCTCCTCACAGTGTCCCCAGCAGTGGCAGTGCCACCCCGGCCCCCTCCTGCAGTTTGTGATGCTTCTCCAAGAAATCCTCATTTGGCACCGGAGCAGGCTGGTGTTTCACACTGGGAATTGCCGTCTGCCCAAAATAATTTGGCATTTACAAGCCCCTGGTGCAGATGGTCCTGGGTGCTGAGTTATTTCTGGGTGCCAGAGCTACTGAGCCAGGGATTCCCCCCTTGGGGTTCAGCTCTGGGATGCTCCAGGTGCTACTGAGCCCTCGTGTGTGGGGATAAATCATCAAACACAGCATTCCCACTGCCAGGGGTCACCTGGCTGCAAGTTGCTTGGAAAAAACCCCAAATCTGCTGAGAGCAGTGAGATGCTTTTAGAAACAAACAAACAAAAAAAAAATAAATAAGTCCAAGTTTGATTGCCACATTTATTCCAGAGAAAAAGCTAAATTAAAACAGAATTGGCAAACAAGGAGTTTCTTGTTTATTCCCATTTTCTATTTATTTTAGTCCCCCCCAAGCTGTCACTTGAAATTCAATTTGCTCAGCATTGGTGTAGCTGCTGCCAGGAGGCTGCTCTGAGTCGCCTGTGGAAGGCTTGGACTTTGCTGTGCTGTATGGGAAGGGAAACTTCACATTTAGCAGCCAGAGGTGGAATATTTCATTCCAAAAAGCCCGGCTGGTCTGTTGTCCCTGCTTGTTTTGACCAGGGGAGAAGACACAACTGAAAGGACCTCGCTCATTTTTGGTGGCAGAAAACCCAGTGAGAGAGTGCCAAGGAGTGGGTAGTGGGATGTCAAGTACTTTCTCACATTTTACAGATGGTTTATATAACCTGCTTGGCTATATTATTATATTTTTTCCTGTCCAGTTACATAATCCCAATTTATGAAAGCTTTAGGAAGTTGCCTTCCCCACTGTTACATGTCTCTGTGTTAGAACCTCTGAGCTTGTTAGGATGCTTGGACTCCCTGCCAGGCATCTCCCAGGAAGCTCGGGCTGGTGCAGAACAGCTGTTTATACACTCATTATTTCTGTATTTCTTCGATAATTTTCTTTTAGCCATCATCAAAAGCTGTGTCAGCCTCTCAGGGGCAGGATGGGTGCAGCCTGGTGCCTCTCCCTGCTGATGCAAAGACTTTGGGCATTTCTGTTTCTTCCAGTGTTTTAAAGATCTGTTCTTGTGGCAGAGACTTGCTGTGATTTTTATGGTGGAAGCAGCTGAAATTCTTGCTGGGGCCAGGGGTGGTTTTGGGGGCAGGTAGGAAAGGAGCTGCAGAGCATCTGTGTGTGAAATCCTCAGCCTCACCCTGCCCCTGGCACCTTCTCCCCTGGGGACAGCAGCTACCCATAAATGTCTGTGGATTTTGCTTCCCCTAGTATAACTTTGTCCTTCAAAATAAGGGAGGAGAAGAGAAAATGCTGCTTTTTAGCTAAATTCCCTTTCACATGAAAGTGGAGGGTGTTGTGTCTCTGGGTACCCACTCTGGAGGAGATGGACCACTGTTCACAAGAGAGTTCAGAGGGGCTCTATCCCTCCGATTTTTAATTTTTTTTTTAAATTTTGAAGTGACCTGGGAAAACCACCAAGCCAGCATTTCCTTGCTAGAAAACCAGCAGAAGAGCCAGGTTATTTTGAATAGGTTTATTTTGTAAACTGAGTGGTGGGGGGATAAAACCACTCCTGTCTGAAAGTCTTTTGTGTGTTGCTGGCACAGGCCTGTGCACCTCACTCCAGGGGGTGCAGAGACACTGAACCCATCTTGCTTCTGCCTGAGATATTTGTTCTGGCAGGGTTAGTGACCCATCCTGCTCACTTGTTCCTCTGGCTGCAGCTGAGGAACAGCCTCTTATTCCACATATTAAAAAAAATAATAAATTAGTTATGACTTGAACCTTAAATAAAACCATTTCAGAAGCTTAAAAATATTAGCTAGGCAGAATGGTGAAGCCAGTGTGATGGGAACATCCACAGCTGGATATAAGTGAGCTGCATACAGAAGTTTTCTTTTTCACTTTGTTATCTTCTTGTTTTAAAACCTTCCCCTGTGGCTGTTTTTCTGGTGATAGGCAGATACCTCCTGGTCCTTGGGAGGTGGCTGGGGACTGCATCCCTCTCTGAAGTGTCCCCATGGCGTGGGTGGCACTGGTTGGTACCAAGAATCTCCACGGTGTTCACCCTGGAGCAGGACTGGCCGTGGATAAAGGTAGACCAGGATTGTGCTTCAGTCCCTGGTGAATCAGGGCTCACCCTGGGTGCCAGGGGGGCTTCTCAAGGTGCTGGGCAATTCCAGCAGCTCTGTTTGCATTTTGGTTTTTTGTTTGAGTAGAAGTTGCCATGCCCAGCCCGCCGGGTGTTGGCCATTTGCACAACGTGCACGCTAGGAAGTAAATTGATCCATGGGAGTTCTTAGTTGGTGAACAATAGTTCCAATTTTATGGCTTCCCTGTTTATTTTGAAGGAGGGGGAGAAAGCCAAGTGGCTAGGATTTAAAAAAAAAAAAAAAAAAAAATAGAAAGAAAAAATATTAATTAACTGTGATGTACGAATGTGAGAAACAGTACTCAATGTCTGGGTATGTCCTTATGTGTTGGGATGCAGCTGAGGGTTATGTGGAGATGCTTGTCCATCTTAGGAAAGCAATATTTTTGTTAGAAATCCCAATTTTGTTAGAAATCCCAATCCTCGTTACCATCACCTTCCTCGATCTCTGCTCAGCAGGCTGGCCCTGAGGTGTCCTAAAACACCCTCGAGGATCCAGGAGAAACTGCTCTGGTCTTCCCTCTCCTGCTGCACAGGCATAGCTTGCTCAGCAAGAAGGGATTTTATTAGAAAAAAATAGTTCTTGTGATGGAAGGGGAAGCAACCCACCGTGGGACAGTGGAGAGAGTCAGCTGCTGCACTAATTGGGTTATTCTTCATTAGCAGTCAGTGCTGGGGCTGGAGGATGCATGTGCTGCTGTCCAGCTCGAGGGGATTTGGGACTGTGATCACCAGGGCCCCACATCTCCCTGCTGTGCTTTCAGATTTGTTGTTTTTAAGCCTGACCTTTGCATTTTCAAGAAACTCCCTCCTGTGTTGCAATCTGGAGCTTTTAGGGCTGTTGTGGTGCCGTGGAAGTGAAAGTGCTTTGTGCTAAGTGGGTCTTAAAAAACAAACCCCAGAGCAGCCAACTCTGATTTTTTCGTCCTGTTAATTTTCATCCCAGTGAAACAATTGTACAGGATATAGCTTGGATTTATTTTTTTTTTAAGCTGATGGTAAGATGCTGTTTTGTGGAGACAGCAAGTCAAAGTAGGTTTTGGCCATAGTCTTCATCACCCCTCTCTGACCATGGTGGAGCATGATCTGTGCCTCAAAAGTGCTCTGTTCTCCCTTTTTCTGAAATCCTGAGTTCCTGTTTTAGAATAAAGCACGTGTGGTTTTCTAATATTTTTCTTTTTCTATTTGTCCCCCCATCTTCTTACCAGGTATTTCCCCGCTGTGTCTCTGGGCTTGGACTCTCCCTGCATCTTCAAACCTTCTCCAAGGATTGCATGGTGGCAAGGTGAGACCCCTCAAAACCCTTCCCAGCCTTGCTCTTCCCCATCCCTTTCCCCTCCTGCGAGCCTCTGGGAGGGATCTGCAACATTAAGTTTCCATTTGGAGCTGGCAAATTCCCGGTATGCTGATTTCTAGGAAACGTGGCTGGGGATCGTGTGGTTGGTGAAACCCTAGCATGTGTGATACCTGTCTGTCCTCAGCCCGGGGTCACACATCTGCATCCCGTTCTCCCCTCTGAATTTTCACCAATTTCTCAGTGTTGGGAGACAGCAATACCTGTGTGGAGAGGGTATTGTAAAATTAAAAAGCTTGGTTTAATTTATTTCTGTGCTTCTACGACCCATCCGTGTTTATATCCCAGGGAAATGGAGCAGTGTGGATGTTCAGAGGAGGGAGGATGGTTTATCCTGGCTTCATTTACAGACTTACAACATTAATCTTGTGGGTAGTAGCAGCAACGGGAAAGCAAGATCTGCTTGGGGTGTCAGAAACACCCAGGGGCTTTTGCACAGAGTAATTAATTAATGCCCTCCCTGTATGCAGAGTATACAAACAAGAATTCAGCTTGCTGTGCTCTGTGACATCCCTGCCTGCTCACTATTTAAACCTCAGGGAGTAGCAGATTTTTTTTTTTTTTTTTTTTTTTTTGCCCTACAACTGTTTGTTTCAAATTAATTGGGATTTTGGCCCCTGGCCAGCCTCCTCCTGTCGCTCCAAATGGGAGATAAGTGGGAGCGGTGCACTCTTTTCTCTAACCTAGTTGGAGCTGTTTTTGCTGGACGGAGAAGTCGTGAGCTCTTTCCTAACGTGGGCCACATCAGGAATATCTGAGTGCCATGGGCTCCATCCCTCCCACTGCTGCTGACGCAGAGCGTCTCCCCTCCCGCCCGCCTTGGCCAGCTTCCCTGGATGACTCCTCTAATTGCTTACGTAGAAAAATAATGAGAAGGATGCGTAGGGTGTATTTTTAGATGTCTCTTGGTGGGATTTAGCAAGCGGCGAGCCGGAGCCAGCACCTCCCTGTCCGTGTCCTGCATCCCTGTGGCGGCTGCTTGGTGGAGCTGGGGAGGTTCTGGCAATTCTTGGGCAAGTTTCCCTGGTTTTTGGGCTTCTCCTGGTCCTTATGGGTGGGTTATGGATGGTGTGTCCCCGGTGCTGCACAGGAAGCCCTGTGCTGATGCCATGCCCGTGCTGGGATGGGCACCACCATCTCCTCACTCCTCTCCAGGAGGAAGGCTGTGATGGCTTAGAGACCATCCCAGCACCCAAATCATTGAATCATGGAATGGGTTTCTCAGGGCTCTGTCCAAACTCACCCAAATGTTCCCAGGAATGGGGCATCTGTCACCCTTTTGGGTAACCAATGCATCCACCACCCACATCATCAAACATTTCTTCCAAAGTAACCCATGGCACATTTTCCAGTAAATACCTGTGAGATAATGGGTCTCACCACATGTTGCTTTGCTTTTTAAATGCTTTGCTTTTAAGATGTTCCCATCTGAAACCCCAGTAGCGCAGAGGAAAGGGAGCAGATGCAGAATCCCATTAAATATCACCCGAAAGACAATGATAATTGAGCCTTGCAACAAGTAGTTCCCTTATTTTTCTCTTTGCTTCTTCCATTTCAGGGCTCTTTGTGTCTCGGTGGCTTCCTGTGCTGGGGGGGTCGGGCTCTAGTCCTTCCCTTTCCACCCGGGTGTGAGGAAAGCAATTCTTGCAGCACGACTTATCTGTCCTTGGAGCTGAAAACATCCTTTCTTTGCTCTTTTTGAATCCCCCAAATGAATGATTTCTCCTGCTGGTTAACATCAGCCTCCATGCTGAAGACTGTGGGAAAGTTTCACAATTAGAGTGGCTTTAATAGATCTGGTTTATGTCTTAAAAAACCCATCGCTTTCTAATTCTCCGTCACATGTTTCCTTGATGATGTGTCGCCCAGCAGTGCAGCTACCAAAATAGCCCCATGGTCTGAAGGAAATCATCAGGAAATATGTTTTTGAAACTGTAGGCAATTCTTTTTTTTTTTTTTTTCACCAGGAACCATTGGAAAAAGTCTGTGTTCAATGGAAAACGTGGCTTTTCTGGCACCTTGGCTGCTTATGTGGTGACATTTGGGAGCACAGTGCTCCAGCAGTTTGCCCAAAAATCTCCCAGTTCCTTAGATTCTTGCTGTGAGTTTTCTCTTTATCCACCCAAATAGCTAGGATTCTTTTGGTGTTGGGTTTTCTTTAATTTTCTGGGGAAAATGCTTGCTTGTGCATTGCCTTTCCATGCAGGGTGACAAACCCATTCCTCTGCCAGCACCTCCCGTGGTCCTGCCAGGCTGATGGGGTTTGTGCTGTGTCCCCCCAGGTCCAAGGAGACCATGACCACTGATGAGGCCACCAAGAGTGAAGGGGAGGTGCAGGCAGCAGCTCTGGCAGAGCGAGGGGAGGACATCACCCCATCCAAGGACCGAGGGGTTCTGAAGGTGAGAGGGGGTCTGCTGAGAGTGTCCTGCCTTCCTGCACTTTGGGGTGCATGGTCACCTCCCCAGCCCTCAGGGTCACAGCTGCAGGGCTGTAGGATCGAGTTCTTTCATTTCAGAGGCAAAGGGGATGAGCATTGCTTAGAGTAAAGGAGGATGGAGTGGTGGTTGAGGATGGTGGGCCCAGGCTGCTCCATGAATTTCACTGCTATTGTGTTCCTAATCAGATTATTAGCTGTAAATCCACAAAGCATTTCTGTGTGTGACTCACAAACATTAGAAAGAGCACATTACTGAGGTCATCCAGTCTGCTCCACAGCCCCTTTTTCATATTCAGGGCCGTTTCTGGATAGTTCTGCTCCTCAGCACTTACACTTCTCCACTTGAATAGGACCTTTCCTCCAAGAATAGCATCCTCCCCTGCTCCATCCTCAGCTCGAGAACTGCTTGTTCCCGGCTGCAGCGTTCAGAAAAAAGTGTTGACAAGGAGTGAGTAGTGAGCTGACACACCCCTGTGAGTAAAATGTGTATGGACAGAGAGCGAGAGGAGCTGCATTCACTGCAGGTTTGGAACCACGGTGTTTATCCACCAGTATGGACTGCTCTCTGCTCCCAGCCCTGTCCAGCTCCATTGCTGTGGCTCCAGCTTGAGATTTGTTTTTAGGAGCTGATGAAGGGCAAATTTAGGGGCAAACTGAATAGCTCCACCCTGAGCCTTCCTGTTATTTAGGGCAGCACTAAATGCATGTGTATATATACATATATATATATATATATATATATATATAAATGTAAATGCATGTGTGTGTGTATCTCTCTCCCCCTCCATATGCATGCTGTGCTATCCCATGGCCCCAGCTCATGGATGGTTTCTCTCTCTCAGATCATTAAGCGACCTGGGAGTGAGGGGGAGTCTCCCATGATTGGAGACAAGGTTTATGTGCACTACAAAGGCAAACTGGCCAACGGGAAAAAATTTGACTCCAGCCGGGATCGGAACGAGCCCTTCATCTTCAGCCTGGGCAAGGGTGAGCTGCTCCAGAGGTGTCCATCCATGGCGTGGTGGAGGGTGGGATCACCCTGGTGGGATCACCCTGGGTCGGGGGGATCAAGTGACCCTGTAGCAGGACAGCTGGACAGGTCAGCCCTGCCTTAAGTCACTTGGGAATGTGGGGGTTGTTTTGGGTGCCATCCTTGCCACACCCAGGCTGGGTTTTTTCCTGGGCTGCTCCCTCCTGCCTGACATCTGCCTTTCTCCTAGGTCAGGTAATCAAGGCATGGGACATTGGGGTGGCCACCATGAAGAAGGGAGAGATCTGCTACTTGCTCTGCAAACCTGAGTATGCATATGGCTCTGCTGGCAGTGCCCCCAAAATCCCCTCCAATGCCACCCTCTTTTTTGAGGCAAGTAATGCTGGTGAGCTGCTGTGTGCATGAGCAAGCTCGCTCCCTTTCTGCCCTGCCAGCCAGCTCAGGAATAAAAATTAAAAAATTAATAATAATAACCAAAGCCCAAACAACAAAAAAAAATCCACAACAACAAAAAAGAAAAACAACCCAGCTTGGATTCCTGAAACGTGTCCCTCTGCTCCAGGAACTGCTGCCAGGGCTTTCTCAGAAATGTGTGTCTGAGCTGGAAGGCTGGGGCTGAAACTCTGGCTTAGGAGAATCCTGGTCCCAGGGCAGGGAGTGGGCAGATACCTGGTTTAAACATGCACATGGGAAGGAGAAAGCAGCTGGGAAATGCCTCCAGGTGCTAAAAAACCATTAGTGCTGAGGGGTGGTAGGAAAGTTGAGTTTTTGGCACAGAGGGCTCCCTGGGCAGGGCTCGTTGGGACATGGAAGGAGGAGGGAGTCTGTCCTAAATTAAGGCTCAGCCCTTCCAAGTCGAGTGTGGACTAAGCTGAGGGTTCAGAGCTGGTCCCATCAGAGGATGAAGGGGAAGCTCCTGCCCACGCTGGGGGACTTTCACAGCATCTTCCAGCAGCAGCTGTGTTGTACCCTTACAGGTTCAATAAACTTATTTTTCTGTTACTTTGTGTTATGCTTCAGGTACTGGATGTGTCCCAGTTTCTAATAAATCTCGTGTATTATGCTGTGGTTTGGATCTGGGTTTTATGGGCAACTTCTGCTCGTCAGCTGAACAGAGAATTAGCTGGCTTGGTTCTCCAGCCAGGGGATGAACTGCTGCTTTGTGACTCTCTGTTGTTTTTCTCTTCTCCTTTCCCCCTCCCTACGCTCTGCCCACTTTTTCTTTCTTATTTTTTAGGTCGAGCTGCTTGACTTCAAAGGCGAGGACTTGTTTGAGGATGGAGGAATAATCCGGAGGATCAAGAGGAAGGGAGAAGGTTACTCCAACCCTAATGAAGGTGCTACCGTGGAGAGTGAGTGCTGGTCCCTTGTGGGGTAACTGGAAGGCTCAGCCTGTCCTGAGCTGATCCCTGGCAGGGAGCTGCTGGCAGTGCACAGGCTGGAGGTGGCTGTGCAGTCCTGGTGGGATGCAGTCACATCCACCCGGAGGCCAGATGGGATGGGGAGCAGCTGGGGATGCTCCTCTGAGCTCTCCTGCCCCTGTGGTGGCTCTGCCAGAGCTGCTGCCCTGCAGGGCTGGGTGGAAAATCAGCAGCCCAGGAAAACCCCGGAGCTGCTCAGGCAGTGGCTGGGGGGAGGATGGAAGAAGCAAACCCCCGTGGGGTTTCAGGGCTCTGTCATCTCCCCTGACCTTTCTGCAGAGTGCAGGGTGCTCTGGGATGTGCCATCTGCCAAAACCCCTGGCTCTGCCTTGCCTCCAAAGCATCAGTTCTTCCCTCAACACTTGCTAAGTATTTTGGACACTCAGCAGTTTCTTTGGCCTCCTCGTTGCAATGTTGATGGTATTTTTGGGGGGGTCTCATCACATCTCTTACAGAATGTGGCTTTTTCCTTCCCTTATGGCCACAGGGCTGTTGAAGGCAGGGAGAAGGAAATGATTACAAGGGCTTTGCTGAGGCTGGGGTGGTCTCAGCTGACACAGGAGGATGAGGAGCTCACATCCCATTGGGCTCTCCCTATCCTGGTCCCATTTCTGGAGCTGGACCGGGGAAGCCAGACTGGGGTTTGGGGTTTTGTCCTTCCCAAGAACTGCTCAGACACACACACAGAGCTCGCTCCATATGGGAGGCATTTACTTTCTTTTCTTAATTCCAGAGCTCCTGCACACAAAGATCCTGAAGTCCCTTTAGCGACGGAGAAATTGAATCTGAGCTGTGGGAGCTTATAAAGCTCGTGGCTTTAAGTGGCTGGTTCTTCTAACAGGCATCTCATTTAGGAGAAAATGAGATTTTGACTCAGATTCTACTGTCTGAGTGATGGTCACTGTGCTGGGGGTGGCACAGCAGCTGGGAGGACGAAGCAGTCCACCCTGGGGCAGGGCTGTGATGGTTTACCTCAGCTGGGTGTTTTGGGAGGTGCTGGAAGAAACCACGCTTCCCGGAGCAAGTACCTCCGGGTTTTTATAGGCTTTTAAGTTTTACAGACCCTAAATCCCAGTTCTGGTCCCTAAAACCTGTGCTGCAGTTGAAATCTGGCATTCCAGCTTTTGTTACATCCTTTCCCCCCCCACCCCTCCTCCTTCTCCGTTTTTAATCTGAGTACAAATTGCTGTCAGCACATCAAGTTCGTGTGCCAGCCGCACTCAGTACACTCTGTTCTCAGCTCTTCAAAAACAAAATCGCTGCAGGCACTGAGAGAACAATAAGTCAGAGCTGCAACCGGAGTGATGTTCCTTCAGTGACTTTTTTTTCTCTGTAATCCAAGAGCGGCTGAACCAGCTGACCCACTCCTGGAAACCCGAGCAGAGATTTTCCCCCCCCTGTGCTCGGTGTGTTTTCTGCTCAATTAAAACAGAGCAGAACTATCCTTGGAAGCAAGGATCACAACATCCCCTTGTGCATCCTGTTTTAAAGTGGATCTTCCCATCACTGCATCCCGCAGGGGATGTGGGACCTGGGGGAGCTGTAGTGCTGCTTTTGGGGTCAGGGATTATGGATCTGTGCTCACTAGGAGCCTGCAGGGACATGCACGGTGCTGTGAGGTGGCTGGGTTACCTGTATTTTAGGCAGAATTTCCCACATTTTCTGTGCCTAAAAAAGCCAGTCAGCTTGGTTTTGGGTAGTGCAAAAGCAGAGGTTGTCCCTGGAGGAGCTGGATTTG
Source organism: Acridotheres tristis (assembly GCA_037013685.1). Lineage (NCBI taxonomy): Eukaryota > Metazoa > Chordata > Aves > Passeriformes > Sturnidae > Acridotheres > Acridotheres tristis. The sequence goes on along the minus strand of CM072913.1, from coordinate 3,870,249 downwards.
CTTTTTGTCCTCCCCCAAGCTGGGTGAGCTCACAGCAGCCTGTGGTCACTGTGCACCAGTGATGGATGCAGGATGTGTCCCAGGGAGCTGGAAAGCACCTGAGCATCCTCTGCTTGAGTCCCAGCATGGCTTTGGTGGCAAGAGCAGGGTGAGAAGGCTAAGCCTGGTGCCCTGCCCCTGCAGTGAGGAACCCATCCTTGGATTCTCTTATGGCAGCTGGACCTGCCCTTGGAATGGGGGCTGCCAGCTCTGGCTTGGTCCCTGCCTCTCATCCTAAGGACTTCTGTAGGTCCCAGGGCGGGGGATGGACACAGATTTCCTTCAGCCCAGGCTGCAGCTCTCCTGTGCAGAGCCCAGACCCTCTTGGCTGTTTCTGGTACCCAGCTTGTCCTGCCCCTCACCTGCCACCACAGCAGGATGCTCAGTGCCCTGCAGCATCTCCGGTTGCATTCTGTTCCCCTCAAGCAAAGGTAAAGCTCGTGTCTTTGCAGGCTGCAAACCTGTAGGCACAGTTGTGAATTTTTCCTCTTTCAAAGTTTTTTTTTTGTTGTTGTTTGTTTTTTTTCTGTTTTTGTTTTTTTTTAACGGTATGTAGGAGTTCCTTGTGAAATTGCTTTTACTTGATGCCTGCCTGCATGTGTGTATGCCTTTTACCCTGCAAGCAGAATGCAAAGGCTGTAAAAGTGTCCCCAAAGCCTGGAACGTCTTCAGGTTTGAATAAATAAAGAATAATCTTGCTGTGGAAAGGCAGCCAGGAGTGCCAGGTGGTGAATGTGCCAGGTACCCAGTGTCCGCTCCTGCTGCGCTTCTGCCAGCGTCTGGGGCTGGAACAGCACAGCTCCTGGTTGAAGATTAAAAATAAAAAAGTTTATCTTGTACTTTGAGTTCTCAGAGTCAGGAGAACATGGCCTTGTTTTCGAGGCAGGAGTCAAGGCAGTATAGCACAGTATAGAAGATTTGTAATCACCGTGATAAACTCTGCATGGCGCCGTGCCAGGAGCAATATCCAGTTCCAGTAAGACTTGACTCGTGCACTTGAGTACGAGGGGAACATATTAGTCACGATGTTTATCTGTTGTTTGGTCCTGGGTTAGACAAGATATGCCTGCCTTGCTTTTCAGCAATGTTCCCAAGCCCTCCCCATCCCTCTCTTCTCCAGGCTGCCCCCAGCCCTGGGTCTTCTCTCTTCTACGCTCTGCTGAGTTTTGGGAGACATGCTTTATAAAATGCTTTCTATGTCACTTTGGAGCCCACCTTTCTCCAAGGCCTGGGTGATTGTGGGTGCCATCCTGCCCCTCTTGCCCCTCTGCAGTTCACCTGGAGGGATTCTGTGGTGGCCGCAGGTTCGACTGCAAGGACGTGAAATTCGTCGTGGGCGAAGGGGAGGACCACGACATCCCCATCGGCATTGACAAGGCCCTGGAGAAGATGCAGAGGGGAGAGCACTGCATCCTCTACCTCAGCCCACGGTGAGGAGCATCCCTGTGCCTCCAGCCCTTGTGGAAAATGGCAATCCTGAAAATAGGACCCTCCGGGAAAGTCTCAGAACACCAGCAGGAGCAGCAGGAGTGACCAGTGACATGTAAACAGGAATATTGAGATGCTTTAAAAAAAAACAGGTGAAAGGGCTTTATCCAAGTCCAGTGGCTGAGATGAAAATGTCTCCCTGGAAATGACCAGGGCTGGAGAGAATCATGTATAAAAACATGGCTTTGGTGCAGCCAGAAGGGATGATTCCCCATAAATGCATTGTATATTCACAGGAAGGAGAGTAACATCACTCTGTCCCCAAAATGTTACAAAGCTGTGGGTGGCAAACTGGGTCTGCATTTATGGGCAAGCCCTGATGAAAATAAGGTTTTTCCCTCTTCTCTGAGTGCCTCCTCCTGCCCTGCAGGTACGGCTTTGGCGACGCTGGGAAGCCGAAATATGGCATCCAGGGGAACACAGAGCTGGTGTACGAGGTGACCCTGAAGAGCTTTGAGAAGGTGAGAGCAGAGGTGTTCCAGTCCCTCCCTGGGTTACAGGAATGTCAGGGCCTGTGTAGCCTCCAGCCTTTGTCCCTGGCGTGGCTGCAGCCCAACCCCTGCTGAAGTGGACACGTCACTGAGGAGCTTCGTGTTCTTAATTTGTTCTTCTCTGTTGGTTTGTTTTATTCTTGTGGCTGAGGTCCAAGGCTGGGTGTCTTATTTGTTCCTAACCTTGTCCTTTTGTACTTTCTTTTTATTTTAATATTATTTTTTCTTTCTCCTTTTTTTCCCCCCTCTTCTTTTTTTCTCTTTTTTTCTCCCCTTTTCTCTTTTTTCTTGTTTCCTTCTCCTTTTTTCCTTTTTTCTCCTTTTTCTGCTTTTTCTCTCATTTTTTTCTTCTTTCCTTTTATTTTCTTCCCCTTTCTCCTCTTTTTTTTTTCTTCCTTTTTTTTACCCCTGGGCTGCACAGATAAAAGCTGGTGCATCCAACCAGCCCTGTGAGGCTTGACTGTGAGAAGGCTGGGGATGGGATGCAGGAGAAGCCCATGGGATTTGCACATCCCTGGATGGGTCCCCTGCCTGTGCCATCACTCTGGCCAAAGCAGGGACAGGACCTGTTTCCACACTCTGTGGCACAGCTCTGATGAGCTCTGAATGTGACCACGCTGTCCCAGAGAGTGGCCTGGTCCTGCTGAGGCAGGGGAGGCTGCTCTGCTCCACTGGGACTGCTCCAAGTGTTCCTTTGCAGGCCAAGGAGTCGTGGGAGATGGACACCAAGGAGAAGCTGGAGCAGGCAGCAGTGGTCAAGGAGAAGGGCACGATGTACTTCAAGGTTTGTGAATTTGGGGGTGGTAGAGGCAGGGGAGAGGAGCTGGGACTGAATTTGGCAGCCATCAGTGTCAGAGAAGCCATGTGGCCCCAGACAGGGCTGGGGAAGGCGAGTCCTGCCCTCCCTCTGCCTTTTTCTCACTCCTTGGTGCTCCCTGAGATATGTCATCCTTTCCCAGCATTGCCTTGGCTCTGTGTGCTCCCTGCAGAGCAGGACAGCAGCTCAAACCCTTCCCACGCCAGGCCCAGTGATGAGGGGCTTTGCATTCCCCTTCCCAGCTGGCCCATCCCAGCTCCCCACTGTTCTGACTCAGCTGTTCCCAATCCTGCTGGTCTGTAGGAGTTGGGATCCTCCTCCTTTCCTGTATTTATTGAACACCCCACATTACACTTGTCACCTGCTCACAGGACACTCCAGGGGCAGACTGAGCCTCTTTTTGCTCCTTCCAGGAAGGCAAATACCTGCAGGCAGTGATTCAGTATGGGAAGATTGTTTCCTGGCTGGAAATGGAGTATGGCTTGTCTGAAAAAGAGTCTAAAGCCTCTGAGTCCTTCCTGCTGGCTGCCTTCCTCAACCTGGCCATGTGCTACCTGAAGCTGCGGGAGTATGCCAAGGCTGTCGAGTGCTGTGACAAGGTACAGGTGCACTGAGGCTGTTTGGGCTACCTGAAAACAGAGGCCAGACGAAATTCAGGGAATAAGAAGTGGTTATATTTATTGGAGGGCCTTCAGGTACATTTAGGGCAGGTGAAGCCACCCCCCCAAGGGGCTGAACCCAATATGGACAATGGGTCACAGCTTTTTACACTTTCATAAGTTTGGTCCATTTGTATATTGGGGGTTAATCTTCCAATTACAGCTTCAGGTAATGAAGTCATTTACCCCAAGTTTGCTGCCCCCAACTCGCTTTTGTTTCCATTTCTTGAGGCCTGAGGCAGTGAGGAGTCCTTGATTCCCAGCCTGGAGAGGAATTGTTGTGTCTGACCAAAATGGGAAAACAGCAGCTTACACTGTGTATGGAATTTAGTTGTACACTAAAAAATTGCAGGATTACGAATATATGAAAAATATAAAAGCTAAAATCCTAAGGCACCAACGCTAGCCTGAGGGATGGAACATCTTCTCCTGCATGTTCTCTTTGGGAGAACAAGAGTTTGGTGGGGTTTTTTTAAAATTCCTTGTCTTACAAGAAGGAATTTCCAAACAGCAGTGGGATTGTGGCATCTCTTCTGCACCTGGAGGTCCCTGTGGATGCTGAGTGCTCAGAGACTGCAGGAACACAAGGACCTTTAGGGGTTCAGAATCCACCTGGCCATGCATTTACAGCAGCTTTTCCTCCAAAGCCAGATCTGTGTGAATGGATCTGTGTAGACTGACAGCCTTGGCAGCTGTTTGGGTCTGCCCAGGCTGGGGCTGGGCACTGAGTTCTGCTGTGGATGTGACACAGACAAGCTCTGTGGAGCTGCAGCAGATCTCCAAGGCCACCAAGGGGTGGGATGGGGCTTTGCCAGTCCCTAAAAGATCTTTGATCTTGTCTTTGTCAGGAAACTCTGAATTCTTTTATAAAAGGCTTAGATTTAAGCATCTTGTATATGGGAAATATATGGGATATTTGTGTTAATCTAAAAGGTACATCACATCTGAGGTACATATATGGCTTTTACTAAAGGAAAATAATATCATTGTTAAAAGAGGGAGACAAATGGGCTTGGATTTAGTCTTTACACCTGATCTCTTGCCTGTGGGTTTGTCTCCCACTGAGTGCCACACTCAGGGGTATTTTAAGCAAGGAGAGATAATAAAACTATATTAATGATCTCCCAACTGCTGATGGAGATGAGGCAATTTTTGTTGAGCAAGAGGCAAGTGCTCTGGAGATTTGAAGCCACGTTGTCCTAATTTTGACAGATTTATTGAGGCTTCAGCTGTAGGGGAATCTCTTGGGAGGACTCGGAGATGTTAACAGAGACCTGTGTGTGTTTCCAGGCTCTGGGGTTGGACCAGGACAATGAGAAAGGCTTGTACAGGAGGGGTGAAGCCAGGTTATTGATGAACGAGTTCGAGCTGGCCAAATGTGACTTTCAAAAAGTGCTGGAAGTGAATCCACAGAACAAAGCAGCAAAATCCCAGATCTCAGTGTGCCAGAAGAAAACGAAGGAGCACAACGAGCGGGACCGGAGGATCTACGCCAACATGTTCACAAAGTTTGCAGAGAGGGATGCAAAGGTGAGTGTTGCTCATTTTTGGCCATCCAGGGTTGCTTTAGGCCACTGAGGGATGCTCGACAGGTTTGTGATGAAAAGAGATGAGTTAAACCAAATTATAAATGAGGATGGAGGGATAGAGCCTGCTCCAGTGTGTAGAAGTGTTTTACTTCTTGGTGTCTCTTATGCAGAGGCTGCCCTCAGGTGCTCAATCATCAATAAAAGCATTTGCAGTGTGAGCTGACAGGAGCTGATAACAGGCTTGGCACTGGAATTTAATTTGGCTGCTCCCAGCTAGTGAGTGTTGATGAACTCCTGGTCTCTAGTAAAATGAAGTATCATTCCCTCTCTGGCAGGGGTATTTTGAGACATGATAGTATGGATTTCCTGAAGCTGGTAAGGCAATACCTGCTCCTCTGCTCGGGCAGAGATCACTGTCTCAGAACAGGCTCTCATCCAAAATTCCACTGAACAAAACCCGGTGTACTGTAATGAGAGAGGACACAGCTTTGCAAGCCATCTGTGTGGGTCATTTTTAGTATAATCTCTTCTGAAGCAGTGTCTGGAGGTTGAGGCTGTGGATTAAGTGACTGGTGCAGCCCCTGGGGAGCAGCATGCTGGGGCAACCAGCTCAGCAAGGAGTGGGGTCAACCCGGCCATGCTGGCACTGTGCTTGGCTCGTGTGGCCACCTGTGATGGGCACAGTCAGTGCTGGAGCAGGCATAAAGCTTCCCTGTGCCTGAGTGCTCCTCTCCTGCACCCTCTTGGTGGGCTGCACCCGTGGCTCAGTCCTGTGTCTCCACTCTGACACTGCTGCCTTACCTCCTCATCCATCCATCATCCATCCATCATCCATCCATCCATCATCCATCCATCCATCATCCATCCATCCATCATCCATCATCCATCCATCCATCATCCATCATCCATCCATCATCCATCCATCATCCATCCATCCATCATCCATCCATCATCCATCCATCATCCATCCATCATCCATCCATCATCCATCCATCCATCCATCCATCATCCATCATCCATCCATCCATCCATCATCCATCCATCCATCCATCATCCATCATCCATCCATCATCCATCATCCATCATCCATCATCCATCCATCCATCCATCATCCATCCATCATCCATCCATCCATCCATCATCCATCCATCATCCATCCAGCCATCCATCATCCATCCATCATCCATCCATCCATCCTCACTCTGTATCAGCACCCTGCTTCTGGTGGGGTGGGTCACACCATTCCCAGGGGTCCCACACCTTCCCCAAAAGCTGCCTGGGCTGGTGAGCTTTAATCTCTACCAGCCACTGAACCCTGTGGTGTGAGCTGCACTGCTTGATGGGCACGTGTAATGGTGGAGGTTTATTTAATTAGTGGTTTGTCTGGAGTATTTTTTGTTTTTACTTAGAACTAAGATTAAAAAATACACGAAGGAAATGGATTTTTTTTTGGTTTTGGGCTTGGTTGTTCATTAAATTTTATCAAAAGTACAGAAAGTTCAGCAGCACTTCTAGCCACGTGCTAGAAGTGAGCAAAATGGAGTGAGATTTAGTTACAAGGTTTCTTAAAGCTAAACAGTTTAATAGAGAAATAACACCTATATTATTTATACTTTTAACTCAAAAACTAAATTCTCGTGGCTTAGTGTGGTACTGTCTAACCAGATACTATGAAACTTGTCTATGTCTAACTTGAAACTATGAAGAAGAAGATGAGCACTGAGATAGCACCTAAAATCTTCCACTTTGTCCCATACCTATTACTATATTATAAAAACTTCAAATTTAAAACTTTACACCATGTGAAAGCATGCACTTCTATTAAACTACACACTTGTAATTTTAATTTCGTCATTCAAATTTGGAAGCCTTTTCCAAGGCCTCAGGTTAAAAGCAGTGTTCTGCAGGGGGTCAGTGCCAGAAAGCACAAAAAGTTTAAAAAACCTATTTTTTTCTGGGATCCCACAGGCACGGGGGAGTTGTGGAGGGCAATTTTGCCTCTCCCCTTCCAGGCTGGACTTGCCTGTGCCTATTCCCAGCATCTCTGACACTTGCCTGCCCCTTCCCTCTCCCATTTCCAGCTCAGTGTGTTTTATTTGCTGTTTGGCAGGAAGCAGCCAGCAAAACCGGTGTGGAAAAACCAGCAGAGAAGGCAACTTGTGAAAAAGGACCCAAAACTTCTGGTGCTGAAGGTGAAGAGGCTGAAGGACACGTATGATGGAGGAGGAGGGGATGGGATAGCCTCGTGCCCTCGAAACCACACTGAAAAAGGTTGCTGCCAAACCTTGGGACTTGCCAGTGTTTTCTTGTAAAGCTTGTTACAGTTTGTGTGATCGTGGAAGCAAAAAGCACCTCGCAAAGAAAAGCGACCCCGTCCCCCTGCCCTGAGTGCACTGGGGACAGAGCAGGAGTGGCAGGGACCATGGGACCACCACACGTGGAACAAATACCATTTAAACTCTGGAAAAAGGAAAAAGAAATCATTATAAATTAAAACTCTTGGCTCCTGGGAGGTTTCAGTAGACAGCTTGTTGCAGCTCCCTGGGCTTTGTGTCCACTCTCAGCACAGCATCCTCTGACAGGAGCTGGGATGTGGGAAATGCTCCCTGTGCACTGCAGTGCTGCCTCTCTTGTCCCAGCACAGCTCCAGGGACAGCGATTGGCTTTGTCTCCTGCTGACTCCTTGCCTGTGGCCAAAGGAGTTGCAGGGCAGAGCCAGGGTGAGAACCCACTGCTGCAGCCCCTGGGTGTGCAGGGACATCATTAAAGCACTGTTTGGGGAGGGGGGCACACACAGATTTTACCTTCTGAAGGAGCTGGTTCCTGTTTCTTTAGAGAGCAAAAACCTGTCCAGCTTTGCAGGTGCTCAACCCACGGCCTGCACCCCATCCCTTGGCTCCCAGCTTTAAATGGGAGTTTTATTGCTTTTATTGGGATCTGCACGTGGGGAAAATAAAAGAGCAGGTTGACACGTGGCTCGGAAAGCACGTGGCTGGGTCTGAGCTGGTGCCATGGGTTTGTCACTGAGCAGCTTTCCCATGGTGAGGGGGTCCTGGGTGCATCGTGTCCCTGCACTGGAGCTGCTGCTGCCTCCTCAGCCATCAGCCCTCTCCATCCTAAAGGGACACTGTCACTACCCCATGAAAACAGCTTTCCAGTTGTTATTTTTCCTGTCTCTATAATAATACCCCTTTTGGAGCTTGAAAATAAACAACTGAAAGAAAAAAAACCACAAAAACCTCGTATTTTTTCTCTGGATCCTGCTCAGCAAATGGGGTGGCTGTGGGGGAGGATGGGTGTGAACTCCTCCAGGGGGAGATGCCCCAGCAGTTGAGGAATTATTGGTGTTTCCAAGAACTGGAGCTGCCCATTTTATCAGTGCCATGTTCTCTGGAGAGCCAGTGAAGGGCCAGCAATCCATGCTTTGGAGATGCCTGCTGGGAGATGCTCTTTGGGGGTCTCAGCTGTTTTTCCAGCCTGGGAGGTTTATCCTTAGGCTTTTTTCCTCACCCCCAGTGTATTCTTTTGGGAGGGATTTTCCTGAGGGTCAGCTGGGTGGGTGGGAGAGTCATTTGTGCCCCTTGACTGAGGGTGGGGAAAGAACAGAAATCTGAGCCAGTGGGGTATTAGAACTGCCCATCCCTCTTTTGTACCCACCCTCCACAATCTTGGGAAACTAAGCCAGATTTGGTTAAAATTCCTCTTCTTTAGTCCCATCAGGTGCTACTGAAGCATCATTTCTCAATCCTGTCTGTTTTCCCACCTTTAGTAGTGGCACAGCATCCACGTGGCTCATCCAAGACTTGGGTTTTCTACCACCATGGGATTCACCTCCCTGGAGGCTGCTGGGAGACCCAAGGCCTCTGCAAAACGTGGGCTTTTTATTTTTTCTTGCAGGGCAAAAAAGTCATTTGGGGGCAGCCCAAGCCACATTTTCCATAGGAAACAATCTCTACAGGAAAAAAAAAACAACAAAAAAACCAACTTGCTTTGCACTTTCCGTGCTTGTTCCCCGTTTTTAAGGAGATTTTTGGTTTATTTTGGCTTGGTGCTTTTCTCTCCCTTGGAAGAGAAATTGAAGTTGTGTGGGTGATGAGATGGGGTTTAGAGATGAAAGGGAAGTTTTGTAGGAAGGACTAGGAAGTTCCCGGTGCTGGTGGGTCTCAGTGTGCAGTGCTCAAATGCCATCTAGTGGCACCAAGCACGGGCTGGGGGTTTGGGGGGACATGGTGGGCTGGGCAAGGCCAAGGTGGGGACACTGGGGACACTTGGCCTGTCTGGCTTTGCAACCCAACAGCCCGTGGGGGCCTCTGAGGAGGAATATTAAGAGTTAAATGTTAAGTGGTGTAATAAGGAGGTGAGGCATGAGCAGGAGATTATGAAACACATCCAAAGAGACGTCGGGATGTGGGACAGGGGTCAGAGCAGAGCAGTGGTCAGTACAGAAACCCTTGGCACCAGAGCCAGGGATGCTGCCTTCCCCTGCCTGGGCTGTCCATGCACAGCTCACTCAAAACAGCCCAAATCCTGCTCTTCACTCACCAAGAAAACATTTCTGGATGAAAAACAAAGACACCCCGGGAGGATAACCCTAAACACGGTCAGAGAGCTGCTCCTCTGCAATGAGTGGCTGTGCAGTGCCCGGGACCCCGACCTGTGCACCCCAAAAAGGCACTGGGGTCTGGCTGACCCCCTGCATTCCTGCAGAGCCCCCTTTCCCTGCGATTACTCCCCTGCCAGCTGCTCTCCCGGCAAGCCTGGCTGACAGCCCCTGAAATCCTATTAACCGAGTTTCAGGAGAAATAAAGTTAATCACCTCCTCCAGCTGCTCTTCCTCCTTTCGCTTCTCCTCCTCCCACCCCAGAGACTTGCGGAGGCGGCCGATGCTGTGAGGCCACTCTGGCTCTTGTGGCTGCCTCTGACCGCATGGCCCTGGGCTGGTAGGGGCTGGGGGCCGGTGCCCGGGGCAGGACAGACAGACGGACGGACAGACAGACAGACCCGTCCCGTGCCGGGAGCGATGCCGCTGCAGACCGAGATCCTGCGCGAGGTCTGGGCTGCCGACAGGTCAGTGCGGGGTGGGATCTGCGGGGTGGGTGATGTGCTGGACGCCCCCGCTGGACTCCCCTCTCCTCCAGCGCCTTTTTCTCCTGTTTGCAATTTTAGTGCTATTTTGTGAGTAGTTTTATCACAGTGTTTTTCCTTTGGTGGTTGGTGGGATGATGCTCATTGACGTACAGAGAGGAAAGGTGTTTGTCAGAGGGACATCCCCGAATTAAGCTCTTTGCTGTCCCCCTTGGCCATGGCAGAGCCTGTCCTGTGCTCCCTGCTAGAAAGGATGGTGTCAGACAAGCTCGACCCAGTCGAGACAGGGGGAAATGCTACTGGAACCAAATGAAACACTGACCTTTTCCCCTTTACTAAAAATCGGGGCTGAAAGCCCTCACCCTTTTGGTTTCTGTGCTCCACAGCCCCAGTGAAGAGCCGGGGAGCCCCCAACAGCACAAGCCCAAACAGGTGAGAAAAAATCCTTCTCTTCCATCCCATGTGCCACCATCCTCTGCTGCGGGCTGTCCCCGAGGGCTGGGGACATCAGAGACCCTCAAACCCCAGAGTCCACACCAAGGCCAGTTTGGGGCTGGATGGGCTGCTCTATTGGGGTGCTGCAGCCTATGAAGGCATAGGATTTTTGGGAACCCCCTCCAGAGCAGGTGGGTAGAGAAAATTCCACAGTCCTCCCTTCTTTGTGCATCCTTCTGAATCGCCCCTCCATCACTTTGAAGCACCCATGAGGAGGGTTCTTGGTTCTTAAATAACAATTTAATTAAGCCCCTCAGTTAAGCTCTAAACTGTGGCTCACTTTCCCCAGGCCATGACCCTGAAAGCCAGACCCCCCCTCCCTACATTTCAGAACAGCTCCCAGGACTCCCCCAGCCTTGGAAGGGTCTCAGCAGCAATTCCATCCATCACCCAATTTAATTTTTAATCAGCAGCTCCTCCTTGAAGGGCCTTGTTAAGTAAGGGAGTGGTTGCCCACCCCGCAGCTGCTTAAGGGATTAGGGGGTGCAAAGGAGCTTTTCCGTGTGAGCTCATGACACGGAAGAAAGCAGCCAGTTCCCAGCTTCACCATGGAGCCCCCAGCTGCCCCTCCCCAAATTCACAGTCCTGGCATCCCACCGGGATCCATCAGGTTCCCAACTTTTGTAAAACACCTTCCCACACTGCCCTGGAGCATGTGGGAGAAGCAAAATCCCTGCAAGTGGGAGGATGCTCTGCTGGGCAGTGGAAGCCTTGGTGCACCTGGATTTGCTGAGATCACTTTCTGAAAGCCCTGAGCTGACACCCACTCCTCAAATACCTCCTGTCCAGAGCCAAGTGCTGACCCACATACTCTGTATTTGGTAAATCGGGGTTATTTATAGCCCCAGCTAGCCGGGATTAGGTGTGCTGTGCCTAATCCTCCTGTTTCCCTGCTCCTGCTGACCTCCTTGCCATCCACAGGAGCCTCTAGTGGGGGTGAGAGGCCAGGCTGTCTGCTTGTCCCTATGTCCCCCGTCACCAGTGCCCAGAGTGGCTCCCAGCCAGGGTCCCTATGGCCACAGTGTGATTTATCCCTCTGCTGACACAGTGTCCCAGCAGCACCATCAACACATCCCTCATCTCCAGGGCTGTCCCAGGGCAGATATTCTGTCTGTCTGTCTGTCTCTAACAGATTTTTCTGTTTTCCTCTCTCTGCCTTCCTCGGGGGCTGCCCCATGGTAAGTCACTCACTGGAAGGTGTCAATGTGGCCCTGTTCCGAGCACATCCCCTGCTCCCGTGTCGGGCCAGGGAAAAGCCCGGCTGTATTTCTGAAAGGGACCCAGAGCAAGGGTTGCCTGGTGCTGGGAAAAGGTGTTTAAAGCTTGCACCACCTCTGCAGCTCCATCCCTGAGGGCAGAAGCTGAAGAAGAAGAGGCAGGAGCCAGGGCTGGAGCCCGAAGCCAAACCACGGCGGCCGCGGGTGAAGAAGCCGAGTGAGGCAGGGGCTGCAGAGGAGCCTCCAGCCCCGGCACAGGGTGAGCACAGATCCCCCACAGCTCCCGTGGAAAGGGGGGGAATACTGGGGTCCCTCATCCTGCACCTGGGGCGCTCTCCATCGTGGGCATCTCTTGAAATGCGCAGGGGTAAAGAAAGTGAGGAAGAAAAAGGAGGAGAAGGGAGAGGAGGAGAGCGACAAGGGCCCCTCCTCCAAATTCACCAAGGAGCCTCGGAAGAAGAAGGAAAGCCTGGCTCCCCGCTCCCAAGTGGCCAAGGGCTCCAAGAAGCCACAAGGTGCGGGGGCAACACCCACCCCTCTGCAGGCACTCGTGTCACCTCGTGTCCCCCTGCAGCGTGTCCCGATAGCGCCGTCGGTGCTCCCAGCGCCTGCTGGGGCTCAGCTGGGGCTCTGCACATCCCCGGCACAGCTCTTTGGCTAAAACCCAGCTACGGACCTGGGAGAAACCGGGATGTGGCAGGGGAGCTGCGCTCATTGCCTTGGTCGGGGAGTTGATATGGAAGGGGAGAGGGGGGAAAAGGGGGGTGACACACTCCCTGGGAAGGTGGCACTTAGGTCCCCGGCCACTTCCCCGGAGCGGACGGCGGCTCCGCACGGCGAGGCTGGGCCGCGAGAGAGCGCTGTGGCTGCGCTGGACTCGCCCCTCGCCCGCTGGACAGCGCGGCCGGGCCGGGCCCCTCGGCCACCCCCCCGGGGGACACCGTGAGCGGCCACCCCGGCCACTGCCACCCAGGGACGGCCCCTCCCCGCTCACCACGAGGCTGGGGACCCCCCCTGCCAAGGGACGTTGGGTTGGCTGATACCGTGGTCACCTCTGGGCAGAGCCGGCTGAGGATGAGGATGATGAGGAAGAGGAAGAAGAGGTGGAGAATAAAAACCCGCCAAAAAAGCTCAAGAAGAAGCTTCCCAAAGAACCCCTCTCAGGCGGGGGGGAGAAGAAGCTGAAGTCGAAGGGTGAGTGCCCAGGGGACAGGGATGGCTTAAACCCAGCTCTGTTGCCACTGGCATCTGTCCCTGCTGGGACGAGGGAAGTGCCTTGCACCCCGTCCCGGGGGCTGCAGAGCCATCGCCCCCTCCCCATGCGATCTCCCCTCAGCTCAGCCCTTCCTGCTGCTCTGACTCTGTCACCTCCTTGTCCCCATCACTGCCCATTCCCATCCCCCTGGCTGGCTGGTCATCAGCTCCTCTGTCCCAGCAGAAGACAAGAGTGACCCTGACAGCAAAGCCAAATCTGCCAAAAGCACCAAGAAGGAGCCAATGTCCGTGTTCCAGGTGAAGAAGGAGAAGAAAAGCAAGAAGAAAGGTATGGGACGAGCAGGAGGGGGTGGCAGCCAGTCCTGCTGGCTGATGGCATCACCCTGAGCCAGCAGCACCCAGTGTTGTGTGACCATGTCCCCATGTACCTCACAGCCACCACCAGCAGTGATGAGGAGGATGATTCCGACTCCAGCACCAAACCCATTAGGTCAGAGAAGAAGAAAAACCCAGCATCTCTCTTTCAGACTGGTGGGGACCCCCCGAAAGAGAAAAAATCCAAAAAGAAAGGTGACTACCTGGCACTGGAGGGTTCTGGTGGGGCTTCTGGGGGTGCAGTGAGCTTGGCCATGGAGAGGGGCTTACAATCACTGATGTTGGCACGGGTCTATGCTGAGCTTGATTTTGGGGCTCAGAGAAGTCAGGATCTTTTCCCTTCTGTGCCCCTTCCTGTTCCTGCTTGCAGTTCCTCCCAAAGGGGCTGAGAGTGAGGAGGAGACCCCGGAGACCCTGCAGAAAAACTCCAACAAGAAGGGGAAAGCAAAGAAATCAAAGAAGGTACAAAAGACCCCTCAGAGCAATGAGGATCCCCTCAGGGAGGGGGAAGAGCAGCTCTTCCCCTCGGGGCGGGTCAGGAGTTTTGCAACATCCCCCAGTGAGACCCACCAGAGTGTCCCCAAAGCCACCAGCTGCAGAGCCGTGGGGGGATGGAGAGCAAGGAGCAATTAGCTGGGGATGGAGGGATCTCTGGGGTCACCATCCCCTCTCGCCCAGCAGCAGAAGGAGGAGAGGCCCCCTTCCCCTGTCATCGAGGTGGACAACCTGGAGGAGTTTGTGCTGCAGCCGGCACCACAGGGAGTGACCGTCAAGTGCCGGGTGACACGGGACAAGAAGGGCATGGACCGGGGGCTTTACCCCACCTATTACCTTCACCTGGACAATGACAAGAAGGTGATTTGGGGTGGGGGCTCTGCTCATCCCAGGGAGCACCCTCAGGGTTTGGGGGGATGCTGGCGTGTCCTGAACGAGGCTGCTCCCCTCTCCTGCAATTCCTCCCAGGAAATGCCCCTGTGGGTGGTACCTGGGATGATGAGCTAACAGTGACTGGAGAGCTGTGCTAAACTGGGCTGGTCTCAGCCCCTCCTGCCCCGTAATGCAGACAGTATCTTGGGGATCATCTTCATGACTTACTCAAGGTCATGGCAGTGACTTGTTGGGGGACAGCAGTGGCAATGAGAGTGACAATGTCCCATTCCCACACGGTCCCACTGCTCTACCAGGTGTTTCTCCTTGCTGGGAGGAAGCGTAAGAAGAGCAAAACCTCCAACTACCTCATCTCCATTGACCCCACTGACCTGTCACGGGGTGGAGAGAACTTCATCGGGAAGCTGAGGTAGGAGCAGAGGTGGCAACCCAGTTTGGTGGCACCCCATTTCTGCAGCGCCCTCTTCCCACTCCATGGCTTACAGGCTGTCCCAGGCTATGGCTGGAGCTAAACAGGAGGCTAAAATCAGCAATTCCCACTGTCGTATCCGACCTGAGGAGTGGTGGGGGGCTGAGAGGGGAAAACAAGCTTGGCCGGTTCCTCCCAGCAGACAGGTCATGGCTAGAAAAGGCACCTGGCAAGTCCCAGCCTGCACTGCCAGCAGCCACACAGCAGTGCTGGGGGTCCCCGTGGTGGCAGCACCCTATCACACCCCGATTTAGGGATTCCTTGAACCCGAGAAAAATCACTGAAGGGTGGGAAGGTCAGCATTGGTGGGGTGCAGCACCAGGGCTTTGCAGCCAGACCAAAGCCAAGGAGAGGGGTCACGGAGGGGGTGGAGGGGACTCAGTGGCATCAGCCACGGCCATCTCCCACCCTTGGCTGCAGATCCAATCTGATGGGGACGAGGTTCACCGTGTTCGACAATGGTGCAAACCCCGACAGGGCCAACGCTGACTGGTCCAACGTGCGGCAGGAGCTCTCGGCCGTGGTCTATGTAAGAGCAGCCACACACGGAGCCCCTTCCCAGCTCTCCCAGGCAGGGAGTGAGGGGCTCCCACCCTGCACCCCTTTTCTGGGGCTTGCAGAGATGTGGGATGGGTGGAAGCTACCCCTGAGCCCTCGTTCAGCCCCCATGAGAGGCTGTAACCTGCAGTGGTTGCTGGTTTTAGAGACAGGGTTTCTCTTGCAGGAGACCAATGTTTTAGGGTTCAAAGGCCCCCGGAAGATGACTGTCATCATCCCTGGGATGAATGCTGACTGTGAGAGGGTGCCCATCCGGCCCCGGAATGTAAGTCAGGGATCAGACTGGGAGAAACTCCTTGGGAGCTGGGTTTGCTGGGCACCACCTTGGATTTTACCCATCTTGGGGCATGGAGAGGCTTTCAGGTGTCCCTGGGAGGTGAGAGACATGGTGTCTGTTTTTTCTCTCCATGATAAATCCCATTTCCAGCTGGTTACTGCTACAGAGCATCCCTCAGACAAAGCCACAGCAGGTAGCAGGGCTCTGGAGGGGTGACCCCAACTCTGCTCCACTCTCCCTTTCCCCTCCCCAGGATAACGATGGCCTCCTGATGCGATGGCAGAACAGGAACATGGACAACGTGATTGAGCTGCACAACAAAGCCCCTGTGTGGAATGATGAGACCCAATCCTATGTCCTCAATTTCCACGGCCGGGTCACCCACGCCTCCGTCAAAAATTTCCAGATTGTGCACAGCAGTGACCGTAAGCTGGGACAGGGGATAGGGTGGGGGGGCACTGCCTCATGAGCTGGCCCCAGCACACACTGCTTTTTGATAAGGTTTAGTTTTTTCATGCTCTGGGGTCCCGCCTGCCTTTGCTGGATCTGGGATGAAGCTGGCCAGGCACCCTTGGGCCCTGGCACTGGCAGGGGCGGCTTTTGGGGCTGCTGTTGCCAGGCAGATTTAGGGCAAGGACAGATCCTGTGGGGTGCTGAGCCCCCATCTCACTACAGCCACCCACTCAGCCCAGAGCATTGCCCCAGCACACACCCCACAGTGCTGGCAGGCCACCCTGGGGTGCACTGTGCCTTGGGGACAGTCCCTCGGGTGGCAGCAGCTCTGTCTGGATGCGGCTGCTCGTCACCTGTCCGGCGCAGTCAGAAGCCCTTGGCCTCCGGGGTGTTGGGTTACGGGACAGAAAAAGCCTCTTGAGGGCCCCTGGTTATTTTTACAGATTTCCTGTCACCCGCCCTCCAGTAGCAGCGATCCCACGGTCTGGGGGGGAAGGGGGGGGTGAGTGGGGTCCCTGTCCCTTGGGGGACTGTGGCACTTGGGGAGGGGGTGCTGGAGGGAGGTGTCAATGGGAAAATGATGCATTTTGGTGATCTGTGCTGCAGCACAGCGCAGGAGTCACAGGCAGATTTTGGGTGGGGGTGCGTGGGCAGCTTCTTTCGGGCTTGCTGTGAAAAGGCAGGCTGTGTGCACAGGTGACAGCTCGGTGGCTCGGCCTCTCTCCCGCAGCCGACTACATCGTGATGCAGTTTGGGCGTGTGGCGGATGATGCCTTCACCATGGACTACAACTACCCCCTGTGTGCCGTGCAGGCCTTCGCCATCGCCCTCTCCAGCTTCGACGGGAAGCTGGCCTGCGAGTAGCACCGGGACCGCCGGGGCTGCCGGGACCGCCGGGGCTGCCGGGACCGCCGGGGCTGCCGGGACCACCGGGGCTACCGCCAGTGCCCGCAGGATGCTCCTGCATCCCTGGCCTGTTCCGCTCCCTGCATTTCCACCTTCTTGAGGTCACGGTTGTTCCTGGGGTGGTTCAAGGCACTTGAGTGCTGTGGGATGCTCACCCAGCTGCAGCCACCCTCTCCAGGCAAATTCGGGGCAAATCGCTGGGCTGGGGTGATGGCAGAGCCAGGCTGGAGGTATATCCATATTCTGCAGATGAGGCTGACTGCAATCCCTGTCTCATCCCTTTGGACTCAGATTCTGGAAACTCATCCCCTGCCCCTGCTTTTTTTGTTGTTGTTTTTTTGGTGGGTTTTTGGGGTTTTGTTTGTTTGTTATGGTTTGTATCTTTATGCTCAGTCTCCCAGTGAGAAGGGCGTAGGTGGTCTCCTCACTTTGTGTTTCCTCATCCCTGCCCACACGCAGGTGGGCTCTGCCTATGCTCCCAGCTAAAGAACCCCATCCCACCTCGTTGCCCACCAGGCACAAAGCCCCACTTTTGCCCCATTTTGCCCTGGTGTGAGTGGATGGCTGGTGCCTATGGTGTGTTTGTACCCACTGGGTCTCACCTCACTGCCCAGAAAATTCTGGGGATTTAGGTCCCTAAGAAGCAGCCTGGCACCGGCAGCACACAGGCACGTGCCGAGGGGTGACAGTGCCAGCAGAGGAAGGCTGGCAGGCACGTGAGGCAGAGCTTGCATTGCTGGCAGGTGGCCCAGCTGGGTCAGTGCTGCCAGGAGAGACCTGGAAGAGAAAAAACTCAGGGTGCACCAGGAAGCAGTGGAGTGACTCATGAGGTGTGGTGCCGTGCTGAGTCACGCTCAGCACCCAGATGGGCCCTGCTGAGCTCCCTGTGCCCTCAACTCCCGCTGCCCCTTTACTCTGTGACACCCCTCCAGACTTGATGTGCTCCAGGTGTCCCCACAGCTGCCTCACTGGTGCTCTCTGTTCATGAGAGGTGCTGGAGAGAAGGTGCCAGCCCCTGTCAGACTGGTGAGGAGCTGCAGGGAGTCATTGGGAAGGGAAGATGCTGAAGAGAGGCAGCTCACTGGGAACAGGACAGCTCATGCCCCCAGTTTCATCAGTTATGAGGTGAGGATTTGGCTGCACAAACAATCCCAAATCTGATTAATTCAGTGATGAGAAAAATGAGGATGTGCCAAGGAGCCTTGAAAATACCATCCTCAGCTCTCTGGTGCTGTTTCTCTCACCTGCTCAGCTCGCACACACTGACTCCAGAACCACGTGGGATTCCCTTCCCAGGACACAAGGGGTTGTTTCCCCATTCTGGGGGTGATATGAGCCCCCCAATAATGCAGCTGAGAGGCTGAGGAGCAGATAGATGAGATGGATTGATTGTGCAAGAGGGATGCTCATCCTCTCTGGGCAGTGTCGCAACATCACCGTGGCCCGAGCCTGTCTGTGAGGAGCTGAGGACAAATGACAGTGACAGGGGGACCACGAGCCACTGCTGGACCACTGGTGATCATCTACCCCAGTGGTTTTGCAGATGGGAGTGGAGATTTTCCCCAGCTGCATGAATCTGGGTTTCATGATTCACGCACAGATGCTGGTGGTGGGGCAGGCAGTGGTGGACAGCTTGGGGACAAGCCAGCCCACGTGGGACATCACCCATCACCCACGCAGAGAGCTCAGAGAACATCTTGTGAGCTAAAGGGAGAACCAGCCACAGCAGTTCCTGGTGAGGTATGGCCAGCAAATGTGGGGAAAGCAAGAGCTTTCTGCCCAAATCCAGCCACAAACCCAACATCTGTTTGAAATCGGGACAAGCTCAGCTAACGGTTGAGCTAATCCTTGTCCCCATTTCCTCCAGTGCAAGGAGAAGAGAAGAAGCAGGGTGAGAGAGAGAGAGGGGTTTGAGCTCCCCAGATTCTATCTGCTGTTATCCCAGCTGCTCCCCAGGGTGATTCTCCCTCCCCTCACCCAAAACGTTTCCATTTGCCCATTGCTGCTTGCAAACCCTCCAGGTTTCCTGGCCTGTCACCTATGGCAGAGCAAAATCCCTGCCACGGGTGTCCCACGCAGTGTCACCCAATCTCAGAGCAGCCACTGCCTCACCCGAAATCCCTTCCACAAACCCTCTAACGCAAACCAACTGTGGCAGAAGAAACGAATGAAAACAATTTAATAGGGCGATGGATGTTCAGGCCCTTTGTTTGCGCTGGCTGTTAACACCAGAGGAGATGAGGGATGGAAGCAGTTGAAATGTGTATCAACTTTGGCTGGCGGAAAGTGTGACGGATGCACCAGCAGACCAATGGCTGAGGATGCTGGGGTGTGCGTGGGTGTGAAAGGAATGCTTGCTGTAAGAAAAGATAAAAAAACAAAAAAGGAAGAAAGAGCCTTATCAATGGTGTTTGAGTCCAAAGTGTGTGTATTCCCTGGAGAAAGGGCTTCCTCAATCCCCAGGGATGATGTTTTCCCTGCAGTGTGAGACTTGGAGGTTTCTGAAGCTTCGTTTTAGGGGCGCTGTCATTGGGTTGGTGCTGCAGGCATGGATTTAACCCCACAAAGTGCTCGTGCAGGGGCACAAGCATGGCCAGTGGCCAGAGGCGACTGTCGTCAGCTCCTCAAGGGAACCTCCTGGGAAATGCGTTTTATTTTTGCAGAGATGCTTATAAGGCAAAGGGGAGGAAAAAAATAAGGCCCCACCTCGCTGCTGAGCCGCACGTCCCAGCCAGGACCAGTGTCACTGTAGTGCTGGTGGCACGGAGACATGGTTCATCCCCATCCCAAGCTGATGAGTGGAAAGATGCTGGTCCAGAGCTGAGCAGGAAGGTGGACATGGGGGCTCCTCCAACTTCTGGCTTCTCCCTCTTCCACAGACCCCCTGGGATTTGTGGGCTCCATGCACCCAGTTCTGAGCCTTGCTCTCTTGGTGGGGCTGACAGATATTTCCATGGGTTCCAGCAGGAAAATGCCCCACTGGGCAGGCAGCCTGAGGAGGGAAGGGCTGGTACATCCAGGGGCGTGTGGGAGGGGAGAGCAGCACTGGGAAACTCCTCGTCCAGCAATGGAAGGGCTGGAGCAGTTTGGGTCCCAGCAAGCTGCCATGGCCCCAGCCCGGGGGGATCTCTCCCCAGCTTTGAAGTGGTGCTACTTTAATTAATTAAAGAAGTGATTGTGACGAGGTGTTCTTCTCTTCCCTCCCTCTCCCCTTGCATTTATTTTGGTAACATTTTTTAGAGGGAAAGCAGACTCATTGCGGGTTAGCTCAGCTGTGGCTTTGCAGGATGAGCTCCTTCTCAATGCAGCAAGCGACAGGCAGCAATGGGAAAGCCAATATTTTTCAACTGCTTTTTAAAAGGAGTCATTTTTTAATTAGTGAATCCATTCTGGAGAAGTGTTGGAGTTTTACAATGTTGTAGCTGTTCTTGGTGTCTTGCCTAGACTTGGATGTTCTGGCCATACGAAAATATTATTTATGGCGTTGCAGCTTGCAGCTCTTTTATATTATAATTTGAGAAAGGAAGTTGCTGTTCCCACCAGTGGACAAAAAAATAGCAAAAACGAGGACTATGGTCTTCTGAAGGAGGAAAATAAATAAAAATTAAGAAGCAGAATGGGAAACAAGCCACTGAGCCAGCCTCGAATCTTTGCACTCCTGAACAAGCTCATCCCAGCATCACTGTCAGTTGTGCTGGATGCTGTAGCCAGACCCCTGCCCAAATAGCAAGGCCAGAGCAGCAGTGACCCCCTCAGCACTCCCCTGCTCAGTTTTATATGTGTTCCTAAACATTTGTGGATCTGGCTTTTTATTCATGGGCTAATGCACACTTGTTTGCTCATGCCTTACTCAGCCTAAACCTCTATTGAACTCAATTAAAGCTGTCATCTCCAGGAGCACTCAGTGTCATTTTTGCCCAAGTAAGGGATGAGTAACGAGGCTCTGAACAGCCCTTGGAGGATTGCAGCCATTTTGTTGCAGTTTTTGGTCCAGATTTCTTACAAGTTAGCAGCAGGCCAAGGGTGGAAGAATGCGATATGGCTTTATGAATCACACACAATTGCTGAATGCGCTGGATGCTTCAGAGCCTGTCACTTCATGGACTGAAGCATTGGCTGTCTTGTCCCAAAACGCTTGAATACAACCAAGCTTATGATGAAAATTAGAAAAATATGTTTCTAGAAGGAATGGGATGCAAAGAACATGCCTTCTCCAAGCAGGGTGCCAGGAAGACTCCTCACCCTGATTTATCTCTGGGGGTTTTGGGTACTGTGACACAGGCCTGTGGCATGTGCTGGCCCAGTGGCCAGGGGGACTGGGGGTTTTGTCCCTTTTGGGGCTGCAGTTCCTGCTGGTCAGGCTGGGTCATGGCCAGGAACTTGTATGTGATCTGCTTGCTGTGGCTTAGCACATTACCACCCATCAGCTCACTCGGAGGAAGTGACCATGGCCTCGATCCTGGCTGAATTCCCTTGAGAAATCCCAACAGTGTGGGCTGAAATCCCCAACCTGGGCACCATGTGATGCTGTCTGGGAGAAACAGGGAATCTGCAGGTGGGATGCAGGGCACTGAGTGTGTGTGTGTGTGTGTGTGTGAGGATGAGAGGGATGAAGGTGTTTGGAGGGGAATGAAGATGTCAGGATGGGAAGAGGAGGATGAAGAGGTGTGGTGCGGCATTACAGTACGCAGAGGACAATGAAAATGTGTGGAAGGGGATGGAGGTGAGCACAGGGATGATGGTGAGTGAAAGGGGGTTGGGAATGAAGAGTGGGATAAGATGAGCACAGAGTTGATGAAGATGCGCAGAAAGGGATGAAGGTGTGCACGGGTGACCCTGGCTAGCTGCAGAAGGGACAGGACAAGACGGGACAGCAGCACCTTCATGCCCTGGCCCAAGGCCGCATCCCAGGGCCGCATCCCAGGAATGCCGGAGGGAGAAGGAGGAAGAGGAGGAAGGTGAGGAAGGCTCATAGAGGGCGCTCCCATAGCCCGGGCCGGGCCGAGCCGAACTCCAGGGCTGCCCTTTCCCCCCCCAAAAAAACCAAAAAAAAACAAACAACCTTCTTGTGTAAGGGAAGTCCGGCGTCCTCGCTGCCCGCTGCCCCGACGGGGAGGTCGGGAGGGTCGGGCGGGAGGAAGGGCTGGGAAGAGGAGGAGGAGGAGGAGGTGGAGAAGGAGGTTAGGGGAGGAGGAGGAGGCCCGGCCCGGCCCCGCCGCCTCCTGATTGACTCCCAACTTTCCGCTCCTCCCTCGCATAAACTTTCCCGTCCCTGCGCCTGGCTCCGTGCGCGGACCCGGGAGCCCGCCGCGCTCCCCGCATTCCTGCCGCCCGCCCCGGCCCGGCCCGGCCCGGCCCCGGCCCCGCTCCGGCCCCGGCCCCGCTCCCGGCACCCGCGGCCGCCCAGCCCCTCCGGAGCACGGAGCAGGTAAGAAGCGCCCGCCGGGAAGAGATTCCCAACCCCCCTTCCTCCGCCTCCTCCTTCTCCAGCCCCTCCTTCCTCCCGGCCCGCAGCTCGCCTGCCCCGGCGGATGGCGGGGGGCGGCGGGGTCGCAGTAGCCCTGGTCGCCCCCCAGCCGGCAGCTCGGTGCTTCCCCCCGGGGCTCCCCACGATGGGGTGTGTGCGTGGGGGGGCACAGCCGGGCTGTTTGCACTCCCCCCCATCGAGTCCCCGGGCTCCCGCCCCGTCGGGGCTGCGCTGCCCCCGCACCGGTCCCCGCCGAGTCCCCCCCGGGCGCATCCCCCGGGTGACAAAGGGGCCTTGTGCCCGCACGTCGGGAGCGTTCGGGGCGGGCGCCGGACATTACGGACAGGGATTGCCCGCCCCGGCCCGAGCCCCCCGGGGGAGCGGCGCGGGAGGGTCCCGGGTGAGGTGCGGGGTCACCCGCGTGTCACGCTACATGTGTGTCACACGCATGTAGGGGATGACCACGCACTGACTGTATGCTAAACACTTTGTGCCTCGTCATAGGGGGTGCTTTGCTAACAAGGCGGCAATTAGATGTATAATTTTCAGCAGTGTGTCATCTTTATTATTATTATTATTATTTTATTTTTACACCCTCCTTGGGTTTGGTGTTGTTTTTTTTCCCCCTTAACCCCCTTGGAAGAAAAATATGGCCAAGCCCTCGCAGAGACACCCCACCTCCAACCCCCCGAAACTGCTCAGGCCCTACACAATGCATTTGGCTTCTACTGACTGAAAAAAAAAACAAAAAAAAAAAAAACAAACTAGTTTGGGGAGAAACCAGCTGGAAATGATACCAGTGGCCCAGCTGGTGTGGCGGGCACCCTGCAGCTGCTCACTGCTGTTGGGTGGTTGGCACGGGTTGACAGGGGGAAAGGTGAAGGCGGAGGATTTTGGGGAGTTTTGGTGCTTTGCAGGGAGCCGGGACAAGGCGGGCTGGGCGATGGTCCCATCAGCGAAGCGATAATCTCCTGTGTCAGGCACGCCGGGGTATTTTGGGCTCCGGCATCCTCTGTCCCCTCCTATCGCTTTACCCCGCGCGGGTACGTGCGTGTCGTGAGTCAGGGCATTGGCAGTGCCCGGCCACCCTGGGGGGCCCTGCCAGCCAGGCTGCCAACCTCCCCCCGGTGTTGGAGCGCTCGTGATGCTGAGTGGAGAGCTGGGGTTTGCCAGGCTGATGTATCCCCCAGGCACTCCCTGGCGCTGGGGTCTCTGTGGCCTCTCAGCCCACACCCCTTGGGGGTCATTTCCCCCAGCAATGGGAGGAAGATGAAATGGAAGGTCCCCAAAGTGGGCAAGGGGTGAGAGCTTGCCAAGGTCACTCGGTGGTAAAGCCAGGAGAGAAATGGGTAGAGGGTCTGGGACGCTGGTGACAGGGCAGGTGATGGTCACTGTGGCAGTGCCCCAGCACTTCCCCACCAGAGGGGACGAGCATGACTGTCCCATGGGGAGAAGGCGCTGGATTTGGCCCTATTTGAGTGTTACAGGGTTAGCATTCCCCATGGGAAGAGGCTGCAGATGGCTGTGGGGTGAGCAGCTCCTCTTCACAACTGGGTGACACTGGGGTACATTGCCATCCCCAGGGACCTCGAGCAGTCAGCTACCTCCCCACCGTGGGCATGTGGCTGGCACCACACTGGATTTTCTGACAGGAATAACCCTTTGAAAGCAGCGGGACCAGCCACCTTCTATAAATGGCACCCAGGTGTTTCAAGCAGCCTCGTCCTGCCCGAGGTGACTGCAACATTGAGGGGCAGCTCAGAGTAGGGGAACGTTTCAACCAGGGCATTTTGGACAGCATAACCCTCCAGCAGTTGTCCTACATCTAAAATCCCTTTCCTGCAAAGCAGAATCCTCCAGCTCCATCAATAACAGGGACTTGCATCCATTTGCCATGACATGCGGTGGCTGTTTATCATGATATCAGAAACAGCATCTCCTTTTAATCGCCATTTAATCCCCATCTTGCCACCACCAAGTGGGCTGGGAGGCGAGTCCCGGTGGCCCTGGCACTGTGCCGAAGGAAGGAGCCTTTTCCTGGCGGTGTGTGAGCAGGTCATGGCACTGAGGAGGTGGGGGTGGCAGCGGTAATCAGCTATAATTAATGTATTAAAAAGCAAGTAACCGCGCAGCTCCCATCAAACACACAGAGAGCACGAGGCTGGTGGCAGGTGAGCTCGGTGGTGAGACTGGGTGCGGGCACGCAGCAGCCAGAAAAGGCATAAATGGGCAATTTTGGGCTTTTTATTGGAGGTGGTAAATGTGTTTTCTGAGTTAGTACCTCTTCTGTCTGTGGGAGTGGAAAATGGAGGGGAAGAGGGGAGAAGGGGCAGCAAAGCCCTAACCAGGGGTGCTGCTGGCATTTATGTGACAAGAGCCATCCTGAGGCTCTTCATGAGGTTGGAATCTCTCCATCCATCAGTGAACTGGACGGATGCTTTCAAAAAAATGTCTCATCTCTAGGAGCTTCCCTCTGTCATTAAATCCTTGATGGCTATGGCGAGGGGCTGGCGGGACAGCCACAGTGTTTACATCACCTTGAGCGCCGTTGGTGGATGGGATATAACCAACTAACATTGATTTTGGGAGCTTCCATCCACGGGGGATTTTCCGAGCATCAGGCCATGGCCTGACCTTCTCAGCTGTTTGTCCAAGGTGTTATTTGGGGTGGGGGCCAGGCCGGGAGCCGCGGCGGCCGAGCCCAAGCACCTGCGTGTTGTGGTTGGGGCAGACACCTGAAGCGCATGGGCGTTCGCTATTGCCACCGTCACGTGGCGACTTATGAAATGTTTTTTTGGAGGGAGGGAGGGAGGGTAATGATGGGGTGAGCCGGCGGGGCCATGTCCCGCACCAGCCTGCAGCGGGCACGCGGCAGGAGCGGCCCCCCCTGCTCGATAACGCACGTCCGGATCCCGCTGCGGGTCTGGGCATGCTGCTGCAGCTCCCGCTGCTTCAGCTTTCCCCGCCTGTGAAATGGGAGCGAGGGGCCCCGGGAACACCTCCTGGTGGTGCCGGTCAGCCTGGCTTGGCGGTGGGAGCAGGGGGTCATGCGGTGCTGGTGCCGTTTGGGGCTCCCCGTGCAGCTCGTGGAAGGGTTTCCTGATGAGCACGTGTGGCCGAGCCCTTTGGAGGTGACAGGCCGTGAACCCCGTGGTCTCATTCTTGGGGTTGGCAGATGGTGGCCTTGTGGTGACAGTGTTCACGTAGGGCTCTACACTGGTGCAGCTGTACCTGTGGGTGAAAGATTTGGAGAAATACTGATCGCACGAGGCGCGTCCCATCCTGGCAGCACAAATCCCGATGGAACTCATCCCCCCATCCTGTCCCAAACAGATGCTCCAGTGCCCCCAGCGTCCCCCATTATGCTGCCATGAGACAACAGCAGCACCGAAACCCGGCGTGCCCACCGCTGCCACTTCCCAGCGCTGCACTGGGTGTGTCACGGGCTGTGCTGGGCTGTGCTCTATAAAGCCAGAGCTCAGCCTCGGGCACACTCCTGCGAGGCACAGAGGTGACTGCGGGGTTGCCCTGCTCCCGGGGAGCGCTGGCTGGCGGGTGGCAGGCGAGGTGTGAGTGATGGAGGAGGCTGCTTGGTCCCCTTCCCCCTTTGCTGCCGAGGGATCGGGACGGACCCGGAGCGTGTGCTGGCAGAGCTCCCCGGGCTGCGGGGGGTGGCCGGGGAGGGGACAGCAGGGCTGCAGCTAATTTTAGGAGGTGGGCAGAGCCTCAGGGGAAGCAGCCGGCTGGAGGGAGGTGTCGCACTCGCACCGCGGTGCCCACGAGCATCGAGAGCGAGCACTGGGCGACCGTGGCTCTGAAGATGCTGCCGTGGGCTGGCAAGGGGGCCCTGCGCTGGCAGCCCAGCTTTGTGCTCTGAGCAAGAGCCGTGCCCCCGCGGATGTCCTGGCGGTGAGTCCGGGGAAACACACAGGGGCAAAGCCCCGGATTCCCGGTTGGCATTATCCGGCCGGCGGGTGAGCCCCGCGCTGCTCCGTGCCTCAGTTTCGCCGGGAC
Organism: Acridotheres tristis; assembly: GCA_037013685.1. Lineage (NCBI taxonomy): Eukaryota > Metazoa > Chordata > Aves > Passeriformes > Sturnidae > Acridotheres > Acridotheres tristis. The sequence goes on along the minus strand of CM072913.1, from coordinate 3,843,807 downwards.
CGTCTCGCCAGCGCTCCCCCGGCGGAGTGCGGTGGAGGCAGGAAGGCTGGCCGGGCTCGGGGATCCTCGCCTGTGAGCGCCAAGCCTTATTATTTCCCCACAACTGTCTCCTCCTCGCTCCTCGTAAAATTAGATCCAGCTGTTCACAATAGCCACTAACTTCTCTCCGGAAGATGTTCAAAGTTTACAGACGCGGAGCGGCGCGGGTGCGTGGAGGATGGGCTGCCGTTCCCATGCCAGCTCCTCGCCGCCCGCCCTTCCCCCAGAGGCAGCCAGCTCCTGCCTCCCCCCCGCCGGCTTAGGCAATTCGGGTTTAGGAAGAAGCACACCCGCACGCAGGCATGCGAGCTCCCGACCCAACCGAGCGTCGGGTTTTTATTAGCAGGGAGATCCGGGCACTTCACAGTCCGGGAGAGAAGGTCTGGTCCAAGACCCTGCTTTTCCCTGCCCGGCTTTGTGCCCCGCGCGTTTGGTGGATGACTTGGGCAGGGTTCTGCTCTTTGTGCTTACCAGCACCTGTGCCCAGCTATGGCATGAGTTTGGGCTCCAGCTCTTGCATGGGGTGGCTGCTTTGTCCCCTCGCAGCCTTCCCTGGGTGGCACTGCAGAGTTGTCAGGGTCCAGCTGTGGTGTTTGGACATCAGTGTGCTGGGCAGGGGTCTAACACACTGTGCTGGGCTCTCTCGCACTCTTGGGCTCCTCACTGGAGCTCCTTGTTTTACCAAGAACACTGCTTCATGTATTTTTAGCAATTTTCCTCCCCAGGGATTCCAGAGCCATTTTTCAGTCTGCGGGAGCCAGTCTCTGTGCCCATCTCCAGCTCTCGGCTCGGGCAGTGGCAGGAGATGCTGGGAGAAGGTGATGAGCTGCCACGGGCTCCCAGCACGCTCCTGGCATCCACAAGGATTTGCTCACTGCTTGGGGTGGTGGCAGTAAAACGGTGCTAGATCAAATTATCCCTTTCTGGGAATAAGTCACTGATGGAGTTTGTGCAGGGCAGCCTGTTCCTGCTATTGGAGCTCCTGCAGGACCTCAGCTGGGCACTGAGCTTGTTGTGAGCTCGCTGCAGGAGGGCAGGGAAGTGTGCCCCCCTCACAGGGCTGACAGTGGCCAGGTGACAGTGCTGTGTCACATTCTGTGCCAGCCAGGAACATCTCGGTGTCTTGGCTGGGGTGGTAATGCCTGACAGCCGCTCTGCCCGGTGTCTCAGGAGCCAATCCCCGCAGTCAGTTCTCACAGCCCCCATCCCGTGGGGTTTCTCCGGCTGGGAGCTGTGAGTGTGGCAGTCAGTGCTAGCCCTGGGCTCCAGCGGGTGCAGTGGGTACAGCTGCTGCCTGGGCAGGCTTGGGTTTCACGGGGGCGGAGGCGGCTGGGGGCAGGTGTGAAATTCATTGCAGCCTTCCTCCTCCTTCTCCTCCTCCTTGCCTGGTAGGGTCCCCTGGGAGACGTTTTCCCTGGCCCTGCTGCAATGGCATAAAATGGGGTCAGCAGCACCTGGAGCTCTCTGTGGAGGTATTTTTCCTCCTAGGAGCAGGACAGAGAGCTGGTGAGGCACAGAACTGCCTGACCCAGGCTTTCCTGATGCTCCCCTGACACCAGAGACACTTGGCTTCCCCTTGGGGCAAGCCAGGAGGACTCAGGACTTGTTGGCAACTCAGAGCTCCTCTACAAGGGATGTTGAGGAGGAGACATCCTGGGATGGATATATTTTGGCAAATTCAGCAGTTCCCAGTGGGTGCTGTGTCCAGCACTGGCTGTGCCATGGGCCACCAGCACTGGAGGTGTCACAGGACAACATGGGGGTGGCCCATCCCCAGCAGGCAACTCCAACCCTGTTGTTTCCATCCAGCTCGTTTCATAACACAGAGAGCAATTAATGTTCTAAAAGCTTTCTATTTATGCGCTGCTGGGTGAAACGCCCCGTCCTGGCTGGGCAGGGCAGCGTAATTGGGCCAGGGAGGCACGCCGGGTTACAGTGTCCGTCTGTCCTCTGCCCTCGGGTCCTGAGCCTGAAGACTCGAGCAAAACCGGCTCAGGTCCTCCAGAAGCCGAAACCCGGCTGTGCCACCCTGCCAGGACTGGGGAAGAGGAGGGATGGAGGGGTTGGTTTGGATGCCCGTGGTTCTGCCCTTAGTAGGGAGCTGTGCCCTGGGTTTGCCTCATCCCCTTCCTTCTCTCTGCCCCAAATATTTTGGGAGCACATAACTCACATTTTCTCTTTGTTCATCCACAGCCCCGTGGGATGAGGGGTCTGAGCATCCCTCGATCTTGCACGGCTGAGCGAGGACCAGCTACATCCCTGCCAGCTGTGGAGGCTCAGGGCTTTGCTGGGAGCTAGGGGACCCTTTGGCTGTTGGGGTCCAGCTGGAGCTGGGGGGCATGGGGAGCCTGGGGTAGCCCTGGCAGTTCTTCAGACCGTGGTGGGATGCTGCCACGTGGCTTCCTGCGGTTTCCTCACTCCGATTGCTTCCTGAGCCGCCCGCCAAGCCGGAAGGGACAGGAAGTGATAGAGGGGAGGAAATTAGTTGGGCTGTCTCACGGGGAGCTGGCCTGGTGCACCGGGGGCTCTGCCACCACCTGGGTCCCCAGACCGTGCCAGGGGACCCTTCAGAGAGGACATGGCCAGTCAGGAGGTGCAAACCTGGGTGGGAGAGAGCAGGGTGGCCACCCTTCCCTCCAGGAGCCAGGGAATCCCTCACAGCAGCCTGAGAGCTGTTTGGAAGAGGAGCACAATGTAAACAAACCTCCTTTCACCGCCCTCCTGCCGTGCCGTGTCTTGCTCGGCCGCCGCCACCTGCCTGGGTGAGCTCTGGCTGTCCATGGACAGCCCTGTGCCAGCCAGGAAGGTGTTTCCTGTGGGAATGGGCACGGTGTTCCCAAAGGGTCCCTGGGCAAGGTGCCAGGGATATGGGGCTCCTGTGAGGAGCTGCAGGATCATCCTTGGCAGAGCCAAGAGCATCGTGCTCTGTGCTGCAGTGAACACTGCAACATCTTCTCTGGTCTGTTGTGGTCTTGCTGGTGTCCCCCAGGAGCTCCACAGATTTTGGGTTTCCTTTGAGGGGCTCTGCAGAGCTGGTGGCTGTGTGACCATGTGGGCAGCATTCCTCTGGGCCATGTCACCAGGTGGGAGAGGCAGAAGCAGGGACACGGCCCCCAGCCAGCACTCCCCTGCCTGAAATGAGGGGCACGTTAGCAAGAGCCTCTGCCTGCCTACAAATCGCTGCCAATATCGGGGCCCCAGCTGTGCTCTCACTGAGCCCCAATGTGCCAGGACACACTGGGGTGCCCTAGAGCCTCACTTGGAGGTCTGACAGAGCAGTCCCTTGCAGGGGCTGCACACTCAGCTCTGGGGAGGATGGGGGCTCGTGTCCCCCTCACCTGTGGAGTGTGGGTGCCATCAGTCACAGTGATGGGGAGGGGTGATAGCAGCCTCGTGTTCCCCCACAGGGCTGGCGCAGGCGGCACTGAGCCGGTGCGAGGCTGAGCTGCTCTGTGCTGATCCTGCCCAGGCTTGTCATGAACTTTTATCCTTTTGCCGTGGGGTCTGGGTGCAGGGGGGAGGGAGAAGGGCTGGATTGCCCTGGGCCCCCTGCATGGGGAGGTGGGATGGAGCCAGGATGCAGCTGGACCCCCCTCCCTGTCCCTCCACAGTGTCCCCAGCACCTTTGCAGAGTCTTTTTGTCCCAATGTCCCCAGCCCATGGTGGAGAACCCCAGATCAGAAGGGGGACTGATCTGTCCCACACCTCGTCCCTCTGGATAGTGCTGTGCTGCAATCCCCCTTGTGAAGCCTGTGCTGGTGACCATGCCCTCCAGTCCAGGTGGTTTGAGGAGATACTGTGACAACAGCCACCACCCCTGTCCCAGTTTGGGCGGGACACAAGGGTTTGGGGTAGTGCAAGGGCTGCTGAAGCTGTGCCTCATGGTGCACCAGATGGGATGATGTTTTTGGGGCTGACCATGCTGGGGAAGAGGAATATGCTGTCCCCCAGCTCAACAGCATGGGTCAAGGATGAGGACTGGGTATGTTGGGGCATTGTGGAGGTGGCGGGCACCTCTGCCCGTGTCACAATGTCCCCGTGCTCCCATCCCCATGTGCCACCCTGCATGTCCTGACCCGATCCCTATCTCAGCTGGTAGTGCTGGATCCAGCAGCACCTTGTTCCTGCCTTTTGACACTCACAGGGTGCCCACGGTGCTTCTTTAACTGCAGATGCTGCCTCAAAATATTTCCTTCCCTCACCCGCCACAAAACACACATCTCTCAGGCGCCCTTTCCTCTTTGCATCCCCCTTTGCTTTTGCAGGGTTTGAAGAGGTTTCCTGTAGCTTTATCAGAGTCCCCAGCCCCAAGCAGTTCTCCCCACAGGGTAGCTGCCTGCTGGAGCCCCAGGTTCCCCTCCTGTCCCCCACACGTGGTGCTGGGGCCGAGCTCTGGGAGCCGTGGGAACACCATCCCACTCTCCTGGGCAGCCTTGACCTCGCAGGGAGATAAGGGCTGTCCTGGAGGCGTCCTCCCCTGCCTGCTCTGGGCACCGTGTCCGCTGGGGGACCTCACAAGGGTGCAGCCCCCTCCATCACCCTCTAAAGCTGGAGTATGTACCCCCCACAAATTCAGGGTGCGAGTGAGCTGGAAGTGGGGACACCCTCCTGGCGTGGGTGTGACCGTCCCCGCTCATGGGTGGTGAGCATCCTCAGAGCATCCTCTGGGAATGTGGGTCAGTGGTGCTGGGATCCCCAAAGCCTGCAGAGATGCCTGTGCTGTGGGAGGGGTGGTCTTCCAGCTCTGGTCCCTGGGGAGCAGCTGGGAGGCAGGAGTTGGTGACATATTTTCCGGCAGGTCCGGTCCCCTTCCCTGCCCTGAGCAGGTCTGGCCGCGGTCTCCGCAGGCCGTCCAGCCGTGCCGGTTCCCTAATTGCTGCTGTTGTTGGTGTTTTGTAAGGGCAGGGTGGAGCGGCACTGGCCGTGCCTTGCGTCAGCGCGGTGCATGCACCCTCCCTCCAGGAAATCCAGTGTCTTCGCCGGGCCAAAAGCAGGTTCGGTGGAGGAGGAGAAGGAGGAGGAGCTGCTTCCTCGCACCTTGGCCGGGGCCCCAGCATCACCCTCCCTCCTCTCCCAGCTTCCCTGAAAAGGCTGGGCTGGGATTTCCCTGCTGGAGGGGGAGTGGGGTGGGAGCGGGCTGGGGACCTCCAGGGGAGGGGGACACGTGTGTCACAGGCAGGGTGTGGGGTCAGCTGTCACCTGCCTGTACAGGCAGTGCCTGGCACGGTGACCCAGGGCGCTGGGCACGCTGCCTGCAGTGGTGCAGCCAGCCCCGTGGTTTTGCTCTCAGCCCTATAGCTTTTCCCTTGGCCCCCAAAACACCCATCAGGTGGGGAGGGCAGGGGGTCTGGTGGGTCCCTGTCACCCTCCAGCACCAGCTCTTGGGGCTTTCACCTCTTAGGGTGAGTGATGGCAGCCCTGTGGTGCTGTGGGGTCCTGGGCTGGCACCAGGCTGCAGGATCCCTGACCACTGAGGTTTGGTGAGACTGGGGGCTCCTGGGCTTCCACAGTGCTGAGAGCTGTGGGGCTGCCACAGGGCTGCTGTGGGGTCTGAGACCATTGAGGCCTTTGGGGGCTGCTGCAGAAGCTGAGGAGTCTCAGGTTCCCCCATGTCTGGTCTGCCAGGGGGTCTTTGGGCTCCTGTGAAGTAGCCAGGGTTCAGCACCAAGGCAGTTGCACCCCAGTGTTAGGTGGGTGCCCCACTGGGACAGAGCCCTGATGCTGCAGGGGGGATTGAGGGTTCCCTTGGCCCTGTCCCCATGTGCCACCCTCACCATCCCTGTGCAGTGCTTGATCCTGGCGTTCCCGTGCCCTCTCATCCCCAACACCCTGCTAGGTTTGGAGCCTGCATCCCTGCCAGGGGCAGTCCCCCGGAGCCCCCTGGCACAGCCGGGGTGCTGCAGGCCCTGGGGTGCCGCTGGCCCGTCCGGCACCGCTGCCGCCATCCCTCCCTTGGCCGGCTGGCTCGATCCTACAATCCAGTTCTCCTTATTTGGCCACAGTGCTCAGCAAGAGGGGGAGCGGCGGCGGGGGGGACGCGGGCAGGGATGGGCGGCGGGACCGGAGGGGCTGACATCACATCGCGACGAGGGAGAGAGGGATGGGGGGGCTAAGTTTCTTTTTTTATAAAAGGAAAAAAAAAAAAAAAAAGGCAGCAAGGCAAGGCCTCGCAGCGCACTTGAGCCAGCGGGCTCAGCAGTTCCTTTAAAAGGAGATGTCTGTGCTGGAGACCTTTGTACACTCCCAGCCCGTCCGGGAAGCGCGGCGGCGCAGGAGACACCTCTCCGCTCCCACCGCCGGCAGCTGCCGCCAAACATGTTATTGCAAAACACTGCAACGCTGCACTGGGAGCTGGGCGAGAGGAGGAGGAAGAGCAGGAGGATTGAAGGCTCCCCAGCATCACCCAGCAGCTGGGGAGGGCCCAGGGCCCCAGCTGAGCATCCTCAGGGTGGGGGGCCTCTCCTGGTACCAGGGGAAGGGCTGCTGGACGGCTCTGGCCACCTGGTTCCCATTAATGGGGTCTGGCTTGGGGCTGCTCAGCATCTCCCTTCAAATCCCAGCTCTGCCTTTGCCAGGCATGGTGGAACCAGGATTTTGGGGCCTAGGGGTGTTTTTTGGGCTAGCTTGCCCAAAGAGACTGCTGTTTGGCAGTGGGCACTGGTGCAGGGTCAAGGTTCACAGGTTGTGGGGCTGCTGCCATCCTGTCCCGAGGTGTCAGCCCTAAACACCATGTGCCCAAGTTCCTTGTATGGGTAATACAGTAGCTGGGGCAGTTTCTTTTCCAAACTTTATTTGGGTGGATCCTGGGTGGTCACTTGTGACTTGGACTTGGGGATACTCACAGAAATCATGTTCTGCCCCCAAGAAAAGCTTGTTTGTGTGTGTGATGCCTTACAATGAGCTGCTAGTCTGGGTGCAAATGAAAACAGGGCAAGGGCCAGGAACAGACCTGGCACCATGCTGTCACTGCACCCCATGCCCCAGCAAGGGTTCCTGGGTCTGACAGGTGTCCCCGTGTCCCAGCAGGTTGTCGTGTATCCGTGGGGGCTCAGGGTCGGAGCCCAGAGCAGCCAGCACCATAGCGTCCAACAGCTGGAACGCCAGCGGCAGCCCTGGGGAGGGGCGGGAAGATGGCCAGGACGGCATGGACAAGAGTCTGGACAATGATGCCGAGGGTGTGTGGAGTCCAGACATCGAGCAGAGCTTCCAGGAGGCGCTGGCGATCTACCCACCCTGCGGCCGGAGGAAAATCATCCTCTCAGATGAGGGCAAGATGTACGGTGAGTGCCGGGGGCAGGAGGGAGGCGCCGGGCAAAGGCACAGGGTGGCCAGGGCTGAACTGAAACCTCCTACCCTAAAAACCCACGCTGGGGAATCGCCCTTGAGCATCCCCCAACCCCGAAAGCAGCTGGCTGGGGTTCATCCTGGAGCTGGGCTGGGGAGGTGGCAGTGACCTGCGTCCCCTCCCTCTGTGCTGGCTCTCCCTCCCGCTCCCTCCCTCTCTCGGCCCTGCCGGACCGACTGGTTTGGTGAAGCCGTCGGGCAGGGAGCGGGCGCGGGACTGCGGGGCCGGGGCAGCCCCAGCCCTCCTGCTCCCGTGTGCCTCCCCAAACCTTCCCCAACCGGACCTGGTGGCCAGAGCACCCTGTGGCAAGGGTCACTCGCCCATCCTGAGCCATCTGCACCCAGCTCAGTTTTTGGTGACTTCATTGTTGGCAGCAGGGGTGGTCAGCCCCACCGGGGTGATGATTTTGGAGGTGTCAGCCTCGTTTTTGGTGTTTCTCAAAACTCCCTGTCCCTGCCAGGGTAGGGACTGGTTCCTCCTGCCCTGCACATCCCATGATGTCACCCCCAAGGGCCAGTGACCTCAAAGTGAGGAACAGGCTGCCATATTACCAGCACCCCATGGTGACGACAGGACCAGGACTGGCGTCTCTGTCCCCAGCCTCCAAAATACACCTGCCCAGGATGCTGCTGTCACAGCAATGGCTCCCCCGGTGCCAGTAGAGAGGGGCAAAAGGGACGAAGCTTTCTGGAGAGCACTATGCCACTGTCCCCACACCCGTGCCAGCTACCTGTGCCACCCCATTTGCCGGAGCCCCCAACCCACGGCATGGGGGCTGGTGGAGGAGTGGGGTGAGGGGGAGGCGGGGGAGCACAGGGCTTCCCAAGCGTATGCATTTTTTGGATTTCTCCGGGAATAGCTGAAGTGCCGCCGGGAGCCTGGCCCTTCGAAGCACGCCCCAACCGGTTTTTCCAGCCTTTCAGAGACATCTGGCAGTTGCTTAAAGAGGCAGCAGTCCCTGCTGGCCTTTCATCTCCCCCCACCTTCCCTAGCACCTTCCCTCTGGGACCCCCGGGACCCCTGGCTGGCATTACTGAGCGTACCAGGGGCACTGGCAGTACAGGCAATGCCAGCAAGCGGGATAATGGTGTGCCAATGCCTCTGCTCTCCTTCACCACCCCTCTTTTTGGGGGTTCCATGGTTGCCCATGGCCATGCCAGCCCTTTCCACACTGGTGCCAGCGCTGTGGGGGTGGCAAAGCAAGGTGGGAGCTGAGGAGCCAGGACCCAGCACGGGCACACTGGGCCTTGCTACACTCGGCTGCTGGATGGGTTATTTTTAACCCAGCCTGTCCAACTGGTTCACGTGGTGGTGTCAGGGGAGAGGAATTTGGGGAATGTGGTAATTTGGAGGAGGACGTGCCCTCTCAGGGGGAATGGCACGGTCCAGATGAATCACAGGGAAAGGGACAAGGGACAGGGCACGTGGGCACGGGGATGGCTGTGAAGGTGCAGCCTTGGGCATGGTGTGAGGCAGGATGGGTGCAGGAGATGCTGGCCCTGAATGCTGGACACCAGCTAGCACTGGCTCACCGAGTCCAGAAAGGCACTCACATTTCTTTCCTGTATTTTTTTCCCCATATTTCTTTCCCACGGGCAGGGTACAGGGGATGGGATTCAGGAGCAGGGTATTCAAAGGGGGATTTTGAAGCTGTACCCCCAAACTGGGGCTCCTGCCAGCACCCTGCTGTGGGTGTCACCTCACCTGGCTTAAAGGACTCCCTGTAAGACCTGGCCCCTGCTAGGTGCTGAGTAGGGAGCCAGCCTGTGCTGGGAGAGGTGGAAACTGAGCTTCAGGGTGACACCAGGGTGCCATGTCGGCTGTGCAAGGGGTACCCCCATTGTCACCCACCCACCAGCTCCTGCCTGGCGTGGGCACCCCAAGGGGCAGCTGTCTCTGCGTGGCACCTGGCCCTGTCTGTCCCCATGTATGTGTCCCCCCAGGAGGGCCCAGTTGCTGTAGGGCTGGGAGGGGGCCAATCGGGGTGGAAGAGGAGGAGACCGGGGGGGAGTATTTTTTTTTTTTTTTTAAGGGGGTTTTTTATTCTTTTAAAGCCGAAACCCGCTCCAAGGGCATTTCGACAAGTTCCAACCGCGACCATCTGGTCCATTAAAATAAATCTGGCGTGCCTGGCTGCCCCCGTGCGCGGGGGGCGGCGGGGGCCGGGGGGGCCGGGGCCGGGAGAAGAAAGCTCCCAGCTGCTCTGACGTTTGAACGTAGATTGGCCACAGCTGGCCCCTGAAATGTGGCGCAAAAGCAACTTCTGCTTCGAATTAGACCAGGACGTTGGGAAATACTGGTGGAAAGGCCAGCACGGCTTGTGAACGAGAAGCGGGGTGCCTTTGGGGGGGCAATACCCGGGACCCCTGCGGGCACGGCTGCCCGGGGTGGGTTCGGTGGTTCTGGTGGGGGGCTCCGGCTGGAATGGGTTTTGGGGGGTCTGTAGTTTGAGGCACGGCTGTGGTGGGGGTCCCTGGTGACTGTCACCTCGCTCGGAGCCGCGGGGTAACGCAGGGACGGGGGGCAGGGTAGGTGCCCTGTCCTGGCCACCCCCGTGTCCCCGAGGTCGCCACGACACTGTCGCGGCAGCGCCACCTCCTGGCAGCGCCTCCCTCGCCAGGCCGGGGAGGGGGGCGGTTTGGGGATTTTGGGGTTTTGGGGCTGATGCCCGTCGTGTGCCGGGGCTAACCCCAGGCTCTGCCCGCAGGCCGTAACGAGCTGATCGCCCGCTACATCAAACTGCGAACGGGGAAGACACGGACGAGGAAGCAGGTGAGGCGTTGCTCTGCTTTTTCTCCTGGGGTGGGCTCGGGGCGGGGTGGGAGGCGGTGCCAGGTAAGCCCGAGGGGCAGCGGGTGTCCGGCTGCATCGCTCGTCCTCTGTGTCCTCTCCTCAAGCCACTGCTGCTGCCAGCAGGTCCCCCATCTGCGAGGAGCTTCGCCCGTGAGCACAAAACCCCTGGGGTTTCCTCTGTCCCAGGATGCCTGGAAACTGGGAATATGGGGACAGGCAGCACCCAGGTCACCCACCTGGCTGGGGTGACCCTGCAGGTGGCAGGAGCCCTCACACTCTCTCTGGGTGTGTTTGTGTGTCTGTGTGTGCCTGCATGGATCTCTCTGCTGCACCTTCTGGACCTGGGGACTGTTCCTATCTCTGTACTTGCCAGGCTTTATGCCGCTTGTGCCAGGTGCCACAGCAAAGGCACTGCAAGCCCCATGGGCTGAGAGAAGGCGTCTCCATTCCAGCCAGGGGTCCGGGGACCAGCTGTGTGAAGCTGTGGTGCTGGTCCAGGTGGGGCTGGAGGTGCCACAGAGTTCTTGCTCTTCTCTCACTGCCCTGCCTGGATGCTGGGGCAGGCAGGGATGCAGGCAGAGCACAGGCAAGGATGCCAGCAGGGCAGGAGCACACAGAGGTCCCTACAAGCCCTTGCTTCACCAAACCTGTCTGAGGAGTGGGCTGCTGCAGCCCTCCATGGGATGTGTTCCTTTCTCATGTGTCCAGTGGCTCTTCTCTCCCCTCGTGGTGGCCCCCAGCTTGGAGCCAGGCCACCCATCCCAGAAGAGCCCATGGCCTTGGATGCATCTCCCACCACCGGGAGATGGTTGGATTCAGGACACTTATTCTGGGACTGTCCTGTGCCACAGGTCCCCACAAGAGAGGGACACTGGTCCCCAGAGACTGCAGAGATCATTCCTCCTGGACTTATGCTGAAAGCAGACAGAGCAGGGTCTGGCCACTGGTTTTGTGTTCAGACCAGTGCCAAGCAGTGCTTCATTTCTGGCTTAAAGACTTAACTGGGGCCCCCCTCCATGGAGGGAAGGATGCAATGCTCTGGGGGGATTCGGGAAAGGCATGGGAGAGAGCACCCATGGCACTGATCCCTCTGTGCAGTCATCTCCTGGCCAGCCTGGTGTCTCCTTCTGGACACCTTGTCACTGGTGGGAGCAAGTTCTTGGCAAAATCAGCCCCGAAACCTTGTGGGTGTGTGGACACCCACCCTTCCTGTGGATGGCCCCCCAGCCATGCTGTGTTTTTACTGCCTGGACATCAGCCCTTTTTCTTTAGATCTTGCTCTTGCAGGGGCCGGGACACAAAACCCAACCTTTCTCACCTTTCCCACACGCAAAACCAGCAGGAGCCTTGGGGCAATGTGCCAGTCGCTCCTGGACCCACAGGCCCCACCGGCTAACCCAGGGCACCTCAAACCTGCCAGGCTGTATCATCAACTTACGGTGCTCACAGGGGCTGGCAGGGTCTGTCTGTCTGTCCCGTGAATGGAGACCCCCCTCAACTGCAGCAGCTTTACACCAAGGAGCTCCACCCCAGCCTGGGGTGGGCACAAACCAGCATCAACCAGCACGGGGGTGCCCCACAACTTTCCTTCCTCCAGCTCTTGGCGGGTGCAGGACCCTCAGCATCTGCAGGAGCAGCCGAGGTGCTGCCCCATTCCTGCACACTCCCTCCCCCGGGGACAGCATCCCGCCCTGCAGGGGGAACGTATCTTCACGCTCTCTGTGTTTTCCTTTCCGAACGGCGTGGCGGGCGCTAGGTGTCCAGCCACATACAGGTTCTAGCTCGGAAGAAGGTGCGGGAGTACCAGGTTGGCATCAAGGTACGTTGACGCCCTTGCCCAGGTGTCCGCGGCGGTGTCTCTGTGAGCATGGGCAGCCCCTCTCCTTCCTCCTCCTTTCCTCTGGTTGACGGCTCTGCTGTTCCCCCTCTCCTTCTGCTCTCTCTCTGCAGGTCTCTAGCCACTTGCAGGTTCTTGCCCGACGGAAATCTCGTGAGATTCAGTCCAAGCTGAAGGTACGCCCTGCCTCGCCTGGCCCCCGCCTGCTGACGACTAACGCCCTCGGCTCTGCGGTGTGCTGCTTGCTTTCCTGTTTTACCTCTCTTTTTTTTGGTGTTTTTTTTCTTCCCCCTCACTTGGCTCCTTGGATCAGATGGTTTTTACAGGCATCGTTGTGGGATGCCCAGAGAGAAGTGCAAGGAGGGGCAGCAGAGCCGTTCTCTGTCCTCCAAGAGGGTGAATGTGGATGCCAAATCTGCTCTTTGCATCCAGGCAAGGACTCTGCCGTGGAGAGATGTGGGTTTAAACCCTCCTCTGGCAGCATGAGGGCTGCCCCCTCTTTTGGGGAATCAGGGGTTCTCCCACAGGGAGAAGGGCCCCCCAGGGCACCCAGTGAGGCAAAGTGAGGTTCAAGCAAAGGCCCACTCCCCTCCACAACTGAGACCTGACCCAGCTCAGAACAGATGCTGATGCGATGTGGGCAGAAGCAGGGGGGGCCCCAGGGGTCCCTGCAGGCTGCCAGCCCAGTGGCTTGTGATGTACCAGGGTGTGAGCACAGCCCAGGGGCACCACAGGGATGTGAGAGGCAGCAGGTCCAGCTGGGGCCATGCTGCTGGGGACAGGGGCACAGTGCCAGGAGCCAAGGGAGCCAAGTGAGAAAAAAATGGATCATTCTCTCTCTCTTTTCTGGTTGGCTTTTCTTTTCTTCCTTCCTTCTTTCCTTCCTCCTAACTGGAGCCCAACTAACCTTTCCATAACTGTTCCCACCAAACTTTGTGGTGGCAGTGGGGAGGGTCATGGTGGGGGGACATGGGCAGGACTGGGGGCATCACCAAAGGACCATGCCCTGCTTGGGTTGGACCCCATGATGTGAGGTGGGGGACAGAGAGGTCCTCACTGCACAGCCACCCACTGGGGACAGCCAATTCCTGGGATGTGCCTCAGTTAATCTCTGCACCATCACACAGGGAGCATCTCTTGGGAGCTCCAGGGGTGATTTGCTGCCTTGCTGTGTTAGTGGGAGCCTAGAAAATCTTCCAGCCTGCCCACCTTGAGGTCCCAAAAGCATCACCTGTCCCTGGGTGCTGGGTCCATCTCCAGCACCGAGGCTGGCAGCAGAGGCCACTGTCAGAGCTGGAGCATTTTCATCCTCAAAGCTTTAACAAACTCCAGCTCATGCTGCCTGGAAGCCCACCAGAGTCCTTCAGCAAGGGACCCCAGTGCCCCATGAGCAGGATGCCAGGAGAGCTCCCACAGCCAGATGGGTTTGGTCTGCTAGGAGAAACCAGGAGAGAGCACCTGAAATTTATTTTAGGATGCTCCTTTGGGCTTGTATGTCTCAAACCGAGTGTCTAGCCCCAAGAGGGACAGTCAGGGAAATGGGGGGGGGGGCAGCAGGGTCAACAGCAGCGGAAGTCTTTATGAAATAGAATAAAAAAATAAATAAAAATGAAATCTTGCCTTGCCCCATGGCACAGTGCAGAGCAAGGGGGAGTTGGAGGCAGGAGTGACCCCAGGGGTCCATGGCTGTGCTCTCCAACCCCAGCTTTGCTGCCTGCAGGAATCTGGCACGGAGCAGCCAGGGCAGAGATCCCCCTGAACAATACTCTGAGGATACAGAGCATCCCTTCTCAAGATCAGTGCAGGCAGCCCCCTGCCCTTCCCCCAGCACTGTCCTGTGGGATGAGAACACTTCCATGAGCAGTGTGTGTGTTTTTGAGCTGCAGTCACGAGCAGTATCTGTGTTTTTGAGCTGCAGTCATGTGCGTGTTCGTGCTCCCGGCATGTGGCTGCACGCCCGCCCTCCTGCCCTGCCCCAGGTGGAAATAAATGAAGCATTGATCCCTGGGGAAGCTTCAGCGGGAAAGCAGAGGGTGTGCACTGGGACCAGCATGAACGTGTCTTAGCAATGCAAGTGGAGGAGCAGCCCTGCTCCGGGCAGGACCTGGGAGCCCTGGAGCTCCTGCCCAGCAGTGCTGTGACCTTTGGAGCAAAAGGAAAAACAATCTCCTCTGCCAGTGCACACACAGCACAGGGGGGTTGTGCTCGGAGTTTTCCTTGCAGTGCCTGTGGGGGAGTCGGTGCCCCCATCCCAGGGCAGCTCTTCCTCTCAGTGCCCCGGCCACAGGCACTGGGGGCTCTGAGGAGGCTGTAGAGGATTGTAAAAAGCCAAGAAAGGCACAGGCCTGGCTCGCCACAGTGACCTCCTAAAAGAGTGTAGGGGGGGGCTTTGTCATCCCGTTCCTGGTGGGATTAAGTCAGGGCATCAGTGGCCACCACGTGCATCCCCTGGTGACCGGCCAGGTCAGGGGCTTCACTGGCCACGTCAGGCTGTGGTGATGAGCCAGGGTGGGGATACCCAGCTGTGCTGGTTTCAGCTGAGACTGAGTTAATTCTATTCACAGCACTTCACAGTCACCCCATGCCTGTGCTGTGGACAAAATTAACTCTGCCCCAGCTGACACCAGCACTGACTTAGGGGAGGTGTACAGAGTACCCAAAGGCTCCCGCTATGACACTAACATTTTTTTTTCCTTTCTTTTGCCGACAGGCCATGAACTTGGTAAGTTGAGCTTGAGTCTGAAATTCCTTTTGTTCCCCATTGCATTATGCCCTCTCCAGTGGAGGGGCTAAAAACCCTTCTCATCCCCAAGGAGGGAGGGCCACCAGCAGCAGTGGGAGGGGACATTTTCCAGACCCATTAGGTTTTGCCCAGAGGATATTGGCAAGCTTCAAATGTTAATTAACATTTGAGAGGGGATGGGGGGATCCCCTTGCACTGGTCCCTTGCTGGGATTGCCTGCCGGCTTTGCAAAACCTGTCAGGCACTCTTGGATTGAGGGAGCTCAGTCTGCCCCTGTAACCCCCGCTTCCCTGCTGTCCCCCCTTTTCCCCTCAGGACCAGGTCTCGAAGGATAAGGCTCTGCAGAGCATGGCTTCCATGTCCTCGGCGCAGATTGTGTCGGCCAGCGTCCTGCAGAACAAGCTCAGCCCCCCTCCTCCTCTTCCTCAGGCCGTCTTCTCTGCTGCCCCCAGGGTGAGGACACCCCCACACCCCCCAGATGGGGACACTCCGGGGTGGTGGGGACACCATGACTCACACACGGGGCAGGGGGATGCTCAACAGCCATTCTCAGCCCTGCTGTTTGCAGCAAGTGAGGAGGGAAATGTTGGGACAGAAGCCACTGACTCTTCCCTGTGTTGTTTTCCCAGTTCTGGAGTGGGCCTATCCCAGGACAGCCTGGACCCTCTCAGGAGTAAGTACAGACCCCTTCACACCCAGCACTGCCAGGAACCCACCTTGGCAAGGGACTGGGGCATCATCCTGGGCTTGGTAACCTGATGATACTTTTTCCTTTCCAGCATTAAACCGTTTGCACAACCAGCTTACCCCATCCAGCCACCCATGCCTCCATCACTAGCCAGTAAGTCATGTCCCTACCCCCTTGGAGGGAACCCAGTGTGCCTGCCAGGTCATGTTTGTCCTCTGTCCCCTCCCACACACAGTGCCACCCACCTCTGTCTCTTCCCCAGATCTACTGGGGTTTATATCCAGAAAAAGCTCCACAGTGAGCAGGGCCATGCTTCTCCCAGCTGGGTCCCCTCCAGTGCCTTTCCACCTAGTACATTCCATGTTTTTTCCCCCAGAACATGCCATGTTTTCCCCCTAGAACATCCCACGTTCCCCCCTCAGAACATCCCGTATTTCCTGCTAGAACATCCCACGTTTCCCCCTCAGAACATCCCATGTTTTAGCCACGCTGTGCTGAGCGATACGGGAGGGTGTGGGATGCATTGAGGGCAGCAGCATTGCAGGGGGGCTCACCCCAGTTCCCGGCTGCCCCTCCACCCCCGTGTCGTTGTCCCTGCCCCAGGTTACGAGCCCTTGGCTCCGCTCCCACCAGCCGCCTCGGCCGTGCCGGTCTGGCAGGACCGCACCATCGCCTCCAGCAAGCTCCGGCTCCTCGAGTACTCCGCCTTCATGGAGGTGCCCCGGGATGCTGAAACGGTAACAGTCCCCCCCTGTGTGCCCATCCATCCCCGTGCCTGGTGGCATCCTGCTCGTGCCTGACCTGTCCTGCTGCTGTCCCCACCCCGCTGCCTACAGTACAGCAAACACCTCTTCGTGCACATCGGCCAGACGAACCCCTCGTACAGTGACCCGCTGCTGGAGGCCGTGGACATCCGCCAGATCTACGACAAGTTTCCTGAGAAGAAAGGTGGCCTCAAGGAGCTCTATGAGCGTGGGCCCCAGAACTCCTTCTTTCTCGTCAAGTTTTGGGTATGCTGCTGGGAGGGTAAGGGTGGGGAGGGTCATCCCTGAGCTACACTGTGGGTTGGGCACTCTGCTTGGCAGAGTAGGAGCATCCTGGGCAGCTCTGATAGTTGGTGTCCCTTGTCCTCATCGAGAGCTGGGTGTGGTGGTGCCTCGTGGGACCCTCACCCCCTCTCCTCTCTCCAGGCGGATCTGAACAGCACGATCCAGGACGGGCCAGGGACCTTCTATGGTGTCAGCAGCCAGTACAGCAGTGCAGAGAACATGACCATCACAGTCTCCACCAAGGTGTGCTCCTTTGGGAAGCAGGTCGTGGAGAAGGTGGAGGTGAGTTCCATGCCCCACTGCATGGGGAAGGGGTTGGAGTTGGTCCACAGTGGGTCCTGAGATGGAGAAAGTCCCAGAGCTGGGTGTAGGACACATGGGTGCCTATACCCTGTTTATGGGTGGAGTGGAGAGGACATTGCCATGTCCTAGTTGGCCACCACCACTCACGGGACAGCTGCTCACCCTGGCTGTCCCCTGCAGACGGAGTATGCACGGCTGGAGAACGGCCGGTTCGTCTACCGCATCCACCGCTCTCCCATGTGCGAGTACATGATCAACTTCATCCACAAACTCAAGCACCTCCCAGAGAAGTACATGATGAACAGTGTCCTGGAGAATTTCACCATCCTGCAGGTACCTCCCCTCCTTTTCCAGAGGGTGTGTTCCACCAGGAGTGTGGAGCCCGCACTTGCAGAGACCCTGCTGGCCCCACATACACCTGGCTGTGCCCGGGCCCACACAGCCCCTGAATTCCAGGGAGCAGATCTTGGTGGTGCCAACAAAGTGGCTGTGCCCAAGCCTGGACAAGTCTACCAGATAATGGGGAGCAAAATATTCATGGTGCAATTAAATTGGCTGTGCCTGAGTTTGACTGTTTGACTTCACCAAAAGATCTGTAGCAGTTTTTGGTAGTGCAATTGCAGTGGCTGGGTCTGAGCCAATGCAACCTCCTCCAAACAAATTTTTGGTGGTACAGTTCAGGCTGTTCCTGAGCCTGTGCAACGCCCCCAAAACCAGATAGTAAATCTTGATGGTGCAATTAAATTGGCTGCACTACTGCCCGTGTGACCCCACAAAAAATGGGTAGCAAATCTTTGCATGGTGCAAAGTGGCTGTGCCTGATCCCATGTAACCCCCTCAGATAACAGCACCTGCCCACGGGCACAGCAGTCCCCTAACACACTCTGCTCTGCTGCAGGTTGTTACGAACAGGGATACCCAGGAAACCTTGCTCTGCATTGCCTTTGTTTTCGAGGTCTCCACCAGCGAACACGGCGCCCAGCACCACGTGTACAAGTTGGTCAAGGACTAGGGGCTCTTGGGGACAGGCAGGGGCATGAGGGGTGTGCAGGGGAGGGAGGGGCCGTGCAGAAAAGCCACCCGTGCCTGTTGCCTTGTGAGAAGTCATTTGAAGACAGGAGGAGAAGGAGAAGGAAGGAAAACAATAGCCAAAAAAGACTGACTTGTGATCGAAGATGTTTTCTACTTAGGAACAGTTTCTTTTTTTTTTTAAATAAATAAATAAAATTACAAAAAAAAAAAAAAAAAAGAAGAAGAATGGGAAAGGAAGAATAGGGAGAAAGGAAACCCACATCCCCACATCTGGTGCTGGAGAGGGAGAGACGAAAAGCCCTCGATGTTGCTGATGAGGGCCAGGATCTCACCGTGCCACCAGCAGCAGCAGCAGCAGGACATCAGCTCAGAGAACGACCCCTCCTTTCATCCCCAGCCTCGCCCAGAAGTGGCCCCGGTGCTGAGAGGAGCAAGTGCTGACGCTCAGGGGGATGCAGCACCGTGCCAGGTCTGAAACTGATTGGCACGGCAGTGACAGTGGCATTGGCACCAGTGGCATTGGCACCATGTGGCACAGCCCAGGGGATGTGGGACAGACGTGCAGGGTAGGGCAGAGTGGAGGAGGGGGACACTGCCACCTCCCCAGGGATGCTCCTTCTCCATGCCCAGCTGGGGCACTGGGAACCAGTGGCAGTGAAGGCATCAGGGCATTGACAATGCAAACCATAGGGTTTTATGGCTCCTTTATTTTTTTTCCTTTTTTTCCCTTTTTTTTAAAAATGAAAGTGCTTTTTAATACTTTTTAAAAGACATCATGCTTGTGATCAGGCTGATGGCCCTCTGCAGTGCCCAGGTGCTCCCCTCCCACCCTGCACAGCAAGTGTCTTGTTTAGGGAAAGGTTTGGGATGTCTCCATCTCTGGCTGGGTTTTATGGAGGATCCCCTGAGCTCTGTGTGTGCTTTCAGGAATTGCACTTGGGGGTGGCCCAGGCTCAGTGTCCCCACTGTGGTCGTTTACTGAGGAGTCATGAGTAGAGAGCAGTGAGGGCAGATTTGCCTGATTTATTTTGCATATGTACATTTTCCTTGTTTTGGTTTTTTTTTGTTCCTTCACCTTTTTTTTGCCTTTTTTCTGCGGTGACTGTTCCAAACTGCTCCGTCGGCTCCTGCATCCTGTGGGAAGTGGCCAGGGAGGTGACTTGTGCAGGGTAAAACATTGAGCAATGCAGGGCCAAGCTGTCAGTGGACAGAGTTTGGGACAGAGAGGACAGAGACAGAGAGGGGACAGAGAACAGGAGGGGTGCCAGGATAAGGGACTGGATCAGCTTGGAGGTGTTTTTGTGGCTGCAGCCCAAAGTAAGCCAAGGCAGAGTGCCCAGTCCTGAGGCTGCAACTGCAAGGGCAGAGTCTGGGGAAAGCAACCCCAGGGTGCAGGAGGGTGACAGAGGGACAGAGGTGGTGGGGAGCAGGGTGGTAGGAGGCTGGCAGGGGGACAGAGAGCTCGAGGTGGCCGGGTGTGGATGGGTTTCTCAGGTTGGCAGGGGAGGGAAGGCAGTGGGAAGGAGGGCAGGAGTGTTTTGAGGGGCACTGCAGCCCCTTAGGGAGGGGAACAGGGCAGGTTTAGGCTCAATGCTGCCAGTGCAAGGAGCAGGAATAGCCCAGAGCTCAGGAAAGTGCCTTGACTGCCGCTTTGGCGCCACGTGTCCTGTGAGACATGGGGACTTCGACCTCTTGCTGCTGGGAAAAGCCACCCATCCCTGTGGGATGGGGCAGAGCCACCCCAGCCCTGTGCTAGGCCGAGGGCTCAGTGGTGGGACTGGGCTGAGGTGGCTGCTGTGAGCAGGGCAGACGGAGCAGCAGGGGAAAGAGAGAGGGAAAAAATCCAAGGCCAGGCACTGGCAACAATACCAGGGCTGTGCTGGGGCTCTCTGGCCAGGTTCTCATATGTAGCATGTTTGTTTGTTGTTTTGTAGGTTTTTGGGTTTTTTTGTTTTTTTTTTCTTCTGTTTCACTCACTGATCTAAAACTCTGGGAATGAAAACTCAAAATTCCCCCACCATAAAACACAGGCGTGCCCCACTCCCAGCCCCGATGGGGGACGAAGCTCTTCGTTAACTGGACCGGTTTGTGCCTCCATCCCTCCCTCCCTCCTGCCTGCACCGAGCCCAGGGCTCACACTGCACCCCACGCACACAGACTGGTGCCCCCAGCAGCCCTGGCTGGGGTTTAGTCATGATCCCAGAGACACTTTCTCAACTCCCCTCAGCCCCTCCGTTCTCCTCCAGTGTATTTATGAATTTCACATGAAGTACTGTTTTATTTTTTTAAAGACTTTGTAAAGCTTACCAGGGTTACAATCACCATTTTTAGAGCTGCGTCAGTCCGCAATGTTAAAAATCCATTTTTTTTATGTATTATATTTTTTGTGTCTTTTTTTTAATCCAGCTGTGATGGGTTGTATCATATATTTGTTGTGTTTACTGTATCTGTCCAACTTCAAAGAGAGGAGACTGTGGAGCTCCGACAAAACTACGGTCTGCTGAAAAAAAAAAAAAACATTAAAATTATTTGTTCATGGGTTGGCTCAAACAGTTCTGAAATTTATATTTTATTTCTTGGGAATTTTTCTTTAACAGCCAGGACTATGAGAGCTGCCATGTCCCATGTAACCCCTTGGTTGGGTAACGCTTTCGGTACCGACTTTGGGTACCAGGATGCCGCATCCAGCTGTGTTTTGCTCTCGTTTGCTTGGGAAAGGTTGAGTTGGCCATGGCAGACGCTTTCCTGTGCTTCCCCGCAGCATCGCGGGGTTCAGAACACATCTTTTAGGGGGTCTTCACCACAGGGTGGAAGTGGGCTGGTCTGTCCCACCACATCCTACACTCAGGCGACACAGACGACGTGTTTTATTCACCACCGGCCTCCTCCCCCCGTCCTGCGAGCCGCCCGTACCCCACTATCCCTCCCGCAGCCCCGTTACACCCATCACACCCCGTTACACCCACCACACCCTTCCCGGCCCCATTCACCCCCCCCGTCCCGGCCCCGGTCCTGCCCCGGTCCTGCCCCTTCCGCCCCGCTCCGCTGCCTGCCGGGACGCGTAGTCCCGCGGCCCCGCGCCGCTCCCGGCCCGCTGCAGGTCCGCTCTCGGCCCCGCCGATCGCTCCGCGCTCCTCCCGACCCGCTCCGCTCCTCCTGTAGCTCCGACCCTTCCATTGCTCTCCTCCTCTGCTTTCCCCGCTGCCAGCCCCGCTCCTACTGTAGCTCCGCTCCTCCTGTAGCTCCGATGCTCCCATTGCTTCGCTCCTCCACTTTCCCCGCTGCCAACCCCGCTCCGCCTGTTGCTCCGCTCCTCCTGTAGCTCCGATCCTCCCGTTGCTCCGCTCCTCTGCTTTCCCCGCTGCCGGCTTCGTTTCTTCTGTAGCTCTGATCCTCCTGTAGTTTCGATTCTCCCAACGCTCCGCTCCTTCGCTCGCCCCGCTCCCGTGTCCCCTGTCCTGTTTCCCCCCTCCTGTCCCCTCTCTCCTGTTTCCCCGCTCCTGTCCCCCCTCCTGTTTCCCTGCTCCTGTCCCCTCTCTCCTGTCCCTGCTCCACCTGTTGCTGTTGTCCCGCTCCTTGTCCCGCTGCTGTCCCCTCCGCATCCCGCGGGGAGCGGGGAGCGCCCCTGGGGGCTCAGGCTGGGTAGAAGCCGCCGGCTTTAATTAGCGCGGCTCAGGAACGGGATGAGCCGCTCGGTAATTCCGTCGGGGCAGGCAGAACCCGGCTGCCCGCGCCGGCATCCTGGAGCTCCGGGGTTGCTCTTTTTAGCTTCTAAACCGGAAACTGGACGGTCTCACGGGGTCAGGCATAGGAGAAGTGGAGCTGGCGGAGCCCTGGGGCTGCTCCGGAGCTGCTGGCTCCGCCGGGGTTTGGGATCCCGGAAAGGATCCGTGGGCTTCCCGGGTGGGGAGGTGTGTGACGGTGTTCCATGCCCGTGGCTCGCAGTTTCACTTTGAAACTAGGATGATAGTCCATCCTGGAACACAACTCACTGACAGACAGAGGGGTTGAGCCCTGTAGCCAATCCCTGGCCCACCGGTGTCCCCAGCCACTGGACGTACGGTCACATGGGTGGTTTGGGTAAATGGGTCCCTGTATCGGGGCAGTTTAGGGTTGGGGTGGTCCTTGCGTTCGGGAAAGGAAGAGAAAGGCCTGGAGCACCCTTCCTTCCTGGTCCTTGCCCTGGCTCGCCCTTCCGCCTTCCCAGCCTGACTCCTTGGCTCTGTCCTGCAGCCTGCACCGGCTCCCGGGGGCTGTCACTGCAACCCACTCGCTGTGGGTCCCCCCTCTGCCCGGGGCTGCCCGCTGAGCCCCACAACGCCCCGACAAGCGATGGAGGGAGAGCCCACCCTGCGCCTCCGTATCTTCGACCTCAACTGCTGGTGAGTCCAGACTGGGCCAGGTCCGTGCTGTGTGGGTGGAGATGGGGACACCGCACTGGGAGAGGGGTTCCACTTTGGGGTTACCTTCATGGCCCTTTCATTTTGGGGTCACACCACTCTCCCAGCCCCAGAGGGTCATGAGATGCTTGGCTGGGTAGTGCCTTCTATCCCCTCAGTGCTTGTTAGGCCCAGAAAAGCCCCCATTTGCACCCCAAGCAAGGATGAGCTGCTTCAATTCTGCAGTCAGTAGAAGCTGTCCCCAAAGAGCCTCCCTGCATATCCCTCTTGTCCCCATGTCCTCACATGGCCCTTTCCCCTTCCTGTCTTTCCCATCTGCATCCAGCTCCTGCTGCTACTGGAGCCTCCTTCTCTCCCTCGTTTCGGGTCACAATGGGTCCCGAGAGCGCCCATCACCGTGTCCCCACCAGGCTTTGAGTGTCACCCCTCTCTGGCAGGGCCATCCGCTACCTGAGCAAGCGGCGGCAGGAGCGCATCCGGCTCATCGGGGACAAGCTGCGCCAGGAGAGCTTTGACCTGGTGCTTCTCCAGGAGGTGAGAGCAGTTTGTGGGCAAAGTGCACCCATTCCCAGCCTGGGAGATAAGTGTGACTGTTCTCAGCCTATCCCACTGTTCTCCAGGTGTGGAGCGAGCAGGACTACAGTGACCTGAAGGCGAAACTAGCAAGCTGTTACCCCTTCTCCCATTACTTCCGCAGGTGAGAAGGGCAGGGTCAGCCCCCCCGGGGCTGTGTGTGGGGCAATGCCAGGTTTGTGCCATGTCCTCGGGGTTTACCACTTGCAGAGACCGCTGCAGGTCCTTTAGGTCACCTCTGTCACTGCCTGGGACACCCCATGCCTGGGCAGCAGGATGCACACAGGAGCACACTGGGATCCAGGCATCCGGGGGGTCCTCCTGGCTCAGGGCTAGGGTGAGGCAGAGGTTTTGGGAACCACATCTCCTCACTGTGCTTTTTCCCTCCCACAGTGGAGTGATTGGCAGTGGCCTCTGCGTCTTCTCCAGATTCCCCATTCTGGACACACTCCTCTACCAGTACTCACTGAATGGGTACCCCTACATGGTAAGTGGGGTGAGGGGGATGTGGCACCATGGTGTCCATCCCCACAGAGCCTCAGTAGCCCTGACCTGCCCTTCTTTCCCTTGGACAGCTCCAGCATGGGGACTGGTTCTGCGGCAAGTCCGTCGGTCTCGTCATTATGAAGATCTCAGGGATCATCTTCAACGTCTACGTCACCCATGTGAGCATCCCAGAGAAGAATCCAGCACGGGGGGAACAATGGGGAGGAGGGGAATGAGTGGCCATACCCTTACTTTACTGTCCCCTTGCTTTAACCACTGCTGTCCACCCTCTGCCCTGGGCTATGCACTGATTTAATAAAATACTGCTTGGGGCCGAGGGCAGTGACCCATAACCTGGGTGTGCATTGGGATGAGCGTCCCAGGCTGTCCCCAGTGGGGGTGACATAAAGACAGAGGTGTTTGGAGGGGTTGGGTGGGTTTGCAGGGAGCCTGGGAGCAGGGCAGGCGTTGGTATGGGAGTCACAGCCCCTTTGCTTTCTCCAGCTGCACGCCGAATACTGCCGGGACAAGGACGCCTACCTGCCCCACCGCCTGGTGCAGGCCTGGGAGCTGGCACAGTTCATCCGGTGAGCAGCTGCAGGGTGTCCCCCTGCAGGTCCCCAGGACGTGTGTGGTCACCCCTGCCCCTGGGGCTTGCACTGCAGAGAGCTCCCATTTGCACCAGTCCCAGGCTGAGGAGCACTGGGCAGGTCCCGGTCACTGCAGTCTGGTGCCAGGCAGGGCAGGGAAGGACAGCCACCCGTGTCCTCACAGACACACCTCAAAGGCGGCAGACGTGGTGCTGCTGGGAGGGGACCTGAACATGCACCCTGAAGACGTGGGCACCCGGCTGCTGCGGGGCTGGACGGGGCTGCGGGACGCCTTTGTTGAGGCCGCACGCTTTGAGGTGAGCTGAGGGGCTGAGTGGGGTCCCAGGACACACCAAGGGCCCCCCACCCACCCAGGCTCTTGTCCCAGGGCTGTAAGAACGGCTGCACCCTTGTCCCTGACAACTGCTTCACTGACAAGTCAGAGATGCTGCCCTTCCCGCTGGGCATCCGCATTGACTACATCCTCTACAAGGTAACGGGGAGCGTCTGCCACCAGCTGTGAGGGGGCTGAGGCACTGGTGTGACCCCTCGTCCCCTCACCCAGGCCATCTCCAGCTTCACGGTGAAGTGTGAAGAGCTGAAGACCACCACAGGGCCAGCCCCAGGCATGGCCATCCCCTTCTCAGACCATGAAGCCGTGATGGCAACACTGCACATCCAGAGGCAGGGACAGCCTGCAGGTGCCACCCTTGGCACAGCTGGTAAGTGGGGGGCTGCTGGCAGCATCCACTGTGTGCTGGGGGCTGCTGGATGGACGGATGGAGGTGGATGGAGTTCTTTGGGCATGTTTCCCCTTGTGGTGCTGCGTGTGAAGGATTGCAGAGCAGTGGGGATGGGGAGAAAGGTATTGGGGTGGTGTGGGAGGGGTATAGGGATGGTATATGGTCGTCCCACCATGCTGAGGACCCCTGTCCCTGCAGACCTGGCACTGGCAGATGTGGTGACAGAGGCACGGACAGAGGTGGGCGTGGGGCTGCGGGCAGCGCGGCGGCAGCGCTACTCCTGGGGCAGGATGGCTGTGCTGGCATTGCTGCTGCTGCTGCTGCTCCAGGCTGCAGCTGCACTGGGCACACTGGCTGGACTGGGAGCAGAGCAGCCCTTCCCCAAGCTCTCCTTCTGCCTGCTGGCCTTCATCGCCCTCGGTGTCCTCATCCTCGCCACCGGTCTCCACGTGTTTCACACCATGGAGGTGAAGGTGCTGCACGGCACTGAGGACCAGATGTGGATGGCACTGCGGGCCCTGCAGGAGCGTCCCAGCGAAGGCTGACCTGAGGCTCTGGGTGCCCCACAATGTCCCCTTGGCCCCACCACGCCCCTTTTTTTCATCCTTGTTTTTAGCTAACTTCAGGTTTTAGGCGAGCAGCACTGCAGCCAATGCAGTAGTGCAGATTTGACAGCTGCCTCTGTGTGAAATTAAGATTTTTGGGGTAGATTTATTGCATTGACCCCTGTGAGAACCACGATGGAGGCAGATTTTTATTGCTGTCTTTTAAAATACACCCTTTTGTACATGGAGGGACCCACTGGCCTGGCTGGAAGGCCTGAGACACTGAGGCTCCCCTTGCCTGGGGTGGCCTCAAAGTTCACACTAGTGGCTGTTCTGGCAACCAGTCCTGACTCCGATCGAAAATAAAGATGGTATTTTAACCTTTGGCACCGGGCCAAGGGGGCTTTATTTGAAGGGAGGGGTTTGCATCAGGATTGTAGGACTGGTACAAACCCAGGTAGGGCTGGAGGAGGTGCTGAGGGGAATGGCAGGATGAGGGCTGAGTACAGGCTGGTGTTGCTAAGAGAGGAACCTACGCCTGGGACCCCCATCCCAACACATCTGGGGCTGCCACTAGCACCATTTGGTCACAGAAGCCACCTTGCAACAGCCAGGGACTCTAGGGGTGTCTGAGGTCTGTGCAAAGGCCAGTGTGGCATTGCCAAGCAGAGGAAATCCCAGAGGGGCAAAGAGGGCACAGCACTTGCCCTCGGTGTTAAGACTGTTGGCCCTGAGCACAATTCCCTTAGGAGCTACTGGACAAAAAGCCCTTCCCTGGCCCAAGGGGCTCATGGTAGGGTTCTTACCCTGGTTTCCTGCAGCAGCTGGGGACAGCGTGGACGTGGCATTCAAAAGCAGTGGTGCAGAGTGGCTGGATCAGCCCAGTCTGTCTGTCACTGGCCCCAACTTGTACAGCCAGATGTCCCTTGAGATGGACAGTCCAGGCTGGGATGGATGCCTTCAGCTGGGAAGGATGTCCCAGGGTGGCTTTGAGAGACCATTCCTGCAGGTGTCCCTGCACAGATGGCATCTGCCCTGTGGCCTGCCTTTGGTGGCCAGTCATGTCCTTGCTGCTGGGAGCCACCACAGCCTCTTTTGCAGTCCCCTGGGAGTCTTGTTTTCCAGCAAGCACAAGGCAAAGGTAGTCCTGCCATGCACAGGAATGCCCTCTCAGCACCCCAAAGCTGAGTGCTCCTCAGGGTCTCCTCATGTGGGCATCCACCAGTGGGTCTGGCCCCTCCATGACAGACTTTGGCAAGCAGGGAGCTGGGTTTGCTGTGGCAGCTGCTGGAGCCTGCGGGCAGCTGGGGCATTGCCACCTCCAGAGGTAGCTCAGAGTGATGCTCTGCCCAGGACTCACACACACACACTCTGCTTGTCCCTGGGGAGGATTGGGTGGCTCTGGGGGCTGTGTGGATCAAGCCTGCAGCTCGCTGAGCCGCTTCTCCTCCTGCAACTGGATGAGGACGTTCCGCTTATTCACCACCTCCACCAGCTGCTTCAGGATCTCCTGCTCAGCCTTCTCATCCTCAGGTGTCTTCAGGGTATCTGTGGGTGCAGGGGACCAGAGTAGTGCTGGGAAGGCCACAAGGCCTGACCTGATCCCTACACCATGCACAGGGATCCTCTCCCTGGCATGAGCTGGCACTCACCCTCCTTGTTCATGTAACTCCGGAGCTTCTCATCAAGCTGACACTGCTGCTCCTCCAGCTTCAGTTCCTGCACCCTGTGGGGAGGAAAAGGGTGTGCTGGGTACTGGGTTCACAGGAGACTGGGGTGAGCTGAGCCCCCACACCGAGCAGGGAGCATCCCCCAAGCCTTACGCGATCATGAGGTCCGACTCCTCGGTCATCAGATTGTTCTTCTTCTGCACCAGGTACAGCAGCTGGTTTGTCCACTGTGTCTGCTGGTCAGCCGGGCTCTCTGCAGGGCAGGGGAATGGTGAGCAGGGTGCAGACCCCCCCTGCAGGGTCACAGTGCTCCATCCACCCTGGCCTTACCGTTCTCATCCCGGAGTAACTTCTCCAGCTTGATGCCCTGCTGCTCCAGTTCTCGGAATGTCACCTCGATCTCCTCCAGCCGCCTCTGGATGGCCTGTAAGAGAAGGGCAGCACTCACCTGCAGGCCAGCACCTGCCAGCATGTGGCCACCAGCAGCTGGACAGAGGGGACAGGGAACAGTGCCATGCTGGGGACCTGGCTTTCCCCTGGGGGGTTACCTGGGCTCTGCAGAACCTCTTCATCTGGGATTCCCTGGCCCGGCGGGCCAATGTACGCTTCCAGGTGGGGTATTTCTCCTCTTCCCTGGGGTCTGGGTACTGTGAAAGGATGGTGGCATGGACAGGGGGGTCAGTCCCTGCCCCAGGCACCTCCTGCCTTGCCAGCCACAGCTGAGCCAGACCCAGTGCCTCTGTGAGAGGAGCAAGAGCCCCAGCTACCATCTGTGCTGGTGGTGCTACCACCACTTGGGGAAAATCCTCACCAACTCTTTCACAATGCCAAGGCCTGTGCATTCCTCCTCTTCTTTCTCCTCGTCCTCGTCCTCCTTCTCCTCCTCTTCCTCCTCCTCGCTGTCACTCTCCTCCAAATCTGCCCAAGAGAAGAGCTGTTTCAGGCTGGTTCCTCATGAGCAAGATACAGCAGGGTCCTGGAGGGACTGAGAGCTCTGCTCATCTGGAGACTCCAGTTTGTACCACCTACCTTTCTCCATGTCAGTTTTCTCCTCCTCCTGCTTCCAGGCACCTTGTCCCTGCCGCAGGGCAGGGAGGGCCCCAGGGGCTGCTTGGGGCCGCAGACGAGGTGGCTTCAGTGGAGGCTCGGGCTCTGCTTCACTGGTGAGGTTCAGCGTGGACAGACTGAGCTTCTCCAGTGGTGTAAGGATGATCTTCCTCCTGCCCCCACACTCCTCACCCTCCTGTGCTGTCTGTTGGGGCTCTGCTCTGGGAACCTCCTCTTCCCTCACATCCCCCCCAGGCTGTGCCAGCAGCTCCTGCTCCTCCGTGTCACCAGCACCTGCGGTGTCCTCAGCTTCCCCAGGCTCTTCCCCTGCCTGTGGGGCTGGTGGAGTGGGCTGAAGTGGATTGGGTGCCCACTCCATGGGGGGCACACATGAGCTTCCAGCGTCTGAGGGTGGGTGGGCAGCAGCAGCAGCATCCTAGGGCAGAGCCAGAGCAGAGGCGTGATGCAGCACAGGACCACACCCAACCACCCCCCTGCACATTTTGCCTTTCCTCCATCACCTACAGGGATTTAGGGTGATTTACCCCATCAGGCAGTGCTGAAGCCTCATCCCGGGGCAGGTCCATGCTGGGTGGGTTGGGGTAGTGCAGCGAGCAGTAAAAACTACCTGGGGAGAGGAGGGGCAAACTCACGTGACAACCTGCAAGGTGGAGATGTGGTGCCCCAAGCATTCCCCGTCCCCAAAAGCTGCCTCACCATCCTCCTCGTCGAAGGCGTAGTCGCCCAGGCGCAGGGTGGCCCCGCAGCGCCGGCACTGGAAGCAGCCGCGGTGGAAGAAGCGTCCCTCGGCGCTGGCTCGCTCCAGGATGTACACACGGCGGCCACAGAAATAGCAGGCGTCACTGTTCTCCCCTGTCCTCTCCCTCGGTGGCTGTGGGGAGGGAGGACAGGCTGGGGTGGCTCCGGGGGCCTGGCACCCACCCTGCCCCGTGGCTGTGCCAGCAGCCATGGGGGCATGAGGCAGGGCTTTGCCCCTCTCGCAGCACCGGGTGCTTGGGATGGGTGAGGGAGTGGCAAGTCTTGGCTCCGGAAAACCAGTTGGGTCAGGAAACAGGCAGGGAGGAGCTGGGAAGCTGTGGGCGTTCGCTTGTGCAGCCCTGGTCCCAGCCCTTGGCTCGGCCCTGCACTCCTGGTGCCCACCTGCCCTGAGCTGGACTCTCCATCCCATCCCAAGGTGACACAAGGACCAACCTGCCCTGGCTCCATCACGATGGTTTGCGGCAGCTCGTGGGCACTGTCCGGAGTGTCTCCATCCAGCCCCGTGTCCAGCTACAAGTGACCCAAGGGGAGGGTCAGCCCCCCACTCTCCCCCCAGGACAGCTGCACCCCAGCAGAGCCCCCCTTGGGGCTCCTGGGGCAGACCCACCTCAGTTTCTCTGCAGCTCTTCTTGGCCTCAGTGTCCTTCTGGGCACTGTCCTGCAAATCCAAAGGGGGTGGTGAGGGTGGGGAGTGGGACAGGGTTTTGGTGTGTCAAGAGGGTCTGGGTGGGGGTCCCTCACCTGGGCACGTTTGTGTGCCAGGTTCCGGCTCTTCTGCAGCTTGCTGAGGAAGAGGAGGGCCCCTCGCGTGCCACAGGGAGACAGTGGCTTCTTGCTGACCTCCACCTCTGCACAGGACATGGCCATTTTGATGGGACCCACCCAACAAAGAGGAGAGCACCCAGGCAGCCCCGGTGCGGCTCAGGATGGGACAAATCCCCCCAAAATCTCACACCTGGAGAGGTCCTGAAAACTTGATAGAAGTGGCTGAGGTAGGTGATGAGGTCCAGGCGGTCAGGCCCTGTCATGGTGGCCATCTCAACACTGGAGAGGACAGGCTGGATGCCCAGCTCCTGCTCTGCTATATCCAGCATAATCTGGTTGGTCCGAATGGCATCCTGGGAATCCACTGAGTCAAAGTCCCTGTGGGGAGACGTGGCTGCCATCAGGGTGGGCTCTGCAGGGTGGAGGGTTCCGGGGGTCCCAGGTACTCACACCAGGTCTGGGCGGAAGCGGTGGATGAGGGCACAGAGGGCCAAGCCACTGGTCCAGGAGGTGCTGAAGTTGGTCACGGTCACGCCAGGGTATCCAGCCGTGCTGGCCTTGCACCAGTTCAGCAGCTCTTCACAGACAGCTCCAGGGGCTGCTGGGGAGGCAGAGAGACAGGGGACACACCCCTCCAGTCCATCTCCTGCCTCAGCATCCATGCTTTAACAGGGAAGGGATCCCATGGGAGCAACCTGAGACACCCCCTGTCCTCCCACAACCATCCCCACAAGTCTCAATATATGTTGATAAAGCATTTGTCAGTATTTCATGGCTCAGCATCAGTGCAGGCTGGAGGGGCACAGCCTCCTCCCCAGAAGGCAGCAGCGGGGCTGTGTCCCCATGTGGGCCAGAAGCAGAGGGGATAGAAACCATTGATGTCACCAGGACAGCCTACTGGACACAGGCCAGGGTGCAAGAAACAAGGGTGGGGAGGAAAATCAGGGCAGTAGCCACTTGGCTACAGGCTGTTGGAAGGAATGGGACAGGACTGGCTGCTCCTACCGGTGCTGAGCCGGTTGTCACTCTTCCTCTTGGAGTCCACCTCCACCATGCCCACGAGGTAGAGGTCCTTGACCTGCGATGGGGACATGCCAATGGTGGGTCACCACCTGTACAGAGCCAATGACACCACGCAGGGAGCTGGCCCTGGCAAGGGGGACACCAGGACACCCCCACACAACTCTCCAGAACCCTCTGCCATCCACAGTGGGCAATGCATTCAATGTCCTGGCCTTCAGGATACACCCTTTGGGGAGAGGGGACTGGGTAAATTAGTGTCACAATGACAGCCAGGGAGCTCCCATGGCAGGAGCTGGCCAGGTACCTGGCTGGCTTTGATGGCCTGCAGGTTGATGTTGGGGTAGCGCGTGGTCGGGTCAATGCTGTACTGGCTGATGTTCTTGTTGGTGTTGTCTGGGGATGTCTGTGAAAGGTGCTGGTAGATGCTCTCCCTGCGTGCAAGGGACAGGGCTGGCATCACTGCTGCCGTCCCCACGTGCTCCAGACCCAGCCCAGCGGGATGGGGACACTCACCTCTCGGCCAGCACCTCCAGCGGGGGGGTCCCAGCCGCCCACCGCCGCACCATCCACGCTGCGTCGAAGGCGGCGAGGAAGCCCCTGGCCACCCCGGTGCCCAGCGGCCAGAAGGGCTGTGAAGGGAAAGGCAGAGCTGGAACTGGACTTGCATGGCTGGTCGGGGCAGCTGGGAGGAGGCTGGGAGCTGCCAGGTTTGGCCAGGGATGAAAGAGGGAGCGGCAGCAGGACGCTCATGGAGAGGATGGGTGGCCGTCTCCTCCCCAGCCAGCACAGCCGCGTCTGGGGAGGGGCTGGGCTGCTCCTGCATCCTGAACCAACCCCAACTCTCCGGTGGGGCTGGAGAAGGGAATAACCTCTCTAAAATTTGCACTATTGGGAGTCTGCCCAAGGATGGGATGCACTGGGAAACTGGGATGAGAAGCACTTAGAGAGGGGAAATATATTGCAACCAGTGCATCTTGCAGGGAGAGGGAAATGGAAGCAGGAGGTGGTGCTGCAGGGGAAGCTCTCACCTCCACCAAGCAGTCGCCCACCAGCCCCAGCAGCAGACGGCTCCCGTTGTGCTCCCGCACCAGCGCCGCGTTCTCCGAGCGCGTCATGCAGGTGAAGTCAAACATGTCAACGTCTGGCAGGTCCCGGTGGTTGAGGGCAAACTCCAGTTCGGGCAGGCAGTAGTTGGTGGAGAAGTTGGCAGCTTCTTTGGCATAGCTAAGGAGGGCGTCTCGGTTCACATTCTCTGGGGAGAGGAGGCTCTCAATGTCTGCTTTGTCCTGTAGGGATAGGGTGAAGCTGACTGGGATGTGGGAGGTGATGTTTGTCCCTCAGCCTAGGAGCACTCAGCTCTAGGGTGCAGCTGTGCCACCGCACTCTCACTACCCTGGAAGGATTTTTCCTGTGGCACAGGCAACAGCTGCTGCATCCCCTACCACCCCAGGGGTGTGCAGTCAAACCAGCATCCACAATTTGCATCCCACTTTCAAGGCTTTCAGCTGCTCATTGCTGTGAGATCCCAGGGCCAGATCCTGCCCTTCTCACCTGCAGGATGACCCCCTTTTTGAGCAGGCTCTGCTTCTTGGCCGTCATGACGAAATAGTGAGTGTCATCCTTGTAGTACACGATGTTTTCCAGATCAATGCCTGGTGACAGGGAAGGGGCTGAGCCAGGGCCATGGGGTACCCCAGCACTGGGCTCAGACACCAAATGTCCCCTGCAGTGGGGTATCACACGGGGACATGCACCCCATAACTGGGGACATCGTGGGGCTGAGCCTCCAGCTCCCTCAGGAGGGAGCAGGAACCCCCAATGCCCCATATGAGGGGATTGGGACCACGGGACCACTGACCCGTTTTGTTGTAGAGGTTCTGGAAGAACTTCTGGTTGTAGATTCGGGCCACGCCGCTGATCTCAGCCACCTCCACTTCAGCCCGGCTGTGGCGGTTGATGAAGTTGGTGGTGATGCCAATGGCCAACTTGCCACGTGTCTCCTTCCGCTTGAACCCTGCAGCACGGGAGAGCTGTGAGCCCCCACCCAGCCCTCCATATTGGCCCTGGGGCTGCAGGGACACCTGTTGTCACCTTCAGGGACAAATTTGCCACCGCCAGCTGAGATGAGGATGTTGAACTCGTAGTGGGTGAGGGGAGAGGAACTGGGCTGCAGCAGAGCCTGCCAGCCACCTGCAGTGAGAGAGAGGGGTGGTCATGAACGTGCTGGTCCCCAGGGAGCAGGGGAAGGGCTGCATCTTATTCCCCACAAACAGGCATGCCCTGGGCTAGCAGAGGGATTGGGGGGCTCAGAGTGGCCACCCACAGCCCGGTCCTTGTCCCCAGGAATGCCATCCGCCCTGCAGAGATACCGTACCTGCCTTCTCTGCGGGGGGAACAAGGCCCTCAAACTTCACATTGATGTGCACCTCCACCCCCAGGAGCAAAGCCACCTTCAGCAGGATCAGCTGGAGCTGCCGGATACCTGGGAGGGGAGAGAGGTACTCAGGGCTGCACCCCTGAGTCCCTGGACTCCCCACAGCCAGGGACCCCAGAGCCTGGTCCCCCTAAAACTCACTGATGTGGTCCAGCATGCCAGTGCAGAAGCGCCCGTAGAACTTCTTGGCGCCCAGCGCCCGCAGGTCGTGGATGGTGAAGGGCCAGAGGTGCAGGACGTTGTTGCGGGAGAAGGAGTCGCGCTTCTCCAGCAGCACCACGCGGGCACCCAGCAGCGCCAGCTCGATGGCCACCCGCAGCCCGCAGGGGCCAGCGCCCACCACCAGGCACTGCCACGGCACAGGGCGGGTGGGGAATGAGTGGGCAGCCCCAGAGCAAGGTTTGGGTGAACCCCCAGCACTCCCAAAGGCAGCACCTCCCCGTCTGCTGGGTCAGGATTGGGGCCTCCTCAGCATTCCCCTTTTCTGCTTGATTGTCCCTGCAAACCGGGATGCCCCCCACCCCCCGAACCTTGCCTTCACACAGGGCAATGGCAGCAATTAAAGCACGGGATGAGATAAAGTGCAGGTCTGCTGCAGCCCTGACACGGGTTTGGTCTCCTGACAGCTTCTGCACAGGGCTGGGACAATGGGTCACAGCAGTCAGGACAAAAGCCATCATCTGTGGGAAAGGGAACATATGTTCCCAACGGGACATCCTACTTGGGATGCTCCTGTCTCCCAGAAAGGACTTGACAGGTTCCTCAGCCCTGCCATGGGATGTCCCCAGTGAGAGGCAGCTGGGAGGAGGAAGGATGCTGCTGGCTGGGTGGCACTGAGGTGGCATCATGCCATGGGGAACTGAGCAGAGCTAATTAACATCCTGTCCCATTAAACTCCACCAACCTCCCGCCTGGCACATCCTACATCCTCCTGGGATGAGAGCCAGAGTGTCCCAAGGGATGTTCTCACCCTGGAGACAAGGACACAGGGCAGGGAGGGACCCAAACCCCTCACCCCTCATCCCAGGTACCTTGGTGCCAGCACAGGCTGTGCCCTGGTCGTAGTCCTTGTGCCCAGCTTTCTTATCCAGCTTGCTCCACAAAGCCTTGGCATTCCAGTAGTTGAGGGCAGCCTTGAGGCCGTGGTAGAGCTGCAGCCCACTGCCCTGCAGCCCCAGCTGCTGGCACAGCTCCACGAAGCAGCCCAGCACCTCCCGGCACTCCCCGGCACGCAGGAACCTCTCAAAGATGGCATGGGCCGGGTTGCCCGGCTCGTCGGCCGGCACACTCATCCTGTGTCACCCAGAAGCCTGGCAGAGGGACAGCAGAGGTCAGCAGGGAGGGGGCCGTCCTGGATCCCCACCCCCAAAGACATCCCATACCAGACCTGGTGTCTCAGTGCCAGGTTTCCCAGCTGCAGGTGCTGTTGGGTGGTGATGGCACTGTCAAAACTGGCGCACTTTGTGGCAGCAGCTGATGGGACCGTCCCTGGATGCTGCACCCAGAGAGCCACGGGGCCACCCTGCCACAGTGGCGTCAGGGGAGGGGATGGGGAGGGCTGTGGCAGCAATAAGTGGCTTCCTCCATGCAGCGGGTACCTGCAACAGCCAAGAGCAGAGCGAGTTGTTTTGGAGCAAAGATACCGCTTCCTTCCTCTGCAGCCTGGGCCTCACTAAGGGGGATGGGAGCGAGCTCCTGGCTTTAGGAGTCAGCCACTCAGCTGCTGCAAAAACCAGCAAGACCA
The DNA here is from genome assembly GCA_037013685.1 of Acridotheres tristis. Classification (NCBI taxonomy): domain Eukaryota; kingdom Metazoa; phylum Chordata; class Aves; order Passeriformes; family Sturnidae; genus Acridotheres; species Acridotheres tristis. Next base: position 3,809,178 of record CM072913.1, on the reverse strand, counting down.
GCCCTGGGGCCGGAGGGAGCAGCTTGGCTTCTGCAGCTGGAGTGGGGTGACCTTTTCCCCCACCTCCCCTTCTACCACTCCTGGAGCGGGTGGAAGTAGATTAGCACAGAGGAAGCACTGGTGAGAAAATCAAATAAAAAATCACCCTACAAACAGCCCCATCATGCCACGGAAGCCGTGGGAGGAGGGGTGCAGCACATTCCCCCTAGGCACCCCAAAACCCCCTGCCCCTGGCATCTCCCATCTCTCCTGGCATCTGTCCCTACTCCCGGCACTGCCCCGAGCACCAAGAACAAAGTGTTGCCTTTTCCGGCCAAGCCCCGGGGCTGTGAGAGGCTCCCCCAGTGCAGCACGGCAGCTGGCAGAGACACGGCGCTGCCAAGGAGGATCTGCTGGAAGGGCTGGGGAAGACGGAGAGCTCTGACCTTTGAACCACTGGTCTTTGCCCTCCGCCCTGAGTGTTATCGTGAGCACGTGGCAGCACCCGGAAGGTGGCGGCCACCCCTGCAGTGGGACAAGGATGCCACGAATAAATGAGGCTGCCCTCAGGAGGAGGGGGCTAAGAGTGTGCAGAGAAAGGAGTTACTCAAGTGCTTAAATTTTGGGTGGAAATACCGAACTCTAGCTGGATTTCAAGCTCAGTCTCACTCAGGACTCTTCCGACACCAGAATGTGCCTTGCAAAGCACTTCTGCAGGTCACCTTCCCTCCAATCACATCTGCAGGTCACCTTCCCTTCCTGCATCACACTCAGGAAATCAGGGCACTTTAACCACTTCCTTCTTGGGCAGGCATAGAATAAGGCACCCGGTGTGGCACACCAGGGGCTGGCACACACCAGAGTGGCAGCGTGGGGACACAGGACATGGCCTGTGCATTCATGATGGGCCTGTGAGACCTGAGGACAGACTTCTGCTCTTCCCCTGAGCGCTGCTAGTGGGACAGGATGAGCCTGGGGAAACTGAGGCAGTGCTGCAAACCTCCCCAGAGAGTTTGCAGTCCTTCTGCCACAGAGGCTGCCCAGGCAGCACTGGCTGGCCAGGCACCAGTGCCCCGTGAGGATGGATTGTCCTCCAGGAGCTCAAGTCACTGCACTGGCACCTACCAAGGTCACCACACAGCAGCCCCAGGGAGATGGGATAAAGGATGGGAGCATCTACTCCAGCCTCAGCAGCCCCTGGCTCTTAACAAAGTCCTTCTCCTGGCCTTGATTCCCACTGGACATGATGCCAGGGGGAGCGTGCTGCCTGGGAAAGCTTTCCAGCCCCTACGCTTTGGCAAGGAGGCTCAGAAGAGGCAGAACAACAAGCCTTGTGTTATAGAGTTTCCTACGGAAAGGATTATCCTGCCAGCACTCTGACACACTCAAACCCCCTTGACAACTGCAAGCAAGGTCAGAAACTCCTAGGAAAACTCAGTTCCTGCAGGCTTGATACAAAACCCCAGCTTTCAGCCCACAAAGGCCAGTGGCAGTGGAGGAGGGCACAGTATGAGCCAGGCTGCCTCTGGTTCTGCTCTTTTCATCAAAGCCTTTTGCATTTCTTCCCTTAACACTGTTCCTGCAAACAGCAGGGAGGAGGGGGGGTTGCAGCCAGCCCTGACTCATCTCATGTCGGCTTTGGCTGGCTGCAGAACTGCCTATGGGGACATCACCCCATGGGCATAGGGTCTGACACATGGGGAGCACTCCTGGAGCAGGGACTCCCCATCCCACCCTGCGGGTCAGGTTCTCCCTCTTGCCCTTGCAGGAGATGTAGCCTCTTGGGAGGAGGTGGGGGAAGCTGCTTGGGAGCTCACGTGCCTTCCAGGCACATGGAAATAGGGTGGGAAAGGACACGGCTCCAGAGCTGATGAAAGCTGGAAGGATTTTCAGCGGATCGTCTGTGCTGGCTCCCAGCATGGATGAGCTGTTCCGGGTTTGGGATCCAGCCTGGACACCACAGGCCAGGCTGCTGAGCTGGACTGGACCAGGAGAGCCCTTCCAGTGACAGGCCAGTGGGCAGGATGGAGAAACCCAACAGCTTGGCCAAAGCCCTTGCTTTCAACCACCAGCTGAGCTGGGAGGGTGTCAGGAAGGGGTGAAGGCACTGGAAGCTCTTACAAATGTTATTGTGTTCAGGAGAAACATCTCAGATGTGGGACTGGGCAGGGAGACCACCCTGGCCAACATCACTGAAACTTGCCTTGATTTGGGGGGGTTTTAATCCTTGAAGGGAGGGAAGAATCCCTGGCAGCTCCTCTGGTTTGAGGCAGGGATGTGAGTGCATGAGCACATCCCAGCTTTGCAAGGCCCCAGCATGGAGCCATGGGGAGAAGGGCTGAGGAGAGGGGACAAAGATGCATGGCCCTGCCGAGGATCCACACACAACAGCCTGGCCCCATCCCGGGGAGCCCTGGGCACAGACAACAATTGCGCAGGAGCAAACTTTCCCCCCTATTTTTGCTGCTCAGCCTGTCCCCACTGCCCAACACCAGCCCACGAAGGAATCTGGCTCTTGCAACTGAATTTGGGTAAAAAGAGGAAGTCTGGTCATGGCCAGGCTTCATAACCCACATCATTTTCCTCTTCCTGCTTCTCCTTTACCCCAAGTACATCTGTGACAAAGATATCTGCGTGATGATGCACAGAGCATCCCTCACGGATCTTAGCAAAGCTCTTCCCACCCTATCCCGCTGGGAGCATTGGTGATTCTGGGAACAATTCCTTTTGTCCCGAGGGCAGCAAGAAGTCAGGGGCTGGAGAGGAAGAGCAGGGGCGACCCCGCTTCCCCCGGGAGAGGCTATGGGGAGGGCTCAGCCGGAGAAAAAGCGCTACCGTGCCACGGAGCGTCCCAGGGACACGCAGGATACGGGTTCGGGGAGCTGAGCCCACCCCAGGACCGCAGGATCACCGCTCGGTTTTGTCACCCCCGGTGCCCGCCTTGCGCAGCGATGCTCCCAGCGGGGCGGGCGGAGGGGACCGGCGCTCGGGATGCTGGCACCGACCGGGGGGACACGGGGCTGGGGGGGACAGCAGAGCCCTGATCCCCCCCACGCCCAGGGATGCTCTTCCCATCCTCACCCTCCACTCACCTCCACAGCCCCTCGGAGGGGGAAACTGAGGCACGGACCAGGGCGTGGGGAGGGACCGGAGCTGGGCGCAGCCGGGAGATAGCGAGCAGGAAACGAGCTCCGGCTCCGCAAGCAGCAGCTGCCGGCCCGGCCCGGCCCTCCTCTCCTTTGCCCTCCCCTCCTCGGCCTTCCCCTCCCCTCGCCTGCCCGACCCTCCCCCGCAGCCGGGGGGACCCAGGCCGGGCGGTGCCGGGAGAGGGGCGGCCCTCGGGCCACCGCTCCTTGTGCCGCTGCAGAGCCGGGAGCTTTGGAGCTCTGGAGCTTTGGAGCTCTGGGACGAGCGGCACAGCGCAACCCCAGCTGGGCTTTTTGTATTGGAGGGTGAGAAAACAGACTTTTCGCCAAGCAAACAAAAAGACTCGGGTGATGAAGCCAGACTGGTTCACCCCCTTCTCACGGCGTTGTGCTGCTCCTCCCGCAGCCAGAAACCGGCCGGGAGGGTGCTGGGGACACCGGAGGATCCAGGGCGGGGGGACCCACCCAGTGCCAGCTCTGCACCCCGACCACCACAGCTCGCGTGGAAACTTCTGGGATTTCGTTTCCGTTTCGCCCGGGTGGGAACGGTGCCAGGGGGTGGATGAAGGTACCTTGGGGCGGGCGGGGGAGCCCCCGGGCTCACCGCAGATCGCTGCTGGCCGGGAGCTTTTTTGGGGTTTCTGGTGGCGATGTCCTCGGGGTGCTGCGAGACATTGGCCGTGTGTTGGGACGGTGTCACGGCGAGGGGGCTCGCGTGCTGTGACGCACGGGGACAACTTGTCACGAGACTGTGGACGGTGACTCAGGGACACGGGGCGAGGTGGCGAACGGGGTGTTGGTTACATCGGCCACCCTGAGTCACCCGTCGCACTGCCGGCGGCTACAGCAAGCAGGGTGACCAGCGCAGCACCTCCATCCCTCCCCTCTGCAGCCCCTCCGGCCCCTTCCTGGGGATCCTGGTGCAGAACCCCCAGCATGGCAGCTCGGCCGGGCTGTTCTGGTCCCCGCAAAGCTGCTGGATGCGGGTGCAGTGAAACCCACCCGTGTTTCGGGGCCGCGGGAGGCTGGGGCGGACACGGAAACGGGGAGTCTGTGTCAAACCAAGCGCTTTTCCCAGGCGGTCGGAAAGAGCTCCCTCTGTTTGTGAGCACTTTGTGGTGCCGTGGGAAAGGCTCATCACGGACCTGCCAGCCCCAGCGCTGTCCGCCGGGCAGCAGAAAAGGAGAATTAGATGTGAATTACAGCAGGGACTGAGGGCGTGTGGTGGCACTGAGGGACGCGGCTCTAAAGTAAACCCACGGCCGTGGGCAGCCCGAGTTGTCCCCAGCACAGGGGATATGTGGGAGCACACCTGCACTCCCTGATGTGCTAAAAACAGGCAACTCACAGCATCAGTGAGAGCTTCTGCAGCTCCCTGAACTCTTCATGGTTATATGGATGTGCCAACCATACTTTAGATCCTACCTTAGATCCTATCCCCTGCTCCGTCATTACAATTCCCCCATTTTTCCTCCCATTTTATTAGTCTAGTGTTTTAGTGTTTCAGGACTTGGGGAAGGAGCAGAGATGCCTCTCAGCTTCCTCTCCCCTGTCCAGCTAGGCCTTGGATGATGCTGCAGACTGCAGCCTCTGCAGCTCCAGGACACGGATGAGGAGGAGGAAGGCGATGCTCAGGAGAAGCAGCCAGAAGAAAACCCAGTAGTGCTGTGGGAGGAAGAGCCACGGACGCCACAGTTCTGCTGCAGACCCCTTGGACCTGGGGAAAAGGTGACCAGGGATACTTGTCATCCATGGGAGAGAGCAAATCCCACCTCCAACCCGTCTGGGGACAAGGAAGATGTTTAACAGCCCCAAACCTCACTGGCCGTTTTACAAACCCAAGAGAACAAGCCTGAGGTGGGCACGGGCAACCCACAATGCATGAACAAAACTGAGGCACAGCGGGGTTGAACTGAGACAGCCAAGCAACATCCCAGCCCTCTGCCCACGTGCTGGGACCACAGAGAGGCCAGCAGCCACGGGGAGATGCTGGGCACACTCCGGGTGCTGCTCACGTCAGCCCATGCTGCTCCTGCTCCTCGTCCCCTGTGCTTGAGCCTCTGCCATCTGTCTCTGCCACCAACTTCCCGCTCACGGCGCTGTCCTGGCCCTGTGGCTCCAGTTCACTCCTGGGGAGGGAGAGGCCGGGGTCAGTGCTGTCCCACACGGGCCAGTGGCAGCTGCTGCCATGGCTGCCCGGCCACCCAGCAGTTACCTCTGGGTGCTGGGCCAGCGCTGGGCCCCCTCTGGCTCCGGGTCACCTGCTGGGGCTGCTCGGCTGTCAGGGCTGGCACCTGGCTGGGCACCGAAGGTGGGAGCATCAGTGGGGACACAGAGCCTGGGGACACAGCTCCTGGCTGTCCCCACCAAACACGTCCTTACCAAGAGATGCTTGGGGATGACGGCGATGCTGACTCTGCGGCGGGCAGACCCCTGCAACAGAGGGGCTGGAGGTGAGCACTGTGAGCACTGTGCTTCTCACCTCCTGCCTCCCCAGCACCTCCCCAGCACCGGCCAGGGACACCACAGGACACTGCCAACTCCCACTGGAACTAAGAGGGGAAGCTGGAAAGCCAGGGAAAGTCAAAGCCAAGAGGTTTGTGCCTGTCATTACTGCTGCAGGCTGTCCTGGTGGGGCTGCCTAACTCCCTCCCCTACCTCTTGAGCTACAGGGGATCGGTGTCACATTCAAGCTGGTGCTAAAGAACAGCCAAGCCTGTGGCTCTTGCACTGTGACCCTGCAATGGAAGAAGGATCTGCCTTAAGATCTCTTGCACAGGCAGCCCCCAGCTTGCTGGGCACCCTGTCTACCTACAGCCCTCCGAGGTTGCCCCTACATTTTGCCTCATCCCTGGCACTTCCAGTAGATCTTCCCTGCAGCAAGCAGCTGGCTGCAGTGGCATTGTTTGGGGACAAGTGGGTGTGTGGGGACAGCCAGTTGAGGGAGGGTGGCAGGGCATGGGGAGGCAGTGGCTCTGAGACTTGTGAACTGGGACCAGTTACCTGCTGGAAAGTTCTCTTCAGGGGGTGAGGTCTCAGCCGTGGCTCCACATCATCTGGGAGCAAAGAGAAGCCGCCTTACATCGTCCCCCAACACTAAGAAGGGGCTGATGCACAGATGGTCACAAAGCTCCCTGCCACTGAATGCTGTCCTGGCCATGTGCTCTGTGCATGACACAGGTGGTGCCCTGGGCAGGGGGACCTGGTTCTGTGCACAGCAATGGCATGTGTGGGGCTTGGTGTTCAGGAACAGAGTCCTTTTTGTGCATGGGGCCCCACTGCCCTGCATTCCCAGCTGGGTTATGGCTCTTTGGCCACCAGCACCTGCTCCCACACTCATCTGCTGTTCCACTGTCCCCTCACAACTGTCATCAGCTGTTCCCTTCACCACCCCATCAGCTGTTCCCCACTACCAGTCCTCAGCTCACACCACCCATGGCTCTGTGGTGCAGGGTCACACTGACCCCTCAGAGGGGCTCGGGACCAAATCCTGCCGGGTTCCTCTGTTCAAACCCTGCACAGGCCCCGGTGGCAGAGCCCACCTCACCCTGGGTCTCCGCCAGCTGCCGGTTGCGGGAGTTCTGCTGGATCAGGCGCTTCATCTCCTCCAGCTCCGCGTGCTCCCGCATGTGGTGCCGCTTCAGGTTCTCCACGTGCTGCACCATCACCTCTGCTGCTCGGCTCATCCGGGCCTCCTGCAGCCAGGCAGGAGGGGGGATCAGGGCCCCCGTCTCCTAAGGAGCCAGCCCTCTGCCAGTCCCTCCCTGTGCCTGCCATGGTGCCTCCACCCAGGGACTGCAGGTGCATCCCCTTCCTGCTCCCAAGGGCAGGCAGATGGATCCCTTGCACCCTGGTAAGCGCAAACATGAGGTCAAGGCCAGCACCGTGAGGATGGACAAAGCCCAGCAAGCCCAGGGATGAGTGTCCCAGCCCGTCTGTAGCGCCCTCCATCACTGCCAGCCCTGGCTGTGCACACACCTGGTGTACAGCCCCCAGCTTCTCCGCAGCACTGGTTGCCCTCTCAACAGCCGCTGACAGCACGGCCAGGTTGTGCTGCAGCTGCTCCAGCGTCTCCTTGCAGCCTGCATTGGCACAGGATCGGCCCAGCCTCTGTGGGGGGAAAGGATGGAGCTGCTGGAGATGGCATTTCGAGTCGTCCAAACCCCTCTGGGGCTGGATGGTGCCAGCACGTGCCAGCCCCCTGTCCTGGTGCCCACCTACCTCCAGGGCAGCTCGGCACTGCCCCAGTTCCTCCTGGATGTTTTCCTCTGCTGCATCCCGTGCCCGTTTCTCCACCTGCACCCGTTGCTGCAGGGTGAACACATCGCAGCGAAAAGCCAGGGCCAGGTGGGCAAAGGCTGCCTGCGGGGTGGGGAGGTGAGAGGTGGGACACAGGGACAGAAGGAAAGCCACCAGGGCCATGTGCTGCTGTCCCCAAGGCGCAGACAGACCTCCCAGCGTGCCACCAAATGGGGCAGTGCTAAAGATAATTAGCACTTGCCTTGCCCCAGCACCCATTAGGCTGCTGCATGCTGGGGACAGTCCCTTGAAATGCCAGCCCGGGGAGACACATCCCCCAGGCAGCCGATAACGCATGGAAATGTTGAGCCCTCCTGGCAAGAGCACACGCCGGGCAGACGCCAGCCCTCGCTGCGGGTCCCGGCTGACAGCTGAGCCTGACTCAGCCCTGGCACTCGCAGGGAAATTATTTCTATTAGTGAGGCTCCTGCCGCCTCCCCGGCTAAGGGCACTCTTTAGCAGCTGCAGAGCACTTTGTGGGATTGCCGGGCGCACAGAGGACAGACTCATGGAAATGCAGCTGCCTCCAAATGCCAAAAGCATCTCTGGGAAAAGGTTTGTAAAGTGGCTGCCAGGGGACTGCAGTGCCTGAAGGAGCAGGGCACAGCCGTGGGACTGGGAGCCAGCAAGGTGTCTGTCCTTTGTCCCCCTTCCCCAGCCCACCCATGGCCCCCAGCAGCCCTCACCTCCAGGTCCTGCTCTGTCAAAGCCACCCTGCAGAAAGAGAAGTGCTGTCAGGGATGGAGGAATCATGGGGGCTGCATGCTGAAAATGCCCTTGTTCTGCTCCCAGGGGTGCCAGCCACCACAAGAAGTGGGAAGCCAAGTGCCCATTGTGTGGACGGCAACTCTTGTGCAATGGAAAAGGAGGAAAGTCCAATCTTCTGAGCCGTGCTGTGCCCTGGGACCCCCCAGGGGTCCTGTAGCCCCTAGAGGGATGCAGGTGCTCACTGGTCTTACCTGTGCAAGCCAAGTCTGTCCAGCACTGAGAGCTCACTGGGGAGATTCAGCAGTGGCTCCTCCAGGGTTTCTGTGTCTGCAGGAAGGCAGTGGGGACACAAGAGACCACACGTGAGGGCTTTCCCTTGGCTTTCCCTCCTTCCTCTGCCTCCTCTCTTAGCAGGAGGTAGGTGCCCAGATTTTGGAACAATCCCAATCCTTCCCTTAGGGGGGCTTTAGGTCCTCCCAGGCCAGTCTCCCCTTCCCCATGTCCCCACTAAGGGAGATAACCCTCATCAGAACATGTGCCCATGCTCGTCCCCAGCTACTTCAAATCTTCCCCTAAGGAGACCCAGCTGGGATGTGGGATGAGGACTCACCCACCTTCTTTAGTCCTGTCACTGTCCCCAGGGTGCACAGCCTGCTCCTGTACGGCCCTGCCTGGCTCCTGAGAGGCACAAAGGTGCTGTTGGAGCAAACTTCCCCCTGGTGCTGCACAGCATCCCGAGAAGACCAGCACAGAGGGGCTGGGAGGGCCTGGCTGAGCCCAAGGAACCAGGCAGGGAAGGCCCCCCCACCTGTTTCCCTCCCCTCCCTCTCACCTCACTGACCTGCTCCAAGTTCTGCTCGCTCCTGGCCAAAACCCCGCTTGGGTGTCCCTGGGGACTGCTCATCCTGCCTGGGGACAGAAAAGATGGTGGGAGCTGGGTCCCCTGCCCAGCCTGACACCACTTCAGGAGAGACCCCCAAAACTGCCACTGGCACTTCTGCAGCCTGCAGGCTCCCAAGGGATGTGAGCTGGCAGGTACCCCCCAAAACATCCCTGTGGGATTTAGGGAGCTGGAGCTAAACTGGGCCAGGGCAGGGGGAGGAGGGACAGGGATCCAGTGCAGAGGGTGGGCGACAGATGGTGAGGCAAATCCAGGGGATGGGGTTGGGGTCCCAGGGCTGGAAGGGTTTGCAGGCGGGTGCTGCCAGGCCAGGGGCACCCTCGGGGAGGGAGGGTGGAAAACCCACCCTTCTGACCCCATCCCCACCAGGGCTGCCCTTACCTTCATCCGGAGATGTGGGGAGCCCGGACAGCTCTGTCTGCTGCTCCCTGTGAAGGGAATCCCGGATAAACCCTAAAGAAACTCCGGAAGCATCGGCAGCATCCCACCCCCCACGTTCCCCCAGCTCCCTCGATGGGGCTGCTCCGGACCTGGGTTCTTCCCGAGCATCCTCCACAGCCTGCTCCGTCCCTGTCCCGCTCTGCCTGCCCCGGGCGATCCGCCCCCTCCGCTCCTGCTGCTGCCGCAGAGCCCCACAGAGGACCCGCTGAAGCCGTTTCCAGCCAGCAATGAGTCACCAACCAGCCACTGCTGTACTTTGCCTCAGCAATGTCTTTTTTTTTTTTTTTCCCTGCTCTGGCTGCCAAGCGGACCTCGCTGCGAGCCGGCCTCTTCCAGCACCATAACAAACCCAGAGCCCAGGAATCATCTCACAGCACCCCCATGGGGATGGCAGGCTCCCCTAAAAGTGCACTGGGACAGGTTTATCACCCCAAACCCCTGTCCTGGGTGCCAGAAGGTCTGGCAGCTCTGTAGCATCCCTGCTCGCTGATGCTGGAGGCCACCAGGGATGGCAGGAGTGGGGGTACAGGGGCAAAGAGCCCTCTGCAGCCCCACGCTGGAGCCCAGCACCCAACTGGGAGAGGGTTTGAACCCCTAAACTTTTTCCCCTGCCTCTGGAAAGGGTTGCAGCAGGGCTTTTCCCTCGCCTCCTGGCGAGCCTGAGAGCAGTGGCTGCAGGAGAAGGGGCCACCGTGCCAAAACGATGCTCAGTGTCCCTTGCCTGGCACTGCCATCACTGTCCCATCCTTGCTGGCACCCCGAGAGCCGCTGGGTGAGTTTTTTTGGTCACGTACCTTCGAGGTGAGGGGCTGGGTCGGCAGCTCGTCCTCTGCCTCTGCCGCCGCCGGCGCCCCTGGGCCGGTCCCTGCGCCTCCTCCTCCCCCTGTCCCAGCGAGGTCCCTTCGAGTGGCTTCATTTGTGAAGTGCAGAGGCTCCAGGAGCAGCACACCTATCGTGAGAGACCCACATTAGCTGCGCGCAGATGGAGACCGCCTCTAAATGTTATATTTTTAAAGCGTTTTCTCACCCAGCAGGAGCTTCGAGCTCCTCTGCTTAGCGTGGAGGCATCTGTGGGAAAAGAGGTGGGGAGGCCCGCTGTGATTCAGGAGGAGGATGGTGGGATTTGGGCGGGCATGGAGCAAGGCAAATGAGAAATTCAATACAAGTCTCATTTCTGGGCAGTGCTGAGGGTGGACTTTCCTGCTTGCCACCCCAATTTCCTTCCCCAGGGCAATCCTCATTTTGGGCTTGCGATGTGGGTCAGCTTCATGGGGGGAGCTAAATTTGCAGCCACCAACCAGTGCAGTGCAGAGTGAGAGCAACCCCCTGTTCTCCAGGCTGCAGACAGAACAATCCCCGAGCTCCCAGAGAGAAAAATATAAAAGATTTCCAAATATAAGGGAGCTTGGACAACTCATTCAAGCTGTTTCACAATGTTTAAGGAATCAGAGAAAGATGCAAGAAGTCCACAAAGTCCCTCTCCCAGCCCAGGGTGAAGTTGCTGTGCACAACTCCTACAGTGACTCCTCGCAGGTTGTGCCCATGGACATGTAGATATAGGAAAGATAATTTTTTGTCCAGGACAGGAAACGCAGGAGAGATCTATGGGGACAGAGAGCAGGGACTGCTTGAAGCCCCACGTGCCTGTGCAAAGCCTAGGCCGAGCTCAGTCTAAGTCATCCCAGCACAAAGCAGGGCCATCACCCAGCTCTCAGTGCCTGCTCAGCTCTGATGGAGGTGTAAAAAGCAGCACTTGGCACCTGCCAAAGCCAGCCCATTTCACACCTATACGGTGGGAATTGTCGCTGACACCTCCACCCCGGGGCTCAGGCTTCCAGCCAGCAGGGATCAGGCAAACCCATCACAGCATCGAGCATCAGAGTGCTCTGGAGGGCCGGTCCCTGCTGCAAAGTGCTCAATGCATCACAGACCCCGCAGGCTGCTGCCTTCCCCCAGCTCTGACAGCCTCACAGACACTCGCTCCGTATTTTTGTGTTACAGATGGAAAAGATACGAGACACGCAGCTGGTTTAGCATAAGGAAACCCCTGAGATGCCAGACCGGGCTCTTTCCCTCAACTCAGCCACGACCAAACGCTCCCCGGGACATCATTACCTGCCGGAACTCCTCTCAAGCAGCCGAAGGCAGATGCTGGCATCACCCAGCTCGGAGCCGGCACTCAGCTCTGCGGGGCCCCCATCAGCCCCGGGAGGGGATCGGGGGCTCGGGGCTGCTGCCGGCGGCAGAGCCTCCCCCAGGGCAGAGCCTCCCCCAGGGCAGAGCAGCCGCATCTGCGGCAGACGGAGCTGCCGGCGACGAGCCCGATGAGAGAAGGCCTTTAAAGGAGATGCGTGAGAGCGGCTGGGAGCTCCCCGCGCCGGCCAGGGCGGGCAGAGTGGTCTGCAGGTGGCCAGGAAACCTCTGCTTTTGGTGCGGGGCCAGATCCTGCACCCGCTCTGAGGAGGTGGCAGAGCTGGGAAGGACCGGGGCTGCTCCTCTGTGCGCGGTGTGTGCCGAGCAGAACAGAGCTGAGCCTCAGCATCTCCCTGGCAGAAGGTTCAGGGCAGGGTGGGGGCAGTCAGGAGAGATGGGGAATCCCCCCGTGCTTTCATGGGGGTCCCAGCACCGGGCTAAACCAGAACGGCTGATGAGGAGCCCCTGTAGCATCTTACTCGGTGATGCAGGGAAGCCCCTCTGCCCAGGAGCCCCTTCCCTCCTGCCCCTCTCAGCACCCCCACTTTCCCCCCAGCCATCCCCCATTGCCCCAACCCCTTTGCTCAAATCCATCCCATCCTCTAAAGCCGCTTTCTTCCCCTAATGAGCTTACAGCGAGTCGGGCTCCATGTCCAGCACTACCAGCTGGCAGCTGCTCTCGCCCCCCCTTGCCCAGGGAGCCCAGTGGACACCTTGGGGTCTGCAGACCTCTCCAGCCCTGAGAGGGCAAACAGGGAGAGCATCTCCCAGTGCCAGGGCAGGCTTTGCCCAGGTTCTGACCCACCTGCCAGAGTGAGAGCCCAGAACGCAGCCCCAGGGCTTATAAAACGGGGAGTGAAGGATGGACACCCTTGCAGAGTGCCCCAGCTTCCTCCCCAGGAGCAGGCAGCACATCAGGCTCCGTGGCCTCTGCTCTGGTGTCCAGACAGGCCCAGGGCTGCTCCATGGGGACACAGAACCAAGGACACCATGGCATTGTTCCCTCCCACACTCAGGGGAGGGCTCACAAGAGGCAATGCCCCTGCTCACAAACCACCCCGTTCAAAGAGCCTCTAAAAGCATTTGCTAAAAGCATGCAGGGATTTTTAGGCATTCTTATTTTTAAGCTAAATCGTGACTGCAATCTAGGTATCACAGAGCCTCAAGCAAGGAAAAGCAGCCCAGTTCCCCTCGCACAGACCTGTTCAGCAGGGAGGAACGAGACCCTGCAGGGAGATCTCCAGCCCAAGGGGGTGGGTGGCAGCATGTGGCTGCGAGCTCTGCCTTTGTCCCCTGTCCTTCCAGCGAGGTCCCTCACAGCAGCATCTCCCAGGGCACCTGAAGCTGAGCTAAACTCAGATCAGAGCGAGTGTGGTCATCTGGATTATTCACTTCTTGGAAGAAAGCTGCTCAGACTGACACTGACTGCTGCCACTGATGTGGCAAGCATGATTTACAGGTCTGTGCAGGAGCCCAACCACAAGACAGAGCTCCAGCCCTCCCTCAAATTCAGCTTTCTGTGGCCCTGGCTTCCCTAGCTGACAGGGACCTGGCAGCCACCAGGCTACCCACGAGAGAACAGCATTCTTGTCTTATGATTAAAAGGTTGCCAGAAAACAAACAAGCAAACAAACAAAAAAAACCCTAAAAAACAACAAACAAGAAGGAAAATTGCTATTTCTTTTTATTCAGTTTTAAATCCCAAGTGAAAAAAATAAATATTGCTGAGCCTCCCCCAGAGCAGTTCAGCTTCACATTTGTGTGTCACAGCCCCCAGGTTTCCAGGCAGAACTGCATCAGCATGTTGGGAATTACACATGAGACTAGCAGGCTGTCACTGGACACAGTCACCTCCAGGGACAAGTGGGGTGACCCCTGGCACTGCAAGAGCAACGATCTGGAGCTCCTGTTTGGAGAGGGGCAGCCCCTTTGGGGATGGATACAGGCCATTTGCAGGAAAGCCACTGAGTTTCAGCCCCTTCCAACAAGGTGCTACATGGCCCAAGGCTCCTGAATGGCTCTGATGTCTGGTGTTTAACACTCACAGACCCCACACCCCAAAAAGGCTCTCTGCTCCCTGACCACAACCCCATGAAGGCCCTGGAGAGTGGTGGAATCATCTTGTCAGGAAACTGGTTCCAAAATCCCTGTGGAGGGTGTGGAAGCAGCAGAGTGGACAGATAACCATGCAATTGCATATGATGAATCTCCTTCAAAAAACCCCAAGAACTACTAGGCCAAAAAGGGAATTCCCTGTGTAACGTGAAGTAAAACTCTAGAAACAGAAGAGGAAGCAGGTAAGGAACCACTGCCAAATATAACAAATAAACTGGCTGAAAATCACATGCTGCCTTCAACCTCCAGCCTAGGAAAGGTCTCAGATGAAGCTTTAGACCATTCCCTTCACCATCACTACTCTTAAATCAGGGCAAGGACAGAGCCAGTCCTGGCACTCCCACCACCCTTGGCCAAGGTTCTGCTGAACTATAAAATCTGATTGATGTTTTATGCTGCATGCATCTCTCTGCGCTATTCAGGATGGATTTTAAAGTTCTTGAAAGGGTCAAGAGGAGTCAAAAGTAAAGTTTTCTGTGCAGGTGCTGCCATATAAACAAGCAGTCTTCCACCAGCATGTGCAGTGTCCCCAGGGTTTGCTCCCAGCTCTCCTTACATGATTGTTATCTGCATGAACACCTCAGAGGGACCCACAGCACACTATAAGCTACAGCCAAGAGCAAAACCAGGGATAAGAAGGCTCTTGCCACAAGCCAGTGGTCATGTCCATGTGACCACAGCCACAGCCAGACAGAGCACTGGGGACAATGACACTGAGGTCAGTTGGTGGAAGCTCTGCAAGGAAACTGCAAAGATCAGAGCCTGCTACCTAATAAAGCCAGAAGAGCAGGCTTAGACCTTGATGATCGTGGCACAATTTCTATTTATGTCGTATTTTGGGCAGCCCTACAATAGCTTCACTATACTCAGCCACTAACACACTGGAATGCAAACACATCAACAATCTGGCTCCCTGGAGGTTTCTATCCTCCAGCTAATGCGGACTTTGAAGCCTCATCAGTCCAGTGTCACCTAAAATAGCTCAGGAGATTCTTATACAAAGAAATCTGTGCTCTCAGCCTTAAGAGCGTCACCTAATGCTTCAGAGTTTCCTTCCTCTGGCTGGGATCTAAACATTATTGAGCAAACCTGAGGCAGCCATAGATCACACCTGCATGTTATAATGCTCCTTCTCCCTTTGTAGATGTTTATGGATTTTTAAATAGCTCCTGAAGTAGGCAATGCTTCAAAACCTCCACTGAAACCCTAGCTCTACCTGCCTGAATCTCCACTCTCTCCCAACTTTTTCTTCTCAGTTCTCAGACCAGGAGGTGCCTAGATGAGATTTCCAGTGGGTACTTTCAAGAGTCATGCCATACAAGCACCTTCTATTAGGGCAATGAGTGTCATCATCACCAGAAATGTGTCACACACAGTAGGGCCCCTCACAGGCCAGGCAAACAGGAAAGAAAGGTGGACTTAAAGCAGAACACTCAAAATTTCCAACTAAATTCAGCTAAATCCCACTCTCCTGCACTCAGAGATCTGTAAATCCCAGCAGATCAGATACACAAAGCAGCAGCCCAGCCTGCACCACTCCAAAACCAGCTTGGCTGTTGAGGAGGAATGTGGATGTGTATGGAACTCGTGCCTTGGAATGATCTGAGGTAAAATCAAGATAGTGAACTAACTCCAGAATTAGCAACTTCATGCAGCCTCAACCAATGTCTGTGGTGTGTTTTGGGCACTAAGAACTCAGGACCTGAAGTCCTCCATGGGTTGTGACTTGCCTGGCCCCCACAGCCCTGCCTGGTCACCTTGTTGAGTGTAGCAGGCCCGAGGGAGAACAGATACAGAAACCCCTGGAAACACATTAATTGCTCAACCAAGACCCCTCCAAGCCCCAGCGAGTGTGGGGGGCTGAGATGGCACTGCCCAGCAAGAGCCCCCTCACAACCAGGTGCTGGGGGGAGCCCTGGGCACTGTGGGGAACAGACCCCCCTGGCAGGGTCCCACCTCACCAGGGGGAAGCCAGTGAGGGGTGGCTGTGGCTGCTGCTGTGCAATGAGTGTCCTCCACAAAAGGAAGCTGTCACCTCACCAGCCCTTTTGGTGGTCACCTGAGAAAAGACAAAAATTAAGAAGAGAAAAGCCCCTGTCACAACACTGCACACCTCTGGCACCTTCTGGTTCCCCACCCCTGGGGTGGCCCAGGGTGCAGAGTCTGCCATTCCCCATGACAGTGAGAGGAATGAGGGATTTGTCTTTAGAAACAAGCTGCGGGTCTGCTGGTAGATAAAACCAGCACTGAGAGATAAAAGAAACAATGGGAAGGATTCCACTGATTGATGAATGGAATAAAAGATATTTGCCTTTACGAACAAACTGTAGGTTTGCTGATAAATGAAATTGGATATTGAAAGATGAACGAAACAATGGGGAAAAAACAAGAATTCTGTAAGAACTAAAAATTAAAAGAGAGGGTTAGACATTAGAGGGGAATGTTACATATCAGGTGTTTGGGCAGTCTGTACCTCTCAAGCACCTCAGCCAATGGGGAAAGAGAGAGGGAAATGCAGATGGGAAATTGGGATAAAAAGGAGGCTGTGTCCTCCAAAAATCTGAGAGATCCCAGGGGAATGCCCCATGGCCTCTTCCTTTATTCAAATAAAGCAAAAGGACTCCTCTGTCTCCTTTCTGGACATAAACCTCTGGTGTTTGTGGATTAATTCTCCTGACAATAGGGACCCCTGTCCCCACCTCACCTGGCCCCTTCCAGCACAGCCTGCAGTGATTTCTTCAGTGCTGCATTGCTCCGATCCAGGACAGCAGCCAGACTGCTCCGCTGAGCTGGGGTCACCTGGGATGGAGACAGCACGAGCTCAGGGCACTGCCCTGCCAGGAGCCCACCTGAGACCTCTGGGCCAGGTCTCAGGAGCTGCAGGAGCTGAGCCTGGCCTGGCTCACCTGGCTCTGATGCACCGTGAGCACAGCTGTCACCAGCTTGGCAAAACTCAGGGACGTGGCAAAGGCTGGGGCCTGCTGGCACAGAGTCAGCACCAGGAGATCCAAGAGCTCAGGGGGCAGCACCTCCTGGAAAAGACACAGGAGCAGGTAGGAGAGTGGGTCCTTGCTCCAGCACTGCTGGAGACATCAATGAAACCCGTGGGACAAGGAAACCTCACCTGCCGCCCCAGCACAGCCTGCAGCACTGGCAGGAGTTTCTCTGACAAAGGCACCTCCAGGACTTGGCTGGAAGGACAGTGAAGAGGAGAGGTGCTGCTCCACGGCCTTACTGGTGTCCCAAATGGCTGCTGCCACCTGGACCCATCCAGGTGAGGCCAAAGCAGAGCTGTCAGCCCTGTAACCCCTCACCTTAGCACCAGCTGCACAGAGTGGGGCTCCAGGCACTCCTCCACGAGCTCGCACATCAGCTTGGTCTGCTCAGCCCCTGCAAGGGCAAAGCAGCAGGGGAGAGCCTCCAGAAGCAGCCAAATCCATGGGGATGTGCCTGGCCCTTCCTGGCACCCCTTCACAGGAGTATGTCCCAGTCAGGATAGGTAGAAACCATGCAGTGCCCCCTTCTGCTGCTCAGGATAATCCTGCTTTCTTTGCCCAGCTGTAGCAAGGGTTTAAACAGCAGCAGTCTCTGGGAAAAGGGGATGCTACTGTGCCAGGGGTTCACTCTCTCCTCACACCAGCACAGCCACCCTGGGGCAGCTCTGGCCTGAGCATCAGGAGCTGTCAGGAGCCCTCCAATCACGGAGGTATGGAAACTGTTCTTTGAGAAAAAAGAAGCCAGAAGCCAGCCTAGCCAACTCTCCCACTCCATCTCAGGCATCTGTAAACCCATTTCCCATCCCAACCTCCAAGTGCTCACCTGCCCAGAAAGAACCAGCCCCACACCTCCATGGTTCCTAACACCTATCCCATGTGACAAATGCCTCCCAGGAGACAGCACTCTGCAGCTGGAGCACCTCTCCAGCTCCCAGAAGCAGCCACACCTCCCACCAGCCCAGCACACCTTCCCCTGGCTCCTGCAGCACCGCAGCCACCAGCACACGGCAGAAGGGGTGGGAATACTTGGAGCAAAACGAAGTGAGGGCAGCCATGAGGTGTCGGGAAGGTGGCTGGGTGAGGGACAGGACCTAGGGACAGAAAAGGCAGGAGGTGGGGACAGTGAAGAGGGAAACAGGGAGCAGGAAACCTCCTCTGCCCTGGCACGTACTCGCCTGAGGAAGAGCTGCTCTGCCAGGATGGCAGCGCTGGTGTAGCTGAGGTCAGGGGTCAGAGCCAGCAGCCAGCCACAGAAACGCACCAGGGAGGGCTCTGGGCACGTGGAGAGCTGGAGGAAGGAGCACAGCCCCTCGAGCTGGGGATGGCAGAGGGAATGGGACATTAGGGACAGCAGCTGGGCCCCTGCAGCAGCCGCAGCAGGGATGCTGGGGCTCACCTGGCTGGGGGAGCAGTTGTTCAGGATGCTCAGCTCAGGTGGGGTGCGCAGCTCAGAGTGCTGGAGGGAAACACCGAGTAATGCATCAAATAAACCAAGCCACAAAATGCAGCTCCAGGGCTTCTCCCTTCCCCCATGTCTGTCAGTGTTGAGCCCGCAGGCAGCCCCTCACACCTGCCAGGTGCAGGCAGGTGTCTGTATCCCAAGCCCAGAGGAAGTGCCAACAGGGCTTTTTATCCCCATCCAGCTGGCTCTCATCCACCTCCTTTTCCACCCCTCCCAAGGCCCTGGCATGACCCTGTTTAGAGCATCAGCTCCAGGAGAGAGACAGAAGCAACCACTTACACTGGACTCCTGCAGCAGCAGCATTTTCAGCCCCTGTCCATGCATCTGAGGGAAATGAGATGAAGGAATGGGAATCAGGCTGTAAAGGCTCACTGGCTGGAAGGGGAAAGCAAACCCTACACAGTACCTGGACAAAGGACTGCACCTCTGCTGCCAGCTCTGTCTGGGAAATCTTCCTGAGCTCCCCAGCTGCATCCTGCTGGGAGCTGTCAGGAGCAGCTTTGTCTGTGCTCTGAGCAGATGTGTCCCCTGAAGGCTCCTCGGGCACCTCCTCTTCCACCACTGCCACATCTCCACATTCCTGGGGGCCCAGGGGCTCAAATGCCACCTCCTCCAGCAACAACCTCTTCCCCTCTCTCTCATTGTCCAACTCCAGGCTCTCCTCCAGCACTTTCTTGCGCTTCCCACTTTGAGGCACAGAGTCAGGGGCAACAGGCTGCTTGCTGAAGCACCAGTTCAATTTTCTTTGCCCCTCTGGTTTCTTCTGGGCAATTTTCTGGCACAGGCCTCTAAGCTGCTGCTGGCATGTGGAAGACAGGGCAGTGGGAAGTGAGGAGCCCTCCTCTGCCCTTGGTCCCCGCCGGAGCAGATCCCCCAGTGCCTGCACCCAGGGATCCACATGGGAATCCTGTCCCAAGGCCTGGAGCAGCCGGTGAAGGCAGTCCCCTGGCACTGCATCCTGCACCACGAGGAGCAGGGAGAAGAGGTTTCTCTGGCACAAAACGGGCAGCAGCAGCAGCCGTGGCTTGCTGGAAAAGGAGAGGTGAGTGGTCAGAGCAAATCCCCCCGTCCTGACTCCAACCTGCCCCGTGGAGCAGAGTCCCACAGCACTTGCAAGCAAGAGGAGGAGGCAGCTAATGCCTTCACCAGCCCTTGCAGACACAGGCTGGGACACCAGGGGGTCACTGCTATGATCCCAACTTCACGTACGGACCGCTGCACCGGGGGAAGCAGATGTGCTCTCCCAAATTGTGCACCTGACACCCAAAACACCGAGTTTTAGAAATGTATCCAACTCACACAGCCAGGGTGTCATTCGGCTCCTCCAGCGAGAGCTCCTCGGCGCACAGGGCTGCGGTGAGAGCCTGCCAGGGGAACGCCTGCCCCGGTTCCTGGCGGGGCTGGCCCCGCTGCAGCACCCGCAGCGCGGCCATCGCCCCGGCGGGGCCGGAGCGCAGAGCGTGGAGCAGCAGCCGGCACGGCCGGGGGCAGAGCTGCAGCCAGGGCGGGCACCGGGGCTCCATCGCTGCGGCAGGGGCTGCACAGCCGCCTGCGAGACACGGGGAGACCGGACCTGGTCACACACACGGGGCACAGCCGGACACGGGGCACGGACACGGGGCACAGCCGGACGCGGTCACACCGGCGAGAACCAGACATGGGTCACACTCGGGAGGCACCGGACGACCACGACCTGCTCGGCACCGACCCCGGCATCAACTTCGGGAGCTGCCTTTACCCGCCCTGCCCACCCGAGGATCCGGGAGCACCGGGAGTCCCCCCGTGCCCTCCAACACCCCCCTTCGCTGGCAGCCCCAGCTCAACCCCGCTGCCCTCCCGGGGGGCGCTGCTGGTGGGGCTCGCCCGGCCCCAAGCACTGCCCCGGTCACTGCTGTGCCCAGGAACCGCCGCCCGCTCCTGGGCAGTGCCGAGCACACCCGCGGTGTCACCGCACGCTCACTCCCGGGTCTCACCGCTCACTTTCGGGCAGTCCTGGGCACACTCCCGGGTGTCACCGCTCACTCTCGGGCAGTCCTGGGCACACTCCCGGGTGTCACCGCTCACTCTCGGGCAGTCCTGGGCACACTCCCGGGTGTCACCGCTCACTCACTCTCGGGCGGTCCCGGGCTCCCTCCCCGGTCTCACCGCACGCTCCCTCCCGGCTGTCACCGCTCATTCCCGGTCTCGCCGCACGATCCCTCCCCGGGTCTCCCCGCGCTCCCGCCGGGCTCCGCCCGCTCTCCCCCGGCCCCAAGGAGCCCCTTCCGGTCCCGCCCCCGGGAAACGCAAACCGACCGCGCGCAAAGGAGCTCGTTATGCAAATATCCCTTAAATTCCAACCCAAAGACCGCCTTCCCCCCAACCCCGAGGGTGCATCCCCCAGCCCACAGATGATAAGACTCCCGGAAGCGTGGCGTTACGCAACCCGTTTTATTCGTTATTGCCGGATTTGGTTAAAAAGAGTTTAAAACAGTGTCCCCCTGCTGCCCACCCCCCCCCAGCCCGGCCTGTGGATGTCAGACCCCCCCGCTGCCTCCCAGCACCCGTGGGTCCCCATGGGCGCAGAGTGGGCACCAGGGCAGGAGCAGGGGAGCTGTGCCCTGAGTCTTCCTCGGCGCACCCATAAATGCCAGACTGCTTCCCCATCCCACCCCATCCCATGGCTGGAACCACCCCAAAACAATGGCTGGAGACAAAAGCAGACCCTTCCACCGGCCACCAGCAGCACCCAGGCACAGCGTGGCCCCGATGGCTCAGTCGGAATCGCTCAAGTCAACGACCAGCAACTCGTGGAGATAACTTGCGTAAACATGATCTGTATCCAGCATGGCCAGGGTGAGAGCCCAGTCATACACATCATCCTCCTCGTCAGAGCTGTCCGAGGAAGACGGGATGAACACCTGCAGCAGAGGAGGGAGGATGAGCTGCAGCCTCCCGGTGCCCAGCCCAGCCCAGCCCCGGGATGTGCCACCCCACTTACCGCAGGCACCCTCGGCTGCCGCCGTCTGTGCCGCTGCAGCTGCCGGGCAGGCTGCTCGTGGAGGTAGATGCACTCTGATCTGAAAGGGCAGTGGCCACGGACGAAGAATTTGCACCTGATTTTTCTGTGGGATTCCAAGCATGGTTGTGAGCGTAGCTCTGAGAGCAGCACAGAGCCCACAGCCCTGCCACCCCCGCAGCAGTGCCATGCACTCACCCTGTCCGTTCCTTGAAGGTTTTGATGAGCTTCTCCTTTTCACCCACATCTGAGATCCAGTATTTGTGGGGGATGTAGTAACTGGAGGTGATCCGGCACTCTGGGCAGGCCCTGGATGAGGGTGATGGGTGCAGTTGGGTGTCCCAAGAAGGGAGCAGGGAGCATGGGCTCAGCACCCACACTGGGTGGTTCTGCTGCCCTGGCCTCATCCAGCACCCCCATACCCATCACCCCTCTGAAGCGCCTGTTCCCGAAGGAAAGTCACGCCAATCCCAAAGCCACATCACCAGACCCAAGGAATAATTTCAGGGCACAGAAGAGGGAACAGTGACCACCCTGCCACGTCCCCATCCCCACTCACTTTATGACGGTGTTCTGGAAGTCCCGGCTGCGCCGCCACTTGCGGATGCACCCCACGCAGTACGCGTGGCTGCAGTTCGGGAGGATCCCAAAGAGCCGCTCCTCTGGCAGTGCCTTCTCATACACCCTGTCCATGCAGATCCCACACACTATGGCCTCGCTCTGGGCTCTCAGCTCTGCGGTGGTGACCAGGGCTGCCACAGCACCTGGCTCTGCAGGGACCTGCAAGCAGAGCAGCACAGCATGGCAACCCCCTGGCTCTGTCACTGCCCTGGCCTTGGGGAACACCACAGGGTGACAGGGAGTGCCCAGCCACAGGAGACCCCAAACCCACCTTTGCAGGGTCAGTCGCTGTCTCCAAAACTGCCTCTCTGTGGTCAGAGGATCCTGGATCTGGCCCTTGTGGTTGGAAGTCTGCAGGAAGAGAGTTCTTAGAAGGAAAAAGCTCAGAGAGCTGGGCAGGCTGCTCAGAGAGTGCAGCTTCAGCAGTGATAGTCCCTACACTGGAGAGCTCTCCACAAACCCAGCTTGGCCCAGGCCTGGGTCATAGGCAGAAACATGCAGAGGCTATTTCACCGTAACCACCCCAGTGGTCCCCTGGGCAGCCTGTCACCTACCTGAGGCAGCCTGAGCTTTTCCGGGGACAAGTATTCTGATGGCCCCACAGGGGATGTTACCAAGTACTGGAATGTTCTTCTTGTCTTTTTCTTCCACTTCTACCTTCACTTTGGGGAACTTGAAGGCCATACACCTCATGCAGTGGGCAGGGTGGACCGAGGTGCACTGTGCCTGGTCCACGGCTGTAGCATCAGTCCCAGGCTCCTGGCTGCTGGGGCGATGGGACGTGAGACCATATTGGGTCCCTACTGGTGCTGGCTCCTCCTGGATGTGCTGGTAGCTGGAGGAGCCCAGGGACAGAGACAGAGGGTCCCATCAGTCCAGTACAACTCCTCTTGGCTCCCAGCCCATCCTCATGGCATCACAGCCCTTCCTTACCTGCACTGCTCTCCAAAACGGCAAAACCCACTCTGGAAGTACCTGCAGACCTGGGCTGATTTTTCGCCATGTGAGAAGCGGCAGCTCGGGCCCCACCGACAGGATCCACGGGCAAAATCCCTGTTAGCCAGAGGAGTCACATGGCTGGGGTCAGACCGTGCTCCAGCCCTGCCCTAGCATCCCCCCCAGTACCAACTATGTTTGGGTGGGGACATATTTTGGAAAACCCCCTGTCTGGGCTCAGGAGTCCTTGCCAAGGGCAGAGCCAGGGGGATCCAGGGTCCTCCCAGCCCCATCTAGCCTAATCTCCCGCTTAATTGCAATGCAAAGGAAGCCCGGGACCGGGAGTGTCTGGAGGCCTTCCTGGGGACTGGGGGAGCGGGGGTACCGAGGGCTGGGGCAGGGAGAAGGGCAGGAGCCCTTGGCTGGGGCTGGCAGGAAGGGGAGCCTGGCTGCAGCGCTGCCGCCGATCCCCAGCTCCGGAGGGGGGATGGGGAAATGGGGAGGGTGGATCACGGCCATCCCAATCCACTCCCTACCCGCGCAGCGAGGTGCCCCATCTCCAGCCTTTCCCCCAAAAAAAGCTGCTCCCAATCACCCCATCCTCAAGCCCTTACCTGCACAGGGGTCTCACACAGCTTGCCTCGGTCCTTGACGGCCCAGATGCCATCTCCGAGCCTGCCTCTACCTCTTCCCCAGCAGCAAAGAGGGCTGGGCCACCTCCCAGGGCTATTTATGTCCTCAGTGAGTCCCGGGTCCTAGTAGCCAGGGACACGTGTTTTGGGCGGAGGACAAGCCCAGGCTAGCTGATAGCACCCAGTCGCTGAGCACGGTTTACACTCAGTCAAGGACTTTGCATCTCCTGCTGCTCCTGCCGTGAAGAGCCTGGATGGGGGCATCACTCCACCGTACATCACTAAATTCTCTATATTCTAATTCTTTTATCATTACGATTTTCCCTTCTTTTTCAGTCCTATTAAACTGTCTTTAACTCAGCCTGTGGATTTCACTGCTTTCTCAGTTCTCTCCCCCATCACACCGGGAAGGGAGGGAGTGAACAGCTGGATGATGTTTCACTGCCTGTTGGGGTAACCACATAGGGTCCCCAGCCGTGTCCCCTGGGCCCCTGCCCGGCAGCACCACGGCTCCATGTGCCTCCAGCTGCATGGGGGAGGCAGGGAGCCATAGAACAGCTTCCTTCAGGGCAATCAAGCCCGGCACGGGGCAGCCTGGGGCGTCTCCAGCTCCTCCTTACAAATTCTCAGGTATTTTACCACAGCCAAGGGCAGCGCCAAGTGCCAGCACTTGACCCCCCTAGAGCTCATTGTTCCCTTTATCGCGGTGTTTTCAGCTCATTTCCAGCTCCACCCGCAGCATTTGGGGTAGAAAGCATCCACCTCTGAGGCTGGGATCCTGCTCAGGACTGACTCTTTCTCCTGCTTTAGGTTTGCAGGCAAGAAAACCACAGCAGGTCCGAAATCTGAGAATTAAGAGCTCCAGGAATAATGGCAAATCCCTGGAAATCACAGCAAATCCCATTGCCTCGGCTGGAAATCCTCCCACGGACAGCCCCCCAGTAGGTGCTGAGACAAATCCCACAAAGCCAGGCTGGACGCTAAAAGGTTCTTAAATATTTAGTTCAGATTTATTTAAAGTCAAGTCAGTTTGTGGACACTATTTATATTATTAAAAACACTTGGAGGTCTGTACTTCTAGCAAAAATATACATTTCGGTTTGAGGGTTGTTATACTGTCGAGGAAGGAAGAGCAAAGAGTTTCCCAGGTGATGGGCACAAGTCCTGCATTGGTGGGGACACCACTGGGGTTTTGGGAAGGACAAATCCCCCTGGCTCCAACCAGCACACGCATGTCTCCAGTGCCTTCCCCCAGAGGGCTTCAAAGTGCTTCAGAAACGGTAATTCCCAACACCCCTGCGAGGTAGGGAGGGGAGGGCTGGCCAGGGAAACTGAGGCACGGCAAAAGGAGTGGAGTATGGTAGCAGGGGAAGGTTTGGGACCGGCCAGCCCTGTGATGGGGAGGGAAAGCCCAGTGCTCTTCCCCTTTGGGTTTTAAAGGAATTATTGCACCAGGGAAATCTGCTACCCTGAAGAGGAGGAAAGTAAAAGAAAACCGAGTAATTTGCTCCCACAACTCCTCCTAGGGAATATCAATATTGGAATAAGGCTGCTCAGGACATGGGGGACTTTGAGCTGCAGACAGGGAAGTGTCACTTCTTAAGTGAGACACCATTATCCTGAAAGGGAAACAGCCCTTCCCAGGTCCATCCTCCCTGTGCCCGAAGCCCAAGTGACACAACCCCCACACCAGGGGCCTGGCCTGGCCCAGGCAGCACGGTGGTGTTTCACTACAGCTGTGAGAAGTTGTGAGGCAAAATCATTGAATGTTCAGGCAGACCCCTAAGCCTGGAGCTGCTCCCACTCTTGGGAACAGTGGCAGAGGACTGGCAGCTTCCCTGACACAGCCACGCTCATTGGGAAGCTCCTGCCCATTGTGAGCATCCCAACCACCCCCTCTCTGTTTATAAATCCTTGGCATTTACAGCTGCAAAGCTCTCTGCAACCAATGCACTAACAGATCCTCATGCTCCTGCTCCAAGCAGACAGCATGTGACAATCCAGGCCTCTTCCACAGAGGGGCAATTGAGGCAGGACACCAAACTGTGACCAGCTCAAGGCCCCCGACGCTCCACACACCATTTTTTAACTCATGCCTGTGCAGAACAGCCTGTGGAAGCCATGGATTCTGTGCCTCTGCTCTGAAGGTGAATTTTAAGGAGTCTAATCCTTTCCTTCCTACTTCCCCATCCCAGCCTCTCATACTGAGGTGCCAAGGGACACGTTCCCTATGGAACGAGGGTGACAGGAGCAAAGGCTCCCACACAGCACCCAGGAAGGCAGAGTTCACACAGTCCTGCTGGGAGACAGGAACACGCTGCAGAGCACGGGGGGGGGGCTGCAGCTGTGGGACAGCCCTACCTGCATTCAAATACTCCAGCTTTTCTTTGGGAAATAGAGAAACATCCTTTCATCACACTGTCCCAGACTTCACGGCTCAGGACCACGTCCTTGCAGTGCAAATGAACAAGAGAATACAGACCCACCGTAAGTGCTGCTGTCAGCCCTGCTGGCCCCTGCACCCCCTCAGCCCTCCTAAGGACCAGAGCTCCCCACCCTGGGGACCCGAGGTGCCACAGTGACCTCGCTGCCTGAGCCATGTAAACCTGGTGGCTGCTCTGCTCCAGGAGCAGCCAGAGCTGGGCCATAGGAACGGGAACAGCAGCTTTGCAGATTTGTTAGTGTGTGTTAATGGAAGCCCTGGCCGAGCAGGAGGCAGCTGCAAATCCTGACGGCATCTTGCCCTATGTACCGTATGTCAGGGTCACATAGAAAAGAGTTTCCAGTAGGAGAAATGGAAGACACTGGGAAGGGTTTTCTTTGTTTCTGTACAAAGAGCCTTGATGGGAATCCATGGCTTCATTCTCATAAATAACAGGTCCTTAGTACATGTCCTTGTAGATCTCCTGCAGAAGTGGGTGCAGAGATGTCTCTGTCTCTGTCTTCTTGATCTTCTGCACCAGCTGGGCGTGCTCTGTCACCAGCTGTCGCAGGTCAGCCATCTTCTGCAGCAGCTTGGGGAAGAGGTACTGGGCATCCGGGTGGTTGGACTGCAGGTGGAACTCCAGTGCTCGCAGGATGTTGTCTTGGATTTCCTCCACCTGCTTCACGTTCATCAGGCCAGGCCGGTCTGTGGAGAGGAAGCATGGTAGCTGCAGGGCCATGGTGCAGCCCTCCAAAGTACACGCTGCTGCTGGGGAAAGGAGCTGGGGACTGTAACCCACCCATTGTGACTTCAACCTCAGCAGCTACAACGGGGAGAAGTGTGCCCTTGGACAACATATCCCACAGCAGCACACGAGAAGGAGACGCCACTTCTATATTCCTTGCTGTTGGTCTAAGCTTGCCAGGCATCACCGCCACAGAGAAGCTCTGGTTTTGGAAATGTTCAGTTCTTCTCTCACTCCCCTGAGACGTCCCTGGCGGACCTCAAGCTGCAGCTCAGCTCCCCTAGCCCCCTCTGAACCACCTCCAAGGAGGGAGGACTCTTCCTGACCTGGCACCCACTCACCTCCACACAGGATGATGGCAGCCACAAACAGGGACAGGTCACTGTCATCCAGCTCCAGCGCATTGAACTTCACAGCAAACTCAAACTTGGGCTCCATGATCTCATTGAAGGGCTTGCGCAGGCTGCGCAGGAACTCGCGGGTCACGAAGCCGTTCCCGTTGGCCACCAGCAGCCCATCCTTGTTCATGATGGAGGCCAGCATGGCGAAGATGGCCTCGTGCACCCCGTACTTGAGCAGAGTCACTTGGTCGTTCAGGTAGAGGCCTATGAAGCTGGGGATGCTCTTGGCAAACTCGGTGAGTTCCCGCACAGTCTCCACCGTGGTGCACTGGCAGCGGTAGAAGACGTGCACCCCGATCTCCTTGTAGGGGGGGATGCCGTTCACCAGCTGCTTCCACACCAGCCCCTTCTCTGCCTGCCACAAGGTGTCCATGTCATGGATCACAAAAGGCTGCTTGAACAAGAAGCAAGTTAAGAGTCTGCTGCAGGGGACTCGAGGTGCCAGCTCTGCTCAGGACAGTCATGTTTGTCTGCCTGTCCCTGTGCTGTGCCCTGCCTCTGGGGCTGACAGTGCCCAGGCAATCTGCACCCACCCACCACAACACAAGTGTGCAGAGCAATGGGGTTTTTCCCAGCAAGGGGCAGGACATGCAGAGAGACGTGCAGCACCTCCCAGAGAACAATCTCCCGTGCTGGCTATGGCCAACCCCACCTGCCCTGGGAGGGAACTTACTGGGGTGCTGCTGGCCTTCCCGGTCAGGATACCTCTTGCCTTCTTTTTGGTCATGTTGAAATTCTTCAGGTAGGCGTTGTAGATGTGCTTGGAGAAAGCTTTCAGGTCAGCCACCTGTGGGTTCTGGCAGCTGATCTCGCTCGCCGTCAGCCCTGCCACCAGCTTCCTCTTCTCTGCCTCTGGCATGCGCCCAAAGCGGATTGCTGGGGGCCAAACTGGGGGTCAGGACAGCAGGGGCACCCCAGGAGATGCATCCAGAGAGGAAGCAGTTTGTTCTGTCACTGCAGACAGACAGGTCTGCTGGACACCTGCAGCTACATGACACAGTGCTTCTCCAGGCTGGATCTCCTCCAGCATTAACAGCTTCATGAACCAGCCACTGCTGCCTCCTCAGACCACACTCCCGTCCCATCCCTCTGGGCTCTTGCACAAACCCCACTTCCCACATAAACGCTTTTGCTTGTCTGGGTCCAAGGTTCTTACACCTGAAGTCTAAAAGTCCCAGCACAGAATAATCTGTGTCCAGTTCCCTCTGGGCCAGTCCGCAAGGGACAGCCACGTGCCAGCAACTGTACTGCATGGTGGGAATGAACAGCCCCTTCTAATACAGGAAAAGGGGAAAAGGAGTCAAATGCTTGAAGCACTGAATTTGAATGATCCCCTAGCAAGAAGAGCCATGGGCTAAAGCACAGCAGGCCATGGGCACCCTTCACAGGAGGGCAGTTGGTACTGTGTCACCCACGTGGCCAGGTGTGTGGTCAGCAGTGACACTCACCGTTGTGTGACATGCCCAGTGAGAGGCATTTCTGGAAGCGGCAGTACTGGCACTTGTTTCGGTTCTTCTTCTGAATCTTGCAGCTCCTCTCACATTTCTCGTACTCCAGCTTCATGCGGATCGTCCGGCGGAAGAAACCCTGCAGGCAGGGAGCAGGGGGACATGGAGCAGCAGTGCCTGTGGTTTGGGACCAGGCTGGTTGGTTATCCCCAGGAGCTTCAGGGAGGTTCAGGGTGTGAGGAGGGGGAGCCCTGGGTCTTTCTGATGCAAGCAGAGTCTCTATCCCAAGGAGAGGTCATGTGGTGGCAGAAAGGGGCTGCAGAGGAAGAAGTGTGGGGGCACACTGTGCCTGGTGCTGTGACTGTGCCAGCAGCCCACAGAGAGGGAGGGAGGAACAAACCATGGGACAGCCCCAGCCTGCAGAAATGTCTGGCAGGACCTGGTCTGCTAACACAACTCTGCTGGATCTGCTGCAGGGGAAAGAATTCCAGAGGAACAGCCAAGCTGCAGCCAGTGATCCCAGGGAGATAAATACACAGCTCACTGCTGATCTGCAGCTCAGAAACTATTTTTAAAAGCAAACTCAGAGTCCCAGTGGGGACAGATGGATTTGCCTTACACAGCAAAGCATGACAAGGCAAGGTTTGGGCCATGCAGGTCTCAGCCACCTTCTCAGGGCAGCATTTTCTGCCTGCCTATACTCGCTCCATTCTAGACAGGTTGAGTCTTTTTACAATCGATCCCAAATCGCTGTTTTGATGCAAATCTGCTTGTGTGAGAAGGCAGTCCAGTCGCTGGGATCTAACCCCTGCTTGGTGCTGCTGAACCCAGCTGTCCCTGGGACTCACCTTGCAGCCCTCGCAGGCGTGCACGCCGTAGTGGAAGCCCGAGGCTTTGTCTCCACAGACCCTGCACTCCACGTTCAGTGCTCCCAGCGCCGTCTCCTCGCAGCCCATCTGCAGCTGGTCCGACAGTGAGGGAGAGGAGCTCTGTGACAGGTCTGCAAACACACACAGGGACACATCCTTCCATGTCACAGACACAGGCCTAGCTCCTGGCGTGGCCAGCTCCTCCAGCCGTGGGGCTGAGGAGGGATTTCCAGCACTGTCCTGCCTGCCTCTGGTATCACATCTGGAATCTGGCACTGACTGCAGGCAAATGCCATGACCAGAGCCAAGAACATCCCAGCAGCTCAGATTCCACATCAATGCTCCTTTCTTCCCTCAGGCATTCATGTCCTGGCAATGAAATCCCAAACAGCAGATTTTATAATCCCTGGTTGGCCAGCTGCTGGCACAGGACATCCCAGCTGGAACATCAAGGGCTCTGGAGGAGCCTCTTCTGCATTCACAAACCTTCTCTCCCACCTCCTATAATCACTTTGCTCTGAGGACCTCAAGAAGTGTCCAAGGAAGCATTCCCAAACACCAAACACCCTGGGAGGCCCCTTGTTCTGAAGCACAATGTTACCTGCCTGTCCTTTTTATTTCCACTCCAAAACCCATTGCCAATGGCTCTGCAGTGACCTCAGAGGAAGAAATAAGCCTCTCCATAACTCGAAGCATTATTTCACAAAGAGTAGAGATTAAAACCAGCTGAACATCATTCAGGGACAGATTCTCTTGCAGCTGAGCATGCTGCCTGGGGGCTGTGTGCACCTGGATGCTTCACAGGATGAGCTCCTGTGGCTCTACTTACCTGTGTAGCTGCTTGAAGGCAGCGAGCTGTCTGGTCCTCCAGTTGGGTCTGAGGCTCCACTTGCCACCATCACTGCCTCTTCCTCTTCCTCTTCCTTGACCTCAGGTACTTCCTCCTGTAGTTGTTCCATAATTGATCACCCCTCAGTGCCAAGACTGCAATCCCTGTCATAGCTCTGGCATCATCCGCGTCTATCCAAGATGGACCCCACCAGGCTGTTGCTGCTAGCCTGCAGGACATGGAGAGAGGCCACTGAGTGCCTGCACGGAGCAGCTCAGCAGCAGGGCAGTGTCACCAACCACACCAGTCCTGCTCTGTGCTTGCTCCTCAGTCAGTGAGACATGCAGAGCAGGCCCCATTTAAAGATCCCTTTGCACTCTGGAATAAACATTCTGTAGGACTCTAGGAAGCGTAAACTCACAGAATTGTTTTTAAAGCCCAACAGACCACAACTCAGCCCAAATGCCACCCAGGGCTCTCCAGCTTACAAGTCCCATAGCAGAAATGCTGCCCCAGACAATGTCCCCCAGAGGTGTGAGTCACCTGATGCCAGGAATGTGATGGTAACAGCCAGGGCAGGGGTCTGATAGAGCCAGCACCTCAAAAAGGATCAAAGTAGGGCTGGCTTCATACTCTGTCCCTGCCCAGCCATGGCAGGGCCTGGACTGGGAGCAGCAGCTGATCAGGGTGTGCCATTCCCATGCGTGGAAGATACTGGGGGAGCAGGGCTAAGTGCAGCAGCAGGCAGTGACTAAAAGTCCCTGTCCCGTGCAAGCCATCTGCAAGACTGATGGCTTCCTGTCGGGCCTGCACTCACACTCCTTCCCTTCAGAGTGCTGCCAGTTACAGCCTTTGTGTTTGTTTTCACTTGGCTCCTCTGCCAAGAGCAGGGTTGAACGTGTTGCTGTTGCTCTGCGCAGCTGCCGGGCCGTGCTCAGCCACGGGGTCCAGCAGTGTGATCCCAACAGCCACACAATCCAACCAGTGTCTTTATCCTGGGTTTCCTGTGGGAGGAACGGCCCCATCCTCCCCCACACACTTCCGCTCCTTGTTTGCCTTACTCCATTCCCAAAGAGCCCACAAAAAGCTCCAGCCATCCAAAGGATGCAGCACTGGTACCGTGGCTATGGCAGAGCCATTCCCCTTTCCCTCCCAGCCATGCTGGATCTTGATTCCTAAACTTACTTTTTTTGAATAATTAATATCTCAAGCCCATCTTATGTAAAGTTCCAACCACTTCCTTAAGAGAGTTATTTTTAAGTGGAAAAATACCCATCAGGAAAGCCACTGAAATCTATGTTCAACCAAGAAAGCCTCAACTTGCAGACTGAAATTAAACTCATGCAGCATCTTTGTGCCCCATGCCCAAGCCCACAGGACAGCTCAGGGCTTGCTGGGGGAGGGCAGCAGTGACCCAGGACTCCCCGGATTTGTTTGTCCTCCCGCAGCAGACCCTCACACCTGGTAAGTCAAACTTGAGCTGCAGCCAGCTCCTTGGATTATTGGAAAGACATCAAGGTCAGAGCTCCCTGAAAGAGCAAGGAAGCAGCTCAGGGAGAGAACAAAATCTGCAGGTGGGAGGGTGAACACAAACACGTCACAAAGCCAGGACACAAGTCCCCCCTGAAGCTGGTGCTGCACCAGAGCCTGAGTCTCCTGTGGCTGAGGGGGTTTTATTTTATCCCTCCACATTGGGAATTCAGACTGCAGGACAGTGGCTTTGTTTCCAGCTGAGGTACATTAGTGGCAACAGTGAGCACACTGCCCTGTGCTCCTTGGCAGCAGGAGCAGGCAGAGGGGTGCTCCCTTCCCGTGCCTCCACATGAGCACTGAGGGACCATTGAAGGCCTGTGTTATCCTTGGCCTCTGCTCACACATCCCACGCGGTGGGACATGGCAGACAGGCAGGAAAACCTATTCATTGGAGATGGAGGGTAATGAACTTCACCGTTTTCAGGGTTATATATAAATGATCGCACAAACATCAGGGAAACACTTTTGACTGGAAGAGTAGTTAGTGGGGGAAGCTTGTGGCAGGAGAAGCTCATCTACACTGGAAAATCCATCCTGTAGCAGCTTAATGAGCAGCTCATTGGATTCCCTTTGTCTCTAGCATACAGCACAAGCCCCTTGCTTTAAATCCACTGCAGACAGAGCTCTCTGCTTTGCCCCAGATGTCTCATGGGACATGTTGGAATAATGTGGGCACATCCCTGACATGCTGTCCTCCATGTGTTGGGTTTACTCAGGGCCATGTGCTCCCAAGGCAGCAGCAAGTTTCTGGTATGCAGTTTGCTCCCCAAAACCCAAAAAAGCAACTCCAAAACTGTGCTTGGAGTCAGTCTTGGATGCGTGTGAGTAGGGGAAAGCAGAGGATGAGACAAAGACAAACAGCTCCACGGGCCTCCAGCTAAGGCTGCTCATGTGCACACAGAATTTTGCACATAATGCACACAGGCATTACAGAACGGATAAAAGCTTTTACCAGAAGGCTCCGAATGTATTGTTTGTACATCTTCTTGCAGGCCAAGAGTTCAGGGGCCTGGGCAGAGGGGAGCTCTTTGCACACCTGCCTCCCCCTTAGCCCTTCCCATTTTCTAAACAACTGGGATAGAGGGAGAGGACTGGAAAAAAGGATTGATCTCACATGGGAGGCTGCAACCCCTGCCTCTGGCAGATGAAAGGCCAAGGCAGCTGCTGCCTGGGTAAAGGGCTGGGCATGGCCTGTGCAGCCCTTCGAGGAGCCAGCCAGCTGGGCAGAGCCCCTGTCAGGAGAGGGACCTCATTCCTCATCCCCGTGCCAGGTACAGCACTGAGGCAGCAAGCAGGGACTGTGGAGATTCTCCAAGGATTCACGTGCTTCCCTCTGCTCCCCTGCAAGCCCTTCAGTGGGAACGGGGGGGCCTGGGAAGCTGGAGCTCTCCAGAGGTTTGTGCAAACTCTCTCTGTCTGAGCACAAGGAGGGACCTGCCCTGCCAGCACCGCAGCCCAGAATCTTTGTGGGACAACACTGGGGATGACAAAAAGACACCCAAAGGGCCCATCTCCACTCCAGGACCTCTCCAGCCATTTGGTGCCTCCACATCCAGTGGCCAAGTTGCCAGAGCAGAAGGGGTAACTTGGTCTTCTCCTCTTGGCTGAGTCGTGTGCCAGAGCACAGCACACAGGCTTCAAGCTGCAGGAAGACAGGGAGAGATTTCTGCCTGCTGTAGACACCCACACCTTTTTTCCATTCAGCAGCTGTCACAGGACACTGATGGAAACAAGGATGGAGACTGTGAATTTCTTTCCAAGCATATCCAGAGAATCCAGCAAAGCTGTTTCCCTCCTCTTCCCACAGGATGGGAATGAGCAAGAGGGCAAGCATCTCATGAATTGCTG
Organism: Acridotheres tristis; assembly: GCA_037013685.1. NCBI lineage: Eukaryota > Metazoa > Chordata > Aves > Passeriformes > Sturnidae > Acridotheres > Acridotheres tristis. The sequence continues at coordinate 3,775,653 of CM072913.1, read as the reverse complement.
TGCCCTTGCCTCAATGCTTGTTCCAAGGAGCTTTGGTAAGTGGCTGAGCCAGCAGTTTCCTCTGCAGCCAGTGCAGGGAGGGTTTGTTTGCTGGCTCTGGGCTTGGGCTGCTGCCTGCTGGCTGCAAACAGCTTGGGCAACAGGTTTGTCTTTCCTAGAAGCTGGCATCTACGCCAAGCTAAACCATCAGTGGGAACAGGGAGAGAGACGTGGCACAACCAGGAGAGGAAAAAAACAGGAATAAAAGTTAAAAGGAGATAAATCTTCAGTGTGGATTCCCTGCAAGAAGGTAGTACTTCTCCAGAGCTGACCAAGATCCAAGCCTCCAGTTCATCAACCAACAGCTTGTGCCCCTGTGGCCTGGCAGTTCTCCTGGCAGCCAATCCTGCTGATTAGCATGTAGACCCTGGAGATAAACTCAGAGTTTCCAGGCAAAGCAAAGCACCAAAGAAAGGTCCAAAGCTCCCAAGAGTCAAGACACAGAGTTGATCTGCTCAAAACAGTCATTCAGTGCAACTGCACTATAAAATAGGTCATAAGGAGTGGCAAATGGAAACCAATATACCATGGGAGCACTCCTTGCTTGTGTTTATTCCCCTGGACAACAACATTCACCAAATTCACAGCCAAAAGAAACAGAAGGGGTGAGATGAGAACTCAGCCCTCCATAGGGCAGCACTGTGATGTGCAGCACATTTTGAATCCACAATGGAAAACTGACCTGAATCCATAAAGGAGATGTGATTGCTGCTGATTGACCACCTTTTGCAGACTTCCTCAGGTGGTGTCACTGCTTCCAAGATCTGCTAATCAAGTACCAGTTTCTGTTCCTCCTCCTACAAATCAGCTACTACTAATAAAAGCCAAGTAAGAGCTAAGCAGATGCTGCAATACAGGAAAGGTAACTAAGAGTACAAAACAGGAGAGACTAACACTGAAAACATGTTTATGTTTGCTCCTGGAAGATCAGCATACCCCATATTAGCCAATCAGATCTCAGCAGCACTTACTAGCTGAGTGTTTCCTCCCTTACTCAAAGTCTTGCCCGCAAGGCAGGCAACACATAAAAATAAACTACTACAGCTAGCAAGGAAGAGCCCTCCCACACAGCACTGACCAGGATGGACATTCTGGGCCAGATTCTTCCCCTTGAAGCATCTGCTTAGATGCTGTGCCATGCCCCAGAGTCCAGTCCTGTGATTGTCTCTCCAAGGCTGCTCGGTGTGGACCACCTCTGCTTCCCCAAGAGTGAGCTGGCCTCATTAAGCAGAGGGGTACTGCCAGAGCTGCCATCACAATTAGCTGTTACTAATTACTCGGGGACTTGTGACACAGGGTGCAGGAGATTCTCTCAGCTGCCTTGAGCAGCCTGGCTTGCCAAAATGAATCACGCATCTATTGCATGTTTTAACTCACCTACTTCCTGGGCACTGAGGGGGGAAAAAAACCCCAGCTCATTAAAAAGGTTACGAAACTTGCCAGATTCTTCTCTTTTTGTACCATGATTGATGCTGTCCCCAAAACCAGGTCACGACATTTTGCTCCAAAAGGAACTTGCTACTGGCTTTGTTCAGAGTGCAAGAGGTACTGCAGACACAGAGAAATAGCAGATTTTGGGCACTGAACTCTCAGCCATGTGCAAAGCAGTGTCTGCCAGGCTGTTCTTCTCCAGGAGCTGTAGCCATCCCTGGCTCCAGCAGCGGCAAGCATACATGAGATGTGCTCCAAAATCCTTGAGATGGCAGATACAGGAAGACAGAGGAATCATTCCTCAATAGCTTCCCAGCAGAGGGACTCCCTGCCCTCATCAGGCTCCGAGGCTAAGGCTGGCAGAAGGGCAGCAGCAGGGCAGGCAGGGAAGAGCTGTGCAGTTCTTAGCTCTTACTTCAAGTGCTGCTCCGTGACCTTCAGCAAATCTGGTCAAGTCCCCTACTTCCATTTCCTTAATCATTAAACAAAACAAAACAAAACAAAACAAAAAACACAAAAAAAACCCAACCAAAACCCACCACAAAGAAACAAGCCCAGGATTTTTACAGTGCTTCCTTCCTGATCCTTCCCTGACTGCATTAGCTCATGGAGACGGCATGTTTTGGAAGTGCAGAGCAATAGATCAGTGCCAAGTGCCATTGTTTATTCCTGATTACAGATTTTGACACCTGTTTGCAGTCACACTCGCAGGTCTGGTCAGCTCCCTGCACTGCTTGTGACCATCTTCTCCTGCTGTACATTCCTGTACAAGGCATTTCCAGGATGACTTTCAGGAAACAAACTGGCACATCTCATTCTGCCAACTGCTGACTGGTGTTTAGCAGTCAATTCAGGACAGCCCAAAGTACCTATGGCCAGGAGAGGCACGTGGGTCTGACCCATCTGAACAAGGATAGCAGCCAGGAAACAAGCAGGTACTGGAAAGGTGACACCACTGGGCCTCCTCAGTGCTGGAAATGGCGCAGAAGTGCTGCTATTTGAGAAGATCATTAAGTCTGGCAAGAAGAGAGGATCATCCCCCCACAACCCAGGGCACAGCAGAGGTGGCTGTGAAAGTGTGGCAATGCTTTGGGATCACACTGCAAACCTGGCACTCGCAGGCCAGAGAAGGTGTCTGGGATATATTCCCCTTTCCTTTAGCATCCCCAAGGTGAGGAGGATGGAGGCTCAGAACTCACTGAACCACTGGAAGATGACGCTTTCCCAAATTGCTGAAGTTCTCTTGGCTGTACTCCAAGGCAGTCAGTTTGCTTAGGGACCCCTTGTCCTCCCAAACCTGAGCAGGACATGTGGAAGGATCCGGTTTCAGGAACATCAGTAATTATAGAACAGGGCTGCTGAGGGAGGAGCTCACAGAAACAGCAATACCACTTCCCAAGGCAAACAGTGAGCACAGGGTGTTACAGACTCAGAGCAGCTCTGAAATGGAACTCCAGGAAAGTGGCAAGTGGAACAAGCAGTGGCTGTGAACAGAAGCATTGCTGGCGGTCAGTGAGGCCAAGTTTGGCAGTGCTGGGCACACCAGAACCCAGCTTAGATTTCCCCAAAGTCTCAGGGTCACTGGGACACTTCTGCTTTGGAAGGGGCAGTCAGCTCCCCAGAAAAGCAGGGGGTGCAGAAAAGCAGCAGTGGGCCAATGAGTCACTTAGGATCACACACACACATGGAGTCAAACACCTAGCAGGCCCCCAGGTTTGACTGCTACATTGCCAGCGCTCCCAGATGCAGAAAAAAAACCCCACAAAACCAATAGCAAGCCTCCTCCTCTTTGCAGCAACAGATTTTAAATCTCATGGACTAACCAGGAAAAAAAATAAATCCATCAGCTTGTAAGTTCTGTTATGTTTACACACTTGGACTCCCAGAAAAGTGCTACTTGGTTTTGTAGACTTTAGCAAAATATCCTGGGCAGCAGCCACGCAGCTCTGAACCCAGGATGCAGCTGACAGAGAGGAATTGTGCCCAGGCACAAGTCCCGATGATTCAGCAGGGCCAGGAACATGCGCAGCCAGACAGATTGCTGTGTCTGCTGCTGCTCCCCTTCAGCCACGGAGCAGGAAAACACAGGGGTCCCTGTCTGACTGCACACATCCCCGTAAGACAACCTCCAGAGAACACCAGAATCACTTTTCCACACAAACTAGTACAACACCCTCTCAGGGGACTACGTGGGAATGCTGTTTCCTTACTATTTTTGGCCACATTCACACGGCAATAGCTGCCTGGACAACAGAGATTCCCCTGCCTTTTCAGCAGGGAAAGGAGCAGCGACCGTGTCAGTGTGATCCTGCCAAGACTCACAGCGTGCTCTGACCATTTGGATTTCTGCCTCAGCCCCCAGAAAACAAAATGCTTGAGCAAAGCATTCGCACCTTTCATAACATCCTCGTGCCTTTGGCACCATCTTGGGGGTACAGGGTGAGCCACAGAGCTCACAGCCAGCCAACAGCTACTGCTTCCTGACACAGCCAGCTGCTGGCAGCTCAGCAGGCTCCTCAAGTTCATGCTCACCAACAACTCTTTTCCAGAGATCCCCACGTCCCCAAGTTCCACAACACAAGTTCTACCCCATGGACATGAGAACCCACGGATATTTTCAGAGATGTGGATCTCTGACCATCAGGCCTCGTGGGGTTAACAGCTCTCAAGAGACAATATCTCTAGCAGAATCTGTATAAACATCTCTAAGGTGAAAAGCTGATTTGGGCATTTTCAGAAGTATCCCCGATTGCATTATGATGAAATCAAGAGTTCCACTGAAAAATGCTTTTAACAAGTCAGGCAGGAAAGGGATTTGAGCTTAGGTTCCCATCAACAAGATGACTGCACAAAGCTTTGCTTATTTTGAAGCCATCTCACACAACCCCTGCCAGGAAAGGCCTGACAAAGCCTGTCCTAATGAGATAGGCATGTGTTTCACAGTTAAGTCTGTCTTAACAGCCCATCAAAGAAATGCTTCCCTATCAGCCCATCTGCCCTTTCAAATCACCAAAACCATTCCCTGTCTCCAACCCACATACCTATTAAGGGTTGAACATGCATGTTCTGGTTTTTGCTATTTCAAGTTCCAGTTCCCAGACCAGGGCAAGTCAGGAAAAGCAGCAGGATTGGCAATGGTTTTGGACAACATGGAGGCTACCAGGCTGTGTCCCTGTCCCAGGGATGGATTCTGGCCTGATCAGCACCATAACAAAAACTTGTGTTTCTGGCTTGTGCTTTCATCTTGCCACTTCCTCCTCCATGGTCAGGACTCCCCTGCAAACCAGAGATTCCCTAAAACTCAAAACTTCGAGCAGAGCCTGCCTGTGAGGTCCCCAAGAAAGCACCCCAACATACACATATACACATGCATTTCAGAGCCCTTTGCAAAGCCAAACAGACCTGACCAAAACGATCCCAGATGTTCAGAAGTTCTTGGCTAAGCCTTGGAGAACCCAGACATTTTCCAGACACTACAACTGTAACAGTGAATATTAAAGCATTTCAAGAAGTCATAATGAAACTAAGATACATCCTGAGTCAGTTCTGCTCTGAACCCTTCCTGCAATCAAGGAGGGCTCCAGTGAATGTCATCCTAAAACGTATATTTTGGGGAAGATGCATTTCACAACCTCCTTGACCAAAGGATTCATACTGGCATCAATCATTCCACTCTAAACCCCTGCTTTGGGAAAGTAATTTCCCAGGCATTCTGCCAAGGCAAGCACATTTCAGAGTATTAACAAAAAATAAAACTAGTTCTACAGAAAAATCTTACTTGTCCTCACTATGGAAATCACTTCTGCTTGTCCAGACATTCCCAGAGTCTCCAAAATTACTGCAGCAGTGCATCTCTGAACAGACACACTTCTGGAAAAAGCAGAAATTATTCTGAAGCACCTGATGAGAAGCACCAACACAGCCCGATGAATCTGTGGTTATCAGTTAGTTCCTGCTATAAGCAAAAGAGTCAGTACAAACCACAAAACCCCTGACACCTAAAATGCCATTGTCGGGGCAAGCCAGGCTGGGCTCTGACAGCAAATAACCTTTCAGGCATAAGCACTATAACATCATCTCACCCAATTAAAACATCATTTGTATGTCAGGTTCTGTTGTTCAGAGAAGCCCAAGAGTCTCTTGCTGTGCCAATCCTTCAGCCTCCAAGAACATTTGCAGATTTCCAGTCCATAATTCAATAGCCACAGACGAAATATTCCCCAAAAGTCAAAAAGATGTACTGTACAAAAATACATATTTTTCAAAAGGCATCACGCAAGAAAGACAGAACCCATCAACACCCGAAAGCAATTCTGTACAACAATGCTCTTCTGATCAGCAAAGCTTCACAAGGCTCATTACAAAATCCTCTCCACACGCTGTGAAGATCCTTGGAAGTCTGTGTCTTGAATACCAGAACAGAAACGGTGTAACCATTGCACCAATCTGACACAGAACCCACAACAGCTCAACACCTCAGACCTGTGTTGAGGCAAACACACACCCACAGCCACAAGCACACAGCCTCAGCACCGCTGATTCCAGAACCACTTCAGAGGTCTGCAGGCAGGACAGTGCCCGCCCATGGCCCTGCTGACCACCCCCTCCAAACCCCTGTCCTGCCTCTGCCATGACCTGCTCAGCTTTGTCTGACACCGACAGACAGCACCGGCACCACTGCCGGGTCGTGTGTGGGATTGTTGTGGGGTGATTGGTTACCCACGTGCAGCTCTGGATCTCATGAGCCCTCCCTCATCTACAAGAGCCAATTTCAGTCATAAACATCAGTGAAATAATGAAATGTTATGCCACTATGCTTTGACAGCAAGAGCCAGCTGAGGAGAACAGGATTAGACCATGGTCCTCACAGCGTATTCCTAAAGTAATCCATAAAATCATATTCAGAAACCGAACAAAAATAAGGTACAGAGTTTAAATTTAAAATGGAATTTAAGAAAGTTTAAGCTCATGGACAAAGGGAAACTTGCTGGAAACAAACTGCTCTTCCCAGGCTCTTCCCTACCCCAAATTTTTAGAAACACTGCTAAGTGCCTGAGTTGGTGGCCCGTGTACAAAGGGAAGGGTTACCTCTGCGGAGCAGCTGTCCCCGTCTGCCTGCCGCCGAAAGCCACCGCTCAGTCACCATGTCAGCACAGACAGCCAAGAGCTGGAGCAATCTGCAGGAGGACAGAGAGCAAGTTTCCACGGCTGTGCTGAAGGCCAGATATTTATGCCGCTGGGAGCACTGGGCTGGGTCCAGCAGCAGCTCTGAAATTTAAACACACACTCCCTCTTTCGCACGCTGAAACCCTGGGCCAGGGTGACTCCAGGGGGCCGCTGCCACAGGCAGCATCTGTCCCAAGACCAGGAGGAAGAGCAAATCTTGGGGTGTCCCAGCAGAGACAGCCCCATCCCCTCACCATGGATGTCACCTTTGCCTTAAGCCACCTGCAGCTGGAAGCTGATGACCCTGAGCTCTTCTGACAATGCACAAAATTGATGCTAGAAAAAGTCTATGGTGGCCACAAGGCTGCTTGTTTACTCAGCTTGCTTAATCCACCTTCAAGAGGCTGCCAGAAAGTTCCTGCAACTTTAATGAACTTCCTCTTGGGTGGCTGAAACTTAAGGATTCAACAGAGTTCATTCACTCTTCTTGGTTTTCCTGATAACTTTTCCTTGTATGAATATCAGGCTCAAAAGAGAAGGAAGAGACTAATGCCAGAAAAAAATGGCTTATGAGGCTTTGAACTAGAGGACTTAGAGAAAATATGTCCATATGTCCTATTTTTAGACAGTTATGCAGACTAACTGGACTAAAACATTAAACAAAGATGTTGTGAACATGATGCTATTTGCACCCACATACCCTCCTTGACATTACCCAGGCTTAACTGCTCCTCCCACTCTGACAGAAAAGCCCTGTTTTGTATTGCTGCCCTTGACATGGGACAACTTGTGAGGCAGCAGAGGACCAGAAACAAACCAGCAACAAACCAGCAACAAACCAGCATCACCAGTCCCCACCAGGCCGGGCAGCTCGGCAGCAACCTGCGAGTGCTGCGCTGAGAGTGAACCCCCAATGCAGCACATCCTTCCAGGCCTGACATGGCAGTGGCAGCTGCAGCTGCCCAGGAGAGATGGAAAAAGAACATGAACCTCCTGCCTCAAAAGCTGAGGATCCCAGTGGCCTGAGTGTGGAGGGTGTTCCCTACAGGATCAAGGGCAAAGGTGTAAGATCCAAAAATAAGACCCAAGTCCTTTGCACTGCAGCATCAATCACATCAAGATTTCCCAATCAGTGATTTCAAAGTCACATCCTCTTGAAGACAGTGATTGCCCCTGTTTAGAGGTGGAGGCTGAGGACAGCCTGGAGTTCTGCCAGGTGTGGATCCAGCACCAGCCTATGCCTCGGTGGGGCCACAAAACCGCCCTCAGGAGCTTTACTTTCACAGCGGAGCAAGTTTCTCATCCCTTTTCCCCCAATACGGACGACAACTTTTCTAAACAAAGTTTCTCTTTAATCTCTCTAGAACAACACTAAAGTCATTCCAGCCCCACTGGCACATCAAGAGATGGCTTTCCCCACCTCAACCAGCAATAAAGCTCATCCTGATTCAGTAACACAGCATTATCCTTGACACTGTCAACGAGGGCTGAATCACATGCAGGGAGTGCACAAATCACACCCTGAGCTCTCCCTTATTGCAGACGAGAGTGCTCTGCTGCTGCTGCCAGAGATCTGAGAATTAAAACTAAATGCCTGGCTCACCTTGTCCCGCTCACAGCTAAATGCCAGGACATGCCCATCACGCCACACACAAGGCAACACTTGCACCAGCTCAGCAGGGCATGGAGGGAACCTGCCAGGACATCCCACCTGGATGCTTCCTCTGCTGTCCCTGGCTGACACATGGCAAGTCATCAGGAAAACTCCCACCTCAGCCTGGAGCATGTTTGTACAGAAGAGGATACTCTGCTGAAGGCAACGAGGGATTTGCATGGAGAGGGCAGGAGGACAGGAGAGTAGAGCAGAAACAAGAAACGGGACACGGGCTGCCTCACCCCACAGGTCACTGTTTTAGAGACTAACATTAACAACTACAACTGGGACTCTGATTCATGGGGCAGCCACCACTCAGACCCCTCTGCAGCACCATGACGGGCACTGTCCAGAGGTTACAGCACATCTGATTCCTTCCCACAAGCATGTCTGGGATCTCAGGGAAGGAGGGAGTGAAATGGACAGATATGAGGGATGAGAAAGGACTCAGATCCTTCCTCCTGGAGCAGCCCCTCACCGGATGCTCTGCTCAAGGTCTATCCTGACCCACTTGCTTTTCCTCCTTCCAGCCCCAGACTCCTTCGGTGCCTGGTACTCTCAATCCCCAGGCAAATTCCCCCTCCACCACCCTACCCTGGCACAGAAGACACGAACACCGTCCCCCTAAGCATCATCCCGTGTGGGCCATGTCCTGTCCTCAGTCTCCCCTGATTTCCCAAGAGGAACTACAGCTTAAAGTCACTGATCCCCCTCACGCCCCAGCTCTTCACACCCATGTCCCCTCTGCACCAAACCCTGTCCCTCACACCCCCTTCTCCTATCCTGTCACACCCCCAGCCCCTCACACCCCGTGTCCCTCACAGCTCCCGCTTCTCACAGCCCCTCTCCCTCGCACTCCCTGTCCCTCACACCCTCTGTTCCCCACATGCCTTGCCCCTCACACCCTCTGCTCCCCACATGTCCTGCCCCTCACGGCCCCGGTCCCTCACGGGTCCCTCCCTCCCTCGCGCTCCCCCCAGCCCCGCTCACCTCGCGCGCGGCCCCGCTCGCGCCGCCGCCCCCCCCGTCCCCGTCACCCCCGGCCCCGCGCGTCACCGCGCACGCCCTGACGCCACCGCACCCCGCGCGCGCGCGCGGCCAATCGCCGCCGCCGCCGCAGGGGGCCTCGCGCCCGCGTCACCACGGCAACGGCCCCGCCCCCTTCCCCGCGCCGCACCGCCCCCTGCCGGGAGCCGCCCGCACTGCACCCCGCGGCGGGAGCGGGGCCTCATGGGAAGTGTAGGCGCTGCCTGAGGCGTTCAGGGGGCGGGGCGCTCAGGGGGCGGAGCGCCATGAGGGCGGCCCAATATGGCGGCGGCGGGACAGCGTGGTTGGCTCCTCGCCCAAGGAGCCCGAGCAGTGGCAGTGACAGTGACCCCCTTCGCCCCCAGCATTTCGCACCGCGGCCCCCTCGCGCCTCGATAGAAGACAATAGCTCAGCCTCAGGGCAGAGCTGGGAAGGCTCATTCTGCCCAGAAAACCCGTGCAGAGCTGAGGGATCCTATGTCCAAGTGGCCTGGCCAGGATGGTGCGGAGCAGGCAGGGACCCCACAAGGGGACGGCCCAGGGCTCAGGGCCGCCCCGCTGTGTCCCAGCGCAGAGGGAAGGGAGGAGAGGCGCTGCATCTGACCCGTGGCCCCTGCACATCCCGTGCCCCCGTTGTGCGTCAGCGCGGCCGCGTGGGACTGGGCCAGGCCACCCCGCACCCCGGGCACACTGAGCGCTTTGTCCCGGGGCCCCTTCGGCCAACGGTGGAAAAAAACAGAGAGAGAGAAACACTATGGGACCAGGGGCAGCGGCGTTCTGAGGCCTGGGAGGAAACAGATCATAATCTCACTAACGAACTCAGCTCATTTCCGAGCAACGGAGCAGAGACTGAGTCGGTGCAGAGTTTGCTCCCGGGGCCTGTTCCAGGGTCGACCCTGGCTCTATGCCCCAGACTATAAACACTCCAAAGGCACAGGTGGCTTGGACTGTATTTATACAGGGATGCTTGAGAAACTAACCCAAATGCTGGTGTGTTATTGGGAGTTTTTTGTTTTGTTCTGTGTCCCTCTTGGCCCTCCACACACCAACGCAAAATCTCGTGGTGGGGCCACTTTCCACAGGTTGTGGCTGATTCCTTTGAAATGGCTCTTTAACACAGGGGGAATCCAAACCCCACACTGCCAAGGAAAGAGGACTGGTGCCTGCAGGGCCGCTACTGTGTGGGGCAGGAGGTCTGTGGCCAGCGGCTCCAAAAGCTTTATTGGTCTTTAGTTTCTGCTAATTAAGTGACTCCAGTACTAACAACCACTGCCAGGGAACACAGTGGTAGCTGTAGTTAGGTGCGGTGTGGGAGTGACAAGAAGGCTTCACCTGGGTCAGTCCAGGTGTCCTTGGCTGGTGGCAGGGCCCCTGGAGCAGAGTGAGTGATGCAGAAGGGTTGTTGTAGAAACCAAGGGGGAACTGCAGCCCTGGGCCACAGGGTCCTGACCCATCAGCAGCTCTTTTTTAGTACAGGGTGTAAAACAGAGCACAAGGAGCTGAGTCCAGCAGTCCAGAGGAGAAGGTCCCACTGCCCTCTCCCCAGCACTGGGCTGCCTGAGCCTCCTGGCACAGGGTGGCTGCAGCCCTTTACTGATGGAAATGGGAGCACCTCTGCCTTATGCAGTCCCCTGTAGGCTCTGTGCTGGTCCACACTTTGGCTCCATCCAGAGATTGCCTCACTGACCATCCGCTTGGAGGGACAAGCTGAGCCGTGCCCTTCCCAGCTGGGCTCTGCCATCCTGGTGGGCTAATTGGTGGGCTCTGTGGCCATGGTGTCCGCATCTGGAGATGGCAGCACGCTGCTGTTCCCACCGTTGCTCACATTTTCCTTGCTATTTTCCGTTGTGGGGTCGCTGGCTTTATCCTCCACCCTCTGCTTGAGTTTGAGGGAAGAATCTCTCCGTGACAGAAGGGGCTGGTAGCCAGCGAAGACTCCTCCACTCGAGTTTGTTCGCTTGTCTGGGGGTGGACAGAAAAAGAGAGTTGTTTACCTGGGGCCCAGACTGTTCAGCCGAGAAAGAGGTTTGTGGAGTCCCTCCTTGCAGGAGGTGTTGTGGTATCTTCTCTGAGTGTCCTTCCAGCCACCAGGTGCCCCCAGAAAGGGGAAGATGGGTGGGGGTCTGGGCTCAGCCCCAGCATGGCTGCACTCAGGGAAGGGTGGTCAGCTGGGTCAGCTGGTCTCCTACCTCCTGGCCCGATGGGGTGCATCAGTCTGTTCATCTGGACGTTCCAGTGCTTGACATTGGTGCTGGCCTGTCGCAGCTTCCGCTGGGCAGCCTGGCAGCGGATGGAGGAAGGGGGTGAGCCAGTGCCCCACTGCCCCTGATCTGGGACCGTGGGCATGGGTTTCCCTTCCCTGAGTCATCCACTAAGTAAGTGGATTGGAGGTACCCTCTGGGATAGAGACCCAGTTCACCCTCCTCTAGACCTTCTGCTCCCCCTCCAAACCTCCCCCACTTCACACACTCCCACTGTCAACATCACTTTGGACACGAGTGTTTTGTCCCCAGGGCAGGACACGCTTGTCCTGTCTCAGCCACTGCATCACATGGCACAGCTCAGAAACCCCCAGGGCAATTCCAGCTTGGTCCTCCCCAGTACAGAGGTGACTCTGGGAGGGCTGGAAAGTCCCGCGAGAAGAGAAGTGGCATGGACGTGATGCTCACCATGACATCTTGGTCCACTCGTTGCCTGTTCACTCTCACTTCTTCCAGCTGTTTCTGCGCCTCTTCCAGGCACTTGTTCTTGTTCTCCATCTCCAGCTTGAGGACTTGTTTCTCTCTCTGAGTTTTGATGATATATTCTTCTTGCTCCTCCTTCAGCTTCATCAGCTGTTTCAGCTTTTCCTCTTCCTCAGCCAGTAGCCTGACAATGAAGAGCAAGAGATGAGGATATCCCCGTGCCACTTCTTCCACCAGCTTTCCCTGTCCCAGCCTACATACTGGGAAGTCACTAGCACAGCCCAGTGCCCGGGAGCACTGAGCTGCCCTGGGGAGCACATCCCCATGCCCAGCTGCTGCCCAAGGAGGGGGAGGGATGCCCTAGTCCTACCTGGCCTGTGCATATCTCACAGCCTCCTCGTCCTGCCGCGCTTTCACCTCCTGCTGCAGGGCCTCCTGGAGCCTCTCCTGCATGTCCTCCAGCTCCAGGATGCGCTTCCGCTGCCTCTCTGCCTCTGCCTCCTTCAGGACCATCTCTGCCTGCATGGAGGCACGAGCCTGCGGCGGGGACAGGAGCCATCAGCTGGCCAGGCCACCACCAGTGTCCCCAGAACCCACTTAGGCCCACCGGGTGGGCCAGAGCAGGGGCAGCCCATGGTGACAGGTCCAAAGCAAAGCTGTTTCCCTGCTCAGGAGATAGGATGTGTTACTGGAAGCCAGTGCTGGCTGTGAGGTCAGAAATGGGCTCCCTGTCCAGCCTGGCACCAGCATTCACTTCTCACTGTCCCCCAGCTAAAGCCCTTGAGGCAGGTTGTCCTCATCTCCTGTTCAAAGGGATCTGAGGCACAACAGAGCCCAGAGGTGATGAGTGGCAGCAGCACTGTACATCCAACGCCCTGGGCTGCCCCGGGCAAGGGAAGGAGAAGGAAGCACCCACAGCCCACGTGGGATACACCCACCTGCTCAGCCTCCTGCAGCTGGATCTCCAGGGTCCTCTGCATCTCCTCGTGCTGCTGCCTCCGCCGCTGCTCCTCCTCCTGCAGCAGGATCTCTGCCTGCCTCTGGGCCTCCTTGAGCAGCTCCAGCTCCTGCAGCTTCCTCTCCTTTTCCTCCTGCAGCTGCTTGAGCCGTTGCATCTCCTCCTCCTTGGCCGCCTTGCGCTGCTCCCGCTGCTCTCGCTGCTCCCGTCGCTTCTGCTTCAGGTCCTTGTGCAGGGACTTTTTTCCCTCTGCCTGCAGCCTGATGGCTGTCTGGATTGCTGGAGAGGGAGGGCAGGGTCAGTGGGGACATGCAGGGGCCATGGGGAAGCTGGGGAAGGGGCGTGGGGGGAGCACAGACCGAGTGTCCATTCCTGGCGCTGCCGGGTGTCAGAGGCGCTCATCTCGTAGGTGCGAGACGAGGTCTTCACACAGAACATGCACCTCTTCCCATCCTTATCTGGCAACACCTGCAGGGAGAGGACACAGCACAGCATTACCCCCTGTACCTCACCTTATCCCCCCGTCTTCGGCCACCAGACTGACTCTGCCATGCTTATGGGTGTGAAATTGTGTGTTCTTGGGTCTCCCTTCCAGGGGTCTGAAGGGTCTGCTGTCCCCAAGCTGAGCATGGTCCTTGCTGTACCTCCACGCAGCAGTGCTTGTCCAATGCGATGCTCCCCTTCTTCTCCTTCCGTTCCTCACTCATGTAGTAGGACAGGACACTGGGCTTCAGCATGAACCACCGCTCTGACCAGTTCCTCCTCAGCTGGCCCTTTTTCCAGAGGTAGCCCTACTCCCAAGAGACATGGAAATCAAAACGGGGTGGAGCAGGATGGAGCTTGTGCCCCAGAATATGCGGGCTCCTTGCCTGTTTGAGCACATCCTCAATGACCTCCTGGTACACCTCCTCCACGGCCATGCTGATGGCCTCCTGCTCGATGCCTCTCAGGAACCGCCCCGAGTTCACCATGTCCAGGAACTGCCAGACCGTGAGCCCACCCTGCCCCTGTGGCTCCTGGGACAGGTAATCTTCCAGCTCACAGGAGTTCAGCTCCACGTTCATGGCTGTGCAGATCTTCTTCAGCAGGTACTCCACCTGTGGGGAGGGGAACACTCAGTGACAGGAAGAAGCCAGAGTTGTCCCCACCCCATCGATCCATTTTGGAGAGCCCAAGGTCACATTTCTCTCCAGCCTAGAGATGCAGGACCCTGATCCCAGAGGGATCACCCTTTGTGATGGTTGAGGAATTATAGGCAGCAGGCTGGCTCAGGAGACTGGAACTGGGTTAGAGTTTGACTTCTACTGGGAGGTTTTTCCTTTCAACCCCAAGGCTGGGATGTTTTGGCTGGTTTGTCTGCAGAGTAAGAAAACTCTGTAGCAGTCAAGAGTGTGAAGGAGTACAGGCCAGCACTGTTGAACCCCATTCAAGACTGATGTCTCAAAGCCACAGTGAGCTCAGCACCACTGCTTTCCAAAAATCACTGGGAAGGAGCAGGGGGACATGTCCGTATGGAAATGAGCATCATTTTAAAACTGCAAATAGAAAGAGTCAAGGTGGTTGACGTGACATGGGGAAGACTTATTCCAGCTCGAGTTTTGCTGCCAGCTCTCCTCTGCCCACAGTCTGGGGACTGAGACTGGTGGGTGATTGCAGGGAGCCACACAGGAAGGTGACACACAGCAGGGTCCCCGCACCCAGCTGGATTTTTTAATTGTGAGAAGGGCAAGACTTGAATGCAGTTGCTCAGGATGATTCAGTTTTTCACGGTCTGGGGAACAGGAAACACCTCTCCCAGGGCACAGGAAGTGCGGTCGCCCTCCTACGTCTGCGCAGCACGGTGCTTCTTGCCTTTTTTCTCCTCCTTTTTTTTTTTAATTTCGACTTTTCTGCTGATCTCAGGAGGTTGATGGTGTAGAAGGAAAGAGCAGCCATTTGCCCAGCCAAGTTCCTTCTGCTGAGGCCACTCTTGCTTTTACACTTGTGCATTCTCCCCAGCTCTGCCCCCCTTCTCACGGGGGTTTAATCTGACCCCAGAGAAAGGGAGAACCTTTCCCCATAAATACTGTGGAATTTTGAGATTTGGGGATTAGAGGCTTTTCTTTGGCTGGCACCTCACCCTTAACACTCTTTATTCTGGGCAGGGGCTGAGCACTGGGTGGCAGTGGCCATGGAGAGGGACAGCCAGGTCTGCTCTGCCAGTGCCCTCCGGGCAGGAGAGACTGCAGCACTTTGGAGGGGTCTCCCCTCTAAAGTCCCCCTCTTCTCCCTGGGCAGTGGGGGTGGCTGTAGGCACAGCGGGGGTGTCCAGGGAAGACAGCCCCCTTGTCCCACCCCCAGCCTCCTCCCTCTCATCCCCTGGAACACCACATCTTGCAGGATGCAATGGGACATGCCAGGAAGAGATAGTGGTATGTGTCGCCCACAAATGGGGCTCTGCCAGCACATGCAGCCCTGGGAGGACAGGGATGTGAGGAGAGGCAGGTCCTACCTCATCTGGCACCATGACAAGGGGGTATTTGTCTTCAGACAGAAAGTTGAAAAGACACCAGAGCTTGAAAGCATCCTTGTGGGATACAACACTATTCCCATTCCGGTCAGGTTTGTAGTTCTTCTTTGCTGTCAGGGTCCAGCAGAGCTCATCGAAGTTTTCTTTGACAAAAGCACCTTCCTCCACCTGCAGGCAGGAGTCAGGGGGTGAGTGGGGAACTGAAGAGCTACAGAGAGGAGTTCTGGGGGAGGAAATGCTGGAGAGAAGAAACCCTCACTCTTAAAATCTGTCCAGTGAGAAGCATGGGGTGATTGGCAGCACCAGCAGGAACCCTGGGGTGCAGCACAGGCAGGATGATGTGGAGTTCTCCAAGCCCACCTCCCCAGTGCCACCAAGGTTTGGGGTTCCTTGTAATCCCATTCAACCACAAAGAGGAACTGAGGAGTGAAGGGAAGTGCTGGCCCGAGGGCAGCCAGCAGGAATCGTGCCTCCACCAGCCTCGTCCCTGCTGCTGTTCTTTAATTGTGTCCTGGCACTGGGAGCTGCCCCAGGAAGCACATTTGCTGCAGATGGATGAACTGTGGTGGGGATCAGAGGAGCTCTGGCTGTCCCTGGGTGCCCTGTCCCGGCTGTGTGAGCCACGCACTGCCAGCACAGGAGCAAACTGTGGCCTGTAGCAGCAAAGCTGGAGGAAAACCTTCGGGTGCAAAAGCTAAAAGCTTCTCTTACTAGGAAAACCCACTTCCCCCTTTCAGGCTGCCTCTGGGATTTTATTAGCTATGATGAAACCAGACGAGGTCAGTTTAAATATCACCTCCCAAAGAACCATGTGGGAAGGAACCAACTGGAAGGGTTTTGGCCACTCTGTGATGGGGAGATTGGGCTGGGCTGACCTTGGGCAGCTCCTGCTCCGGGCTGAGGGAGCTGGGGAAGGCTTTGCCCTGGCTTGCTGCAGACCAGATCCCTGCAGCCAAGATTAACATTGCTGGGCCAGGCTCTGCAGCTGCTGACCAGCTCTGGGCAAGGCAAAGATGGGCACAGGGATGGGGACTGGCACAGGGACAAGAACACCAGAAGAGCCAGGGCAGCCAAGGGTTACTGCACCCAGCTCTGGCCCCTTTCTGTGAGCACACAGTGGAAGAAAGCTGTCAGTCATTCTTCCTCTCCTCACATGCCTGAAGGAAACAGCACCCACAGACTAACCTCTGGTTGCGCCAGACAAAGGTGTCTTTGAACTGCAGAAAAAAGGGAGAAAGCCCCTGCCCACCCCAACTCTGATCCTGCTTGCACCTCATCCTCCTCCCTCTCCTCTTTGCCAAATGGGGTCACATCTCAAATTTGAGCATGGCAAGAGAGGATAAAAGGGGTTGATTTCTTTCTCTGAGCCCTTCAGGAAATGTGGGCAGAGATGCTGCCCCATCCAGAGCCATGACGTACAGGGATGACTTCATCCTTGCCAGGGAGACGCTGAGTATTAAACATTTCTCACTCATTTTGGCATTCACCGGAGCAGTCCCCATCTCTCCACACCCTCTTTCCACCCACCAAGGCATTTGATTTCCAAGAGCTCAGGAGAGTTCTCAGGAACCTCAATGTCCTCACATGAGGAATAGCAGGTTTGGGGGATGACCAAAGAGCTCACCTTGTCCAGGATGTACTTGTTGAGGTAGGGCATGTAGCCCTGGCTGGACACTGGCCCATCATCATCATCACGGAAATGCTCTTCCAGTGCCACGGGGTCGTGGGGGATGGACAGCACTGTGTACAGGTTGTGAGACAGCACCTGGCCAAGCACAAGGGGTGGTGAGAAGGTGAACAACCTCCAGCCCTGCCCTAGTGCATCCCCAAGGTGCCACCCACTCACAGGGAACTGTGCCCTGCATGGCATCACCTCCCAGCAGCCACAGCATCGAGTCAAGGTTAGGGTTTGGCATAATTCCCAAATGTAAATCTTACAGAATCATTTAGAAACAGGCAAAAATCGAGGATTTTTCCACATTAGTTTCTTTTCTTGGCACATGAGGAACTTTTTTCTTGAAAGGGCTGTTTCAAACTTCTCAGAGCAAACAGAACTCGGTCTGATCTAGAAAAGCTGATAAGCCACCCCAAGCTATGCATTTGTCACAACCACGGCCCAGCCTGGCAGCAGCCACTGTCTGCTGGGGGCACAGAAAGATGGAAACATGAAAATAGGAAAGACTGGTGAGAAACTAAGCAAAAGTTTTGTCTGGAATAGAAGCAGACAGTGGCGATCTGGAGTCACACCATCCCCAGAAATACTCAGCAAGACTCGCCAGCAGCCTGTTTTGTTCAAATCCCCCCAGACAGAGCACGTTTACAAGCTCATGGATTTCTCATGTGCTGGAAAGCCTGGAACAAGGCTACCCATGAGCACCACCATCTCTAGCTTGTGATGCTGGGCAGGTGGTGCTCTCCTTGTCAGAAGCAAACCAGAAAGCAGGAGATGGTTAAACGAGTGTTCCAGACTGACACCTCCCCACTGCACCAGGACCTGCCAATGCAGCTTGCCAAAGGTTCAAGAGACGGGCTGGAGGAGATGGAACAGCATCCCTGCTCCTCTGTGCTGGGCTAGAAATTTCCTCCCACAGGAGAGGAGCTGCCCGAGGCCATGATGGCTGCTGCAGCTGGAGTCAGTTCTTGCTCGACCAGATTTTCGTTCTCTTTTCCACCCTCTGGACCAATGGGATCAGTAGGACTCCACCCTGTGCTCACACAACAGGGCTGTAGCCCCGAGCACTGCTGCTACGGCTGTGCCTTTTGGGGCTCAGTGCAGCCCCAGGGTCCACACAGCAGTGGAAAGGCCTGGGAATATCATGGACATCCTCCAGGATGGACAAATCCAGCAGGATCCCATTCTGTGTTTCCAACGTGGGTCCTCATCTCCATCCTTCGCCTCTCCTCTCAGAGCACTCCTAAGAAGCCCTGTGAGGTCTCACTTGTCACCCTGGCCATGGGGGACACCCTGAGCCCCTCCTCTCGCAGGGCTGTCACTGACAAACAGGGAGGAAAGCCCTGGCCTGGTCAACAGTGATGTGACTGGAGATAAAAGAAGTGAGAAACTCTTGCAGTCTCTGAAACAGTGACAGGAGGAAGAGAAAAATAGCACGGGAAAGGGATGCTACGAAAGCATTTTGCTGGCACAACCTTTCCCCCGTGGCATGCAGGAGATGGCCGAGGGGACAGGGGTCTGTCTGACTCCTCCTAGTGCCCTGGATTCCCCTGAGCACCAGTCTTGTTTCTGTTCTCCACCCTCTCCCACCGCTGTCACACCCATCACCCATGAGCAGAGGTGCCCGAAAGCATCAGGGCAGTGTTTGGTATTTCCAGCCACATACTGAGGGACCACACCCCATCCCGCATCCACAGCCCTTCCAGCCCGGCCAGGGAGGGGGATGCAATGGCACTGAGAGCACAAACTCTTCCCAAGAGCAGGGCTGGTGGTGTGCCTGTGCTGGGAGCAAACCACCCGACCTCGCTGGGTGCGCAGCACCCGACCGCAAGCTGTCCTTCCTTCCTGTGCACACACACACACCTACACTCACAGCGGCATCTGCACACCCTGCACAGAACTGCCCCTGCAAGGAGCCCCAAGGCTTCCCACAGCTGCACCTTCACGCTGGAAACCCCGACACGTTCACAGCAACTGCCTGGAGCGTGGCCGCAGCTCAGCCTGGCTCCTGCTCTGCCAGGACGCTCCCGCCCAGCTCTGGGGCTGGTTCTGTCCTCTAGGTGCAAATCCGGTGTCTTTCTCACCCCCGTTCAAGACCCTTCGTGCAGCAACACGCCCGGGTGAGGGAACAGAGCACAGCCCGGCTCAGGGCTCAGCAGCCCTGCAGGAGTTTGGAGAGAGCTCGGTGGCTTTAACACTTTACTGCTCAGAGCTGCAAGACCCTGGATTCCTTCCTCACTGAACCGCAGCTGGCCTGTGTAGGCTGGGACAAACTGGAGTGTTTTTGGGGGTGGAAACAAGCTCTCCCTGTCCTGGAGACAGTGGGAAAGTCATCCAGAGCTAAGCTTTGCTGTTCAGTGACCTGCGGCCAACCCATCCCGTCACTGAAGGCACGTGGGAGAGCATCCCTTCTCCTCTGAAGTGTCCCCCTGGGTAATGTCACTTGGGAGGTGCCATCCCCAGCATCACCACAGCCTCTGCACCACGGTTTGCAGACCCTGCACGAACTGTCCATGAAACTGCTGTTAAAATCAGAGTCTCTGTGGCCTCAGCATTGTCATTGATGATAAAGATCTCTCAAGACAAGCACTGCTGGTGCTTTTGGGTTCATCCCATGCCTGGGCCAGGCTCAGTGGTGCAGGAGATGCCGTGAAGGGAGCACAGCAGCCCCTCTCAAGGATTAGCACACCGAATTAAGCTCTGGCCTACTTTAGGATTTTCCTTAAATCCTTCAGCAATTTCTACAGTTCTGGCAGGTGAGCGTGGCTTGCAGGGCACATGCCACGAGTTCTAGGGGGAAGCCGAAGGCTCTCAGCCGCAAAGGCTGAGCAGGAAGAATCTGCCTGCCGCTGCTTCTCCTCCAGATCTCTGCCTGCAAAACTCTTAATTCTGGGGCAAAACACACCTCCTTCCCAAAGTCCAGAACCTTCCCTGCAGTCTGTTCTGGGGAAGCCCTATAAAATACAGGGAATAGAGGAAAAGAGGGTCTTTTTGCAGTGGTTCAAAAACTGGGCTCACAGACTGGCAGCAGCTGCCATGTCCTGATGCAATACCTCTCTGTGCTCAGCATGTTTCTGCTCATGTCTCTTCTCTCATCTCAGACTCTGGTACCAACCAGCATTCCCAATCCCAGTACCAGCCTACGAACCAAAACGGACCAAAAAACACATTCCCACCATGTGCAAAGGTTAAAAAATCGATTATTCTTAGAGCCAAGGGGCTCCCTGGTGGGTTCCAGCAACCCTGGCCCGGGGGCAGACAAAAAGATTTTTAAAGCTATGATGGGTTGAGGGCATGAGCCCTCTGAAAGCTTCTAATAGTGGGAAGACGGGAAAGCGGAGAGTTTTTAAAAGTGCTGTATTATTTCTGGCCACACCACTGAGGAGTTTTTGTTTAAAAACAACCTGTCCCTACCTCCTGACCCACGGGCTCAGCAAGGAGAAACACAGGTGCTCTAGCAAGCAAGAAAATGTAAACTGTTTGGGCTCTTAGTTGGCCATAAAAAGCACAAGAAACTGATAACTAAAATTTAGATTTCTTGTAATTTTCACCTAGAAAACACATTCGAGCATGAATTCCCCCCCACTCTTTTTTTTTTTAAAGGGAGATGCCACACAGCCTAAGAACTTCACCAGAACCAGTGCGGAGGCAACAACAAGATCTTATCGACCTTAATATTTAACAATTTCTCCGTGGAAGCCCAGGGGATACAAAGCAGCGCCGGACTTGCTCCGCCGCTGGCTGCCCACCCTCCATCCGTGCGCCGGGGCTCCCCGGGGACTCACTTTGAGCTGGGATTTGGAGACCTTGCCGCTCTTCTCCACGTCCAGGGCGGTGAAGGCGTACCAGATGGACTTGAGCAGCTCGGCTCGCAGGTCCATGGCTGGCGGCGGCGGCGGCGGCTCTGCCGAGCCCGCGGATCCGGTTCCTGGAGCCGCCGGGGCGGGCGGGACGTGGGGCGGGAGCGCCGCCTGCTCGGGGCGCCCCGGGAACCCCCCGGGCCCCATCGCCGCTCCCCGCACGGCCGGGGCTCACCGACCTTCTGCTGAGCTCGGCCCACACATCAAAAGGTCCGTCGTAATTTGCGTTTTTGGGGAGAGGAATCCCCGCCCTGGCTCAAGCAGCAGCTTCCCCTCGCAGCGGGAGCGCTGCCTTTGGGAGGGATCGGTCCCACCAGGCGAGCGGAGATTCAACCTGTGGCATCCTCTGGGGCTGTGCCTGTTCCGTGCCCGCGGAAACACCTTTCTCTACAAACTCCTCCGGGATGTCCGAAAAACCACCCACGCGACTGCTGGGAGCCTGTGCCAAGCTCAGGTTTCCAACTGGACTCGAGGATCTCGAAGAGCTTCTCCAGCTCTGTCTACCCAGCACCCGGAGCAGTGGAGGGGCTGAAGGCACAGCCCAGGTCTGTCTCCTCAGCTCAGGGGAAGATGTAGGATGTGTTCACAGACACAGTTCCCTAAATCTAGGCTTGCAGGGGTCCCGGGAAGAGCCAAGGCCTGACGTGAGATTTCAGGGACACGTCTTAGCCCCTCCAAGCCACACACTGAGGGCTCAGAGGGTACAGCTCACCCTGCTCCCAGCCCTCCTCTGGAACAACTGCTGCTTTGGCAGGACATGTTTGACCAATTCCACAAATCTCCTCAATGTCCTTAGCTCTTCCAGCTGCTGAACATCACCATCCATCCTCCCCTCCCAGCTTCCACCAAAGAGAAAAGGGGTCCTTTTAAAAACCAAATTTTAAATTTGTTTTTATTTCAACTCAACATTTACATCCACGTCTACCTCAGCTCCTGGCAAGTGCTGGCTGCCACAGCCAAGGAGTCTTCTATGGAAGCCTTGCTTGAGAAGGAAATGTAACAAAGAGATGGGAGAACTGCTGTTGGAGCCATCCCAGTGCGGCTCCAATGGCAAAAACAGGTCACCCTCCCCACCAAGCTCAGGACAGCCTGGCCTTGCTCTGATGGGCCTTTATTGCTTCTGTGCATGTGCTGCTCTCTTGCCCCTGAGCTGGAGGGGTGGGCAAGAAAGAGGACCTGTTGGACCATTCCTAGAGGGAGAGGGCAGGAAATGCCCCTGAAAAGAGGGCTGCTGCTCCGAGCCCAGCAGCAGCAGCAGTCCAGTGTATTTGCCCTCCCTCCCTGGGGGGAAGAGCCCTTCAGACAGGGTCACCCCAGCAGCCCCACGCTGCCCTGTCAGTGTCCCAGCTGGCATAGGGCACGTGCTGGCACTGGCTCAGACACTGTCCCTGTCCTGTGTCCCGCCTGCAGCACCCACCAGCCCTGCACACGGCAGGCTGGGGCTGCCACTGCCCCTGCCCCAGCTGCTCTGCTGGCCTCAGCTCCCCTTCTCAGGCAGGGCTGTGTCAGGTGGCACTGGCTCATAGTGGATGACTGCTGTGGCCATGCTGAAGGCTTCCTCCAGGCTCTGCTGCTCTTCCAGCTGGGGGAGGGAAGGGAGAGAGATAGAATGAGCACTGAACCCCCAAAAGACAGCTCAGGGTGGCTCTCAGCAGGACAGAGGGGTGACACAGTGTGAAGCAGGAGGGCTGTTTACAAAGGAGCATTCTGCAATCCCAGCAGGATGTCCCTGCTGTCCTCTGCACACAGGGCATCTGGGAATTAAGGAGCAAGCGCCCCAGGCAAGCAGCAATGCAGCAGGGCAAGAGGGCAAGTGCTGCAGGCAGCAGGTGGCCAGGGAGTGAAGGAGACAGTGACAAGAGCCATGTGGTACCTGCACAGCAATGTGGGTGCCGTGGGAGGTGGCCAGCAATGCCACCTGCTGATGACAGAGCGAGGCCATGTCTGACTCCTCTGACACCACTGCCCCAGAAGCGACTATGGTCACCTGGGAAAAGTTCAGTTAATCGTGTTTTAAAAGAAAATGCAGTTCTTTTCTAGCAGAGGAAGCAGGGACAGTCCCAGCTTTGTCTGTACCTCCTGTGCCTCGGTGGCATCAGTGCTGGCCACAGTCATGGTCCCAGTGTCACCACCTGCCAGCTCTCCCTCGGGAACGGCGAGGACCTCGCTCTGTGTCACCACACCGATGGCACTGCCCAGGGCCTGCAGCTCTTCCTGACACAGACTGACCTGGGGATGACAACAGATGCTCAGGGAGTCTTAGGCAACTCCTGAGTTTAGCAACACGTTGGTCTGGGCAAGAAGGAAACAGTCTCTCTGCAAGACTCAAGGCATAGAGAACTCCAAGGACTTTGCCCAGGGCCATGAATAAAATTGATGGCAGAGAACTCGGGCCTTCATCCCTCCCCCTTCTACCACATCTCGCCTTTCCATTCAGCCTTTTGTCTCAAGCATGGATGGGGACAGCTTTGTGCATTGCAGCAGCAGGAGCATCTCAGGCTAAGAGGAAAGAGGTCACTGGTGGCAGCTGTTTCCTTTGTCTCGTGCCACAGAAGGAAGTTTTTTCCAGTCAGCACAGGGGCAGCTGGTGGAGGGAAGTACAAGAAAAGCACTGCCGTATACAAGTGATGACAAAACATCTCCAAATCCAGCCTGGGTCAGCAGAGCTGAGGAACTGCAGGGAGCCAAGGGCTGGCAGTCACCACACCCAGAGACCCCATCAGCAAGGGGGGGCACCGGGACCAGAGACCCCTCAAAACAACACTGCAGCACTGCATGAGGCTGTAGGAGGGAACTCTCAAGGCAGGAAGAGCCCAGGAAGCTCCAATCTGAAAAAATGCTGGAAAAAGGTACTGCAAAGAACACCATGGCTGAGTAGAGGCAGAGTCTCACTTCAGATAATAACTGCTGTCCCTGACATGCTGGAGGCTGTCCATATCCATACCTGCTCTGTCCCATCCTGAGAGATAAGTGACACTTGTGTCGGCACAGCATCTTCGTCTTCATCTTCCTCCATCTCTGACAGGAAAGCAATATGCTGAGTCTTCAGTGGAGAGCCTCTGTCAGCAGCTGCAGAAGCTGGATCAGAGAAGAGGAAGAGCAGAGTGTGAAAGCACATGCCTGGCCTCTGGACCTGCCTGTGGCCTCAAAGGCCAGCATAAAAGAGCACAACGATCATGATGACACCAGCCCAGTGATGGCCTGGGAAGAAGGGCCTGTACCACAGAATGGGCAGGGGCCTGTTCCCAACCTGTGACTTCCAATAGGTCTGGATTTGATAGGCAGGCAGGAGGCTACGGCACACACTTGGGTCTGAGAGGGGCGTGGCTGCTCTTGCTGTCACCTCCCTCCCCTTTGCCACACCTTGATGGGGGAGTGGCTGCTCACCCTCCAGCTGCTGCTGCTCGTAGAGAGCCTGCTCGCTCTCCTCGGTGGCCTCCAGCTCGCCGTGGCTGCTGCGCTTGTGCATGGCCAGCGTGGAGGTCTGGCGGTAGGTCTTGCCACAGCTGCTGCACGTGTAGGGCTTGCAGTGCGTGTGCACCACGTGGTGCTTGTACAGGCTGGAGTACTCTGTGAAACGCTTCCCACAGCCCGGCACGGTGCACAGGTATGGCTTCTCCCCTAGGGCAGAGGCCACAGAGCTGAGCTTCACCCTCCTCGTGCTCTGGGGAGGGCTTCCCCAGCAGAGCTAATAGCTAATAGCTGGAGACAGACTGTTGGAACAATAATCAATCCAATAAAGCAATTCCCACTATTTCCTCCAACTCCCTGGCCACCCCTGTGATGTTCAGCCTGGAAATGCCCATTCCAGCCCCACCAATCTCCCTGCTGCTGGCTCCCTCCTACCTGTGTGGATTCTCATGTGGTTCTTGTAGTTGGTGGCGCTGGTGAAGCCCCTGCCACAGCCAGGCTCTGCACACATGTAGGGCCGCTCGCCCGTGTGCGTCCGGATGTGAACCTTGCGGATGTTGGACGTGGTAAAGGAGCGGCCACAGCCCACGAAGGGGCACTTGAAGGGACGCTCACCTGCATGGACAGAGTGATGTGGGTGAGACCTGCCACCTGGACTACCCTGGGCCCTTTGACTGGGTTGCCCCCTGTGCAGTTCCTGCCCCGTGCTGCTCACCTGTGTGCGTGCGGATGTGTTTCTGCAGATCCCCGGAGGTTTTGAAGGCTTTGCTGCACATGTCTTCTGGACACTTGTACGGTTTCTCACCTGTGTGTGTTCTCACGTGGCTCTTCAGCCCATACCCTGTCCAGGACAGAAACCACAACTAATTTTGTAATGAGAAGGAAATACCATGACAAGCTGGGTACCACCCCTCAGTCCATGTACTTGAGTGTCTGTGCTGTGTCTGCAAAGCTTGAAGGGGAAGAAATAACCAACCCCAACACCACTCCCAACCTTGCTTCCACCATTATCTGCCCACAATCAACAAATTCCCAGCAGGCTTCCATGCTGTGATTTCCTTGCTTTAGATGGTCTGGATATTGTGCTCTACTACACCAGAGTTAGGACTGAAGCTCAGCAGGGGTTGGGTTGGAAAAAAAATGAAATTAAATCTGCTCAAAACAGAAAATGTTACCTGTAGCAAATGCTTTCCCACAGCTTGGGAAGTCACATGTGTATGGCCTGTCACCTGTGTGAGCACGTTCATGTACCTGGAAAAGAAAGAACAGGTCCCTAAAATGAGGTCCAAGGCAAGGAAGAAGGAAAACTGTGGAAAAATGCTGGTGGAGAGAATTTGAAGTTCCCTGTTGGATTTCACCTTGGCCCATTCACACGTCTGGGTCTCTTGGAGAGCTCAGCACGTAACTCAGCTGCACACAATGGAGCATTCTGCTCTGGCAGTGTAACCTGGGACTGCTCTGGCCAGCACACTGCCATGTCACCTGCTTTACCTTGAGGTGGTGGGCAGTGGTGTAGAGGCGGCCACAGCCTTTGTAACCACAGCGGAAAGCTCTGCTGCCGACCTGCTGCCCCTTCCTTTGGCTTTGCACCTCCTCCTCCTGCAAATTCTGCTGAGACAAGTACTGGAATCAATCCAGCAAGCCACCACAACTTCACCAAGCCCACACAAATATTTCCCTCCTTGCCATACATATGCACTCCTGCAGTTATCCTCCAAAAACATGTTCCTACAAAACAGCTTGTACCCACATGGTGAAGCCCAGGTAACAGGGCTCCAGGAACCTGCATTTCCCCCTCCCACCTCCCAGCTTACTGGGGGTTGTCAGACACGAAACTCCCTTTCTCAGCTCATTTGAAATATGTGCAGTTAGTATTTGCTAACTCGGCAGAGAAGCCACAACGCTTTTATAATTACTGGCAGAGGAGTTCGGCCTAGTTCCAGTCACTGAAAAATTCAGACCTGGGAAGGGATGTTGCTGGAGTCCTTACTCTTCATATGGCAGGTGTCTGTCACTCCCTCCTCCTCCTCATCAGACCCCTGTAAGTGAAGAAGCACAGGCTGTGTTTGTGCCTCCCTGTACAGTGTGGAGCAGGAAGGCAATGACAGCCACAGTGCCACCCCACCCTTCCCCAAAGAGCAGGGGCTGGGCCTGCCACAGCAGGAAGGTCTTTGCCCAGCTCAGCACTGCCAGCACCCTCCTGGCAGCCCCTGCTCCACAGCACTATGGAGCTGGGAGAAAATGGCAGTACCTGGGATATTGAGGTGGGACACTGCAGTGACAGCACATCAGGATCTGAAGCTGTTTTGGTTTTAGGGCCTTTGTCACCATGGGGACAGTAGCCATGGTTTAGCCACTGCTGACACACCAAAGGCTGTATCACAGCAGCTCTCCTCCTTTCCCAAATCTGAGCCTGCAGCAGGTTAAGGGTGGCAGGCCCAGCACTCCATGGGACCAAACAGCCTTGTTCTGTGTCCCCAGGTGTCAGGCACCCCTCAGCAGTGGCACTCACACTGGAGCCCTGTGCAGTTGCTTCTCTCAAACCTGGTGCTGCTGACAGATGCACAAAAGCACTGCTGAAGGGAGGGCACAAACTCAGGCATCAAGAGATGCTGTGCCCTCACCTTCCTGCCATACTGCTGCAATGCATTAATGGTGTCCACATCAAAGCCATCATCTTCCTCCTCCCCAGCCAAGTCCTCCAGCCCAGTTTCTGTCTGCACTTCCAGGATGGTGCTGCCAGGTGCCAAGACGACAGGACGGTGGATGTAGGCAGTGGAGCCATCCTCTAGCTGGACAGCCTGGAATGTGCCTGGCTCGTAACTCTCTGCAGGATGAAACATTCAGGTAAAGAGCTGAAGAAAAGTTCAGTGTGAGGCAGAAAAAAAGGTGTTTCAGCTCCCCAGCCTTGGAAATCTGAGACATTTCTGCAGCTTCTCTCCTGGGAAAGAGCAGGGAGTGCTTTACCTTTAGCTGTGCTGTGTATGAAGGCCATGCTGCCATCCTCCAACACCACTGGCTGCCCATCTTCAAAAGCCACAGACTCTAAAAGAAAAGAAATACATGCACACATCTTCCTGGAAGACTCAGGGTGGAGAATACTGTGGCAGTTCAGGCCGCCAGGCAGGAGAAGACACAGGGCTGCCTGCTTGCCCTGAAAGGCAACCTCAGCTGTAGGTTTTAAGACACTATTTGAGCCCCTCTGATGTGAATGATGAGGTTTTTAAGTCTCCATAAAGAGATTTGCCTCTTCCTTCGCTCAAAGGAGTAATGCAGTGTCTCACCAGTTTCAAAATGCCAGATTATATCCTAGACAAGAAGGATGGCTCTGGCACAGGCTTGTGTGAAGGAGAACACAAACATCCCATAGCAGGGGAAGCAGGGGTGAGAAGAAGAATCCCTCTCACTGTGCATATGAAGGCAGGGAAGAGCATGAAGAGGGGAAAGGGGCACAGCCAGCTATAAAACGTCAGTTTCAAAGCAGCTTTTGGAGAATAGAGGGAGGTGGCACACAAGGAGCTTGGGAGCATCAAGGAAGGACTGCCCAAAGTAACAGAGCTCTTTCTAACTGCCGTTTTGCATCTTAGCATGGCCAAAGATGATTCCTCCATGCCACTCTGGTGCCTGCCACATGAACTGGATTCCCAACACCTCTCAGATTAATGTTACCTAATTTCAGAGGTGACATTGGCTGATGGGGCGATGACAAAGGTGGCATTGCTCCCAACAATCCCCACATGACGCCTCCACCAACACCTATTCCAGAACTAATTTATTATCTCACAGTTCAGAGGAAATTCCTGCCCGACTGCTCCCACATGAAACAAACTCTGTGTGTGCTATGTGGCTGGCACCAACACAGCTCACTGGGCTTGTGGTATGACAACAGGGAGAGCCCACAGGGGCAATGACACTTAAACATTTGTCTCCACTTCCACCAAATTCACTTTCTCATCAGATTCCTAAAAACTTTGCAGGCTATGTCCTTGTTTACTCAGCCTCAAAACCACAAGAAAGAAAACCCCAACAGAAACCCTATGCTGGAACTGACAAAGGAGCCCAAGTGCTGGAGCACTGAGAGCTGCAGCCACATCTACAGTGTCCCTCCAAACAGAAAGAGGGGAATGTGTGTTCCTCACCTTTCTCAACTGTCACCTGATGGATATAAGCTGTGGTCCCATCTTCAAGTTCAATGACTTGCCCTTCAATCAGCTTTTCACCTGGAAGAGTGAAAACATGCCATCAGCTGCTGAGTCCAGTCCCCCTGTCCCACATGCTTCCCATAGTCCCACAAAAGAAAGAAATTGTCACTTCTAGGCTGTTATGGATCAGCTTTCCTCCACAGAGGCATTTCACTTCCCAAAAATGCTGGCATTGCCCTTTTCTAGACAGGACACATGACAAAGACCCTCAGGCATCACTTGTTGAGGACCTGCCCCTCACAGCTCCTCATGCCAAAGAGCAGAGAGAGCATACAGTGAAAGGAATTACATTTGTATTGGAAGAAAAAATCAACTGGGTGTGCTGAGGAGCATCAGCAAGTGCCTAGAAACTGGCAGAGGATCAACTGTTAGGAAACAATTATAGCACCTAAAGTGCCGCCAGTGTTGGGCTGTAGAGACTGAACTCTGCCAAAGCCTGACTCTGAGCAAACCTGTAATAGTGACTTAGTTACCAATGATTTGATGCAGAGAGGACATTGCTCCATCCCACTGAACGTGGAGAATCCAGGTTGATTTCACCCGGAGCATAAGGTCTGAGGTGGGGGGTCACACAACCTGGTGGTTCCAAGACAGTCCAGCTCTACATGTGTAATAAACTTGCAGTGAGTTTGCACAGAAAATAAAGCAGGAGAGCAACCCCCAGGACACGGAGCTGCACAACTCCTCCATCCTGTTCTGCAGGCTGGGAAATGGTGTGCTCCTCTTCCTGGGAGCAGTGGGTGGTGGAGAAGGGGGCACCTCATAAACACAAGAGTAAGGGCAGGTGTGGAATTTGGCACCTCTTTGAGTGAGAAAAGCACTGCTGTGAACCAAACCCTGTGCACACCAGTGATGCAAAACCACCTGCTCAGCCCAGGGGAAGTTTTGGTGCAGCAGAGCCATGCAGGCCACAGCATAAGCTCCCTGTCCACAGCAATCCTGGAAAGAACAGGGCTCTTCTAGTCTGAACAGCACCTTTATTTTCTACAGCAACAGCTCTCCCATCTTCACAGCTTCATTTCCAAACCAGAGGCATGTTTGATTTGTATTTTATTTTATATCACACTTCAGTGCAAATCCAACAGTCACCAGCTGCCCGTGCGAAGTGGCCACGCACGTGTGGCAGCCCCCACGCCATGAGGGGCACTTTTGGTGAGTCTGACTTTAATTTCAGAGCCAGGAAGAG
This sequence comes from Acridotheres tristis, assembly GCA_037013685.1. Taxonomy (NCBI): domain Eukaryota; kingdom Metazoa; phylum Chordata; class Aves; order Passeriformes; family Sturnidae; genus Acridotheres; species Acridotheres tristis. Next base: position 3,745,855 of record CM072913.1, on the reverse strand, counting down.
ACTCTCAGCCCTGGCAGCTCTGTTACCTCTGCCAGCCTGCTGCAGGTAGGCCGTGGTGCCGTCCCCAAGGGTCACTGCTGGCAGCCCCAGGCTCTCCATCCTGCCCCGACTCCCCACACATGGATCCTGCCTGGGAGCACTGGGGCCCAGAGCCAGGGGCCTGTGGGACACGGGGTCGTCGTCCTTGCTGCGAGCCTTAAGTAAAAAGAACAATTCAATTTAAATTTCTCCCCTTAGTTTTTCCTCCTCCTTTAGTTTCTCCACTTTTGCACACTAGGAAAGGATTGAATGGCCTCAAATGACTTTTGACGTTATAAAGGACCAAGTTGGACAATGCTGCTTGCTTCCCGCACTAAAGGCAGGCAGAGATAACAATCTATTCCACAGCCAAACATGAAATAAAGCTTATCATGCCAGCGAACTGACAGACTCTTCTTAGAGACATTACAAATGTCACATCTGAGCCCTTCTCGTCCTCCAAATGATCTGCGGGGCTTGTTTCAAAGTACTTTAAATCCTGAACCTACAGGCTGAGCATGTCCTGGACTGCAGGAGACAGGAGCAGAGTGATGAGCTTTATCCTTGGAAGCATCCTCCTTATCTCCTCCCTTTCCTGACTAATTCTCAGCCTTCTGAAGGACAGAGTTTCAGGCTCCAACAAATGATGCTAAAGCCTCCACACCCCCACAAGAACGTTTTGCTAAAGAGACTCTCTGCTGATAGGTTATCTTTCAAAGGAGCTACAGCGCGTTCTTCATGAGCGACCTCTAAGATAGCCAGATATTTGATCTTTTGATTTCCAGGAACGAGGCAAACCGCCCCGTCCATCCCCGCCGCCCTCTCGGGGCGCAGCCCAGCGCGGTGCCCTCTCGGTGCCGCCGCGCCCCGCGCTCCCCGCACCCGCCGGAGGCTCCTGTGCGCTCCCCTGGGGCTGCGGCGGCGGCCCTCGCACCGCGGTCCCCCCAAGAGAAACCCTGGCACGGGCTGCGAGGGCAGCGGCGAGGGGAGGGCAGAGCCCGGGGGTGGTGGGGACACGGGGGGCTCTCCCCGCGCGGTACCCGGGGGCTGAGGCGGCTCTCGGGCCCGGCCGCTATCGCTGCCCCCCATCCCCCACACCGACCTGAGCTACCCGCCGGGCCCGGGTCCGCCGCCGGCCCGACGTGCACCGCGCCCGGCCCCGCCCACCCCGCAACCCGCAGAGCGGCGGCGCTGCCGCCCGCGCCGGGCCACCCCTCCCCGCCATACAGGTTCCGGGGCGGGCCGGGCCGGATCGGGCAGCGCGCGCCGCCGGGCGGCCAATGCGCGGGGGCGCAGCCGGCAGCGCATGCGCGATGCCAACACTGAAGACACAAGGCGCCGCTTCTCCGGCCCTGCCCGGCCGGAGCTGCCGGCGGTCTCTGTCTCGTGTCAAGGGTGGGCAGTGCTGCCGCCCGCGCCCCGCCGGTCCTGGCAGCTCCTCACGCACCCCTTCTCCTTCCTGGCGGCTGTAGAGGCCAGCCCAGAGCTCCTGGGATACGCTGTGAAGAGAGATCCTAGGTGTTTATTTAAGAACTAAGGAGATGCGGACAGGCCGAGACTCCCCACCGCTCCTAGCATGGCGGCCCCGGGGTACCACTCCTCGCCGCTCACAACATGGCGCCGCGCCGCGCTCTCGAGTCTCGCGAGATCCCGCCACTATTTATACCGTGCTGGAGTCACTTCCGCCCCTTCATTCCGACCAGCCGCAGCCATGAGGTGTGTGAGGCTCAGCGTCTTCTCCGCGCCATCCGCCGCCATCCTCGCCCCGTGGGGGCCGCGGGGCCGGCCGGGCGGCCGGCGGGGCGCTGTCAGCAGGGTCCATTGCGGGGGGATCCTGCGGGGACCGGGGTGGGCTCGGGGCCGCGTCCCGGGCGGGGCCGGCCCTGAGCCCTTGCTGCCGTTTCCCCCCGCAGCAGCAAAGTGTCCCGGGATACCCTGTACGAGGCGGTGAAGGAGGTGCTGCACGGCAGCCGTGCCAAGAAGCGAAAGTAAGAGCCGCGAGACCGGACGTGTCAGCCCTGGCCTCGGCCTTCCCCCGTCCATGCTCGGCCAGACCTCACCCGTTTCTTCCCGCAGGTTCGTGGAGACGGTGGAGCTGCAGATCAGCCTCAAGAACTATGACCCGCAGAAGGACAAGCGGTTCTCCGGTACCGTCAGGTTCGCCATCCTCTCGCTCCTACCCAGCCTTCGGCCCTGCCCGGCCCTGCTCGGGGCCGCCGCGGTGCCGAACCGCTTGGGGAGTCCAGCGCGCCCCGGCCCAGTGGGAGCGGCTGGACGGACCCTCACCCTGGGTCTTAAAACATGAGGGGAGGTGCGGCGGCCCCCGGGCTGTCCCCACCGGCCTGCTGGGGACGGCAGGTGAGCGGCTGTGCCGGATGCCCCGTGCTGTGGTAAGGTGTCTCCGTGCTGGCTCCCTGGACACGCGGGTGGTGCTGGCCAGTCACTGACTGGGACCTTCCTTCCCCAGGTTGAAGTCTACGCCACGGCCCAAATTCTCGGTCTGTCTGCTGGGGGACCAGCAGCACTGCGATGAGGCCAAGGCAGTCGACATCCCTCACATGGATATAGAAGCTCTGAAGAAGCTCAACAAAAACAAGAAGCTCGTGAAGAAGCTGGGTGAGTGTTAATAAGGCTCTTCCCTATGCTCAGATATCATGGATAGCTGTAGAGCTGAAAAGCTCAGCAGCATCAGCCTCAGTACTAAAATCTGCCCAGAACTACTCAGAAAAGCCACTAGGCTGTTTCCAGTGCATGTCTCACAGGTCAGTACTGCAGGAATGGAGCTGGTTGTCCAGGGAAGGGAGAGCCACAGGAAATGTCCCTGTCAACAGTTTCACCCTTTGCTGTGTCCCTCAATTTCCTGGTCGGGGAGCTGGAGAGCAGCAAAAGCTGAGAAACGCTAGAAGCAAGAATGTGCCTTAGTCCTGCAGTTCATATGTGAACAGAGTGAAATGCATTCATTTTCTCTTGGTCAGAGAGGAAACCCTTCCCTCTCTGAGAACTCCAGAGTCCCTCTGGTACATTCTTCAGGCAGACAGGAGCTTTCCCCTCAACCCATAATGGGCCATGGAACGACGTGCTGTTAGGAAATAACTGTGATTGTTGGCTAAGCCTCTCCTCTATGTATCCTCTGTCGCATTCATCCTGGTGGGCATAGGCTGTGGCAGAACTTGGAGTTCAGTGTCACCTGGGGCTCAGCAAAGGACAGTTCCTTCAGGGAGCAAGCTGTCATTTGGAGTCACTGTGTTCAGTGGGGCTGGCGCCTGGCTGCTGTGACAATCATTCCTCAAAGATCTGTTGCTAAAACCGGTTCAGGTGGGACGCAGGGAATGTTGGAATTACCTATCTGCATGTTCTGAGCTGTGTCCCTCGTTGGAAGCTTGGTGTGGGAGCAGAGTCTGTCCTTTCCTTACCTCCCTGGTTGTCTCCTTGCAGCTAAGAAGTACGATGCCTTCCTGGCGTCTGAGTCCTTGATCAAGCAAATTCCTCGAATCCTGGGCCCAGGCCTGAACAAAGCTGGGAAATTCCCTTCTCTGCTCACTCACAATGAGAATCTGGTGGCCAAGGTGGATGAGGTCAAGTCGACCATCAAGTTTCAGATGAAGAAGGTAAAGCATGGCTTCAGTTGTGTACCTGGAGGTTGTTTTTGTCTCTGCCATTTCTGGGTTGGGCTGTAGGTGTCCCTCGAGTGTTCCTTAAGCTGTGGCTGGTTTCCTCCAGCAAGGGGAGATGGTACCCGGAGGGTTCAGTGGCCATCCAGAAAGGAGGAATAATTTAACTGCGGTTGATGGATCTTGGAGCAACTGATGAGAAGATGATTGGATGTTTCAGTGCTGAGCAGAATCCGGTGTAATTAATGCTGCTCCTAGCATGGGGATACTGCTCATGGGGTGGGACCTGGCCAGGTGTGTCCCTGGGGGGCTGGGGGTGAGTCTGGGACTTGACTCTGTCCAAGTGACCTTGGGAGCAGCTCTGTGGGGATCTGCTCTCACTGTCGAGGTGATCTGACTCCCTCAAACCAAAATAACCCTGTGTCAGTGGACCAAGTGTGACTCCTGGGGGCACAGCTGGGAGGACACAGCACATGTGAGGGTTTGCAGATGCTTGAGCATTTAAAATAGCTGAGCTAATGATGTCCTGACACTTGGCCTGTTGGCTCACTCATAAATTCTTCTGCCTTCAGCCTGTGGGGAGTGTTGACTTCCAGGCTGCATGCACAGGGAGGCTTAGTCTTTGTCACAGTGCAGAGAGAGGGCTGGGAGCTGGCCCCAGAGGCAGAAAGTGAAGTTGCTGGGGACAGGGTAAGCCCGAGCTGTGCTCCAGTGCCAGTTCTGCACAGTGTCCCACCGGTCCTTCCTGGTGTCCCATCTCTGAGAGGCAGCCGTGCTCCCACCTCACCCAGCCACCTCTGCTTGGGTTATAGACGTGGCTTCCAGGAGCCTCAGGCCAGCTGGAAAAGCCTGGGGGTAGACTGGGGAAGCCATGTCCAGTGTCCAGACCGTGGGACAGCCCAGTACACTGACGAGTGGGTCAGCTCTTGTCACCTTTGCTTTGCCTGTGAAAGTTGTACCTGTGTCTGTCCCCAGGTGCTCTGTCTGGCTGTGGCTGTGGGTCACGTGAAGATGACAGAGGACGAGCTCGTCTACAACATCCACCTGGCCATCAACTTCCTGGTGTCCCTGCTGAAGAAGAACTGGCAGAACGTGCGAGCTCTGTACATCAAGAGCACCATGGGGAAACCCCAGCGCCTCTACTAAAGGGGGCAGCAATAAACTCTGCAGATATCCACAACTGTGTGTGGTTCTGTTCCTCCAGAGTTCCTCGGGGAGGGTTTACCAAAGAACTGCTCACTTCCTCCTGAGGAAGGCCTCAGATGCTGTGTTGAGTTGAGAGGTGAATTCCAAGTGGGATATTGGAGCTTTTGAGGGAAGGAGCATCATCCCCCCTGGAGGATGAGGGAGGGGGAAGGGTTCCACTGTCCCTCGGAGCAGAGGTGTCCCAGCAGGTGCAGGCTCAGCACTTGGGCTGTGGCCCCCAGATCCCCCTGTGCCCACACAGAGGACCCTTACCTGGTGCAGAGCTCACCTGAGTCTTGCTGAGTGCCCACACCTGCCCAGGTGCTGTTCTGAGCATTGTCCATAAGCCCAGGGGTGCTGAAGGACAGAGCGGCAGCCCAGCAAGGGCGGGTTGGGGCTGAGGTAGAGGAGAGGGTGTTTACCATTCCCTCTGAGCCAGTCTGTCTAACTCCATGTTCTGGACTAAAAATGACATTTGCTGCATCTTAGTAATGTGCATGAATAAATACATTGTGCAGGGACTGGAGAGCTTAGGGAAGTGCAGTGTTTAAGCTTCTGGAGGGGAGAAAAAATACCTCAGGCCCTGGAAAAGCTTGTCAGCATCCGAGGGAACAAAACAATGAAAATAGCTCTGGATCCTGCTGTTAGAAACCTTTAAAATAAGCATCAGAGCCAGTTTTTGAAAGATCAACACAACACCAAGAAATTCCATTTAATAATTAAAAAAAGACAATACAAAATGCAAACATTTCTTTTTACAAAGTTCAAATAACAATTTTTTTTCTTTTAATCAAGTGCAAATAACTTCATGAACTACATCTTGCTCATCACTTTAATAATTTCTGCTGGAGATGGCAAGTCCTGGCCCGCTGCAAAAGGCAGATATAAATACTCCAACGTGAAAAAAAAAAAACCCCAAAACCTCAACAACCCTCATTTCTCTTGACAGCTTCAAAACCTTGATCCCCGAGGTGGCTGATGTAGAATTCAGCCTTTCAAATCCCATTCTGAGCTGGGGGTGGGTGAGGAGTGGGGCTGGGCTGCTGTGGGGTGGGTGGCTCCAGGGCCCCTGTGGAATTTTTGGGGCTTTTTTGAGCTATTTGGTGAAAGAAAAAGGGGGAAGTACCATTGCCAGGTGCCTTTGGCTATTCCAGGAGAATGTGCTGCCCGACTTCATCCTTCCACAGCTGCTTCAGGGAAGCAGAGGTGGCTGCTGTGGTGACAAGGGTGACAGCCAGGACACTCCAAGGCCCTGATGCCCCTCAAAGGCAGCTGGGCAGTAACCTGACATTAGACCAGCCAGAGTTAATCAAAGTTAATGAACTCTGGTGCGCATGAGGGGCTGTGGCACTCCAAGGCACCGCAGCACGGTTGGTCATTCCTGGGCTGATTTTACTTTTGCTGCTGGGTTGGTTTTTTTCCCTTCTAATTACGAAGGACCCTTTCAAAGGTCACTGGCCTGCGCCACTGTCCCAGAGCCACAAAACCCCTCCAGATCCCTACAGCAGCTTTTGTGCATTAAAGCAGCTGCTTTCAGACAGCGACCAAGTGACAAACAGCTCAGACCACAGATGTGGAGCTTCCAAACAGGCTGGGAGCCGGCGGCAGGAGGGGAAAATCCACAGCTGGGATGAATCAGGGAAGACTTTTCCAACCGACGCATCCTGGGGACAAACCTCAGCCCCTGTGCCAGTGCTCAGCCCGCCTGCAACCCCTCACAGAGCCCAGCAGAGGCTGGTGGGGGTGCTGAAGCAGTGTGGATCAAGGAGAGAAAACGGGGATGAGCAGCTGCTTCCCCCAGATGCAGGAAAGATGGACCCAGTGGAACACGCAGAGCAATAAATAATTGGTTTGTTAAAAGCAGGGCTGGGCTCAGGTATGGGCAGAGGGACAAGTGAGGACAGTGATGGGAAGGGACCTGCCACTTGGCTACAGACAAGTTGATTATGTTTAGTCCTGGCAGCTCCAGGTCTTTGAAAGGATGAAGATGGGGATGAAGGTGTGGGGGGATGACAGCTGAGAACTGGTGGCAGGGCTGGAAAAGTAGGGAGGCTTGGGGAGGAGGAGGGGAATGTGTGGTGGCAGAAGTTGCCTGTCCCCGGGAGTCCTGTCTGTCCACATGAAGATGCCAGGGGGACAAACCCACCAGTGATGTCCACCTGGCCATTGTCCCCAGCTGAGCCTGCCTGGGGAGGCAGATGCAGTGAAACAGAGGGTGGCAGGATGGGCCTTCCCCAGGATCTGTGCCTCACTCCCTGGGGAGGGGCTCCCACAGCATCCCTGCAGGGTGAGAACACACAGAGGGACGAGGCCAAAAATGCCCGGTGGGACTCAGAAGCACAAAACCTCCCCATGAGGGTGGCTCTGCTCAGGGGATTGCTGTACCTGGGGGAGAGATTTTGGGGCTGAGTGGAAGGGCAGCTCCCCTCTCCTCCCACTGTGCCCCCCAGACCCGGCCTCAGCAGTTGTTGGCTCATCCCTGAGCCCCTGCAGGGAAGCAAATCACTTTGCAACAAGCAGGTGACAGGGCTGAATCGTCATCCTCCCCCTGAACAACGCCCGAACTGTGGTGGATCAACCTGAAAGGACCAACTCCATCCCCCATGGATGAAACAAGACGCCTCCAACTCCCTGCAAAAACTCACCCCACTGCACCAAGCAGGAGAGGCACCGTCTCCCCCCAGACAGGGGCTTTTATCGGGGTCAAACGTGGCAGAAAAGGCCTGAAGATGCCATCACACCGGTCAGCACAGCCCAGGGCCCGGCTTGCTCTGGGTGGGTGGTTTTCGTTTTCTTGCAAACACACATTCTTATTTCTCAGGCAGTTATAAATATTGTCGTTTCTAGTAGAAAAAAAAAAAACAACTTCCCTCTAAATAATATAAGGAAGACTCAAATGATTGCACTTAATACATATGAAAAAAGGTAGAAAGGAGGATATCCTAGTGCACAAACATTAACTCTTGCTCTTCTCAAAGCTTGCTTTTCCGAGTTACTCTTTGGCAGAGCTTGTAACAAAGTCTGGTTTCTTGGCACAAGTGTCTGGGGTGGAGGGGGAAGAAAAAAAAAATCGAACCCGGCTGAAAGTCCTTCTCCTTTGCTCCCTGTTTTCTCCCGTGCAGCCAGACATTGTTCTCCGGGAACGTGGCTTGGCTGCGCTTCCCTCCCAGCACCAGCACGGCTCTCCAGAGGGACAGAGCCACCACGGTGCCGCGCTGGTGGGCTTTGCCATCACTCCTTTGCATTTCCTTTTTAATCAAGTCGGCTTTGTCAGTTCTCTTCCCCTCGACCTCTGCAAAGCGGCGCCGGTAGCCGGAGCCCGGCGCTGCGGTGGACGCGGTGTCACCTCCTGCTCCCCAGGGGCTGCAAAGACAAGGGCCCCCCACACTGTCCTGGGCTGCTGGTGGCACCAGGGAACGGGGACAGACCTGGCGTAAAGGAAACCAAAGGGAGGACACGGGACAGTGAAAGGACCACTACTTCAGTTTCCTAAAACCTTCGAAGAAGCTGCTTCGGAAGAGGGGAGCGGCTTCACCGCCGCTGGATGAGACCGGAGCGTGACCCCGGCTGGGAGCGCAGGGAAATCGTGGGGGGACGTCTGCGGGGCGAGCAGCGGCGATCCTGCCGGAGCCAGGCGGAGGAAGGAAAAGTCAGAAAGGAGAAGGAAGGGAGAAGAGGGTTTCCTTGGCTGCGGGGCGGCCTGGGGCGGCGGGGTGCGGGGGGCTATTTGTAAGGCCGGAGGAAGCTGGAGACTTTGGAGCGCAGAAGTTTGATGAAGGATCGGGGCAGCATCTCCTTGTGCTTCTCTGTGTACTTGAAGTAGTTCTGGGGGTGTGCCAGCACGTCGAAGAAAGCTTTGATGAGCTTCTTGTCCTGCAGGGAAGCCGAGCCAGAGGGAGGTTCAGCATCCCTCCCATGCTCCCCTGAACTGAAGCCCCAAGCGCAAGGAAAGCAGGAGGCATCCCCGAAGGGAAGGATGCTCCTGCATCCCTCACAGCCCTGGGTAACACAGCCCTGGGGGCACACACTCACCTTGAGGATCTCCTGGTGGTTCTCGGAGGCGTAGAGCCTTCCATCCCGCACGATGTCCTCCACCAGCTGCTCGTAGTCCTCTGCCAAAAAACACAGGGCATGAGCTGTCACTAGTCCCCAAACCTCTGGTTCCTGTCCTTCACTCCTCCCAAACACACGGGAGGTGTGAACTGGGGGCAACCTGGATCCCAAACTGTGGGGGGGAGAAGCATCAGCACGCTGGGATGGCACCTCCCCGTGCTCACCGTCATAGGTGACATAGGGGATCTGGAAACCCCGAGCACTGTTGGCTTCACTGGTTTTGAAATTGATCCAGAGCTTCCGGGAGCGGGCGGTGAAGGCGATGGGTCTCTCATAGGTCTGGCAGGTCTCGTAGGTGGTGATGGAGGATGGGGAGGCTGCAGGGAACAGCAAGGGGACACAGGATGCTGGTTGCCCATCAGCAGAGCTACCCCCAGCCTTATTGGGTCAAGGGTGGCATCAGGGATGGGAAATAGCTGTGCTGGGCAAGGCTGAGCCTCCCTTAAAATTCATGTTACATACCAGGGACTGTTATTCCTTCCTTGCTCTGAAAGCACCAAATGGGGTTTTTAACCCCCAAAATGAAGACCCACATGTCCATCCCCCTGAGATCCAGCAAGACACCTGGGCAGCAGGGTGATGCTCATCTCCCCACTCACCCTATTCCCAAAATTCCCCTCCTGCTGCCCAGGATTTGCCTTTCTCCCTTTGCACAAGGCAGCTCTGCCAAACCCCAACCTTTTTCTCCCTAGCTCCTCCCCTGAGCACCGTGGCCTCCTCGGTTACCTACAGTTTTTCCGCATGACCAAGACGTCGCCACACTCGTCCTCAGAGGGGAGGAAGATCTCCGGCACCACGATGAGGATCTTGCGCTTGGGCGGGGGGTTGATGTTCCAGGTGCACTCGATGTTGGCAGGGTAATTCCCCGGGTAGTTGGGGGACTCGATGTAGCCCGTGTACTCACCCAGCTCCCCTCCACACTGCCGGTCTGCAAGGCAGGGAGACGGGTCCAACTGGGAACCAGCGGCATGGGGGCACTGGGGGAGGGTTCCACTGGGGCTGGTTTATTGAGCAAGAGGGGCACTGTTATATAGGCAACCCCCCACACCTGCCAGCATGCACAAAGCACTGAAATGGCTCCAAACTCTAAAGGATTTTAAAATACTTTTGAAGGAGGACCCCACACCTGTCCCTCCCCCTTCTGTTCCACCTCAGCTCTCCTACTTTTGCACTGGGACACAGAAGTGGAGCCGTCGAAGTCGGTGGTGGTGTTGCCAGGGCAGGAGATGCAGTAATTCTGCCGGAAATCGGGCTGGTAGGTGCCCACGGCGCAGCGGATGCAGCGGTGCACGCTCGTGTTGTAGTAGTGCCCAGGGGAGCACTGCACTGGGGGGTCAGGGAGCACAGAGGGCTGTGTCAGCTGCTGGCACAGCCCTGCTGGGTGGCCCCGTCCTGGGGACCAGCTCTGACCTACCTTTGGTGTCGCAGTCCTGGAAGGAGACGGCTCCCTCGTGGCGGGTGGTCAGCCCCCCACCGCAGGGGAAGCAGAGCGCCCGTCCCACCTCGGGCTGGTAGGACCCACGGGGACACGGCTGGCAGGGCTTGAAGCCATCAGCAGAGTGCTGGCCAGGGGGACACTGACCTGCAGACACAGGAATTGCTCAATCCTGGCACCCCACATGCCCAAGGCTCTCCTACCCCATACCCAGATCCTCTTCACCCTCAGCCTCGGCAGCACCAGTACACCCAGAACAAATGCTTCCCTTCCTGGGGTCCCCTTTAAATAACAAACACCCAAATCAGCAACTTCTGCTGGCCCTGGGGATGCTCAAGGCTCTCCTGCCTGCTGGCTGATGGTTGAAGCTGCAGCCCTGGACATTCCCCGAGTGTACCTCGAGCCCCACCCTGTGCCCTCCTTACCGGTGCAGCCGGTGATGTTGGTGGCTCCGATGGGTCCGAAGGTGTCGCCGCGGGGACACAGGTCACAGGAGAGCTGCCCCTCCTTCTCCTGGTAGGTGCCGGGGGGGCAGGGCACGCACTGCTCCGTCTGCCCGTGGTAATAGGTTCCCTGCGAGCAGCTGACTGAGAGCCGGCGGGGACGTCGGTGATGCTGTGGGGGCTGTCACCGCCGGGTCCCCTTGTACCCCACCACGCTCCTTACCACACTTGCTGGCCAGGCGCTGCTGGCCCGGCCCACAGCTCTCCTGCCGCTCCGGGGCCACGCTCAGCTTCCGGGCCACCTCGTACTCCATCCCTGAGAAGCGCAGCAGGAACCGCTCCTGGTTGATGGATTTCTTCAGGGCTTTGATGGCCGACTTCAGCTTTTTCTCCACTCTCTGTCGCAGGCAGTGCAGGTTGCAGCTGGCTGGGCGGTGCAGAGAGGAATGGGGGTACAGGGGGAAACAGGGATGCAGTAAGAAGGGAGGGGTGGAGAGGGAAGCCCAGAAGCATTAAAACCATCCCCCAAATGCTCAGTTGCAAGTGCTACCCAGCACATGCCAATCATGCCAGATGAGGACTGGTTTATCTCTCCTTGCTGCGTGGGGATGGTATTGTGTCCCTGGCCCCATCACCTAGGCCTGCACCTAAGACAGGTCAGGCCAGTGCTGTGCCCACCTGTGATCTCCTCAGGCTTGATCTCTGCCTCAAACTCCAGCGTGATGCGTGTCACCTCTTTGCTGGGGGAGTTGCGAGCCCGGCGCCCCTTGCCCTTCTTGGATGAGTCGCACTTGAGGTTGACGAAGGTGACCTGGCAGTCAGAGCACGGTGCCGAGCCACCTGTACACGGGGGACAGCTCAGCACCCCATCCCTGCTGGGCACAGGCACCCCCACCTCCCCCAGCATCACACCTCACCTTGTGTCCCAGCCTTCCCAGCCTCCTCCTGCTTGCCCTTGGTCCGTGGGTGCAGGTGGCACTTGGCATCCTTGATCTTGAAGGAGGCCTTCTGCTTGACGGGTGCAGCCACAGTCTCTGAAAGAACAGGTGGGTGCTCAGCAAGCTGGCATGGCCCAGGCAGGCTGGTAGCAGCCGTGGGCACCCCAGGAGCCCCCTTACCGAGGCACTGCTGGCTGCTGTTGGTGGATCTGTGCTGGCTGCCCTGCCGCAGGACGGGGGTCCCACAGCTCACCGTGTAGCTGCTGTCGGACTCTGTGGGGGAGTAAGAGGAGTTGGCTCTGCCAGAGTGATGCAGGCAGACACAGCTGTGCCGTGGGGGGATGATGCCCAGCACCCTGCCATAGAGATCCTGCACCAGGGACCCGTCCTGTGGATCTGCACCCATCAATGAGCCCTCCTGAGCAACAACCTCCCTCCCTCCCTCCCTCCCTCTGCCACTGCATTCTGGCTGTGCAGCCACTCCACTCCCCTCAGTTTGGGCCATGCAGGGAAATGGGGACCCCCCTGCCCATGCTGGTGGTGGCACTAGCACCAGTACCTGGCAGAAATCGGGCCTTGGAGGTGCAGGAAAGGGCACAGCTGTCCTTCTTGCCCATCTTGTTGCAGGTGAGGGTGGCCCGTGGTGGCACTGAACCTGGCAGGCACTTCACCAGCTCCAAGGGACACGCACCAGCTGGTGATGACAATCAGGGATGCCCATGGCTGGCACAGCTCAGAGACCCACAAGGGACCACTGCACCCTCCAGCTCATGGGGGGATTCACCGGGGAGGAGAGGGTGTCAGAGTATAGCATAGGGACCCCAGCCTGGCCCCCCAAAGCCCCCAGCTCCTCCAGCAGCCGTGCTGGCTCCTGGCCTGACGTACCCACACAGTCCTTCTTGTTCCAGTGCAGCTTGCAGCCAGCAGGACAGGTACACTGGTAGCTGCCAGGAGTGTTGATGCAGCCGAATTTGCAGCCACCCCGGTTGATGCTGCACTCATCGATGTCTGTGGGGACAAAGGAAGAGGCAATGGGTGAGGGGCAGTGGGAGCCCTCGGCTCTGAATCACTGTGTTGTCAGGGCTGACATCCTGGATGGATAAATCTAAACCCAGCTGGGACAGGAGATCTGCACCACAGGGCATTTCCAGCAGTGCCACCTCCCTGCAGCTGTTCCAGCTCCATGAAGGTAAGGGACACCCCGACTCCCGGTGTCCCCAAGGGCTAGGCAGGGATGGGTGCAGCCCATCCAGGCTGAGCCCAGCCCTGGCCCCTCGTGGGCTGGGGGGCAGCACACGGAGGAGATGTGGAAGCACTGAGAAACTGAACTCAAAAGGCTCAGCAGCCCTGGTCCCTCTCTTCAGCAGCGACCCCCGGCCTGAAATGATCCTTCAGGTGAGGGATGGAGCTGCCCCTGTCACAGCGTTCCCTGCCCAGCTCCCCCTCCCTCGGGGCACTGGTGGGAGCCATCAGTCCCTTTGCTGCAGGAGCACCCCGAGACAGCCCCGGGGTTGCGCTGGCTCATGCTCACTGTCTAGTTCAGAAATATGAGGAGGGTCGCTGACCCTCGCCAGCCAGGCAGCACCGGAGCACCCGGGCTCGTCATCCCGGGCGGCCGGCTCCGCTGCCACAACACGCTCCGGCAGCCCCTGCAAAGCATGTTTCATCCACCTCCCCGCTTCCCGGGCGCAGCACGCCCCCGCCCTTGGGAGCTATCTGCCTTGTGAAATTTAAATCAAACGCTTTTGATGTTCCCCTTCCCACCCCGTCACAGCTCCCTGCCAAAAAAGCCGGGGATTTCTCCCTCTCTCCCGCTGCAGACAAGTCGCAAATTGTTCCTGTCGCTCTGTTTGAAGTTGCAGACACCAGCGAGTCTGGCTTTGAGCCCCCTCCCTGCCTGGCCTCAGCCCGGGCTATGCGTGGAACCGACCTTCCCCATGCGCCCTTGGGGTGGGCAGTGTCCGCAGAGGTCCCACAGCAGCTGTCCCCCCCGTGCCCCTCCTGGGGACCCGACCCCGGCGGGGTGACAGCCTGCCAGCACACATCCAACCCTACCTACCCCCGCAGTGGGTGAGCCCGTAGAGCGTGTAGCCCTTGTGGCAGAGGCACTGGAAGCTGCCGGGGGTGTTGATGCAGAGGTGGTCGCAGGTCCGGTCAAAGGAGCACTCATCGATGTCTGGAGGAAAGGCAATGGGAGGAGATGAGAGCTGGCACGGCAGAGGGGTACAGGGACTGTCCCCTTCCTGCTCCAGTTGCTCCAGCAAGCTGAGGGCTGTGCTGGGATGCTGTGGGACCCTGCACTGGTATCCTCCAAGGGTGCAGAACCAGATTGCTCTGGGCATTCAATACCGATACTCCGGGGATCCAACACCAGTGTGCTCCAGAACCTTGTGCTCCCTCCAAGCTCCTCCTCACCCACTGCACCAGCACCCCCCTGCCACAAGCTCCTGTAGCCCCTCTGCACCTCAAACGGGCCAAACAGGGCCAGCATCCTGTCCCTGGCATGGGAGGGCTGCAAGAGCCCCCGGCTGCTGCCAGTCCAGGGTAGGGAGGGATCAGGAGGATGCCATGATCAGGACGATGCCAGGGAGGGATCAGGAATGCTGTGCGGGCAGGTCCTGCCTCGGGGACGTGCCAGCAATGCCTGCTCAGCCCTGAGGGCACCTCGCTGGGGCAGGGAGGCCCCGGTTGGGAGGTGAACCCAACCTGGTGGGCTGGAGCATCATTTCATTGGCTTCATTAAGTTAATTGCTGCGTTCACGTCAAACTCCCAGAGCACGGAACCTGGACTGAGATGAAAGCAGTGGCAGCCCCGGAGCCTGCCAGCCCCCTCCTTCCTCAGCCGTGTGTTTCCAGAAGGCAACACTCAGGCTCAGCACACCTGCCGTGCTGACCTTGGCCATGGGCTGCGGGGGCAGCACAGTGACCTGCTGGGTTTATGTGGGATGTGTAGAAAGATGTTGGGACAGGAAGAAAAAGGTGGAAGAGGCAGCATGGAGCAGCCAGTTCCCTCTGGAGTAGCCAGTTCCCTCTGGAGTGAGCAGGAGGCATCTTCTCCCCACTCCTGCCCTCCAAGAACTGGGAATCCTGGCATCTGCCTAATTGCTGACTTTAACTCTGCAAGACCCCACAAGTCCCCAGCTCTGAGACTGAAGGGCTAAGCCCCAGACCAGAGCCTAAATCCAACACTAATCCCCTGAAGGATGTATGCAGTCCACAGGAAAGCCCAGAGGAATGAACAACCGAGGCAGCAGTTCTGCAGCAGCGGCCATGGGAATGCAGGGAGGGGCAGGGCAGGGGGCCTGGGCACCCAGTTCCCCTTACCTTGGCAGTTTCTCTCGTTTATGAGCAGCTTGTAGCCCTTCTTGCAGCTGCACTCGAAGCTGCCCACCGTGTTCCTGCAGATGTGGTCACAGCCTCCGTTGTTGAGCCGGCACTCGTCAATGTCTGGTGGGGACAAGGGACACCCATCACACCCTGGCTGGGATGCTCGGCCAGCGGAGCCCAGGGATCCCCTCTGGATGCTGTCCCCACCATGAGCTGGAAAATGGAGGAAACCCTTTGGGCTCTGATGGTCAGCTGGGGAACGTGGCCGCTGGTTTTCTCTGTGTGCATCTGAGGAGCCAATGTGTGACACTGGGCCAGGGCAGGACTCTGGGGCTCAGGCCTCCTTGGAAGTGGTGCAAAATGATTAATTTCTGCAGGTCTCAGTGTCCCCCAGAGTAGAGCCAGGAGCCTCAAAAGAGCCTCTCAGCTGAGTGAGAGCACTAGACCAGAGTTTGCAGAGATACAGGTTTGTGCTGGGGATAGCTTTGGGGGACCAGGAGTAGCAGGAAGAGAGAGAAAACCAGAGGGGAACCCTCTCCTTCAAAAGCAGCCACTTGACAAAATAACTGCTTTTCAACCCTTGCCTCTCTGCATGCCATCTCCTTCCTGCCATTAAAAAAACTAAAAAGGATGATGCACAGCAACTGCAAAGAACACCAACAACCTGGAAAGAGGCTGGAATATGGAGGTTTTGATTGTTTTTCTTGTTTTTCCACTAATCACAAAATTTACTGTTAGGAAATTTGTCAGTTGTGTGGAATGGAAGGAGACCAGGAGGAGGCAGGGGCCTGCCCTGTCCCTCCATCCCCCAGTGCTGGGGCAGCAGCTCTGCCTCTCTGGGGCTGAGGCTTTCTTTTTATGACTGTGAGGGAGTGAGCTGTAAACCCGCCTGCAGCCATAATAAAACCCCAGACACAGGGGACGTGGCTCTGGGTTATTGCATGTCGCTGGAAACTGCAGAATGGGAGAGGAGTGGATGCTCTGATAAAATACCAAGGGCAGGGGGTTCTGGAAGCAGTCAACAGGTAGACAGGCAGCCAGCAGTGGGACAGGCTTTCCTTTCAGCCGGGGTCAAGTTCTGAGAGCTGCCAGAAGACACAACACAGGCATCGGCCAGCTCTGAGCAGGGCAAGTCTGGGGTGCAGGGAAAGCAGCCTGGAGTGCCCTGCCTGGCAGGGACAGGTGGTTGGGGATGTTGGTGGGACCTGCAGCATCTCAGGGTGTTCTCCCCCATGTGGGACATGGCGCTCGGACCTGGCAGGGCAGTGCTCCCAGAGGGACCTGTGCATCTCACACCCAGAGCAGCTGTGGATTCCCTGCACATCCAGCCCTTCCCCTGGGGCAGCTGAGGCTGTGGGGGGGAGTGAGATGGGACAGGACCCTCCAGCCCCACAAGGGCTATGCCACTGCCTCCAACCTGACCTGATTCCCTTTTCCTCCTCCCTATAGGCTTCCCAGGGGCGTGGGGCCAAGCACGGTGCCTGCAGCAAGGCGTCCCAGTCCCCATGCAGGGGGCTGATTCCTGTCCCCATCCCATGGATACAAACACCAAGCCAGTGAGCACTGGGGGCAACGTCGAGCTGAGCTAAATCTGAGCCTTTTCTAAGGGCACTGAGGACACAACGGGGGTCTGAGGCACCCAGGGGCGAGCAGTGAGGACCCCAGCCCCACTGCCACCCACCTACCTTTGCACGTCTTCCTGTCGGGCTGGAGCATGAAGCCCATGGGGCAGCTGCAGTGGACGCCGGTGGCCGCGTCGTGGCACTTGCTGTCACAGCCCCCGTTGTTCACAGCACACGTCTCTGCATGGGAAGGGGACAGAAAGGCTGGGGTGAGGTGTTCCAAGGGCTGGGGGAGTTATGCCATGCAGATGTCCCCCATGGCACAGCCTGGGAGTGGCAGCGGGTACAAACCTCCCTGCAGAGCCCTTGGCTCTCACACAACAGCAACGAGGCCCCAGAGCCGTGAAATAATGAACACATGGGGGCTGGTGTCCCCCACAGACAGGGCCTCAAGGAGGCCTCCATGCAGCTCCAAAGAGGAGGAGTTCAATTTCCCAGGGACAAAGTCAGAAGAGCACTTGTGCAAAAGCAGCCAGACACAGGTCCTGCCAGGAGTGCCCAGGCTGCAGCTCCCAAGGTCGTGGGGGCACAGTCCCAGTCCCCCCGTGGGGTGGCAGGGGGGTCCTGTCCCCCTGGCTGCCACCAAGCTACCCAGCCACAAAAACACGGGTGACCCTGTGCCAGCAGTCCCTGACCATCACCCACTGCTCAGGCACGCGGCTGGTCCAGTGTGTCAGGCTAATTTGGGAGACACATCGTATAATTAAAACACACACTCAGAGGCAGGCAGCATCAGTGGAAAAAAAATCCAATTGAAAAAAAAAAAGCTAATTATTTCAGTATTATCAAAGTCAGCTGTTGCTGGTAGGACTAGAAGGGACACTAATTTAAATGAAGCATTTTCAGCTTGACAGCTTCCCTGTGAGATCAATCCTCAATTTCAACCCTAACCACCAGAACAATGGTTTGAAGTGCATTAAGTTGTTCACAAAGGATAATAAAATATTCCTTTCAGAAGGCTGGTTGCTTGGATAAATGAGGCATTTGGGCTTCAAGGAACCCAAGTTGAAAATGCCTTGAAGAAATTCCTTGGAAAGAGCAAATCCCAGGTTGTCCTGCTCTTTGCAAGCGCTGCATGGGGTAGGAATGACTGAACCATCCAACCATTTGCCGCGGGGCTTGGGAGCTGGGATCGCTCTGTGCTCGTCTTGCCACTGCTATTTTTATGATGTCCCATAATAAGAGAACAAAAGGGACCATTTTATGAAATTAATCGCCAGTACAATTACAAAACCTAACGGCAGGGGAAGGATTGCTGCAGATATTATTCCTCCAGCCAGGTCCTCGTGCTCCACATGGCCCAGCCGTGCCAGGGCCATCCCCTCCCTGCTGGGGACAGGGACACGGGGTGGGGGACACCGCGCCCAAGGGAAGGGAAGCTTTCTGAAAGCCCAGTGAATCATTTGTTCAACGCCAGCATTTGTTCCAGCAGCTGATGCAGAAGCAGGGGAGGATTGATTTAACAGGGTCACCACTGAGATGAGACGATGGGCTTGGTTCAGGTGCTGCAGCCAGCAGAGAACTGGAGAAGCAGCTGCAGCATGGAGGATGGAGCTCTCCAGACAATGTGGTGCCCTGGGCATATTGTCACCGTGCTCACAGCCTCCTCCAGCACTGCAGCACCCCTCCTGACCCCTTTGTACCTTTGGGAATTTCACCTGAGATTAAAGCCAGCCCACCCGCCCTCCCAGCTGCCCAGGGTGGGAATCGGGTATGAGCTGGGTTAGCACAGCCAGAGCACCCCTGCAAACCCCTCTGTGACAGGGTCTGTCGTGGGTTTGCAGAAAGCTTGCAGGGGGCTGCTGGGGCACCTGTGGGGCTGTGGAGGTTGGCGGCACAGGGCTGGGCTGCGGAACGGCCCCGGGGAGCAGCGATTGTGCGATTGTTCGGCGGAGCTGGCAGCCCAGGGCTGCTCCCAGCCTGGCGTGACTCACCAGCCACACAGGGCTTTGGTGAGGCCTCCATCGCTCAGGCAGGGAGAGGACAAAGCTTCACATACACACACTCACTCTCAGATTCTTTTCCACCCTCCTCTATCCCAGCTCTGGTCTCACTGCCTGACTGCTGTGCCATGGCTCTCCTCGCCCTGCTCAGCACCCTCACTGCAGACACTCTGGCCTCACCTCCACTTTCTGAGAAGTGACAATCTCAGCAGGATGTGATCCCATGAGCCAGAGGGGATTAATTCTGTGGTAATCAGAGGGATTACAGCTGGGCTGGCTGGAGCGTGGTGATGGCGCAGATCTGGGGTCTCCCCTTTCTCCCACCCCTGTGTGAAAGGCTCTGCAGAGCCCCTCAAAAGCTGCAGTCTGTGCTCCCTGTGTTGGTGAGCTGATCTCCCACAGCTCCTGGATGTGCCAGGAGTTTGCCTGTCCCCAGTACATGCAGGAACAAGATTTCCCACCATAAACAAGTTGCTGCACTTTCTGCCCCAGTTTCCTTGGTGGCAGAGCAGAGGCATCACCTTACCTTTGTGAAAGGCTTGGAGACCCCATGGGGATGTAAAGAAATCCCTGGGGAGGTGCCCAGCTCTGTAAAGTGCCATTGCAGCTGTGCCATTGCTGCAGTTCTGGGCTGAGAGCCCACTGTGCATGGCAAGGCCAGACCCTGGGACACCCTGAAGGTCCCAGAAGGGACCATCCTCCAGTGGGTGGGCTCTAGGAAGGGGTAACTGGGCACAAGCATCCCCCTCCCCACCACACAGCTGCTGGTAGCCCACTGTGAGCTCGTCCTGGGTGTGGGGTAACCACTGCCACAGCCACTGCAAAGCAGATTGTCACCCCCGGCACCGGGCTGGATCCACCAAAGCAGAGTGAGAGCCCCCGTCTCATGCAAGCACAGCAGGGGGAGCGTTCCCTGCTCTGCCCCCCAGCCCAGCCCCAGGCTGGCCTGGCAGGGTTTGGAAGCAGCAGCGGGGCAGGGTTAGTGAGACATGCGGTTAGAGCAGCAGCTCAGCCCCCGAGCCCCGCTATGGCCTCGAGAGGAGAGACCATCTACGGTTAGACCCCTTCGTAGAGATAGAGAGAACAAAAATATTTACCATTAGAAAACGTCTCAAGGATAACGTGTTGCTGGAAGTGTCTCTCCCCTGTTTAACATTATAAAAAAGTGATTTAGAAACAGTGTCCAGCAGGGAACTTGGTTGGTGTCACACATCAATGGGTTCGACTCTGCTGCCTTTCCAGCCTGGTGGAAACTGTCCCTTTGGGCTTTTTCTCTCCCACCTCCCAAGCATTCCATGTCCCTCAGCCTCTCCAAACCCCCTCCAGCTGTGCTGGGCTGGTTGGAGCCCCATGCGAGCGGGAGAAGCGCGTTATGAGCAGCGTTAGTGCAGCCTGTTAGTCTGGGGAGACAGGTCCTGCCCTCGTCGGGAACAAAACCAGCACGTGCCAGGGCAGGTGTGACACCCGAGCGGAGCCACGTGGACACTGAGCAGCCATGGGCTTTGGGAAGGCAACCACATCCCGCTTGTGGCACTTGCACCCCTCGGATTTAGCAGCCAAGCCAGCAGTGAGCCCAAATCCTGGGTGTGCTTGGGCTGCTCAGCCTCACCCAGGGGTCAGTGCACCCCAGCTGTGGGTGCAGAGCTGCCAGCACCGCTCCCAAAAGCTGGGGAGCATCAGCAGTGCAGCCTCAAACCGCCGAGGCGTGGGTCAGGAAATCAGCCATAAAACTTGAGCTGGGTTTAGTTTCCTTCTCCATCTAATCGTATTTCTTCCCTGTCCACCCCCTCCTGCTCCACCAGTGCTCGCCAGCAGCAGCCCTGCTGCACCCCAAATATAGGTGGGAGTGAGCTGCAATGATGCCCCGGCTGGTAAATCTTCCTGGAAAGCCAAAATCTGCATCAACTGTGACAGCCGTTTTTGCATCTCCCCACGGGCACTGCACCCTTGGCTGCTGGAGTGCTGTTTAATATGCTTTTTAAATTTTTTTTTAAAGGCTGCTTTTGGAGCATAAATATAAATATATAAGGTCATCGTCCTCCCCTGCCGGCTCCCCCTCCCCCTCGTGCCTGCAGACATGTTGGGAGCCATTAGTGATGGCCCCTGTGCTTAGAGGCATGTTCCTCATTATCTGCATTTTTAAAAGCAGCAATAAAAAGCGGAAAAATGAAAAACACCGGCCGCGGCCTAATGAAACTGTCACTCAGAGGGGCTGATCGTGCTTCCTGCCTCGTGGTGTGATCTGAAGGGAACCTGGACCAGGGGCCTGTCCCGGCAGCCCATCAAACGCACCGCGTACAATTTCAAAGCCCATGGCCCGGGGAACGACTTTGCGTTTCCCCTCACTGGAAACTTTATTCCCCTTGAAATGATGAAATATTTTGGAGGAAATGGGGAAGGGGCGGTGAAGGGGGCAGTGTGGATGGGGGAGGGCTGTTTGCTGTGCCCGAGCCATAAAACAAGAAAGGGTGGTTATAAATATCCGAGCAGGTACCTCGGCTGTAAATCTGCCAGCTGGGCATCCCTGCGGGGAGGCTGCTGGCTCCCAGAGGCTGGAGCACAACCCCTTGGTGTTCCCACGGTGGGGCTGGGGATTGGGAATCCCCCAGGGAAAGCAGGAGCTGGGCAGATCCCTTCGTGTGAGAGGGGATTGCAGAGCCCAAAGGGATGAGACAGGAGTGGTGTGGTGGTGGGCTTTGGGCTGGTGCTGCTCCTAAAATCCTCTAGTGCAGTGTTTGATTTCCCCTGCAAAGGCGGACAAGGGGAGAGCCCACAGGGATGTGCTGGCTCTGGTGGGAGATGTCTCCCCAGTCCGGCAGGGGAACAAAGAGGGAGACTTTGTCCAAGGACAAAAGCATGAGTGATTTTGGAAACTCCCAAATCCCACCCTCACACCTGTGGTACCCAGGGTCTGAGTGCAGAGACCACCCCCCCAGCAAACAGACAGCTCTGAAGCATCCCCCAAATCACAAAATGCTTTGGACAGCTGCTCTCTCCCCTCTACACCCAACAGGTCAGGGGCATCCTTGGTCCCAAACCTGCCCAAGTCAGACGCACGTAGGGCTCTCCATCCATGAGGAGCCCAGCAGCTGACACACCCTGACACCAGGGTCCTGAGCCCCCTGCTGGAGAAGAGCTCCCCACCCAGGCACCCAGCGATCCCCGGGAGAGTCCTCGGAGGTGGGACAGGGCGCAGCGACTACGGGAACAAACACGAGGACGGCGGGGAGCAGGGGCTGCAGGCGCCTGCCAGCAGCCAGGAGGGATTGGGATCCATCCTGGGAGCAGGCTGAGGGGCAGCAGTGACATTAAGGCAGCAGTGAGCCGACAGGCAGGAGGGCTTTGCTGGGGGCTCAGCCCCAAACACCCCTCAAGCTGGCAGGGAGCAGCCAGGGGCTCAGGGGGGGATCCTCTGCCCTGAGGACGGAGCCGTCTGTGGAAAGCACGGGAGGGTTTTCTGTTCAGGCACAGCAGGGATATGGGGAGCCAAAACCTCTCTTGCTTTCAGTTCCTTTTTCTTTTTCATTTTGCAATAAGAACTCAAATGTCTCAAGCAATTGTGGACTTAATCACTCCCCAAATATAACATTTTTTAAATCAAAGCAGCTGTTAAACAGCACAAGCATATGAAACCAGTAAAACTTCTATCTCTGCTTGATGTTTTACAATTTGAAAACACACACAGGAAAAGGACAATTCTGGGGGTGGTTGAGTTGTCAGGTTGTTGGGGTTTTGGTTTGGTTTTTTTTGTTTTTTTTTGCAAGACAATGTTCCTGAGCCGAGGCCCCACAATACCAAGTTGGACCAGATTGCTGTGGGCAAACCTGCCCCCTCCACATCCCTCCCAAAATCTGCCAATGACAGCCACAGTAACAATTCCCAGCTTGGGGACATCCTCACTGCACAGAAGCAGGCAAGGACCCCTGCTCACACCCCAGCACAGCAACCTGTCCCAGGTGTCCCCTCAAGCACCACCAAGACCAGTTCTGCACCCCCCAGGTACCACAGCATCCCTCACACACGTGCTGAGCTTCCCTGGCCCCAGCAAAAGGAAATCACCACATGCCCAAGGCTTGGGAAAAACCCTTCACCAGGCCAAGGACAAATCACCCAGGGAAGAAGATGAGCCATCCCACACCTCAACCCACGTGTGGGCTGTGGCCTGACCTACCTATGCACGTCACCCCGTCCGAGTGCAGCAGGAATTTGACGTGGCAGCCACACTTGGGTCCCTGGTCGGTGTCATCACAGGTGTGTTGGCAGCCCCCGTTCCCGTAGTTGCAGGTCACTGTGGGAGCAAAGCACCAGTGTCACCATGGTCCCAGCTCCTCCTCCCTGCCTAGCATCCACATGCAGCACGTAAAGCTGGCTTGGAAACAACTCATCCTTACCCTCAAAGATTTCCTTCCCTCCCTCCCTCCTTCCCTCACAGATAATTCCTAAAGCCCTCTACTTTCCCTGTGGGATCTTAGCAGATGCAGGCTGTTATGTGGTTTCTCATGTCTTCCCTCTGCATATTTACTAAATGCCACCACTGGAGTCCAAGCAAAGGGGACTGGTGGGCTGGTTGACCCTGATCCTGAATCCAGTGCTACAGGGGAAGGGTGAAACTTTCCTGAGCTCTGGAATGACACAGGAGCTTTTTGGGAATCCCTGCCAGCACTCCCCAGGGGGCAAGGTGTGCTGTTCGTTTCGTTTAGGATTAAACTTTCATTTCATCAGCAATTTTACACATTTGCTGCACACAGCAAATGAGAAACAAAATAAAAATAATTGCATAAACACATACATATCTATTTAATAACCCTGGCACTGCCAGTGGGATGCTGGCAGGAGATCAGACAGGCTGAGAGCACCACAACCCCCAGGGAGAGGATTCCTGCACTCCTCACATGCCAATTGCACTTTCCTTGCTCACCTCCCGTTTGGAAAGTGAAAAACACTGGGACAAGAACAGGGGATGCTGAGCCTCTGGGACCCCCTCGAACTGCCATTTCAGCCTGGTCATGTGAGGACAAAACATCCCATGGTAAAGGGGGCTGCCAGAAGCATTGTCTGTAAGGGCAACAGAGCTGAGCATGCTGAGCTTCGTGCTCAATGAACTAACAGCTACCAGGGGCTCAGGGCTTTGCTGCAGGGGCAGGAGGTGTCTGTGCCATGGGGACAGGGTAAGGGGGTCTCTGGGAAGCCGTGTCCCCAGCCCTGGAGTGCTCCTTACGTTTGCAGTCGCGCTGGTTTTTGGTGAGCTCGAAGCCGGGGCGGCACTCGCAGGCAATGCCCCCTTTGGGGGTCTCCCGGCAGATGTGGGCACAGCCATGGTTCTTGTTCATGCAGTTCATGCCTTCTAAAAGAGATAAAGGAAGCAAAGAAATGCTCCAAAAGCTGCTGGCACTGGTCAGCAGCGGCAGAAGGACGTCTGAGGTGTGGTGGGATGAGGAGAAGATGGCAACGAGAGGAAACCCTGTCAGTGGGGACCTTGTGGGGACAGGATAACCCTGGCCAGCTCCTGGCACAGAGCTGTTTGGGAAGGTGGACACAACCACCTGGGAGCCTTCAGCCTTTGATCCCCTTCCACCTTGGATGAGACCCTGCTCCCACATCTCTCAGGGCTTTAAAGCCCATTGAGCTCAAGACCCAGCACCTGCATCCCTGTCCCCAGCAGGGACCACCCACTGCGGCACCAGGAGGAGGGAGCAGCCAGCTCATCCCTCTTGGACACGCAAGGGATGGGGACACAGGAGATGCCACTGCAGCTGCTCAGCTGTCCTGGGCAGGGTGAGATTCCTGGGGAGCTGGAGTGACCAACACAGCTGGGAAGGGGGAAGGAAGAAAGCAAAAACACTCAGCTGGCTTTGCCAAGCAGCAGAGATAAAAATCAGCAGAGACGCAAAAATCTCTCATTTCCTCCTATTTTGGCTAAGAGGTTGCTCCAGACGGCAACAATTTAGAGTTGAGACTGAGAAGGGCTCGGTGCTGTGCAAGACCTGGCAGGGGAAGATGTGTCTCTTACAGTGGAGTGAGGACCTCCAGGTCCTTCCATTTATCAATAAATTTCTCTGGGCATAGGATTAATGTCCCCTGCTCAGTATTGCTATGCCTGTGAGGGCTTTCTGCAGGACATTTGTTACCTTTCCCAAAGTGCCTGCCATAGATTCACTTTCAAATCTGGCACACCAAGAACCCAGCAGCAGCACCTAAACCCAAGCAGGAGCGGCCAGAGGTGGCAGAGGACAGACCTGCCTGATAAACACAGGCATGGAGGGTGCCCCAGGGCGTGGAATCGCTGAGCACTGACCTTCAGGGCGCTGGATGCAGGTGTGCTGGTTGTCACTGAGGAAGAAGCCCTCCCGGCAGAAGCACTCGTAGCTGCCCATCATGTTGACACAGGTCTGCTGGCAGCCACCGTTGCCCTCCGAGCACTCGTCCAGGTCTGCAGAGGGAAGGTGGCAGGGGGTGAGCACAATTCCTTGGCACACCGAGGTGATGGGGACTGGCTGGGACAGATCTGCTGGGTAGTAACCTACTTCTGCCTTACATCTGTGATCCCCCAGCTGGAAGAAAGGGGAATGCTTGAAGGTGCAGAGGATAAAGGCAAAGCACAGCAGGAGTGGGTGCAGGGATCATACAGCTTCCCTCACTGATGGCCTCATTTTACAGAAGGGAACACCAGACCACAGAGAAAGGGGCTTTCCTTGTCCCAGAAAACCCAAAGCACCCACTGGATGCTCATCCAGGATGCTGGCTGCAGCTGGCCCCTGCTCCCAGCCCCTCAGAGCCTGTTGCCAGCTGGGGATGCCTGCACTTCATTAGGAGGAGCTGGGAAACCTTAGCCCAGAGCAGGGATAATTACTTGTAAGGAGACTCACATCCCCTGCCCTGCTGCTCGGCTGCCCTCACCCCTGTTTTGGTTTAACAAGCCAAGGCTGCAAAGGGCTGAGATGTGGCCCCGTGGCAGCAGCAATGCCCTCGCCCCAGGCTGCTGCTCCTCCTGCTCCAGCCCTGCAAAACCTGCATTTAATGAAGAGTAACTGGCCAATGCTCTCTCTAGAGGCATTTTAGGGACAGTGAACTCACCAGTGCCCTGAGCTGCCAGAGCAACCAGGACACCAGGCTCGGGCAGAGACAAATCTGTGCCATGGCCGCCCCTTGCCCCCTCTGCCCGCGGTGCCGGGGCCGGGTGATGGTGTCGGGCTGGGAAGCGAGGGGCCCCATGCCAAAGAAAACGTCCTGGGAACTCGAGCGTTGCAGAGCCGTGGCTGAGGGGAAAACTGAGCCCCGCCAGCCTGGCCCAGCGGAAACGCTGGAATAGCGGCTCAGTGACGGCACGCGCCAGGGGCTCCCAGGGCCCCTCCCCAAACTGCACAGCATGCACCCAAAACCCCTGCCTTGGGGCAAAATGGATGGACAGATGGATGCCTGAGCAGTTTGGACGCCTTGCACTGTGGCCCAGCCCCTGGCAAGTGCTGAGGGGATGCTCAGAAATATCAAATGCAGCTCTAGCTGGAAGTGGCCAGGCAGCAGAGCCCGGAAGCACCCCACAAACTTGCTCTCTTGGAAAGGAGGTGTTGAAAACACCATCTGACCCATACGGCAGTGAGGGCTGACACCTGGGCTGCAGCCAGGCATTAAGGGATGTCCTCTGTGATGGCAGGAAGCTCATGGCTTCCTCCAATGCTCATCCCAGCCAAGCTATGTCCTGCAGATGCCAATAATTCTCCTCAAATCCCCCTGCTTAGAACAAGGGCTTAATGTCTTGCAACTTCTCCTTCCAGCTCTTCCCAAAAATGAGGAGGCAGCCGTTCAAACCCTATGGCTGAAACGAGACTCCGCCGCTCTAATACCTGTTTTATTAAACACAACAGAGGTGGGCAGAAGCCAGCAGGGCCTGTGTCGGGATGGGGGCTTGAATTCCTGTCCTGGTTCAAAAGGTCGTCCAGGGTGGGCAATAGAGGGGCTGGTGACTCTGGTGGGCACATACCCTGACCCTGTCCAGCTCAGCTGCTGCCCATGGCACTGGCAAAGCCTGGGCACAGCACGCTGCTTTGCTCTGCTTCTCTTTTTTTTTTACTAAAAGGGGATGCAGGCAGGTCAGGCAAAGCACGTCAGGGTCAGAGATGAGACGCTGGGATGAGCTAAGGAAAGGCTCAAGGTGGGAGTCAGCATGCTCCCCCCAGATCCCTGCCTGCCCGGCCGCTCCCCAGCCATCTCCATCCCCTCCTACCCAACTCTGTAAACACATGACGTCCAGCTTTCCTTTCTTCTCCTCGGGCTCATCCTCCCCCGGGAGAGGAAGGCAGAGCCGCCCGCCCGCGCCTCCTCCCAGCTGTGTAAATCTCCCCCCTCCCCGAGGAGGCTGCGAAGATCCCGGTGATGGTGGTTAATGCAAAACGTATGTGTCCATAATCCCTTCCCCCTCCTCCTCCTCCCAGTGATGAGCTCATTAATGACCCCTCTGCAGACACTAATTAGAAAATAGCATGAGCTCTGGGCAGAGGGGAGGCGGGCTGTGCCGTGGCCCGGAGCTCCCGCCGCGGATGCCGGTGGGATGCGGGAGGAAGCGGCTCCCGGGCGCGGGCAGCTCCACGGGCCCCGAGGCTCTGACGGGAGCTTTGGCTCCGCCGCGGCCGGATGGAGTTTGGGGCGGTGGGAAGTGGCAGGGAGGATGCACGGCCGCTCCGTAGGCAGATGCCGGGTTTGTCTTGGCCCGGGGATTATTTATCCAGTCCCTTCGCTGGTTCCCATCCCCACCATATTTGCTATTAACTCATCTATTTTGGCAGGTGCAGGGCTGACCTCAAGCACGAGCGGAGCGAGCGGCAGGGCCCGGGTGAGCTGGTCCTGCCCTCGGCAGCGGCACAGAGCTGCTGGCCCGGCCGCTTGCCGCAGCAGGATGCGGCTGTGGGGGAGCCTGTGCCTCACCCCCAGCAACTCCAAACCCAACTCCCCCAGTTCTGCCTCACCCCAGCCCTCCCGGATGAACCCACAGAGTGAGTTTCTCTCCCAGCATGGAGCATCCTCCCTTGGCATCGCTCCTGTGTAACGGGGAGCAATCCTGTCCCCAGTGAGCTGTTGCAGCACAGGACGTGCCTGTAGCTGGCTTAGTGCCCTGAGAGGGCCCCCACGGTCCCAGGGCTCTCCAGCAGATCTGGGGGTACTTGGTCTTGGTCTCCAGCAGGTGCTGGAGCAGCTGAGGAGCTGTGACACACGGCCATCCCTCACCTAAGCAGTTGTGGCCGTCGTGTGCCAGGCGGAAGCCGTCGTAGCAGGTGCAGCGGTAGTTGCCGGGGATGTTCACGCACTCGTGCACGCAGCCCGCGTTGTCTTCCCGCTCACACTCGTCAACATCTGGGGAGAAGAAGGGTGGGAGAGCTGCAGGGCTGCATGGGTGCTGCTCCCCATCTCCAGCATCCTTGCCACCCAGCTGGTGATGTGCCCTGGGGTCTTCTGCTATCTCTGCCTATTCCTGCAGCTCCTCAGCTCCATTGTCACCTGCAGCATCCCTCCAGACTCTACAAAGTCATCCCCATTCTCCCCAGCCTAGACGCTGGACCCCCAGCTACCGCAGTGTCTTACAGCTTTGGTGTGGTGCAGAGTGCTGGGAACCTCTTGGGATTTCCCAGGGTGCTGGCAGGGCAGCCCGTTTCCATGGCAAAGCCCTGCAGTGCCTGGAGCACTTTAATCCCTCTGCTATTTGTACTCGGCCCATCCTGACCCTGAACCTGCTTTGAGCTGGGAATTTTTCCCCTGCCCCAATCCTGCTTTCCTACTGCTGCTCTAAGGAGCCCATTTTCTTTCCATTCCCCACTCAGTTGTATCTATAGATAGATACATGCCTATACCTGTATCAATACCTACATTTGCACCTTTATCTACATCTATATTAATATTCATATCATCTATATGTCTATTTCTATATCTTATTTTTAAGTTTCTTATGTTTTAGCTGCTAACACAGTCCTGCAGTCTCAGGGTCAGAAACCCTGCAGGAAAATAAGCCCAGCTTTGTTTAAAACAAGCCCTAAGTGACCCTTCATGGCCAGCCCCAACCATGACAGGACAATGGCTGACTCCATCACCAGCAAGGACAGTCAGAGTCCTCTCTGTCCCCATGCACTGTCAGCAGGCCAGGAGTTTGGGGCAGAAAAGGGGAATAAAAGTTTACAATGGGCTGGGGTGAGCAAGTGGCCTTTTTGCATGAGCCAGTGCTGACGAGCCCGTTGCTGGCCTCTGACCCAGCAGGGCTGTCACTCTCAGCAGGGCTCTGGCTCTGCCAGCAGCATGTCCCTACCTTTGCAGTGCTTCCCATCCCCGGTGTAGCCAGACTTGCAGATGCACTTGTAGGACTTGGGGGTATTCTGGCAGATGGCATCAATGTGACAGTTGTCCGTGCCCTCCACACACTCGTCAACATCTGCAAGAGGAGAGGTGAGGGTAGCAAAGGGGAGAGCTTAGGACCTCTACCCCCTATCCCCCCACCACCCCAGGGGATGGATCCCAGCAGCCTCAATCTGCCTTGACACAGCTGATGATGGGCTCTGGACATGGTGAATCCCTGGGTCCACTCCCAAACAGCACAACCTGTGTCCCCTCTTGGACACATCATCCTGAGTCCTTTTATGTGTCTGATGATAGGAAATCCTACTCTGGCACTCCTCGTCCAGGCTGGAGCCAGCCCAGGCAGAGGTGAAAGTCTCTGTCTCCAATTAGCTGTTTCCTGAACCGACTAGGCACCCAAATAATCGTCATTGCTTTCTATTCTTAGGTGCCAAGGAATGTGCACAAATTCGCAGGGACCACACTAAATAAACCTGGGAGCCAGGAGTGAGAAGCAGGAGGGAGAACTGGGAAAAACATCAAGGCTTCCCTGGGAACAGGGACAAAATTTGCATCCTCCCCATCCCCCTTTGCCCCACAGCAGTGCTGTGGTACCCAGGACATCACATCCGGAGCTCCACATGCTGGCAATGGCCTCAAGCAGAAATGCCCAAGGGTTTGTTGTGACAGGAGGCCGTGGGAGCGGAGGTTTTAATGGTATTTGGGAAATGGAGAAGCCTCGAGCACATGGAGTGGCGGTTTGTGAGCGAAGGGCTGTTCAGCTGGCTCTCACTGCCTCCCCTGCTCTGGCAGGCAGGGAAATGTGGTGCCCTGAAGCGGGCACATCCCCTCCGTGCCTGCCAGTGCCTGGAGATCGGGCTGCTGAGGGGCAATGGGGCTGAGCATCACCCGCAGCCCCTCAGGCATGGGCAGGGCTCCCAGAGCAGCCCAGGCTCCAGCTCCACGTGGGGAGCATCAGCACTGCTCCTGGAGGGATTTGCCTCCTCCACCTACTCTCATGGTATGGATAGGAAGCTCCTCACTGGGGAAGGGGGACCTGAGAGTCCCTCCAGCTTCCCTGTACCCACTCGAGAGGAGTGTGAAGCTTCAAAGCTCTCAGCTGCCTTTAAAAACCAGCTTTTTAGCAGCTCTAAGAACAGAAGTGCACCAGGAGAGCTCCCCAGAGACCCCGAACATCCCTGCAAGCAGCGGGCGGGCAGGCAGCCCTGCGGGACAGGGGCCACGGCCGCGGGAACGCCACCCCGAGCCCTGTCCCGGCCACCCCGAGCCCTGTCCCGGCCACCCCGGCGGCTCTGTGCCGGGAGATGTGAGTCACCCGGCCGGGAGGAGGAGAGCTTTGTCTCTGCACCAGGGAGGCGGCACGTGCCTGCGCATTGTATAAATATTTACAGCCCGCATTCATATTTGTTATTTGACATTAGCCATGGCCCGCGGCCACCACGGCCTCCCTTGGGCCATTAATCACCGGCTGGAGGCTGACCCACCGCGGTGGGGACGATGGAGGGATTGCACGGGGACCAGGGCCCTGCTCCTGGCTGGCACCTACAGCAGCCATGGCACTGGTCACGGTGCCATGGTGTTGTGGCCACCCTGGCACCCAGTGCCATCCCCTGCCCGTGCCCGGGTTCCCACGGGGCTCTTGTCCCTTTGGAGAGCTGAGTGTGGCTGTTCACATCCCAGTGACTTCCCCTCAGGCTCCTGCACCCCTCACTGGGCTCCCAGAGGGGTGGTGGGAGGCTGTGGCATTGGAGCAGGGGGATGTGGGGAGATGCCAAGCACTGGCCACAATGTGCACGGGAAATTCAGTCCCAGAGGATTACTGAATCTGCAGATCCTGCTCCATGGCTGGGAGCTCCCCTTCAGGTGTTCCCTCAGAGTTATAAATCACATCGTGATGCCTTGAGTCGTGGTGCCAAGGTGACAATTGTCAGGTCTGGCACCCCGGGCACCCACCCGGGCACATGGGTGGGAACCAGCACCCAAACTGTACAGACCATCCATCAAACCCCATCTCCTTCCTCTAAAAACGCTTAGAACGCGAAGCATCCACCAGGCATAAATCACATCATTGAAACTTTCCCAGCCTTTTGCCAGGAATCTCACTTTTGGCGGAATTTTATTTCCTATTTCTTTTTCCTTCTGCACTCTCAAACTCAAGACCACATGCATGAGGCATTGAATGCACCTCTGGCCCTTTCCTACTCACGCATGTATAGCATCTTTTTTTTCTATATTTTTCTTTTTTTCCCGTTCTGAAACTTCAAAAGTTCTCTAACTTTGGAAAGATTACACAGCAGCAAAAGTACAAAAGAAAACATTATCAGTTTTCCACTCTGTAATTTTTCCAAAACTAGAGTAATTCTGAAAGGTTACAGGATTTTTAAAAAAAAAGAAAGTGTGTTTGTGGGAAGAGTGAATAAATACCCTCCTGGGCACCCCAGGAGCCGTCCTGGGACTGGCAAAGATCCCAATTTTTGAATGCTGAAATTTTGGCTCTTCAGTATCCTTCAGAAATGATGTAGTGAATTAAAGTAAAACCCTCTGAAAAACTCAATTTTTAGCATTTTTGTCAACACAAGCAGCATTTTCCCGTGAAAGGGAAGGTTTTCTCTCAGGGCAGACCGTTTTTCCTGCAGGAGAATTTTCTCCATCCAAAAAGCTGCCTGTGGCCTCACTGCAGGTGCTCTGAGCTGCTGCTACCATGTGAGAGGGTTCATCTGCAAGACAAGTGAAGATTTTTTTTTTAAATAAAAAATCGTTTTCTGTCCCTATTTGCTCTCAGTAGCTCCTCGCTGGGGTGTGCCCTGCTTGTCCCCCTACTCCAGGGGACCTGCTCCATTCAAGGTCTCAAATCCCGGTGGGCTTTTTGCAGTGTTTACCAGTCCCCCTGCAGGCCTGTACCCCTACAGCCCTTGTCTTCCTTCCACAAATAATCAAAAAACACTGTTTTCCACCCTAAGCTGCCTGAAATGAGCCCAAACCGGGCGGCACAGACTGGGGCACGGTGCCTCAAATCCCGGGAATTCTGCAGCCGGCGGGGAATTTGGTTTTGATGAAGATGTTGAGTCTCACTGGGGTCTCGCCCACGGTGGCCCCGCTCCCTGCCCAGCCCCATGTCCCTGTCCCACGGCTCTGGGGCTCCTCGGAGGGCAGGAGCATCCCTGGCACGGCCGTGCCCGGGGACTGCGGCGCAGGGC
Organism: Acridotheres tristis; assembly: GCA_037013685.1. Taxonomy (NCBI): domain Eukaryota; kingdom Metazoa; phylum Chordata; class Aves; order Passeriformes; family Sturnidae; genus Acridotheres; species Acridotheres tristis. The sequence goes on along the minus strand of CM072913.1, from coordinate 3,713,688 downwards.
AGGAGGTTGCGGCGCTCGCCCCGCGCCTCGGGCCATGTTTTTTATTCCGTTGTGGGTGGGATTTTCCAGCGCTGGCTGTTGGGCCCCGTTCCGCTCCAGCTGCAGCTTTATTCTCCATTTCAAAGGCAGCGGAGGCAGACGGTTTCAACGCCACTGCCATTTCGAGCGTGCCAAAAGCGGGGGGACCGCCACCTCCCCGGGACCGGCGCGCACCCACGGCGAGCCCGAGGGCTTTGACCGAGGGTGGTGGCAGAGTCCACGGGCACACGGCCACCACCTCTGTGCCCTGCGGCGTCACACCCGACAGCGAGTAGGGGGATACAGCAACAGCTCGTATATTTTTAGAGCCTGGATTGAAGCTCTTTCCTCGCTTCCTTATTTTGTTTCAAAAAAATAATAAAAGATGGTTTTAGCCTTAGGCCAAAAGTCACAATAAATTTGAGGAGGGGAGTGAGATAGGACAGCAAAAACTGGCTCGAAAAATCCTAAACAAACAAACCCACCATCCTTTTCCCCTCTTCTGCAAGCGCTTCAGCTTTTTCTACAAATTAATTTTATTCTTTGTTTTTATATAGGCATATATATTAACAGCCTGTCTGTATGGGGATGTGTGTGTAGCTGTTGGCAGACATGTGGAGTTTCCACTCGGCCTTAATGCCAAATTAAAGCTTTATAACTTCAGTAGCTCCTTTTACCAGGGTATTAATAACCACCTCAGACACTGTGGTGCAGTTTATTAATCATTTGTTCGTCCAGGGAGCTCACAAGGGCCACTCGTGCTGTGCCTCAGCAGGAAGGGCTCAGGGCATGGCCACGAGCAGTGGCAGCCCCTGAGAGGGGATATGGGCCAGGAGAGGGGAGGAGGATGCTCTGCAGGGCAACCTTCTGTGAAGTGGCTGAAGAGGGGTCATCTGCACTCAGAGATCCTGACTCAGGTGCTGGGTGATGTCTTGCTGCCAGGATGGAGGTGACAGTGGGCAGGTATCTGTGCTCAGGATGGCTCAGAGGGGATGTCTGCATCTCACCATGCAATGGAAACCCCCGAACCCTCCCAGTGCCCTGCACATCCACCCAGCTTTCCCAAAAACAGGTGGGACACAAGAGATGCAGCCCCAGTGCTTGGTCCTGTGGAATGATGGAGGAGGACAAGTCACAGCGAGGACCTGGGACATTTCCAGCCTGGTGACCCTACTGTCCAATGCCCAGACACTGCCCTGTAACCCTCACCATGGGTTTTGCTTCCCCAAAGCTGTCACTGACCCAGAAAAGGGCTTTTTTATCCCCCTCGCTTATGCTTCCCACTCCCATGAGGGCAGAGCCAGGTTGAGCTGTCCATCCTCTGCAGCAGACCAGTTCATCCTGATGGATCCCAGTTCCCTCTACCTCCATCCCACATCCTTGGACCAGCCCTGGTCACTTCAACCCAATTCCATCACCACTTCCCCACAGAGGGTTTGATACTCTGCACCAGCAGAGTGTTCATCTCCCCATGGAATTGTCATCGCTGTTGTTCCTTTGGCTTATCAGACTGACCCAGCCTTGCCTTAAAAAATGTGTTTGTTTGTTTTTTGCTCCGGGAGCAACAATCTCAAGATCTCCAGCAGGGACACAGCCTCTCCAAAACACAGCTGGGCATCCTCCAGTGCTGCCAGACAGAGCAAACTTTATTTGCCATCCCAGGCTTCTCCTAAAACCTCTCAGGGACTCAGAATTTTGAAAGTGAAGGTTAAGGTCAATCATGCACATTTTTTTCCTAAACTGAGTACTCTGGTTAAAGAAAAAAAAATATAAGAAAAGAACCCCCAACTCCTGAGCAGTTTGGAGAGAGCAATACATCGGCACTGGAAGACTCAAGGTGTCTGAGTATTTATACTCCAGTTGGCAGTTACAAAAAAACTCTTCTTCCCTCCTTCCTACCCACCCCCTCCCCTTTTTTAATCTCGGTACAGGCACGTTAGACGCCCTCAGTCAAAGATCTCCTTTGAACTGTGTATGTGAAATGTTTACAGTTTTACATTTCATATTTCAGCGGGGTGGAGGGGACAGGCACAACAGTCGCACACTGTGAATGCTGGAGAGGTAGGAAGGCAGAGGCCAAGGGGGAGGAGGTTTGGCGGCAATGGGAGGGGAATCAAACAGCATCTCCACGCTGCAATTGGAAAATTTTAGACTCCTTAAAAAAATACAGAAAAAAAGAATCTCTGGCGGTGTAGGCTTTGCAGGTGCATCCCACCACAGCACCCCCTCATGTGGGACAGTGGCTGTGGCCCTGGGCAGCCACGCAGCACTAGCCAGGAGGGCTGGTGTCAACCATGAGCCACTGAGTGCCCAGTGGGCTGGGCTGAGGCTGTCATCACACCCAGGACCCTGAACTGGGGTTATGGGAATGCCAGGGGCTGCAGACTGGGGTGCTGGGGTCTGCCAGGGAGATGCTGCCTCTCCCTCCTGGCCCCACGCCACAGCATCATCTGAGGGGATGTGCAATTAGTTGCAGGGAAAAGTGGCAAATCCTGGGATGTGTTCCCAGTGACGAGGGTGCTGCCAGAGGGGCTGGCACTGCCCGAGGATGGTGCAGAGCTGCCAGTCCTTGGGCTCTGCCCTCCCAGCATGTAGGGAGGGACTGAGGCTGGCAGACAGCAGGTAAGGGCACTGCTCCACTGAGAACAGGAGCTCAGGACAAACTCTTCTGTCTGGAAGGTTGTGAGATGGACTGACAGACAAGAGGTCGGGACTGGGGGTGACATTATCTACCCAGAGGAGTGGTGGGCACAGCAACATGTGGGCAGCTTGGCCTGGAGGCCGCAGGGAGAGAGTCCATCCCTGATGTGAAGTGTGTCAGGAGCCTCCCTATGGTTATTTAGATTTACATTGTCAGTTCTCCTATTGAAAGCTTCCCTAGCCCTAAGCTGACTCCACAATCAGCCAGGTCCACTGGCAGACACCCTCCAGCCCCAGCAGCCAGCTCTCTAAATCCTTCTTTCCCCACAGACTAAACTTTCCAGGGTAATTCAGTACAAGAAATGATCCAGCAAGCCCGACCCATGACACAATGTTATCCTATCAAGACAAGACCATCTGATGGGAGAGGAGCCCTTCCCCAGCCCGTGACAGTCACCTGGCAAGGGGGGCTGTCCCTCAAAAGGGGGCAAAGGTTTTGGCGCCCCATCCTTGTGTCGCCTGGCACACACGATGCTTTTGAGAAATATCCTGCTAACACATGTCCCAGACACACAGAGAGGGCTCAAAGAGCTCAGTGACAGTCAGAAAACCCAGGAGACAGCAGGTTCTGAGGAAAGGCACATGCTGTACCTGCCATCAGTGATGCCTTAATGATGCCTGTGAGTTTGACCTCATCCAAAAAGGACCAGCACCAGGCCCACCCCTGCCCTATAGATCCTTGCAGCCCTATAGGCACCAACCTTTGCCTCTCTGCGGACACCTCCCCCTCCCCAATTCTCAGTTCTCCAGCACAGCCCCCTGTGAGCAGCTGGACACCCGGAGGAGCCACCGCTGTCCCGGCGGGCGATGCACCCCGGCACAGGATTGAGCTCACCTCTCTCCACCCCCACTCCACCCCTCTCCTTCCCTGAAGGGATCTGTCAAGTCTCTGCACGATGGAATTTCACTTTGCTATTTTAATGCAATTCTGGCTCAGGCTTAAATGGAACTGGAAACCAAAAGGCCTTAATAAATAAATATTATGATAAGAAATGAAAGCAATGCATACACTCAAGATAATTTGAGGGGGGATAAAAACCTAAGCATTCCTTTCTGTGCCTAAATCATAAAGCTTTACGTGAAGCTGGATGCCTTCTCACCAAACCTTTGCCCTGGAAAATCTCTCCTGCTTGCCCAGGCTGCCCTCCGGAGAAGTCGCCTATTGTTTTAGAAACACTTTGAGCCAGATAAGACAATAGCCTTGAAATTCCTTCTAACTTTGTGGGTGACAGGGCTCGGGCGACCATGCGCGTGGCTGGAATCGTCCAACAAGAGATCTTTCATTATGCCCTGCGCTCCGAGATTTCATTCACACGCTATTTAATCTCACCGTACGCACAAACGTGCAGCTGCCACAACAGCACAGCCAGAGCCGGGCTGGAGAAACCTTACATGCTATGGAAAGAAAAAGAGAAAACCCCACAGATTGTAGAGATAGTGGTGAATTAAGGAGAAAAACCCCCTTTGAGACAGCCAACAGGATCATGTATAGGGCTGTGTGTGCTGGTGTGGGCGCGCGCACTCCGGCGCGCGTGTAGAGAAAAAATCTGAGCTAAATATAGAGGTGCTATAGAAAAGCGAAGGTATAGATAGACCATACATAAAGCTCCGTGTGTACGTCTGGCAAGGGGAGGCTCTGGCTCAATACGGGAGTTGTGAAACAGAAAAGCCCCGAGTTGATAAGGATGGGACGTATCTCTCTTTCCACGAGACAGGGAAAGAGCTCCCTGAATTTTCAGGCTTAGCTGTGCTCAGCTACCTGAAGTTTCCTGCTGCCCACAACCCTGCAGCCAACATCTGAGATTTCCCCGTGCCGATGTGAAGTCCCCAGCACAGATGCAGCCTCCTGGTGTTATCAACGCCTGCTCCGCCATCCCTGCCCTCCAACCCAGCCCGCAGCAGCCTCCTCACCCACACCGCTGCCGTGGTAGCCCCATCTCACAGACACAAAACCAGCAGAGCCCCCCAAGCCCCTCCAAACAGCCACATTCTGCCTGTGATGGATGCAGACTTGTTTGCCCACTCTAATTTTCTGCCCCTGCACCGCCCGCCTTGAGACAGAGTCCAAACCGAAAAAGAACTAAAGTCTAAGAAACGCAACTCATTAAAGAGTTTACAAACCCAACCCCAGTTCCAAGGCAGTAGGCGAGAATATCTGCAAGCGACATTTAAAATCCCCTCCACTGTTTGTTGTTACTGCTGCTGCCTTCTCCAGCCTGCACTTAAACCCCAGCTCTAACGAGGAGATCCGGCTGCCCAATCCACACATCAAACAGCAAACCTTCGAGCAGGGAAGATTTTCTCTTACCTTGACTGGCTTTATTTGCCAGCGTGTTTCCAGAGTGGAGGAGAAAGAAAAGGATGGAAAATCCAGCAATCTGCAAAGCTCCCATTGCAATCCCAGTCTGCAGGGAGGAGCGGGGGCAAGAAGGGGGATTTCTAGTGCTTTAAAGGAAACAAGGGGCTGAGCATGCGAAGGAAAATCAAGGGGAGGAAGGGGCTCTCTCTTTGCCGTGTGTGAGACAGAGAGAGGGAAGGGAACTGAACTGATGGAAAAAGCTGCTCTGGGTTCAGTTTGGGGCTCTTGGTGTTGCTGAAGAGGAGAGAGCGAGGGAGGGAGACCCAGGGCAGTTGGAGGAAAGTGGACTCTATCGCCCTCTCTCTGGCGGCTGCTCTGATCCCTTCTCCTCCTTTTTTTTTCTTCCCTTAAATAATCCCAGCCAATTCCAGTTTTGCAAGAGCAGCAGCAGCAGGAGCAGGAGCAGCAGTGCTGGAGGGGGGAAGCAGGCGCCTTGCCCTGGTGCTGGGGACCTGGGAAAGGGGAGTGGAAAGGAGAGCCCCATCCAAGCAACGCCCTTTTTCTCTCTCCCAGCCTTTCTTTCTTTCTTTCTATTTGGCTTTGGTTACTCCTTCACGGCTCCCCCCCTCGCACCCCCAAGGCTGGGCTTTGCCTGCAGGAATTTACAGTCTGCGCTGAAGGAGAAGGGCCAGTAGCCATGGAGACTGCTTCCTTGGGAGCAGGGAGGTCAGGCAGAGACCATGGGCGATCAATGCATCAATGCAAAGCCCCCCGCAACCCCCAGACCCACCCCGCACCTCGCAGCCCCTCGGCCAGCCGAGGGCTTGGGGTGGTGGCAAGGGGAGGGGGGCCAGGGGGAGGCGTATGGCATGGGAAAAGGCAAGGGGTGGAAAAGAAAAGGACAAGGCAAAAAATATATATAATGAAAAAACCCGAGAGTTTGCAGATGGCATGACCTGGGTGGGCTTGGTGGCTGCGGGAGCGTCTCGGGGTGCTGGGCAGGGGGAGACAGGGCCTGAGAGCAGCTCTGCTGGCTGCCCTGAGAGGTGGGAGGAGGACTGGAAATCAGGGTGGAAGGGGAAGAAAAAGACCTTTCTGAAATATTCAGGGTTTTTTTGTTTGCTTGTGGCACCTTCTCACAGCCCAGCCCCCTGGAGCTGGGGGCACCCCAGGGATGCAGGGGGACCCCTGCTCTAGCCCGTGACCGTCCTTGTGCTGGGAGCTGCTGGCACCATCTCTCTTCCGGGGTGTTCCTGCTCCCTGAGCCAGGAGAGGCATCAACCAGCCAGGAAACTGCAATGGGAGATAAGGCTGGAGCCAGGAGTAGGATCGGGAGAAAGGTGTGTAGTGATTCCACCTGTCCAGGGACAGCAGGTCCAATAGCGCCAGTGGTCATCCTGCCCACAGGGCCATCTCCCTCCCAGCCCACTGTGCTGCCCCTACACCCTCCTGAACCCCCCTTTGTTCTAATAACTCCTAAAGATACAACAAAGAGGGTTGGAGGCAATGGGGAAAATCCAGCTAAGCCAAGGCACCCACAAAGGAGAGGAGGGACCACAGCCAGACAGGAGGATGCTGAGGAGTCCCTGAGTCTTTCCCTACAAAAACTGCCCTCCTGGGACAGGGACCTTTTGGGAGGGGGTTTGCAGGAGCACACCAGTAACCCAAATCCCTGGCACCGCCAGGCTCCACCGCAGCTGATAAGGGGCAAAGGTGCACGAATGATTCATAAAGCTTTAAAACTGTTGTACAGAAAAATATGAATGTGGAAGTGTTGATCTTAGGATGTCTTGGGAGAGGACCATGAGCCACCAGTGCGAATGTGCCATCCCACTGTGCAGTGCTGCTGGAGGAAGCCAGCTCCAGTCTGTGCCAGGAGCTCCTGGTACAGAAGCTCCTCCCCTGAGGTGTTGAGTGGGACAGGGCTCTGGTCACTGCAGCCTAAACCTGATCTGAAGACATCACCAGTGGGGTGCCACCACCCTCCTGTGAGTATCAGATCAGCAGCTGTGGCACTGCTTTTTTTTCTGGGCTGGAATTTGCTGCAGAAACACAAGTCTCTTATGGCAGAGACTCATAAGAGCAGAGTCAAAATGGAAACTCTGCTCTGGGTTACGCTGGTGGATCTCTGTGCCCAGCCACCGCACCTCGCACCCCATCCTGTGATCCTTTATCATCATAACCAGAGGAAAACTAAACAGTCCTCCTTTTTTCCCCTCTAACCTATCTTCTAAATCTGGAGACCGATCTCACGGCACGAGGGACAAGACCTTCAGCAATGTTGATTTATAAGTGAGCTTCTAAATTGCAGGTTTACGCATTAGTATAAACACCCATAAACCAGCCTTAAATACACAGGACCGTGTGTAATTAAAACGCCAAAACACCGAGCAGCCACGTGACAGCACAGGGGAATGAACAAACTCCTCGCTCGCACCCAGACCGACTCAGCAGGGACAGGTCCCTGGCCAGGTACTCCCAGTTAAACCAGTGCCTTGCACTGCTGGGGGGTGGGTCATGCCACAGGACCCCCATGTCTCTCTCCTCCAACGGGGTTACAAAGCACCACAGCGAACCAGTGGGGTTGGAGTGAAGTGCTGATGTCCAGGAATTCCCGAAAAAGCTGTGTAATCCTGCTTTCATCCCAAAGCATGCTGCCTGGTCGAGTGGCCAAAGGGCCAGTGGTTGTGCCAGGGCTGTGCATGCCTTGGTGCCCCTCCAAGCACAGGGCTGTCCCCCAAGGGGAAAATTGGGCAGATGGGGATTCCCGGCATCACACAGGGAGTGTGGAGGGAGTGCCATGAATCACACTGAAATCACCTGCAGGACAGCCCAGCGCTTCCTCACCAGCTCCTGTTGCTGCCACACAGGGCTGGTATGGATCCGTGCCCGGGAGCTGTCTCCAAAACCCTACACAGGCTTTGGGACAACCCTGCCAGTCCCAGCCTTGTGTGTGAGTGTGTGTGTGTGTGGCAGGGAAGGAGGTGGCAGGATTCTCCTCCCTGCTGCCTCCACTCCCCGTTGTGCACTTCTGGGCAAAATCCATTTGCTTTGGCTTCATGTAGGGCCAGAAGATTCGGCCCATTGTGCTGTGGCGCTGAAGAGCCGGCGAGGAATTGTCAGCCATACTGAAACGGTTACATGGGGAGTCATGAAAATTTACTGCACCGCTCTCCGGTCCCTCGCCAAGAAATAAAAGCAAAAGATCACAACAGGCATTTTTTTAATTTGAAGCAAAATTAAAAAAAGAACGGATCTGCACTCAGAAAACAACAACCACATCCACAGATCAAAGCAGCTGCTCTCCTCTCATTCGGGGTTTTAAGAGGTTTCTGCAGCTACAGAGATGTTTACACAGGGAGAGAGATACATACATTGTGCTGTCTTGATGCTGCCTCTCCCCCCTTCATCTGGCAAAACATTCCCTGGGAGGCGATATGAGGTCATTCCTAGCCCCTGCCTTGTTTTCCTCAAGCTGCAAGGCTGCGGGGCAAGAGGCAATTCAGTTCCCATTAGCACACACACATTTGCACTTGGAACCCTCCCATGTACATTTTGCCTGAGGGGAGCCCTTGCCTGCTCGTTCCCAGAGGGAATTCCAGCAGCCGGAGCTGCCGTGAGGGCCAGCGGCTTTGGCAAAGCCCCTGGGAAGGGACACGGGGCCGGGAGGTGGGCTGGCATCTTCTGCAGACCAGCATCTTCTGCAGACCAGCCGTAATGTTTCTGTGGCTTCCACCACTTTTACGACGAGAGGGGCTGAACGGCTCTGGGGAGCACTAATGGACTGTAAAAGGCTTTTTCCCCTCTGCCTCCTTGGCTCCAGCCCAATTCCGAGCGGCAGTGAGCCCCACTCCGGTGCTTGTGCAGGGACGGAGGCCGTGGGAACGCGCCAGGGCAGGCTCTGCCTTCACCTCTTGGCATCAGCACCTTGGTCCTGCTGCTCCGTGGGCAGCACCCGCTTTGGCAAGCAGACGGGTCCTGGCTGTGAGCCAGCCTGCACTGTGCAAGTGATAAAAGCCTCCGAGACGATTCTCCCCATCTCTAGCATGGATTTAACGCCCATGTGCTAGGAACGAGCTGCATCTTCAGCTGTGTGTGCCTGTGTGATGCTGAGCCAAAAGCAGTTTCTGAGGCTGCACAAGAAGCTGCTGAGAAGCAAAAGTCCCTGAGGCCCTTAGGGCTTGCAGAAGCAGCTATTGAACCAGGCAGGGATACTGCAGGCAGAGAGGGAACCAGATTTCCTTTTCCCTCCAGTCCACGAGAACCAGAGGGTCAATGCTGCCAGTCCTGGGCAGGTCCCCCCGCTCTTTGCCCGACCAAGCAGATGGGGGGATGGATGCTGGCACCACATCCCGACCCTGAACACTGGAAGGTGCTGGCTCGAGAAAACAGCAGCCCAGACATTTCAATGCCCCAGCAAGGGCTGTGGTCTACAACTTGGAACAGAATAGACTATTTTTAAAAACCGAGAGGAAAACACAGTACTCCCAGTAACACGCCAACAGCCCAGGCTCACGCGGCTCAGCTGGTCCCCAACACTCGTCCCTCATTTCCCCAGCCTACAGTTTGATCCAGATGCCTCCAAGGTGGGTAAAAAAGCACCAGGTCCCACTAAATGACTGCCTGGCACCCTGTGACACCTTTTTTCCAGAGTCATGGGGCTTCCCAAAACGCTGTCTGCGAAAGTCCTTGTTTGTAATTCCCAGTCTGCAGCAGGAGAAGGTGACACACGCTGAGGTGAAGTGACTTACCCCAGCGTCACCGGGAAGGTCGATGGCAACGCCAGGAATAGCCCTGTTCCCAGTTAACCACTAACCACACTTATCCCAGAATAAGGGTCCCTTTTTCCAGCTGAATTTATAACAGCTTTCCAAGTGACATAAGGTCTTACAGAAATAGGCAGCTTTTATTCCAGAATAATTACTGGGAGATCGGACTGGAGCGTGTATAATTACACTGGTGTCGTTGCTGCTGGTGAGTCGGACCCTGTGCCACTGGGAGACAGCTTTTATCTCATCCTACTTTTCCACAAGCACATGTACGTCAGCTGGGAGATCATCAGGATGTGGGTGGAGAAGGAAGGGGCTTTGGGTAGAAAGGAAAGTGATGTATCACTCTCTACAGATCTGTTAATCACATTTCCCATAGAAGATGATAAAAGGTCTTCAGCTACTGAAGTCAAAAGGAGTCTTTTGGGGTGTGCTGGGTCACACCCCAGATGGACTCAGCAATGCTTGGTGCATCTGCTTTGAGTCAGACACAGCTTTGGAGCAGGTGGGTTTTTTAAAATACTTTTTATGTCCCACACTAGTAAAATCAAGCTCTGAGTCCAGGTCGAGGCCTGAAACACATTTCTGACAGAAGCTGTGGGAACATATTGTAGGAAAACATCTTTTGAAAGTAACCTCATCATTTATCAGGTGTTGATGTGTTTGTGCATTGGCAAGAATGTGCCTCCAGAAATGGGGCTGTGGGGGGCTGTTCTGCTGCCCACAGCCGTGACAAGGCAGGGGTTAACTGTGACACCACGGGGACTCCAGGACCCAGACACACATGTTTAAAAGTAGCACTTCTCTCCTTAAAATAGTTTATGGATCTTACTTGGGGATAAATCCAACACCCTGGAGCAGAAGGAGACCTATTAATTCCTGAGTTTTTTCACGCTGTAGTAAAGCAGCGGTTTTATTTGCCCGCCTTGTGTAAGATGTCAGTCATTTTCCCACTTGCATTTCCATCTACAATTTAACAAGGCAGCAGTTTATTTCCAGAAGCCCCGGCCAGACCCCAGCCAACTGCGTCAATATTTTGTTGCTTACACAAATGCCACCATTAAAGTCAATACTGCATTCCGGGGGAGGCTTTTTCCCTTTCTTTTTTATTAGATGATGCATGTACAGCTCTGGAAATATGGGAGGGTAAGAGCAGCCTCTCCGAGCCTGTACCTGGTGCAGAGGCACGGGCACACTGCTCAGGGCACTGACCTGACCAAAGGCATTTGCTAATTAATTCATTCTTCCAAGAGACTTAACTGCCTCTTGCCTTTGGAAACCAAGGTAAAACCCGAGCCAAATCCAGAGGCTGTCAGAAAACATGGAGAGACCCTTATTGAGTGCAGACCACTCCAGAGGAGGGAGCTGGCTGGTGCCAGCCGCGGAGCCGACGGGGGGCAGGCGTCCAACTCCAACCGGCCGCTCCGCTCTCCCGCACGGCTCCTCAGGGACAGAGGGGAGAGGCAGAGTTTGGCTGTGCCAGGGGCTCCCCACCATCCTCAGCCTCCTCCCACAGCACTGCTTTGGGGTGTCTTTCCTGTGCTGCAGCAGGTCACCATGGGCTAACCATGGCTGCTGGCTTGTTTGAGGGATGCTCCTGCAGCCCACACTGTCGTGTTGCCTTTGGCACGCTCTCCCAAGAACCCTCAGAGGTTTTCTGGTCCAGCATGAGCTCATCCCTCTGCCCCAGCCTCCCCGTGCATGGGGCTCTCAGGGCACCCCCAGCACCTCCCTGAATCCACACCCACCCACCCCCCCAAAAGCCGGGGGGTTTTAACCCTACACACGGCTAAAATGGGATAAAATCCCAAGGGGAACAAGGGGCTGACAGCCCAACCAGCTGGGGAAGCCCGGCAGGATCTCCTTCCTAATTCCTGCATCAGACCACTTTTGCATGAGAACAGAGCGGCCTTAGTGTGTCAACAAGCCCTAAATGCCCGAGGGCAGCTGGAAGTGAGATGACATTATTTTTTTTATTTAAAACGGACTTCTTAACCTACAGGAAAGTAAATGTTCTTCTAGGATGGCCAAGAAAACCACACTGGGATTTTCCAAATGGGCATGACTGACTGTTTATGAGCAGAGGCTTCCAAATGCAGGAATAAATGGCTTGCTCTCAGCAGGTTTTCCTTTCTATATTTACCCTCACCTGAAATGAACATTATTGCACACTGCAACACTTATTCCCTCTGATCAGGGGAGCGGGTGAAGAACTAACCAGCCACAACATGTCAAATAAATTGTTAATCTGGTATTTGCACGGGCAGGGGGAGGAAGGAGTCCCCTGGGTTTGGGGCAGGCCCCAGGTCCTGCTGACAACTCCCATCCCAGCTCTGCAGGAATGCTTTTCTTGCTTGCTGCTGCTCCTGGCTGCTAAGAGATGGAGCTGGGCCCCTCGTGGAGCTGATCCACTGGACCCTGAGAGGTCTCCAGCCCTGTGGCATCCAAGCAATCCTGATCACAGGCAGCTGGTGGAAAGAGGAGGCATCTGGTGCAAGGACCTGCCCAAGGCTGCACGAGAAGACTTTTGAAGAGCAAGAAAGTGCATCCAGATCACAGGTGTAGGTTCAAGCATTAGATAACCCTCTCCAAAGCACTGTGCTTTGCCATCCATCTCCACAAGTTCCAGGTTTCACACTGGGTGTTTCTCTGCCTGTTCTCAAGGTGGGAAGTCCCTATGAATGCAAAGGGATGGTGCCTCCCAGGGACAGGTTCCCTGCAGGAACAAACTGTTCTGCTGATTCCCAGCTTGGCCATAAAAGACCTGGAAGTTTCCTTGATAAGGGGCTAGGGGCTGAGCCATTGTGAACCAAACCTCACCATGAGGCTGGTCACTCAGCTGTAAAATCTCTCCTAATCCCAGCCTTGGGGAAAGGAGAGGACAGGGAGATCACCTGCCTCTCCAGGACATTGCCCACATCACATGGCTCTTTGGGTCATGCTCACACCCATCACCACCTTCAAATCTGGGCTTGACCTCCCATTTACCTTGAAGTTCACTAATTGTGCCATCCACTCTGGCACGCCAGCCGGAAAAGGGGCTCACATCACCCCAGGAATAACAGGGGGGATTAATCCTCCATAGTAGTGGGGGAAGCTGATCAGTCATCAGTGTCTGCGGGTGCCAGGGAGGCTTGGATGTGGGCAGCAGGGATGAAACAGCCTTGTTCTGCTCAGAAAGCTTCCATGTACTCATGCCAGATGGGACCTGGCTCTTTTTCCCCAGCTCAAACTTTTCACTTTTGGAAAAGTCCGTCCTTGTCAGAATAGCTGAGCAAACCCTTCCCCAGGCAGCCATTCCAAGAGAATTTGTGTTAATCCAGATTAACGAACATAAAGCAATCTAGATAAACCGCATTAAGCCAAGAACACCTTTGAACTTTTTTTTTTTTGATCACAATCCCTCCCTGAGCGCTGTGTGTGGTTTGGGCCTCCCTGTACCCTCCAGCTTCCCCAGAGCCGAGCTCTCCACCGAGCCCCAATTAAGTCAAGTCAGCAAATACAAAGATTATCCAGAGCCAGCGGCACCAGCATCAACCCAGTGCTTTGCACGGGGAGCCCAAACCTAATTTTGGGTGTGGAGGTGTCCAAAGGGGTGAGATGGCATGAGAAGCATCTCCCCAGCTCCATGCACAACTCCCAGTCACAATGCCTGGGCTGTGGCCAGGCTGCCCATGTGAACATGAACCAAACCCCTCCAAGCCTCAGTTGACCCAGCAGCAGCCCATCCCCTAAACACACAGATGACACATTGGTCTGGAACACCCTGAGAGTGGGCACTGCCCACAGGAGGCTGGACAAGACAAGGGGTGGTTTGCTCCAAGGGGCTGCTCCCCATAGCTCAGACTTGGCCACTGTGACCAAAATGGCAACAGCCAGCTCATGTGCATGGGATGTCTCACAGGAAAGGTTATGACCCACCTGAGGAGTAGGGAATTGACAGATACCATAGCAGCTGGTGAAGCATGTGGTATGTTATGGGCACATACACACCTTGCATGCCCACGCCACAAGAGCACTGCAGCAGACACTCACTTCTCCAGAGGACTCCCAACCAAAACCAGGGATTACAACAAACCCAATGCCAAGACATCCTCTCACCTGGACAAGGTGTAAAATACCCCTTCACACGCTTGCTGGGACACTGGAAGCTCCTCAGGATCCAGCTGTCTGCCCACGTATTTGCACCAGCATCCAGCACGGGAACAATCCAAACCTTGTCTGGCGCCCAGGAGCTCCTGCAAAAATAGCTTTCCTGGCGGACTGGGCAGAGGAAAACTCCAGTCTTCCCCTGCTCTCCCCTCCACACCCTCCCAAAACACCTGCTAATGCTTTCTGCTCTCCACCCCCGTTGCCTTCCTCCTGTAAGGCCAATTTCCAAGAGCCACAGATGCAGCTGCTAGGCTCCAAATTCCCTCCCGTTTTGGAAGTGAGGGCTGTGACACCACCGGGGCTCTCCCTCTCCTGTTGGGACGAGGTTTGCTTTTCACAGAGAGCCTTCTGCGGCTGCTCAGCACAGCACCTCACAGCTCGGGGCACTGTGCCTCACTCCCAGGTGATTTGGATCGGGACACACCAGGAAGTTTGTTTTCACCTCCTCTGTCGGCGCGTGGGCGTGCAAACAGTGACCAGTTTCTCCGCTGGTTCGACTCCTTTAAATGGGGACTTTCATATTCATCAGGCTTGGAAAAACATTGCCATCTTTTAAACAAAAAATCCATTTCCCCTTTCATTGGGAAGGTATTTCTGTTTGCACTGGCAGGCTCTCCCCCTTCCGCGCCCAGCACGGTCATGACGGTGGGGCTGCAAAAGTGTGGCTATTCCACAGGTGAGGAAGGTCCAGCCATGGAGCTCTCTCTGCTCCTGCCAGGAAAATGGGAGCCTTCTTGGAAAGCTAAGTCCTCCACACCAGGCTGGGTTTAATTTCTTAGGGAACTTGCTTCAAGCAGGGCAGAGACCTGCGTGGGCTCTCCACAGCCCCTCATCAATGAGGCAGCTTCGTAGCCCAAATGGTCCTTTTCCAATGTGATCACCAGGGTTACAAATTTCTGAGGTGATAAAAGGGCAAACTGGAAAACTCCCTGTGGAGTTTGCTGCCTAACACTCCAAGGGTTCACCCTGAAAGACTCAAAATCCCAATTTCCTCTGTTGGGATTTCAGCTAGATGGCTTGGCTAAAAAAATGAGATTAATCTAATCAGAGAGATGGATGGAGCTCATTAAAGCAGTAGATTAAAAGAACCCACTCAGCCCTATTACCAGTGCTCCTGAAGTCTTCTGCCTCTGCGGCAAGCTAAACCCACTCAGGAATTAGATTGCCTTGCAGAAAACTGCAGGAAATGCATTAAAAATACATTGTGCTATTACAATCCTTCATGTCACCAGTCACTTGGGAAAGGAAATTAATGCAGGGCAAATGCATATATATTTAAATACTTCCAATTGCTTCCTCTGGGATCAGGATTTATAGCCTGGAAGCAACGGGCCCTTCTCTGAAACAGAGACAAGAGCAAACTGCAGTCCCCTCAGGAGCTGTGCTGTTCTACTCCCTATAAATGCTATTTCCCCATCCTCAGCTTCCTCATGGCAAGCTAAAGATCAGAAAAGAGCAGGAGCTGGGTCTGGCACTGCACAAAGCTGCACAAGGAGCACTGAGGGAAATTCTTGAGCAGGATTTGGGCCAGGCAGGTCTCACAATGAGCTTTACTGGTTTTGTTTCTCTTGCCCAGTTGCTTTCCCAGCCACAAGCTGTCCCCACGATTCTGAGCAGCCGCCCCGTCCCCGTCCCCATCCCCATCCCCATCCCCATCCCCATCCCCATCCCCATCTCCATCCCTGTCCCCATCCCCATCTCCATCCCCTGTCCCTGCCCTGTGGCCCGGGGGTTCTGTAATCTCTCAATGCTGCAAGTGCTGGCCGGCAGCTGTCATGGATGCTGAGGAAATAAATTAAGAAGGGGGGGAAATTGCTGGGAGAGAGAAAAAAGGCAAATTTTTTATTGGCACACAAGGAGCCTCATCCCAGGGTTTGTGGGTTTGCCCTCGGAAGGATTAACCCCAATCCCAGAGAAGGGCAGGAGAGGTTACAGCAGGTGCCTGGAGTCAGGCCCTTCCTTCTGGAAAGGAAAAAGGACAAACTCAGAGGAATGAAGGAGGAAGGATGCACGTGTGGTGGCTGCACGGCCAGCAGCTCTCCCTTCAGCTCCCTTCCCCAGCCGGGCCCCGCGGCAGCTCCCGGGGTGGCAGGGCTGGGAAGGCCGGGGTGCGATGGCAGGGCCGGGGTGCGATGGCAGGGCCGGGGTGCGATGGCAGGGCCGGGGTGCGATGGCAGGGCCGGGATACGATGGCAGGGCCAGGATGCGACGGCAGGGCCGGGATACGATGGCAGGGCCAGGATACGATGGCAGGGCCAGGATACGATGGCAGACACCCGGCTCCCCCCGGGTCTCGCCGCCGCGGCCGCTCCGTCCCTCAGCGCGGCGCCCGGACCCGCCTCACACCGAGGCCGTCGTTCTCCTCACTCCCCCCTCTGCCTGTAATGGGAGCGCCCCGCCGCCCCACCTCAGCACGGCGCCTGGCGCGGCTCATTCGCGGGGCAGGGGGGCGCGATTGCGGGGAGTCCCGGCCCGCCGGGCCCGAAGGCGGCTTTGGGGTGGGCCCGGGACCCCTGGACGGGGGCAGCGGCCGAGGGCAGTGCCCGGTAATAATTCGCTCAGTGCCTGGTCATCATTCGCTCAGTGCCCGGTGATAATTCGCTCCGTGCTGGTGTTAATTCAATGAGGCCGGCACTAGGGGTCAGCCCCGCGCCGAGGATCGCGGGTCCCCTCACACCCTCCGCCGGCGGCGTGGTTTTTCTGTACACAAACCTGCACGTTTTCACTCGAAAGCTGCTCAGTAAATGCTTTTGTGACAATTGATAAAAGATTCGTGTTAATCACAAAAGCATTGGGGTTTGCATAAACCAGAATGCTTAGCTCTGAGGTGAAGCATGGACACTAGATAAAGGAAATTATATGATTAAATAATTCTGTCTAAAAACACCTTATTATGTTGTATTATGTTGTATTATGTTGTATTATGTTGTATTATGTTGTATTATGTTGTATTATGTTGTATTATGTTGTATTATGTTGTATTATGTTACATTACATTATGTTATATTATGTTATAGTTTTTAAATAAGTTGTATCAGCTACCAGCTCGCAAAATCGAACTTCCCAAAAGCCCTTCCTGCCTTTGTCTAATCAATACTGCTTATCTCAAGGACCAGACTTCCAGAACTTCTCTGGTGGTTATCTACAAGGACCAGATGGCTATCTGTGACTGACTGTCACCCAAAGGCTTTGTGAATTTGTGTAAGGATGTTTATTCAACCACCACTGCTTACCTAGCAAAATTATGACAGCAAAAAAAACAAAAACCCCAAAACTTATTGATTACAATAAGAAACCACAGTATAAGAAGAAGCTGCAAACCAAAGTTCAGTGGAGCGTGGAGTGGGCGGTGACCCCTCGCGTTCCCCAGCGCGCTGCTTGCTCTTTCTATATCAAATAAAGCAATCTAAATTTTTGCTAAATATCGAGACTCTTTGTCTCTCATTTATAACACCTTTAACCTCCTTTTCCTCTCCAGGCTGCGGTTCGCGTTCCTTCTCTTACTTTTATCCTGCTTTTCTGCAGCCAGCTCTGCACCAGTTCTCTCCTGGAACCAGCTCTGGGCAGTCACTGGTGACATTTCCTCACTGACAATTGTGCATGAAATTGTCCTTAGAGCAACTTTGGACTGCTTCTTCCACACAGGTCTGCGTGTATATTAATATAAATAAATATCTATATATTCAGGCTTGGCTTTTCCCTGTCTCTTAGCAAAAAATGTGTGAGAATAGGGATGGAGGTGGATTTGTGCCTGACTGTAGAAGTTCCAAGAAAATAAGATGGCTCCTGGAATAAGCAAAAAAATGTTGGAGCCTGTTTTATTTATTCATTGCTTCATGATTTACTAAGAAGTTCTTAAATCTGATGAGTGTCAGGTATGAGTCACTAATATGGAAAGATTTAGAGGCTCCAGCTGTGTAAGCTGTGATTGTGACATGAACAAAGCAGACGCTGCAGAGGAGCTCTCCTCTGAGATATTGGCGTCTCAGCTCAAGACCTGTTTAAGTGACTGACACTCTCTCACTGCAGAAACAAGCACTAGCTAGAAAAACATTCTGTTGGTCTTCATGAGGGCGGGGAGGGTTTCTCTAAGAAGTGCTGTGCTCTTTTTACCCCTCAGCTAAGACAGGGCAAGTGATGCATCTGATGAACTTTCTCAGCATTCCAAAATAGCCTCACTTTTTTTATTGAAATGTAGAACCTTCAGTTCACTGTCTCATCCCAAAGAGATTTTCAGGGTTTTGGACTTGCTGAATGTCACCATCCAGACCCTCTATACTCACTCGATGTCCAGTATGAATGGAAGAAATTCCAGGAGGTCTTGGAAAAGCTGCCTAGGAAGTCAGGGAGAAAAGAACTGCTCCTACAGGAATTACTGAAGCACTAAATGGACCCTGGATATTCCAAACCTGATGCTTTCATCACCTGCTCAGTAACAGATGAAAGAAATGCCTCTAAGAGCCAGAGGCCTTGTGGATCCCTCCCTCCAGGCCTGTCACTGGCACATCTCACACAGTGAGCCTCTGCTTCTGCATGCAGAAAACAGAGCTGAGAGCCTTCCCAGGAGGAACTGGGAATTCTCACAAGTTTGAAGGATTCTGAGATCCTGCGTGGAATGAGGGAATGCAGTTAGGAGGCCTCTTTAAAAAGGAAAAGCTGCATTTGATGTAGACTTCTTTTTGCCTAGCCTGCAGAGATTTCTCTATAGCGGTCTGTCTCCTCCCTCAGACTTCATTAAAGGTCCTTCTTGGAGGCTGAAATCTATCCAGTATAACATCCTGTGGATACCAGTTCCTGGAGCCTAACCCTGTGCTGGGACGTGTGTCAGTGTAAGCAGTTCCCTGCTCTCCCCTGCTGCTCCTCCCACACAAACAAATCCCCCCAGCCTGCAGTGCCCCCCAAACCTGCTTCTTGCTGGCTGAGCATGACCAGGCTGGTCCTGCAAACATCTTGTGTGTTTGTTTGTTCCCCTGGGTCACCCCAGAGAGGCTGAGCAGCAGCAGTCCCCACCCCACAGTCAGAGCAGCACAGCAGAGCCAGGTCTCACCTCCTGATAAACCAAGAATCCATGGATCTTCTCTGCTGGGAGCCTGGGCAAAGGGAATTATTCCCTGAGGTAGGAGAAGGGCTCAAATACCTTCACAGCTTTTTCATAAACACACACAAATAAACAGCTGTGCTGCCTCTGCACCTTCTGTAGAAGGATATGGCTGGACTCTGTCCCCTCCACACCACAAGTCACTGATGTGGCTTTTTCCTGCGTGAAAGAAATTGGATGTTTGACAAAGAGAAAGCAAGGTGAGTACACCTGATCCTGGAGTGCTCTCAGGTGCCACACAGTGTCCTGCTGGATCCTGGTTTATCTGCATCCCTACAGAGCATTCCTGGTTCCTACAACATCCTCCTGCAACAAGACTGTTCTTAATCCACTCCTGGCTGCCTGAGGAAGCTTCTCTCACAGGAAATTTCCCTTGATTGACCAATTATTTTTTATTTTCATATTTTTCCTCCCTACAGGGCAGTGGATTCATTCCCTCCTCAGCCTTTTAATTTTCCTCGATGGACAATACCCTCAAAAAGATTTCCCAAAGGGCCTTGGTTCCATTCAGGAGGAGCTGCTGGAAGCTGGGTGCAGGTTTGGAAGTGCAATCTACAACAGGCAAGAGTTTGGGGAATTCTCAGGAAGGTATTTCTCCCAGCTGCAAGTTGGATTATTTCTGATCACATTCTCCACCTACCAGGCAGGGGTGGAATCCATTCTCCTCCAGTTTCTCAGAGCTTGTAAAAATCCATCCGACAACTCCATGGAGGCCAGCAGGAGGTGACCCTTGGCACATCAGGATCTGAATAAACCTCTCAAAGTAGCAGTCTTTTTTCCTGAAAAACCTGTCACTGTTTGGTGGGGAAGGCAAGGGGCTGTGGAGCTCATTGAACTGCAGTGCAGATCAGGCCTTTTTAACTCAAGGTGTTCATTCTGCCTGGGGCCTGTAACCTCTGCTGAGGTGTCAGTCCCAGCCAGGGCTGTGGCTGTGAGGGATAAAACGTCATGGTGTTTCAAACCATTAAACCAGCTCAGTGTATTTCATGTCAGCCTGAAAACCTGACTTGCCTTGTTATTAGAAATGGAACATACGGTATAAATTTAGCAATCCCTGGTGTATTTAGCATTTCACATCAGCCAGATTTTACTTGACACGAAAATCTGAACTTTAACCTGTATTTAAATGTCTGGATTTCTTGCTCTAATTTTACATACTGAAATGTCCTAGTTCCTTGCAAGCCCCAGGTATTTGCGGGGTAAATGTTCTGAACTATGGCACCAGATGGGTGCTGGTGTCACAGGAACCACTCGCTGCCACGCTGCAAAAAGGGATTTCAGTGGCTATCTCCAGTACATGACAGCCCCCAGGGACACAGTCCTTGCAAATGTACATTAGTGGGGGTAAAAATGAGCTTTTCTAACCCTCCATCACGTGTAGAACACACCCACAATGGCTGCAGACCCTTGTGCTGCCTTTAACAGAACATTTGGATGTGATTTTACGCATAAATTAGTCTTAAAATAATGGTACTGAATGTTTGGGTCATTATGACTGACTGCAGAAAGAGCAACCAAAGCTCCTGAACCCCCCAGCCAGTGCCTGCAGGATGAGAACTGCCCTGCTTTGACACAGACCCCCAGGAGGACTTGGGCACAACACTGGGGCCACACACAACAGCACACACGTGTGTCTAAGGTTGTTTATTAATTCGGTCTGTTCTAAGTTGTACAATTATGAAAACAACAAAACGACTGCTGGAAGCCCAGGAATATTTACAATCTCGCCTTGTTGTAGTGAGGTCAGTCTATGTTGTTGCACAGATTGGTTATGTTTGGTACCACAAGATGTTTAAAATTCAGACAAATTTGAACAGATTAACAATTGTATATACAGGAAATAAAAGGAAATTCAAGTATCAAAATACAGACAGATTAAATAACATTTGTATTACAAATCAGCCCCACTGCCATACATCACAATTCGCAAAAATGTCCACATTGCAAACTGAACTCGACTGTCTCTGCCCTGTCAGGGAATCCCAGGTTATTCTTCTGTGGCTAAGAAAAATGTCTGAGCTGGGTTGACTTAGCGAGAACAGCACAGGTACTTTTCTTTTGGGAAATCATAATTAAGGTAATACCAATGTGAGATCTAAAAGGGAGACCTTTGCAACACGACAGCGTTGTGAGCGCTGTGCCGGCTCCAAAACAGAGATCTGAGCAGAGCCAGGGAAATGCTGCTGCTGCTGGAAACTTCTGAGGTGGTGGAAGGAGCATTAAAGCATTGGCTCCACCTCAGCTGCACACAGAACGGGACGTGTTTGGGGCTTTTTGGCATCTGCTCTGTGTCTCAGCAGTCTCCTGAAGGTACAGACTTCACTACAGGCACAGCCTTGAAGGTGCTGCATCTTCTCTCTGGGAGGGGGGACAGGTGTGTACCCCAAAAATGTTGCATAATTTCTTCTAAAAAGAACAACCCCAAAGCAAGGTTAAAATCAGCTGAACAGCTAAGATTAGAGCTGTTCTTTTTCTTCTTTGTAAACACAAAATAAAAAAAAGGATAAAGCATCTTCAATTTGAAAAAAAAATCATTCCCTCCTATAAAAAGAAAGACAAAACTCGGCAACTTTGTCTGCCGGGCATGAGTGAGGGCTCAGTCCACAAACCAAAGTCTGTGAAACAAAATCTGTCTTTAAAAAGAGGAACAAGGCCCAGGGCAGCCCCAGCTCCTCCTTGGCAGGTAATACAGCAGATGCAGTTGGATGCAATGTCATGTTCAGCACCAGGAATTTGGGGCACTTTCCTCCAGATAGCACAAAACCCTGCAGGGAGGAAGAGCCTGAATACTGCACAGTGGGTGGGTGAAGGTGGCCAGGAGCCAGCAAGTGGCACAGCCCAGGGTCAGTCTCCAGCACCGAGTCCCTCGAGAGACCCCACCACACTGAACTGCCAAAACAACTGCTCTGTCTGTGAGGTGAGAAAGGGAGTATCTGGCTAAAGAATGGATCACTAAAGACAACCACAGGTTTACACATGGGGCTGGAATGGACCACCAGGGTCCCTGAGCCCAGTGCCTGAAGATTGGAGTCTTCATCACCACGTCACCTCCAAGCCAACCTCCAAAAAAAGCTCACGAGTCAGAAAGGAAAGGCGTCCCTCCTCCCAAGCAGAGGTTCAATTTGCAATCTCACCAAAGACTTGTTGCCAACACACCAAATATTTACATTTACACCAGTATGAATTGCAACATGTGCATAACAAGGAATGTTAGGTTTCCTAAATTCATCGACTTAACCCAAAATCTCCACTCCTCCTTCCCAATCCTTTACAGGTCTGTGCCCTCGGGATTATGGTTCACTTCCCTCCCAGCCACACTGGTGAGAGAGACTAAAGGAAATCCTGACATACAGCAGCAACGGGAGTTAAACAGGAATTACTTGGGCACAGCGTTCCCATGTGGCAGCAGGTCCCACAGCCCTGCCAGGGCCTGACGAGATCATGACGGACGCGCTGCGCTACATTTTGCATCTGAAGAATTCAAATCACAACCATTTGAACATTCTCCCCAGAGGGGAACAGTCTGAAAGCACGTCAGTCACAGCCCAAACCACTGTGAAACACTCTGTAATTCGGAATAAAAGCAAGCACACAGCACCTTTGAGGTGGTGTCTTTGGGGACACTGGGCTCAGATAGGGCCAAGCCACCCTCAGGCTGATGTGGTTTGTCCTTGGGGATGGACTGTTTCAGTGTAATGCCCAAAATTTAACTCCTTACTTGTTCATCTTCTGAAACGGTTGCACTAATTAAATAATCAGCTAGTATCAAAAAAGTGCTAAATCACAATTGAATATACTTAAAAAAACCCCCAACCCTTCAGGGCATAACTGCATTTAAAAACAAGATAGGTGCACAGAGGCTGGAGCAGGGAGTCGTCCCCAGGAATTCAGTGCGGAAATGGGAAGAAACGGGGTCCTTTGCCATAGAAATGTCAAGTATTGCAACACGACAGTTCAGGGGGATAAGGAAGCTTTGTACCATCGAGGATATTGGCCACAGCTGCTCTGGGGTGAAAGATCCTTTGCAGATTCTTTTCCTCAAGTTGCTTCCATTTGCTACAAAAGCGTGGAGTGGCTTGGAGAACACGATGCAGATTTAGATCACCAGGTTCTCACATGGGACGAAGCGATCTCCAAGAATTTGGCGTTCTCTCCTGTTCACCCAGAGCTGAAGCAGAGTAAGTACCGTCAGAAATGCGCACACCACGCCCCTGCTAAGACTTTCTATCGTGCTCCTCGCCGGACTGCGGGATTCTCAGTAAATAAAAATTTGTGTTGTTCTTTTTTTTTTTTTTCCTCACGAAAAAGCTGCAACGCTACATTGAAACCGTGAACCGGATTTGCTCTGTGTCACTTCGTTAAAAAAGAAACGGGTCGAAAGAAAAGGCGACATCACTCTCGGCCTCCCAGTCTCGAGTTTTCCTTCGCTAGGAATGGAGAGAGAGGCTTTCCTCGGTGGAGGATGGGTCCCTTCCCCCCTCTGCTCTGGGAGCCCTCACCGAGCAGCCACGCACCCACTCCGAGGCAGCCACCCGTGCCAGAGGGAGATGATCTTCATGTCAGGAGGCCACTGCATCCCAGGTCTCTGCCCCGCTATTACATCCCGTGGTAGGAGACGGCTGCCTGGAGCTCAGCTTCGCAGAGGCAAACAGAAAGGAAGATAATGGAATGAATTTCCGAGCTATACAAAAAACACGTGCTGGGAAAGGCGAGGTGAACGGCCCGGAGATGGGACACAAAAACCATCAGGGCTATGGACACAGAGCGGCAGTGGCGCGGTTTGGGCAGGGCTGCCTGTGATCCCCGCTGGGTTTGGTCACCTTTAGAAAGGCACATGCTCTCCTGACCCCGATTTAGGGGGTGTGGATGGACCTGCCCTTCCCAGCTGAGAGCAGGGGGAGATGAAGAGCTCAGACTCTCTGACACTGGGCGGATGTGTGGCAGCTGCATGGTGAACACCTACACACAGAAACTGCTCTGCCACCCACACCAGGGACTTAGTTTCTCTTAAAGGGACACAGAAATCTTCAGGGCATTCTTACAGCTTGGAAAAGTGCTGAAGGAACCCAAACCCAATCTCCCAGAGAACCTGAGGCACAGCAATGTTCTGCTGTCCACAAGGCCTGGGCTGGCAGTGTGGCCCTGCAGGCCCTGGGCAGTGCTGACTCTGTGTCAGGGGGCTCTGTGGCATATGAAATGTATGCACTACACTGAGCTTTCCTTTGCTTTTTTTTTTTTGCTTTAAGACAACACTTTTAGTCCTCTCACTGGGTTCCCACTAGCTGAGCCCTCAGTCTGAGGTCAGTCTGCCATTAAGTTGCAAATGACTTGGGAGATCAAACTCATTCCTGAGAAAGAGTTAAGTAAGGACTTTGAAACATCAGATTTCACCACAGGTGAGGGGAAATGGAAGATCTGAGGCAGCAGCTCCAAAGCCACAGCAAAACTCAGACAAGCTGCTGCTGGGCCCTAACACCAGGGGCAAATAACCCAGGGCTGCTCCCTGATCTCTCCCTGCTGATGCTGCTTGTGGTGTCCAGCTGACACCTCCCCTCCCCAGCCCGCAGCTAACAACAACATGTGCCTTTGGAAGCTTAAACCACAGGCTGCCATGTGAGAACTACACCAGCACTCAGGAGAAGTCTGGCGAGTGTAAACACAAGGACTATGAGGGGAAGAAAAACCTACAAGGGACTGAAATGCATGCAACCAACTGTCCCCTCATATCTGGGGGGACGGAGCTCACAGTGGGAACCATCACACCCAGCCCAAACCAACGCTCCCCCACCACCCAGAGCAAGTTCTGCGCTGGGCTTGGAGGAGGGAGACTGTGGGCAAGGGTGGCCGTGAGGAAATGGAAGTGCCCGTGTGTTATTTGCAGAGAGCATCACAGTGGTTAGTGTCGGTTCGACTGGCAGGGAAGGAGAGGTGAGTTCACTGAACAGTACACAGCCGAGGCTCAGTCGGGAAGAGAAGGATCTAGGAGGAGGGAGTGTGTGCACCGTAGAGACAAGAGGTCTCCATCAGTCCAAGGACAAGGTGAGATAGAAAAAAAAAAGGCCTGGGGAGCATCACATTGCCCCAGGGATTCACAGTGCCAGAGCAAGGGGGGGAAGACGTGAAAACAGTGGGCGGCTTTTCTGGATCCACATCTCCGACTGGCAGCCTGCCCTCTCTGCTCCTCCCGCCTCAGGGGCAGCTACAGCGCGTTACCCTTGTTTCCGAGTAAGGAGATTCACAGTGTTCAGCAGCGATCAGGTACAAAAGCCGTTTAAGTCTACAGTCTCCTAAGTGCTGCTGCCTTGGACGCGGTGCCTACGCGGGCTCAGGGCGAGCAGCTGGAGGAAGAGGGAGTTTAGAAGAGCAGACAGATCAGATCGCAAAGGCACGGTTAGACGGGGCGGACGCGGGCGTTTGCTTTAGAAGATAGTGGTCTCATACTTAGTGCTGAGGGTCCGCTTGGAGTCCTGCTTGGGGTCCACGACCCAGGAGACACTGGCATGAGAGTGGGAGTCTTGGTCCACTTCAGGGGGATCCAGCTAGAAAATAAGGAGAGAAAGGGCATCTTAGGGCATCCGTGCTTCTGGGACAGAATGAGCGGGGATTCAGCATGGAGTGCCTGCCTGCCTACTGCCCATCCCAAAACCGTGCACGTGTGCAAGGAAGCAGCTCTTACTGGGGAGGCATTTGAGTCCTTCACAGCTAAAACATGTCTGGCCATGTCAGTCTCAACCCAGCACCCCAAGATGATTCCCTGCATTAGGCTGCGAGTCCCTGTCACCATCAGCGACAGCTTTGCTCATCTCAGACAAGCATGAAAAGCGGAATGCTACAGAAATGGGACAGAGGGAGACAGCTCCTGGCAGGCAGGTGAGCTCCCACGTGATCTACCCTCCTGACCAAGCACGGCTCTTTCCTCTTGTCCTGCTAAATCAGGGTGCCACGGGGAAGTTATTACCACCCCAGCAGGAGCAGCAGGGTTAGCTGAGAGCTGCCACACTGCATCAGTGGGGGCGGAAGGGAGCGGCAGATCCCCAGGGTTCATCCCAGCGTGGGCCAGAACGAGCAGGGGGAGGAACAACAGCGAGGCAGGACACGGGGACACAGCAGGAGATACAGCAAGTGGGGAGGCAGCCCGGGTCGGTTCGGAAGGGAGGAGGGCAGGAAGAAGGGTAAAGACCTTCACTCCAGGACTAACAGACTGCAGCGGCAGGTAGGAGGGGCGGTGTGTTGTACAGGTGTGACAGTAACAACAGCGGGTGTCGGGAGGGAGCGGCACCTGAGCGGGGGGAGCAAGCAGAACACAGACAAAAGGAGACATTAAAGGAAGGCAGTGGCTTGTGCAGCAGTCCCTGCTCCTTAGCAGCTCCAGTCTTGGCTGGTTTTGGCTATGGGGAATCCCATACTGCAGCTCACCTACGTATCTCACTGCAGCTCTGCAGGGTTTGCACATGGAAGCTTGTGCTGGACCCAGCAGGGCACTAAAGCCCCATCCCACCTGGGCTATTTCCACCTCTGCCTGCCCTCCTGCTACCAGGAGAAGCCCCAGCCCCGCAGCAGAACTGACAAAGGCACAGACCTGCAGTGCCGACAGCAGCACAGGGCGCCTGGACCACGTCTGGGCTCCCCCCCACCACCCAGGGGAGGTGCAGGGGTGTGGTGCCCACAGGAACCCCCAGCTCAGCCCAGCAGTCGCTCCTGCCCACGCCCACGTACCGCGGATTTCCTCATGCCTGCTCGTGGTTTAGGCACCGGTTTGGAAGATTTTGTTTCAATCATTTCTCCTGCTCCAGCACCCAGAGGCTTTGCCCTCTGGGCTTGCAGGGCGAGCTGGTAGGCGACCTCGAATGCCTGCCCCAACGTGAGGATGATCTCATACGTCAGGTTCTTTGAGAGAACACAGAGAACACAAAGCTGTCAGATCACACTGTGCTCAGAGGCTGCTCTAGGGTCACAGACCTTGGCAGAGCTGGTGCCTTCCCATCCAGCAGGTCATATCCTGCTGTGTCCCTGGCAAAGCCGCTGAGCTCCTGATGTGGGGGAGCCTGGACCATGCTGCCTGCCCCAGCGCCCCGTGCCCAGGACCCCCTGCCCACCTGTAAAGCCCCACCAGCACTGCAGTTCAGGAGCATAAAGAAAAATAGCCCAAAAATCTTGTGCAATTTTGATTCTGCCCAAGTATAAAAGCAAATCACACTTCTACCCTCTCTGAGTTAAAGGTTGTTAAATCAGCCCATTATGCTCAACATAATTGAGAGCATGTTAGGGGTTTGTGCACAGCGTATTTCCCAGGAGGGAGAGCTCCTGTCCTGCTTTATTCAGTGCTGGAGACAGCAGTAACGAAGCCAGACAAATACTCCCTTTGTCCACAGAGTTCCAAAGGACAGGCATTTTGAACCAAGACTACTTTATGGTAAAAATGGGTGAAAGAACCCTGGAAAGGAGCAGTCTGTGATTAGTCAATAAAGCTGAGGGATGAAACAAATGGGCTGTGAAGGACTGGGAGATGTGAGATGTGACATGACAATGCACTCACCACATCCACAGTGCTGAAGACATGGCAGTAGTGATGGCTGGTCTGCAGGTCCTTGGTGATGTAGGCAAATGTGCAGAGATCCTCAGGGTCCTGAGCAGCACAGGAGATGTTCCGGATCTCGTGCTCAGCAATGACATTCTGCCGGGGTCAACCACAAGCACCCGTCACCCTTCTGGAGATGGCAAATACACCCGGCAAACAGTGGCTGTGGAGGGTGTCCTGGGGACAGGGAAGGGCAGCCTTCCAGCCAGATCACTCCCAGCTCCCTCCCACGGCAGGAATAAATGGCAACAGGGTCCACAAGCAGCCAGTCTGCCAAGCCTTTAGCACTCAGGTGATCATCACCACCTTGGTATTCTCTCCCAGCCCCCGAAGCTCCCAGGACCAGCAGTGGCTTCTGGAGCTATAAAAAGTGATCTGCAGCCCCCAGGCAGGTGGGATTGCAGGCTGTGTCCCTCCAGACACCAACTTTGAAGCATCTGCAGCTCACCTTGTTGGAGGCATCGATGAATTTCACTCCTTTGTACGTGATGGACAGGATTATGGTTGGGATCTTCTTCATGTGCTCCGTGGATTTCTTCAGAAACGAGAATATTCAAGTGACCAACTGCGAGTGGATGTTCCCTCTTCACCCCTGCCCTGCTCCAGCCCACCCTACCCCATCCCAGAGACCCTCAGGCCCATACAGGAAGTTTTGGGGATCTGGGACCAGGAGGAAGAAAGTTAGCTCCTGGTGGAAGCAGAGGGGAAGAGACAGGGACATGAAGAGAACCCAGCCACCACTTCCTCAGTGAAAACACCCACTCTCCCAGTGCACTGGGAACAATGCTGGGAAGGAGCAGTTGACCAGAGACAGCAGCACTGCCTGTTTGGTGGTTCCCCTAGAGGGTTTGGGGAACCACTGAGTTCCCCCCTCCCCAACCCACATCATCCACCACAGGCTGCGAGTGAAGCCCCCGGGGTCTCCGTACCCTCATCTTGGCACAGGCGTCCTGGGTAGACTCTGTCCCTCGGAGGTCTTTGATCAACATGGAGCCCAAGTACTGCGGGAACGAGGGAGAGATGTTAAATCCTGCCAATCCCAAGGCAGTGACACTGCCCTGAGATCCCACAACCTGGCCCCCAGAGCCTCCTCATCCTCACCATCCCACAAACCAAAAGCCACTTACGTTGGCCTCGTACCCGCAGGACTCGAAGATGAGCTTCTCGGGCTGGTGCTGCCAGTTTTGCACAGGGGCATATGGGGCTGCCAGGCTGGGGGGGCGCAGGGTCAGCTTGGACTCCCGACGATCCTCCTGCATGGGAAGAAACACGGATGTGAAGCCACAAGGGGTTCAACCTGGGTTGGAACAGCTCTCAGGGGGGCTCTTTGAGCTGAGGGGATTGAGGTTGGCAATGACAAAGTGCCCCAGGAGCTGGGTGGAGGCAGCACATGGGGTTAAGGTGCCAGCGCTGGTGGAAGTGTGAGCCATCCATTTTTGAGGTGAAACTGAGGCATAAAGGAGCTGCTGGCTTTAATGTCTGGGGGAAGCTGAGCCTCACCAGCTCCCTCCCTGCATCACCCTCCCTTCTCTCCCTGGCTCCAGAGATGGGGGAGCCTGTGCAGAGGGCCCCAGGACACACAAAAGCACCCACTAACCTGTGCTTTGTAGCGCTCAGCTCTGGAGTAGGGAGTGACCTCAGTGCCACGATCGTGTTGCCTCTTGGCAGTGTCCCCCCCGGCGGGCAGCAGGAGATCAGCAGATCTGCCTGTGCAGGAGTCGTTCTGGCTCAGGGGTGACGACGTCTGCGACATCAAATCCTGGCACTGGAAGGAGCAGACACCACAAAGGGTCCCAAGTCAGCTTGGGCTGTGCTGTGCCCCCCATTGCCTAACACAGGGTGCATTGAGGGTCAGCTCCTGCTCTGGGGGCTCCTGCCTCAGTGCCAATCCCACCCTTTCCCTTCTGCATGAGACACTGATTTGCTCCGGGATGGTTTCAGCCATGTACTCAGCCCTTTCAGCTTGCCTCTGCCTCTGCATGCTCATCCCAGGAGGGCAGGGGACATGCCGGGCTAGGGGCAAGGTGATTCCAGAGGGGTGGGCTCCCCTAAAGCACTAAGCTGAGCACCCGAGGGCAATGATGATCAGCCACCCCAGCAGAGGAGCCCCGGGAGCCGCCGCCAGAGCGCGCCCAGGGCCCGCAGGCACGGCCAGAGCTCGGCACAGCTGCGGCCGCATTATTCCCATTCAGCCCACTCGCTTGATTTGCCATTGACGTCCGCCCGCCCCCCGCGCCGCAGCCAGCGCTGGAGCTCAGCAGCTGCAGCGCCAGGAAATGCTGCAAATGGCCCATTCTCCCAGCCAGCCTCCCCGGGCAGCATCTCAATCAGCTAAGCAGCCCTCTCCCCACCTCAGCCCTGCTGCTTTCCAGTCTCGCCCGGCTCACGGTGCAGATCCTTGGCTGCTGGTCCTTCCCATGCTCCAGCACAGGGGGTTGAGCAGGGGGTCTGTACTGGGCACCCTCCCAGTGCAGCACCAGTGTGAACTCTCTCTGTTCTCACACTTGAACCCAGTTCCTAAAAACTCCCCTGTCAGCAAGCAGAGCACAAGAGCCCAACTCGTTTCAGCTAAGGCTGGGTTGGAAAGCTTTGGGAATCCATGAGGGCAGAGCTCTGCAGCAGGGCAAGGACCAGATGTTTAGGATGGGTAAACTCTAATCACTCAATTCCTGCTCCAGGAAGCTGATTAGCAATCTCTGGGAGGAAAGCAGCACGACATGCTACCCCATTCCTGAGCTCACAGGGTCGCTCTGAGCCCAGCAGCTTTTGCCAAACTCAGCTCTCAAAGCCAGTTTTCAGGAAGAACGGGGAATGTGATGCTTCCCTCCCAGCCAAGCCCCATAACAAGGGCCTGACATCCAAATGCTGCCACTCCTGTAGCAAAAATCAACATCCACACATCTTGTCAAGTGTTATTTGGCAGTGAGAGCAGAAGCTCTCAGCAGCCCAGCCGGGCCAGGAGAGGGCTCCGGATCCCAAGGGTGCAATCAAACACCAAGTCCCAGCTGCAGTCCCTCTCCAGCTGGGCTGGGTCACTCCTGCCTGCTGAAAGCTCCCACATCTCTGACCAGGAAACAAGGGTAAGAAAGTGGGCTCAGAGCTCCCTTCTGTGCAGGGCAGAGATGGGAATGTCACCTTGCACCCCTTCAGTGCAGGCACCTGATCCCAAGGGGCAGCCAGACCTTTCCCATGGAGTTAGCATCCAGAGGCTGACCTGCAAGGGCTGGAATTATCTTGCCCCACTCAGTGCAAGGCTGCCCCTCCACAAATATTTGCTGCCTGGGTGGCTGGAGAGGATGAGGTGAGGCAGCTGAATGGACACCACTGGCCATGGCAAGATTTCTGCCAGCACTGACACACGAGCCAGGCAGGGAAACACGAGCAGGGACTCACTCTCAGCTGAGAGAACCGTGGTGGCTTGGCTGGTGGCTCCTCGTAGGGTCTGTCTGCCAGTGAGGCAATGATCCTCTTCCGATGGCCCAGCAGGTTCACTTTCAGCACCTGCAGGGAGAGATCACGGTCACCACGGGCACAGAGCTGCTCTCAGAGACTTGTAGCAAGTCCCAGCTCCAGGGAACAGGGCAGGAGAGGGGTGTCACTCACATTTACTATCTCAAGCTCCCAGAGGTTTTTCACAGTGTCGATAGAGCTGTAGCCACTCGAGAGGAAGGACTGGATGTAATCCTGCAGCCCCAGGGAGTCGAGCCATGCAGGAACTGATGGCTGGCTATTCCCATCACAGCCCAGGGGTTTCAACTGTGAAAGCACAAGAAAGGTGTTGAAAGCTGCAGGAGCTAGGATCCCAAGGCATATGGGGTCAATGAAAATCAGTTTACAGACCATCAGCATCTCCACTAGCCAGTAACAAAAGCACTGTACAAACAAAGAATGTGCTTGGGATCAAGACTGGCAGGAGTAACAGTCCCAGCATGGAGCTACCACCATCCACATGGCCTGGAAGACCAGTATACTACTACTACTCCTCCTCCTCCTCCTCCTCCTCCTCCCTGCTATTCCCCAAGCCCTTCCCACAGCCCCGGAGATTCCTCCATGGCCAGAGATGCAGGGTCTGGTTTTTGTTTCCCCATCCTTGGCCGGTGCTGACCTTCGGGAGGGAGCGAGCAGCCTGGAGCAGCTTCCGGCGGTGCTGCGGGTCACCGATCCCGATATCCCGAAGGTCCTGGTCTTCCATGACATTACAGCCCTGTGGGGACAGGAGGGAGTGACATGGGAACACGGGACAACAGGAACCCACAGGTGTGTGAATTAGCATCACACAGTTAGAGCACACATCCTGGCAGCAGGAGGAGGAGGAGGATAAGGAAGGCTTCCAAGGCTGGGAGCTCTGCCTCATGTACCGACCTTGGGCACAGAGGGCTGACACGAGCAGAGCTGCAGCACAGAGAGCACTGCCCTCCCCTCCCTGCTCTTGGGAGCCGCTTCCAGCCTTTAGCCCCGGGGCATGGCTTACAGCCACCTCCCGTGGGATTCGACACACAGAGGCTTTTAACATCCTGAAACAGTGCCCAGCAAACCCCAGCCCCCTCCAAGCCCAAGCAGGGGCTCTGAGTTCTGCTCAGCCTCCCTCCACAGCCACAGGGAAACCTGCACTGCTTTCCCTGGCAGCAGGGGAAGGTCAGGCATGTCCTTCCTGGGCAGGGCCAGAGATGTTCCAGTCACCCCACACTGTGCTGTTAAAACCCATTTACTGACCCCTTCCCCCTGCAGAGCAGAAGCCCCTACCCCCATTTAAAAGCCTCTGTCACAACATGCTTCTCTGCCCTCCTACCTGGGCAGAGCTCAGCAGGACACTCTCCCCACGCCTGGCAGAGCCACGCTGCTGTGTGACTGAAGGCTTCAGCTCGAGCCTGCATCCCCTCCCTGGCCCTGCCTCCCTCTGCTCCCCAGAGAGCCCCAGCAGGTGTGTGCCGACAGCACTTCACTGTTCCACATTCTGGTTTTATAAGAGAAACCCAATTAAGGCCGGCCGCAGGGAAGGTGAGGGCAGGTGAGATTGCCAGGCACCCTCCATAAAGGGCACCAAGGGTTTCCTACCCCTTCCCATCCACACTTTCGTGGGATTTCAGCACGTGTGCTTGCTCTGCTGAGTGCTACCTGCTTTAAATGCAGCGAGCTGCCCCAGAGCAGCCACCTCCCGAGCGTGTCCTTGCTCCTGGCCACGCCAGCAGCTGCTCTGCTCCTGCCAGGCAGCATCACTGCCACTTCCACGGCAGGTGTGGTGACAGCAGAGCAGGATGGCACATGGCTCTCCACCCAGGAGCTGCTCTTCCCTCGGCCACAGAGGACTGTTCAGGGAAACAGGGAATTAACACCAGAGATAAGAGATGCCCAGAGATCTCTGTGCCACGCAGGAGAGCTGCCCTGCAGCCCACACTAGTCATTTAGCAAACAGCAGTGGCAAAATGAGCAGTGGGTGGGAGGAGGCAGAGCCCTCAACACCCCCTGATGGGGCTCCTCTGCCTCCCCCTCCCTTGGCGGGTCAGATCCCACACACTTCATTCCTGGAGAGCTGGGAGGGGACAGGAAAGCAGAGCCTGAGCTGACAGCCACAAAGGCATTTATTTGTCTGAGAGCTGTTTAAACAACAGAAAAGTTGGGACTAAATGGCTCTGCAGCCCACAGAAGGGGGTTCATTCCATGTTTTCCCAAAAGCCAGTTCACAGACTGTGCCAGTCGGGGCCATTGTGCTGGGAAGAGCTCCTGCCACTGCCCCAGAGTCCCTGTGGGGACCAGACCATGGCCAAACCCATCTGCCCTGCACCCCACAGCCTGTGAGCAAGGCCAAGGGACATCAGGGCCTCACCTGAGTGGTGACACTGCACACCATGAGCTGTGACAGGATGGAACCACAGCACATGAACTGTTCTGTGCACCCCTTTACTGCACAAAATCAGTAAGAAGAGGCAGGTTGTTGCTGAAAGCTCCAGGCTGCCGATTTGGTGCACAAACAGCAACCCTCCTGGATTGGGAACAAACTCCCAGTGATTAACCCAAGGAGCTGCTGCTGCCAGGGCAGTGACCTCTGGCTGGTGGGCAGCAGCATCCCACCAGAGAGATGGAAACATCCCCTCCCCTTTCTTGTTCATGAATTTTAAGCCAAAGAGCCACATTTAATGTGCATTCCTGTAACAGCAGGAGATTGTGTGCTCGGCTCCAGGGAGGAGGGAAGGGATTAATGGGGATTAACTCCCCTGACAGACACCTCACCTGGCAGGAACGCAGCATGTGTGCAAGAAATTCATCTCCCAGAGATGGCTTCCAAAGGGCTTTTTGAAATGGACAAAGAGGGCCAGAACAAGTGATGGGATTTCTCCCATAAGTTTGGAAAGCAAAGTATTCCTGCCCTGTGTGGAGGAGGAACAGGGAGGGACTGAAGTGCCCACAGCATGTCACACCTCAGGTACCTAAAACCTGCAGATCCCAATGCCTGGGCCTGCTCTGTGTCCTTGAACTGCCCATCTTGGTGCTCTGTGATTCCATCCCCCTGCAGAGAGCCAGAGCTGAAGCTGGGGTACTGCAGGGAAGCTGTTGGCAAGGGTAGAGCTCACAGCCAGCCCTTCCCTTCGTGCCACCCAGACAGCAGGAACAGTCTGCAGCCAAACGAGCTGTGACAATGGCAGTGCGTAATTTTCATGTATAAAAACTAAACAAGCTTGCTGATCCTATTTACATTTTCACTCATGCTCACTTTCCAGTGTTGATCCCTTTTTGGTGCTAATCCCCTTTGGCAGGGCTGTGATCCCACATGAGCAGCACGGAGCTGGTGGCTCTGCTCTCCTACAGAGAGTGGGAGACCAGTGCCAGCCTCAAGGCAGGGCAGTAGGTGCTCTCCCACCTCTGGCATCTCAAATTCCAAGAAAGTGGCTTGCTCTGTAGCAAGGATACAAGGTAGTTAAACACTGGGAAGCCTACAGCTTTCTCCTGCACTCCTTATTTTTATGTGTCACATTAAATTCCCTTGGTGGCAGTCCATATTCTCTGGGTACTTAACAAGGATAGACAAAGCGTAGCAGCTCCGAACAAATCATTCCAGCCCCTGGTGCAGGAGAAACGTCCTTCAAACCCACCCAGATTTCAACTCCCATGGAAAACAATAATCTGCCACTAAAAGAGAGAATTAAATACAAAGACACTGGAGATCTTTTAACCTTTGCCAGCCACACAGAGGAGCCAGACTTTAAACCTGTCTGCACTCAACATGCCCTCAGACAAGAGCCAAGGGGCAGAGCTGCTCTGCATGGGCCACTGCTGCTTTTTGGTTTTAGCCAAAGGTTCCCTTTGGTGTGTGCCACAGGTCAGCAATGCCACCTCCCAGTGCCTCTCTGAGGGCACACAGCAGCCTCAGCTCCCACCAGCCCATCTCCAGGTCCTCTGAGGACAGGCTCAGTGTGAAGAGCAGGGCTCTGGGATGTGCTCTGCCATCAGCCCAGTCCTCCAGGAGCCTCCAGAAGCAGCCTCAGAGATGCCAATTAGAATCAAAGACTTTCCCAAGATATGTTTCCAATTTTATTCCTTGTGACAAGTGCTTTTACCTTGCATGTTCCTCCTGGGTGCCCCAGCTCTGCGGGGCTGAGCAGAGTGAGAGAGGCTCAGGGCTGGCCTGGGCCGGAGCTCTCAATGTCACCCTCATTTTGGGGCAGTGAGGGACACCCAGCAGCTCCTTCATCCCACCATCTCACCATGTGCTCTGTCAGGAACCAGCCCTCGCCTGGCTGGTGGTGAAGGGACACGGGGTGAAATGCATTACCTGGGGCTGAACTCCTCTGCTCCAGGCAGAGAACTTTGGTTGCTCAAAGAGCTGAACCATCAGCCCAGTCAGACACCAGAACTGGTTAGGCTGAGTTCCACCCCGGGTCCCAGCTGGCACAGATGGGCCTGCCAGGCAGCCAGAGGGGCCTTCATCCCCCGACCTGGCCTTCAGCTTCCTCCAAGCCAAACTGAGCCCCTCCATGGAGAGGCACAAACACACACCACCATGAGGGACACTCCTGAACCCTGTCTTTGCCCTCCACACTGCCCCGAGGGAGGGCAGGGATCTGTCAGTGATCCATGTCCTCACTGGGAGCCCTGTGGGATGCTGGTGCAGCCAACCCGCCTGCAGAGACACGAGTTATTGGAAAAAGAGTTGGCTTTGGTCACACCTCACTGCCTGCACTGTAGTTAAACAGCCCGTGAGGCTCCAGGTTTCTCATTAAAGGAGACAAAAAAATAGTCAGAGGTTGCCTGGCAGAAGGCAGCATCCCCTCCTGCTACCGAGGTGACCCCAAAGTGACTGAGCCAAAGGCAGCGCTGCCGAAATCTGCCAGATTCCTCCTCCAGCAGGACACTCTGCAGGCACTTAACTACCCAATTTTCAGATGCTGCTTCTTCCCCAGAGCCTGGCGTCTGTCCACGCTCTTGTTCCAGCTAAGGAAGGGCCCGAGGCACCGAGTGCTCCGTGCAGGACGCGTGGCCGGGCCGGCAGCGCATGGACCCCGATGGCAACGCTGCTGTGAGCACACCCTGCCCGGGCAACCACGGCAGGACAGGGACCAGGACGTGCCTATCGAAAGCAACAGATGCAAAACCCAAACACAGCGTTCCCAGACTCCAAAAGCTCCTGCAAACATCCCAAGCAGAGAGACAGCTGAAGGCTCTTTGTGCATACAAAGTGCACACAAAGCTCTTTTTCTTTTTCCCCTGAGTGCATTCGAGACAATTTGCATCTTGTCGAAGATTCTGCTGTCACTGCTATTGCTCTGCTTTTGGCAGCCTGGATGTGGGAGATGGAGACGTGTCCAGCTCACAGCTGGGTCCTGCACACCCAGATCTCAGAGCAGGGAGACCCCATTTCTTCATGCAAATCTGTGTTTGTAATTGACCTTGTGATCTGTGGAGTTTGGTGCCTTCCCTTTCTGGCATCTGCAGTCTGGGATACTTGAGTAGGAAGCAGGGGAAAGGATCTGTTTGCCCACAGGCACGATGAGCAAACCCCAGCTCTTCACAGAGCGTTAGTGGGGAAAGGGGCTTGTACACAAGACCCTACAATAAATCTGAGATTAGCACACAGCCACTTCATTTTTGTTTAATTTTCTTCCCCATGTAGACTGGCAGCGTGACAATGGCAACGGAGGGAATCGGTCATGATTGTCAAGTTTAGGCAATTTTATTGACAGAAAAAAAAAATTTACTGCAACTTTATTGGCTTTTTTAATGTTTATGGGGCCTGGAGCTACTAATGAATCAAATATAAGTATCCTCTAAATTGCCAGTTCTGGTCCACCCACTTTGCTCCTCAAAATCCACTCCAACCTCTCTGCTCCCTGTGGAGTCCATTCCTATTATCCAGGGAACTTTGGCGCAGCTCTGTCACATTTCCCAAGATCCTCAAACTTCCTTCAACCCCAGATCACTGCATGCCTCTGCTCTCACCATTCTCTTCCAGAGGCAACCCAAACATCCCTACCATGGTGGATAAAGCACAATCCTTGAGAACCTCCCAAGGACCAGCCAGAACCCACAGGGGAGATGTCAAACAAAATTCATTGAATTGAATGAAGCGATTCCCACTCAGGGGCTTGGCAGAGACCCTTACCCCAGGGTCCAACCCCACTCTTAGGGGCTCATTTAGCACTGCACAGTCAGTCTGGGGACACTGGCACGTGTTCCTGGGGGCTGGCAGCAGTGACCAGATCCAGAAACAGCCACCCAGAGCTTCTGCCCAGCTGAGGAGACCTTGCTCCAGTTCCAGCCTGACACAGCCCAGGCATGAGCTGCACAGGGCTCACCTGAGCCTGCATGAAAATCTCTGCACTAGCTGAGGTCAGGCCATGTTCTTGCTGTGTTTCAGCAAAAGCAGATGCAGTAAAACTCTGTCAGGGGTCTCTGGTTCCCCTGGTCCTCACAGATCATTCCTGGGTGCAAACCGCTACCAGAATGTGTCAGTGCAGTTTTGCCCGAATGGCTACTATAAAATGACAAGTTCTTTATGAAAATAGAAAAAAGCTCTGGGGCAGACACATTCCCAGAGCATGTCCAAATCCTGGCTGCTGCCCAGGGAGCCAGCAGCTGCGTGCCAAGCTGGGCCATTCAAAACTGGATCAGAGATGAGTGACTGAGGACACAGGAGATGCCAGTGCTTCAGCAGGGAAGGTACCAGGTGAGAATGAGGATCATGCAGATCACATGAGGATCATGTCAGCCCACACCCAAATCCCAGGATCTGAAGAGCAAAGGAGACCTGGCTTTGTTCACACCCAGTCAGATGTGGACTGGGGCTGTCCTCGGCCCAGGAAGGCACAAGCTCAGCTCACACCTCCAGCCAAGGTGAGCCAACCTGAGCCAAGGCCTCAACTCCACATTTATCCTGGTTTTGCCTGCACACACAGAGAGGAGA
This sequence comes from Acridotheres tristis, assembly GCA_037013685.1. Taxonomy (NCBI): domain Eukaryota; kingdom Metazoa; phylum Chordata; class Aves; order Passeriformes; family Sturnidae; genus Acridotheres; species Acridotheres tristis. The sequence continues at coordinate 3,675,678 of CM072913.1, read as the reverse complement.
AGAGGAAGGAAAGGCTGTTCCATTTGTGAACAACACCGCAGGCTAATCTAACATGGCCCTGAATTGCATTTAATCAAATTAATGTCACTACTCTAAATTATTTGCAGACACCCCATTCTTCCACCACCATCATTTTTCTACCACTTCTCCCCAATTATAAAAAAATAAATAAAATCCCCCAGAGGAGCCCAGGGCACTACACACAGAGAACAGATTTCCTTTTCTGACGCTGTCTCATTGAATCAGCATTAGCTGCTTTCCACACACTCCATGGGAATCCAGGCTTGAACAATAAAAAAAAAGCCATAAAAATGGTTTATGTTCTCTTTTACCTGCTCATTTGTGAATGAAAATATCTTTGAACTGAATAAAAAGTTCAACTCCAGAACACTGGTACAACTGCCAGAGCACGCGGGGTTTGCCCTTCTCAGATGTCAGCCCAGAGGAAGCTGTCGGGGCAGCAGCAAGATCCCACCCTCCAGGGGAAGGGGAAAGCTTTTGCAAGCATCTCGGGTACATTTATGGGATCTGTGGGATCACAAAACACTGTGTGAGGGAACAGGTAATGGCATTTCCTTCCCCACGTCTGTGGAGGAATTCCACCTCCAATTACTGCAATTCCTTCTCATTACAGTGCTCACGTCCTTGCCTTCTCCAGATGGGCAAAGTCCAGCCTGCTGTTTGCCTGGGTTAATCCCTGTTTGCTGCAGAGACCAGGAATGCACTGGCCATCCCAAAATTAATTTTCTATGGACTTCCCACGAGGGGCATCTGTGGCAGATTCTCTGGTGAGCACAGCAGACACGATGGGGCCAAGCTCCAGGAGCAGCACAATCCCCTCTTGGTCCATATTCCGGTGACATTTTTCCTGCTCTCCCAGCTCCCCAGCTCATTGCCCACCAAGGACAATTAAATGCATTTATTGTGCACTTTTCTGGATGACACTTCTCACTCACTGCTGTTGTGATCTGACCTTTCATTCCCCTCCTCTGGTGAGGGATGAGGCAACGAGGCTCCAGGAACTCGGCGCACGCTATGGGGCCGCGCTCCTCCACGTGGGAGGCAGCAGTGCTGCTCCTCCCGGGTGCTGGGGTGGGCATTCCTGCTTCACTGGAGCTGTTCACATTTGGCAGGCAATGCTGCTGAGGCTTTTATCCTCCTTGCAAAGCTGTATTTTTGCTAAGTCAAGGACAGCACAGCCACTGCCAGCAGCTTTGCCTCGCTTGTGTTCACCCACCGCACAAATAAACTTTCCCCTCTGATGAAGGAATCCCAGCGGGAGCAGAGCAGGAGGATTGGAAGCACTATCTCCATTTAAGCTGTTCCTAATCCCAGCTGCCAGCACAGGCTGCTGCCCAATTCCAGCTCCATAAGAAAAGAAGCAGCTGAGTGTCCCAGTCTGACTGCCCCGTGGCAGTGGTGCTGGCCATGAAGGTCACTTGGTGGCAATGCAGAAGGTGAGGGAAGGAAGCTGCTGTCCTGGACAGTGGGGCTTGTGCTCGAGAGTGGCAGAACAACAGGGAAAGCCTCTTTGCCATGCCCATAAACAAGGTGTGGCTACTGTAGGCAACCTGAAGGGAGTAGAAGAATTTCTGCAGACACAGAGATGCGGCCCAATATGCAGATGTGGGAAGAGAACTCAGTGTTTTGTAAAGCTAAGATACCCTAAATCCATCTTTTATCACCCTTTTCTTCCCCCAGTCAAGCCAGAAGATTACACAATCCAAGATCTGTGCAGACCTTGGTCCCTTCCCAGGAACACGTACGCTCCAATGTCACGTCACATCCCTGTCCCAATAATCCTGCTGACTTGTGCCAGTGATACCCACCCCGAGAGCAGCCAATGCTTCATCAAGATCAACTTTGTCCCAGATGCAGAGCTGGACTTCCCAGGAGCAGAGAGGAGGCTCCAGAGCACCTTTCCCTTCCACAGCACAGCCTGTGAGCCACTCATGGATCCCACTGTCACCTGCAGGAGCCGTGGGTCACCCGAGCCCCTCTCAGCTGTTGGTCAGCAGATCCCAAGAGGAGCAGGACCCTCATCCCCTCCCTGCTGCCCACTCCAGCTGCAGCCTGTCCAGTGAGGCCGGCACGTGGCTGGAGCACAGCTAATCCCCTAATCCCCAGTTCCTGGAGTTCTGAAAATAACGGAATTATTATTTTTGGAAACAACACATGTTTCTGCCTTCCTCTATTAACATCTAATTAAGAAGCCAAATATATTTACAGAGCACTTTTCAAACTCCCTTTACACACAGTGTGCTCATGAATCATTTCCCTACCTGGGGGTAAAAGCTCTTGTGACATGGGGCATAGATTAACACAGGAGTCAGCTGAAAATACCCAGGGAATCAAAAATTCCTGAAATCAGACCCGGCTGCAGTACAGGCCACCAAAACACCAGCAAGACCAGCACCCCTTGTTTGTGTCTCTTACAAAAGAGACACACAGGGGGCAAAGAGTAAACTTTAAACCCTGATTCTCCAGTGAAGAACAGCACCAAGCACTCCCGTGCCTGCACACACCAGCTCTCACAGGTCCCTGCTTCAGGGACAGGATACACTCCTTCTTAGACTGTTCTTAACTCTCCTCTGAGTTGCTATTTACTGCAGGCTGAGTATCTTCCTCAGTAATTAAAGGATTCTTTTAGGACACTGCTCTGTAGCTGCACAATTTCTGCACACTGAACACTCTTCTCCTGCAAAGCTCCTGGGTTTCCCCCCCAAAAGGCACCTGGCGACCCTGGAGCAAAGGGGACCATCCTGGCACGCCAGAACACCCTGCAGGTGTCTGAGCAGGGAGCAATGCAATGCACAATCCTGCACAGAAAAAATGTGTTTTCATATCAAAGGGCTCCAATTTCCTAGTTTGGGCTACTAAAACTTAATTAACCTCATAACCCACCTGGCGATTTGCAAACCATTACCCGGCGTTCTTTGGACCTTGAAATATTGAACACTGTGAGGCCCTAAGAGGGACTAAGCCTTTCATAGAAACTGTTTAATTTCAGGAAAGTAGCACTTTTAGCTTGGAATATTCTCTGTTAGAAACGGGAAGGGGCAGCCAATAAAGCAACGGTTGTGCAAAGAAGAGAATTGGGCAGCCCAACACTCAGAGCTCAGTGTCCTGAGCCTCTGCTCTGCCCAGCTTCAGTGTTCACAACAGTTTTAATAATTCATCCAAGAACATCAAAAACACCACTAGATCCAAATTAACTACTTGTTCCTCACTTGTGCTCTATCTGAAGGTTTTGCTCCCCCAACACCAGAAGCTGAAGGCAAGGAACACCACAGAAGGAAAGATTCTAAATAATTCAACTTTCCTGCTGAGCTGATGTATTAGCTTGGAGTTCTCAGGGCTGGGATGAATGGATTTAAAGCCAGGGTTGGCACGGGTGCCAGGGTCAACTTCCTAGGAAAGGAGATAAGCAGCAAAATGGAAATCAGCTGGGGTTTGCAGGAAATCTTAGTGAAATTATATGACCTTTTAAATTTAAGAGGAATGAGAAAATGACTGTCCCATCCCCTGGATGCCAACTGCTGCAATGGGAGCAGCCACCCAGCACTGGACAGGGAAGAAAACGGTCCAGCCATGAAGACAGCAAATCCTACCATGTACCAAACCACCACACTGAGGGACACACACAGGAACCTTTGCTACTGGAGTTCCGAGCTGAGTGAGGTCCATCACACCTGGCCAGGCAAGGGAAAGGTGTTTTATCTGTAACTGCTGCGTGAGAGCAGCCACTGACACCACAATGATCACAGATCCATCAGCAGGGGATCCCAAGAGGATCTACAAGGTTATTTCATTTAAATTTGTTGTACCATCTCCAAACAGCTCCAGCACACACAGGGATGCTGAACCCTCACACATCCCTGGCCAAGAGTCCACTGAGGTTTGAGACTGGGCAGGTGGGACACGGGGTGAAAACCACAGCAAACCCCAGCTCTGGAGGGGAGTGTTGGCCCTGCCAGGGGAAGGGAAAGCAAACGGCCTGGCTGCTTGCTGTGGAGACCAGGAGGCACAGCTGGATAGATCCCACAACATTTATCCTCCTGGTCAGGTAATTTTTTGAAGCATAATTAAACCCTGCCTTTAAGTAGCCCAACAGATGCTGCTCAGGTGTGTGCTTCCTTGAGCCTCCATCCTTGCCCTTCCCTGGCTTCCTGTCTCTCTCCAGCTGCCCCTCATACCCTCCCCACCAGTGATGGCCACTGTGTGCTCCCAAAACCCCTCACCCAGCTCACATCCTCCTGGTGTCACCTCTCTGCACTGTCCTCAGCACCAGAGCTGTCACCACTCCCGTTCCAAGGCAGGATGCTGCATTAGCCAAAATGACTTTTCCAAAGGTTTACATCCATTTTTTTGTTATTTGCCAAACTTGGAGCCCACGTTCAAAAGCATTTCTTTAAGCCATGCAGGGAAAACCCCTCCTGCAGCACCACAATTTTCCCTCTTTGCAGTTCATCCATCATTCCCCACAAATTCTCAGATTTTTACACCATGCTGCTTTAAGTTTCTAGACACTGGTTATTAAAACCCCTCAACCCTGAGCATTACCGTGTCACCATCATTAGGTTTCAGAGCCAACAGTGTCAGTGCAATTAGGTACAGCTCATTAGCATACTGCCTGCATGCTCTGAGCAAGTACAGTTCCAACAAGAGGTCTGCTGCCTCCTTCACAGCCCAGAGCACAGACTGCTCAGGGGCTTCATCAAAACACCAGCGGATTCCAGTTCCCGTTTCTGGAGTAAATTGGATAATAAAGATTTAGGGGGCAGATAAAATAAAATTTTCTACCAAAATTTTAGCGAGAAAACCAATAACCCTCATCTATTCCTTCTGCCTAACCAAGACCGTCGTGCCGGGCGGGAGAACCCGGCTGTGCCCGGCGCCCACACAGGGCATTGGTAACATGGGAACCTTTGGCCAACCCATTCCCTGGAGCCCAGGATCCCTGCCAGGCACTCACCAGGAAGCGAACATCGTCGAAGCCGTTCAGGAGCAGCTTGCTCTCGTACTGCTGCAGGCCGATGGACTCCAGCCACTCCCCAACGCTCTGCTCCAGCATCCGCGAACCTGACGAGAGAGGAATCGGCAGCCGCTTGAACAGGGAGAAACCGTTCAGGCGGTAGCAGCGGCACTCTGAGGAGGACAGATGGCATTGCCACATCATAGTCATTACCATAAGGAAACTCAAAAAATTATGCTCAGAGTACAACAAATCAGCGGGCAGACAATTCCTCTTGTGTGCACAGAGCATGGACAACAAGCTCGCAGTGCCTCCGTGGGCTCCGGGTGCAAATCTGTACAGCAGTTCACACTCAGAAAAGAAACTCCTCTCCCGGGCAAGGATTCAGAGGCGCTGCCGGGGCGCTGAGATCACAGGCACTGCTGTCAGGGCTCGCGAGTTCCTCGCCAGGCAAGCACATGAAGCCCAACCCCACGGGGATGCGGATCCACTCCTTGGCTCAGCGGAAGGGGGCGGGAGGAGAGCAGCAAACTTCCATCCGAGGCATTCCCAGGCAGTCACAGGTGTGAGGGAAGGGAGCAGAGCTGTGCCAGTCCTCTCATCCACGCACCTCTGGACACAGCCCTGGCTCAGCGGGGAGCACGGAGCAGCCTGAGAGAAAACAGCTTCATGCAGCCGAGCCAGGTCGGACACGGCGGATGCTCGGGAAAGCAGCAGGAGCCCAGGCAGAGCGGCTGTCCGCGGGAAGACACGCAAGACAAAGGAAGCACAGACTGCAGCAGCGGAGAGGAAGGGCTTGTGCTCTTCGTCCCCAGCAGTCCTGAGAGAAGCAAACCGTGGCAGGGGTTTCTTCTCGCCGTTACTGTGTTATGGGGACCCCAGGCACACGTCCGGCAGCCCTGGCTCTGTCATTCCACCAGCGATCCGGTCACTTGGCATTCCAGCACACTCCCTGGACCTCTTGGCATTCCAGCACGCTGGCCACAGAGAGCCCAGCCCCACGGCTGCACTGTGTGACAGCACAGCCAGGACAGTTCTCACCCAACACTGCTGGTCCTGCCAGGTGTTGGGCACGCACCTGGATTTGCCCTTCCTTCATTTTCTTCAGCCGAGCACAGCCGCTGGATCGAGCCCCTCACTCAGCCAGGGAGCAGCTCTGCAGGAAGGAGGCATTTCGGTTCCCTGCTTCCCAACCACGGCAAAAGGAAAAAAGCAAATGCAAGCACACTCTCTCCTCTTCCTGCAGCAGCTCAAGTCCGAGCCATGCCCTGGCACCTCCCCTTCAGCCTCTGATAAAGGAGATTCCTCCCAACACCTACGGAAGCTCTGGCAGATGAGCTCTCCCTTCCCTCACATCTGGGATGAATCCAATGACTTGTTACTCTCCTGTAGTAAAGCTCAAAACCTTAAGTACGACCAAAAAAAAGTTCAGAGATCTCCTTCTCATCAGGGAATTTGCTATGCGAGACAGGCAGATTTTCGGGCTCCCTGGCATGTCTGTTTCCAGCACGGATGCAAAGAAAAGGATGATCGGGAGACCCCCGTTTGCTTCCTTTGAACCTCCGGGTCAGCTGAAGCAGTTTGGTACCTTCCAGCCATCCCTCCCCACTGTGCTGCAATGGCTGCACACACAGAGCTCACGGTGTTATCTGCAGATTCCTGGGGTAATTCCTGCTGTCTGCTCCCGGGGGTTGCTCCTGTGCCGGTATTTGGGAGCGCCGGCCGGTCCTTCCAGCGCACGCGGCAACGCCGAGATCACAAAAGGCTTCTGCCTCCCTTCCCTGAGCCAGCCCATGCTCCGGGGCAGCAGCTAAGCCCGGACTGAGAGCCAGGAGCTCCCGCTCGCCAGCTCTCCATCCTCTCCATCCTCCCCTGCATCCTTTCCCCCGCCGGTCCCTGCGCTCCGCCGGCGGCTGCGGCGGCTTTGTCTGAGCCGCGAGCCCCACGCTCCACGCTGTCCCTCCCTTCTCCTCATCCTCTCCCCCCTCCCAGTGCTCCCACCCGCCCGGGAGGGAGGCAGCAGCTCCGTAACTCTCCAGTGGAAATCACTGACTCCTCAATATTTACTCGATGATGGACAACATGGCTTGGGGGTTTTAAAAAATGATGTCACAGGTCTGCTTCGACAGATCCAAGTGATTTGTGGCTGGCTCAGAATTAATTTATCAAGAGAGAGGTGAGGAAGTGCCTGCTGCCTACCACAGTATTCCTGGGAGTGTCGGGGTAGTGGGAGGGGGAATGAAACCACAGCAGCTCCTTCTCCTGAGCTCCTGAATTTAATTTTTGAAATTACTTACTCTATTCAGCCCTGCATGCACTTCTAAATACATTTCTGCTTTTAAAAGGGAAACCTACAGCGATACCAACTGCAGGCTTTCTGTTTACAAAACCCTTTCAAGTCATGACAAAATGAAGAGAGAGAAGTATTTGGATGGAGGGAATGGAGGAGTTTCCTTTAAAAAGAGAAGAACAGACACCTAAAACATCCCAGGCTGAAATCTAAGATGCCTAAAACTAAAGTACACCTGATATTTGTGTGTTACAAGGATGGTACAAGAACAGAATAATCACAGTACTTGTGCCCCTGGCAAGATCTTGATCACAACTTCTGACTGAAACAAATTCCTATTTCTCAGCTCTATCCTTCTCTTTATGCTCCACATTCTGGGAATGCTGCCTTTGAGAGGCCTGCAGCTGGCAGAGCTGGAATGATGAGTGTATTCCCAAAGCTGTGGTGCCTCCTGCAAGGCTCTTCTCAAGTCCCACAGCACAGAGAGGAAGAGGCTGCCAGGGTTCAGGAGGGGCTTTCAGGTGTTATTGTTTCAGTAACAATCTTTAGTGTGACGTTGGCATTTGTCTGGAGGATGAAATCGTGCGTGAGCTATGCTGGACCAACATCACCCCACTTGCTCGTGGAAATTTGGTGCAGAGAGACACAAATGTCTGTTCCAAGGCCAAACTCCCTTAACAAAGAGGGCAGGTGGAGTTTGGTATCCCTAAAATGATGGTGTTCCTTGACTGCCTAAGTTCCAAGAAGGCCTAGGCAGCTCTTATCCAGACACAAGGCAGTGGTACAGAGTAACTGCTCATACAGCCAGCTCCAAACACACTTATCTCTACAGGAACTGCCAACAAGGCATTTCACCTTTCCAGACCCCAAGCTAGTCACAAGCCTCAATATCATCAAACCTCACTCATTTTAAGGATGAGAGAGCATTTGGGGAGGTCCCTGCAGTTACCATGCACATTCACCATGACCTGAAGCACAACAACAGTCCCACAAAGCCCTGTAGAGGAAAAGCCAAATGTGTGAGAGCTCCCAGCCAGGGGCTGGCAGAGCTCTGCCTGCTCCAGGGAAAGGAGGCACAAACAGGGAATGTGCCCAGAAGAAGATATGCACACGAGGGATCCCAAACTGAGAGTGACAGAGCCCAGCCCGTGGGAAAAGCCCCAGCTCCAGGACACAGCAGCTCCTGTGTCCACCTGCTCCAGGGTTTCCATCTTGCTGAGAGCTCCCTGCACAGCTGCAGGTCTGCAGGAGCACTGGCTCTTGCTCTCCCCTCCATGTCAGACCTTTCCCTGGTGCTATCAATCCATCACAGCCCAGAGCTGTGGAGGGCTGTCAGAGCAGGGAGCACAAACCCACTCAGAGCTTCACCTCCTCTGCAAAGCCACCCTGGAAAGCAGAGCCTGAATCAGGCTAAACTCCCACTGGGAACAGTGGGTTCCTCCTCACCTAAGCAAAAACCTGAGTGACAAATGGATATGAGGTGAGCTCTGTCACAGCCCCTGTGAGCTGCATGTGTGGATCTGCATTAGCATCTCATCAGGAGGAGCTCCTGCCCATCCTGAGTCAGAGCTGTTCTGCTGCAGCAGCCTGGAGGTGAAGGATTTAAAAGGACAGAATCCCTCATGGTGGCAGCTCTCCAGCAAGCTTCAGTTCTGCTTTTGCTCACAATTCAAAGGCAGAGAAGGGAATTCACATTTTAAGTGTCCTCCAGGAGCCTTGTTCAGTGGATATCGACACATGCAGGTGCACTTAGAAATGCCCAGGATCACCCTCTGGCAGATTAACCACATGCAAAGGGCACAGCCAGCATGGCACCCACACTGACCCACCAGTGGCACCACCCAGCCCTGCTCAGCACAGCTGCTGCCCTCATGGAAAGAGCTGGGAGGAAAATCCTGCAGCTGCATTCTGGAAAATTAAAGCAATCTTCCCAAGGAGTGTAGAATTAAAATTGCTGGCAGCAGCATTGAGCATCATGTGGGAACCCAAGTCTGCTCTCCTGTGCCACAGCATTCCTCTCCCTCCCAGAGTCAAAGCAGGTGAAAGACATCCACACACAGGAGCCAGCACCTTGTTTGTGTGCAGAGCACAGCCAGGACAGATGGACACATGCTGGGTACTCTACCTGAGATCCTGTGCTGCTCCTGGGAAAAGTCAATGCCTTCACCGATGGAACTCATGATCTTTTCAATCTGGAAATAAAAAAAAGAGCATGCCTTGCATTATTCATAAAGCCTCAGGAAAAAGTAAAAGCAGCCCAGGATTTCACCTCCCACGTGACAGCTGAAGAAATCCAGCAAAGGATGTTAAGGTATCTCTGAACCAGAGGAGGTATCCTGAACACCTTGCCAGGTCTTTGCTGGGATGGATGGCTCAGAAAGGACATGCAGAGGTTGAGACTCTGCAGAGCCTTCCCATCCACAACTTGCTAGTGCCTGGAAATCAAAAGCTTCAACAAAACCATCCCTCTGGAGCACAGTCTGAGGGTAAGAAAGGAGCCCCAACCTCCTCACTCACCCTGCAGAGCACACAGCCCCCTACACCAGCAGTGAAGCTGCAGCAATGCTGTCACCCACTCTTCCCCAGCAAGGAGACTGGGAGCTCAGCTTCCCCACACTCTGTTTTGTTGGGCACTGTTTTTTTTGCTTGATTTCTTTTTTAAACCACCACATTTCCCAATCCTCTGCACGGAGCTGTGGTCCCACCAGACCAAGTGCGTCCAAAGGGTTTAAAAACAGATTGTTTGGGATAGCAGCATCATGGGGAAAACACCTGAAGGACCCCAGGAGAGAGGGCAGGAGACAGCTCCATCTCTGACCAAGCAATTCACAGGCTACAGCTCCAGGTAAACCTCAGGCAATGAGGGAGAAAAGGTACAAACTCTGCTGGAATGGATCTGAGTCCACTAAAGAGCTGCATAGAAATGGCTGCATTTTCGAAACACACAAAAGAATAAATTTATGCAGGTTGCAATTCCCAGTGAACCTTCAGGAGACTTCCTTAAATGAGAAGAGAAACTTTTCATGCAATTCTTGAGCAGAATTCGTAAATCGAGGTTTCCAGTGCAGTGGTGCAGAGGGAGAACTGACAATTCCCAGGTTGGTTTGTAAGAGGAAAGACCTGACAAATTGCAGCTCAATTGGTCAGTTCAGACACTTCAATGGTCTCAGCACTGAACCTCATTGTTTCTCAAAGAGCAACACATTCAAGAGGCTCAGGGCTGATTGCTTACCCCACTCTTCATTCTATAACAGAGCAGAAATTTAAAAATTAAAAGAAAAAAAAAAAGAAAGAAGAAAGTGCCTCCAGTAAGACTCCCAAAAGGAAATCTCCCAAGCAAACATTCCTGTGAGGCACTTCTGAATGGCTGCTGCTGAATGCAAAGTGACTGGCCACAGAGTGGGGGAAGAAACCTCAACTCTTATTCAACTTTTTTTCTCCTGGTCATTTAAGGACATATTTGGGGAAGGAGTCCAAGTTTCCCTGGACTTCACCCCTGGCTGCCTCTGCCCTGCTTGGCTCCCAGTGTGATGCTGTGTTTGGTGAGTCCCCAACCACCCCAGTGGTGTGAGGAGCTCCTGGGGATGCTGAGAGAGGCTGGATCTGACTGCCATGCACACTCAGGGGTAGTTTGGAGCTGAGCTCCATCACAGAGGGGTTCTGGTGAAACAAAAAAATCTCCTACAAGGCTCCAGCCAAGGCAGATGTCCAGGAAGCCCCTCCTGCAGGGGTACTGCATTTGCAGTGTTCAATCTCCCCAGGGACCAGGCAGTCCTGTGAGCTGGAACAGAGCTATTAAGGCTGTAGGTCCTCTGCACCTGGAAAACCACGAGGATGAGCATCTCTACTGGGCTTGAAATACAGTTAATGACCATTTACTGGGAGATTTGAAAATCAGCCTGGGAAAACCATCAGAATTCCAGCACACATAGTAGAAAAGGGAAGTATGATCTAGAAAGAAACTCCAGGAGGGGTTTGGAGTCAGTGGACACATGGATCCTGTCCTAAGGCAAAAGCATTCTTTGCTCCTCAGCCCCTGGATGGAGCCAGGACCGATGCTGGAACTGCTGGATTCATTCCAACAAGAACCACCACAGCAGATGGTTTTGACCCCAAATGCAGCAAATATTCTCCAGCAAAACCTCCAAATTTCAGAGTGCCCTCAAGTACCCTCAGGACATCATGGCCATGCAGGACTGGAGGGAAATACAGGGATGGTGCAGAACCAGCCCCATTCCCAGGTAACACCAAGGGCCCTGGCTGTTCTACTCCCCTCCATGGACAGGCACCGAGCCCGAGCTGCAGAGGATTTCTGGGACACTGCTGCAACCCTGAGCAATTGCTGCACAATTTGGGTCTTGAGGTCAATTCAGTTCAAACTCCAGAAGTTTAAGGACAGTAAACTTTGCAGATTGGTGTCCATCAGCTTCAGGACAAGGTACATCTCTGAGCTGGAGCTGCTCTTGTACGTTGTCTGGGAATCTCTGGCTGGATTCAAATTGCAAATTAACTCTGAGGCCAAGTTCCTGTGTTTCCATTGTGCTGCTCTCTCCTAATTTGAGAGAGACTTGATGCTGTCCATGCTCAGCCCCCAGCACTGCCAGCTCTGCAGTCCCAACACTGCCTTGAGGACTTGCAGGTGCCTCTGAAGCACTGAAACACCCACGACCTTTTCCTCAAAAGCAGGGAATTGCCTTGTGCTATATAAAACTGAATGGAAATTAAACAATCACGTGGCAGAGGATTACCTTTCACAGCCCTCCTCTGCCAAGTGCTGGTCACGGTTACACACAGTCCCAGCTATTACCATTAATGCAAAGGGAAATCCTGGCCTGCCCTCGGCTCTCCATGAAATGCAAACACCTCAAACAGACTCACACACCACCTCAAACACGGATTTAAGGCTGACCAGCCTGATTTAACTGTTAGGAGGCTGCAAAGAGAAGAATGAGGGGAAGGACAAGCCTGGAGAGGAAACCACTGCTTTAGAGCATCCCTATCCTCTGCAGCCTTTCCTCAGCTGCACTCCAGCATGGACATGGGGCTGAAGAGAAGATACCTTGAAAATAGCCTACGCTAGAGTTTTTTAGGCTGCTCTTTCCCACTGGTTAATTATTAAAATACAAAAATACCATGTTTAAATATAGCGCTGCAACTCATACTTAGTTGTAGCCTGAACACTCAGTTCTGATTTGTTTTGGCTTAACCTGTATTTTTCCACTGAAGCACCAAGTGCCCATCTCTGATTGTGCTGTGGGGTTGGTTTGGGGTGGGGATTCTATGGTTTACTTGTTTTACAGCCACAGAAATAAAACCACAAAATGCTTCCCCCTTCTAAATTAATACAACCATATCTGTTATCCCTGATGCAGAAGGGCAGCTGACGCCATGCAGGGATAGTGAGCCACTGAGCCCTCAAACCCCACCGGGGAAGGAGAAACTCCTGCACAGCTGAAGTCCTCTGGGAGAAGGAAAGGCTGCAAGGATGGGAGTGTCCCTCATTAACCCCACAGCAGGAATGTGCCTGGAAGGAGCTGTGGAGCACTCACCAGGATTGGAGCTCTCGGATCTATTTGCACAATTGCCTACATTTGGTGAAAGATAGAAATGCCCCCAAAAAAAGAGCTGGGTGTGGCCGAGAGTGCAGCCGGGCTGGGGCGAGCTCTCCAGGCAGGCAGGCGGCCATGGGAACATAGCAACTGGCCAGTGACTCCAAAACAGAACCCGACTCCAAACAAACCAGCCCGAGCAGAGTTCTGCTAACAGAGGAAGAGCCATTAGTTTGCAGAAGGCCAGCGAGGCCAAGGCAGCCTCGTGCCATGCCGAGGTCTGTCCTGCTGCAGGACAGGAGGCATTTCCACCCCAGAGTCCTGAACAGTAATTCCCCACCTCAGTGCTCATGGCAGGAGCAGCCAATGGCTTCTTACAGGGGCAGGATGCAGGACGTCTCCTGTTCTCTGATCCCAGCCTGCAGGAGCTGCAGGGACCCACACAGGGACAGGTCCCACGCCTGTGTAGAGGGCAGTGACAGCCCTGTCCCCAAGGGCACACAGAGGCTCTGCTCCACAGCCAGCCCCGTTCCACACCCTGCCCTGATGGATGCCAAGCCATGGTGTCCATACTGATCTCTCCAGCTTTTCTTCCCCAAGCCATTGCTGAAGTTTGAAGTCAATGAATCCACTGGCAGAACTGAGGGCCATTAATCCAGCCCCAGGGCTTTTGTCCCCAGAATTAAGAGCTTCACACAATACAGGCTGTCTGCCCACACACAGAGTAGGAGCCTCATTTGGACAGCACCAGATTGACCATAACTCTGTCAGGGTGACACTCACTCAGTCCTGGAGGCATCTTGATGCTCCTGGAGCTTTCTGAAAGGGGCTTCATAAACCCTCACCTTACAGTCACCATCAATGCAAATGCAGAAGTTTGTTCTCAGTCTCTGCACGCAGCATCAGAGGTTGCCAAGGACACAGCAAGGTCACCCTGAGAGAACTAAAATCACAGAATCCTCAAACAGTCTGGGTTGGAAGGGATCTTAAAGCTCATCCAGTCTCACTCACTGCCATGGGCAGGGACACCTTCCACTATCCCAGGTGGCTCCAAGCCCTGTCCAGCCTGGCCTTGGACACTTCCAGGGATCCAGGGGCAGCCACAGCTTCTCTGTGTCAGGGCCTCCCTACCTTGTGTGGGTCGATGTCTTCTGCTTCCTCCGTGGCCCCTTACCAAACTGGCAGCTTTAAAATCACCAGTGATTCCTGAGCACCAAGAAAAGAACCTGCAGTGCACCTGCACAGGCCTCAGACTGAGCAGTGAAGTTACTCAAATAAAGGTCTGTAATTAAATAAAACCACACAGAACCAAGTGCACACTATCTGCCATATGGAGGGCATTAGTGCACTATAATGACACCCTGCAGCAGGAGTATAATTAAGAATATAGCAGGATTGCCATTATAAATCCTTATTACTGAGGGTTCATAACCTATTGTACAAACCCGCCCGGGGCTCAGGCTCAGCAGACAAGAGCAGCTCCAGCAGCAGATTTCAGTCTTGAAAGCTACTTACAATGTTGGGTGGAAAGGTTATCAGGTTTTTAAATTTCTGCAATTCCAGTGTCAGGAGTTAAGACTTCATTATTTCCAAGCTCTAACAGCTGGGGGATGGGGCAGATTTGGTTTTAAATTATAAAAAAACAACACCCAAACAAGCTGCATCTACAGTTTCAAACCCCTTTGAGCACAACAAACCCCCAGTGATGATGTGAGCAGCCCCTGAGCACAACAAACCCCCAGTGATGATGTGAGCAGCCCCATCACAGCATAGCAGGTCAGCTCTAAACTCCAGGGGAGAACTTTGGGCACGTGAGGTGGACAGATGAGGCTGAGGCAGCACAGGATCACTGACACTTCCATTCTGCACCAATACCACAGCAAACCTCACATTACTGACTGATACTGCACCCCTGAAGGGGGAAGGGAGGCTGCTCAGACTCAGCTGGAATGTATCCTGGAGCAGAAGAATGGCAGGACTGCAGCATCCACCAGCGTGTCTGAAAGGGATGGAGCAAAAGTGGGATCTGGGATGATACCTGCTGACTCCTTAATACAGGTACAGACCTGAAAAAATTGGATTTAGGCCATGAATCTCATTTCTAGGTTGGTGACAGCCTTAAACCACTTCTGGTTCAGTTGATGATGCTTCAGCTTCTGTTCTCCCATTGCCAACCCATGGAGCACACGGCTCATATTTCACCACTCAGTATATTCTGTGTCTCCAAAAGACACCAGCCTGGATGAACTCAGCATAACAAACACCAGAGGCCTGGAAAACATAATGCTCCATTTATGAATTCAAAGCTGAACTGCACCAGCCAGTTGTTCACGGCACATTTGAGTGCTTGAATCCAGAGTTGCTGTGCTCCATCCTCCCCGAGCAGCCTTCCACAAAGCATGGAGACTTGCTGAATTTATTTCAAATCATTCTGCAACTGTTTGCCAGTGATAAAGGCAAACACATTTTCTGGCTTAATATGGTCTCTGAGAAATTCATTTGGATGGAGACCAGGGCCTGTTGCTTCATGCCAGTCTCCAGCCTGTGTTTTTGTACAAATCCCAAAGTTACAAATACAAACACGTACTAAAAGGAACTTATGGTATAAACTTGAATTTCACAATAGCGTGTGATGGATCTGCAGTATCACAGCCCTCCAAATATCAACGTTGTTTTGACAAACAGTAAAATCCAACACTGACATGATAAAGAGAATGGCCAAATGCAGTAACACATCTGCCCACTGCAGGGAAACAACTGGAAAATAGCTATTCTGAGTCACCATAAAAAAGAAATTCAGAAAGCACTGAATCAATTCACTGTCTTTCCATATCCCTGCATCCTAACACAAACCCCAAAGCAACATAAGGCTCTCAAGCAAGGCTGGCTCTGGCCTATGGGACAGAGCAGTGAAGCTGCTCCAGGCTGGAGAGAGAGATTTAAGGACTTTTTTTAAAATAAAAGCTTCAGAAGTGCTGGAAGATGCGATGTAAAGCGGAAGAGAACATAATGAAGGACTGGATTTAGTAAGGACACTGCAGCCGGACATTTCTGCTCCTGAAAAACAAAAACGTCCCCAAAACTCCAATGATCACAAGGCTGTTACATAACCAAAACATCCGTCAGGAGCACGAATCAGTCACACAGGAATCAAAAGCTTCTGATTCACAAATACTGAGTTCACACACTTGAGAAGCTCCCAGAAACACTCACACAGGTGGATGGAGCTGCTGTACTGGCAAATATTATCCCTATTGTGTCCAACCCTTGCTGCTGGAACAAAGCATGCCTGGTCTTTACATTTGCCTTTCAGCACACCAGTTTTCCTGTAAAACCAATAAATTGTCTTACACTGGCTTGAATTGGCTTAGTTCCACATTGGCTCACAATTCCAACAGGCTGGGCTTTTGCAGCAGATTTAAAAACGGTAGAAACACAAAAGCTTTCACTTCAGAAAGTTCATCAGGCTGGAGGAAATCTCATCAGTGGGGGCAAAGAGAAGAGACTGGACATGAGGGATGATGTAAGAATTCCTGACCTTAGCACAGGAAAAACAGGAGGAAACATTGGGATCTGGAGACAATAGAATAATCAGCCCAATAATTAAGCTGATTAAGACCTCGATGGTCATGCTTGTTTAGCAGAAATCAAGACCAAAAATACTGACCCCACTACTGCTTCTGCCCTAGACAAAAGCAAATTACAATTATTTCAGGCAAAGGGGAAACTGGAATGTGAGCTGAGGGCGAGGGTCTGCTTGGGGCAGGGGACACCTGGGGACAATTCAGGGCACCCTGCCTGGTCCTACCAGCCAAACCAGGGCAAGCTGACATTTGAACACCTGAACCAAGAGAATAAATGATACATTTTGGGAACAGAGGCTGATGCCTGAGCTTTTACACCATGCAATTTCACCAGGCACAAAACCAGCAGCTCTTCCTGTGTAACAAGGAGAATATTTGCATTTTCTTTCAACGGTGCTGGCTGGCAGCTCTGAATTTCAACTCCTGGCTGTTTTAAGGCAGTGGCAGGTTTTGCATCAAAAGCTTTCCAGAAAGTTTCACATTTCAATGCAAATGTTGTTAATCCTCCAAAGTAAGCCTGTAATTAAGACACTGATTCCACAGGGTACTGGAGCACCCAACAGTCCAGACAAGGTTTAAAGGCACCCACCCACAGCAGCCACAACCTCCATCAAGTTGCATCCCAGCTCCAAGCCTGAGGTGGAAGGCACCACAGATGTGCCATCTGCTCCTGGCATCCATCCTTAGGGGACATCAACAGCCCCAAAACAGGTCAGGAACTGATGAAACACCACATCCATGGTTACTGCAGATGCAAAGCATTCCTTTTGAAGGAGACATGAAGCACCACTGCAGTTAGTCATCAGAGATGAATGTCCAGTGCCATAATTAGCTACAGAATATCCATTAGTTCTTCAACTTACTCACTTGAGGGAAAAAAAATGTGGTGGACTGTGCACCTCCTTTTTTCTAAGAAAACCTAAAGTAATGTGCATGTTTTATTCAGTTCCCTAAATTCTTTTTGGAAGGATGTTTAATCTCTTCCTAGGAGGACTTAAGTCAGAACACAGAACTACAACCTCATTTTGTGAGATGGATACTGGAACCTCCAAAATTCAAATTCAGGATGGGAACAGATGACTTGATAGCAGGCAGCTGGAAGTGGAAGATATCAGGGGATGGTAAGGGATGTCAGGAGCCAGGTCTGAGGCTAATTCCCAGCAGCCTTCCCTGTTCTTTGCCCTGATCATTTAGCAGATCGTTTTTCTTACCAGCACCTAGGAGGCAGAAGAGCAGCCCCAGGTCTTGACTGCAGACATCGCTGCTCGGAGCCTGGAGCATGAACCAGGCTGAAGGGCAGGTCTGGAGCTGCTCTAGAGAGCAGGAAGGCAGAGCAGAATCAGGTTAATCTGCCCAGAAAAGGGGGCTGACAGTGGGGCTGGGGGCCAGAGCCCCCCTCCCTCAGAGGTGCAAATACAGGTTCTGAACCAACCCCCCTGTGAGCTGCTGCTGCCCCACTCATCCCTGTCTGCTCAATATTCATGAGCCAGTGATGAAAACCAAATCCATCACTCCAGCCCTCAGACAGGTTTGGAAGGATTCAAATATTGATGCTGACTGAGAGCTCTACCCCCTCACATGCCTCCTTGCCCCTACCCTGCTTCCCACCAGAGCAGGACTGAGCATTTTCAGTCCTCACCTCCCTGGGCAATACATGGATGTTTGATGTAGGAGTTTCTCTGCCCTGCTCACACAGAAGTCCCACCTGACAGTAGCTGCAGGGGCACCACGGTGCACTCCCAGCAAGGAGCAGGGGTCAGGAGCAGATGGGACAAGGTCAGGAGCAGATGGGACAAGGTCAGGAGCAGATGGGACACGGGCTGAAGGGGCTCCTGGACAGCACAGAGCACAGAGCAACACTCTGGGCCAGGTCCTTGGAGCAGGGGAGCTACAACTGGGAACAGGGATGAGCTTTGCCAAGTGAATCATTCCTTCCCCATCCCACCCTTTTGGCAAAGCCAGCACCACCTTCCACTTCCAACAAAGGGCATTGGCAGCGCTTGGCCAGGGCAAGGACGTGACCCTTGGCTTACAAACAGCAGATTTTCTGCTGTCCCCAGTCAGCCACCACAGCCCAGAGCAGGGTCAGCTCAGGCTCTGCTGTGGATCTCATCTGTCCAGGGACACCATAGATGCCTCCCCAAGCCCCTGTGCCCTGCACAGACACACCTACTGCTGGCCAGGCCAGCAGGCAGAGTCCTCAGCTTGCTGGGTACAGCTGGGAGCCACAGGGAGCTGCACATGATCACTTCCCTCCTTAGTCACCTGCATAAAGGCCATTAAAATTAATAGAGTAATATAAATCTGCCATTGTTTCCCCTCAGCACAGAGGGGAAGCCAAACCATTGCTAACAGGGGTGGCTCAACAAGGTTTATACCGCCCTGGTAAATGCCGAGGCTGCAAGTTGCATCCAATTCTGAGCAGCTGCATTATCCCATCCAGGAAACTAATTCAACATACAACCACAGAATTACATTTATGTTTAAATCTCACTGTTGCCATTATGACTAGCCAGACTTTTTTAAAAGTGAGACCTGCCCCATTGCAGACAGATGTGAATTTTTCACATTCTTTCTCTGATTTCCTCACCTAAACATGAGGGGAAGGAAAAGCAGATTCCTCTCCTGGGGCTTGTCCGGTTGCCTCAGGGGAAATGAGGGATTTGTTTACAGGCAGGAGGAAGCAGCTCCGAGGGTTCATCTGAGCAGAGGAAGCAGAGGCATTGCAGGCAGCCCAGCACTTGACCTCTGCTACCAATGCAGTCGTGCCAAAGGCTTCTGCCCTTTGAGTGTCTGCTGCAAACAGCTCAGATAAAAGCACAGGGAATTATCCAGCCCTTCCAGAGAACCTTCTGCTGCAGAGCCTTTCCCTAAGCCATGGTACAACTGACCTGGGCAATTAACAGCGAAGCCTCTCCAGCCCAAGCAGCTGCAGAGGAAAATATCTATTTGGCAACCTTGAGACCCAGCAGGGAGTGAGGGGGAGGGAGAGAACGGACTGAGGGATGGATTCTCACGTTGCTCTCGGCATCTCTAAATACCTCCCTCTTCCCCAGATGATAATTTTCTCTCCGAGTCAGGGCTGGACAGGCAGCTGAGCATCAGCCAGTGCAGGGGCACAACCCTCCCCCGGGTTTCCACGCCCGGCACACGCGGCTGCACACCCCCAGCACCACGCCAGGGGTTTTAGTTCCTTTTCAGAGTACAAAGAGTGGTTCATCCGAGCTTATCTCTTCTGCAGCCCCGGCTCTCCCAGCACAGAATCATCCCCAAAGAATGTTTCAGTAATGTTGCGGTGCTGAATTTCAGAGGGACACTTAATCTTGCCCCAGTGGCTCTCTCCAGGGCCAACTTTCTGAGCATGAAATATTTAACTGTCCGTGGGCGTCCGATATGATAATAAAGTGACTGCTAACCAGCCGCTGAAATGAGTGTGTGAGGAGGAGAGTGGAGCTATCAAATACACAAACCAGCCTAATTACTGTCTTCCTTCCATCCCCATGAACCCCCAGGCACTGCTCACACTCCCCAGCAGCAGGGACCCAGCAACACAACACTTCTAAGATACTGGGATAGTCAACAGGGAAGAACTGGAAGGAGGAAATAATGTTGGTGAAGGGCATTGTTATCAAGTCTTTCTCATTTTGGGGATGTGAAAACACTATTTGGCTTGCCTAAAAGAAACCAAGCCGTGTATTTGAACAAAAAACTTTGAAACTGCTCGCAACTCTGCTACTCCCCCACTCCAGTGAACTTTATCTTTTGGCATTTAACACCTTGCAGACTCCCGAGTGAGCACGTGCCTGTTAATGCCTTGTGAGTGTTAGCAGAAGCAATGGAACCCACCCAGGACCCCTGAGGGCAGCATGGCAGAGGGGAGCTCCTGCTGCACAGTCATTCCTGGCACAGAGGCTCTTCAGCAAGCTCAGCCTTACCTCATCCCACTCCGAAGCGAAGGATGGGGATTTCTCCAGCCGCTTCTTCCCGGTGCTGCAGTTGGAGAGCGATTCGCTGCGGCTCCCCATGGCATCGTCCTCCGTCGGGGAGCAGGTCAGCAGGTCAGAGTCCGACTTAGACAGGCTGCGGCTGAGTTTGAGCTCGGCTTTGGGCTTGCTGCCCGGGTGGGCTCTGCCCACAGCTCTGTCCCCCTCTGGCTCAGCACCGCCGGGGTGCTGCTGCACGTGGGGCGTGACTGCGGCGGCGGGATCCGCCCGGCTGACGTGCTGCACCGTGGCGTACACCACGGTCTGCGTGGGGTCTGGGGAGCTGCTCCCTGCTGGTCCCGACGAGGGTAACTCGGCGTCCTCCAGCTGCATAGCAGCAGGGTGGCTCGTGGCTTCCGTGTCCCCCTTGTCGGCGGAGGAAACGAGCCTGAAAGGGTCCTCGCTTATCTCACAGATTGGAGAAGAGCCGTGGAGCAAGCCTGAAAACTGCTCTGGCACCTGGATGTCCTGGCTCTCGGCAGAGTCCTGGCTGCGGCCGCCGCTGCTCCTCCTGTGGTCTTCAAGGGGATGAAAAAAGAGAGGAGGGGGGAAATTAAAAACATGGAAGAAGCAGCAGCAAAATTCCAGCTCTCTCCCTGCCCTCCCTCAACAAGGGAGGGAGAGATAAAGAGAGAACAGTTCCGTATTGTTCCGCGTGCTCAACTTGTACCCAAAGTCATGGCATTTATGAAATTCCAAACACTGGCCCGATTTACGCAATCTGGCAGCTCTCCGTGTTTTTTATTCCTGTTAACACTAACTATCAGGCCTTGCTATATAAGGCCAAGAGAAGTGCTAACTATATCCTGCAGAGAGCAAGTGAGGTGGGAGCAGCAGAGACGGAGGCTCCTGGAACATCTGATCCGTTTCCATAAAGGCCAAAGCGTTATTTAGAGCCGTGCGCCCGGCTCTTGGCACGGGCTGCAGGGTGGGAAAACGCCTGGACTGCAATCGACCTGCGAGTTCCAAAATCCGCTCCCAAAAAAACCCACTGCTTCCCTCCCTAGTGGCTTCCGAGTTTAACCTCTCCTCCCTGCTCAGGGGAGAGAAATAAACAGTTTATGCAAGAAAAAAAAAAGCTTGAGCAAAAAGTCTCTTTTACAATGAACTGAGCACAGAGTGGTCAGAGCTGGTGGAGCACTGGCTGCCCCAGAAACGTGACACTGGTCCCCAGCTATTCCTGCCCCAGCAACCTTAATATCAGGTACCAGGGTCCTGCATAAACCATGAAGAATTGACTGATCCCAAGTGCTCACACACACACACACACACACACACTCACCTTCGTCACAGCTGAATGAACATTTCAACTGCAAAAGCAAAACTTTGTCAAGCCAACAAGTCTAACTTTGGTTTCCTAGGATTCCTTCGCCCTCCCAGCATTGCTTGTGAATTTTAACTGCTTCCATTTAGTGCTGAAGAAACTCTTCAGTCTGAGGACTAAAAATTGATGCTGCAAAGGAACAATAAAGCAAAAGGCTCCGATAATGAGGCTCTGAAGTGCAGAGAGGATGTTTGGATGTGAAGAGGAAATCACTTGCTTTGCAGACAGCGGCTCTGGGAAGCCAAGGCAAAGGAACCCTCCTTTCCGTGAGCAAAATAATGAGTTCTACTCTAACTAAAAGCAGCCTGTTAGCAGCAGCAGAGAGTCCAACTCAGCTCCAAGCACCTTTCCAGCACCAAGCCTGACCAGGGGATTTTCAAACACCAATACCCATTGGGCTTTGTGGTCTGTCCTCACACCAGAAATGGGCAGGAAAAGGCTGAATTAGTAATTTCCCTTTGTGCGGGGGTGCCAGGTACCCCATGCCTGATGAGCATGGTGAGTCCCTCTCAAAGGCACAGGAGCAGCCACAGCCCTCACTGGGATCAAGTGATGTGAGGGATTATCTCATCCTGGATCCTATGAGTTAGAGATTCCAGGACAGTGAAGTAGTTGTTGACTCTCTTGCACAGGCACATAAACCACCAGTTCTGTGACTGGAGCTGCCAAGGGGAAGGCAGGTCCCAGTGCTGGCTGAAAGGGACCAGCAGCAGCACCCCAGATTACAAGGCCAGACTAAACCCAGTTACTTTGCATAAAGCTCTGAAGCTCCAATGCTGGAGAGAAACCTCAGAGGACAAACCTCAGAGGACAAACCTCAGAGGAGATCAGATGTGCTGCATTCACAGGACAGACTGGTACTAATGCAAAGCCACAGAGAGGTTAGCGAGACAGCAGTGATGGGACAGTCACATAAACCTGTGGGGAAAGAAAAACTTTTTTCTTCCCAATCTCTTCTCTTCCTTGGAAACCGTTTCTTCCATGCCCTAGCTGATCCTTTACTGACATTTCTGCTGAAGGCAGAGGCGGTTGGCCAAAGCTGGTGCCACGTGCTCTAACACTTGAGTCCAGCCAGAACAAAGTGCTCCAAATCCAGCTCCAGCACCTCACAAAAGGGCTCCTGTTGGACAGGAATCCCAGTCACCCACTCATCTGTGAGCTGAAGAGGGACTCTGAAACACAGGGCAGCTGCCAGGGAAGGGATGGAGTGAGGGCAACAGCACTTGCTCAGAAGTTGTGAGAAATATCTTGAAGGAGACATTTCAGAGCCTGCCCTGAAAGCTGCAGACAAAAGAACTAATGTAGAAAGTCATCTCAGTCATTTTGTCACCGAGGTGCACGCAGCAGGAACATGCAGGGCTCTCCAGGCCTCTCCTTTTAGGGGATCTGAAAGAATCCTCCTCCTCCAGTTACACCTGAGTTACACTCAGAAAGGGTCCTTGGCACAGGGACTTCTGCCCAGCTCCCTTCATGGATTTCACTCCCTTCACTGATTTCACACCCCAGCAGAGATCATTTGACAGATCCTGCCTTTTTCAGCCACAGCCTGATGCAGGTCTCACCCACAAGAGAGGTTGTTCCCAACCTTTCCTGGGATCAGGAGCCCTTCCTGGGTACAGACTGTCTGCATCCCAGGGAGGATTCCAATAAGAACTTCTCTGCCAGCAGCCTGAGGACTCCAGATAGGAAGCACTTCCCTAAACACTCCACCCTAAGCTGTAACCGCCCTGCCTCCACTGGATTTCTTTCCCTATGTATCAACAGCAGGATTTGTCTCACAACCCTGGATTAGGAGAATGAATCTGTTCCTGCAGCTGCTGCCTGCTCAAGCTCCCCAACCTTAAAATTAGTGAGGGCACACAGCAGCCTGATTTGCACGTGGAAAAGGCTGCCCATGTTACACTACGCCAGAATTTGTCAAGTGAGGAGCAGGCAAATCTCCCTCCTGTAAAACAGAAGGGCAGAGGAAGAAGCTGGCCTTGAGGGGTACATAAATATCCTTCACCTACAACAGAACTAAAACACAGCCCCACTCCAGCCAGCTACTCTGTGTGGAACCCAGCTGAGGATGGCACACCCCTGTGTTAACCTCACACAGTCATTCCAGGCAGAGTTTATCCACCTGAATTTGTGCTCTTTTGTATTCCCCCTTCAGAACGGGCAATGAGACACTGCCCTGCTTAGAGAGATCATTAATGTGACTCTGCACAACACCATGACAGCAGAAACACAAGCTTGGGCCTGGGATATGGGACAGGGGTCTGTCCTCTGTCTGTGATAACACCATGTGAGGACACGTAGACTGTTTGAACTATCCTTCATCTTCAGCAAACCAAGAGCTGTCCCTAAACCTTTGCCTGCAATAAAGTGTCCCCACAGAACTCCCACAGAGATGTCCACCCTGCTGTTTCAGCAGACACGTTCTGGCTCTCAGAAAAGGGCTTCTTTCAATCTCTCTGCAGTGTGTTATGACTTTACTGCTGGCTCATCCCAGCTCTCTGGTTAGCAGCACAGTCACACTGTGCTGGTTGAACCACTATAACCACAAAGGAAATCTCTAACAGGAGGAAGGGCAAAGTGGGGACTTCAAGCTGGACCTCCTATGGAAGCAGCACAGAACAACCTCAACAAGTACCAGTTTGTAAGAACTACCAGAAGGCACCAAGTCAGTCCTACCTGCAACAGGTCACTGCTGACAACACCTGGGTGTGACTCTTGAGAAGCCAAACAGGCCAAAACTCAAGGCTTTTCGCCCTCCATTAGGTCTCTCTGGAGGCAGCAGGAGCTGGAAAGTTTCCTCCTGGTCACACCACACACACTCCTCCTCTTTTGCCTTATTTTAACACCCTGTTACAGGGCCTGAGTGCCCTGACTTCACACATGTGACTGCACACCAAAGTGGATGGGAGAGCATTTGGCTTAAACCACTTCTGATCTCTGCCCAAAACATGAGGCCAACTTCTCCCAGTGTTCCAGCATGTGACAGCGAGCTGCTCTAACACACACAAAGGCCACCAAAGCCAGAGGATAATGCCACATTCATCTGCTGGCTGGACACAGGACAACTGGCAGCCAGAGGAACAAAGGCAGCTATCACACATGAAAGGCACCATTAAACCCGCGTGCCTGAAATTCAGCTTTCCACTGCCCTGAAACGCCCTTTCAACAGCCACAGGAACCCAGGCCCTCCTCTCCTGACCAAAGGCTGCTCCAGGACTAATCCAGAAGGCCAGACCCTCAGACTGAGAGCCAAGAAGCAGTTCAAAGCCATGCTTCAGCCTGTTCCATGTCTTGGGATTGAGCTGCTGCTTTTGATGCTCCAGGATCCTTCTGACCCAGAGGTGGGAAAATTCTCCAACACCCCAAGCAAGGCTTCGATCTCTCCCTTGACTCTTGCTTAATTCTGCCACTCCTTAAATTTATCTTCTTCCCCCATCATCAGCCACAGTGCTGACTGCATTTAAAGAATGGGAAAGTCAGGGAAGAAGAGGAAAAAGTCAACTGCATCCTTGGATTTCTCCCACTGTAACAGTGGGAAGGGCTCCAGGCTTGTTACCAACACTTTCCATGGAGTGCAAACCGTAAAGTCACAGCTTTGATCTTTCCAACTGTACATTAAAAGATAGGACTCTGCTCTGGATCCATAAAAGGATTCATAAAGGTCTTCCTGCAGCCTCCTCTGTCTTCAGGTGCTCAGGGGAAGAGATCTGCATCAAGAACAGGCAGCTACAGTAGTCTGAGGTTTTATTTTGAGCTGACACATAATTAGGACACACCTCCACTCTTACCAATCAAGCCTGGACACAGCAGCCAGGGGAAGGAGTGGAGCAGCTGGAATAGCTTGTGCCTGAGTAACCAGCAATAGCTGCCCATGATGAAAGCCTGAAAGCCCTGGCTCAGGCTGTTGCCCAAGGACTGTTCCTGGCCCAGACTGTAAAACACCAACCTAAAAAGCTCCCAAAATTTGCCTCTGGCAGTGAGGGGCTTTGGCAAGTGCTGGTGGGAACACAATGACCTCTTGTGCCAACCTAGAGCAGCCAGAAGAGCAGCAGGACCCAAGCAACGATAGGAGGGGAGAAAAGCTGCAGGTCTGACAAAGCAGTCAATGAAGCACCACCTCAAGTCCTCGTTAGCCCTGTCCATCCTCAGAGGGAGAGGGATTCCAGTGTGATAATCCAAACTAAATCCACCCAAATTCCTGCTCAGGACTTCTGAAAAAAGCGGAAATCTTTTCCCTCTAAACAAATCTTTTGTTGTTATTGTTGAAGGAAGGCCAAAAACAGCCTAACACAAGAGATAAGTTGTTCCCAGATGCTTTGTAAAGCTCTAAGGTCCTTCCAGAGGAGGAGAAACTGCCTCAGTATCAACCTGTGTACCCTGTGGTCTCAGACAGTTCTAGTTCTTGCTCTACACATTTTTGTTTTCCTCCTCTGTTAGTTTCCATCTCAAATTAGCTCTAACACAGAGCAGGATGTTGATTTTACAGCAGGATAGCAGAAACCTGCAGCGCCAGCTGGATGGAGAGCACGGCTCACTGGAACGCTCGTGTTGCTCATCTACCCTGGCAGAGGCACAGCCTCCAGCCTCTCACCCTCTGCCTTTGCTTGGCCAGGCATGAGATTTGGGCATTTCTGAGGTCACAGAGCAGATCCTTGCAATCTCTGAACTGTCCCACAGTGGAGCTGCCCTTCCTCCATGTACACTCTGTACAGGAACGTTCAGAGCTCTCCTTTACAGAGAGATTACCAGGAAACACAACAATCACCCTCCAGCCCCCACCCAGCAGAGACTTTCATTGTTCCACTTGCCCTCTGCCCCCGTGTTTTCCTGAAGCACATGCAAGCAAACAGCTCTGCTTTTTGGATGGTCACTCACCTTTTGTTTTCCTGTCCACTGCAACCGGCTTTTTAGTTTCTGCTGTAAGCAATAGCTCGTAGGGGTGTTCCTCTTCCTCAGCTCCACTTCCCCTGCTTTTCCCCCGGGCAGCAGGGGCCTAATGAAGAACAGCACAATGTGGTGGTGCTCTGCAAAGCAATGCTTTGTCCCAGCATAAACCCCACAGCCTCTATACCATGGGTTAAGCAAAGAATTGGCAGAGGCAACACCTTCACTGCGGAGCGTGAGCCAAAATGTAATACTCCCCTTTGGGTTTCTTGAACCCCCTCAAGAAAACCCCACCCGAACCCCTTTAATTTTTAGTATTTCAGGCTGCTGACAGCTTTCCAGCACTGACCAACTGTGCAAGGGCTGCAGACAGCCTGGAGGGGGAAAAGAGCTGAGACCGTTATTCCTGTTCATCCCATCTCAGGCTCGTTGTTGCTATTGGAATTTGCATCGTCATTCACTTTTTAGCTGCCGGCCCTATTAGGACAGGGCTGAAAAGAACAAAAGCCCAAATCCCTGCCACCTTCTCAGGCATCTCAGATCTGCATTTCTGACCTCAGGATGTATGGCATATTCAGAACTAAAGTGTCCTCAGGCAGCATTGTATGAACTCAGTTTAACTTCAGGATGTGCAGAAATGATTGTGCTCATTTAAATCCTCCAAAGCCTCTACTTAGAGCTGGTTTGTAACCCTGGCAGACTCTCCTCGAGCTGTTCTGGAAAGCCACCGGCCATGTGCAGGATGAGGTTCTGGTGCAGGATCCAGACCAGTCTTGCTGCACACTCACACATGTTGGTCTGCATCAATGCCGAGGATGACAGGCAATGGTTAACCTCGTGTGCCATCCCAGTGCTGAAGGGGCTAAAGTGGCCACCAGGGCACCCTGCCGGCACAGCCAGCTGCCTTTCAGCACCATCTCCTGGCCAGATCCTGGCAGGTTGATGCAGCCCTGTCCCAGGAGCTCAACATGACCCAGGAATGCACCCTAAGAGGCTCCAAGGGAGCTGGGGAGGGGCATGGAGTGAGAGAAAATAGTGAATGCCTTGGAAGTGTTCAAGGTCAGGTTGGATGGGGCTTGGAGTAACCTGGTTGAGAGGAAGGTGTCCCAGCCCATGATGAGGGCTTAGGACTGGATGATCTTTAAGGTTCCTTCCAGCCCAAACCACTCTGGGACCCCACGTGTGACTATACCCAACTACAGTGGGACAAACTCAAACCAAAAAGCAACAATTCCTACCTGCTGCCAGGACAGGGAACAACAGGTCTGAACAAAACATGCCCCCAGAGAGGGCTTCTACTGCTCAGACTGCTGGACCTGCCACTGCCTTGCCAGCAGAGCACAGAGCACCTCCTGCTTTTCCCCAAAGTGAAAGCACCAGAGCTGCTCCAAGGGCAAACTGGTGCCTACCTGACTGCAACCCAGCCAGG
This sequence comes from Acridotheres tristis, assembly GCA_037013685.1. Taxonomy (NCBI): domain Eukaryota; kingdom Metazoa; phylum Chordata; class Aves; order Passeriformes; family Sturnidae; genus Acridotheres; species Acridotheres tristis. Next base: position 3,647,660 of record CM072913.1, on the reverse strand, counting down.
AGCTCTGCAAGCTTAAAGGAGTCTTGGAGAGGCAACCAAGAGTCAGCAGCACAGACAGGATTCTGACATCCATGTGCTGTTCTGCACAAACCCAGCTGGCTTTTAAAGTGACTTTCCCAATGGGAGGAAATGGGCCCTGCCCAGCATGGGAAATATTTATTTATTCTACCTGCTTTGAGCAGGAGCTGCCAGGCAGACCTGCTCCTTTCCAGGTGAAGGAGCTCATAATGAGCAAATTAGAGAAAAATTCTGACCAGATGGTGGCACAAAACCATCAGACCAGAACAGCAGGTAAGAGGTTCTTGCCAGTGATCTTGGAAAAATCCTGCCCAGCAGCAGCCTGTTAGCACAGCAGCAGCCTGGAGCTTCAGCCAGGCTCTGGTGCTCTCCTGACACTCCTGTGGATGATGATTCCTGTGCTGTCCTCTTTAAATGCACCAAAGGCAGAAACTCTCCAGCAGCACACAGTTCCCAGTTTCTACTCTGTGAACTTTCACAGGCCTGGTGACACTTGATTTTCTCCATCTCTCATCCTTCCAAGCTCTAAATAGTGTTCCAGGTTCTAATTCATTCAAAATGAAGACCATTGCTGGAGAACACTGCTTGCTCTGTGGGCTTTGTGATCAGGAGCAACCAAATAAAGTTTTCTTCCAATGCAGTTTTTAGTTCTTCAGCCATGTTGCTTGCATGCATAAATGTTCATTGCTAGCAAAGCCCAAAAATAAGATGCTGTGAACAGTGAGGATGTAAGGTGTACTTAATCCACAGCAGAGAACTTTGAAAGACTTTTTCAAGGGTAACTCATCTCTTCCTCTTTTCTCCCTCCCCAGAGCTGCAGACCAAACTCCTGGAGCCAATGTGGCGCCTTGTCCTTGATCTGCACTTCCCATCCAGAGACAAGCAGTAAACAACTGGAACTGAAGTTTAATTTGACAGTTCAGTCTCTTACTCAGCTCCAAACCCAGAAGGTTTCTGTAGATAGTGAAAGGCACCACTCAAGCACCTCCAAACAATCGGCTCCTTTGCCTGTTTGTACCAACGCTTTTCCGTGATGAAAGTGAAGTTTCTTGTTTATGCTCATCTGTTTTGACTGATAGCCCCAGCTTGGCAAGGAATAAAAAGACTACTTTGGAAAACTAGAGTTTGGCCCAACCCCAGAATACTCAATGACTAAGTGTCCTGGCTCCAATGGGAGAGCAGGGCTGGAGGGTGGCAGATTGGGATGCTGCAGCAGAATGTTTACAGCATTCCCAGAGCATGTGCACACCTGCCCGGCCCAGGGAGAGCATGCTCTGAGGTGATAAAAAATGGGCAAGAGTCAGAAAAGCAGAGCAGGCCAGGAGGAACAAGCAAAGTAAAAGGATCAGGCCCAAACTCCTCCTCATCAGTATGTCCAAAAGGTCATTTCAAGGCAGCCACATGCTGCCTGTAAGTTTTGTCACTGAAGTTGGTCACAAATCAAAGTCTCCCAGCGAGTCACTCTGCCATTTGCCAGCAAGATTCCCTTTAATGGATTGTGCTTCCAAAGCCATTAAAGGCAGGACAACACAGCGGGTGTTTGGTAATTAAACATGGCAAGAAGACTCAGCAGGAACGATCAGGGCACGTTTCCCTCCCTCGTGTTTATTGTCATAAACAAGTTCTGCTTCCCAATTACTCCATGACCTGCTGCCCAGCTCTGCTCTGCCACAGCCAGGCACAGGACTGGTCACCATCCCCTGCATTTGAACAGCAGGGCAGGGATCAGTCCACAGTGTCACATCCCAGTTTCCCTGTTCATGCACAGCTCAGAGTTTACTCCCTCTCTGCAGCCAGTTCTCTTACTGCAGGCCATGTTCACCTGTGCCTCGTGTGGAATTGACACTCTCCAGAAAACAGATCTCATTTGTGCCTTGCAGAACTCCAGCAGATCAGCACATTCAAAGAAAGCACTTGCAGAACCAGAGCCTGCTCTGACAGCAGAGGTGGCACACGCTCCACGAGCTTCACACACAACCCACTGCCTTTGGGAGAGCACAGAAATCCACAGCATTTGGATTTGCTTTGAAGGTTTTCCTGGGTGTCAGCAGAAGTTGCCAAGGCACATTTGTGGTTTCCCACAGCCATGTCTCCCAGAGAGTCCTTACATCTGAGGTTCACAGGCAGGTGAATAAGACAAGCAACAGGAAGTCCCAGCAGCAACAGTATGAAATGGGAGAGCTTGAGTTCCATCAGAAAGCAGCTCACATGCACTGACCCCTGCAGCTTTAACACATGCTGGGCCAGATCCTCAGACGTGGACACACGCATTTAGAGAGCTAGGGAATTACAGCCTGGAAATTCTTTCCAGGCCTGGATTTCTCCTGACTCTCAGCTCCATTCCCAGGCTGACAAGCTGACTGCAGCTTCAGTTAGGGAAGAAGTCCCCCAGAGTGATAACATGGTGACAAACAGAGTGGAATTCATAATAAAGATTAACACCTGGTGTCTTTCCCGTGGGATACATCCTGAGGTACTGTCCCAAGGATGTTTTTCTCCATTGTCCAATAAACTACTGTCCTGTCCTAGGGGCACGTAACACACTTTAAATACGGGTTGTCTGTTTAATAAAGTTGGCCTTTTTCCCCCCAAAGAGGTCCGTGTGTGTTGCTGTCCTTTCTCTCTCTTTGCAGCGTGGTAACCACGCTCAGATGAATTCAAGTCCCTGATCCCTGCTCATGTCAGTGGGACACACAAGCCCATGCAGCTCCTCCACAGCTGGGAGCTCAGAGGAAGCAGGAACTCACAGCCCCTCTGTGTTTCAGTCCAACTGAAGATGCCTGTGGTGGGATCATTACTAGTGGGCAATGGTCCACATCACAACGTGGGTCAGAAAAATCTCTTCCTAAGGGAATTCTCAGCCAGGAATAGGAAAATAAGGCTGAAGGTCAACTCTGAGGTGCCCTGGAAGAACCGGACAAAGGAAGTTCCCATGGTAAGGGACAGCAGCAATGCTGAATGAGGGAATTCTTCACATTCACAGCCCAACGAGCACAGGAGGTAACAGCATCCTTGGCTCCTCCCAAATTATTAAAACTGATGTTTAAACCACTCTCCCATGAAACACCCCAGAGCCAGCCCCATGTACCTCACAGGGAGCACTGTGGCCTGTCTTCTTCTCCACATTCTGCTCCTCCTCTTCATCAGGCGGGGGCTTGGCTGGTGGGGGAGGACGTTCCCTCTGCAGGTGAGACAGACACTGTCAGCTCATCCCTTCTGCCCCCACCAGCTCCATGTCCCCACTGCTGTGGATGCAGCAAGGACCTCTTCAAATTCATCTGGGTGGAGGAGAATTTCAGCCCTAACAGCACAGAGCTGGGCAATGGCTGCTGCCTTTCCTCCTCTTTCTCAGGACACCAATCTGTTCACACTGGTCTCACTCAGATCCAAACCAGCATTTCCACAGCATGACACAGGGAAGTGAGCAATGAGCTGATCAGAAGAAAGGGCTTGTGTCTTAATGAAACTGATGCCAGAGGCACCTTTTATAGTGGAATACTCTAGGGATCAAGAAACTATGCTGCACTGCTCTCCTCCCATATCCCAGGATTGCAACTGAGCAGCTGGAGCTTCTGCCTGGTCCCGAGGCTGAGAATAACTCAGAGCCACCACCTGCCTGGCCACAGCTCCATCTAATGGCAAAGAGAGCAGCAGAGCTGCACTGCTCCAACTCCAGCAAGCTACTGCAGCACGTCCCTCTTCCTGCTCTCTTTTCACTGCCGGTCAGCTCTTGTCTTTCCTTACTTGTGACAGAACTGAGCTTATTTCACACCAGACACCATCAGCACAGGACAATGACAAGATCTGATCAGTAACACGACTGCCTGGTACTGGACACGTGAGAGATCTGGCCAAAACGTCCATTATCCAAAGCTTTTGTCTCATTTCTATTCTGCTTGCTCTCAGCACAAGCCAAAGGCTGCACCTCTTTGCACAGAAGGGAACCAAGGTTACTGTGCCCCCAGCAGTTTAATTGTTCACTGCTGCTTTGCCTTTTGTCCAAAAACGCCTCAACAGAGCAGGCTTTGGAAAACCAGCCAGAACACAGAGCCTGAAGCTGACCCAGCACTGCAGGGCCCGTGTCCCATCTACCCCACAGCAGCTTTCCTGCCGATCGCCACTGGGGCAGCAGATGCAGCTGACAGAAGGTGAGGAAGACTTCTCTGGGGACAGTTCCAGGAGCTCTGCACTGCCTTGTAAAGCCTGGAGTACCCTCTGCAGAGCTCTGCAAGTAATACACAAAAAAAACCCCTTCCATTGCTAACTAGACTCCAACAGGTTATTACAGGTAATTTCCTGAGAGCCTTAGCTTTGGTAAAGCAGTGAGACATGAGAAAATGCTCCATACAAGTTTCCAGAACTATTTTCAGGACAAGAAGCCAGCCCTTCTGCGAAATGTAATCCCCTGACAGACAAAGGTTCACTAGCACCAGTGCACTGCCAGAAGACAGAAGGATACAACACAAGGTGAAATGAAGAAGTGGCTGTGAACAGGGCTGGGAAGGAGAGGCACCTGCCTGCTCTCATCAACGTCAGGGAAGGATTTAAAGATTTCCTCAAGCTTGGGCAGCCTGCTGCAAAACCTGACCCTGCAGGTCAGCCCCCTGTGGCTCTAGGGCAGGCAGGGGTGAGCTACATACAGGCCTGACTCCAGCTGCTTTGAGGCCACTCGGCTCAGCCTCCTTATTCACAGATTCCCGGTCGGACGATCTCCCGCTGGCCAGGCTGTCCAGAGAGTGGCAGGACGTGGCATTGTACAGAGCTTCATATGGGCTCTCCTCTTCAGGGTTCACATCAAAATCGATGATCAGCTCTGTGACAGCTTTGTCCACATCACCTGTGGCAGGAAGAGAGAGATGGGATCGTCACTGGATCTCCTGACCTCGGTGCTGCCAGGGAGAGGAATGCTGGTGATGCCCACCCTGAGATGTCCGGCCCGAGGGATCGGTGGCTGGAGCGAGCGGGGCTGGAGCAGATTTCTCCACAGCTTTGGCACTTTTCTTCCCAACGGTGTAATCTGCAAGGGGGGTGGGGGACAGGGTCAGCTCATGTCACTCTGGCTTTCTGTCCCCTTCAGCGCACGGCACTTCCTCCCTCGTGGGTGGAAGGCCAACTGTCAGCTTATTAAGTGTCCAAAAAAAAAATAACATTATTAAAACTTGCAGCTCAGATCCCAAAATAGAAGCATGCTGCCTCTTTAATCACAGGCACAAGGGTAGGGATGGTCCTTTGAACTTTCAGAGTCTTTAATCAGAAAGCTGCAAAGCTGCTGCATGGACACAGAGCCACGCAGCAAATTCGTGTTGTAGATACAAACTCCATCACTGAACAGAGTAATAACAAGAGAATTCAATTCCAGCTGCAGCCCCCTACTACAGGCAAAGCCAGAAACATTCAGCTGATGTAACATCCAATAGCAGCTCCCTCCTGGGGAAAACAGCCTTTATCTGCAACACCTTCGGATTTAAAGCCCACCTTTGTCTTCAGTTTCAGAATAAAGCTCAAACATTCCAGCCTCACAGGCACAGCTTAGTTAAAAGTCTGAGAAGTGCTTTGAACCTGCAAAGCTCCCAAATGCTCAGCATGAATAACACACCCCAGCTCCAAATGCTTCTGATCCTCCCCACAGCTGAGAGGAAATGCAGACAGTGTAATTACAAGGTATGAATTTAGCCAAGATGTCACATTTCATTCCCGAATTTGGACAGACACAATGGACCAAGCTCCTTTATAAAACACAAGTAATCAAGGCCTTTTCTGTAAATCTCATCTGCAAATTCCATGCCCAAGCCTCACAACGAGGCAAGGAGCAGGATGTGAGATCTGTGGACAACGATTTGCCTACACAGACACGTAAAGGGGAGTTACACAGAACCATTTCTAAAGCTGTTACTTTGCATTCTGCAAGCAGATTTAGGCTATCCTTAATTTTAATTAACTCCTAAAGTGAGCTAAACAAAGCTCAATTAAGCCCATTTAAACTGTAAAAGTCACGCCACACCCCCTCAGCAAAGGGCTAATCCTCCTAAATTCCCCCAAGTTCTCCTCCAAACATTTGGTCTGGAGAAGCTCACCCCAGTGTTTCAGCACTAGTTCTTCCAGCACAGCCTGAAGCTGCTTTGCTTTCAGCACTTTCCAGGTCTAGAAAAGCACATCCTGCATCTGCTCCAGCACAATCATCACCTCAAATTTTCCCCTCCTCCCCAGAGGCAGAGCTGCATTACCCACCTTCAATAAGAGCTGCTATGTGCTGGCTTTTCTGGGAAGGAAGCTCCCTCACAATGTCCAGAGCAGTCAGGCCTCTGTTATCCTTTATGTTCACATCAATACCTGTGGCCACAGGGGTACAGAGGGTAAAAGCAAGAATATTGTCTAACTATGTGCAGGTTGGTGTATTTCAAGTGACATTTGTGATCATCACTGAGGGGAGCTAAAAGGCACTCTAGAGACAAATCTAAAGCCAAAGTCCAAGAGCCAATCTCTCCTACATTCTGCTCTGAGGAGCTCTGACAGCTGGATAGAGAAACCTGCTGCACTAGAAAGGGATTTCCTCAAGCTCTGGGTGAAGGGATCACCACATTAGTGCTTCAAAGGGGGAACATTCTCTCACCTGCAGCCAGCAATATTTGTACCACATCTGTCTTGCCAAACAAAGCAGCTTCGTGCAAAGCACTGCCTTTCTCAGTCTGCAAATTAAATGGAAACATTGCATGAAGCCAGACAGCAGGGAATGGTGAGGGAAGCATGGCTTAGAGGGTTACAGAAGCAGTAAATACACGGCTGTACACGAGGTGTGGGCAGCACTACCTACAGCTCAGGATGGACTGTCAGTGTTATTACAATGCTGAGGATGTGGGATGGAAAAATGGGGACGGTTCCATCAGAGACACCAACCAAGGGCCTTCTGCAGCTTGGCAAGAGGTCATGTCCTGACAAGGAAAAACAAGACCCACATACAAGCCATTGCTGTGAAAACAGCACATTCACAAGTGCCTTGATAGGAAGAGACATGTTTGCCTATCAAGAGCTCACAGCGCTGCAGGGCAGAACAGCTTCAGCTACAGAGTGTTTCTGTCCCTCACTCCGTGTCTGGGGCTTTGCCCAGCCCCTGCACAGGCGTGAGCCATGCACAGCACCCAAATCCCTCCGGGCAGCCTCCCCCAGCAACCCCGAGCTGCACACACAGCCCAGCAGAACACACAGCTCTCCTCAGCTTCTGTGAGTGCTCCCTCTGCGAGGAGTCTATGTGGAGCTCTCCAATCCCAGCCCAGCCCCACTACACCAGATACCTGGTAGTTGCTGTCCATGCCAGCATCCAGGAGGACGTGGACCACTGCTTTGTGACCGTTCCTGGCTGCCAGGTGCAGCGGAGTGTGTTTCTTAGTGTTGCAGCTGAGCAGGTTGGGGTGGGCGTTCAAGAGCATCTTGACCACTTCCAGCCTCCCGTAGAGAGCAGCCAGGTCCAGGGGCGTCTCGAACTTGTTGTTCCGCATGGTGGGGTCGGTGAGCTCCTCCAGCAGCACCTTCACCACCTCGGTGTGGCCGTGCTGGGCCGCGCAGTGCAGCGCTGTCTCGTTGTCGTTGTTCTGCGGGGCACAAGCGGCACCGGGTCAGCCTCGCTCCAGCATTCAAGTTTCAATGCAAAAACAAGACCAAAAAAAAAAAAAAAAAAAAAAAAGAAAGCAGTGGGGAAGCAGAGAGCCCAGTCTGAACCAGCCTGAGCAATGTTTCACTGTCTCCCTGGGGGTTTAGCATCCCCTCACAAGCTCATTGATTGGCCCAGACACAGCTTCGGGGATATCCAGAATAACACACTTCAGCTCTGGGAAAGAGGGACTTTCCAAGCACTAGGGTCAGAATCCAGGGGCTATGCTAAAGTTTAAGGGATGTAGAGCTGTATCCAGATTCCCACCTGCAGAAGGCAGTCTGGTATCTTGGCAGCATCCCAGACTTCAGGGTGCCACAAAAATAAAAGGCTGGCAACCTGTTGTGTGAATTCTATTTGCTGGAGCTTCATCGTCATCATTTTAGATTTAAACTTCAGTTGTTTCAAATCCTACTTATCCTGGTTATAACAGTCATTGCACCTCTGCAATTCTGGCTGCTTAGAGAAAGGGAGCACCCAGTCCCATGCAGTTTGTGAACCAGAGAGCTGTGCAATTCCACCACCACAGGAACAAGCCAGGGCTCAGGTCAGCTGAGGGAAGCAATGTCTCAGTGACAAGGGAGCACCCTCAGCTGGAAGCCAGACCCAAACCAGAGCGTGCAGCAGCAGCCAGGCTAAGAACCAGCAATGCAAAGCCCAAAGACGAGCAGTACAACGCCCCGCATGTGTAGGTGCAAAATAGGAACATGGCCTAATCTAATACAGCCTTTTCTCAAATTAAGGTCCTCTCAAGTTTCTAGTTTTACTACTGTGTGTCACCCACAGAGGGATTCTGGTTTAAGCACTTTAAAAACAACTACCTGACAATATAACCCCAAAAACATTTAATATAAACAGTTACACTCTTCAACTGAAAGAATCGTGGTTCAATTTGTCAATTTAACAACATTTCCAATAAAATAAACAGAATGTTCTTGTCCTGCTGGAGGCAGCAGCACCACTGCAGAAGGGAATTTGATCCCTGCCTGCCTGCTGTGAGAGCACAGGCACGCCTTGGGACACTGCTCAGGATTTTGCACCATATCACATATATGCAAGGCTGCACGAGCACTCAGATCCAGCTGAGGTGTTTAGTCAGTCCTGTCAGGTGTTCAGAAGTCCTGTCAATCCCCCAGTTGTTTGTATCTGGCTTTTGCATCACTTCTCAGCCACAGGCAAAGCAGGAGAGGAGCAGGAGCTGGGGGAGGCTGCCCAGGTGCAGTTTGTGCAGCAGTGAAGGGAAGGAGGCAGAATCAGGCACATGCAGGGAGAGGTGGCAAACGGGGGCAAAGCATCAGAAGGTCCAAGGCAAACAGGCTCTATCCTGAGGGAGGCACATACATGTGGACAGAGGGTACTGCAGGATACAGAAGTCTGCACAAAAAATATACAAACGGAGTGAGAGGGGACAGAGTAAAGATCATCAGAGCTTGCACCTGCCTGTCAGCTCACACTGCTGCTCTCGGGCATTTACAGGGCTGGCAAATCCCAATATTCCCACTTGACAGGGTTGGGAGTGCAGGATCAGGGAGCCCACCTCGGCCCAGGCTCTCAGCCTGCCCTGTGGCACGAGGAATCCTTGCTGCCAGGCTTTGTGGAAAGACTGGATGACCCCAGCCCCTCTGAGCAGCAGCTCCCTGCCCCAGAGCTGTGGGGGCACACACTGCCATGCCAGCCCTGGCCACTGAGGAGTTCCTTGGCTAGGACTGTCCCCCTCTCCTTTCTCCCTAACATAGGGTAAGTAACCCTTTGGGGGCTTTAAAGCATGCAGCAGCTCCAAGCACCTGCCTGAGGGCTCAAAAACGGGAACACAACATTGTTTAAAAATGTAATTGTTAGAGACTTCCCTCATCTTCCCGGCAATTCAGTCCAATTTTCCCTAAGTAGATTGGGGCTCCAATGCTCGAGGCAAAATCCCCAGACTTTCCTCCTGCAGCAGAGATCACCAGGCAGTAAAACTGCCCTGAATCATCATAGCAAGTCTCTTCCAATTCCAGATCGTGCAGTGGTAACTCCCACTACTGCCTGAGTCTTTATTGCCTCCATTTTGGGAGAGTTTTGAGGAGCCAAAAATACTACAGCTCTTCCAGGCAAGAGTTTGCTCCCTTCCTGCGTCACCTCTCCAGGCACAAACCAGAGCAGTGAGCACGAGTGCTCAGACCTACAGATGTATCAGAGATGGAAAAGGAAAATTCCATTTCAGCAGCCAAAAGGCACATGGCTTCAAATTTCAGAACTACTTAGAAAAATAGAGCACTCAGGAGGGCCTAGGGGCTGCATTCTTGTAGAAATCCTTACATCCCCCCAGCTCTCAGCTGGAATAGAGGGTCTGGGAGCAATGTCTGTTGGCAGAGCACAAACAGGACATGAGCAGGGATGGCTCTGCTTTCTTAAGGGCTCCAGCACAGGTTTCAAGCCCTGGTAACGTGAAATCACTCACCACACACAGCCCTGCTGTTCCTCATCCCATGCTCAAGTGGAGAATCCACAGCCCCTTCAAGTGCTGTGTCCATTCTGCACCCCCTGCTCCCAACACAGTGACACGGCCCTGACTGAGCAGAGGGAGACTGGGTTTAAATAAGGGAAAGCTTTCTGACCTGCAAAGAGCTCAAGGGTTGAATAAACTGCCAAAGAAAGGCCACAGAGCTGTGCCTCTCTGCGGTTTTTGAGAAACTGGTGGGCAAACCCTGGTCAGGAATGGTGTAAGGAGACTTGATCCTGCTCCAAGTGGCTGCACAGCCTTTCAGTCCCACCCACCCGACTTCTACGATTCCTTGGCAGGATTTTTGTTGGTGTCTGAATGTCCAGAGTCCTGCCCTACTGACAACCTGCTCTTTGGCTGCTGCTGAGAAAACACCAGAGTCTGTGTGAGAGGTACAACTCCACATGCTCTTCATCAAACCTGGCCAGGAACTGGAGCAAAGCTGCTCAGAACTTGTGATGAATCCAACAACTGTGTACAAATCATCTCCCTCTCTTTAAAACCAAAGCAAAGATTCCCAAAATCTTGTCTTGCTCTACAGAGCACCTCAACCATTATGAACACTGAACTGAGGCTTTAAATGCATTCTCCACAGTATAAAACCCAAATCAGCAGACTCTGTAAACAAAAATTCACAAAAAAAGGAACTCCCTGGATATTCCCTCTTTACATTCCTTCTTCATTCAACATCCCAATACTGGGGTGTGTCATATTTTACTTGGTTATTGATAATGTTTTAGGAAGCTTGTTTCAGGCAACTGAACTGCTCAACTATGATGTTTTCACAGAAGACAAAGGCATAAAATTTCCATCTGAGTTTTTGCAAAAATCCTGATTTGGATGAGCTTCATGGGAACGCATTTGTGCTCAGAGGGTGGGCACTGGTGACCCTGAAACAGGCCTCTGCAAAACCACACCTAACTCCCAGCAAGCACAGGAGCTCTGGATGTGTGTTTCTAAGGTCCTGCAGACCAAGCAGAGGGAAACTCTACAGATAAAAATCTGCCATGGATGGCTGGATCCAAAATAACTGGCTGGAAGCAGCTGTGGCATGGTGGCTCATGGCAGAGGTGTCTCAGGACAGAGCTATAGATTGTTTGTCACCCCTGGCTTGCAGATTGACTAGAAATAAAACTTAAAAATGGTGTCTGAGAAACCACCACCAGGAATTTGATCTACTTCTTCAACAGCTCAGTCTCAGCACATTGCACAATCTGATGTTGTGTCCTTTGTAGCTCAAAACAACTAAAAACAAGAGAGGAGCAAAACAGGCCAGAAAACAGGAACAGGAGACCAGGGCTAAAGGGTCAAATGACACCACAGACTGAACATCAAAAGAGAGACTGATGTAATAAGCAGGACATAGTAGACTGGGGAAGGGAGGCAGGAACATCTCTGCCCTCCCTTCTCCCCACCACCACCACCACAGGAATTAACTGTCCATTCAAACAACACACAGAGCATTATGCATTTGGTAGGAGAAAAGGCATCAAAATTCACTCCAAACAGCCCACAGAGAAAATGCAACCATGGTTAAGCAGGGAAAAAAAATTCCTTCTCTTTGCATTTATCAGCAACATCAGCACATGAAACAAAACCTAGAACATTTAATTGAAGTAACTTTACCTTTGGGAAGTCATCCAGCCCAATCAAGCAAACTGACCATCACTGCGAGTCCTACAAGGCTAAGCAAGGAAGGAGCCCCCAGGGAAGTAAGGAAAAGCTTTCCTTTAATTATGTTTCTATAACTGCTTTGAAGAGAGAAACCCACAGTAAATCAATGGTCCCATTTTCCTTTCCCCCAAGCAGCTGCAAAGTGAACAGGTATTATTGCACCTGGAAGCACGCGAGTGCAGCTTGGAGTGATGATGCAGTGAAATGCTGACAGCAAAGTACACACCTTGGCATTGATATATGGGTCAAAGGGGCCGTACTTTTTGAGTTCTTTGATCTCAAGAGCATTCTACAAAAAGGAAGAGGAAAAAGAAAAAAATGTGATAATGAAATGGGTGAGATACAGCAACAAAGCAATGGGTGACTCCAAGGGGTGGAAGGCCAGGACACAGCATCTTGTTCCAGTCAGAGCCATGGCCAGCAAAAGCCATTCCAGCTGGGATTGCTATAACCTGGACCAGGCTCCAAGCACAGGCTCCTCACTCACTTCTTTCATTTAACAGGGCTCCTACTAAACAGACATTAATGAAACATTATCTGCAAGCATCATACTAAACTCTGGATCTTTTGCAAAGATCACCCCTCTAGCTGCCCTACCCAGAGCAGAACATTTACACTACAGGCTCTCACTCCATTCTTGTCAGATGGACTGAAAAGGGTTACCTGCACTCAAGCCTCAGACTGAGTGCCTGCAGCTGTGCCTGGAGACATGCTTAACCACAGCCCCAAACTGGAAAACTGTCACCAGAGACATCAGAACACACATTCCTCATTATTCCTGCTCACTGGAGGAATGATAGAGAGTTGCACTACAACCAGATTTTTCATTCCATGCTGTTTTAGCAGCATTTATCCCTGGGGCAGCCTGGTGCATTGAGTAACCCGTCCTGGGAAACCTCAGTGTGGCACTTGGGTCCCTACAAAGAAGGACTGGGACTCCTAAACCTGCCTCTGAAAGGAGTTTGCTCCCCAGCTTCTGAAAAGCTACCATGGAGCAAATCAACAGCAGGGACTCCCCAGCTGCTCACCTTGACTGTGAGCTGAACTCAGGCCAGGGGTGTCTGACCTACCTGGGAATTACCTCTGGAATGAATGTCCAGGTTCAGCCTGCTGACACCAAGGTAGGCAAAGCTATTTTGGCTTATTCCTTTCCTCCTGAGACAACACCTGAGTGGTTTGGGAGTTGATTCACAGGGACAACAGATGTTCCTGCCTTAGGGACAGGACAACCACAGCCCACTGCAGCTGTACCTGATTTGGGCCTGTCTCTCTTTGTCTGCTAGACTCACCCAGGGAGGGGCAGTTAGTGCCAGCACTCAGCTGGCCTCACTCCTGAAACCAGCTCCTGTAAACAAAATTCTGCAACAACAGGTATATTTGGGCCTTCCAGCAGTAGCATTTCAGAAGTTCCCTGGAATTTAAGATATCTCTAATGCCCACGGGGCAGTTCCACAGGACCCAGCCCTCTGCAGTGGACACAGCTGTCTTGTACTCCTCACTCCCTCTGCACTCCAGACCAAAACCATCAGCTTGACAAAAGGAACAAATCCAAGAGGCTTTTTTTTCTTGCCTGATTGCAAAAATAATTCTTTAAGATTAAGCTAGGGATTTATCTGGGGGCAAGTAGTGTTACAATTGTCTTAGAATTTACGAATTAGTGAACTGGAGTAAGTGCCAGAGACAAGCCAGGAGAGCAGCTAAGAGAGCACGGCCAAAGAGACTGAACAAAGCTGCTTGGATTAGTTCCCAAAGGAGGGAGCCAATGGATCCTTTGCACAACTAGAAACCTGCTCAGCTATCCAGCAGCTGAAAGGAAAACTGTGGGTTAGTTTTAGAAGCCCAGAAGCAGGAGATCACTTCCTAAGAATTGAGCAGTTCTCATATTTATGTGTCTCTCTATAAAACTTAAATACCTTTCCATCCTACCACTAACTCAGAACTGAATGTTTTGCTTTAGGCAGTGCCCCTCTTATCCCACCAGTGAGTAGAACCTTACAACCATTGCTACTGGTTTGGGAAGGGTCAGGAATCAGCTGAAGGAGTCTCTCTCCATGCCAGGGAAGTGATTCAATGATACATTAGAGAAAATCAGGCAGACCTGCTCATTCACTTTGGTGTGTGAAGGGCCTTGGTGGATGAGGAGCTTCACTATGTCAGCATCTCCCTTCCAGGCTGCCAAGTGCAGGGGGTAACAGCCCTTACAATCTGCCACGTTGGTGAGCGCGTCGTTCCTCAGCAGAACTTCCACAACATCCCTGCAAGAGACAGGAACTTCAGTGAGACATTCAGTCCTTCCTCCACAGCTCACATTCTGCAGCAAGTACTGAACAAGAAGTTAATCTGAACAGGAGTGTTTCAGAGAGACACTTGAAATGTGATTTTCAAGTGTTCCTATTAAATGCTGCCAAAGGAAATGAAAAAAAAAAAAGAAATTAATATTGCTGAGATGAGCTCAGGGAAGATCCACATTATCTCCATGAACAAGGGCTGAAGTCAGCCACAAGCCTCTGCTGCAAAGTGAATTGCACCAGCACAACGAGGGTGAATAAAGATTTTAATTCTATTTGATTTCTCAATATCTCAGGCAGCAATGAGCAACACAAGATCTATCACACTAAAGTTATTTAAAAATGTGATATGCACACAAGACAACTGGAAAGTGGTGCAGGCCCAGATCACCCTGGACACCAGAAAGATTGTAGGGCCTGTCACCAGGGGAGCCCCTTTCACTCGGTGCTCATCCAAATTGCATAGAAATAAAAAGGTGGTTGAAAACCTCAGCGTCTGGAGATGTAAAATCACATATCACAAAGCAGTGACATTCTCCACTTCCCCTGAAGATGGAGTAGTGCTGCACCAGTGCCTCAGCTGGTGAGTGAACCACACATCGGTGGCCAGGGAAGCACAAAGCATCCACCCCCTGCGACCCCAGGCATGGGAGCAGGACTCACTTGTGGCCATTCAAAGCAGCGTGGTGCAGCGGGGTGTATCCAGTGCTGTCAACGCAGTTCACGTTTGGCCCCCTCCAGATGCTGCAAGACAAAAACCAGACAAGGAACACTTAGGCAAAACCAAACAGGGACAGAGGGCAGGGCCACACAGCTCTCACACCAAGGTGGGTGTCTGACAGCTGTGGTCAGGGGCAGGCACACAGAGCAGAGGGGTCAATGTGCCAGCACATGGAATCATTCCCCTGCTTCACCTCAGCCTCCTGCTTTCCAGTCAGAGCTCCCACTGCCACACATCCTTCAGCCATACACAGGCTTGCCAAAAAGCATCTTCAGAGGAACATGTGTCTATTAGACTGAACCACAAGAGACAGCAAACCACTGACCCACTGCTAATTCACACCCCACAGAAGAATTCTGATGGCTCTGGGAAACTGTCCTTCCCCACAGCAAGAGTCACAAGGGGTGGGTGTAAGTCAAAGACTGTGGGATACAGAGTCTGCTCTTGGTCACCCCTGTGATTCCACACGAACTTCTCACTGTCCTAAAATCACTTCCATCTGTCAGCTGTTGGCAGTCTGTACCAAAGAGTAGGTGGTCTCCCAGCACTTCTGAGAGCATTAACTTCCCTCCCTTGCTCAAAAGTCAAGCAGAAGATTTAAGTATTAACCCTGGCAAGGATTACCCTTCCCCAGCCCCTGCAGGGTGTCCTGTTCACATAAGCACAGAATGGCACAAGTAAGAGGCCAGTGCTACTCCCGAGCTCGCTGTGAAAGGAGTGTGGTGTCTGCTGTCCCTCACCAGGGCCACCACCCTCTCCCCAGAAACAGGCATGAAACTCAAACCAGTACATCCTTATAAGCAAACTGGAATTGTTCAACTTCCCTGACAATGGCCCTCTCCAGTAGAACCCGTCATCTGTGTGCTGGCCTGTTCTATACACCATCCTTTTAGCAATTACACGGAGCTTATTACAAGCCCTGTCAATCCCACTTGTGCCAACATGGTGCATTTTCCTGCTTTGTTTTCTTTGGGGGTAAAACTTGACAGCACCCTCTGATTCCCAGCTGAAATGGTTTAAAATCAGCCAGCTGTGGCTCTGTTTGAAGCTGGCCTTCTCTGAGCAATCCATTTCCTCCCCAGCATGAAATCACAAGGACTCATGTGGCTCAGAGGCTTTCTAAAACAGCAGCCATCACTGGGGGGCTGCTAGCCAGGAGCACCTCAGTGCCACACAGCAGGAAAGGACCAAACCCAACCAACAGCAATCTTGTGCAGACCGAGTGGAACTCCAGAAGGGAATGAAGCAGCAGCAGGCTCACTCTGGAGCATGTTTCAGTGGGAAATGGAAAGTCTGTCCCTGTCCTTTCCAAGTACTCCTGATCTGCAGAGCATTATAAAAGGCTTTGCAGTCCTGAGACAGACCCGAGCTCTGCTAGAGGACAGGCAGCTAAGGGGAAACTTTATCCAAGAGGACAGGCAAGTGAGCCACAAAATCCAATTTGCAAAGGATCAGAGGCTTATCCTGAGGCATCCTGCATGCCACACACCATCCTGTGCTCCAGGAGGATACACACATGCAGTGCACCTCCAGCTCTGACAACATTGTTCACAGGATGATGGCTTAAACTACATCCAGAAGGTCAGAGAGACACCAAAAACCCCCACTCAGAGCGTGTGGGAGTGCCTTGCCTGATCCAGCTCTGCAGTCCTGAAGCATGAAGGGGACTGAGTAGCACTCAGCTCTGGTTTCTTCCTGGCAGTGGGCTCTTGCAGTGTGGTTGCCCAAATAATTTATTGCTGGATTTAACACGGCAATTAATGGTTAGAACTAGTGCCAGAAAGCCTTGTGTGCAGTCTAGAGCAGTTGTAACATTGCACCTGTGCTGCCTTTGCTTGGGCTGGAGCCTGGGCAGTGCCAGCGTCCCGTGGTTTTACACATTACACTGAGCCGTGTTTGGAAGCTGAGCTCAAAGTGCTTGAGGGTGAATACATGAAACACCAGCAGCAATTAACACAAATGTTTCTTTCAGCTGAAGTTATGAAACGAGGAAAACCAGGGTCAGTGGTACAGTGGGCAGGGCTGGAGACTGGAGCCTGGGGCATCTGTCCCCACTGGAGCGTGGTGTCCCCATGATAAAACACTTCCTTGGAAATCTTCAGGTCAGTGCTTTAGAGTAAAATGCAAAGTTTGTTCAAGGAGTTCAAAGGAGGGGAAAAGCTGGAGCTCAGGAAGGAGTTGGCCCAGCAATGAGCACTGGATGCTGCAGAAACCAACTGCAAGGATCTAAGATATTTTTTAAAAAACATGTGCTGTGTCCTCTCTTCCCCTTTGACTTTTTATTCCTGCAAATAAAGAAAGCTTTTATCAAAGAAAGGTCAAATCACCCCATAAGATCAGACTGAAAGGATCCAAGAGGAGAAGTATTTATATTTAGATGTGGGGACTGCAGCAGAGTACATCACTCCCTTTCCTCCTCTTCCTCTTCAGCTCTGCCAGAAAGGCCATACAATTCTCCTGAGGTATGGAAACAGGGTGCTGAGAAAAGCAGAGCACAAAGCCCAGAACTCTCTGTGACTTTGGGCTGTTTCTGATTAAAAGAGAAATCCCAATTCCAGCACAGACAGGAGAATGCTGTAAATACAAGTCCCCAGTAAAGGTCCGGAGCCAATTTGACCACTGCTGCTTTTTGATTTCTTTTCTCCCCCAATGCCCCAAAAGCCCTTCACATCAAAGAGGGGGGTTGCTTTTACTCTGTAGTCTCTGTACTTAAAGGATTACCCAGGTCTTACCTGCCTTTGCTGCACCAGGACAGCATCTGAAGATGCTCCTGATGGCATCTGCTAAAGACATCTAAGACTGAATGTTGAGGACATCAGGAAAACTCCGAAAACAGCAAAATCTGCTCCTTTTAAACTATTTCTTGTGCTCAGTTTTCTCTTGTTCCGTGATTCAGCAAGTGCTGTAGGCCTTAAATAAAGCTTCCTGCTTGTGAAAACTGCTGAATAAAGCACATGGTTTAGGTCACAGTAAAACCCCAAACTACCTTTAAAACAGGACCATATTTGTCCTCTTGCTTTTCCATTTCTTTCTTCCCATCTGCAGTAGTAACTCTGCTCACAAAAGCACCCCAGGCAAGAAGCTAAAGCAGGGCCAAGCCTAGAGAACAACGTGGTGTTTTCAGCTCAAATGATGAACTTTTGGGGCTGATTTCTGGTCTCACTGATATGGGTTAAGGAAGCAGCAGGAGAGCTCAGGCCCTTGGACGCCCTGTATTTACACACCCTACACCAAAGACAAAAAGCACAATGAAACACCAGCAAACACCAGTGGCTTAGCCCAAAGGCACCAGGAAGTTTAAAGCAGCTGAGCACTGGCCCCAGATGTTTGTGTACTCCACTCAAAGCCTTAGAGACAAAGTGTCAGGAGGGCAAGTGAGGGGCTGGAGGCAGATTCCCTCGAGTCCATTGCCCAGAGGCCACCACAGCAGGTCAGTCACACACCCCAGCTATGCACATCCCTACAACCAAACTCGACCCTCGCTTGGTATTTCCTGCTTACAGAGGGAACACAAACAACCCAAAGGCTTTGGGCAAGGCCTCAGGGTTAGGAAGCTGCTCATGTTTTTCTCAAGTGTGAGGGAGGCACTGCTGCAGCTAGCAGGCAGGGTTTGGCATGGTGAGACTCCAACAGAGCAGAGACCCTGCTTCTTATGCACCCCAACCACCAGATACTACAACAGCTTTTATAAACAAAAGGCTGATGCAAGGCTGGACAAGATCAAAGTAGAGTATTGCTGGGGAAAGGGACTGTCAGCCCCTCCTGGCAGGTTTTGCCAAGGGGAACACCTGGTCAGACCCCAGCTGTCAGAGTGGCTGCAGAGGAAGCCAAAGCCATGAGCTTCCACTTCTGCACTCCTCAACTTGTGGCACAGATTTTAATTTGCTATAAGAAAATTGGGTAGATTTACCTCAAAGTCAAAGGGTCATGAGCTCGAATACAAGATGCCAGAATGGATAGGGAAAAAGCAAAGACCATAATAAAGGCAAGACACATAGAAGTGACCCAGGTGACAACACGACACCACAGGCAGAATGAGAGCTGCTGAGCCTGGGCTCTGTAATCAGACCCACTGACCAGGGATTCCAGGGAAAATCCTCAGGTTCAGTCCACTTTGACTGACACACTTGCAGCAGTCAGAGCCACGCCTGGCCCTCTGCACAGACCTCCAGCTCCCACTTCACCAGCTCAATTCTGAGTGAAGCAACAGCTCTCAACAGTTGCCAACAGCTCCAGCCTCATTGCCCAACACCTGCAGACAGTTCAGCTAGTGTAAGGTCAACAGGGAGCTGTGAGAAACCAGCATTTCCACCAGTGGAGCAACACTGTGCAGCAACCAATTCTCTGACGGCCAAATGATCCTTTCTCCCACGGAAAAGAGCAGTGGCTTTCATTCCTCGGGTGCAGTGGGTGGCCAGGAGCAGGAAACCTGCGTGGGTCTGCAAAGTGCCAGCAGCCCGCAAAGGATCAGTTCAGGAGCTGGGAGGCAAAAGGTGAGCTCATCTGCTTCCCTCAGAACCAGTTACCATCTCCCACTCCTCATTTCCAGGGGAGGCTGTTTTGGGTTGGCATAGATTTTTGGGTTGGTGTAGCCGCGGAAAGGGGTTTTAACCCTTTAAGTGTGGCAGAAATAAGATGCACAGCTGCATGGTCGTCTTTCATGACAGGAAGAGACAAATTTATTCAGAAACACACTTGGTTTTATAGCATGACTGCAATTCCAAGAGTAGAGAAAAGGTGATTGGTTCAGAGAGAAGACACCCCATTGCCAGGGCCTGGGCACACACCACAACAGGTGTTCTATCTTGTTATTAATTCCTTTTTATTTTGACCAAATTATCACCCTGGGAGAAATTCTCCCTAGCCTTGAGCTGGACCAGCTTATCGGCTGGGAACAGAGCTGAGAAGCTCCAGCCTGGAATATTTTTCAGGCTGTAATTTTCTTGCTTTCTCAATATGTGTCCCACAGGTTGGCACACATTGAATTCCTGGGCTTGCAACTCACACTAGAAAGGAACCAGACAGGGTTGGCATCACTAATAGAAATGTGTCCACCCAAGCTAAAATCCCCCATTAGGAAGAGGCCAGCCCCTAGCCTTATGGATGGCTCCTGGCAATGAAAATGCATTTATTTAAACTTAATGTATGGTGGGGGGTGGCAGTGGGGACAGAAAGGCTGGGTCAGGCGTGCAGCATGTGCTACATCAGAGAATCCCTCCGAGCAGGGGCAAATAAAGAGCTGCAGGACAGGAAAAATATAGGTCTGGTTTGAGTGCATATGCTGCTCTTTATTCTTAAAAGCATTACAGGCACTCTGCAACCTGCTCCCATTAAGGAGCATTCCCAGCTGATGACAGGCCACGAGCAGGAGCAGCCCCACAACACAGGCTCCAACACTGGCTCTGATCTCAGGGCCAGAGCCAAACAAGCTTTGCTGGGAGAAGTACAAAAAGGGTCAGCAATCGAGTCAGAGAAAGCCAAGCAGTGTCTCTAGGAGGGGTCCAGGCGCTCTGGGGTCTGATTTGTGTGGCAGGAGGAGCATCCCCCTGTCCACACCCTGGCCAGAGGCAGCATGATGGCAGGGGAAGAGCAGGGAAAATGGGAAGGCAGCCACCCAGCATGGAGATGGGAGGGTTTGACATGAAGTCTGGGCTCATGCAAGGTGGGAAAGTGACCCCTAAAAGAGGACAGAGATTTGACAATATTTGCCAAATGCTGACAAACCTCTCAACTGAGGTTTACTGAACACTGATTTTGTGTCCCATTCTCTTCTTCTGCATCTGACTAGATGGGGTTTTGAGGAATAGGAGCAAAAGGAATCAAAACACTCCTGCAGAAATTCAGTGAACTGAGCAGCATTATCAATGTCATAAACCAATATCCCGGAACTGCAAACAGGAACCAGAGCACTGCTCAGGTAAACATTCCCTGCTCTCCATTTGCAGCTCAGCTCTGCTCCCACAGCACTGGAGAAAATGCACTAAGTGGAAGAAAAGACAATATTAAAAAAATAAATAAATAAGATGCAGGGAAAATTAGCAAGATATGTAGATGGTGCAGGCTGCAGGGCTCCACTGAAGCACAACTCCTTAGAAAGGTGCCACACTTTTCCACTTCCCTTCATTGAACACTTCCAGAGAAATAGAAGGAAACCCTGGGTAGCCACAAATTCCTGATCAAAACCACCAAGCAGTTGATGCTGCAGCACTGAGCTGGCTACAGCTGGCAACCTTGCAGCGGGCTTTCCCTCCCCCTTCTCCTTTGTGAGATGATTTAACAAGCTGCAGAATCCCACGGGACATGTCAGCCAGCCAACAGCAATGGAGCATCATGTCTGGAGCCCAACATGTCCATCTGCACTGCTCCCTTCCCTTTCAGGCACAAAGCTCCGAGCTTGGAGTAAAAATGTCATCAAAAGGAACTTGTACAGAAAAAGTGGTGGTAGAGGACATGCCCTCCCCCGCCTGCCAGTGCCCCTGCATGGGATGGATGTGTCAATTAAGTGTTTTGGGATGGCAAAAAAAGTGTCACCCTCTGGTCACTGTCAGACAACGTGAACAGGATCAGAACACCTCGAAATTAATGTTTGTTTCCAGCACACACAGAGATCTGATCCAATACACATCTTAGTGGGAATTTGGGATTTCTAGCACCTTGCACTTAGAAGGGTATGGGGAACGGTGATACTTCATTTAAATCTTCATTTAAATATGGACACCCTCCTCCTGGTGAAGTCTCAGACCTCTGTACAGAGAGACAAAAACCACCCCATGTTCTCCCCATCTCAGCACTAAAAGACTTCTCAAGGTCTGCCTGCTCAGCCCAGCCAGCCATGCTCCAATGCTCCTCTGGGCCACCATGGCTTCTTCCTGGGCACTGGCCTGTCACTTTGTGCCATGTCACCCACACTCATGTGCCCCTCAGCCTGGCTGCTGCCCACCCCTTCTCAAACCCTGACCACCCTTTCCCAAACCCTGCTCACCTCTTCCCAAACCCTGCTCACCCCTTCCCAAACCCTGCTCACACCCCTCTCAGCCTGGCTGCTGCCCACCCCTTCCCAAACCCTGCCCACCCCTTCCCAAACCCTGCCCACCCTTTCCCAAACCCTGCTCACCCCTTCCCAAACCCTGCTCACCCCTTCCCAAACACTGCCCACCCTTTCCCAAACCCTGCTCACCCCTTCCCAAACCCTGCTCACCCCTTCCCAAACCCTGCCCACACCCCTCTCAGCCTGGCTGCTGCCCAGCCCTGACGCCTGAACGCTGAGCCGGTGTCTGACCCGGGGCAGATGAAAAGCAGGTAAATAGGCCAAGTCAAGCAGAGACAAAGATTCAGGAACCGAATTACCCCTTCCCTACAGCAATTAAAAAAGCAAACGCAATTATTTTGTACCAACAACTGCACACAGAGTGCACTTTTGCCTTAGGGAGACTGGAACCAGTGAGACAGAGATTCGCACGACATCCCCCTTTCCCTGTGACATTGCCCAGATCAGTGACATGAGGATTCTGGATTGGTGCTGGCACTGCAGTGCTCAGTTCTGTGCACATGGGGAGACCCCAGGACGCTGGGAGTGACCCCTGGACTGCAGCCCAGGACATCAGGACAGGCAGGAGAAACACGGAGCTGGAGTGAAAAGGAAATGAGTCGCTCTGATAGCAAACAGCAGAATGACAGGATGAGAGGCAAGGCCCTCGAGGAAGGGGACACGGGACTGGAGAATTCAGAGCCACAACAAAGCTTCCACTGAAGCGTTTGGAGCACACTTTTACCCTTGAACACAGCCCACACCAGCTCACCCACATGGCTCCATTTAAGCCTGTATCAATCCCAGCTCCAGCTTAACCAGGAGTCCCTGAGGGCTAAAGAAAGACACAGCGAGGAGAGATTAACTGGCAACAGTTCGGGACACAAACACGGCACCGACATACCACTGACTCCAGAGACATTCCTTCTTGATGAGCTTTTTAATTGGGTGCCCAAAGAGCAAGTGACAGGGAAAGGAGAGAGCAAACACAGCGAGAGGAGGGGGGCAAACAGAGAAAAGACCCCATGGTGGCTCAGATGGGAACACGGGGGACACACCTGAGCAGCCACAGAGCTCTGTGACCAGCTCTGCTTGCTCCTGGTGGATGCTACACAAGCAAGAAAGCACTGACTTAGACACAGATCAGGAAAAGAAGGATGGAAATCAGAAAGGACATCCTTTTACTCCAGAGGCATCCTTGAAATCCAGTCTGTTAGCAGGAACAGGAGTGAATGGCCAAGGCAGGAAATTATTCCCAAATCCCGAGATAGCTCCTAGAAGTTGTCATTACTTGTCTGTGCTATCTGTACAGAGATAAGGTTAGAGCTGAAAAACACGGAGTGCTGAGAGCTGAGGGCATGAGCCAGGCAGTCAGACACAGGGATGGAGCTGTGGGAACCCTGGGGAAGGGCAGGGAGCACTCCCCAGGAGCTGCCAGGGGCAGCTGCACCCACCCCTAATGCTGGAAAACTGAACCAATAATGGAACAAGCAGCAAAGAGAGATGTTCCCACATATTTCACGGTGGATCTGCAGCTTCCAGTCCTGGTTTCACCCAAATGTCAGCTCTGACTCTCCTTACAATGACAGCCTCAAACAGCTTTTTTCCTCACCAGGAAAAAAAAACTCGGTTCTTTGGGGAACATTTACAACATAAGATATTCCAAAACCCCTTGAAATATTTCTGCCCACTTCTCTGCAAGAATAACAGACTCAGCTCTGAGCCTTTTCTCTGTTCAGTAGAGCTCTCCCAGCCAGAAGCTGCTTTCAGCAGCAGAGCCTTTCCCAGCCCGACATTTTTAATGTACAGAAGAAATGTACATATGCCAGTCAGACTCCTAAATATATGCAGGATAAAACTCTCCATTACTTCAAACAATTTCAGGGTTACTGTGATTGTCCCAGCAAATAATTATATCCCAGCTGTAACAACTCACACCCATATAACAACCAGGATTCCCAGAGCTTTTAAACCAGTTCTCTTTAGTCTTTATTTTCAGTAAAAAGAAATGTCAAGGTCACATCCTGTTTCACTCCTTCTGTGAAATAATTTCTGTTGAGATTAGAGGAAATATTTCCAAAATGCCAAATTCAGCACAAATTCCACACGTCCTCCAAGTCCCATTTTCAGCTGTTCTGACCCAGAGCAGATGAGCCACAGGAGCTCAGACACATCTTCACAGCCTGCACCACGCTGAAGGGAGCTGTGAAGGGGGCACAGGGGCAATGTAGTAACTGAAAATGATGCAAAGGTGGTTACTAACAACACTCCAGGACAGCTACAAGTCATCCATGGGGATCATGGGATGAAGTGAGGTCAAACATCCCTTACAGGGCAGTCAACTCGATCAGAGTCCCCACCGTGAGAGAAACCATGGCTTCAGAAATCACTGGAAAGAAGCACTAGGAAAAAACCAACTCAAGTCCGCAGGACAGAGTCTCTTATTTAAATCATATGATGGATTTCACTGTCCTTGTAACAGAACCAAGATAAGGACTGAAGGCTTTGAAGTCTTCAGAGCTTAAGGCTTTATCCTAATCCTGTTCCTGATTCCTAAAAAAAAAAAAAAAAAAATTGTGCTGATTCCTGAAACTGAAAGCAGTGAGGAAGAGCCTATGGAGCCCACCTGGGTCCCTGCATGGGGGTGCTTCAAACCTCAGCAGGCACCCAGCCTCTGGAATCGGATTCTGTTCTAAAATCAGGCACTTTGTAATGCCAAACTTGAGCGGATTTCTCAGTGTCTAATTAGGATGAGGCAGAAGTCGATTCACCTAATTTCTAACCCACTTCAATATTAGATTTGAAAGACCACCTATGACATCTTCAGCCTTGCTCGCCTCAGGAGTCTGCACAACAGCAGGCAACTGGATTAGATAAAAATCTAATGAGATAATGTATTTACATAATATTTATGGCACTCACTCTCAGACAGGGTTTTGTTCTTGGGTCCTCAGTACGTGGCACTACAGACACTTCCTTTGAACTGGAAAAAGCTTGAAGTTTATTTTTAAATCTAATTTCCCTTTAAAAGAAACCATGTATTTAAGTATCAAGAGAGGAGTTCGAATGTACCTGGGCTTACCAAACCTAAACACTAACTCCAGCTCAACTTTCCTACAGCTGAATAACTCGGGCTCCTGCAGAGTGTCCAATAAAGCCATGCACACACTCCTCCTGTAATTCTCTCAGCACCCTATGTCATATACATCCCCTGAAACCCTCAATAGCCATACATCAGCAAGCCAAGCATGTACACACAGTCCCAGCACTTTGCATCCTGCAGCCTCCCAAACATTTCAACAGCTCACCCTCACTAATCCTGGGGAAATAGCCACCTTAACATCCTGCGTGTGCCAGAGCCAGCTAAAATCCTTGGCTTAGGAAAAAGTAAAAACCACACAAATCTACACACTGCTGAGATAGAAATAGTTCCAAACTTAAGCCCCTTATCCAGCAGTCTGGAGGCCCAACTGGATTTTCTTCCAGGATACAAACATCTGCAGGAATCCCTGCCAAGCATCCAGCACCACATTCAGTTAGAATTAAAGAACAATCAAAAAGTTGAACTCCAATCTGATTCACCCAAACTTCTCAAAGCCGAGTATTTCTCATTGAGTTATGGCACCAGGACAAAATAATTTTGGATTCAGGTCTAGAAAAGTGTATGTGATGTGATGTGATGTGATAGATACCCAGGTACCAGGTGGCATTAATGCCCTGCCTGAGCCAGGGCAGGGCATTTCCCCACCCATGAGGGGCAGGAGCACAACCTTTTGGAAGCAGGACATAAAGAGCTCTGAGGCTCTCCAGGTTTTCTGAAGAAGAAGGCACATCCACACACTCCAGCTCAAATTTCATTCCAAAGGCAGCTCACACCTTCCTGCCCTGTCTTTATTGGAGCCCTTGCCCCCTCCCCAGCCCCCAGGCTCTCACAGCCAGCCCAGGTGCACCGACATTTCCAGCTCTGTTTTCCTCCCTCCTGCAGACAGCAGCTGTGTTCACTTTGCCAGTCGGTTGCTATAGAAACAAATCAATCCTCAATAGTTTTATTTTTACCAGTTTCTGTGAAATAGGATTTATCTCATTTCCATGACTAAGCTGTACTCTGGAGCGAGCTCTTTGGGACAGTGACAGTGCCAGCTCAGCACTGGGCAGAGCTCGTGCTGCAGTGACAAGAGGAAACGGCCATCACCCGTGCTCAGAGGCACCTTCTCATCTCGAGGACACTTCACCTTGAAAGGATTCCACAGGCAGAGCACTCCAGCACCCCACAGCTGCATCTCAGGAGCAGAACAGAGCAGGAGTGGCTGGCACAGCCCGGAAAGGTGATGGACTCACATGGAGTGGAGGTGTCAGCACATGTTCTCTGCTGAGAGCCAGCCTGGCAGTCCCCTGGGCACTGCCACAGGGGTGGCTCAGCCTGCAGGAACTGCCTGTCCTTTGTCCCAGGTCAGCTGAGAGGGGCTTTCCTTCTGCTCTGGCATGACACGGATGCATTTCCTCCATTCTGTATTACCTGTACCCTGTGTCACACCTTTCACCTATATCTTTTCCATCCTGTTTGTTTGTCCTTCAGTCTCACTGAAATGATGTGTTACCTCACAGAAATCCAGCTGGATGAACGCTGTTTCTTGGCTCAGCTGCTCCCAATACATCAAATACTGTTCCAACCATTCATCTCCAGAAAGTTCTGCTCCCTGCCAAACAGCTGCAGGGGACCTGTGGCACCGAGTGGAGCAGCTCCACTTCACCAATATTCATTGCTGGGGCACGACCTGCTGCACACAGGGAGCAGAAAGGAAAGGGAGACTCTGCTCCTCCTGCCTTTCCCTCCTGCTGGATCCAGGAACAGTGCAGCCTAAGGAGACAGGAGTTTGTTAGACCTGCCAGCTGCAGTGTTTCCCCTGGCACAGCCAAACCTTGAGAAGAGGAGCTGGGGATGGCTGGGCCCCCTCATTCCAGCCAGGCCAAGCTGGAATCTTTGCACTGGAAAGTGCACAAACCCATCCGTCAAACACTGAGCATCCAGCTGAGCTCTGCATTGCTCCTGCTTTCAGAACACACAGTGCCCTGGCTGTGCTCAGATCTGCAGTGATATTTCTTCAGTTTCAGGACCGATGACACGAGTGGAGGCCACAAGGCTGTGGACACATCAGGATGTCATCACTCAAATACCCCAGGTTTGGTGACAGGCATAGCTGTGTTTTGTTCCCAAAATTCCCCACACAGCTCAATGGCAGGATAAGAACTCGGGGTATACAAATCAAAAAGCCATCAGGGAACCTCACAAACATCCCCTCAGGGATGTCTCACAAGCACCTGAGCACAAACAGCCCAGGCTTTGTACAGCTGTTCAGGATCCTCCAGCCAGCGCTGGGGCCAGGCCCAGGCATGGTATGGGAAATAAGAAAATGCATGTAGGGGATGTGTTTTGCTGCTCCTTCCATGAGAAGACAGAGCACAAACCTTAGGTGAGCCGTGCAAATGCTCCTGGGAAGGTGTGTAACCTGGCAACTGGAAAAACACCTGGGAGCCTTGTGCCTGAGCTCTGCTCCAGCCCCTGCCACCATGGGACACTGGGACTGTTCACATCCTGCACCAACAGCAGCAGTAGCTGCCTCGGTTCCAACATCCTCAGCAGCCTCAACACAATGGAGCCCACCTGATGCTCCTCACCTGACAGCAGGACCCCCATGACACTCCTCACACCACGTCTTAGCTCACAGCAGCTCCCTGATGGAGCATTTAAGGTAACCTGCATGAGCATATGGATATTTCCAAAAGTCACCTGGCACTTCAAAACACTCTCAAAGCAAGGCAAAAACTGAGCTTGTGTTCTCACCCTTTGACACAAACATGATGACACACTGACATTCCCAAGACAGCGAGTCCCAGAGCACCAGAGGACTCAGCACATGGGTAAAGACTGATGGGAAGCCAATACTTGGAAGAATGTTCAGCCCCTCAACACCCACCTGTGCAGAGCCTTCCACTTCCAATCCCCCTTTCTGCCAACCAAACCCTGGAAACCTGGAGCTGCCCACAGCCCCTTGGGAAGGGAGCAAGGCAGGGCTCTCTCAAGGGGGTTTCACAGGAAGGAACCCACCCACCCCTCAATTCCCACGTGTCCAAGAAAGCCCCAGGTGCTGTGAAACGACAAGTCCTGCTTTGCCCACTGGCTTGGGCAAGTGGAGCAGGACAGGGCTAATGCCACTGCTCTGGGGTCCCTGAGCGAGGAGAGCCCAGTGTTCCTGACCCAGCCCTCAACATGGAACTGCACTGAGCAAAGCACGCAAACAAAAACTTTCCAAAACTGCATCACAGAATCACACAGAGACAAAACACTGCAGCGTCACAGCCAGAAACTGCAGCCTTTGAATTCTTAAGAAAGTACTTAGGAAACAATTCCCAGGCGAGCGCTGGTTCACACCTGTGCCTGTGGCACAAGCACCTTCAGCAATGCCTGTGCTCGGGTGTGTAATTAAAGAGGGATCCATCCCACTGCGCCGTGTGCACGGGAGGGTGTGGAAAGGAGGTTTAAAGTGAGTGAGGTGATTAATCACAGCAGCAGGACGAGGGGAAGACCCAGCGTTGCCCTGTTCTGTGGGAATGCAGCAGGAGCAGCTCCCTTGTGACGGGGAAGGGGAAGGGAGGGAAGCACCTTGTTTGCACAACCCTGGAAGCTGCACCTTGGAGCCTCCCTGCTGCTCCTGCTGCTGTCTCTGCCGGACACTGCAGGACTCTGTGCCCACCCACAAGGCTGGGGACACATGAAGGGACAGACATCCCGACTCTGACCTCGGACAGGGCAATCCCTCCTTCCCTGGCAATGGCACCGTGTCCCTTCCCCAGGGAATGGCAGCACAGGCACAGTCAGAGCCTCACCCCCAGGAGTACACCGGGCACTATTAGATCCCTGCTGTAAACCATCAGCCACACCAGAACAAATATCAAACACCACTCTTCTAAAAAAGAACTCATTTTTCTGACTCCTAACCACCCTTGGACTGCTGGAAGCCTCCTCAAGTGCTCTGCCATCCCACCACATCATTCTCTAATCCAGCCTGACCCCTCACCAGAAGAAACGGTTGAAATTGGGCTGGAACAAGGGTTGTGGCTTCTGTGGAGCAGCACTTGGCCCTTCCCACAACAGATGTGCACCCAAACTCCTCATTCCCAGCAGAAGCCTCTCCTGCTACACTCCCTGGGGACTGCATATCCCATCTGGGGCTCGGCAGCAGCCTCAGTTTCCCCCTCTGGCAACACAGATCCAGACTTTTCACAGCAATAGATGAAAATAAAAAGCTGCTTCTGCAGATTTGGCTTTAACACAACCCATCCCTCATTGCTCCTGGCAAAACCTCCTGAATGCAGCCTGATAGCTCAACCACAGATTGTTCTGTTGTTTCCCGCCTTTAACTTCACAGTGAACCACTAAAAAAAAAAATACAATACATCACATTCTGCAGCCTCGATGCAGAAGTGGCTCATAACCCCAGGAAACCTCAAGGATTCACAGACCATCTCTGATTTCTGGGCTTGCTGTTCCTCACAAGCCTTAAGCTGTGCATGCACGGCGTGGGTTTTCTCTCTGGCTGCTGCTGCTCCTCACATGGTCCTCCTGCCTGTGCTGTGATCCATGGCTGGATCTGAGAAAGCTGGGCCTGGCCGAGGAGCCAGGATCTGCTCCTGACTGCTGGGCCAGGCCTCCAGCAGCTCCCCAGGCCCTGGCAGATCCCGGGGGCTGCGTGGATGCCAGCAGGGAGCCAAGCCTCCCAAACCCTGGCAGCCATCACCTCTTTGTGAGCCCACCATCTGCTCTGGCAAATCCACACTCCCATTTTCCCCCTCCTGCATCCTTCTCATTCCCCCAGCCTGCTGTCAGCATTCCTGATTCCCATCAGCATCCCACTGGGATTTATTCTGCTGCCCAATGCCCTCAGTGTTACACCCTGGCACATTCACCCCTCGAGAGAGACTTAAATTGTCTCTGAAGTTCCTCCTCCTGAGGCTTATCCCACTCCATCCCATCCTGCTTCCTGCTCACCTGCAGCCATAGGTGATTG
The DNA here is from genome assembly GCA_037013685.1 of Acridotheres tristis. NCBI lineage: Eukaryota > Metazoa > Chordata > Aves > Passeriformes > Sturnidae > Acridotheres > Acridotheres tristis. Next base: position 3,617,739 of record CM072913.1, on the reverse strand, counting down.
GAGTGTGTGCTGCCTCCACACCCAGCAGGCCCTGATCGGCCTGGGAAGGAGCAAGGCAGCCCAGACTGTGACAAAGTTCACATTTAACTGATAACAGACTGATGGCAATTCAGGTTATCTGATAAAACACCACATTCCAAGGAATTTACTGCCAGGGGCATTTTCTACGCTTCATGGAGCAGCTTTTACTCTCTTTGGAAGAGAAATGGCCCAAACCAATGAGTGCCAGCTCAGAGCAGGTGCCAGCTCAGTACATACCAGGTGTAATGTGGGAATTCCAGGGAATGCCGGGTTTGTACCCCATTCAAAACTGTATCTTTGAGACACCTGAAAAGCAGAACTGACAGAAAAAGCTGCACCTCAGGAGAGAAGGGCTTTGGGAACAGGTTATCCAAACAGTGGGACTTGAAAAATAAATAAAATAGGGACCTGAAATTGGGTGGAGAAAAGAACAAAGGTGATGGCCCAGCAAAGTGTTTATGATCCTGTTTTGGGAATGAGCTCTGGGGGTGGAGAGCAGCTCACAGTTCCCGTGTCAGGAGAGATCCTTACAGACATGAGGGGCCTCGGCAGGACCAGGGATCAGCCTGAGCAGGGCCAGGGGCTGCCCGAGGAAGGGAAAATATGAAGCACACAGCCCTGAGGGCAGGCTTCTCCCCACAACCAAGGAGAGCAAAATCCTGCATTAGAAAAGTTCCCATGTTCTAGCATTGGAAAAGGTGAGGCTTTCTCCACCCTAAAGTTCACCTGTCTGGTCCCTACAGCCTGTTCCAGCCTGTCTCCTGCACCCTCTGGCCTCTCCCTGCAGGGACACTCAGCTGCTTCTCATCAAAACCTCATCACAAGCTTCTCACCTGGAGGAGTCTCCTTACACAGAGCCAAAGCCCAACAAGTGGTCAGGAGGTGGGAAACAGTCACAAAGCCCCGAAAAGGCAGCAGGTGGCACACAGGAGGCGTTGCCATGCCCCACAGCCTGCAGCCAGACCAGGAACTGGTGTCACAGGCACAAATCCCAGCTGTACAGGGAGAAACAGGTTCAGGAGCTGGCACTTGGGCAGGGGAAAGGGGCAGTTCCAGCGTCACCAGCAGGTACATCCAACAGGAAGTGAACACAGAATATGAGTGACAGCTGTGACAGTCACCCTGTCTGTGCAGGGAGCCAAGTTCACATGTGAGAAACACAGTAACAGGTCAGAGCCAAAGGCATGGCCTCTCATTCTGGCACCATGGGGCTGATCCAGGACCATGGCACCGTGGACACAGCCCCAGGGAAAGGCAGGGAAAAGGCACCATCGTGCCCAGCTGCTGTCAGAGGCAGTGGTGGAGCTGGTTCAGCTCACAGGGTGTTTAACTGCACTGACCCTCTGCATTGATCTGACCGCCCTATGGGCACATCCATCCCTTTCAAACAAGGACTCAGACTGTTTAATATATCAAAAGAGGAGAACAAAGCTCGACCCAAGGGTAGATTTACGTTTCAGAAAGGCAAACGTGTGCTCCAGGGCAGGGTGAGCTCTCATGTCTGCAGGCCTCTGCCACCAGCACAACCTGCAGATATCCAACGGGGTTATGCGAAAGTTAAAACTGATCGAATTCGGCCAAAAAGGAAAAAGTTATACCCCTCTGAACAGTCAGACTGTCTATCAAAAGAATCACTTGGCACTGGACACAAATCTCCTCCATACATCCCAGTACAAACCAATTGCTCAGGGACCAGGAGCATTCCCAGCAGAGGCCGAGGTGGCCCAAAGCTGCAGCTCCAGGAGTGCAGCAACAAGAGGTGATGCCAAAAAATAGGGAGGAGAAAAAAAAAACTAACAAAGGTCCAAGAGCTTCAACCAGGAAACTCCACAGCATGGGGCTGGAGACGAGCCGACCCCAGACCCAGCAAAGTGCCACCGCCAGCCGCGACAATACCAGCGCAGGGCCCGGACACCTGCCCCAGGAAAGCGATCCCGCAGCTTTCCCACCGCAGGAACCTGCCCCGGCCACGGAGCCCTCCAGACACACCACAGCCTGCCAGTGACGGCAGCCAGCATCTGCACAGCAGCGCTTTGATGCCAGGGGGACAGGCCACCCGCCGGCAGCACCCAGCCCTGCGCTGGCTCCAGCCAGAAAGTCACTGCCCTCCCCTCTCCCAGCCCACCGGCCCCTGGCTGCTGGCCGAGGGCACAGCAGCCGGACGAGCTCCGCCGCAGCTCCCTCTGGCACGGCCCCCTCGCACCTCTGGTGCCACCGAACTCTCAGGGGTGCCCAGGTCACACGTCCCTCCCAGCCCGCTGCGATGTCTCATCCCATTCCCTCGATTCCTACCCGGGGAACCTCCGGCTCCGGCCCACCCCCCTGCGGGACAGACGGGGGACAGACCGCCGGGCTCTCTCGCAGCGCTGCAGCCCCAGGAACCCCGGCAGCCCTTTGTCCCACAACCCTCTCGCTGCGCTCCATGAGCGCATCCAACCCCTGCAGCGTCCTCCAGCCCCGCTCCCCTGCAGCCCCCAGCCCCAAGTACGCGACCCACAGCTCCCGCTCCCTTCCTGTCCCGCAGCCCCACAACCAACTCCCGGTCTGCGGAGAGCCCCTGACCTCATCTCATATCCCTCGGTCCCCGCCACCGGGGCCGCGCTCACCTGAGCAAGCTGGACAGCGGGTGCCCCACACCGACGCTCCCGCCGCTACCGCCACCGCCTCCCCCCGCGGAGCCGCCGCCGCTGCCACCGCCACCACTGGAGCCGCCGAAGCCGGAGCTGAGGCGCTTCCCCGAGAGCAGCTTCTCCACGGCCGGGAGGTTCCCGGTACGCGCGGCCTCCAGCAGCTCCTGCTCCTTCCCCATGGCCGGCGCGGCCCGGGCGCCCGCGCGACTTCCGGGGCGGGGCCTCTCCGGGCTGGGGGCGGGACATGAGGGGGTGTGGCGCGGGGGCGTGACATGATGGGAAGGATGGAGGAAGTGGCGGGATTTCGTGTAGGCCCCGCCCCCCGAGTGCTGCCCGTGGTCCCTCAGCCGCGCTCGTTTTGGGCGGGTCTAGGGAGGTTTCCCGTGCGGGATCTCGGCAGCGGGGCCGCTCTAACCCCGTGTCCCGGCAGGGTCCGGGTGAGGGGAGGGCGGCTCAGACCGGGGCCGGTCGGTCCGGGCGTGCAGGGCCCAGGGCTGAGCCCCGCAGAGCCCCCCATCCCACAGCTCCGCTGCCATGGCGACAAGCCCGGCCCCCCGTATCCCCTCGCGGCTCCCGTAGTTGTGCGTCATCAGGAGGCGCCGTTGGCATGGCGATACGCTCCGTCCCCATAGTGGCACCAGTGGAGTGCGTCATTAGGATGCGCTGCCGAGTCGCTGTTGTCATGGCAACAGGCACTGCCCACCGGAGCAGTGCTCGCCATCATTCCTCATCAGAAGGCGCCGCCGCATCTCTATTGCCATGACTACAGACTCCACCGCCCACAGGCGTCGCCGGTAAATGTGCGTCATCACGAGACGCCACGCATCACAGTTCCCGTGGCGATAGGCTCCGCCCCCTCGCGGCGCCCGTAGTGTTTCGTCATCAGGAGGCGCAGCGAGCGCGGCCATGGCGGACCCGGCCCGGGAGGCGCTCGGTGCCGCTGCTGCCCCGGAGCCGCCGCCCGCAGGCTCATCCCCGTCTGCCGCCGGCGATGGGGCGGCCCTGGGGGAAGCGGCAGCCACAGAGGGAGCAGGAGAAGGCGAGGTGGGGGAGGCTGGCGGTGGCAGCGAGCTCAAGGCGGAGGTGGCGGACGGGGAGGTGAGGCGGGAGCGAGAGCGAGGCCAGACCGGGCCATGGGGCCGCAGAGCGAGCGCTGCCCTCTCGCCCAGGTGAGGAGCGCGGAGGGAGAGGCGGCGGACGCGGAGGACCTGGGACTGCAGGCATGTGCAGCCAGGAAGGTGAAGCTGGAGCTGAAGGAGCGGAAGGAGAAGAAGCAGAAAGTGGACGAGGACGAGATCCAGAAGATGCAGTGAGTGCCGGCGGGGCGGTGGCTGGGAGTTCGGGAATCGTGTCCCCGCTCCCGAGCTCACCGTTCCCGGTGCCGCAGCCCATCCCAGATTCCCCCTCGCACCCCGCGTTACAGCCCAGCGCTCCCCTCTCCTGCCGCCTCTGGTTGGTACCGCGGGAGGGCCTGCACGTGGCTGTCAATGATCGCTCTCCTCCGCAGGATCCTGGTCTCCTCCTTTTCCGAGGAGCAGCTGAACCGGTATGAGATGTATCGCCGCTCTGCCTTCCCCAAGGCCGCCATCAAACGGGTACGAGAGGGAGGAACAAACGCGCGAGCAGGGCGGGCTGGGCGCTCCCCAGGACCCTTCTGGTGCTGTGCCACCCCCGTGGCTCAGCCTGTTCTGGGATAGCTGAGCCCGCTGGATTCCAGCTCAAACCCCCACACCAGAGCCTGGTGCTGCAGCTCAGGCTCTGCCCCGAGCACCCCCGAGGGGCTGGGTGGGGCTGAGGGGTCACAGCGTGCAGGGCTCTGACTGTCCTTGCCTGTCCCTGTTCCAGCTCATCCAGTCCATCACTGGCACCTCCGTGTCCCAGAACGTCGTCATCGCCATGTCAGGCATCTCCAAGGTGTTCGTTGGGGAGGTGGTGGAGGAAGGTGAGTGACACCTACTGAGTGACAAGGGAAGAACCCAGGGTAAATTCCCTGCTTGGAGCAGGATGTGGAACAGGACCAGGTTTTCCATGGTTCTCCCTTCCAGCAGCAGCTCTGGCTCAGAGCAGGGCCCTGTGAAGCTGCCACAGCCCCTCTGAGTTCACCAGTGTTGCTGCTTCTCAGGCAGAGAACCTGGGGTAGCAGCTCTGTCCCTCAGCTCCAGAGCAGCTGAATAATGAGGTTAGTGCTGCAGGGACAGAGGAGTTCCTTAAGCCTCTAAACCCGCCCCAGTCTTCCTTCATGGGAGAAGCTTGGAGCACTTTGGGACGGGGGCTGGGAGCTCAGCCAGCTGTTCCTACTCAGCTGTCTGGGGATCCCAGTACATCCAGCCCCTAGGGCTCCAGAGCAGAGGCTTTGAGCTCATCCATTCCCTGGATCTAGCATCTCCACAGTGGTTTAGAAGCTTTTTGTCCTGGTTGCCTGCTCCTGTCAGGGAGGAGCAGGCTCATTCCTGGCTTGGAGCTGCCAACCCCAAATATAAACGTTACCTGTTCCTTTCAAAGTGCACAGAAGCTGCAGCAGGGGATGGGCAGAGCTCAGCTGCCCCTGCCATGACCTCTCTCTCTCTGTTTGTCCAGCTCTGGATGTGTGTGAGAAGTGGGGGGAGCTGCCCCCCCTGCAGCCCAAGCACATGAGGGAGGCTGTCCGGAGGCTCAAGGCACGTGGGCAAATCCCCAACTCCAAGTACAAGAAGATCATCTTCCACTGAGAGAGACTGAAATGAGCTTCCTGTAGGACCTTCCATATGTGGACTCTTCCATAAGGCCCCTTTGGGGTGGCCTGTGGGACCTCAAGGATGTTCCTGCTAACCCTGCCAACAATGGCAGAGCCTGGATGCACCCTTGACCTGGACTGGGTCTCAGCACAGCAGGGACAGGAACATCCAGGGTTGCAGAGTATTTCCTGCTGACCCAGATGTGCCATCTGCACCCACATGTGTGGCTTTTTTTGTACATTAAACTTATTCTTGTGTTCATAACATGACTGGGATCTGCTCACTGTGTGACCCAAGGTGCTCCAAGAGCTGCTCCCAGCCTGGGGCAGGGCTGGGAACACGTGCTGGGAGCTGGGACATCTGAAGTCATGGCTCAGCTGTGCTTCCAAATCCAGGAGCTGCTCATGAAACAGCAGCATTGGGAAGGGAAGGGGAAGGAAAAGCAGGAAAAGAGGCCTGAGCCTGGAAGGAGGTTAATGAGTTTAATTCTGCTCGTGGTTCATAGAACCAATAAATGCATCAGTGGAAACAAACTGCAGCAAAGTTCCAATACTGCCTAAAACTGAAATTCAAGTTCAGACTTGCACATTCCCCCTGTCCCCTTCCAGGGGCCCTGGGAGCTGCTCCTGACCCTGTGAGAGGTGCTGAAGCCACTTGCTCTCCCACAGCACCTGTGCTGGCCAGGACTCCCTGGGCTCTCACTGGAACAGAGGAAGAATCCTTAAATAAGAGGCTCCATAAAGTAAACTTTGATATTTACAATCTGTGGGGATCCAAGAGGTTTTGTCCTCCCACGTGTGGGGGTTTTGAGTTACAGTCCTTTTTACTGAGTTTTCATGGCAAAAGAAATGCTTGAATTCTTCAACAAAACCCATTGACTGAAGTTGCTGGAGCAAGGAATTTGCTGTAAACAACCTGGCCCTAGCTGTGCTCAGCCTGCACACGTAGGAGGAGCTGTGGGGACCCTGCAGGTGGGCACCAGGGCTGGGCAAACCCTTGGCATACCCTCCCCATACTCACACAAAATGTCACGAAAATCTGAAAAAGCAGACTAGAGAAACCTCTCATTTTCAAGCAATTAATGAAGAAAAAGCAGGAATACCGTGGCATTCCACCTCAGGCAAGCAGTTCTCTTGCTCCCTATAGGGAGAGGGAGCAGCACAAAGGTTTGGTGAAACAAAATCCGGCTCTGCTTGTGGGCTCTGGGTAGTTCCCAGCGGTGCTCACAGGGGGCTGCTCCACATGGGTGTGTTCCAGTGTTTTCCTTTTGGGATCAGGGCTGGCAGGTGGTTCTGGTGTCCCATCCCAGGCAGCCCCTCAGCCCTGCTGAAAGATTCCACCCAGTGCTAAAACCCCCACAGCTCCTTCCTCAGCAGCCACAGCTTCTCCCTCTCCCCATGGGGGAACTCGGGCACACAAAGCTCTGAGGACAAGGTGCATCCCAAAAAACACTCAGGTCATCTCCTTCTGAGACTGAACCAACCTCCCTCATCCCATTATTTGATAATGTAAAGTAAACCTAACGTTTAAACAGTGCTTTGTAAGGAATTAACCCCTACATCAATAAAGCCAAACGTGGGATTAAGTGAAATGAAGTGGACTAAGTCTCCTACACTGCATCCATCTCCACACAAGGAATTACTGGAATCTGAAGGAATTTCTGTACTATCTTGACCCTGTTCTTGTGGGAATAGTGAGCTGTGTGCCCTCACTCCACAGTGGGAAATCCCATCTCTGTTTCCAGGTGATAGCAGTCCTGCTCTCCCAGCAGAGCCCTGACACTTCTGCCACCCCTGTTCTGTCACTGCCCAGGTGCTGAAGTGACCACCCTGCTCCTGCTGTGGCCCCTGGCGAGCACAGCTGGGCAAAAACACAACGAGGAAGGGTGAAAGAAGCAGAAACTCCAACATGGACCATTTCCAGATGTCAGCACAAAAGCAGGAGGCTGAAAGCCACCCACAGATGAGGAGACACAGGGTATCCCCTGGCATTTGACCTGATGTTTGTGGGCTGACCATGCCCTGGCTCAGTGCAGCACTCCCAGGCCAGAACAGAGCAAACTCCTTCTCGCTCTTCCCATTTGTCTCAGCCAGGCCCCCTCCCTCCCTCTCCCAGTCTCTGCAGTCACAGCTGGTTTCAGTCCTGGAGTTGGACCCGTTTGGCAGCAAAATGACCAAACCTGCCCTGCTGGTGCTGGTCCCCTGTCCCTGGCAATGCTGGCACCATCAGAGCTGGAACAGGGGGTTGTACTTCCTGATCTCCTGCAGAAGGCGAGCCTTGTCCATGTTGGCTTCTGCCAGGGCCAGTTTCATGGTCTGGAGCTCCCTTTGCAACTCTGGCACTTGCTTGAGCTACAAGAGACAAGCAGAGAACAAGGCAGGAGTCTTCAAGGTACATAGTGAGCTGCTCCAAGGAAAACCAAAGCAGGAGCTTTTGGGATGAATTGCACAGTGAGACACAACCACAACGACAGAACTTCTCTTTTGGGGAACCTCTCGATTCCTGTTTATCTGACAAGGAACTGGACACAGTGTGGAAGATGGAGCTAATCAGAAAACAAACCTCAACCAGATTCTGAAATGGAACAAGTGAGCTCATGCTGGGCAAGGTGCCCTCACTCCTCAAAAACACTCATAGGAGGAGGCACAGGCTGCTCCTCGGGGAACTCCCTTCCTGCAGCTCACCACACTTGCTCAGGACTGCAAACACACAAAAGCACAAGACAATTTCCAGCTCTCTGTTGTCCAGACAGCAGTGACTCACCTGCAGCCCGCGTGCTCCTGCTGCTGGGGCTGGTGAGACAGACTCTGATGGGGCCTTCTGCTCCTCAGAGACTGACACAGGTTTTTCCTGTTTCATTGAGTCCCTCCCCTGGGAAGCTGGAAAGCAACAGAACCCACTCAGGTGTGAACATTTATACAACAGGGATCTCAGAACGAAAAAAAAAATAATTTTTCTTTCCTTCTTTTTTCCCCCCTCCTCTTTTTACACAGGGAAATAAAATTCTCTTTCCTCTTTTAAAATGGAGAAACTAAAAGGTAGTAACAGATCCTATCTGTGTGTGTTTAAGGAAACACGAGACACAAATTCTCACTATGGAACAGAGGCAGGGACTGCTCCCACAGCAGGAAACACACCCAGGGACTGCTCAATAGCCCATCCTTCCCTGCAGCAACCACCCCATCCAGCACATCCTGGGGGTGCAGAGGGACAATAAAACCAGGGTGTTACTGACCTGTGAGATAGAAGACGCCGTCATCCCTGCGCCTCACCACGACATGATCCATTGCCAAGGTGATGGGGACAGGGCCAGGGGAGGTGGGGTACACTGGGGGGCTGTCATCCTGGAGAAACATGAAGCACAGAAGAGATGAGCAGCTGTGACAGCTCTTGAAAAGACTTCCCTTGCCTGCAGCCTCCTCAGGAGCAGCGTTCCTGACCAACAGCACTGCCAGACTCACGAGAGTGGGTCCACCCTAGGGAAAGGCCTGGCTTTTTGTACAGGCTCTACAGGTACACACTTCCCTTCCTCATTCATCTCTAGGGCAGCTTTTAGAAGCAAAACCAAACAGTCTCAAGAAACGAAAAGCTCTGCAGAGACCCCCAGCAATCCCAAGCATCCTTTCCCAAGTGAAATCCTGCAAGTGAGCTCTGCCCTGGGGGGAATCTCTCACCTTCAACGTGATTTTGGCATCCACCACCTCTATCTCCATGGGGATCACCTCTGGGATGATTTCATCCTCGAGGAAGGGTCCCAGGCTGGTGAGGCAGGACGTGCAGAGCTCTGTGGAGGAGCTGTGGAGCAGCACTCTGAGGAAGCCGTTGCGCTCGGCCAGCGGCGAGTGAGCGGCCGCGCACGGACCCGACTCCAGGCGCAGGCACACCTCGGGATGGGGCTGCCTGGCCTCGGGGCTCGCGGGCTTCTCCACACCTGGGTCTCCTAGAGCTGGGGCAGAGAGATCTCGCTGCACAATGGGAAGCCAGTGATCAGACATCAGCTCAGAAATGGCATCATGGAAAGCCCATTTCAGTCAAGCAGCCAAAGTGATCTTGGTCTGACATCATCCCTCACATGAGAGAAATCCAAATTTCCAAGAACTAAGAGCCCACATCACTGAACTGGCACTGGAGCTGGACCATTTAAAGTCCCAGGCACATCCCTCTCTCACATTAAAACTGACCCCGTTTTGCATGTTCAGGACCTGGCTCAGTGCCCCATTCACTCTCCAGAGCTGCCCCAGTTCTGCCCCCCAGAACTGTCCCAGCTGTCCTCCACAGTGCCCCAACTCTGCCTCCATAGCTGCCCCAGTGCCCTGGTTCACTGTCCAGAGCTGACAAGCCTTTCCTCATCCCTTTGCTCCACCGTGGCCACTGGCAGGACTGGGAAAGACAGGATCAACAGCCTGGGAACTGCTCACACTTTCACTTCAGGTTTGGGGTTGTAGCTGCTTTTGGTTTTGTTTGGGTTATATTTTTTGGCTTGTTTTGTTTTTTTAAATTCAAATTTAGGGGAAGTACTGTAGACTGAAAGCATTTTTCTCAGAGCAGGAATAACTTCACAACTTCCCTAGATACTTTATTCACTCTTTTAATTAATTTCATCCATCCTAGCATTTTAAAAATTGGGATTTTAAAAATCCCAACCAATGATTACTAGGCACCACAGAGCCTGATTGTGGCAGGCACTTGGCCTGACTGTAGGCACTTGGGAAACATCTTTTAAATGCCAGATCTGAACCCTCACACATGAGTTGTGTTCAATCCTAACCACCCCAAACACTGAGGCCCCAGTTAATGGAATATTCCCTGAGGGAGGCTGGTATAAAAGCCAGTTCTAACAGTGCAGCATCTTACCCACGTAGCCACGCAGGAACTGCCACATGCCAACGTTGTTCAGCTGCTCTGGAACCACGTTCATCACTTGTAAAGCCACAGACAAATCATCTCCTTGTACCTCTATTGCACAGTTCACATCATTCATCTTCAGCACGAGGACAGACACCTGGAACAGCCACCAAGAGCTCATTGGTTACAGCAAACACCTCACTTCCAGAGCCCCTCAGGGACAGAATCCCAGTGCCAGGCACTGACCAGCTGCAGACTGGGGTCTTCACTCTGGGACGTGGAGCTGTTCACCTCAGGGGACACTCCACTCTCGTCCTCTGCCACCAGGCTGCCTCTGCTGCCTGTGTCATTGTGGGCCTGAGGAAGCTGCCCTGAAGGAAGAGGGTCCAGGCTGGGTTCTGAAATGGAAGTAACAACAACTCAATTCAATTTCTTTTCCTAGAAGTCCTGATGTCAGCATCTGCCTGAATTTGTGGCCTCTCTGGAGGCGCCATCCTCTGGAAAGGTCCCTCCAGCTCCTCAGATGAGTTTAAGCAAGACAGGGTTGAAGTGAAAGATGTCCAGAGTACCCAGTATCCAACCAGCCCTTCCTAAATGCTCTGTACCACCCACCACCAGCACATCCCAGCCCCGACAGCCCTCAGGACACCACTGAGATGTGCAGAGTCACCCCACACTGATTTACCCTCCTCATCTCAGAGAAAAGGCACCTACAAAAGCAGAAAGAGCCACTGTGAGGCAACTCCTTAAGATCTTCAGAAACAAGGAGCAGCAAAAGTGATTCCATAGGAACACAGTATGGATGAGCTGCCTGTGGCACAAAGCTATCACCCCTGTGAGATGAGGGTAAGGAGAGGAAAAGCCGAGGGCTTTACCAGAGTCTGTGAGCATCACGAAGCCATCACTGCCATCACTGTCCACTGACAGACCATCCTCGGGGCCACTCCCATCCACGGATGTGGTGTCAAAGGAATGCTGGGATGAAGTCCTCTTCATGGAGAAGAAACGCATCCGGCTGGTGCCCACCCCGCCCGGGGTCACTGCTCCCTCCTCTGCCTTGGGCACAGAATCCCTACAGAAAAATCCAACAAAAACCAGTGATAAAGGCAGGCAGCTGAGCCTGCAGATTATCTGAGCGTTGGTCTCTGACCACTTGCAAGTCAGACTTCAGTATCTTCAGAACAGCCCCAAGAGACACTTAACCCATCTCAAATCCAAATACAAAGGGAAGAAATGGAGTAGCTGCCTCTGTGTCCCCCTGCTGCAGCCAGGGAGCCTGGCCTGCTCACCTGGCCGGGGGCAGGGACAGCATCCTCTGCATGGTGGAGGTCATCTTGTCCCGGCTCAGGCTCAGGGCGTCCTTGGTGAGGGACATGGCCTCCTTGGTGAGGTCCATGGTGGCGTGCAGAGCTTCCTTGGTGGCGTCCTTGGTGATGTGCAGTGCACTGGAGAGCTCCACCTCGATGTTCCGCAGCGGGATGAGCTCTGCCTGGCCATTGAGGGCGACACCTCCTCTGCCCGAGGGCTGCGTGTCCGAGGCTGGGCTGGAAGGGAGAGCAGGGGGGCTCTGAGGGTGGCTGCTGGTCTCTGCTGATTTTTCTGCAACCAGGGCTTCCACAGCTTCGTGTGCTTCCTCTATCAAGCCTTTCTCCTCTGCGTCCTTACCACGGGGAGCTGCACCCAGGGCTCCGTCGCTCGCAGATCTCGGGAGCGTCTCCAGCGGGGCACTGGCACCAGTGTCCTGGATCCCACCGTCCTCTGGGAGCTCTGAGGTGCTGCCTAAGCCCTTCTCCGAACTGCTCTCTGATTTCAGCTCCTTCTCATCACCTGCCAGCCCCTCCTTGCTGTCTGAGGGTGAGAGCTCCGACTCGATCAGGCTGGTAGTGTCCGAGTCCAGGGATGTGGGCTCCACGACAGAGCCTGGAGCAGGGGTCATGAGCAGGGCCACCTCAGCACTGTGGAACATAACTCCCACACAAGCAGACATGGGATCTAAAGGAGACCCAGTCATTTCCTGGGTATCTTTGGCCAGCTGCTCCTGTAGTGTTTGCAGAACTTCCTTCATCCTGAGCAGCACCAAGTACTGGTAGTGGTTGAGCCGAATTTTGACGTGGACAGAGGAGGACATGAGCACGTGGATATCAGCAGAGGCTTCCAGCTCTTTGCTGTCTACTCCACCATCGACTTCGCAGTCAGATTCTCCCAAGACATCCATCGTGTCTGGAGCCTTATAGATGTTCTTCAGATCTTGGTCAGTCTTTGATCTTTGACAAACACCATGTTCTCTGGAGAGGTTCTCATTCTTGGAGTGGTTGCTAAAGCTGGCAGAAGGTTTGATTTTCACCTCAGAGGTGGCCAGTTCCTGTCGTTTAGATATCTGAGCTTGCCCCCACCTCTTGGGCAGGCAAGCCCATATGGAAAGGGGAAAAGGGTCAATAAAGCTGAGGGCTCTGCCCTTGGAGCTTTCAGCCCCCTCAAAGCCCAGGGAGAGCTCACTGAAATTCACAGACCACAGATCCTCAGAGGCAGAGGTTTTGTGAGGCAGCAGAGGAAAGCCTGGGTGTTTCTGTGGCCTGTCATCCACCTGGTAGGCGTGGCGCAGGAACAGGGTGTGCAGGAGGCTGAACCTGTCCCGCCCCCGGGGGAACGCGGCGTAGCTGGAGTGGAAGAACTCTGACCCCGCGAACTGACGGAAGAGGCTCTGCAGGTCCTGGCAGCTGCAGGAGGGAGCGTGGCGGGTGTTGGTGGCTGTCACCTCTGACATGCAAACACACAGGGCCTGCGGGCGGTCCCGGTGATCCGTGACTTTCTTATCCACGGGGATGCTGAGCTGCAGGGGGAAAAGAGGCACGACAAGGCACGAGTGAGAAAGGATGTTGGGAAAGATAAGGATTCGACAGGAATATGTATGTATAGCAGAAAGATCTCTGAATGTAGAATCTGAAGAAAGAACAGAAATGATATCAAGTTTTGATATAGAAGAAAAGAATTGCTGAGCCAGTCTTACTAGATAACTAAGAAGCCAAAGGGTAAGATGAGTTGGAAGGGGTTTTTATGACTCAGAGCAAAGGATAGATCCACCTCAAACAAAAGATGTTTCTACCAAGCAAAAAGATTTTCACAGGCAAACAAGAAAGCCAATGTTTCAAGTAGAAAAAAGATCTCAAAATTTTCCATTTCAAGAAAACTGAAAAACAACTTCTAGCTTAAACTGTAACACACTAACTTTTTGTGACTGGAATTTAGTAACATGAATATGGTAATGTTAGTAGTTACAATAGGCTATAGGTAACAGTAAAAGTGTCGACTGGTTGTCATGTTTTAAGATGCTCTGCAATTTAAAGTATATAATGTATTGTAAGCAGAACTAGAGTTGGCTTCAGACAAGCCTATAGCTGCTGCTGACTGCTGTGGGCTTGGCTCTTGTTACCCACCACCCATGAATTGCTGTATCATCTGGATATAATAAACAGCATTTTAAAGAGTCACCTGGAGCCCCACATCCCTCGTTTTGGCTTTTACAAAAAGAATAGCTGAGGTTTATTCTGGATGGGAACTCCAGCTTTACTGCCCACAGACCAAACAAAACCAACACAAGTGGCAGACAGAGCAAAGCCAGAGGAAGGCAGCAGGTTTGTCTCCTCAGTATGGACTCCAGCTATGTCCTGGTCTCGTGTTCCTTTCACTGAGAGAACACTGAAGACTGGAAAAGGAAAGAAAAGAATGGCACCTTCAGCCTGAAGCCATCCAGCCGCACATCCACGTGCTCATCCCGCTTGCCCGAGTCCTCCAGCTTGTAGATGGCTTTGAACTGCTCCAGGCTGCGACACAGATCCAGGCAGAAGAGGTTTATCCAGAGCACACTTGGTGTGTCCAGGGTGAGCATCAGGCCATTCAGCTGCATGTACAGGTTTGGGCATGGAACTAGGAGGAAACATTAACGATAGCAGGAAAGGCCCCTCGGGTACTCTGCAGCTCAGTGCAGAACCTGCACTGACAGCACCAAGGCAGTGGCTTCACCACCCCGAGAGACCCATCCTGGAAGGGGAGCAGCTGTGTGCACCCAGAGGAATAAGGTGACCCATTGGGACAGCACCCAGAGCACCCCATGGCCCTGCTCCAGGGCTCTCAGTAAAGCTGAACCCTGGAACTGGGCAAACAGCAGCTGCTGCAATTTCTTCCTGCAAACACAGCTCTGCTTCCACATTGTGCACAAACTCCATCCCACCTTCCCACAGGAAAAAAAAAAACAACATCAGAAAACTAAACAACAATGGACAGAGAATATCTAACAGGGTGAAAACATCTAGACCATTGATGACACTTGAAGAAATTTCTGAAAGAAGGTGCTAACCTTGATGTATTACCTGGAAAATCCTGATTGTCTGGGAAGTAATATTCTGTGAATTCAATATGGATTGCAGAGACCTGGTCAGGGAGTTTGAAGATTTTTCTACTACAGGAAAGCAAGGTGGAGGGTTTCTTACTTTGCTGCCCAGCTGTAGAGACCTGAAAACAGAATGAAATGCAGTTGTGCAGAACTCAGACTTGGCAAACCCAAGTGTCCCAGTGACCCCACAGTTGCCTGTATTCAATCTGCCTCATTTACACATCAAACATACACTGCTTTCAAGCAAAAATATAATTTTCTTCTACCTGCTGATGTTGCCAACTCCTCTCCTTTGAGGGTATTTAGTTCTTTGTGTCTCTTGTCACTGCTAGTAAAAGCTGTGATAAGCAGAATTAGGTGACATGAGCAAACAGAACAGAAATCGGTTACAGCTGTCTGCAAGATCAGCAGCATGTTGGCAAGTCCATCATAGTATTTGGTGCTACAAAGAGCAAAACCAGCTCTTGGATGGATACAATGCACATGGATGCAGGGCCTGATCCAGGACAGAAAGCCTGAGGTGAGATTTAAGCCTCCTCTGTCAATCCACATCCTCAATGACTTCTCAAAGGCATGGAATATTTTACACTGGGCCTGCCTAATGCTTGGTTTAAGCTTAGATAGGAACAGAGGGCAGAAACCTGTGGTTATGCAGTTCCCTCTGAACATGAAAACTATCAGCAGTTCACTCTTGGGCCAAAAGTTTTACAGGCAACATCATAAGAGCATTTAGGTTTTCCAGGCAGCGTTTTGGATGTTGTAGGATATTCATGATTCTTTCAATCATATCGTGAATCACACAATTTCCTTTTCAGAAGTGCCACTACCATCTGCAGATAGTGCTGAGCTCCCTACCTGGTGCACATCCAGGTCATCCACCCTCACCAGCACGCAGCTGGAGCGCAGGCGGTGCCAGGACGGGTGCCGGAGCCGCGGCAGACTCGTGGGAGGAGCCCGGCCCTTCTCTGGGGGGCTCTTCTGGGGACTCTGGGGAGGGTCTGTGGGGACAGACAGGCAGAACCAGCGGGGTTTTAGTCACCTTCTTTGCACCATCAAACCTCTGTGCTTACTGAGCACAACTAACAGCCCCAAAATTAGAAATGGATGAACGCAGATGGGCAGGAGAAACACTCAGGACTTTTGAAGGAAGAACACTGTGAAAGGTGAGTCTGTTCTGTGGCAAGAGAACACATTCCTAAGCCAGGTCTTAAGTATGTAATTTCATCCTTGTATCTCATGGAGAAACTCAACAATAATCCACTGCAGCCTATCCATCCTTGCTGCAGTGCTCTCCCAGCCACTTTCCTTTGCCATTATATTGATGACTTTTAGAATGCTATGCATTCCTGCACCAAAAAATCAGCCTGCTCAGCTGGGGACAGGCAACTAAACATTTTGCTGAATGGAGCAAAATTGGTACCATCTCCTGCTTCACTGGTTTTATCAAATAGCATTACCTGGTTTCCTTTTGAAAGGAGAAAACGGAGTCCTGGCAAACACAGGGTCTGTTTCTTCATAAAGCTTCTCCATCTTACTTTGAAATTCACTGACCAATTTCTTTGCCCACTGTCCCCGAGTCTCCATTGCTTCACTGTACCTCACCCAATGCTTGCAGGCATCTCCTGCAGAAAAGCAAACATCCCAGCTTTAAAAACGTGGTTTCTTTCTTCCAGTCCACCCTGCAATCATAGAACAATTCTTTAAACTCCTTTTTTATCCCCCTCCTCAGGTTGTGAGGCCCCAGGCTCCCTACCTGCCCTGTGGAAAGGATAATAATCAAAAGCCATCCTCCTGAAGGTCAGCTGGATGGCACCACCCAACATCCCATGCTTCAAAGCACCTGTGAGGAACAGAGCAGAGAATCCATGGTCAGCTCTGCAAGCTGAGCCCTGATCTAAGAAAATTCAGAACCACGTTGCTCTGGTTGCCACTGTGAAAAACGAAGTTTATTTTTTTGGTAGATTTTAAAAGGTTTAATAAAAGACAGTAAGATACAATAAAGTAAAAGGCTATAATGGCTGGGTGTTTGGTATTTAGTTAAGAGTATATTTGTTGTTTTGGAGACACTCTTTACATTTATTTGTTTGTTGTATATTTATAGACTTATATATTTTCAAACTTTTCTATAAACTATTTTTTATATTCTAAGAATTGTTTTACACGGCTACTTTTTGAGTTTGCCTTTTTAGAGCATGTGTGTTTTTTGGTTGTGGTTTTAATTTCTTTTTTTTATTAGTCTTAATTTGGGTAACTGGTATATTAGTAGTAGGTGTCTACTGGGTGTTATTTAATTAAGTAGGTAGTTCACTTATTATAAAGACACTTTATCAGCTTATGCTACTTTTAAAGAAAACTAGATTTTAAAAATTATTTTAACACTATACATATAGCATTTACCTTAATATTTGGGAAAAGCCAATACCATAATATGTATTTATAACACCATCACTAATTAACTGACACCACAGCCAGGATTAGGAATCTGCATTACCATCTTTAGGAATCTGCACCAAAATCTTATCCTAGGCAAGGAGAAGGACACCTGAATCAACTGCTTATGTGGTAAGAACCAAGCCTGGAAACTCAAATCCCAAACTGCAAAACCCCAGTGCTTCCCAACCTTCCTTCAGACACAAAAATCACTGCCTTGGTTGTTGTTTTCCCTCTGCTGCCGTTTTCCCTCCTCCTGACCTGGCTCCCGGGCGTGGCTGTCGTCGCAGATGTGCAGGTCCAGGCGGGAGATGAGCAGGTGGTAGGAGGATTCCTTCATATCGTGCTTGTCAAAGTATTGCCCAATGCTGGTGGCATTGGGGCTGGCTCCAAAGGGCTGAGCCCAGGACTGCTGGGCACTGGGAGCAGGGGGGGTGATCTGTGCGAGAGGGATAAGCTCAGTGAGAACTTGGAGAGAGGGAAAACACAGAGGTTATAATGCAATTAATCAACTCATGCAAATCTTTCAGCCTGTAAGGCATTGGTTTATAGGATTGAATTGGGATTCCCAGGATCTGGAACCTTTCCTGTGCTCTCTTGAGCAAAATCCTTTGTGGCTCTGCCAGCTGCATGCACTTCTCTTGGAAGATGTTTTAAGATTCCTGGGCTAAAAAGGCCAAGTATTCCCCATCCCTCCTGTGCAACCTCACTATGTGTGCACCCCTGCTTCCCTGGAGCTTCCAGCTGCGGCAGAAATATTCCTCTTTCCTCATCCTTCACTTGGAAAATGTATTTTATTGGCAATGAATCCCACTCATTTGGTCACCTCTCTACCCCATAGCAGCCCACAGTCCACATGATACTGACCTGACCTGAGTTCCCATCAAGGAAAATGCTGTGAATATGGGCCAGATGCCACACAAACAGAAACTGTCCTTTTGCCTGGCAGACCAACATCCAAACTCACTCACCTGTACAGACTCTGGTGCCAGGCTTTTCCTCTGCTGAGCAGATTTCTCCATGGCTTCACTCAGAGACTCAGCATATTTCATCATTGCTTTCAGCTGAGAGTCTGTCAGCACCCAGAGCAGGTCATCCAGCAGAAACATCAGCTTGGAGGCCACCACATTACAATCTTTGGTCTGAAACAGCAAGGAAGGAGTTCAAAAATTGCCTCCACAGACATAGAGTCTTCATAAAACACAGAAGCAGAAAGAAGGGAGGCTGCTGTGAAACTCCTCTGAGAGATGGTATCTGTTGCATGTTCACAGCACCTCCTCTCAGATGGAAAGTAGTCAAAGCCACCTCCTCTTTAGGAGACAAACTGCTCAAATTGCTCACTGTGGAATTTTTATTTTTTTTAAATCACCACATTTTCACTGACAGCTACAAATCAGGCTGCCAGGCTTTCAGCTCCTAGTAAGGAGATGATAGCTCTCCTTGGGATATTCGAAGGGATTGAAAAACTCACTCCATCCACGAGATCCTCCCCTGGGAAAGAAACTGCTTTGACATTTGGTAAGAACACAGCTGTCTCTGACAGAAAACACGGAGACATACATTTCTGAAGGGAGAGAAGGGCTGTTGAGGACTGTGGGAGGAAATATGCATCATCTCTGCACCAGGCAGTGAGACCACATCCTGAAAAGCATGGAGAAAACTCTCACCCTTCTCTTGAGAGAGATCTGGATCCTCCCCTGGTTGGTGATGAGTCTCAGAGGAGTAGTGATAGGATCCTGATCACCATTGTCTGTGGCATCTGCCTCTATCCGCAGGGTCTGCCAGGTGAGCTCCTTGAACGTCAGAACCTGCCCATGAGGAGAAAAACAGGAAAATGCTGAGATTTTCACAACTTCAAGGATTAAAAAAAACCCCACCAAAACACTCAGAAGACACGAAGTGAAACAAGGAAAAGTCATCCATCACACTTTTCTTCTGTGACCCCAGCACTAAACCAAGGGCTCACCTCTCCCCTCTGCGGGTCCGTGATGCGGGTGAGGCGCAGGTCACTCTGCTGCCAGTTGGGGTTCACACTGTAGCCCTGGAGCTGCCACAGCTCAAAAGAAGCGTGAAAGGCCTTGGAGTGAATCTTGATGGTGATGGAATTGACAACAATAAACATCCCCTCCACGACCTTCTCAGCAAAGCCATATTCACTGCAAAGAGAAGATCCCCTCATGTCATGATGGGAGGCCTGGCAGAGGCAAGGCTCAGACAGGGAGGTTCTTAAGCAACACCAAAGGCACTTAAACCCGAGAGCAGGGAGGCCAGTGGTGAATGAAGGAGAAGAGCAGCCCCCACACCCCAGCAGGGTATCAGGGAGAAGCTGCAGGGCTCGGGGTCTGACCTCTGTCCAGCAGCAAGAGCGATGGGGGACTGTCCATTGGGCGGCCGAGGCTCCTCACACGTCCTCATCTCCACCTCCACCTTGTCCAGGTACTGCAGACACACAACGTGGGAGCCATGAACACCACACCAAGCCTCAAGCTCAGCCCACCAGCCCTGGGGTGAGATTCCAGGGCAGGGACAACCAACTCTAGAGTCTCAATGCTCATGTGTTAAAGCTCTCACACCATCAGTGCCAGTGGGTAACCTGAAACCCAGGGAGTGGGGAAAACAAACAACAAAAAACAGGCACAGGGCTGCCCTGGACTTCCCTGAGAGCTCATCTGGCTCCATCCTGCAGTGAAATGAGGGACTCATGGGAGGGCACTCGTGGCCCTATGTGCAAAGGGCTGGAGGATTCAGGTCCAAAGAAAATCTGAGCACTTGATGGTTCCCCTCTCCAGAATTTTTCTCAAGTAGAAGAGATTTTAAAAAGTGAGGAAAAGAAGGAAGAAAAGAAGAAGGAGGGAAAGAAGACAAGAGAGCAAGAGAGGCAACATTACCAGGCAGATTGGGTGTGTTTTCAGCTTTGTCCACTGGATCTGAAATGATAAAGTTGAGGTTATCAGAGTGATCTTTGTATTGGAAAGTTTCAGAAATTGCAGGAAACCTTCTCAGCCCAAACTTTGAGCCCCATTTCTCTGGGAAATATCTGCAATGTCTCACTGTATCCAGGTCAAACAGAGACACAGACAAGGGAACAGACATTCCAGACACCAGATCTACAAACCCAGCTGAGCTTTTGGATCTCATATATCATTAGGAGTAACAGATATTCTGCAGGTCAAATTCTGCTATGGGGAACATTCCTGGCCTTTAAGAGTTTACAACCAACTGCTGCTGCTACTGGAAGTCACACAACTCTTTTAAAGACTGTGCACAAACCAAAAAGCTCCATTTTATTTTCATACAGGAACATTCACTCTGCAGTTCTTGTAGGAGGGAGAACAAATGTTTGTTACTAAACTGAGCAGATCTGACTCTAAAAACAGAGCACATCAGATGAGTAAGACAAGCTCATTTTTACTGTCACTTGGCAGAGTAGAATCATATTTCT
This sequence comes from Acridotheres tristis, assembly GCA_037013685.1. NCBI lineage: Eukaryota > Metazoa > Chordata > Aves > Passeriformes > Sturnidae > Acridotheres > Acridotheres tristis. The sequence goes on along the minus strand of CM072913.1, from coordinate 3,597,267 downwards.
TTTATAGAAAGTCTCTTTGATGTCCTTAAAACTTTTGAGTTCATGTAATGCAACAGTGCTTAATACCATGTACAATGAAATAATCTGGCAGCTTATAACAACTAAATAACCACAATTTTTTTCTCTAAAAAGCACAAGGAGGAAGAACTTGTAAGAGTTCAGTGTGCAAAGTGCAAGTCCATGCACAATCTCAGCGATTCTGCCTGTAAATGGATAACTTCATCCATTTAAAGTTGCCTCTGCTCACCCTGATGGAGGCCTTGTTGCAGTAGACCCGGGTGATGGCGAGCCAGGTGGGCAGCTCCAGCACATTCTGCAGCACCTCCTCATCCAGCTCCAGGTTGGTCAGCTGTCCCTGACCCTTCAGTGTGCTCAGGTTGATTTTGTCTGGAGAGAGATTCTTGGTAAACCTACAAGGGAAGAAAGAGGAAACTAGAAAACAGCCACCAGCAAAGCTGCTGAGACTGCAGGAGCATTTCAGAGCTATTTTAGTACCAGAGTTTGTTTGCTGTTTTGTTAAACCCTTTCTGACATTGTTAAGCCCAAGGCAAGTTGGTCGTACCAGAAAGAAAACATCTCTACACTTTGACATTTGGAGGATTTTTTTTGTTTTAAACTAAATTCAGGTTTGAAAAACTGAAAATTTCCTTCTAAAGCTCTGGATCCTGGAAACCAGCAAAACTGCCCTAGGATAAAACCAAAGCAAACCAAAGCCAAACTCCAACAGCTCAGCAGTTTTACACCCCCAGAATTGCCGTGTCAGCGGGGGAAAGTTTAATTCTGTAGATTCTTTTCACCCAGGAAAGCAAAAGATCATTAATGAACAACTTCTGTGGCTGTCTCTTTTTAACACCACCACTGCAGCCCAGCCTGCTCTCTGGTCAGCAGGGCCAAACAGCATCTCTCCTCCCAAGACTGCCCCAGCTCCCTCCTCTGTTTTCTGTGCTAGAAATTCCTCCTCCCCAGGGCTGCCAGTGTTTCACCTCCCCTGTGTGCAGCCCTTCACATCCCTCATGTGCCCGAGATTTCAGTGGCATGGATGAAACACTTGCAGCAGGACTGCTCAAGAGCAGAGGATCCTGGTGTGAAAGTCTCTGACTTCATTAAAACCAGAGTGGCTCCTGAGGAAGCAGAGGAGCCAGTTCAGAGGGCAGCAGATCACAGAGGCTGTACAAGTGTTAGCAACACTTCTCCATGTCAGAGAACCCCTCTGTGGCAGCAGAACCCCTCCTGTCTCCATCAAACCTCGCTCCTGTGCAGGAGCTGCCACCACGGGAGCAGGGGGCTGCACTCCCACGTCACCAGATTCCAACTTGAAGAGTTCCTGCCAGACAACTTTCCCACCACTGAATCCAGGGCTTATTTCACACATTCCTCCATGCCAATGCTAATTCTCATTCTGCACAGTGGTCCAGAGAGCGGGATGGAAAGAAAGCCCCTATTGTCAGTGTAAGGAGCAGGCTCCCAGTCACACACTGCCCTGCTCGCTCTGCCCCTGCACCCACAGTGTGGGGATTGCTCTGGGAGAGCCATGAGGAGCTTCTGGAACAGCCACAGCTCAAGAAGGAGACGAGGAACCAGAGCCACACTGGCAGGATGCAGGTGCTGCAGCCACTGCAGGAGCTCGGGGTGCAGCACAAACCTGGCTGAGGCACTGGAGCAGAAGCTGAGCCATCAGCCCAGGGCTTCCAGGGGCAAAAGGACCTTTCCAAAGCAAACATTTTGTTGGAAGAGAAAGTCTGACAGATATGTTGAGATGCTGGTGTCAACCCTGTGCTGTTGATGTAGCACTGCTGGAAGGGGAGGGCAGCACACAGCTGTGAGTTTGCTCACTGCTGCTCTTCCCTTCCCCTGCAGACAGTTCCTGGACCCTGCTGTCCCCTCCTCCCCAGCCAAAGGGACACGACGACAGCTCAGACCAAGCTTACAACACCTGCCAGGCTGCACATTCCCTTCAAACCCGTCATCCCTTTAACCAAAGGCTTCTTGTTTGAACACACCCAGGGAGGTGGCTGAGGTTAACCTGGCTTCTCGGCATCCACACCAAGAAACTGAAAATTTCAGAGTGTGTTCCAACAGCTGCTCCACTAGCAGGGAGCACTGAGAATCCGTATAATTTGGGCCTGGAGTCCTGTTGTGAGCACCCACAAACCCAGACACGGCTGAAAATTAGAGCAAACAGCTCCAGAGGCAATCCAGGGGCACTCGTGTGCTGTGTCAGAGAACCAGCTCTGCCGACAGCTGATGTCACTGTGTCCACTTAGGATCGGATACTAAGAATAAACCAAACACAACAGGGACAGGTGGGTAATACCCAGCACTTAAGCTGGAAAGCTGGCGTGGACAGTGATCAGCTCCCACTGGCTGAGCTTTCTCACACCTGCACTGAAGGATCATCCCTGGGCTGGGAGCCTCATCCCAGGATAAGAGTGCTCAGAGGGGAAGCTGCTTTCAACTGCTAATGCAAAAGAAAAGCACAAGTGTTGCCAATAATGCTCTATTGTCAAGTCTCTAAAGGGGGGGAAGGATGCTTAAGCTTTTTATATAGTTTTCATACATTTGTAGCTTTATAGATTGCTAATGTGGCTGTAGTAGTTTTCGTACCCTTTTCCCCTACATTTTAGAACAATAAGCTGACCTCCTAAACACATTCCTAAAATATTGTTTAGTGTTATTCCAAGGAGAAGATCTACAATAAGGCATAATAAGAATTGGGGCAGAGAACGCCTTGGATCAGCTTCAAGGGGCTGACCCAGGGGTGGGTTATTGGGGCAAGTGAATTTCCTATCGGATGTACCTGTTAGATATCCTAATTAATTAACATTATAGAATTGTAGAAATTCAATTCCGGGTGTTCCCATCACCACCAGGACACCTGGAAGCTTCCAAATAAAGGTCTGCTTTTTACTTTACTATTCTAACACGAGGTTTTTTTTTCTTTTGATTATAGGCAACACAAGCACATGTCTGAACCAGGGCATTGCTTTCCTTCAGTGTGTAGGTGTATCAAAAATACCAGCACACCGTGGAAGAACGAAAGCTGTGAAACAAGACACAGTGTAGAGTGAGGTATGAAACTTGATCCAGCCAAACCAAGCAACTCTTTATCACCATCTCCAGGGAAAGGCTGCAGAGATCCTGCTGGGCAGGTACCAAACCCAACTCCAGTGCTACCAGACTCCATTAAAGAATCCTTTCATGAGGCATTTCAGATGCACCAAAATGTGCCAGTCCACCCCCAAAACAGAGCTGACAGACCCCATCCATGATGGGACAACAGAAGCTTTTGGAAAAAAAAAATAAATCTCAAATGGAAACAGATTCTTTCTTTTAAAGCACGGCCCAAATTTCTCAGGGTATGTTGTCCATTGTCTAACCCTGCTTTCAGCTACTGTCCTGTACAGGGATCCCAGACCTTCCACTGGAATAACCTCCACATTTGAGCCATTTCACCACCTTCATGTCAGACATGAGGCAGACAGGAGGCCTCAGGTGAGAGATCCTGAGAACTCAGAGTTCACAGGTACCAGGTCTCTGCTGTTACCTGCTCTGGTCAGCACCAGGGGAGAGGAAAAGCAGCGAGAGCAGAAGGTGTCAGATGTTTGCTGGCAGGCTCTCTCCATTCACACTCACCCACAGCAACGCCCTTGGCAGCACAGGCTGCTGGCTTAGGGAAAACTGAATGAAAATGGTGGCTATTGGGAAAACTGACACCAGAGGATATTTGCACTTTTTTTTTTCTTTTTTTGCAGCTCCATCAGAAGTCAAGCAGAGCTGAGCCAGTAAACTCACAGGGCAGCACTCCTTTTGAGCCTGATGGGATTACTGTGACAAAAGTCAACCCTGAAAATCTATTTGCTCAATCATCAACTTGAATATATATCAAAACACGATGTCACTACTAAAAACAACTGCCCAATTCCTCAGCCTGCATATCCAGAAGCCACAAACTCACTGATTGCAAGAGGAATTTGGGTAAATCTGACCGCTGGCCCAAAGCCAGGCTAGAATCATAAATAAATTTATGTTCACATTTGTAGCTGTCTCGCCACACTGTCTCCAACTGAGCAAATACATGTACAGATAATGTCAGAAGACATCTGAAATCATAAAACTTCTCCTGAGATCCCTGTCTCATTACCCTGCTGCCACACAGATCAAGAACCTTCTTCTCAAATACTCAATTTCTGCCTCAGCCTCCTCCCTGCAGTCCTGCAGCCATCACTGGAGGTTGTACACAGCCACCACCCCCAGCTCCACATGAGCATTTCTATTAATACCTTTGTCACTATGGCTATTATACGGGAGAGCTAATTAGCTGTACACCAGTGACCTTGATTTTGCTTAATGACAAGCAAAATCTCTTGGCAGAAGGAAGTGCACGGCTTGTGACACCGGCCACAGCTGCAGGGAGCAGCTGGGAAGTCCATCCAAACACAGGTAAGGCAGAAAGGAGGAACTGATCAGCTCAGTGGGAAACCAGCCCAAAAACCATGGGCGTTTTTGCCTCCACAAGGGTCACAGCAAGGGAAGAGATGAGGATTTTCTGCTGTGATTTGGAATATAAATATGTAATTTCAGCAACTATTACAGGAATTGGACATGGGGAAAAAAAACCCCAACAACTGCATTCTGACCAACAGAGATTTGCTCCTTCCCAAAAATCTTTTCAAGTCTTGCCTGGTTTGGTTTTGGACGGGGCACTTAGTGAGATTCCCATCTTCCTTGGGAAGATCTTCTACAACCCAAAAATCTCTGTGATGTGACATTTCACCTCAAATTAAAACCTCTTATCTCAGAAGCCAAAGAGTATGTTCACTAGAACTAAAAGTTGACAACTGCTAAAAGGAAAGGTCGGTGACTTTCCAAACCAGGGCTGCTCTCAAGGCAGGTAGGAGCAGAAACTTTAAGTGCAGCACACATGACTGAGGATGAACTAAGAAATAATTTTGGAGGAAATAAAACTGGGCAAGTGACCAAAACTTCTGTAAAAAGGGAAAAAATAGCTGCCTCAAAGACACACAGGAAGAACTAAAAGCTTTTTCAGGAAGAAAAGCCATTTTATCTCCTCGAACTTTCAGTGTTAGCAGGGACCATTCTGTCTGAGAGTGGGCAGACAGCTGCTCTGCAGATCTGCACAGGAGGAAGAGAAACTCACTGAATTAGCAGAGGATGGGACTAATTATTGCACAGTATGAGATGGAGTTGGTATCACACCCTCTTGGCACAAAGCAATTTAGAGTTTAAGGGAATCCAATCAACACCAAACTTCCCAATTGTTGAGATAACAGAAAGCACCACATTTATAATCATCTCATCACTTGTCAAGGCTCTGGGCACCCCAAATATCCTGGGAGGCAGCAACACTTTCCTAAGTGGACAATCAGCCTGAGAAATTCACCCTGCTTGGGTTACAGGGCAGTTTCCACTTAAGGAGGTACCAGCCTGTCCCACACTCCTTATCAGGATGGATTTAGGCACATCTGGTGTCCCTGTACACACATGCCACTGCTGGTGCCTTTCCATTATCAGCTTTCTGTTTTTCCAGGCTTCAACTGCACTGAATGAAAGGCTGGGCCTCTCAGCCATCCCAAGGCAAACACAAAACATCCTGATAAGTAATTGGTTGTCTTGGCTCTGTGTTACCTCCTGCAACACAACCAAGCTAAGGGAAGGCTTAGGAATTCAATTCAGAGTTAAATTCGCAGGGAGAAAAATCAGCATTTCCAAGCAAATCAAACAAAACCATTACACAGAGAAGAATTCCAGCTCATTCCTTCCCGAAGGTTGCAGCCTCCCTTGGCACCAAGGACACTTTCTTGTCTCAACAAATATTTCTCTAGAGCGTTCTGAACACAGAGAGGCTCCTTGCTTCACAGCCACCAGCACCTTACTGGGTACTGGGAGCCCTGGAAAGCAAAGCAGGAACTCATCTGAGAGGAGAAGATCCAGCTCTCTACCGGGGCTGAACTCCACCTTCACTGAAGAGCTGCTTTGCTATTTCCAGCTCCTTGCCTGGACACTCTGTAAAGTTTAAATGCCAGCTGCACCATGCTCTCAACAAATCTGGAATGCAAAACCTCAGCACTTGCCAGGGAATTTCCCAAATCTAATCCTCAAGCAAATAACAGATGAAAGAATAATAGAAAGAAACCTAATAAATACAAACTCCACTTCTTTGTCCTGCAATCATTTTTGTTTCCAGTGTGCAGAAACAAACAGGTTATTACCTAATTCCAACTCAACTGAGCAGCTGCAGGGGAGGCAAGAGCTCAGGGAGTCCAGGAGAAATAAGAAGAGCCCTTTTAACAGCCTCTTCCCATCAGTGAGGCTGAAGGGCTCTAGAGAGGTTCCACAGGCTCAGCACAGGGCTCTGCAAGCCCAGAGCTGCAGGGAAGGAGCTCTGGACACATTTTCCTCCTGAGCTACTCAAGTGTAATGTACCTCCGCTGCAACAAGAGGCTATTTAGCATTCCAGAAACGGCACACACGTGTCTGGAGCTCAGGAGAAGAGATTGGAAACACACTGCACCCAGCAGCTCCATAAAACTGATCACCTGGTTCTCCTAGCAAAGCACAGCACAGCAACCACGACTTTACAAGGGAAGACTTAAGACTTTGTGAAGGGAAAATGCCACGTCCTGTCTGTGTCCACTCCTTTTTCCCACCCTCTCTTGAGTAAAGAAGAGGCAGATGTGTTGTTACTTCATCCATAATAGCTTGGGGTTCTGCCTTGCCATCAATAATTCCTCTATATTAAAATTTTTAAGAGCAAAAGAAGTCATCAAAATGTACTGGGAAAATAAGGTATTTCCAAACTAAAACTGAGTAAAGAGTTTACATCCAGCCTTACATGCTTTGCTGGGCACGGCATGTAAGAATTTAGAGACAAGCTCATCACCAGGGGTTTGGTGCTGCACCAGCAGCAGCTTCTGAGACTTGACAGAACTCCTTCCTCATAAACTGCCTCATAAAGTCCTGCCACAATCTGCTTCATGCTCTGGACCCACCCTGGGCTCTGGGGCACCAAAGGAACCATTACCTGGCTGAACAGCACATGCTGAACCGTGGGAGCAGGACGCTGTGCAGACAGAAAAGAAACGGTTTTTATCAGCATTTAACAGCTGGCAGCTCTGTGGTTTCATGTACTTCCCATTGCTGCAACAGCTATTTTAGGCAAATGATCATCTTAGAGATCGTCACAGAAATTTCCCTGATCACTGAAGGGGGATATTAAAGCAGCTAAAGCCAAAACTGCAAAGCTGGTCAGAGGTTTTGCTGCCTAAATCACTTGAGATTTTGTAGCATCCTCAGGCCATTTCCAGATGTAATTTCTTTGCTTTCCTCCTTACCCACCATGATTGCTAAATTGCTTCCAGGCAATTTATAATCAAGGTCAGGAAACTGGGAGAAGCCTGAAGGGCTGGTAGTAAGCAAATCTCTCTTATTGGTGATAGCTTTTTGTGACTTTAAGGGTGTCCCACAGCCCTCACGAGCTGCATGTGCCATCCTGTGACTGCAGCAAGGGCACAGCTGCAGCACAGTGCTCGAGCACGCAGCGATGCTGCAAAACACTTCAGGACAAGGCAGAGGCAAACAGAGCAGGAATTCAGGGTCTGTTCTCTGACAGCAGTGCCCAGACTGCAGCATTTGGACAAAAAAATCCAAGCTGAGGGGAAAAAGTGCTCTTTAGCTTTCGGGAATTCCCCACACTCCCGGGCAAAAGGTAGAGCTGGTGACATGGCCTGACTTGCCTGGTGCAAGCCACAGAGCCCATTCCAATGATTCCTGAATGGCACAGAACAAATCCCATCTTCTTGGTGGGAGAATGGCTCTTTCTCATCTGCCCACCTTTTCTGAGGAGAGGGATGGGTCCTCCTGAGATAGCACATCCAATTTCTGCCATCCTGATCCCAAGGAGTTTCTCACCCCCTGGCAGGATGACCACAAATGCAAAGGCCTTTCTCTCCTCTGCCTCAGCCTGAGTGCAGCTCCTGATGGTGGGGATGGACAGTGAGGAGTCCCAGCCATGACCAAGGGGTCCCAGACAGCCCCAAGGCCAAGTGCAGAACAGGCAGGAGTCACACACAGTGCAGTGCTGGGTCTGGGAGCCAGCTCTCAGCTCTTTGTGCTGGCACAGAGGCAGCACAACTGCGTGGAAAGGGTAATGCAAAAGGCATCTTCAGGACCAGGAAAGGATTCCGAGATCCTCACATCCAAGCTAGGAAAACAACAGCCCCCAGGAGCCTACGATGCCACACCTCTGTTGCCAAACGGGTCCAGAACTAAAACTACACCAAGAGCCTGCCTGGTCTCTTCACTTACCCATCAGCTGCAAATGACAGAGGGCAGGAGTCAAGGCAACCTTGCCTGGAAAAAGGGATGAAAGGCCTAATCCCTAGAATAGAGAGGCACTCCTCCATTCTTCCTCCACTGAGGTGCAGCACCATTTATGAGGAGCTCCATTACATTATTTCTCCTGGCTGAGTAGCTGACCTGCCCTGATAAGAACCTCAGTGTTACACCCTGCACATGCTGCTCCCCTGCTCTGCTCTCTAACAGTATTTGTAATTCCGTTTCTGAAGCCTATCTCACCTACCTGAAAAGGTGGCTCCATCCTGTGCTGAGGACAGTTTGTCAGATCCACAATCTGCTATCCGCTCATTTCTGTGCTGCACATCTGTTACACATCTGCCTGCACCGGCGACATATGCTCTGCACTCTCCTCTGCAAACAGGTCTCGTTTTCCACACAGGTTTTCCTCTCTGGTAACACCTCTGCTATTGTTAATGCCTCTCTCATTTCCCCTCTGCTCCCTTTTCACTCTGCTTTCAGAGGTTCCCAAAGTTACTCCTCAGCTGCAGTTCTCTGAGGTCCCTGTCACAGTGAGACATATTTATGGTCTCCTTCCCCAGTGTTCAGACCTATCCCCAAACCCCAGTCCAGCTGCTCCTCTGCTGACACCAGCTTTTATTTCTTCCCAGCAGGACTGCACGTTGCATTTCCTCTGGAAGCCATGTCCCTTGTGCCTGTTACTCCACAAGCTCACAAGCTTCAACACGTGTCCCAAAAGAAAACGTCACAAAGCAGCTGCTATAGGCAGCAAGGGATAAACCTCTCCAACGAAATTAAATAAAAGCCATTTTGGCACAGATTTCCACTGCAGTGCTGAGAACTCAAATCCCAAAGTGGCACATGAAGTCGAGGCAGTTGGGGTTGTGGATAAACAGGGCCTTTGTCACACCCTGGGAACACAGATCTGCTGTGGCTACACCAACACTGTTTAAAACAAAAACAGACAACGAGAAGCTACTTTCAAATAAGGCCAGGAAGAGGTAAAGGCAGCTCACTGATTTTATTTTAAAGCATTACACGTGCTTCCATGAATAATTACAGGCTGGGGAACACAACCCTGCTCAGAGCCAGCAGTCAATGCCCAGGCAGCTCTCAGGGAGCCCCTGATGTTGGGCTCCAAACACTCCCCAGCACTGCAGCCCTGTGCCTGCCTGGAAGCAGCAAGAACTGAAACCACCTCATCCTGTTTGCTTTTCCAAGCTAAATATAGGACAAAGGAGTGAAAGGCACAGATGGCGAAAGCTCTGCAAGTTTTTAGGTTCTCCTGCTCTAGGAATTTAAGCTGCTGAAGCACTCCACAAGGCTGAGCCTCGTCAAATACCTTCCCAACTGGGCAAAGCCCAGCTGTACTGATCCCTGCCGTGACCACCACGGCCATCCTGTCACACATGTGACATGGGATTACAGGAACAGTCAGGTGAAACACTTCATTCACATTTCCCTGATCCAGCTGCCTCTCCTGGCAGCTTTTCTGCAAACTTCCACATAGAAGAGGGACAAAAACACACCCCCGTGCAGAAAGGACTCCGAGTGGAGACACAACAAAGAGAACAAGGAATTATTTCATATGCAAATGTGAGAAGAAAATAAAGGCAGATTAATGATTCAGTAGCAAAATTCTTCCAGGCAAACCAGTGTGGCTGAAAGAAAACCCAAAGGGAGGGTGAAGATGAGGCATTTAGAGGAAACAAAACTGGAACCAAAAAACTTAATCTTCTTTATACACCATTAAACTGGGTTCAAATTGCATTTCTGCAAGGATCCACAATTCTCAGGCAAGTGAAGGGCGGGATCAGATCAATCCCCCAAACAACAAAGTCTAGCTAGTAGGAAAACAGGCAGAAATGCTGAATGTTTTGGGACTCCTTGTTCTTGGAACTGCCCAAATGATACACAGGTGAACACTAAGAAGAGGCCTAATCAGAGGGAAAAAGAGGCACTTTGGGTAAGAATATGCTGTAACAGTGGTAAGGAGAGACTGAAACGCAAGATTAAGTAGAAGCGCCAGCTAAATTGTATTTATGTGAAGAAAGAGAATTGTCCATGAGAACATCACCCACAGGAGGAGCACCCAGCTCTGCTTCACCTCCTATCAAGAACTGCTCTCACTCACCTCTCCGTGCTATAAAATATTTCAATGCCTCTTTACCAGGAGGCTGAATATGGACTGATCACAACACCCCTACGTGAGGTGAATGAGACAGAAAGCTCGGAGGCTTGGGATGTCAGGCATGGCAGAAACCCATTTAAACCAGCACCCACAGCAGCTCCACCATCAGCTCCAACAGTCCTCCTTTGGGACAATCCCAAGCGAGCTGGAGCATGGAGCAATTGGTGACTCCAAGACAGACCCTGCACTGCCCACAGGGTGTGTGGGGATGCTCTGGGGCTCCATACTGCCAGGATCCACCTCAGAGGGCTGGGATTCAAGGATCACACCGGCACTGATCCCACACGGGTCACTTCAGCCCCCTCACTCTGCACCTGAGCGTGCCCAGCAGCAGGGATGGGAAGGAGCTGCTCAGAAAGCACAGAGGACAAAGTGCTGTGCCCTCACCTGTACCCTCACAGCCACGGCACCTTTCTATTCACGCTCCTCTGACACCGCAGCGGTTCACAGCGAGGTCGTGCCCACAGCCATGAGATAACACAGGCAGCTCTTTCCTCGTAAAGGGAAACCGAGGCACCGCTATGTGCCCAAGGCCCGCCCCGAGCAGTGGCAGAGCCGCGGCCGCAGCTGCGTTTCCCCGGCAGAGCCTCACGCAGGGAGCACCCCCTTTTCCTCAACGCCCCTCGCAGCGCCTCGGATGAACTTGACTGAAAATGACGGAATACAACGCCAACACCGCCCTAGAGCCGGTGTCAGCCAGGGGCTGTTCGTGTTCCCCCCTCACCTCCCGAACTCTCGCTGCCCGCGCCTCAGGGCCGGCCCCGCCGGGCCGCGACACCGGGGCACCGGCCGGGCTCGGAGAGCTCTGACTCTGCTACTCCGGGCAGGCTGGGCCCGCTGCCCCCGGACACCACAGTCCCCATGGCCCTCGGACACCCCCTGACCCTCGGACACCCCCCGGCCCCGCGGCTCCACAGCCCGAACAGGCCCTCAGCCCCCCCGGGCCCGGCAGTTCCCTACAGGCGCTGCCCGGCGGTCCCCAAACCCCCAGGCCCGGAGCCTCGTCTCCCGCAGCCCCTCGGGAGGAGGGGGATGAACAGGATGAGGAGTAGGAAGAAGAGCAAGCGCCTCACCGGGAGAGGTGCTTCAGGATCTGCTTCTTGATGATGCCTGCCATGCCGGGCCGGCAGGTCAGGCCCGCGGGCGGCGGGACCCCATCGCGTACCGCCCGCTCCGCACCGCCCAGCCCTGCCCGCACCGCCCCCTGCCCGCTCCGCACCGCCCAGCCCTGCCCGCACCGCCTCCTTCCCGCACCGCCTCCTGCCCGTTCTGCACCGCCCGCCCCATTCCCTCACCGCCTCCTGCCCGTTCTGCACCGCCCGCCCCATTCCCTCACCGCCTCCTGCCCGTTCTGCACCGCCCGCCCCATTCCCGCACCGCCTCCTGCCCGTTCTGCAACGCCCGCCCCATTCCCGCACCGCCCAGCCCTGCCCACACCGCTCCCTGCCCTCCCACACCGCCCAGCCCCTTCCCACACCGCCCAGCCCCTTCCCGCACCGCCCCCTTCCCGCACCGCCCCCTTCCCGCAGGCACGGCAGAAGCCTGTACACAGAGGGGGCAGCCCACAGTGAGCCCCCAGATGTCCAGGGATCCGCTCTGGGACCCCCACCCAGAGCCCACTCCAGGACCAACCCAGACCCCCACCCCGGGATCCTCCAGGGACCATTCTGGAACTCCCCTCTGGACCCCACTCCAGGACCTACCTGGGATCACCTCCCCAGACCACCCTGGAGCCACCCCAGGATCCTCCAGACCTCTTTCCCAGGGATTCCCCTAGGCCCTCCATCAGCCCTGAACTTCCCTCACAGCCCAGCACTGCTCCCCACTCTTATTTTCTTCCCCAGGAGAAAGTTCAGGACAAGGCTCCGAGTCCATATGGAAACAACATCAAGGCTTTATTCTTGTTTCTATCATTCAATAGGGGGGGAAAAAATAATAATACAGTTGAAGAGACACTCAAAAAGCCAGACCTCATACAAGTCAGTGCAGGATGTGTCCATCCACACCCTGAGGTGGCAGCAGAGTCCCTCCACACACCCAGTACAAAGCCCCAGGGACACAGGTCTGTGGAGTTCATCATAGGGAAGGTCCTAATATGAAAAAGGAGCTCCATCTCTATTTTTATCTGTCTGGACGGGTCATTCCTGGCCTGGTTGGCACCATCATGGGTCTGGAGGGGGGTCTCATCATTGGGGGCCCTGGCATCATTGGCATGTGTCCTCCCATGGGTGGCCTCATCCCAGGAGCTGCCAGAGGAAATACAGGTTAGAGAACAGCTCTTGGGAGCACCACCTGCCCAGTCATGGTACAACATGGATGGCTTGTATCGGGATGGACCTTGAAGATTTATTTTCACTCCCCTGCCACAGCCAGGGACACCTTCCACTATTCCAGGTTGTTCCAAGCCCCGTCCAATCTCGCCTTGAGCACTTCCAGGGATTCAGAGACAGCCACAGCTTCTCTTCACAGCAACATCTGCCTCACCACCCTCAGAGGGGAGAAATTTCACACTGTACAGTGGGCAGGTTCTCTACCCTGCTCCAGAGAACTCCCATTTTTCAAGTCTGTAAGCTCTGATCTGGCAGCTGCCGAGCTGGATTCTGTTCCCTGAAGGAGCTCAGCCACCAGCAGAGGAGGAACCAAGCTCCTGGGTTATACACCCATTCTGACAATATTCACTCACAACTTATTTCCAGCCACTCAAGAAACACCCGAGCTTAATTACTGGTCTGGGAAAGTGTTCATTTGAAGAAAAATGCTGGTCACAAACAAGCACCGAGCACCTCTGCCAGGAAAAAGCAGGGGCTCTACTGCACAGCCCTGAAATAATGCTTTCCATCCCACTTTGCCATTTCTTTTCACCAGGCTGCTGACTATCACAGATTGTGCATTTATCATGCGCTTTTAAAAACACTTAAAGAACACTTTCAGGCACAAGACAATAATTGCAAAGACACTTCACTATTTCCAGTGCACGTGTGTGTGTGTTTCCATAGATTTGTTCTGGGAACTGCTCCAATAAGGTATCCCTTGAGAATTCTTCAAATGCCAGGAAGCTCAGGAGTAAAATGGATCAAAGACATTTTAGTTTACAGTTCTGCTAAAGCCTTTTCCAGGCCCATTGTTTCTCTGGAACACATTCCTCTGAGAGGGTTTAAAGAGTAAAATTCATTTAGTGCAAAAAAATGCACCTCTTGTGCAAAACCTCAGAGCTGGAGCAACCAAACTTGTAAACAATTACTGCTCAGAGCACAAGGAGAACAGCTACAACTTCCCAGAGCCATAATTCCAGCTGTGCAGGGGGTTGGTGACTCTCAGGAAGAAGCAAAGGGGCTTTAACTAGTGGTTGTAAAATTGTTGTAGTCTCCCCATGCAGGGGAAACAGTGACACAGGTGTGACCAGCCCAGCACTGAGCTCCCAACAGATGGTGGGACAGAAAACATCAGCCAGACCCTCCCCAGCCAACCTCACCATGGCAGAGCTACCCCATCCCAGACTTACCAGGTCCAACTGGCATCATTCCCGGTGGGGGTGGACCCATCATTGGCATCATCGGGGGCCCCCCCATGTGTGGGGCTGGCATCATGCCGGGCCGGGGGGGGCCAGCTGGACAGACACAACAGTTACACACTGGCACTCTCAGGGCTCTGCAGTTATTCACAGCACATGGCAGTAACTAATGCCTCAGTGGCTTCACATCTACCTCCATTCCAGCCCTGATTGCAGGTGCTAGGAAGTGACCAGAGGAGGAATACGCTACCAACTCCAGCTGTGCACACCCAGCACAGGGAGCTGCCACTCCCAACAGCAGGACTTGAGGCTGGGAGGACTCTGGGCCCTTCACCAGCTCAAGAACAAAAGGTTATCAAAGTGATTCTATTTAGAAAAAAAACAACCCAAACCAACCCACTGTGCAGTTCTAACAAAGCCACCTGCACAGGAGCCCCATGGAATGAGCGATTGTCACTGCTTCTGGTGCACTCAGCATCCCAGAAATCAGACACAATAAGGACTGAACTGCTCTTACACAAACCACAAGCTCAAGATGGCTTGGCTTCAAGCTAAAAGGCCTTTTCTTTCCAAGCTGAAGACACAAGCAGTACAGCCCCAGAGGGCCATGACCCCAGTCCCAAACTGTCCCAAACTTACGGATGCTGGGAGGAGGTGGAATCATGGCTCCAGCCGGAGGTGGTGCCGAGAACGGGGTCGGTGGAATTTTCCCTTGCTGGAATGCAGCCGCTACATTGGGGGGGAAAAGAAAAAAAAAAAAAGGAAAGAAAGAATCCCAGGGAAAAAAAAACCAGTTACTAGGCCGAGGAAGCGCCGGGTCACTCGTCTGTGTCATGCCCCGCGGTCACGTCATGCTGCGTGTGCTGCTGTCCCCACGCTGGACACATCCCTGGCACCTGGGGAGCACCTGAGACTCCTGGAGACAATTATTGTTACAGCTGGGACTAGAGAGCTCCTGTGTGGATGTCATACCCCTGGGCAGGGCAGGAGGGGGGTGGGAGAGAAAAAAAAAAAAATCAACCACGTCGCGGGATCCGCAGCGTTCCACCGGGACATGCTGTGCTGGAATGGCAACAGGGTGAGGGCTGGGGAGGGGGCAAGGAGCAGTAAATGGGGGGCAAGGAAGGGGAGAAATTCCACTGGTATTGACTGGAAGGAAGGCAAAAGATGGGGAAGTTGGAAGCATCACAAGGAAAATAAAGGGAAATAGAGTGAGGATGAGTTAGGTGATATCTGGACCAGACATTTTAGGAAAATCACAGTTGGTTGGGTACTGAACACTCCCCAGGGAAGTGGGCATGGCTCTGAGTCTGTCAGAGCTCAGGGAGCAGCTGGATGATGCTACTGGTCACATGGTTTAGTCTTAGGCAGTCCTGCATGGAGCTGGGAGAGGGATCAATGATCCTTAGGGGTCCTGTCCAACCTGACACATCCTATGAGCCGAGGAGTGCTGCCATAAAGGTAATCTGGTGCTTGTATTCCTTTCACAGAGGAAAGAGATATTCCTCAGAGCAAAGAGGAAAAGGACCTCTTCAAGTGACAGAAGAAACAATGCCACACTTCAGTCAAGCATTTAAGTGCCAGAAAAAAACACCACTTGGGAACCGAGGGCAAGCAACTCCAGCATGTGAAAAATGAAACAATCAACATGTTTTAATTTCCGTTTCCCTTTTTTTGGAATTCTTATCCGTGCTTCTATCATAAATCTGCCACTGCCAAGCAGTACAAATTTGTTATGTGGCCCTGCAGGATATCACTGAGAGCAGTGGCATGGAGCCACTGCCACCAGGCCTGGGAGGGAACCTTAGCTCTGGTATGGTAGGCAGAGCTCTCAGGCTCCCTTAGGACAGCCCAAAATCTGAGGAACTCAAGACTCACACTCCAAGTTTTCACTCATGGTTCGCTAAGCAAACAGTTTCCAGGGAAGTGAGGAAAGGTCAAGGTGGAAGCAGGGAAGAGCAGCTGGAGGAAGGCAGGGGAAGGAACGGGGAGGCAGCCGGGGTCACAGAAAGATTGGCCTTACTTGTTTTATCAATCAGGCTCTGGGCTTGCTCCTCCATCCATTTCTGGTAATAGTCCTTCACGTTCTCCTTGTGCTTCCGGCCACTGCAGTGGGTTTTTCTCACGGAGGGCTGGGAAAGGTCACAGAAACCCTAAGGTTATGTTCGTTATGATTTTAAACACGTCTAATTTAGCAACATAAAGTAGGTTTGTTTCTGTGCCCAAGCAAAGGAAAGGTGATATGCAAAACCTTTATGTGAAATTTTATCAGCACGATAAGTGTTGACTCTCCAAAGGCCGCTCTGAGGCCCCTCAGCTGCCTTCTCTGACCGTGCCACTGCCCCGCTGGAGAACACCAGGGACATGGAACGTTCTCCCTCTTTCTTGCACAGAAGGAGAAAACACTAAGGAACACCGCTGTATCTCACGGGACCTGCTTTTAGCCGGGGTAAATTTTATTTTAATGCTCTTGACGCATGAAAGAATTAAAGCCGAAGCTTTGGTACTCACCGAGTCATGGGTAAGGTACGTGTCACAGTAATCACAGTAAAACCTGCCGGGGAAAAGCCGGGTTATTCAGAGCCCCCTTTGCGCTGTGAGCGGCAACGGAGCCCCGGTAACGACCCCGTAGGGTGCCCAGGCTCGGCCTGCCCCGTCATCCCGCTCCTCACGGCCCTGGGCTCGCTGGTAGCACCGGGACCCTGGAGAAGCACCGAGCCCCGCCCAGGGACCCCCGCCCGGGCCCCTCGGGGAGCCCCGGCCCGGCCTCCCGCACTCACTTGGGCATGGTGCTCCCGCCGCCGCCAGCCGGAGGTGACGCACACGCGCAGCGACGCACTCACACGGCGTCGCCAGCCACCGCTTGACCCCCGCCGGCTGCCGTAGGACCCGGAAGTGACTGCGAGTGGGCTCCGCTCTGTCATTCTCCCCGCCCGGCAGGTGGAGCCGTCCCGCGCCCGCCCGTCCCTGTCCGGTCACGCCACCATGGCCCGCCCACAGACCCGGCAGCGCTGACATCGCCCCCCAGCGCCCGGCGCGCAGGTTTCGTTGCGGCCCCCGGCGCTGCCAGAGCCTATTCTCCTTGTTCTCTGTGGTCTTCTCACGGAACACACCTGGTGGTTCCGATCACGAGCCGCGCACGGAGTAGCCTCGCGCGGTGGACAACTGCATGAAAAACATCATTTTTAGGCGGAAAAAAACACCGAAAGGGCTCCCGTCGAGCCTTGCGCCTTTCGTTTGCATGGCGCCGCATGACGTCACAGCAGGTTATTTGCATACACAAACACACGCACTCGCCGCCATATATGGATGGCAGCGCGCGGGTGTGGGCGGAGACGAGCGATCGCCCCGCCCCCGATGACGCAGAGGAGCCCGCGCGGAGCCCTCGCGTCACGCGCGGCGCTCATTTGCATGCGCGGTCCCGCCCCCTCGCCCTTGTGGCGCTCCCTCCCTACCCCCCGCGGGCACGCGGCCCCGCCCGACACCTCGCGTGGGGTGACGCCGACTGGGGGTGACGTCACGTGCCGCGCGCCGCGGGGCGGGGCGGCGCAGGCGCAGTGCCGGCGGCGGTGGCGCGCGCGCACCCACTGCCCCCCCCCCGCCTGCCCGCCCGCCCCCGCGCGCCCCCCCCGCGCGCGCGGCGCTGAGGCGGCCCCGGCCCGGCCGCGGTGCCCCCGGGACCCCCGGCCATGGAGGGCATGGACGTGGACCTGGACGCGGAGCTCATGCAGAAGTTCAGCTGCCTCGGCACCACCGACAAGGACGTGCTGATCGGCGAGTTCCAGCGCCTACTCGGCTTCCAGCTCAGCCCCGCCGGCTGCGCCTTCTTCCTCGACATGACCAACTGGTGCGGGCCCGGGGCCGGGGGGGGCGGGTGGGACGGCCTGAGGGGAGTCGCGGGGCCGAGGGACGAGGGCCCGGTCCTCCCCCCCTCGGCCCGGTCGCCTCAGGGCCCCGGCGGGGCGGGGGGGAACTGGCGGTGTTTGTGCTGGGCCCTCTGCCCCCTTCCCGGGCCGGGCGGGCGGCGCGGGACCGGAGGCCGCTGCCATGGCCGTGTGGGAGCGGGACGGGGCCGGGGCGGTCGGGGCTGACTCTCGGCCGCAGCCCGGGGTGCGGGTTTGCCGGTTCTCGTGTCCAAGGGCCGCGGAGCTGTTGGAGTGGCGAACAGGTACACGGGGCGTGTGAGCCGCGGGCAGGGACTGCGTTCGGAGACGGGCTGTGGCGCCCCGACTTTGAAGCAGCTTCAGAGGAAGGGAAATTGTGGCAGAAAGGCGCTGTAGGACCCTGGAAGCGGCCACCGTGCACGTGTAAGAGTTACCAGGGTGTTTGGGAAAAACTCAGCGTCAGCCTGTGGACTAAGGGTCTCTCTCAATCCTCTGACTCTCGGGTGTGTGTTTGTCTTGATAAAGGCTGTGTGTCACTGCCCAAGGAAAAAGTAGGCACGGGTTATCAGGGAAGCTGTAGCTCGAGAAAAACAGAGGAGATATTCAGTACAAGGGTGAAAACCTAGGAGTGTTCTGGTGCAGTGAGCCCAGGAACTGTAAAAAGGATGTTGTTCAGCAGCTGCTCTGTGAGTCGGAGAATTTGGCTCGTTTTAAGCCCTTGCACCTCTCAGCCCATATCCAAAATGTGTTGACCTAAAAGCTCTGCAGGGTGGGAGCTGCAGGAGAGCAAACGAGTGCTGTGTGTTTCAGACACGGTGAACAGAGGTCACTTAGCTAAGCTGTGCTTAGAGGTAGAACATGAAACCCAGAAACCTCGGCTTTGGAAACTGAAATCCAAGGGGAGGTTGGGATATCAACAGTTGGGAGAAAACTTGTGTGGAATTGTTCAGCTTACAAATAGTGATAAGACAACTTAGTCGGCTTTTTGGTTTTGCTTTTCCTTCCTCCTACAGTTCTGTATCAAATTCTAGTGGCAAATAAGCATCTGCAGAAGGAGTAGGGGAATAGCACGTAATTCTCTGTGTTTTGTAAGCTGACACAATGTGGAAGAAAGTGTCGAGGAGTTCAGGAGTTTCCTTCTAAGCAACGGTTGATTCCCGGAAGATGCTTTCCCACCTCATCCATGTGTTGGTTACATGACTAAAACTGACACTGCACTGTAATCCTGGGGGTTCTGTGAGGTTCCTGGGGAGAGCAGGGAACAGAGCTGAACCTGCAAGTTACTCCTGACGATTCTCTGTGTAGCCACAGTGTTCCTGGTTTGTGCTGAAGCAGCTCTTTTTCATTGAGGAATATTGAATTCTTGTTTGAAATAACAGCATTTCAAATCCAGCCTCAGAACCAAGGGCTTTTTCAAATGTTAGTTTCAACTGAAGAAGGTCTGAAGTGGTTAAAATAGCCTTAATTTCCCAACTTCAATAGTTTGGTTCTGAAAACATCGGTTTTCACGTTTTTTCTGAAGTACTAACTGATAAGTCTTCTGGCTGGATGGGCATGTTGGGGTGGTGAGATGTGTGTGCAAACAAACACGGGCTGCTCTGAGGGGGCTCAGAGCCTGTGTGAGTGCCCGTTCTCAGCCTGGCAGAGACTGCTCCTTCTCCCCCAACTTGGTGCAATTCCTTGTGCTGGAGTGCCCTGTGCCTGTCCCACTGCCCAGCTCCCACCCCTTCCTGGATGGCCACAGGATCGTTGGCCCTGCTGGGCTGACCCTGCACTGACCCTGCTGTCCCTCAGCAGGGACAATCAGGACACGTGTTCTTGTTCTGGAAGCGCCTTTCCCATGTCATTGAGGGGCCCCTTGCAGTCCACACTGCCCAGGTGATTCAGGTGCCCTACCAGGTTTGCCTTGTGTGGCCTGGGATTAGGGTCAGAACCTTCTGGCACCAGCATGTCCTGCAAATAATTTGTCTTGATGAGACTATCAGATCACTTTTCCAAGTGTTAAAGGCATGACATGTTCTTTCAGGAGTGATCCCTTCCTTCTGCATCAGGATTGATGTTCACCTGCAGGAAATGGTGAGGGAGCTCATGGTACGGGACAGAAGTGCACACGTTGGTGTTCCAGGTTCTCTGTAGCAATGCCCCATGTGTGAGCTAATTAACAAAGACATAAATAGTTTCACTAGAACTTGTTTCCAGGTGTGAAAGCTGCTCTTTGGCAATAGCTGACCTCTCCAGACCCACAGTTCCTTCCCATTTTGTGTCTTTCATATACTGTAGGGAATACTCAGAGCTTAATGTGCTTTGAAGGACCATTTCCAAGATCATCATTAGTAATTGTGGTCAGAGGATTTATAGTAAAGTAGCAGTTCTGCTGGAATAAAGGAATTATTTTTAAATAGCTTGTTTGGCCAATCTGGGGGGAGAAATTAGTGGCTGACTGGGGAGAAATACCTGCAAGTAGCCTCTAAAAGTCTATGTCCACTTCTCCAGTTCCCAGGAATGCCCAGTGCCCCTTCAGACCTCTGTCAGGCTTGGGCAGTGCTAAGGAAGTGCCAGCTGGCTTTATTAAGTGCTGCAAAAGTGCTTTGGGTTGAACATATGCATCCAAAGTTTTGGAGGCTGTTCCTTGATCTGCAGGAAATACAGGTTAAACCCTTTGTCTTTCCCTGGTATTTATTAAACACTTTCCTAGAGGTCTGTCTGTTTTCTGTGCTGACTTCTTGCCTTCCTGCTGTATAAATCCCATTCCCGAGGTCCTAGCTGTCCATTCCCGAGGTCCTAGCTGTCCATTCCCCAGCAGCAGCACACGCCATCCTTCTTTACTATTTAGTTATTTGTTTTCCATTCAGAGAGGTTGAGCTTTCGCTTTTGCCCTAAAACCAAAAGTGAACTTCTTTGTTCTAAAAGCAGAACCAAAAATGAACTGTTTTGAATGAACGTTTCTTCCTTGGAGGAAACCCTGGGCAGTGGAGTGGGGAGGGCATTTTGCTGCCGTTGCATCCAGGATCAAATTCCCCTCGGTTACCTTGGCTCTGCTCCCTCCCCTCCAGATGTTGGGCCCCACTACAGGTGGGAGGTGGGGAGCTCGTGGGAGAGATTCTTGTGGTGCAGTGAAGTCCCACGTGTTGCCTGCAGCTCCACAGTGATCTGTGAGATGGTCAGAAGTGAGTCTGAACCCCTTTGGCCTTGGCTTGCCTTCACAGGGAGCTCTTGGAACTCCATAAAAGTCATTGGATTCCTCTAGAGCTGGTGTGGAAATCGTACTGGGACAAGAAAAATGAATGATTTTCTTTTAATTGGAGTGTATGCCAGCTTTGTGGGTGAGAGGCTTGGAGATGCTTTAATTCTGTGAGAAAGTGGATTAGTTTGAAGTAGCTAATGGTGGTGGATTTAAAAATCCATATTTTAGTGTAGCTGGCTCAGAGATTCCCAGTTTGGAAGAACTAATGTATATTTCAATAATTTACATGTAATATTTCTTTACATTCTCTTTTTAGCTCTTGTTTAGAAAGCTGAATTTTTATTAGAGCAGTAGGTGTGATATTTAATTGAAATGTGTCAGGTAATGATGGTTTCCATTGTGTGGGGGGAAAAAAGCATTCTTGTAACAAAGCTTTTTGAATCCAGCTTTAGGTGAAAAAGGACATTATTTGTAAGGTTGTCAGATCTCTTCTGGAGATCCTCGTGGTTTTTTCATTTGCTTAGGAGAACTTGTAGCTGTGTCATGATTTAACTAGTACTCCCAATGTGATGTTTTGCATGAAGATAAGTTTATCTCTGAAAATACTGCAGAAATCTGCAGTAAAACCTTATTCTCTCTCATATCAGGTGTGGGGCAGTTCTGTGCTATAATTGCCTTATAGATTCACGTTTCCATCCCTGTGGGTGGGCTGTTCAAATTCTTTATATCCAGTGAAACACCTGTATTGCCCAGAGGTGGATGTACTTAACTGAGGGTCTAAAGACATGGTTTAGCTAATAGGGGTTTAATTGCTTTTCCCATGACTTACACAAAGTGTAGGTGCTACTCAGAAAAATACTTCAGGTATATTTGTGTAAGAAGTCAGGACACTCAGAATTTGACAGAACAGACCCGTCAAGGGGATTCACTCACACAAGATGTGTTTCCCACAGTGGCTCACACCAGCATTGCTTCTAATTTTTAACCTCAGGTGTTTGCAGACACCTGCAGCATGCAGATGTCCTCTGAGAACAGATGTTTGGGCTGCTCTTCAAACTGAATCCAGGTTCTGACAAATACGAGGAAAACTTCCCCACTGACCTTGAGCTCAATTTTGACACCCCTTCCCTTTGGTGGGGAATCCTCCATCATGGAGGAGGCAGGAAACTGAGAACCTGATTCTGCAAATAAATCATCCTTCCCTGGGAATGCCTGTGGGTTTTCACTCCTCACCCAGCATCCATGGGGCAGTGACAGCAGTGGGTGGGAGTTCTTGTTGCTTTGCTTCCCGTTGTTGTTATCAGGTGACAGAGACCAGAGTCCCGTGTTCTGTGACTCAGTACACATTTGTCAAGCAATCTGTGTCTTGGTGTGACTCTGGTTGGGTTAATATTTGTTTATGGGGACCAGCTGGGGAGAAGGGTTGCCTCAAAACATTGATGGGGTGTTGATAAGCTTTAGTAGGGAAGAAGGAAGCTGAGGCTTTGGACTTGATGGCCATCTTACTCTAACCCAGTTGGTGACACATTGTCCTCACAGGCAGAAGTGGCCCCCCAGAAGCAGATCCGGTGGTTGCTGATGTGTTGTCACCAGGGTCAGGACAGTCTGGGGAGCTCTATGGATTGCAGGGGGTGCAGAGTCATTTACACCCTTGGATTGGGAAGGAAAAAGAGGTTTTAAACTGTTTGGTTCTCTTGTGGCTCACTTGAAACAGAGTGAATGTCTCAGTGCCATCCCAGACTACTGCCTCTCTGTGTCCACAGCTGTCTCCTAATGCTGCTAAAAATAGCAACATTACAGAATTAAACAATTTAAAAATACTTTCTTAGAAGCTTTTATCTAGTGTGTAAAAAAAAAAAAAAAAACCAAACCACACCTCTTCTGCAAAACGACTCAAATGTTTGACCTGATTATTTTGAATGAAATCTAGACTCTAAAGAAACTGTATTTATAACTGTGGAACATGCTATAATTGTGCTCCAAGGTACAAAGCATTGAAAAATTTAGTGCCTGTGGCGTAAAAGCATAAGCAGGTAACTGTAGCAGAATTGGGAATTGGATACAATATAATTTTGGTCCAGCTGGACTCTGCCTTAACATGCCCCAACTTGTTCTCAGACAGTTTCTGTAGCTTAATCCCCCTTCAGTTTCCTGCAGACAATTATAGATTGGTAACATAGTTTGTACTGAGGAATTGGCAGTTACAGAATCTCCTGTGTACTGGCAGCTCGCAATGACTTTCCACTGGGAAGAGCTGTTGCCCGTTTTCGGTGGCAGCTCCTGCTGCGACATTCTCGGGATATTTTACCCCCCACTTAAAGCTGCTGGGACCAACTGCTTTGGGAGGGCTCAGCTGCTGAGGATGGTTCTGGGGGCTCCTGCTTGCTGCACCATTATTGTGCTGCTGCTGTTGGGCAAGGGGTTGTGCTCGGGTGTTTTACTGTGCTCAGGTGTTTCATTGTGCTCAGGTGTTTTACTGTGCTCAGCCCTGTGCGGGTATCTCGGGAAGGTTTCAGCAGCTGCTGTTGGTGTTTGTGTGCACATTAAAGCTGCTCATGGAAAGTGAGTTCCTTTGATGGTTTGGTGCTCTGAGAACGCTGTGCCTCTCCTGTGGGCTCTCAGTTTCTCTCCTCGTGCTGCCCCTGCAGACACAGGATTGCTTCTGTCACCACAGGTTTCTGTATTCTTCTTAGAACACCCCACTTGTATGTGGAACAGCTGCCTTCAGCTAAGACAATGAAATGTTTTTCTGTGCCTTCATGTGAAAAAAAATACATAAACTTTAAATTAGCCAGATCTTCACCCCCTTCAGCTGTGTAAATTCAACTTAAAGCTTTCATCTTCCCTCAGTGGTCCTTTTCCATCATGGGCATCTTCTAAGGTAGTTTCCCAACTTCATACATAGTAACATTTATATACATTTAGTATAAGAGTGGTCAAGAACGAAGAAAACTGACACAGAAATTTTGCTTTCTGAAATTCTGCCTGCTGAAGGATATTAGCTGATTAAAATTTCAGCCTTTCAAAACATCTTGAGACTTTGCACTTAATTGCCATGTGTCATCCCTATTGAACGTTTGAATTGAAAGCTCCAGGCAGAAGTGCTTCCCTGCAGCATGATGTGCATGTCTCTTCCCCCACCCTCTTTGGCCTTCTTCAAGGCTTGGAATGAAGCATCTCCTGCTTCAGGAGTGATAGAAGCTGTTGGAGATGTCCCAGCCTGGAGTATCAGCAATCCAGGTCCCCAAGAGCTGAGGTGAAGAACATCCAACTAAGAGACAAAAGGGGTTGCCTCACTTGGATGTCTCCCATATGTATTTTTAGTCTTTCTCCCCTGTATCATGTAGAGAAGTTCCATTATTTGGGAGTCAGAAACTGTCCATCTGCTGCACTATTTCTTTTTGTTTTTTAACAATAGACACCTTATGGGGTGCTGTGGTGCCTGGTTACAGACTGCATTTGGAGAGCGAGAGGAGGTCTGTGAAGGTGGAGACTTGAGTTACAGAAGGAGTCTGAGGTGTCCTGCATCACGTGTTCTGTGCTGGAGATTTTATTGTGCTGTTTAGCACTGCCCAGCGTCTACATTGCATATTTCCAGGAAATGTCACCCGGGTTGCTTGGCTCATGACAAAACACTGCACCCTGTGAGTGCTGAGGGCACCTGCCTGGCTCCTCCCTCCCTCCACGGGACAGACCTTGGCACCTTCCTTCCAGTGACCAACTCCGTTTGTTACCTAAGAAATATTGCTGGCTGTTTCTGCACAACCTGAGGGCTGCATCCCATCTGAAATTCCAAATGGAAGGTGCCATTGCAGGCAGCATTCTGTCTGTTGTGTTCTCCAGCAGCTCAGGAGAAGCAGAGCCCTGCAGGGTTCCCCAGGAGCAGGCCATCGTGGGTGCTGTGCTGTGGCCATGGGCAGGAGCCAGAGAAAGGAAAATTTGCAGGCTGGATTTTGAGCCTAAGCTGTGATTTGATTTGAATTTTTACTCCCCAAAAATCTGTTCTTTAGAAAAATTACATCTTTTTATTTCTCTCTCATCATATAATTTGACAATATATGAAAGCTTGCAGATTCCTATAACATTTATAGTTTAAATTCTAATGTCCCTCAGCCTGTATGTTCAAAGCACCTGCTTGTACTGCTTTTCTTCCAAGATACTGCACTTCTCTATGCTGAAAGAATTCTCCATATTCTGGGGAGCAGAAGAGTCTTGGGGCCCATGCCCTGCTTTGCTTGAGGCCTCATCAGTCTCAGTGCTTCAGTGTCTTCAATCTCCTAAAAAAGTCTGATACAATTAACTAAAAGATAATTTCCATTTACCTGTATACTCTTGGTTGTTTGCAGGACAGGGAGGTTGTGCAAGGAGGCCTCGAGTTTGTGAACTGATTTGGAAGAGTTTCTTCTAATTATGAACACTGAATTGCTTAATTAATTAATGGCTAAGTTTAACGTAACAAAAAGCTGTCTGGAAAAAACAGGGAAGGGAAAGAAGGGCTCAAGATGAGCCACCTCTTTGCTATCACTCAAGAGTTTATAAGGGATGTCACTAGAACCATTAGCAGAGAAGATTTTAACTTGACTATTGTAATTTAGCTCCTGAGGCTTGAAATGAAGCAGCAGAGCAGAAGGATTGATGTGAAAAGGAGCACTTTGGTGTTGTGTGGGAAAAGCACTCGACACCCAGGAGTTATGGGATGCCCTTGGAGAGGAAGGGGTGGGATACCCAGAATTAGAGCGGATTTGGTTGATGATGTGGAGCTACAACCTGTATTTGCTTCCTGCTCCCCTCTGTCTTTCTGGAATCTTGCTCTTAGGGCTAAAATCGAGCTCTGTGCTGAGTCCTGGGTTCACCTCATCACTGGGGTCACTTGTGACTGCAGACTTTTCCCAGGAGTTTGGATCCTGTCAGACCTACTCTGTAAGTGTGGCAGGGCTACACACTGCTGCGGTCCAGGACTGCTCTAAAAATGGAAAAATTGCTTAATTTTGGGAATGTAAGGAGGACCTGAGACCTGGAGGGCCCTGTGAAGACAGAGCTGCGTGGCCACCTCTGTAATTAGGAGAGCTCAATCATGTCAATTACACTGGCTGGATTTGCAGAGTTATTTGGTTTATAATAGTAATTTGTCTCTTGTGGCAGAGAGCAGAGGGTGGTAAGTAGTGTGGTGTAAGTCACACTGAGGAGTGAAATCAAACAGGCAGGAATGTGTGAGCAGAAGCCTTTAGATGATAGCTGGACCCTCTGAGAGCTGACTCTTGTGTCTGTCCCTGCAGTGTCTGCAGCTGGGGCTATGCAGTTACAGCTGGGCACAAGGGTAAAGACCTAAAAAAACCCCAAATGTTTATTTAAAGATACACTAATCACGGCCTTGAGTGTGTTTGCCCTAATGCATCTCTGTCATTAGGGTCACATTTGTTTGTGAGCTGCACTGATGCTGTGCCTGTGGCAGAAGAGCCAGTGCAGGGGGTGCTGCTTGTGCTCAGCTGCCTGCACGTCACCAGACTGCAGAGTTCACCTCTGCAAGTGGCATTTTCTCTGGAGTGCTGCCCTCCAACTGATGTTGGGGGTTTTGGGGCAAGGGAGGGGTGGGACAGAGCCAGTGGTGGTGCGAGCTGAGAACAGGAGCGAGGTGTGAGCTGGGGGTGCCTCTGGCACAGAGTGCAGCCGCTGCCACTCCATCCCTATCTCCTGGGCTTGTCTGTGTCAAAGAACATGAACTCAAGGCAGATTTGCTTTGTCATCCTGACTTTGGCTTTTGCCACTGTGAATTTCTCCTCAGTTTCTGGAAGCTTCTTTTAGTTCTCTACTGGAAAGTCCAAGAGGCATTGAAACACATAGAAGGGCTCACCTCAAACATCCCCCATCGCACAGATCATACGGTGGGAGTGGAGAGGTGGGTTTGGGAATATTTGACCACAAATGGAACTAATCTGTTTCCAGCATGCCTTGTTCTT
Source organism: Acridotheres tristis (assembly GCA_037013685.1). Lineage (NCBI taxonomy): Eukaryota > Metazoa > Chordata > Aves > Passeriformes > Sturnidae > Acridotheres > Acridotheres tristis. The sequence goes on along the minus strand of CM072913.1, from coordinate 3,570,206 downwards.
TAGTTAGTTTTTAACTCGATGCTGCAGAGGAGTGTTGTTGTTTCCCAATGGCAAAGCGCACTGAAATATGACCCCGGGATGGGAGTGCTGGCCCCAGGCCTATGTGCACAAATAGCCCACTACCTTCTGAGGCCTGTTTGCAGCCCAGCAAACAAACACAGCCAGACTGCCTCACAGAGTTGCAGTAGAAATCTGCCCCTCAGAACCTTTATTTTTTTCCTCTCTGTGTCAATAAAACGTCAGTGCCACTAATTCCAGAACCATCACTCACAAGATGTTGTCGTCCATCTGAAAATGTAGTTATGTAGTAGTGGATTAGGAAGAGAAAGAGCTGCATTGCTGTCCTTTGTATCTCCTACAATACCTTTTGCCTTGGATTGCTGTACTACAGGAAGAAATCCTAGTGCAAACTAAGCTACAGCTCATGGTGTTAGCTGGGTGAGCGAGCAGGAGTCTCTTGGCACAGCCCTGGTGTGAGTTATGTAAATCTTGTGCAGTGTATAAGCAACAGGCGGTTGGTGACGTAAAACTGAGCATTTGTCTCTGTTTACTGGCTAATGTGACATGGCCCCTTCCTGCAGCATTTGACTGAGCTGGCGGGATTAAATAGAGCCCTGACACTCCTAAGCAGAAAACGCCTCAGGCTGAATAATGGTTTCTGCTCTGGAATTCAGTGTTCTGGCCACGACACGGGACCCGGTGCCTCCTGTGTTGGACCGAAGTCCGCTCGGCACGGATGGCAAAGGTCTGGCTGTGAGGCTGGGGTTGCTGAATTGCTGATCGATCCCCGTGGCCATGTTGTGCAGGACATTCCTCCCGTGCCTCCTTAGCAGAATATCATGAACTCCTGTGACTCACACAGCGATTATCTGCTGGTGCTGTGATGGATGGATTGATTGCAAAACTGATGGGGCTCTTTGGGTCCTCTCCCAGTGCCCCCAGTGCGGCTCTACTCCCTGCTGTCTCCCCCATTCTGCTGCTGCAATTTGAGTCCCCTGAGTTTTCTGTGAGGCGAAAGTGACAGTGCTCCCATGCAGTTCAGATTTTATCCCGAATGTCTGATTTGAATGTTTTTTGCCATGATCACTGTAGGAATTGAACAGGAGGCAGTTTCTTTACTCACTGTTTCAAGCTTCTTTCCAGCTGGCAAGCAGCCCCACAAAGCCCTGTGTTTGCTCTTGCTCAGGGTCATGCTGCAAATGTTTCTCTTGCTTTCACCTTGGCTCTCTGACTCGGACACATGACACCCCACCACTATCCAGCCCCTCAATATGTCACTGTGCCCACACAGAGCAGCTTCTGCAGGGCTTTGGTTTTAGGTGGTGGTTCCCAGTTCCTGAAGTCTTGATTTTGTTGGGTTTTTTTTCCTATCCTACTCAAAAAAGCAGCACAGATTTCTGCAATCCTGAATTAAAAAAAGCAGTTGTTATGCCCGTCGCGTTTGGGGAGATTTTACTCATCTCCATTCTCACAGCACCCACTCACAACATGTAAATCAGGGCCATAACCTCTCAGACATGTATAAACAGAGGAATTACATGACTTGCAAACACTTACGTAATGACTTAATAGTATATCGTGGAACTGAGCTAAGGCTCATGAATCCTCTTCCTGCCTGACTGTTCCTCTTCTCACATTAATTATCATGAGTTGTAGCTACACCGTGCCTCAGGAATCAATAGCATTGTGGCTTTCTGAATGTCCTTAATATATCACAGACTTGCACTGTCATTTATCTTTATTCAGTGAAAACTTTTGACTCAGGTGGTTTGTAAGTTCCTGCGAGTTGTGACTACCCAGAGCTGAACAGGCACTTTATTGATGAATAAACAGTTTGTGCCTGATGGTATGTTTCAAAAACAGCAAGGCTGGAGTTATCTGTAGCTACTGGTGCCCTTTGACCCTGAGAGTTATCAGAAGAGTGTTCTCTGTGTTTTGTTCCTCTTGTGCTCCTTTTGGATCTTGTATGCCAAAATAAAATGGAGAGGTTTGGTTGGTCCTTTAGAAGTTATCTGAAGTAACAAGGCTGGTGTGAAGAAACTGCCCAGTGCTTGCCTCCTGTGGCATAGCTCTTCTCTGGGTGTCTCCTGAACTGTTCAGTAAGTTTCATAAAGAACTGCTGGAGAAGATGCGTCCAAGACTTGTAAATTCCAAGATTTCCAGGGAAAATAGAAGCAGAGTAGAAAAGTAATCTAAACCAGTGTCCCTGGCAAGAAAAAGTGCTGTATTTTGAGCTCTGTTATCTTGGAAAATCCACATGCAATAGAGATAAAAGCTTTTACAAAACACATGAGCAGCAGAGTTATTACAGTCTGGATATTTTTGCTGAACTGTTTAGGCTGACATATGACCTGTGAAAAGGACCTGACCTACCTGTACTTCATGCTGTAATGTGCTTTTTTTCTTTCCAGGAATCTACAAGCTGCCATTGGAGCCTACTATGATTTTGAGAGTCCAAATATCAATGTCCCCTCCATGTCATTTGTGGAAGATGTCACCATAGGTGAAGGAGAGTCCATCCCTCCTGATACCCAGTTTACGAAAACATGGAGGATACAGAATACAGGTGAGGCCTTTGGACTGCAGCAAACCCCACACAGCAGGTGCTGGGATCCAAGGGGAGGGATGCTGGCTTGAGGCAGGAAGCTCCTGTGCACTCACGAGGGCTGGAGCCACCCTCAAGTGCTGCCAGCCCATGCAAGTTCCCCTTCCTGGGTTGGTACAAACAATTTGTGGTGGGATGTGCAGCTCAGTCAGGTCACCAGTCTTGTTCCTCATGCCATCACACAAACAAACTCTAGGAAACTTGTAGACAAATGGGGCAGTGACAGAAGGATCATGTGGCAGGTCCACTTCAGGCAGAATTGCTTTTTCACATTCTGAGAGGATGCAGGGCTGGAGAGACCACATTCCAGTTTGAAATAAGTCAAAGCAGTGATTGGGATCAGGAAGTGAGGCTGGGCTAAGTGCATTCCCAATGCTTGATCTGGTGGGATGCAGTCAGAGAGGAAAGTGAGATCCATGGATACGAAGGAATCCCTTGTCCTCAAGCAGTGCAGTGATGGAACGTTGCATGAACATTTAAACAGTGTGTCTGAATTTAACTGACCTGCTTGTACTTGTGTGAGGGAGAGCAATCCCACACTGAGATGTGATGTTGGGAGTCATCACAAGTCAGGTTCAGCTCTCTCAGTATTTCTGCTTGTGAATAGCTGCAGTACTTGGACTGAATATCCACATTAAAACCACACTAAAAATCTAAGAGTATTTAATTAGAGGGAGGATGTTTAAAAACACTGATTTATAGAGAATGTTTTCTAGAGGAAAGATTTAATATTTCAGTGTCCTTTTTCTGCCTCCTTTTGTTTGAAAGTACAGAGGAAGGGTTACACGTGGAACTTGCTTGACCTCCAGTACTGTGAAAAGTTCACTGGCAATTTTTTTATAACTGTCCCAAATACAGCTCTTACAAATCCAGTAAGTGTGATAGGTCTTGTTACTCTGCTCTTAGTATCTCAATCTGTCTGTGTTATGACTACACCTCTATCTTGGGCCCTTCGACTCCTCCCTTCCTTGTTCCTCTGATGTGCCATTTCCTGGATGTAAATTCAGCCTTAATTTAGCATCCTAGTTCAGGGGATGTTTCATTGTTCTTGGAATGTTTCACTTTCTAAAATCCTGGGCCTTCTGAAATGAAGGACAGGAGCTCATCTTGACTTAGGATTTCCTGGCGAGGCTGACTTGTTTTGGCTTCTGTGTGGTTTGAACCTGGTTTGTCAGACCATTCACCTGTGCCCTAACAGTGATGCTGGAGGCCAGAGCTTGGTACAACCACGTTGCTGAGGGTTAGTGAAGTGCAGCTTCACATGCTGGCTATGACTGTGCAGTGTGAGGAGGACTGCAGCATTTGAAAACCATTCTTTGGTTTAATTAAGGTATAGTATCAAAGGGCTGTAGTGTTTCCAGATAATATCTACTTGTTAGGCAGATAACTGAAGCAGTGCCAAGGTTTTTAACAGCTCTACAGGAGTCCTTGATTACATGATTTCAGTTCTGGAACATAAAATACCTGAGGCGTGTGTCACTGGAGCGTTGCAGGTCTGATGAGTGTGACAGGCAGAGCTGAGAGATTGTCAGTTTGAGTCATGTGAGCTGTGAGCTCAGTTCAGTCAGGTTCTCATATGTGTCAGTAAAAAACAATGCCCTGCTCTGGTACCTGCAGGACGGTGCTGCCTTGTCTGCCAAAAGAGCAGTTTGTGTAGTAGAACCATTGCTGAAAGGGCAGCAGGATTTAACAGCCTGGCTTCCTCTCCCCACTCTGCCCCCAGCTGCTGCTGGCTCTGCAGGACACTCTCTGCAATTTATCATCTCCTGAGAGATGAGTGTACTGAAATAGAATGACATAATCATAATTTCATTTTATGAGGCTTATCAGTTGCAGCGTTCTAGGCACCTTGCAAGCCTAAAGCCATTAAACCTGATAAAAATCACATAAATAATTTAAACTAAACCATGTTGCTGGGCTGCCAACCTCTGCAGATGAGGCTTCATGCTCAAGTGCCCCACGCCCCAGGCTGAGGTCAGCCAGACACCCAGCTCCTCTTTCAGAGCCCTGCTCTCTCAGCACCTTTCCAGCTGTACTGGTACATCCCCCACACTGAACATCAGCTGCACTCGTGCACATCCTGCTCTCCCTGCAAGGTTTTGAATTCCACAAATAAGGACTTGACAAGAAAACCAGCCGTGTCTTCACTGGAGTATCCACAGGGATTAAATTAGCAGGCAAGCTGTTGCAAAGGATGCTCCTTGAGGTAACGTGAGGTCAGAGCAGCCTCCAGCATGCTCGCCTTGGGCCCGACGGAGCAGTTCCAAGCTTCATGGTGGTTCAGCTTTCTGTAGCCATTTCCATCAGCCTCAGCTGAGCAGGAGGTGTTCTCAGTCCTTGGCTTAGTCATGTGACATGACTGGGGACGGAGCAAAAGAAAATTGTGCTAAACTGATTTTTCCTGAGTCTCAGAAGCACTTTTTCTTTCTGTCTGCCCCAGCGCTTGTTATCTTTGGCAGCAGTGCCTGCGTGCAGGAGCTGTTTTCTGTCTCTTTGATTGCCAGGTCACGCTGTCAGTCCCAGTGTCTGCAGTCTAAACATGGATCTCCACAGATAAATCGTGTGTTCACAACCCTTCCCACCTTTGCACAAGCCTGAGAAAAGGGTTTGTGAAAGGAGAGAAATCCGTTTAGGAAATAGTGCTGCCACTTACAGTTACACCTCAAACTATGAGTTCCTCTTGAGACGCCTAACAGGCTTAGAAAGAAATGAATCCCTGAAAGGACATGTTGCCAATGCTTTGTATAAATAACAGGTATTTGATGTGACGTGGTTCAGGAGCTTCATGGAGGGAGGTAGAAATGGGGGCACACAATACAGCTCTGCCCTTGTCTCTGCCTCTGGGGAAGGGGAGATGTGTGTAGGTTAAGTTTTTTGTTTGGTTGGTTTTTGTTTTTTTTTTTTTTAAGCTGTTAAATTGTGACTTTGAGAATTTTTTTGTGTAACAGAGACATAGAGATTACTCAGATAGGAATTATTCTGCTGGTCCCTAAATGCACCAGTTAAGCCTGCTCTGAAAACCAGGCTTCCTGAGCATCCACTGCTGCTGTATCCTGTGTATCTTGGTTCCCTTTGACCATCCAACAATTGCCCAACTGTTTTAACAAGCATGTTTCATCCAGTCTTACACAAACAGACAAAGCTTTTCCTGGTGCACTGTCAGTAATTCCCTCTCCTGTCTAATCCCAGGGACGGAGGCGTGGCCCCCAGGGGTTTGCCTGAAGTATGTCGGTGGAGACCAGTTTGGCCACGTGAACATGGTGATGGTGAGGTCCCTGGAGCCGCAGGAGATGGCTGATGTCAGCGTGCAGATGTGCAGCCCCAGCACCGCCGGAATGTATCAGGGACAGTGGCGGATGTGCACTGCCACGGGACTCTACTACGGAGGTGAGCAGCCCCTTCCCAACCCATGTCCCCACTGGGGACAGCAGGGACACCGCGGGCCCAAAACAGAGCAGGAGGGCACAGGTCTGCCAGCCCCAGGGCTAAATATAGAACACAGAGCGGAGGGAAACATTAAGGGAGCTGATTTGTTGTCTCGGTCAGTGTTTTCTAAGCACTGGAACAAATTACAGATTGCATAAAACTCTGGAAAACAAAGGGATGTGCACAACTCTCGCAGAGACTCTTCCCCTGTCAGTCCTTGTTGAGATTCTTTCCCAGTTTTCCATTGCTTAACGTTGTGAACTGCACATGAGCATAAACTAGTAGTGAAAACCTCATGTGAGAAGTTTATGCCCAGGGTTTAATGTGGTGATTGAGTGCATCCCCTGTGAACTATTTCTCTGATTAAAAAACACATTTGGCTATTTTGCCTGGTGCTTCAGCCTGGGCCTCAAACATCTGCCTTCAGTGCAGCCTTCCCTCTGTTTTCTGCCAGCTTTAGTTTACACTGAGAACATCTTTGTGTCTCTGTTGGCAGCTGGGAGTATCCCAAGTTTCAGAGTTTGAGCGAGAGGTGTTGGCTCATGGAGGCAAAAATACCAGTGCCCAGAAGGAGGGGGCTGCTGGCCCTGCCACACAGCTCCTCAGTCTCTGGAGGGTACACAGTGTGTCCCCGAGGGATGGGCAGGGATATCCCCATGCAAGTGGAACAGCCTGTCCAGTTCGTGTTGCTGGTCCCGTGTGCTCACAAAGCCGAGGGTTTCCCAGGGTTTCTAGAGGGTTCCCATCCCCTGACAATGGGAGATGTCCCTGCATTGCCAGAAGTTGTCACTTTTACAAGCACACGACCTGAAGATTGAACCCCTTTGGCCGCCAAGCTCTGAGTCCAAGGGACTTTTGCCGTGCAGCCGAGCTGGTGGCTTTGCTGGCGGCTGCCCCCAGGTCTGGCCCGGCGTTCCCGGGGCCCGGACGTTCATCCCATTTTGGGGCGGGGGCCCGGTGGTGCCAGCCCGGGGCTGCACCGGGGCCGCAAGGCCATGAGAGAGCGGCAGAGGGCGCTGCGGGGCCGCTCCAGAACCGCCTAAAGGGGGACGGGAGTGGGGGGCATCACTGATGGGGGTGGGTGTGTACAGGGGGGTCAATGGGGTGGGGGGTGTGTGTGTTCAGGGTGGTCAGTGTTGGTTGTGCAGTGCGGTCAGTGGGGGTGTGCGTACAAGGATCAGTGGTGTATGAATGCAGGGGTCAGTGGGGGTGTGTGTACAGTTTTCAGTGAGGGAGGTTAGTCGTGTGTATTGGGGGTCCTGGCCCTGGTAGCGTGTGGAGTTCTCTAAGCAAGTCGTATGCCCCTAAGGTCAAATCCCACTGTCCTCAATGGGCTCCTAAAGTTCAAACTGCTGATCCCAGCCCAGTTAAACTGGGGGCACTGGAACCAGTACTGCTGAAGCTTTCTAAAAATGTGCTTTAAGCAGTAAGTCTTTTTCTTGATAGTGTAAAGGATGGAATTCTTTTGCTCCTTCTGACCCTTCTTCATAAACTCCCACCTAGTGAGAACCCAAACGTGTATCTTTCCACAGATGTCATCTGGGTGATCCTCAGCGTGGAAGTTGGAGGACTTCTGGGTGTCACACAGCAGCTGTCATCCTTTGAAACAGAGTTCAACACGCAGCCGCATCGCAAGGTAGAAGGAAACTTTAACCCATTCGCCTCTCCACAGAAGAACAGGCAACCAGATGAAAACAACCTAAAAGACCCTGGGGGTTCCGAGCTAGGCACAATCAGCAAAAACACATGGGGGCCTGCTCCTGACCAAATCGAACAAGATCAGAATGGACTGTCACAAAACTCTGTAAATCTCTCCCCCAGCAGTCACTCGAACAACTTGTCGGTAGTGACGTACAGTAAGGTAGGTGCCCTGGGCGAGCAGGAGAACGGGTAGGGGAGGAGCCTGGCAGGTGTGTAATTGCTCTTCCTTCCAAACTGCAAAGCCCTTTCCTTCTGCTTCTGCCAGACCTGCTAAGGAAGGTTCTGAATTTGACTGTCTGACTCTGCCAACTCCTCATGTTATATTAAAATATTTTTTGCCTCTGATAGACTCTACCAGATCCACCTTTTTGTTTTTGCTTCAAGTCCTTCTTAAAACTTATATAACCTTGTTTGGGTGCTGTAACTGCAAGTGGCTGGAGCCTGCTCCGGTTGCGTGTGCAAATAAGTCAAAATATCTCTCTAGATGTGTCCTGAGTTTGACATAATTTTGAACAGAGAACAAATAACCACACCCTCAAACTTCAGATTAGCCAGATAACTTCTTTTTAGCTGGTGTGGGGAGACTACAGAGCTCACCATTTGATCTCAGAAGCTGCCTGCAGGAACAGTCAATCAAAGGACTGCTCCTGTCTGTGTCCTTGTCTTGTTCATAATTGTAGGTGACTTTTAAATTATCTTTACTTTAAATCTCTCTCAAAAGCTTGCTTGGTGGATGCTATATGAGTCTGAGTGATATTTTGACTGTTTTTATTTGCTTGTGTGTGAAAAATGAATTGCAGGATTATTTACAATTCAGAATCCACCTGTTAATGCAGCAGTATATGTAGGTGTGTACTGTCGTATGTCAAACTACTTTGATTTTTTAAATCCTTTAAAAATGCTTTACTGTACTTTGAGCAGGCTGTGTAGGACAATAACACTTGGTTGCTGAATGACTTAATAAAGCCCTACTGTTAGTTCACCTACAACACTTTAGTTCCTCCCTGGATGACCTGTCCTGTGCCAGTGGATCTCGTTTTAGTGACCTTCACCCCAAGGCTGTGCATTTTTTATGGCCGACACGTATGGGGTGAGCCTGACCGCCCCCCCTTAGTGCTCCCAAACACCATCTCTGGGCTGGCTGCTGCTGCCAGGCTCTGCTTGTAACAGTGGAGTGGATGGCTTGGGGAATGATGACCTATCAGTGAAACACCACTGAAGTGGCAGTGCTGAAAGTCACTGCTTTGGTGGCTGCGTGGTGGGGTCGTGCTGCTCCCCCAGGGACTGGGCTGGGGATGGCTTCAAAGAATACGGGGATGAGGAACCAGAGCCCGTGGCAAGGAGCAGCTGCTGTGGGAGAGAAGCCAACGGGAGAGTGAAGCATCACCTGAGAGGTGTCACTAGGTTGAAGTGAGCTGGTTTAGCTGGGAACCCAGAGCTCCATGCTCTGAGGAAACGGGGGTGGTTTTAATCTAACTCCAAACGTAGGGCAGGTGATCTTTCCTCCCCTTTTTCCTGGTTGTCTTGTTATGGGGTTGTTTGTTGTTTGTTTATTTTTGTATTTACAGAATATTCTTGTGTGGATTTGAGGTGGATTATCTGAGATTAAAGCAGACATTTTGTTTGCTGGCTTCAGAAGGGACAACTTTATGGTCCTTTTTTTGGTTTGAGGTGAGGGATATGGAAAAGCTACTTGATTTTTGGGTGGTTTTTCTCTCTACTGCAGTTCTTTCTGTTTGTGACGTACTAAGACAAATTATTTTGTCTTTTGGAGGCTGTTCTGGCAGGTCTGAAGATCTGAGTGCTGTTCCAGCCTTGCCTATCCTGCCAGGGCAGGAAGTTTTCTGCCACAGATCCAGTATTCATATTGGTACAATACTGGTTCTGTAGTAAACAAGTTTGAGGGAGTTGGACATCCCAGACACCTGGTCTGGTTTGAAGTGACCAGGTGAACATTCCCCCTATTCCCTGGCCAGGCCTCAGGGAAAAAAAGATGCAGTTTTGTTTGGCTTTTTTCCTTTTTGTGCATGGTGTCCCCAGTTGGAGATGCTGCTGGAGCAGAAAAGGGGTTATTAGAGGTGATGTCAAGAGTGTTGAATTTCCTGAGGAACAGATGGAGCTCCAGTACCTGTTGGGAAAAGCTGTACCTGGCCCATCTTCTCCACATCCCCAGGGGCTCTGACCTGTACTCTGCTGCTGCAGAGGAGAAGGAGAACTACTGCATTGGGAGTTGCTGCCCTGTGATTGAATATTGATGTGAAAGGCTTTATTTCAGGTTCTAGAGCAGACAAAAGAGCACTAGGGGTTGGTTAGGTACAGACTCCCGAGATTCCTGGATTTTATTTATCCTGGGCAGGATGTCCTCTGATATTTTGGGAGCAAATCCCCAGTTGTGTTTCACAGGGCATTTGATGAGCAAAGGAGATGGTTCAGGTTTAGTTAAAGTGTTGAGAAGAGCCTGTGTCCTGTATTTAGAAGTAAAATAAGCCCTTAACTATTTCTCAGACCACTGTGGAGGCTTCCTCTGCTGACAGACGCTGGGGACACCCAGTCAGGCAGTGCATGAGACCATGAAATCTTTGAGATAAAACGAGCAGTTTCTGGCATCTGCAGGTGTAAAACATCCTCGAAGCTGCCAGACCTTGTCGGAATTAGTTCTCCCTCTGGTGCACTGAGCAGGTGTGACTTGTCCTCTGGAACTCCCCACTGGAGTCAGGATTGTGGTGATGCTGATGTGCCATCTGCTGCTGGGTTAGACAAGTACAGCAGCATTTCACACCTGGAAACATTAAAAATGTTTTTATACAGCAGCAGAGTGGGCGTCCTAGGGAAAAATAAACAAAACCAGACACCAAATTCCCTGTAAGTGGGTAAGATGAAACCTGTGGCATGGTTGGAATAAACTGTGTGCCCTTTATTCCTGCTATGGCACCCACCTCCCTGGGGCCCCCTGCCCACCTTCCACACACACTGCAGGGAGGCTGCAGGCCAGGGCCTGTCAGGGCTTTGCTTGAAGCATGTTGTTATTAAATCTGTTCCCAATGGAGTTTTTGCACGTTCTTAGATGTAAAGATGTGCCTAAGTGCAGAATAGGATGCTCTGAAATCCCCATGCACAGATACTTTATTCTCTGGCAGTTGCTTTCTCTGGATTCTCCAGAGATGTGAGGTTGACACAGCTTCCTCCTATTTACTCCTGTCTCATAGCAACCCTGCACAGTCGCTGCTGCTCTCTTGTGACTGGCTTTTCCATTAAAACCTCAAGATCCAGTCTTACAGTGCCTGGGAATTAGAGTTTAATTGCTTCACTGAGGAAAGAAATGTACAGTTTTCATGTCTGGGAAGATCAGGAATGAATAGCCATATCCTGACACTTAGATTGTACTTAACATCTCTATATAAAATCAATAAATCTGTATCTAAACCTGCTGCCCAGATGAATTGAAGAATCACTTCTCTCTATGTCATGCAGAAAACTGTGATTCTGCAAAGAGTTGCCCAGACAGGACACTGGGCATCATCCCTGACAAAGCAAATGGTGCCTGGCTGTCCTGGTCGTTGCTTGTGCTGCTCTTCAAAGCCCAGTGAAATAGAAATATATTTGGAGTTCACAGCTTTAAAATCTGCACTCCTTTTTTCCTGCTGTGTTTATGCTGCCCATCTCCCTCTGTTCTGTGTGGAGCTGAGCTACTTGGCAGCTTTCTGTACATAAGGGTAAACCAACCCTGTGTCCTTGGAGCCTTTAACTGGCTTCCCCTCTCTGAGCTTAAATGTCGCTGCTTCTAGAGCCACACTTCTCCCAAAGCAGGGCTTTCAATTTGCAGATTTTTGGAGTACCCCTGTAAACTTTAGACAGAAATACTTTTACTGGAAACTTGGCATCAAACTGTCTTTATGCATGAGGATGATGCCTCAAAAATGTTTGCATCCATGAAGGAGGAGAGAAGCTCCTTCCATCCTGGTGTCTGGGCTTCACACCAGGCTGGTCACGGTGTGATTACATCCATTTAGACACAGTGGGAGAAGGTTGGACTTGGAGCTCCCAGGGCACTGCAGCCTGGCCTGGGCTAGCATGAGCTGCTTTGCCTCTCTAGTGAGAGATCAATGGTTTGGATGCTGCATGTCAGCTCATCCATGAAATCCATGTCCTTCCAGACTGTGGGAAGTGCCAGATAATCTGATTTTAGCCCAGTTTAGCTCCATTGCAGCCCGGCAGAGTTGCCTGTTGTTTGTCCTGGCCCTACAGCACATCAGGGAGTTGTGCATGGGAGCTCAGGTACCTGAGCCCTGCCACCTCCTCACCCACAGGCACCTGAACCAGCCCTGCCCGTGCCTGCTCCCAGAAGGTCCTAAACTTCCTGGTGGTCTCCCAGCCACGCCATGTTTGCACAGCATGCATGGAATAAAACACAAGTGCTGGATGCTTTGTTCTCTGTTTGTGCTCAGTTTACGTAAGCGAGGTTGGAGCAGCGCGGGGTAGGAGTGGCCTGAGGGGATGGGGACCAGCAGCCTGGGCTTGGGGCCACTGTCAGTGTCCACTGGGAGACTCCTGTATTGCTGTGCAGCTGTGCATCCACCTCCTGTCCCGGGAAGTGTACCTGCATTGATGGTGACTCAGTCACAGAGGTGAAATAAAGAGCTGTCTGAAAGCCTGTGTGTGATGGTTTATGAAAGATTCACTTAATCCTCACTTTGTTCCCAGCACAGGTGCCTCAGTTTACAGAGCTCAGTATTCACAAAGGGTTTTCACTTCACAAAACATCTCACTTCCCTTCTAGAGGCACAAGTCAAATGATAATTTATACCAGTAGTTGTCATGCAGAGTCTTGGCTTGGAAAATCACAGTCCTGTGTTGTCACACGCTGGTCTGTGTGAAGAGCCAGTGCTCCCACCAGCAAGTGAGCAGTTACTTCTGGGGAACATTCTGGAAGAACTGCAAGTGAATTTGCAAAGCTGCAGCTGAGCTTTTTATACAGACAGTGATCCCACTTGGAAGATAGATGGGAGTGCACCAAAAATAGTGGGAATAATCCTTCCCTTGAAACAACTTGGGAAAACTGCAATTGTCTGCAGAATTATTTTTGCATGTTTGTGATGTAAAATGTTGCACAGAGGGGATAATTAGGCTTGAAAATGTCATACAGGGGTTTGGTATTTGCATTGCAGCAGTAACTGAAGTTTTCTGGTATCAAGCCCTTAACACTATGCTTGGTGACATAAATATCATGGGACGGGGGGGGTGGAATCACCTGCACAGGATCTGCACTAAAGCAGCTCTCATTCGGCTTAAAGATACAAGTGGGGTTCAATTTTTCCAAGTTCTCATGTCCAGTAATGAATTTCAGGTAGGTGAAATGCAGTGAAGAGTGGCAATTCCAAAATGAAAGATTTGGGGCTTTTCCATGGTGAAATTCCCTGCGTCAGGAGGAGCTGACTATGGTCATGGATTGTGGGACTGCTCTGGCATTGCCAGGGGAACTTATTCCAGGGTGTCAGGTGTTCAGTGCAGGGTGGCAGGTGGTGCAGAGCTGTACATGCTGAGGAATCTCTTGTGCTGAGCTAAATTCTGGGCTAAGTTTGCATAATTGCATAGCTTTAAATTAGGTGCTCCAGAAACCAGTATGTGAAGGTCCAGAGGGTTTCCCTGCAAACCAGCTCACGGTGACTTCACAGGGTCTCTTCAAAAGCACAAATGAGCTGCTCTGATGTCAGCCAGGGTGACTGGCTGTTCCTTACACCACAGGGGGATGTTTGTGGGACGTCCAAATTAAAGCAAGCAAGGTGGTTTTGCCTCTGGTGTCCCCTGTGAGGTGACACAGGGTAAGGGATCCACAGGGTGCTCCCAGCAGAGGAGCAGGGGATGGTTAAACCCCTCCTGAGCTCACCAGGCAGTGCCTCAAAAAAAGCCTTGTGTGCAGGGAGCTCAAAGATGAAGCAAATTCTGGCAAATGTGTCTGTACAGGTAATCAGCAGCAAATCCTGTTTTCCTTCTGCAGAGTGCTAAGTACAATAGCTTAATCCCTGTGAGGTGAGACTGCTTGGGATCCTGTTTATACATTGCTTTTCCTCTGTGTTCTTTTTCTGTGCACCTGCTCACACCATCTTAATGTTTCTCCCCTGCTTCTCCCCTTCCCCCTGTTTCAGTGAGTGTATTTTTGGAAATGTTGGATTTCTCAGTCTCTGGATTTTGATGGGGGCATCTCCTTCCTCAGGTGAACTGTCATGCTGGAATCTGCTGGCTGTTCTCTTTTGAAAAGCTTTACAAACTGGCACTGCATCATATTCCTGGGGTAGAAGCGTGTTTGTTTTTCCATCACTTGCCTGTATTTCTGTCTGCAAACAGCAATTTCCACGTTCCCAGTCTTTCATACTTCCCACACAGTTCAGGAGATGTCCTGGTTAATTGTCTGCTGATCCTCCTCTTGGTTGGATTCTGAGAGCTGCTTCATTTTGCCATTTGCTTGTGTTTACCACCTGATTATATCCCCAAGAATGAACTATTTCTCTCCAGCTGTAGCAAGATTATAGACTGTTCATGGCACTTCCTCCCTAGTCAGATCTTCAGCAGAGCTCTCCAGCCTGGGGTTTGCCAGTGACGTTATTCTTTACACAGTCTGTGTTCCTCCTTGTGGCTCCACAGCCCTGGCTCCTGCAGTGAGGGGATTTTGAAGGTGTAGAACACACAGGAAATGGTATTTCCTAGGAAATCTGCCTTGTTAAGGGCAGGGTAGTGAAAACTGAGGCCAGAGCTTCCCGTTCAGCCAAAACAGGAATGATTTGAGCTCTCGCTGCCTTACCCAGAGTGTGCTGGGAAGAGCTGGACTGTGTTTAGAAGCATTTGCATAATGTTCTTCCAACTCTGCCATGAGATACAAGAAGTTTTTCTCCCTCATCTCCCTCCTGACCTCAGTGTGTGTCTGGGTTTGTGTGGGGGTTGTGTCTTCATCACTGACAAACTTCATCTCCCTGTGAGCTGGGGCATCCCTTGCTGCCTTTGGTCTTTCTTCTGCTTCCTGATGAAACTCTGGATAACTGATCTGGACAATAGAAGTTACAAAAGGACTTCCTGCTAATTTGAGACCTGTGACTAGATCTGACATTTAGGTGACTCACTTCAGGATGTAAAGGAGGGAAATGGATTCTGTAGGAATCACTTTGGGGGTTTTGGTAAAAGCTCTGGTTGATTTCACTGGAAGCAAATGTGTTGTCACCTTGAGAAGGTACACATGGCACTTGTGGGAACAAGGAATTTTTTTTTTTTGTTGGGGTTTTTTTTCTGGCACAGCCTCTTACCCAGTTCCAGCCCCATGTCTCTGGGAAATACTGTAGTGGTTGCAGGGGCTGGGCCTGCAGGTGTTGTAGCACCTATGGGGAATTCTGGTGTAGAAAACACAAGTTACTTTGTGGCCTTGGCCTAAAAAACATCTGACAGAGGTAAGTGCCCTTTCTCGGGAAACCACCTCTGGAATGTGTGGTTTAGGAGTGTCCTTGGAGCCACAGTGGGGTTGGTGGGAAGCCCTGGGCTGGGCTGGGCATTCTTTGGAGCTGAGCACTGCGTGTTTTGTTTCTTGCCTGTTGAAAATTGATTATGTCTCCAACTTTCTTTCAGGGTTTCCACGGTCCTTATCACTTCGGACAGTCTTAAAACACAAAAACACAAAACGGGTATCGACAAGAGGAGAGTTTAAGAAAAAGCTGACTTTTGGGGGAAGGGAGGGGGATTCATGTGGCAGACAGACACAGCGTGGACCCCCCTTCTCTGCCTCCGTGTTCTGGAAAAGAAGAAAAAACAAAAGCCCAATAACTTAAGACTAGCTGTTTCCAGATGAAAATCCAAAACCTGAGTATGCATGTGTGACTGCTGGATTTCAGAGTGGTGTAAATGCTATGAGGAAGAAGAGACACCAACACTATGGGTTTTTAGAAATCATCTTCACACGTAATTAGGTAGCTTAAAAAGTTTAAAAATGAAAATTTAAAAGCCATCTTTAAAAAAGAATATTTTGCCTACAGAGCGGTTGTAGTTTGAGCAAATGTTTAATTTCTGTTTGTTTCTTGTTCTTTTATTTTTTTGTTTTTTCCTAAGGGACAGCGTGCATTTTCCCAGAATGTCCTGGTTTGCTGCCGAACAGGACTGGCTCAGCACCTGCTGGGGTTTGTGCAGGGACTGCTTCTGTCAGGCTTTTTTTAATGCCAGGTTGGGTCTGCACCCAGCACTGCGTTTTTAACAGCATCTGCTGGTTTTAGTTACCGACTTTTTAATCTTTTATTTCTTCTTTTCCTTTTGGTTTGGGTGTTACTGTTAAGTTGTCTGGCGTGTCCTTGGGAACCACGCTATGGACAAGTATCAGAGTTGGAGAGGGAGACTCTGGGACTTCTGGGATAACATGGAGGGCTCATCTCCCTTCCCCCTTGTACAAGAAGTACACAAGTACACACCCATGTTAATAAGAAACTGATTTATTCAAGTTCCTGAGCTGTCCTGTGTGGTTAGCAGTTTAAAATCCCTTTTTGTTCACTCTCGTGTGCAGTAGCTGTGCCTGGAGCTGTGTGCCAAGGGGAATCTTTGTAGCTGTAATTCACCTGCTGGTAGTTGCAAAGCTTCACAGACATCCTGTCCTTTTCATTTGGAGTGTCCCCTCTCTCTTTCAGAGCATAAGTTTGCATTTGTTTTTCCTGTGCTGAGGTGTAGCTTAGAGGCTGATCCATGTGTTCTGGAGCACAGAGCAGGAGTTGGCACCACCAGCTGGGAACCACTGTCACCTCTTCTTCTGCCTTTGTCCTCTGGGCTCGGGGCTGCTCTGAGGCTCTGAGTGGGCTCTCAGGGCTCATGTTAGGGGAGGGTTTGCAAAAGATTTGGGTGACTCTGCTGTTCCTCCAGCCTGTTTTCCTCCTGTTCTGGACTGGGAAGTGCAGTGTGAGGGATGCAGCTTGGTCTCAGGCACTGTGCTGAATTTATTCTGAAGTGCTGTCCCCACAAGCAGAGGGGAGTGAGCCCAGCCAGCACCGTCCTGCCCAAATGAACCAGGCTGGAACAGCCATCTGCCAAAGATACAGGAATATGCAAAGCTCTCTTTACCTTCTTCCAGATCTTCCCAGTGAAGGCTTTTCTCTGTGTCACAGCTGCACACTGCATGGCTTTGCCCTCGCTGCTCTTGGCGACTGTCGTTTTTGTGGCTGGTTTTGAATGGGGGAATCTTTTGTTGCAGTTACCAACGAGTGGTACCTGGGTGCATATGGATGGACCTCGTGGGGCCAGTGGGAGTTCCTTGTGTCCAACAGAGGAGGGATTGGGCAATGGATTTTGTTTATATTTCAGAGCTTCAGTTCTTACAGATCACCATGAGCTGAAATCTCCCTTCAGAAATCTCTTAGCTGGGACAAACAAGTACAGGATCAGAAATTGCCTGCATAGAAGTGGCACCACAGGATTTGAACTGCCTGACACTTGCACTTGCAGTCTGGTGGGCACCTGGCTGTGCCCTGGGTCTGGGGGAGTGTTGGGATTGAAATGAACCTGCTGAAAGTGCTTCTTCTTGGAAGGTTTGGTTCTTGTGCTATAACATTTTGCCTTGGTTTAGTTCTGAGCATTAGATCTGAACATTGATCTGGGGGGTGATTTGCAGCTCCACAGTGTGGTGTGGGCAGGTGGAATCTTTGCTCACTCCCTCTTTTCCTCACAGGTGGCTCACGAGCCCCTCTGAGGAAATGAGCATCACACCTGCAGCACTGCTGCTCCCCTTCCGAGGGCACTAAACCCCTGGAGACAGCTCTTGGTCCAAGTGACGAGGTGATTCCTTATCTTTATTAGCTCCTTGTGTCAGCTGCATAGTGGAAGGGAGGGGAAATCAAGGTTTGAGTCTGAGAGTTAGATCTGGTGCTGTGACCTTTGCCTGGTGTCAGCAGAGGCACCTGGGACACCCTTGCACTCAGATACCCCCATGTTGACTTTCTGCTCCCAGGCACGTGTGCTCCTCCCGTGTCCCCTGGCTGCCACAGTCGTGTTCCTGTGCTCCTCCTAAGGCTGAATTTATTTCCCTTGTCTTGAAAAATCAAAACCTGCATGCACCCCAAGTAGCCATGTGCTTTCCCACTCTGAAGGCACACACACGCATTTGCAGTCTGTGGTGTCCTGGTGACAAGGGTCACACGTTCCAGGCTGTGAGGAAAGGCAAGGCTCTGACATCTGCAGCCCTTGCTGCTCACATCCTGCCCTGCCCAGGCAGCTGAGGATCCACGGAGTGCTGGCTTTTTGGGGCCAGGGTTGTGGCACTGGAAGGATGTTTAAAACAGGTTGCTCTATCTCTGTGTTTTTCCTTGAGTAAAAACTGCTTCTCTAAGGCCAAAGGTGGTTTTATATCCTGACTTTTTGGAGTTTTGTGGTGTAACCAGCCCTCAGATTGCTCATGCTTCAGGTGTCCAGCTCTTAATGGGGAGATTGAGATGAATTTGGCAAAGTTCTGCCCAGGTGACCTCGTGACACTGCAGATTGTATCAGCTCCCATAAGGAAAAGGGTAATGTAGGACATCTCTGATGGCCTTTAAGTGGGTCCCAGTGGTAAGCAAGAGCCACTTGGACCCTGTCACTACCACAGCCCAAGCAGTGTCACCTCCCAGCCCTGGCATACTGGAGCAGGATATCCCTGGGACTGGCCCCAAAGTCTCAGTGCCACGGGAGGGGGTGAAAGAGTGGGAATCTTCTGCCCACACCTCAGGAGCGCTGGATTGAACCCTGCCAAGGCTTGGGAGCTGGGGCAGAGCTGTGCAGTCGGAGAGCAGTGGTGTGGGTGGGAAATGCACGCTGTCCCACGTCTGGGTTTCTGTTGTGTTTAATTTTTTCCGTGTGTGAGTGCGTGGGTGGTTCCCAGCCTGTCTGTGCTCGCCGGGGCAGTGCATGTGTAGCACGGGATGGTGTGTTGCCTCTCTGAGTCTGGGAGAAGTCATATGATAGCACATTGGGGGTGAAAATAAAGGAAGCTTTTTCCTTAATGTATAAATGAATATTTGTATGATTAAATTAACACAGAAAAAAAAAAAAAGCTCTATAGCTGTTGAGAGTTTTATTGAAGCTGCAAAACTTCTGAGTCTTTCACCTTGTAGTTAAATGTATCTGGTTTGCTCCATCCCCAGAGTGTTTCCAGACACTTAGGCACAACACCCTTAAACCCAGCTCCAGCCCTAATTTAGTCCAAATTGCTGTGAAACCAGACCCAATTCGCTGCATACTGAGGTTATCAAACCACCTATCAAGCCCCTGGGTGAGGGTGGGGAGAGGCCATGGGGGTGGCTGTGAGGGAGGGGACTCCAGATTCCTTCCTGACAAGGTCAGGTCACTTCTCCACGACAACCCCTGAGGAGTGGGATGATCTCAGCAATCTCCGAACGAGGGGCACAGCACACAGCGATGCCACAGCTGCGTCCCCAGGTGCTCCCTGTGGGGCTGATCCACATCCCAGCCCTTCCCTCAGAGCCTGGTGCAGGGTGGGCTGATGCCTCACACTTCAAACAGCCCAGTCCTGAGGGATCAGACCTTCCATCTCCTGAGTGGCACAGGAAGGCAGGAGTGGGAATTTGAAGGGAGGAGGATTGGTTTGGGTTTTATTTTCTCACAGTCCCTGAGGAAATAGCTGGTGCTGTGTTTTGGGATGGGGGCACAGGAAGGTCTCACTTTGCTCGGCACCTGCACAGTTGTCCCAGGTGGATCTGAGTTCCCAGTTGAGGCCTTGCTGCTCAGGACACCCAGCCCAAGCATTACTTGGATAAACTGCACCATGGAGCAGCTCAGCTGAGGCAGTTCCTTTGCTTACCTGGGAGCTTGTTACTAATCCCCACGAGAAACCTCACTCTGTGTGTGCTGGCTTTGCTTTTATCATTTGAATAAATGCCTGGAGCTTTCATGTGCCGGTTAAGCTTGACTGAAAGCCTGACTGGGAACAGACATCCTGCTACCTGTGCCTGGGGGTGTTTGTTTTGTGCCCTGAGCAGAACGCGCCCCTCGAGCTCGGGGTGCTCACGGGTGTCCCGAGGCCGCTGTGTTTGGGCAGGGGAGGATCGCCCGCCCTGCGCACTGCCCAGCTTTGCATTTACTCCTTATTTGCTTCAAAGAATCTGTTTATCTTTAGGGTTGCAACCTGTCAGAGGTTGCCAGCACAGGACAATCCCATCACACCTTTAATGGTATCTCCTGAGCGGGCAAATACCCGGCGGGATTGCCGTGGTGGAGGTCATCCCGCGATCCCGGCAGCTGAGCTGGGCAGGCGGGCAGGATGCCAAGGCAAACGGGCACTGCAGGCACCTGGGAGCTGCTTGGGTGCTGCTTTTGCTGCTTTTTTATTTTTTTAGGGGAACCAGATCGTCGTCCATTAAAAGTTGCAAAATTAATTCTGGTTTTATGCAGGTTTTTTTTTATTCCCAAAGCAATGGCAGTCAGAGGGAGGGTGTTGCCGGATTTTTGTGATGGATTACAGGGATGAGGATGTGCTCAGCACCCAGGACTGCTCGGGCCCATGCCCTGTGCCTTGTTGGGTACTCATGTCCCTCGGGCTGGAGGGAAGAGCCAGGATCTGCTCCAAAACCTCCCCAGTACCACTGCATGTCCTCACATCTGCAGGTGTGACCTCGAGAGCTCCAATGGACACCTGCCCATCCAGGAGCAGCACCTGGAACAGTGGCAGAGAGGATTTTTGTGATTTTTGTTTATTTTTCTCCTCCACCTGCTACATCCTGCAGCAGCAGCCTGCAGTGTGCAGCACTCTGCTCGTGCATCTCTGCAGATCCCTTGGGAGGCACAGGGGAATGTTAATGAGCCAAGGGGGAAATGAGGCCAGGCCAGTGGTGGGATGCTACCAAAGGTCTATGGGGAAGGAGCAGGATCAGGGGGAACTTGGGATCTTTCTGGAAGCTCTCCACAACCTGCTCTCTCTGCCTGTATAATTCCCAGGAATGCGCTGGAAAATTCCCAGTTTCACAGGAATTACTTAAGGGAATCTAATCTCAAACATTTCCTACCCCGTTGATAAAACAGCCGAGCAGTAAAAGCTCGCAGGTCCCAGCGGGGAGGCAGATGGCACGCGTGGGCACGGACCAGCCCTGTTTGTCCCATGGAACGCTGAGGGCTCGGCTCTGAGCAGCAGCTGCAGCTGGGCTGGCTCCAGAGCTGCCTCTTCGCTCGTCATATTCCCGTATTTTTGTTATCTCTTCCCTGCAGGAGTGACGCCTTCATAGAAACTTTGTGTGGGGGGAGGAAAGTTTGGTTTTCACCACTTCACACTGCGGGTGAGCGATGCAGTGTCCTGTGAGGTGGGTCAGCCGTGCCCAGGAGTGGGGACACCGCAGGAATCACAGCTCCATGTGCTGGCAGGGGAAGGTGTTGGGGCTGGGGGGAGACCTGGACCTGGGGGCTCCCAGCCGAGGTGTTCGACCAAGGTTTGCTGGCAACAGGCCCAGCCTGGGGCAGGTGCCAGCAGAGGGAGCTGAGGTTGTTCCTCGTCCACTTTGGAGCTGCTGGATGTGGCTTTTCCAAGCTTCGAGTCCTGCTGGTGACAGTGGCTGGGCAGGCAGGAGCCGTGGGTGTCCCCCCACCTCCCAGAGCAGCTGCTGTTCTGGCCAGGCTTGGCAGGGCAGTGGGGTGGCACATGTCGCCTGGCCTGTCACCGCCACTGTGGGACTGGGGCAGTGCTG
This sequence comes from Acridotheres tristis, assembly GCA_037013685.1. NCBI lineage: Eukaryota > Metazoa > Chordata > Aves > Passeriformes > Sturnidae > Acridotheres > Acridotheres tristis. Next base: position 3,548,795 of record CM072913.1, on the reverse strand, counting down.
CAGAGCCGGGCAGGGGCTGCTGGGCAGGGACTGCGTGGGCACAACCCTCTGGGCTGGGAATGAGGAAGGGTCTGCACAGCAGGAGGGCCACGTTGTGTCCCATTTTGAAGGGTGACATGTGTTGGGGACAAAAGGGGGTCTGGCTGCTCTGCTGTCGCCCCAGGGTTGTGCACAGCTCTGTGTGAGGGAGGGAGGGATCCCAAACCTTGGGGTTGGGATAAGGCCCTTTTTCCAGGCTCTTTTGTAGGAAAGCCATGCCACAGGATGGGGCTTTCAGCCTCTCCTGGGTCTATTTGCACCTCTGGTGTGGAGCAGCTGGCTCAGCAAGCTCTGTGCAGCATTGGCATCCAGGGGAACAGCAAGAACTCACGTTCCTTATCTAATCTGCAGCATTTTCCCTCCTTGCTGTTTGCTGTGGCTGTGTTTCCTCAATTAATTGACAGCTGCAGGCTGGGCTGTGACGTCAGCTTGTGGCACTGAAGCCCCAGACCCAGGGTGGCATTGGAGGGACCCTGGGATGAGCCCCTCAAACCCCTGTGAGCCCAGCAGGGCCATGAAAACCCTCTGGTAGGTGACAGTGAGAGGCACTTGAGGACTAACACTGCTGCACTGGGCAGGAGAGAGGGTCCCTGTCCCCAGCCAGGCCACAGGGACATCCTGGCTGAGTTTGAGGGACACTTAAACCCATCCTGTCCTGCCTCCAGCCCAGCAGTCACTGGGCTGCCCTAACTGGGGCTGCTCTTGGCCAGAGCTGAATTCTGCACAGAGGGGGTTGGGCAATCGTGGCCACTGTGCCCTTGGGGGTGTCCCTGCCGAGCCACCCGGGCCTGGCAGAGCATGGCAGCAGCCCCAAAGCCCCCATGTCTGCTCTGCAGTGGGATGGGGAGAGGACAAATTCCCAAACGACAGCTTTGTAGCAGCCTGGTTTGTCCATCTTGGGAAGGAGGGGGTGAGTGGGGCTCAGAGTGGGGCTCAGCGCCCTGCAGGTTCCCCAAGCAGGGAACTCTCCTTAGGATGAGCCTGGCTGCTCTGCCTTGCCCGTGGGGAGCAGGCTGGGAGGAAGCAGCTGAGGGTGCCTGAGAAGCAGGTTTGTCAGAATTTTAAAGGGATCTAAATCAATAGCGATAAGGAAACAATTATTTAAAGAGCAAACAAATGGAAACTGCTAAATGTACCTTCTTTTTTCCTTTTTTTTTTTCCTTGTGGGTGAAGGGTGCAGGGCTGATGCCTCTGGGTGCTGGGAGTGGGTCCCTGCTGGGACCACCCTGGGGTGGGCAGTGGGGCAGCTCTGCTTGCTCAGCCCAGCCCCAGCCAGGCTGGAAACGGGCCTCGCAGGACAAATTGTTGTTACATCCCACAAGGAAAAAGGTTTTATGGGTCATCTGGAAACGCTAATCCCCAGGTGAGCCCATTTGTGACGTTCGTGAGCCTGTTGGTGGTGTCACAGCAGGTGCTGGGTCAGCAGGGACAGAGGCAGTCCTAGGCTGATTTGGGGACACTGATGTGTGCTGCCTGCACCTGCTGGCTGCGTTTTGAGGGGGAAAGGAGCCAGGAGTGGTCACTGAGGCTGGGCAATCCCTGCAGAGCGAGGATATTTCTGCAACTCCTCCGTGGAGCTCAGGGTCCTTCTTGGGATCCTGCAGCTGGAAACCATCCCTGCCCCATGGAGAGCATTTCCCTGCCCTGCCTGGTCCAGGACCAGAGAGCCAGTGGAGGATCCCAGTTCCCCCAGTGGAGGATCCCAGTTCCCCCCAGTGGAGGATCCCAGTTCCCCCCAGTGGAGGATCCCAGTTCCCCTAGTGGAGGATCCTGTTCTCCCAGTGGAGGATCCAGTTCCCCCCAGTGGAGGATCCCAGTTCCCTCCAGTGGAGGATCCAGTTCCCCGCAGTGGAGGATCCCAGTTCCCCGCAGTGGAGGATCCCAGTTCCCCCCAGTGGAGGATCCCAGTTCCCCCCAGTGGAGGATCCCAGTTCCCCCCAGTGGAGGATCCCAGTTCCCCCCAGTGGAGGATCCCAGTTCCCCCCAGTGGGGCTGTAGCTGTCACCACCAGGGCTTTGTCTCAAAGGGCAGCTCATTCCCATCCTTCCCCCCCCCCATGGTGTTTTCATCAGCTTTTGGTTGGGGATTAGGCACATGTTGACAGAACAAACATTTTGCTGCACTCAAAATCCACTGCTGAGGAGAGAAGTGATGTCCTTGCTCTGCTGGTGCCTGAGCCAGCACTGGGATGGGGAGAGCTGGGCTTGGGGCAGGGATAGCCCTTTGAGGGGAACATGGAGCCATTTCGGGTCACATCCCACACCAGGGCCAGAGCTCTGTCTGCTCCTTCACAAAGCATTAATCGCTTTCTGCTTTAATATCCTGCCCTGTGAAACCAGGGATGCCACAAGGAATGCTGCCTCTGTCCAGCAAGGCTTTGACAGGTTCTGGAGCCCCCCTGCCCTGCTCCCGGTGCCCATCACAGCTCCCCCTGTCCAGCCCTGGCTCCGGGAACTGCAGCTCCGCACGGTGTTGGTGTCAGGAAGGCTGACAGGGCTGGGGATACCCGGGAGCTGTCTTAGGAGAGTTTCCCTGTTTGCCAGGGAAAAGTAAATTCCTTCAAGCTCTGTGGCCAACCCAGTGACTGCACAGTGGGGGAAGATAGGACACGGGGCTTCGTTTGGGGTCCTGCCCCACCCCATTTTCCTTACATCATCCCCCAGATCCTGGCTCCTTGCTGAGCCCTCAGAAGGTGCTGGAGCCGGGCGATGCTCACGGGAGTGACACGTTCCCTTCGGCTCTCGGTGAGTCACCGCTGAGTCACGGCTGGCTCTGCGGGCAGCTCCGTGTCCCCGGCCCGGTCCTGCACCCCGGACCCACGGCCCCATGAGAGGCTGCGGGATGTGGGGTCCCTGCCCTCTGTGCACAGGGAATCCCTCCTCTCCTTGCTCCCATGGCCTTGCAAACCTGGCTCAGTGGCTCAGGAGCGATGGGAGAGGGGTGGCTGCTCCCTGCTGACCCCCTCCTGCCCCTCACCACGCTGCCACTCACCCTCCAGCCCCACCAGCTCTTTGCTGAGACCGGCCAGACTGTGGGGTTTGGGGTTACTTTTAGGGGTTTTCCCCCTGGGGCAGAACCTTCTGCAGTTCTCCTGGGATGGACAGTGCAGAACCCAAGGGGAAATCACCACCAAGAGCGTCCCCTGCTCCGGGGACACCGTGTGCTGCCCCGGCCCTCAGAGCTGCCCCTTCCACCCTCTCCCACTCCGGGTGTTTCCCTGCCCAGCGGCTCCCACGCTCCTCGGGCTGTCGCTCCGTGGGGCCGTCCTGCCCGAGGATCGTTTTGCATGTGGGGAGAACCGGCAGCAGAAGAATGAATTTGCATTTCTCAATGGCACCCAGTGTGGGAACCAAAGCCGCGGAGGGTTCCGCTGCCACTCGGCCCCGCACCGGGGCTGTGTGAAAAGACAACATCCCGTCTGCTGGCACCGGGCCCAGCCCGTCTCACCTGGCTGCCCGTGTGTGCCTGGGAACTGCTGCTGCCGAGCGGCCCCGGGCCCCGGCACGGGCAGGGGGTGCTGCCCCCGCTGCCCCGTGTGCCGGTGGGACGAGCAGGTGACAGTGACAAAACAAGAGTGCGGTGCCTGCGTGGGTTATTTGGGGGAGTTCTCTCCTGCTGGATGGGATTTGGGGTTCGTGTGCTGATGCAGCACATGGAGAGCCCAGACCAGGATCCTTCCCCTCCTCTGCACCCCAAATCTCCGGTGGCGGTGCAGGGGGAGCCGTGACCTTTCCTCACCCTGCGGCGAGTGGGGTGTGCCCACGCCGCCCTGAGCCCTCTCTTCCTGGCACCTCGGGGCGACCCGCAACCATTTCCAGGCTTTTAATCCCAAGAGACAAAAGCAGGAGTTTAATGCCACCGGAGGAAGAAAAGAACAGAGCTTTGGGAAGGGAACAGCAAACACGGCGGTGGATCCGCTGCTCCCTGCCTGGCTGGGTGTCCCACGAGTTCCCCTGCGTCACCTGGGGTGGCACTGGGAGTGCTGGCGGGGAACCAGGGTGGGAATGGTGGGGAGCTGGTGGCCTAGGGCCTGGCTCACTCTGGTGTCTTCGTCCGCCTCTCCCAGCTCGTCCTTCCCCAGCTGCCCTCCCAGGCATGGCCAGGCTGCAGAAGAAGGACTGTGGCACCCTAGAGCCAGACCGTGTCACCTCCTGCCACCACAGGTGCTAAGCAGCCTTTGAAAGGTGCCAGGTCACCACTGTGCTCAGCAAAGGGATGGCACCTGGACACCCCCGTGCCATCAGCGCGGAGCAGACACCAACGCCTGCCCTGCTGGACGGAGCCGACTTCTCCAAAACTCCCTTTGCACCCTTGAGGGCTGCCCTGGAATGCAGATGACACCACGGTCCCCTCGCAGCGGCACGGGAGACACCGGGAAACACCTGATTCAGTGCGGACGGAGTGTGGGAGCAGCGACCAGGAGCTGGAGCTGGCTCCGAGCAGGGACCGAGTGTCAAAGCGAGAGCAGGGACCGAGTGTGAGAGCGGGCACCAAGTGTTAGAACAGGGACCGAGTGTCAGAACAGGACGAGTGTGAGAGCAGGGACCGAGTGTCAGAGCGGGGACAGTGTCAAAGCGGGGACAATGTCGGAGCGGGGACAGTGTCAGAGCAGGGCCGGGAGCCCCGGCTCCTCTATCAGGGTGGGCCGCGGGCGGGTGCCACAGCAATAACGCGGCTGTTTGTCCCGAGCACACACGCAGCCCCGTAAACGGCGATTATGACAGCAGCTGGGAGATGGGGGAGCCGGGGGGGTAATAAAGAGAATAAAGAGGAGCGGCCCCGCTTACCCTGGGGCTGCAGGGGAAGTGGGTAGGTCTGGCTGGGATAAGGAGGAGTCGGAGGGGATTCCGACTGGGCTCTGGAGCCATCCCAGCAGTTCGGGAGCTCTGGACACTCTCCCAGGTAAATCAGCACGAAGACGTTGCACCATCAAAAGCACCATGCCCTCCGTGCACACCTGCAGGTTCCTGCACTTGTGCTCCCTGCCCTTCTGGGTAATTTTGGGCTCTATTGGTGAGACCTTCTCCCCTCCCAGGACCCCTCCAAGGCGTGGGGAGAATGCATTAAAGGTACTTCAACCATTTCAACCATTTCCAGTCTCCTTGGGCTGCTAAAAAGCCTCAGAGTGCCCACCCTGCAGCCTGGGACTGAGGATTCATCCTGTCCCATTGTCACCCTGTGGCACAGACAAGGGGTGCAGGATGCAGCCTCCCAGAGGGCCTCTAGCTCTGCTCAGGGGCCACCACTGTCCCAAAAGTTGTGCAGGAGCTGGAGCAGAGGAAGCTCCACCACTGCAGGAGATCAGGAAACACAGCTGCGTGTGAGGACAGGTCGGGCTCCATGCTCTCTGTGGTTTGTGCAGTGACATCAAGGGCCTTCAATAGTTTTATTATATGTGACATGGCTGCTTATGTATTATTCTTGTGATGCAGCCAGAGATTAGCTGCAGGCAGGTGGGCAGAGATTCCTCCAGGCTGATTCATGAGTCGTTTCTCCATCTCTCCCCTCCGGCCGCGTTCCCAAGCATTGAAGTTTCAGCGGTGGCAAAAGACACAGGAATCGGAGCTGACGGGTTGACACGGAGGACAAGGAAAAAGTGCTGAAAACTGCGCACACGGGGCAGAAAAGCCAGACTTCATTTCCCTCTTTTGTTATTCCTCAGGTGTTGCAATCTCCCCTTTTCCTGGTTTGCATGTGCAAGCAGATCTGTGTGGAGCTGCGATTGCGAAAGGTGTCGGGGAGAGCCCGGCACGGCCGGAGCCCGGCGTGGCCAGAGCCTGGCGTGGCCAAAGCCCGGCACAGCTGGAGCCCATAGAAACTGGTGACACTGGGTGGCTCCAGCCCCCGAGCGCTCAGGGAGGTAAGCAGAGGTCTCATTTTGGGGCCTTTCACCCAGTTTTGCAGCGCTGTGCTGCAGTGCCCAGCTCTCCCTGAGCCCAGAAAAGCAAATGTTTTTCCCTTTAATCTCTTTCCATTATCGAGATCCCGCTGCTACCGATAAGCAAAGTAGGTAAAGTTCTTTCAGACCGAGGTGTGAGTTTGGCAACAGGTTCCCAGACAGGCCAGGATGACCCGGGTCTGGGATGCTCTGGATCTGGGACTGGGAACTCCCCACTGCTTGGTGATATCTGACACTGTCCAGTGTCCCCAGTCGTGCTCTCTTCTGCTTTGCTTCTGACTCCTTCTGGTGCTCTGCTCTGGTGTTTGCTCTGGAGAAAAGTTGTAAAGAAACCAAATAAACACGGGTGACCTGGAGGTGGTGTCACAGCAGATCCAGCTTGCACAGCCTGTGCAAACCAAACCCTGCTCACCAGACATCCCCCGAGCCACAGCCCGGCCGTGGGGCAGGAGCGGCCACAGGAAGGGCGGGATGGCCGTGGTGCTTTCCCAGCGTGGCTGGGGCCGGGCTGGTGTCGAGTTTACACGTGACTCCTCTCTGCATCTTCAGTTTCCACAGTCGAGACATTCGTGTTTCTGTGCTCTGGGGAAGGGATCCATGCTTAGAGGGCCGTGGCCCCAGGGCTGTGCTGGATGCTCCTGCTGCAGGTGCCCTCCGGGGATCCTGAGGTGTGACACAGGAGCAGCTTTGGGTGCCTGTGGGCCTTGCCCGAAGCAGTGGATACTCTGAGTGGGCTGAGAGCTCTGCTGTGGCTGCCAGAAGCACTGGGAGAGCACTGAGTGGCCTGGACCCCCCTCCTGGCTGTGCCACATCCCAATCAAACATGCCCAACCCCTGGCAAATCCCAGGCTGGTGGCTTCCCAATACAGCTGCTTGTCCTGGGATCCCCCCACAGCCGCTGCCACGTGTCCCAGGCCCAGCCGTGTTTACCAAAACAGGGGTAAAGAACTCCCCTGGGACACGGGAGCCCTGATCCAAGGGGAGCTTTCCCCACGATAAGATAACATTGAGGCATTTCAAAGGGAGGCAGAAACTCCTGGCGCTGCCGATAGCAGCGAAGCCCTTTCCCAGTGCTCGCTCCGGGGTCTCCTTCCTCCAGGGTTTTCATTTCCTCACAGCAAACATTTCTGATGGATGCTTATCAGCCGTGCCTGCCCCGAGTCAGGGCAACGAGGGATTCCAGCCCTGCCACCGCTGTGTGGGCTGGGGACAAGCCACGTGCCTGTGGGGACGTGGTGACGTGGGGCCAACCCGTGGGTGTTTGTGGTGGGGTTTGCTCTGACGTGGGTTTTTAGGGCACGGGGGAGTTTGGTTTTGGCAGCGCTACGTGCACAGGAGAACTGCCTGAACTGCCCTGCCTGCTTCATGTGCTAAAAAAAAAGACAATAAATACCAGCTCGGTGTCTGTCTTGCTCAGAACTGCTTTTTCCTGCTCATGCCGGTGGGGACAACCCGGGCCTGGAGTGCAGCACGTTCTGGCTGTGCCCCCGTGCCCCATGCTGCAGTCACAGACCCCTGGGCAGGAGACAGTGCTGTGTCCCTGAGGCGGGAGGGTTTGGGGGCTGTCAGGGGCTCCCTTCACTCCCAACAGTGCACCCTCACTCCCAGGCTCCATCCCTGGAGCATTTGGGCGGGGGATGGTTCTGGGGTTCAGGCCAGGGATGCTCCCGTGGTATCCCTCAGGGATGCTCCAGGTCCCAGCACGGCCCAGCCTGCTCTGGGAGTGATGTCATGCCATGGCCACTCACACATCTGACTGCAGGTCTCTGTGCTGCAGGTCTGGCTCCAGGAGGGCCCAGGTGTCTGTCCCTGTCTCATCCCATGTGAGGCTGGGAAGGGGTTAACGGTGCCCGGGTTTGCCCCTCTCCCCTCCCAATGCCCGTTCTGGTCTGAGCCCGCCCTGGACGCACCTGCCAAGGGTTAACCCGGCCCGGGCTGTTCAAACACCTCGGCTGAGGTAAGCACTGCTTGTTTGTTCAGGTAAATAAGGAAGGAATTGGATATAATGGGCAAAGGAGGCTCTGGCTGAGCCCTGACACTCACTGCCGGCGTTCTTCTCGCACAGCCGCCGCTGGCTTCGTCCCTCTGCTGTCCCCGGAGCCACGCGGGGTGCCCCGTTCCCATCCCTGTCCCCACCCCGCCGGTGCCCACCGGGGGCCGATGCGGCTCAGCCCGGCCGTGCTGCCGCGGAGCCGGCGCTGAGCGGGGCGCGGTGCTGCCGGCCGCGCTCCCCGCCGGGGCTGGGACACCTCACCTGGGGCCATGGCCCCCGCAGACACCGCGCCGAGCGCCACCGGGACGGCTCTTCCCACTCTGCGCTGGCATCCATGTGGATTCTGAGCTCGCACACCCTCCAGGTAAGGCGTCCCCGCTGTCACGACCCCCGGCTCCCTGTGCTCCCCAGCACCCCCCAGCCCACCTTCCCTCTCTCCGGGGGCTCCTGCTCTTGGCACCAGTTTGGGATGGACACGGTGCTGTCTCACGACTGAATCCCATCCCGCAGCTCCTTGCACCTTCAGGTGTCGGTATTTGCCCTTAAACAGGGACAGGTTGTCCCTCGGTGCGAGGTTCCTGGCATTTCTCTGGATGGTGTCACCCAAAATGAAATGGGATTTGCTATTTGCTATTTGCTATTTCTGTGTCTTTGCAACCTCCTCCTGCTTCTCCTGGATGGAGCCAGGACTCCTGGGGCTGGCTCCTCCTGAGCCCACCTGGTAACAGCTGGGACCCACCAGCCCCTGTGCCAGGCAGGGGACAATCAGCTTTGGGACACTGTGTGACAAACCAGCAGCAGGGACCCTTTATGGAGCATCCTGGGTGGCTGTTGAGGAGATGTCAGCTCTGGGGTGTCTCTGTGAAGCTGAACCCCTTTTCCAGACCTGCACTGTCCCAGCTGCTTTCCTGCTGGGATTTTTTATTTTTTTTTTTGTCAGCCCTAAAGTCACTTTGGCTGTGGGTTTGGTTTTGTGGTTCTGCTCGGTTAGTGAAACACAAACGCTGTGAGGGTGCCAAATCCCCACAATACCGGTGTTCTCTGGGGCTGGGAGCACGGGGGGGAAGGTGCTGCTATAAATAGGGGCTCCCTGGCCCCAAATGGGGAACACCAAGCTCTGCTGCTCACCGGGGGGACACCGAGCACCAGACTGTGCTCAGGTCACTGGCAGGTTGTGCCTGTCCCCTGGCACTGCTGTTTGCCTCCCTGAGCTGATGGAGAGGGCAGCCTGACCCAGGGCGTGGGGACTCGTGGGGACACCTGGTCCTCGTGCCAGCAGCCATGCAGGTAATGGCAGAAGGAGCCAGGGCACCTCGGTGGTGTTGGAGGAGCCTGGTGGGGAGCCGACGGTCCAGGGCCTCCAGGGAGGGCTGCATCCCCTGGGGGTACATCAGCGTGGGCTTACCCTGTCCCCAACCCTGTCACCGTGCAGATACCAGAACCAGCCCGCCGGACTGTCACCTCCCCAGCCCCCCAGCGCCGTCCCCAGTCCCTGCCCTGGCTGTGGGGAGGTTTTGGCCAAACTTCCTTCCTCCACCCAGAGATAAGAAGGGTGCGTGGCACAGGGTTTGGCAGCAGGACGTGGCACAGCTGTCACTGGGGCTTGCGGGGTGCATGGGACATTGCTGGCAGGATCTCAAATTGCCAGCAGCCTCTGAACACCCACTTGGGTGTCTGCTGCAGCCCTGGGCTGTGCAGGGACCCCAGGTCTCATTTCCTGCTTAATCCAGGCTGTTCTGGGGAGTCTGGAACAGCTCTGGGTCCCACACATCCCCAGTTCCTCCTGGGACAGCATAGCACATCCCTGTCCCCAGCCTGAGGCTGGAGGTGATCCTGGAGCCTGCCAGGCCCTGGCCCCGCACCCCGGCTGCTGGGAAGGGTTTCGGAAGTGCCCGGGGACTTGGGAGACATCCCGGGCGCTGTGGGCAGCTCCCCTCCCTCCCTCCCTCCCTCCCTCCCGATCCCACGGGGCTTCCCGAGCGGCGCCCTGGCACAACCTGTTCCACCACAGATTTGATTTTAATTAACGGACCCATTGTTCGTGGGTGAGGGGTGGGTGAATTTATTTTTTCTTTTCTTTTTTTTTTTCCCCACTCTCAAGGGCTGATCCCAGCGTTCCACCCTTGCTGGTGCCCGTGTCCCACCCTCAGCCGTGGTGGGTTGCACTTTCCAGGAGAGCTCAGGGTGGCACGGGGGTCTTTGGCCCCATCGTTTTCCCCGTCGGCTGCAGGGTCTGTGTGGGGCTGGGTCCTGTGGAGTTGAGCCGTGACCCAGCACCACCCACAGCCCCGGGCTCCTGCTGGCTCCGTGCCCTGAGAAGTGCAGGAGCCCCACCCCAGCCCCATCACCCCATTCCCGTCCCACAGCCCCATCTCAGCCCCGTGGGGCCAGGACTGCCCGTGCAGCAGCAGCGGCCAGGGAGCGTCTGCCAAGGCTGATGCAATGACCAGCTCAGCCTGCCTCAGCTCGGCCAGCGAAGGGGAAGGGTTTGGGTGCCGTGTGGGCCACTGCACCTGGGGCTGCCCCTTCAGCTCTCCTTTTCCAAGGAAATGCAAAAAGGGGTAGGGAAAGGGGGGAAAAGGCCACCTGAAGTGGCTTCTCAGTGCAAACAGGTCCCACCCAGCCCGGCCGCCAGCGTGCCAGAGAGGGAGAAAGTCAAACAGCGGCCCCCGCCCTGAGAGTACAGTGCCCTTTGTGGGGCACAGCTCAGGCTTTTGGGGACACTTCCCGAGGGACCGGGTCCCTCTGGTCCCAGCTGGGAGGAGGGGAACAGGATGAGGGTGAAGATGGGGTTGAGACTGTCCATCCTGTGGTGTTCCCGAGGTTGGTTCACAGCCGTGCTCCTCCATGTGTGAGGATGAACCATGACCTCAGAGCATCCCGGAGGCCTTGGGAACGAGGGGCCCGTCCCCTCCCCAGAGATCCCCATGGATCTGTGCAGCAGCAGGAGCTGCACAAGCTGTTGCCACTTCCCTTTTGTGCCAGGAGCAGCGTGAGGCTGGATTTAGGACTGATCTCCCAAAGCTCTTCTTTTAATCCTGAGCAAATCAAGAAGAGGTTTGGAAGCAGGCACCATCTCTCAGGGAGACTGCTTGGATGGTGGAGGCAGTCCCAGACCAGGAGAGGGTTTGAGTAGCCTCTTCTCCCTCCTCCTCCTTGCTGCAGTGCCACCAAAACCACCCAGGGATGTGGGCTCCATCTCCTGAACCCACAGTCCCTCTCCAGGTCCCCACGGGCTCAGGCAGCTATGGTGCTGTTTAGGTGTCCCTGGCTCTTCCACAGGTTTTTCTGAGCTCTTTGGGCTATTCCAAGGATGAAGTGATGAACCTCCCCCAGGTGCAGGCAATGCAGAACTTCAAAACCCGTATTCCTGAGAGCACTGAATCCTCAGGAGCTGCATTAACTCCCCTCTGAGTACGGGACAGGGGGCTGAGTCCCCAGTGTCCCTCCTTCTCTGACCACCCCCGTGCTTGGGGGCTGTGCTCTGCCTGGAGGAACCTTGTAGGATCTTTTCCTCTTATGTCTTTTAAACCTTTTACCCTCAGCTGGGGTTTGGAGCAACAGGGCACCCCCTTTCCCTGGCCACTGCCCCCTGTTCCCCTTCGGGGCTGCCTGGTGTCCTGAGGAGTTTCAAGCTTTGCACGCTCCTTTCCCAGTGCCAGCCCCATTGCTAAAGCTCTTTTTTCTGCTTTTAAACCACCAGTTTGGGATGGTTCTTCTTCTTGTAAAATGCAATGCTGAAGGTGGAGGAGCTGGGCAGTGCCCTGGCCATGCCCTTCAACAACTTCTCCCTGGCAGGGGCTTCCCCTTCCCAAAGTCTCAGGATGGTTTTTGGGGAGGTTTGTCCACGGATGGAGCCATTTCCTGGTGTTGCCATGGAAATTCAGCAGGTTCATCCTCTTCTCCATGGCCTCTGGGACTCCCTGCATACAGAGATAGATGGGGACAGGCTGATTTTGGGTAGTTTTTCTTGCAAGAGAGTGAAGGTAATTGCAATTATCCTGTCTTGCAAGGAAAGTTCTCATGTAGGGCTGGCAGCAGTGACCAAGGGCTGGGTGCTGTGGTGCTGGGCCTGGTCCCTCCTGGGAGATTTGGGTCTGGGGGCTGTTTTGCCTCAGGTGGAAGCAGCAGAGAATATTTTCCATGCTCAGAAATGTGTCCCTGTGGCTGAGGCATCCATTGCCACCCCAGGGCTGTCCTGTACAAGAGCTGAGGAGCCCCCCAGTGTCCCCCACTCCTCCTGCCGAGGCCTCAGCTCCACCCGGGACTGAGCTGCTGCCAGCCTGGGGTGTAACTCCTGGGGAGACCCCAAACACCCAGACCCTGAACAGGGGCCAGGTCCTACTCATCCCAAGCGCCTTCTCCCTGCTGGCTGCTGCTGTTGATCCTCCCAAACCGGGGACAGCCCCCCCAGCCATGGCTGACCCCACACTCATCCGCAGGCTCCGTGGCACAGTGGGGCTCTTTGGAGGGTTTTTCCCCTCTAACAGGCTTAGTTCCTCCCTTTGTGCCTGGCTGCTGGGCGGGAAGGCAGGAGCGGTGCCGGGCTGAGCTCTGCTCCTCTCTCCCCCCCGGCAGGTTTGGAGCCGGCGCTGAGCGGAGGGATGGGCAGTGCCAGCCCCGGGCTGACCACTCTGCCCCCCGGCCGCCTCGCCTGGCCGGACCCCGCGCTGCTGCCACCCCCGCGGGACCCCGACCCCCGCAGCTGGGGCTGCCCGGAGAGCCCCAGCCCCCCCAGCACCCCCGAGCAGCCCCTGCCAGCCTTCTGCCTGCACTACTTCGACATGCTCTACCCCGAGGACACGGCCTGGGCCACCAAGGGCGCCGGGGAAGCGTCCCACAGCAGCCAGGGAGGGCGGGAGGAGGCGCGGAAGGAGCCGGAGCAATGTCCCATCATCGACAGCCAGGGGCTGGGGCTGGGGCCCGAGGGGGACCTGCAGGACAGCCTGCACCTGGAGGAGCACTCGCTGGAGCAGGTGCAGAGCATGGTGGTGGGCGAGGTGCTGAAGGACATCGAGACAGCCTGCAAGCTCCTCAACATCGCCGCAGGTGGGTGCGGCCAGGAAGGGATGTGCTGGCGTGGGAGCCAAAGCCACGCTGCATTTGAGGGGCTGCGGCTGCGTGCGAGGGTCTGGGGGAGCGTGGCTGTTCCCCCACGGCAGGAGGGGATGGTTCCAGGGGGGCTACAGCCCTGTGTGAGGGTCTGGGGGAGCGTGGCTGCTCCCTGTGCAGGGAGGAGATGGCTCCTGGGGGGCTGCAGCTGCATGTAGGGGTCTGGGGGAGTGTGGCTGTTCCCCCCCAGGAGAAGGGGATGGTTCCAGGGGGTTGCAGCAGCGTGTGAGGGTCTGGGGGAGAGCAGATGGGAGGAGGGGACGACTCCTGGCCACACTCACCCCCCTCGCCCCCAGACCCAACGGACTGGAGCCCCGGGAATGTGCAGAAGTGGATCCTGTGGACGGAGCACCAGTACCGGCTGCCGCAAATCGGGAAGTCCTTCCAGGAGCTGTCGGGAAAGGACCTGTGTGCCATGTCCGAGGAGCAGTTCTGCCAGCGCTCACCCGCCTGCGGCGACATCCTGCACGCCCACCTCGACATCTGGAAGTCTGGTGGGTGCCAGGGAGCGGGAGGGAGCTGGGGAGGGTGGGCGATGCTGTGCAGCAGGAGATGCCCCCCTGATACCCCGCTCCTCCCTTCCAGCCGCCTGGATGAAGGAGAAGGCTGCTCCTGGAGATATGAGATACTGCGGTGAGTTCTGTACGGGCTCAGCTCCGCTGGTCCCACTCGTGCTTCAGGCAGGTCCGGAGGACTTGAGGGGTCCCTCGCTGTGTAATTGCAATTATCCGGAGCACTGGAGCAGCTGCTGCTGTGGGATCTGTGTGGTTACACTCCCCCTGCCCAGAGCAGCCCCACGGCTCTCTGCAAAATCCTGCCAAGGGGAAATGGCTCGAACCCCTCACTGGCCCTGTCCCACACCCCCTGCACCTCTGCGGGCTGCACAAGGGCAGGATTGAGGTGTCCTCCCTGCTCCAAGACAGGGAGCAGAAAGCAAAGCTTGCAGACCCAGTGCCTGGGCTGAGCCCCGGGGACCCTCTGGCGTCAGGCGGGGTTCCCTGAGGACTCTGCAGCTCCCTGGGATGGGGCACAGCAGCGAGGTCTGTCCCTTCCCTCTTCTCATACGTCCTTTCCCGCGGCAGGAGGTGACACCAGCTGGGCCGACAGCGAGGTGGACTCGTCCTGCGCCGGCCAGCCCATCCACCTCTGGCAGTTCCTCAAGGAGCTGCTGCTGAAACCGCACAACTACGGGCGCTTCATCCGCTGGCTCAACAAGGACAAAGGTGGGCAGGGATGCTCCAGAGGCCCCGGGGCGGGCGCTGGGGGGCTGAGGTGGGGCAGGAGATGCTGTAACCCTCCGTGCCCCGCTCCCCTGCCAGGCATCTTCAAGATCGAGGACTCGGCGCAGGTGGCCCGGCTATGGGGCATCCGCAAGAACCGCCCGGCCATGAACTACGACAAGCTGAGCCGCTCCATCCGGCAGTACTACAAGAAAGGAATCATCCGCAAGCCCGACATCTCCCAGCGCCTCGTCTACCAGTTCGTCCACCCGGTGTGAGCTGCGGCGGGACCGGCTGAGCTCCGGGAGGGACGGGGGAACTTCGCTGCCTCCCTCTGCCCCAGCCACAGAGACCCTCTGCCAGCAGCAAGGACCTCGGCTGCGGGGCGAGGCTTCCCCTGCCAGGACCTGCTGGCAACGGACACAGGGACCCCCTCACCTCCAGCAGGCCCTGCAAGGACTGTACAGAGCCCTCGCCTCCCGTGGGAAGGGTGGGCACGGTGCCTGAGCTTGTCCTCCCTCCTCTCTTCCCTCCCGGGTTCTGGCTGTAGGTGGTTTCACCCCAGCCATTGTTCAGGGAGGAAAAAGCCTGGGGCATGAGCTGAGACAATGGAACCCGCAGGGACAGGGACACCCGCTGCTGCTCATGGTGGGGTCCTGTCCCAATCCCTGTGGGAGAAGCCTGGCACCAACCGAGGGTGCTGCCTGCCGTGGGAGCTGTGCCACTGGGGACTGTGGGCACCCCCTTGGGCCAGGTGCATCCCCCCTTTGGTTTTCACTCCAGGACATGCTCAACTTCTTCCCTTCACAGGGATCCAGGGCTGCAAATGGGAGTTCTGCAAAGGGGGCAGCTGTAAATGTGGGTGTGGGGCTGTGCACACATCCCCCAAGCTGGGTCCCCCATCCTTGTGCACAGGACCACCAGAGTCCTCCTAAGACCCCAGGTTCTGTGCCCTGGCACAAAGCTCTTCCCTTGATTTAGATTTGACTTGGACTGTCTGATTCCGGAGTTTGGGGAAATGAAGATGGCAGCTTTGCCATTTCCCTCTGCCCAATAAATCCAGAGTGTGATCCGCCGAGGCTGGACTGGGGCAGAGAGCTGGGGATTGCTTCACCTGCTCATTGCACCAGAGTCTGAGTTACCTGGCAATGTTGATCTTTTATATTATAGGTTTTTCTGTTTATTTGCTTTTCGGTTTTGGCTGGTGATGAGTTGCGGTTGAGGTTCAAATGCCGAGGGGTGGCCCGGGCTTCCAGGGATATTCTGTGGGAGCTTAAAAGGAAAAACACCTGGTTCTTGGTCTTTTGATTTTTTTTTGTTTCCCTTAAAAAATCTACCAGTGCCAGCTACTGCCTTTCCCTTCTGTTCTTGCTCCGTGCTGCTCCCAGAGCAGCAGATCCAGACAGCCCTGCTCACATCCTGGCAGGAGGGATGGAGGGCAGCGAGGAGCAGGGGAAGGAGGAAAACTGCCCTGGCCTTTGGAAAAGGGGGCGGAAAAACGAAAAAATGGGGGGAAAGAAAAAAAAGCAGTGTGTTTTGTGATCTGCTGTGTGTGGCTGACGCAGCCGGTGCGGGGGCACTGTGAGGATGGGCCCGTGGTGCCCCAGATCCTGTGTCCCACTCACAGGTCCTCTGGCAGGGTGAGGGAGGGCAGGAGGTGACATCAACCTGCTGTGCCAGGATTTTCACAGGCTCAGGAGAACGCTGGGTCAGGGCTGGTGCTTGGAATGGCCCCAAAACCTGCCTAACTCGAGCCCCTCCGTGGGTTTCCCAAGGCTTTGTCCAGCAGTGGCACAGGAGTCCCCAAAGGCAGTGTCTATTCCCCTTGTCCCCCCAGCCCCCAGCAATGCATCTGAACTCCCCATCCTGCTGCTCCCCAAAACCTTGGGGTGGGGGTGTCATACCTGGGGGTGCCTTGGGGGTCCAAAGCCACCCCAGCTGCCCCCCCGGGGGTGAGACAGACGCACAGCAAAGGAGACCCCAGAGCCAAGGACGCTGACAGAGCTCGGTTATTTTCTCTTGCTGCTTTTTGTTGTTGTATCCACGGAAATACAATCACGAGAGATATATATATTATATATATACTTCTTAAATTACACAATCAATGTACAAAAACCAGGGTGCATTGCTGAGACAGGTGGTTGGTTGGGTCTTTTCTGACTTTGTGGGTTTTTTTCCGGTACCTGGCAGGGGCCGGATGGCTCCCGCCCACCGTGCCCAGCACACGGTGCTTCCCCTGCATCCACGAGAACACTGGATCCCTGGGGCCAAAAAATTCACGAACCAACGGAGGGGGCAGGATAGGAGCAGGAGGAGCGTGCGGGAAGCCGATGGCATTGATGCTGCTAAGGGTGATGGTATGGAAAGAAATGAAAGATGATCCAAAGGGAAGAGCTCGGGATGGCAAACACACCCGAGGCAGGGGGTGGCCGTGCTGGGCGGCAGCAGCCGGGGGAGCTGAGGGACGGGGGCAGAGCCCAGGGGAGGAGCAGGAGAGCTCCGTGGGGACAAGCAAAGAGCAAAGCCTGCGGCCACTCTCCTGCCTTGGCGTGTTTGTTTTCGGCCGTCTTTGCCAGGCAGCTGCTCTGCCTGGGCTGGGTTTCCTGAGCCGTCCTCCCCCGGCTGCAGCTCCTGCCGGCACCCGCCAAGGCTGGGCCATGCTCATCCCCCGTCCCTGCTCTGCTCCAGCCTCTCTTCAGGAAGGGGTGGATGGGCACCGTGCCCAGCAGTGCCCAAGGCAGTCCTTGCTATGCCAGGCTGGGCACGAAGGTGCTTCCAGCAGCCCTGGGCCCTGCTGGGCCCTGCTCCGGATTTTAGGGCCATCTCACCTGGATCTGGTGTGCGTTGGATACCTGCCCACCCGCAGGGCGATGCTGCTCCCTGCAGTACAGACAGGGCATCGGCTCGGGAGCCTCCGCCCGCTCCAGGTGTGCTGAGAGCCCAGCCGGGAGGAGGAGGAAGCTGAGGAGATGCCAGCAAGCTCCATGGCGGGGCTGGTCCCACCTCACCTGGGCATCTCAAGGATGGCCGTGGGGCTGAAGGGGGCATTCACCCCCTCCCTCGGGGCGGGAGGATGAACTGGGGAGAACATGGAAACACCAAAAAAAATAACCAACGGAGTCAGACTCCAATCCCTCTTGGTTTTCTGGGATGAATTTGGTTGGTCCCAGGAGCTTCGGCGCCGTGCGTTTTGGAACAGTTCCAGCCAATCAGAAGGCGGCTCATGATTTCAGTATCTTTAAAAACCAACCAATCAGAAGCTCTCACTGGTTGGGCTTTAAGATCTTGAGGTATCGGCTTTTCGCTCAGAAAAAAAAAATATTCAACTAACGTAGACGAACGGACAACGTCATCTTCCGCTTCACGTTATCTTAGAAGAAAGCGACTATGCAAAATACTCTTCGGAGACAACTCTTAAAAAAATAAAAGCTTGGTCGGAAAATATGTCTGAATCTCTAAGGGTGAGGAGTGAAGGACCAGACGGCAGAATGGCTGGTTGGCTGGTGGAGAGATGGAGACAACGGAGGGTGGATTTATCTGCTGACGGTGACGAGGAGCACACCACAAGACTTAGATTGCCTCCACGTAGTTGGCGGGGTACAGCCCCAGCTGCCCGTTGTCCAAGCGCCCTTTGCACCACCCCTGCTCGTCTTCCTCACCGAGTTTGGTTAGTTCATCACCTGGAGAGGAAGGTGGAAGGGAAGAGCTCATTGCAGGTGCTGGAAATCCTCCCACTCCCTTTTTCTCCCTGGGATGGAGCTGCTGGGGGTTTGCAGGACTCATCCTGGACGCACCAGTTTGTAGGGTAGAAAGGCAAGGGGTGACCCATGAGCCCTCACATGCCCTGTCCCACCACTGCTCCTGTCTCTTCTTTGGGCTCAGCTTCTGCCTTCCCCTTTCTGACCGTTCAACTCTGTGAAGGGCTGGGCCAGCTCAGAAATTATTTGAGGGGTTTCACACCCGCATCTCCAGCAGACGAGCCCCATCCTACCTGGCACCGGCAAAGCACCGTACCTGCTTTGAAGCTGAGCTCATCCTGCTCCTGCCCGTCGTAGTCGTACAGAGCCCGCACCCTCACGCCCTTCCCCGCCGATTCCTCGTCGAAGGGGTTGGCGCCGCCGTTGGCCTCGCTGGTGTTGAAGGAGTTGCTGCCCTCGTCATCGGACCACTCGGCGCTGTAGGTCTGCCCGCGGTCGTGGCTGCTCACGCTGGGAGGGGAGGACAGGGAGGGGTGGCTGTCACCGAGGACATCTCGCATCCCCAAATGCTTGCACAGGTAAAGGCCGTGCCCATCACAGCACGTCCCGTTCCTGCCGGCCCTCACCTCCCGCGCTCGCCCGCCTGAGCCCCTGTGTCGCCCGCGCTACTGGCGTTGGTCAGGGCCACCCCCTCGCCCTTCTTCTGCTTCTCCTTCCGTGTTATCGTGTGCGTCAGGTCCGGGTTCCACTCCTGCAAGCACAGAGTCACCAACCCCTGAGTGCCTGGCTGCCCCACAGGGCTGCCAGCACCCAGCCAGGGCTCCCAGCCTCACCTCAAACTGGGGCCAGTTCATGGGCATCCCGGGGCCACTGGTGCTGCGGAACCACCGGAGGTCCTCCTGTGCGTCCGACATGCGGATGGTCTGCTCCAGCTCCCGGTACACATTGGCATAGCTGAGGGGAGAGACGTGATTGGGGGGCTGTGGGTCAGTGTGGACCCCTGGGGACAGTGTGGGACAGGGACATGCCCAGATTGTGTCACCTGGGGCCAGGTCGTGTGTCCTCCAAGGCGCCAGGGGGCGCCAGGCTCTTGCACAGCCTCCTGCCACTCTGGTACCTCTTGGTGGCCAGGACTCGCTGCCCCTACCTGCTGCTCTCGGCCAGGTTCAGGTGCCTCTTGATGTCCAGGAGCATTTCCTTGAGAAAGTTGAGCCTCTTCTCCTCAAACTGCTGGCACTGCTCGAAGACCTGCTCCATGCTCTCGATGTACTGCGGGGTGCACTTGTTCAGCTCGTCCAGCACCTTCTCATACTTCTCCTGAGTCTGCAAAGACACAGGAGGGACCCTGGTTGTACCTCGAGCCCCTCAGAGGCCATTTCTGCGTGCTGAGAGGTCTGGTTTGGGGGTCACCAGAGCTGGGGAGCCCAAACTGAGCCAGGAGCCTCAGTGGGTGAAATCAGCCCCCAAAAATGGGGCAAATCCCTGCCCAGCTCACACTCCCCTGACCACTGCCTGCAAGTCCTCATCGTTCTCCAGGAGCACAGGGATGGGAAAATGGGAACTGATGGTGGAGAAAGGGATGTGATGGTCATCTCCACTGGTTTCCTTTGCCCTACACCCCATGTGTCCAGCACAGGGCAGTGCCTCGCACCTTTTGCACATCTTGCTTGCACTTCTCCACTTTGTCCTGGAGCTTCTTCTGCTGCTCAGGAGTGTTGGACTGGTCTGCCTTGCTGTTGGCTTCACGGGTCATGGCCAGCTTCTCCTCCTTGCACGCCAGGTGATAGGCTTTCTTGGCTGTCTCCAGCTGTGGGGGGGACAGGGAAAGGACATCAGAGTAGCGGTCACAGCCCCCTGCCAACCCCTCTGCCTGTGGGGAGGTGCCACGCATCTCTCCCAGCCTGGACTGGGCACACAGAGTTGGACCTGGGCACACTGAGATGCCCCAGGACATTCTGTGCTTCTCTCACCTCCTTGAGCTTCTTGGCCCAGGGTTTCTGGGCTTTCCGGAAGCCATCCTCAGCCTCCTTGGCCTCCTTGAAGCCCCCCATGATCTGCTTGTGGTAGGCGTCCTTCTGCCAGTTCTTGACCTTCTCAAAGTCATCGTTCAGGAGGCTGTTCTTCACGTCCTGGTGCAGCTCGCTCACCTTGTCCGCCTCCGTCATGATCGCGGCCCACGCCTTCTCCAGGCTGCCATACTGGGGACCTGGGGGCCGAGGGGACAGCTGGGGGTCACCCCCTGCCCTCACCCCCTCCATTTCTGCCAGGTGAGGCTGTGATGGTACACAGGGACCCAGGTGTCCTGGGGAACCCCTCCCCCCGGGGAAGCCATGGAACCTTTCTCGATGAGCTGCCTCCACCGCTTGGACCAGTCGGTGAGCTGCTGGGCGTAGGACTTCTCGATCTTGGCCCGCTCGTGCACGCAGTTCATGAGGTCATTGCAGAGCCGGTGTCCATCATCGATCCTCTTCACTGTGCGCTTGTAGTTCCCCACCTGGGATGGGCACAGGGACAGGCAGGTGTGGGGGCTGTGACCATCCTGCCTGGCTCAGCCCCAGCTGGCCTGGGGTGGCTACAGGGGAACCATCCGGCAATTTGGGGGTGCAGAGATGGAGCTTTGGGTTGGGGCTGCTCAAGCTCAATTCCCTCCAACCCCTCTGTCACTCAGAGACAACCAAGAGACCTTGGGCAGAGCCAGCTCAGACACAGAGCCACCACAGCAGCGATGCTTTCAGGCAGAGAAGGGAGGGCAGGGGATACCCCGGGGCACAGTGGGACACGGCAGTGGGGTCTGTGGGAGGAGAGGATGGCCAGGACCAGGACTCACCTCCCAGAAGCTGTCGGTTGTTTCCTCGGCAGCTGATGCCGACTCGTCGTAGGAACCCGACATGGCTCCCGGCGCTGCCTCGGGGGTCAGAGCAGGCGCTGGGGGTTTCCTGGGCAAACACCAGCCTCATGCACTGAGGGGACAGAAGAGGGGAGTCATGGGGACTGCAGGGGACCCCCATTCCTCCTGCCAACAGCTCTGTGGGGCAAGGATCCAGGTACAGGGGACAGACATGGGGACAGTGCCCGCTCCAGCTCTGGACCCACAGACCCCTGCAGTGCCCATCACACACTTGGTGCCATCCAAACATCCCCAGAGCCAGCGGTGCTGGGAGGGAATAGCGGGGAGCAGCACAGTGGGCACTCACTGTGCCAGACCTGGCTCAGCACTGGGAGCCGCTGGGCGAGGGGCCGTGGCTGGGTCAGGGGATGCGCCGCCCAAGAAATTCTCATCCTGATATTCCACCCTAATCCGTCTTGATCTTCAGAAAAACGGTATCCCCAGAGCGTCACGTGTCCCCGCTGCGAGGCTTAACCCTTTTCTGCTTTCCTGAGGGCTGGAAGGGGGCAGGTGCTGGGGGTGGCATTGCACAGGGGCAGAGCGAGGACTGTGGTGGCCGTTTCCAGGCGTTCTCCTCATCCTGACCTGGATTTGGACAATGTTTCCACAGGAAAGCACTGGGGCTATCCTGCATGGCATCTGCCACCGGGATGGGGACAAGGTAGCCACGAGCAGCTCAAATTTCCTCCTGCCCTGTCCCCAAAAGGGCTGGGGAGAGGGATTTGGCCATGAACCTCACACATCATCCCTTCCTTGGGGAGATGGAATGGGCAGAGGGAGGCCCGGCTGCCTGTGCCCTGCCGTGGAGTGGGAGGACAGGGCTGGGGACACAGGGTCCTGTGGGAACACTGGAGAGTGCCCACGCTCTCCAGCTGTGCGCACAGCTGGCCCTGAGGTGTCCCCGGGCTGGGGCAGAGCATGGCCCCAGGCGAATGGGGACCTCAAACAGTTACTGGAGCGCGCGCAGGGCTCGCTGTGCTGGAACTAACAGGGCCTGGCAGGGATTTAGTGATATAACCAGGGAGGCACCAATCCCCTCCACCCTCCCCAGACGGTTAAAAATAAACGCATGACTGTCCCTCGCTCAGCCGCCGAGACGCAGATGGATGGGGGACAGCAGCGTCCCCCTGCAGCTGGCAGCACGCGGCGCCCGCGCCTGCCTGGCACCCACGGCACCACCACCACTCCTACTGGCACCCACGGCACTGCCACTGTCACTGCCTGGCACCCACGGCACCACCACCACTCCTACTGGCACCCACGGCACAGCCTCTGTCACTGCCTGGCACCCACGGCATCGCCACTGCCTGGCACCCACAGCACCACTGTGCCTGGCATTCATGGCACCACCACTGCCACTGCCTGTCACCCGTGGCATCATCACCAACCTTGCCTGGCAGCCATAGCACAGCCACCGCCACTGCCTGGCAGTCATGGCACCAACATCATTCCTGTCTGGCACCCACGGCACCATTACTGCCACTGCCTGGCACTCACAGCACTGCCACTGTCACTGCCTGGCACTCACAGCACCATCACTGTCACTGCCTGGCACCCAGAGCACCAACACTACTCCTGCCTGGCACCCACAGCATGGCCACTGTCCTTGGCACCTACAGTGCCACCACGCTCCTGCCTGGCACCACAGCACCGCCCTCCCCACCCCAGCCCCCGCAGGCTGCCCCGGTGCACCTGCAGTGGTGACAGAGCCCCTGGTGGCACAGCCCCAGGGGAGCCTGCAGGTGCTGAGTGCATCGTCTCCCTGAAAGCCGCGGGCACAGCGCAGTGCCCAGTCCTTGTGCCCCTGGGTTTTGCTGCAGACACTGCACTGGCATGGCAAGGGCACCCTCAGGGTGACAGCCCCAGCGTGCCAGGGCTGGAATGGGGACTGTAGGGAGGGAGCACACCCATGGCTGGGTGTACCCCAGGACCCACGGGCACAGTGCCAGCCCCAGCTGCCCTCAGCGAGCCGCTCATGCCACGGGGCACTGTGGACGTGGCTGCCGCAGCTCCCTCTCCAAGCCACTACCTGGTCCGAGCCGCAGCCCCGGGGTTATTTTTGGCTCTGCATCACTTCCCAGCTAACGCTGCCGCCTCTTTGCCACTCTCCTGCCACGCACCCCACGCGCGACCATCCTCGCACGCCCTCGCACGTGTGTGTGCCCCCACCGTGCCAGGCCGCCTCGGCTGCCTGTGCCACACGTGCCAGCCCCCTGCCAGCCCCCTGCCAGCCCCCAGCCCTGCTGGCACAGCCCATCACCTCGCATCAGGGCGGCTGGCGGTGATGCCTGGCGCCTGCAGAGCCGGCGGCCGAGCCGCGGCGTGGAGAGCTGCCAGCCCCAGCCATGCGCTACTGCTTGGGTACCCTCGGCCCGGGGGGCTCCGCTTTGGCCCCTCGCTTCCATGGAGCTGCCAGGGAGAAGCCACGGAGCGTTTGGCATCAAGTGACAATGGAGTTTGTCCCAGCTCCTGCTCCACGTGCCCTTGGGCTGCTCCTGCAGAAGGGGCCCCCCTGCGCGTCTCTCCTGTCAGCCTGCTCAGCGCTGAGCACTGACATGGTTCTCCTCACCCTCCAGGCAGCTCCTGCTGCCCTGCTGCTGCAGGGAGGGTCTCTGCCCTCTGTGGGGGCCAGGCCGTGGCCGTGGCCCTGCACAGGCAGGAGGCTGCTGCAATGCAGAGGCTGGTGCTGCTGACACTGCGGGCAGGGCATGGGCAGCTGCCTGCACCCCCATGGCAGAGCCCTGGCTGGCAGAGCCCCGTCCCCAGCAAGTCCTGCTGTCCCCTGTCCCCAGGTTGCTCTCTCCAGGTGTGTTTGTTGTCCCAAACCCAGCATCTCTCCTGCAGCCAAGCAGCAGGGATGGGGATGTCACACTCCTGGGCACATTGGCTGAGCCTGGTGGGGACCAAGGGTAGGAGTGGCTGCAGAGCCTCTGGTGCAGGCTCCTCTGCTGCACAGAGCCCCTGGCCAAGGCAGGATGGTGGCAGATGCACTGCAAGGAGAGGAGCAGAGCACAGAGCGAGATGGTGTCCCCATACCTGTCCCCATCCTGACCCCGGGCAGGTTCACACCAGGTGTGAGCCCCATTGCTGGGAGGGCAGTGGGTGAGTGACCATTGCTGAGAGCAGCCAGAGCAGGGGGAAGCCACACTGGGAGCTGCACTGGTCTGTGGGAATCCAAGCAACTGGGCTGGGCCTTGGGATTTTGGCCACAGGAAAGGTAATTTGCTCTCCCTTAGCACAGGACTGATTGAGGGTCCATTTCAGGGTGCAGAGCCAATGCCACCGTGATGCACCACTGTGGCCACATGGCAACCACTTGTGGCAAAGACAAATGGATTCAGCTGAGAAAGTCCAGAGGAGCCTGGCAGCAGCATCTCCTACCATGTTCTGGGGCTGCCCTGCTGTATCCACCACAGCTACCAGGGCCCATGTGCTGCTCCCACTGCAGCCACATACAGGGCCTGAGGTGGCCACACACGGAGGCTGAGGTGGCCACACATGGGAGGTGAAGTGGCCGCATATGGGGGATAAATTGGCCACATATGGGGGATGAAGTGGCCACATATGGGAGGTGAAGTGGCCACATATGAGGGATGAAGTGGCCACATATGGGAGGTGAAGTGGCCACATATGGGAGTTGAAGTGGCCAAGGCACAGCAGCAGGTCCCAGGGAAAACCCATGACACCAACGTGTTACAAGAGGCTTTGCAGCTGCAGGAGCTGTGCCTGGTTTGCTGCTCAACTCTGACCCAGCTGAGCTGCTGTGGGATTCCCACCCCAGGGCTGGGGCAGGAAAACGCTCCTGGGGCTGGCAAGGGTCAGAGCTCAGGGAGCCAGGGAGCATGGAGGGGTTTGGCTGTGGTGTGGCCCCCTCCAGAACCCCCATGTGGACCCTGTGAGGAAATGGTTAAGTGAGTGCTGCTGATTCACACTGGCAGCTCCACACCAGCAGCGCCCGGGGCTCAGGGCTGAGCAGCCTCAGCATCCATCCTGCCCCAAAAACAAGCCCAAAGCCAGGCAGGTGGTGAGCCTGGGCCCTCTCAGGGTACTGTCTCCATGGGAGCAGGCTCATGTAGGGTCCCTCCTGCCTTCCCTGGCAAAACCCCCTTGGCTGCAACATGAGCAAGGCTGGAGCCCTTGGGCAAAGAGCCAAATCCAGAACGGTGGGTGATTCTCCATGGGATTTCAGCCAGAGCAGCACCCTAGGGCTGCCTGGGACCTGGTGTTCCAGCAGTGTATGAGGTGGCTGCAAGGGCAGCAGGACCCTAGAGGGGGCACATAGGTAATGGTGGGAAACTTCTGGGAGCCACTTTTCCAACAAATCCTGGGTGGAATGTGCCTGTGGAAGCCCCCTTGTTTTCATCAGGGTCATCTGCATTGATGGGGGGATCTGAGGCCTGGGGACCTGCTGGACCCTGGGGGTTCAGGGCTTGTGGGCTCCCCCAAACCAGAAAGGAGGTTCAGTGATCCAGGAGCAGTACCAGGAGCCTTGTGTCCTGTGCACAGCCGGGAGGCCACCGGGGGCCAGGTGCTGCCCAGTTGCAGTAGCCAGGGGAGATGCATTTGCTCCAAGCCCTGGCAGTGATCTGCTTCACAGCTCATGTGGGCTCTGCAGAGACCTTCCCCTTCCCCTTGTGCTCCCAAAATCCCCCTGCTCAGGGCACCCATTAATCTTCTAGGGATTTTAGGAGCCTTGTGTAAAAATTTCTGGAAGCTTGCTTGGCATTTGCGGATAACGCAAGAGTCTCTCCAGGGGAGCCTGCAGCCCAGCTCAGGGACAGCGGATGCGCCGGGAATGCGGATGGGGAATGTGGATGGGGATCCCGGGAGGGGCAGCAGCATCAGGATCGCCAACCTGAGCATGTGCTCAGGCTGGGGAAAGGAGAGGGGGCTCAGCCTCAGCTGGGGGTTCCACTGGCTGCCCAGCTCTGCAGCTCTGTCTCATCCTGCCGCCTCGGCTCGCCGCGGTAAACAAGGCTGCTCGGACACCGAGCAGGGATTTGTGCGGTCCCGGGAGCCGCGTTTAGGCAGAAATCCAAAGATGAGGTTTGCAATTAAGCCCAGAAGTGGCAAACAGGGATGGTGGAGGATACGGCGGTGCCATCACCCCGCTTCCGCATCAGGGAGGGGGGAAGTGGAGCGTCACGCGCTGGCACGGGGGTCCCGTCCCCTGAGCCTTGGTGGGATGGACCCGGAGCTGGTGGTGACAGAAGGCAAATGGGGCTGCTGGGAGCAGGAGAGGTGGAGGGACAGCGGAATTTCAGCTGTCTGTGGTGGGGAAGCAGACTTGGAGCCAGAGGGGGACAGGAAAGTGGGGAGATGGGGCGAGCAGCAAGGGAGAAGCTGGGATGACACTGCTGAAAGGAGGGGGTTCAGCGATGGGGTAAGGTGTTTATTTGGGCAGAGGGACAGCCATGACAGGGACAGCACAAATTCCTCCCATTAATTGCAGATGGGGAAACTGAGGCACAAGCCCGGAGTGCGGCAGCATTGCAGAAGGGGTGTCCCTTTCCCCAGCACCCCATTGGACACACAGAGGGGGTGAAGGTCATAGATCCCCCCCAACCTCCCTGGCTTGCAGAAGGGATCAGGGGACATCGCGTCCTGCCGAGGGGTGCAAAGCCATGCCCCACTGCCCGCTCCTTGCACAGCATCCCCCCCGCCGTGCCCCCATCCCCGCAAGGAACCCGGGCATCCTGCACCCCATCCCGGCAAGGGACCCCGGCATCCCGCACCCGTTCCCGCAAGGCACCGGGTGTCCCGCACCTCCTCGCCGCAGTGGACCCGGCTGTCCCCGCGGGGGCCGCGCTCACCTGCCGGGCGCCGGGGGGGCCGGGGGGGCCGGGGGCCCGAGGCCGGGGCCGGGGCTCCGCTCGCTCCGCTCCGCTCGCTCCGCTCCCGCCGGGCAGCGGCGGCGCGCACGGCCGCGGGCACGCGCCTGCCCGAGCCGCCCGTTGCCATGGCAACCGGGATGGAGCCGCTGCTGCGAAAATCATCGGGGGGGGGGGGGATGGGGGGGGAATGGACCCCCCCCAATCCCCGCGTCCGCGCCCACCCCGAGGTTCCGCACTGCCGCCAGCCCCCGCAGGACCCGCCGGCCCCAGACCCTCGCCCAGGGCACCCAGCTGGGCCGGGCTGCGGCCCGGGGGCACGGCCTGGGGGGGCTGGGTGCCGGGGTCGGGCCCCGGGCTCCACTGAGGCCTAATCGGACTCGTTTCCCAGGGCGGGGGGGCTCTTTGGGACCCTCCTGGGGTTCCTGCTCCTGCTACCCCGGGGGTAGTTTTCCCTCCTGCACGGGACGGGGCAGAGCCGCGCACTCCCTCTGCTGCTGCCCCGACCTCTCTGTCACCCCCGCGGTTGCAGGGGGGGTTTGGGGCTGAGCCACAGCTTTTGCAGGAACAAACACCCCAAAACGCCTTCGGAGAGGCAGCCGGTGCCGCCTTCTTGCCAAATGTGCCAGCTGGGAACAGGCTGGCATGAGAATCAGGAACAGCCTTTTCCCCCCGGCAGGGCTGGGGAAGGGGGTGAGGGGGCTGCACCCCCCAAGGCTTCCCGGAGGGGAGCGGGGCAGCTCTCCCTCCCTGCCATCTGCCCATCTGCCTCCTCCCAAGCCCCGGGGCTCATGCCCGAGGTCACCGGCGCTTGTAACGGGATGGGAGTCCCGGGGGCAGAGGGGGCTGGAAGCCGTCGGGAAGCAGGCAGGATGCGGGTGGGGGTGATGACAGGCTCCCCGACACTGCGCCTGCATCCCCCCGCTCGCGGGGGATGTCAGAGAAATTAAAAGCCAGCAGGAGACGAGAGCGTCCAGGCGAGTAACCGAAGCCGCTGCAGAAGCTGCAGTAATGAGGCTGCCGGGGCCGCCGCCGCCGGGATCAGGTTGCCCAGAGAATGCGACCCGGTCCCGGGGGGCTCTGCCGGCCTCCGACGCCGGCTCAGCTTTCCCCTAACAAGCGCCTTCGACTGCCTAATGAAGCTCGGTGGGGCTCTCCAGCCCGCCTGCCTTCCGGCTCCTTCTAGCCCCGTGCCACCCGAGCCAACCCACCTCACGGCCAGACAGAATGGCCCCCGGAAGGTTTCATGCCTGGCAGCAGCTGGGGTGAGACCCCGGTGATTTAATCCCAAACAGAAGTGGGATGGATGGTGGTTCCTTCAGGAGAGGGAGATCTTAGCCTGTTGGCATTTCGGGGTGAGGAACTGGAGGGTGCTGAATAATTGTCATGGCCCTTTCAAGCAGTGAGTTGGCAGTTCTCAGCACAGGGTCACTGCAGGCACCGCTGGGATGTCCCAGCTGCCATCTGCCCTGACAGCATCCCTGCTGCAGAGAGGAAAATGTCCTTGGCTTTAAACATTAGGTGACAAATGCTGTCCAGGATGGTGACCTCAATGACTTAGGGGGGTTGCCCAGGGCAAAGAACCATTGCCACCAGCTTTGTGGTCTGTGCAGGTGGCACCAGCTCAGGTCTCCTGCCTTGCAGCTTGGGCTGTTCCATGATGGGAGCAGGTGGGAGCTCTGCCTCCTCGGTTCTTTCACCAAAAATTCGGTCACGACAAACTTTTCCCCGGCTCTCACCATCCCACCGTTTACTGTTTTCAGTGGTAAGTCACTTCTCCTCCTGTAAATGAGCTTCCTTGTGGGAAGCAGCAGACGGTATTGGCAGGAAATAAGCCCTGATTTATCGGGCCACTTGCCGCTCTGGAATTACAGCTCCATGAGCACAAACGGAGAAGTCGGAGAGCACATGAGCCCACACCGTGATCCCGGCGGCTGCTGGAGCCAGAGCGGGCAGGAACGAAGAGATGCCACTAGGGATCAGCCTCCTGCCCATCACCCAGGCAGGAGTGCCGGCCTTCGCACGAATGGGGGGTTTCGAGCACAGCCATCTCCCGTCTGCCTCCCCAGCAAGGGATGGAAAACGTGTTTCCTAAATCCCGGCAGAGCCCCGAGTTATGGGGCTCAGCTGTTTCTGGGAGCAATGGGAGAGCCCGTGGGCGGTCCAGGGAAGACTGGTGTGGGTGGGGGCAGAGGGCATCCCAGGCATCCCGAGCCCGTTCCCGTCCTCCACTGCCTCTTCCCTGGGGCTCGAGGGGCCGGATGAGGCCAGTGCCCCACGCTCGCCCCGTGCCCGGGCTGCGTCGCCGCTGCGGATGTGCCGCCGGTCCCAGGAGCCCTCCGGGGAGCTGGGAGAATGCAAGCGCTACTTTGCATCTCTAATTAGCCGCGGAGGATAATTGGCGGCTCTGCGGCAGACAGGCAGCCATTGTGGAGGGCCCCGCGCGTGGCAGGTGCTCCCAGAAACCCAAATCCCACCGAAACAATCCCCTTCTTGTCTGCCTGTGACTGGTCGGGGCATCCTCCGAGCCCTTCCGGGGAAGGGGCTGGGGCCAGGACATAAAGGCTCCATTTTTCCTGGGAAGCAGCATGAAGCTGGCTGCAGGCAGCTGCCTGAGCAGCCCATACATTTCATCCATGGCCACCACAGTGGTGCTGGGGCTCGCTGCCTCTGGCCTCCCCTGCTGTGCCATGCCGGGGGCAGCCGGACACTGGTCTGGCTACCCCTGCAAGGCTGCTGGATGTGGCCTCTCCTCCTCCAGGATCATCCGCAGGAGCTCAGCAGGTCTGGAGTTTGCCTTCAAGGTGTTGCACAAACGCCGGCCAGGCTGGCAGCCCTGGGACAAAGTCTGTCCCTGGGCAGAGCTGTGCCAGGTGCTGTGCTGGAGGAGCCTGGCTCCATCCAGCCCTGGCAGGGAGCAGCACAGCTGGGGACAGGGCATTCCCAGCGAGGGGGATCCCACTTAGAGCCAAGCCCAGGCTTTGGGCTCAGGACGTGGCCCTGGTTGGTGCTGATGCGCTTCGCTGATGTCCCTTCTCTTCTCGCCCTGCCCTGTGCACGTCACTGTCGGTCCCTGCCAGTGCCTGGGCTCTTTTCCCTCAATCCTTTCACGGTTAAATCCCGCTCCCGTCCTGCCGCAGCCCCTCCGGCGGCCGCACACCCTGGGAGAGGAGGGAGGGGAGGAAGAGGAGGGAGAGAAAGAGGCCAGGGTAGCACAGATCAGTGCAGGGCAGGGCAGCACCTCCAGCATCAGCCGAGCCGCTGCCTGGTGAATTCCCCGATTTTCTCTGCGCTCATGCAAAGCGAACACAAAACCCCAGGAGGTGCATAGGACTCTCAAGGTTTCAGCGGGGATTTCGGGGCCGGGCGAGCTGGGAGCTGCAGTGCCTGATCTCTGCTGTGCTGCGGCCACGGCCTCGACCTGGACTTTTGGCTTAGGGATGGGGTTTGCCCAGGGAAGGCGATGCGGGGGCTGTGGGATGCGGGAGCAGCCGGGGAGGCTGCCGGGAAAGCTCTAATCCGTTTAGCAAAGCACTTGCTTTGCCATTTCTGAGGCAGGAGGTGCAGGAGCTGTGAGGAGGAGATGCAGCAGAGGCAGGGACAGGGACAGCGACAGCGACGGTGTCCATGGACAGCATGTCCGGGCCAGCAGGGACAGCTCCTGCTCCGCGGGACGAGCAGGGGTGTGCGTTTCTCCCGAGGGATGCCGCAATTGTAGCAGCATCCTGGGGGTCACCCTGTGGGAGCTTCAACCCAGCTGCCCCCGAAAGGAAGAAAGGAGGGGATGACACGGTATCAGAGCCTCAGGATGGCACCGGGCAGCTCCAGGAATGAGGCGCATCCCTCGCTCCCTCCCGTTCCCCACCCGGCACGGTCCGGCACAAGTTGGAAATCACTTAACACGGGTCGGGAGCGGCTTCGTTTCCCAGCGCAGGGCGCGGACTCGGTTCAAACACCGGAGGGGACAGCGCTGTCACAGCGCCCCGATGCCCGGCATCCCCTGTGCCCCCCGGGGACAGCCCTCCGCCCCCCGCCGTACCTCGGGGCCGCGGGGACAGCGGCGGAGCCTCTCCCGGGGCCGGCGCTGCGCATCGCGGGCAGGTCGCGGCAGATGGGGCGGAGGGAGGGGGTAAAGATCAGCTCGGAGATTAGGGCGGCATTTTTAGCCGACCAATCCCCGGCCCGGCGCGGCGGCTCCTCGGCCGCGCAAGGTGACAACGCGAGCGCGGAGGGGATGGCCATAAACCCCGAGGGCGGCGGGGGTCCCTGCGCCTCCCCCTGCCCCCTCTTGCTGTCCCCACCCGGCGCTGCTCCGGGGGTGCCATGTGCCAAATGCCCGGCGTACTTAGCGGGGCAGCGGGGCCGTGTTCCCTTCCCCGCTGTCCCCGCTCCTGTCGCTCCCGGGGGGTTCAAACCCCCGCACAGGGCGGGAGAGCCCCGGGCTGGGGGAGACACGGGGTGTGCCCAAGGGGACACAGCTCCAGTCCCATCCCGCCTGAACGAGAGCCTCCAGACAGGGTGGATGCCGGCTGCCGGGCGGGTGTTTTGGGGAGCAGAGCACTGCGGTGCCTCCGGGACCCTCGAGCCCTTGGGCCGGGTGGGACCCGCGGCTCTCCGGGACCGCGGGCAGGGCTTTACAGCCCCGCTCCCAAGGACACCGGGCACCACGGGGAGCTGCGGGTGACACGACTGGGGACATGGGGGGATGTCACGGCTGGGGTGGCACGGGGGGAGCGGGGCGGAGGTCGCCTGCTGATCCCATCAGGCACCACGGCGGGCTGCCCGCTCCCAGGCGGGAGGGGGCCTGCGCTCCGCTCAGGCAGGGCCGTGGCCACCCTCGCCGCCGGGGGGGCCTTTCGCACGGCGGAAGCGGCGGTCCGGCGCACGCGCAGCCCTTTCCGGTCGGGCCCCGCCGCTACCGCCACGGTGAGGCCTCGCTCGGGCCATCGGCCCCGCATCGCCGCCATCCCGCGGCCTGGAGCTTCCTGCGGGACATCTCCGCGATTGGGGCGCCAGGCCCGGCTGTGCGGGGAGGGAGGGATTGGGGGCGCCAGGCCGGGGGGGTGGTACCGGAGGTCCAGCGCTGGCACCGGGGCCTGCCGGCCCAGTGCTGCCGCGGGGGTGGCCTGTGATCCGCAAGGGTTCAGTCATGCCCGAGCACGGAGAGCTCCGCGCGTCCCGGGCCCGGCGGGTCCGGGAGCGCCGTCTGTATCCGAGTTCCCGTCCTGGGGCGCTGCCGGGGCCGGCTCCGGCTCTCAGAGGGGCGAGAGGCTCCCACGGCTCCCGGTTCCCGGGTTCAGTTTGAGTTAATGGTAGCAGCAATGGCGTCCGCGGCGGGCCGGGACAGGCTCCCTCCTAAGTCACGGCCCTTCCCCTCCTGTGCCCGTGTCCCGCTGTGACCGACAGTGCGCGGCATGATTAAAGTAATAAAAGCTGAGACTGCTCGGTTTTCCCTCCCGGGAAGCAGCGAGAAGGAGCAGCCCGGTGGGAAGAGCGTCCCGGGGCAACTCGGGGTGCACTGGGGTCACCCAGCAGGATTCGCTGTCCCCGGCGCAGATGTTGGTGCCCAAATGTCACCGAGCCCTGTTTCCTGTGCTCTCTGCAGATGTTGATGCCCAAGAAGAACCGAATTGCCATCTATGAGCTGCTGTTCAAGGAGGGGGTGATGGTGGCCAAGAAGGACGTGCACATGCCCAAACACCCCGAGCTCGTGGACAAGAACGTGCCCAACCTGCACGTCATGAAAGCCATGCAGGTGCGAGGGCTTGGGGGCACACGGGGTGTTGGTTCTTGGGGTGTGCTGCATTGTGTCCTGTGCATGTGAATTGTTCCCCATTCCCGCATTCCTGTTTCCCACTGCCCTGCTGAACCCCAGGGCCTGTGAGGCACTGGTGGAGGAGCTGGGAGGGGCTCAGCCCTAACTGGGAGCTCTCTCTGCAGTCTCTCAAGTCCCGGGGGTACGTGAAGGAGCAGTTTGCCTGGAGACACTTCTACTGGTACTTGACCAATGAGGGCATCCAGTACCTGCGGGATTATCTCCACCTGCCCCCCGAGATCGTCCCGGCCACGCTGCGCCGGAGCCGCCCCGAGACCGGCAGACCCCGGCCCAAAGGTCAGCTGGGGTGGGCACAGGGGTGCTGGGCAGCCAAGGGTGGGCATGGGCATGTTGGACTGTCAGGAGAGTGCTAGATCTGTGGGGCTGTGGGAATTGGGTGTAAAATTGTGAGCAGAGCAAGGAAACGTGGTTGAGATTTGTGGCTGTTGTACCTGGCAGTGGACTGGTGTCCCCTGAGAGGGTGGGGAGAGCTGGGACCCAGAGGGACATGCTCTGAGTGGGGATTGGGACTAGGATTGCTGGGAACATGCCTGCTGAGATTGGAATGTGGTGGAGGTACTGTCCAGGGCCGGCTGAGCCCCACCTGGGGATCACCTGTGGCCAGGTTGGGTGTCCCATTCTGCCTTCCCCACGGACACTGAACGTGCTGCTGAAACAGGGCTCATTGTTAAAGGTTAACAGCAAACTTGTGGTGGAGGAGCAGCAGAGCCAACAAAAGTGCTGAGGGGTTTAGAACGTCTCTCTATGAGGGGAGGCTGAGGGAGCTGGGCCTGGTTAGTCTGGAGGAGAGAAGACAAATACCCACAAATATCCCCGGGGATGTACCAGAGGATGCTGCCAGGCTCAGCACTGGAACAACTGCCCAGGGAGGGTGTGGAGTCTCCATGTCTGGACGTATTCCAAACCCACCTGGACACATTCTTGTGTCACCTGCTCCAAGTGACCCTGCCTTGAGAGGGGCTGAACTGGATGATCTCCAGATCAACCCCCAGCTGCTCTGTGATTCTGTGTGTTGGAATTGCAGCTCTGATTTTCCCTCGGTGGGTTTTCACATCCCTGAGTGCAGGGGGTGTAGCCAGATGTGCTCTGGCTCTGGGGGCTCACATGGCTTGTGCTTTTTTGCTTCTGAGCCACACTAGGAGCCATGGGCTGCTGGGAGTTCACTCCCAGCTGCTGCAGTTTGTGTCTGAGCCAAACAAAATGGGAGCATCACCTGCTTCAAAAGAAGGAATTGCAGAGAAACTGAGAATACACTGCTTCCTTTGATCTCTGAGTTGCTTAGATGTTCCAAGATTTGTTCTTTACATGCTGTCTTTATGCACTGAGCTAAAGGAGCTGCATCCCAACTGGAAGGGAGAGAGGGAGAGGTGGCAACTTCTGGCCAGAGTTTGTGCAGGAGGAGCTGTGTGTGGTGTCACAGCCTTGTCCTGGTGCTGGAACCCTCCTCAGCCCCATCTGGGCAGGGATATGTGGAAGGGCTGCACTTGTTGGCTCTTTTTTGCTATGGATGACCTGCCTGAGGCAGCAGCAGCCTGGGAGCCACAGAGGTGGTGTAATAAAATACGTATTGCAAGAACTGGGTTTTGTATGGCCAAACCAGTGCCTGGGGACGTGCAGGAGGACACTGGGGTGTGCCAGCTGCCCCTCAGTGGGTCTTGCCTGGGTGGGCCCAGCCTGGGTTCCAGGGACATATCCCAATCCCTGAGAAGTGGTGGTCCCACCATGTCTGGGTGTTCCTACAGGAGTTTTGTCTGCTGTTAATCTGAGATTCCACAGATAATCTACTTTTACTGTCATGAATGTATTCTGTGGGGGGATTTGGGGTACTGGCACTGTGGCTGTTCCAGGTTGGGGTCAGAATTCTGTCCTGTAGTTTGTCACTCAGCTGTGCACAGGCTTGTTTGACATGGCAGATTCCCAGCATTTCTGGGATTTTTAGCAACAATAATGTTCAGCACTAGTTTGATGACCAGAAGACTGTTGAGATGATGCTGTAAGCCCACTTCTCACATTATTTAACTTCCACTCTGCCACAAGCTGGGACACTTGAGCAGATTTCACCCTTAAAGTGAAGTTTCCCGTACTAAATCACTTTTTTCCTTAGGTTTATTCTCCCTGATCTGCCCCAGGTGCAGCACTGCTGGCACACCCGATGCTGTTCTGCACCTTGGGGTGCAGGAAGGAGCTGTTTGTGCCCTGGCTGAGCAGTGTTTGAGGCTCTGCTGTGTGTTGCAGGTCTGGAGGGCGAGCGCCCGGCGCGGCTCACGCGGGGCGAGGCTGACCGGGACACGTACCGCCGCAGCGCCGTGCCACGTGAGTGTGCCCCCCCCGCCTTCCTGGGGACAATTTTCCCACCTCTAGGGCTCCTCTGAAGGAGAAAAGGGGAAGATGAGACTTTGGGCATAGCTTAAGAGTTTGTATGTGCGGGTAGATGGGAGGTTTGCTGGAGTTCAGTCCGGCTGAGCTGTGGGATTTTCTCTGGGGTTGGTTCAGTAACTCTCAAACTTGCTCAGTTAAAGCTGTTAAACTTTGCTGTGTTGAGCCCAGTTTTAGTTCTGTGGGATGGTTAAAGCTTTGCTTCCAGCCAGGAGAGCGCTGTGCAGGGCAGGGGTTTCTGTGGGCACTGACTGCTTCTCTCTCTGCAGCTGGTGCTGACAAGAAGGCTGAGGCTGGTGCTGGAGCAGCCACAGAATTCCAGTTCGTGAGTATTTGCATTTGAGCTTTGCTTCTTTTGTTGAAGCCTTTGATGAGAGAAGCTGGAGGGTCCTGCCTGTGGGACTCTGAGGGTGTCAGAGAGACTGGAAACTGTCACCCTTTACACGCAGCTTAGTCACTGTGGGGACAGGATGTGGTGGGACAGAGACCAGTGACAGGTTTGAGAGCAAGCCGAGCTCTTTGGAGATCCATGATTTTGTACTTCAAAAATAAAAGTATTTTACGTGTGAGGCACAGAACTGGCTGGAATGGGTTGATGTTGGTGGCGCTCACCTGGCTCACCTGTGCCATCAAAGACCTTTGATGATGTTTGTTCTTGCTGTCATTGCTTGACACAATGATTTCTAACACTCTCCTTTTGCTGTTGCAGAGAGGTGGATTCGGTCGTGGACGTGGTCAGCCTCCGCAGTAGAACTTCGTGCTCATGTTTTGTGTATAATAAAAGAGGTGAAAATGTCACTGGGTTCATGCCTGTGTCTCTCTGAAGTGCACAAACAGAGCTCACGAAGCACAGCGTGACTCAGATCTTTGGCATCTGGAACAGCACTTGGGGAGTGATTAAATACAGGTTCTGGTGAAGGAACTCTCCAAGTTTAGGGGGTGTGGAGGTGAGTCCTGGAGGAATGTGGGAGTGTTTCCCATCTGCCCAGGGCAGTGATGATTCCCAGCAGTGCAGCAGGGCTGGGCTGGGACTGAGCTGTTCTGCAGATGGAGAGCTCAGCTGTGCCAGCCCATGTCCCTCTGCTTGGGACATAGCCCGCGTGGGCGGGTCCGCGTGTCCTGCACCGCTGCGCTGCCACCTGCACTGTCACCTGCGCTGTCCCTTACAGGGACCGAGGGCGGCGTTCGCCAACGTTGGCGAACGTTGGGGGGGCGAGTGGCGCAGTGGCCGCCGCCCGCCGCCAGGCGTCGCTCGGCAGCCGGTGACAGCGACCGGTAACGGGCCCGGCATGGCCGCGGTGTCACCGGCAGGAGGAGTGGACACCCTGCTGGGTGTCACCGCAATGGGAATGGACACGGACCCGCGGTATCACCGGGCGTGGACACACACACACACGGAGTGTCACCGGGGCCGTGTACACGGACCCACGGTGTCACCAGGGATATGAACACACACACGGAATGTCACCAGGGGGATGGACACGGACCCGCGGTGTCACCGGGGGTTGGGGCCTGGCGCGGACCCGCGGTGCCGGCGCAGCCGCAGCGCCCCCACGCGGCGCAGGGCGGGTGCTGCTGTCCCCGCGGAGCCGCTGTCACAGCGGGGCCACGTGCGCGCGGCCGGCCCGGCCCCTGCGCCGTTTGCGTAAGGCCGAGAGCCCGCCGCCGCCGCTCTACGCCGCCCGCCGTATTCCCGAACGCGGCATCCGCCAGTGGCGCAGAGCGCGCGAGCCGGGGCGGGGGCGTGGCGGCGCCGCCTGCGCGGGGGGAGCGATTCTGGAAGCCGCGCTGAGCACTTTGCGTAGCGGGCGCACCGTGAGGCTACAGGGGCAGCACCGCCTCCCCGCCCGGCAGCGCTACGCCGTTTGCGTAGCGAGCCCCAAGATGGCGGCGCGGTCGTCGTCGGCGGTGGCCGGAGCGCGGGCGGTGGCGGCAGCGCGGCCGGGAGCGAGGGCAGGGGTGAGGCGGGCGAAGGGCGGCAGCGCGTAGCGAGACCCACGAAGCGAGACCCAGAGAGAGACTGTCACAGGCAGGCGCTCCCCCCGCGCCCCCCCGTCCTTCGCCGCCCGGCGGGTCCCGCCCGCCCCCGCCCTCCGGGTCGCGCGTCCTCCGGCCCCGCCGCCCCCGGAGCGGAGGATGATGAAGCTCAAGTCCAACCAGACGCGCACCTACGACGGGGACGGCTACAAGAAGCGGGCGGCCTGCCTGTGCTTCCGCAGCGAGAGCGAGGAGGAGGTGAGGGCCGGGCCGGGGGCGAGGCCGGGCACGGGACCCCCGAGCCAGCCGGGGTGGGGGGACTCGGTCCCAATGGGGTTTTATTTTTAATGGGCGTAATTCAGCGTGGCTGGGGGAGTTGGTGCTTCCCACTTGGTTATTGCTGTCCGCTGGAGCCGGGGAGATGCCCGGTGGGCGGCGGGACAGGCTGAGGGCAGCGCGGGAGGGGGTTTGGCAGCCGAGGGGACCGACCACACTGGCAGAACTTCAGTCCAGCACATCACATGAGATGGGAGAGGAAACCTGACCTTGGATTTATAAAAAGAAACTGGGATAAAAGGGGACTGATGGAGTGCCAGAAGTTGCTGTCCAGAGAGCTTGGGAGGAAGTGGGAATTAAAGGTGGATTGGTTGGTTTGAGAGCGGCCGCGTTGCTAAGGGGCTGCATTGTCCGGGAAGTTACAGTGAGAAACTTCGCT
Source organism: Acridotheres tristis (assembly GCA_037013685.1). NCBI lineage: Eukaryota > Metazoa > Chordata > Aves > Passeriformes > Sturnidae > Acridotheres > Acridotheres tristis. Next base: position 3,511,212 of record CM072913.1, on the reverse strand, counting down.
CCGATGTGCGATTTTACACGAGTCTGTCTTGACACGTCCTGAAGGTGGGCTCGGGGTGCTCAGAGCAGCAAGGCTGCACGTCTGCCTTCTGCTGCTGCTGCTGGAGTCAGGCATACACACTCCACTGCATTTGCTGTGCCCGAGTGGCTGTGCTAAAGTCTTTGTTCTCCTGATTATCATATTTGTAGCTACAGGAAATCGGAAGGGAATACAGACAGTTCACTGGAGGAAAGGCAATTAGCATACATCCAGTGAGTATTTAACGTGAAGGAGGCTGCACAAGCCCTTTGTAACTGTGCTGGCGTGATGAGGAGTGTCAGCGTTTCAGCAGAAATGGTCTGAAATGACAGCAGTGTGTTTGGTGCAGCGTTCAGTGTAGCTGGTCCTTCCCACGGACTTCCAGGACATTTATGGACTGACCGTGAAGAACATCATTATTTTGTGTGGTGATGCTGAGGATGCTCAGCACGGGTGGGTGAGGGCGTTTGAGTGCCCTGATGCCATTGTACACAATTAGTGGGGCAGTTTGCAGGCTATTCGCGAGAGGTGGAGGCTTGGCCGTGTGTGACTACAGTGTGGTTGAGGGTAGAAAAGTACTTTTAACAGGTGCCTGAGGCAGCCAGCATGTGACTGGTTATGAGTTTTATTTTAACACACCTCAGTCTGCAGTGTTGTGCAGGCTCCAGCTGATCCCTCCGGCCCGTGGGAGCTGGTGACAGAGCCCTCATGGTGCTGGGGACACCGAGGTGTGTTAATGACAGGTGTCAGAGCCCTCACTGTGCTGGGACACCAGGCTGTGTGGCAGTGTCACAGTGCTGACCCTGAGGTTGAAGGAGGAGAGTGAACTTGTTCCAGAGGCACGCTGCCATGGGATGGATGCTTCCAGCATGCTCAGCTGTCAGGTTGGTGTGAGGCTGAGATTTAAAACCACTTTTGTGTCAGTTGTGTCTCTGCTGTGATCTCCACCTACAGTGGATTGAATTTAAACTCCTTCAGGCTCTAGTTTCTAGGTAAGAACTAGAGCAGAATGAACTGTTTCTGGTTTCAGGCAGGGTTTGGGGAAGCTGGCTCCCTGTGCTGGTTGTGCCAGGTCATTCCCAGGGGTCTGTAAACTCTGGGGAGGTTTTTGGGTGCAGGGCAGTGGAGGTTCTGGGTAAGCATCGTGTTGTCCCTGTGGTCGCTGTTGGTGGCCTCGTCCCTGAGCTCACAGTGACAGCTGGCAGTGGCTTTGCTGCCCTGGGACAGCTCGGGGAGGGAGCAGTGGAAAGGCTGCAGTCCAGGCTGGGGTGGGTTCCTCGGGGTGTGCCTGGGGTGGGTTCCCTGGGGTGGGTTCCTCGGGGTGTGCCTGGAGTGGGTTCCTCGGGGTGTGCCTGGGGTGGGTTCCCTGGGGTGAGTTCCTCGGGGTGTGCCTGGGGTGGGTTCCTCGGGGTGTGCCTGGGGTGGGTTCCCTGGGGTGGGTTCCTCGGGGTGTGCCTGGGGTGGGTTCCCTGGGGTGGGTTCCTCGAGGTGTGCCTGGGGTGGGTTCCCTGGGGTGGGTTCCTCGGGGTGTGCCTGGGGTGGGTTCCCTGGGGTGGGTTCCTCGGGGTGTGCCTGGGGTGGGTTCCCTGGGGTGGGTTCCTCGGGGTGTGCCTGGGGTGGGTTCCCTGGGGTGGGTTCCTCGGGGTGTGCCTGGGGTGGGTTCCCTGGGGTGGGTTCCTCGGGGTGTGCTCTGGGTGCTGCTGGTGAGGAGGCACCTCAGGAATGAGGCAGGGAAGGACAGTTCTCATCTCAGAGCCTCTGAAGGGCTGTGTGTGGTACCTGTGAGTTGAAGCCCGAGCTGAAGCTGCATCCTCTGTTCCCACCCTGCTGTGGGAGCTGCCCAGGAAGGGGTCTTGTCACAAATACATCTGGGAAAGTTTTTACCCAATCCCGTGGAATTAACCCCACTGGGATGGACTTTGTGCCCAGATCCTGCCCTTGGCCAAAAGGTATTGAAGCTAAACTTGTGTCAATGAGTGAAATCAGCAACCAGGACACCTTATTAATTTTCCTTTCTAATTATTTATTGGGCTAATTCTCATTTGCTGGCTTTTAAATAAACTTTGAGAGAAGCTGACTGGTGTCCACTCACTGCTGCTTGCACTTTTTTGATGGCAAGGAAGGTGTTACCTCTACACATTTAAGTACAGAGTTTTAAAATGGCTATGAAAGATTTCTTGGTTTGCTCTTGGACAATAATACTTTTTAATGTAACTGACGTATTTTATTATTGATTGCTTCTATTTAAATGGAAATTGAGATCTCTTTAAAAGGTCTCTCTAGGGAGGGGAGAAAGAGCTAGAGCCAAAGTATGTACATTAAAGAGCTATTAAAAGCTTTGTGTTGGAAAAGAAGAGAGAAGAAAAGAAGCATGTTTTGATAAATAAATTAAACTTTCTGTATTAAAGTAGGATTTTTCCTAGGACTGGCTGTTTCTCATTACTGTTTCTTTTAAGTGCTTAAGAAATAGTAGAACTTTGCTCTTGCCTTTCTTCTTCATTTCCTGCTGTGGATTCAAAAAACCCATTTTTTCCTGTTTTTAACCCCTCATTAGTTCTTGAATTAAAAAAATTTGTCAATGACAAGACGAAATAAGAGATTTCTGTTTAGACTTACAGAGGAGGCTACTTTCTTCTGTTTAGGTGTTTTCTCCTGACTCTTCAGTTCGCTGATACATTTTTCTTAGAAATCTTTGCAATCCCTGGAGATTGATGAAACACCATTTAGTTTGGTGTTACATTTACAAATAAAGAGTCTTAACAGAAAAATATTTCGTTCGTTTTCAGTTTTAAAGTGGTTTATTTTTTCCCTATGCTGCTGGAGGTCGCACATTGTCTCTGCATTGCTGCTACTCTTGGGCATGAAAAAAGCTCTGGAACGTTTTTGGAAGACCAAGCATTGGCTGAAAAGATGCCTTTGTTACTTATCCTTTTAAAAAGCAGCACAGGGAGAATTCATTTCAATGTGAATCTCAAATGGAGAAAAAAAATTACATTTTTTGAGCATTGTGGAACCCCCCTAAATCACAACCACTTCCTTGGGCAACAGGGAGAGCTGGGGCAGCAAAGGAATTAATTCAGAGAGTGGGAACAGACTTCAAAGGACCTTCCAGCAGTCAGACACCAGGACCTAGCTATTCCCATCTTTTCCCATGGCCTGAACTCCCGGAATTTTTGCAGAACTGTGGAAGGAGAGTGCGGAGGGAGAGCTCCCAGTCCTGCTCTGGAGTCACTCAGTGCATTCATTGCTTGGGGTATCCCTGCCCCTCAGCATTGCCACCGAGGGGTTATTTTTACATAACACACGTTTTTTTGGTGGTTTGTTTGTTTTTTTTTTTTTTTTTTTGTGTGTGTGTGGATCCTCTGTTTCCATGTGGAAACATCCCAGAAAATGCCGCTCATGCCCCGGTGTGCCCCAGCAGCTGGAGCCCTGCTCCGAGTGCTGTTTGACAGCAATAAAGGGGCACCGAGGGGCCGTGAGTCCGTGCAGGGGCACCGGCAGGTTTGAACATGCCCACATTGTGTCTGTGAAAGGACAAGCTGCTCGTTAACCACGGGGTTTTTAAAGACTTTTTTTTTTTTTTTTTTTTTGGGAGAAAATGCCTCGGGAAGAATCTTTTCTGAGCGGTGAATGAGGCCTGAATGGAGCTGGGAGAAGAGAGGTTTCACCCAGGGGCCGGTGCCCTGGCACACGCCGAGCCCTCGGTGGTCACGGGGAGAGCGGGGCCGGGTGGCCCCTGGGAAAGCCATTGGAATGCAAACGAACCTTTTTTTCTTTTCCTTCTGGCCTCTCCTGGGTCGGTTTTTACTCCAGCTGTGATGTAACACAGCAGAGCTGGGATTGGAACCCGCCGAGTGTGGTGGGGATCACGAGGTGTTCCTGGGCTGTCCCCTGTGCCTTGGCTCCAGTGTAAACCAATAACAGCTAAAACCACTCGGAGTGCTTCACTGCTGGGATGTAAGTGAGCCCAGCATCATATGATCATCCTGCTTTCCGTGGAATAAGGTCTCAGAATCCCTGTTCTGATGGCTGGGCTTGGCTGTGTGCTCCCATCTGCTGCATAAAAAGGTTGTGGTTGAACCCAAGTGAAATTCCCACATCTCCAGGGGGATAAGGGCCGGTTTGGAAGTGGATCTCTTGCTTCTTCTGTCCTTCTCAGCCCTGTAGATTGTGTAGAATCTGTAGGTTGTGTTCTCCAAAAACAGGAGCATGGATAAACCTCTGCAAAACCTGGCTTTCATCTTTTCAAAGTGTTTTGCCTTCCCACAAAAGCAGCTGTCACTAAACAGTTTTACAAGCAATTCCATGGTCTCTTGTACTTTCCCAAACAACAAAAGAATGAAAATTGTTAAATTTTCACTTCATTTACTGGAAGCTCAGCAAGCTGTTGTGAAACTGAAGAACTGAGTCAGTTTTGTTCTGCTGGGACTCAGGGAAAAGTGATGACTATGGAAAGAGGGTGTGCTCCACCCTGGGTCTGTGGAGAAGGACCCAACAGTGGTGGCTGTGTCTGTTCTCTGCAGAACACTGCTTTGGATTCTCTTCCACCTCAGATTCATTTAGTGCTTGACTAGAAGCTGTTTTTGCTACCTTTTTCTCCTCACTCTGTGTGCTCTGTGTTCCCCCTCTTTTTTTAAAAAAAACCCTTGCCCAGTTGCCTGACTTGGTTCATCTGAGCACCCTTCGGACAAACTCCTGCAGTGTGGAGAAAGGTACCAGAATTTGGGGGTGCACCCAGCAGGGACTGCTGCCAGGGGATCTTATCTTTCCATGGATGGTCTCTTACAGTCTGGAAAAACAACTCTTTCCCTTCTTAGTAAAAAAAAAAACAAACCCACCATGTGCTTGGACTACATTCTTTTAAAACAAGGAGAATTTGCTTGGATAGAGCAAAATTAACAAACTCAGTTCTACCTTACAAATAGCAAACCATGTGGGAATGCTGTAGGTGACATCCAGTGGTTGGGCCTCTGTTTCTTTAAACACTTGTTATTTTTCAGCCCAGCTGAAGGACTGACTGCACAGACCAGTCAAAGATCTCTCAAATTTTGTGTGTATTTATTCCAGAATTCCTGTCTCTGCCACTGGATATTTTGCACACTGACTCTTTGTTTAGAGAAATTTCACATTAACCTATGAAATTTGGAGGGATACAATTACCTGCTGGGTAGATTTTTGTCAGATGTTTCAGGGGTTACTTCTCCTCCTGCAAGTGACATATATTGATGCTGTGTGTAGAATTAACTACTTATGTTTGAGCAGCTTTCCAGGAGTTTGTGTGTGCTGTATTTCCTGAGTAGGGTGGTTAGTCAGAACAGTGTGCAGCTGCTGACAAACAGAGTCATTTGGGCTCTGTAAAAAGCCCAAATACGTCTTCGTTGCATTTTTCCCTCCCTTACTCAAAAAGACACTTTACAAGCCAGCATTTCTCCTGGAAAAGGTGCGCCTGGACAAGTTGTGTAAGCACTGAGTGGTCACCAAACTGGTTTTGACAGGCAGAAATAGGTTCTGGGGTTTGGGGTCTCTCTCTGGGAGTGCCCCTTATCAGCCCTTGGCTTCTGAAAGCAGCGGCTGCTGCTGCAGGCGGTTCAGCTGCTCCTGAAGCATGGGAAGGCATGTTGCAGATAATTTCTGTGGTTATCTAAACCATAATTTCGCTGGAGGGGGAGGACTTGGGATTGTGTTCCTCCCTGGCAGGAGCAGGCAGTGGCTCTGAAGTTGCAGGAGTGCTGCAGTAGCAGTAACAGGACCTGTGGAGTTCTGGAGCCAGAGCAGCAGCACTGTACATGGTGATTTATTATTGTTATTCTAACTAGCAGCCTAAAAACCAACAGAATCTGCTGTATTTTTTCCTTTCTGGTTATAGGACTGTAGGTGCGATCCAAGCACTTGAAATGACTTGAACTTCTTCCAGTTCACCTCTTGCTCCCATTCCAAAACTTGTGCTTTACTTTTGTCAAGTTCTCTAGTGCGAATCCCTTCCCTTTTGCACGTCCTGCCGTGAATTTCCCACCTCCAGCTCCTGGATCCCACGTTGTTGGTTAAATCCCATTATCCCACGGATCTGGTGCAGGTGCATGTGCAAAAATAACACTTGTCTAAGGAAACATATCCTGTTGAGGAGCTGGAATGCTCCTGGCAGGACAGGCTGTTATGGGCAGGGGAGGGATTTCTGTGGCTGGTAAGAGTGTGTGTTGTGGTCCCAGCTGCTGACCCTGCCAGGTGCAGGGCTGGCTGTAGCCCTGCTGACCGCGGGCTGGACTCACTCCTACCATGTGCGGGCTCCAGAACGTGCCTGGAATAGCAAGAGGGTGGGAGAAGCCCTCCCGTAAGCCCTGGCTGTGCCCTGGGGCCGTCCTGCCTTTGCAGTTTGGCAAAACACGTGATTTGTTGGGGACTCATCAAGGCTGTGTTGCTGCCGGGGAAATGAGATTAATTTTGCACAGCTTTGGTGACAGCAGTGTCCCTCTTCTCCCCTCTGATCCTCCTGTTCTCAGCCCTTGCTGGTCATAGGGCTTAAAGGTGATTTGGTGTGGTCAAATGAGCATCTCACTTTTGTCAGGTAGAAAAACACTGCAGTACTGATATTTGGGGACTGGGAGAATGTTTGTTGATTTTGAGTGAGACACCCAAGGTGTTGGTTATGCTGGACACGGCGGCAGCTCTGGGATCTGCCTGGCCATGGGGGACATGGGAGCACAGCTCAGCTCCTCAGAACACACTGGTTTTCAACTGAAACTTGGAGACAAAGGCAGGTGGAACAGCAGAAGCCTTGCAGTCAGCCATCTTCTCCTCTCAGCTCCTGCAGCCTCTGCCGCAGTGTTCCCTTGCAGGCTGTGCTCTGATAAATGATGCTAGAGTGGGAAATGAGGTGCAGTGCAGAGAGGTTTGTGCTTCAGTCACTGTGCAAATGATGTGATTTATGGCTCAATGTTGATAGAAAACACGACAGTATTGATATAAAGCATGTCAATATTGAGGGAAAACCTGAAAATATTGAGGGGAAGCCTGTAAGGCAGTGCAGAGGCTGTGTCAGGAGCCAGCAGCTATGGATCAGCTCCTGGCAGCAGGAGGCTGCTGGGCCAGACCCTGGATTTAACATCTTGCCTGCTGTTCCCTGTGCTGGCTGCCAGCTCTCCAGGCCCTGGCTGGCACAGGTAGGTAGCACTGGTTTTTCCTGGAAGTCTGGAAGGTTCTCAGCTCATTTTCTACTCACACTGTGGCCCAGCTTCTCTCAGTGCTGTGGCCCTTTCTGTCTGCTCTGTCTGCTGTGGAGCTTCTTTCGAGGAATCGTGTTCCTTGTGGTGTAGCTGCTCTTGTTTTATTTATGGGTGGTGGATGTTGTTTAAGTCCACCATAGCGTGGAAGAACCTGGGAATCTCTGCTCCTCTGCTCCACAAATGGCAAGTTCATTTTCTGCCTGATCCTGGCTGCCCAGTTTTTGCTTTGCAACACCCCATTATTCCTGTGAAAAAAGACAGAAACCCCCTCGATGTGAATACAGCAGGTTTGTGTAGGTTGTTTTAAAGTCAGCCTTGTGTATCAGGGATGTCCAGATTTATCCTGGGGACAAAACTCTTCACCCCTTTTCCCATGGAGCTCCTTTTTCCATGTGGCTGTGGGGGCTGCCTTAGATGTCTTGGTGTGTTTCCTGTCTCCTCCAGGCGGGGTTAGCACTGCTCAGGTTTGTTTGGGTTTGTTTGTTGTGTGCAGCTTTGAAAGTTCTTGCCGTGAGGCTCTGCTTGGAGCCCCTGCTGCACACTTCAAACTTGGCTTATTTTTCTAAACTTTCTCTTTTGTGGAGGATTGTGTGGGAGAGTTTCAGCAGGGCCACCACCTCAGAGAGGCTGGTGTTGCTCATTTCCCTGCTTTGAAATGACATAATTGTCTTTGAAATCCTGGAAAACACAACTTGGCTATGTGACCTGTTACCTGCAAATGCTTTTCCAAAAAGTCTGCAAGACGTGGCTCCAAAATCCAACTCCAAAATCCCTGGCAGACCCAGAGTCTCAGTAGCCATTTTAAACACACACACACAGTTGCCTGGCAAGGATAAAATGGAAATGTCTGACCTTCCTACGTGTTCTAGCCTGATTTAAAAACATAAGTAAATTTTTGTTTATTTTTTGATGGCTGTTTAGATTAAATTAACTACTTTAGAATGTATTAAAATAAAAGTTATTTATGTAATAAAGAAGTTAATGAGCTAAAAAGCCAGCTGTACCCTGGGCTGGTCTACTAGGAGGTGGTGGAATGAGATGGGCTTCAAGGTCCCTTCCAACCCAAACCTTTTTGAGATTCAGATTATGACAACTTTTTCCTTGATCCCTCTGAATGTGTTGCATGTATCAGGATCCAGGACTGATGTTGGAAGTGTGGATTTTTTTCCAACACAGTAATGTCTCCCCCCCATTTGGAACTCAGTCCCTTTGTCTTGGGAGTGCTTATTGGTAGCAATATCCTATTTGAAGTTGTTTTAAAAGAATGACCTTGTAGGGCTTGTTTCCTGCTCTCTCTTGATGGGATTTCCTTTTTATTAAACAGGAAATAGTCTGATTACATAAAAGTGTGAGAATGACAGGTTTTTCCTTCCCAGCAAGGGTTGTTCATGTTAATTCTATTCAAAAAATGCTCAACTGCCAGAGCAGCTGAAGTTAATTTACTTTGCCTCAAACCATTGTTTACACCCAGAAGTTCCTCCTGGTGTGTTGCTGAGGCATTGTCTCAGCCTGAGCAGGTTTCCTGGAGCAGTCTGTGTCCAGGGTTCTGTAGCAGATCCTTGTTCTCACGCCTGGAAGGTGGCAGGAGTTCAGGGGTATGAGGTGTGCTGTGCTGAGTTTCAAAGATCTGCTTCTGCAGCTTTTTTTGGTATTTTTCTGGTTTTTTCCCCTCCTTGAGCTGGAGCTCTGAATTGCAATGGAAGTGGCAGAGCTGGCCCTTCCTTACCTGGCAGCAAAGGTGCACTTGAAATGGCTGTTCCTGCTCCTTCAGCTTGACCGACTGACCTGGATCAGGAATTTGAGTCCAAGCTCTTCTGGATGACCACTGAGGATGGAGTAGAAGTCAAGTACTGTGCTAGGAAGAGGCACAGTGGCAAACTGAGGTGGCTGGGGATGGCCTGGCAGGGACTGGCTGCTGTCCCAAGGGCTCTGAGGATGAATGAAGTTTACATTCCCTATTTAGGCATGGCTTTTTGGTGGTGTTTTACGTGGACTGGATGCCTGGGGGAAAGGAATTCTGCCTTCCTCTTGGAGAGGGCCAAATACTTGCAATGTCGCTGTAAAGCAAACTCCATTCTGTCACAGCCTGCTCAGAGGATGGGGCAGGCACCATCCCACTTGGAACTGTGGAAGCTTCATTTGTTTCCAGTATGAGTTTGGTCAGTTGGCAGATGAGAATTTTGAAGATAAACCAACTGAAAAACCCTGGAAATATTGTGCTTGTTTTTGTTTTGAAAATTTAGTTTTGACTTCTGTAGGTAGATTCCTTTGGGTAATTAGTGCAAATCTTTTCATATCCTACTGGCAAATCAGTGTTTCCCCAGTAAAGCCTGGGATTTCAGTGTCTCCACAGTGTAACTCCCAAATGTCTGACACTGTTACAGCTGGCCTGGAACCTAATTGGACTGGTATGTTGGAAAGTTTCTGGAGCAAGTCGCTTTGGCTGCGAGCTTTGTGCCAGTGAAATGATGAAGTACAGCAGGATGACTCTAATGAACGAGCTTTGTTTAGAGAGCTGGACAACAGTATTAGTGTTGTTTTAAGTTTCCATCTCTGCTCGTGGATGTATGGCAAGTAGATTTAATGAGCACAGTGTCTCACTGTTCTTTGGGACAATCTGTAGCCAGTTGAGAGTGTTAGTTAGAATTTGTCTTGCTGGGAGGTGGCAGATGAGAATCTGAACTTCTACAGAGCAGAATTACCCTGGAATAAAAAAGACTGTTTGAAGAAAACCTGCCACAAAGCATGTGTATGGCAAATCCCTCCTGGGAAGAGGGTTGAACCGTTTTTCTTATTCACAAAAGTCTGTCCTTCTGTGCAACCCTTTCCTAGGGGGGTTTAAATTTAATGTGTTTAATATAGGCTTTTATTTTGCTTATACCTCACTGAACAACCTCCTCTAAACCAAAAGTAACCAAGTGCTGGCTGCAGAGCTGAACTCCTCAGTGCCTACTGCAAAAGAAGTGACAAACAGTGTGGCTGAGAATCTGTGCTCAGGCAATTGTACATAAATAGTGCAGTGGGAGTTCCCGGACATGTCCCTGTTGTTAGTGATAGAACTGCAGGGACAGGCGAGGCCAAAGGCACCAGGATAACTAAATCGAGGTATTTCTGCAAAGGATGGAGGTGCTGAGCAGCATCTGTGCATTTCTGTTGTTGCCCGAGGTGCAACATGTTGTATCCCGAGCTGCGAGGACTCTGCAGTGAACTCACACTGAGGGTGATGCTGTGTCCAGTGCTAATGAGTGTTTTGATGTGCAAGGACATTTTTTTCCTACAATGCATTAGAGCAGGGAGAGGCAGTGGCTGAAGTAACGCAGAGTGTGGGAGTGCCTCGGTGTCACTGTTCCTGGAATTTCCATGGCTGTGTGGATGGGGCTGAGGGAACAGCAAACAGAGGCAAAGCTTTGCCTTGGCTGGGTGGTGTCTGGGGGTGCGTGAGGCACAAGGACGGTCTCTGTCGTGGAGCTGGGCTCTGAAGGGAGCGCTGGGGGTGCCCCATGAGCTGTGCTCTGCTCTCCACAGGTGCTGCTGGTGAGCAGTAGTCGCCATCCAGACCGATGGATTGTCCCCGGGGGTGGCATGGAGCCCGAGGAGGAGCCCGGCGTGGCCGCCGTGCGCGAGGTCTGTGAGGAGGTGAGTGCCTTCACCCTGCCCTGTCAGCCCGGGCTCTGTGCCTTTGTTTTCATCTCTCTTCCTTCTTCTCCTTGAGGTGGAGAGGGAGGCATGGTCACTGGTGATATCCCCATCCCACGTGGGAGAAAAACAGAGTCCTAAATAAAGAGAACATGGGAATGTAATTAAACGTCTCAGTTGGAATGAACTTGTCCTTGTCTGATACCTTTAACTGGAAATAAAGTTCAGCTCTAGTCACTTCAATGTATATATAGTCTCTGCTTCATTTTCTCTGTAGGAGAACTTCAAAGTTCATGCTTTTGTGGACCTGTTTAGTAATTGGGTAGAAGGTAGAAATAAACCCTTAGGAGCCACTAAATACACTCCAAATATAGGGACCTAAATATGTTTTGGTTTAGAATACATAGTGAGGTTTATGCGAATAAGTGAAATTGGCCATAAGTTACCAGCAGCAATTCCTAAACTGTGCATGGGTTGATTGGTTTGTTTTCTCTTTTTTGCTTGAAGCTGTTTCAGGAAGGAGATCAAACACAGATCAAACACAGATCAATGGGCTGTAGGGAGAAGGCACGTTCTTCTCTTAAAGCTGGAAGAAAAATTTTTTCTTCTTAAGTGTAAAGGCAGCAAATGGCAGTTGTCTGCAGTGTATGTAAAACATGTCTTTAGAATTTGCTTCTGAATATTAACCAGTTGGGGAGATGCTTAGGTTCAGAAATGATTGCATGATTATAGATGGAATGGTGAAGTAGGTTCACAGTTACATAAGGCAGGATTAAAAATGCTTTTGAGAGGGTTATAAATCTTCGGGCTCTATGCAGAACAGAAAGCAAGAGCTAATTGAGGGGACTTGGGAGGAAGCTTCTCCTCTAGCTGCTTTATTGAATTGTCTGGTATGTGCAGGTTTCTTTCTCAATTATTTGGAAGTACCTGCTGCTGTCTAACAAAACCCTGAATATTCAGACTGTTGGACTAACCAAATGTGGCAGATCTCGAGTTCCGTTTCTCTTTGAATGTTTTTATAATCTAGCAGTTTATCAGAAAGAGATTATACAGTCAAAGTTTATTTTTGTAAGCATCTTTAGGTTCCTCTAATACTGGGAATTGCTGCTTGCAAATTTTATTTCCAGCTTGCAACCCAGCTCCTGCTTTTCCAGTAACTCGGCAACCTTTCAACTACTTCACAAGCCAAAGTGAGTGTAACCAGAACAATAGAAATATTTTTAGCTGCCGACTCCTGCTTTTCAGCCCAAGCATTATTAATAATGAAGTGATTTGATACAGAAGTCCAGGGTTCATTCAGGAGGTGCAGAGCTTCGTCTCTCAACCCTTAAAATAAATGTGCAGGGGCACTCCCTGTGCGGGCAGCAGCGCCCTGGGAGAGCCACGCTCTTTCCATGACAGCGCTGGCTGGAAGGGAGCCCTGGCAGGGCTCTGCCTGTGCAGGAACTGGTTTGGGCTGGCTGAGATAATCCTGCTCCTCGGCTGGTGTTCCCTGCTCACGTGGAGCGGTGCCCGCTGCCAGTGTAACTCAAGCCCTGGCAGCCTGGCAGGGCTGAGCTCTGCCCAGCGAGGCACCTCCCCACATGGAACGGTGGCAGCTCGGAGCACCAGGAGCACCCAGCAATCACCTGAGCACCCCCAGCTCACCTGGGCACGGCACCCCTGGCTCACCTGGGCACCCCCGGCTCACCTGGGCACTCCCAGCTCACCTGTGCACCCCAGCTCACCTGGGCACCCCCGGCCTCGAGTTCCAGGAGCTGTTTGCTTCCTGCAGGGGGATGTTGGAGCACAGCAGGAGTGTTGGGAAAGACAGGAGCAGTCACCTTCCCAGTTCTGCTGTTGTTTGGCAGGAAGGGTTTCAGGAGCTGCTGGGTGCCCCTGCTCTCCATTTCATGTGAATCCAGGTGCTTTGGGGTCCCTTGCTGAGGCTGATTTCTGAGTAGGTTTGAGGTCTTTGCTTCTCTCCTGGGACACAGGTTAGCTGAGCAGTTCCAGTTTGTTGCTCGAGGTTGTAGAGGGAAAATCCAGTTTCCCCCATATCAATAAGCAATGCTGCTCAAAGTTGTGGGAGAAATGTGTGGGGTTTCTTTCCTTGACTTTGGTATGCCTTTTCCAATTTTAATAAGAGCCTGTTGGAAGAGCTGTAAGAACTTGTGACTTTTTTTATTGCTTGTGGCTTTTGAGGATGACAATAGGCTGTCTCTTCTCAAGTCATTCTCTTTTGCATGGTGTGCATTTTTTTTCAAAACATGCTTCCCTCAACGAATATTTTAACTTCTGCATTCACTGTTTTAATTTTACTGTGTATGTGTCTGTGTTTATCCATGTTATTGCTGGAATAATTGTCATCTGAAGTTACCTAACTTTTCCCTCTTTCTGTTCCAAACATGAAATTATTCTCAGTGAAGGCTGTGATTCCTCTGTCCCAGTTTGAGTTCAAGTCCTTGTCCTAGTTTGGGGTAGTCCTTATCTATATTAGTCTGTACCAGCACAAATATTAAAGTAGACAGGTACCAACACTTGTCATGCTTGCTGTTGTCTGCATGAAATTGGAAGTGACTGGAGTTGTTGGGCATTGTTTGTGCAGAGTGACAGCAGACACACAGCAGCTCTGGGTCAGAGCAGCCTCTTCAGAATAAACCCTCTTATTTTCGACAGCTTGCTGAGAAGTGCTATAGTCAGTCTTACAGAGCTGGGAACTCCATGTGTGTTCCAAAGTTCACCTTGTGTAAGGTGTGTGCCCTTTTCAAACAGGTCTTGGTGCTCATGGAGTGTGTTCTTTGCTTAGGAATAAGGCGTTTTTATGGGTGTGAGCAACTGGTGAACATCATGGTTTAGAAATAGATGCTTTAAACTTATTATAGAATGACTTTGAAAAAACCCTCCAAACTCATCTGTGAAACTCAGCACCAGTTCATTTTTCACTTAGAGCATTCTTCACATCCCGACCTTTAAATACGTAGTAAATGTCAAATTTTATAACACTGCAGGAATGTTGGTTGTGCTTTCTTCATGGGAGTCAAAAGCCAGATAATCTGTGCTTGATCTGTGATCAAACAGGCAATTGGTGCCAATATCAAGAATAGTCCATCATGGCAGTACTTTGATCTGGTTGCTAAAACGTTTTTTCCCCTCTTCTGAACATGCTTTATAGATAATCTTTCGTGTTCCATGTATTTTGTTAGTGATTTAGAACACAGATACTGATATCTTTCAGTGCTAAAATAGGAAGATTTTTTTAAAAGTACTGCAGGGCCCAGAGATGAAGGATGAGGTGATGGCCTTGAACTCCTCCTAGTTGGTCATACCCAGTGCAAGTGGTGGCTCAACGTCATTGTCCCTTACCCTGTGTACTCAGACTTCACAGAAACGAGTGCAGTGTCTGAAAGTTCTTCATTCTGACACGGAATTTCATTTCTATTTCACAAGTGTAGAAGCAAATAAAGGTGCCATGCAGTAGAGAATTAGATGAATGAGTCTCACCCTCTCAGGGATGGCAGAGTTTACCCAGCCGGCCTGGAATCAGCATCTTCTAAACGTGTCCACAGCCCTCCTGGGTGGGATTTGCACCTTCAGTAGTGCAGGTCTTAGAGCAAAGATTTGGGTGTTCTACCACAGTCCTCTTGCCCAGCAGTAATCTGTAGTAGATGCAGGCTTTGAGCCTAATAGAGCAAAGTAAAATAGCTGAAATTCCAACCCACATTTTCCTTAGCTCAGATGGAAGGAAATAAAAGCTGTCCCGAGGAACAGATGGTGTTGCTGCAGGCTGCTTTTTGCATCTGACCCCAACTTATTTTCAGCTTTGAAACCTGAACCTGCTGTTCTTGGATGTCTTCAGTAATTTTTCTTTATTAAAACAAGTTGTTCCATGAACAGCAGAACTAGTAAAGCTTCATTTCCTCCGGGTTTTTGTTCCTGAGCTCCCAACCCACCCCTCTGGGTGCGGTGGGGGTTTGAAGTGTGCAGCTGGCTCTGGCAGTGTCTGTGGCTGATGTGCTCTTGCCAGAGCTGCCTTTTCCTCCTCCCTTGGATCCTGGACACCGATTTAGATCAGCAGAGCAGGGAAAAAGCTCATTTTGCCAGCTCTGTGTGTCCTCTTGTACCTGAGTGTGCCTCTCCCAGTGAATCCTGTCGTGTGATTGCCTTGCTTTGTTTCCACACCTGCAGCTGGAACAGTTGGTGTGGTGCTCTCCTACCCCTGTTGATGGGTTCAGGAGCATCCTCCAGGAATCCTCCTAGGATTCTCCATTACTTTGAGGATTGCAGCACTTGCAGTGTTTAGAGGGGCACAAAATCAATTGTGCTGCCTCTGCCTCACTCACTGTTCTGGCCCAGGAGGGCACAGCATTCTCAATTCATTTACTATTGAGGAGAAAATTCCTGAGTCATCTGCTGCAAATTAAGATTTAGAGCCTGCTGCAGTCCTGGGTGAGCCTGGGACTGTGCCTTAACTCTCCAAGAAATGCTTGTGGCCCATATGAAAGGAGGAGATGAGGAGCTTGCCCAGAGAGGAGCCTGGCAGTTCTCTTGCTGGTTACCCAGCTTGACCTGTTAGTGGTAACAGCTGTAGGTGATTTTCTCAGGTGTCTTGGGCAACTAATATGTTAGAAATTTGTGTGAGACTGTGAATTCCACTTGCATGCTTGTTTGTTCCGTTGTACAGAGACCAACTCTCCTGCTGGTGTGAGAGTCTAGTGCTCTATCAAAAACAGGTGTATGACAATCCTGTTGGTGTTGGGTGTCCTGTGTATTGACTTTAAAATCCACTGTACCTGGAAAATGGGCTGAGAGAGGCATTGGCCCACAGGAGCAATGGCTGATGTGTTTTGCAGGCTATTGCTTTATAAAATCAGCCCAATGGGGTTTTTTTGAACCAAACCATTCTTTTATGCCGCCATTTACAACTGCACATGAGAAGTTCGTGCATGAAGCAAAGCTCAGAGCTTTCTGCAGTTGTCTGATGATAATTCAGTGTGATTTTTCTACAAGACATGCTTGTCTTTGAATCTTTTTTTGTGCCTTTCTGGGCAAATAAGACCAGGCAAGACAGAGCAGGAGGATCCTGGTTTGCAGACAGTGTTATTTCCACCGTCTCTCTTTACCACCACAGAAGGAAGGGCTCCTCACCTCCCTCTGCTACTTCCAGCACAGTTCTAGAGCTGGGATAAACTGCCTGGGAGGCTGCTTGAGCAGAATTCATCCTTCATCTCCAGGTTGGCCAGTTGCCTGGAGATAAATTTATTTCTAGTCAGACATGAGAGTTCACTAAACCATCACAACAAAATCCCTGGCTTCTGATTCAGTGCCTACAGGTAGGGAGAGCAGAAATTCAACAACCTTTTCCAGGAACCAGTGAAGCATTGGCTTAAGACAGTTATTTTACAGAAATATTTGCTTATGCTTCACTTTTTACTGCATTCATGTCCGTATGTTGTGAAGGTGGAAGCCTCCAGTTCCTCCCTGTGTTTCTGCTGCCTGTTGAACACAGCTTAGCTAAAAATAAATCCCAGTGCTGAAGGAGTTCCTTGAGGGAAATGCATTTGAAGCATTTGCATTCCAGATGCCTTGAGAAGGCTGAGCCCAGGTCAGCAGGGTTGGCACAGGAGGTGGAATCGCTCGCCTGCAAAGGTCAGGAGGCTCTGCCCAGCTCGTCCTGGGCACGTGGGCACCGACCTCCATGGAATTGCTGCTCCTCCATGGAATTGCTGCTCCTCCATGGAGCTCCTGCTCCTTCATGGAATTGCTGCTCCTCCATGGAATTGCTGCTCCTCCATGGAATTCCTGCTCTTCCATGGAATTGCTGCTCCTCCATGGAATTGCTGCTCCTCCATGGAATTGCTGCTCCTCCATGGAGCTGCTGCTCCTTCATGGAATTGCTGCTCCTCCATGGAATTGCTGCTCCTCCATGGAATTGCTGCTCTTCCATGGAATTGCTGCTCCTCCATGGAGTTGCTGCTCCTCCATGGAATTGCTGCTCTTCCATGGAATTGCTGCTCCTCCATGGAATTGCTGCTCCTTCATGGAGTTGCTGCTCCTTGTCCATGGAGCTGCTGCTGCTCCTTGTCCATGGAGCTGCTGCTGCTCCTCCATGGAATTCCTGCTCCTCCATGGAGCTGCTGCTCCTTGATGGAGTTGCTGCTCCTCCGTGGAATTGCTGCTCCTTCATGGAATTGCTGCTCACTCCAGAAATAGCCCCCAGAGTCACAGTCAGTGAGGCACCTCTGGGCTGAGCAGGATGTCACAAGTACTGGTGAGACAATAAAGCTTGTGTCCAGAAGTGAAATACAAGATTCAGTTGATTCACTTCCTGGAAGTGGAGCTCAGTGACTACATTACCAAGAGGATTTATAGATTTCTGTGACTGCTTGTAGTGAGGCAGCTCCAAACCCTTTGCTCCTGGGGCAGTTCCACATCAGCACCCTTTGGAAGCAGGAGTGAGGTGTGCTCTGGCTGGATTGTTTGGTACCTGTTCATGCAGTAGTCTGGAACTTAACCAGGACAATCATCTCATTAAAGAAAGTTCTTCCTTTCTGACAGCACAAGACTGTGCAGCAACTGGTCGGTAGGACAGAGAATTTGTCTCATCATTAATGTGATTCAAACATCTTTTTTAAAAAAAAGAGAAGCCTGGCATAATCAGATCTGTGTATCTCATCTGCAAGAGGCACAGTTTCCCTGGGCTGTTCATGGGATGTGTTCCAGCTGCCAGAGACGGAGCCGACTCTACCTCCCAGTTGTGGCTGGGTCGTGTGCCAGGCTGTGTGGGTTGGTTCAGACCTGTTAAATCGTGGAACAAGATCTCATCTTGTCTGTAGCATTTGAGTTCCAACCATTTACAGTCATAAAGCAGGGGGAATATAAAGCAAAGGCAGGAGAATGGGCTGGGATTTTGCACAGAGAGCTGAGGAGGGCAGGGAGGGTGCCAGCAGAGAGGTACCAAAAGGGCACCAAATGTAATGGAGTGGTACATCCTCAGTAGTATTCAAACAGACAAAACTGTTGCTTAGATCTCTTGATTTCTGTCTCTGCTTCAAGAGCTTTATTTCAGCATGTATCTCCCCTTTGTGTTAGATCCAAAGCCCTCTTCTTCCTGCTGCTGGGACCACATCAGAGCAATCTGTGTTTATATTGGCTTCTTTCAGGTGTGTGCAGGACACCCTGAAATACCTGGGAACTGTCACATCACTTGGGGTGTAAGTGAATGTCCTACACACACTTTTTTTCCTTAAACTCTGGGTAAAACTGCCAAACCCCAAAGCCAATGTTCCCCGTGCTCAGGCTGTAATAACCTGCAGAAGAGATTCTGGTCACGAGGACTGTATTGGTATGCAAGGAGTAACTCCTCAAATATTTCTTCTTCCTCCAGATTGAATTCAAAATTGTTTGAATGTAGGAAAACAAGAAAAAAAAACCAAAAAGCCCTGGGAATGCTTGGATGTTAAGTGCTCAGGATGAATTTCTGTCTTTTGCCTTGTGACTGTGTTGGTTTAAGACGAGCAGAATTTTAGAGCATTTGCTTCCTGTCCTAAAGGAACTGGCCCTGCACACCAAGTAGGAAACACGTACTGAGCTGTTGTTAAAGCATGTTTCTTTTCTCTTTGAACTTCCCTAGGCTGGAGTGAAAGGGACGTTAGGAAGATTAGTGGGAATTTTTGAGGTAAGTTTCAGACCTGGGCGGTGTGAAATTTCGTTGCAAAAAATCAATGGCTCCGCAGGGTTATGGAGTGAGTGGATGTTGGTTTGGTGCAAACTTCAGGGTCCCTGGTAAATAAAAACACAGCCACTCAGCAATTCTGATCTTTGTAATGAGCACTTCAGTGAAATCACTGGTGATAACTGGTGTGGTTGAATATTCTTGGTGCTGCCAAAAGCTGGGGAGTGGGGTCCCCCCTTCATTTTCAGCACTCACAGCCACACCTGGCACAGTCAGCAGGTACCAGACACGGCTCTTCTTGCTGTTGTTCTGTCACTGACTCCTTCAACCCTCGTGAAATAGTTCAGAGCCTTCCCAGCTGAAGAACTAATTTGTAAGCACATTCACAAACCACTGCTCCACAGATCAGGAACTACACTTTTGGGTGTCCCTATTAACACTTTTAGACCTCTCTGATTTAAAATAACAGTTTTAATAGCTAAGGGTGAGTAGTGCTGTGGGAGGAGCTGCACCCAAGGTGGGCAGTTTGCATCTTGCAGTGCCCAGTGCCCTCCTGCCTAAAAATGTTTGTTGTTGCTCTTGGTTGGTTGTTACTCTGTCCCCTTTGCCTTCCAGAACCGCGACAGGAAGCACAGGACTTATGTTTACGTACTCATCGTCACCGAAGTGTTGGAGGACTGGGAGGACTCTGTCAATATTGGTAAGCTTGGTGCATGCTGCATTAACTGATGGAAACAAACCACAAGTCAGCTCAGCATCCCTCTGGCACCTGGAGTCTGTGTGATTGTCTTTGGGAAAAGTTGCAGTGGTGTGTCCTTTGGTTGGTTTGGAAAATTATGTGGTGAAATTGATGCTTTTGTCACCTCTGTGGCCCAGAAGAATCCAAGTAAGTGTTCAGCTGCCTCTGCAGCAATTTTGTGTTTAATTCTTGCACTGGAAGGTACCAAGCAAAGAGCATGAAGAACTGTCCTGTGTGAGACTAGAGGAATACACATGGGCAGTGTGGCTTAATCATTCCCTGTTAACTTAAATCTTTGTGTTTAAATTGGATTCCCAAGTGGAAATGAACCTGTTGTTGTCACAAGGTTTGTGGCTGCACTGCAGCAAATGGAACATGACTCCCCTCAGGTTCTTTATAGAAAGAGTAAGAACTGAGAGCTGTCCACAGGAAACTGAAGTCCACTTACAAATGCATGGAAATTGGGTGGTGCTTGACGTGTGTGTTGTGAGTTGTTGTAAGATGAGCATCTGGCTTGAATAGAAATTGTAGAAATAGCAAAATAATGTTTGTTTTTTAAATTTAGAAATGCAAGACAGGGGATGTACTGCCCCAAACAAACACCTGTCCCTGGGGATGGGGAGCTGTCAGTGTGGGGCTGGAGGGGGAGAACATCCTTCTGTTGCATCTACTGATTTGTCTCTTTGCCCCCAGGAAGGAAAAGGGAATGGTTTAAGATAGAGGATGCCATAAAAGTTCTGCAGTATCATAAACCAGTGCAGGCCTCATATTTTGAGACCTTGAGGCAAGGCTGTCTGGCCAACAACGGCACCCCAGTCATGACCACGCCGTACTCCGAGAGCTCCGTGTCCGACATCAGATGACTGACGAGGTCCCTGCGAGAGCAATTCCCAAAAGCAGACTGAGACCTGGATTTCCCTCCCCTCCCTGTTTCCATGCCTCCTCCCTCACACCAGGCATGGGCAGCCGCCTGGGGCAGAGCAAGTGTTCAGAGTGCTGCGATTTAGTGCAAGGTGGGATGATTTTTTTTTTTTCGTTGGCTTTTTTTGCTTTTTTTTTTTTTTTTTTTTCTGATCTGTATTTTGTAAAATACATTTTGTGCATGAAGTGCCCCTTTCCTGGTACTCCGCTCCACGGCCTGGAGGCTGCCAGCCCCGCCTCTGCCTTGTGCTCTGAAGTGTCCCAAGTGTCCCCTTCGTGTCACCCCAGCCAGAGCCACTTTTTTTTTTTTTTTAATTAAAAGACTTCCAATGTGAGATCAGCTTTTCAAGTCTTAGTCTGTACTGTAAGGTGCTGCTCAGACCCGTGTGGGGATCACTTGCAGCACATCTGTATAAACTTTTTTTTAGATGGAAGATCTAACATTTTAATTTTGTGGGAATTTTTTTTTAATCCTGGTCTGCTTCTGAAAAGAAGGGTTCATAATTAATCTGTTTGCCTTTTGTTCTGTTTTTTAAAAACACACATTCTGTGACAGTGCTAGTGGCTGGGCCAGTTTACTCCCCAATCCAGTATCTCCCGATTTAGTGCAGTGACACTTGAAGTTGAGGGCAGAGTTTGGATCACCTGCAGACATCCCTGCGGCTTCTTTGACAGCTTCTGCCAACGTTTCTGCATTTCCACCCGAGCAAAACCGCACGGAGCTGGTCTGGAACCGCTGGCCAAAACCAACCAGCCTGAGCAGCTGTGACAGCGCCCGGATGGCGCCGGCTGCAGTGGGAATGGGGGCTGCAGGGGGGGTCGGACAGACAGACAGACAGACAGACAGACTGCAGTGTGGCTCACCAACGCTGTCCCTGCTCCCTGCTCGCGTCTCTCTTGTCCACATGCCTTACGCCGTGCTGAACTGGACACTCGGGCTTTGTGCTGAAGCATCGGATCGTGCTCACCGGAGAACCACGCGCGTGTCCCCGAAGAGAAATCCCGCGGGGGAGGGGGGGAGAAAATTCAGGTGTTCAGTCTCTTGTCCTGTGGTTCTGCAGCACTTACGGTGCAGTGTGGAGCGTGCTCGAGGTGTGCCCTCCGTGAAAGGTACAGCTGCCTCCTGCAGGCAGCATTCCCGGGGCAGCAGCACAGGAGAGCTCCCCGATGCGTCGGCACACTTCACACAGGGGTTTGTTGTTTTATTGCTGTAAGTTTCATGCTGTCTTGATTTGCCAACAGTGTTGTCTAGTTGGGAAATAAAATGGGAAGGGTTGGGGTTGGGGGGGTGGGTTGGGACAGGTACAAGTTTTGGGAGGGGCATTAATTAATCCCTGGCTTGGGACAAGAAGTGGTTGCTGAGTTCAGTAACTTCTCCTTTGTCAGAGCAGAGCCAAGATGTGAAATTAAATCTGCAGTACTTTTTTTTTTTTTCGTTTTTTTTTTCCTGCTCTTTATTTAACAAAAAATATTCTAATAAACACTCACTGTTCTGGAGTTTTCTCTCTTCCTGAGAAGCGCTTACAATATGAAAATCTAATAGAAATATCCATGGAGCCTGGGACAAGGGGGAATGGTATCCTTGCTGGTTTGGCAAGAAGCTGTTCATTTTAAGATCCTCTTCTGTTCCTTTCCTTGTTCTCCCTGCTTTCATCGGTGTGGAGTAGCAAGGCCAAAAGCAGTGCCAGTGATCGCTGACATGGAAAACCACGCGTAAGGAACAGCCCATTATTCAAGGAGTAGCTCAAACCCAAGCGTCTGGAATTGAGCCTAAATTACACCAGTTCAGCTCACTTCAACTTAGAGACGAATGTACAATCCTTTCTCACTATGTGCTGGTCAGCCTGAACCAAACTCTCAAAAGGGCTTGAATAATTCTATCTGGAAGTGTCCAAGAAATTCCCAGAGTTGCTGTCCCCGTGCCCTGCGAGGCACCTGACACAGCCATCTACTGCCTTCAACGAGTCTTGGTCTCTACTGTACAGATTAGTATGTTGGAAATGCTTTGCAACAAAACAGCTGGTACTCCTGAAAGAGTAACTGCAGTTTTAATATCAGCAGCATGCACACTTTTGTTTTTAAACTAAAAATGTTTTTACAGGGCTGTTAAACTGACAATTTAGGGTAGAATATTGTTAATGACTTGCTAATGGCTTATTTGTTTGGGTCAGAAAAAATAAATTGTGCCAAGAAAGTGTTTTAATGTGGCATGGATTGATGCTGTTACCACGGATTGGCTGATGTTATGCCTTGTAACTGGAAATGGCTCCTGGGGCAGGAATAGCCTAGATTGAAGAGATGCAGATTTCAGACCAAGCCCGAGTCCTTTGCTCCCTGAACCTCTCCCTGCACCACACAATTCCCATCTTCCTCAGCATCTGAGGTTCTGTCTAGAGCTGGTGCAGCTGCACCCCCAGCAGTTGGAGTGGTTTTATCTAAACTGGTGTTAACTGGTTTGGGACTGACCCTGTCTGTGTGAGGCACAGGGGAGGGTGGCTCTGGTTCTGCAGCCTGGACGGTGCTGCTCGATCTCCTTGTTGGGGCCACTGTCCTGAGCATGCTGAACCCCAGGGGATGAGCCTGGGGCTCCCAGCCGTGCTAAAACTGCTGCTGTTCCCAACTGGTATTGTTGGATAGTGGGATTCTTACCTCAGCTGGCCTGGCCCTTACGTGGAACATCACTCTGTGTCTCAGCATGCTGTGGGAGCAGTTCTTAGCTGGCTCTCAGCCTGGCTGTGCTCTCGGGGCACTGCTGGGAGTTGGGTACGACAGAAGGTGTCCCCAGACACCCTCAGCGAGGTGCAGCAGTTGTCTGGTCCCCCTGTCCTGGCAGGTCTCCAATGCTGGTTTGGGGTATAAGCAGGGTGCAGCTGAGGAGGGGCTGCTGCTCTGCATCACCTCTGGGCCCTGGGGGTCCCTCTGCAGCTCCTTAGGGGCACAGTGATGTCACTAATGGGGTCCCTTCTTCCCTTGCTGCTTTTCATTCCTGTTGTCATGGCCCAAGGATGCCCCACTCTTGGTACACCATTGAGGGGCTGGTGACTCCAGCATGGGAGCAGGAGGAGACACCCCTGGAGTACCTGTGTGTCCAAGTGCTGCTCTATCCTTCCAGCAGGATTTGTCAGATCCCAAACCTCTGTGATGGTCTTACATGATGTGTAGAACTCAAGAGGCAGGTGGACATCCCTCTGCAGAGAGAGCTGAGGGTGATGAAACCCAGCAGGGCTGGAAGTGTGTGGCTCTCGCTTTGGGGAGTCTCTGCCAGACAAGGATTTGTTGTGGTGGAAAGGGGATTTTGGTTCTTTGGTTATGGCAGCTTGGAAATCATGTGGCAGGACTGAGGTGGTTGCAGTTGGGTGGGTTTGGGTTTCAGATGTGGCTGTGCTCACGCTGAGGTTGTTGAAAGGCACATTTCAGAGAGAGGAACCCTTTTGCAGTGCAGAGTAGTGAACCCCAGGTGGGGATGAGGGGATTTCCCTGCTGGATGGTGCTGCCTGGCTGGGCCACTGCTGGGCCTGGGAGGTGCTGCCTTTTCCTGGGAGAGAAGAGTGAAAGCAAGGGAGGGTTTTTTCCATTCTCCTTTAAATCAAGAATTCAGTAAAGTACTTCCGGTGGCTTCCCAAAGATGGATTGTTTGAGTGGTTTGTTGGAACCTCGGTGTCACAGCTGTGCCTGCCCTATCTCAGGCCGGTGTTGCCACTTGCCAGCAGCACTGGCCGAGCTGTCCATGCTCTGTGAGGTCAGCAGGGCCAGCACACCCCAGCTCAGAACTGCTGTGACACTGGGAATTCTGAGCCATTGGCGTTCACCTCTCCAGGTGCTGCATTAGGCAGAACATTCCCTGGATGTGGACTTAACAGCCACTGTGCAAACTAAAAAGATTTTTTTTTTAAATTGAAAACACATTAAATTTCAGGCTGTAAAACTTCCCCAGGACCAAGGCAGTTACAGCAGGGAGGGGACATGGTGACAGTCTTCTCTGGTTGGGTTGCTTCCAGTTTAGCCAGGAGGGTGTGTTCTGGGAATAGAGGAAGGGGGCAGAGCCTGAGGGCTGCATGTCAGGGTCCCTCACCCATGGGTGCTGGGGGGAAAGGTGGGAGCTGTGTTTGGGGACTGGAAGGAGCAGCATTCCCACCAGCTCTGTTCCTGTGTAGTTGGATGCTGTGAGCTCTTCCCTTTTGTTCTGCAGAGCACCGAGGCAGCTCATTCAGCCTCAGCTGGAATGTGCCTTAAAGCAAACTCTGTAAAGGGAAAAATGAAAAGGGATTGGAATCTGCAAGTGTTGCTTTTTCCGTTGTGCGGCCACAAAGTATTCAGTGGCTAAAAATGTGGGTAGGGAATGTGAGGAATCCTCAGTTCCCTTCCCGGCTCTAGCAGGGGCTTTGGGCCTTTGCCTCAGCTTTTCCATGCAGAAGCTGTGTTCAGCATTCCACAGCGAGCAGAGATCAGAATCTGGAAGCTGCACAGGTCCAGCGAGTACCCCTTGTACAGGAGCTGTAGGTTTTCCTGCCTGTTCTCTCTGTTTTATCCCAAACTGCCGTGTTTGTGTTTTCACACAGCCAGATGCAGCACCCATCCCTGTGCAGAGCATGCAGGAGGCACTGGGGGTTGGAGAGGGGTTGCCTTGGGGTTTGACCCTCTCAAGTGGAGCCGTGGCTGGTGCTGGGGTGGGATCAGAGCTGCATCTTCAGCCAAACCTGCCCCAAGCAGTGACTGGTGCAGTGTGAGCTTTTCCCTCTGGCTGGTCTTGCTCCCAGGCTGGGTTTTCCCTCCCTGGCTCTGTTCTCCTGCTCAATAAGGCATCATCAGGTGGCTGCAGTCCTTCAGGGATGTGGTGACCTCATGGCTGGGGTGTCCCTCAGCTTCTCCCTGAGCCCCTGACACACACAGGGCATGATCCTCATTTTCCTGACCTTGGAATGAACTAATCCAGCTGCTCTGGGCTGCAGAGATCCTGAGAGTGCTGTGCTGGGGTAGTTTCAGGGGTCTGTACATAACTAAGGTGTAGCTGGTGAAAAATAAACTGAACTGGACTGAAGTTGTATTTAGGAGATTTATAAATCTCTCTTTGGTGCTAGTCCATTGAGGTTTTTTAAATTTTCTTCTTCTTTTGTTTTGGTTTTTTTTTTTTTTTTTTTGGTGGGAAGATGGGAATTTTGATGTTATACTTGATGAATTTGCTTGAGAATTGCCTCAGAAACCTGGGGAGGTCTGAGAGTGTTTGTTGAATTTCCTGTGTGTCCTATTTTATATTTATTAAATCAGAAAATCTGGAATGATCACTTTGCATTTGCTGCTCAGTCCTTCCATGAGCTCTGTGTACGTGGGGCTCTCGTGGCAGTCCCCCCAGATCAGGAGAATGGGACCCCAGACCCCAGCTGAGGGATGAATGACCAGGGCCCATTGTCCAGCCTCCTGTCCATGGGTGTGTTTGCCTGAGGCTTCTTCATTCCTCCCCAAAAGATGAATCTCTGTGGCTGATCAGAGCTGTGGGGCTTTGACTGCCTCTGGTTTGTGTCTGAGCTGGTACCTTCGACGTCACCTCCACGACTGAGGGTGGGACTGACCTTGGTGTGAGGGAAAACAGGTTCTGAACCCTTCCAGACTGATCCAAGTCATCCAAATGTCCAGGCCTGGAGTGGGGGCTGATGGTGAAGGATCCCTGGGTATTGTGTTCCATGTGATGGTGGGGTCGGTTGGGATGTGGTGGGGTTGGTTGGATTGTCATGGGGTCAATTGGCATGTGGTGGGGTCAGCTAGGATGTCTCATGGAGGTTCTTGTGCTGCTCCTGCCACCTGGCTTTCACAGGGAAGTGTCAGCAAGTTTGCAGAAGGAAAACTGATACAGAGAATGAACTTGCTGATTTATTAAAATTAAAAGAAGCCTGATGTTTTCAGTGACTTTCTGTGAGTTGCAAGTGAAATACTCAATTCGTTGTGAATTCAAGATGGTTTTGTACTTGTAATTCCCATAATCTGTTTGGGTTTATTTTCCTGGCTGCATATCTCTGTTCCTCACTCCAGCATTTGGTGTTTATAATCTCCTGGTGAACTTCACATGGGAGGGTTACAATAAATTACATAGTTTGCAGAAACACTTTTCAACTGCAAAAGCCCTTTGGAAATGGAGCAATGCAACGGATGCATTTTCTCTTTTTTACTGACTCATTCTTACAACACCTTTGTTCAAAGTCCCACACGTGAAGTAGAAAACACGTTCTGTTTCCTTTGGGACTCTATCTCAGTTGGAGCCTCTGGATAATGGAGGTGTTCTGCTCCTGGCTTGGCAGGTGCAGGACATCCCTACATGATTCTGACCTTTCATCTGCAGTGTCTCCACAAAGGCTGCAGGGCTCTCCGTGTGTGAAGCTGGGTGGTGCGGTGGGGTTTCCTCTGTTGTGTGTGAGAGGGAGGCCATCACTGTCCTTAAAAGAGTGAAAAGTTGAAAAAATTAAATTGGTGGATGCCAGTTTGCCGAGAGTGTGGGCTGTAATCTAGTGCCAACCAATAAACACGCCAGTATTTCACACGGCTCTGCCTCCTGCCTGGTCTCTCCATCCCAGCACTGTTCCCTGTGTATGTGAACTCGGAGATCGGGCAACGGTGTCACCCAAGGAGAAATCCCTCCCTGCAGTGGCTTGGGGGACAGTCACAGCCTGGAAGAGGAGCTGCAGGGATGTCACCAACAGCCTGGCGTTGAGATGGGCTCCCCGATGGGGCACGCACCCTGCAATAAAAAGGGGCATTTTAAGGAAAGAGCCTCTGAATGTGCTTCCATCTCTTTCACAAAATCCTTCCCAAGGGAATAGCTGTAGGAGAGGCCGGGTGGAGCCTGCACCGACAGCACCAGCACCCCCGGCCGTGCGTGCTGCCGCTGGCGCTGCCGGCCCGGCCACAGAACGGTGAGCTCAGCAAACGCATCCTGGTGTGGAGACCCATCCCTAGGCGAGCCTTTCCAAATTCCCTTTGGGATCTGGATGTGACCGGGCTCCTCCTGCAGAAAACACGGTGGCTGGTGCACTATGGCCTCGTGTTGCAGCTGCGGCGGGGAGCCCAGGGCAGGATTAATCCGTGCTGACGGCGGCGTTAATGCCTGAGCGGGCGAGCGGCGAGGCAGAGCCGGGGCTGTGCCCCCGCGGGGACGGCGACACCCGGCCCCCAGCCCGGCATTTCTGGGCGGATGAGCAGCCGGAGGGATGCGCTGGCTGGAAATCCGGCCACTTGCGCTCAGCTGCTTAAACGGCAGCTTAGCGGCTCAGCAAAGCTGTCCCCAATTATGTGCTGGGGGCCGAGCAGCGCAGGGGAGGGGACTGATGTCTCACAGCGGGGTTTGGGGCAGAAATATATTTATTTCTGCTATTGCCTGTGTTGCTATTCCAGCTTTTCCCCTCTGGCTGAAGCCCCTTACACCCCAGTCACGAAGGTGCCTTGTCCCCAGGAATGGGTGACGATGCTGCCCTCAGCCCCCCCAGCATCCTTCCCCACCCCAAGGCAAGCAAGAGGGAGGTTTCTCTAGGGATGAGCAAGTCCTGTGCTGCCCCAGGTTTAACTTCCCTTTTTCCCTCATCTAGGTACTCGGGGAAGCAGTGGATTGATTAAAAAAAAAAAGTTCACGTGGGATCTGGGGATGCTGCAGGTGTCCTGGGCTGGGTCTGGCCATGTGGAGGGGCTTGGTGACCCCCGGTCCCCTCCCAAGATGCTGCTTCCCCTGGACCACGCATGCTCCTCCTGGCCATGTGCTCCCACTCGCTCATGCTCTCCAAGGAGCTTTCCTAGAAATGGATGGATTTATTTTTAGCCGTGGCACAGCAGGGTTCAGCCGGGAGGGCATGGGCAGCGGTGGATGGTGTCAGTGCTGGGCTGGAGGGGAGTGGGGGTCCCACTCTGTGATTTCCCCCTTGCAGTGGTGAACAGGGGCTGGGGCTGGTTTGGTGAGGGTCTCTGGGGCAGGGGGAGTCAGCACAGACAAGGACACCAGTGCCACTGCTGGGAAGAGTGGGGTCAGTGTGGGCTGGTGGGGCCAGCAGAACCCCTGGGGAAAATGGGACACTGGGAACAGCAGGTATTGACCCCTCTCGGGATGGCTGGTGCCCTTTTCTGGTCTGGCGAGGGGAAAATAATTCTGCATGGGCTGGGCAGGAGGTGAGGGCAGCAGTGCAGGGACTGGCAGTGGTTTAGGCAGCGATATGGGCAGGGTGCAGGAAGCACTGCTGGCAGATATGCAGGCAGGGTATAGGCAGAAGTTCAAGCAGGGTCCAGGCAGCAGAGCAGGTAGAGGTGCAGGCAGCAGTGCAGGCAGAGTCCAGGGTACAACTGAATGTGCCACAGGCAAGTCCACCCCAGACTGTCGCTGCTCTTCCCCACCAGCTCAGGAGGCTCTGGACGCTCTGCAGTGGCCAAGCCCTGTCCTGCTGCCAGTCTAGGGGCTGTGTCCCCCCCACTCCCCCATATTCAGGCTCCTCTTTCACCTCATTCCACTCGATTATTTTCTGTAGCTGTTGGGAAGTGCAGTGGGGCCCAGCGCTCCCTGGTGTCCCCCGCTCCTGCCTGACCCACTTAGCGGGACCATCTGGTCCCTGCGGGCAAAGCGGATTAGCCCTGCAGCGGGATCAGGGCTGGGGCGCTGCCACCACTGTGGGTGACACTGCTGGCACCATCACAGCCCCTGCCTGGACTCCCCACGGCTGCAGCCTGGGCAGAGCAGCCACAGCAGGAGCCCCTGGCCAGGGACCCAGAGCCGCCCCCACTGTGGATTGCCCATGTTCCTGGCATCCCCTGAAACCCAGCCCATCTCCATCCATCCATCCATCCATCCATCCATCCATCCATGGATCCATCATCCATCCAACCATCCATCCATCCATCCATCCATCCATCCATTCCTCATCCATCCATCCATCCATCCCTCCATCCATCCATCCATCCATCCATGGATCCATCATCCATCCATCCATCCATCCCTCATCCATCCATCCATCCATCCATCCCTCATCCATCCATCCCTCTCTCTTTCCCCTTCCACACCCCAGCTGTGCACTCACCTGGCCAGATGTGTAACCTCCCCATCCCTCCCTCCATTTCTCTGCCCACCCTTCTGCTCGCCTTTCCTTGTGCCTTCCACCCCCCACCAGGGGCCTCTTCTTCCTTTCTTGCCATTTTCCCCCTGTTTTTTCCCTTCCTCCTTCTCCTGGTTCCCCATTGTTCCATTTTGCTTGACTCTCTTTACCCTATTCCCCATTTTTCCATTTCCCCTGGCTCTCTTTGCCCAGCTTCCCACATTTCCATTTATTTTCCCGTTTTCCCTGTCTCTCTTTGCCCGGTTTCCCGTATTTCCATTTATTTTCCCGTTTACCCTGTCTCTCTTTGCCCGATTTCCCGTATTTCCATTTATTTTCCCGTTTACCCTGTCTCTCTTTGCCCGGTTTCCCATATTTCCATTTATTTTCCCATTTTCCCTGTCTCTCTTTGGCGGGTTTCCCACATTTCCATTTGTTTTCCCATTTTCCCGGGCTCTCCTTACCGCGTTTCCTTTTCTCCCCTCGCGCGTTTTCCCGCCTCCCCCCTCCCCCCCTCCCGGTCTTTGCTGCCCCCTGGCGGCCGCGCGCCGCCACCGCCCCGCCCCCCAAGCCCCGCCCCTCATGGCCCCGCCCCGCCCCTTTCCCGCGCGCGCGCTCGGCCCCGCCCCGCGCCCGTCACGCGCCGCGCGGGTTCCGGGCGCGGGCGGCGCGCGCAGGTGGGCGGGGCGGGGCGTGGCGCGCGCGCGGGGATCCCCGGAGTGCGGGGGGAGGGGGAGGAGCTCGGGGCATCCCGAACCGGACGAGGAAAAAGGAGGGAATTGGGGTGGGGGTTGGGGGTCCGGGGGTGTCCCGGGCAGAGCCCAGTGCGGGAGCCCCTCCTGTTGGTGGAGGCGGATCCTCCCTCCCCAGCTCTGCATAGAGGGGGGTGCGGGGTGACCCCCTCGCCCACGGGGTGATACAGGGTGGGGGATCATTAGCGGGTAGTTGGTAATTAGCGGACGGGAGGTGGGTTATTACCTGTGCGCTGGTCATTCCTGAGTGGTGAATTCCTGGGGTGGGGTCATTCCCGGGTGGTGGGTCAGTGCCGGGGTGGGGGTCATTCCCGGGCGGTGAATTCCCGGGGTGAGGGTCATTCCTGGGTGCTGAATTCCTGGGGTGGGGTCATTGCCAGGTGGTGGGTCAGTGCCGGGGTGGGGGTCATTCCCAAGGCCGCTGGGTCATTCCCAAGGCCGGCTGTGGGTTGCAGAGCTCCCGGCCGTGGGGCCGGACAGGCGCGTCCCCCCCATGCGGGCAGGAGCCGGCGCTGGGCCATGAGAAACGCCACGGCCCCCACGGCCCCGGGCGCGGCGGGGGACTCGCTGGTGGGCTCCGTGCTGGGGCCCTTCCTCCTCCTCACCCTCCTCGGCGCCCTCCTGGCCGCGGTGAGTGGGCGGGCTGGGGACATCGGGGGGCAGCGAGCCCAGCGCCGAGCCCCGCGCTGCTGATGCCTTTCCCCGCAGGTGATGTACGTCAAGAAGAAGCGCAGGTGAGCGAGGCAGCGCCGCTGGGGGAGCCGTGGGGGGACTGTGGGGTCACCACTCACCACTGACCCCCGGCAGGTCCGACCGGCTGCGGCACCGGCTGCTGCCCATGTACAGCTACGACCCGGCTGAGGAGCCGCCCGAGTCGGAGCAGGAGCTGCTGGTGGAGGCTGAGGAAGCTCAGGTGGGTTGCTGTGGTGAGAATTGGTGTTTATCCTATTTTTTTCCATGAAAAATGTAAACAGCAGCAAGTGAGGTACCTGTCCCGAGGGGGAATCGTGGGATCATTCAGTTTGGGAAAGACCTCCAAGAAGGTTGAGTCCAACCTCGAGGGAGTTGGGCTTTGGGTGTAATCCAGAGGTTTCTGGGAGGGTTGGGCTGCGTGGGCAGTGCCTTCCCCACCCGCCACGATGCCCTGGGCTGCAGGTGTGTCCCTCTGTGTTCCAGGTGGTGCCCGGCTGGGGGGGACCCTCGCCCTCTTGGCCCCCGCGCAGGGACTGGAGGGCCTGACCCTGCTTGGAGCACCGGGACCGGATCCTGTCCGCAGGAGGGAAGGGAGGACAGTGTCAGCACTGGTACCATCAGCCAAAACAGGCAGGATGTGCCCACGGTGGTGCCACGATGCCACAGCCGCTGCCCTCACCTCTGAGCACTGACCAGGACGGGACATCTCCCACCTCAGTGCCTGATTTTGCCTTTTTGTTTTGCTTGAACTGCTCTAGCAGCCTCTTGGAAAATGCCGGGAGGGCCCACAGGGGCTGGCAGACTGGCAGGGAGCAGCGGGCTCTGCTGGTACGGGATGCCTGGGGGAAGATGGGGTAATAAATGTGTCTCTGCCTTGGCCCCGAGGCTCGGTGTGGGGCTGGGAGTTCCTGGCCTTGGCTGGGAGTCTGGGGGGCAGCAGGGCTTTGCCTGTTTGTGTTTCCATCGGCAGCTCATCCCCGTGGATGGCTGGTGGCCGCCACCAGCACGGATGTCCCTGTGGAGGAGATGCCCGGGGAGGAGCCACCCCTGCCCCACCCAGCCGGGGCCGGGAACAGAGGCGTCACAAACATCCATAAAATGTTTTATTCAAGTAACTGCAAATAGGAACCCAAAAGGTCGTTAACAGTGAACCAAAAAAGAAACCCAAACCAAACCCCGATTCTCTCCCGCCGGGGCCGCCCGGCACCGACCTCCGGTCCCGCTGCAGCCGTCGTGCCGGGGCAGAGGAGTAGGGGGAACATCCCATGGTCCCCCCACACCTCTGCCCTGCCAGCCTCGATCCCTTGAAGCAGCAGAGCGAACTAGACCTCAAAATAACGATTTTTTTAAAAAAAGAAAAATGGAGCCCAAAAAAAAGGGGAAAAAAAAAAAAATACCCCACAGCCCCCAGCAACACCCCGAAAACAGGAACCACCGAGCCCACGGTGCCCCGGCAGCGCAGCAGCACATCTGTGAGTTCAGAGAGTGGAACTTAAATATCCAGAGGTAGTTGTGAATGAAAGGAAAAAAAGTACTAAACAAAAAAAATATATATATACCAGAACCTATGAGGAAAGGGCTGCCTGGAGCCAGCCATGCTCGGGCACCCCTGGGGATGGGCACCCCCGGGGATGGGCACCGGGCCCTGGCAGCGCTGCGGGAGCTGCTCCCACACACAGTGCAGTCACCCAGGACTGGGGGGACAAAGGGGGTTGCCCAGGGTCGCGGCAGGGCCAGAGCAAAGGTCTAACGCATTTGGGGGGGGTCTCACCTTCACTGCCCCCCCGGCTCTTCCCTGCAGAGGCCCCAGGGCAGAGCCCAGTGCTGGGGGAGGCAGCCAGGTGAGATCACTGCGTGGGGGGCAGTGAAGGTGGGGGGTGCCAGCCCCGGCTCTCTGCCATGATCCCCCTTTCCAGTGGGGCTGCCCCGAATCCCAGGGCTGGGGAGGGGGGAGCTGGGGCAGGTGCCCCCCCCGGGCGGGGGCTGTGGGGGCCGCCCGGGTTGGGCCATTTTCCAGTGCTGCCGTTGTCTGAGGGTGAGGAGGGAGCGGAGGAGGAGGGAGGAGGAGGAAGCCAGGGCGGCACAGTGGGTCTCTCCCCGTCCCTCTCCCCCGGCCGCTGCGGGGCCGTCGGGCGATGAGGTAGCGCCGGTTCGGGAGGTGTCACTGCTCCTCCTCGGATGACTCCTGGGAAATGTTCACCTCTTCCTCGTCCTGCTGCTGCAAGGCAAGGGAGCGTGGCCGGGGGGTGTCAGGGAGCGCGGCCCCACTGCACTGCCCCTGGACAAAGGGCTGGCCACACACATCACAGCCCTTGTGCAACGAGGGAAATTGAGGCACAGCACTCTCCTGCATTAAAGGACTGGCCCTGACTCCAGCTTGGAGAGAGGTGAGAAACCCCAGGGTGGGCTCACAGTGAGGAGAGGAGACCACACCCCTGAATGCGCAACACCTCGGAGGGCAGGACGGCGGTCCCCAGTGGCCACCGGGGGCTGGTGGCAGCCACGGCTGTCCCTGTCCAGTCCCGGGTGTCCCCGTCCAGCCCCCAGGCCGGGGTGGGCGGCCGTGACCCCGCACGCGGCGGTGACTCAGGGCTGAGTGAGCCTGAGTCACACCGGCCCCCGCTTCCTCCCGCTTCATTCACAAAAACGCCACCGCGCCTGCCAGAGCGGGACATCGTGTCCCCGGCACGGCCCCGCTGGCACGGGACAGGCTCCTCCCACACCGCCCCCCTTACTGGGGTCCCCAAACAGCCCCTGGCACTGTGACACCGGCACAGGAGACCCCAGGATGTCACCTCGGGTTTACAACCCTCAGCTCTGCAAGGAATTTCGGTGGGAAAAAGAACAAAATCTGGGACACGCAGGGAAGGGAGATGAA
Source organism: Acridotheres tristis (assembly GCA_037013685.1). Classification (NCBI taxonomy): domain Eukaryota; kingdom Metazoa; phylum Chordata; class Aves; order Passeriformes; family Sturnidae; genus Acridotheres; species Acridotheres tristis. The sequence continues at coordinate 3,477,645 of CM072913.1, read as the reverse complement.
ACTGTCCGGGTACCTGGCAGCTGCCTGAGCTGCGAACTGAGGGGAATGGAAAAAAAATGGAATGGAGGAGGGAAAGCTCAGTGAAGGAAGGGGGTGGCTGCACCCACGGGCTGCAGGAATGCTGTGCAGGGATCTGGGCAGGCATGTGCCAGCACGTCCCCAGGGCAGGACCAACCACCCAACGCTGCTCTTGGGCCTATGGGGAGGTGGGGGGGCAGGATTCCTGAAATCCCCAGCCCTAGGGGGTTTGGAGCCCACCCAGTGCCGTGTCCTACTCACACAACTGCTCTGAGCTCCTCCAACCTGAAAGCATCCACCCTGCATTCATGGGACTCTCTGGGGAGCTGCTGTGCCCCCAAAGTGCCCAGCGCCCTGCCAGGGTGGATGGGGAAGGGAAAAGCCCACTCACCGATTTTTTGGGTCGCCCTCGAGGTTTCCTCCCTGGTGTGACTGCAGCTTTCTAAGCCAGGACAACAAAAAAAAAGGCATTTTGATCAGGCCGTCCCCAGGATGCTGGCAGGGGTGGGCGGTGTTCCCCTTCCTCCCACCCGTGCCTGCCAGATTCATCACTCCAGTGGCATCTCCTGGGGTGCTGCTGCCAGACCCCCGAGCCCCCCCGGCCCTGGGATGCCCCGTGAGTCACAAGGTGGGTGCAGGATGTGAGTCGCGTGTTTTGCAAACAAGTTTATCTCGGGTGTCCTGGTGCTGACACATGGTCCCCAGCTCCCCCACCCTCCCTGGGCCAGATTCCCACCTCCCAGTCCCCACCTCTGAGGCAGATCTGCCCTAAATTGTCCATAATTGAGCTCAAACCAGACCTGTGGTACCAGCACCCAGCTGGAGCAGCCCCATCCCCGGGTACCTACCCTGCCCTTTGTGGTGGCCTTGTTTTTACTGCCCTTCGGCCGTCCACGGGGTCTCTTGGGGGTCGGGGCCTCGCTGGGCTCCTGCTGGAGGGAGAGCAGAGGGGGTTGCATGCACAGAGTGGCTTCCAGTGTACCCCAGGACACTCCAGCCTGGGAGTCCCGTTGTCCCCAGCAGACCCCACGAGGGCAGAGATGCTCTTCCATGTGGTACTGGGAGCACTGGTCACACTGGGATTGGCGATCAGACACCAGGCACAGGCTCCTGTGTGTCCTTTAGCTGGGCATACGTGACCTTTTCCACCCCCAGCATCACCCACTCAGCTCACGTGGATGCTCCCCACGGCCCCTCAGCTCAGACGCTGCTTGCTGCTGGTGCTGCAGCAGCCGAGGAAGCTTCGAGGAAGCCACAAATCACCTTTTCTGCAGGAAAACGATGTGCACAAACCCCACCTGCCTTGGGGGGGGGCCTGAGCGGGGTTTGGTACTATAAAGGCTCCAGCAGCATCTTATCTCTCTGAGCAGCTTTTGCTAATGGGGCTTTAATTAGCCTGTCTGCAAAGGCAGGTTCAGCAGGGCCTGGGGAGGGGCAGGAGAGCCCCCAGCGAGGGTCAGGAGTTCTGGGGTGCTCTGGAGCCCCCCAGGAGGGTCTTGCTGGTGAGTCCTGGGGAGGTGCTGCTCAAAGGGGCAATGGGGCTGCACTGGGGGTGTCCCCAGCCTAGGGGCGTAGGTGTGGGGGGGGTTTCCTGCTGCCCCATACCCTGGGGGTGCCCAGTCCCTCCTTTCTCATAGGGGCCCCCACGTACCTGCGGCTTCTTCCTAGGCCGCCCTCGGCCCCTCTTCTCCGACACGTCTTTCTCCCCTTTGGAGGCCAGGGGCTGGCTGGATTTGGCGCTGGATTCACTCATTGTCTGTCCCGGGAGGGAGGAAGGTCAATCAGTCATGGCTGTGGCTCACCATGCCAGCCGTGCCATCCCCCAGCCCTCACCTGGGCCAGGTGAGATGCCCCCTGCATGCTCTTGGCACTGGCTGCAGGGCAGTGGCCCAAGCCCATGGCATGGCCACCCTGCAGGCCCAGCCAGTGCTCAGGCAGCTCCTGGGGTCCCCTCAGGTGTTTGGGGAGCAGCAGCTTGGCCAGCCCATCCTGCAGAGCCTGGCCCCTTTCCTCAAAAAGAGGAGAATGGCTCCAGGTTTAATATGAAATCCCACATGTGCTGCTGGCATCCATGAGTTGGGACAGGATGAGTGGTGCCACTGAGGACCATGGGTGTCACCAGAGGGGTGCCAGGACCCTGGAGTGGGGCTCAGGGTCCCACAGCCCTGCTCCCCTCGGCACTGCTGCACCCCTGCCCCTGTTCCTGCCACCTAGCTGGGGTTAGAGACAGGCACTTTGACCTGGGGACACTGGGTTGTCACCTCCCCTGTGCATGTTCCAAAGGGCCGGGCAGCTCTCCCTTGCTCTGGCAGCAATCCCACAAAGGAAAAGGCTCCATCTTCCCCTCTCCACCTCGATGCTTCCCAGGGGCTCAGGGAAAACCTGCTTTTCCAGAGCCGTGGGGCAGAGCCATGCCCGTCTGCCAGCCCAGGAGCCGGGAGGATGGACTCAGGGTGGCAAGGAACAGGATTGCTGCCACAGCCCTGGTGCTTGCTGGTGACCCCACGCAGGGCCAGGTGACCAAGTTCATGCTGGGGACACCTGCCCAGAGTGGAGTCGTGAGGCTTCCCAGCAGCAACAGAGGCAGGTCCAAGGTTGTGTGCCCAGTCTGTGTGTGCTGATGGAGGCACCCTCCTAGCTCAGTTTTGAGGAACTGGTCTCGATTTGATGGTATGGGAGCACTTGGGATAGTGGGGCTGCAACAGCAGAAGATGCTGAGCCCCCTGGGACACTGAGCCTCACTGGGGAGGGTGTGGGCAGGACATGCAGCCTGAGGAGCCACACTCAGACCTCTGAGCCTTTTCAAAAAACAGGCGTCAGCTCCTGCTCCCCTCTGGAAGTGACTCATGAGTGCAGAACAACAACAACAAAAACCACCCTCGGAGTCTTTTTTTTTTTTTTTTTTTTTTTTGGGAGACAGAAACCATGCCGTAGTGTAAACACCCCGAAAATATTACTCACAGCATCCCAGAGCCCATCAAGGAGTCTCTTAGGGAAAAAAAGAAGTATGGTTTAGATTTAGGCCAGCAAAGGGCCGGCTGCTGGTTGGGCTGGGACGGGGTTTTGTCTCTTTTTAAGTCAATCTCTGTGAGAGGCAGCGCAGCCTGGAGCTGCTGCGTGCCCCCTCCCGCAGCTGGAAACAGATGGGCCCAGCATGGCCCCCACCCTGCCGTGCTCTCCACCCCTGGAGGAGGGACCAGACCCCACAGCAGCTCCGGCTGGGAATGCCAAGGGGACCCTCCACGGGACAGAGATGCCGCTGGCTCTGCCCCCCATCCCCCACCAAAAGCAGCTCCTGCTGCTGCAAAGTTGTTGGTGCTGGGGAAAAGCACGTGCACCTCCCACCCATGCTTCTGCATCCCACCCATCCATCCCTCCTCATCCCAGCCCTCCCTCCAGCACCTCAGAGCTCTCCCCAGGGGGCTGCAGAGCTGAGGGGACTCGGGGAGCCCCGCTCAGGCAGAGGGGGTTGGGAGGAGGATGCTGGAAATGGGGGATGCTTCTCTCCCATCCCAGCACCTTCCCAGGCAAGCCCCCCCCTGTTCCCGAGAGCAGCCCCAGCTCCCCGCAATGCCCCCGGCTCGGCAGCACCGGCCAGGCCCCGGGTGTGCTCCGAGCCTGTGGGACGATGCCGGGCACATGGCGGGAGCAGCTCCGGCCCTGCTCACACGCATCAGAGCCATGGAGGGAGGGAGGGAGCAGCTGGGTTGCCATGGAGGAGAGGAAGCAGCTGAGGGAGAAACCTTTCCAGGCAGGGAGGAATCAGTGGGGGACGCGGGCAGGGGCTGCCCGGCTCCCCGCGGCCGAGGGAGGGGGGGAAACATCTCTGCACGGTTTGGAGGTGGAGGGGCCACATCTGCCTCTCGATTGATGGAGCTGGGGGAAGGAAACCTCCTCCCCTCTCCATCCCTATGGATGCTGAGCCGCCGGGCTCTCCTCCCCCAGCCCCATGGCTCCCTCTGCTCCAACCCCGAGCTGGGCTGTCCTCAGCAGCCACCTCTAGGTTGCACAAGCCCAACCTGTCCCCTCGGAACCGCGCTCTCGGCTGCTCCTGGGCCTGGTCCTGCCTTCCCAGCTGCCTGTGCTGGCTTATGCTGCTCCGTGCAGATAACCCCATAAATCCCCCGCTCCTGCCACCTACTCTTAGATTAAACAAACTGGCCCAGGAGAAGCGGGAAGATAGGCGGGGGCTTAGATCTTAAAAAAAAAAAAAATATATATATATATACTTATATATATATGTATAAAATCTCTTCACGCCCAGAAAATCCAGCCTGATGGCAGCTGGAGAAGGATCCCAGCCGCACCTCCTGGCAGAGGGATGGGGAAGGAGGAGGGGAAGGAATCGTGGAGCAGAAGTTGAAGAGCCTGTTGGGCAGGGGTGCGGGCCGGGAGGGATGTGCGGGCTCCTCCTTAGCACAGACCCGCCGTGGGGCTGCTCTGAACCCCACCCCGGGGCTGCCATTGAGGAAAGTCCCCCCCTTCCTTCCTGGGATGCATAATAAAAGGAAGTGATAAAGGAAAGGAAGGAGGGAGGTGGAGGAGAAAGAAAAGAGGCAGGAAGGGCACCATCAGGGCTTTGTGAAGCCCCTGTCCTGGGGGGGGGTGGGTAATAAAACCCCTCGTGGAGCCAGCGCTGCTGGCGGGGTGCGGGGCTGGCGGGATGCGGGGGCACCATCCGGGGGGGCGGCTGAGCCCCAGCACCGCAACTTCGCCCCGAGCCGCGTGTGCGCGTTCCCCGTGAGCCGGGCTTGGCCTCGCACCGGCCCCACGCACCTCCCGCCGCCCCAGCCCCCAAGGCCCGGTCCCGCTCCCACGCCCGTGCACCGGCCGCGGCCCCACGCACCTTGCACGGCCCCGGCCTCGTGGGCTGTCCCGGGGCCGTCCCGGGGCCATGCGGGCCCCCGGGCTCGGTGTGGGGCGTTTGCATCACCCACAAACCGAGTAAGTGCAGCAAAGTCGCTCGGCGGCGGGAGCAGCGGCACCGGGGACCCCCGCCCGACCACCCCCCCACCCCCCCCCAGTTCCGCCGCGGCCCGCCAGGTGCATCACCCTGCTATTAACAATAATTAATACCAATAATAAAGCCAAGCGCCGCCGGCCGCACGCAGCCGCGTCCCTGCAAAGCCCGACACGCCGGGGCCGAGCGTGCCCCGCATGCGGCGAGAGGAAGCAAAGCCCAGACCCCCCGCGCCCCCCGCAGCCGAAGGAAGAGGAAGGTGGCACTCACAGTCAGCTTGATCCCGGAGCCGGGTGTTCGCGGAGGGTTTTGGGGGCGGTTTGATGGTTTTGTTTTTCCCGGCGGGTCTGTGTTGCGGAGCGAAGGGACCCCCCGCCCGCGGCGACTGCGGATCTGCAAGGAGAAGAGAGAGGCTGCGGCTCAGCCCCGCATCCCCGGCCCCGCCAGGCCCCGCGTATTTATATAAATAATAAAGAGAGAGAGAAAAAAAAATTGCTCCAGGAGGAAGGAAGCTGGGTCAAAATCATTTGCAGGGAACGAGGGAAAAAAAAAAATGGAGGGGGGGGAAAGGGGGAGAGGGGGGGAAAAAAAAAACCGGAGCGAGCTCCTAGCCTTACTGGAGGGGATCCAGCTGCTAAAAATAGCAAAATCACACTCGAAATTAAATAAGGGCAAACAGGCGAAGGGAGCTCCCAGCGCCGGCGGAGCGGGGGAGGCGGAGCCGGGGCCGCATCACGGCGGGGGCGGCGCGGGGCGGCGCGGCCGGGAGCGATAGGGCCGTTCAAAGGGCTGCGGCGGCGGCTGCGCCCCCGGCCCTGCCTGCCCGAGGGTCCTTGCAGCCACATGGAGGGTCCCCTGGGAGGCTGCAAGCAGCGCCGGGGAGGATTGAGGCACCCTCGTTTTCCCGCTCCGGGAATGTTCCTGGATGGGGCTGTGTGGGGGTGGGGGGCGGTTGGCCCCCCCCGGCTGGGTGGCCCCACGATGGGTGACCCTCCGCATGGGAACACCCCCAGCTCTCCCCTCTCTGTATTGTGGGCTGGCGTGGGGGGTTTGGTGTCCCCTCGTGAGGGCAATCACCAGCCAGGACTGGGCCATGTGTTCACGGCCAAAGCACGGTGCTCCTGTTTGCTGCCTCCTCACCAGGTCAGACTCCCAACAAAAAAAGGTTCTGGTCCCCATCTGGAGGCACCAGCAGTGGGGGCTCCCTCCCCGGGGCTCCCAGGGCCGCCTGGATCGTATCATGGTAGTAATTTAATATTTTACTGCAGCACCTCTGGCAATAGGGAAGGCTGGTGTGGGAGCACATCCTGCTCAGCACAGGCGGGTTTGGGATCAGGTCCTGCTCGGCACAGTGGGGTTTGGGGGGGCTTTTGAGCAGCCCTGAGGCTCTCCTGGGCTTTAAGCAGGTGCTGGGCTCAGTCTGCAGTAAAAAACTTTGTTCAGAATTCCTCTGGTCAGTTTGGAAGTGGTTTGGGTCGGTCTGGAATCAGCTGAGACCAGCTCTCGGGTGAGGTACCCCAAAACCCAGTTCCCTGTTGTGCCAGGGCCGTGTTTGTGAGACATGTGGAGCATTTGGACTCCAAATTGCAGTGGTTTTCTTTCATGAGATACCTGGAAGCCCAGAGCTTAGGATCCCATTGTGTGAAATTTCTGCCAACTGTGAAAACAACAATCACAAATCTAATGGAAACTCTGATTTAGGTGCTTTTGACCATCCTGACTCTAAGGGTTGGACTCTGAAGTGAGGATCTGAACTTCAGACTGCTGAATTTAAGTTTCAGGCAAGTTTTTATTAAAAGAAAAAAAAGGGGACCTTTAAAAAGAGGAAATGTGAAAGTATCAATAGCTGCTTGTGCAAAACTGCTCTGGCAGGCAAGGTTTGTGATGCAAAACAAACCAAACCCAGCCAGGCTTGGGGCACTTGTTTCTGCTAATTGTTATTTGGATTTTTCAAATCCCCTGCAAATTCCCCTGCCTAAAACACAATCAGAGCAGTGTCTCTTTTCTGACAATTAAAAAATGAAAGCAAAGAGGGGGAAGAACCCTCCTGCAAGAGGGTTCCTGTTCCCTAACACCTGCAGGAAGTGCAAGCACCACCCTGCCTGCACCCGTGCAGCTCCTGGGTGCGTCTCCCCCATCCCAGGGCCTCAAGTCCTGGCAAACGGTTGTTTGCAGACCCCAAGTATCCTTTTCTTTTTTTTGGCGAAAATAAATGTTTCCTCAACCTGCAGACAGCCCTGCCTGGGTTTGGATGTGGCTTTTTACACCAAGGCTGCTTCTCAGGCTTCCCCTTTGCTGTGAGCCCAACAAGGAACTTGGTTTGTGTCCTGGCAGAGGCTCGTTGTTATTAATATCTCTCGTTATTTACTGTGCCGTGCCGGTGAATGGCAGCAGCCTGAGTCCTGCAAACGACTGGGGCTGCTCTGCTTTAATCCCTCAAAGTTTTGGCAGCTCCCTGCTCTCTGAGACCACACTGGGTTCACCCGTGGGGCGACCACTTAGTCTTTAAAGAAAAATAGTGCTGCAGTGGTGCCCCAGAACTAGAGAGACGTGGGGAGATGGCCTAGGAGCCAGGTACAGGCACACAGCCACGTGCAAGGAGGGGAGAACAGAGAAAAAACTGGGCTGGAGCAGGGCCCAGGGCTGCAGTCCTGGAAGAACATTTTCACTTTTGTTTCTGCATTTGGGCTCCTGATTTACAGCTCGTAGCCGAGTGGGTTTGGGAGCAGGACTGGGCAAGTTCCCCCATCCTGCGGTTGAGTTCTGCAGCCAGAGAAGAAGCTGAAAATGGCTGGAAACGGGGAAACAAATGATTTATTATCCCCCCACGGCAGCTGAGCCCAACGCGGGGCACGGCGGAGCAGCCTGTGCCGTGCCGGGCTGGCATGGCACGGAGCCGTGCAGCCCCGGTACCCCGGGGGTCCGAACGGGCCGGGAACGGCTCCGGGATCCGGGATGTGAACAGGGATGTCCCGGCCCGGGTGTTCACAGGCTGGCCGGCCATGGCGCGGGAGGACTGGGACAGGGACGTGCCCTTTGTTTCCCCTCCCGGCTTTGTTTCCCCGATGGCCCCATTGATGAAGCCCCATGTGGCCGAACAGCCCCGACCCACCCCAAACCAGGCCTGTTAATTTGATTAAATGGCTGCTTCCTCCTTCTCACCCCTGAAGCAGATTGAGCTCTCACCAGGGCAGCGTTTTCCTGCAGCCCCGTTCTGGGGACAAATTCCTAAATCACCTGATAACTTACAGGCTTAACGCCGCCGATTTGAGCCCGGAGTTTGCAGGAGGCAGCCCCAGGCCAGCGCCGTGGGGTGTACAAGCTGCAAATGGGGCGTGCACACATGAATTATTTCGTATCTCGATTTATTTAGCCAATTTCAAGCCTGGGAGGAGACCTGGTGGAGAAAGTGGTGCCCAGTGCTTGAGAAAAGCTGCGCCTCTGGAAAGTGCCCTGAAAAAAAAAAAGTGCTTGAAGTCACCCCCAGCTCCTTGGGCTCCTCCGAACCGCGGGTGCTCAGTGGCTGTCCCGAAAAGCATACATGGGGGACCAGAGGGTGGCCCTGAGTGGCACACATCTTATCCTGCCCTGCCCTGCCCTGCGTCCTGGCACTGCCACCGAGCCCCGCAAAGCTGCGTTTGGGATTTGGGCGCCTAATTCCTGCTAATTTCCCTGGGAAAGAGGAAACCCGATCCTCTGAGTCAGCTCAGGTTGTTGGGTGATTGGAAGGGCCACCTGGCTAATTACAGCGGGTGTGTTTGTCACCTCCAGAACCCTCTGGAACAGCAGTTAATGGGGCGTGGCGGGGGCTGGATTCCCCGACTGGGAGCTGGGGATTCAGAGAATTTGGTGGCGGTGGGAAGCAGAAGGATTTGGAGGTGCTCCCTGCTCCGAGGTGCTTGGGGCTGCAATAAGCACAGCCCCCGCGCAGGGAAATGCACATAAATAACTCCCTGTACCCTGATGATCCCGAGACAGCATCGGCTGATCCATGGCGGCCGCAGGGCGAGCAGGATCAGCCGGTGGGGCTGGAAAGCGGCTCAGGCTCAGCCGCCCCTCACCTGCACGTCTTGACCTGCGGGGACCTGTCCCTGCCCGTCACCCCTTCTCGGTGCCAGCAGGGTCTGGCTTAGTGCCACTCTTGTCCCCTGGGATGGAGTGGGTGTATTTCGGTGGGATGGGGATGGGCAAGGGGCCGTGTCTGGGGTGCTCTGGCTTGGGCACTCCATGCTGGAGCATCCCATGAATTTTGGGGAGCTGCTCGGGCCCCCCGTGCTCCTCGGACACCGGCTGTGCCACCTCCTGGGCCTGGGGTGGCTGCTGGCTCTGGCAGGGAGCGGGATGCTCTGGGGCTGCAGCCATCGCTGCGCGGCTGCACAATGGCCTTTTGTCTGCGGGGCTGCCCCGGGAACATCCCGCCATCCCAGTTTCCCAGTAACATGAAACCTCCTCGGGGCTGCCTGCCGGGAGCACAAAGCCTGGGGCTGCTGCGGGGGGCAGCCCTGGCCCCGTTCCCGGCTCCCCCCACACTTCGGCACATGTGCACCGAGCGTGCTGGGGCTCAGGTGGGTGGGGGGAGGCTGCCAGCCCAGCCCGGGTTCCTCCCGCGTGGCAGGAATCAGGGAAGCGCCAGGAATGGAGCCATGTGCCGTCCTCTCTGTGCAAGGATGCGGCTGACCCATGGCTGGGGGTGGTGGTAACTTCCTCGCCTCTGGTGTCCCCACGCAGGGAATGTGCCAGGGGGTGAGAAAATCCCTGCGGGGCCCCCCTGGAGCCCCTTCCCCTCTGCCCTGGCCTGGGGGCGCCGGGGGGAGGAAGGGAGGGAGGGGACAGGCCGGGGAGGAGCCGCTGTAAATCATTAACGGAGACGCGGTGGAGGGGAATGCGAGGGTCATTAATCGCGGGCTTTCTGGCGGGCTCGCAGGGGAGTCTGGCCGCCTGGTATTTTTTTAATCAAGGTATTTTATTGCACATCAAATCTGAACAGGGCAAAGAAGGAGGTGGTGGCTGCCGGCAGCATCCAAGGACGGGCGGGGGGATGCACTGCAAGGCGCTTGCAGGGGGCTGAAGGACACGCGGTGCAAGGGACAGGGGAGGTTTTTCCTGCTTTTCCCAGCCTTTCCTAGCTCCTCCATGCCCTGGAATCTCTCTGCATGATAGGGAAGGACCCCCCCATTCCCTGGCCAGCTGCGAGTTCACTGTGGCAAAGGGGATGCACCAGAGAGGCTGCTCTTATCGGGGCTCCAAGAAAACACTTTTCCCCCAGCCAAATTCCTTGACACTTTCCCGTTTACTCAGCTCCGGTTGGAAAAGCATCGAGCACCGGGGGACTTCCCTCGTCCCCGTGACTCAGGTGCTGGTCACCGGGGTGACTCAGCCGCTGGCACAGGGAGGCCCGGGGTGACACAGAGGCAGGGGAATGGGAAAGGGAGGCGATGCCGGAGGTGACGGGACGGGGAATGGGGCCAAACTGGCTGCTGGTGAAAGGGAGAAGAGAGCTGGAGCCGGGGCAGCCCTGCTCGTGTCCCCTCCATGGCCTGCGGATTTGACCCCAGGCTTTGGGAGGAGATGGGTCAGGGCGGGCAGGGGGTCACCTAATGGCCGTTGAATGACCCGAAGCGGCAGGCCAGGGCGGGATGGAGCGTCCTGGGATGGAAGCGGCACGTTTTCCTGCGGGGAACGCTCTTCCCACGTAGCCAGAATCAGAGAATTATGGAATAATTTAGGCTGGAAAAGCCAACGCTGCGGTTTCCTGCTGCCATCTAACGGGGAGAGGCTGCGGCTGTGGAGCGGGATGGAGGGAGGGCTCCGCATCCTCCCCCCGCCCGTCCCTGGATGGGTCCCAGCATCCCTCAGCAGCAGTGGGATGGTGCTGGCGTGGGCTGGGGGCAAAGTGGGGCCGGGCCGGGCAGGGCTGAGGCGCGTTCCCGTCTCTCCCCCTGGCAGTGCCCGCGGGGAGGTGCTTGGTCCCCTGGGAGGGACACTGGGGGGGTGCTGGTGACCCGGCGGCAGGGCCGAGCCCTCCACGTGTTGCTCGCTTTGTCCCCGGAGCTCAGGGCTCAGGGACAGCGCGTTTGTCCCTATGGGGGACCCGAGGGCACACGGCGTGTCCCTGCCACTGCGGTGCGGCTCTCCCGGTCCCTGGGAATGTGACACCGAGCCCGGCCGGGATTAGGGCCGGCTATAACGGGCCGGGGGTCACCGCTCCTTCCCGGCTCCGGTTACTCGGTGCTGGCCCGGCTCTGCCACGGGCTCATCTTTCAAATGGCAGGGACAGGCTGGCGGGGCGGCTGTGGGGGCACCGAGGGGCTCAGGGGCTGGGAGGGGGGTCCGAGGGGTTGGAAGGCACCGAGGGCCTGAGCACCCCAGCCCTCCGTGCCCCTAAACCCACGGTGGGGGGGAGCAGACTTGGTTATCCCTATGGCCCAGGAAAAGCACCTTCCCCACCTTCAAAGCTTCGGTGAGGGGGCAGGATGTTCCTCAGCGCTGCCGTGCCCTGGTACCCCCCACCCATCATGAGAGCAGCCGGGTGGGAGTTTGCCAGGCTGTCACCCACCCTCCCAGCCAGCTCCGGGCCCGCGGAACGGCTCCCTTGGCAACTGCTCCTCCGTGGGTAGGAGCGGAGCCGCACGCGTGGCTCCCCTCGAGGGGAGCGTCACGACACGGCGGGCGCGGGCTGGGGGGCGGCTCCCCGTGACTCGGAGCTGGGGGAGGACAGCGCTGTTCCCATCCCTGACGAGCGGTCCCAGAGTCCCTGCGGGGTGGGAGAGAACACCCCCGAACGAGCCCGCCCCGGCACCCACATGTGGCTCTTAAATAGAAGGATGTGGCTTCTTGGAGAGTCCCTGCTCCCCAGCACCTGTGGAAGAGGTTTGGCGTGCATCAGTTGGAGCAGGGATCTGTCCTGAAGATTTAGGGAAGGTTCTGAGGGGGTTGTGGAGCTGTAGCCTGTGTTTCACCTCCTGCACGAGGTGATGGGAGGCCGATCCACAGGAGCTGCTTGCTCAGGCTGTGCCACACCTTTACATGTGGGGCAGGAGGGGACAGTCCCCGCCTCAGCTGTGTGTGTGTGTGTGGATATAGGACAGGGATTGCTCCAGACACCTTTTCACCATGCTCTGGGCCGGAGGATTCCCCCGTGCCGGGTCCGTTCTGCTGCACGGCTGCAGTGAGTGCGGCTTCCACGGGAAGGCACTGCCGGCCTTCGCTGGAGGTGCTGAGCCCAGCTCAGGGACCCAGCGCCGGCGCAGGAGCGTGGGCTGGGGTCTGCTGCAGCCGGGGGTCCCCGGGGCTGGCAGCTCCTGCGGGACCTGGCCCTGGCCGAACCTGGCTCCGATCCTGGCTGCACAGGTTCCTCCAGATTGTGTTTCACTATCCCCCCCGTGCTGAGTCCCCCTCCCCTCAAACATCATCTCCCAAAGCACTGCTGGGGTGCTCTCTGTCTCTGGGACCCACAGCCATCTCCTCTCCTTCCCCACCGCTGAGCCCCCTTGAAGCTGAGTGATGCATTCGCTTCCATCTCCCCCTTGTCCCAGGGGACAGGGATTTGTTGGACTGTGCTATAACCAGTGCCCAGGAGAACCTCGAACCCTTTGCCCAGGGCTCGGGGAGCTGTGGGAGAGACAAAAAGCAAGGAAAAAAAATATAATAAATGTTTTGAATATTGTGCAGTGAAATGGGGCTGGAGCCTCTGCTGAGCTCTGCAAAAGCAGGGAAACAGGAAGGAGCTCCGAATGGATTGACAGCATCCAAACTGGGAGCAGAAAGGGGCTGGGGGGACTGGAGGGCTTTGAGGGGTGGCTGCTGGCAGGTGCATGAGCCTGTGGTGTGTGAGGGGTGGTGGATGTGACTGGGATGGATCTGGATGGGATCCAGGGTGCTGCTGGGGGAGCTGCTCCCTCCTGGGATGACTTTTGCTGGCGCAAAGATGCAGCCACGAGGATGGGGAACCTCTTGGGATGCTGCTGCACAGTGCAGGATCCTTCCTCCCTCTCCCCAAACCCTTTTGTGACTTTTCCAAAAGCCATTTTCTGGCACGGGGGGGTCACACCGGCACTGTGTGTGTGGCCCCTCCCAGCACAGCCCCTCACTGCGGCACCCGATCAATGACCAACATAATTACTCCTGCAAAGGCAAATCCGTGCTGGCCTCGGCTGCTTGGTTGCACTCCAAGGAAGACAGTGTTTCCTTGCAAGGATGAGGCCATGAATATTTTATGTCCGAGGAGGATATTTCTTTCAGGAGGTTGTTGCATGAATTATGGAAAAGTTGGGAGGAGAAGACGGGTGCTGCTCGCTGCGCTGGCACCGCGGGGCTTTACCTCGGGTTCCTTTCCCTGGGTGCTGGGCAAGGTGTGCCCCTCACTCCCCACCACAGCAGCAATCAGAGCGTGTTGGAGGAGCCTCTGGTGCAAATCCATCCCAGTTTGGGGCAGTTTGTGTTCTCCGGCAGAGCAGGTTGGTGCACGCAGAGTGAACGGGGCAGTTTTGGCACGGGGTTGGATGTGGGACGGGTGCTCAGCTGGAGGTTTGTGAGGGAGGTACTGCAGCTTCCCTGGGCACCTGGAGGGGACAAGCAAGAAATGGAGCCTTCCCTGCCTTCCCCCTTCTCATTATGCCTGAATGGATGCTTGAGATGCTGGTGCTTGGTGCTGGGCCCACCCAGCATCCCGTGGCTTTCCAGTGCCTGTCCCTCACCAGAGCCGGTGCTGCTGCTCCCCTGTCCCTTCTGCCCTGTGCCCTGCCCATGTCCTGCATCCCAGATGCTGCTGTCACCTTGTTCCAGCATGGCTGGTTGGGAAAAACGAGGGGGTTGTCTTCCATGCCATCCCTGCCCTCCGTGTTAGTTAATGTGTAAAGATTTTCCTCTAATTGTCCTGTGGGTGCAGAGGGAGTGTGTGCTGCCTGGCCATCACAGTTAATTTTACCACCAAATATTCTCTCTCCTTCCCTATTCTCCCTTTTTTTTTTTTTTTTTTGAGATTTAAAGAAAATATTTCCAGCTGCTCACGATCCCTGTGGGTGGATAAAAAACCCTCCTGCACCCAAATGGAAACGCAGACAGAGCTGTCTGTCCCTCTTTCCTTTGCCAGTGCTGGGTTTGAGGGACGGGGTTGTGCCTTTGGGATGTTGCACTGGGGACAGGGGGACATCTCTGGCTTTGAAGACAGAATTGGTGGGAGAACAGGAAGGTTGGTCCATGGGAGCAGGGTGGCACCACTGGGACCCCGGTGCCTCTGGGGTGCTGGTTTGGGGGCAGGTCCTGCTCTCTCTGAAGCATCAGCACAAAAAGCTGCTGATGGTGCAGGATGAGGGATTTCCAAGAGAACATTGTGCCTCAGCTTTTCATGTTTCTGTATTATTTAAACCCCAAATCTGGAGTTATCACTGCCCAAAATGACCTCTGGCCACTCAGCACGTCCCTGGGCCTGAGCCCTTTCCTTCTCTTCTATAAAGCAACAACTTCTAACTGGGATGGGAGCAGTTCACCAGTTGCACTGAGTGGATCAGACTGGAGGGCACATCCCGCAGCAGCCCTCGTGTTTTCCTGTCAGCAGCGGAGTGGGATGCAGAGCTGGGCTCCAAGGCTCCCAAATCCTCTGTTCCTTCCCTGGAGCAGCAGCTGCAGGAGGGAGGCAGGACATGGCCCAGAGCATGGAGCTGACAAAACTCCCTGTGTTTAGAGATGCTGGAACCACCTCAGGGCTGGTCCAGCAGCAAATAAATCTTCTTTACTGGGGGCTGGGGCTGGCAGGGTCCATCTCTGTGCTGAGCTGTGCTGGCCTCTGCTCTGCTCTGCTCCTGGGGGTGTCCCCGTGTCGCCCTGCCCGGGGCCGGTGTCTCCTCAGACTCTCTCGCCATTAGGTGGAAGTGTTGTAGAGGAGAAGAGCGGCGGTGCTGCCGACTTCGTGCACCACCAGTGGCCACAGCCAGGCGCGGGTCCTTTGTCCCCGTGTCGCGGCAGCAGTGAGGTGCAGAGGGGAATTTTTAGGCTGGATACACCCAAGAAAGAGGAATAACCCCCCGAGAAAGGCTCTGAGGCCGCAGCAAGAGGAGGTTTGGCAGGAGAGAGGCATTGCCTCAATGGCAGTGTGCTTCATCCCCTCGCTGCTGCCATGGAGGAAAAGCCCAGGAGCCCTGGAAATGTCCCCCTTGGTGGCCTCTGAGAGGCAGCGCTGGTCCTGTGGTGTCACCTGGGGTTTCTCTGGGGGTCCCTCATCAGCTGGGGGATGTGGGTGCCTGGCAGGACCCTGGGCTGCAGGAAAGCCTCTGGTGGGAGTCTGGCACTTCAAAGCAGGTGAAAGGCTGCCAGGGAGCTGCCAGGGAGCTGGCACAGCTGCAGGAGCCTTCCTCACCAGGAGGAGGAGGAGGAGTTGTCATCACTCCCAGCCTGCAGCCGAATCATCCCTCCTTCATTGCTAATTCCTCCCTGCAAGCCCGGATGGGCTTTTTCTTTTTTTTTTTTCCTCAGCATTTCTTTAAAATGCAACTTTTCCCATCAAGATCTGTTAGTCATGAGGCGTATAATGAGTTTTATATATATTTAAGTGGTCTGACATTCGGCATCCCATTATCCCCACTCCTCGAGAGAGGCACGGACCTGATGTGTGAATGTCAAGCCCATGCGAGCACAGGCAGTGCCGTTCCTGCTCTCCAAAGATCCAAATCTATTACCCACGTTCGTGTGCTGGGGTGTGTGGGAGTCTCTTTCTTTGGGAAAGAAATCCAAGGCTGCTTTTTTTGCTTTTTTTTCGTTTTTTTTTTTACCTCCTTGGCCTATTATTTAGGTGATTTTGGAGGGGCCGAGCTGGACTGTTCTGGTTTTGTTGTGCAGTTTTGTTTGTCCCTTTGGTAACTGCCCAGCTCAGGGTGAGCTGATGGCTGTTTGCAGCAGCTCATGCAATTCCTGCTGGAAAATGTCTGTGGGGGCTGAGCCGGGGTCACCCCACTCATTCCCTGCCAACTTCCACAGAGACTTTTCCCATCCCTGTCCTCTTGCTATGGCTCTGCCTGACGTCAGTGAAAATCTTCCCTTTGCTGCAAAATCCCTGAGGAGCAGGACAAAAGTGTCATCACGGCTCTTCTTTCTTTCTTTTTCTCCTTAAATCCTTCTTCTGCTCTTTTCTTTTCTTCTGACCTGTTCTTTTATTTCTTCCTGCTCCACCAGCACTGCAGGACCTGTGTCCCTGTGCTGCTGCTCCTCCCGGCCACGTTTCTCCCTCAGACAATTGGGACACCGGAAAAACATCCCCAGCCACCCCCACCCCTTACCCTGAAAACTTATTTTTCTTTAAATACACATGAAAATAGCTCTTGCCAGGCCTCATGCTTTTTAATTGTGTAGATATTACAGCTAATTACGGTTCTATTAATATTTCACTTTGAATTAAAGATTTATTTTCCGCACCCTTCTATCCAGGAGGGAATTGAATGCACAACCAAGGCGATTGCAGCCCCCAGATGAAAAGGGCCGGGTGTGATTCCTGAGCCTCCATCTCTTTGACAGGAGTGACCCATGAGGAGGAAGGAGGAGGTGGTGGCTCAGCCATAAATTATTCAAAGCCCTTTTGCAGAGCTGAGCCGGAATGTCCAGTCCATAAGATGCGGTTTCAAGTTTTCCTATATTAAAAAAAAAAAAAAAAATCAAATTGCAAGCAGTTGTGTCTCCTGGATGGCGCTTGGTGGCCTCAGCCAGTGGACACGGTGACCTTCCCAGCTGGCCAGGGGCCAGGGCAGGCTGGAGCTGAGCCCAGAGCTGGGGACAGCTGTGGGATCAGTGGGCTCAGGGCACGCAGAGCCTCCTGCATGGATCCTGTGAGCCCGGGAGCTCAGGGAAAGGCTGCTGGAGGTGCTGGGGCACCCTGGATGAACACGAGCACAGAGCTGGGAACCAGCTCAGCTCAGGCTGTGGCCCCAGCCCTGCCCTCGGGACTGGCTCAGTTCCTCTGGCTCTGTGCCTGCCGAGGGGATACCGATCCTGGCAGCCTTCTCCGTGTCCATTTGCTGATGGCATCGAACTCTCCTGGAGGATTTGATCAGCTCTGACCCAGGCACTGAGCAGGAGCCCTCGCAGCGACCTTTGTGGGGTTTGCAGAGCTGCTCTTGGGGTAACCCCACACATGGGCTGCACCCCTGGAATCACTGGGGTGTCTCCCAACCTACCCACCCCTGGAATCACTGGG
Source organism: Acridotheres tristis (assembly GCA_037013685.1). Taxonomy (NCBI): domain Eukaryota; kingdom Metazoa; phylum Chordata; class Aves; order Passeriformes; family Sturnidae; genus Acridotheres; species Acridotheres tristis. Next base: position 3,460,486 of record CM072913.1, on the reverse strand, counting down.
GTGTCTCCCATCCTACCCACCCCTGGAATCACTGAGGTGTCTCCCAACCTACCCACCGTCCTCTCACCATGCCATGGCCTTTCCCGTTGTGCCTCAGCTGGATTTCCAAATGTTAATTGGGTTCTGACGTTCCCGGTGGTGACACGAGCGCTGTGCTGGTATTTTGGGCTCTGGCTGACGGCTGGCAGAGGGGTGTGAGAAGGGGAGACGTGCAGGCCCTGAGGCTTGGAGAGGAGAAGAGAGGCACTGCCAGCTCAGCCGTGGTGGGAAGAGCATCCTGCAGTCCCTGGGACTCAGGTTCCCATGGCTTTGTGATTATAATTTTCCACACTGGAGCCAGGGCAGCAGTGAAGTATTCCTGAATGAGCTGGCTGCTGGAGTAGCTCAGGTGGTGCTTCAGCCAAAATTCTCCATAATTTCTCCCAAACACCTTCCCCAAGGGATTCTTTGGGACCTGGGACCCAGGCTGTGAGCAGAGCACTCTTGTTTCTCCTTGAAGGTGAACACGTGTCCTAGAAATCCCCAGGAGCTGAGGGCTTCACCCGATTTGGAGCAGGGACTTTGACCTTAGGGTGCCTCTAAAAGCTACTTTTGGCAAGGGATTTGTGCCTGGCTTATCCTATGGTGTCTGGAGTCCCCTCAGCCCTGGCTTGGGGCAGGCAGGGGGTCCTGTCCTCCCAGGGGCTTGTTCTTTATGTCCCCTTCCCGTTAATCACAATGCAGATTTCCTTTTGCTTCAACTCCTGGCATCAGCGCTGCCAAGGCTGAGGCTCGGGGGGTGGTGGGGCTGTGCCCCCCTGCTCTGTCCCACTGCAGCAGAGGAACAACAAACGCCACAACCACTCTTGTTCTTGCTGTAAACAAAATCCCTGCAACAGCCTGGTCGCTCTGCAGGAGCCGTGCTCTGGGCAGCATCCCGTGAGCACCTGGATCCACGGGAATATCCCAGTGGCAGGAGGGCGGCTGGACAGCTTTTCAGGAGGTGCATCTCACTGGGGAGGCTGCAGCTCTCTCAAAGGCCCAGCCGGGGCATTGTGCTGGAACTGAGCAATCCCCAGTTTTACTTCTGCAAAATCGGCTCCTCTCCATCCTCCTAACCAGGATTTGGGTGGAAAGGAACCTTTTATAAGGGCAATCAGCCCGCTCGGGCCCCGGCTGACCCTCACCAGGGCTGGGATTTCGCTGTTACAAACGAGCAACACAAGTCACCCCGTAGGGAAGGTGAGGCTGGAACTGTATGTTTGTGGTTCGTGCTTGGTTCTTTGGTGCTGGGAGGGGCAGAGAGCCCTCCCCACAGCCAGACCCCGCTTCGTTTGAGCGGATGGGTCCCCCCAGGAGGGGCTGGGAGCCCTGGCAGCCCCGCATGGCCGCAGGTGAGCGCCAAGGTGTGCCCTAATTGCTCCGGTGACCGAGCAATCACCACCGTGTCATTACCGTGATGGATCGCAGCAGTTAATGTGTCAATGGCCATTACCAGGGGGTTGTGTTTTCTCTGGATTAATGAATCGACACAGCACGACGGGCTCCTCGGAGCCGCGGGGCCCGGCGGGGGGGATTGATGGGGAAAGCAGGCGAGGCAGGAGCCAAGCTCCGCGGGGCGGGGGGCTGGCAGCGCGTTGTGGGAGGGAGAAGAGAAGGGCAACGGCTTGGGGTGACGAGCATCCTCCCTCGTCACTGCTTGCGGGAGCTGCTCTCACCTGGGAAAGGGAATTTGAGGATGGCTGTCACTGCAAGGAGCTGGAGACCCTCAGCAGCCTGGCGGGGAGACCCTTCCGCCAGGAGCCGGGGGTGCGCTGGGGCGGGGGTCCCCGCGCTGCGCTAGTGCTTTAAGAGGCTGGCAAAGCCGGCAGCGGGCTTCCCAGCTCCTCTTCATGCAAAACTTCCCCGGCCCCGGCTCTCCTCCTCCTCCTTTTCCCCCTCCTCCTCCCCCTTCTCCACCTCTTCCTCCTCCTCCTCCTCCTCCTCGCCGCGGCTGCGGTGCGCGGAGCGCGGCGGGTCCCGCCCGGCTGCGGCTCGCTCGGCTCCCGGGCCGGGCCGGGGCTGGGGGGGCCGGGGCCGCCCCCGCCGCACGCCGCAGGGCCCCCCCGGGCTGCCCGCGCCCCCGGGCCGGGGGCGGATCGCCGCACCGGGCACCGGGCGGAGACGGGGCCAGCGGCGCCGCCAACTTGGCACTGCCCGCGGGTAAGTGCGGGAGGCGCGGGGGGAGCATCCCCGGGACGCCCGGTGCCCCCGCACCTTCCCCCGGGGCCGGAGTGTCCTCCTCTCCCCCTCCCTGCAGCCTCGCCTCTCCCTCCCCTCCACAAAGCTCCGCCGAATTTTCCGCCTTTCCTTCTTATTTTTGGGGTGGGGGGGCTGCGACAGTGGGGGCTGCAGCCCGGAACCCCCCAGCCCTCCCCCCCTCTCGCACTCATTGCATTATTCATTGTTGGGGACTGCGGAGCGCTGTCCCCTCCTCGCCTCCCTGTCCCCTCCGGGAGGGGCACGGAGGGCACCCCTTGTCCCGGTCCCCAACCTGCCACCTTTGTCCCCAGATGTGCCTACTGCCCGGCGAGGGCTCCGGGAGGGGAGCGGGGAGGCTCGTCTGGATGGAGGGGGCTGGCAGGGGTCGGGGCAGGAGGCAGCGGGCAGGGGCGGGTGGCCGTGACCGTGGCCGAGGCGCCGGCGGGGGCTGCCCTCGCCTCGCCGCAGCGGGCAGCGCCCGCAGAGCCGCCGCAGGGCAGGGCAGGGGGGACAGGAGAGCGGCGAAGGGCTCAAGGTGCTTCCCCTGCCAGCTCGGAGGGGCTCTGGGGGACACGACTCTTCCCCGGCTCTGGAGCGACCCCTCGGAGGCAGCCCTGGGCCGGGCAGAGCCGCGCTCCTGCACGGGCTCCGTTTCCTCTCCGGAGCGTTCTCCCGCTCCTTGGCGCTCTCCGGGCGAGCGAATCTGAGGCGCCGGGAGCCGCTGGGGAAGTTGGCAGCCGTGAGAAAAAACCGGAGAACTCTCCCACTGCCTGCCCGGGTGCAGCCCCGGCAGCCCTCCTCCTCCTCCTCCTCCTCCCCTCGGTGTGATGAGTTTGCCGTGCTCTGCCAGCCGGGTGATTTTCCGTGGGCTGCTCCGGCGCTGGGGGATGCCCGCTGCCTTCGGCGGCGGCTGCGACGGAGAAGGCTGCGGGTGAGTCACTGCCTTTGCCATCGCCATCGCGCTGCAGGTGACCTGTGGCTCGGGGCTCGGCGGGAGTGGCACAGGGCAGGGCTGGCGGTCACCGCACGAGCCCGCCGGCAGTGGCCGTGTGCCCCGGGCAGGGCTCGGGGAGGGACGGAAGGATGAAGGGAAGGAGCAGAGCTGATCTGTTGAATGCAGCGAGGAGCTCGGGAAAACACCACGAGAACTGCCAAAAGAAAAAGCTCTTTTCCTTCCCTGCCTTTGCGCCCTGTAAGCAGCGTTTATCCGCACCAGGCAGCGGGGGAAGCACTGAGGGATGCGCTGGGCAAGGCTGTGGCGGAGGGGACAGCTGGGACAAGAGGTTTTTCCCTGTGACCTGCCACCTCTGCGCCGGGAGGCTCGGTCCGATGGGATGTGCAGAGATCCCGCCTGATTTTGGCCAGCCTGACCGAGCTGGAGGGGCAGTGCCGGGGGCCCTGGTGAGGGAGGTTCCTCTCTGTGATGGCAGAGGATCCCCAGGGCACCCCAGGTGGCTCCAGCTGCCCCAGGCTGGGGGGCTACAGGCAAAGCCTGAGGACAGCATCAGACACTGGGTTAGGGGTGCTGAGCTACACGCCGCGGTGTCGGAGCAGCGTCAAGGGGATTTTCCTGTGGGGATCCAAGCTCGAGTGGAGCCATGGCCTGGCCCCACATGCCAGGGACCATCATCACCCTGTGGAGGAGCCTAACGGCTCCCCAAAAAAGAGCATCACGTGCTTCAACTTTGGCATCAGGCAGGAGGAGGATGGATTTGTCAGCTCAGCCACCCCCTTCCAGCTCTTCCCAGAAAGGCAACGGCTTGAAGAAGTGGCAGGTCCTAATTATAACATACGTGAACCCGTGCCCGCCGCCCTCCCCGGCTTCGCGCCCGCTGCGGGCACCGGCTCTTCCTCCCGGGCGCTGCATCTCAGGGAGGGTTTTCCTCCCTGCAGTTCCCTGGATGGCCCCGCACCGAGCCTGGCTCAGGATGGGGGTCTCTGGAGTCACCGCCGGGGGGGTGTGGGCAGGGGCTGGCACTGCCAGACCGCAGTGTCGGGGCGTAGGTGTGATGGGGAGCGGGGACACGGCGCGCTGCCGCCGGCACTGCCGGGCACCGGCAGTCAGGCCGCCCTCTCGCTCGCAGCCAGCACCGTCCCAAATTGCAGATGGCGATAAAAAATTAATTGCGGGATTCTGCTGCACGTGGCAGGAGCGGGGACGAGCGGCGGCTCCTTCCCTCCCTTCCAGCCGCTCCTGCTGGAGCTCTGCGCCGGCTGCCGGCGGAGACCTCGCTCCGCCTGCCCGCAAGGTGAGCCGCTGTTCTCTCTCCGCTTGCTCCGGGGCTGGATCCTGCTCGCTTTCCCCCCCTGCCGCGCCATCCCATCCTTCAAAGTGAGGGATTAGCCCTGACCTGCTTGGCAGCGGGAGGGAGACGGAAGGAGAGGGCTTGCTGCAGTTAAGGACATATATAAATACGGTGTGATAAATATTCCCTGGATCTCATCTGCGCCCTACGGGAGCACTTTTGTTTGGACTTCAGCATCCTTCAGGAGATGCTCCGGGGCACTGAGGTGGGTGGTTGTACCCAGCTTTTCCTCACCGTGGGGCTCTGAGCCGGTTGCTGGCAGGACCTGGTTGCAGAGAAGACGAGTTGGCACCTTGGTGATGGGCTTGGGCTTGTGTGAGCGGTGTGATATCGGTTCATGCATCGTTCGAGGGGTTGCTGGGGTGAGGGCTGCGTTTTGGAGCTTGCTGGGGGGGTTTGGATGGCACAATCCAGGGTCTCTGCTCACGGCTGCCTGCTGAGCCGTGGCCTTGCCGGGGTACTGGACCTGAATACTTAAGGTTTTGCTTGTCGGGAAAGAACTTAACCTGGCATCCCCTCCTTCTGTCCACGTCTCAATTCTGCTCTATTTCATGGAGCTTTTGCAATTAAAAAGACCAGGAGCCAAGCAAAGTACCCTGTAGCTGCTTGCTAGCGGGAAGAGTGAGTGTACACTAATTGGGATATTGTGCTGCCTGCTGGCTGGCCCTGCTTGCTGGAGGAAGAGCAGGTGGGGAAAGAAATAGCCTTGATTTTCAAAAAGATGCTGTGGAGCTGGTGGGAGCCAGTGTGGCTTAAGCTGGCACAGCCCTCCCAGTGCCAGAGCTGGGCTGGAGTCTCTGGTGCAGGTGGAGCTGGGCTCTTTGGCAGCTGGGGATGGGGATGTGCAGGTGAGTGCTGGGTGCTCTTGGCTGATTATTGCTGCATCTCCTGGGCTGTGTAACCAGCTCAGCTTCTGCTGGGTTTAACGAGCCCCAGAAAATGCTCTGGCTCTGAACTGGGAGATGATGGATCTGCTGCAGGCAGAGCTCTGGGGAGTGGGGTCTGCTCGGAGAGGGGTCTGTCCGGAGTGTCCCATCACAGCCCAGCCCGGGCAGTGCTTGCGGGGACGTGCAGGAGGAGCTGTGGGAAGGAGCCACAGAGGTGATGCCTGGGGTGGCCGGTGGCTCCTCCAGGCACTGGAGAGGGTTTTGCAGCAGCAGATCTCTGTGATGCGGGGGAATTTTTAATCGGTTTGATTTCATGTAGTCACAGAATGGCTCGGGTTGGAAGGGACCTTAACGCTCCTGCAGTTCCAGCCCTTGAAACGGGCAGGAACACCTTCCAATAGACCAGGTCGCCCCAAGGGGGGCTCGCCTGCCCAGCTGAGCCTTCTCCTGTTCCTTCCAGGGCCCTCCGTGGCTGGCGATGCCGATGGCCCCGTGGCCACCACTAGAGGGGGGCAGGATGCCACCGTGCTGCCCGGCCCCGTGTCCGGGGTGCCGGGACCCGCAGGGCTCTGCCTGTCCTGGGGCAGCAGCACCGAGCACCGGCTCCCTCTGCCCTGGTGCTGCTCAGCCCAGCCTGGCTCGGGCAGGGCATGACCCACGCCCGGGCTCTGGACGTCTCGGTTTGGTTGGTGCTTGTGCCACCTCCCGGATCCGGGTCTGGCTGCGGCACAGCCGGGATGGGGGCGATGGGAAGGCTCTGTCCTCACCCATGCTGTGCTGGTGCAGATAGGAGAAAGCAGAACTGCTCCTTCCTTTGGGGCTGGGGTAAGCACGATGAGTGATGATCCCATCCTGTTATTCCCAACCTCGGGGTTCCCCTGTGGAGCCGTGCAGGTGGGGCAGGAGCTGTGCAGGTGGGGCAGGAGGGCGGCTGTGGCCCCTCGCTGCCTGGAGCGTGTGGATAAGGGAGTTCTCTGCTCCATGAGCACCTGCTGTGGACAGGTGTCTTCCAGATGTGCATCGCCCTCCAGATGTGCCCCTGGTGGAGCAGCTGCTTTGGGGAGGTTCAGGCATGGTGGAACCAAGGTCTGGGCTGTGTGGAAGCAGTGACTTGTGTGTGGCTGAGGGGTTGCTGGGGGCAGGTGGGGGGGACAGGGCTGCTCATCTGTCACCCCTTCCTGGGCCATTTGCAGCAGGGGCTCGTGGGGTAACTCCGGCTCCATCTCCCCCGATGATTCCGTGAGGGTTCCGAACCAGTTCCCTCCTCCTCTCCCCATTATTTGTGCTTTCTTCTTGCCTGCCGTGATATTTTTACCTTCAGTTCGTTCAGATTATATGATCAAAGGAGCCACAAAGGGGAGAGAACAGAGAGGGAAAAAGCTTAAAAGAAGAAAGGGAAAGGCAGCGGGCTCTGGGGGCACTGCCAGCTCAGCGGGAGCTGCCGTGGGCTCTGAGGGTTTTCCTGGGAGCGGGTCCGTGGTGTGAGCATCCCACCTTTGATGGGCAGAAATGTTGCAGCTCCAGGGATGAGGGTGGGAGAGGCGACCTGCTTTTGGCTGGTGCGGGGCTGTGAAGGCGGCTGTGGTGTCTGAGCATCCCTTCATCTCCCCATCCTCCTCTTCCTCCCCAGCACGGGCAGAGCCTGACCTGCTCCCAGGCCGTGCCAGGAGCCACATTGCCCTGCTCCGTGCCCACTGGTGATGCGAGGGGTGCTCCTTGCAGAGGAGACAGGACCATGCAGAGGGCTGATCCCTGATCCCCATCCCAGCAGGGCCGCACTCTCCCGGCAGGCTGGGGCGGGGGTTTTGCTGCAGCATTCCCAACCTCCTGCCTTTGGAAGCACGGAGCTGGGCACCGGGTAATTCTGGTTCCTTAAAAGCCCCGGCTGTCAGAATCGCTTTGGAGATGGGCCTTCAAGCGCTGCGGCGGGCGGGGAGGTGCATAATTCATGGAGGTGAGTTGAAGCCAGGGTCCTCCTGGCTGGGATGGCAGCGGAGCAGGAGCACCCTCGGGGCCGGTGAGGTTCGGTCCGGCAGCCGTGGGCTTGGGTGCCGGCTCTGGGCTTGAGCTGAGATTAATTTAAGCCGTTTCCTTGGTCTCACTGTTGCTGCCTGTCCTGCCTGGGGAATGCATTTGCCTGCTCGGCTCCGCGCTGCTTTCGGTGCCTACATTAATCATGCGCTGCTCTCCGCATCTATCAGCGGCTGCTGGGAGGCGGCGGGGATGGGCACGAGGGGGAACCTGTCTCGGGGGGAAACTGAGGCAGGGGCTGTCTGCTGGGCCGGGGGCAGCTCAGGTGCTGTCGATATCGGCTGCTGGAAGCTGTCGATAACGGAAGCAGCTGCTGGTTCAGGAATCCATGGCCTGAAGGGAGAGCGGCGGGAGCGCCGTGCTTTGGGTTGTGACTCGGATCCGGAACGCTGGGTTTTGGCGGAGCTGAGGATGCAGAGCTCAGTTTGTGGGGCTCAAGACAAGTGGGCTTGTGGAAGGTGACTGAAAATCCCGTTGGGAAAAAGTAGAGGTGTTTTAGGATAGGCAGGGATCAGGGTGTGTGTGGGGTTTGCCCCACTCTGAGCACTTGAGTGTTGGGACTTGTGCCACCCTTGCAGTTCCCTTAAGAAGGGACACTGTCTCAGGTCCCCCTCCAAGCTGGTCACTGACCTGTCCTGCTCTGTGGGGCACGGTGTCCCTGAAGCCCTGACCGGCCCCTCTGCCCGGATGCAATTTGGGCTAAGCCAAAACCCCTGTCATGAATCAAAGACCCAGCGAATCCCAAATCTATTTTTTGCAATAATCCCCGGTGCTAATTTCCGCAGCTCCCTGATGAAAGCTGGAATAGCCGATGTCCTCTTCCTGCTCCTGCTTAATTTTCTCTCTCCCCTTTTCCCCTGTCGCTCCAAGGTCTCCGGAGGAAGGACCCGAAGCTTTGAGTGGGCTCGTGTCTCTGCTGCTGTCTCTCCTCCCTGGTGTAGCCATGCAGACCCCGGCACCTTCCTGCATCCCGACCTCCCGCTGCTCCTTCGGGGCCGGCAGCACCGTCGGGAGCCGCTGACGGTGCCGGAGCGGGATCCCTGCGGAGCCATGCCGCCCTCCCGGCCCAGCCCGGCCCCCTGAGCGCCGCGTTCCCGGCCCGAGCTCTGCCCCAGCACGGCCTTGGCGATGAGCGGGAGTCACTTTTGCATGGAGCGTTTGTCCTTCTGCCTCCTCCTGAGTGCCTGGAGCTGGGGGTGGGCGCCCGGGGGTGCTGCCAAGCCCAAAGGCCAGGGCTACCCGCACATGAACTCCATCCGCATCGACGGGGACATCACGCTCGGGGGGCTCTTCCCCGTGCACGGCCGGGGCGCCGAGGGCAAAGCCTGCGGGGAGCTGAAGAAGGAGAAGGGCATCCATCGCCTGGAGGCCATGCTCTTCGCCCTGGACCGCATCAACAACGACCCCGACCTGCTGCCCAACATCACGCTGGGCGCCCGCATCCTGGACACGTGCTCGCGGGACACGCACGCCCTGGAGCAGTCGCTGACCTTCGTGCAGGCTCTCATCGAGAAGGACAGCACCGAGGTGCGCTGTGTCAGCGGGGGGCCCCCCATCATCACCAAGCCAGAGCGGGTGGTCGGTGTCATCGGCGCCTCGGGCAGCTCCGTGTCCATCATGGTGGCCAACATCCTGCGGCTCTTCAAGGTAGGGCTGGGCCAGGTGAAGAGAACCCCTCGGCAAAACCCCTGCAGGTGCTTCGGTGGCGTTTCTCCACAAGTGCCTCTTCCTCCACAGCTGGGGGGAGGCAGAGTTGGTGTTGTTAAAATGCTTCTCCTGCCTCCCCCAGGTCCCTGGGGATCCCTTCCTCCACCCCCTGCAGTGACGACACTCGGAGCAGGAGGATTTCTGTCTCATCTCCCCCGGCTTTGTGGCACTGGATGGGAGGTGGGCTGAGGGTGGGTTTGCTGCTGGTTCTGGGGGATGCTCCGCCAGGGGTGTGGTTATACCCCAAAATGTAAATCCCACCTGATCCAGGTGGCTGGAGGTTTCGATGGCCCATGGCAGGAGACAGCTCTGCTCCAGCCTGGGGACATCAGCCAGACTGGGGACACTTGTCCTGTGTCACCAACACCAGGGTGCTCAGGATGTGGTGGGATGAGTAGGACTCTCTCTCTTGCTCTGTGCCAGCCTCAGGAATGCTGAGGAGCTGATAATTCCTTCCCCTCTTGCTGTACATTTATTTATCCACAACCACGTCCCTGGGCTGTAGTGTGTGAACAAGGGTTGCTCTGCAGAAATGAGGGAGAAATGTAAATATTCTGCACCTTCAGTGGCAATGGGGGCCCCATCCCATCTTGGCCTTCTCCCAGCACCCTGAAACGTGTGTGTTCTGCAGGATTGGTGCTGTTTCCCCCTCTCTCTTCCCCCTCCTCTTCCTCTGCCAGCCCAGCGTGCTGAGAGCTGGGTCCCCTCCTGGGAGGGCTGGAAGCTGTTAGTGAAGATGGAAAAACCAGATCGCTGATGGAGTTTGATTTTTCTGGGTCCCTTTTTTTTAAAAAATGTGTTAATGTTCCAGGCGACGAGTGAGAGGGCTATTCAATAATTAAAATAATATAAATTAGAGGGAGTGGGAGGAACTTAAAAGCTATTTGCCAAGACAAAAAAGATTGAATACTTACTCTGGAGAGGAGGAGGGATGCTGGCAGTGTGGAAGGAGACAGGAGAGTGACAGTCAGAATAGTCAGGGGCAAGTGAAGTCTTTCTAGGTTCTTTTTTTTTTCCCTCACCCTTCTCTTCCAGTTTAGTCCTTGGGCAGCCCTGCCCCAGCTGAGCAGCCAGGCACTGGTGCTGTTGCTGTTGCACTCTGAACCCCAGAAGCTTTAATCCAGAGCTGATCCCAGCCCAACTCAACAGGGAAGAAATGCAAGTGGGGGGATGAGCAGGTAGAGGATGGAGAAAACCCCTTGGGAGAGGAGAATAAGGAAAATTTCAGCCTTTCCTAGACAGCAGTGAATCCCAGTGTGGGGGTTGGTGCCCTCCTCAGTGGTCCCAGCACAGAGACACCATTCCCATGGGATTGGGATCTCGTCCCACCCGTCTGGGCACAGCCATTCCTGCAGCAGGCAGGGCTGGGGGTTTGGGGGTTCTGGAGTCTCTTCCCCGTGCCACGACCCGAGTGCTGCTGCTGCTTTTTGTTATTCAAACACTGCTTTTATGGCAGGGACATGCTTAAAATGAGAATAAGGCGACTTCCATTTCACGCCGCCGCTGACCTTTAAGCGCGGGTGACTCTGCTCCGAGGTTCAGCAAAGTGTTGGCTGCCTCGGGCACAGGCAGCTGCCTCTGCCCATTCCCTGGGGCATGGCACTGGCTGGAGCTCTGCTCCTGCTTGGCCCCGTGTTGCTGTGTCACTCCCGTCCCCCTCGGTGCTCCTCCAGCACGGGGATGCTGGCGGAAAGTGCTGGGAGCTGGGACAGGGACCCTCCCTGCGGGGTGTTCCACGTGTTCTGAAGTGCTCAAGTGGTTCTTGAGGAGGGTTCCAGCACATCTGGAAAGGCTCCAGAACATCTGGGTTATCCAGCAAGAATCATGGAATGAATTAAAGTCCACCAAGGCGAGGAGTCTGCACGAGTCCTGCAGAGCCCTGGCTGCGAGCGGGGCACAGCAGCCCCCCCAGTTTTCCCCCTTCTCTCCTGTGACCATGAGAACACTGCAGGTGGCTGTGCCTGTCTCAAAATGATGCTTCCCCTGCTGTTGTCCCTTTGTACCATCCCACACTCCCTCCTGTGCTCCATCCCCTGCACAGCCCTCCCCGCTAGGCTGGCCTTGCTCCTCCCTGCCAGGGCTTTTGTTGCTCCTGCACTACATAAATAAATAACGGGTCCTTCGTTAGCTGCCGCCTCCTAATTAAAGCTGTACATCAGTGGAACAACTTGCAGATGCGGCATCCTCTGTCCAAGCCGGTTTCATTACTCCTCGTCGCTCTGCCTGCAGAAAATCCTTTCCCCAAATCCGTGTGATAGCATCTCTGTGGCGTCACTGCCAGAGCGCTCTGGCACGTTCCAGCTCCTTCCCACCCCTTGCTGCTGCCTCTCCAGCCCCAGCTCTACCCACCACAGCGGTGACGGTGTCAAGGAAACCAGGATTCCTCCTGCAAATGGGATCCCCTAAAAGCTGCTTTGGGATCTGAGGTGCGTTTTTTGTCCCCACCCAGAAAGAGCTGTGCCAAAGTGGGGTGAGCAGCCAGAAGGCTGGGTTTGACACGTGCCAGGCACTTTGAGGCGATTGTTTCCTGCGAGTGCAGCCGCTCTCTGCAGCGCAGGGCTGTTGTACAACATGAATAATTCACCTGAGGACGGCGCTGCCCGCGCTGCAGCCCCGCACTCTGCACCTGCAGACCCGCGATGCCTGGGGCTGGCAGGGGCAGAGCTGGGGCAGCCCTTGGTTCTGAGCCCCCCTGGCAGTGCTGAGCACCCCTGGCAGTGCTGAGCACCCCCTGGCCCGTGTCGAGGTGCCCCGAGGCTTTGGGGGCAGTGGGGTGGAGCGATGCAGGACACGCTTCCCCGCTCAGCAGGTAAATAACCTTCACCGAGCGGGAAGGTGGCCGGGGGACGCTCTGATTAATCACCCGCTGCTGCCGCTTCAATTCCTTGCTCTTCACTTACCGAAACAAATCGAGGCTGCCTGGCTCCCCTTGGGCTGCCCCCAGCCGTGAGGGGTCCCTGGGCATGGCTTGTTGAGGAGTGGGATGGGTAGTGGTAGATCTGGGATCAAGGACAGCATCCTCTTCTGCACCTGCTGTGCTTCCTGGAGTTTTATTTCTCTCTTTTCCCTCTCCAGGGAGATGCTGAGGGCTGGATCCCGGCCTGACCCCGTGCCCAGGGAAGGGGCAGCAGGATGGGGCTGCAGCTCCTTCCATCCCGACGCCGAGTCTCGAGCAGCCTCGCTCAGCCCCTCGCTGCTCCAGCCCCTGCGGTGCTTAACGCTCTCCCTAATTAAAAGCTGCCATCCAAATGGCTCGATGATGGAAATTCTAATTAAATCAATTCCATCTTGTCGGCGAACCAGGGGTTTGCATAAGATATGCATGAAATTAATAATTATAGGGAGGGAATTAGCTGCTCCCGACCCTGTTTCTGGCATGGGGAGGTTGGTGCAGGAGCCCCTGCTCGTGGGGTGCTCCTGACCAGTGTGCCCAGCTCTGGCTCTGCCGTGGTTTTGGGGTTTTTTGGTTGGTTTTTGGTTGGTTTTTGGTTCTTCCTTCCTGCCTGCTCAGTCTGATGTTGACATCAATGGTTTAAGCCTGAGCTGGGATGTGCTGAAATCTCCACCTTTGCCTAATTCTTCTCAATCTGAGGGGATTCTGTCTATCGCTGGTGGAGAAAACACCACAGCAGCTCCTGAGCCACGTTAATGATGGCTGATGATGGAAGGTACCAAATGCAGCTTTCCCAGTGCATTTGAAGTCAGTCACAGCAGTCCATTGACCCTGACAACACCCCAAACCCCACCTCCCACCTCTCTCTTACCCCAAGGGATGTTTCTCCAGGCTCGGGGTGCTTTCTGGATGATGGTTTTTGATTTAAAACAAGACAAGGAAGGGGGATCCCCCTGCCCTGGGGTCACTCCCCACTCTTGATGGGACAAGGAACTCTTGGGGTGCAGGAGAGCTACTGATTTCCTCAGCAGTGTTTGTCCCAGGCTGGAGATGAGCCAGACAAGAGACCACCAGTACCCAACTTTGCAACTGAGAGATGTTTCCTGCTCCCTCTTCCCACTGCATCCTTCTTTCTAAGAACCTTGAATTCCCTGCCTGCATTTTACTTTTATGTACCTAAAAGGAGTTTTGTCTTTTATCTGAGAAAATAGCTGGTGCCAGGAGTTGGGCTATCAAAAAGGCAGAGGGGGGAAAAGGCAGAAGAAATCTATGAAATGGTCATTTGGGAACTGGTATTTTATTTTCACTTTCATCCAAGGCAGAGGAGTGAGAGAAAAAAGCCCTTTCCTTTTGTTTATTAAAATACAGCTTCCAGTCCGTAGCCTGAGGATCAACAGGTATTGTCTGGGCTTTGTTTTCCAGCTGAGGCTGGAGCAGGATGGGCAGGCCAGGGTTTAATTGCAGGCTGTTGGAGCTTGGGTGGGATGGTGGTGGCATGGGGAATAGCTGGGATGTCTCCATCACCAGTGCCCTGTGCAAGAGGTTGAACCAAAACTCTTGGCAGGGGGAAAATAATTTTGAGATCATTTTGGGAGCATCCCTGCTCCCAAATCCCCTTTGACTGGGCACTGCTGCTGCCTGTGCCCTTTGGGCACTTCTCCATCCCGAGCTGTGGCCATCCTGCAGGTTTGGCAGGGAAGAGGAGGGATTGTGCTGGGAGCAGCCCCCCTGCTCCCCCCGGGATGAGCGATTGCCAGGCGAGCTCCTCACCTGCTGAGCAGAATTTTAATGGAGCCTCAGGCACCGGGCTCCAGTCAGAGATCCCCAACGAGCAGATCAGAGCCCCTCGGAACGGAGCACAAAGCAGATTGTCACGGGGAGTAATCCTATTTGTGCCTTGATAAAGATTCCTTCCTCTCCCTCTCCCACTCCTGCTCCATCTCTCCCTTTTTTCATCTCCTGTTTCGCAGGCAGGTAGAAGGGTGGCTGCTCCTTTCCAGGGGCCTTTTAGCATTCAGGTGCAGTCGTGGGTTTATAACACCAGAATCGCATTTAATAGAGAGAGGCAGGAGTGGGAGAGGGGAAATCACAGAGAAATAAAGGAGGAACTGGGAGATGCAGGACTAGAGGAGGATGGAGTGGGGCCAGGAGGGTTGGGACACCCAGGAGGGTCCATGGGGTGGCCCTGGTGCACATCTGATCCCTGGGATGCAGCTCTCTCCTGGGCTCCCAGTGAGTTGGCTGGGGCTTGTCACACCAACTCGGATTCCCACAGCTGGTGGGGAGAACCTGGGCTTGATAATTTAATAAGCCTTTTCCATCTTTAAGATAAATGAGAATGTGTGGTGCATTTTGGAGATGGAAAGTGCTGTGTAAGTGTTAAACATTGCCTGATCCCGTGGTGCTAAATCATTCCAATGTTCTGGGAGAGGTGCAGGGCTCTGGTTAATTTAAGGGGCTTATTTAGGGCTGGGCAGGGGGGGGCAGGATGGGTTGGATCTGTCCTTCCTGGGAGGAAGCCAAAGGGAGATCCTGGCAGTGCTGGCTAAGACAGAATTATGATTTTTTCCTTTGGTCTCTCCTGCACTGGATGCTGCAGAAGCCCTTTTGGGGTCCTGCTGGGTGGTCCCCAAGCCCCCATGTCCCCTGGAGCACCTGATGGTGGCACGTGCTCCACCAACACAATGCTCATCCTCAGTTCCCACCTCCCTCTGCCCCAGAGCAGGGCTTTGGGAGCGTGGCCATGGCTGTGGGGTGGAGATCATCCCTTCCTTGCCCTGACTCTGTGCCTTTCCCTGCTCCATCCCAGATCCCCCAGATCAGCTACGCCTCCACGGCGCCGGACCTGAGTGACAACAGCCGCTACGACTTCTTCTCCCGTGTCGTCCCCTCGGACACCTACCAGGCCCAGGCCATGGTGGACATTGTCAAAGCCCTCAAGTGGAATTACGTCTCCACCTTGGCCTCTGAGGGCAGCTATGGTGAAAGCGGGGTGGAGGCCTTCATCCAGAAGTCCAGGGAGGATGGTGAGTGGATCTCTCACGGGGTGGGAGCAGCTGAGACGGGAGGAGAAAAGGATGGGATGGAGGGGTGTGTCTGGTTGGACTCCTTGGGCTGAGCTGGGATGAGGATGAGGTGATGGATTGGTGTGGTTTGGGGGATGGCCCCGGAGCAGTGAGGGTTTCGGGGCTGCCCAAAGAAGGATCCAAGTTTTCCAGCAAGGCTTAGGACCAGCAGTCCTGGTCTCCAAAATCTTGATCTCCAATCCAAAACTCTGCAGGGCAGGCTGCTTTTGGGAAGCATCTCGACATCCCATTCCCTGCTCTCCAGCTCCACCAAGTTCCATCTCACCCCTCCCTCTGTGCCTGAGCCACGGCGCTGGGTGCCTTCCAGAAGACAAGACTTTTACAAATACTCCCAGATTTTAATAGAAAATCAAGTTGGCACCACCACGAGCTGCACCCAATTTTAGTAGAATTATCCCCCAGGGCAGGTGCTTTAATTTGTCTATGGGCTTTGGACAGGCGGAAAGTCCGTGCTCAGCAAAACTCTTTGGGAGGATTTGTCTGGAGGCAGAAAGCGTTTTGCTGACGGGAGCTCTGGGATGCTTAGGGGGGATTAGCGGCCTTGGGAGCAGCGCAGGAGCTTTTGGGGACCCAAAATTAACCCCAGGATGGGCGAGGAGCCCTGGCAATCGCTGCTGTGAGTGCTGCTACCACAAACTCGGAGCTGCTCCAGGACCCCACGGAGGGGCTGGCACAGCACTGGGGTCCCTCCTGGCTCTGGCATCACCTCAGCCCCCCAGCACGGGGTGGGACAGGAGCTAAAGGATGTTTTTTGAGACAGTTAAACCCCTGCAGGGCACAGGCTGCTGCTTATTACAGGCTTAAGTGTGTCTGAATGGCACATTAGGTTCTGGCAAAGTCGGTGGGACACCGGCCTATCTGGAGCCAGTCAAACTGTGTTATGGCCTTATAAATGGATAAAGGGAATAAAAACTTCGAGGTGATGAGCTCCTAATCAAAGCCCTATAAATAGGAGCAGCCTTAATTCCGTCTCTCTCGTGCGCTCCCTGGCACAGGAGCCGGCTGTGCTTTTAGTATGCAGAGAAACCCATCTGGGGATCCATCCTGGGAGCTGCTCTTCAGGATTTTCACTTGAAAAGTGGAATATTTTTCACGGGGCAGTGGCTTCGCAAGGAGCAGCGCGTGGGGATGCTCTGAGTGGCGGCTGCAGGGCTGTGTGGAGCTGCAGGTGAAGCAAAGGGGCTGTGCTGGGTGTGTGTAACAGTGCCTGGAGAGGGGTTGGGGGATGCTCTGCTGCCCCATCCATGGGTGCAGCCCCCCGGGGAATCCGTTCACGATTCAAACCCACTCTCCTCCTCCTCCACTAAGCACCAGTAAGGAGTGCTGGTTGTGACTGGTGGTCCTGCTGCAGCATGAGCTCTTTTCCTTGGAGACACCTGTGGTTACCAGGAGCTCCTCTAACCAGATGTTAACGATCTGACAGCGTAATTGCAGAGTAAAGGAGTGCACAGGGAGCCAAAGCAGCCCCGTGTTAATCCGGGGCTGCTGCAGTCCTGTAATTTGGGTATCCACATAACCTGGCGATTATGTGCATTAGTGATAATTTAGTTATCAAAAAGCAGATTTCCACGGTGCCTTCAGTGTGAGGGCAGCCCGTGTGGTGCCAGTGGTGATGCTGTGTCCCTGACACGCTGCAGGATGGGGATTTAGATTTGTGGGAGCTGTCTGTGTGGGGCCCTGGGTGGGCTCTGAGCTCCTCCCTGGAGCATCTCCCTTGGGAGCGAGTGTGGGGTGTCAGCCACACTGCTTTGCCCATGGAAGTAGGGTCACAGCCATCAATAATGGTGAGGCTGGACCAAAAACACGCTTTTAAATTTTTTTCCTTTATTTTATGTATTTAACCCCCCCCTCCCCAGCTGTGCCATCTGTGGTGGCAATGCCAGGCTGGAGGAAGAGCCAGGCTCTGCCCACTTCACCTCTCTGTCTTCCCCTGTGCAAAGGGCTCTGCTGGCACCAAACACTTTTACACAAGCACAGATCCATTGGGAGGGAGGGAGGGAAGGATCTGTGTCCTCTGTGGGATATTCCTGGCTCTCAGTTGCATTTCTCCAGCAGCCTGAAGGATCCTGTGATTTGTTGCTGCTTCCAGGGGCCTCCAGCCCGTCAGAGGGACGGACAGAGCTGCGAGCTGAGCGAGGATGTGGCCTGTGCCAGGGGCTGGCCAGCTGTTGGTCAAGAGCTGGAGATCCCCCGTGGGGGTGTTTATCCTGGGGGAACAGGCAGGAACAGCCCCAGCCCCATGCCCAGCCCCCACTCTGGCTCTGCCCAAGGGTTCCTCACGCACCCAGCTCAGGGTGAGCAGCTCCCGCTCTCCTCCCCACAGCGCTCCGCTTCATTTCTCATGCCAAGCCTGAGCCTTCAGAGTCGGGTTTTATTTCCATCAGGCAATAATGCTCATTGCTGTCGTTAGCAGCTCGCACTCAAGCTGTTTGCTTTCTGATGCATTATCAACTTGACCTTCAGTTTCAATTTTTAGCAGAGCCTCACGTTGAAGCTTCTCAGCGCAGTGGAAAATGGTTCTGCTTGAGGCACAAAGCGACCTCCGACAGCGATGCAGGGAGGAAACTCACCCTGCAGATGGGTTTTTCTTGCAGCTGGGGCTGGCCCTGGGCTACCACGACAGACTGACCTGGGTGGCTGTTACATCTTTATTCATTTATCTTTTTATCTTTATCCATATTTGCAGTTGCTCTGGTGATGATGCTGTTGGCCCCTGGAGGTTGCTGGTGGCTGCACTGGTGGCTGGAGAGTCCTTATTTGTTAGAGTGCTGCTGTTTGGTTTTTAGCATTGCAGAGATGTTCAGTCTGCAAAGGATGTGTTTTCTTCAGCAATTTTTAAGTGTTTTAAGTGCATCCTGCTCCCAAAATCCATCCTACTTCCCCAGAGCATCCTGCGCTGGCAGTGGCTGTTAGCTGGATTTCCACTGCACACCGAGGGGCAGGGCAGGGCCAGCATGGAGGTGTCCCTGCTGTCCCCACCTCCAGCCCCTCTGTCCAGCATTTCCCCACGTCCCTGACCTGTGGCATCATTTTGCTGGTCGGACAGACCCACCCAGCACCCTCTGGCTCTGCATCATTGAGATCTCTGCTGTCTCCAAGCTCTTGGGGACGAGGCCTGGGCGGGATGTTTGTAACAGAGCTGGTGTGTGCCAAACTTGGCTCTGTGCAGAGGGGAATATTCCCAGCCCAACACAGGACTCCTTAGTTGTGTACCTGGATCAATTTTGCTGCCGTTTTCCCCACTCTATTGTTTCATCCTTCACTAAGTTTTCCATATTTTTAGTTAAGAGCCTGATGTATGTTTGTGATGCATTTGCTCATCCCCATGTGACATCCCTGGCTGTCTCTTTCTGGTTCCAGCCGGGTTCATTACTCGCGGTGGCTGCACCAGGAGGTCGCCCCCAAAAAGCCACTCCCAAATCTTGAGGCAGGAGATTTTTGACTGCGGCTTTTCCGTCTCACCACGCACAGGAGAGGGCGCAGATCTCTGTCCCTGATGGCTTCTCCTTAATCAGTTCATTCCTCGAGGCTTTGAAGTGACACAGACAATGAGTCCCGGAGCAGGGGAGCAGCCCACCGCTCCTAGTAAGGCTCTGGGCTCGGGAATCTCATGGGAAGGCTGGAGTTAGTGGGAATGCCATCAGTGCTGGGCTGTGCAGAGCCCGGGGTGCCCAGGACTGCCCGGGCTGGGGGGAACATCCACATCGCTGTGCCCAGCACGGCTGAGCGGGGTCCTTGCTGTTCCCCTTCCCCGGTCCCTGCTTTTCCCCTTCCTTGGTCCCTGTTTCACCCCTTCCCCGGTCCCTGTTTCACCCCTTCCCTGGTCCCTGTTTCACCCCTTCCCCGGTCCCTGCTTTTCCCCTTCCTTGGTCCCTGTTTCACCCCTTCCCCGGTCCCTGCTTGCCGCAAGCTTGCCCGGCTCTGCGGGAGCCCTAGCAGAGCCCCCTGAGCCACGGGCTAATTAAGCACCGGCAATCAAGAGGGGGAACCGGAGTGGCTGCGCTCCCACCGAGCCGTAATGGTGGAGATTAAACCCTGCCCCGTGTTTGACAACAAGAGTTCCCCCCAGCGGCATCGGGAGAGTCCTCGGGGCCCCGGAGATGTCGGGGGAGGCGAGATCCCACCGGGATGGGAGGGATACGGCCACGAGGCTGAGGATGAGCAGGCGGCACTGGAAGGGGGCTCAGGCTGGCTTTTCCAGGCTGTTTTTTGCCGCTGGTGTCCTGTGCCACCAGTGACAAAATGCACGGGATCTCCTCTGAGCATCCTCCCACTGCTTGGCCCCAAATTGCCTCCAGCAGCTGCCTGTGGGATGTTCCCCCCATCCCCAATATTCCTGCTCCTCTTTAGTCCTTTCACAAGCTGGAGGAGGAGGAGAGGGGTCCCCATGCCTCACCTGCTGCCTTCCCCCAGAGTCACACCTTGTCCCAGGTCAGGGAGCAGTGCTGTGCCATCCTACTGGAACAGGGAGAGTGGTCGCCTCCTCTCCATCACTGCCACCTCCTCACTTGGATTCCTGGCTTCAGAGGAGTGTTTTGACTAAATGGATTTTTGTGCTAAGACAGTGGGAACATCACTTGGCAAATCCCCTTTGCCTGTGGTGCTGGGGGTGTGAATAGTGCAGGTGCTGAGACACAGCTCCCCAAAGCACACAGCCCCTGACACCCTGGACGCTTTGCTGTTGGTGATTATGCTTTCATTAATTAAGAAGATAAAAACACTGTCAGCATCTGCTGTGGGAAGCAGGGGCTCCCCGGCCCTGCAGGCTGTCACCTGGAGGAGCTGCGTTCCTCGTTAGTTTGATTTAACGAAGCAGCTGAGTAACATCATGGTCATTTCTGAGCTGCCATCGATTTAACCTCTTTTCTTGGTTATTTATGGGCCCATCTCCTGCGCCACGTGTGCAGGGAGCTGTTCCCTAGCACGAGTGCCTGGTGGCACTCAGGTGTGTGGCCGTGCCAGCCCCCAGCTCGCGTGTGGCTCCCGCCTGGCCCTGCCGGGGCTTTTGGAAGGCTCTCAGTGTTTGCAAACTGCTGCTTTTGTTGGATTTTCTCCATTGATTGCCATGGAAACTGTAATTAAGCTGCACGGTGGCCCTTGGCAGTGTGCTGTGCTGTGACACCCCGGCCTGGCTGGGGGCTGGGTGGTGACCAGGGTGAGTGTCCCCAGGCTGGGACATTCCTGTCCTGCTGGCGCTGCCGGCTGCTGCCCGCCTCGCCTGGCTGATCTGTCTGTTTATCCAACTCCCTCCTCTCCATCCATCTGGCTCCCCATATGGGAAAAAAACAGCAAATTGACCCAATTTCTAACCACAGGAAAATAACCCCCCCAAAAAACCCTGGAAAGCCCCGGCCAAGTGAGTACAGTGATGCTGTGCCCCCCTCCCTGCAGCCCTCCCTGCCTGCTCAGTACTCAGCACATCGCCCTGCTCTTGGGTTTTGGCTGCAAGGGGCCAAATTTTCCCAGTTTTCCTGCAGCCCCAAGTAGGGAGTGAAGTCTCCTGGAGCCTGTGCCCATCCTGTCTTGACCTGCTCCTCTCCAGGGCCGTGCTCTGGGAGTCTCTCCCAGCCCTGGGTGGTAATTTCGCTGACCTTTGCTTAAGCTGTGATCTGTTAGTGGCAGGAGGCATCAGCCGTGTCATTTACTATGCAAATCGGGACCATCAATTACATCCAGAAGGTCCCACAATGTTTAATTTTCACTCCCATCTCTCTATTGGCATCTGCAGAAGTGCAGGAGCAGGAGGGCTGTGACATTTTGGGGCTGGAGGTTGAGAGCCCAGCAGTGAAGTGTGGGGGCTCTTCCAATTATCTCTTTTAATTTTAATTACCTGCTTTTGCAATGGCTCCTTGGAAAGCTGAGCTGGAACTTGGCCAGTGCCATAGGCATGGGAATAAACCCCTCTGCAGGGCCTGGCTGCTCTGCGAAGAGCTTGTCTGCTCTTCCCATGGGATGGTTTTGCCAGGGTTTGACCATTCTGTATGCAGAACCCTTTGCAAATCCTGGGCTAGGGAGGGGCTGGTGCTTGGAACTGGCCGGAAAATTCTCACTGAGCTGCTGGGATGGGACTGTGTGTCTGTCCTGGAGACATTTGGAGTGTGATGTGGTGGTGGCTGAAGGTGACAGGTACCAGAGGATTGGGTGACAGGCAGAGAGGAGCTGCAGAGATACAGGGTGGGAGGAAATGTGGTGCAGAAGGGCTGAGCTGGGGGAAGAAGGGGGTGAAGGCAGTGACCTGGGAGAGGAAGTGAGGGGAGGGCTGGGGGACATGTCCCAGGGGTCTGGGTGGTGGCCAGGAGGTCTGGGATGAGGAGCTGGTGAAGTGCTCAGCCCCTCAGTGCTGGAGAGACCCTGCTTTGCCTGTTGGGCTGAGGAGCCTGTGAGAGGAGCCATTCCCAGGGGCCAGGGACTCGTGGGGTGTCTCAGTGCCAGGCTCTCTCTGCCACAGGCGGGGTCTGCGTGGCTCAGTCCGTGAAGATCCCGAGGGAGCCCAAGCCGGGGGAGTTTGACAAGATCATCCGCCGGCTCCTGGAGACCTCCCACGCCCGTGCTGTCATCATCTTTGCCAACGAGGACGACATCAGGTGAGCAGGGGCCGGCCTGGCCGGCAGTGGGGTCGGGGCAGGGATGCACTGGGATGCACTGGGATGCACTGGGATATGTCTGCAGTGGGGAGAGGATTCCCCGTGCAGCGTAGCAGGGAATGTCTGCAGTGGGGACCCACTCAGCGTGGCCACCTGGCAAGTGGCTGCCATCCAACCACAGCCACACAGAGCCCAACAGAGGAAAATCTCCCTTCCCATCGGTTTTGGAAGCCCTGGATGTCATGAGCTGCTGCTTCACACCACA
This sequence comes from Acridotheres tristis, assembly GCA_037013685.1. Classification (NCBI taxonomy): domain Eukaryota; kingdom Metazoa; phylum Chordata; class Aves; order Passeriformes; family Sturnidae; genus Acridotheres; species Acridotheres tristis. Next base: position 3,438,507 of record CM072913.1, on the reverse strand, counting down.
CAGGGGCTGCTCCGAGCTGGCCAGGGCAGGACCCAGGCAATGGTTCTGCTTTGCAGAGCAGCCCCAGCCCCAGGGTGGCAGAGGAACAGATCTTGGGGACATTTCAGGGACCTTTTGGGGACCTCCCCAGCACTTTGTGTCCAGCAGGGCCGGAGCTGTGGCCGCACTTGAGGGTGATGAGCTGCTCTGCAGGCGAAGCGGCGGCTGCAGCTCTGTTGTTTATGGAGCAGAATGATTCACATGGAGCTACCCCTGATTTCCTAAGTGTCTAATTTATTAATCAGCAAACATTATGTAAATGTGGGTAAACTGCAAGTTTAAATCAGTTTACATCAGATGTGCAAACTCTCCCAGTTTCATTTTTTCCTTCCTTAATAGAAATGTCTGCAGAGCCGACATCGGGTGGGGGTGAGAGGGAAAAGGGATTTACCTTGCAGGATAAATGGCAGCTCCTGTTAACAGGGCTCTGGAAACATTTACCCATCCAAATGGGATTGCAGCCCTGGGCAGTGGGGTTCTGCAGCCCCCTTTAGCCCAGGAGTGGGGTTCTTCATGATCCTGACCCTGGATTGTGGAGGCTGGGAGATGGGAAGGACAGACTGGGAAGGTTGTAACTGGAATTCTTGCCTGGCTCAGTTCAGGTGTAAATCACTGATCCCACAGGAATATCCTGGGTTTGCCCTGGGGAAATCCTGCCCTGCACAGGGGCCAGGGGCAGCTGGAGGTGCTGCTGTCACAAAGTGGGACAGGGGCTGTGACTGTCCTAGGGTGGGATGTGCCCAGAGCCCAGGGCAGCCCGGCATGAGCAGGAGCAGCCTGCACACCTCCCACTGCTTGCCTGCCTCTTCCCATCTCGTCTGCACTCTCTCCTGCATTTCTATGGGGTTTTTTTCCTTTATTTCACATTTCAAACACCATCTGGACTTGAAATGATCAGCTGTGACTCGGGGGCTGAGTCACAACCTGCCTCGGCTCTGCAGGGGGAGATGGAGCTGCCCTGGGCCCCACTCCCACATGGCTGGGGACTCACTCTGCCCCGAGGGGACAGAGCCTGGCGGGTCAGATCCAGGAACGCTCCATTCCCATCCTCCCACTGAGTTTCTGACCTGGCTGGCGCTGGAGGAGTGTGCAGGCTTGTCTGAGTGTCTGGCACCCGGGGGGATGCTCAGCAGGACTGATGGCATCTCTGCTCCCAGCTGCTGCTCAGCTGCCCAGTTGAGCCCAGCAGAGCCCAGTTGAGCCCAGAAGAGTCCAGTTGAGCCCAGCAGAGCCCAGTTTAGCTCCATGCTGGGCACTGGCAGCACTGGCTGCTCCTCTTCTGAGGCTGGCCATGCTGGGAGCATGTGCTCTCCGTGCTGCTGCTTTCCCTGCCTGCTGCAGCATAACCTGATTCTTTTTTTTTTTTCTTTCTTAATGTTGGGTAATTAAGGGGAAATTCAATTACCAGTCAGCAAATATGCAAATGAAGCGGGAGAAGCAGCCTGTGTGCCCGGGCTGGGAGGACAGAGGGTGCAGGAGCTGAGTGGCACCGTTGGGTTCTGTTGTGTCCATGTACACCGGGTTGTGCCTGGAACAGGAGATGCCACCAGCACTGGGCCACTTTCCTGGGACCAGACAAGGAGTTGCCCAGCCTCTGCTGCTTCTTTCCACAGAAGGGTGCTGGAGGCGGCCAAGAGGGCGAACCAGACGGGGCACTTCATCTGGATGGGCTCGGACAGCTGGGGCTCCAAAATCGCCCCGGTCCTGCACCTGGAGGAGGTGGCCGAGGGCTCTGTCACCATCCTGCCCAAGAGGGTCTCAGTCAGAGGTAGGGGCTGTGCTCCAGGGGTCCCGTCCTTTGCCCTCCTTAACTGCAGGTTTGGTGTGTGAAAGCTTTGTGGCATCACAGAATGGTTTGGGTTGGAAGGGACCTTAAAAACCTCCCGATTTCCCCACCAATCACCTCCTTATTTTCCATGTGCCTTGTTTTCCCTACTCTCCCTTTATCACCAGTGTACCTAGAGATGTGTTTCCTGTTGCTCTCAAAGTCCCAGAAAGTCTCTGCTTTCAGAGGATCTTCCTTGAATGGATTTTCCACTCCCATCTCTGCCCGAGTGGCACTTTGGACACAATCCCACCACACTCTGATGTGTCCCCATCGCTCACAAGAGCTCCCTTACCCTCTGCCTGGGGAATCTGGGAATGTGTGATACATCTCTCTGTCATCCCTGGGATTTATCCCCTCTGTCCAATTTCTCCCTGGGCAGGTTTCGACCGCTACTTCTCCAGCAGGACCCTGGACAACAACCGCCGGAACATCTGGTTTGCCGAGTTCTGGGAGGAGAATTTCCACTGCAAGCTGAGCCGGCACGCACTGAGGAAGGGCAGCAGCATCAAGAAATGCACCAGTAAGAGCTGGGGGGCTTCTGTGGGGGGGTGGGGGCACACGGGGAGGGGTGTGGTTCTGGTTGTGAGCATGGAGCTCTTTGCCTGGTGGGGATCCTGTCAGAGCTCGATTCCGGGTTCCCAACTCCTTCCTCAAGCTCCACTGTGCATTTTGAGTCATTTCCAGCCAAAAGAGGCTTTAGGGGCGAGTGCAGTAAACAAGGCAGCCGGGGATCTGTCTTGCTGACAGCGCTGCTGTCAGGTGATGGTTGGAGGCTCGGGGAGGTGACATGTTTACTGAGAGATGGGAGAGATTTACTGCCTGCCTGGCACCGGCTGAAGACAGATGACGGCGCCGTGGCTCGCGGGCTGAGACGTGGCAGGACTTGGGGACATTGGCACATCCCTTTGTCCCCTTGGGAGGGATGTCTTTTGAAGCCACGGACCTGGCTGTGCCTGCAAGGTTGGATCATGACGGTTTTGCTCTTCCCTCTGCTTTCACCACTGAGGATGAGCGGATGTGATTCCACATCCCCGTCCTTGCAGGCATTCCCTAAACGTTCATCTAGTGATTGGGATAGTGCTCCCACATCCCTGTCCTTGCAGGCATTCCCTAAACGTTCATCTAGTGATTGGGATAGTGCTCCCACATCCCTGTCCTTGCAGGCATTCCCTAAACGTTCATCTAGTGATTGGGATAGTGCTTCCACATCCCTGTCCTTGCAGGCATTCCCTAAACGTTGATCTGGTGATAGGGATGGTGCTCCCACATGCTTGTCCTTGCAAGCATTCCCCAAAGGCTCAGCTGAGATTGGGATAGTGCTTCCACATCCCTGTCCTTGCAGGCATTCCCTAAACGTTCATCTAGTGATTGGGATAGTGCTTCCACATCCCTGTCCTTGCAGGCATCCCCCAAAGGCCCACCTGGTGATCTGGGTGGGCAAGCAGCAATGGCACGCCAGAAAACTGGCCCGTGACCATGGCCTTGGGTAGCCAAGAGCTTCTCATCCTTCCCCAGAGCATCAGGGAACCCTTGGCACCAGGAGATGCATGAGCAGGCCCTGGGAGTGCTGATCTCCTCATCTCCACTGTGATGTAGCTTTTAAACAGGTGATATTTCAGGGCTAAGGTGTCAGTGGAAGCAGCTGAAACTACGACGTGGCAAATGTCCTAGGAGCTGTCTTTAAATCATTGGAATTTGTCAGCAAATAAACCATCTCCCGAGTGATTGCTTGGCAGATAGAGCAGGGAACTAACGCCTGGTGAAGCAAATCTCCTGCCCTTGTGGATCCATGGGCTCCTGCCTCGCAGGGCTGATGCAAATGCCCAGTTTGGGGCTGTTTTCCTCAGGTTTGGGTAGAGCCCAACATGCCCAAGAAATGCCAGCTTGGCTTGTTTATTCCACCCCAAAAACCAAAGTGAAGGATCCCACCCTGAACCAGACAGGTCCCGTTTCTGGATGGGAGGGCTGGGAGGAAGGTGAGGGCTGAGCTGATGGAATTCCTGGTGGTGCTGCCTGTGTCACCCCTGAGATCAGCCCTAGCACCCATCAGATGTTTGTCCCATGTGGAGAGAGTGTCCCTGCTCCCGGCTGGGCTCACCCAGCCCAAAAACACGGCAAGATGTGCTGGGTGCCGCCAGCACCCACAAAATTTGGAGATTCTCCATCCCCAGCTCCCCACAGATGTGCTGGGAGTGATTTTGATTAACTCCTGCCAAAAGCCAGGACCAGTGGTGTGCTGGGAATTGATTCTAATCCCGTCTCATCCGCTGCTGGGGAAGAGCTGCGTCCCTCCTCCGAGGGGGCCGCCGAGCCTCGTCACGCTCTTGAAAATTAATTACCAGCTCTGTAGAACGACGCACGACCCTGCTATTATAATCAGCAGGTCACCTCCCTTCCATGGCCCTCATCTATTGGAGCGTGGCAGAGATTTATTGTCTCCAGGTTGGGAACAAGCCTCGGCTGTCTGCTCCACATTGCCCCTCTGTGCACCCGCCTAATTCCCGTCTGGAAAAAAGCAGCTGGGGCTGGGGCAAGGTGCTGACAGACAGAGGGACAGCCCCAGGGATGTCTCCTTATCTGCACTGCTCAGCTGTGGCACAGGGATGCAGATCCAGCCTCCACAGCCTGTGCTATTGCAGCAGGTTGGATTTTGGGATGAGTGCGGGATTGAGGGAAGCTGAGGAGCTGTAAGGGACCAGCCCTGGGTCCTGTGTGTCCCCTGGGCAGGACAGTGCTGTGGATGGTAGCAGGGCTGTGACATCCCCATGGGCTCAGCTCCCCTGGACAGTCTATTACAGCTCCTCTTTTAATGGCTAATTATCTTGACAAGACAGAGTGGCCTGTCTGCGCCTTCGGAGATGAATATGGGGAAGGGCCTGAAGTTGAGGGGGAAGATTAATGGCTCCTGTCAATAATGTGGAAGGAGGGATCACCTGCAGGGCTTTGCATGAGTAATCTCCACATTCCAAAAGTGTTTTTATAACTTTGAAGGATGGGCTATGAATTCACCTCGCCGATATCATCTCTCCCTGTCGGTCAGTTCGTTATCAATTCGCTTTAGTGTCATGTCGGTGGCACAGGTCCCAGTACAGGGACCTCCAGCGTGGCTCACGGGGCTGTCCCCTCTCACCAGAGCTTCATCCCGTCCCCAACAGCAGGGAAGGAAGGGATCAGCACCTGCTCTTGGTCCCCGTGAATCCCACCTCGCAGGGTGTGTCGCTGCCTGGTGGAGCTGGAGTTAATTTTGGGAACCCTGGCGTGGCTTTCTAGGATGTGCTGCCTCTCCAGAGGAGGGAGGTGGTGCCCTCGGCTCCCTGACAAACCCTCCTTCCCTTTGGAGGCCTGGCAGGATGCCCGGCCATGCCTCGGGGCAGGGATGGAGGGGCAGAGGCCGGGGCTCTCCATAGCGGCGGTGCCCCTTGGGAGATGCTCTCTTAGCCGTAATTAACAGCGTGCTGCTCTAATCGGTGTCTTCTGCTAAGTGATAAACATGTTTGTGGTCCCATTAAGGGGGGGTTATGACGGGGGGAAGGCAGCTGTCGCTGGTAATTGCCAGATCCTTGTAGAATCCTGCCAGCCGGGGAGGCTGTGGGGTCAGCAAGGCAGGAGGGTGACGAGGGGAGTGGGGTGACTTTGGCAATGAGATGGGAGACAGGCAGGCAGTGATGGATGCTGCCTGGGCGGTCCTTGACACCACTGGTGGAGCCTGAGCTGGTGGAAACTCCCAGGAGGTGAAGGAGGGATGAAACACGCAGGGGTGAGGGTGAGATGTCGGTCACAGCCCAGCCCATGTCCTGCTGGGGGACCTGCGAGTTCAGGGATGTCCCACGGACAGGGATGTGACATCCCAAGGGCTCTTGGAAGCACAGCAAGGTGCCAGCACCCACATTTTCAGAACCACCTGACGGGGAGGTTGGCTGTGTGTTCCCCAGGGAATGTTCCTTGGCTGTGTGTCCCCTGGGTGTGCAGGTTTGGGAATGGGGTTGGAATTTCCAGCTCCTCCAGCCCAGGGTAGGCTCGTTTGCAAGGGTTTAGGTGCAGCAGACACATCCTGGGCGGGATGGCTGGGGCACAGGAGGGGGAACTCCCTTCCCCTGTCCCCACAGACCGGGAGAGGATCGGCCAGGACTCCTCGTACGAGCAGGAGGGGAAGGTGCAGTTCGTCATCGACGCCGTCTACGCCATGGGACACGCCCTGCACAACATGCACAAGAACCTGTGCCCCGGCAAGGTGGGGCTGTGCCCCCGCATGGACCCGGTGGACGGCGTGGAGCTGCTCAAGTACATCCGAAACGTCAACTTCTCAGGTGTGCCATCAACTTCTCAGGTGTGCCGTGCCCTGGGGCGCTGGGAGGAGCAGCCCTGGGGCCTGGGGGTCTCTGGTTGTCCCCGGTGTGGGTCACACAGCAGCACCCACAGTTTATTTGTGGTGCCATTTGGCAGCTGCTGCACTGTGAATGCAGCGTGGAAGGAGGGCAGCAGATCAGCAGGTGAGGAGGTCTGAGCTTCCACATCTCCTGAGAGCCTTTGGAGTGTAAATCCGGCAGCAATCCTGCCCTCACCCTGCCCTCACCCTGCCCTGCCCTCACCGGCCATCCTGCCCTCACCCTGCCCTCACCCTGCCCTGCCCTCACCTGCCATCCTGCCCTCACCCTGCCCTCACCCTGCCCTGCCCTCACCGGCCATCCTGCCCTCACCCTGCCCTCACCTGCTGTCCTGCCCAGCCTCTCCCTCCTGCCAGCTCCTCCCTCCCAGCTGGCAGAGGTCCCACTGCCTCCTGCTGCTCTGCCCTTGTCTGCCTCAGATCTCCTCTGGAAGAACATCTTTTCTTCTGCCCTGTCTCCTTAATAAACATTTTCTGTCTGGTCCCCTTATTATTTCTATTTATCTCCACCCTCTGATCTCCTCCACAGTGTCTCTTTTATTTATTTTCCCCTCTTGCTTGTTTCTTCTCTTCTTCCTTTCATTAGTATTTATCTCCAGAATTCACTTGATTTAACTTCTAAAGCTGCTTTTGCCCCTTTCTTAAAAGAATCAGTGAGGGAGGAGCATCGAGCCAGAGCCCCCCTGGAGCCCATCAGCAGGGTGGGGGTTTCTGGGGATGCTGTGGGTGCTGACCCCACCTTTCCTGCAGGCATTGCTGGGACTCCTGTGACGTTCAATGAGAATGGAGATGCTCCAGGGCGTTATGACATCTACCAGTACCAGATCAGGAACTCCACCCCTGAGTACAAAGTCATCGGGCAGTGGACAGACCACCTGCACCTCAAGGTAAGGGCGTGGTCCAAGGGGAAGGTCCTGCAGGTTTCTCTTCTCACCACACAGGGTCTGGGAGCCCCTGGGTGCAAAGCCAGGCAGCCAAGGTGGTGAGGGCGGAGGGGAAGGTGTGCCCCAGGTACACACTTGTGCTTCAGCACGTGTGACCACACCCTAGAGACTCCGGGTATGGGACAGGAGACAGGAGCCAGACCAGAGCGGGTGGGGTTTCCTCAGGGAAGGAGGGGCTTCATTTTGGGTTCCTGGTGTTGAATCTTCCCAAAACACCAATGGAAGTCTTCACTACCTCCCTGTCCCCACGCCAGCTTGGGCTGGGACCCTTTGTGGGATGTGCTGATGGGTTGAGGGTCCAGATCCAAGCAGATCAGGGCATCCCCTCTGCCCAGGTGTGCCCGGCAGGTGCCCGCTGTGCCCTCAGCATGGCTGGTGCCATCTGCCCCGCAGGTGGAGAACATGCTGTGGCCGGGGGGTGGGAGCCAGCAGCCCAGCTCCATCTGCAGCCTGCCCTGCAAGCCGGGCGAGAGGAAGAAGCTGGTGAAGGGCATCCCGTGCTGCTGGCACTGCGAGCGCTGCGACGGCTACCAGTACCAGCTGGACGAGTTCCACTGCAAGCGCTGCCACTTCAACGAGCGGCCCAACGAGAACCACACCAGCTGCACGCCCATCCCCATCATCAAGCTGGAGTGGAGCTCTCCCTGGGCCGTGGTGCCCGTGTTCATCGCCATCGTGGGCATCATCGCCACGCTGTTCGTGGTGATCACCTTCGTGCGCTACAACGACACGCCCATCGTCAAGGCGTCGGGGCGGGAGCTCAGCTACGTCCTGCTCACGGGCATCTTCCTGTGCTACGCCACCACCTTCCTGATGATCGCCGAGCCCGACCTGAGCACCTGCTCCCTGCGGCGCATCTTCCTGGGGCTGGGCATGAGCATCAGCTACGCCGCGCTGCTCACCAAGACCAACCGCATCTACCGCATCTTCGAGCAGGGCAAGAAGTCGGTGAGCGCCCCGCGCTTCATCAGCCCCGCCTCGCAGCTGGTCATCACCTTCAGCCTCATCTCCCTGCAGCTCGTCGGCGTCTGCATCTGGTTCATCGTGGACCCGTCCCACTCTGTCATTGACTACGAGGACCAGCGGACTACAAACCCCCACTTTGCCCGGGGCATCCTCAAATGTGACATTTCGGACCTGTCCCTCATCTGTTTGCTCGGGTACAGCATGCTCCTCATGGTCACCTGCACTGTGTACGCCATTAAGACCCGCGGGGTCCCGGAGACCTTTAACGAAGCCAAGCCCATTGGGTTCACCATGTACACGACTTGCATTGTGTGGTTAGCCTTCATCCCGATATTTTTTGGGACGTCGCAGTCGGCGGAAAAGGTAAGGGAGGAGGGGAGAGGCCTGGCAGGTGTGCAGGGCTGGGAGAGGCTGTGGTGTCTCGAGTGTGAAGAGTCCATCACTGCTCAGCTTGGGAGTTGGGGTGGGAAGTTTTCTGTGCTCTGTTGGCCCCATTGCCCCTCGTGGATGGGAGCAATGGGCAGCACAGGCTGCTCTGTGTGGGCTGGGGGAGGACGAGCCCCCAGGGCAGGTCCCCGGCGTCATGGGCACAATTTCTGCAAGGACAGGGACCCTGTGCTGCCCAGCCAGCCCCTTTTCCCAGTGCAGAGTTCCCATGGGACTGAGGCCAGCCTGGATGAGGCTCCGTGCTCAAGTGTGAGGGATTAAGAACAAAGAATAAAAATCTCATGAATGAGACCCAAATCCCTTTGCCTGCCAGCCAAAACAGGAATCATCGCATTTCTGTCAAACACAAACAGCTCCCGCCTGCCAGCCCTCTGATGAACAAACCTTGGAGCTGCTGGAAATCCCTGGGGTGTCCCAGCACCCAGATCCTTCTCTGGATCCCCCGAGTGTATCCCCATGGTGCTGACACGGTGGTTAGAGCACATCTGTTGCAAAGGTTTGATGAGGGAAGTTTTGCTGTGGACACCTGAGTTTGTGCATCCTGGAGCGTCTCTTCTCCATCCCTCGAGGAGGCTGAGTCTGCCCAGCCACCCCTGACCCTGGCTCAACCAAAAAGTCCCACCAGGCCTTCTCTGGCTAGAAGTGTGAAGGAGAATTAAAGGAAATAAATGGAGCCTTTTGCAGCATTTCCATTTTGATGAGATGGCAGGGGAGATACTAACAAGAAAGCAGGTTTTTAAAGAAATTATTGCAAAACAAAAGCTCCCTGAAAGCCTCCTTAATGTGCTTGGCATACTGTGGGTAATAAAGATGGAAATGATAATGATTGTAGATTATGCGCAAGGTTGCTCACCTCTTCACTGCAGCTTGTCACGGGATAATTTAGGGCTGCTGAACGCTGCCTGTCAGGCAGCAGCTCCACAATAGGCTGTGCCTCTCGTTGGGGGTTGTAATGTACAGGCCTGCTCTGTTATTAGGCTGCTAACAAGCTGATTAGAGGCGGAAAAAGTGATGTTCCCAACTCCCCTCGGACGAGGAGCTCTGTCTCACAGCCCAGCCCTGCCTCGAGCCTGCTGAGCCAACCCCGGAGGGGCTTTGGGATTCCAGCTTGGAGTTCTGCTCTGCTGATGTGGGAGCGGGCTCTGAGTGTCCCCAGGCCATGGGAATGGGCTCTGAGTGTCCCCAAGCTGTGGAAATGGGCTCTGAGTTTCCCCAGGCCATGGGACCAGTCTCTGAGCGTCCCCAGGATGTGGGCACAGGCTCTGAGTGTCCCCAGGCTGTGGGAATGGGCTCTGAGTATCCCCTGGCTGTGGCAATGGCCTCTGGGTGTCCCTGAGCCACAGCTGAGGGATGATGGATGTGCTCAAGTGAGGCTGGAGGGAGCAGATGATTGGGGCTCTGTCAGTGCTTTAGTTCTGGTTTGCACTCTTGGGGAGAAGAAGGTTGAAAAGGAGCTGTTGCACAGCCTGTGTGGACGGGGTGGCTCTGAGTGTGTCCTTAGGGTGACACCTGGGGACACTGGCATTGGCATCACCCACGGGGTGCTCTGGGATTGCTCCACGGGACACCCTCAGCTCACTGTGGGGAGGGATCCCATCACCTTCACCCCACTGCTGCTGGGACTGAGGGCTCTTGGGCTCCGTGGAGTGTCTGGACCCTTGGGAAAAGAAAATCCAGGAGCATTTACTGGGCTGTTCTCTCATGGCTGAAGTCCTGAGGCAAACCCACACCTCTGAACCCCTGGTACTTCTGCCCTGACCCAGGGCAGCCAAGGCTGCCTTGTGGTCTGGAGGAGCTGGCTGCTAATCCCCATTTCTACTTTTATTTGCTTTACCTCTTGCCCACAACTTTGCATGGAGGTGGCACATTATTGTAACAAGTCCCCCAAGCCTTTTCTGAAAAGGAGCTCTTATCCCCGCCGATCCCAGAGGATTATAGAAATAGCAATAACAGAGGATCTAAAGAAAGAGACAATTTCCTGCGCTGATAAGGTGGCAGTGGAACAGTGGAGTCATTGTCTCCCTCTCTGTTTATCACATTTGCTTTTAGCCAGGGAAAAGAGGGAGCGGGAAGGCGTGAGAGGGAGTGTCCGGTGGTGTTTGGAGTGCTGAGCAGGTTTGCCCTTCCCCAGCACCCACCAGGGTGCAAAACCTCTTGTGGCAGGGCCAGGCGTGGATTTAAAGTGGGGCAGCTCCCCATTAATGCAGATTTGCTGTGGGACAGGCACAAGCCTGGGCTGTGCCTCAAGCCTGGGCTGCTCCCTCGGGCAGGACTGGCTCATCCAGCCCTGAGCAAAGCTGAGTTTGGGGCTGCTGTGGGGTCATTTTGGGTGATTGCTGTCCCTCAGTGTCATCGCCCCGAGCCAGGGCTGGCTGTGCTCTTTGATCCAGCCCACGAGGCAGCAGGAGCTGGAGCTTATTGAGCTTCCTCAATGAGCACAGCTCACACCTCCCAGGGCTCTGGAGGAAGCTCCAGTGTCGTTAACGGAGAGGCAAAGCAGGGTCCTGGGCTGGAAGCCAATTAGGAGAGTAGGAAGTGAAACTGTGAGAAATGGTCATTTTTTTGCAGTGGCAAAAGGTTAACTGAGCAGAGCTCGGCGGCTGTGTGGAGTCTCCAGGCTAAAAATATTCCTGTCTGAGCTGCTGAGGGGTTTGCTGCGGCGAGACACGGCTGCGGAGGCAGGAGTGGGCAGGAAAACGCTTCCTGCAAACACATCCTGGGGGGAAAGGTTGCCACAGTGGCCCTGTGAGACCCCAAAAGTGCAGCAGAGAGTGGGATGGGGAGCTGGGGCTGGTGCCAGCAGTCTCAGCACACAGGAGAACTGGCCCAGGAGTGATGGGGGAGCACACATGGAGGTGTCTGAGCTCAGCTCAGCTCAGCTCAGCTCAGCTCAGCTGCTCTCTCCCTCCTCGCTGAAACGCCCCCGAGCCCCAAGGCACAGGGAGGGGGGACTCTCTGCAAAGGCACAAAATATGGAAATTGCAGGATTGGCGAGGGAAGGCAGGGAGATGAGGGTGCTGAGCTCAGCTCTGCCCCACCGGGTCACGCTGTGCTGGTTCCCAGGCAGGGCTTGGGGTGCCTGGAGTTGGGCTCCCAGTGTTTCCCTCATTCCTGGCCAGTCCAGGACACCCGTGGCAGAGTCTGGAGAGTTGGAGTGGGAAAAAAAAAAACGAAACAGGAAGGAATAAAAAAGCGCACATATTCTGGCACAGAGATGTGTTTTGACTTTGCTTGATGAAATGACATTTTTATTTCCAAAAACTGCCTAGAGAGAGAAGGTGGAACAAACAAACTGGCGCGTGTGACAGCAGGAGGTTTTATTCTGGGGACAAACCAAAGTTTTTCAGTTGACTCAGAACAAGCTTGGTGGCATTTTCCCTTCTGGGCCAGGTGGGACCTGGGGGTGTCCTGGAGCAGCTGTGTCCCCCCAGCTCTCACTTTTGGGAGCTGTGCAGAGCCTCTGCCTCAGCGTGTGCTCTCCATCACCTTTTCACTTCAGAAACCCTCAGGTGAAATGTGTGCCCCTGGGGACATGGGGATCCCTGCTCTGGCTGCTGCTGCAGCCCCCAGGCTCCTGCAGGTGCTGCCTCCTCACAGGGCATGAAATCCCAGCTGGGAAACACCTGCAGGGGAATCCCTGGACACTGAGTCACAGGTGAGGTTCAGGAACTGCTTTAAGGCTCCTTCTAAAGCCTTGACCTGCACACATGTGTGTGCAAAGGCATCTGGAGACCCAGAGCCCCCTCCCTGCTCATCCCCAGAGCCTGCTGGAGAAGGGGATGCTGGAGAGGATGGAGCCAGGTGCTGGCAGAGCAGGGATGCCCACGGAGCAGGGACTTGCCCTCCCAGCCTCCCCAAGAGGTGGGATGGGCAGAGGGAGGGGGTCTCTGCCTCCGCTTGTCACCTGCTTCAGACGCCCCGGCTTGAGAGGAGCCTGCCAACTTCTCTCCATAGAAAAATGGATTATTCTACAGTCAGATTAATGGGCTTTCATTTTGCAAAACATCTGTCACTGTTAGTCCTGGACAGTGAGCGTGAAATTAGTTTTGACTGCAAAAAGGCAGCGTCGGTGTGTAATATGTGACTTACATGACAAGAGCCCAGGAGTCAGCTGGGGAATGGGAATTACCTGTTGAAGGGAGAAGGGCAGTGGGGTGTGCCCCGGGCAGGGAGTGTGCCATGGGGTCAGGTGTCCTTGCTGTGCCCTGAGCTCCTGCCCTGAGGCTGGTGGAGCATCAGCCACCCAGCACTGCCTCCCCACTCCATTCATTTAACCCCAACTTTCCCTCATTTCCCCGTTTCCCCCTTTCCCTTTGGGACCCCAGGGGCTCGGGGCAGCTCTCAGCCGGTGGCCTTGTGTCTTGCAGATGTACATCCAGACCACGACGCTCACCATCTCGGTGAGTCTGAGTGCCTCGGTGTCCCTGGGCATGCTCTACATGCCCAAGGTGTACATCATCCTCTTCCACCCGGAGCAGAACGTCCCCAAGCGCAAGAGGAGCCTCAAGGCCGTGGTGACAGCGGCCACCATGTCCAACAAGTTCTCTCAGAAGGGAGGGTTCCGCCCCAACGGAGAGGCCAAGTCGGAGCTCTGCGAAAACCTGGAAACACAAGGTGAGGTGGCTCCTGCAGAGGCTCCCAGTGGGATCTTTTGGGGATCATAAACGCTGGGAATGGGGAGAGCTGAGCTCCATCTGCACGACCCTAACTCCAGTGGGTGTCACACAGGGCTGGGGGAGCTCAGGGTGAGCAGGGCTGGCAGCTCCATGGTGCCCAGGGAGGGAATGGGCACATCCCTGATTCCAGTGGGTGTCACACAGGGCTGGGGGAGCTCAAAGTGAACAGGGCTGGCAGCTCCATGGTGCCCAGGGAGGGAATGGGCACATCCCTGATTCCAGTGGGTGTCACACAGGGCTGGGGGAGCTCAGGGTGAGCAGGGCTGGCAGCTCTGTGGTGCCCAGGGAGGGAACAGGCACAGCAGCAGCACCGGGGGCGGGAGGCACAGGGGGACGTCAGTGCAGCACCGAGGGGACATTTTTCACTCTGTCACTGCCGGGTCACGTATCCTTAAATAAACAACGGAATAAATAATTCACAGGGCTTTGATACGGGCAGATCAGCTCCGAAAACATCGCAGCTAACAAATAGCTCTGTCAGCTCCAATTCCTTCTGCTCTATCTAATTGTTATCTGGGAGCACCAGTTGGAAACCTGCAGCAAGGTTCCACTGCCAGCCAGGCACTGTGAGCTGCCCGTGTCCCCTCCCTTTGGGCTCTGTTTGTGCTGCTCAGGCTGTCCCAGGGCTGTGCCAGCTGTGCCAGCACTCATCCATGCCCTTGGCTGGAGGGTGTCCCTGTGCCTGCTGACCCCCTGGCACCTGGGCACCTCGTGGGGGTCTCGGCAGAGCAGCAGGGAGTGTGGGGGTTCATTGCTCTGTGGCTTTTGCTGTGCCCCTCAGTGCCACTCTGGGATGGTGGAGCCGTCTCTGCCTCCTCTGCTGGTGTGTCTGAGGGCTGGGGAAGCTGGGGGTGGCAGCAGGGATGTGTCCCTGTGGCATCCTCTGGATGAAGGGATGGCCAGGGTGGTTGATTTTGTGCCCTGCTGCTCCTCTCCCAGCTGCTGTGGAGTGGTGGCCAGGGGTGTGGGACATCCAGCTGGGACCCCAAAACCCCCTGGGACCCCATGGTTTGTCCCAGAATGAGCTTTGGGAAGGTGCAGCAGCTCTGGGTCTGTCTGTAGGATGTTGCTGAGGGAACATGTGTTTCCTGAGGCCACATTCCCATTGCTCATGGCACATCCTGGGGGCTCTCTTTGGGCTGAAGTCCCTTTGGGAGCACCCACAAGTGCTCTGGGGCTCAGGGAAGGATCCCAAGCGCCAGCACTGTCCAGATCCCTGAGCAAACCCTGCCACATCCCTGCTGGCACCTCCTGGCACAATCAGGGGGACAGGACAGGAGCCAGCAGGGGAAGGTGGCCTCTGCTGATGATCCTCGTGGGCTCTGTGTCTCCTTGCAGCACTGGCCACCAAGCAGACCTACGTCAGCTACAGCAACCACGCCATTTAGCTCCTCACAGGGACAGCGGCACAGCACAGGGAGGTGGCAGCCGGGGGACACGCCCCAGGGCAGAGCTCCTGGGGGAAAACGCCATCAACAGCAGCAGCAAAAAAAAAAAAAAAAAATCCATACAGAAACACTAAAACTCTTCCAGCGCCCACGGTGGCGATGCATGGCTCCCACGGAGGGACAGCGGAGCGCGGGGACGGAGCACGGGCAAGAGGGGACGGACTTCAGCAAGTCTTTGTTTTTTTTGGTTTTTTTTTTTTTTTCCTGTATTTTGGCAAAAAAATAAGAGAAAAAAGATAAGAGCCCCAACATTTTCCCTCTTCTGGAATTTGTGAGATTGTTTGTGGTTGTGCAGAACCTTCTGTTTCCACTTTTTATTTTTTTTTTAATCCTCCGTTTTCTTTCGTTCCTGTCTTCCTCTGTCCCTCTTCACTCTCTACCCCATATCCTACCAAATTCTATATGTTGCAAAAAGGAAAAAATAAATAAAAATACTTAAAATTTACATTAAAAAAAAACAGACAGCAAAATAAAATAAAATAAAACCTAGACTGTGTTCAAAGTGCTGATTTCTATAGGTGGTTCCTTAATGTATGTGATGACCATATGGATTGAAATATGTCTGCTTTATGTACTGACCAGTCAAAAAACAAAAACACACAAAAAAAACAAAGTTCAGTGCCTGGATGTTTATGAATTATTCGATGACTGTGTAGAGCATGATCATTTTTATACGAGGAGATTTCTAATAAAAGACCCTGGTTTTGCACTCGGCGTTTGCTGTCTCTTGGTGACTTGGTTTCAGGAGGTGCCAGGGAAGGTTTTGGGTGGCCAAACCCTCAGGCCTTGGTGTCCTGCCTCCCCTCATTCCTGGAGATCCCAGGCAGCTGCAAACGGTGTGAGAGGGGATGGCACAGGGGGAGGGGAGCTCGGCGTGTCCCTGGCACAGGGCACTGGGGCAGATTTGGGGTGGGAAGGGCTGATCCCTCCTCGTTTTCTCTTCCCTGGGCTGTGGGGATGGAGCAGAGGGGAGGAGATTTCCCAGGGCTTCCCACACCTTCAGGCTGCCCAGGACATGGAGTCCCCATACCTGGAGGGGTTAAATAAAAAACTGCACAGATGTGGCACCTGGGGACACGGTGGCCTTGGCATTGCTGGGTTAAGGGGTGGACTGCAGGATCTCAGATTTTCCAACCTGAAGGATCCTGGGCTAACAAGGACCAACAAAAGCAGCTCTGCCTTGTGGGGAGATTTCCCCTTCCTGGCTCCAGCCTGTCCTTGGGGTGGCACAGCCGTGTGTGAGGGACGTGGCTGTTCCCAGAGTCTGGGCTGTGCCTTTTTGGGGCTGTTTGGTGCCTTGGCTGCTGCTGTTTCTGTCTCTGGCCTGAGCATTCCAAGTGTTTCCCTCTTGGATTGGGGCTGGCTGTGTTTGTTGGCTGCTGGATCAGGAGAGGAGGGTCCAAACCTGTCTTTCTTTTGGGAGAGGGGGAAAGGAGGCAGAGAGGTGCTGGGTGCCTCCAGCTTCTGGACAAGCTTTGTTCCAGCTGCCCAATAAAATGTTGGAGCTGGCCTGGGAAGGGGTGCTGGGATGGTTCCCTGTCCCTTTGTGTTTGTTCTCCCAACCCCAAAGTGCTGCTATTTCCCCCTGTGTGATGCCACTCCTGCATTTTGCACATTTCTAGAGCTGTTTGTGTGTAAATCCCAGCTCTGCTCTCACCCTGGGGTGTGTGGGGGCACCTGGGTGCCCTGAGCCCCCACTGGAACTTCAGCCAGGAATTGGTGCCAGAGGGAAACGCAGCCTCTCCCTGCCTGTGCACAGAAGACAGAGCCTGGCTTGAAGGCAGGAGTTAAAAAAGGAAAAAAAAAAAAAAAGCAGTGTAATGAAAAGCTGGAAACTTTGATAAGATCATACTTGTCAAAAGAGCTTCTCAGGAGGAAAAACTGCTCGGTTCCCAGCGCATCCATCACTGTCGGATGGGATGTGAGGCAGTACCTGGTTCAGAGGGCTCTGAGAAAACCCGAGTTGATGTCTCTGGTGCAGCTCTGGCTCGGGGATTCTGCTCTCACGGTGTCACGAGCAGCCTGCACCCTGAATTCTGCCGGATAATGACTGGAAAGGCTGATTCTGCCTTAATTCCAGCCTCCACCTGCCTCCCCTCTCCATGCCTGTGAGGGGGGTGTTCTAAACCCTCCAGATGGCCCCGTTCTTGTCACCCCAAGCCTGAGCTGCTGAAGGACCCCTGTCCCTCCCAGCCCATTCCTGTGGTGGAAGCAGTGACTTCCCAACACAGCTGGTGGATTTTATCCAGCACCTCATGATGCAGTGCTGTTTAATTCTAACAACCTCTTTGATTATGGGAGCTAATTAAAAGGGAGCAGTCTGTGAGCCATTGGGATGGATGGGGACCCAGCCAGGCTCTGCTGTGGATGTTGCAGCAGGGACCTATGAGGATCCAGATTCTGCTTTTCTGCTTTGCATAATATTTCTGAGGGTAGCTCTGCCTGTGGCTGGGGAGAAGAGCAGATTGGATACTGATTCCTGGATATCAGATTCCTAGTTTTTGGTATTTTGGTTTTTTGGTTTTTTTTTTTTTTAATGAGTTACCTGGAAATTGTTGCCATCGTTTCTCCTCCTCGTCTCCCTTAGTGCTTTAAAAGCACTTGCCTGCTTTTCCTCTTATTTCTGTGAAGGGCTGTTGAATTTAAACAACGATAATTGCCTGAGTTCCCTGAGTGCTTGACCTGCAGATTTTTCACTTTTTCTGGGACTTTGAAAAGTGGCAAAGAAAAAACCTGGGCTGATGCCAGCTCCCTCCATCCCCTGCTCGGATCTTCCTTCCTCCTGGAACTTTCTGTTGTCCTTGGCTGCTGTTCCCAATTTCCAGCTCCTCTCCTGAGCTTCCTTCTCCAGGGACAGGCAGGAATTTTTGGGGTTCCAGGGCACAGCTGGGGGCTGGAGTGGGAGCTGTGCCCCTGCCTGGAGCAGCAGCAGCCTGGAACCAGTCATTAACTCTCTTCTGTGAGAGGCAAATTACAGACTTCGGTGGCATAATTAGGCCAACTCGATGGGAAATGGAAAAACAAGATAATTTCCCTGCGAATTTTCCAGCCTGCCTGCCACCTCGTGCCTCCCTTCCCGTGTCCTGGGGAAAATCAGCCCCTCTGGGCCTGGATTTCTCCTGTTGCAGCTCCTTGGGGAGGAAATCTGGAGGAAGGGGATGGGACGAACAGGGCTGGAGCAGAGCTTGGTTTGGACAGGACAGGAGGACAGGGCTCCACTCAGCTCCTCTGCCACCAGGAGAGCCCCAAGGACTCATTTTCCTGCCAGGAGAGCCGAGTGGGGCTCAGAGCAAGGTGGGGCTCGGGTTCAGAGCAGAGGCAGCAACCTTGAGCTGGGTGCTGTGGTTCCATTCATGACCCAGGACCAGCTCTGGGAAAAACTGGACCTGGTTTTTCTGCTCCAGAGCCTTGGAGGAGCTGGGATGAGCCCCTCAGTGCTGCTGGGAAGGTGGGCAGTGCCTGTGGGTCGGGTTGAGGGGACAGGGGGTGCCCTGGAGGGAGGTGGCAGCGCCCAGCCCTGTGCCTGGGGAAGGTCCAGCAGCAGAGGAGCCTTTGGAGCTGGAGCCACGGATGGAGGCACGAGTTGTGTATGCAAGGGGCTCTCCCCAGCCCCAATGTTCTCTTGTAGGGCCCAGTGAGTCAATGGTGGTCTGTGTTGAAATCTCACTTCGGTGGTGAAAGCTGCAATTAGCATTTAATGAAGCTTCTTGCTTTTATTTTTAGGTAACCTCCGATTCCCTGACTGTGTAATTTAGTCCTTCATTGCTTGGAGATAATTAAAGTATGTCACTATAATTTGCTTTTTTTAAAAGCCTGTAATTATGTTTTTATTGAGAATAAAAAACCGGGGGGGAGGGGGAAACGAAAACAATGTTAGGGGAGGAGAAAGCTTTGGATGGGCAAGGGGACTTCTTTCAGCTTGATGGGTTTGGAGCTTGTTCCAGGATGCTGGGTAGGCTGGGGACAGAGGAAAAGCCCCTGGTTCCAGTGGGAAATGGTGAGGTGAGGTGTTTGAGTGGAGGGGTGAGAGTTCTGGGGCTCCCGAGCGTGGTGGGGGCTGCAGGAAGGACCAGCTGGGCTCCCTCCTCTGCCTCACCTCTGCTCCTTGGCGTCCTTCTCCTCCCTCATCTGCCCCACAAACGCCAGGCTCTGAAATTGGGGCTGGCTGAGCATGGGGCAGCACAGCCGAGCTCTCACCCCTGCCCTCCCCACTCCCAAAATCGCCCTTCCCAGCCCAGCGAACATCTGTGGGCTTCACCCAGCTGCAGCATCTGCCCCCAGCGACCGAACCCGCGTTGCTGGAGCAGCTCTGCCCTCCCTGCGCAGCCACGAATTAACAGGCAGGAATTAAATGTCTCTTCCCAGGCCTGACAGCGCCTCGCAGCCCTCGGGGGATGCTCGGGCTCGATTTGCATCTGCAAACGCTGCTGCTGGATGTCAACCAGCCGCTGTCCCCGCAGTCCCCCCGGTGCTGTCTGACGCCGAACGTGCCAGCAGGAGTGTCCTGCCCTCGCTGGTGGCCCCGGGCCAGGAGCTGCTCCTGGGCAGCCCAGTGAAACCAGTGCCTGCAAACTGGTCTGGGAAGGAGAGCGCAGCCGCGGCCGCAGGAGCCGCTCACCTGCAATTCACAGCCTGGAAATTGGCTGTTGGAGGGAAGTTGAATAACGAATAAATTCGAGATAATTGATTGGCCTGTGGCCAGTTCACAGCCGGGGAGAGCTGAAATGAGTTGGATTGTTGGCTTTTTCTTTAAGTTAGTCTCACTCAAAAATGTGAGCGCTAAGAGGTTACATTTAGTTTGGAATATATTTAATTCATTAAAATGTTGATCTCTACTGCAGAGTTCAGATCTGATTCCAGGCTTTATTTCTTATCTAAATGCAAAGACTTCTTGCCAGAAATACAAAGCAGAAAAGAAATCTTGGTGCTTAGGAAAAGTGACATGATGGAAGGAGCTGGGGCTGGACTGCGCCGCACTGCGGGGAACCTGCGGGGACTGGAGCTGCCACCCTCACCTGGCCAGGGCTGGTTTCCTCCTTCACACACTGGGGTGCAGCGTTTAGGGTCCCACCGTGTCCCCGTGTCCCATCCTACCGTGTCCCCATGTCCCAGGGTCCCATCCCACAGTGTCCCCGTGTCCCAGGGTCCCATCCCACAGTGTCCCCGTGTCCCCGGTGCTGCAGGCGTCACCCCGAGCTCCCGGCAGCCAGTCCCTCCTCAGGGCTCCGGGATGCTGCGGGATTTGGTGCAGTGCCCTGCAAAACTTCCCGCTGGAGCTGCCGCCTCCTCACCGAGCTGAGGCCAAAGTGACTCAGGAAAGTTTTGGGTAGAGCAATATCAAGCCAGGGATTTCTCTTCCTTTTCTCAGCCCCCAAACCGCTGCTCGCCTCTCCGGTACCTGAGTTGGTGGCACTGGGGGCGGGCTCAGCCCCCTGCTATGCTCTCGGCTCGTTTGTCCCCCACCCCTGCTGGGCAGAAATGTCCCTCCCCAGCCCGGTGTCACCGCACCTTCCTCGCAGAGCCTTTGTGATCTGCAGGGGATGACAAAGGGGAGGAACAGCACTTAAAACCCACTAAAACCCACACACCATCACCAGCTTTTGTACCGGTTGCTATGGGAACCCCATACGTGCACCGGAAACGCTGGAGTATGCAAATGAGCTTCTTAATTAGTTCTCCTCAGCCTTTCATGCTCGTGGTGCAGCAATTTGATCATTAGATGAACATGCCACTTCATTATCGGCAGCTTAACCAAACACGAGCCGGGGTGACCTTTGGGGTGGGCAGAGTGGCTGGGGAGCCGCCTGGGGAGGGGGATGACGGGGACCAGAGGCTGCACGGAGCTGGGAACCTTCTCCAGCAGCTTCCAGACCGGTGGGAGCTGCCGGTGTGGATCCTGCTGCCCTTGGAGAGGAGCAGGGAGGCGGGGGCTGCGTCTCCAGACGGGGAGCTGGGATGCGCTGCTTGGCTCGAGCTGCAGGACTGAGCTCCCGGAGAGGTGGCACAGCTGGAAAAGCCAAGCCCTGAGCATCTCAGGAGCCCTGCGGGGCCGGTGGCAGTGTCACCCTGCTGTGCTGGCCTCGGGGACAGGCGCTGGACGCGCTGCCTCCAGCCCCACGTGCCAGATGCCAGCCGGCTGCACGCGTGAGCTGGCGCTGTAAATGCTATGAGTTTTTCACCAAACAAGCTTCATTAATCGTCTAATAACCGGATTAATTAAGGACACTGAAAGTAAACAGCAAGAATGTAATTTGCCTCTGATTGCCATGTAATTGCGGGAGTATGGTCCTATTTGCATATGCAGAAAGCGTTGTTGACAGTGGTGCTGGGACAGAGAAAACAATGGATGGAGGGCAAACGTGTCCTTGGGGTGGCCAGATCCCCTCAGCCGTGCTCTTCCCTGCCTTCGGTGCTGCCTGCGTGTGTTTTGCTCTGTGGCTCTCTGCCTTCCTCCCAATTAACCAGCCCTCCTGCTATTTGGGGAGCTTTCGGAGCTATTTGCTTAGGCAAACATTGATGCTCCAAATAGACTGACAGATCCGCTTGGGAACGCTCCTGTGTCCTGGGAGACAGCAGGAATAGCTGGGGAGGAGCCCCTGTCTGTCTGTCTGTCTGTCTGTCCTGGCGGGGGTTAGGGCCAGTTCTCCCTTTCACCCTGGGGGGACTCGGGGATTTTGGTTGTGCTTGCAAGAACTTGCCCTTGGCAAATTCCAGAGAGCTTCCAGTGCCTCGAGAGGAGCCGGGGAGCGGGAGGTGAATCAGGACATGCAGAGAGGGAAGCAGAGGCTGTGTGGATTTGGGGCAGAGCCAGGGGCTGAATTCCAGCGTGGAATCCCCACACCATCCTGCGTCTCTCATGTCCTCCACCCCTTGTCAGCTGCTTTATTTCCCAGGAAACGCAGATCTCTGGATGGTGACTAATCTTCCAACTCTCTGCCTCCCGTTAGCCCAGGGTGAGTTTTCCTCTTGCTGCTGACCTTGTCAGCACCAGCTGTACTCAAGGAGGGAACACAGGACGCTCACCAAGGTGACAACGCACTCCCTCCCCACACATACACGTGCCTGTGCCCACAGGGGGAATTCAGAGCACTAATTCCATCTTGGAGAGCCCCAGGCCTGTGTTTTTCTCTCTCCCTGACAGCCAAGACTTGGATTAAACCCACAATGAGGAGGGATGTGACCTTTCAGGAGCAGCTCGGGGTGTCTGTGGCAGGCACGATTTTGAAGTGGATCGTTTGTTTTCCCGGTGGTGGTGATGAGCTCTGTAGGCTCCAGCTCTTCCCCTCTGTTCTCCACGTGCAGATGGACTTGGATTAAACCATTGTGAGCTGTTGGCTCCAGACAGGCACCTGCTGCTCACTTGTGTGAATTCCTGCTCAGGCAGGATAACAAACGGCGAGGATCCTTGGAGCAATTGTTTTGGAACAGAGCTGGCAGGCAGGATGGACGGGAGCCTGTTTGCCAGCAGAACGCTGCTGACAAATCTCTGTGAAGAAAAACAGGGGCTAGGGACCCCCCTGCCTTTCTGTGGGCATCCTTCCCATCAGCTTTTTTGTTTCCTTGCAGTGCCTGAACGTTTTGGGCCGGTTTCCCACGGCTTGAAGTGCCGTACCTGTCCCCACCAGCTGCCAACCTCCATTCATCACAGGCAGCGTTTTGTTTTCCTCTTCTGGAAACTTGAAACGTTTAGAAGGGAAATCAAGTTTTCCCTTGGAAATCTGGGTGGGAGAGGGGTGGAAGGCAGGTAGCCTCCTGTTTATTTTGCACTGCTTTTCTATAAGCTGCTATAAACAACCTGTCAGCAATCCTGCAGTGAGGCTGCTGAACAGGCTCCCCCGGTGCTGGGCTTGGTTCCTTGCCATGCAGGGTCTCGTTAGAGGTGCTGCTTGCTGCTGCTTAGCCATGGACTCCCTTTGAGCTTGAAGAGCAAGACAGGGAAACAGCAACGATTATGATTAGGGTTTTATTTGGAGCTCCTAAACGCTCCGATTCCCGCGGTGAACATCATCCTCGAGCGGCTGGAGGCTGCACCCCGCCAGTGCTTCACGGTGAATGTTTTCAGAGATAAACAAGGGAAGCAATCAGCCCCTCTGGAATGCTGGGGGGAGTGGGTGGTGCTGCCTGCAGTGCCTTTGAGACCTCTCCCGTTGTCACTTCAGGAGCCCAGGCCGGCTCCAGGTTGAAGCCGTGTCTGAGCTTCCAGAGCTTCCCTGGAACAACCTGGGCTTGCTCCTGGAGAAGAATTGTTGTTCCAGCCTTGGGCAAACCAATGCATCCCAGTTTTGAGCTTCAGCCTTTGCTCCCTCTGCATCTTGGCTCTTGAACATGGAGTGTTTGGTGGGACTTCAAACGTGTGACTGTGAGCTGCTCTTTGAGGCTCTTCTCTCCGTGTCCCTCCTTCCCTTGTGCTCTGGAGGAGGTGTGAGGGAGCTGCAGGAACCTGGCCCTGGTGAGCCCCAAGGGTTGGATGTGCAGCCACATCGCTGTGGCCTGGCTGGAGCAGCCTCTGGCATTGAGGATACCGAGATTCCAATTCCATTCCCACATGTCCTTGGCACGAGCAATTCATCTTTCCCTATCTCACCCTGAAATCCCTCTCCTTCCAAGCAGGTTCTGTATTCCAGTGCTGTTTTTCAAGGCTGATGGGGAAGCTGCCTCTGCTCAGATTGTCAGTGCTGCTGCTTTCCTATTATTTTTCAGATGCCTTGTGTTTTGGGGAGGAAAAAAAAAGTCCCAAACCCTGCTTTGTGATTTTTCTCTTCTTTTCTCAGTAATTAGATGGAGCAGTGATCAAAATATGTTGCATTGCACTGCAAGCTTCTCCAGGCAGATGTTTCATCACCGGAGGAGAGATGACTTCCTCATTTACATTTGGGGAAAATTAAAGGAGAGGAAGAAAGAAGAAGGCGAAGGGGAATGCTGGATTTCCTGTTGTGTGAATACATCTTGCAAGGCTTTGGGAGAGTGACGTGTGAGAGAAGAACCAGGGCCAGGAGGGAGAGGGAGGCCAGACTTTTTTCCACCCTGCTGACATTCAGATTTTGAGTCGTGCACCCCTTGGTGTTTATTTTGCTGCAAGCCCCAGGGATGTTGGCTGAGGCTCATCCTGCTGCTTCCTTGGAGATGGGTTTTGAGCCCAAGGCTCTCTGTTATCCCCACATTTGGAATTTCAGGGGTGCACAGAGCTCCTCAGCTGCTGCCTCCTCTCTCCAGCTCTTGCAAAGGAGATTTCAGAGCTGCTGGGGGGGGGGTGACACCAAATTCACCTTTTGTCCTTACCTGGAACTCTTTGATGCACAGGGCTTTGTGTTGGTGGTCAGAATGGGTTAACTCCCCAAATATGACCAGTGAGGGAAGGTAAAGCAGAGAAAAAGATGGGAAAATGCCCATTTTTGGGGATTATGGTACCAAACACCACCAGCTCTGGGGCAGAGACTTGGACCTGGCTGGGGAGAGGCTGAGGGAGCAGGGGAAGCCTCCCCCACACTGGGAACATGGAACACAATTCCTCACTCTCAGCTCAATAAGAGAGCCATCAAAAGTAAAAATGACAGCAATTCTGCAGTCAATATAATGTGGCTGCGGGTTAAATAAATAATGTTTGAATGATAATAATTGCAAAATGATACTATTTCATCCACCACAAACATGTGGTTAAGCTCTCATTAGCCAAGGCTGGAGCTTTGTGGGAAGCAGAGGCTCTTTGAAAGCAGATCTTTGGATTATGCTGCTATAGAAATTCCTGGACTGCTCCTGCAGGTGTTTAATAAGGCCTGTGAGTTCGCTCGTGGGATTGAGAGGAGAATTGGGAAAGGTGGCACCCCGAAGTGAAGCTGGATTTTTATTTATTTATTGGAGGGAGCTGAAAACAACGGGTTTTTAATTAGTGGGCTCTATTATAATCCTTGAGCTCTGTGGGGGGAAAATGTATTTATTTTTATATAGATTTTTTAACATACAGAGGGTTTTGTGTATAAATTTGTGTGTACAGGCAAGTCCTGCCACATCTGGCACAGTTTTGTCTGAACTTCAAATTCAGTAAAAACTTGCTCTGTCCTGTCCCAGCTCCTTCCTCCATCTCCATCCTGGAGCAACGCTGTGAATGCCCCCCAGAGATGCTGCTCAACCCCAAACTGGGGAAACTGGTGTGCTCAGCACCTCGCCAGACAGGGCTGATTTCAGACTTGGCTGCGATATTGATCCTCACTTAACATAGTAATGAGAATCTGCTTCCCTAATCAGCGAGGGAAGAATCTTATTTTCCAGCGGCTGGAAGGAAATGAGCTTTGTTGGGTTGTGGTGGCTGTGGGGTGGCACAGGGAGGGGGTGGCACTGCCTGGTCTTCACCACAGCACCGTGGGCCGTGTGTCCTTCTCTCTTTGCTCCCCAATATTTGGGGACAGCGTCCATCGCGCTCGCCCTGAAGCCCTGCTTGGGATTTTGGGACGAGCCCCACCAAAACTGCTCCTTGAACCCCCTGCTCCTCTCCAGCCACGGATCCCACAAGCAGCCGTGTCCATGCCAGCCCCTCAAACCCCATCCTTGCGCCTCACCTTCCTCATCCAGCGCGTTTTTGAGGAGGAAAAGCCGCATTTCCCCACGAAATTTCCCGTATTTCTCCCGATCCGCGGGCGCGCAGCCGCTGCTCCCGGCCGGGCTCCTCTCCGGCCCGTCTGGCCGACGGCAAATTGTTTTTTGATGGCTGACTCGGTATAACTGAACTCAATTTGCCTTTCAAAAGCAGCTAATAGTCGCATTAAAAAATCCATTTTCACTTGTGATTGAATTTGACGGCGGCTCAATCAATAAGCGAGCGAAGTGTTTCACACGCGGTACCGAGCGCCCGTCGCCATGGGAACGTCGGGAGCGCGGTGGTGAATCCCCTCCGATCGCTGTCACCCCGAGCTGTCACCCCGAGCTGTCACCCCGAGCTGTCACCCCAAACAGGCGCCCTGCTGCCAAGGGACGCCCTCCCGGCCCTCCTGGAAGTGATGCCGGAGGAATTTTCTTCCTCCTCCTCCTCTTCGGGTGGGACGAGCGCTTCTTCGCGGCTCCAGCCTGACAGAGGTGGCACTTTGGTGGCCCTGGGATGGTGGCATCGCGAATGGTGGCACCGCTAATGGTGGCCCTGGAGTCTCCCTTTCCTTGCCAAATCTCCCAGTCTAGGGAGAGAAGAAGCCTGAGCAGGTCTGAGGTTGTGCAGGGCAGCAAGGCTGGGAGGGAGCTGCAATGAGCTGTCCTGAGGGGTTGGGTTGTTTTTTGGGGTTTTTTTTTGAGCAGGGGGAGATAATGAAGTGTGGAAATTGATATATTTATATATATATATATATTTTTTTTTTTTTTTTAACCGGGTTCACCCACGTTTGATTGAAAACGAGCGTGGTGACACTCTGCCTCCCCACAATCAAGCTGCTTCCTCTCAACCATTGTTTGGTCTCTTCCTATTGTGGTGCAAAATGGAAATGAAACGGCTCAGGCAGGAACTTTGCAATTGAGATATGATTTGGTTTTTTTTCCTAATTATTTTTTTCTTTATATTATTTCTTTCTGAAGCAGCTTTCTGAGGTTTTTTTTTAAATTAGAAACACTCCCTCTGCACGCTCTGCTGTCGAGGCAGGGGAGCTTACCTGCAGGTTGAGGTGATGCCAGAGTGGGGCAGTGCCCACCTGCCCATACCTCCCGGCTCCCCTCAGCCCGAGGGGGTCCAAAATAAAAGGAAAAAGCTGCTTTACACCAGGTTGGTGTTTTCGCTGCAGGGAGCTTGCCTGGGGCTCCAGGATGCCTTTGGTTTCTTTAAACTGCATCTCTAAGCATATTCCAACAATGTGCCCGTCTTGGAGCTCATTTCCATGGATTGATCCGTGCTAGAGGAAGAAAGGAGAAATCTGAGCTGAGTTTGAGCTAAAAGAGGGAAGCCAGGCACCCTGGGCTCAGTTTGAGCTGGTGACTGGAGCTCACCCCCTCCGAGCACTGGATGTGATTGAACTTTGCTGCCTGCCTGGGTTAAATCTGAGTCCTTTGGCTACCTTGGCTTAAATCCTTTCCTTCCCAGCCCCCATGGCCACTGTGTGACACCCTGGTGTTTGCCCTGGGCCAGGGAGGGCTCTTGGCCGTGGCATTGCATTTCCCACCTTCCTTTCCCTTGGGGTGTCCTGGGGGGAGCTCAGAACTGTTGGTC
Source organism: Acridotheres tristis (assembly GCA_037013685.1). NCBI lineage: Eukaryota > Metazoa > Chordata > Aves > Passeriformes > Sturnidae > Acridotheres > Acridotheres tristis. Next base: position 3,411,597 of record CM072913.1, on the reverse strand, counting down.
AGGGACCGTGGGTCAGCTGAGGCTGAGGCTGGGCCATCCCAGCCTCTCCTGTGCTCCCTGCCATGCTGGAGGTCTGGCAGGAGGGGCTGGGAGTTCCCAGCCTTTTCACCAGAGCCATTTCCATTAACCTCACAGGCTGTGCCCACCACGGCTCCCTCGGCTGCTGCTCCTGGCTGAGGAGGATTCTCCCTCCCCACATCCCAAAATCCTGCTCCAGCACTGCCTGAGACACCTGCAGAGCTCTGGGGCAGCCTCAGGGTCAGGGCTTTGTCTCCTGACAGCTTCAGGGCTCCCCTAAACTGCAATTTCGGTGTCACCAGGATCTGACACCTGTGTTTCATGTACTGGAGAAAGGAGCTGTCACTGGAGCTGGTTTGGGAGGTTTGGGAGCAGGGAGGGAGCTGTGGCCTCTTCCACCCAGGGACCTGCTCCTGCCACCTCTGCTCAGCACCCCCAGCCAAGCTGCTGTGCCCAAGCCTTGCTGCCCCTCAGGGAATCTTTCCTTGGGGTCTCCAGGGTAAGAAGAGTCTCTCCTTTTTCCCACACTTCCCTGAAAGCTGAGGATGTGACTTCACCCCCCCAAATCCTTCTGTTCCCCTTTGTTCCACCTGCTGTTTCCCTGGGAATAGAAACCTTCTCCTGGTGGAAAGCTGCCAGCACAGAGCCCGGTGAGATATCTGCGGGCTCCTGCACAGACCCCTGGGGGAGATAAGGAGCCCCTGACAAAGCGGGGTCTGTGTTTATCTCAGCTCCCTGCTCTCCAAGCCGCCCGGGCCCGGCTCCAGCGCTGCCGGAGACGGTTCCCGGTGTTCCTTTTTCCCTGACACAAAGCTGCCGAGGTGTAATAAGGCGGGGGGAAGGCGATAAGCTGCTGGGTCAGCTCTGCGTGCCGCCGCAGCACGTGTGCTGTCTGCAGCCTTCGGGAGCTGCGGCTCAGGGACAGCTCGCTGGGGAATTCATCCTGGAATCCTCGGTGCTGCGGCTCCTGTGGGGAGCAGGGACAGCGTCCTTGTCACCGTGATGCCTTTCTGGGGCTAGCTAAAAAACAGGGGCTAGTGAAATTAAGGGAATAAAAAGTGGTTGTATTAACTGAAGTATATTTGGGGCAGAAGTTCCAGGTACGCTTCAGGCAGTCAAAGCCTCCCCAGGGGCTACACCCTAAAAAATGGACGATGGGTGATGGATTTTCACACTTTTATAAGCTTGGTCCATTTGCATATTGGGGGTTAACCTTCCAATTACAGCTTCAGCTAATGAAGTCATTTACCCCAAGTTTGCTTCCCCCCAACTCACTTTTGTTTCCATCTCTCAGGGCCTGAGGCAGTGAGGTTTCCTTGATTCCCAGGCCTGGAGAGGAATTGTTTTGTCAAAATGGGAAAGCAGCAGCTCACACTGTGTATGGAGTTTAGAGTTATACACTAAAGAATTACAGGATTACAAATATATGAAAAATACCGAAGCTAAAATCCTAAGGCATCAATGGCTGGGCCCCATCAGCTTGGCTGGGGACCCCCAGTGCCAGCCACTAAATCTGGGGTTGGTCTTTATCCCAGGGATTGGGAAACAGAGGAAGAATGATCCCTTAGAGGAAACGAGGAGCAGGGATTAAATGATTTGCTGGAGTCGTGCAGAGATCTCCCAACGCTTGGGTGGCGAGCTCGGGGCGGTGGCAGAGCTCGGGGTTGAGGTTTACAGTTTGTGATGAGGCTTAACAAGCTCGGCTGGAAGAGCTCAGAGGAAGGAAATGGCATTGCAGAGGGTGAGAGTGTGGAGCTCTGAACTAAATCCAGTCAGACTGAGCTGTGCCACGTTCTGGGCCACGCCGTGCCAGGCCAGAGGCTCCTGAGGATGAGAACTGGCCCAGGTCTGCTGAATCCACTTAAACAGACTTTGCTGCTGGGCCTGAGTGTTCCCAGCGCTGCTGTCGAGCTCTGCAGAGGAGCTGTGTGACAAGGGACAAACCTTCCCTGATGCCAGCTGGCATCCCTCCATCAAAGTCAGCCAGGATAAAGGATGTTCTCCCCAGAGCAGAGGCTCCAGCAGCCGTGGCTGTGGCTCCCTGGAATACCTGTCTCCCACCTCTGGCATCCATCCTGCAGCCAATTGATTTGTGTGTGTTTACATGATCAAAGCAAGCCTCAGGACCTGATGTGGGAAATGATTTCCTGTCTTACACGGCCCTGGGATAACTTCCAGATCTTTCCCCTTTGCAGTTGCTTGGAGAGAAGTTAACTCGTGGGTCTGGCAATAATACAGCAATAAATTAAATAAATTAACGTTGGACGAGCAGGAAAGGTTGGGCAGTGTTGGCACTGGGATTAATTAGCGGCCAGCAATTGCTGTGTGTGACAGGGACCTGTCCTGTGTGAATGCTGATGCAGGGAAGGCCTGGAACAAGGTGCCAGTGGAACAGGAAAGCATCCATCCCAGAAGGCATTTTCCTTCTGTCTTCCTCACTGCTACCCTCTGCCTGGGGCTTATCTATGTGCCAAAGGGCTCCTTGTCCGTTAATGGAGCTTCCAGGAGAAATGAGGCCCTGGTGATTGCATTCCGTCCATCTCCCCTGCCCTTTCCACCCCAATAATCTCCTAATGCACTGGCCAATTTGAGCCACGTTTGAGGCAAGAATCTTGGGAATGTGCTGTTGGTAACTTAGCCCAATCCTTCTGTTGACAGCAGAGAAAGGGGAGTTGATCTCCGAGGTCACTGGGCCAGGAGCAGTTTCCCTGTTTTAGAGCTGTTCCACAGCCAGGGATAAGGAGTGCAAGTTGTCTGCTGATATCCATGGCCATATCTCAAAGCAATTGATAGCAAAGGGCTAAGAAATAAGATAATTTAGAAATTAAGGGTATTTTCCCCTCCCCTGTCTTTTTTCTTAGAGAGCTCTCTCCTGACAATCCCTGCCACAATCCTTCCAAGCAAAATCTGCTGACCAGGCAGCCTTTTGACCCCGTGCTTGTAGGATGAATGCCTGGCTCCAGAGCCCCTTTCCCTGCAGACCCTTTCCCTTTCGCCAGCAGAGCCCTCACAAAAACCCAGAGAAAAGCATATTTTTGGCAATTCCTTCAGGACACCCTTGCTGAGGAGGAAGAGCTGTTCCTAAGGGTGTTTTATTCCTCCCTGGAACGCGTCAGCCTTCAGCAAGTGGGTTGGAGATGACGTCTGGGTGCTGAGGAGCAGCGAGCACACATGGAGACTGCTCCTTCCCTGTGTCCCCAGCTCTGGGGGACGTGCCAGGCTCTGGCAGGGCTCTGAGCCTGGTGACTCAAGGCTTTGGCACCTGCCTGCTGCTCCATCCTGGCTGCAGAGCCGTGCCTGGCTGGCAGAGGGGACGTGCCTGGAGACAGAGGAGGAAGGGAGACATCTCTTGTGAGGGATGCTCAGCCAGCCCTGCTGGACCTGCAGGCTGTGCTACAGCCAGGCAGCTGAGCCAGGAGAGCTCCTGCACTTTCTAACCTGTTTTTATGGCCTTTTGTGGCTGCTGTCTGTGGGGCTGGTGAGAGCAGAAATGTTTTCCTGGGACAGGGAAAAGCCTGGTGCTGACTGAGATTTCTGGGCAGCCAGATAGATCCTGCTGCCCATGAACCTCATTCCCCAAACCCCAATAAACCTGCAGCTTCCTGCAGCCCTCCCCAGACAGGAGACTCAGACAGATGTTTGCCAGCTGTGTTAAAGCACCACAGCTCCTTGGTTTAGCTCCTGGCTGGCTGCAGGGCTGTGAAGTGTCTGCTGCTGGTGCCTGCTGTGCCTTTGCCTTCTGTTTTCTGCAGAAGTGCTGGGAAAGGAGCTGGGATGAGCTCCTGGAGGGTGTTTGTGTGGGGAGGGCTGGCTGAGACCTCACAGCTCCAATTGTGCTGTTAATGGCGAGGGAAAGAAAACATTGTTGGGGACCTTTTCACTAATACAAACACGGCAGAATTTATCTATGCCACTAAATGCCTTAAACCGTGTCTGGGGGAGGAGGAAAAGGAGGAGGAGGTGGCAGGGCAGCTCCTAATGGCAGTGCTGGCATGTCCAGCTGCTGGCTGGCAGCGTGGCAGGGGCTGTGCCGTTCAGATGATGCTCTGTACTGCAGCATGGCTGCTGGAGCTCTGAGCGATTCATGAACCTCTGCTGGCTGCGTGTCTGTGCCGGGTATAAACTCTCCCCAGGGGCAGCAGAGTGTGTTTGAATGCCTTGTTTTGATAGGGCGTCGCTGCCGGGTTTTAGCATGCACGGAGCCGCAGCCTGTGCCTGGGATCTGCCTTTGTGCGAGGATCAAGAGATGTGAGCCACCCTCTTTTGTGAGCTCCAGGAAAAGAGGCCTGCCTGGTTCTGTGCCTCTGTGTGTGCTCAGTGTGTGTGGGAAGAGATTGTTGTTATTTTTATTTACTATCCCTGGTTAAGCACCGGTCAAAGATCTGGTTCTTTTTTTTTGCATGCCTAGTCCTAATTACAGCATGGGCACATTTGTTTTCTGTGAGAATCTAAGCTCTAAAGCAATTTTCATCTGTGCCTTTGTTTTCATCCCCCTGCAATGTGAGAGATCTGAGCAGCTGTCTCGGGTGTTTTGCTCAAAGTGAAGAACAAGCCCTAGTGAGAAGGGCAGCTGGAAAGAGAGATTAATTAACCTGGCCTTGGTTGGCCTTGTAAACAGGGGGAGAAATCTCTCTCAAACTGCTTGTTGCTTATTTAGCTTGTAAAAAGCTGCCTGATCTCACACTCAGTCTTAATCCAATCTTCCTTCCCACAAAGCTAATTGCCAGGAATGTGCCTGCACATCTCTGGTGTCCTTCTCTTCCTGGCCAGCTTTGCCAGCTGTGGGCCAAGGTGATGGAGAAGTCCCCGTGTCCTTTCCTTGGCTGCAGAACAGACAGCAAAACTCCACTCATCAAGGCCATTCATCTTGATAATCCTGGGAAGATTCTCGTGCAAAACTGGGGAGAGGGGCGGGGAGCAGAGGTGGTGGTGGTGGAGACTGTCCCTGCTCTGCTCCCACTGGATTTACAGCGTGATGTAATTAAATGGAGGCTGGGTATTCAGAGCCATTGATTTTCATCAGAGGCAACCTTGCTGTGTTATCAGAAGTGAGTAATCCCTCCTCTGGAGAGCAGACATTGATAGATCAATAGGAGAGAACATGCTGTACCTCCTGGCAGCTCCATCAACCTTGGAGCCAGAGCTCTCAAGGGCACCAGCGTTCCTGTTCTCCTGCTCCCAAAGCCTCCTCCCTTCCTTCCCTGCAGTTCCTGCACTTCTCCATCCTTGGTCTGAGGTTCTCATCAGCCCCAGACTGAGATTCCTCGTCTCCCTAGAAGTTCTGGTGTTTCCCTCCCTCCCCATGGGACAATCTGCCATTAAAAGGATCTCCCTCTTGGTTTGACTGCAGTAATTGCTGTGTTGGATCTCTTATTTCTAAGGGCCTGGCACAGGAGAGCTCCTTCTAGACTTGGACAGGCTTTATAAACCAGGTGCTTGGCTTTTTGGACGAAAAAGGAGGGAAGACCTCAGGAGGGACCTGGACCAGGATCTTTAACCCATGGGAAGAGTTTGGTGACAGTGGAAGGCGTGGATTTTGTGTTTGAGCAGATTCTGGCATCCTCCTGGAAAACAGGGCTCTGAATGCTTGGCTGAGACTGAAGGCTGGTAGGGCAGCGAGCTGAGATGGTTATTGATTTTGATTTTTAGTAAACAAACCTAAAGAGCAGGTTTTTATCTAAAGATGGGAGTCAGCAGAAGTTTTAATGCCATTAAGTGCTGGATACACAACTTGGCTGCAGCAATGCTCAGCCACATCTCCCAGAGGAAGGCGCTTGGGACAGCAGGGAAAGGCGCTGGTGTGAGAAGAATTAAAGACTATCAAGGCTGTTACAACCCCCTCCGAGCTCTGCTGTTGAGACTTGTGATAACAGAGTTGTTTTTGAAGATTTCATGCAAAGCTGCTCCTGGCTGGGGAGTGAGAAGATGCTACGCTGGCTGCAAATTGTCTTGATGGAAAATAGTGGTACTTTGGCCATTAGCTGCATGAACAACCACTTTGTTCTGCTCTCTAATCGCTTTGCCTATACATAATTTGGTGCCTAACACACCACTGCAAATACTGTGATTATTCTTAACAGTCATATACAGTACATATAATTTGAGGGTGAATGTGGGAGCTGTCAGGAGGAAATGTCTGGGCTGTGAGCAGCTGAAGGTCATGTCACTGCAGTGGTAACTCTTTCTTGTGCTGGGTGTTGAGAATGAGAGCAAATCCTCTGTGCCAAGAGGTCTTGATCCATGTGGGGAAAACAGGGAGGAAAATAGAGAGCACATGTGGCAGGAGCTGTGGGATGTCAGTGTCTGCTTCCATCCATATCTGCTTTGGAGAAAGTTTTGTCCTAGGAAGTGTCAGCTGTGGCTTTCTGGCAGGATGTGTGTGACCAGGCTGTAAGGACAGCTCTGTCCCCTGGTGGGTGGCATTTCCCTGGCACAGCCCTGTCCCCCTGTGCTTCCACAGTGTGGGATTGTGCCATGAGCACGGGGAGATGGAGCTTCCCTTTGCCACAGGAGCAGAGGAGAAGTTGTTTAAGCCTCACCTGGAATTAAAACCTGACAAAGAATCAGCTTTGCCTCATTGTCACAAGATCAACTAGGTTGAAAAAGACCTCCAAGATCACTGAGTAACCCTTGAGTTTATAGGAGACTGTGTTCCCTCTCTGTGTGACAGTGGGGCCTGCTGTGTCTATCCCAGACAATATTCCTCCCTCTGCTCATGGAGCACATGAATGAAATGCTGCAATCCAGGAGGCAGAGTCCTGGGAAGCATCAAAACCCTGACAACATTTTCCCTTCCCTCATCAGTCACAGGGAGACAATCAAAGGCAGTCCACGCTCAGGCTGCAGTCTGACACTGTCCCCCTGCAGAGGGTACAAAAGAGCCTGGAGTGGTTCCCTGGCTCAGTGACACTTTTCCCTTGCTCTGAAGCTTTCCAGCGGGGACTGAGCAGCTGGTGGGACTCGCTGGGATGTCACACAGAGCCCACCCCCCTCAACTCCTGCCTCTGGGAAACCTGGCAGGGACCAAGCATTGCCAGCAACCTGCAAATGCTTGGGATGCAAATCCAGCCTTTTGCCTTGGCTCAGCCATGGCTGGAAAATGAAACTTTGGGAAGGTACCTGACCCTGTGGCTCCTGCAGAACTGGAGGGGTGTGTGGGAGGAGGCTCCTACTGGGATTGACTGACTCCTTGGTGTTTCTGCAGCAGGTGATGAAGGCTCAGTAAAACAACCAAAATGTTCCTGTGGCTTGGGTGTCCTGAGCCCTCAAAACATCACCCGTGATGTTATGGAGCTGTGGCAAGGAAGAAACACTCCCACACCTCCATGCACCTCCTCTCCTCTCCTCTCCTCTCCTCTCCTCTCCTCTCCTCTCCTCTCCTCTCCTCTCCTCTCCTCTCCTCTCCTCTCCTCTCCTCTCCTCTCCTCTCCTCTCCTCTCCTCTCCTCTCCTCTCCTCTCCTCTCCTCTCCTCTCCTCTCCTCTCCTCTCCTCTCCTCTCCTCTCCTCTCCTCTCCTCTCCTCTCCTCTCCTCTCCTCTCTCATTCTGGCTGTCCCTTGTTCCCAAGAGAGCTTTGCAGGCAAAGTCCTTCCCTGTGCTGGGGTTGTGCATCCCTCGCTGGCCCCACTGGCTGTGCAGGGAGGGATTTGGATCAAACAGTGCTCCTTCAGCATCAGGTGTGCCTGGTGAAGGTGAGATCTGAGAAGGGTGGATGTGGAGAGTGAGTAATTGGAGGCCAAGAGGCAAAAAAGTGTCTGACAGAACAGGATTGATTTGAAGCTTTTCACTGGAACACTTGCAAAAAAAAAAAAAAAAATCAATGCTTATTCCCTGGACTTGAGAGTGTGTTTACTGTATTCAGCAGCCAGCATTAAAAGTGAATTCCAGCAATTGCAATTACAGCTTTCTCCTTCGTTGCCATCCCCCCTCTCCCCCCAATCCCTCTTTCCCCCCCTCGCTGCTTGGCTTTCGTCGTGTTTTGGAGCCTAAGGCAAAGCTAATGCAGTCAAACTGAGAGTGGTTTTATAAATTGTAAAGCCCACCTTCCTCCCCAGCCCCTGGGGATTTGCTTTTCCCGAGCGCCGTCAGAGCCGATTCAGGGAGGTGCCCGGCCGGGGAGGAGGGACCGGCTCGTCCCGGTGCTGCCGGAGCTCCCTGAGGGACATTTCCAGTTCCAGAGCCTGGAACACGGAGTGGGGCAGCTGGGGCAGGGATGGGATGGGATGGGATGGGATGGGATGGGATGGGATGGGATGGGATGGGATGGGATGGGATGGGATGGGATGGGATGGGATGGGATGGGATGGGATGGGATGGGATGGGATGGGATGGGATGGGATGGGATGGGATGGGATGGGATGGGATGGGATGGGATGGGATGGGATGGGATGGGATGGGATGGGATGGGATGGGATGGGATGGGATGGGATGGGATGGGATGGGATGGGATGGGATGGGATGGGATGGGATGGGATGGGATGGGATGGGATGGGATGGGATGGGATGGGATGGGATGGGATGGGATGGGATGGGATGGGATGGGATGGGATGGGATGGGATGGGATGGGATGGGATGGGATGGGATGGGGATGGGGATGGGGATGGGGATGGGGATGGGGATGGGGATGGGATGGGATGGGGATGGGGATGGGGATGGGATGGGATGGGATGGGATGGGATGGGATGGGATGGGGGAAGCTGTGTGGGCGGGACTCTCGGAGCCTCCCCCGCACCCAGCGGAGCTCCCCCATCCAGGGCACAGCACCCACGCAGGGTGCCCAGTGCTCCCCCGCAGACCCTCCTGACTGGTCCCAGTAGAGGGCACTGATGTCTGTGCTCTGAGCACGTTCATTAACCTTTAATTAACGCGCCGAGTCCCGCACTGGGGCCAGCTCTGAGCCCGGAGTGGGTGAATGGAGCGAGGAAAGCATCGAGTGCGGGGTCCCCAGGACAGGCTCCAGGACGGACAACTTGGGGCATTGTCCCAGGGCACAGAAATGAACTCGGCTGGGTTTTGGGTTCTATTTCTGCTGCAGCTGCTGAGGAGGGAACTGGAGCCCCCCCTGCTCAGTTCGGGCACGGAGCCATCCAGCTCTGGGGTGGGAGGCTCGAGTTGGGCTCGGGGTGTGAAGGCAAAGAGCTCAGCTTGAGCTGGGGGGGCAAAGAGCCCTCGCTGGGGCTTGGAAAGGGAGTGGATTTCATCTGGAAATCGCTGGTGGGGAAAATAAAATATGGGAAATCAAGAAATCATTGTTCCTGCTCTGCTTTTCTGACTGTAATTTTTTTTGGTTTAGCCAATTTTTAATTTTTTTTTTAATGTGAGCCTGTGTGGAATAAAACAAGGGACTGCTGTCTGTGTGCTGCCCGTGCTTTCCATCTTTGTATTGATCTAATCTGCCTTTCAGAAGCACTTCCAAAAGTGCATGAACCTGCTGCTTCTGGGTGTAACAGAAGCTTCTGAGTTTTGTTGTTGTTATAGTTTTGGATTTCTTTGGTTTTTTTGTTTTTTAAATTTATGCTCCTGCCAGTTTAATCCAAAGGCTGGAGCTGCTTCCCACCCAGCCCCATGGGATTCCCGGGGGTGCAGCCAAGACCCTGCTCAGCCCTTCAGGAAAATCTGCCAGGAGAGGTGGGAAATTCTGTGGGAAGGGAAGAATCCCTGTGCAAAGAAGGGGAAGGAGCTGGGAAAGGCCAGGGCGCTGCTGTGGAAGTGTGCTCTGAAAGTGAGATGTGCTCTGCAGCTCCCAAACCATTGCCAGGCAGGATTTTGGCAGCACAGGGAAGGCTCCAGCAGCCGGACTGCCCGAGGCAGCTTGGACAGGCAGCACCTGGAGCGTTCAGCCCCTTCCTTGCCTTTGCTCTGGGCTCTGAGTGCTTTGCATGCACTTAATTCCAAAGCCAGAGCTTGAGGGAAATGTTTTTCCTCTTGATTTGGAGGGACGTGCAGCCGGGCACTGGGAAATGGACTCGGTGATGGCCTGACATGAATGAATTCCGTGCCCCGTTTTCCTTGGGGAGGCCGTGGAGATGGAAAAATCCTGCTGAGCTTTCAGAGCGAGGCCCTGGTGCTCGTTTGCACGTGTGCAGCACGGATCACACGGGGCTGGGGCTGCAGCCCCTTCTGCTCCCTTACATTGCCAGTCCTGAGCAGACAAACACACATTTTATTGTCTTGGTGACTCCAGGCAGGTCCCCAGGCTGCTGGTGACACTGCCATGTGCTCCAGAGCTTTCCAAGAGCAGCTCCAGCTCCAGAGCTTTCCCCAGGAAGTCGCTGGAGATGGTGCTGAGCCAAACCCTGCCTTTCCCAGGCACTGTGTGCAGTGTTTGTTTTCCTGAGTCCCTGACTGAAGATGCCTATACAGCGAATAAATATTGATTTAAACTCAGCTGCTGAAAGAAGACCCTGGTGAAGCTGAGGAATTCCTTTTTCCAGCTGTTTGCAAGAGCAGGGGATGGATGTAGAGGAAAGGGAGCTGCTGCAGGAGCTCCTTTTCAGTGCCCTCATCTCCTCTCTGCCTCTCTTAGGCTGTGACAGCACAGTGCTGCAGGAAAAAAAAAATCAGTCCTCTGGTCAAATCCCATTCCAGATTGGAAAAATATCTTCATTTGTCTTGAGAGGAAAAAACAGATTTGGGTTTGGATTTCTCAGCCAGGAACAAAACTCCCTGAGCACAGAGCAGGTGACTGCCCACCTGCCATAGATCCTTCCCTTCCCAGGGATGCTCCTGCTCTGTCCTGGAGAAGTTGTTTAGTGCCAGAGAGCACACAGAGCTGATCCCTGGAGTGTGAGCACACACAAACTGATGTTTGCTGGCTCTGGAATGGATCAGGGAGGGATTCAGGGACTCAGAGGTCCCCCTGCAGCCTCTTTGCTGACACCTCCTTTCTCTGCAGGTCCTGCTACTCCACCTCTGCGTCCCGAGATAAATCCCTTCCTGCTGTAATTACAAAAACTCATTTGCCTGTGATTAAGCAGTTTGGTGGAAGGTGTTGGAAAGGTGGGAGCTGAGCTCTGCCAGGCTGTTTTAATTAGGATAAAAGGGTTTCTCCCTCCTGCAGCTCCCCTGGCCCTGCCTTAGGTCTGATGGAGACAAGTTACTGTTGGCTTGACCCGTTGTTGCTGACTGAAATGAGTTCATTCAGCGCAGTGCAAGCTGTGGGGTGTAAATTTGCTGTAATTATTGGTGTTTGTACTGGCAGGATTCCCCCGTGCCTGCTGGGCAGCAGCTCCCTGCTGATCACCTCTCCAGGAATGGAGGAAGGCACAAACCAGAGGATTTAGGGGAAGAAAGGATGGCCTGGGGCTTTGGGGCACTGCTGAAATGGGAATGAAGGTTCTACTCTTCCCATCAATTGCCTGGATAAATTCTTCAGGAAGTCCTAAAGGCACGAGGGAAGCTGAGGGTGTTCAATCTCTGTGGGATCCATGGGAGCCGGTGCCTTGCTGATGTCCAGGAGCACAACTGGATTTTCTGAATGCAAGGGGTGGGGACTGTCCTGCCTGTTCTCCTGGGGTGGACAGAGGCCGTGAGGGTGATAGGCAGGGCTGGGAATCAAAGATCAGCCCCAGTTTGGCAAAACTGGAGTGTGGAAAGAACCCTCTGAGAAGGACTCTGTGGATGGAGCAAACCCAGCTCCTCCTGCAGGATAATTCCCTGGGAAGTGGGAGCAGTCTCACGAGCGAGGAGAAAACACCGATCTGCCGGTGTCAACAAACTAATCGGAGTTTGTGTGGTTGCAGAGCTTGTTCCCTTTAATGTCCCCCAGTCCCCGGTGGGAGCCCGGCGACGTTAATTGCTTGCGAAGGCTCTCTGAAGTGTTCTGCTGGGAGGATGTGTTTGCGTGATCTGCGAGCAGTCCTTGTGAAAAGTGGCGATCCGAGCCGCCTGATTCATCCCCGATCGATGGGAGCCTGCCGAGCCGGGCGCGGGGGAAGGGGACAGCACATGGCAGGGGCATGGGGATGGGGACAGGGAGGGGACATCGCTCCGGGATGGGCTGGGGGTGGTGCTGGTGCTCAGGAGCGTCGGGAGGAAGCGAGGAGTTGTCGTGGCTGCTCTGGGTCGCCTGGATTTTGTTTCTCTCTCAGGTGTAAGGACACAGCCTGGGCACCCCTGCGGGATGGAGACTGCGTGATTTAAACTGAAAGGAGCTGCTGGGATGAGCAGAACGATGTTCTGCAGAGCCTCCTCTCCGAGGATGAGCAGCATCGGCCTGGGAGCTGCTTCTGTATCTCCCAGTTCACATCTGGCCGATGTGGGCAGCTTTCCCTGGTGTTCATCCTCCTGCAAAGCCATTTGACTTTCCAGGCTAATAAAGCCCGTGTTTTATGAGAGGGAAGCAGTTGTTTCCCCTCCTCCCCGAGGCTGGAGCAGAGCCTGGAGGGCTGTGCTGGCTGTGCTCTGCTGACGTGCGGGGGATGCTCCGTGCCACAGCCGGTGCTTCCTCTGCAGAACTCATCTGCAGAGTCTGGACTCGTGCAGGGCTGGGAGGTGCTGGGCAGTGTCCCGACACACCCACTCCCAGCCAGAGGTGTCTAAGGAGGGGAGAGTTCAGATCACTCTGGGCAGAGCAGCAGGACAATGTCCCAGCCAATGCAGGGACCCTGGGAAAGGATTTTAATCTCTCTAGCTCTTAAATTTCCCTTACCCTGCATGCTGGCAATGAGGGCAGGCTTTATCCATTGCAAGCTCTGGGACTGAGCTCTCAGCCTTTGGGGACAAGAAGGTGACTCCAAACCCACTCTGTCAGTGTGGGCTCTGTGCCTGTGCCAGCCAGGGCTGGTGGCTGCAGTCTGCTGGTGCCACTGGCCCTGCTGAGCCGGCTGTCGGTGCCAGGAGAGGCGCTGGCTCCTCGGGAGTTTTTGGCAGAGCACCTGGAGTGACTTGCTCTGCATGGCAGGGGACCTGAGAGGTGGCTGCTCCAAACTGCAGGATCAGCCCTCGGCTCTCACTCCCAGCAGGAGTGCAGGGCTGGAGCAGCCAGGCTTGAAAATGCACGAGGGCTTAAAGCAAACCTGACTGGGAACTGCCAGGGCAAGGATGGCTCTGGCAACACCACCCGAAGCTGGGCTGCTCCTGAGCATCAATTAGCCAGCAGCAGAGCCTCTTTCATCCCCTGACATGCTTTTAGCAATTTGTGGTTAACTTCCAATTCATCTGAAGGCAGGAGTGTGTTCTCTGTATCCTGGCGTGCCCTTGGAATCAGGCAGGGCTGCCGTGTGCTGCTGCTTCCCTGGGATTGGGAATTCTGGCTGCTCCTGGCTGCCTGCACAGGGCAGACCTGCAGCAAGACCCTGCCCCTCTGCCTGAGGCTGGTGGCTCTCGGGGATGGGGAGGAAACCACTCTAGGGAAAGTTCTTGCCCTTTAATTTCCTTTTTATTTATATTACCAATCCCACTGCAGGGATGAGACTCCCTCAGACTGGAGCTGTCCGTGCTGAGGAGGCTCTGAGCTCTCAGTGGGTGTGACAGACGCTGCAGTCCGGAGGGACAAGGAGGGAAATGCAGGACGAGAGCAAAGCTAAGGGACAGCAGATCGGTGACAGAGCCAGGACGTGACCCTGAGCTGTGTCTCTGCCTGCAGCCGCCTGTTCTAGCCCAGCTGCCAGCACGGGACAGTCCTGCTCACACCTTGGAGCTGAGCTGGAGCTGAGCTGCTCCTCCCCCTCCTCCTGCTGCAATCCTGGCCTCATTCAGTCTTATCCAGAAGTTTCTGAGCGGTGTGTGGGGGGTGGCTGAGGCACTGGTGCCACCCTCCTGAATCACCCACAGCCTCTTCCTGCCCTGAGCTGCTCCTGGCAGGACCTGGGCACTGCCCGGGACCACGGGATGGGGCCAGGGTGTCCCCCGAGGAATCTTTGTGTTCCCCACCCGCCGGATGGGATGGGGATGGGGATGGGATCCATGGAATGGAATCCATGGGATAGGATGGGATAGGATATGGGAGATGGAATGGGATATGGGAGATGGGATATGGGATGGGGTGTGATGGGATATGGGATATGGGATGGGGTGTGATGGGATATGGGATATGGGATGGGGTGTGATGGGATATGGGATATGGGATATGGGATTGGCTGGGATGGGATCCCCCCATGGCAGCACTTCCCCGTGCCCAGAGCCAGCCCCGCTGGTGCCAGGCCATGCGAGAGGATCCATCTGTGCCGGCATCGTGGCCTCAGGCTGGCTCTGTCCCTCCTGTCCGTTCCAGGCGATGTTAGAATGACACCTTAAATAACTTTGTCTTTGGCACCTGTCCCTTTCCCTGGCTCTGAAGCGATGGCGCGGAGAGAATGGGTGGTTGTCTGTGAAAACAAAGAGCGGCCGGAATGGGCAATCACCAGAGGAACAAGGGGCCGCTGAAACGCCCATAAATCTCCAATCTGTGTTTAAATGGAGCAGGATTTGGTTTTTAATGCCGCTCTTTGTTCCTTCAGTGAGGATTATATCCTAACAGATGGGCAGCTCCAACTGCACCATCAGTCACCAGGCACTGAGCAAGGGCACGCTTTTGTTCAACACCTCCAAACTGGATCCCAGTAGCTCGGTAAATTTCTCTCTTTCCCTCCTTCCCTCTCTCCCTTCGGTGGGTGTAGGAGGAAATCTCCCACAGGAAAAGCCCTCGGTGAGGCTGTCCCTGGAAATCTCGGGCAGGAAAAGCCCCAGGTGAAGCCGCAGCTGCACCGGGAGGGTCCCTTCGCACCTGGAGCGTTGTTTTCTGCCAGCCTGAGCTGCACTGGTGGAAGAGATTCAGAGCACCTGGAAATCTCATCCTCCGGCCTCTTAAGCACGAATCAGTCGTAGGAGGCTTGGAGCAGCTTTGGCAAGAGATTATTTGATTCCTGGCTTTCCTTTCTTCCTCCCTGACTGTTCTATTCTCCCATAAGCATTCATCTGGAAATTCCCGCTGGCCAAGGCTGGATGGATGGCTCTGGGACAGCCGGTTGCATTCTGCTGCTCTTGGTGCTTTTGAAAGCAGTAAAGTTGGGTCCTTGAAGTGCTGTCAGTAATCATTTTTATAGTGGTCAGATCGCTCATTAGCACATTTGTTTTCAGATGTTTAAGCTGGAAAGAAATCCATAGTCCTTGCATTTTTAACTTGATAACCACTCAATAGAACAAACAGAGTTGGAAATTAGAGCAGAGCTGGACTGGAACTGAGCCCTGAATACTCACCTTTTACTTCAAAGAGGCGAGATTCCCCCACAGCTTGGGGAATCACAGCCATTCCAGCCCACAGAGAGTTCAGAACAGCTCCGGGTTACTGTGGTGATTAACCTGGAGGTGGATCAGGATTTGGAGGTTGCCCTAAGCCAGGTCTGTTGAAAGCTTCTGCTCCGAGCTCGTGAGGAAACCAAGAGCTGGATCAAAACTTTCATTTTTAGGTTGCATGCCAAAAGAATCAGTTGAAGAGCTCCTAAATGATGGTTCCCAGAGCTGGGAGGTAACCGGCTGGAAAAAATCCGAGAATGCCATGCGGGAGGGGCTTTTCCAAACAGATCGTGCTGTGAGTTTTGGGATCGTCCCGAGGGTGCTCAGCCCGGAGCTGTGCCCAGCTGAGCACCGGGAGGAGTCAGCGCTGCCCACACCCCCCTTCAGTGCTGGCACCAAACCAGGAAAGGGCTGCAGGACCGAGCTGGGATCGTTTTATTTTTTGTAAAGCGTTTCGGGATTCAGTTGGAGGCAAGGTGCTGTGCAGATGCGAGCTCGTTAGAAGATCATTATCATTATTTACCTGCTGTGTCTGTCTGTCTCTAAATAGCATTAACTGCCAGCCTATTTATCCACGTTCCCCTCTCACCCTCACAGTGGCAAACACCAGCTCGCCCAGTTCGCCAGCCCCTTGCTCCTCATCCCTCTCCAGCCCCCACTGGTCGCCTTGGGCTGTGTGTTATGGGAGCCTGAGGGGAAAATCGGCTTTATTTTGAAGCTTTGAAATGCAGGGAGCGTGCCCAGGCAGAGCGTGTCCCCCTCGCAGCCTGGGGGGGGCTCGGTGCCGCTGTGTCACAGCGCTGTCGTGGTGCTCAGAGGAGATAATTAGGATGAGGAAGCTAAAAATTTTGCCTTGCACTTTTTTACAGCCTCTAACCCTATTAGTCAGGTCATTTGGAGTCCGGGGAGGGTTGTTTCTTGCCAGAATAGATTGCAAATGAATTGAGTTCCATTACTCTGTTAATTAAGAGGAATAGGAGGGAAAAAAAAAAAGAAAAAAGGAAAGAAGGAGGAGGAGAAGAAGCAGAAGTGATGGAGTTGGGTGCAACTTTGGAAGGAAAATGGAAACCTGGGGATTTTCCACCGATGCTCCCACAGATGTTGCCTTGGTGCTTCACCCACCCTGCGGTCTTTGCTCTTTTTTGGTCACTGCCACCCCGGTGGGAACCCTGAGGAGTTCGTCCCTCAGAGGGGCAGGGAGAGCAGACCCCAGCCCGGGTTTGGGGAGCCGTTCCCACCTCCCCGCTCAGCTGCACTCCCCCGGTGCCCGCAGTGCCCAGAGCGCCCGTTCCGCACCGGGGTCCCGCTGCCTGTCATGTGCCAGGCGGGGCTGAGGTGTCTGAGGAGCCGGGCGGGCTCTTATCAGCAGCTCGCACTGTCTCAGAACTCTTCTGCTGAGCGCCTTTTGTCCCCTAATAAACTGATAAAGCCCTGTAATCCGCCGGGGGCTGATGGCAGGGCAGCTCAGATAAGGCAGCTCCGTGCCAGCAGGGATCCGCCAGCAGCCGGGATGGGGCTGATCCCGCTGTCCCTGCCTTGTGCTGGGAGAGAGGATGAGTCTCGGTGACAGAGCGCTGAGGATGGGCTTGTCCAGCCTCTCTCTTCACCTGGCGTGGGGGTTTTGCAGTGGTCAGGCAGACAGGCTCCTGTCCTGGGTCTGTCCCATGGCACACAGGCACAACTCGCCCTCCCAAAGCCACTTCCCAGCCCACAGTGATGCCAGGGGTGTCCGAGCCACACGAGGCACCACCGAGCCTTTTGCAGCCACGTGTGCCCACGTCGGAGTCGTTCAATTTGCCAAGCAATGAGCAGGGAGGAGGGAAAAGATGTTTAATGCCGTGTTTTTACCGTCTTGTCAGCGCTCTCTTCGGGGGGTGGCTGATCTCTGACCTGGCGTAGCCACAGTCCTTGTTTAGCAGCGTCTGGGCTTGTTCTCCTGGTTCCTTACAGTGGAAAACAACTCATTAGCACGAGGAACGAGCAGCCCTGGAGACTCTCCTCCTGTTTTTTTTTTTTTTTTTGCACAGCTCAAGGATGGAGTCTCTTTCTCCTGGCGCTGAGCAGCATTGCGGGCTCACCTCCGTGTCCTCCTCCTCCTCTGCCCCCGTGTTCCAGGGTTAAAACCGGCTTCTCCTTCCCTTTGATGCGTGGTGTGGAGCTGGGGGCAGCAAATCAAAAGCAGGATCAAATTTCCCCCTGCCTTCTCTCCTTAATTGTGTGTGTTTATGTATCAGTTTGGCGGTGCTGGAGCGAGCGGGCTCAGCCCACAGCCCGCTCTGTGGGGATGGGAAATGAAGCACCAGGACGGTGCTGACAGCGGCTGGCGAGGGCCTGATCAATCAGGATGTAATAGAAAAATGGCTCTGGCTCCTGAAGGGAAGGGAAGCAAAGGATTTGATTAAAAAGTAAGGCAGTGACTGGTTGGAAGGGACGTGGTGGAGGCGGATGAATCACCAGAGAGTGAAGGGGGAGGTTTGGGAGCAAAGTGAGGGACTCTGTCACCCCCCTGGGCTGACCTCTCTCATCACCGTCTGTCCTGGATCTCACTGCCCTTTTCCTCATGGGAATCTTGGGTTCCTGAAGGCAAAGCTGTGATGGGGAATTGCTCAGGGAGCTGGAAGTGGGACTGCTCTGCAACAGAGTGATGCTGGCCAGGATGGACTCTGGGAAACATCAAACCCAATGCCTGAATCCACTTAAACAAGAGACAAATTGTGCCCAGATGGCAAATCCCGGTGCCTGAGTTGGCTGTGTGTCCCTGCTCCTGCCTGTGAGCTCCTGAGCTGTGCCAGGCTCCTTTCGAGAGCTGGGTGCAGGTGCTGGTATTGGCCCTGCTGGCATTTGGTGTGGGCAAACAGGCACAAAATAATCGGCAGCTCATCGATCCAAGGTCACCCATGCCAAGGTGTGATCGATAGGAACGGACAGCTGAGTGCTTCTGTAATGAAGTGCCTTCACCTTAGTGGATTTGGGAGAGAGCGAGGGGATGGGAGATTAAATCCTCCTGCCATCGACAGCTCATCAAGCAAAAGATGTATTAGTGAAGAAAAATTATGCTTGCTGAGCCCTGAGGGGAGGAATCGAGCTGCTGGGAACTGTTTGTGCTCTTTGGGGGAGCATCAAACAGGGGAGCAGCTCTGCTGCCTCCCAGCACCCGGCTCCCAGCAGGACTGGTGGGAACTTCCCGAGAAGCTTCGAGGGCTTTGAAGGGATTAGGGAATCACAGAGGGAATTTGCCACGGCTGCTGGTGAGGATCTGACTGTGCCATGCTAAAAGCTACTGATGTCCTTCCAGCCTGGCAGGCTGTGACAGCAGGAGAGGGCACCGTGCTGTGCCCACCCGTGCCTGGGCTGTCCTGGAGCCCTCAGGGGACACAGAGAGGCTGGGAAGTGCCGGTTTCCCAGCAGGTTCCACGATGCCACAAGCAGAGAGGAGGGTTTGGCTGTCTCTGGAGGGTCTGGCTGGTGGTGTCTGAAGCAGAGAAATGAAAGGAGCAGGGTTAGATCCTGCATTTCCAGCTTTATCCTGCTCCCCCCTTTCCTTGGCTGGCAGCAGGAAGGGGACAAAGTGAATAACGCTCAAACCCCGCCAGGGCCTGCAGTGACAGCAGCCCCTGACATCTCCCCACCTGTTTTCCCAGACAAACTTTGATCCACACTCGCTTTATTGAGCTCTATTTCCTGCAGTCTAACTACAGCCAGGAATTGGCAGCAGCCGCTCTGGCCGGCGGCGCGGAGCGGCCGCGGGGCCCCCGGGGTTTTATTGCCCTGCCAAGCCCCTACATCACGGTGACAAGGACATAATTACATATTGGACCGGGGAGGATGAAGCGCCCGGCACCTCCTAAACGTGTCAACATGATTTGAGAGGTTTGGGCTCGGCTGGGCTTGGCAGGCATTGGATTGTAGACTCCAATCACACGGGCATCCGGGGGATCAATAACCTCACACCTCCAGGCACCGGCTGCAAGGTGAGGGACGGGGGCGCCGGGTGTCGGGGACATCGATTAAGTTGATTTATGGCTTGGGTTTGGGGTTAGTCACTCTCCCTTCTTGCTGGGAAGAGGAAATCTTGTGGGCAGAGCAAGCCTTGGCAGCTCCATCCCACGGTAGCAGTTGGCAGCAGGACAGGACCTTTGGTCCCTTTCTCCTCCCTCTCACCTCCTGACTCTCAGGTGGCCAAAAATTGTCACTCATCCTACTCCATTCCCTGTGTCCTCCTCTGTGCCCCATGTCCTCCACCCTCACCATGCCCTCAGGACCAGGATTTCCCCTCCACACCACCACGTGCTGGAGGATGCTCAGCTCAGCCCCTCTCTATCCCCACTTGTTTAAGGTGACAAATTAATTTCCCAGTGCTCCAGCCCCAGGATTCTCCTGGAATGTCCCACATTGGCCCCAGAACGTGGCACCTGGCTGGGGCTCCCCTGCCAGCCCCGATTAGCCGGTGCCACTTAAGAGGAAAACACCTGCAAACAAATTGAATGTTTCTAAGTGCAAATTGGTTTTTCAACTGCTCGAGATTTTAAGTGGCACTACTACAAAATAACATTATTTTAGGGCTGGTGTCCTTGGAATACAGATACTATTCTCTCTCTGGTTATCCTGGAGGAATGTGCTGTGTGAGGAAGGTGAAGGAGATGGGAAGAGGCACAGCCCTTGTGGGGTGCAGGAAGTTTTTGCCTGGCTCCTGGCACGGTGCAAGGCAGAACCTGGGAGGATGGTTGGACTGGGATGTGTTGGGTTCCATCTGGAACAGCCAGTGGGTTAGGATTAGGGTTAGGATTAGGGTGCCCCCGAGGCACCTGTGGCACCCCATAAAAACCGGCACCTCAAAATAAATCGGGGTTTTTTGAAAAAAAATCCCAAAAGTGGGGTGACCCCAAATCTGATCGGCTCCCAATGTCAGTGTTAATGGGGATATTGGGGATATTTGGGGACATTGAGGTGACACTGAAGGGGTTTAGGGGGATGCTTTCACCATCTCTGGGCACCTGTAGCACCCCCAAACCCCGGTACCCTAAAATAAAGCAGTGTTTTGTAAAAAACCCTTAATGTGGGGTGACCTCCAATGCAGCCCCATTGTGTGTGCTCAGTGCTTGGTGTCAACAGTGATGGGGATATTTGGGGACATTGGGCTGACACTGAAGGGGTTTGGGGGGATGCCTTCACCACCCTAAGGGTGATTCACTCCTGCACTGCTGTCCTGAACTGCTTCCAGCCTGATGCTCACATGGCAGGGAGGACACAGAGCCGAGAGGAGCCTGTGCAGGTCCCTCCTGTCCGGGGGGAGGAGATGATCCCTGCTCCGCGGGTTGGCTCAGGCCTTGAAGCTGATGGATCCGAAGTGATGGCTCCCAGCCTGGGCTCCTGGCGAGGCTGTGAGCCGAGCTCAGCACCCTCCAGAGCCCCCTCCCCTCTCTGCACGCTGCTTTTCCACTCCATCACCTCTCTCGGCGGGAGCAGAGCCACGCTGCGAGCGCCAGGGTTGATCTTTTCTGACATTTAGCACCACTCCTGGCAGTGCCTGTGCCTGTTTAATTCACCTGTTGCTCTGCCCCCCGTCAATCACTGTCAGCTCTGGAGCAGCTCTGACACGGGGGGATGGCAGGGAGGAGTGTGGGGGCCTGGGTGAGACCCACTCAAGTTTTCTGGGGTGGGGACATCTATCCGTGCTGTCCCTGTCCCAGTGTGCCTCGGCCTGCTGGGTTCTTCAGCAAAGCTGGTGTATTTTATTGATTATTGATATTGATTTGCTGTCTCAGCTCCTCATCCCCCACCCAGCAACCCACCCTGTCTTTTGGGGAACTGATGAGGTTCAGGCTGTGGAGCTTGGCAGGGTTTTGTGGCAGTTCCCATCCCACCAGCCCCTGGAGTAATCCAAAAATCTCAGCAGCAAAGCAAATGAAGACAGAGCAGCCCCAGGTCTCACTTGTTGCCCTTTGCAAGAAGAAATTACATGAATACACCTGCGAGCCTGGGTGTAATAACAAAGCTGAAATTCCACAAATTTGGGTGCAGGAGGGGCTGAGCTGGCTGCTCCTGTCATGAGCCAGGGCTGTGATTGATCTTCCAGCACGGAGAAGGAAATGCAGCAGCTCTGTGTGAGTGGCTTTTGCAGGGATGGTTTGCACGATGCTGCTGCTGCAGGTCTGAGCGGGGCTGTGGCACAGAGGGGACCCCCAGCCCTGTGTCCCCACCCCAGACCCCCCTCCTGGGCTGTTTGCAGCTCAGTGGCTCAGGATTGAGCCATTCCCTGGGATCCAGCCCCGTGGGATCTGCTCTGGCAGCCAGGAGCAGTGCTGGACCAGCTGTTGGGGCTGTGGGACCAGCCCCGAGCCTGGTGTGTGGCTTTTGGGGCAGGAACAGGTGTTCTGTGCACTTGCAGATGTTCTGAGCAAATCTCTAATGCTCACAGCTGGGCTTTGAGCCTCCAGGGCTGCTCTCACTTTGTTGGTACCTCGGATGTGAGGCTGGCTTGGAGATGAGCCCACGGGGGTTTCTGCTGGAGTTTGGGGCCTTTGACCCTCTGCAAGTGATGGATTCACCTTCACCCCTCGGTCCCAAGAGACAAATTCACCTCTCTTTCCAAATAAATCTCAGACCTTCATCCCTTCTCTGAGGTTTCCCAGTTTTCTGGGCTGTGGCACAGGGCATGGGGTGCTCTCATCCCTTCACCCGAGCTGTGCAGGAACCCCTGGCTCACACCTGAGATTCTCCCTCCAGCAGGGCTGGTTTGTGGGGTCTCAGCCTGGAGGAGAAGATTTACAGGAGCAGGAAGGGCTCTCCATCCTGGGAAGGGGGAGGCCGTGGGCTCAAAGGGGCGGCCGGAGCAAGTGCTCCCAGCTGATTCCCTAAACCCTGGAACACGAGGATTTATACGGGAATGGCTGCCAGAGCAGGAGCCAGCAGGGTGAATGGAGCTGCTCTAATGGATATTAAGTGATTTGCAGGCCTGCTGCTTGCAAACACAGCTGTAAATAGCAAAGGGGAGGGGGAGCAGATGAAGGAGGCTCAGACTCTTTAGCGGCAGCGTGTGAAAAATGGGGAGAGGCTCCTGGGCAGGGCTGGAGCAGGCTGGAGAAACAAAAGCTGCAGCATCTATTTTCATATCTTTTATGTCTTCCTTGCACTTCATCTTGTTTAGCTCCACAATTAAATTTTAAGACGCATAAGAGTGTTCGCTTACACACTTGGATTCTTCGCAGATTGAATTATTTAATAGAGTGTGGAGCGGCTCCATGATCTCGGAGCTGTGGCACCGAGCGCAGCCAAGCAGAAAATTAATAAACACTGGCTGCCACCGCTGCCTGCCGCCCCCTCCCCACCCCTGCTCCAGCCTTTCCAACAGGATTTCCTCCTCCTTTCCCCTCTGCTGCCTCCTTTGCTGTGGCCATTCCTCCTCCTGCTCCTCACCCTCAGGCACAGGGTGAGCAGGGACGTCCATCCCACGCTGCTGCAGGGCTGCTCGGATCCATCCCTGTGGCAGCTCCATCCCCACCAGCCCTCTCTGGGAAGCTGCTGTGCCTTCCTGCAGTGGCATCCCCTGCCCTGGAATAAATCACATCTCAAATGCCACCATCTTTGTCTCTCTCCCCTGTTCCCCCACCAACAAAGTTGTCCTTCTGTCCCTTTCCTTTCTTTCCTGGTAACCTTTCCAGGCAACAAATTGCAGGGGGCAATTATGCCGTGTGCTAAAGAGAACATGAAGGCAGCCACAATTTCAGTGGAGGATGTTGCTCGGCAAGCAGCGACACAAAAGCAGGCTGAAATTCATCAAATTGCCAGTTGGCTGGAGCACACATTTACAATGCACCCAGAGCCCCAGCAAATTATCTGAAATCAGTTTGTTATTTCTTCCTCTTTTATTTTCCCCTTTTTACAAGGAACCAAATGAAAAGGTTTGAAAATTGCTGTTGAAGAAAAGGTCTGGCCTCTCTTTCCTCGGAGACTCCGGTGGTTTTCCTCCATCGATTCTGGGCTGGAATCACTGAATCCTCAACTGGTTTGGGTTGGAAGGGACTTTAAAGCCCATCCTGCCATGGGCAGGGACATCCTCCAGGCTGCTCCAGGCCCCATCCAGCTTTGCCTTCTTCCCACAGAGCCTCCCCTCACGCTGTGCTGGTGACAACTGTTGGACATTGTGGTGGCATTTTGTGGGGCCACCCCCTCAAAAACTGTGGGTGACAGTAGCAGAGGCACCAGCAGGTCCCCATATCCTTGCCCTGTGTCCAACACCACCCTGTGATCCCAACCCCTCTCCTCAGTGAGAGCTGCTGGAGAGCATCCTTCCCTTCCCTTCCCTTCCCTTCCCTTCCCTTCCCTTCCCTTCCCTTCCCTTCCCTTCCCTTCCCTTCCCTTCCCTTCCCTTCCCTTCCCTTCCCTTCCCTTCCCTTCCCTTCCCTTCCCTTCCCTTCCCTTCCCTTCCCTTCCCTTCCCTTCCCTTCCCTTCCCTTCCCTTCCCTTCCCAAAACCCACAGGGTGAAGCTTCCTGCTGGACTGAACCGAGATTATTTCTTTTCCTTTCCAGCCAATTTTTCTTTTTCCGAGTGCTGCCTTCCCCACTCCTCCCCGAGGCTTTTTGGCAAGCCTGGGGGCAGGGGTCAGGCAGTGCTGCCTTCCTGGCCCCCACTGCTGGGTGGAAATAGCTCTTGTGGAATTGAAATTCTGGAGGGAATAACGGACACAGCAGAGAAGCAGCTAAAACACCTCTCTAATTGCTAATCGATAACCTAAAGAAACGCTGCCCTGCCTGAAACCTGCTCGGGGGAAAAAGAACAAAAATCCCCATGATTTGTTTCGTGAGTCGAATGAGGGGTTTATTTGTCTGGTTTCTGCTTTGCTGCTCCTCCTCTCGTGTTCTTTGGAGCCCCCACACCGCGGGTTGGGGGTTTATGAAGCCGTCACCTGCCCCTCGCTTCCAAACCTCGCGGAGGAACTTTGGGCTCTGCAGCCAGACTGGCACTAATCCCCTGTAATTGAATCATCCTCTGGATATTATTTGGCGGCTCCGAAACTGTTCTGTTCTCGAGTCATATTTTTATTAGCTTTGGTGTGGCTGCAGAGCAGGGTTTTTTAGCTGTAATAGCATTTCCTCGCTTTCCTCGCCGGCTGCAGCGCCGATCTTTATTGATGTGTTGCAGGGATTTTGGGGCTGTCCTAAAAAAAAAAAAAAAAAATCCCCGCAGGGTGTTCGGAGAGGTGAATTCCCAGCTCCTAAAGGGGGTTGTGGTCTCTCCAAGGAGGAGCAATTAAGGGACAAGACCGAGGAGAATCTGCCTGCAGGGACAGCTCTGATCTCCCACCGCAGATGGGTTATCACCGTCCCCGGGTGCTGGATGGGATTTCCTCCATCCTTTGGGAACAGAAGGGAAATTTATAGGACACCCCTATCCCTGTAGGGTCTCTGCAACCTGTCCCAAAATTCAGCTCCATTCCGAGGGGAGGGTAATCCGGATTACTCCAGGGGAAGAAGAAATCCTGGATCAGAGCAGAGTGGGAAGGAGCCAGGGGGGAGCCGGGGTCGGGCTGAGCTGCCGGGGCTGTGAGAGGGATTTGTTGAATCCTGAAATTGCCTGAATTCCTTTCGATTATTGGCAGCGCTTCTCTACAGAACTAAATAAAGTAAAATAAATCAGGGAAGCAGAAGGCAATCCTGGAGCAGTTAGAGGGGATCAGTGGCGAATTGAATAATTCATTCAGGAGAGAAAAGGAGCTATTTGCAGTGTCACTCTTATCTTGATTGTATTTACAGACAGGAACTTTTGACAAGGAAATTACCTGTAAATTCTTCTTTTTACTTTTTTTTTTTCCCCTCCTCCTTTCTTCAATCTAGAAAATAACAGAAAGGAAGATTTCCTGCAGGGTTTTGTTTTGTTTTGTTTTTTCTGAGGCGATTTGGTGGATTTCTGTAAAAAAACCTGGAATCTTGTGACCTCCCCAGGAAAGCTGCTTCTGGGATGGAAACAGAGCTAATGGCAGCTGGAATTTGGGAAGGAAATGAGGAGAAAACAGGAGAAAACTGTTCCTTAGTGCTTCCAAAAAGAGATGGAGGCTGGAGGTTGGAGCTGGGGGTGGAGCAGGAGGGTCTCAGAGTGGGACCTGGGGTGGTTGGAAGTCTCAGCTCAGAGTTTCCATCTCTTGGAAGTGGAGATTTTGGGATTTTGGGGTTGGCAGGGAGGATTCTGCAGGACAATCTGGGAATTTAGAGGTGCTCGAAGTGCCCAAGTTCCTGCAGAGCCAGCAGGGTCATTTGATTTCTAAAGACATCATCTGGAGTGAAAGATGACTCAAAAAATATTAATCCTGCAGAGTTCCTTCAGCAGAGAGAGACCCACGGGCTTAAAAATGAATTTACAGCACTTGTACCTCGTGTTTACTTCGCCTTCCTGAGAGATGGGGCACTTTGGGGATCAAATTCTGCTTTTCCACTCTGAAGAGTGACCCTGGAGGGAGCTCACAGAAACCCAGCCTGGGACAGGCTCTGCCACAGAGAAACTCCAGTTCTGCCTCTGTTGCTGTGATCTGTTTTCTGCGTGGTGCTGGGGAAGCTCCAGCTGTTCCTGGCCCTCCCATTTCCAGTTTTGGGAAGCTCCAGCTGTTCCCAACCCTCCCATTTCCAGTTTCAGGGAAGCTCCAGCTGTTCCTGGCCCTCTCATTTCTAGTTTTATCCTCCCATTTCCAGTTTCAGGGAAGCTCCAGCTGTTCCCAACCCTCCCATTTCCAGTTTTATCCTCCCATTTCCAGTTTTGGGGAAGCTCCAGCTGTTCCCAATCCTCCTTTTTGCACGGAGGGGAAGTTGTGACGGGAGAGGAGAAGCACTCATGGGGAGCTCTTGTCTCTAGAGCTCAGCCTCGTGGATAATTAAGTTGTTGTAATGAAGTCTGGGCTCGCTTCTTCAAGAAGGAATTTGTTTTGGAAAAAGACTCTCGACTTAATTTAGATTTCATGCTCTTTCCCAGCGCTTGCTGCCGGTGCTGGAGGTTTGATGGGCCAGCTGGGTAATTCCTGGAGGCTGACTGGGACCAGGATGTGGCTCTCTAAGGCGTTTAGGGATGGAACAACCAGCCTGTGGTAGCAGTAACTAAGGGTCTGATCTGAGTCAGTCACTGAGCACAAATCTGGCCCCAGAGAACACCAGGATCTGCCACATCCATGGGGTGGTGACATCCTGGAGTCCCCCCAGGGAGCTGGGGGCTGGATGTTGGGTTTCTCTGGTTGCTGAGGCTGGGAAAAGAAGGATTTTCCCTGCTCTTTTCCAGCTGAAATGGAGGAAATACACGGTTGGATCTCCTTACCCGGGGGACACAAACCAACTGGGTAATTCCTGGAGGCCAATGGGACCAGGGTGTGGCTCTCCAAGGAGTTCAGGGATGGAATAACCAGCCCGTGGTGCTGTGGCAGCAGTCTGGCTCTGAGCTCAGGCAGCTCCACTCACAGACAGGGCTGAGCCCAGGTCTGACCCCGTGGGAGCTGCCACATCCACGGCGTGGTGACATCCTGGAGTCCCCGAGGATCCAGGAGCTGGATGCTGGATTTGCCTGGTGGAGCACATTGCTGAGGCTGGAAAAAGAAGAGTTTTCCCAGTTCTGTTCCAGCTGAAATGGAGGAAATACAGGGCTGGATCTGCTCAGGGAGACACAAACCATTTCCAGCCAGGATTTCTCCTCTGCTGCTCCCTGGGAGATTCCCCTCCTGCGTTGTGGATGGATCCTTCACAGGCTCCATAACTCATCTCTGAAAACACATAAAAGCAACAAACAAACAACTTCCTTTCCCTTCATCTGCGAGTTTTAGTTTTAAACAATACGTTTCCAGGGATAAATGTTGGCAGCACTTGAAATAAGTTGTATTAATTAATGAATGAAGCACTTAATTTCAGTTTAATGGGATAATCCTTTGCTGCGTGTTACATAAATAGTAATTGAATATTAAGAATGTGTTGAACAGGATTTTACTACTGGGAGAGATGGAGTTTATGGCATCCCTGTTATTGCTCAGCTCCAGCCTGGTCTCAGCGTGGGAAATGTGGATTCAAAGGCTCTGGAAGTCGATGCAGAAACGGCTCCGAGGTGTGTGTGGAGCTCAGGGTGAGGAATTCAGGCTTTAAAAAAAAAAACCGGGCTGGGCAGGAGGGGATTCCTTGCACTGATCCAGGGATCCTCCCAAACATGTGAGGATAAAAAGAACTCCTGGTGTGGGGGCTTTGCTTTGGCAGCTCTGCTGGGTCTGGGGAGCATCAGGATGGGTCCCTGAAATCTCTTTGCAGCTCAAGCTGGGGAAAAGCTGTCCCAGGGCACCCTCTGGATCTGTCTGATCCCCTCCCAACCCCCTACTCCTGAGAAATCCTGTTCCACTCCCTTCCTTGCTCCCGGTAGGAATCTGGAGTCTGCTGCCTTCCTTTCACTCTGGAGTAAATTTATTTATTGCCAGTCAATTACATCATTGCAAAGTGTGAGTGATAAACCCCTCCAATTACAGCTCATCCTTGTTTGAGGAATAATTAGTGTGCTCCAAACACTGAGTGGTTCCTCACGATGGGAAATTCAGCCTCCGAGGATATTTCCCCTGCAATTCCTGCTGCATAATTCAGCACTGATTACACAAGAGTTTTGCTCTGTCTGGCCCTAAAACTTTCCCTCCTTTCCACATCTCAGAATTGAATAGCGAAGGTGCTGAGAGCCCTGCTCAGGGCACTGGCCCAGGGCTGTTCCAGCAGCTCTGGAAATGATCTTGGGTCCCTAAATCCTGCTGGAACAGCAGGCCCTGAGATGCTCCCACTGCTCCCTCCCTGCATCTCTGTCAGCACCACCAAACCCCAAAATGCAACTTCTCTGGGCTGAGCCCAGCCCTGGCACTGGGAGTCGAGTTGATCACAAAGTTTCTCTGGCTCTTAATTGTTGTTATCCCTGTTTTTTTAAATTGTTTTTATCCTAGAAATCCGCTTCAAACCTCTCCCCTCCGTGTCCTCACAGCCTGGCTGGGTGATGGAAGCAGCAGGAAGGAGGTGATTTAGCGATTGTTCCCCACCAGGTGCAGGGAAGTGGGGAGGATGGAGACACATTTCACTGTGACTCAGCTCCTGCCACCTGGGAGCGGCTGTGACAGGTGAGGAGAGAGGCACGACTCATCTCCAGCCCTGGGAGGAGCCGGGGACTCACAGCAAATCCAGTTTGGAGCATCTCTGCTCTACTGGGGAGGCTGGCTCGGGTGGCACGGGGGGTTTGGGTGTGAGGAGAGGGGGGGATGAGCTGGGGGAGCCCCTGCCTGTCCTGGTGCTGCTGTTCCTGTGGCAGCTCTGCTGCTGCTCCCTGCACAGCCCAGTTCCCTCTCTGTGCTAATTAAATGGGACAGGAACACGGACCTGGCTCTGCTGGATGAGAAATCAACTGGAAGGTGGCTCCTTTCCCGAGCCCTGCTGCTTCAGCAGCCGGACTGGAGGGAAGGTGGGAGGAGGAGAATATCCCTGGATTAAACGTAATGAAAATAAATTCATCAGCTCTGCAAGCAGCAGACGGGACCCGATTAGGGAGCAGCAAGTCCAACTCATTCCTCAGGAGCTGGAACTTTGGCGCTGGCTCAGAGCCTGCTCCGTGGCTTGGTGGCTTTTTGGGAGGGGCAGGAATGATGCCCGGGAGGCAGGAGAGACAGCCCGGGAGACAATGATGGATGAAGTGATGCTTCACGACGCTGGCACAATGCCTGACGATGAGGCGGTTATGCTGGATGCTAAACTCCAAATGGTGATTAAATGGTGCTGGAGCGGAAGGACAGGACTGGAGGATGGAGGCTGTGACCTCTTGGGCAGCTCCTGGAGGATTCGATCGGCAAAATTTCCTCCAGAGTCGCACGGAGCTGTGGAGGCTTCATGGGGTTGTTTGGGTTTGTCACACATGAATTTTTAGATGGCTTAAGCAAATGGGTATTTCTCTAAAATGCTGAAAATGAAAATCTCTCCCATGGTTTGTTCAGCACCGAGCACTGGCTCCTGTCTGTGGTGGGAGACCAGCACCTGCCTCCTCTCCTCATCCCCATTCCTACAAATCCTAGCAGGTGGAAGTGGTGAGAGCCAGAGGTGACTGCCCCCAGCCCAGGCTGAGGGGTCTGTCCCTGTCCTGATGGAGGTCAAGGAGGGATTTGTGTGTCCAGCTGGACCCTCCCTGGCCATGCTGGGCTTTCCCTGTTTTTTCTGGTCCCTCCCTGGCCGTGCCAGACCCTCCCTGGCCATTCTGGTCCCTCCCTGGCCATGCCAGGCTCTCCCTGGCCATGCTGGTCCTCCCTGGCCATTCTGGTCCCTCCCTGGCCATTCTGGTCCTCCCTGGCCATTCTGGTCCCTCCCTGGCCATTCTGGTCTCTCCCTGGCCATTCTGGTCCTCCCTGGCCATTCTGGTCTCTCCCTGGCCATTCTGGTCTCTCCCTGGCCATTCTGGTCCCTCCCTGGCCATTCTGGTCTCTCCCTGGCCATTCTGGTCCCTCCCTGGCCATTCTGGTCTCTCCCTGGCCATTCTGGGCCCTCCCTGGCCATTCTGGTCCCTCCCTGGCCATTCTGGTCCCTCCCTGGCCATTCTGGGCCCTCCCTGGCCATTCTGGTCCGTCCCTGGCTGCCCTGGCCAGCTCTCGGGGCTGTTTACAGGCAGGGTTTGGTTTCAGGCCTGTCTCAGCCCTGCCGTGTCTCACAGTGACATTTCCTGTGGTGAGGATCAGAACAGGGATGCTTGAAAGCCACAGCAGGGAAGGACAGAGCAGGAGATGCGGGATGAAAGACGGGAAAGGGCTGGAGGAGAGGATTAGGGGAACAGTAATAGGAAGTGAAAGGAAAACAAAGTTCAAGTCAGGCCCCGTGGACGAATAAATGCCACGATGGTTGGGTGGTCAGGAAGCTCCAGCAGAGGCTGTGGGATCCTTCAAAAGGCAATTAAAAGCTCTCCTGGGGGAATGGGCTTACTGGAGAGGATAACCACTTGGGACTTTTCCAGTGCCCGCTATCCTTAATAATCTCCCAGCAGCTCGAGCCAACTGGTGGCTGAAGGCAACAGCCAGGAATGCCTGGAGGAGGTGGGAAAGTGGAGAATCCCGGGGCAGGTTGTGCGGTTTCACACGGAATGGGGGTTATGGGGAATGCTGCAAGGGAGGAATCAGCCCTGATTCTCTGCCTTGGGCCCCAAGTGTCCCAAAAATCCCAATTCCTCACTGTCCTGGGGAGGAACAGAAAAGCGTGGCTGCCTTTATTTTTTTATTTTCCTTTTTCTATTCCTATAGGAAGAAATTTAGTGAGGAAATCTTGAGAAATGGGAAAATAATTATTCCCTTCAGCACAGCACTTTGGGGACAGCTGATGTCAGGAAGCTGCAGCTGAGTGACACCTCTCACAACGTGAAATGTGCAGAGACAGAAGGCTGGAAAATGACTCTTTGGGCACAGCCTGGCCATGGCCCCCTGTCCACGGCCCCTGCTGTACCCTGTCCCCCAAAACACTGAGGTGGTGGCTCAGGATGTGGCTGCTGCCAGCACCAGGACACCCTGGGGCTGTGGGGAGCAGCTTGAAATGCAATTTCCATTTTAATAAAGGAAGTTGTGTTTTTTCACTCATTTGCATTTAAATCACCCGTGTTTCATAACCCAATGTCCCTCTTAAAGGGGCGCTCCGGGCTCTGCTGGGCTCAGGGGGGTTTTACTGCTCACACTGGGGGCTGATCCTGGCACTTTTTGGCTCACAGGTGGCACCTGCTGCCCCTCAGCCAGGGGGGCTGGAGCATCCCAGACCCCTCCATGGACCCCGGGATGGGCAGCAGGGTGGAGGTGGCACAGAGGGGTTTGGAGGGCACCGGGAGGGGCTCCTGTCCCCCCTGAGCAGAACTGGGGCAGCTGCAGACGTGCCCAACCTGGGTGACAGCAGGAAACTGCAGCAGAAAGGAGCGTTTATAGCGCAGTGCATGGAAGGGAATTATAAATTTTTAAACCTTTTCGGATGGACTCGAGTGTTCTGTTCTTAGCCAGTTTAAAGCTTTTCTCCTTTCAGCTCCTTTTTGTCCTAACCCCGTTCAGGCTCCAGCACAAACCACAAGATCCTGACGAGAGCTGGCACTCGTGAAGGCAAACCAGGGGGAGATGCTCTGCTCTGAGCACCTGGAAAGCTTCTCCCGTTCCGCTCGGGATGAACTTTTACTGCTGTTGACCAGTTTCTATAAAAAGCCAGCTGAAAAAAACATTTTTGCATTTTCCAGTACAAGAACCACAGCACCGGGGCCAGTTTCGCTGCGTCCCCAGGCTCTGCCCTCTCCCTCCCCAATTCCTGGGGGCGCCCGAGGAGGATCCTCCGCCAGGTGCCCCCTCCCCGCAGTCCCTTTTGTTCGCAGTCACGGAGTTTTCCATCAAAGCCGCGGCCGCCTTTCATCCCTGGGCAGAGCCGCCTTTGGGCTCAGCCTTTACCCGGCTCCCTGCGCATCCGGAGCCTTTCATGGTCCTGCTTTTATCCCGGGAATGGGGCGGCTCTCCTGGCATTCCGTGGGCTGCAGCTCCTGCTTCTCTCTCGGGAGCAAATCTCGAGCAGCTCAGTCCTCGGAGGGCGCGGAGCTCCAGCGTTAATTGGAAATTAATGCTCCTCTGTGACGAGAGGGATTGGGATCGCTTGGGATTTAAGCCTCTGTGAGATTCCCTGGGGTCCAGGTGGGAGGGTCACAGGCTCAATCCCACCCTAATTAACCCCCAAATTGCGCAGAGGGGATGGTTTGGAGGAGGGTTCGGCACAGGGAACCCTCGCAGCATCACCTGGGCTGATGCGGTGACAACGGAGCTGCGTGGCCAGCAGCCAGGAGGTGATGGCCACGAGATTGTGGCCTGGCTGTCCCCTCCCGCTGCCGTGGGGACACCGAGATGCCACACGGTGCTGTGTCACCCCCGCTCCTCCCTCTGAAGGATGGGAGAGGCGAGGGGGGCGCTGAGTTACGGCGGGGATAATTCAGTTTGATTTCTTCCCAGCCTCTTCATTTGCTGAACATGTCACCAGCCATGTTGTATATGGGCTGCTCTGTATCAATTTCCCGTGATGCCAGGCCATAAATAAAGAAAATAAATGTTGGGCCTGTTAATCAGTTGCTGCTCATCCAAATGAGTTCCCTCTGCATTTCCCTGTTCTATAATTACTTGTCACCTCTTGCTGGTTTGCAACTTCTCGCTCTGTGATTCTGTTGGGTGCCTCTTTCCTGCTTCTGACAGGATCAATCGCTTTGGTGCAGGGCTGCTGTTTAGTTTCTTGTGTTTTTTCTTTTCTCTTTTCGGGTTTTGTTTGGTTTTTTGGGGGGTTTTGTTTGGCGCAGAGTGTCAAAAACCCAATTGATTGTATCAAATTTAGTCGCAGGTGAGGAGCTGAGGGAAAACATCTCCATCGGAGCTGGATTTTTAATTTGCAGAGCAGGTGATGGCTGCTGCCGGCTCTGCAACTCCTGCCATCGGACTTTTTGTCAACTCACGTAGTTTCAAAGCCGCTCTCGCTGCTCCAGGTGGCTGCAGCACAGTCACAGGGGCACGAGCAGCTGCTGGGTGCTGTCCCCTCTGTCCGTCTGTCCTTCTGTCTCAGAGGAATGTCGGATTTGTCTTTACTAACAAGCTGTGGGTCTGCTGGGAGATAAAACCAGCACTGAGAGATAAAAGAAACAATGGGAAGGATTCCAGTGATTGGTGAATGTAATAAATGATATTTGCCTTTACAAATAAACCGTAAATTTGCTGATAAATGAAATTTGATATTGAAAGATGAAAGAAGCAATGAGGAAAAACCATGAATTTTATAACAATTAAAAATCAAAAAGGAGGGTTATACATTAAAGGGGAATTTCAGGTATCAGGTGTTTGGGCAGTCTGTGCCTCTCAAGTACCTCAGCCAATGGGGAAAGAGAGAGGGAAATCAGGATAAAAAGGAGGCTGCAATCTCCAAAAATCTGAGAGATCCCAGGAGAATGCCCCATGGCCTCTCCCTTTATTTGAATAAAGCAAAAAGTACTCCTCTGTATCCTTTTTGGACACAAACCTCTGGTGTTTGTGGATTAATTTTCCTGACATGTCTGTTTTCTGCAGCTTTCCCGTGCCCTGGAGTAGCGGATCCTTCCTCCCATCCCTGCTCTGCATCCCCTGCCGGGCAGGGATCGCTGCTCCCGGCCTCGGGCTGGGGCAGGAGGTGCAGGAATCCCCCGGGAGCGATCGCTGCCGCTTTAAAGGACCACTTTACACCAGACAAGTGGAATTGCAGAGGAACAGCTGGAGCAGCTCGGTGTCATTTTTCAGCCAGGCTGGGATCCAGCGCTGCCTCCCCCTCCCTTCCCTGCGCACGGAAATAATTCTAATTTACACACCAAAGAGCCGGGCGAGCTGGAGCAGCTCTGGCAGCGAGCATTTCACTGCGGAGACACCCAGGAATGGGTTTAGGGATTGGGGGGAGGCTGCCGAGGTGAATTTTTGGGGTAAAACGCAGGGAAAACGAGCACAGGTTCAACGCATCCCTTGTGCCTCTCCGGGCTGGCACCGGAGGATGCCTCACACTTTAAATCCTTTAAAACAAAAATTCTAACTCAGGAAAGGCTAAAAAACCACAACGGGACAGCTGGGCCAGGAGAGGGAATGGATTCTTTAGGGGAATGCAATTCTTCTGCTCCCAGGGGGAAAAATTCATCACAACAGTGGGGCTGGGTGCAGGAAGTGTCAGGTTTCCATAGGGTTTCCATAGGGAAAGGTGGGGATTCACCCACTGGGGGGTCACAGGGCCAGGCTGGAGCTCCCCCCGTGAAAAGAATGAGAGATTTGTCTTTACAAACAAATTGGGGTCTGCTGATAAATGCAGTTGGATACGGAGAGATGAAAGAAACAATGGGAAGAACCACAAAACCCATAGGAATTCCATTGATTGATAAAAGGAAAAGGTGGGAGGGGTATACATTAGAAGGGGATCTTAGGAATTTGGGTTTTGGGAAATCTGTACCTCTTAAGTGCCTCAGCCCGTGGGGAACGAGAGAGGGAAATGCAGGTGGAAAATTGGGATAAAAAGGAGGCTGTGTCCTCTAAAAATCTGAGAGACCCCAAGGGAATGCCCCAAGGCCTCTCCCTTTATTCCAATAAAGTTACAGAACTCCTCTGTCTCCTTTTTGGACATACACCTCTGGTGTTTGTGGATTGATTTTGCTGGGATGCTGGTATTGGTTCCTGTAGGGAATTCCTGCTTCGTTTTCCTCCAGCTCAGGCTCTGTCCTGGGTTTTTCAGGCAGTTCAGACCCTCATCTTTGCCCTGGCTCTGTGTGGAGCCCGAGGGGTGTCAGAGCCCCCCTGTCCCCAGCCTGTCCTGTCCAGCAGTGAGCCAGGACAGAGCTTTCCTCTGTCCCCTGAAAATCCTGCGGGATCTGGGGATGACAGCTGCGGGTCTGGGCTCTCTGGTGGCATGGGGAAGGACAGAGCCCAAGCATCCATCTGGCCTTGAGCCTGACACTGCCACACAGCCCTGAAACCGCCCCAGGCCCTGGCTCCTCCAAAACCACAGCGTTTTTCTGGAAGGATGTGGGATGGAGAATTGTTATTTGTGTTCAGAGAGGCTGGAAATCAGCTGGGGGGGCCCAGGGGCTGAGGCTGATTGAGGCAGACAGCTCTGTGCAGGAGGCAGGCTCAGGCCAGGCCTTGTTGCCAGACCTACATTTCCTCACCAATTATTTATCAGCATAAAAAAAAATTAATTTGTCAGGATAAATAAAAAATTATTTATCAGGATAAATAATTCTATCTGAGGGTCGCAGTGGATGCAAATGATTTAATTAATAGTGCACGCTTTGAGAGGAATTTGCAATTTAAAGGGCTGTATGAAAGCCCAGTATTAGCAATACTTATTTTTATTAATTAATTGCTGTCTCTGCGAATCTCCATGGTGAATAATTTCCCCCCATGTTTTACAATTTAAATTTATTTCTGTGGCTCTGGGAAGAGGAAAGGCCACTTTGCAGGGAGCTTGGGGGAAAGGGGTGGGAATGGAGGGTCCCTGGCCCCTTGGCTGGGCTGTGGCTTTGTTTGCTCAGTGCTGGAGATTTGGGGATGGAGCTCTGTGGGATCTGGGCTCTGTGTTTTTCTCTATAGTTTCTAATCTTCTCAGTTTCTGTTCAATTTACAGCTGGTGCTCACCCCCAAGGACTGCCTCGCTGCTTTTTTGGGTGGTGTGTTTGTCCTGAGTTCGTTGGAGCTGGTTCCAAAATCGGCATGTGGAGCTTGTGCTGATTCCTTGAGCACTGCAAGAAGAGACCCTGGGTGGGATTTATGCTTTGGAAGGAGCTCTTTGCTTCTGTTTCTGCTTCTTCCTCCAGCTGACACCTCCAAGCACAGAGAGCAGGGCTCCAACCTGGCCCAGGGTGTGCATCCCTATAGCAGGACCCACAGCTGGTCTGTGGGCTGGAGAGGGTTAATAAATGAGGTTTGTTTGAGAAGCATTCTCTGACCAAGGCTGTTGGCCTGGAGACCAAGAAGAGAAGAAGATAAGCAAGAAGAAATCTCCATGGGGAAAAGTGTTTTTAGAGAAGTCATGTGAGAAACAGAGGTGGAGATGGGTTTTGCACCAATGAACGTTATGTTGACTAATTGTAACCAATGAAGAAAACTTAAACTTTGTAGAGGGTATAAAAGACAGCGTGGTGCTGTAATAAACGGGGAATTAGCCTTCTGAAAGGTAGAGTGCCTTTTTGTGAGACACATCCCGGGAGTCAGAGCTGCTGCAAGGGGCTGAGCAGGAATTCCTGGGCTCCTTTCCCCTTTCCGAGCAGGGAATGAGAGCAGAGAGAGCTGCTGTCCCTGGGCTGGAGCATCCCGGGGCTGCAGGGGGGTGCTGCTGGCAGCTTCACCCTCGCTCCGGTGGTGCCGAGCCCGGTGTGACCCGTGCGTGCTGATCCCGCTGGGACACGTGGCTGGTGGCACTTCCCTGCCTGTTCCCGAGGGGCTGGGACAAGCGGGATTGGCAGCAGATGGATGGAGTGAGTCACAGCTGGGGCTGGCACAGCGCTCTTGGGAAACGGGACGGGAGCGGGGGCAGAGCTCGGGAGCTGCTGGAGCATCCTGCTGGAAGGATACAGGAACGGAGCCAGGGACAGCCAGGGAGATGGTGTCACCATCAGCCAGCACAGGGGGGGGTCGTGATGGTTCCTTTGATCTCAGGGGTGCAAAAGACACAGCAGGGAACAAATCAGTTTACTCACAGCAATGCATTTTTATTGAGTGCTAACAACACAGTGTGGGATAGAGGGGAGAGATATAGGAAACAAAGTCTAGAGAGAAAGAGGGGGAATGGGGAAATAGCTCCCAACAGATGAGACTGATCTTCATCCATGGGGAGATCCCAAAAGCTTCTCCAGACAGTCACATTTTATAGTCCTCTTCCAAAGGGAGTGGCTTCTATCTTAGAGGTGGGGACATTTATGGAAACAATCACTTGGCAAGCATCCACCTCGACCAGGCCAGAACTCCTGCCTGAAATGGGTGGGGGTCCTCAGGGTCTTCTTGTGACAGTCGTGAGGCAAAAGAAGGGAAACTCTGGACTGTGTCTTGCAGCTGGGCAGGGCTCTGTGCAGGGCCCTGCATCATTTTGCTGCGGGGCTGGGCGGGTTTTGTCTCATTCCTGGGGTTGGAACCTATAGCAGGACCCACAGCTGGTCTGTGGGCTGGAGAGGGTTAATGAATGAGGTTTGTTTGGAGAAGTATTCTCTGACCAAGGCCGTTGGCCTGGAGACCAGGAAGAGAAGGAGAAGAAGATAAGCAAGAAGAAACCTGAGCTGGGAAAAGTGTTTTTAGAAAAGTTTTGTGGAAAACAAAGGCGTAGAGATGGGTTTTACACAAATAAACATTATGTTGGGCTATTGTAACCAATGAATAAAGTGTAAACTTTGTAGAGTGTATAAAAGACAGCCGGTTGTTGTAATAAACGGAATATTCGCCTTCTGAAATGTGGAGTGCCTTTTTGTGTGCTGTGCCCACCCCTACAGTGACAGGAACCCACCCTGGGGATGGCAGCCGGGTGCTCAGAGGTGCTCCTGCTCCTGCTCCTGTTCTTGTTCCTGCCCGTGGTGTCACAGCCACACTGCCTGTGGGACAGCAGAGCCCCTCCTGATCCAAGCCCCTGTGTCTTCAGGACCCACCTTCATCAGCTCCTGGGCAATATTTTCCTCTCCTGCACTGCCAGCGGGGCTGTTGATCCTTGGCGTGGATTTTCCCAGTGGATTTTGGTTTGGGTGGTGAAGTCCTGATGGAGCCTGGAGAGGTGGATTTGTCCAAGACCACCAGGACTCAGAGCTCCAAAAATCCAGAAACCACTTCCAGCTGTTTTTTGGGCAGTGGGGATGGTGATTCTCCTCCTGTGACCTCTCCAGCAGAGATCAAAGAAAGCCTCATTTAAAGGAAGTTTGCTTTGACCATCCCAACTTTTTCAGGCTGTGGAAGCTCAGCCAGATTTCTGCAGGGATTTTATAATTTTGCAGCCCATATTTGGGAGCTGGGTCCTCTTGGCTGGATCCTTCTCCTGATCCATCATCCTCCAAGGCCACGTCTGACTCTAATCAGTTTTTACACACTGATGTGTGGCCAAGTGCTCTCAGGGTGGCCACGAGTCCCTTTCTTTGGGGGGGACACACCTGGAGGGGACACAGGGGACAGAGCAGCCCATTCCTCTTCATCACCACCAGCACATCAGAGCAAAGCAGTTTGGCAACAACTTTAATAAATTGATTCAATTTGGCGAGGCAAAAAGGAAGTGAAAGAGAGGGAGAGATTAAAACGTGAAGGAGGAAATTACCCAGAGTGCTCCCAGCAATTGTGCTGGATGGTAAATCTCTTCTTTATTACTCCTTTATTATTTCCAGAATCTGAAGTTTAAATAATTAAGCAGAATAAATGGTGGATGAATATTTTTTTTGTTGGAGTTTTATTTATTGGTTCTCGCAGGACAGATGTGCAGAGAGGGAGCAGAGAGGGAGCCAATTCCTCCCGTGGTGTAAATCAGGGCAGGATCATTAACACGGGTGTCACTTAGAGGAGATTTACCCCAGCTGAGCATCCAACCTCCTCATTTTGAGAGGAAAATGTGGAAGGCTACATAGATTTTAATAATTCTCTCCTCTGTCTCCTGTGTGATTAATTTATTTTCCAATTTAGAAGCACATCAGGATTGGGTTGGGACTTTTTTTTTTTGGAATTTAAATACATTTGTTGACAGTGCTGCTCACTCTGAAGGTCTTTTTGGGAGCCTGGGAGTGGAGAGGCTCCGTGTGCCTGCGGGTTTGTGCTCAGAGCATCTGTCAGGCCAGGCTGGTGCCCTGGCAGGGGAGGAGGTGCTGGATCCCAGCTCTGGATCCTCTGGAGCCACAACATCCTGGGGGCTCTCACCTGGGCAAGCTCGGGGCCTGGGGGCATTTACAAAGCCCAGGCAAGGATTTTTCCAGGCTTAATTCCCGATTTCACCCGCTTGTCCAGGGTATTTCTTCTCTTAAAAATTAAGGAAAAGCCCCAGAGGCCTGGAGTGCATCCCTCAGTGCATCCCAAGGCTCCAGGATGATTTGGGGTGAACATCTTCTGGTGCCCTTGCTGTTCTTAGTGGCTGCTTCAGTCCTGGGGGGTCTCAATTTCCACAGATTTTCAGCTCTGGGATGTTTGGGACAGGAGGGAGGGGAAGGAGAAGGGGAAGGAGGTGGTGGCTGCTGCAGGAGGGGAACAGGAGCCTCAGAGAAGCAGAGGCTTCGAGGTGGTACTAACATGGGGCCAATTAGGGAGAGCAGCAATTAAGAAAATCTGACACCCCTGATTAAATTTGTGCTGCTCAGCAAGTGACAGGGACAGAAGAGCCCTGTGAGGTGACAATCAGGGGCTTCCCTTTGTTATCCAGACCTGCCCAGTGTGTTAAAACAAGGAACTGGTGATGGTGCCCGGTGGGAGGCACTGCCAGGAGTCCCCAGCTCCACTGGAAAAGGCTCAGCATCACCTGGAGGAGATTCCTGTGCCAGGAATGCCAGGCTGGGAGTGCAGCTCCAGCTGTGATGGCTTCATTCTCCACTGAGGAACTGGATGGAGTGGTGGGAGGTTCCCTGGAGTTGTGGAATTTTCCTTGGCGTTGGAAGGAGTTGATCTTTGGGGTCCCTTCCAACCCAAACCATTCCGTGCTTCTGGGACTCTATGAAGTTGTTTTGTCCCAGCAGGATGGGGGAGAGTCTTGGGTATCAGGAGCTTGAATTGGGTCCTTTCCCACCTATCCTGGAAATGAAAAATCTGCTGTGATTGGCAGCAATTGCAGCAGGGCAGGAAAGTATCTCCAACCCCTCGCTCTCTGTGTTTGCTCCACACTCCTGACAGACAAACCATTGAATTTTGGGGAGTTGAGAGGGGCTGCCCATGACCTTCTCAGCTCTACCTGCATTGCACTGAGCCATGAGTTCGGGGTGAGCAACTGGAGGAAAATTTGGGAGCTGGAAAAGATTCAGAGCAACGCTTGGAATTTGGGCCGGGTTCATTAGGCACCAAATGAAGGAGGGTCCCTGTTGTCCTTGGGCTCGTTATCCCAGCCTGGCTGGGAAGGCAGGAGGCTGGGCTGGGATCCTGGCTCTGCCAAAGGATGCCAAATTAACCTCTCTGGGAAAATTCCTGCCCAGCTTTAAAAGTGGGACAGCTGTCACCTGCCTTTTTTCAGGGAAGGTTGGTGTTTTTCAGCGTGGGTTGGAGCTTCCATGCTCACAGCAGGGTGAGGTTTTGGGCCTTCAAAATGCTACTCAATAAAAAACAAGTGATGACAAACACTTATTGTTATTCCCCCGTTGTGTCTGTGGGAGTAGCTGGTATTTCTAAGTGACCGAGGGTTCGTTTGACCCTGTTAAACAGCAGGAGTCTTGTTTAATTCATGGCTTTTATTTATAGGTTTGGGCTCCTCCAGTTCCATTCCTGTGTGGCTGCTGCTCAGGGAGAGTGTCCGGCCAGAGCCTCTCTCCAGGGACAGCTTTGGGGACGCTGTGGTGGCAGGAATTCTCTGCCCTGAGCACAGACCTGAGGGCCTGAGGTGTGTGAAGTTGGGAGAATGTTAATCAGATTAATGAGAACGTGATTTGAAAGTGAGAAAAGATTGGGTGGTGCTGCGTGGGCAGAGTGGGGTGAATTAGCAGGGAAAGGAAACCCTGGGACAAAATCCTAACCCTGAGACCTGAGCACAGCACAGGGATGTGATCCCCTCCCTGCTTAAACCTCTGGAATTCGGGGGGCTCTGGGCAAAGCAGCACAGGGAGGAAATGGAGAGGAAATGCACGGGGAGCTGCAGCCTGGGGGAAGATAAAGGGTTTGGAGAGGATGGCTGTGAAGAGAGCGATTACAGCAAATTAAGCCCGGCCAGGCTGGAGGGGGAGGCTGGGGAGGGCAGTGTGGCAGTGCCAGCTCTGGGCCGAGCAGGGCTGGGAGGGACAGCAGGGCTGGAGCAGGAGGTGACACGAATCCAAGGGCAGCAGGGGCCGGCTCTGGGCTGGAACAGCAGCGCTGGAGGAGGAGGAGGAGGAAGATGATGTTAATTCCTGCCTGGCAAAGCACCACTGCACCCACTTTGAGCCAGGGCAAAGACGAGGGTCTGAACTGCCTGAAAACCCAGGGCAGAGCCCGAGCTGGAGGAAAACGAAGCAGGAATTCCCTACAGGAACCAGTGCCAGCATCCCAGGAAAATTAATCCACAAACACCAGAGGTTTATGTCCAAAAAGGAGACAGAGGAGTTCTGTAACTTTATTGGAATAAAGTGAGAGGCCTTGGGGCATTCCCTTGAGGTCTCTCAGATTTTTAGAGGACACAGCCTCCTTTTTATCCCAATTTCCCATTCACATTTCCCTCTCTCATTCCCATGGGCTGAGGCACTTGAAAGGCACAGACTCCCCAAAATCCTAATTCCTAAGACCCCCTTCTAATGCATACCCCCTCTCCCTTTTCCCTTATGTCAATCAGTGAAATTCCTATGGGTTTTATGGTTCTTCCCATTGTTTCTTTCAACTCTCAGTATCCAACTGTATTTATCAGCAGACCCCAATTTGTTTGTAAATACAGATTCAAATTTTTCTGCCTCTCGTTTTCCTGCCAGTGATGAAACCTCCAGCATGGAGAAAGCTCTGCAAGGGACAGAGCACCTGAGACATCAACAGCTGCCATGGACAGGGCAGCTCCTCCAGCTGGAAAGAGCCAAGGGAGATGATGGATGTGCCATTCCCAGCATTTGGGAGCCCTCACCTT
Source organism: Acridotheres tristis (assembly GCA_037013685.1). Lineage (NCBI taxonomy): Eukaryota > Metazoa > Chordata > Aves > Passeriformes > Sturnidae > Acridotheres > Acridotheres tristis. The sequence continues at coordinate 3,370,115 of CM072913.1, read as the reverse complement.
GCCCTGGGATCTCTGGAGATCCTGGAGGACTGATCCTCACAGTGCCAACACAGGGCAGGGCTGGAATTTGGGGATGGATGGGGGTTCTCCCCAAAATCCCAGCAGTGCTGTTGTTTTGGTGAGGGAGAGGACCCCGGCTGCTGGGAGTTCTCCAGCTCCTGGGAAGTTGCTGATCCTAAAAATCCTTCCCTAGAAATTGCTGCCAGCATGTGGGAGCTCTGATAGGGTCACAGCAAGGCTGTTGTGCTTGTCACACAAACACAAGGATGTGGAACAGCCAGAAGAGTTGAGGAGTTCAGCACAGCCTCGTCTGGAATTCTGCTGCTGGAGGGGAGAGCCTGGGTCCCTTCTCCCACTCTTCCCTTCTCCCCTTCTCAAAAACTAGGGAAGAATTAAATCACTTCCATGGCTTTTAAAAGCCAACTGAAAATGCCCTTTATTAAATTACCACCCTATTGATCTCACACTTGTCCAGGAGGGGATTGATTGAGGGCTTAAACAGACTCACAGCTGGGCCAGACGTTCAATTAATGTGCATAAACGGGCAGTGGAGAAGCAATTTCCAGAGCAAGTCAAGCAAAAGATCAGGCCTGCTCTGCTTCCATGCCAAAGTTGCTTCTGTATTTATTTTCATGTTATTTCTTTTCTTTCTTTTTTTTTTTTTTAAATTCCCTGTCCCCCTCATGATAAGAGAAGTGTTGAGAGGCAGCTCTCAAAGCACAGCTCGTGAAGCTCATGCAGCCACGGCCCCCTCCAGGAGGACACAACTCCAGGAGGGTTGGGGGAAGCCACATCCCTTGTAGGTCTTGCACCTGAGGTGCTTTGGAGTCGTGTGAATGCCAGGTTGGCTTGGTTGGAAAGACAGGTGTCTGCTGAGGAAGGCAGGAAATGGAGAATGTAAACCCCCTCCCTCCAAATTATTATAATTTTGAAATTAAGGGGCTCTCAGGCAAAGATATGGAATTAGGAATAACAGTTCTTTACTAGGAAAACTTTAAACATAAATATAGTAATACAAAAAAACAAACCCAAAACACTGACTGAATCAGAATCAAACCTGACACCTGTCAGTCAGTCAGGGTTGGTGCAGTCCCATCCCATGGTGGCTGATCCTCCTGCAGGGACAGATGTGGTTCTGCTGGAGCAGGGCTCCTGCACAAGGTGCACTTTTCCTCCAAAGCTCCAGGGATGATGTGCAAGGCTCTGGTTTTCCTCTGGGATCCAGTGGGAAAAGGCTGCTCTGCTGTTCCAAATCTCCCCTTTGATCTGGGTAGGAAATGCTCGGCTCCTGCCCTGGCTGGAGCATCTCCCCATGGGATGATGGAATTTGATCAGCCCTGCCCTGGGACTGCATGGCCATGGACAGGAGAGATCTCCTGGAGGGAGGATGGGCTGTGAAAAGGATAAAGATCCAAACCCCAGCTGCTTTAACACCTGTCCCATTAACAGAGAATGTCTCCCACAGAGAGCAGGATCACTGCCACACCTGGTTTAACAGATGGTGATAGAACACAAACTTTTGGGCACATCCTGTATTGCAACCCAAGGCACAGGTTGTCCTTTAATTCCTGCAGAGAAGTTCCCATGCAGCAGCAGAGCCATCCCCTGCTCTGAACATTCCTGTCCCTGTGGGGTTTGAAGCTCCTCTTCCAAGTCTGGGGAGGAATTTTGTGTGGAAAACCCTTGTTGTTGATTAGGGCCCTCACACTTTTTCACCACTGGGTAATTCCAGCTGGGATGGAGATATGAATATTCAGCTTTGGCCTGTGGATGCTCCTGGAAGCTGAGGGAAGCTCTGGGGGGCAAATCCCCGCTCTGGGTGTGTGAGCAAAGCACAGGAAATTCCATGGGTGGCTTTTTTTCTCTGCTCTCAGTGAGAATCCTGATAAACTCTGACCTCCAAGGCCACCAGCTCTGGCAGCTCCTGGCCTTGGCTCCTTGAAGCCAGAGGTGGCACACAGAGGGGTCAGCTGTGGTTTGGGGTGGTGCAAGGAGAGCCTGGAGCCCTGGGGTGGGGGGAAGGTGCTCCTCCCTTTGCCTGTGGGGTCCCCAGGGTTTGGGCTCGTGGGGAAGAGAAGGCCACTGTCCCCTCTGTGAAAAACGAGGTCCACTTTCCTGGTAAGTTTTAAAAGGTTTAATAAAGGACAATAAGAGACAAATAATAAAGCAAAAGGTTATATGGCCAGGGGCTTGACATTCAGCCAAGAGCACACCCTAACTCAGAAAACACTTCTTTAAATGCATCAACCTGTTGCATATTCATAGATCTTCGTGCATTATTCAAAATCATCCACCCCCCCACCGATAAATCAACATTTTTTTATTTCTCCTTGTGGCTCCCTCCTGTCAGTACTCCCTGATAACTCCCTGAAGATCAATAAATTCCTTGCCTGAGGTTCTGGTCTCCCAGAATCCAAGAATGTGAAGAATTTCCTGATTATATTTTTTTACCATTCTCTGAGTTAGTTACATGAACAAAAGCTTTTTACATCACCACGTTGTAGTCCAAGAAAAATACATATTTATCACACTACTGTTTATAAGATTTGTTAATAGCAGAACTAAAAGAAACGAAATTCATACAGCAAAGTTCTCCAACATTATGCATATAGCATTCATTTTCATATTTGCAAAAAGCCAAATAATATAATATGTACTTACAACACCTGTACATACAACTGCCTCCTGCTGGCCTCGGCCACCCCCTCGTGCTGCTCTGTGTGACAACGTGAGGTGGTGGCATCTCCTGTGGCAGGGGACGTGTCCTGGGCTGGCCTGGCATGGCACAGAGCCTGGCACATCCCCTGTGCCACAGGGAGAACGTGCTCCAAGCTGCAGCCAAAATTAGCAGGAACTCCCCACACACCCTGGCATCAAGGGCCTGTTCATTCCTCCCCCGCTCTTTTTTATTAGTTTTTTAATTCCCTAAAGTATTTTTTCTCACTCAGGTGCTCCCCACAACTCCACGACCCAGCAGCAGGCAGGGGGTTGGATGGTCCCTGTTAAATCCAGGACTGCCCAGCAGTTAAAAGGCATTTCTTGTGTTTGTTTTTGAATTTTTAATGCCTCTGCTTTGGGGCTCTTTCAGAGCCAGGATTTTATTTTAGCGTGTTACTTTGTCCCTGCTTTTACAGGCTGTAATTTAGCGATTCTGCATTAATAAGAGATAATTCCTCCTTCCTCTCTCACTTGTCCTTCCTTTGGTAAGAATCAAATAAATGGAGCATGTCAGGAAGGGGCTGAGAGCTCCAGAGCGTGCCTGGGGCCACGGGACCCCACCCTGGCACGGTGCCTGCCCCGGCCAGACCTTCATTCCCTTTTCCTGGATCCTCACAGCCCTTGGGTGGCTTTTTTTTTTCCCCCCAAAAACGTTGTCCCTGCAGCATTCCCGCTGCTCCAGGACAGAGACAGAGCACTTGGCTTAGTGGATTTTGGGGTTTATCCAGCACATTCCAACCCCTGACTGTGGGATGAGGAGTGTAGGGGGGGATTTGGGGGCTACCCATCACCCTGGCGGCACCAAAGTCACTGCTGGGCACAAACCTCTGTGCCAGGGTGTCCTCGGGCTGCTGAGACCATCCCGAGCCGGCAAACCATGGGATCGCTTCCCTTTGGATGTCAAACTCACCAGAGCAGCATCACAGCTCTGCAGATTTGGGGGGCTGGGGGAAGAGAAGTGATTTACGCTGATTTTATTTGCATTTTAAATCACACTCTCTGCCAAACGAACGGACCCCCTATTTATAGCTGACTCCAGCCTAAAGTGACTGCTAATTACTACAATTAATACAGCGCCGAGGCTTTGCAGCCGACTCCACTGCCAAGCGAGTCGCCTACTCATTTTCAATTAAGGCGCATTGACAGGGAGAATACGCAGTCATTAACGGCACAGGCCCGGGGTGTAATTACTTTTTGCCAAAGTCATTCGTCTCCTGCAGCCACCTGGGTGTGCCCCCGAGGGCCGGAGCGGGGGCACTTTGGAAGGACAGGTGAATAAAGGTGTGGGGGTTTTGCTGTTGTTCGCTGGGGCTGTGGGAGCACATCCCTGGACGGGGATTCTTGGGTTTGTGGGTGTCCCCCCCGAGTGCCAACCCCGCCGTGCTGCACCCCTGCCTTAGGGGCAGGCAGAGCAATCTGGTGGAGGTCTTGGGGACTTTTCTGACCTTAATCAATTTTCCATGGATCGTCCTCACGTTTTTGATTATTTCCTGGGCTCTGTGAGGATTGAAAAGGGCCTTTTCCTCCCCTCTGATCAGAGAGCAGGACAGAAACAACTCTGGGCTTTGCCCTGGGTATTTTGGGAGGTCAGAGGGAGAGCAGAGGAGCCGGAGGATGAATCCCAGGCAGCGCCGGGGATTATGAGGAATGCCAGAGGGTTGCACCATCCCAGAAGTGCTGAACGTGCCCTCCTTCCAACCTGCCTCGTTTGGTGCTTTTTGGCAGAAGGTCCAGGAGGGAACCACCAGCCACAGAGGGAGAACCACTCGGAGAAGCAGAAGGAGAATAAATGAAGAAAAATCAACTTAAAAAGAGACTTTACCGCAAACAAGAGAGCGAAACCCCCGGAGCAGCGACTGCCGACGCCTCCGGCAGTGGTTGGGGAAATGATGCGCGAAATGTGGCGGTGCCGGGGCACGGGAGGTGACAGGGGACAGTGCCGGGGCACGGGAGGTGACAGGGGGACAGTGCCGGGGCACGGGCGGTGACAGGGGACAGTGCTGGGCTGGCAGGAGCGCACACGGCCCTTGAACGCTGCCAGGCTGATGTCGCGATTGCGGCGCTGGAAAAGCGGCTGCAGCCCGCGGGTTTTGGATGAGAGGAGAGGGGGAAGAGGGATGGAGAGGTGACGGGGACAGTGCTGGGGAGCAAGGAACGAGGGCTGGGAAATAGGAAAGAAGGTTATGGAGAGCGGGGAATGAGGGCTGGGGATGGGGAAGAAGCTGCTGGAGAGGGGGAAGAAGGGCTGGGAAACAGGGAGTGAAGACTGGAGAACAGGGAAGGGCTGAGCAGCAGGGAATGAGGGCTGGGAAATGGAGAAGAAGGAGCGGGGAGCAGGGAATGAGGGCTGGGAAATGGAGAAGAAGGAGCGGGGAGCAGGGAATGAGGGCTGGGAAATGGAGAAGAAGGAGCGGGGAGCAGGGAATGAGGGCTGGGGATGGGGAAGAAGGAGCGGGGAGCAGGGAATGAGGGCTGGGGATGGGGAAGAAGGAGCGGGGAGCAGGGAATGAGGGCTGGGGATGGGGAAGAAGGAGCGGGGAGCAGGGAATGAGGGCTGGGGATGGGGAAGAAGGAGCAGGGAGCAGGGAATGAGGGCCTGGAATCACCTGGTGCTCCCCCCACTCCTCCCCACCCGCTGTGGGAGCTGCTGGGGGACACCTGGCTGTCCCCTGGGAGTCTCGGGCTGTGACCCAGCTCCCACCCATCCCATGGGTGACCCCGAGCTCCTCAGCCCCTGTCACTGAGCCCTGGCGCTGCAGGGGTTGCTGTTTCAGGGCTGGGCTTGTTTTTCGTGGAGCTGCTTCTCTGAGCTCTGTCTCCTCCCTTTGCTCCGTGCTTTGGGTTTGGCTCTGGGCACTCCGGGGTTCTGGATCTCCTCAGGGTCTCCTGGATCCAGAATTCTGCTCTGCTCAGTGTCCAGCTCGGTGTTCCTGCATTCCCCCATCCCCACAGCGCCAGGTCTGAGCAGTGATACTGAGCAGGGAAAATCTCCCGGTCCATGTTTGCCCCTGGATTTATGGAGCAGCCAGGACTGGGGGTGAGGGCTGGGAATGTCTGAGGAGCTGGTGCAGAGGGACAGGAGCAGCACCCGCCGTGTGTGACACGCTGGGGACAGCGTCCTGCTGTCCTGGAAGGGGATGGCTCTCCCAGACACCGCAGTGCCGGGGCAGGAATCCCACCCAGACACCGGGCAGGGCCAGGGTGCTCCATCCACCCCCGCCCCTCCTGCTCCTGTCCCTTCTCACCGCTGTGCAGGAGCTCTCAGTCCCATTCACTCGGATTTATGGCACTTTTCGCTGCCTTTCTCCTCCTAAATTCCCAGCATCTCCCTGCTCTCCCCAGGGCTCAGCTCCGCGGCTTGACTGACACCAAAGCGTTCCAGCATCACACACTGAGAGAGACAAACGAGCAATTTGCAGGGAAATTATCCTTTGGGATTCCTCCTGTCTCCAGTCGGTTTAATTGGGTGAGCTCAGGGTGGCTTTAATTATTGTGCTCCCAGCACAGCCTCACCCCCTCCTCGCTTTTGTGTCTCCCTTCTCCTTCCTCCCCCTCCTTCGTGGGACCATTTATCTTCCTCCTCCTTGTCCTCCTCCTCCTCGGTTTTTTTCCCCCAATATCTTCTGGAAATGGTGACAAGCTGAAATGTTCGAGTCCCTCACAGCTGACAGGTTCTTTAAGACTTTGGTACTTGTTGGAGGGTGATGAACAGGCCGGGGGATCCCTTGGGTTCCCCTGGGATTTGAGATGGCTCTGGCAGGGAGCACAGAGCTGAGGGATTCCAGAGGGATATCCCATGGGATGACGGCTCTGTGTTCACCTCCTTGCCCTCGTGCTTTGTGCCCAGCACCTCCCAAACGTGTCCCAGGGCAGCTGGGACAGCCCAAGGTGGCACTGGGAGCTCCTGGTCATGCCTGGAGGATGCTCCTGCTTCCCAAATTGCTCATCTATTGTAAAGGAGTTGGAGAACACCTGAGCTTCAGCACTGAGCACCTGTGGGGCAGAAATTGCGCAAAAAAATTCCTGTTTTTTGTGTGGTCTCATCCCAGAATTACCTTCAGGGAACTTTTCGGGCCCCATTCCCAGTGATTTAACTGGGAGCATTGGGAGTGTCCAGTCTCATTGCAGAGTTACCTTCAGGGCATTTTATGGGCCACATTTCCATGGAACTGGGAGCACTGGGAGCGCCCAGGGTGCTCCCAGAGAAGCAAAGGACTTGCCTGGAGGGCTGGGAGGATTGGGGGAGATGGAGAGAGACACCAGAGTGCATCTCCACTCCTTCCCAAGAGGCCTGGAGTCCTGTCCCAAACGTCCCCCTGCTCCCTCCCCACCTTTCCCAGGAGATTCCCCCCTCTCCCAGCCCAGCCTGGCTGCTGCCCATGGAAGCAAAGCTCATTTTTTGGGGAGTTCACAGCGTGTTCCAGCTCACTGCCTGGATTTTATGCAGTGTATGGAAACAAGGGAATAAACAAGCCCAGTCCCTGGCCAGGAAACAGCAGATTTGTGGCTCTCTCGTGGTCCCCAAGGACCCAGCACAGGTATCCAAGCAGCACACAGTGATGAGCGAGGGATAATTCCAAACGGCAGCTGAAGTCCAAATTCTGGCAGTAATAAACACATAAACTAGTTAAAAATAAATTGATTAGCCAAGGATATCCTCTTAGCACTCTTTAAACTCGAACATCTGCTTGTAATAAATAATTCAGCTGTGGATATTAATGAGGGGAGGCTGGGCTGGGTGGGGAGGCTGCTCAGAGCTCTGTGGGGACACGAGGTGTGCATGTGCTTCCCTGGAGACGTCAGGTGTGTCCACGTGCTTCTCTGGGGACCTCCTGGGGATTTCAGGTGTGTCCACGTGCTTCCTTGGGGACTTTTTGGGATTTCAGGTGTGTCCACGTGCTTCCCTGGGATCTGTTGGAAGTGACACACGTGTCCAGGTGTGTCCCAGCTGACAGAGACATGAGTGCAGGTGTTGAGAGCCAGGCACACACAGGGTGACACGTGTGACCTCAGCGTGTCCCTGCTCCTGCCCTGTGGCACATCCAGATCTTCCCACACAGAGTCCCCGTGGTGCTGGATCCCTGTGGGGTTGCACATCCCCATCCCCGGATCCCTGTGGGGTTGGGCATTCCCGGATCCCTGTGGAATTGGACATCCCCACCCCTGGATCCCTGTGGGTTCAGACATCTCCATCCCTGGATCCCTGGGGGTTTGGACATCCCCACCCCTGGATCCCTGGGGGTTTGGACATCCCCATCCCCGGATCCCTGTGGGGTTGGGCATTCCCGGATCCCTGTGGGATTGGACATTCCCATCCCTGGATCCCTGTGGGTTCAGACATCCCCACCCCCGGATCCCTGTGGGGTTTGGACATCCCCATCCCCGGATCCCTGTGGGATTGGACATCTCCATCCCTGGATCCCTGTGGGGTTGGACATCTCCATCCCTGGATCCCTGTGGGGTTGGACATCCCCATCCCTGGATCCCTGTGGGGTTGGACATCCCCACCCCTGGATCCCTGTGGGGTTGGACATCCCCATCCCATTCCCTTTGGAATGTGCACCCTGCAGGCATGGTTGCTGTGCACACTTGCATTTTCTGCATTATCCCTGAGGATAATCGCTTGGATTTTCTGCATTATCCCTGAGGGATCCAAGGAGGAATTGGGGATCCAGCCCCACCCCTGCCCTGTCCCCAGCAGCAGCAGGGGTTGTCACAGCCTGGTAATTGCTGGGTTTTTCCGTTTTTAATCAGCACCAGCAGCTGCTGTGCCCAATGCTCCAGGGGCTGCTCCTGGCACACGCCTGGCAGCCCAGGAGCCAGCTGGACCCAGACCAGGGCGGGGACTCACAAACACTCGGGGGGAGAGCAGGGGGCACCAGCAGCTCCAGACAGGGCAGGGGAGAGGGCTGGAGCCAAGGTCCCAGCCAGGCTGTGATGGCATCTCTGCCTCTGGGAATGCAGATCCTTCCCACTGGATGCAGCAGGAGAGGAGTCCAGCTCCCAGTTTAACCAGTTCCACACCGCTCCTGCAGGCAGAGGCAGAGAGGGAAGGGCCAGAGGCCGGTGCTGGCACAGCAGCTCGGGGAAGGAGCCCTGTGACACTTCCCTGGAGCACCAGGCGTGCCAGCCTCTGTGCTTGATGGGATAAGAGAGAGAGAAGACGACAGGAGAAATGATGGAAGGATTTTAATCCTGCCCATGAACCTCTGGGCAGGGCCCAGAGCTGGGAGATGGTCAGAGGGACGGTGTGGGCAGGAGGGAGAGGGACTTTGTGAGTGGTTGTCACCTCCTGTCGGCTCTCAGTTCCCAGCCTGCTGCCTCCATCCTCCAGTCCCTGCTGCTCCACCCTCTGCCAAAATATCTCCCTGAGCCCCTGAGGCCACGATGAGGTGCTGGGCTCATTAATCACCCCCTCCCATCGGTGTCTGCCCAGGAATTAAACTCATTTGTCACTGCTGCCCTGTTCCCAGCCGCCCCTCGCCCACTCTCCTCTCTGGGCCGATGTGTCCCCACATCCTCGGGCACCACAGGCCTTGCTCCTGCTCAAAAATGCCCTGGGCCATGCACAGAGCTGTCGTCTGTCCCCTCCCTACGCCCCACCTCAGTTTGGGACCCCAGACCTGGCTGTGCTCAGGGGCAGCCCCAGACATTGATGCGCCAGGGCTGGACAAGGCTGGGGTGACCCCTTTGCTCCCCAGCCTGGCAGTCACCACCAAACCTCTTCCATCCTCCTTTTCAAGCCTCTTCCATCCTCATTTTCAGAGGTTTTGCGTGTCCAAAACCCCAACTGGTCCCCAGTCCAGCCCATCCCCACGTTCCTTCCCTGCCCCAGGCACCTCAGCCCCGGCTCTGGCAGAGCTGAGTGTCCATTCCCAGCCCCTCCATCCCCCCCGTTCTGCTGCCTGCAGGCTCTCCCCGAGCCCTGCCCTGCTCCAGCTTCCAGCATGGCCCGGGAATGCTGCTGGGAATGCTCTGGCAGGCTGCTGCTAATGAGCCTCCCGTCCGTGCCGAGCATCCCGGCAATAACACACGGCCCTGCCTTTTAACTACCTGCGAGTAATCACTCAGGCTCCAGTAAAACGGGACGGAACAAGCCCCTGGTTGCGTTGGTAGCAATCATTTTCCTGGCTGTTAACCTGCTCCCATGCTCTCATTTTTTTCCCCCCGAGAAGTCCCAGATGCGGTGGGGAGGGACCAGCTCCACATCCAACATCTCCTGCTCCTCCCTGCCCACCCCCCGCGCTGGATTTGGGGGCACACAAAGTTTATTTATCCACGTGGGTCTGTGCAAAAGACCCATCTCACACCGAGGAGCTGAGCACAGCTGCAAATTGCCGTGAAAACGCTGGGAAATGGGAGTGACTGCAATTAGGATTTTCTGTTGGCCCTAAAAATCCCATCTGGGCCTGGGGAACGCAGTCCCTGCCTGAATCACTGCACAAATCGGGGAAACACGATGCTGTCTGCACCATCAGCCATGCTGGCTCTTCCCAGGAGATTCCTGTTTTCCTGTAAATCCCGACATGCCGAAAAATCCTCTCCCTGAGCCCGGCACAAAGCCCCGAGGCTCTGCGGCTTAGCGTGGCAAATGTAATGTTCTTAGTCAGCCTCATCGCTGCAAATCTCCATATTCCCAGGGATAAACACTCACCTCTCCTCCCCAGCTCCTGCTTTAGGGCTGAGTTCCCCCCCCTGGAGGGGTGTGAGGCCATGGAAGAAGTCCTGGCTATCTCTCATGGGGGGTTCCCCCCCAGCGAGCTTTGTAAACAGATTTTTTTCTTAAAGGGAGGAGTTTTGTAAAGAAAGGAGCTGTGGAAACTGCCCCGAGAACCTTCCAGCTCCTCCTAGGAACGGAGGATCCCATGCCATGGACATGGGAATGCTGGGCTGGGCAGTGGGAGCTCCCTGGGCTCCTGGCATGGCTGTGGGGATAAAAGCCCTGTGGGGTGGTGTGAAGGGCTGCCCCGGGCAGTGGGGTCTCCTCCGAGATCATCCCTGGGGTTTGGGATGTCTGGAGCTGCCTCAGGTAGGGCTGCACCCCTCGGTGTCACCTCACCTGCACTGGGCTGCTCCCTTGTGAATCTCAGGTGTGAACGGAGCTGAAATCCCCGGCCTGGCCCACATCTGAGCTGAGCTGCTGCACAAACCGAGCAGGACCCCAAGCCTTCCCCAGGCAGGGCTGCACCAGGGCAGGGCCAGGCTGAGCCCAGGGCTGTGCCCACTTCAGGGCCACCTGGAGCTGTGCCCAGGTGTGAGGGGCAGGGGGTGCTCAGGGCTGTCTCAGCCACCCAGGGACTCTGAGGGAGCTGCTGGGCTGGTTCAGCACTGCCAGGAGCTGGAGGTGACCCTGCTGCTGCCAGGGCTGTGGGGCAGAGCTGTGCCCATGGCTACCCCTGCAGCTCGGAGGTGCCACTGCCCACTCCTGGTGACTGCCACGTGTCCCCAGCCCCAAATCCGTGGGTGGACAAGGGGAAAGAGAGATGCTGGTGGAAGGAGAGAGATTGGGGAGCTGATGGGAGGAGGAGAGAGACAGGCAGGGATTGTTCCTAAAGCACTGGGGGGGATGAGGATGTAGATCACCAGAATTGGCGGGGGACAGGCCATAAAGCAAAAATAAAAAGGTATTATAATTTATGATGCACAGTAAAAATATCCTGGGAACTGGCTTATGAAGAAGAATTCATTCTCTCTCGCCAACTCTGCGTATCTTTAAAGATGATAAACGACGTTATGATTCTTCCTTGTATCCGAGAGCTGGAAAATTCACTCTGCCTTGGAGCTCCTGTCACATCCCCTCAGTGCTGCTCCTGCTCCCCAAAACACGAGGGGGGCTGAGCTCTGTCCAGGTGCTCCTGGGGACACAGGGGGGGCCGGGGCAGAGCCAGGACCTGTCCTGGGACAGGGATGCAGCCAGAACCTCTGCCAGCACCTTTGGGGTGTTTTTTGTCCCCCCATCCCCAGGCACAGCTCCTCCTGCCCGTTGTGAGTGGCTGCTGCTGTCCCTTCACTCTGAGTGTCCCCAAATGTCACAGCAGAGCAGTGGAGGAGCCCCTGGGTCACATCTCGTGCACAGGGTGGTGTTTGGGGTGAGTGAGGGAGAGAAATTCCCTTTATGCCGTGGATCTATGGGATCTCTGAGCCGGGATCCTGGGCCAGGGCAGAGCTGAGGGAATGGAGCTGCTGGACAGGAGGGTTTGGCTCTGCCCAGCTGAGCCCTGCAGACACACGGCTGAACGTGGAGCTGTTCACAGGGTGGATTCAAAGAGCTGGGAGAGGAGGGTGAAGCCCAAACTTTCTTCCAGGCAGCTTTGGCATCTCCCCCTCCCCTCTGCACAGAGCCAACCCCACTGGGTTCCTGCTTTGATAGGAGCCCTTGATGCTTTCGCGCCTCCAGGCACGGAATAAAAGGTTTAATTACCCACTGCCAGCGCTGCTGACAGCCGGGAGGGACCTCCTGCCCACACCTGGGGAGGAGAAACTTCCCCCAGCAAGAGCCATTCCCAAATTCCCGTTCCATGAGCACCCACTGGCTGCTGGTCCCTCTGCTCCTGCAGACCCGCTGGCCGGGGAGTTGAGCTCAGATCACTGAATTCCATCTCCCGAGGGCTTCCTGGCCCTTCCTAAAGGACGTGGCTGTGGCCCAGAGGCTCCTGGCAGCTCCTGGCACGGCTCTGCAGGGACCCCAGTGTGGGGAGCTCCTTATGGGGGATCCCAAGGTCCTATAAATCCATGGGGATTCCACCAGCCCCGATGTCCTGGGCACGGTGACAGCCACAGGAGCTCTCCAGCAGCTCTGTCTGTGTGGCACTGCAGCCAAGCCTCTGGCTCCTGGTGACATTCCCAGGTTTTTGGCAGGAGGAATGGGGTGAGATGGAGCCTGAGCCCCGTGGCTGCATCACCCCAAACTCTCCAGCCCCAGCAATTCCAGGTCACCCCTGCCTGGCCGTGGATGCTCAGGGCTCTGCTGTCTGCCACCAAAAACCCGTGATAGGGATGAAGAGAGGAGAGTCTCATTCTGTGGCTCCAGCTGAGCTGCAAAGGTCAGCGCTGCCCCTCCCTCACACCTGGAACTTTCCAGCCTTTCCCAGGCTGGGAACAGCTTCCCAAGCTCCAGCTGCAGCTGTGTGAGGTGGTCTCTGTCCTATGGGTCTGGGTCTTCACCTCTGGGAATCCTCGTGGGGACCGAGCTCTGCTGCCTCCAGGCTCCTGGGCTCTCCTGGCTCCCTAAAAAATTATTAACCATGGAAGCAGCTCCAGCATTCCCCAGTGGAGCTGTCAACGGGGCCTGGTGTCAGCGTCCCTTTACAAGGGCTTGGGAAGCCTTTGGGAACAACAGGAGCGGGATTGTTTGGCTCCAGCCGTGCACAGGTTGATTTGCACAGCGGGATGGCGAGGTGCCACATCCCATAAAACCCCCCCAATCCCACAGGAGCTGCCTGCTCCGGGCCCAGCTGCAGCACGACTGCGTGCCCAGCCCGCTCTGCCAGCCCTGCCTGTCATTTCTTAATCGAGTTCTGGAATATTTTATTACTCCTGGCTCTAGCTGCTCCTTCCTCCCTCCTCCCCTCTCCTCTCCGAGGTTTTGAGCTGCTCTTGCCCGGGGCTGCTCCACCTTCAGCTCTGCAGGGCTGGAGGGCAGGGCTGGGACCCTCCAGGGGATGAAATCCAGGGGGGTCCTGGTGCTGTTCCTGCAAGTTTGGCATTTTCAGGGTGAGTTCAGCATCCCCGGGGTTAGTTCAGAACGTTTGGGGAGAGTTCAGCATTCCCAGAGTGAGCTCAGCACCTTCGGGATGAGCTCAGCACCTTTGGGGCGAGTTCAGCATTCCCAAGGTGAGTTCAGCACCTTCGGGATGAGCTCAGCACCTTTGGGGCGAGTTCAGCATTCCCAAGGTGAGTTCAGCACCTTTGGGGTGAGTTCAGCATCTTTGGGGCGAGTTCAGCACCTTTGGGGCGAGTTCAGCATTCCCAAGGTGAGTTCAGCACCTTTGGGGTGAGTTCAGCATCTTTGGGGTGAGCTCAGCACCTTTGGGGTGAGTTCAGCACTTTGGGGCGAGTTCAGCATTCCCAGAGTGAGTTCAGCAGCCCCGGGATGGGTCCACCCCCCAGGAGGAGCAGCCCGGACCATCTGCCAGCAGAATCGGTGTTTCCCGAGCTGTATCAGAGAATCTGCTCCTTTCCCCGCAGCTCTCCTCTTTAAAAAGTCTTTATTTCCAAGCAAGTGATGGATGTGACAGCCGGAATGTCCCCCACTGCCTTCACTGCCTCGAGCTTTTCCTGTGCCTTTGTCCATCTGCCACAACCAGGGGGCTGCGGCCGCTTTTCTGCCGAGAAAAGCTGATAATTCAGGGGGGTTTTGTGCCTTTTTGCGAACTGGAATTGTCGCTGAGGACGCGGGGGAAGGGAAGACAGGAGGATGTTTGGCAGCGAGTTCACACCCCCTTCCCACCTCCCAACAGCTTCTCAGCCACAGAGATTTGAGGATTTGATTTAATTTCGCTGCCACCAGTAAAACACACGTGGAGGGGAGATGGAGGGAGGGGACAGAGGGATTTGGGAGCTGAGGGTGGGGAACAGCCCCATCCGTAACTAAAGAGGGAGTGAGCAATAAACAGGGGTGGGGATATTTGCCAAGATAAATGGCCCTCAGAAAATCTGCTTCTCGCAAACTTCGTGGGGATAAAAATGATTTAGGGAGACGCTGTCAAGATAAAAATCATATCTATTCAAGAACAACTCCTTACAAGTGTTATTAATAGCGCTGGGGATGGTTAGGCTGGGAAGGACTTTAAAATACTGTGTTTGCTTTGGGCTGCCGGCGCTGCCTGGTGTAATTCCCGCAGGGTGTAATTCCTGCAGGGTGTAATTCCTGCTGGACAGCGCTGGAAGTGGGAATAACCGAGAGACAGAGGGGCCAGGAGAGCCTGAATCGGCGTCCTCAGCATCCTCGGGGATGTGGGTTTGGGGTGCAGGGCATTTCCCTGCCCTGTGTCCCCAAACACCAAACTGTCTCGATGGGGGTGTTGGGGCCGGACAGAACCAGCGGGGACTTTTCTGTGTTCACCCCGATGCTGATGCTGCCAAATCCTCTCCCCGCTGCACCCCAAAACCAGCTCCGGGCTGGGCTGAGACATCTCCAAATCCTCCAGGCTCTGGAGACTTCCCGCATCCCTCGGCTGCGGCAGAGGGATGAAAAGCTCGTCCGGCATCAGAGCCCTCCTCCCCGGTGTTTAATCACCGCCTGCGAGCCTCTCGTGTCCTCGGCTCCCCCGCGCCGGCATCACGGCTCTGCTCCCCGGGGCTCCCGGCCCGGGGCCCCCGCACGCCGGGTCCTCCCTGCGGGGCAGGAACTGGGGAGCGGAGCGGGGAACTGGGGCAGGGAATTGGGGAGCGGAGAAGGGAACTGGGAAGTGGGGAAGGGAATTGGGGAGCCGGGAAGGGAATTGGGGAGCGGGGAAGGAGCAGGGAACTGGGGAGTGGGGAAGGGAATTGGGGAGTGGAGAAGGGAACTGGGGGAAGGAGTGGGGAATCGGGGAGTGGAGAAGGGAATTGGGGAGAAGGAACGGGGAATTGGGGAATGGAGTGGAGAATTGGGGAGCAGAACAGGGAATTGAGGAGTGGGACGGGGAATTGAGGAGTGGGGAAGGGAATTGGGAGGAAGGAACGGGGAATTGGGGAATGCAGAAAATAATTGGGGAGCTGAACAGGGAATTGGGGAGTGGGGCAGGGAATTGGGGAGTGGAGAAAAGAATTGGGGAGCTGAACAGGGAATTGGGGAGTGGGGCGGGGGAGAAGGGAGTTGGGGAGCAGAACAGGCAATTGGGGGAAGTAGTGGAAAATTCGGGGGCGGAGAAGAGAATTGGGGAGCGGAGCAAGGAATTAGGGGGAGGAGCTGCCCCAGCCCCACTTAAACACGTTGTGCTCTGCCCCGGGGCCAGCTCGGGGACAGACAGACGGACACACCACCGGAGAGGAGGGAGAACCCTGCGAAGGGGCAGATTTTTTGTGGAAAGTCGGGAAAAGGGAACAGAGGGCAGTTCCCAGCCCCTCCTGCTTCCCCAGGCTGGTGGGGAAGGGGCTGGTGAACTCGCAGCCCTGTTCGCAGGTCGGACAGGGACACAAAGCCTTTCCTGGCAGTTATGGGGTGCAGAGGGGTGAGGGATGCGCTGAGGCTGAGCTCTGCCTGCTCCTGGAGCTCCCCTGTCTGCTGAACCCTGCACTGAGCTTCCCTCCCCAGCCAGCCCAAATGTCCCCATCCCTGACCCCAGGGGACAGATTGTTCCTCTCCTCTTTCCCTCCAATCTCCTCCTCCCTTCGTAGCCCCCCATCATTCCCGCCGCTCTCCCCGGGCTCATTCCCGGCACTTGACACCTCTCAGCTCGATGAAGATTCATTTTCCCCGCTGGGATGCCTGGAAAGGGAAGGGGAGGTCACTGCTGTGCTTGGAGCCGGCTGGTTTGGAAACTGGGAGAACAGAGCTGAGGATTTAATGGCACCTTAAATATACGGCTGATTGTTGGGTCCAATTCTGATTTGAAAGCAAATACAGGCCAGGGAATTAAAGGGGAAGATGAGTTTCACTAGAAGGTAAATAAAAATTAACTGGTGGTGATATAAACATACCTGGTTACAAATGCAGGCATGCCGGTTTTGAAATACACTCAATTAGAGAAACGAGAGTTTGGGGTTATTTTTAATAAAAGCTTCATGGCAAAATTTCAAGGACTTACAAACAATAAAAACACCCCCAGCTCCAGCATCCAGCTCGGGATGTTTATGGCTGTTTAGTGCTCTGAGCATAAAATAAAAGCACCACCACAAATTAGCTGGTTGTTTTGTCCCTGATCTCTGCAGGTGGCTCCAGACCCTGACTGAGAGTGAGGAGGGGACCAGGACACCCCGGGATGTCCCTGGAGATGTGTCAGGCTTGCTGCCCAAGCTGGGAAATGGGGAGGAATGGAGTAATTAGAGGAATTAATTAGGCCACCTTTGGGTGGCATTCTTGGGGTAGGGGAGCAATTAAGCATCACCCTGATGATGCTCTCACAGGGTCTGTTTATTCCCGAGGGTGTTGGGGCGGCTGGAGCACAAATATGGGGGATGATAAAACTGGGCTGAAGCAGCTTTTGAGCAGCTAAACTCGCAATTTGTGTGGGCAGGGCTGCTCTGGTTTGGGAACCGAGCCGGGGTCGATGAATCCCAGTGGCTGGGGGGGCTCGTCCTGCAGCCAGAAAATCCCTCAAATGAGGCAGGCGGAGAGAGAAAAGAGAAAACAGGGAAGGAAAAAAGCTCCTGCTGGACGCCTGTGGTTGTTCCCAAACTTCTCGCAAACAGGGAACAACAAAGAAGTGAAACGCGGAGATAATTAAGGACGTAATTGTACACACACAACTGCTTAATTAAGCTTTTCCTCTTTAAACCTGGCAGAATCTGCTTACAAGGTGCGAGCACGAGGGGAGGCTGCCCATATGCTGGGCCATCTGCACTGCAGGCGGGAGGCAACAACCCGGAGAGGGAGGAGGAGGAAAAGGAGGAAAAACAGGAAAAAAAGGAAAAAAAAAAAAAGAGGAAAAGGAGGTGGTGGCTGCTGTCCTCAAAAAAAAAAAAAAAAAAAAAAAAAGAGCATCAGAGTTCTGCTCTGGCATGTGCCAGTGGTTGTCCCTTGGTGCCTCCCTGTGCCCATGGCATGGATTTATCCAGCCCCCACTGCCCCTCCCGGCTTCAGGAGCCCCAGGACTCCCCAGAACTCAGGGCAGGGGCAGGATGAGACCCCTCACTTCTCTGCAGGTTCTTGGGATGGGAATTAGGAAAAAAAATCTTTATTTTTGTTCCTTTAAACAAGCAAGACTCAGGCTCAGGATTTTTGTCCCTGCTTGGCCCCAAGGGTCTCTCTCCTGCCTGACCTTTGGATATAAATCCAAATAAACCCTCGGGACTGTAACAGGTTCTAATCAGGCCCTAAATCCAGGTGCCAGCCCCTCCTCACCACAGCCCTGAGCGAGGGCAGAGAAGGGGCTCAGCCCCTGGGTCTGGGGTCCCTCTCTGCCTGCAGTCCCAGCTCCTCCTCCCACATTTCAGGACACATTATTAATGATATTAATATTATTAATTAATGCCCCTCCCTGCCTCCTTTTTGAGGCTGGACAGCAGGGGCCTCTCTGGCAGGGATTTTGGGGGAAAAATGTTCCCTAAAGTATTTCTTAATTTGTTAATCACGTGCTGAGCCTCATCAGGCACCTGGAAAACACCGGGAGGGGCTGAGATCGGGTTTGGAATTGTGAGGGAGGGGTGGATGAGCAGGACAGGTTGTGACAAAATCCGTGTGCTCCCCGAAAGGACCAGCAGAGAAAAACTAATTAAACCCCAAACCTGAGCTCGGGGTGACAGCTTGGCTGCTGTGGGGGTGTCCAGGGGTGCAGGACAGAGCCAAATATCGGGCACAGAGGAGTTTTTATTTTAGTTTAGGAGTTTAGAGGATGTTTTAGACACATCCCAGCCACGGAGAAATCCAGCTCAGTCCTGAGCTCCGGACTGAGCTTCGGGAGAGGAACCCGGGGAAAGGGAGCAGAGGGTGAGGCCGGCTGTGGAAAACCCAGCTCGGGGGTGGTCGGGTGGAGCAGGGATCGGGATCGGGGTCTGGCTGTCACATCCCCGATGCGACAGGCTCTGCTGCCATCTACCTCCTCCCGATCGGGGTGCTCGGGGCTGCCCCGCTGCTCTGGAGAGCCCAAAACATCCCGAGGAGAGGCTGAAAGGCGCTGGGAGCTCGCAGCAGGAGCGCTTGGACTCTCCTCTCCAGCCTCTGCTCTTGCTCCGTGCTCTCCCTCCAGCTCAGGGACTCCTTGCTGGGAATGCTGCCCTGATCCCGGAGGAGGAGGAAAGGAGGTGGAAACGTCCCCTTGGCACCACATTTCATCAAGGTTCTGCTGCCAAAACCTCGTGTCCCTCCAGCTCGGCCCCCGAGGGCACCAGGCAGGGCCAGTTTGGGCCATCGGCATCCTCTGACAGCACATGTGGCTCTGCAAGGCCAGGCTGGCACCTCCCTGCTGGCACCTTCCCCCCTTCCCTCCCTGCTCCCGACTCATCCTTTCCTTTGGAGAGGCAAAACCGCCCTGCACATCTGCATGGCACAGCTGGCAGGGCACATCTGGATGGGATATTCCCAAAAAGCCCTGGCTATGCTGATCCTGGTTCTTCCCTCCCCTGCTCCAGGCCGTCCCCTCCCCCTTTTTGTGCTCAATTTGTAGTTTCGTGTCGCTCCCCCTCTGAAATCCCCGCTCCCGCTGATGTTCCCTAGACCTTAAAGAATATTTAACCATCTGGTAAATTATTTATCCCTCGGAGGTTCGGTGCGCTCGGGGCAGCTCGGGGCCCTCCTGGAGAATTAACGAGAGCCATAAATCAAAGAGACATTGGAGAAATTTCCCATTCCCGGGCTGGGCCCCCAAATGCCACTCGCGGGGTGGGAGCCGGGCGCTGCCACTTGCTGCTGCTACTTGTTTAGGAGCTTGTTAAATTTAGAAGTTAAATAGACTCCAGGAAGCGGATGAGACACAGAAATCGCTGGCTGAGGGGGAAATTGGGTGGCTGCCACCTCCTAATGCTCCTTTCGAAGGTGTTTTTTTCCCCCGGCTTTGCAAAGCATCGCCATCAATCCAGCTCTGGGGGAGGAGGAGCCGAGGCTGCGGCGCTGTGCCCGGGGGATGGGGACAGTGGCGCTGGCCACTTGGCAGGGCTACCTCGGGCTGTGCTGGGGGTGGCAGAGGGGACAAGCGGTGCCCCAGGGGCTCCTGGCAGCGCTGGGGGTGTAAAAACTCCGCGGGTTTTGCCTGTTGTCCTTCAGGTGGGCTGGGGTGGGGATGGAGCGAGGTCTCCGCATCCCGCTGGGATGCTCGGGCTGTTCCTGCACTGCTCAGGTGCCTCCTGGCCAAGGGACAGTGACACATCCTGTCCTGGGTGTGCTGAGAGCCCCCAGAAAGGATTTGGATCAGGAGGAGGCCCAGGGAGGAGGAATCCAGCCGAGGCTTTGCCCACAGCTGGATCACAGCTGTGACAGCTTTCCCTGCACCACCAAACCCTCAGGCTCCCCCTGCAGCCTCTGCGTGAGGCTTTAGCAGGGTTTGTCCTTATTTCCACCCTTCAGGAAACCCCAGGCTCACCCCGAGGGGCACAGAGGTGTCCCAGAGCCCCTGGGACCAGGACAGGGTGTCCAAAGAGGGGCCAGACAAATTCCAGAACTTCAGTAATAAACGAATTAATTGATGTCCCCGTGGGATGATGTGAAGCTGCAGCCACAGCCCCGAGGTGGGAGCTTCACTCCTCCCGTGCTGCTGCCAGCCTGCCTGAGCCCTGCTGCTGACTCCCCACAGAAATGCGAATTTTGGTTTATCACGTCTGCCTGGCGGGCAGCAGGAGCTGCACAGTGAGCTGGGGGAAAGCATAAGGTAATAGAGGTATTTATTAAAGCAGGGAGGAAATTTATATGCTATTCCTGCTTTTTCAGCTCTCAGTCATTGCCGAGGGGAGAGGAGGAGTGGGCAGCCTGTGCAGGAAATCGCCAGGAGTCTGTTTTCTGCCCATTTGTCAGTCTGATGAACAAGAAAAATATGGGCAGGCTGGGTGAAGGAGAAGTGAAGAGTCTGGAGGAGGCTGGAGAGCGCTTCTCCACGGCAGGAGCAGCCCCAGGTGCACGGGGAAGCCTCCCCAGATCCCTCTGGAGATGGGGGGATCGTGCCAACAAGGGACTGGGGTCCCTGAGGCTCCCAGGGTGGTGGCAGCGAGATGAGAATGGGAGGTGGGGAGGGGGAAAGGGGAATGGGCTGGAGGAGAAAAAGGGTTCGGGATGGGATGGAGGAGAAAAGGGCTCGGGATGGGATGGGATGGGATGGGATGGGATGGGATGGGATGGGATGGGATGGGGGAGAAAAAGTGTTCTGGAGAGGATGGGATGAAGGAGAAAATGGATTTGGGATTGGATGGGATGGGATAGAAGAGGAAAGGGAATCTGGAGATGATGGGATGAAGGAGAAAAGGGGCTCTGGAAGAGAAATTCTGGAGGAGATAAAGGGGTTCTAGAGAGGATGGGATGAGGAAAAAGGGGGTTCTGGAAAGAGAAAAGGGGCTTGGGATGGGATGAGATGGAGGAGAAAAGTTCTGGACCGGACAAGCTGGAAGAGAAAAAGAGGCTTGGGATGGGATGGGTTGAGGAGAAAAGGGCTCTGGAAGGGAAAGTCTGGAGGATAAAAGGAGTTCTGGAGAGGATGGATTGGAGGAGAAAGGGGACTGTGGAAAGGACAATCTGGAGAAGAAAAGGGCTCTTGAGGGGCTGGGCTGGAGGTTAAAGGGTTCTGCAAAGGACAGGCTGGAGGAGACAAGGGGTTCTGGCAGGGCTGGGCTGGGGCAGGGCCCTGGCAGTGGGATGAGGTCGATCCCAGTGTCCAAAGCCCCCCTTGGCAGGGCCCTCCCAGCTCTGGAGCATCGCAGCGTTTGGCACCTCCCTTTGAGGAGCACTGGGGAGTGCAAACCCAGCGAGTATTAAGTGCTAATAATTCCTTCCTTTCATTTGCAGTTATCCACCTCCATGTGAGAGGCCGGGATTTTGCTGACACTTTCTGGCTGGGAATTGAATGCTGCCTGAATCATCCAGCCAGGGCCATTTGTTCATAAAAGTAAGGAATTGCTGTTTGAATCCTTTTATTGCTGCTAACGTGACACAGGCAGCCCTGATGGATTCGGGCTGGGGATGTGACACAAACGTGGCCGTGCTGGGAAGTGACACAAATGTGAGGGCTCCTGAACCCTTCTGGGTGGGAGGCAAACACTGCCTGGGTCTCCCTGGGCTGCAGGGGCTGTGCAAAGTCCCCCTGGCACTGCCAGGGCAATCCTGGCTTCTACCAAGCTGTAATCCCAGCAGATTTTCCCTTAAGGAGCAGCTTTTCCCCCTGGTATCAGGGGCACCCCAGAGAGGGATTTGGACCCCCCAGCCCTGTGTGTGTGATGGCACAGAGGGAAGGGGGGAGTGTTTGAGGGTTTTAATCTTCTTGTTCCCAGAGCTGCTGGAGTGGCTGGACAAGGAGATGTTTTTCCTTTTGGCAGAGACAAATGGCCAGAGCCATACCCTCTGGCATGGAGCTGCTCCTTCTACACTGATGGGATAAAAATGCCCTGGGAGGAATTCAGGCAGTGCCATTGCAGGCTGGAGAGATCAGCCCTGGACAGGATGAGATTGTGGGGAACAGCAATGGGCCAGGACCCTGGTTTGTCCCTTTTTGGGGGTTCTGTCTGTGCCCAGGGCTGTGGGGCAGAGACCAAGAACACCTCACTGAGATTTCCCCCTCATCCCTGCAATGCTCCAAATCAGGATGTGATTAACTCCAAGCTGCTTTTCCCCGAGTGCTGCTTGCACAAACGAGAACTGATTTAAAATGAATTGAGCCAATTACTGCAGTTTTCCCAAACCAGCTGACAGCAGTGTTGGGATGAGGAGGAACAGTCCCAGCTGCAGAAGGATGGGAGTCAGACACTGAAATGCCCTTTGGGCCCGAGATTCCAGCTGTCTCTGTTCCCTGGATAAGTCTGGCTGCTTTCCTCAGTTTGCATCTGAATTTAGGTGGCAGCAGTGCCAGGCCAGTGGTGCTGGAGCAGCTGGTGGTGCCTGCTCTGAGTGGGTGATGCCAGGATGGTCCCTGCTGGTTGCAAATGCAGTGTCTGGATATATCCATGTGTTTATGGAAAAGTGGAAAGAAAGAACTCCTGGGTGATTTTTGAAGAGGAATCTTTAAATGAGATGCTTTCTGCCATGGAAGGGTTGGGTCTGTTGGGGCTGGGTGAGGTTTGGGGTTTTTGTTTGTCTGGTGGCTGCTCCTCCCCTGCCCCCATGGTTTGAAGAAATCAGTTCTGAGCTTGGATATTTTGGGGTTTTTTAGGGATTAGGTCAAGGAGAAGGAGTTCCACCATCATCCTCAGCGGCTGCTGCAGAGGGGCTGAAGGCAGAGCAGAGGGGTCACCATTTTAGGCCAGGTTTATCTTTCTGTTCCCATCCACAGCTTCCAGCCAAGGCAGCCCCTTGGCACCATGGATGAGCCCAACCTGCCTGCAGGGCTGAGAGCAGCAGAATCCCAGAATCCCTGAGGCTGGAAAAGCCCTCCAGGATCACCAAATTCAACCTGTGACTAATCCCCACCTTGTCACTCAGCCCACAGCACTGAGTGCCACATCCCTGGATACCCCCATTCCCTCTTTGCTGCATCCCTGGCAGGATCCACCTTGGGAATGCCCCTCACAGAGGGACAGATGCACCATGGAGGTAAAACTGCTCTGCTGGGGTTAATTTTCCATGGGGGCGTGGGCAGTGGCACATCTGGAGAGCAGCTGGGTGGGCAGTGCAGGTGGGGACAGCCAGGAGGAGTCAGTGCTGGAATCAATGCTGGAATCACTGCTGGAATCAATGCTGGAATCAATGCTGGAATCACTGCTGGAATCAATGCTGGAATCACTGCTGGAATCAATGCTGGAATCAATGCTGGAATCACTGCTGGAATCAATGCTGGAATCACTGCTGGAATCACTGCTGGAATCACTGCTGGAGTCACTGCTGGAATCACTGCTGGAATCACTGCTGGAATCAATGCTGGAATCAATGCTGGAGTCACTGCTGGAATCACTGCTGGAATCAATGCTGGAATCACTGCTGGAATCACTGCTGGAATCAATGCTGGAATCACTGCTGGAATCAATGCTGGAATCAATGCTGGAATCACTGCTGGAATCACTGCTGGAATCAATGCTGGAATCAATGCTGGAATCACTGCTGGAATCACTGCTGGAATCACTGCTGGAATCACTGCTGGAATCAATGCTGGAGTCACTGCTGGAATCACTGCTGGAATCACTGCTGGAATCACTGCTGGAATCACTGCTGGAATCAATGCTGGAGTCATTGCTGGAATCACTGCTGGAATCACTGCTGGAATCAATGCTGGAATCACTGCTGGAATCACTGCTGGAATCAAGCTGGACGCAATGCTGATCTCAATGCTGGACTCAATGCTGGAATCACTGCTGGAATCACTGGACTCATCTGGAATCAATCTGGAATCATGCTGGAATCAAGCTGGAATCACTGCTGGACTCAATGCTGGAATCATGCTGGAATCACTGGAATCACCTGGATCACTGCTGGAATCACTGCTGGAATCAATGCTGGATCATTCTGATCACTCTGAGTCATTGCTGGAATCAATGCTGGAATCACTGCTGGAATCACTGCTGGAATCACTGCTGGCATCACTGCTGGAATCAATGCTGGAGTCATTGCTGGAATCACTGCTGGGATCACTGCTGGAATCAATGCTGGAGTCATTGCTGGAATCAATGCTGGAATCAATGCTGGAGTCACTGCTGGAATCACTGCTGGAATCAATGCTGGAATCACTGCTGGAATCAATGCTGGAGTCATTGCTGGAATCAATGCTGGAATCAATGCTGGAATCACTGCTGGAATCACTGCTGGAGTCACTGCTGGAATCAATGCTGGACTCAATGCTGGAATGTGCCACAGCACCACGGGGCTGGACTCTGCTCCCTGCCTCTCCCATCCATGAAAATTTGTCTGCAAAGCCTCAGCCTCTCACCCTCAGGCTCCCCAGAACTCCCTGCCAGGGATCACAGACTGCTCTTATCGTCACCCAGGGCCTTGTGGATTCCTGGTGGATTCCTGGTGGATTCCTGGTGGATTCCTGGTGGATTCCTGGTGGATTCCTGGTTAATTCCTTCTGGATTCCTGGTGGATTCTCCCAGCATTCTGCACTCCAGCAAAAGGCAGCAGCCCTGAGCTGCAGCATTTAAAAACAATCACAAACGTGGAGGATACACAGCCAGGCCTGTTCAGGGGGTCCAGGGCTTTGTTCCTGGAATAGTTTTCACTCTGGAGTCTTGGGGGGGATAAGGGATGCTGAGGGCTCATCCACACGTTCAGCTGCTCGCTATAAAACAGCTCCAGTGCCTCTAAAGGAACTAAAGAAAACGTGCTCGGGGCTTTGTAGGGAAGGAAAAAAGGCTCCTGGGATGGGCAGAGTGGCCATGAATTATTCAGCACAGCAGGAGTGGCGTGGGAGCTGTTCCAGGGCAATCCTGGCCAGGAGCCCCGAATTTGAGTGGGTGCAGAGACAGGAGAGTGCCTGGAGAGCCGGGGCTGGGGCTGCATCCTTCCCCCTGCCAGGGCCTGGTGTTTTGGGGCAAAAAGTGCTTCCTTATCCCTGCCTTCCCATGCCAGGGATGAGCCTGGGGCTTCCCCGTGGGTTTAGTGGCTTTGGACTCAAAAAGCAGGAAAAACACGGGAGAGGGCAGGTGTGAGCTGAGCAGGGAGGGGAGGTTCGGGCAGTGAAGGCACCGGGGTCGCTCTCCAGCCGCTCCAGAATGAATTCTCTGCCACTGGGAACAATTTCCCTGACTCTGCCAATTCTGTCACCATGCTGCCTGGAAGAGCCCAACAGGAAGGGGAATTTGAACTCTGAGAGAAGCTCTCACTGAAGCTTTATTTAAGGCTACATGGGGAAATGTTAAATATTAAAAACCAGTGGCTGGGCAGCGAGGGCTGTGCCCTGTCTGTGTCTTTTTTCCTCTAAACACCTTTGATGCCCAGATAATGGGGCTGTCACCTTGTGGGGATGGTGTCACCCATAGATCCCCCTTCCCATGGCTTTTGGGACAGCTGCAGGCTTGTGTCCCCAAGAGCAGCATCGTGTTCCCCCAGCTGGCCACCAGCATTTCATCCCCAGAGCCCAAGAGAAAGGACAAGGACTGAGCATCTGTGGTTTTCTCTGTGCTGCTTCAGTTTATTGTTTAGTTTTTTTAAATCCCTACTCCTTGACTGCAGACATCCTTGTGCTGACATGAGATTATTTATTTATAAAATATGTACAGGAAAGCGCTCGGGTCCTGGCCCCACCCTCCAAGGTTGGCCGTGCCTGTCCAGCCAGAGCAGAGGTGGAAAGGGAATTTCTCTGCTTTGGAGTCGGGAAAAGGAGAAGAAAGGAAAGGGCTGAGAGGAATGGAGACTTCAAAGGACGTGAGCAAATATTTACAGGTTCCAAGACAAAAAAATATATCTACAGTGTTGTCTTGGGGAGAGAGGGAGTTGGGCTGGGAGCAGAGCCCGCTCGTGGCTCCGTTTGTTACATTGATTTATGGAGACTGCAGGAATCGATTCCTGGTGGGAATCCCGGCGGGAGCGTGGCTCCAGAGAGCCCTGGGCTCAGGCCCTGGTGAGGGGCAGGTGGGGACACCCCAGCCACAGAGTCCTGCTCCTGGGGCTTCGCCAGAATATTTAGATTTTTGCAAATGAAGCCTGGGTGCTCCTGTGACAGTCCCTGGAGCCCAAGGAAGGGCGATGCTGGCGGGGAGCGGGATTCAGGCAGGAAAAGGTTTGGGATCCCCAAACTGTTTGAACTCGAAGGGGACAGGCAGGGACAGTCCCCCAGAGGTGAGGTGCTCCCGGGAGCTCCCTGGGCTCGGAGTGGCAGAGCTCAGAGTGCCACGTGTGGGTCCCCATGGAAGTGTGGGGTGGGTTTTGCACAGGGGCTGCTATGGCAGGACGGGCACAGCTAAATTCTCCTGCAGGGGAGGGGCTGGGGCGCGAGGGAGTGGCTGTGGGGCGTCTGTCTGGGTCCCCGAGCTCGGCAGGTCACCCCAGTTCAAACTGTCCATGCTCTATGCGGGTGATACTTGGCTGGAGGAGACGGAGGAGACCTCGGTCTTGGTCTGGGACACGGTGGAGGAGGTGTCTTCATCCCCAAAGGGGTTCTTGCCGCAGCAGATTGTGGTGATCATGCAGTTACGGAACTGGGGAGGGGAGAGAAATGAGAATGGTGGCACTGGAGGGGCCAGCAGGGACGTGGTGCAGGACCAGGAGTCCCTGCAGGGACTGAGATCCAACCCCTTCGGGGATGGAGCGAGGCACCCGTGGAGCCCCCAGAGGTGCTGCCCATGCTGGGGGAGTCTCACCTGTTTGTTCATGAGCACGTAGATGATGGGGTTGTAGAGGGAGGAGCTCTTGGAGAAGAAGGCAGGCACTGCCATCAGCGTGGCCGTGAAGTCGGCGCCCTTGTTGGTGAAGATCCAGAACGCCACCACGGCGTAGGGCGTCCAGGCCAGCATGAAGCCCAGCACCATGAGGATCACCATCCGCGTCACCTCCTTCTCCGCCTTCTGCGTCGTGGCCGATTCCTGCTGCTGGGCAGCTGCCTGTGGACACGGAGGGTGGTGAGGGGCAGCTTCCCACCCCCAACCCACACCCCTCATCCTGCCTGAGCCCCCCTCCCTGTCCCCATCAGTCCCCTCCGGCCGTTACCTCCCGGACTTTGCAAACGAGGCGCCCGTAGGAGAAGAAGATGATGACGACGGGGATGATGAAGTGGATGACGAACATGTAGAGCACGTAGGACTCGTTGTGGAAGTCGGGGTTGTGGGTGTAGTAGTCGGGCCCACAGGAGCACTGCATCCCCTCCGGGATGTACCTGGCAGGGGGAAAGGTCAGGATGTGTGTGGCATACTGGACAGCCAGGGAAAGGAGCAGTCTGAGTTTTCTCAGGCTGCTCGAAGGAAAACAGAGTTGATAACAATGTTAACATCTGGTCTTGTGACAGGAGGGATGTGTGAGAACATGGTGTTTTAGAGAAAGCTTGTTTACTGGGGGTGTTCTATTCCTTGGACCAATGAGTTTGATTCTATTCTCGGTCCTGTGATCTAGTCTTTATAAGGAACGTGTGTTACAATAAACTTGTCCCTTTCCTGTCTTGAAAGGAGACCATGTTGCTGTGTGTTCACTGCTAATTATACAGCAAACAGCGACAGATCTGCTCCTTGGGGGCAACAGGGATGGGATTCCCTGAGGATGGGGGATGCTGCAAAGGTGGCACATGTGGTGTGGGTGATCGCTGTGACACTAACGGGACATTCATTTCCCTCCTCTGAGGCCGAGCACTCCCCTGCCAGGACCCTGCACGGATGGAGGGATCTGGGAGCTGCTTCTGGGGATCCCTGGACTCACCTGGACCAGCCGAAGAGCGGCGGGGCGGCGCAGGAGATGGCCATGACCCAGGTGAAGGCGATGCCCATCAAGGCGTGGCTGGCGGAGAAGCGGAAGTTGCCCATGGGCTTGCAGATGACGATGTAGCGCTCGATGGCCAGGACAACCAGGGACCACAGGGCGACCTGGCCTGGGGGGAGGAGAGGGAGAGCCCACGGAGAGGTCAGAGCTCCTCTGGGTTCCACTTTGGTGCTTCCAGAGGAGGGGATCAGCATGGGAGAAGCAGCATCCTGCTAAAAAACTGGGAATCCTCCACCTGTAACGTGCAGAAGCTCTGGGAGAGGATGCTGGAGGTGGAGGAGGAATCACCGTGGGGGTTTTAATAAATTAAGGATCAAGGGGGTGAATCCCACCTGGGCGTGGGGAAGCACAATTCCAAGCAATGCTGCCAGATGCCTCCAAACCTGTTGATTTCCTTTAAATGTGCATTTCACCAGCCTTCTGCTGGTGCTGGAACAGGGGGAGGCGTGGGGAGGACGGTGTGGGTGGGCAAACATGCACATGTATTTCTGAGGGATAATTAAACTTCAGGGGATTTGGGAGCGTTTAGTCGGTGCTGTAAGCCTGCTAATGCCCCCAGCTGTGATAAGCTGCTGATAACGACACCCTGTGCTGGGATTCACTGGGGACCTGCTGCTCACACAGCCTCTGCTTCCCAGCCAACTTCCTTCCCTGGGAACAGGAGCCTCCTCCTCCTCTGAGAGGTACAAACATTGGAAAGTCAAAATAAGGCTCATTGAGCAGGGATGGGATCTTCTGACCCCAAACCCAAGCCTCTCCTTGCTCCTTGGCTTGGATCAGGGCATTCAGCTGTGCCTTTGGAAGGATATCCATATTTTTAAAATGTGTATTTTCAGAGCAGCATCACTGTGGGAAATGGCCTTGTTTAGGGGAATGAAAGCCAAGTCCCTGTGGTGTCTCCAACAAGGACTGTTTGCTGTCAGATCCATCATGAGGTGTGGTGTGGGCAGGGCTGGCTGCGTGGGCTCCGGCTGCCAAGTGAATTTTCCTTGTTTTTCTGCAGGGCAAAGTGTTGTTGTCCCTGAGAAATGCCTCAAGGAAAATCCCAAGGGCACTCAAATCTTGTGCAGCTGGGACAGAGCTGAGCCATCCCTGCAGAGCCTGGGAACCACTCTGGATCCTGGATCTTCTTCCCCTTCCTTTTGCCCCTGGATAAGCTCTGAGCCCTCTCATTTCTCCATGCCTGTAGCTCTTCCGTGGGGTTGGCTCCCTTCCTGAGGGATTTCTCTTCCCCTTATAAACTCTCCCTTTCCCCAAAAAGGGAAGCCTTCAGGCAAAGGAATAATCATGGAATCATGAAGGTTGGGAGAAGACCTCTAAGGTGATCAAGCCTGTGCTTGGTCTGAGCTGCTTGGCGTTGATCTGGGAACACGCTGTGGTCGCCCCTGGCAGGTCTCTGGTAACCACCTTGGTGTGACACCCCCAGTGACCAGCAGGGCCAGGTGACCCCAGCCTGGATCCTGCAAACGAGGATCCCTTCCCAAGCTTCCTTTCCCTGCCATGATACCATGAGGTCTCTTTCTATCGAGATCAAACCCTCAGAAATCTGTTCTCCTCTCCAGTTTCAAATGCAGAGCAAGCCCCAAAGTGAGGAGAAACGATGCTGCACACCCCAAGGGTGCCACGAAGGGATGGAACCAGACTCCCAAAGCCCTGCAGAAGGAAGCCCCAAGCCCCCAGTGCCAGCCCTTACCTCCCAGCGTGGCAAAGAACCCCTCCACGGCGCAGCCGATGGGGCCGAACACGAAGTAGCCGTTCCAGGCAGTGTAGAAGGTGACGGTGAAGCCAAAGCAGGCCATGCACAGGTCAGCCACAGCCAGGTTGACCAGGATGTAATTGAGGGGCTGCCGGAGCTTCTTGTGCTTGAAGGTGACCAGGAGGGTGAGGAAGTTGATGGGGAAGCCGGTGGAGATGAGGAAGAAGATGTAGCAGCACACGAGGCGGTATTTCCAGGGCTCGGCCAGGTAGTACTGCGGGTACTCGAAGGGGCTCCGCACCACCCCCGTCTTGTTGGACATAGGCACGTAAAAATTGATCCCCTCCGTCCCGTTCATCCTGCCCTCGCTACGGGAGCTGCTCTGCCGGAGGGGGTTTTTCTGCAACGAATTGTGTTCCCTCCCTGATTGATGAAAAAAGGGAAGCCCCACCCCCTCCCAAGCGCGGTGAGAGGATTCCCCTCCGATCTAAAATATGAAGGAATTACAAGGAGCAGCAGGAGTTGAGGGGATGGAGGTGGTGCCCTGCCCTGTGCCGCGCCGGGGGCTGGCGGTGCCGTGCCCCGGGGTGGTTTTATACCCTCCGGCCTCCTCGAGGGAGGGGGCAGGCTGACGAGGGGCTCGGCTAACTTTGTGTGACAAGGGCAACGGGATTGAGAGGGGTTGATGGTTTAAGCACCCTCTAAGCGGCCAGTTGGCCCCAAAACCTGCATTAAAGCGTATTAATTGCCATTAAGTGTTTAATGTTGTTTAAGGTGTTGGGGGCAGGAAGGGATGGGGTGGGGAGCGCTTGGGAAGAGGGGCAAAGGTGGGAGGAGCAGTGGGGAGTTTGGGAGTGGTCCATGTGGTTATGGGGCTGTGCTGGGGTCCACAGCGTGTCACAGGTTTGGGGTGTCCCTGGGCGGCTGAAGGACCCTGTGAGACCACTTGGGGACTGGGGAGTGGCCAGCTCTGCCCCACTGACCTGGGGGAGGTCACTGGGGGAAGACTGGGCTGAGCTTTGTGGGTCTGAGCTGTTGGCTGGGCTGTTTGGGGTGCCTGGTTCAGTGTGGGGGCTGCTGGGGTCTCCATCCCACAGCAAATCCAGGCTCTGCTGACACAGCCAAGGGCCTGGAGCTGGGCAAAGGTAGGAGGGGAAGACACTTCCCATCCCAAAGGTAATGCAGTTGGTAATTTTTTGGTAAATGTAGTGTTTTGGAGCAGGGCTCCTGGTTGTGTGACCCTGATCATCCCCTTGGTTGTGCCATGGGACAAAGGACAGTAAAGATGTCCTGAACTCCTGCAGAGAGTGCAGAGAGACCAGCCTGGCCTGGGAGAGCAGAGGGATGGGAGGGAGCTTTCCCCAGGCTCTCAGCAAGGAGTGTGGGATCCCCATGCCAGCACACACGAGCCTGGCAAACCCTTCCAGGGTTTGGCCTTCCAGGGCCAATGCCAATGCTCCATCTCGTCCAAGTTCTCCTTCCCCGTTTCTTCCTTCTGGGTCATGGGTGCTCCTTCTCCAGGGGAGCTGCCTAAGGCGCCTTAGGGAAGCTCTTCCATTAATCCTGGGGATGTGGGGCGTTAAGGGAGCTGATCGGATAACGAGGTAAGCTGGGCCTCCTCCTCCTCGCTGCCCTCCCCAAGGCACAGCCCATGGAAAAAGTCACCATTGTCCCGTGGGATGAATGAGGTCTCCTGCACGCCTGGAGTGTCTCTGAGGAGGCTGGGAGCGGAAGGCTAAGGGGTGTTGGGATGGATGGGTGGGTGGGTGGATGGATGGATGGTGCCCTAATCCCTGATCTGCCTGTGCAGATCCAGCAGGAGCAGAAGTAGGACGTGGTGCAGGGAAATGGGTCAGGCCAGCCTCAGGTGCCCCGGTGTAAGAGCTGAAATGAGGGATGTGGGGCTCCAGGGGCTCTTTAAAATGCTGATTATTGTATGCAAATGATACAGCAATTCATGGGTGGTGGGTGACAAGAGCCCAGCCTTTAGTTCTGGTTACAATGCATTATTTACTTTTCATTGCAGAGCATCTTAAAATATGACAACCAATCAATACCTTTACTATTACCTATAGCCATCTGTAACTACTAACATTACCATATTCATGTTATTTTTCCAATCACAAAAGGTTAGTGTGTTACAGTTTAAGCTAGAAGTTGTTTTTCAGTTCTTTTCCAGTGGAAATTTTTGAGACCTTTCTTTCTACTTGCAACATTGGCTTTCTTGTTTGCCTGTGAAAATCTTTTTGTTCGGTAAAAACATCTTTTGTTTGAGGTTGATTTATCCTTTGCTCTAAGTTATAAAAACCCCTTCCAACTCATTTTACCCTTTGGCTTCTTAGTTACCCAGTCAGACTGGCTCAGCAATTCTTTTCTTCTATATCAAAACTTGCTATCATTTTTATTCCTTCTTCAGATTCTACCTTCAAAGATATTTCTGTTGTACATACATATCTGTGAGACCTTCCTGTCAAATCCTTCTCCTTCCTAACACCCTGGGACGAGGGCTCCCCACGGGATGGATGTGGCCTCTTGGAATCACTGTGAAACCACCAGGAACCAAATTCCTGGTCCAGGTCTTCCTTGAGGGGATGAGTGGAAAGCAGAGGAGTCCCATGGCTCTCACGGAGCTTTTCCTGGAGGAATTTCCTGCCTCTCCTGGCCATGGAGTGGCTCCAGATGTACAAAAATTGAGCACATTGTTGCAGAATGAGTTGAATATCAAAGGAGATATCCCTCAAGCTGCATCAAGGGAAAATTAGGTTGGATATTAGGAAAAAGATTTTCATGGAAAGAGTGATAAAGTACTGGAATGGTCTGACTGGGGAGGTGGTGGAGTCACCAACCCTGGATGTGTTTGAAAAAAAAGACTGAATGTGGCACTCAGTGCCATGGTCTAGTTAAGGTGTTAGGGCTGGGTTGGGCTCAATGATCTTGAAGGTCTCTTCCAACTCAGTGATTCTGTGAATTCTGTGTCAATTCTGAGATCCCAGAAATTCTAAACCACAAAACCAGCAGTGCATCCATCTCAATTGCAGTGTGGTCCTCCCAGCTCCCATGGGAGACAGCACTGCTCCATCTCCAGTATTTCACCATGGCCCACCTTCAAAAGTGAAAGCAAGTCTTCAGCTCCAATATTTCACTTCAAAAACACTTGGGCCTCACTGCCAGCACCAGCAGCATCCCAAAGCTCTTGTGCTTCTCCAAGGTTTTGCATGTGGACGTGGGTATCCCATGGGAAAGTTAATTGTCACCCCCCATCCCTTCCTGGCACCCCTTTGGGATGTTCTTCCCTCCCCTAAAGTCAGGAGTGGTGCAAAGGAAGCCGTGGGGGGAAGAGGGACACTGAGTCTGGGTGCTGGGGTGCATTTTTTGGGAGAGGAATCTTTCCTGGCTCAGCAGATCCTCTCCACTCACCCTGGCAGCTGAGTGTGGAGGAGATTTGGCCTCGAGGGTGATCCCCAGACACCTTTCAAAGGGACAGCTGGACTGAGAGGGTTCCAACAAGGACAAGGCCCTTTCCCCTTTTTGGGAGCTGCATTTTTGTGGAGCAGGTAAGGCTGAGCCACCTGTGCTCTGTGGGAGCTGTCCCCTCCCAGCTGTCCTCACTGTGTCCCCTTGGGTCACTGCCGGTGGATTTAGAGCTCACGGCAGCCGGAGCAATGGCCAAGGCCTCGGGTAAACCCAGAGCAGGGAAATGACACCAGGGAGGGTGGCTGGTCCCTCCAGGACGTGTCCTGAATGCACCCTCGAAAAGATAAGGCTTTCATTTGGTGTCTCTTAGCAGGGAAAGTTTATGGGCTGCTCTCTCTCTCCTGGAGAGCTCCCGGTTGTTTTCTGTGCTGACTCTATGACAACAGCAAATTCCAAATTCCTGCCTAATGCAGGAGGAGAGCTTTGCTCTCTGTGTTTGTCCTCAAGAAAAGGCTTTTCCTGCCCCTTGCAGGTTTCCTGCTTTGCCAAGCGCTCTGAGCTGGGATTGTGTCTCGCTCATTGTTTGTTGGCGCGCGCCGTGACGGGGCCCTGAGCTGCTCTGGGCTTTCATGTCCTGTGTAAAGCAAGGGATGATAATTATAATCAAATAACCAGCTTGCAGAGAGCTGACACGCCTGGTTCACAGGGATCAGCCACAGGCAGAGCTCACACAGGGCAGGAGGGTTCCTGGAGCCCTCTGCGGTGCCTGTCCTGGGCACAGGAGCCACAGGAGCCACTTGCCCAGGGGCACCCAGGGAACACCTGGCAGAGCAAGGTGGAGGGAAATGCAAAAGCACAACAAATCAGTCATGAAAGGAATATCTGTGCTGAGCTCCTGGCGCTGGCAGGAACCTGAATGTGAACCCTGCTGACGTGATCCCCAGCCATGAGCATGATGCTGCCTGCACGGCTGAGCTCACTCCTGTGCTTCTGGCTGCTTTTGTAACCAGTGCTGCCCCAAATCTCCCTCCCCTGGGGGCTCATTCCTCCCCAGTGGGCAGGAAAAGAGGGAGGAATGTGCCTCTGGGTGCCCTGGGAAGACCCCATTTCCCGTATCACATAGCAGCCACCCATGGCCACGGCACTGAGCCGCTTAGGCCAGGCTTGGGAGCTCCCTCACCAGGAAAGGGGTTAAGGCAAGATAAAGCCAGAGCGTTATAGAGACCATATGGAGGGGAAGAAAACTCTTTATCCTGTAATTGGATTCTGTGTGTGCTGGAGATGAGGCTGAGTGGAGCTGACAGGCCGTGATGGGCGAGGCGCTGCCAGCCGCCCGTCCAAAGCAGGATGTGTGTGCACAAACTTGTAGATCAATCCATTAGAGTGGATCAAATAGATTTAAACGTGTGGCAGGGAGAAGGAGGACACTGATGTATTTACAATTGGGTTCACTGGGCTGCCCTCCCCCCCCAGCAGGGATTACCTGGCACCCACCCAGGGCAGGGGCTGGGGGTGCACGGGGAGGTGCCCTTGCTTCTGTCCCAAAAAACAAGAGTGCACAGCAGGCTGTCTTCTGTCTTTCGTGCACAAAATTTGAGCAGGAGGGACGCCAGCTCCCATTTTCCATGCAGGTTCTCCATCTCCATCCTGCTCCAGGCTCTCCCCCCAAGCCATCAAGCAGCAGGGATGAGGAGAGAGCTCCCCAACGCCAACCTCTTCTTCAAATACCTCTTCTGGTGGTATTTGCACTCTCTGTCAGCTCCCAGCCTGCTGCTGATCCAGGTGATGTCTCTCCGAGCGCTGCAGGATTTCCTTGGAGAGACAGGAGCTCTTTGGGCCCTGTCATTTCCCTGCCAAGGAGCTGAGCAATCCCGGCTCAGCTGCGAACCTGCTCCGCTCCGTGTGGTGCTGTCAACACTTCTCCCTCGGTGACAACCCGGGGCTGTGGCAGAGTGGGCAGGTGTGCAAGACATTCCCCCGGCCCCGCGGCGAGGAGGAGCAGGCGGCACAGGCGGCAAATCCCGCCTGGAGCGAGCCCCGCTCTGCTGAGCTGACGGCAAAAAACAACGCCCCGAGCTTCCTGCCACGCAAAACTGGAGCCAGGCTGGATTTCAGTCTGGGTTCTGGGCTCTCTGAGGTGCTGGGAAGGAGTTGGCAGGGGGAGATGGGGGTCAGGGGTCTGTGTGCAGCTGTACCAGTGGTGGGAGTTTTGCACCACTTAATTCAGTCTCTTCTGCCTTCACTCAGAGCCAGGATTTAAAAATACACGAAGGAAATGGATTTTCTCGTGTTCAGGCTTGGTTGTTTATTAAATCTTATCTAAAGTACAGAGCATTCAACAGCAGTTCTGGCTACCTGCTAGAAGTGAGGAAAATGGAGAAAGATCCAACTGCTACAAGGTCTCTTAAAGCTAAACAGAGAATTAACACCTATATTATTTATCCTTTTAACCTAATAACTAAATTCCCATGACCCTCAGTGTGACACTGACTGACCAACCAGAAACTACAACCTGAAACCATGAAGAAGAAGGAAGAACACCCAAAGAAACACCTCCCAAAATCCTCCATCTTGTCCCATACCTATTACTATATTATAAAAACCCCAAATTTAAAACCTGTCACCATGTGAAAGCACACACTTCTATTTCACTCCACACCCGTGATTTTAACTCCATCACTCAAATTTGGAAGCCTTCTCCAAGGCCCCAGGTCAAAAGCAGTGTTCTCCAGGGGATCAGTGCCAGACAGCACAGACAGCTCAAAAATCCCAGGTTTGTGGGATTCAACATGCAGCTCTCCTCCTTCTCCTGACCAGGGGCAGGTGTTGGACTGCAAAGTCACAGAGGCAAAGGAAAGGCTTTTCCCAAATTCCTGTGTGCATGGCACCTCCCCTCACCCTGCAGTGTCCACCTGAGCCCGGCTGAGCAGCCAGGAAAGGGGGTCCAGGCACACAGAAATAATCCAGCTCTTTTATTTTTAATTTGTAAATCTAATTTGAAGTGGAATCCTGTTACTCCCGAGGGCCCTGTGGCTGCTCGTGGGCTTCCACAGCGACGTGCTGCTTCGTTTTGTCATAACTGGGTCATTTTTTTCTTTTTTTTCCCCTCTTTCTAATACAAGCCCTTAATTTTCTCAGTGGAAGTCTGGAGCCTGCTGTGACACGGGCAGCTGGGTTATAATCTTATGGGAATCAGCATGGAGGAAATTTGGGGGTTGCCTGCTCGTTTCCTCTTTCCAGCAGGGCTGTTCCCTGCTGCCTGGCTGGGCTGGCTCCTCACTCCAGCATCCCCAGGAACAGCCAGACTGGTGTCCCAGCCCCCAGCTGCCACATCCTGGCTGGATTTATCCCATTCCTGCCTCCTGCCCAATTCCAAGCCCCCAACTCCTCTCGGCGGTGGCCGCGTGTCCTGCACCGCGATTCCTCTTCTTGCTGTCCCTGCTTTAAAGCCTGTTTAGGGATTTGCTCCAGACCAAATGTGTCCATCCTCTCTCTCCCTGTGCCCTTCATCCTGTAATTGGATTCATTTCCTCCATCCAGCCCAGGCTGGGCTGTTCCCCATCCCTTTATGTAACAGTGCTGGCTCTGGCTGTGCCGCTCCAGGCTTGACCTGCAGTCACTGACACCAGCGCAGGGTTTGCTGCACATTGAATCCCTTATTTGCCATTTTTTTGGGCAGTTCCTGCTCCCTTTTCCCTCTCCCGTGGAATGTGGGCTCTCTCCAGGCTCTGTGTGGCTCGTGCCATCCCAGTTCCATCCCAGTTCCATCCCAGTTCCATCCCAGTTCCATCCCAGCACGATCCCTCCAAGCAGGTGCAGCTCCAGCTCCAGGGAGCCATAAACACAACAGCCCCGTGCAGAGGAGCACGGGCAGGATTGTCTGGAGAAATGATGGATTTTCCCACCCCTTTCATTAATATTTATTCTCCTTAATTCCCAATCTTTACTGTTTAGCCCTCTAAAGCCTTTGTGGTTGAGAGGCTTTCGCTGAGGTTGCTATTCCCTGCCTAAGCAAAACATGCACGGATTAAATGGGCATTTTATCAAAAGTGAGCCCTGTGCTGGGATCAGGCTTGGCTGCACAGGCCCCAGGGCCCTGCAGATCTTTCTGCTGCTGTCACAATTTTCCATTCTGTTTTTCCCATATCCCAGCTGGGATGATGTGCTGCTGTTTTTTCTCCCAGGATCCCTCACCCAGGATCATTGACCTGCCACATGTGAGTCTCTTTTTCACCCCGGAGCCATCCAGCTCTGCCTCCTTGTTCCTCCCAGGATGAATTGGTGCCTTGAGAGCCTGAACCCTTCTCCTCTGTGGCAGATAAACGGCCACTGATTGCTGAGGGGTGCTGGGATGAACAGGGAGACTCTGAGAGCACCAATAAATCCTGGGAACCTGGCATCATCCAGGCTTGGGAAATCTGCTGGCAGCTGGCACTGCTGAGCACAACCATGCCTGGACCCCTCCTGTGCCCCCTCCTTTTTCTTTCCCTTCTTTTTTTCCCCCCCTCTGCTTTTTTTCCCCTGCTCTTTCCCTTTCTTCTTTTTCCCTCCTCTTCCCCCCAACTGTTTTCCCTGCCCTTCTTTCCCTCCTATTTTCTTTCTTTTCCTCCTCTCCTTCCTTCTCCTTCTCTCTTCTCTTCTCTTCTCTTCTCTTCTCTTCTCTTCTCTTCTCTTCTCTTCTCTTCTCTTCTCTTCTCTTCTCTTCTCTTCTCTTCTCTTCTCTTCTCTTCTCTCCTCTTTCTCCCCCAGCTGTTTTCCCTGCCCCTCTTTCCCCATCGGTGATCCCAGGAGTGGTTGCTGTCCAAGGTGAGCACGGGCAGATCCCGGTGTTTGGATCCTGCTCCCACCTCCCCTTTCCCACCTGAGCCCTTCACCTGCACGGGGCTGGACTTTGCATCTCATGAAGGAGCAGGGATGTCACCCATCCTCCTCCTGCTGATGGGATGGTGCGAGCAGCCCCGAAAAAAACATTTGGGGATTTTTCTGGTGCCTTGGTGCTGTCTTGTAGTGCTCAACCTGATCCCTGGTGTTTGATATGGGAACAGGGCAGGGGAGGAAATGAGGCAGTGAAAGGTCAGAGGGTGCCTGGAGTGTGGAAAAGCTGAATTCCTCCTCATCAAAGCAAATAAATATCCCCTGTGAGCAGGGCAGGGATCTCTCTGGCTGAAATCTGAGTGATTTCCCTGCCTCTGAGCTCAGCCCAGGGCTTGGCTGGGCCCTCCCATCGCCTGCCTGGGGTCACAGCACCCCAAAAGGACAGTGGGTGCCCAGGGACATCACCTAGCCCTATGGGACAAACCAGCCCCAGCCCCTCTCCGGGTGTGAGGCTGCATTTGGTTCCATTCCTAAAAATATTCCTGATCCCTCAAGTGGAAACCGGGTGGCTCGGATTTGAAAACCAAAATGGGAACAGCTGAGCTGCATCCCATCGTGTTTTCTCACCTCCTCTCCTTTCTCTCTTCACTTCTTCCAGATCGGGGAGAGGGTGGCAAAGGAGTGACCGAAAATGTAGAGAAACGAGGCAAGGAAACATTTTCCTCCTGTGTATTTCTTTCTTTATTTGAGAGAAGAGAAAGTTTTTATAAGAACAGACATTTATTTTATTAGAAAAAGAGATTTTTAAACAATTTTTGGAGTTTTTTAAATCCTAGTGAAAGAGGATTGTATAGGATAGGACATTTTGGTCAGTTCTTCCCCTCCAGCCCTTGTAGAGAAGCCAAATGCACCCAGGCTCTGTCCAGAAAACCATTTTCCCTCTCTTTTATTCTTTAATGGAGAAACTGAGGCAACAGACAGAATTTCCCCAGTTTTGGGGTGCCCAGGTCACTTCAGGGCTGGTTTCCAGAGCAGCTTTGGTGTGAATTTTGGGCTATAAATCCCAATCCTGGAGCTGCTGCAATGGAGCTGCAGGTGCAGAGGGGTCACAAGAGGAGGTAAAAGTGAGATCAAAGTGAGATCATTGCCTCTGACAGGCTCCTGAGCTTCTGCTGCTCCCCCAAACCTTCCCCACCTGCCCTGCCCTGTGCCTGCAGCCCCTGGAGCCTCTGGGGTGGGAGAGGCAGAAACTCCATGAGACAAATTCCCTGAGACCACCCTTTGCTGCCAGAACCAGGAGCTGAACTGGGCTGGGGAGTCAGCAGGAGGTGAATCCTTCCTATTGCTCCTCGCCCAGCCAGGAATTGCCAGGAATTATCTGGAATTACACTGGAGGTGGGAGTGGGATGGGAGCAGGAAGGGGCAAATCCAGACCCTTAAAATATTCCCGCTGCAAATGAACACGTGCTTTAAGCCTGTGATTCTGCAAACGTGGATCAGGCATTAATATTTGGAAAACTGCATTAAAATCTGCCACTGGTGTTTTATTCCTCAGGAGCCTGTGAAATCTGTGCCTCATCCATGCAGGGGCAGCAGCTGGAGGATCTGCCTGGGCTGGGAGAAGATTTCAGCTCCTGCTTCCTGAGCCCAAAGTGAGTCCCACACTGACTGCAGCCCTTCAATCCCCTGCCCAGTTTTGGATCCATCTGGCCCCAAGCAAAAATAATTCCATGGGAATGAGGTGAGAATGGATCCCTGTGGGCTCCAGGAAGGGAACTGGGGGTAGGGGATGGGATTTTTCCAAGCCTCATGGTGGGTCTGGCAGGGAACAACTGGCCCTGCATTAAGTCCTGTCCCCCATTCCCAGCTCCATCCAAGCAGTTCTTGGATATGGGGGAAAGGGGATGTGACCCTTGGTGACGCTCAGCCCCCAGCTGGAAGCTTTGCTGGGAACCCCTGGGTGGGATTTTTGTCCTCCCCACTGCCCCATGTGCTTTCCCCAGGCTCAAATTCCACATCAGGCTCTGACCTCCTGCCCTCCTGCATCCCTTTGCCAAACACCCCGAGCTTGGAGCAGCCTGGAGGGGGGAGCACAGAGAGAAGAGCTCCGTGCTGCTGGCACGGGCAGCTCGTTCTGCCCCTTGTTCCTGGACACTGCAGCTGCTCCCAGGCCCAACGGGCTGCACTTCCAGTGCCAGTTTCCTGGGAAAACAACTCCCAGCCATGCCAAACGTTCAACTTTCAGAACAAGCACAACTGCACCCAAACCCATCCTGCACATCATGTTTTTGTGGAGCCTCTAACCTCTGCTGCCATTTGGCATCGGAGCCCAAAGTGGGGGTTCAGGGGCTGCAGGTTGCAAACTGTGCCAGGGATGCAGCAGGATGGAATTTTGGAATTACAGTGCTGGCAGCGAGACCTCCAGCTGGAATTTTTTATGTTCATTTATCCTTGTTTTGCAGCCAGCATGTGCCAAAAGCTGCATTTGTGGACCGGGCCAAGCCAGAGCCAGGTTGTGCCTGTTGCTCCCACCTGCCCTGGCGCTTCCAGACCTGGAGTCAGATCCTTTCTTTTCAGCTCCACCATTCCTTCCTGTCGGAGCACTCTTGCATAATGAAGAGGTGAAGCTGGCAGGCTGCATGCAGCTAATACAGATATGATTAATTTTCATCCCTCTGTTTGATTTGGAAGTTTGTCCTTCCCGAGGCAGAAGGCTCCATCCCAGATGGATGGAGAGCTGCCAGCCGGACACGTCTTGGAGGGACAGAGGGACAAGACACGGGAAAGTTGAGTGCTTTGGAAAAGTGACCTTTCTTGGTAACTAATTTGTCACTTCCCAGCACCATCTGCTGACTCGTCAGCTGCATCCATCATAACAATGCAAAGAAAAGGACTGGAAAAGTCAATTAAAATGGGAATGGGATGGAGTTTGTGCAAATTGTTTAGGGAAGGGAGGGGAAAACCCCACATTGTGTGGGTGACATTCTTTCCATCACCCCCAGCCACATTCCCGGGGAGGTTTCCAGGGAGCAAAGCTGTGCTGGAGTCTTTGGGAGCTTTCCCAGGGGTGATAAACTGGGGAGGATGCCCAGGGATCCGGGAAGCACCTGAGTGCTGGACACGAGGTTTTTCAGGAGGGCTCTGTCCCAAATCGAGCGTTATTGACGGCTGGGACAGCAGCAGGTCCCTGGTGACACCTGCTGTGCCCGTGTCCTATTGACTGGCTGCGATGGGGCCAGGTGACAAATGGCATTCCCAGGTGACAAATGGCATTCCCAGGTGACAATGCCATTCCCGCGCTGGGCAATGGCTGTTCCCGATATCCCTCCCCAGCCAGGCAGGAACGCTGCTGCTCCCTCTCTCCCAGCTCACAGATCCCGTTGGATGCAGGATTTATTTTATGGCTTCCCAACTCGTTTTTCCCTCCTGCCCCTCGCCTGGCTGCTCCCAGCCTCCCTCAGGAGCAGCACCGGGATGTGCCTGGCCTGATCCCAAACCCTCTGGCATCAGCTCCCGGGGATGAGTTCTTGCACAATTCCCTCCCTCTCTCAACACCTCGTTTGTCTGGAGAGGGATGACAGTGCAGGGTTTGTGTTCCCGAGGGGGATCAGTGTGCCAGTGAGGATCAGTGAGGATGGGAGAAGGGGCCACTTGAAGACTCCAAGTGACAATTTTGATATTACTGTGATTTGCAATTACAGTAGGAATATAATTAACACAGGTGTCACTTTAGTGCTGGGACAATCACATCCTAAAAACCTTGTCCTGCAGGTTTAGGATGTAAAAACACAAGGCAGGGGAGAGGAATTTTTCTATCCTAGAGATGAGGAAACTGAGGCAGCAGCAGATCTGCCTCAGCTGTGGGACCACAGGGAACAGCCAAAGAACCTGGGGAGGGAGCAGGGGGGATCTGCCTGGAAACGAGAAACTCAGAACACTCCAGTGCAGATAACAACATTCCCTGCCTGGCAAAGCTGTTTCCATGCAGGCCAGGCAGCTGGACAGGGCCACAGGTGAGTGATGCAGTGCCTGGGTGGGTTTATAAAGGGAGGGGAACCAGCAGGAGCATCCAGGTGTGACAGGAGAGAGAAGAGCTCTGATCTCCAGTGTCCTGTGCCTGCACTCCCAGGTAGGTCTTGGCACCTCTTGCCCACAGCAGAGCCAGCTCAGAGGAGGAGGAGGGAACAAAATCGATGCTGAAACGAGGGGGGAGATGCTTTTTGCTCATCCCCATCTGGGGAGCATCGATTCCAGCAGCTCCTGCTCCTGTGGGAACCCGGCAGAGCTGTGGGGAGCCCCGGTGCCCCCTGTGCTCGGGGAGCTGCTCTGAGCGGGCAGAAAAACCACACTCAGACAGGTCCTAGTGCCAGGAATGGTTGGAATTTTTGGGAGACAGCTCGGCAGGTGAATGTCCTATCCTGCCACTGTGCCAGCTGCCCACTCATGCTGCCCCCACACTGGCACTTGACTGGGTTTTGGGGGGTGAGCAGAGCTGTCCCAGCCCCGTGTGCCCACCGTGCTGATGCTGAACTCGGGTCCTCCTGCTCTTTTCTTTTCCCTTTGGAGCTGGGAAGCAAATCCACCAAGAGCTCTCTGCCTGGAGAGGCGCTGAGCTGGAATACAGGTCCTGCCTGCCAAGCAGGGCAGGGCTTTCAGCAGGGATATTTCTGAGTGGAGAAGCCTGTGTGGGTTTTTTTTTCTGGGAAAAGAGGGAGAGAATCAATTCCCAAAGGGATTTGCCAAGAAGAGATGAAGGAGGTGACTGGGTTTATTTTCTTTGTATTCAGCAGAATTTTATTTATTTATTTGCTGCAGTGATAGAACAAATGAAAAAGCACCAAAGATTGATGCTGCTGAGGTTGCATTGCAAGGGAAGAGCCTGAGAATTCCTGCCTGGATCCCTGCAGGAGACAGGGCTGGGACACTCTGGGATGTCCCAGGGCAGGAGGTGGCTCTGGTGGCCCAGTCTGGGTGGGCAGGGGGAGATGGCAGTGGTGCAGTGGCCAGGGAAGGGAGGGAGGGGAGAGGATGTGACTGACAGGTGCTATGGAAAGGGAATATTTATTAACTTCCACTGGCCCTCAGTTCAATACCAGCTGATACTTATGGGAAATCTAATTCAGGAGTCAAATCTGACCTAACAATGTCTTCTCAATAATGTCCAAACCAAGAGGTTGCTGAAACTAATTAAGGATCAGGCTCCAATCAGGTGGAGAAGTTAAGCTGTAGGACTGGACTTCATTAACTCTGTCCAGAGAGAATATTTTAATATTTAAAGAGAACATTCAATGTTTACATAAGTCCTTTCCTGACGTGAAGTCACAGTTAGATCACGTCAGAGGTGGTTTTCAAAGCCCTTTATTCCAGGCTCAGACAGAGCCAGGCTGGAAAATGCCTTTCCCACCTCCCCTGGACTCAATGAGGCTTCTTAAAAGATCCAGTCCATCCAGGAAGGTTTCCAGTGGTGAGGAAAATCAAAACAAAAGTTAACAAAACCTGTGAAGGTTTTTCTCTTTGCAGCATCTCTGTCTCCTGTGCTGGCACTGGGATTGATGGGTTTGCTCTGGATGTGTTCAGGTCTTAAACCAGCACAGCAGCAGGGCTGGGAGAACTCAGGGAGAGGCTCGATCAGTCCTGAAGGGCTGGGCTTGAAATCTCTGGAGGTGTTGCTCAAGAACAAATCTGTTTACACAAACAGCTTTGAGAAGTGAATTGTCAGTCAAGGCACTTCTATTCTCAGCTCAGGAGCAACTGGAAGAGTAAATATCCCTCTGGTGGGCTGGGGCTGAGCTGGATTGCAGCTGGTGCAGAGCCAAAGGCGTTTTTTGTCAAACCTCCCTCCCCACTCTTGCCCTGGTGTCTCCTTTCAGTGTTGTCCAGGCTCTCAGGATGGTTTCGAGGAAGGTGGTGGCCAGTTTGCTGCTGGTGTCCCTGCTGTCCGTGCTGGCTGAGCAGACCCAAGGCTTCATGCCCTTTTTCACCCAGAGTGACTTCCAGAAAATGCAGGTAACCCCTCTGGAATGAATAAACCAGGAAAAGTTTCCCTCACCCTCATCCCCCAACCTGCCAGTGCACACCATCAACAGCAGACACTGTGATATCCCTCTCCCCAAATCCACGGCTTTGGGGGCAAGCACAGGGGATTTTTAAGGTGTGAGATAGAAAGGAAGAGCCTGGACCCCTCTACCAAAGGTGTGCCACACCTGTGGGGGTGTCACCTGCAGTCCCTGCGGGTCCTTTCCCTTTCCTCGGTGCTGGAATTCTTCCAGAGCAGCTGCAGCCTCCCATCAGCTCAGTGATGGCTCTTTTGTTGTAACAAATAATTAACCATCCCCCGGCTGGTTGTCACCTCTGGGACGTGCTGAGAGAACGTTTTTGCTTTTGAAGTGAAACAAATAGCGCTGAAAGGTGTCAGGCAGGCTCAGAGACGGCAGCTTCTAAAACACAGCCCCGGTGAGCTTCCCCCGCACTGCCGAGCCCCTGGATGCCGGGAGAAATCCCATTGCCAACACCCATCCCTGGGTAACAATTGCTTTTTGTGGGGAGCACAGGCACCCTTCAATGCTCTTGAGGAGGATGGGGACACACAGATCCTTGTCTGCCAGGGATTGGGGTTTTTTGGTTGAGCAAAGGGGAAATCTGTCCCCCAAAGGCTGTCCCTGCTCCTGCTGTGCTCACACGCTGGGCACTGAGCATGACCTGGGCCATATTTGACGTGTCCTGCTGCATCTGCCACATTCCAAAGCACCTCTGGTTTTTTCCAGAGGGTCCTGAAGGCAACTTTAGCCTTATAAATGTGAAAGGGCTGACGTTACAGCCCTGCAGAAAAGCTGGGAAAACGTGACCTCTGCACAGGGCTTTGGGCACCATTTCCTCACAGTGCCCCAGAACAGAGCCAGGCCAAGTTCTGTGGGAAACTGGGTGAGGTGCCAGTGCTGCCAGCTCCCATGTCCTGCTGACAGGATTCCCCCACCACACGTGGGTCCTGTTTACTGCAGACCTTCACACCCTACCCCGTCACCTGTAACCTGACCTTGCCCCCAGCACTGCCGGGTTTCGGTCCCCAGAGGCCACTCGGGGCACAGTTGATGTGACCTTTCCAGGAGGATTCCACCATCCCTCAGTGCCCAAAGGCCACTCACAGGGCACAGCTGATGCCAGGGGGATTCCCCCATCCCCTGGTTCTGTGTCCAGTGCCGTGGGTTCCTGGCTGTAGGGACAGCA
This sequence comes from Acridotheres tristis, assembly GCA_037013685.1. Lineage (NCBI taxonomy): Eukaryota > Metazoa > Chordata > Aves > Passeriformes > Sturnidae > Acridotheres > Acridotheres tristis. The sequence continues at coordinate 3,325,140 of CM072913.1, read as the reverse complement.
CAGAGTGGGTTTGCTGCTGATCCCAGCGTCACCAACTCCCCCCTCTGCTCTCTGTCCCAAAGCTGCAGGAAAGGGAGAGGAACAAGGCAGGGCAGAAGAAATCCCTGAGCTCGCTGCAGCAGCTGGAGGAGGAAGGTTTCTCTGAGCACTCTGGTGTGGATGTCAACACAGCCCAGACCCTCCAGGTATGTGGAGCCATTTGACTCTGAGAAGCCCACGAGGACATGCAGGGGACAAGGAGTCCAAGAGATGTCCTCTGCCAGCCTGCCTGCTTACATCAGACAGAAGTTTTAGCTCCACCTCACAAATTATCTTGGTTGTTCAGCAGCCAGGTCATCCCTGAGACACAACTCTTTCTCCCTGAGGAAGATGGGAACAGCTCGAGGTGTCTTTGCCAGGCAGGAACTCCCAGTTCTGCTTCAGCTCCTGCCCGGTGTCACCTCTGACCCCACAGTTCTCTGCACTGGCGAGGTTTTATTTAAAAACTTGGGCCCAAAGTCTGTATAGAGAGCAGAAAACGGGCAATTTTAGGGATTGAAGTGCCAGGCTAAGCCCTCAAAGACAGACTTACCTGGTGAGCCAAGTCTGAAAACTGTGTTTTTCCACTTGAGCACAGGGAACTTTTCCCTGTGTGGGCAGCCACTCCTGCAGGGAGCTTGGCCGTTCTCTGCCAGCAAAATGAAGGTGCAGGTCCCCCCAAACAGGGACAGACCCAGTGGGACAAGCAGCAGGACCAACCAGGCTGGAATTCAGCCAAGGCACAGCTTAACGTGCAGCTCCTTCCGCACTCGTGATGCACCAACACTGGGTTTAAACAGGATTTAAACAGCAAAAAGTTCAAAGTGTGAAATACCCAGCACATCCCCACAGCTGACCAGCACCAGAACAGAGCTCTTTGCTTTAGGCACAGCTGGCTCTGAGCCCAGCAGGCTGGAGCAGGACCACCGCTCATCCTCAGCTGCTGCTGGGGCAGGAGCTCTGCAGGCTCAGGCTGGAAGGGTTGATGTGCCACACAGTGGAGGATTAGAAGGTTCAGAAATTATTTTCTTCGCAGTCCCTACTGCCAGGAGGTGCCTTTATCTGGATTTCTGAGCCAGCCCACGCGTTATGCAACAGCACTCTGAACAACTCAAGAGTGTGGTGCCTTCAAAATGTTGCTTTTCCCTATATGAGGATCATCCTCTTCCCTCCAAATCCACCCTAAACCCTCCACCAGCTCTATCCAAGGGCATCAAAGCACCCCAGCCTCCCTCCCTCTGCTCCCCTCACCTTTTCGTTCTGACTTCTCTGGTTTCCTCCACAGCAGGCCCTTCCTGTCAGAGCTTGGCTCACCCCAAGGCAGCTGGAAAAATACCAAGATGTCCTGGAGAAACTGCTGGCAGAGCTGTTACAGGACACCCCAGACGGTACTGTCAGAGGGTTGATTTCTGCCTTGGGAATTCTGCCTTTCCTTCTTCTCACTAGCTCATCAGCTTGGAGATATTTATATTCCCCAGAAGGGTTTTTGTGTCATGCTTGCTCACTTTGTGGAGCCCTCAGATCCCAGCCTCTCCTGTGTGCACCCTTCTGGGGAGTTTATTCCCTCCTAAGGTGCTGCCTGTGCCCCGGAGCTGATATAGAGTGGCAGCAGCAGCACAACCCTTCCCAGCAGCTCTGTTTGCCACCTCCCTGCTCCTCCTCCTCCTCCCAAAAAGTCCCCAGTCTCCAGGGAACAATTTCCAGCAGAGCTCATAACAGCAGCTGTACCTGGGAGGCAGCTCAGCACGTGCAGCCAGCTTGGAACACCTCGCTGCCTGCACGGGGGCTTAACACTGACACTTAATTACACTCCAATTTGCTGCAAATCCTCCTTTTCCTTTGGGAAATGGTGTGTGGGAATTGCAGCAGCAAATATCCAGGGGCAGGCTGTTGTGCAGCTCTTCCTGCCTGCAGGTTGAGGGGTGGTGGGATGGGGCTGTCCCTGCACTTTTGCCTTTTCTGGGATGTTTAAGGCCAGGAAAGGGGGTCCTGCTCTCCCTGGGGAGATTGCAATCCCTGTGGGATTTCTCTGCTCTGCCTGTGCTGATCCCGTTTTGCCTCTGAGCTTTCAGCTGGGGAGCTGAGGAGGAGGAAGCAACACATAAAGCTCTAGAAAGACTGAATGCCAGATTTAAGGACACTTGTGCTTTTCTCTCTTTTCTATTTAGCTGACTGATATCTGTAGGATCAGAAGAGAAAGCGCTGAAAGACTCCACTTATGTAAACGAAATCTGTGAGAGAGATTAACAGAATTTGAGGTGAGATAATAAATGTGCAGTGTAATTAAAAGGAGGATTTGTGTCTTCTGTCCTGCGAGCCTCTCAAACAGATGGGGAGTGCCCAGCGTGGGAAAGAAGAGAGAGGGAGGCTCCAGATTCTGGAGAACATCCCTGTTTTCCTGAGCACTGCTCTGGAGAGTCCTGGGAAGAGCTGAGGGAGCTGGGAAAGGGGCTCAGCCTGGAGAAATGGAGGATCAGGGGGAATTTGTGGCTCTGCACAACTCCCTGACAGGAGGGGACAGCCCGGGAGGATTTGGGATCTCATCCCATGGAACAGGGACAGGAGGAAAGGGAATGGCCAGGGCAGGCTCAGGGTGGATATCAGCAGGAATTTCTCCATGGAAAGGGTGCTCAGGAATTGGAAGGGGCTGCCCAGGGCGGTTTGGAGCACCCATCCCTGGAGGTGTCACCTGGACGTGGCACTCAGTGCTCTGGGCTGGGGACAAGGCACAGCTTGGAGTCAATGATCCTGAAGGGCTTTTCCAACCTCAAGGATTCTGGGATTCTGTGAAAGTATATGGCAAAGCCCAAGGAATCAATCTTTGAGGAGTATTAAGTCGTAGCCCTCCCTTTTGGCAATGAGGGAAACCGAGGCAAACCTTTTCCAGATCTCCTGGCCAAACTGGTGACACGAGGGGGGACCTGGGTGTCCCTAACCCAGCTACCTGCTCCAGGAGGGTGCTCTGGCACATTCCCACACTGCTGGAGAACGCAGGAGTCCTGATGGGCGGCCCCTCCCTGTGCCCAAACCCTTCCTATCAGCCTGGTGCTATAAATCCACCAGCATGGGGAGGAACAGCTGTGCCAGGCACAGTGTGAGGGAACAGCACTCTGCCCTTTCTCCTGCCTCTCAAACACACCCCGAGGTGAAATCCTAATTCCACTTGAACATTCTGCTCTCCATTTCCATACCTTTGGCTTATCTGAGAGCTACTCCTCTCTGCTGGCAGCAGGAAATCCAACATATGTAAAGTACGGATGGATGAGATCAATGGCATGTACGTGAATATATCCAATTCCAATCCAATTTTATCCTCCCAAGCTAACAGGAGTTCTGTTCTCACTGAGCTCATTCCAAGAGCTCTGTTTGTGCTGGAACAACACCCCTCGGAGCACTCTGCCGTAAGCAGCCCTCGGGAGAGGAGAGAGCTCCCAATGGATAATGGAACAGGCAGCGTGCACTGGATTACAGCTCTAATGTTTGATCCAAAGGCACGCTCCTTGTCCAGGGACTGATCAGCTCCAGGAAGCTCTCCCAGCACTGCTGAGGCAGTGTGAGCTGTGGAAGCTGTGTAATGACTCTGAGTGGGAGGGAGATGGGAAATAGCACATTCCATTAGGCTGGGAGTGAGAGCAGTCTGGGCTGCAGGAGCTCCATCTGCAGAGGGTGATATCCATGGAAGAGCTGGCATGGGGATCCCAGGAGGTGCCACATTTCCACCAGTGTGCAGTGAGGTCAGGGTCTTGTTCACTTCAGAGGGCACCTCTTGCCCTGTTACTCCAGAGACACCCAACCCTTTACTCCAGGTTTGATTTTGCCACACGAAAACAAAGGAGAATTCCCCCTCGAGGGGCAAACTGCTCCCAAAGCCCCTCCATAAGCTCCACTGTGGGTCAGAGCTGTCCCTTCAATGTGCCCTTTTCCCAGCTCCTTCACTCCCATCGTTCTCCAGGCTAACACCTCTCCTGTGCCATCCAGGAAGGAAAGTTTTCCAGTGATGAAAAGAAGGAAAGTGAACATGAGCCTCTTGGATTTGCTTCCTGGACCATTTCCCACCGGGGTGATGGTGGGGCTGACGCTGTGGAAAATTCCAGAGGGAAAAATCCACCAGTAGGACTCTGCTCTTGCCCTTGGACCCAGACAAGCTGCATCAGCAAGGGCCAGCTTTGACCCCAGCCATGGATTCTGCCAGTGGCTCTTCCCAGTTGTCCCAGTTATAAAAGAGCTCGGGATGTAATGGCTGGTTATGACAGAGACCACAGGAACTCCTGTCCTGTCCTGCAGCACCAATTATGGTGTCCAAACAGCCACCAAAGCACACCTTCAGCCTTTGGGAGTAAATTCCTTCCACCCTCAGAGGCCTGAGCAGGAGAAGCAGAAACATTTCCACTGGAAAAAGATGAAGGGACACCAACCAGCCCCCTCCAGGCTGTCAGGGCTCTGGCTTTGGGCAAGAGGGAAGTGGTTTCCAGGTTTCAGGACAGATCCCTGAAGTTTTCCCCCTGCCCTGGAAGGTGCTTTGGCAGCCAGCAGCACCCAGGTCACACCTGTGCAGGCAGGAAGAATCTGCTGCTACAGAAAGCAAACAAGAATTCCACGATGGGATGAGCAGCCCAATAGCTGGGGGAAAGTGGCAGGGAAAGAGGAGGGAAGGGCTCTGACTTCCCAAGGTACTGAGCAGGCCCAGGATGGGCAGGATGAGGGCTCTTGGGTCACAGCTGTGCCGTGGCTGTGAGTGACAGGGTGACAAACGGGCACAGTTGGCTGACACTTCCCCGAGTGCCATGTGCTGTCACCCAAAAGCCACGGGTAAGGAGGTGGGTACGGAATGTGGGGTTCCAGCAGCCCATCAGCCAGCACGGGAAGGGTTCAGCTGCAGGGTCTGGGTGCAGCCATTCCCTGCTCCAGCACGGATCCATTCCCAGGGCTCTGCTCACACCAGCCCTGTCCCCAGGCTGCCAGAAGGGGAGCAGCCGGCTCGGCGCGTCTGCTCCTCTGGCACGGGAGCCGCTGCCAGCAGCTCTGAGGCAGCTTCTGGGCTCGCAGGGAAGGTGGAGGCTGTCCCTCCGTGCTGTCCCAGCTTCCCACAGCCAGCTCCGGCTGTTTCCAGCCAAGAAACGCTTTTTGCCGAGCCCATCTGCAGCCTCGGCTGTGCTCGGTGCTCCCAGAGCCACGAGGATGATGAAGGGGCTGCAAAAATAGAAAATCCACTGTCAGATTCAGCATTGGCACTGTGGGTAGGGGATGGGAACAAAGATTGCCCGTGGGGATACAGGGTCTGACACGTCTGTTCCTGCTGCTTTCCCTGTGGGGTCCAGATGCCTTCCAGGGAAGGCACGGATTCTCCCAAGGGGAGGAAGGGAAAGGGCTCACGGATTTCACTCCACAAAGAATAGAATAACCTGATCCTGCTGAGCTTTGGTGCTGCCAACCTCCTTCTGAGGAGGAATCACAGCTTTTCCCCCATCCTCCAGTTATCCAACACCAATCTCATGTCCTCCCCTCCAAAGATTGTGCAATGAAGCTGCTCGGCCTGGGGTGATTCCCCTGATGGACAGATTCACAAGTTGAAAGGATGGGTTTGGGCTTTTTTTGCTGTTTTCTCCAGAACAAGGTGAGTTCATCTAATTCCCAGGTTTGCATCAGCTCAGCCAGCACGCATCTGCATGTCCAGGCAGAGCTTCTGCAAAGTGAGAGCTGTGAGCTCACAGGATCCGTGTGAGAGGAGCAAATTGGAATTTTTTATTTACATTAGACCCTTCTCCACATCATGAGCTGGCAGTGGAGCACAGAGGAGGCTCAGCTTAGCGCCTTCACACTTCCCAGCACAGCTGAGTTTGCTCTTCTAATGGGCTCCCTGGCCTCTGCTGAGGATGTATTTGCTGCTGCCAACCTGACAAACAAATCTCAGCATCTTGTTGCTGCTTTCTTGGATAAATTGGGAAAAGTGAGGTGTGCTTTGGGGACCTGCTAAGGAAGAGGGATCCTGAAAGAAGGATTAGTGACAGGACAGGAGGATATATCCTCTAGCTGTGCCTGGGGGGGGTCAGATTGGGCATCTGCAGGAATTTCTCCATGGAAAGGGTTGTTAAACATTGCAAGGGGCTGCTCAGAGAGGTTTGGAGTCCCCATCCCTCAGTGTGAAAGGAAGATGACATGGCACTCAGGGATCAGTCACGTTGGACTCGACGGTGTTGGAGGGATTTTCCATCCTCTTTGACTTTGGAATTCTGTGATTTATGTCAGGAAAGCACAGCTCAGCTCTTCTAGCCTCATGCTCCTCTGGAGCCTCGCTCTCCCTACAGGCGCCATTCCCAAGGGATCACGGTGTGTCCCCCTCCCCAGTGTCCCACATCCATCACCCCAGTGTCACCCATCCATCACCCCAGTGTCACCCATCCATCACCGAACCCGTGGCACGCAGCCAGCCCTCAGCACCTTCAGCACCGCTGTTCCATTACCTTTAATTAAATTCCGACATTACACCACCGTATTTCAGCCGCTTTCATCGCTTTCTTTAGCGGCGGCGGCAGCAAAAAGCAATTACTGTTCATCACAGCTGTGCCAAAATAAATTTACAAGTCACTGCTTGGGTTTGCTGTTTTAAGTGTGGGGTGTGGAGGGACCCCCCCTCCCGGGAAATATTTCATGGGTCTGGATCCTGGTCCTGCCTGAGGTTCTGGCAGAGCTCAGCAACCGAGCAGCAATGACGGAAATGCGTGTGGGGGTGGCAAGTGGCAGGGAAAGGGATGTTTTTTTGGGAAAATGGCCCTCAAAGTGTCAGAACATCGGAGTGAGTGAGGCGGGAGCTGCTCCAGGAGCATCCCCACACAGCAATGGGGGCAACTCATCATCGACACCCGCTCGTTCCGCAGATTTCGCCTTTTGCTTTCCCCATTTCTCCCCCTTTTTCACTGTCCTGAGGCAGCGGTAGCTCCCGCTCCGCGCTGCTCCCTCAGGACACGGCAGGACCGGGAGCCGGCACCGTCCGTGACCTTCTCAACATGGCGCCCGCCCCCGCGCCCTTTCTCCGCACGCCCCGTGCCCTCCCCAACATGGCGGCACCAGGGGCGCGCGGGGCCCCTCCCAAGATGGCGGCGTCGCTTCCCGCCCGCGGGGCGCTTCCGGCGGGGCCTGGCGCGGCCATGGCGGAGCTGACGGACGCGGAGCTCCGCAAGGAGCTGCTGGCGCTCGGCTACCGCCCGGGGCCCATCACCGCCACCACCCGCAAGGTTTACATCAAGAAGCTGGGCTGCCTGCGGGCCGAGGTGGCGGCGGCCCGGCGCAGCGGCCGCACCGCGCCGCCCAGCCCGGGCCGCTCCTCCGCAGGGCCGCCGCAGGCCTCGCCCTCGCGGCAGCGCTCCGGCTTCAGCGGCGGGGCCGCCCGTGAGAGTGAGGAGGAGGACGAGGAGGAGGAAGAGGAGGAGGAAGTTGCGCGGCCGCCCGCGTCCCGCTGGGGGACGTCGGGAGAGAGCGGCGGGCAGACCTGGGGGGACCCTCGGGGGTCCCCGCCGGGCCGGGGCGGAGGCCTCAGGGCTGAGGGCGGCCTGTCCCGGGACAGCCTCGGGAGGCTGAGCCCTTCGGAGCAGTGGGGGACGACTGTAGAGAGAGGTGGCGGTGGGCTGGGGCCATCCCTGGCTGGGCACGGCGGGTTCAGTTCCCCCTCGCAGTGGGACACGTCCATTGAGAGGAGCGGGGGCCTGGGGGTGGACAGGGCCGGGGAGCTGAGCTCTGCGTCCCATTGGGACACATCCAGAGATGTCGCAGAGCACGGCCGGGGGCTCAGCCAGGGCCTGGGGGCGACCCTGGATGGCTTTCGGGGCTCCTCACTGCAGTGGGGCGCCTCAGAGAGGAGCGGGGGGCTCAGCAGTGGCCTGAGACCTACCCTGGACAGGTTTCGGGGCTCAAACTCTGCATCCCAGTGGAGCCCCTCAGCAGAGAGGAGTGGGGGGCTCGGCAGCCGGGCTGGCTCGGGTTTGGATGGGCTGGGGGGACTGAGCTCCACACCCTACTGGGGCTCCTCGGCAGCCTCCAAACCCCTTCCCGGCGAGGAGAGGTCCAGGAGCCATTGGGGGACTTCAGGAGGAGGAATTGGGGTGCAGAGCTCCCGGGCTGCCTGGGACACGGCAGGGGAGAGGAAGGGGCTCTCCTCCAGCACCTGGTGGAGACGGGGGAGCGAGGTGACCCCCAGCACCCAGTGGGGCTCCTCGGCGGCCCCCGGGAGGTTCAGCAGCTTTTTCAGGAGAGGGAAGGAAGACCTGGCTTCCAGCGTTGGGAAGGAGGCGGAGAGGGATGCGGGCAGCCGGGCTGGGGGGCTGATCCGGCGCTTCCCGTGGCGAGCAGCCAGCGATGGGGGGCAGGGAGTGACCCCACGCACGGCCCTGCTGCGCTCAGCGCCCAGGCAGCAGCCGGAGGGAAAGAGGAAAGGCCTGGAGTATTGCCTGTCCCAGTTCCTGTGCCTCGCCAGCCTCGTGTTGCTCCTCATTTTTCTGGGCATCCTCGCGGTGAAGATGGTTGGGTCAGGCTGGCTGGACGGGACAGAGGAGAGATGTACGTGCACTGCTTTAATTCTCATTTCAACTTTATTCCTCACCTGTTGTCCTGCTTTCTCTTTATTGCTTCCATCCCCATCACATGTATCATTCTCATTGCCATAACCTGACATCTCTGTTTCTGTCCCTCTTCCCATCTCCCCTTTTCTATGGGAAACCATGTTAGTCATGGGAAGCAAATCAAAAAGTTTGCTTTTTCCAAACGAGTTTGGCCTTCAGTCCCTCAGACTGTGGAGTGCCATTCCTGCTGGGCCAAGGATGGATTTTATGGATGCCTGCTAGGCCAAGGATGGATTTTATGGTGTGACACAATGTCTGTGTAGTACTTGAGGTTTATTTTTGATGTTCCCTCGGCCAGCACGGCCTGTCCCAGCCTTTTTTCTTCCCAAGGGAGAAGTGCAGCAGATCAATTCAGCACTTCAGGTGTGGCAGAGTGTGTGTCTCTCTCTTGGGTGAGAAATTAAAAGGGGTTTTCCCAGCAGCTGGTTTTTAAAACAGAGTTCCCCAGCTGGAAAAAGGGATATTTCAGGCTTTGAGCTGAGCAAAGAAAGGTTTGGGGGTTCTTTTGGGAAGGTGCTGCTCCTGAGCCTGGGCACACTGTGCCCTTGGTGTGGGCTGGGAAAGCTGCTGCATTCCCAAAGCCAGGATAAAACGGCCCATTGTCACTGGGTTGTCCTGTTCCAGCTGTGACAGGAGTTCTGGAGGCAGGAATGCTGCCCAGGTGAGAATTGTGCCAGCCCCGGGGCAGTGCAGGGAGCTGGGATGGCTGCAGGTGCCAGGAGCTGTTCAAGCCCTGCAGAGCCCAGGCTGCAGTCACCCCTCCAGGAGGGTTCATTTCCCTCCCTGGCTGTGCTGGGATATTTCAGGTGACCCTGGTGGGCAGCAAGAGGCAGCACTGGAGTGCAAAAGTCAGCCTGAAGCTTCTCCTCAAACAGGAGCTGCTAGAAGAGTTTTCAGTCCCCAGCTGAAGACATTCTTCAGCTCCATCCCTGGTGTGTTTTTCCTCAGGGCTGCTCCCAAAGCAGCTCCTGGAGGGGCTCTTTGCATCTCAAGATGTTGCCAGGAGGAGATGAGCAATAGCAGAACCAGGCTTTAAGTTGAGCCTGCATTTAAAAAGATAATTATTTTCTTGATCAAAGCTCTTGTTTGCAGCCAGCTAACTCACCCTCTTCTCTTTCCTAGTTAATCTCTTGCCTGTGGATTGTGACAAAAGCACGGATGATGTAAGCATTTATTTATTTATCCTCAATCTTGTGAGCTCTCACAGAACAGTGATTATTCCAGGTATTCAATTCCACCCATAACAGTATCACTGTAAAATGATTAGTTATATCGTTTTACAGAAAAATTGGGACTTGATGAGTTGGAATTAATGGGCCAGATTAAGTTAGGAGTGTGTATGAGACTCTGAAAGATAAAAATTTAAATTCCCAATTATGTGAATCAATTTATTTTTAACAGTTGTACCAGCAGTGGTATTGGTTTGCAATAAAGCTGTTTTCAGCTTTAACAGTACAAGATGTAATCCAGCTAATTCCCTGAGCTCCACTGTGCCTGCACAGCCCTGCTCCCTGTCAGGATGGATTTTTGGAAAAGCTGGGGCTGCCCCATCCTGGAAGTTGCCAAGGCTTGGTTGGATAGTGGATAAAATACAGTCTGGGATAGTGGGAGGTGTCCCTGCCCATGGGATTAGATGATCCCTTCCAACCCAAACCATTCCAGGATTCCATGTGCTGGTTTGGATGGGATTTTGGGAATAATTCCTTCCCTGTGAGTGTGGGGAGGGGCTGGGATGGAATTCCCAGAAAATCTGTCTGTCCAATCCCTGGAAGTGCCCAAGGCCAGGTTGTACAGGGCTTGGAGCAGCCTGGGATAGGGGACGGTGTCAGGGGTGGAGCTGGGTGAGCTTTAAAAGTCCTTTCCAGCCCAAACACTCCATGAGGAGGAGGAGGGAGATGATTTCCTGTTGGATTCTGAGTGCTGGGCAGTTCTGGAGGTGATGCATCCATCTGTGGTGGGTCTGAGGCTGGTGCTGCAGCCTGGGCTGTGGGTTGGTGGCACTTTATAGAATCCCAGAATCCCAGACTGGTTTGGGTTGGAAGGAACCTTCAAACTCACCCAGTGCCTGAGGGCAAGGACTTCCAGAAAATGCTCGGGGTCACTTATGCCCGGGATGTTCCTCTGCTCAGGAGATTTGGTTGGAGCTGGGGGTGCTGTGGGTGTCCCCATGCCACTGTTGATGTGTGTCCCTGTCCCCGTTTGTGCCCTGCAGTTCTGCCAGGCCAAGCACAAGGACGTGACCATGGCGGTGCTGCACGAGCTCTACAATTACCTGTCGGTGCAGGCAGGTGAGTGGCAGCACATCCCCAGCCCTGCTGAGCCTGCAGGAGCTGCCTCTCCCAGCTCCTGCTCCCTTCTGTCCCACTCTGGAGGGCTTTGTGGAACAGGCAGTTCCAGGGAATAGGAAAACAGGGAAAGGTGGGTTTATTTTTATTCTGAGTGGTGCTTGGCTAATGCAGTCCTGTCAGCCTGCCTGGGTGAGTGGGCCTTGTTTGTACTTGAAGTGTTGGGAGTTTCAGGTAGGATTGGTTGAGTTTGTTATTCTTTTCTACCAACAGCTTGAAATTGTCTTCAAGATAGAGCCAGGAGTGTAAACTGATGTGTTCTTACACATGAAGTGACCTAAGAAATTGTAATTTCTGCTGAAATGTGGCAGTGTGAGTGTGTGAGTGCCTCTCCTTTTCCTCACCACAGAGTGGGACAGGCTCTGTGAGATGAGGAGCTGACCCAGCACAGTCCTACTCCAGGAGTAAAGCCAGTCCATACTGGTATTTTGGGTGGAGTGTGCTGCTAGAAGTCCACTGTATGAACAGGGACTTGTTCAGCAAGATTCACAGCAGTGGTGATCAGTAAAAGGGTTTCAGTTCCATTTTCTGCATTTCAGACCTCAAGGCTGAAGCCTTTGGATACTGAAGCTGCACAGAATTCGTAAATCTTTTCAAATCTGACTTCGGATTTCCACCAGATTTACTTAGCACATTTGTTTAGTCAACTTGGCGAGGCAAGATTTAGAGGATTTAGTGCCTTGCCAGCAGTTCTCTGCCTGGGTTAGAGGCAGAGCTGTGATTTCAGCTCCTTGGAGGCATTTTGAACACTGATCATTAGCTCCACACCTGATACCTGGTGGCAGCCGTGGTTCTGTGCTCTGCAAGGGGCAGGAGCAATACTTTTCCCCCTCATTGTGTGTTCAGCAGCTCTGAAGTGTCAGCTTTGATTGCCCTTATCCAGCAGCAGCTCTGAAGTGAGAGGTTTGATTGCCTTTATCCAACCTCCGTGCAGTGGCTGAGCATTTTATTAATAGTCATAATCTGATCTGCCTGCAATATAAATCTCACCCTGGAATCATTTTGCTCAGGGCTGGGGCTGATTGGAAAGGGGAGCATTTCTTGGTGTGCATTCAGAGCGTGGTTCTGAGCTATTCGAGGGCTTTTTTACAAATATGATTTTTCTATTTGACTTTTCTTACCAGGTAATTTTGAATGTGGAAACCCTGAGAACCTAAAAAGCAAATGCATTTGGGTTAGTGAGGCGCAGGATCACGTGCTGGTGAGTGGGCTCTGAGCAGCTTTGTTATAACCCAGTGCTTAGTCTCTTATAAAGCAATAAATAATAGACACTAAAACAATTCACCATCCATTTTACTTACTCATCCTGCTTTGATTCCTTCTCCTATCTCTCGCTTCCCCTTTGGCCAGACCTGTTCTCAGCAGTTCTTCTGAAAATCATTTTCTCCTCCATCTCTGATTCACCCCCTGTAAATCTTAATGGTTTGTTGTTTCACTGGAGCCATCAGTCTTGAGCAACCAGAAATTTCCCTGGATTGAGGGCTGGGCAGAAGAAGGATTTTTCTCTACTGCAGAGTGTCAGGAGACAGACTGCTCTGATCCAGCATTCCATTTCTTTCCTGGTAACCTGTCAGTAAGATTATGTTGTATTTAGTGGTTAGCCCTAACAGTCTGGGATGCTGTTATTTCACAGAGTTCTTCACGCATCATCTCCCCAGTCAGAAGACTTTAGGCCAGGCAGACCTTCAGGCTTAGTTCTTCTCCCTCCAGTTTGCAGAATCCTGATAAGAATTAACCTGGGGACAGTCCCTGTGGAGTGAATTCTCCCACTGCTGTAATGAAATCATGTTGGTCAGTATTTTAAATGAATGGAGGGCTAATCTTCTTATGGTTTCCTTTGCACAGAATGTAACTGGCACTTCCACACGGAAGTTTAAAGCTGCCCTGGACTGGATACTGAACAGCAACAAGGATTTGGGAATTCGGTGAGCAGAAACCTTCTGTGTCAAAGTTAGGGATCTGCTGATACTGAGCAGCAACAGGGATTTGGGAATTGGGTAAGCAGAAACCCCCTGTGTCAAAGTTAGGGATCTGCTGGTACTCAGCAGCCACAAGGATTTGGGAATTGGGTGAGCAGGAGCCCACTGTGTCAAAGTTGGGGATCTGGGTGTTGGCTGGGGTGGAATTTGACAGGGTCAGTGGTGCCCTTTAGCTCCCAGAGCTCGTTAGGCTTCAGCAGACAGGCTGGGTTTGGCTGTGGCAGAGCTTGCTGGGCAAACTTCCAAAGGAAAAGCACAGCCCTGCAGCAGGATGGGAACTGAGCTCCCTCCAGGAGTCTCATCCCTACAGCCCAAGCTTGGGACACTGTGTGCAGGGATGTGTTGCAGGTCGGATGGAAGTGGCAGCTCAGGGCTGCTGGTGGCCATCAGTGTGCTGTGCCTCCTGTGGAGTGGTCCTGGTGTCCTGCCCACGGTCCTGTGCCTACAGCTCTTCCTTAACTTGCCCACGTGGTCAGTTTTCCCAGGATAACCTCTGTCCAGAACATTTGTGCATTTGTGGAGCTGTATCTCTGGAGCAGAGGGTTCACTGGCCAGCAAAGCCCTGTGTGCAGTGGGTGCTGTCACCCACACTTTGGGATCCTCTGGAGCAAGTCCTGAGGAGCAGGAGAGGGAAAGGGATGTTGAGTGATACCTGCAGTGTCAGTTGTGTCTGGCAGAGCACCCAGTGCACAGTGAATCCCAGAATTACTGAGGCTGGAAAATCCTTCTGGGATCACCAAGTCCAACCTGTGACTGATCCCCACCTGGACATCCCCACCAGAGCACTGAGTGTCACATCCAGGTGAACACTTCCAGGGATGGGAATTCCACCACTTCCCTGGGCAGCCCCTGCCAGTGCCTGACCACCCCTTCCATGGAGTAATTCCTGCTGAGTGTTGATCTGACTGATGTGGGTGCTGCTGGGTCACTGAGGGGGCATTTCTCAGGCTCCATCCATGAGAAAGAACAGCAATACTGAGTTTTCAGGGGAAAACCACAATATCTAGTCCATAACCTATGGAAAAAGTATTATCCAGAGTCAGCAGCCATTATCACCTTCCTCTGGGAAGCGTGGGCTGCCTCCAGTCTGCTCGAACTCTAAAGCCTTAACAGTTGTTTGCATTTTCACGTTGCTAAATGTGTCTCTGATTAAATGAATTGCAGCAGTCGTGGTGCTGGGGTTGGTGGGCAAGGCTTGTAGGAAATCCCACTGCTCCATTTGCTCTTAAATATTCCTGCAGCTGCTGCTGTGATCCACGGATCAGACAGCATCTGCTGCTTTGATTCCTGGGGTGTGCAAATTCCCAGGACGGGGCACGGCTTCCTTAGGGGCAGGGCTGCATTTGTAGGTGGGCAGGGATGCAGAGTTTTCAAATCTTGTATTTTTATACTCCAGCACATTTCCAGTCAGAAGCTGTGGGGATACAATATCCTCCCACTTTTTATTTTGTTAATTAGCAGCTCTGCTGGCTGGTCCCCAAACAGCTCTGCTTCCCTGGAGCCGGTGTGGCAGCATCCCCAGAACCCTGCCCCTGGCATTTTTAGCTACGTGAGATTATTTTTTAGTTGCTAGTCTGAGAGGCAGGACTGAAAATGAGCTTTGCACCGGGTGATTCTGCTGCATGTTTTAAATATTTCCGTGGAATTTGGGTTCTAAATAAGACAAGGGGGTGGGAAAGTCCTGCAGAACCCAGGACCAGGCTCTCTGCAGTTTGTGAGCTGAGCACCTGTAAATTGAGCAAACCTCTTTGTCTAATGGGCTGTTCATAATTAAGAACTTTAAAAATGCAGTCCCCTTTGGTCCTGGATCTGCTGGATCCCCTGTGAGCTCTGGGAATGGCTCAGTGTGGAATGAGCCTGGGCTTGGGAGCAGCAGTGCTGCAGTGGGGGCTGAGGGCTCTGTGCTGGTGCTCTGTCACTCTTTGAGCTGCTCCTGCTCCCAGCCTGGGTCCCCCAACTCCCACTGCTGGGGCTGAGCAGTGGCTCTGACTCAGGGAACGTTTCCATCTCCATGCTGGGAGGTGGGAATGCAATTCTGAGTTTAATTTTGTGCACGCTGAGAGGGGCTGTCAGAGAGGCAGGGCAGGGATACTCAGCGTGCCAGTGGGAGCTGCAGCCCTGCTGCCTTCCTGAAGCCACAGCCACCCCTGGTTAAGCCAGTCCCCAAATGTTGTGGCAGGAGGCTGTGCCGGGCTCCGGGTTCATCTCCTGCTGCATCCGCAGTCTGCTTGTTCTCCCGGCCTTGATTAAAGACTGCAGTTTGCAGCCTGCTCTCTTCAGTGAGATTTTCTGCCTCTTCCCTTCAGGTTGAAAGGCAGGGACATGTCAGAGGCGGTTTCCAGCGTGGAGGAAGTGTTCTGCCTGGAATCTGCCCACCCCCAGATGGGGCTGGGCTGCCGCTTCCGCCGGGCCGTGGTCACAGCCATCACGAACCTGTTCCTGTTCTTCTGGAGTAAGTGACTCGTGGGACTCGGCTGCAGGGATGAAGCCCTGTGATCACACATTCCTCAGCCATAGGAAATGCCTGACAGAAGTGAAATAAAACTGCTGATGAGTTAATGTTTAATTAACCTTTGTTCTGGTAGCACAGGAGACCCACAGCCCTCCTCTTGTGCTGTGAGTGCTTAAAAGTTGCTTTAAATCAGGCAGCTGATGAGCTCTCTGGGTATTCCTCAAGTGCCCATTATTATGGGCTGCAGAATAAGTGTGTTAACTTAGCTTAAGGAGTCAGTTTTTCTTTTTTTTTTTACTTGCTCTAAGCTCCCAAGTCCTCCAGCCTCTTTAATGATGACTTGTAGCATTTCAGGGTTGGAGGTTTTATTGGAATAGTCTGTCACGCCTCAGCTGAGACAGGGGTTTTACCCAGCAAGGTGATAACGAGAGCTGTGTGACTGCAGGAGTTTCTAATCCAGCCTGACAGGGAGGGGGTGACAAGGGACATTCTGTTTATTGCAGACACTGAAGTCCTACTGGGGGCACTGTAAGTGCTAAACCTTCCATACACATCTCCTGCATTTTGGGCTGCCACTGGAGCCCCAGGCTTTATTCCCCTATCCAGCAGCTCTCCGTGGAGCAGTGAAACCTGACAGTTTTCCAGGGGGATCCTTGTGGGGGAGACCTCTGGGATTTGCAGAACTGGGGCCCTGTGGTTGTGCTGAGGTTTTTGTGAGGGCAGCTCTGTGCTGAGACTTTCCCACCACCTCACCCCACATCCACAGGTGCTCCTGTGCTGCAGGGGGGCAGCATTGAGGAGTTTTTGGGGAACAAAAGGAATCACTGGGATTCAGTTCCAAGCAGGCCTGGGTCACAGTGTAAGAACTAAGCAAGTAGACAGCTGGATTCAGTTCCTGAATTCCTTTGGTTTTTATTCTCCTAGGTCTGATAACCCTTTGGGGGATCCTGCTCTACCTCCGGTACCGCTGGCGGAAGATGGAGGAGGAGGAACAAGCCATGTATGAAATGGTGAAGAAGATCATAGGTAGGAGCTGTGGGAGCACAGGGAGCCCTGCTCTGCTCCCTGCAGGGTCCAGCCCTCACTGTTGTTCCTGCTGTCCCCCAGCTGTTGTCCAGGACCACTACAAGGAATGGGAGCGGAATTTGGAGCGTTACCCCTACGTTGGCATCTTCCACGTCAGGGACAGCCTGATCCCTCCTCAGAGCAGGTGAGCTGGTTCTGGGCACTCAGCAGGGCTGGAAGCAGCAGGATGGGACTTAGCACAGCCCCAAAATGCATCCATCCCTGGAGCTGCTCTGCAGGATGAGGCTGGAGCCTTTGGGTTGGGAAAGGCTTGGACACAGCTCAGGCTGTGCCTGCACCTGGTGCAGGTCAGTGTGCCAGCCCTGGGGCTGGTACCTGTGCAGTGCCACAGGTGTGTTGTCACTTGTGGTATGTTGTCCTTGTTCTGTCCAGCAGTGCCTGGGTTTGGTTTGGTTTGGTTTGGTTTGCTTGGAGCTGGAGCATCAGGTGACATCTGCTCCATCTGCTGGCTGTCCTCTTTCCCAGCCATCCTGGCTGGCTCTCCAGACCAGACCAGAACAATTCCCATGAGCTGAGCAGGATATTGGGGCTCTTCTGCAGTGATTGTGTGCCTGGAAAGGGGCCAGGTTGAGCTGTGCAGCTGGGAAGGGAGCTGGAGTGAGATGGTTGGGTTTGAGATTTCTCAGGTTGGGTTTGGGGGTTTCTCAGGTTGAGTTTGGGGGTTTCTCAGGTTGGGTTTGGGGGTTTCTCAGGTTGAGTTTGGGGATTTCTCAGGTTGAGTTTGGGGGTTTCTCAGGTTGAGTTTGAGGTTTCTCAGGTTGGGTTTGGGGCTTTCTCAGACAGGAATTGTGGTCACTGCTCTGTGGGTGGTGGGGCTGAAGGGCTGCAGGGCTGGATCCTGGTGCTTTGCTCCATTTCTGCAGGGTTATTTCTTGTGTTTTGGTTAAATGGAGCTGCTTTGTCCTCCTTTCAAGTGTTAAATGTCCTCCCTGTGTATCAGACACAGGATTCCTTTTCTTACAAGGGGTGACTGCAGCTCTTTGAGCCATCCCTGGGTGTGAGATGCTCAGAACTGCTGGATCCAAAGCTGGGGTGAACATCGGGGTGTCCCCCTGGCTGAGATCTCTGTGTGCAGTATGGGGGAGGGCAGTTTGCTCATCGAGTCCCTTTGCAGCACAAATTGAGGCAGAAATTCAGGGCACTGACACAGCCTCTCATCTTCCCCTTAGGCAGGATTTGTGTGGCCATGCCCTGGCCTGAAATCTCTAAACCAGGTTTTGTTTGATGCCTGCACAGGGAACAGGAGGCAGCCAGATCCACCACTACAGCCCAGTTGCTGTAGGCAAGGAAGCACAACCAGCTTGGGATCCTCATTTATTTTCTTGCTGTTCCTTGCAGAAAAAAGATGAAGCGAGTGTGGGAGAGAGCCGTGGATTTCCTGGCCTCCAACGAGTCCCGGATCCAGACAGAATCACACAGGGTGGCAGGGGAGGACATGCTGGTGTGGAGATGGACTCAGCCCTCGTACCTGTCAGACTCTGAGCACTGAGCAGGAGGAGCAGCCGTGGGGCAGGGTGGGGACACGGAGCCTGGGCAGGGCTCAGGGCCTCGCTGGTGGTGGGAGGAGCAGGGCCTGGCCCGAGGGTTGGGATTTGCACGGCTCTGTTTGCTCTCACTGCTGAAACTCTCCAAACACAAACATTCAGGGCAATACTGGCTTGGAAAGAAGATGGGCTTGAGCTGGTGGGAAGCTGGAATTGCACCAAAGTGAGCCTTCCACAGAGACCTGGCTCCTGTGGCAAGCAAACAACAACCTGCAAAGAATAACTGCACACCCCTCTCGAGGGCTGGGGGGCTCTGCCACAGCCTGGGGGTGCAAAATTTGACCTCAGTTCTGCAAAGGCCAACTGGTGGCAGAGTCCATCTGAAACATGAACATTTCCCATGGAAACATTAGGGTGGCAGTGCAGGCGTGTCTTTGTTTGTGTTTGTTTTTATCAGTGCAAAGACAGTGAGGAAGCACTTGCTGCTTCCCAGTGAGGAAAAATGTTCTGTGTTGGCTTCATCCATCCAAAATTGGGGAGAGGGGGAACTGGGGGAAGGTGGGCCTGGAGAGGGGGGGAGCCTGACGTGCCTTGGTGGTTTGGGCTGGGCTGGGGGTGGTGGAGGAGAGTTTGTGACCCTGTTATCTTTTAAGTCTGCAGTCTGTGTGCTTTATTATTTTCTGGGGGCGTAGGGGGGGGGAGGAATTTGGGAATTTGGGTGGAAAATAAAGGATGTAGGAAGCTTCTAAAGGTGCTTTCCTGTGGCTGCAGCCCAGGACTGCTCCGTGGCTGTTGCAGAGCAGCTGTGGGAGGGCTCTGTTCGTGTTTGAGCTGGGCAGCTGCAGTGTCTGTGTTTGTGTCAGAGCAGGGATGTCAGTCCCAGCTCTGGGACTGGTGCTGTTCCTGCAGCCCCCTGAGGGTTCCAGGAGCAGCCTGGGTCCATCCCAGCCCTGCTGCATCATATCTCATGTCTGTAATCACTTGGTTTCTTCAGCTTCTCTTTCTGTCCAGCAAAGGAATGTTTGTTTCCCAGGAAATGGCACCAGTGGCAGCTCGGGCTCTGCACAGGAGCTGCTGCTCTGCTCTTCCCAGGGCTCTGCAGCAGCTCCTGAGGCTGCAGGACCCAAATCCTTTGGTGGCCTCAGGCAGCAGAAATTGCAGAGTGAAGCCAGCAGTGATTTGAGCCCTGTAGCCCCCGGATGTTGCTGTCCTTGAGGATATCCTGGGCTGGATGCTCAGATTGCTCCTGTCCCAGGCACAGCCCTGGGCAGGTGATGCCACTCCAGGTGTGTTCCTTGTGATGCCACTCCAGGTGTGTTCCTTGTGCCTGCTCACCTGGCAGAGTCTGCAGCTCTCCCCACGTGGGGCGTTTTCCCCTGGCACCCCTCGGGCTGCTGGGCACCACGGATGGAGCAGAGCAGAGCTCTCCAGGAGCCAAATCAGGAGATCTTTCCCATTAAATGGGGAATATCCTGCGTGGAGGTGGCTCTGACCCCAGATTTTTGGGTGTGGGTGTTTGGGCAGAAGACTCAACAGCTCTTTGAGACAAGGACCAGCCCCTTGCACTGTAATAAACAGGGAATAAAGGCAACCTTGATTCTTCCTAAATGTATCAAAATCATCACTGCTGCCAGAGAAATTCTCTCAAACACCGGTGCCTCTGTTCTTAAACCTTTTTAATCTCTTGGTGGGGTTTGGGTGAGCTTTTTTAACCGTCCAGAAGTGCAGAGTCAGGCATTGCTGTCATCCTTTTGTATTAAACCCGGTTTTGTAGAACAAACTTCAATGGCTTGGTGCTGTTTCTATGTTCCATTTAGCTCTGTAAAAAATCAATATCAAAAATAAATTTATTACCAATAATTTACTATTTTTATTTGTGCTCAGACATCACAGACTGTCCCAAGTGCTTTTGCTTGGATCAGGTCGAGTTCCAGCTTCTCCCAAGTTCTGGGGTGTGGCAAGAGTGGTTTCCCCACTGCTGTGTGATTATTGTGCAAGGGTGACTCACGTTTGGATGAATTCATCTCTTCCTGCGGCTCTGGGTGACCGAGGGGATTTCCATGGCTCAGGAAGGGGGTGGCTCCATGGCTCACTGGCCAGCAGGAGCTGCCTCCTCTCTGGCTGCAGTTGTTGCTGAGGTTTGGGAGCAGAAGGGAATCAGTGCAAGGCTGAGTCTCCTCAGAACCACGTTCCTGGTGGGATGCTTTTACCCAGGTGAGGTTGCTAAGTTACAGCTGGAATCCATTCCAGGTTAGGAAATGGAGCTGTTTGGAGCCATTCCATGTGCCAGGGGGTGCTGCTGTCTGTCTGATGGTGGCTGTGACTGTCACCCCCACCTTGTCCCCTGTTCCATCTCCCCAGGGCACAGCAGCCCCATTATTCCATGCCAGACTGCACTGGGAATTCCAGCAGTTTTCCGGGGAAAAGCAGGTTCTGCCCCCTTGCCCTGCTCCCCTCCCAGCCTTCACTTGCAACCAGAGCTGCTGAGAGCCCTTTTCCAATTTCTTGCAAAGTAAATTTCTATAATTAACTACATTTCTATAAATAACTTCTCCAGTGGAGCCATTGCATGCCCTCCCTGTCAGGGAGGTAAACGTGGCCCAACGAGGGCTCTGAAATGAAACCAGCTCTTTATCTTTTCCTTTCCTGCTTCCATTTAAAGCCCTTCCCACGGGATGTTTTTCCTGCTGCTGACAGGACAGCTGATGCTGCACCTTATTGATGGGCACAGAGTCAGGGCACAGGGCCAGTTCTCCTGGAAAGAGCCAAGGGAGCTGGGGAGGGACAGGCACAGCCAGGGACAGGGAGTGAGTCCTGCCTGGAGCTGCCTCCCTCCAGCACAGCTCCATCCATCCATCCATCCATCATCCATCCATGGATCCATCCATCCATCCATCCATCCATCCATCCATCCATCATCCATCCATGGATCCATCCATCCATCCATCCATCATCCACCATCCCTCCATCATCCATCCATCATCCATCCATCATCCATCCATGGATCCATCCATCCATCATCCATCATCCATCCATCATCCATCATCCCTCCATCATCCATCCATCCATCATCCCTCCATCATCCATCCATCATCCATCATCCATCATCCATCCATCCATCATCCATCATCCATCCATCATCCATCCATCATCCATCCATGCCTCCATCCCTCCAGTATTATCCAGGATTTCCCCCAGGGTAAGGAACAGGAGGTGTTGCAGGAGGGTTTGTGCTGTCAGTGATTGTCCCTCGCTGTGTCACCACCCCGGGGTGAGCCCTGTCCTCACCTCCCAGGCTCCCACACGAGGCCAGGCCTGTCCAGCAGCACCTTTTGCAGGAACACATCTGTAGGGTCACTGGGATCTGGAGCAAAGCCCAGAACAGGCTCTCCAAAGCCAGGAAACCCCGGGGGATCATGGAAACCATTGGCTTAGAGCTCCTCTCACCCAGGGCAGGGCGTGGTGGCCTCTGTGACCCCACATTGCCCATGCCAGCTCCTGGCACTGCAGCAGCTCCCTGGGATGAGCCCCCGGGTGCAGGAGGAGCCCCCAGTGATGCCCCTGTGACCGAGGAGCACGCCCGGGGCCCTGCACAGGGAATTTCGGGATGAGTCCCGGCGTGCTGAGCTCACTCAGGGGCAGCCCTGGCTCCCCCCAGGCTCCCGGACCGGGACGGCTTTGGAGCGGGGGTGGCCAAGGTGGGAACATCGCTGTGCCCGTAATTAGCTCCTAATTAACACGGCTTGAATCCGAGGCGATGCTCTCTGCCCTCGGAGCGCTCCGCTCGTCAGCAGAGGCTCCGGAATTCCCTGTGTGCTGATCCTCCCTGTGCCCGACGGCCGGGACACAGCCTGGCATCCCTGGCACGGGAACCGGAACCGGGATGGGCACTGCCAGGGAAAGGTGGGCACTGCCAGGTGAGCACTGCGAGGGGGAAGGGGGGCACTGCCAGGGGGAAGGGGGGCTTTTCTAGAATGGAAATATGAAATGATAAATGAAATACGATGAAAATATGGGGTGAAATATGGGCATTGCCAGAATGGAAAGTGGGCACTGCCAGGGGAACTGTGCTGGGCTCTGCCAGAATGGAAGTTGAACTCTGCCAAGGGGAAGGAGGGCACTGCCAGGTGGGTTCGGACAAGTGGGCACTGCCAGGGGGAAGGTGGACTTTTCTAGAATGGAAGGTGGGCACTGCCAGGATGAAATATGGACTTTGCCAGAATGGAAAAGTGGGCTCTGCCAGGTGGAAAGGTGAGCACTGCCATGGGGAAAGGTGGGCACTGCCAGGTGGGCTCTTCCAGTGGAACTGTGCTGGGCTCTGCCAGAATGGAAGTTGAGCTCTGCCAAGGGGAAGGAGGGCACAGCCAAGCTGGCACTGCCAGATGGGCTCTGCCAGGATGAAAGGTGAGCTTTAGCAGGATGGAAAGTGGGTTCTGCCATGGGGAAAGGTGGGCACTGCCAGGTGGACACTGCCAGGGGGGCTGTGCTGGGCTCCCCAGTATCCCAGGGCACACCTGGGCACTCGGTCCTGCCTCTCGCTGAGCCCCAGGGACCCCCAGCACGAGCCTGGCCCCTCCCTAGCAGCTCTGGGCTGGTTGGATTTAAAGCCTGGCACGTTTGGAGCCTGGCTGCTCTTTGGGGGCTTTGGGAGCCGGGGGCTGCAGACGGTGAGGGACAGAACAAGTGCAGGGATGTCGGGACCTGCTGGGCTCGGGGGGACGAGCTGATCTGGAGCCTGCCCTGGAGAAGGAGGAAGAAATTCAGCTGGACTCGAGGGACAGGAGAAGAGGAAGCAGAAACTCCACGTCTGGCTGTGCAGAATGCTCAGATCAGCTTTTTCTCCTTCAGAAATCAACCTGATTTAAAAAAAAGAAACAAATAAAAAAGTGCTTTCCTGAGCTCAGATTGCAGCATGAAGCAGAGTGAAGCCAGGCCTTGGGAATCTGGGTCTTCCTTTCATCCTTGTCTTTAATCTCAGCCTCTGCCCCCACCTCTGCTCAATCCCTCTGCTTGTCCTGAGCCTGGTTTCCCCCTCCAGGTATGGGAATTTCCACATCCATCACTCCTTTTGCCAGCTCTGAGATTTTCTTCCCTGGCATTTCCCCCATGGCATCCCTGGGGGGCCCAGACCTGGGCATGGCTGTGCTGAAGTCCCCAAGCTCCTGCTGGGGACTGGGAGTGGGCAGTGGGCACCGTCCCCTCCTTGTCCAGGGTGCTGCCCAGGCTGGGTGTTCCTCGTGATTCCCTGAAAAGCACACGGATCCCATTTTATTGGGGTGCAGGAGGCTGGCAGGAGCCCTTGGCACATGCTGGACAGGACAGTAAGGCCTGGGGGGCACACGCTGTCCTTGAGCGGCTGCAGGGGACATTGTGGCCCTGGCAGGAAGCTCCCTGGGACTTTTCCATTCCCCACACGGATCCCGAGCTCTGACGTGTCTCTTTTCCCCTTGGCAGGGCTGGAGCTCTGGATCCACTCATCTCCTGCCTTTGGGCAATGTCCAGCCCAGTCCAGCCTTTCCCCCTTTGCCCAACACCTTTTCTTTGTCACAACGGGGGATTCGGTGTCCCCCTGTCACACCCTGTGCCTCTCCCTGTTTTTCCCGGTGCTTTGGGAGCTCTGGGAAGCTCCATCCCTCTCCCAGTGTCAGCTCACTCTGCAGGGAGGTGACAAACCCGGCGGGGGCCGAGCTGAGGGGGAGTTCCATGGAAAACACATGGACAAATCCCCAGTTGTTTTCCTGGAGAGCCGATTTCCCAAGCCCACGGCCGGCTCCTCTCGTCCTGTTCCGAGCCCTCCTCGCACGCTCCCCGTCCCGCCCTGGGTGTTTCTCCCAGCACAGCCCCGCTGGAATGTCAGCTGGACATTCCGGGCTCCTGCCAGCGCCGACGCAGTCCGGCCATGCCCAAATATTCCTTCATTCCTCCGTCCGGAGCAGCAGCGAGAAGCAGCGAGAAGCGCGGCAGAGGCAGCGCCCCGAGGCGCAAGCGCAGCGCCCGGAGCGCACCTGGAGCCACAGGTGAGGCTGGGCTGGGCTCAGGGCAGGGGAATGGGGGATGGACACGGCTTTGGGTGGGGAGTGTTGCTGTCAGGAAGGTTCTGGATGGAAGGAAGGGACACGAGCAGCAGGGACAGGTGGCACCTGGGGCTGGTGGGAGTCTCTGGACTGACCCTGGGGCTGGTGGCTCTCGGTGCTCCATGGTGCTCGTGGAATGGCTGGGAAGTGCTGGGCTGGGGAGGGAAGGGAGGGAGGTGCTGGGGAGAAAGTGGGGAGGTGGGTGAGGGAACGTGTGCCCTTTTCTGCAGAGTGTGCTGGCACTGGGTCCTGTGGTGGTACCATGTCTATGGTGGCACTGGGTGCTGTGGTGGCACTGGGTCCATGGTGGCACTGTTCGTGGTTGCACTGGGTCCTGTTGTAGCACTGGGTCCATGGTGGCACCGTGTCTGTGGTGGCACTGGGAGCTGTGGTGGCACCAGGTCCATGGTGGCACTGTGTCTGTGGTGGCACTGGGAGCTGTGGTGGCACCAGGTCCATGGTGGCACTGTGTCTGTGGTGATACTGTGTCTCTGGTGGCACTGTGCCATTGTGGCACCGTGTCCATGGTGGCACCAGGTGTCGGCTCTGGGGTTCGGTGCAGGGCTGGCTGTGGCTCCAGGTGAGCTGCAGCCCCAGGAGCTGAGCACACAGCGATCTCAGCCACCTTCTTCTCTTCCCTTTTAATGAAGCCAAGAATGTGCAGCCCCTGCAGTGTTTGAACTCTCCCCTGGAGCTCTGGGAGGCTCCGGGAGCAGGGACGTGCCCAGGAGGGGCTGGCACTGAGGGCACAGTGCACAGAGCTCTTGTTTTTAAAGGGATTTTGCATTTTAATTTTCCCGGGTGTTTCTGCCACAAGGACCCAGCTCGGCCTGGCTGTGCATTTCCCACGAGTCCTGTTTGGGATGGGATGCAGCAGGCGCCACTCAAAGATTAGAGAATTAAATCTGCCCGGTTCCTTTTGGCACGGTTTGGAGCTGGGGATGCACAACCTGTTTAGCTGAGACTCCTTTGACATTTGGCCCTGCCTGGGAGCAGGGTGGGAGGTGACAGCGCCAGGGGAGCAGCGCTGTCCCCAGCACTGGGACAGAACTCATCCAGCTCCAGCCCTGCCAGGAGCAGGGACACTTCCGTGGCTTCTCCAAAGCCCCATCCCTTTCCTGCAGAATGGAATATTTCTCTTCTATGCAGAGGAATATTATCCATATCCTCCTTCCCTGATATTTCCTGGCTCACCTCCACCTGCAGCACCTGAGCTGCTTTTCCTTTAGCTGGGGGGGGGGTGAAACGCTGACGGATTCTGGTTTTGCTTGGAGGGTCTGGATTTATCTGTAATTCTGTGTATTTTTAGTGACGTAAATATCTCCTGGCATTTGCGATACCTTGAGCCAGTGGAAGTGATTTATTTCCAGTGTCTTGTTTCAGGGGAGCTGAGTGTTCTCAGGAACATTTATCTGCTCCGAATGGATGAGCTGCTTCCCAGCAGAAACTCCCAGAAAAGAACCTCCTTCTCCTGCTGCAAATCCTGCCCCGAGTTTTGCTTGGGAGAAAACATTCGGGAGCTTTATCAAATTGTGGATGTTTTTCCCCAATTCCCTTTGCAATGCTAAGGTTGCCAGAGCTGTCAGGGGGTTGTGGCAGCTGAGTGTGAGCCTTGGACTGTCTCAGAAGCAAGAAAGGATTT
Source organism: Acridotheres tristis (assembly GCA_037013685.1). Taxonomy (NCBI): domain Eukaryota; kingdom Metazoa; phylum Chordata; class Aves; order Passeriformes; family Sturnidae; genus Acridotheres; species Acridotheres tristis. The sequence goes on along the minus strand of CM072913.1, from coordinate 3,299,448 downwards.
AAGTTGTGTTGTTCCCTGCTCCTAAGAGGTGTTATGACAAATCCGCTTGCTTTTGGCTTTTCTCCTTCTTTTTAAGGATGGGAGGAAGGAGGGGGGAAAGCCACACAAAACAAACCTGCGGCTCCCGAGGCAGAAAATCCTCTTTAAAAATTGCCACAACTTAACAAAATGCTTTTATTAACGCCCGGGAAAGCTCGGAGGAGCCGCTTTCTTCCCGGCTGGAAAAGGCTGGGCTCGGGGGCCTGGCTTTGTTCCTCCTGGGAAGGTAATTGTAGAGCAGGAATCCCTGTCCAAAGGGGAATAATGAGAGGGGAAAAAACCCACCCCGGGAGAGATAAAGGAGCTACTGGTGCGTTCGGAGGTGGAAATGTTTCTTCCCCGCCTTCATCCCACTCCATCCCACTGCTGCAGGTGGGAACAAAGCAGGTACCTGAGCCAGGTGCTTCTCCCTTGGGGGTTCATCCCAGCAGGGCAGGGGAGATCTGAGCATCACAGAGTTGGAAGGGACCAGAGGGATGATCGAGTCCAAATCCTGAGCTCCGGATCCTTCCTGCAGGGTGGGGAATTTGCTCTGTGCTGGATCCAGCTCCGGGTCGGTGCTGGCTCCAGGGAAAGCCCTGCCCGCCGTGGGAAGCTCCAGGTGCCTCCAGGAGGTGCCACCACCCCTCTGCGGTGTCCTGGCTCCTGCACGGGGAGGGTGACAGCGCTGCCCTGCTCACATCTGTCCCGTGGGGCTGGCAGGGGTGGAGTTCTCACCTGGCAGCACATCCTGGAGGCTTTCCTGGCAGAAGTGGATCTTGCAAAGGCATCACTGTCCCCTGCACTGGGGTTCTGCTGGCAAAAACAGGGTGCAAAGGTTGTGCTGAAGCTGGAGCAATCAGGAGAAAGGGCCTGTGCTGCCATGGACCCGTCCTCAAATGATGATTTTAATAATTTTTTCCCCATCCCTGCGAGTCTGGGATGTGGAGGGTCCATCTCTGGTGTGAAGCCAGGCTGCTCCAGCACCATCAGCTCCTTTTTGTTGTCCTTGGTGCCTCTGGGATTCAGTTCCTGATGTCCCAGAGCCATCCTTGGGTTCCCTGTGAGGAATGGGGGAAGAGCAGGTGTTGGTGGGTGCTGCTGCTGGGGATGCTCCATGATGTGCTCCGTGATTGTCCTACATTGCTGCTTTAGAGCCAAGACCTGTTGCTGTCAGAATCAAGGAGGAATTTCTGGAATCAGGCACGGATCCATTGCTGGTGTCAACCCTGTGGGTACTGCTGTGACACATCCACATCCCCCTGTGTGTGTGTGTTAGCCTGGGAGGGAAATGCTGCTGCTGCTGCTCCGGTGTTAAATGACAGGGAATTTCCCTAATTGAGCTTTCTTTGGAAGAATTGCTGCTCACCTTACCCGCAGTGTTGTAGGACAAGGGTGTGCCTGGGGGCTTGCAGGGGCTTTATAACAACGCAGGGAATGTCCCGGGGAAGGCCTGGGACCACCCTACCATGGCCTGTGGGACAAACACAGCATCAGTGCAGTGTGTTAATAATCTGTCCAAGGAATCCCTGATCCTGCTGCCTTGATGTCACTGCCTTAACTCACAGCTCTTCTTGATCCCTGTCTCTTGTCCCCAGCACATGGGAATTGGGGCTTTCCTGGGCTCTGTGTGTCAGGCTGGGCTCTCTGCCAGTCCCTGGGCACTGACAGATCTCATCCCACCCAGCTGCTGGGTGACTCTTCTCTAATTCCTTAATTCTCTGTTTTGCAGATTCCATTGGTGAAAAGCCAGCGTGGAGGAAAACCCAGCGTGGGGGAAACACCAGAGTGGGTGAAAACCGTCCTGGCACTGCCCACCCCAGCCTGTGCTTCCCAGATCGCTGTGCTGCTGCTGAGGGATCCCCCTGGGCTGTGCCTGGCACCATGGTGGGGCAGAGCCCTGGCGAGGGCAGGGCTGCTGTGCTCCTGCAGCCCTTCGTGCACCAGGTGGGCGGCCACACCAGCATGCTGACCTACGACGAGCACACGGTCTGCAAGCCCCTGGTGCTGCAGGAGCTGAGCTTCTACGAGTCGCTGCCCCTGGCCATGAGGCAGTTCACGCCTCAGTACAAAGGTAAGGGCAGCTGCAGGGCTCTCACCTCCCTAAAAAGCATCCCCAGCTGCTGCAGGTGAAGCCTTTCCATCCACACAGGATTTTCCTGCCTGCCCCTGTGCTTGCTGTCCCATCCCTGAGCCCCATTGCCAGCCCCTGGAAAGCAGCACTGGTATTTTTTTTAAGATATCCTCCCTTCCTTTCTCTTTCTTATTCCTTCGGTTATTTTGTGCTTTTACTGCCAGACTTGTGCTGCTCATAAAGCTCCTGACCCTGGCTTTTGGGGGAGGTGAGAAGCTCGGTTGTCACGTAAAAACTTAAAATATCTCCTGGTCCTTCAGCGTTGCAGCAAAGAGCTCAGTCAGCCACGGCTCCAACGCTCTTCCAGCCCAATTCTCCCTCTCCCAGAAATTCAGGGACTTCTGCAGATTTATGGGACAATATTAAAAAGATGCTTAAGGGAGAAAAGTTTCCTCTGAGCAGTTTCCTCTGGCAGGAGCTGGGTGCTGCAGTGCAGCTGATAAAGCTGATAAACAGTCCCAGTTTAACCAGTCCAGGGGTGCCCTGGTTATTCAAACCTTTTTGTCTTTTTCTCTCCTGTTTCAAATCCCAGAGAGTTTTATGAGGAGGGGTAATTGAAAAGCAATTCTCCCGTCTGGCATTGGGCTCCCAGGTTTATTCCTCTCTGCTGCCAGGCAATTCAAGAGGTGGAACAATTTCCTGTGAGGGGGATGAGGGGGATGAGCGACCAGGGGGATGATCCCGGTGGCTACATCCCCCACTCACACTCGTCTCTATTTCTGGGCTGTGGGAACAGCCCTGGGACCATTATGTAATGGTGACATTCTGTGCTATGGTGACATTCTCTACAATAGGGATCAAATATCATTCAAGCCTCACCCCCAGCCTGTGCCTTTTCCTGCTTGCCTCACCCATATCAGGCACTTTGTGACCTTGGGACCAACTTTTATCCCCTCTGAAGGCCCTGCCTTGTCCCAGCTGAGTTCACTGGGGGTTGCTGGGCTTGTTTTCCAGCCCAGTTCTGCTCAGGTTCCCAGCGCCCTCGGCAGTAAATGAATGTGCTTGTAAACACAAAAATAAACCCACCAGGGCAGAGTTACAGAGTGAAACCTCCTGAGATGACACCAGCATGGTGACAGCACCCAGAAATACCCTCTGGCTCCTCGCTGGTGCTGGCAGGAGAGGGATTGGGGTGTCAGGGACACCAAAGGCCAGCACAGACAGGCACCCAAAAAACTTTGGAGAGATGTTTGCTTACTGCAGCACAGGAGGAGCTCTGGGGTTGTCTGCCACACACGGGTCACGGCAGGACACCTGCAAACCCCCATGGAATCCCCCCAGGAAACAAAAAGCACTTTTCAGGCTGAGCTGTAGGTTTTTTTGAAGATTGAATTTCCAGCTGGGAGGAGGGAGAGGATCACATTCCCTTCCAATTTAACGCTCTCTTCTCGCCTTTGAAAATCTCTCCATTAATTTTCATATTAATGGTTGATATTTAACAACTCTTACTTTCACGCTATATATAAGTTTTTTAGGGCCAGCCCGTCAGCACTATGCAAATGAGCACAGCCCTGCTGATTGCAGGCAGGAACTGGGACAGTTTTTAAGGTTATGGTGTTTGCAATCGAGGGCTCTGGTCGCCTCCCCGTGACTTTTTAAAATGAAAAAGGCTTTGATTTAGTCAAAAGACACGCTGGCTTTTTTGTTGTTTTTTTTTTTTCCTTTCCCATGCCTATATCCCCTGAAAATGTGAAGCAGTCATCCAGGCTGAGAAGAGATTTGTTTGCTCTCAGAAATATGGATTTTTTTAAGAATGGGACTCGGGGAAAAGGTAATGCTGGAGCCTGAGGAAGATGAAACTCCCTGAGCTCACACAGAGGGCTGGGAGGGCTAAAAGTATTCCTTTTCCCCCTGATGAAAGTTTGCAGCCCCTCAGTCCCTTGGCAGAGCAGCCTGGGTAGATTTTCCCCCATTTCTGTGCAAAGTCAGCCCATTTAACCCAGCCTGTTCACAGCAATGCTGATTGAACAGCAGCAGGGACCAGCAATGCTTGTGGTGAGGGAAAAGCATCCAAACCCGAGATTTTTGGGGTGCAGGACCCGGGGAGGGATGGGCACCTTTGCAGGGGTGGCTGCAGGGACAGTTCAGGTGGGAAAACCCCCCTGGGGCAGCAGAACCCGGCAGGCACAGGAGGCAAAGCTCTGCTCGGTGTTTGCTCACTGGAACCGAGCTTGAAATGGAGAGAAGGGGCTCTGCACGTTTGTTTGCTTTGGCACCTCTGCTTGGCAGAGCAGAACTGTTTTGAGCTGCTGAGATCATCTCCCACATGGCCAGCAGACCTGTGAGGATGCCCTGGGCACATCTGGATCCAGCCCAGCTCCCCAAATGCCCAGCAAACCCCCTGGGCACATCTGGATCCAACTCAGCTCCCCAAATGCCCAGCAAACCCCTGGGCACATCTGGATCCAGCCCAGCTCCCTGTATCCCCAGCTTGGCTCTCTCCAGCGCTGCTTTGGCTGGTCCCACTGCCCTGTCCCTGGTCCCTGTCCTCTCTGGGAGCTTCCAGCCCCCTGAGCCCCAAATCACAGAATGAACCAGGTTGGAATCACCAAGTCCAACCTCTGAGCTGACCCCTCCTCATCAACCAAACCCTGGCACTGAGTGCCACATCCAGGCTCTTTTCAAACCCCTCCAGGGACGGTGACTCCAGCGCCTCCCAGGGCAGACAATTCCAGTGCCCAGTTTCTTCCAGCAGAGAATTTTTTTTCTGATGTTTAACCTACACTTCCCCTGGTGCAGCTTAGGGCTGTGCTCGAAGAAGGCCCCCGGGGCAGGATGGCGTTATCAGCCTTTCCCAGAAAGGTCAGAGCCCGCGGCAGTGTCATCCATGGCATTCCTGCGCTGTCACTTGAGACGTGCACGCAGCCAGCCCCGTGCCACGGATGGGCTCGTGTTGGGCTAAATCCGTGCTGGACTGGCTGGTATTTGAGCCCTGTGATTCCTGTCAGAGTCAGGGAAAATTGCAATGTTCAAATGCAGAATGGTGTTTTAAGCATTCAGGGTGGGAAAAAATAACCTCTGGTCACAATCCAAGTCTGTGTCATGCACAAACACCGACTGTGTGACACTCCAGCCCCCCGTGGGATGTCTGGGTGCTAGTTCTTGGTGCTGGGGAAAGGACACAGCCATGACAATGAGTGGGCAGCAGTGCCAGCCCATGGCCACATCCCTGCCCTGCTCCCGGGGCTCTCCAAATAAAAGAAGCTGTTGGCACACTGGGTGTCCTTGGAAAATGCCTTGTCCCCAACCCTCCCTTTGCTTCCTGCCAATGAAAAGCGTTTCCAGCCTCGTGCTGTCTTTAAAAAGCACTTAAATCCCTTGTGATAAATAAGCTGGGAGCCCCTGATCTGGAGCAGGGGGCTTTTCTGGGTCACTCGAGGCACAGCAGAGCTCGGAGGGGTGGGGGACAAAGGAATGTGGAGTTGAGAGGAGGCAGATTTCAAACTGAGCCTTCAGAGGGGGAACACTTGAAAATCCTGAGAACATTTTCCAGGGTCTCAGCCTGATGATGTTTTATTGGGCTTGAAATCAGAGTGGGATCAGTAAAAGTAAAAAAACACGAGGTGGTGGCAAAGTGGTGGCCAGGCCTCTATGACACCCCATGGGCTCATGTGTCTCGTTTGTTTTCTCTGTGTCCAGGCATCGTGTCCGTGCACCTCAAGAAGGACAGTCTGGGCAACCTGACCCTGATTGCCAGCCCCAGCCTGGGCCAGCAGGACAGCACTGGCGGTGACCCCGCTGTCACCTTGTGGCACAAATGCAAGTGGAGCCACACCCAGGTCACCAAGACCTTCAAGGACAGGTGAGGATTTGTCACTCCCTTCAATCCTGGCTGGCATCGGCCACTTGGGTGGGGTGGGTTGAGATGGGTTTGGGACAAGTTTGGGATGGGTTTGGGACAGGTTTGGGACAGGTTTGGGATGGGTTTGGGATGGGTTTGGGATGGGTTTGGGATGGGTTTGGGATGGGTTTGGTGGCCCAGATGTGGGCTTAGGGCCCTGCCAAGGTGAAGAACAGCAGAGCCAATCCCTGTGTGTAGTTCTGCTCTTCCCTGGTGTGGGGATGGAGTGGGGTGCAGCTGGGATGTTGTTGCTCAAATATGTGCCTCAAATTGTGCTCTAAACCCCATTCCTTGGAGCACAGCAGGCTCCAAGAGAGGAGGGGCCATGGGAGAGCAGTCACAAAGCATGGAACAGAGGGGCTTCAGTCCCATCCCATCCCATCCCATCCCATCCCATCCCCATCCCATCCCATCCCATCCCATCCCATCCCATCCCATCCCAGGGGAGAGCTTTCCCAGGAAGGCTCCCAGTGCTCCCAGAGGTTTTCTGCAGGACATCCTTCATCCCAAACTGATTCAGAGCAGCCCTGGACCACTGGGACTGAAGGGGGACTGTCCCTGCCATGGAGCTTTTGGAGTGATGGGAGTGGTGGATTGGGATGAGTGAGACCAAGGAATGACCCCCCAAGAAGAACAGATCTCCTCATCACTCCTTCCCTCCCTCTCTCCCCTCCTTGGAGCCAGCCCCTACAAATTGGGAATCATTCCCATTGTTGGACCATTTGCCTGTGCTGTGCCCATTAGGTGGATAAATAGAGATCCCTGGCAGCTGGGGCTGTGAATGGCTTTTCAAGGGAGCCAGCACACTTTAAATTATAATGAAAAAAGTATTGGCAGGCAGCAGTAGCTGGCTTTCTGAAAATTACTATTATGGAGTAACAAAGGATCTCTGCAGGTTGGACATGATCAATATTGTTCCCTTGAGAGTCCCTGAAAATCCACCTTATCAAGTTTGAGGCTCTACAGAAAAAAAAAAAAAAAAAAAAAAGGAAGGGAAGGGAATATTCTCCTCTGGAGCTTAAAAACCTGACATGTCCCTTTGTGTGCTTTGTCTAGCTGCCCTGGGAAGATGCTTTTGAGGACAGACCTTCAGTACCACACAGATTCCCTTCTGGAAGAGGCAAATGGGAAGCAGCCAGAAAGGAAGAGCTACAACCCCTGGGGACTGCACTGTCACCGGCAGCACCTGAACCGCATGTCCTCCAAGCACAACGAGAACAAACTCCATCGTATCCTTTCTCCTCTCCCCCCTCAGCACAGTCCTGGCTACGGATAACAGCTGGAATTCAGTGTAGGGTTTATTGCAGGGGGATCCATCCCCTCCTCTGCACAGACTCTGGGAAAAGAAGGAATATTTCTGTTATCTTCTCTCACTGTTAAAAAAAAAGAAAAAACCCCCACATTTCACATAAAGAGTTCTCAGCAGAAGTCAAAGATCCCCTTGGCATACATTTAAAAACACAACTATACAGGAATTAGCAGCTGCCTCGCCTTTTATTTTCCTATTACACTTCATTACCCACCAGTCATGTGAGTAATAGAGTTTAACAAGTTCCCCCACCCACCGGAGCCAGCTCGGCACCGAGGGAAGGTGTCGGAGTGACAGCCCAGGGCTACAATGTCACTGGAGAATGGAGCTGTTGGGGCTTTAATTGGTAGGGCTGTAGTACAGTAAATTAACTGGAATTGGCAGCGAGAGGCCCATAGCAATGACACGTGTGAGAAATTGGCTCAGAAAGTCTCATTACAGTTGTGAGCTGTTATGGAGAGTGTCAGCAGTTGCTTTGATTTAAGGCCTCTTTCAATTAGAATTTAAAAGTATTGGGTTTCCCTTAAGTCACGCTCAGAGTTTCTCCTGCTGGAGAACGTGGTGTCCAAGTGCAGCTATCCCTGCATCCTGGACCTGAAGATGGGCACTCGGCAGCACGGGGATGACGCCTCGGAGGAGAAGAAAGCTCGGCACATCAAGAAGTGTGAGCAGAGCACCTCGGCATCGCTGGGCGTGCGCATCTGTGGGATGCAGGTAAAGCTCCACCCCCTCGCTGTGCTGCTTCCCCTCTTGGGTCAGGAAAATTAAGCCACAAACACCAGAGGTTTTATGTCCAAAAAGGAGACAAAGGAGTCGTTTTGTTTTATTAGAATAAAGGGAGAGGCCATGGGATCTCTCAATTTTTTTGGAGGATGTAGCCTCCTTTTTATCCCAATTTCCCAGTCACATTTCCCTCTCTCTTTCCCCATGGGCTGAGGTACTTGAGAGGTACAGACTGCCCAAACACCTGATACCTGAAATTCCCCTCTAATGTCTAACCCTCCCTTTTAATTTTTAATTCTTATAGAATTCATAGTTTTTCCTCATTGCTTCTTTCATCTTTCAATATCCAATTTCATTTATCAGCAAACCTACAGTTTGTTTGTAAAGGCAAATATCTTTTATTCCATTCATCAATCAGTAGAATCCTTCCCATTATTTCTTTTATGTCTCAGTGCTGGTTTTATCTACCAGCAAACCCACAGCTTGTTTGTAAAGACAAATCCATTGCTCCTCTCACTTGGAACCAAGCTGGAATCTCCAGGGGTTCTTGGCTGGTGTGAATTGAAGGAGTTTTATTCTCTTTCCCCCCCAAACTGTAAAAAGGTACCACTCAGCTCTGTGTCCTCTCAGAGAGGGTATCAAATATGGCACATTTAGGGTGATCCTTTCTCTGTGCCACTGCCACAATGTGAGCAGCTGGAACGCTTCAGCCCATCTGAGATGCTGCTTTTACACAGATTCCTGCTCAGCTCTTGCCTGCTGTATGGAAAAAAACCCCAAAAAATCACATTGCCCCACTTGTGCTTTCATTGAGCCACCCCTTCTTGGAGCTGTGAGAGCCAGGGGTTCATTGTGGACTAAATTTCTCCTGCTGGAAAAACCCAAACCATGTATTTTCCTCACTCAGTATTCTCAAGCAGGTTTCAAAACCCTGCCTGAAGGATAATTTGAGAGTTAGGAGAATAGAATATAAAGCAAAATATAAATATACATTTTGTCAATATATAAAGTCCAAACCCATGTCCTTTTCTGATCTCTGGCATCTTCCTATGGGCAGAATTGAACCTCAGTGTTCACACTGATGCCTTGGAGTGGCTACCTAGAACAGAGGCTAGACTGAGTTAGGAGAATAAAGTGGGGATTTATTAAAGGCTTTCAATAGATACATTTTGAGCAGTCAAAGCCTCCCAGAGAATACACTCATGGTCATGAGTTTTTCAGACAGATATAAGTTTGGTCTATTTACATTTCAGGGGTTAACTCTCCAATTACAGTTTCAGCTAATGAAGTCACATTCCCCCAGTTTGCTCCTCCCCAATTCACTTTTGTTTATACTTTTCTGGGCCTGAGGCTGTAGGGTGTCCTTGGGTTCCAGACCCAGAGGAATTGTTTTGTCTGACCAAAACGTGTCAGTGTCAAATGCCAAGTGTTAACCACCAAACACTTTATATCAAGTTTAGAGTTATGCACTAATGCAGCGCAGATATAAAGCCTAAAATCTTAAAGCATCACTCACGAATCCCTTGCAGCTCAGGATATTCTCTGATTTTATAGATTATTCCTCTGCTTCCTTCCAGGTTTACCAGGCAGACACGGGGCATTTCCTGTGCAAAGACAAATACTTTGGGAGGAAGCTGTCAGCAGAGGGGTTCAGGCAGACCCTGCGGCAGTTCCTGTGCACCGGGAACCAGCTGCGCACGGACCTGCTGGAGCCCATCATCCTGCGCCTCAAGGCCCTGCTGGCCGTCATCAGGAAACAGAGCTCCTACAGGTTCTACTCCAGCTCCCTCCTCATCATTTACGACGGGCAGGAGCACAAGGAGAGCGCTGATCATCACCTCCCCTTCCCCAAAACTCACAGCACGAACCCCTGCAGGGTGGATGTGAGGATGATAGACTTTGCCCACACCACCTTCAAAGGCTCCAAGAGCAACCCCAACTCCACCCTGTACGACGGGCCCGACCACGGCTACATTTTTGGCCTGGAGAACCTGATCAAAATCCTTCAGAGCCTGTCAGAAGGGAAGTGAGAATTTCTGTGAAATGGCCTGGATTTCCTAGTGACTGATAGCCCTGAAAATCCCGCCTGGGGTTGGCTGTGTGGGACCCTCTGGCTGCTGGATATGGCACGGAATTAGCACGGATAAATCGGGAAGTGCTGAAAACTTCCCATGTGCCATCACTGAACTAAGTGTGGAAACAGAGCTGGAGGAATCTGCTCTCTCTGCCATCCATCAGAAGATTTATTTTCCTTTCTGGTTTTACTGCTGTCCTTGATTTATTTGTGAGCCAAAGAAAGCATTACTTGGGAAGAGTCTTAATGATAAACCAGGAGCTGCTCGCCCCGCAGCCGAGCGGGTTTGGGACAGGAATGAACAGATGGAGCTTCCCTTTGGAGCTTCCCTTCCTGCTCCTGCTCAGGTGGGAGGGAAAAACACCCTCCAACATTCCCAGAGCCCCTGGTCGGGATTCTCTGTGCAAGTGTTCAGACCAAGAGCTGCACCTCTCCAAGCATGAACATCCCTGTGGGGTTATAACAGGGGATTTTCCATGGATTTTCTAGGAAAGAGGCTTCACTGGGGCTGGAAGCATGGGAATGCAATGACTCTGTCAGGTACCAGCCACAAAAATTCATTCACATCAAGGGATTTTTGCTTTAAAAAAACCCAAAAAACCAAAAAAAACAAACAAGAAAAAAAGAAAAGTGTGAGATTGAGTCAGGAACTGGACGTCAAAGGTCACCCAGAAATTCTTTGATACAAATACTGTGTGTGTGAATGTGTGTGTGTGCGTGCGTGTGTGTGTTTGAAGGAGACAGTAACAAAAGACTCTAAAAATAATGTTTACAGCTTTTGTGGACTGATTTTATTATTATGACAGAACAAATATAATTCCTTCCTGCATGGTGTGGGAAATCTGAAGAAGTTCTTGCACAAGGAATGGAGCTACAAAACTCCGCTACCGGGGAGTGGGGATATAAATAAAATTGTGGAAGTAACTCCCACTGTTGTCCATCTCTTTTTCCCTCCCGCAGCATCCTTGAGGTACATTATGTTTTGTTTAAGCCCATAATTTTTTAAGAGAGCCGTTGTTGCCACAGGTTTAAACACCAGATCCCAAGGGAGACGCTTCACTTGGATTTACAGCAGAAAGCTGGGGAGCTGATGCAATTTATAGCTGGAAAATTTAAGACATCTGGCCCAGTTGTGTATTTTGCTTGGCCCGGAGTCCACCTGGGAAGACTTTTGTTCACAGTTTTGGGTTATTGCTTGACCACAAACTGTATAAAAAAAAGCCACAAAAACCCAGTTTCAGTAGGAATCGAGCCACAGGCTGTCCTGGTTCACATCAGAAATCTGTGATAAGACTTTGTGGCTTTGTGGATGAGTTTGTGCAGAGCCACATGAGCATCCTCAGGGGGCACAGCAGGACACGGGTGGGACAAGGGGTGGATGAGAAGGGTCTGGGTGTGACACCACAGCCAGAGCTCCTCCTCATTTGGCAGCCCCTCACTCTTCACTGCTGCACAAAAAACAACTTGTTGGCTGAATAATGATAAAAAGCTCAACGTCCTCCCTCTTTAGCCCTCATACACCTGCTCAGTGTGGCTGGGAATGTCCAAGGCCGGGTTGGATGGAGCATCCTGAGATGGTGGGAGGTGTCCCCTGCCCATGGCAGGGGGTGGAATGAGATGGGATTTAACTTTAACTCAAACCATCCTAAATCCTGTGAGGAACAGCTGAGGGAGATTGGGGAAGGGTCTGGAGCACCAGGAAAGGCTGAGGGAGATTGGGGAAGGGTCTGGAGTACCAGGAGAGGCTGAGGGAGATTAGGGAAGGGGCTGAGCCTGGAGGAGGCTCAGGGGGAATTTCTGGCTCTGCACAACTCCCTGACAGGAGGGGACAGCCAAGGTCCCCCTGCTCTGCTCCGAAGGGACATGGCAAGGGAAAAGACCTCAAGCTGAGGGAGGGAAGATTCAGGTTGGAATTTCCTCAGGGAAAGGGCGGTCAGGCTTTGGAAGGGGCTGCTCAGGGCGGTGTTGGGAGTCCCCATCCCTGGAAGTGAGGCACTCAGCGCTCTGCGCTGGGGATGGGGCGCAGCTCAGGACCCGCCGCCCCCGGCAGGGCTCTCTCCCCCCTTCAGACATTCCCGCCCCTGGTAGGGCTCTCTCCCCTCAGGGATGCCCGCCCTGGAGGGGATCGGCCGCAGCTCAGGACCCGCCGCCCCTGGCAGGGCTCTCTCCCCTCAGACGTTCCCGCCCCTGACAGGGCCCTCTCCCCTCAGACATTCCCGCCCCTGACAGGGCTCTCTCCCCTCAGACGTTCCCGCCCCTGGCAGGGCTCTCTCCCCTCAGGCGTTCCCGCCCCTGACAGGGCTCTCTCCCCTCAGGCGTTCCCGCCCCTGGCAGGGCTCTCTCCCCTCAGGCGTTCCCGCCCCTGGCAGGGCTCTCTCCCCTCAGGCGTTCCCACCCCTGACAGGGCTCTCTCCCCTCAGACATTCCCGCCTCTGACAGGGCTCTCTCCTCTCAGGCATTCCCACCCCTGGCAGGGCTCTCTCCCCTCAGACATTCCCACCCCTGGCAGGGCTCTCTCCCCTCAGGCATTCCCGCCCTGCCGCGCCCCACGTGACCCGGCGGCGGCGCCACGTGAGCGGCGCACGTGACCCGGCGCCATGGCCGCCAGCCGGTACCGGCGCTTCCTGCGGCTCTGCGAGGAGTGGCCGGTGGAGAACAGCAAACAGCAGCGGGACCTGGGCTCGGTCCTGCGGCAGCGGGTGGCACAGGCCTTCCGTGAGGGCGAGAACACGCCGGTGAGGGGCAGGAGGGCGGCTGGGAGGGCGCGGGGAGCGGCACGGCGGAGGCTCTGAAGGTGCTCTGAGGGAGTTCTGAGGGGTATCTGAAGTGGCTCTGAAAGGGTTCTGAGGGAGCTCCAAGGGAGCTCTGAGGGGAATCCGAGGTAGCTCTGGGTGGTCTCCGAGAGGGTTCTGAGGTGATTCTAAGCGGCCTCTGAGGTGGCTGTGAGGTCGCTCTCTGAGGTGGCTCTGAGGGGGCTCTGAGGTGGCTCTGAAAGTTCTCTAAGGGGGCTCTGAGAGGGCTCTGAGGGGTCAGGGATGGAGCGCAGGGTTTGGGGCTCACACGCGGCTCTGCCTCGGGGCTCGCTGGGGATTCATGGAATTTTAGGACATCCTGAGCTTGGAGGGAACGGAAAGCCCAGGGAGTGATGGAGTCCTGCTGGCCCCGGCTCCTCCCGAGGAGTGTGAGCACTCGGCTGCCTTTGGAACACACATCCCTGGAAGGCTTTGGAATACTGGCCAGGGGCTTGTGTCTCCAAGGGACAAACTGCAGGTGGTGCCCAGGACACCGGGTTGCACCTGGGACAAATGACTGGTACCCAGGACACCGGGTTTGTACCCAGGACTGACTGGTTGGTGCCCAGGACAATTTGTATCCAGGACACCTGGTTGGTGCCCTGGACAAATGGTTTATACTCAGAACACCTGGTTTGTACCCAGGATAAATGGTTTGTGCCCAGGACAATGGGGTTTTTGTACCCAGGATAAATGGTTTGTGCCCAGCACACCTGGTTAGTGCCCTGGACAAATGATTTCTACTCAGCACACCTCGTTTGTACCCACGATAGCTGTTTTATTCTGGTTTATACCCAATTCTTGCACCTTTTGCACCAGGTATTTTGGAGAACCCCATCCTGTGGTTATGGGAGTGGGGTATGGAGGTTTGGGAATTCCAGCTGTGCTGGAATCCAGGTAATTCCTGTGATCTCCTTACCTCGAGGGTGGGATGCTGCAGCACTGCCTGACACTGATGGAATGCAGCAGTTGTACAATTGAATTCCGCCTCCAGCTGTAATTCTGTTGGAGTTTAGGCTTTGCTGCTGAAATAAATTAGGGAATCTGATGCCTGACTTGGCTGCAGACCTTCCCAGGCACGGAGGTGTTGCTGCAGAATGCAAATGTGCCCTTTTTTAGCATAAAAACATTGTTCCAGTGATGCGTTTTCAACCTCAAGGGGCCATTATAGGCTCCTAATCCTGTACTGCTGACCAGAATAGTCTGCAGCAGGCATTTTGGGAAGGGTTTTATTGCTTTTCCATATGCTCAGGACAGCTTAATGTCTTGCACCACTTGGCTCCAAGATCCCAAAGCTGCCACTGATCCTGGAAATCTGAATTGATGCCTGCAGCAGTGGTGGCAGTTTCTGTGTAGAGAGGCTGAATGTGCTGGCAGGAGGCAGGAGGAGCTTCTGAGAGGGGAGCCAGAGCCACGAGGCCTCTTTAGCCATCTGATGGAATGGGATTTGCTGGATTTCCAGGGGAGGGATGCTGTTTGTGCTGCGTTTTAATGGCTGGATATGCTGCAGCCTTGTCAGGGGGTGTTTGGGATGGGCACAGGTGGGGGTCACCTGCAGGGGGATGTGGCTGTCCCTGTGTCCTCTCTCCTGCAGCCCTGCTGAACAAGGAGAGCTTTTCCTTACTCTTCCTGCTTCATCCTGACACCTTTCTGTTCATGTTATTTTTACTCTTGACGTGTTTTAACCATTCATGGAGCAGCAACACTGAGTTCTGGCATGAGCTGGGCTCACTGTACCACAAAAAGAAAACAGGGAAAACATTGTAGACTGGAAAAGCAGCTGAGCAGGGCCTGTGCCAGGCAGAGACACCTGGCACAGGTTGGGGATGAGCCGGATCTTCAGCTGAAATAGAAATCCAGTTACACTTCAAGCTGTTCCCTGTCATTTGTGCTGATTTCCTTCATCAATTACAGGCTATTTTTAGCCCCCTGCAGGGAATTTTTAGCGTCCTGCCTGGCTCCTTGTCCTGTGTGATTCCCTACAAAGAGGCAGGTGACAGAAGTGGAAGGGCCACAGATATCACAGCACCAGCCCATAATGTTCTCTGTGGCTGTGTATTCACTGTCACATCTTGTTGGTGCAGAGTTTCAGATCCATCCTGGAAATCCCAAGTGTTGTTGTTCCTGCAGGCCAAGCTGGTGGGAGGTTGAGGGGGAAAGCCTGGAGCAGGACAGCAGATGGACATTATCCAGCAGTGCACTGGGAATTCTGAGCTGCTCCTTCATGGCCATTGTCCCTGCGAACGAGGAGGGTTTTTGCTGTGGAGATGTAAAACCAGACTTGTGTGCCACTTGTGTCCCCTGCAGATCTCTGACCCCGAGGCCTGTGACCAAATGTACGAGAGCTTAGTCAGGATCCACACCAACTTCTACAAAAACAAGGTGAGAGCTGTGGCACTGGCCACTGCCCCTCACTCTGGGGGGTGCCACCACCTGCTGCAGCATTCCTGGGAATGGCAGCATTCCTGGGGGTGCCTGAGGGACAGCTGAGGGGTAGGTGCAGCAGTGTCTGTGCTCACCCAGGGCAGCTCCACACCTGATTCTTGGTGTGGAGGAACAAAATCCCAGCTGGACACACACACAGGCTGTGCCAGATGGTGACACTTGTACCTTTTCCATGCACTGCAAGTGACTTCTTTGTCTCTCTCCCTCCTTTTCCTGCTCCCCTGGGAAGTACCCACGCCTGAAAGAGACCACCTTCACCGGGGTGACAGTGGATGATTGCAGGAGGATCCTGGCCACAGGTACTGCTTGGTCTGAGAGGGCAGGGCAGGGGGAAAGGGACATTCTGCTCTTTGGGATGCTCCCTTGCATCCCTGCTCAGCCCCTGGGGCTGGGGGGCACTGAGGGGCTGCCTGCAATTCTGTGAAGGTGTTGGATGAGGAGTAAGTTCAGGAATAATTCAGTTGAGGAGTAACTCATTATATTGGGCTGAAGAATCAGTTGGATTTTGCACTGTCAGGAACAACAGAGGGTTTGCAAAGGCTCTGTGGGGTCAGACAGCAGGATCTGTGTGGAAGGAACACGTTTGCTACCTCATCCCAACACTGAGCTCAGCTGCTCTTTGACCAGTTCCAATTCCCTTCGTATTCCTTGTGTGTCAGACCTCGGGAAGGAGCCGGATGCCCCATGCAGAAATGTCTCAGCACATCCTTTATGAAGGGCAGAGCTGGGAGCCAGAGCAGTTTTGTTCTGCTCCAGTTGCTAACTTTGATTGCAGTGCGTGGAATCTGGGTATCAGTTGTTGATGATAAGAGACTCCCTGCATTGATTGGAAGGGAAACCAACCTCGCCTCGGGCCTGGGATGAAAATTCATTAAGATGAAAAGTCAGGAAAGGAAATTAGATGGAAGGCAGAGCTGTTTTAAGAGGGTTTCATTCCTCTGTTTTCCTGCTTATCTTTCTCTGGCCCCATCTCTGTCTCCCTTCTCCTTTTGCAGACATTCTGAAACAGATGGAAGACATGAAAAAAGGGACGTGGAAAAGACTGCGGGAAAAGTTCTCTGCCAAGAAACCCGAGGAGGACTCAAAGTGAGGGCCCAGCTCTCAGCTTCTCCACTGTACATATCCCTGAAGCTCTGTGTGTTGCCATGATGAATAAAACCACTTATTCCTCTTAGCAACAGCATTTTTTTTCAGCCCTACACTGTACATTCTTCATATTTCGTGTCTCCTTTTTTTTCTGCTGAGAATCTGGGGCAGAGCTTAACACATCCATGCTGGAGCAATGGAGGGAAGGGAACTTTGTGGTGTCAGACCTGGCCTTTTGTATCTCAGAAAATGGAACAAGCAGGAGCTGCCCAGGGGGAGGAGGTGCAGCTTTAAATGTTCTTGTGAAGAGAACAGAGAGGATGTGAAAAGCTCTCTGTGCTTGTGTTTGTGTGTTAGCCCAGGGACCAGGGCAGTGCAGGGAGGGAGAACTTTAATCATCACATTTATTTTCCTTCGGAGGAGACAGAGAGGACGGAGGGTGACTTTGCCATGGTGACAGTGGAGCACTGCACGAGTTTAATTGAGATTTTAATCAGCTGCTGCAGAGCTGCTGCTGCTGCTGGAGGAGCCAGCTCTGTGCAGATCCCCCCCAGCCTGAGGAGAGGGAGGTGTGGGTTAGTGCAGAGCTGAGGGTGAAGGCAGGATTAGATGACATGCTGCTAGATGGGGCCATAAACACATTTCAAGTGCTCTGCAACTTCACTGTTATGGGCTTTTTTGCTCCTTTTTAGAGCTTTACTGCTTTCATCAGTGTTTGTTCTTGGGCTTGGAGCTGGGGCTGGCCTGGGGAGGATGAGTGTCTGCAGCAGAGCTGTGCCAGGGCTCCACAGCACCAACAGCTGCTCCTTTTTATGGGTTTCAGCAGTGATTTCCTGGCAGGCAGTGAAAGAATTTGAAACTGCAGCAGGCTCTGGTCCAGAGCTCCAGGAATCAAGGCTGGTGCTGCTGGTGGCTCCTCATGGCAGCGTTTGGCAGGGGATGTGCAACACCTGGGGCTGGGGAGCACCTTGGGTGCCAACCCTGCTTTGGGTTCTGTTCCTGGGCTTGTTCTGTGCTCCTGTTCCACAGCCCCTTCACACACCAGAGGGCACAGGAAGGGGACTTTCTTTACCACGTTGAAGTTTTTATTATAACATGATTCTGTCTTTAATTTAGTTAAGGCAATTTACACTTCCGTTCTTAAGTAACAACGGTAACAACTAAAAAAAAAAAAAAAAATTAAAAAAAAAAAAGTAAAACATGACACCAGAGATGAAACTAAAACACAGGACACCCCTTCACAGTGAACTCCTGTAAACCTGCAGACTCCTACTCCTGCTCCCCAAAGATCCTTGGTCCACAGAAGGCAAAAGACTTTTAGTTCCCACTAGAACAAGCTCAGCTCCTCATCTGGTGAATTAATTAAATTAAATCCACCTCCTTGAGTTCAGCTGCTCTTTACTGCACCACGGGATGAAGAGAATTCTGTAAATGGAGAGGGGTCAGCATGGAGCAGGCACAGCAGATAACGAGGGCTGCTTGGCAGATATCCACAGGGACAAGTGGCACTCGGAATAAGTTAAATAGTGTGGCCCTACAGCTACTCACCCCACAGCCGAGGGGCTGGAGCACATGGAGATAAAGATACAACCCTCCACAGTTGCAAAATAAAGAGTTATTGCAATGAGGAATGAAAGTCCTGTATGGTTTATCTTCCTACGAGGGTGTTAGAAAAACACCTGGGCCCAGGTGTGGGGAGGACTCGGGCCAGTCCCTGCTCCTGGAATTGCTTACAAGCGCTCTAAGGGAGGGGCTGCCTGGGAAGCCCTTTCCATGTGGTCCATTGTCCCCAGACAGTGACAATCCAGGCCTGGAGCCCAGGGAGGGGCAGCCTCCTCAGCTGGCACAGGTCAGTCCCTCGGTGGCTGGAGCTGTGTCTCAGTGGTTCATGGTGTTCTGGACATCCACAAACCCCATCCTCTGCCTGCGCTTCCGCTGCTCCGTCATCTGCAATTCCAACAGGGACACGCTGAGGCAATTCCAGGCCCTCCTGCTCTTGGATGTGCTTCCCAAGTGTCTGAGTGAGCTGCTTTGAGCCTCTGCCAGCAAACTCTGAGCTGATGAGGCACTACCCAAACCCACGTGTCCCAAGTGTCCCCAATTCCCCCAAAAAAGAGCTGCAGGAGCCCTGTGCTTGTATTGTTGTGCTGCCTTGGGCAGTCCTGCTCCCACTCCCTGCCCTCAGTGGCTATTTTGGGAAGGACAGAGAGTTCCTACAGGGGATTTCCCACTTCCCATACCTGTTCCTTCAGCTCGTTCAGCTGGGAGGTGAGGTGTGACACGAGCTTCATGGTGGTGTTGAGCTTGTCCTGCAGATTGCGGATCTCGTTCTGCTCCCCTTCCCCTTCATTGCTGACCAGAGACATGGCTCGCATCCGGGGGAACCAGTCCAGGTTCTTGTTCTGGGAATGAGAGCACGGACAAGGGGAGTTGGGGTGAGGGATCAGAGAGGAGGAGAGAAGATAGGGTTTAACAGGCAGCCTCCCTGTGCTTAGGGATTAAAGAAATTATCTTTGCAAAAATCTGCAATTTTTGCATGTGTCGTCCACTTCTAGGTTGATTCATGGGCTCAGGTGCAGAAGTTTTTCTTTCCTTGCTTTCCTTTCCCTCCCTTGCCTCAAAACCCTCTTGAAGCCCCACTCCCTGCTTGGTCCAACCCTTCAACTCACAGGACAAACCCTCGAACACACCACGTGGAAAAAAACAGCAAAGGACAAACTCAGGCACTGCACCATTAGCTAGTATTTTCCAAAAGAACTTCCCAGAGCTGTTTTTCCTTGTCCAGCCCCTTGTTCCTGATATCCCCAGGGCAGGCAGGTTGGGATAGGCAAGGAGCTGCCCCGAGGGCACCTGTACCTTGATCATCTGTGCCACGTAGCTCTCGGGGCCGGTGTAGTCAGTCTTGTTCTTCACCCGCACCAGCACGATGAAGTACAGGTAGTTCCACATGTTGTGCTCATATTTGATGTGCTCCTCAAAGGACACGGTCTTGTTGTCAAACTTGTCCCTTTCCAGCCCTAGGAGGACAAGGAGGAGGACAGGGAGGAGGTGAGTGAGCAGCAAACACGTGGAAGGAAACTCAGCCCAGTGCATCCCCTCCCAAAGGTGGCATTCAAGTGCTTTTAATAATTAGTTGGCATTTAGCACATAAACATCCAAACCAGGAGGCAACAACCCAGCTGGGGGTTCAGGAGACTTCTGTTTCAAATCACAGAATCAGAGAATCATGGAATGGTTTGGGTTGGAAGGGATCTTCCACCTTCCCCTATCCCAGGTTGCAACCTGTCCAGCCTGGCCTTGGACACTTCCAGGGATCCAGGGGCAGCCCCAGCTTCTCTGGGCACCTGTGCCAGGGCCTCCCCACCCTCACAGGGAACAATTTCTTCCCATGTCCTGCTGCCTCTGCCTCTGCCCAGTAAAATAAACCCAGAGGATCTTTAAAGGAAAAAGCAGACAGATTTACTGGGTTTTTCTTTTTTTTTTTTTTTTCTTAATGCCTACTGCTGACTGAAAGGATTTCAGAGCATTTTTTCTATTATATTTCTCCAGTGATATGCTGCTTTTTTCCCCACTGGCCAAGGGAAGGTCTCAGCAGTGAGATGCACAGCGACAAGAACCCCACAACGTGGTTTTAGTTTAACACCTCATTAGCAGGGTGAGGAACAACACAGAGAATTTCCCTCCAGCTGTGTCCTTGTTCAAACCCCTCCCAGTGCAGTGACCCCTTGCTGAACAGATTCAAGCTTTGCAGTAATAAATAAAAAACCAGAATCCAGCTGAAATTCTTTTCCTTCCCCCAACCTGGGAAGGGAGGACGAGCTTTAGGGCAATTTCTGTATTCCCAGTGCTCACCACAAATAAAACAGGTGGTTTTCAGGATCTCTTCCTTCTTCTGTTTCTCGCTCCTCAGATCAGCAAAGGTGTCAATGATGACCCCGAAGATGAGGTTGAGGACGATGATAATGACAATGAAGAAGAAGAGCAGGTCGTACACGACTCGAGCAGGGAACAGGGACTCCTGTAATGGATGAGAGGGAGAACTGGGTGTCTGGCACAGCTCTGCTCCAGCCACCCCAGCCCTGTGACACGGCTGATTCCAGGGTGTCAGAGGAGGTTTCCAGAGGGAAACCAAGGAATGTGAGCAGAGCCACTTAGAAAGTGCAGTCCTGGCTGAGGCACCAGGGGAGGAGGAGAACTGAGGGACGGAGCTGGATGTGTCACAGCTCCCAGGAAGGGGGGCCAGCAGTGATTGCAGCAGGGTTTAGCAGGAGGAAGAGGAGCCAGGTGCTGTCCCCACTCACATCCTTGGAGGGTTTCCTCAGGATGTCCCCCACGCCGCCGCCGTTGCGCAGGCCATGGTTGAGGACGGTGACAATGCACATGAGCAGCGTGTCACAGGCACGTTCCCACTGCTCTGGGTCAGCCTCTGGGGACGAGAGCAGAGCAAGGACTCAGAGCACGGGCAGAGAACCAGACCCTGGCTAGGCTGGTTCCAGCTGCACTGGCAGTGACACAGGAGCAGCTGCCTGTCGTGATGTCCCAGCCAGCAACATCCCAGCAGCTCCTCCAGCAGCCAAACGCTGCTCCCACCTCCTTTCTGATTAAATTAATCCACCCCAGTATTTTTTATGCCAGGGTCAGTGCCAAATTCACAGGCCTTTTGCGCAATATATCCCAGGAAGCTGATTTCGTTTCTACCTTGGAAAACTGGGATTTTCCTCAAATCCATGCTGCCACACAGAGCTGGCATTTCCACGGGGCTCTCTTACCTTCCAAGGCAGTGGGTGCAGCAGTGCAGCTGATTTTGTCACTGCTGCACGACTCCATCAAGGTCTCCACGTTCCTTTGCATCCCCAAGGGATCATCTGCAAGGAAGAGAGCTCAGCCCTGTGAGAGCAGCACCTCTCCCCAGCAAACCACTGCCATGGGCTCCCAGGAAATGCCAACCTTCTTGGGAATAAGTTGCCTTGTATTCTCCTATTTTTTCTTGGCCCTGAAGGTTTTTCTCAGAGCTGAGACCCTGCAGTGCTGACCCTTCATTTGTAGCTCTGTGGCCCCTTTTCTGCCACCACTAACCCCCAACCCTGCTGTGTGCTGTCCTGCCTGTGACCCCAAAACCAGTGCTCCCAGTGGAAAAGCCCACCCTGAGACGCGTGTGGAGGGTCCCCCGGTGCCCCACGACCCCGAGCACTGCCCAACCTTTGGCTTTGCTGTCCGGCAGCCTGTCCACCTCGAGGATGAAGTCATCCTTCAGGAAGAGGAAGCCCACGATGGAGAAGAGGTAGACGAGGATGAGGGCCAGCAGGGCTGTCAGCAGGATGGAGCGCCCGTTCCGTGTCACGCTTTTGATGACATTAAACAAGGTCTCCTCACGGTAGATCAAGTCAAACAGCTGAAAGGACCCAGGAGTAAAGAAATGCTGCAGGGTGCTTCTCTTGATAATGCCTGGCCTATCTATATCCCCTTTTATCCTGAGATCTTGGATCGCTCAGCAGACCTTGACTAACTTTTCTCACAAAGCCTTTAAGTTTCCCAGCTCACTGAAGGGAAGCAGAGAAGAATGGAGTGACTTATGCACAGCAGGAGAGCCAAGAATAGGCCACATGTACCCTGGCTCTGCCCTCACCAGCTCACGTTGCCTCCCAGCTGACCCAGATAAAGCACACAGCAGATTAGAAGGAGAGATACAGCCCAGGACCAGGAGAGAGACAGCGACAGATACTGTCAGGAGGCAGAAAGATGAGCCCGTGCAAAGATTAGAGCACAGGGAATTGTTCTGTCTGCTATCAATCAGCCCCTGGAAGGTGTCACAGGAACCTTCCAGCTCCTAAAGCAGCAGCCAGGCTGCCTGTTCCCCCCAACCACCTGAATTTCTCCTACCAGGATGCTGTAGAAGAGCTCGTGCACGAAGAGCCCCAGGACGCTGGTCACGATGTAGCCGACGTGGTACAGGAATTCCACATCCATGATCATGGCCTTGTAGCCACGGATGAAGGTGCCTCGGTTGCCCACGAAGCTCACCACGAACACGATCTTGTTGGTCAGCTGGGGACGGCCAGAAACGGGAGGGAGTGGGGTTTGCTGTGCTCTGGGAATGTGGAACAGCTTCCTGATCCCCCAGCACGTGGAAAACTCACATTGAGAGCTCCCAGGATGTTGAGGGTGAGCCCGATGCCCAGG
Organism: Acridotheres tristis; assembly: GCA_037013685.1. Lineage (NCBI taxonomy): Eukaryota > Metazoa > Chordata > Aves > Passeriformes > Sturnidae > Acridotheres > Acridotheres tristis. The sequence goes on along the minus strand of CM072913.1, from coordinate 3,276,846 downwards.
TAGTAGATGGAGCGCAGGATCAGCGCCACCAGCAGCGGCCTCACCCCGTAGCGCTTGGTGAACAGGGCCATGATGGAGAAGCAGATCAGGATCCAGAAGAGCAGGGAGATCAGTGGGGAGTCCAGAACTCCTGGGAAGGGGAACACGTGGGTGTCAAAGGCAGCACTGCTGCTGCCAGGCTGTCCAGCCACGCTAATGAGCTAATTATCAGAAATGATGGTGCTGCACTGTGAATATTTGTGTTGGTTCCGGTGGTTTTCACTGACACATTTTCTAACATCTTTTATCAAAGAGTTCAGAATCACTGCAGGTGATGGAGGCTTTGCCTGACAAAAGGAGTGTATCCATCCCATCACTGCTTCCCATATTGTGCAAACAGGGGAAGAGCAGCCCAGGAGAAGAGAGGTTTCCCTGGGAAGGAAAGGGTGGAGGGGCTGGAAACTGAAATCCTGACTAATCCTTTATCCAGCAGGAAGAACCTGGGGTTGTAGGAACCCAAAGAACCCAAGGATGAGGGCAGTGCCAGTTTTCTTCCACGTGGAGATCCCTGAGGAGCAGCAGGTGTGGGGGCACTTACCCATGGAAGTGGCTTCCACATAGGGGTAGAAGAAAGCAATGATGATGTTGATGAAGACGGCCAGGTTGAAGGAAATGCTTCCCCAGAGCGTCATTCTGCGGGAGAACCAGTACATCAGCGGCATGCCTGGGGGGAGAGGAGGCAACACACAAACCTCAGCCAGCCTCGTGCCAACCGGGTCCTCCTGGAGCCCCTGTGCCCTCCTGAACCCCCTGTGTTATTCCAGACCCTTTGTGTCATCCCTGTGTCCTCCTGATCCTCCTGTGTCATCCCAGATCCCCCGTGCCCTCCTGGAGCTCTTGTGTCATTCCAGATCCTGTGTCCTTTCTTACCCTCTGTGCTATCCCAGACCCTCTCTGTCATCCCTGTGTCCTTCCTGACCCCTTGTGTCATCCCAGACCCTCTGTGTCCTCCTGAACCCCCTGTGTCATCCCCGTGTCCTCTGTGTCCTCCCGAACCCCCTGTGCCATCCCCGTGTCCTCTGTGTCCTCCTGGAGCCCCTGTGTCACCTCTCAGTCCCCTGGGTTCTGCAGCTGCTGGCCCCAGACCGACCCAGCCTCCCACCTCCCTCAAACCCTTCATGAACTGTTTTGAGAACATTCCTGCTCATCTGCTGGAAGAGGAGTGCACTTTCTAAGTGGCTCTGCTCACATTCCTTGCTTTCCCATCCCTCTGGAAACCTACTCTAAAATCCTGGAATGGTTGGCTCTGTCCTCCCTCACAGCTCCTACACTGCTCCTCAGCTGCATCCCAGTATCCATAGTGTGACCACAGTGTAAATCCCATCAGTTCCTGGGATTTACAGCCAGGATTTCCACCCTGGAAGCCCCTGAGCAGATCTGCAGGGGGCAGAGAAATAGATTTTATTTCTCATGTGCAGCTACAAGACCCTGGCTTAGGGAAAGGGCTTTTCCAGCTGGAATCGCAAGGAATGTGAGCAAGGTGCACCTCAGACTGTGGAGAAACTGCCCTGACAGCACAGAGGAATCCCAGGGCACTGCAGCTCAGTGATGCCATTCCCGGGTGTGCAGCCCTTTCCCAGCAGGAATGTCCCCAGGTTTGGCCCAGGGGAGGCTCTGCCTTGCTCTTACTGCGCAGCTTCTTCTGCCACTCCATCTCGTTGTGCAGGAAGGAGGACTGGTCGAAGAAGTCGCTGACTTTGCTGCCCTGCTCGTCCTGCTCCGTGGTGGTGAAGAGCCGGTATTTGGTCTCCTTGGTGAGGAATTCACAGATCCCAGGCACGGGGAAGATGATCTGCTCCATGCTCCGGTCCAGCCGCACGATCTGTGGGAAGCAGAGCCCTCAGATCCTGCCCTGCTGGGGTTTTTTTCCTCCTTCCCCTCCTCCCTCCCACTCCACAGCATCCAAATATTGTCAGCCACTCGTTTAAAAGCTTCCAAACTGCCCCGAGCAGAGGCAGCCCTGGCTGGGCTAAGTGGGAGTGTGGGAATGGGGGATCCATGCCAAGGATGAGGCTGCTGGATCAGCTGCATCCCATTGCTGCTGGGAGAGAAGGGAATGGTCTGGGGGCTGCTCATCCCTCACTTCCAGCATGGGGATGGGAGGCAGGGACAGCTCCTGGTGCAAAATAATCAGACATGAGGCATCTGGAGCCAGGTGGTACTCATGGGCCATGGGCTGTTGGAAAGCCAAGAGGTCTTGCCTCGATTTGGGATGTGTGTTTCTCATAATAAGCCAGCGGATCCTCCTCTTCCTCCTGCACCGGGGCTGTGGATTTCAGCATCTGCGACAGCTGCTTGTTGTTGAGGCTGAGCTGGATGGGGAGAGGGAAAGGGAGAAGATGAGGATCCGACTGTTCCCACAACGTGCCTCAACATCTCCAACAGCTGATGAGGTTTTCAGGGAAGAGCAAATGAATTAAAGCTTCCATAAGGGGTGCGAGTGCTCCCCGCAGTGACAGACAATCGATTCCCTGCAATAATTACATCCAAGTGCTGCTAATCCACAAATTACAAACCACTGCTCACAAAACCCCAGGGGAAATCACGTTCCTGCTGAATCTTGTCGGGATCTGAGGTACCCAAGCAAGGAACAGCAGCAAAGGACTCAGCCCTTCTTTTCTGAAGGGAAGGGGGGCCGTGGGCAAGGGCAGGACCCCCCCAGGGCCACCAGCCTGTGTCACCCCACAATGGGGCACACACAGCTCTGGGCTCCTGCCTCTGGCTAAAAGTGCATTTAGGTGTCTCTCCCTCTTTAATCCCCTGGGGAACACCAAAATCCATCAAATCCTGAACAGCAAAGCCCAGGTGGGCTCTTGGGTCAGGGCAGCTTGTGGGGGCTGTGCCTCCATACCATGGATGAGATTCCCTCCTCCTCCTCCTCCTGGATTCGCTTCACCGGCTTCAGGAGCTGCTGCAGAGACTTGTTGTGTCGGGAGAGCTGGCAGGGGGACAGGGATGGTGACAGTGAGCACAGGCAGCCACCAGCAGCCACGGGAGGGGGACAGGGGGTGCAGGATGGCCAGCAAGCCCCCCACAGCCAAAGGCACATTTGGCTCCCCCAGGGAGGCCGATCTGGCTGGAGGAAATGTGCAGAGTTATGGAGGAAGATGTGCGAAAATAAGGAGGGGAAAAAAAAGTGCAATGTGTGAGCACAGCCTGGCAGGATGCTTTTACAGCTCCTTACCTGCAGTGCCAGGATATAAATGTTGTGTCCAACTTCCCGGGGGGAAACCTCGGCATTCTCACACTCCTCCTCCTGCAGATAGGCTTTCTTAATCACATCAACCTGCAAGGCAGCACAGGGCACTGAGCTGATTCCTCCTCCAGCCAGGATTTGGGCAGGAGGATGTTACAAGTACATATTATATTATCGGCTTTTTGTAAATATTAAAATAAATGCTGTATGTATAATGTTGGGAAACTTTGCTGAATAAATATAGTTTCTTTTAGTTCTGCTATTAACAAAACTTAGAAATAATAGTGTAATAAATATGTATTTTTTTCCTTGGACTATAACATGGTGATGTAAAAAGCTTTTGTTCATGTAACTAACTTAGAGAATGGTAAAAAGATAATCAGAAAATTCTTCACATTATTGGATTATCCTATCTGGATGAAGACGGGGTGATGAACACCAGAACTCCAAGGAAAGGATTTATTGATCTCTGTTATCAAGTAGTGGGGCCAACAAGAAGGAGCCACAAGGAAAAAAAAAATTAAAAATAATAAAAAAATGTTGATTTACAGGTTGGGAGGGTGATTTTGTATAATGCATAAAAGTCTATGAATATGCAACAAGTAAATGCATTTAACAAAGGGTTTTCTGAGTTAAAGAGTGCTCTTAGCTGAATGCCAAGCACCCGCCCATTATAACCTTTTGTTTTATTGCCTCTTATTAAACTTTTAAAAATCTACCAAGAAACTGAACCTCGTTTTTCACAAGGGGCAGCAGTGGGGCAGGGGAGGTGGTTCTCGGGTGCAAAGCAGAAGCTGCAGAGGATGTTGAGCCGTGGGCCGGGGGCTCACTGGGACATTCCCATCCCTCACCAGTTCCTGGGGCCGGAGGCTGATGAGGATCCTCTCGGCGTTCTCGCTGTCGTGCCTGCTCTCCATGAGGGCCAGCAGGAGCTTGGAGGCATTGTCCTGGGGAGGAGAAAGCCTCGGTGAGGGGAGCTGTGCCCTGCCAGGCTTTGGGGTGGGCAGAATTATCCTGTGCCCCCGGTGCCAGAGTGTCTGAGTGTGCTGGAGATGCTCCAGCCCTGCCACTGCGAGCCCATGAGCTCCCACAGTCTGACACAGGCAGGGACCCCTCTGCAGTGACCAGCACAGCCCAGAGCACACCCTGAGAGCCCGCCAGTGAGTCCCTGCAGTGACACAGAGTGACACACAGAGTGACACACACACGGACGCACACAGGGATAGACACAGGGATAGACACAGGGACACACACACAGGGACACACTGACACACACAGGGACACACAGAGTGACACACACAGGGACAGACACAGGGACAGACACACACTGGGACACACAGAATGACACACACGCAGTGACACACACAGTGACACACACACAGGGACACACACACAGAGTGACACATTCAGTTACACACACAGTGACATGCACAGTGACACACACAGGGACACACAGAGTGACACATTCAGTTACACACACAGGGACACACAGGGACACATGCAGTTACAAACACAGTGACACACAGAGAGACAGACACAAGGATACACACACAGTGACACACACAGGGACACACACAGGGACAGACACTGGGACACTCACAGAGTGACACACAGGGACACACAGTGACACACACACACAGTGACAGACACAGGGACACACACAGGGACACACAGAGTGACACACACAGAGTGACAGACACAGGGACACACAGAATGACACACACAGGGACACATAGAGTGACACACACAGAGTGACAGACACAGGGACACACAGAATGACACACACAGGGACACACAGAGTGACAGACACAGGGACACACAGAGGGACAGACACAGGGACACACAGAGGGACACAAAGAGTGACACACAGAGTGACACACACAGGGACACACAAAATAACACACAGGGACACACACAGAGTGACACATTCAGTTACACACACAGTGACACGCACAGGGACACACAGAGTGACAGACACAAGGACACACACACAGGGACACACACACAGTGACACACACATGGACAGACACTGGGACACTCACAGAGTGACACACACAGGGATAGACACAGGGACACACACACAGGGACACACAGAGTGACACACACAGGGACAGACACTGGGACACTCACAGAGTGACACACAGGGACACACAGAATGACACACACACACAGTGACAGACACAGGGACACACAGAGTGACACACACAGAGTGACAGACACAGGGACACACAGGGACACACAGAGTGACAGACACAGGGACACACAGAGGGACACAAAGAGTGACACACAGTGACACACACAGGGACACACAGAATAACACACAGGGACACACACACAGAGTGACACATTCAGTTACACACACAGTGACACACACAGGGACACACAGAATGACACACACAGGGACACACAGAGTGACAGACACAGGGACACACAGAGTGACAGACACAAGGACACACACACGGGGACACACACACAGACACGTTCCCACCACCCCAGCCCAGGTCTCTGTGCACCTTGAGCTGCAGGACCAGGTCCATCCTGTACTTGCACAGGGGGCTGATGTCATTTAGGATCAGGGCTGTGATGATGTCGATCCCGTTGGACTCGTGGGTCACGATGCAGCTCTGGGGGAGTCGAACACTGAGTTATCCCACAGACCCTGCCAGTCCTCCCAGCTCCACCCTCCAGCACAGCCCTGGTCCCCAACACTGCCCTGCCTCCAGCCCCAGAACCTCCCCTCTCCCTGCAAAGGGCCCCGTTCACACCACTGAATTATTTACCCCACATCTGCATCACCACATTTTGCAGCCAAGCAGCAGCTGGTGACCTGTGCAGGAGCCCCGTGCCCACACTCTGAACCCAAAACCTGTCCCTGCTCCCCCCACATCCCCCCCAAAAAAAACCTCCCCTGGTCTGTGATGAGGTTTGGGGAATGACCCCAGACCTGGTTCTCGTGGCAGGGCCCCTGGCAGTACTCGGTCAGGGTCTCCAGGGTCTGGGTGATGAGAGCCACGTTGTACTCGTTGATGTAGAGGCCGAGCAGCCCCAGCCCGCCCGTGGTGCTGCCACACATGATGTCCAGGAACTGCAGCGTCTCACACACCAGGTTGTAGTTGGTTTTGTTGTTCTGGCACCGCAGGAAGTTCTGTGGAGCAGAGCCCAGGAATGGGGTCCTGATCCCTCTCTCCTCACACCCCTCTAGCTGCAGTTTGAGGGACATTTGGGCTGTGACTGTCCCTGTAACCTACAGACCTCAGTCCCACAGCCATGAACTCCTCCCACAGCCCCAAGTTACCCACAAGAGACGGTGCACTGCACGTGGGGAAACTGAGGCACAGAGCTGCTGGTTCCACAGCATTTTGGGATCCCATCCTTCCCCCAGCCCAACCCCCCCGCTGACCCCCAGAGCCCCAGAGCCCCAGCACGGACCTGCAGGTCACGGTTGTGGTTCTCGCAGAGCAGCTGCAGGAAGCGCAGGATGGGCTCCATGATCAGCACTGTCACCCCCATCTCGTTGTTCTGGCCCTGCTCCCCGGGCTCGTGGCCCTTCCGGAACCCCACGGCCATCGGGTACCGCGTGGGGGTGCCGGGCAGCAGGAAGGTGTCCCCTCGTCCTCCTGCAGGGAATTGTCCCCTGCTCAGCTCATGTCACCCAGCCAGTGCTGGCCCTGCTGAGGGGACAAAGGGGCTCAGCCCCACTACCTTTGGTGCCAGGGTCTGGCTCGTCCTTGTCCTCACGGGGCTTGTTCCCGATGTCGCTCATATTCACCGACACTGTGGATTTGGTCTCCTGCTGCGCCTTCTTCATCCGGTCGTGCAGAACCTTGAAGAACTTCTCGGACTTCTTGTCGCTCGTCATGAGGTTGTAAAAGGATTTCTGGTGAAAAAAAGCTCGTTCAGGTCGCCACCACGGGGTCCAAAATGTCCCTGCCTGTCCCTCCCTCAGCACTCCAGACTTTGCCCAGGATAACCTGGCTTTTGCACACACCATTTTTCAGCTTCCCTTTGGCAAAGGGTTTGGGATAACCCTGGAGGTCCCCCATAAGAGCTGCAGCCCCGAGCCATTTTAGGAATTCCCGGCAGAGGGCATCAGCAGAACTCCAGGAACAACCTGGAACCACCTTGCCCCTCCTGCAGCCTCCAGCCCTTCATCCAGCCATGGGGCTGGCAAACTCAATCAGATTTCAGCACGAACAAGAGGTATTTTGGCCAAACCCACTGTCCAGGGCTGAGCACTGGGACCTCACACTGCCCACCTGGATCAACCCCTGGCTGCCCAAACTCCCTCAGCACCTGGATTTCGGTGTTGCCTCCATCCAGCAGGCGGATGGCCAGCAGGATGCTCTCCTGGAAGATCTTCTCATTCTTGGTGTTCATGATGAGGTCAGCCACCAACTTGGTGGCCCCTTCGCGGTCCAGCCGGCACTGGACAGCTGCGATGGCTGACCAGTCCTGGTCCTGGCCTGTGTATCACACGAGGGGGGTGATGCTGTGGTAGCACAGAGCCAGCACAGCTCCACCACTGCTGGGGCCTCTCAGAGCCATCCCTTCACCTCCCCAATCCTCTGCTCCCGTGGAGGTGGGGACATGGCAACCAGCCACAGACCTGGTCCCATCACTGCTTGGGAGGTGGGAATTTGAGGGGAAGGGGCAGGAGAGGGGCACTCACCTCCCCCAGCAGCATCCCCCATCTCCCCCTTGGAGCTGGACCTCTTGTTCTGCAGGTAATTGTTCATGAGCATTTTCCGCAGCAGGTTGCCCTGCCAAGGCAAACAAACGTCACCAGTGTGTCCCCATGCCAAGGGCAGAACCGGCTGAGCACCCCTGGGTGCCCAGGGTGGGCTCTGCCAAGCTGGGGCTGGGGCCCACAAGGGCACAGATCACGGTGCTCACCCTCTCTCCATACTTGTTCCTCTTCACCAGCATCTGCTGCAGCGTCCTCAGCACCTTGATGCAGAGCTTCTCCTCCGTCTCCATCAGGTCCTTGGTGTGCTGCACCAGCCTGGCACGGCAAAGCCATGGTCACACAGCCTGAGGGAACCACCCCCACCGCCCCTCCAGGCTGCGGGCACACAGGGATGCACAGCCCACCCAGGGTGAGGGTCCCAAGCCCTTCCCAGCGCCCCCCAAACCGGCCTCACTTGGACAGGAACCCCCCGCTCTCGCATCGCTGGAACGCCTCCGTCCCCTCCATGAAGAGCAGCTCTGGCCGGTGCAGGACATCCACCAGCACGGACAGCTCAGCCTCCACCAGCGGCTTCAGCCGATCCTCCAGGGCGTTGATGATGTCCTGCAAACCACAGGGGACACACAGGGGATGTCCTTCAGAGCCAGGGACACACAGCAGAGGGACCCTGCCACACCAGTGCCCTCCTGCCACCTGAGCCCTGTCACGCCCTGCCCCACACCTGCAGCTTCTCGATGATATTCTTGTAGTCCCACTGGTTGGGGGTGGTGGACACGCGGGGGAAGGTGCGTGTGGCCGCCTTGTAGCTCGAGGTGTTCCTCTGCACCGTGCTGGTGGAGCTGCTGTTGAGCAGGGAGCTCACGTGGGCGTCCAGGTCCATGGGCAGCGCGATGGAGCGGCTCTTGGCTGAGGGACACGGGGGTGGGGTTGGGACAGCCACCCCCAGCTGGGTGCCATCACCCTGCCTGGGCGCCCCTTCAGCAGAGTTCACCTCATTTGCAGCAGAGATTTGGGGTATATGGAGTAAAGTCCTGCAGGCCAGTATGGGCTGGAGTGTTCCCACACATCCCAACAGCCACAGCCCCACGCAGGCTGGAAACAAGCTCCAGTCCCAAATTTTGGTTGGGGAAGCCAGTGTGGGGAGGCTGCAAGCACCCTGCCTGGAATTCCAAAGGGAAATCCCCACCCAGAGCCCAACAACCAGCAATCCTTTCCACGGTGACTCAATGCTAACAGCCTGAGTCAGGCAGCTGCACACCAAGGGCAAAGTCCTGCCCAGGGAAAACCACTGTCACTGTTGGCTTTGTGTCCGGGCAGGGACACACCAGCGAGCTCCCAGCCAAGCCCAGGCTCTGGTTATCCCCACGTTATCTTGGGCGTGCTGAGATGAAGCTCACAAAGAAGCACATCCCGGAGCTGGATGTCCCCATCCCCAGCTGGCAGCCCCTCACCGTGGTGTCCTGCCACCCCCACAGGAGGGACAGAGTGTCCTGCTTGTGCTGGGCAGGGACAGCCCAGGGTGGGTCCGTCCCCTGTCCCCAGCAGTGGCTCCTTACCGACCATGGCCAGCGTGCGGATGCAGGACTCCACCGAGCTCTTGTGCTGCTGCTGCAGCCACGGGCACTCCAGCAGCCTCATGGTGGACTGGAGAAGCTGCACCACGATGGTCTGGTGGGTCTGCAGGAGACAGGAGTGTCAGCACACCCGCCCAAACCGTGTTTTGGGGGGCTGGCCGAGCCGCTCTCCTCCCCCTGCCGCCCTGCCCAGCCCCTGTGACCTGCAGCGAGGTGCTGTTCTCCGAGAAGGGCGAGCTGAAGAACGCGTTGATGGTGTCCAGCACCACCGTCAGCACGTACTTCTCCAGCGTGGCGTCTGGCAGGCGCTTCTCCCGCTTCTTGCACATCTGTGAGGGCAGGGAGGACGCTGATGGCACCAGGCAAGCTCATGTCTCAGCTCTCAGAGGCTGCTGGGACCACACTGAGCTGAGGGACGTGGCCAGTGACACAGCTCCTGTGGCTACTCCAGAGAACCCTGACAGCTCCCCAGCCCCCAGTGTGGCAGCTATGTGGGGTCCCACAGAAGGCTTCAAGGGAGCCTTGGTGACACCACCCTGTCCCCATCCAAGCCACCACTGCTGTGTCCCTCCCACCCAATGCTCCCCACGCACCTGGGCCATGTCCAGGGTGAAGTTCTCGAAGAGGGTCCAGATGTGGTTGCTGGTGTAAATCTCCTTCATCTCCACCTCTGTGTCCACATAGCAGTGGTTGACAAAGTTCACGTAGGCCATCTTCACCTGCCAGGGAGGGGGGAAGAGGCAGGGACACCATCAGGGGACAATCCTGCCGAGCCCCAGTGCCCCCCTGGCTGCCACCCAGTACCTCTGTGATGCAGTCCTCGTGTGTCACCACACGCACCACGTCCTCCAGGGGCAGCAGGGACGTGCACTTGATCTCGGTGTAGACGTTCTTGCCCTCAGCACAGGCAGCCAGCAGGTCCACCAGGGAGATGTGGTACATCAGGGGGCTGTTCTCCTCCACCCCATCCCTGGCTGCTGTCATCATCTCCAGCAGGGTGGCCAGAGAAGCCTTGTCATTGTAGAAAACCACCACGTCGTCCCCGGCGTTGGTGAGCTGCAGGGAAGGGTCAGTGCTCAGTGCTCAGTGGTCACCACGCTGAAAAAGGAGGGTCAGAAACCTCCAAGGCCAAAGGTGACCCCTCTGCAGTGGGGGATGAGCAGCAGTGGTTGGGACTGGGGACAGGGATTTGTGTTTACAGGGAAAACCAGGCATTTGCAGTGCCATCAAAAATTGTGGGACTCCCAAACTGGCTCTTGGACCTTGCATTGAGCCCCTGAGATGGCTGATGGCCACTGGAGATGGCCACCATCACTGGGGCTGGCTGGTCCCATGGAGGATCTGGAAGGCTCTCCTCAAGGAAGAAGCCAACAGTGCAGGTTCCAAGAGCCTTGTCCTGCTTACCCCCAACTCCTGCCCCGCAGGAGAGATCCTCACCTCAGTCATGATCATGTCCTGGCACTTCTTGACGTACTTGCCCTCGGCCTTGATGATGGTGTGCAGGAAGTCGAGGTACTGCACGTGGCGGCCGTGGGTGGCCACGCAGTGGATGAAGTGCTGAGGCACCGTCTCGTTGATCTCTGAGCACAGCTGGTAGTTGTTGAGGAAGATGTGCTGCATGGTTTCTGCCTCCAGCAGCTGGGGACAAGGGGCAGAGTGAGCTCAGGGGGCTGCAGGAATTGTCCCCAACTCCTGCCCTGCATGGTGTCTCCTCCTGGATTTTCCATCCCGTGCTCCAGCCCCAGGAGCGGTGCTGAATTCCCTCCCTGTGCTGCTGCCCCTCCCTGTCCTCTCCTCACCCCTGGGGTCAGGAACAGGTTGAGGTGTTTGTGCAGCAGGGCCTGGTTCTCCTGGTTGCCAGCACAAAACTTCTGCAGGAACTGGTGGGTGAACTTGAGGATCTCCATCATCTTGGCATCCCCCTGAGGAGGGGACAGAGCAGAAACACGCGGAGCTGAGAGGGATGGGAGTGGCAGGAGGCCACTCAGGGGTGTCCCCGTGTCCCCCCTTTGCCTTGGGTGCTCAGGATCAGTTGGTTTCTGTCCACCCACCTTCTCATAGGGGATCTGCAGCAGGTCCAGCATCACTTTGTGGGCGTCCATGTTCTTCAGCAGGCGCTGCTGCTTCTTGCGTACCTGCTCCCCCACCCCGCACATCTTGTTGAGCCTCTCCAGGATCTGGGGACAGAGGGACCACGGGGGGCAGGGGCTGAGCCTGGAGCCACTCAGGATTTTTTGTATTCCAGACGTTCCCTCCGTAATCCCAGGATTTGCTTTGCTTACAAATCTCAGCACCCCTCAGGGATCATCCCCGTGGTGCCACACAGAGCCCTCGTAGCTGTCACCCACCCAGTCCCCCCAGTGCAAGGATGTGACAGCTTTTCCCTGTGCTGAACTGGCAGGAGCAAGCCAGGCTTGGAATTGTTTCTACTGAAGCACAGGAGAACTTGGAAATGCCTCCAGGATTTCACCCCTTTCCCTCCTGTGCGCTGGGGTTTGGTCTCACTCACCCCCTTCACTATCTGGTAGTTCTCGCTGCTCTTCTCTCCTGGAGCAATGACCTCCTCGTCAGCTCCGTGCTGCAGGGGACACAACAGCACTGGGGTCACACCGTGCCCCTCCAGCCACACCCCACAGGACCTTCCTGGAGCCTCCCCATCGAGAGGCATCAGGTGCTGGATTAAAGAGAGCAGCCCTCCTGCCTCCCACTCCTTTCCCACCCTGGATCCCAGCTCAGTCTTGCTCAGGGCTCTCACCTCCTTCTTCTCCTTCTTGTTCCCCTCCCCTGTGCTGTCGCCCTTGGTGCTGCCCTTCTTGTCCACCCAGAGCTCCGATTTCTCCACCATTGTGCGGAGTTTGTCCAGCTCTGACTTGATCACCTTGTAGTTCTCCACATCCTGGGCTGAGATCAGGAGCTGGACCTGCAAAAACATTCCCAGGGATTTCCAGTTCGAGGCACAAATCCCACTCCCAGATCTCCCTCCCAAGAAAAGGGCCAGGATCCACCCCACATCCCACAGCCAGGAGTGGGGTGCTCCAGGTGCCCTCAGCCTCACCTGTTTGAAGGTGTGCAGGACCTCCTGCCTCTGGCTAAAGTGCTTGAAGAGGAGCTGCAGGGAGCCGGAGATGAGCGGGGGGTAGTCGTGCATGGTCAGGTGGATCAGCACTCTCAGGAACATCCTCCCTCCCTCGTCATCCACCTCCAGCATGCTGCTCGACTTCCTGGGGTGGGATGGAGGCGCTGGGCGTTAGCAGGAGCTCAGGGGCTGATGGGACAGCTTTAGAGCCTTTAGAACCTCATCCTCCTCATCACTGGCAGCTCCCAGCCCGGGCAGGATGGGCAGAAGGGGAAGGGGAGCTGTGGGGGGCAGGGACTCACCCCACACCAAACATGGCCTCGGCATGTTCCCCGATCCGGTCCAGGTTCATGGCTGCGGCTGCAGGGAGAGGAAGGGAGTGACAAGGGTGGACAATGCCAGCACTTTGTCTTGGCAGGAACCCACAGGAACCAACCCAGCTCCCTGATCCTGTTCCCACCAAAACACAAACTCCATCCATCCCTGCCCCCTGCCAGCAGCAGCTGCTGGAGATGTCACCTCTGCCACCTGTGTCCCCCCAGCCCCTGGGGTTTGCTGAGCTGGGGGTGCACCAGGAGCAAAGTGGGAGAGTTACTTGTGGAGTCAAAGGCTGGAGCTGTCCCGTCGGCCGCGCTGTCCTGCATGGGGTAAACCTCCACAAACTCCTTCTTGAAGACAGACAGCAGGTAGGAGATCCTGTAGTCCAGCCGCACGTTCAGGATGAACTGGAAGCAGCAGGGAAGGAGAAATCAGCAGTGAGTGAGTGCCCTCTTGACACCAACTGTGCCCCTGCTTGAGAAAACCCCATTGCACACCCTCATCCCACACGTCCCACCACTCCATTGGCTCCAACCTGCAAGATCTCCAGGATCTTCAGCTTGGTCTCCATCACCACAATGTTCTCGTTCTCGATGCTCCTCCCTCTGTCCACTTGCTCCGGGGCAGAGCCAGCGCTGAGGCTGGGGGAGCTGAAGATGGACTGCTTCCTGCTCAGCACCATGGTGGACATCATCTGCCCCACGCCCTGGATCGACCTCCGCACGTTCTTCCCTGTGGATTCAGCCACAGTTAGTGTGGGTGGAGGGGGAGGTGGCAGAGGACCAAGGAAGGACCCACTTGGACAGGAACATAATCAGAGACTTAATCAGAGATGAGCAAAAGGTACCGAGTATTTCTATTGGCATGGCCAAGGGCTCACCACAGCAATGTCCTACTGCATGCCCAGCCACAGCAGCAAGCCAGAGTCTGGCTTTCTTGCCACCAGAACATGGGAAACACTGGGCAGACCATGGAAAACACTGGGCAGAACATGGGAAACACTGGGCAGACCATGGAAAACACTGGGCAGAACATGGGAAACACTGGGCAGAACATGGGAAACACTGGGCAGAACATGGGAAACACTGGGCAGAACATGGAAAACTGAGCAGACCATGGGAAACACTGGGCAGAACATGGGAAACACTGAGCAGAACATGGGAAACACTGGGCAGATCATGGAAAGCACTGGGCAGATCATGGAAAATTGAGCAATCCATGGGAAACACTGGGCAGACCATGGAAAACTGAGCAGACCATGGGAAGCACCTTCCTGGTCACGAGCAGGGACTCACCTGTCACCTCGTCGTTGTAGACCGCCTGCATCATCAGCTGCGGGTTCTGGACGCAGTCGATGATGCCCAGCAGGGTCCGTGTCAGGCGCAGCAGCTCGCTGAAGCTGTAGAAGCCGAAGTAGATGAGGTTGTGGGCAAGGCTGACGACCTGGGGAAAGACAAGGCAGCTCCAGACCTCACTGAGCAGAACCCATGGTGGGGGACAGTGGCATTGCAGGGAAGTGGCACCCAGACCGTGTCACACCCTGCAAGGTGCTGGTGATGCCGGCAGTGCCCATACCTCGAAGGTGAGCTTGTTCTTCTCCTCGTTGGCAAAGGGCACGGCCTCGCTCACCACGTTGTTGAGATAGTCCTCCACAAACTCCATGGTGCTGGCAAACTTGTTCTTCTTGTCATCACGTGAGACGTTGAGGTTGGAGTCGTAGCTGCAGGGGGACACATTGGGGTGAGCTGGGGACAGCAGTGTCCTCACACCCAGCTGGCAGGAGCACTGTCCTGAGCCACCGTGGCCAGCAGTGATGCTGTTACAGATGGAGCCCACTTCCTTCTGAGGCCTCAGACCTACCCACAAACACTCCCCTGCCACGAAATCTGCCACCCCTTGTCCCCCAAAGCCATCCCGAGCCCCGGCGTGTCTCACTCTTTGATGGTGATGGCTGTGGGGATCTCAGTCCAGAGCCGTGCAAACTTCACGGGCATCACCAGCTCCTGGGGGTCCCTGTCCACGTGCACGTGCAGCATGAGGTGGCAGAAGGAGGCACGCAGGTCGAAGGGCAGCATCTCATCTGCCATGCACAGGAAGATCAGGTCCACCCCCAGCTGCTGGGAGATCTCCTTGATGGCCAAGTACTGGCGGTCCAGGCACATGCGGGCAAAGAGCTTCAGCTGGTACCTGCCCAGAGGGGAGGGGGAGAGGGAGTGAGGCCGTGCAACCCTCACAGCCTCACCTGCAGAGGAGGTGCCACAGGAGCATCACCTGTAGTAGCTGAGGACGTTCTCGTCATGGGCGTTGCCAGCCCGGGCCTCCTGTGCCAGCTGCCGGATGCTTTTCTCGTGGTGGTCGTTGTTCTTGTCCGTCCAGGTGAGCCAGACCTCCTCCTCCGAGTACTCGATGCTCAGGTACTCGTGGGTCTGGGACATCTCCTTCACTGGCCTCAGCCTGTGACAGGAAAGGGGAAATCTGGAGATGCTCCCCATGGATGGAGGGGCTGCACCTCAAGGGGTGACAGAGCTTCAGTGGGACCAGGCCCACTCTGTAGTGGGTTTCTTGTAGGGTGGGGAGAAGGTGTTTTTGAGAGTTTTATTTAACTTCTCATTATCCTGCTCTGCATAAACTTAATTCATATCCCTAACTAGCGCCTGCTTCACCTGAGATTGTATTTGATGAGCAATTTCTCGTGGTTCTTATCACAGCCCATGAACCCTTCGATAAATTTTCTCTCCTCTGTCCAGCTGCAGAGTGAGCAGCTTTGGTGGGTGCCTGACATCCCACCCACGACAAACCCCCAAAGAAAGGAAGAGAGAGAGGAAAACCTCTCCCTCAGCCACTCACTCTGTTTTGATGAGGATGTCGCTGTTTTTAGAGTCCAGCACGCACTTGCAGATCAGCTCCTGGGTGACGGGGATGGCGATGTGGTTGGACACGCAGAGATCCGAGAGATAATCCAGAAACCTGCCGTGGAGAGGCAGCTCTGCCGTGAGAGGGGGGGTCCCCAGGGCTCTCCCCTTCCCCTCTCGCCCCTCAGAGCCCCCCCCACGCACCGTGGCTCGCGGTTCTTGCGCACCAGGCTGACGAAGGTCTCCACCTCGGTCTTGGTGATGTGCTTCTCCAGCAGCTTGCGGTTGTTGTGCAGCAGGGCCGTGATGGTGTCCTCGGCCAGGATGTCGTAGCCGATCTGGGACTGCATCATCCCGAACTGCTTGGCAATGTGCTCCTGCAGCGGGCACAGAGGGGCTGTGAGCCATGTCCCCCCAGCCCCCCGAGGCTCCAGGGGGATGGGGAGTCACCCCCCAGCACCTGGTTCTTGCGGTAATCCTCCTGGGAGTGCCGGAGCACGCGGTAGCACAGGCGGAACATGTATTGGTAGGGAGCGTTCTTCTGGTCCGACAGCTCTTCCAGCCTCACCAGGGGCCCTTCCCCGCCCTTGTCCTTGAAAGGGGCCTTCAGGATCCCAAAGATCTGCCCAAAAGCAGAGATCAGGGCTGGGTCCTGCTCCACGCCAGCCCCCTGGGCATGGCTGAACACCATGGCATGAACTGGAGATCCTCCTCCGTGGGGCTTTCCATCCCTCTGCCCCCAGAGTGAGCAGGACAGGACATCTCCACAGGACATGTCCCAGCCTTGCTGGGATGCAGACCCCCAGGGCCACCCACCTGCTTCAGGATGTTCTGCTCCCGCATCAGCTTCTGCCTCTCCCGGTTGGGTTTGGTCACTACGATGTCCAGCACGTTCTGGCCATTGTTGGGGACATCACTGACAAAAAACACCAAGTCCTCCAGCAGCTGGATCACGAACCTGTGAAGGGACATGGGGTGAGTGGGCTGGGGGCTGCTTACCTGCCCAGACTCAGGTTCCTGCAGTGATGCTGGTGAGTTTTGGGGACCAAAGAGCCTCATAAACCTGCCAGGGGAGTTGCTGGCCGGTCCTGCACTCCCTGCTGGAGGTCAATGTCTGGATCTGCAGCACCTATGGCTCCTGTACGTGCCAGGGTGAATGTCTGGGGGGCTTTGCTTGTGGCTTACACCAGGGATTCTGCATTTAACGCCTCTGCCCCCATGGTCACCCCCATGGGGCCTGCGTGGGCCAGGCTGGCAGGGCGGAAGCTGCTCGCTCTGTCCCACGGGGATCTGTGTTTGCTCAGGAAGCACCAAGAACCCACCCACCTAAAAATAATACAGTGACTAAGGCGGCTGCCTCTATCGTGGGGCCATCTCCCAGCCCCTCGGATATTTTTCTGGGATATTTTTCTAGGATATTTTTCTGGGATATTTTTCTAGGAGGGGCCAGAGCCGTTATCTGGTTTCCTCGCCAGGCTCCTGGGAGAAGCAGGCATGGATTGGGGTTGTGGGCAGGGAAGCAGGGGCAGCGCTGGCACCAGCACCAGGCAGGGGCCTTGTCCTGCTGGGGAGGCCTTGGAGGAGCCCAGCACGGCCCCATCTCCCAGGGGCCTCTTACCTCCGGTCGTTCTGGCTGAGGAAACCCTCGTTCATCTTCTCCACCACGTTGGCCAACATGGAGCTGGCGTCGTTGGCAAAGTCCAGGTCCCGGATCTCGGACACGGGCACGGAGACGATGGCAAAAGCTTCTTTGTCCTCTTTGGTGGGGCATGTGCCCAGCTGGGAAGCAACAGAGAAGGAGCATCACACAGACAGGGCCATGCCAGGTGTGTCCCCACCATGCCAGGCATGTCCCCACCATGCCAGGCATGTCCCCACCATGCCAGGTGTGTCCCCACCATGCCAGGTGTGTCCCCACCATGCATCACACAGACAGGGCCATGCCAGGTGTGTCCCCACCATGTATCACACAAACAGGGCCATGCCAGGTGTGTCCCCACCATGCCAGGCGTGTCCCCACCATGTATCACACAAACAGGGCCAGGCCAGGTGTGTCCCCAGCATCTGCCACCACCCCTGCTGACATCAGTGACCCAGTTTGTCCCCATCAGAGGGGCTGAGGTGGGCTCTGGGTGGCTGAGGTGGGCTCTGGGTGACTGGGGTGGGCTCCAGGCTGGTGTCTGCCCATCCCTTTGGATCATCCAGGGTGTTTCAGTCCCCGGGTGCTGGGAGGGAAGGAGCACCCTGAGCTCTTGGGGGACAGGGAATAGAGAGGAGGCAGTGGGGCCGTACCATGAGGCGGATGGGGCGCTCCTCATCGATGTCGATGGGCACGTTGGTGCTCTGGATCCAGGTGTTGGTGCAGAGGTGGCGCAGCCTCACGTAGGAGTTCCTGCCAACAGCACAACGTCCTGGTGAGTGACCCCCAGAGTGTCCTGGCGACTGATCCCCATGGGGACAGGCCAGCACCGCCCTTCCCCAGCACTCAGCCTCCCCTGACCCCTCTGCCATACCGTGGCACGAAGGAGTCTGTCTTCTGCAGCGTGGTGGGGTCCAGCTCGAACAGGGAGGCGATGTCATTGCCGTGGGGCACGGCCACCAGCCGGTACTTGATCTTCTCGCCGGTGTTCCTGCGGCTGGCACGGCTGCTGCCCCCCTGCACGGTGGGGAGGGGGTCTCTGAGCCCGGCTCAGGGGTCCCCTGCGCCCATGGCAGCGCGGGGACGCAGCAAAGCTTTGCCAGGGTTGAGCCTCGCACGAGCGGAGCACAAGCGGCGTGGATGCACCTGAGCTATGAGACCCCTCCTGATCCAAACCTCACCAGCAGCACTGAAAAACCCCCCTGAACATCCAACTCCCTCATCTACCAAGCATTTCCCTGTGGCCTGGGGAGCCAACATGCACTGGGACACTCAGAGTTTTGGCAGGGTCCTCTCACAGGTGGGACACTGCTCTAAGTGCAGGACAGTGGATGCTGTGCTGGCACAGTGGGACAAGCTTGGCTGCAGTCCCCTCAGGGGCTCAGTTTGGGGGTATTTCCCTGCTTTCAGGCCCTGGCTGAGAGCTGGCATGGTTGGGGCAGCGGCAGCAGCGGTTCTGCTCACCGTGGGCGCTGCTTTGGGCTCAGCCACGTCTCCTTTATAACTTGGGTTTTCCTGAAAAGTTAAAGAGGGAGATGAAAGCAGCTGTCAGTCCTCCCACTCGGTCCCTCCAAAGCCCTGGGGATGGATGGATGGATGGATGGATGGATGGATGGATGGATGGATGGATGGATGGAGTGTGATCCCTATTCCTGCCTTCCCTGAACACAGCACGGAGAGGAAATCTGCCCAGGTGGGGCTGGAGGGTGTGACCTGTGCCCAGTGCATGGTGTCCCAGCCCTGGGAGTGGGATGGGGGAGCCCAGGGGAGCAGACCTGGCTCTGTGTGGCAGCAAAAACTCCCTGGAGGCTCCAGACTGAGCTCCCAGTGAGCAGCACCAGCCCAGGATGGGCTCATTCCAAGATCTTCTTTCCTGTTCAGGTGTCAACCTTTGGGTTCAAAGCACCCATTTCCGAGCCCCAGTGTTTGCTGTTTTCCATCCTGCAGTGATGGAAGCACCCGAGGGTTGCCCTTGGGTGTCTTGCCCAGCTGGGGAACATCCCCAGGATGTCCCTGCTGCCCTGGCAGCCGAGCACAGCCTTGGTCCTGGCGGTGCCAAACACACCCCAGCATCCAAGAGCAGCAACTCCATCAGGAGGCCTCGAGCTGGCCTTAAAAGGGAGCAGAAAAACCTGGCAGATGCTGCTTCCATTTGCCCCCACCCTCTGCCAGGTGAGGACAGCAGGATGAGTCACGTCCCACTCCCAATGCACCGACTGTGCCAGCCAGTCCCTTGGCATGGGGTGAGCACAGAAACGCCCCAGCCACCCCCTCCCGTCCCCCTGGGCCAGAAAAAGAGCAAGTGAACCCTTCATTGGGGGATTTCAGGGGGAAAGTTTGGTCCTGAACCAGGTGATAATGACGGTGGTCAGGTGTTAACATCTGTGAGCAAGGAGGAATCTCAGGGCCTCCCAGAGCAGACTGGGGGAAACACTGGGCATCACTCCCTGCCCGAGGTGGGCACTGCCTTTGCAAGGGGTGCCACAGCCCCAGGGCACGTTCCTGCACCCCTGTGCCACCCCCTTACCTCGGCTGCCAGGTAGTTGCCCGTGGCGAGGTGCTTGAAGCGGTACAAGCCATTCCAGTGGCCGGCTCCCCCTCGGCACGGGTCGTGGTGAACCACCTGGGAGATTCAGGGGAAGACAGAGCTCAGCCCCAGCACAGGAGGGATGGAACATCTCCAAACACCCCCTCCACACCCTCCCTGCTCACCTCCACCTCCCACAGGGCGTTGGAGCTGGTGGCCGAGGTGGCCGACTGGCGCAGGGTGGTGCGGAGGAACACGTGCAGCTTGCCCTTGTACTCGTCACAGGTGAGGAACTTCTCCTGCTCGGCGTGGAACAGCCTCACCACGTCCCCCTGCACCACAGGGACACAGGGCTGAGAGGCAGGATCAAAGAATCCTGGAGGCTTTCAGGTTGGAAAAGACCTCCAAGGTCATTAAGTCCAATCTTTCACTACCATGCCCACTAAAGCAGGTCCTGAAGTGTCTGTCTGCTCACTTTTGGACACTTCCAGGGATGGTGACTGTCCTGGGGAGCCTGTTCCCATGTTTAACCAGTCAGACAGTGGAGAAATTTCTCCGTGGCTCTCCTGCAATGCATCTCCTCTTGTGTCCCCTCATGCTGCAAAGGGGACAGGATTCCTCCTGGACACAGCTCCCAACAGCATGGCAGGACTGTGGCACCCTGGGCACCACAGGGCGCTGTCTCCTCTTCCCATCCAACCTCCCTGAGCTCTGCCAAAACCTTCCCCAGGCAGCACAAACGCTCCTCTGAGCTCAGGGGACAGGGCACAGGCACCCTGCACTGCCACCACTGCCACTGTCCACGCAGTGACACCTCTGCTCCCACCCCCGGGGGTAAATGGATGTGAATCCATCACTCTCCACCCCTGGAGCAGACAGAGGCTCCACTCCCCGATGTGTTTAAGGCATAAACACCCCGGGAAGGGAAGGAGGATGTGGGAAGCTGGGATAAGCACAGAGCCTGGGGATGAGGGGCTGTGAGATCCTAACAATCCACATCCATCCAGCTGCTTCCTGGAGCACCTCGGCCTGAACAATAGCTCAGCAGGGAAAGTTCCTTTCCCAGGCAGCAGCCACCCTGCCGCAGGGCTGAGCAGCTGGAAGTGTCCCTGCACAAGAAGCCACTGCTGGCACTGCGTGAGCCTGGGGCTGTCCCCAAAAATCAGCTGAACACCCTGAGGTCGGTAATTTGTGCCAGCAGATCCTAAAATATCCCACTCTGCCTCACTGTGCTGCTCTCCAGGTGATGAATTTTCCCAGGAATTGTGGCCCTCAAGGCAGGACTCTTGTCTGCCCTTGTCACAGAGCCAGGTGGCTGCTCACATGTCCTGTCCCCCCAGAGCCCGCGGGGCCCTGCACAGCCAAACCTCCTCCCTTACCCCCTTCAGCACTTCCTCCATGTGGTCGCAGAACTGCATGAACAGGTTGATTTTCCAGCTGGTGTTACAATTGACCGAGTTCACCTACAGAGCAAGAGAGCGCGGTCACGACCTCAGAACAAAGGAGAAAAAGGAAAAAGAAGGAAAAAAAACCAAACCCTCCCGTACCTCCTTGCAGCCAGCATTGTCAGCCAGCTCGTAGTTGCTGGCATGCAGCGGCTGCCCAGCGTTCACGGGGTTCAGGATCACTTTGTCTCCCACAACTACCTGGGGAGCAAAATGGGAAAAAGGGAGCGAGGATGAGAGCGGGTACCCGGTGTGGAGCCCAGCCCAGGCACGGAGCTCTTTGCACACCCCTCCAGGGACTGACGAGCCCCACACTCACATTATCCCCGTTGCTCCTGAGCTTCCAGAAGGGCTGGATGAAGAGCCAGGAGCCCTCGTTGCCGGTGGCATCCAGGGTGACCCGCATGGCGTTTTTCTCCAGCAGCGCCGGCAGCCGCTTGTTCACCGTCAGGTACTTGTTGCTCTTCATGTGCAGCAGCTGGAGGAGCCAAGGGTGGGAGAGCTGAGAAGTGCAGCCCCCCAGGGGCCCACCAGCCCCTTCCCAGACATGCTGGATCTGTTCTGGATCTGTTCTGGATCTGTTCTGGATCTGTTCTGGATCCGTACCTGGATGACGCTCCCGTACTTCACCACGTCCCCGTGCACTTTCTTGTTTTCCGTCTCGTTCTGCTTCTGCTCCATCTGGGCCGCGTGCTGCTCCAAAAGGAGAAGAGCTGAGTGTGGAGCAGCACCCTCCTCCCTCCCCAGGAGCCGATCCCAGCAGGGTCACTCACAGCCTTGGCTTTGGGAAGGGTGGGAAGGGCTGGGATCAGGGTCAGCATCCCTCTGTCCCCCGGGGCCACAACAGGGAGCACCCAACAGCTCCACAGTGCGGCCCTGACCAGCCCTAGAAGTCCATGAGGGCTTTAAATTGAAGAATTTAAAAATTAGGACAGGGACAAAACTACACCAAAATTCCCCCAGGACAGCAGGTTTTGGGGTAACACCAAACGAGGGCTGGGTTCAGGCTGGGGATGGGGGTAAAATACCCAAAGCACCCAAAAGAGGGGCTGTGGGGACTCAGGGCTCTCAGCAGCACCAGAAGGAGCCAAAGGCAGCGTGCCAGCAGTGCCATGCCCAGAGATGGAGCGGGCATGGACCTGCTGCTGCAGGATGTGTCCCCAGGAGTGGAGGCTCAGCAGCTCATCTCCAAAACCACCGAGATTTTCCATGTGCTGGCTCTGGCAGTGGCAGCAGTGATGGGATGCTGACACACGTGAGCGAGGCAGGAATTTGTTCCCACAGCACATCTGGGAATGGCGAGTGAGCACTGACAGCCCTGGCGCCAGGCTGGGCACAGCCCGGGCAGCTCCAGCCCGGGGCTCCCCCAAATTTGTGCTGGGAAGCAGCGAGGGATGGAGCTGGGAGAGCCTCTGCCCTTCTCCTGCTCTCCCCCTTCCACCTGAGCGCAGAGGAACTGGGAAACATCCAGAGTCACGGCTTGGCACTGGGAGGGAGGATGGGGCAGCAAGTCCTGAGCACTCGAGCAGGTGAGGGGTCTGAATGTGGCTGGCACCTGTCCCCACAGAGCCCTGGGTGTCCCAGGAGTCACCCTCCATCCCCACAAGGGTCTGGGTGTCCCTGGAGTCACCCTCCATCCCCACAGAGCCCTGGGTGTCCCTGGAGTCACCCTCCATCCCCATAGAGCCCTGGGTGTCCCTGGAGTCACCTTCCATCCCCACAGAGCCCTGGGTGTCCCTGGAGTCACCCTCCATCCCCACAGGGCCCTGGGTGTCCCTGGAGTCACCCTCCATCCCCACAGGGCCCTGGGTGTCCCTGGAGTCACCTTCCTCCCCCACAGAGCCCTGGGTGTCACCAGAGTGACCCTTCCATGCCCACAGAGCTTTGGGTGCCACCTGGGGTCACCCTCACCACCGTGCAGTGGTGGCTGCTGCCATCAGGAGAACAAACCCACTGCCAAGAAATCCAGCACTGATGCTGCTGTGGGAGTTTAACCACAACCCCAGGGAGCAAACACGGCCCTGATGGGAGATCCAGCACCTCGGGGTGTCCTAAATCTCCCTCAGATCTGAGCACCTCCCTCACCACCAGTGGGGCTGACACTGGGAGCTTCCCCAAGCCCCAGTCCTGGGGCTGATGCTCCCACATTGTCCCTGTCCCCAAGCCCAGGGATGGGGTGTCAGGGATGCCCACAGGGGATCGGGGAGGGACATCAGCAGGAAGGCTGGAAAGCCCCCACGGCCTGTCTGAGCTGCTTTGGGCTGAGAAAACACCGAGCTTAAACACAGCAGAGAGGGGCACCAGCTCCAAAAGTAACCACGGGCATCACAGGCTGGGCTTCTCCACTGCACACCTGGCTGCTCCTGCCTCAGGAGATCATCTCCATGGGCTGGGAGATGTTCTCAGCTTTATCAGCCCCCCCTGCTCAGGGGCAGGCTGGAGCCTGGTGCCTGCAGAGCCTGGCAGGGCTGGGCTGAGCTCCCCAAGTGCTCCAGTCATGAAGGGAAACACCAGGAGCAGCAGAGAGGAGCGAGGAAATGGCAGAATCTCTTTAGGACAAGGCTGAAGCAAGGTGCAATCAATCAGGCTCAGAAATGAGCCTCTGGGTCCACCCGTGGCCAGCACAGCTGTGACGTTACAGCCCAGGCTAAGGGGAGCAGGAAAATAATGGAAAATGGGAAACGGGGGCTCTGTGTGCCAGGGCTGGAGCTGGCAGCTGGCACTGCCCCTGTCCTGGCGGCTCCAGGGCAGGACACCCTGTCCTGGCACTGTCCAGCCCCCCCAGAGCCGGGGATGGTGGGGCTGGGCTCCAGCCCCATCAGATGATTTAGTGAAATCTCTCCCCAGCCTCGGTTTTATGAATCATCGGCGGGGCCTCGCCAGCTGCCTGAGGCCGTTGTGCAATGTTTGATGTGGGCCCTGGCCAAAGCCGGGGGAAGCCAACGGGAGCCTTTCCCTTCCCCAGCCCTTTGGAGAATGGCCTGGAAGCAGGGCTCCCTCCTGCATGGGTGTGCTGGGGTGCTGAGGGGGGTCCCAAGGTGCTGAGGGGGGTCCTGGGGTGCCCTGGGGTGCTGAAAGGTGCTCTGGGGTGCCCTGAGGTGCTGAGGGGTGTTCTGGAGTGCTTTGGGGTGTTCTGGGGTGTCTTGAGGTGTGTCCCAAGGGGTGTCCCGGGGTGCTGAGGGGTGTCCTGGGGTGCATTCTGGGGTGCTGAGGGGTGTCTTGAGGTGTCCTGAGGTGCTAAAAGGTGCTCTGGGGTGCTCTGGGGTGTCCTGAAGTGCTGAAGGGTGTCCTAAGGGGTATCCTGGTGTACTGAGGGCTGTCTCGGGGTGTTCCGAGGTGCTGAAAGATGCTCTGGGGTGTCCTGAAATGCTGAAGCATGCTCTGGGGTGCTGAAGCGTGTCATGGGCTGCCCTGGGGTGCTGAAAGATGCTTTGGGGTGTCCTGAAATGCTGAAGCATGGTCTGGGGTGCTGAGGAGTGTCCTGGGCTGTCTTGGGGTGCTGAAAGGTGCTCTGGGGTGTCCTGAAATGCTGAAGCATGCTCTGGGGTGCTGAAGGGTGTCCTGGGCTGCCCTGGGGTGCCCCAGGGTGCAGGGCTGTGCTCCCAGAGCTCCTCTGCCACAGCACAAGAAGCATCAGGAGGGTGACACAGCAATGGCTGGGCAGGGGACAAGGGGGAGAACACAGCTGGAAATCGGAAATTCTCATCCCAAACCGGCACCACCAGAGGTCTGGATGCCATCTCCCACCCAGCTCCTGGGCACTGCCAGCTCTGGGCCTCTGGCTGCTGCTCACCTGGAGCTTCTGCAGCAGCACCACGTCTGCAATCTTGTCCTTGTCCTGCTTGGTCTGCTTGGCCTTCCAGTACTGCTTCTGGGCAGAGTAGCGGTTCATGGGACACACCTTGAAGAGGCAATCTGGGAACAGAGCAGAGCAGAGCCTGGCGAGGCTGCAGCAGCCACCAGGGTGTCCCCGGCAGGGCCAATGTCCCCGAGGGGCAGGGACACTCCTGGTGTCACCACGGTTCCCCCCCATCCACGAGGGAGACACGGCGGGGACTGGTGGGGGTCACGTCACCGTGTGCTGGCTGCCGGGTCGGCTTTAAATCAGGATAAATAATGAGTCCAGGAATGACTGCACTTCTTGGACTCGTGATTAGAAGTGTTCCCATCGGAAATGGCTGTGCTATTCGGGAAGGGAAGCTTCAGGGGGGAGAGGAGCTCTGATGGAGCCCAGCTGCACCAAAGGAGGAGAGGATCCGGGCTGGAGGGAGGCTGGGACACCATCAGCCACCTCCACGTCCCTTGTCACCCACGGGACACCCTGAGCCTGCAGAAGGAGCCTGTGGTGGCCGTGCCATGGGGACACACACACATCCATCCCTCCGTGACCTGCATCAGCAGCCCTGGATGCTCCCGAAATCTCCGTGTCAGCAGCTCTATTTCAAGATCCTAGAGGATGCACAAGATGCATCCCAGCTCCTCCGAGCCCCCCCTGCACTGCAGATCGCCCTGATTCGCCTGTTCTCCCCCAGGATGGTGGGCGGGAAGTGCAGACATCCACGGCCAGGCTGGGGGAGCTGAAGCAGGAGAGCAGATGTCTGGAGACAACGAGGCTCTCACATCTCCCAACCCCCTTCCCGGGCTGGAAGCTGCGCGGGGCGAGGGCAGGAAGGGCTCTGCAGCCTGAATCGCCCTAATTATGCCTGAAATAGCAGCCCAGAAAGTTCAGACACAAGAAAGAAAATTACGAAAAAAAAAAAAATTAAAAAAATAGTCCCTTCCCTGGCTGGCCGCGGGCCCGAGGCGCTGGCGACCGCGTGTTTATTTACCTGGGAGTGCCGCTGGGGCAGCGCCGAGCGCGGTTCTCACCGGCCGGGGCCGCTGGGGCAGTGCCAGGTTTCACATTTCGTTTCACAGCCCTGTTTGCCAGTGGCACAGCCCGGTTTGCCATTGGCACAGCCCGGTTTGCCAGTGGCACAGCTCGGTTTGCCAATGGCACAGCCCGGTTTGCCAATGGCACAGCCCGGTTTGCCAGTGGCACAGCCCGGTTTGCCAATGGCACAGCCCGGTTTGCCAATGGCACAGCCCTGTTTGCCAGTGGCACAGCCCGGTTTGCCAATGGCACAGCTCGGTTTGCCAGTGGCACAGCCCGGTTTGCCAGTGGCACAGCCCGGTTTGCCCATGGCACAGCTCGGTTTGCCAGTGGCACAGCCCGGTTTGCCAGTGGCACAGCCCGGTTTGCCATTGGCACAGCTCGGTTTGCCATTGGCACATCCCGTGCCAAGCAGCCGGGGCAGCCGAGCGCCCCCGCCCCAGCACCTGGAGCCCTCTCCATTAAATTGTTAATTAGCGGGAACTGCTGCAAAAGGCGCTGGTGGGAAGGGGAAGGTAAAAAAAATCCAGCACAGTGACTGCAAAGCCTGGTTTTGAGCGTGCCCTGGCCGTGTTTTGAGCGCTGAGCCCGGTTTTGCAAGGAGGGAAACTGAGGCACGGCAGGGCTTTTGTGCAGAAAATCTGTGGCACAGCTTAGGTTGGGAGCCAGAGATTTTTGTACCCGGGCAGAAGAGCTGCAAGATTTCCAAAAAATGGATTGGGGTGGAAAAGAGGGAAGGTGAAGGAAGCTCCTGCACTAGCACTGCCCAGAGTGAGCAGCTCAGAGGGTGATGTGGGGCTGACCTGCCAGGACCCACAGTGGCTTTGGGGGAAAAAATTCCCAACCAGACAGGTCTGAGGGGCAAAACTTCCCACCCAATGAGGCCTGGGGTGCAAAACTTTCCATCCAGAGAGGCCTGGGAGGTAAAATCTCCCATCTAGAGTGACTTCAGGGGCAAAACTTCCCATCTAAGAGCAGCTTTGGAGGGCAAAACTTCCCATCCAGAGAGATTTTGGGGGGCAAAACTTCCCACTCAATGGCTTTGGGGGGCAAAACCTCCCGCCCAGAGTGGATCTGGGGGCAAAACTTCTCATCCACAGTGACTTGGGGGGGAAAATTTCCCATCCAGAGAGGCCTGGGGGGCAAAATGTCCAGGTGACTTCTTTGGGGACAGCAGTGGCACAGCTGCGGGTCCCGCTGCCCCCTCGCCTGGGAGGGTGGAAGCTTTTCCTGACATGCCTGAACTGGGCTGGGAAGAGCCTCGGCGGGGAGAGAAACCGCAAAAAATGAAAAACAAATAACTGAGAGGTGTCGAGCGTCTCTCCGAGGAGGCGCGGGCGGCAGAGCCCCGCAGGAACAGCTCCCAGGTGGGTTCTGGCATTTCCAAGGAACTGACCTCGGCAGGGGGGATCCTGTTTTCCCAGCGGGAAGCCCCGGCACGACCCGTGTGAGGCTCAGGATAGGGCAGGGTCCGGCCACAGGATGTGGGGACGGCGACAGAGCATGAAAATCCCCTGCAGCCTCTGGCCGGGAGCAGCCCCAGCCCTTGTTTCCACCTTGCTGCAGGCGATGGCTATCGAGCAGGGAGAGCTCTACCTTTCCGGCCATTAAAACAAACGCCTGGATATCCTGATAGGGAGGGCAGAGAAAAACCTGCGCCTGGAAAAGAGATTGAACCCACACGCACACGGCCACGCAGGGGGACGGCAGTGGCTGCAGAGCATCCAGCCCAGGTGGAAGGCTGGGAATGGAGCTGAGAGTGGCTGGAGGGATGATGGAGATGCTGGATGGGTCGTTAATTAGACCCGTTAACAAATTAATGGCAATAATTTCCTTGGAGAGACAGCTTAGTGCTTGGTGGGATCCTGAGAGAGAGTGGGAAAATTGAGGTCTTGAGATATTTTGGGGTGTGGGGGGAAAGGAGGGATGGGTGCTGCTAAAACCACCCTGAGAAAAAGGTGGAGGCACAAGGAAGAGTGGAGAACTGATATTTTTAAAGTCTTATTGAAAAGAAGACATAAAACAACAACAGGGGGATGAAAGGAGCAGCTGCTCCAAACCAACCCCAAATCCAACACCACAGTTATGAGTTTGGGGAGATTTCCCAGCTCTCTACGCCCTGACTGTGTGATCCAGGCACTGAAATCCTACCGGGACAGGGCCCTTCCCTGAGTGTGGAGCATCCTGGGGCAGTCAGGAACACGCCAGCACCCAGGGCAGAGCTGTGGCCCCTGTCCCATCCCCGGTGTCCCATCCCCGGTGTCCCATCCCCGGTGTCCCATCCCCGGTGTGGGTGCCCAGGGCCAGGACTGGCCCCAAAGCTTCTCCCAGAGCGATGGAGCTGCCCCAGGCTCACCTCGGAACTTCTTGGGGGGGTTGTCCAGGTCTCCAGCCGCCGGCTCCACCACACACCGATCATCCACCAGCCTGAGGGGGACAAAAAACAGGAGCAGGGTCAGGAACAGCGGGATGGCCGGATGGGCAGAGTGGCTGTGCCACCATCACCTGGCCCAGAGTGACAAATCCAAAGCTGTACCTCCTGTTTCCCACCTGTAAATATTTTTTCAGGGGCTGAACACCCCTTCCCTCGGTTCCCACTGCTTCCCTGGGTGTTTTCCATGCTGCTCCCTGGGGCACACAGGGTTTTGGCAGCAGTGAAGGACCAGGGGAGGTTCGTGGCCATCACTCCAGGCCCTTTGCTCCGTGACTGGTGCCAGAGGGAGCCCTGCCCTGCCCAACTCCCCCCCTGGCACTCAGAGCTCTGTTATTGCACCCTTAATCCCGCAAAAAAAGGGAGGAGTTCAGCTTCCATTCACTGGTTTTCCTTCTCTGGAACTCTTCCCACAGGAACACGGAGGGTGCAGGAGCTGTGGATGGAGGTGGCAGGGCCCCCCAAACCCAGTTATTAATTATTATCTGATCAGAGCTGCAGGCTCTGCCCATCAGATCCAGCCTCCGTGTCTCCTCCCTGCCCACCTCTGTTTTCCCAGCCTTGAACAAAATCCCTCGTGCTTGGCCTTGGCTGCTGGGGGCTGATTTTGGGATGGACGGGACTTTGCTTTTCAGAGTTGCCGAGAACAGCAAAGCAGGGGATCTGACCGGAGCACAGAGGGGCGAGCATGGCCCGAGGGGCTCCCTGTGCTGGGAGCTCCGTGCGAGGCTCCCGGGGGAACTGGCTGCTCCAGCAGGACAGGCTGTACCCGCTCGGCCGCTTTCCCCAGCCCCGGGAAGCAGCAGGAGGAACTCCGGGCGAGAGAGAAGCGTGTCCCCAGTGCTCTGCTGGAGCATCGTGCGACAGGAGGGCCAGGAGCAGCCTGGAGCAGCGAGGTGCGCTGTCCCCGCCACCCCCAAGGGACTCTCGGTGTCCCCAACAAACCAAACGACCCGAAAATCGCTGGAGGTGGACGCGCTGCTCTGCAAAGGGCTAAAAGCCAGGCGGATCCATCCCGCTGGAAGATCCAGCCTGCTCCTCTCAGCCCAGCCGCTCGCTGGAGGAGGGGAGAATTCCTTTCGCTCGGCAGAGAGGAATTTGGCCTCGCTGCTGATGGATGGGGACCGCGGGGACCCCGGTGCTGCCTTGTCCTTGGGCTCTGACACCCCTGTGCTCCTCACGGCACAGAACAGCCTCAGACTGCACATAAAGACAGAAAAACAATTTGCCCGGTGGCAGAAGAAGCTTCAAAACAATTAGCAAAGACCTGGAAGGTTGGAAAAACCCCAGAGCCACGAGCTGCGGCCAGACAGGGCTGCCCTGATTTTGTAAATGCCCGTGGGCAGCAGCGTAGGGGGTTTGGGGCTGCCCAAACACCTTTTCCTTGGGTGGTGACAGCAGGGAAGTAGCCAGGGACATTCCCAGATCACTGCAGGGCACGGAGCTTTGGGAGGGCAGGGAAAGGGGAAAAACCAGAGCGGCTGCAGCACCAAGGGGGACATGCAAAGCCCCAGGCCAGCCCTGGTGTCACTCGGGGGCAGTTTTGGTTTCTGTTCTGCTATTTTAATGGGGTCAGGGCAGAACAAACCCTTGGGACGTGCCTGGGAGCGAAAACCACCGAGGGCTGAGGACGCCAACCCACGGGTGGGGCTCAGGGAGGGAAGCCCTGACCCTCAGCACATCCCCAGCTCCCATCAGCGCCCATGGAGGCACAAGGGCTCCATTCATCTGGGCACTTGAAACCCCAAAATCCTCCTGACGTGCCGGGTTTGTTTTCAGCACAGGAGCCTCTCCGTGCACTCGGCCCTGCTGCAGCGCTGCCCCGCGCCCGCATCCCCGCTCCACCCGGCAGGATCAGAGACAGCGACCTGCCAGCCTGGAAGTCTTAATTAGTTAACGATCTCAAGGCACTTTCAGCATCTTTAATCCCAGGATTACGCGCACGGCAGGAACGCGAAGTGTTCTTTTTATTAAACTGATACTCTGGGAGACGTTTCCTCACTAAAAAAATTGCCGAAAATTAAAAAAAAAAAAAAAAAGGATTCTGACAGAGTGGACATGAGTCACCTGGGAGGCTGCTGGGGCCGGGACACGCTCCCACTAAAACCCGGCATTCCCGCCTTGGGATGGGCCAGGGGAGCTCCCTAAAGAGCAGCGGGGATGTGCGAGGCCACCTTTTAATGGGAAAGCGGTGTCCAAGCACCGAGAGGAGACAGGAGGCGGATGCACCCATGGAATGTCATTTTGCCATCCCAAATTCCACCCCCCCGGGAGCAGGAGGGGCAGGATCCAGCACTGATGAGCCCCTCAAGGCGCGGGCGAGCATGTGGCTGGCTCTTAGCCGCGGAGTCCTCGCCGCGCTTCCAGCGGGGCTTCCTGGGGCTTCCAAATGCCGAGCACAAAGTGATTCCCTGGCCCGGGGCCAGCGCGCTTGGCCCCGTGCGAGGCAGAGCTTTCCCCGAGGTCAGGGCAGGAGGAGCTCGGCCAGTGCTGCAAAATCCGGGGCAGTCGGACCCTCCCGAGCCCTCCCCGGGGATGAGCCCCAGCTGGACCCTGCTGGGCTGGGCAAAAACCTCCCCCAGATGTGGCACAGACGATGCCAAGGGGGGCTGGGGCACTCCGGGATCCAGGGAGGGCTCTGGGAGAAAGGAAACCCCAACAGAGCGAGGAGAACCCCAATACAGAGCTGAGGTGAGGAAAAGGATGAGGCGGAGGAGGAAGAGGAGGGTGATGAGAGCTCGTTGTGGAGCCAGGTCAGCCTCTCTGGCACCGGCAGGCGCTGCCCCAGCGAGGAGAGAGGAAAGTGAGTGGGGCAGCCACAAAAATGCAGCTTTTTTGGTGCTGTCCCGGTGCCAGGAAGGCTCGGACTCCTCCTCCTCCCCCCAGCAGGGACGGGTTCATCCTGACCCGGCGGAGCTGGAGTTACCCTTTAACCAACTGCATCTCCCCGAGCTGCTCCACCCCGAAATCCACCTGCAACCGCAGGTACAGGTGTTGTTTCACCTGAAACAGCCGCCCGGCACCCCGCTGGGTTTGTCCCCTCTGCGAGTGCCCGTTCTGAGCCCCCGAAAGGTTCGAGGAGCCTGGCAGAGATGGGGCAGCACAAAATCCTCCTGGGCAACTTCCCGCGTCTCCAAAACCTCTTCTGGCCACTCCAATCTGCCCATCCCGCACCCCGAGGGTCAGTCCCAGGTCTGTGACCAGCCCTGAGCCCAGGTCTCCCTTCCCAGGGCACTGTTTTGGGCTGGCTCGAGCATTTCAGCTGGTTTGGGTATCTTGGCTCGGCATTCCCACCGAGCTGAGCTCCACGCCCGGGATGTTTTTCCTGCTCACGAGCAAACGCCCGCTGCAGGGAGGGGATGAAAGGGAGGGTTCGTGCCCGGGGGCCCCGACAGAGAGATTCGGGGAGCAGAGGAGCCCCAGGTAGGAGCTGTAGGGTTCCTTCACCTCCACCCCACACCCCAGAGACCCCCGAGGCTGCTCCACAGGGATGTCACAGCAGCCACCCTCAATGTGACACCGGTGATCAACACCTGGGGACACTCCGTGTCACCCCACAAAGAGAGGATCCCATGCAGACCCCAGGCGATCCCACAGCCGCTCCACAAGGAAGGATGTCAGGAACTCTTCCGCAGGGCGCCCGCGTGGGCCGGCAGAGCTGTTTGCCTTGCAAATGAGCTAAGGAAGGTCCCTGTGGCAGGAGAGCACTCTCGGTGAGTCACCTGGTCCCTTATCACAGGAGTGATTTAAGGTGTGGTTGGGTCTCCCAGGTCGCAAGGCACCAGAGAAAACAATTTTAGGAGGCAAAGGGGGAAAGAACCTGCAGGGAGAAGAAGCCTGGGAAAGCGGGGGTGCCCAGCAGAGGATGTGCTGGGCCAGGAGAAGTTCCTCAGGTGCTTCCGTGGAAGTTTGGAAAAACTCCTGGCAAAAAGGGGAATGTGAGGGCCAGAGCTGCAAAGGGATCAGAGCTCTGAAAAATCCACACGTTTCTAATTGAGCCTCTGGGACGTGTTTTGGGGACAGCAACCCTGGATGCCTCCTGCAGACCCCATTTCCAAGAGGCTGCAGGAATGCTCAGCATCTCCCGCCCGGGGACAGCTGCAAGGAGACCTCTCCAAAACCACCCGTGGGGATGCAGGAAAGGCTGGCACAGACAGGCTGCACCTGCAGGACCTGCTGCCCCGCACTGTGGCCGCGCACACGGGGGTTCTGGGCACTCCTGCTGCCCATTTCTGGGGTGCCAGATGGAGGGAGCCCCGGTGGGCACCAGCTCGTGCCCGGCAGTGGGTGAGGGAACGCGTGTGGGCGCAGGTATGTGCGGCTCGGCTTGGGCACAGGCATGTGGGAGCAAGTGCATTCAGCACAGATTATAGAGCCGGCAGCTCCTGCCCCAGGAATCCCATCCAAGTCAGCATTCCTGCCTGAGCTCAGCCTCTCCTACACGCAGCAGCGTGGGGCAGGAGAGCTGGCACGGCCCCACATCCCCCCTGCCCGGGGCTGCGGGCACGCTTTGGGGTCCTGAGCCAGGCTGAGAAAAAACCCACCCGTGCCCCAGGGAGACCCTGACACCTCCCTGTCACCCGCCCTGTCCCCGTGCCAGCGGGCAAACATTCCCGGTGGGAGCAGGCTGGTGGATGCAGAGGGCATCGCTGGCCTGGCAGTGCCACCCCTGGCTTGCACGGACATAGGAGTGACACGGGACGGGTCCCCAGGGTCTCCATTCCTGTCCCCGGGTTGGCCCAGGGAGCTGCCACAGCCCGGAGCTGGCACTGCTCTGTCCCCCAGCCCCTGGTAGCCACGGGCAGCCCGGCTTGGTGACCCTGCAGCGATTCCCGCTGGCCACCGGGTGTGTGGGACACTGAGGGGGACAGCGAGAGCCGCCACTGCCTGTCCAGGGCCGGCAGCCTGGCAGCACTGAATGACCCCGTGCCCAGGGAGGGTCCCGGCTGCCCGAGCTGTCACCGTCGCATGTCCCCGTCCTCATCCCACTGACCCCTCACGCTTCTCAAACCCATTTCAGCCCCTCAATGGGGGGAAGCAGCTTCTGGCCAGGGAAAGGAGAGCTGAGGGTCCCTCCGGGGCCACATCCTGCCCTTGACAGCGGCTGGAGCCGGGGGTGAGCCCGGGGACACGCCTGGGGACCCCCTGTCCCCCTGTCCAGCACCTCTCCCCGTCCCCGCTGCAGCACCCGGAGCTTCCCGGCTCCTTTTCCCACCGCGCTCCGGCTCAGCACCCCCGTCCTGCCCCGTCCATCCCAAAATCAGCGTCGGGCGGCCCCGGGAGCCCCTCGCTCACCCCAAGGTGCTGATGAAGCCATTGACGGAGCCCTCGGCGTACAGGGAGACGATGTCCCCGATGTGCAGGAAACTCGACATCTCATTCATGGTTACCCTGACCCGGCGCGGCGCCGCTTCCTCCTGCAGTCACCTTCCCGGGCCGAAATCCAGCATGGGCGAGCGGAGCCGGGGGGGGTCCCTGCTCCGGGGGGCAGGAGGGGTCTCTGCTCCGCGGGGGGACGATCCCAGCCCGGCTCCTGCCGCCAGCAGCACCGGCAGCGGGACGGGAGCGGAGCCCCGCGCACAAGTTTTACATGTGCCGGGCAGGAAGGGAGCCGGGCAGGGAGGGAGGAGGAGGAAGAAGAGGAGAAGGAGGAGGAGGGGGCGGGGGGTGAAGCTCAGCTAAGGGTCCGCATGGGCTCTGTCCGTCTGTCCGTGCCCCGTCCCGCACAGCCGCGCTACCTGCGGCCAATGCAGCGGGATCAGGAAGTCGCGCCGGCAGCAGCGTGCGGGGAGGGGACCCGGGGCCGCCCGGGACGGGGGGGGCGGCGAGAGGCCCCACCCCCGCACCCGCCTCCCGTCGTGGGGGGGGCCGGGGGTGCGGGGACTGCGCTCCCCGGTGCCCGCGGGCAGCCCCGGCTCCGCTCCCCCGGCTCGGCTCCGCCACCCCCGATCCCCGGCACGGAGCCCCCCAGCTCCCCTCGGGCAGCTCAGGCCAGCACGGAGCCCCCAGCCCGGGGGTCGCGCCCCGCTTGGAGCGGCCCCGAGGGCTCGGGGGGTGGCGAGGAGCCCCCCACTCACGGCCCGCAGCCATCGGCAAAAGCGAGCGGGCATTGCCGGGGCTCGTCCCCTGTTCTGCACGGCCCCCGCGGCTGCAGCCCCCTCCTCAGATGACAGCCTGAGGACAGGTCCCTGTCCCTTCCCGCAGGTCCCTGTCCCTTTCCTGCAGGTCCCCGTCCCTTCCCGCAGGTCCTTGTCCCCTCCCGCAGGTCCCTGTCCCCTCCCGCAGGTCCCTGTCCCTTCCCGCAGGTCCCGGTCGCTGTCGCCGGCCCTGCCCATGTCCCTTCTGCCGGGATCCCGCCCCGCCCGCAGCACGGAGAGCCCCAGGTGAGGCCAAGGCGGCTCTCGGTGGATTTTTCTGCCCCAGGCGAGCACTTGCGGCTTCCTGAAGCCCAGGTGGCTCCTGCCAGCTCGCACCTGCTTTGCCTCTCACCAGCGCCGTCCCCTCCTGTCCCCGCAGCGGTGCCAAACCCTGCCCGTCCCCTGCATCCCTCGCCACGGTGACAACCCCGCTCCTGAGAGGGCTCAGCCAGCACCCAAAATGTCACATCCGACCCCTCCATCACCGCCAGCAACTGTGGGCAGGAAGGAGAGACCCCCACTCTGTCCCTGCACTCCTTTGAGGAGCCTTCCCAACACCTCCAGGCTGGGCCAGCTGCTCTGGGCTCCCAAATTAACGCTGGTGGGAAAGGACCACGTCCTCAGAGCATCTTCTGGACAGCACAAGCGACCCAGTTCTTCACTTTAATTAAAACTTGCCTGCTGTAAAAACAATATTGGGAAGGAAAAAAAAAAAGAAAAAGCAGCATGATGCTTTTCTCATTTATTTCCCTCCTGTCCTCTTTTCTTGCAAACAAACACAGGTTTCGGGAATATAAACCTTGCCCTAAATAGTGATTTTTTTTTTTTCTTTCCACTAGGAAACGGACAGGTCCCCTGGCAGAACAAAGGGAAAAAAAATTAGTGCAATTCCTCTGGGGGGGAGATGCGAATTCAGGTCCATCAGGATTAGCTGCGTTTTCAGCACAGGACAAATTTAGAAGCCTTTATCTCAGGGCAACAGAGGGGGAAAAGAGAAGATCATGAGAAAAAAAAAAAAAGCCACCAAAAAACAACTCACTGCTTTTAGAAGCAAATGAAGGTTTCACAACAGGAGCTCAACGAAAGCCCCAAGGAACCAAAGACCAAAACTTCATACCTGGATCAGCTGCTCTGAGCACAGACACGAGCGGTACCTCAGCTCAGGGGCACCGTGGCTGTGCCACGCCAGTGCCACCAGCCTCAGCGGGCATGGCTGGGCAAGGAAAACCTTCTGCGAGTGCACAAAACCCCGTGGCACTGAACAAACAGGCACCCGGCCTGGCTTCTGCCACTCGGGAGGAAGGGGAACAGTGGGATGGAGCCTCTGGAAACCTCCATCCCACCCATGGCACCACCGGGGTGGTGACAGCGCCCAGGGCTGAACGTCCCAGCTCAGCTGAGGGTGGAGAACCCAAAATACTCCAAGGGTGTCGCCCTGCCCAGTCTGAGCCCTGGGAATGGTGACACAGCATCCCCCTGGATGGAGCTGGGAGGGATGAAACCCTCCTCATCCTCCAGCCCAGGAACTGTGACAGCTCTGTCCTTGTGGGGGACACAAACAGGGACCCCCAGCACCCTGGGAATGGTGACAACTCTGTCCTTGTGGGGGACACAAACAGGGACCCCCAGCACCCAGGGAATGGTGACAACTCTGTCCTTGTGGGGGACACAAACAGGGACCCCCAGCACCCCGGGATTGATGACAGCTCTGTCCTTGTGGGGGACACAAACAGGGACCCCCAGCACCCAGGGAATGGTGACAGCCCTGTCCTTGTGGGAGGCACAAACAGGGACCCCAGCAGGTCACCAAGCTTTGTCCCCACAGCAGCAGCAGCACGGGCAGGTGGCTTCAAAGAAAGAAAAATGGATTTTCCCTGGTGCTCAGTGGCTCTCAGGTGCCCTCAGCGTGGCTGTGCCCACACTGAGCCATCCCCCTGCCCACCCTGCGTGTCCCCACCCTGCACAGGCTCCCTCGGATGCTCCCACCTGCAGGGACGCTCCGTGCACGGGCTCAGCCCGTGGGGAGCTGCCAGGAGCCTGCAGTGCTCAGGTGAGGGGGAGCCCTGGCCACGGGGATGCTCCTGGTGGCCACCTCACTGTGCCAGCGCTGGTCCAGGCCCCGGGGAGACAGAGGAGCTTAAAATAAGAACATTTCCTTCCTTCGCCCCTACTTTAAGCCGTGTGATAAATAAAAACTGGGAGTTTCTGCCTCCCGGAGAGGAAGCAGCTACGAGGAGGCAGCCAGTGAGTCAGGCCAGCAGAAATCATCGCTGCTCCTGAGGCACAGCCTCCATCCCATCCCTGGCAAGGCCCGGGAGCCACATTCCTTTCTCATGCTGAAATTGCTCCTTTGAAGGAGCTGCAGGGTCCCCTCCCTGCCCCAGGCCCCCGCCCTGCCCGCGGGGTGCTCCCTTGGCAAAGCTCCCCTTACCTGCCCACCCTCGCCACGGGGAGCCTGGAAGGGAGCGTTCCCTGCACTGGGATTGGATTTCCAGAACTCATCACCCGGGGTTGTATCCTCGCCCCCAAAGCTCCCTCAGTTTGTCCAGAAGCCCTGGGAGCAAATCCATGCAGACGGAGGGGATGGGGCAGGTGTGCTGGCTGGGGAGGGCAGGTGGGTGCTGGTGCCCACAGAGATTCCCAGCACCCTGCCAGGGCCCCCTCAGGAATCCCAAATCAAGGCCGGCAACTCAAGGGTGAAACCACTTGGAAGAAGAAGGAGAAAAATAACTGTGGCTGCCTTTGTTCGAGGAGGAGGGAGGGAGACACTCGGTCCCTTGTGCCGGGCAGAGCAGGGAGAGAGGGGGCTCGGCTGAGGGTCAGGCAGAGGAGGGGGTGGTTCTCGGGCCAGGAGGGGAATTTGTCCCCTCATCCTGCTGGCTCTGGGTGCTCCCTGACCCCTGTGCTGCCCCCAGAGCCAGCACAAAGCCCGTGTGGAGCCTGTCACGCTCCAGAGAGAAGCAGCGTCAGGGCTGGGATGGATGAAAGCCGGACTGACCCCAGGCCAAAAAAAAAAAAAAAAAAAAAGTTGTTTCAATCCCATTTCTCCTTCTGAGTGAGGATTTCAGAGCCCAGAGCAGCTACCACTGAAGAAAATCGCTCCTTTGGCACAAAACATCCACAGGGATGAGGGTGAGCCCCCCCAAATCCGCTCTGAGCTGCAAAACCCAAACCTCCCCTTGCAGCAGCCGCTTGAAAGGCGCCCCAAGGTCTGCGGGGGAAGGGCTGAGCCCCCTCGGGTGATTTCATTAACGGAGGAGACGGGAGCAGCTCCCTCCTGGCCGTCCCATCTGTGGCCCGGGCGGCTCCGGCGGCGGCGGTGGCAGCGCTCCCGCGGGAACAGCCGCGCTCCCCTGAAATAGCTCCGAGAGCGCTCAGACTGCGTGACTTTGGCCCACATCCTCAAAGGTGCTGAGGCTCGGGGTTACCTCGGGGCGCCTGAGCCCCCCGCACCCACACAGCGAGGAGATCCAGGCAAGGAGGCAAAGTTTGGGGTGACCTCGTGGGTCCGGGAGAGGGGAAAACCGGAGGAATTGCCAGAGGAATGGAGGTTAAATTATTCCTCAAATCCCACACTTCTCCTTGCTGTCCGTGCATCCAAACCCATCCTGCTCCAAGCAGGAGCTGAGAAAAAAGAAAGAACCCCCTCACACACACTCCTTTCCTCCCACTCTCCCTCCCGGGAAGGGTTAAACGATGCTGGCGTGGAAGACACTTTGTACTTGGATTTAAAAATACAGCCAAAGCCCCGGTGGCCCAGCGCCATGCAAGGCACAGGTATATTTCCACACTCGAGCCAATAACCTTCCCCGAGGGAAATTTAGGCTTTTTATGATTAAAAGGGGAAAAAATAATAGTGGGGAATTAAATATAGTACAGAGCGCGAGAACAATTAGCAGTTGCTGTTAGCGACTCCGGGCCAAGTTTGGGACAAACGGCGCGGTTGTGTGGGAGCAGCGGGGTTGGGGACAGCCAGCGGGTGACACGGTGCTGGCTGTGACAGGGAGGGATGCTCGGCCTTGGCAGGTGGCCCTCGGGAGCCCCCGCTCGCCCCAGCCCCCTGGGAGGAGCCTGCGGGGCTCGGCCACACCTCACGGGCAAGGATTTATTTTTTCTCCCTCGGCTTTATCGAAAACAAATGGAAGTGTTTGCACAGGCTTGGGACTTCCCTAATGAGCAAACACGGGTTAATTGGGGGGTGGAGCAGGGGATGGGGCTGCCAGCTGTACCCTCAGCCCGGGCCAGGAGGGCAGGATGGGTGAGGGAAGAACCCTGATCCTCATTTCCCATCCCTTCCTCAGCTGCCCGAGAGGTTTTGCACTGCCCAGCCCTCCTGGCTCTCTCGGGTGTCACCTCCAAAATCCTCCACAGCCGTGCCACAAATCTGCTGCTTTTTCATCCATCACAGTTGTGCTGTGGGAGCAGCACCGATGGCTGCTCAACTGCACATATTTTATATCCCAGAAAAGCCTTGTTTGTCACTCGAGGCCTCCTGCACATCAGGGCAGGACCCAGACTGGTCCCACCAGCGCTGGGCAGGGCTTGGAGCAGCCTGGGAGAGTGGAGGGTGTCCCATGGCACGGGATGAGCTTCAAGGTCCCTCCCGACCCGAACCAGTCTGGGATTCCATGACACACGGGCAGATTTTCCAAACAGCTCCAGTGGCCCCGGGCAGCGCTGGAATCCGATCCCACAGTATTCCCAGCCCCTGCAAAAACCCAAAGAGCTCCAGCACAGCCCCTGCTCCAGCAGCCAGGCACGGCCTCTCCTCCAGGAGCTCCTTGCAGATGGATTGCCAGGCCAAGCCACATTTCCTCTGCTCCCAAGTGAGCCACGCCGGCCCTCTCATGTGGCCTGTGGTCAGCACACAGCCGTGAATGAAAGCACATCTTATCAGAGCCTGGCAGGAAATGTGCTCCAGCTCCAGCCTGGGCACGCAGCCCACGCTGCCCTGCCAGCACCAGGGCAGGCTCAGCTCCATCCCAGCCTGAGCTGGGCTTTGGGGATGCTGTGCCAGGTAGATTTGAAGCAGGGGGTACAGCAGTGAAGCTCATCCTGCTCTGAAAGGGTTCACAGGAATGGCACTGAGAGAAGGGACAGAGCCAGCCCTGCCCTGGCTCCATTTCTCCCAGTAAAATCCCACATAAAATGGCTGAGCTGCAGTTTTTCCCCTCCTCCCTGGCGTTTTGAGGCAAGTTAGTGCCAATCAGCCTAATTACAGCCCTCGCTAAGCAAACCACATGCCTTCCTTCCTGCTGAGTGACAGGCTGGGAACGAGTGGCCCACGGCCTGCTGCCTCCCTGGCTGGGCCAGGCCACCGCCTCTGCCACACTGGGCATGTCCCCAAGGCCTGGGGGGACAGGCAGAGGCTGCTCCCCTTGGAGCACACCCTGCCTGGGTTCCTCCAGGTGACAATGTCAGGAAAGGGGGTGCCAGGTTGGAGCATGGCTGTTCCTGCTGGGATGGCACCAGAGATGCTCAGGGCAAAGCTGGAAGGGTCCCTGTGCCAGGCTGGACCCCATCCCAGCAGGGCAGGAGTGCCCTGGGCACCCTGCACATCCTGCTGCAGGATCAGGGATGGGTTGGGAAGATCCCAAAGCCCATCCCATTCCACACCCTGGCATGGCAGGGACACTTCCACTGTCCCAGACTGCTCCAAGCCCTGTCCAGCCTGGCCTGGGACAATCCCAGGGATCCAGGGGCAGCCACAGCTGCTCTGGGCACCCTGTGCCAGGGCCTGCCCACCCTCACAGGGAGGAATTCATTCCATATTATTCCTTCTGTGTACATATTCCATCACCTCAAACTGGGGATTGGGCGTGGGGTACCAGAGCCTCATCAGACACGTCTCCACCCTCAGGGGATGGCTGTCCCTCCCAGGGGAGGAAAATCCTCACTCCCACTCCCAGGTGAGAGGAATCCTCATTCCCAAACCCAGGTGAGAAGAATCCTCATTCCCAAGACCAGGTCAGGAAAATCCTCACTCCCAAACCCAGGTGAGGGAAATCCTGGAGGTAGACTGTCCCTCCCAGGGGAGGAAAATCTTCATGGCCAAACCCAGATGAGGGGAATCCTGACTCCCAAACCCAGATGAGGCGAATCCTCACTCCCGAATCCAGGTGAGAGGAATCCTCACTCCCAAGCCCAGGTGAGAGGAATCCTGGGGGGTGGCTGTCCCTCCTAGGTGAGGAAAATCCTCACTCCTAAGCCTAGGTGAGAGGAATCCTCACTCCCAAGCACACCCCATCGCGCTGCAGGGTGAGGACAGGCTGGATGCAAACCCCAGCAGAGGCAGATAAACCCTCTCAGCATGTCCAAACCCTGCTGGGGATGACACAACCCAAGCAGCCCCGGGAGAACGGGGCAATACCCAGCCCGGGATGTGATTTCCCAGTCCCAGCTCCTGCGGTGGGATGGGGGGAGCGCAGGGGGAGCCGAGCCCCGCTCCAGAGGCGCTCCCGGGACACGCTCCGTGCCGGACATCACCTCCTCGGCGTGAATCACGCTGTGCCAGGGCGGATCTTCGGCAGCTTCCAGCAGCGCCGAGCAAGGCGCTGAACAAAGCCCCGGATCCCTGTTTGCTGGAGAGGGAAGAGTTAGTCATGTTCGTCTGAGTCACTGCGGCCGGGACCAGGGACCGAGGGACAGCGCGGGCTGGGAGCGACTCTATTGACTCCACATGTAAATCAGTCGCGAACTTGTGACCATGCCATAAACCAGGACAGGCACAGGCGGAGGGGGAAGAGCCAGAGCCGGGCAGAATTTACAGCTGGCAAAGAAAAAAGGGAACAGCACGAGTGCTTCGTTTTGCGGGGCTTTAAGAATTATAGGTGACGTTACAGTATAGTCAAAGCTGTTTGCTGTGCTGAGCAGGGCTGGGTGTGTGGATGCAGCAGCAGCTGAGGATGGCTCATCCCTGGAAATATTCCAGGACAGGTTAGACAGACCTTAAAGATCTCCCAGTTCCATCCTCTGCCATGGGCCAGGACACCTTTCACCAGTCCAGCTTCTTCCAAGTCCTGTCCAGCCTCCCCTGGAACACTTCCAGGGATGGAATAGGTGCATCTGGAGTCTACAAAGGGATTCAAGTCATTCCCAAATGTGAAGCAGGAATGATATCTGCCTGGGGAAGCAGCCCCAGCTCGCAGCAGAACTGCTCAGCCCATGACAGGAGAATTTCCTACCCACGGCTCCTCGGCCGCCTGCGCCAGAGCTTGAATCATTTCTGTTTTCGAGGCAGAAAGTCAGAGGATTTCCTTGAAAATAGAGCCTTTGTTTGGCAAATATTTCTCCCATCTGCTCCGGGGCTGTGAGTGCCCTTTGTTGGTTTGATGATGGTCCCGTCCTCAGCCAGGGCAGGGCCAGTGGCACAGAGGGGACCCCGTGGCCCCAGGGCAGGGCCAGTGGCACAGAGGGCACCCCGTGGCCCCAGGGCAGGGCCAGTGGCACAGAGGGGACTCCGTGGGCTCAGGGCAGGGCCAGTGGCACAGAGGGGACTCCGTGGGCTCAGGGCAGGGCCAGTGGCACAGAGGGGACCCCGTGGGCTCAGGGCAGGGCCAGTGGCACAGAGGGGACCCCGTGGGCTCAGGGCAGGGCCAGTGGCACAGAGGGGACTCCATGGCCTGTCTGAGGTGCCAGGGCAGGGAGGAGCAGTTGCCTGTGTCAGAGCCCAGGTTTGGTGTGTCAGAAATACCAGGCTACATCCTTAGCGGTTTGGAATTTGGGGCACAGATCGTGGAGCTGTTCTGTGCTTTTAGAGCACCTGAAAAAAAAAAAGGGATCTGAAGCTGGAGGCGACCGCCTGGAGCCTCCTGGCCCCATCATCCTACAAATGGGTCATAATAAAAAATAAATTAGTGTGAGTCCACAGAAGGCAGCAGAGCTCTATCGCTTTCACAGGCTGAGGATCCCTATGAATATTTCATTTAAAATATTCTCCTCTGCTGGCTCGGATCACTGGAATATCCGAGTGGCTCACATGTGTGGTGCAACTTTACAGCAGCTTCATGAGCCCCGTGAATCTCAGCCTGGACATCATTCCAGGCCTTTCCTTCCCTCCATGTTCGTGCAGCATCCTGCACAGAGGAGGCCACGAGGGCTTTGTGGAGGTGCAGCAGGAGCAGGGTGACAGAAACGGGATGGAGCCCATCCACCTCCGCAGCTGGGAGAGCTCTCCAGCTCTGCATCCCGGTTTTCCATCAGCGCAGGGGGAAGCCAGCGAGGCTGGCGGAGGATTTTCCATCATCCACGCTCCGTGAGCAGCTCCCCCTGCTCTCTGTTTGTAAACAGCAGCCTGAAAACGCGGCCGGAATGATGTGGCAGCGTCACGTGCAGTTGTGCCAGGGTGACAAGTGTGACCTGGGAGGGCACAGCGGCTCCCCCAGCACAGCCCAGTGAGGCATCTCTGCTTCCCACGGGGACAAGGAGCGCGGTGACACCGTGGAAAGGCCCGGCTGCCCCTGCCAGGCTCCTCTCTCAGCACATGACAGCGGCTGCTTCCCACAGAGGTGCCCAGAACCCCAAAGGAGCTGCCCTGGAGTGACTCAGCCGGG
Source organism: Acridotheres tristis (assembly GCA_037013685.1). Classification (NCBI taxonomy): domain Eukaryota; kingdom Metazoa; phylum Chordata; class Aves; order Passeriformes; family Sturnidae; genus Acridotheres; species Acridotheres tristis. Next base: position 3,233,500 of record CM072913.1, on the reverse strand, counting down.
TCAAACCCTTCCTCCCGACACCTCCGTGGTGTTTGACACTTGCCCTGGCAGAGGCTGAGCGCTAATAATAACCCCCACATTTTCTACAGCCCTTGGCTTCGGGAAATCTCGGGCGGCTTTGCACAGCGCTGGAGTCTATTTGGAGCTCAAGGCTTCGAAGGATGTGTCAAGGACGGAGAGTTTTGGTACCCGGGAAGGCAGCATGGGAAGGGGCTGTTGCCAGGCCAGCTCTGCTGAACCACACCGGCAGGAAAACAACGATGGCTGCGTGAATTCACCACTGTCAGGGTCCAGATTAAACACCCTGGGGGTGACCAGGGTGTGCATCTCTCTCCCAGCCCTGGTTTCAGGCTGCCCAGGGCGGTTTGGGTGCTACATCCCCAATCTGTGACATTCCCCAGGGACGGGTCGGAGCGGCTGGGAGAGCACCCAGCAGCTCACGGCGTCACCAGCCTCTGTCCCCACACCTGGAGCAGGTGCCCAACCCCCGGGCAGGTGCAGGGAGGGACCGGGCGAAGCTCTGGGATGGCTCCAAAGCAGCCCTGGGGCGCTCAGGGGGAAGCCCGGGGAGCGCCGGAGCGTTGAGCGCAGCTTTGTCCCGGCAGGTCGGCTGGGCTGGGTGTGCATTTCCTGGCATACAATTCCCAGATTAGCAGGAGCCGCGCTGCCAGCAGCTCCTCCGGCCCGTGACCGCGGCGCTGGGAATGCTCTGAGGTCACCGCTTCCAGCAGGGCACGGCCGGGCTGAGGATGTGGGGACGGGACACTCCTGCACCGCAGGGAAAGTGAAGGGGCGTCTCAGAAAGGTTTGGATCGGGAGAGACCCTAAAAACCTTCTTGCTCTGCCCTCTGCCATGGCAGGGACACATTTCCCTATCCCAGGTTGTTCCAAACCCCGTCCAGCCTGGCCCTGAGCCCTTCCAGGGATGAGGCAGCCACAGCTTCTCCAGCCCATGGGGACACGGGGACAGGAACCAACCCCTCTCCCAAACCTCTGCAAGGCTTTGACCCCATGGACTGGAGATCACCCCCAGCCAAACTGATCCCACGGATCCTTTTTGCAGTGTGGGAGGGACAGAGGCCTCTTCTCACCATGAAATTAATGAATAAAGCCCTCAAAAGCCACAGAGGATAAATAATACAAAAGCTGGAGGGAAGAACGGCTGGGAAAGGAGGAAAAATAATTCAACACAGAACTGTTTAATAAAGAAAAGGGAATAATCAAGAGGGAGAAGTGAGAACATTTTAGTCACACTAAATACCTCATCTAAAAAACAACAAAAAAAAAAATCCAGGCTGTGGTAGTCGACGTGGGGGGAGACTCAAGGGTCCTTCCCCAGGAATGGGAAAGGAGAAAGCAAAACGGAAAACGCTGTATTTTCATTAAGCCGAGGGAAAAGAAGAGGCAAGAGCTGGAGCCGAGGAGCACTTGGGGCCCAGCCGAACTCCGGGCGGTCCCGGCGTGGGGAGCGAGGCAGCGGCACCGATCCCGGCTCCGGGGGGGGCTGGAACGTCGGGAGCCGCTCCCCGCCTCTCCCAGGGGCTGGATCTGCGCGGGGAGGGAGCCAAGGACGCGCCTCAGGGCTGGCACCGGGTGTCACCGTGTCCCCAGCCCTGTGCCACCCAGCGCTCCCGGGGCTGCCCTGTGCCCCACAGCGGAGCTGCAGCGGGCGAGGGGCACCCCGGGCACGCCAGGGATGCCCCGCTGCTGGCACCCCGCCGGCTTCCAGCCCTTTTTATTGCCCGGGACAAGCTGGACACCAGCGATTCCCAGCGGCTGCGGCTCCGGGAGCAGCGCCAGGCGCGTCCCTGCTTTTATCAGTGAATGGGGATCTGTTCAGCACAGACACCCCGCGGCTGAAAGGAGCCTCTGTGCGCCTCGGGGGTGGAGGGTTCACACCGAGAGCACCCCCGGAACCCCAGGAGCGCTTCCCAAAGCGCTCCGAGCCTGCCGTGCCCACGCACTGCCGAGGCAGGAGGAGCGGGGCACGGGGGGACAGTCACTGGGGGAACCAGAGACCCCGGGATCCTCTTCCAATATTGAGGAATATCCCGCATCCCGATATTACTGGGGAATATCCCGCATCCTGATGTTTTTGGGGAGCTCTCCACCGCTGGATGCAGCGACTGGAGACACCAGAGCGCGTCTGGTCCTTGCAGGAGGGACAAGCCGGGAGCAGAGGGCACGGAGCCCCCTCCCCACCTCCAGCCGGGCTCTTCCTGCTCACGGAGAGAAGGAAATCGCTTTTTCCTCCTTCCCGGGCTGTCCCTGCCTGCGGGAGGGGCGTGTTGGGAGATGAGGGCAGCCAGGCTCGGGAATTCCCCACGGGCATGGATGGTTTCCGTAGTCAGCGAGCTGATCCTGCCCAAAGCCCCCGGGCAGCCTGAAATTTAGGATTTTTAGCGCCTGGAACAAGTCCGGCACTGAGTCATGAGGCGCTTTGGAGGGGAGGGTCTGCTGTGCAACCCCCGCAGAAAAAGGGAAACTGAGGCAGGGAGTGCTGATCCCACCTCCTCAGAAGGGAGATTCCAAACTGGGCTCATTTCATAAAAACGTGCTGGGTTTGTCTGCAGGAGCCTCCAGCTTTTCTGAAAGGGATTTATGGACCTGACGCTGCAATTTTAAGCACATTGGCCCAGGTGGTGCCACAATGAGGTGGTGGAGGAGGCAGAAATGAGGTGGTGGAGGAGGCAGAAATGAGGTGGTGGAGGAGGCAGAAATGCAGCTGTGGCCAGGGCACACCACGGTGACACACAGTGCCCAGGGAGGTGTCCCAGGTCACAGCTCCAGTGGCGTTTTTCCCTCCCAGACTCACCTCAGCCCTTTCCAGAGGCTCCACCTGCTCCCAGCTGTGCCCAGCTTCTCCCAAAAGAGCCAAAAGCTCCTGCTGCTCCATCCACCCTCAGGAAACCTCGAGGGGAGAGAGAGAGAGAGACCCATCAGAGACAGGCAGGGTGGGGAAAAGCACATTGCAGTGACATTCCCAGCCTGTCCTCCCAGCTGGGATCCACCAGGACACCGAGGGGCTGCTCGGCCACATCACCACAGACCTGCAGCACCTTCCAAGCCTGTCCCAAACCTCCTTCCTCTGCTGGATCCCAAGGATCCGGGAGCCTTTCCAGGCTGCTGAGCTTCAGGACTCGCTCTCAGCACAGCATGGTTTGGATGTCCTACCTAAGTGGATTTTTCAGCTCTCCCACAGCCTGCCCTGCCTTCCTGTGTTTGTACAGCAAATTATCAAAGGTGGATTTGTAAGGAATTCTGTCCTGAACAGCCTGGCAGTGCCCGGAAAACACGAGCTGGCTGCTCTGGACTCCCAAACCCAGCATAATGAATGCCCAGCTCACTCCAGGAGCTGCCACAGGAACCAGGCCTGGGTCTGCTGGGGTTTTTCATCAATTTGATCAATCAATTTGATCAATTTAATCAATTTGTTCAATCTGCTGCATGTGAGAAGAGCTTTGCTTTGTCCCAAGCCTCCTGTTCCGTGCTCCTGCAGAGCCCAGAGGCAGCACAGGGTGACAGTCCCGGCCTGGGGACACAGGTGGGACAAAGGCAAAGGTGTCCTGTCCCCCTTGGGACCCCCAGAGGAAACTGTGGGACAAACCTGACCAACAACAGGGGTTTGCTGGGTGGGGTTTTTACAATTCTGGGATTTGCTGAGAGTGCAGGAGGTGAATCCACCCACCCAAAAAAACCCCGGAAAACCCTTTGAGCCGCTCCCTCGCTGTCCCATCGTGCTGTCCCCGCTGTCCCCCGGTCCCCGCAGCCCCGAGCCAGCGGTGTCTGCGCCTCCCAGCCGGGTTAGCCCGGCTCAGCTCGGCTCGGTGGGAAGTCGGACAGTGCCACCTGGTGCTCCGAGGAGATTCAGAACCACAGAATCCTCGGATGGGCTGGGGCGGAATGGACCTTAAAGCTCATCCAGTGCCATGGGCAGGGACAGATCCCACTGTCCCAAGCTGCTCCAACCTGGCCTTGGACACTGCCAGGGATCCAGGAGCTTCTCTGGGCACCCTCACAGGGAGGAATTTCTGCTAAAATCCTGTCTAACCCTGCCCCCCGGCAGTTTATCTGTCTCCTGGCTCACCTCCTGACCACCAAGGTGACACCAGCACGGCAGGGGAGTGCGGGGCCATCAGCAGCCCCGCTCAGCAGCGACTCCTCCTCCCTTCCCATCGCACTTCCCAGGGCTTGAGCCTGCCGTGGGAAAAAAAATCGGGAAGGGATGATGTCAGTGCTGACAAAGTGTCTCTGTACAACAGCTCGCTTCTGATGTAACCGAGACCAGCAGCTGAGCTGGGAAAAAAACCCAAACCTTTCCCTCTGCCCCCGCCCTTGCTGTGCCATTTTATCACCCAGAGCTCCTGGAATGTTCTGTGGCACGGAGCAGATGGCCCCTGGCACCCAAATTGGGGCAAGCAGCCCCAAAAGCCAAGTGCTGCCCGCTGCTGACCAGCAGCATCCCAAGATTATTCCCTCCTCAACTGGGAAGGGCCATGGAGGGATGGGAGAACCTCCAGGACACCCCTGGGAGGCCACAGGGCAGGGCTAGGATCAGTTTTGCTCGTGGTTCTCCATCCTCACATTTTTTCCAAGGCCTGGGGGCACTGGGACCCTCCCCAGCAGCGTCCCCCCCTCTCCACATCCTCCCACCAACCTCATCTGAAGCTCTTTGCTGTCTGCTCATGCTCCAGAGCCTCTTCTCCTGGGACACCTCTGCTTCTGGGGGCTCTGCACCTTCACCTGCTGATCGAAACAAGCCCCAAAAATCCCCAGGGACTCCCCCAAGCTGTGGGAGTTGAACTTCTCTCAGGAATGGCTGAGAGAGGATCCCATGCCAGCCCCAGATATTCCAAAGCCAAGGGACTCATTCCAGGCATGCTGGACACTGAATTTAGAGGGTGCCTCAGCCTCCTACACCTCCTGGGTGTTTTCCACATCCACTCACTCCTCAGGGCTCCTTCCCCCAACCACCAGGCAGCCCTCGAGTCCCCAGGGGTGAGGGGAGATTCCCTTTCCCTTCCCCCTGAGCCCTCCCTTCACCTTCCAGGAGCTGCTGCTTCTCCCATTCAGCATCAGAGTCCACGGAGAGCATCTCCTGGGGGCTGGCAGCACCTTCCCCACGGGCACTGGGAGCTGCTGGGAGCCCATCCCTGTGGGAACAGCACAGCCAGGGGGGTCTGGATGAGGCCACAGCACCAGGGTGTCCATCCTGCCCCACCAGAGTGTCCATCCTGCCCCACCAGAGTGTCCATCCTGCCCCTCCAGAGTGTCCATCCTGCCCCTGCACAGCTGGGCACGGTGCCACCCCTGCCTGGAGAGGCCAAGGGTCAGAACTGGGCGTTCTGGAAGATTCCACAGCCCCCATGAGCCACCCCCAGGCACCTTTGGAGAGGTGGGAACAGCACAGGCCAAGGTGGGAGTGGAGCTGCCAGCTGTGGGTACAGGATGTCCCAACTGGGAACACTGGGCTCAGGTTAAAGAAGTCAGGGGAAAACTGGATTTTATAATATTCAACCCAGCAGCCTCCTGCAAACCCCAACTGCTTGGGATCAGCTGCAGCCCAGCAGGCTCCTGTCTGTTTGTAAAAGGTTCAGGACTACTTCACTTCCAGAAAATTCACAGAGGTCTTATATAAATGAAATCAGAATAACCCCCCACATGTCCTGTGGCTGCTCACTTGTAAACCCCTGAAACACTGGGTTTTGGGCCTGGGGAGTGGAATCACTGCTTTTCTTGGCAAGCCTGGCAAGCAGGCTCCTCCCTGTCCCTCCAGAGCCGGGGGACATGGGGACCCTGCAGCCAGCTGGGCTTGTGGCCCCGTGCCACCCCCAGCCCAACTCTTACACCTGCAGAGCTTTGTCTCTGGAACATCCCGGCGTGGCTGTCCCCTGCTGGGCTGTGTGGCTGTCCCCCAGCACGTCCCTGTCCCCCAGCACCAGGCAGCCCCTGATGCTGAGCTCCTCCAGTTTCCCCAGTAGCGACTCCGTGCTGGCCCCGCTGGTGCCGTCCCAGCGCTGCCCTGGGCTGCTGCCGCCCTCAGCTGCCCCCAGCTCCTCCTCTCGGGGCTCCCGTGGCCCCCAGAGGCTCCCCAGGAGCCCCCTGAGGAGCCGCAGGGGGGAAGGACAGCAGGCAGCCCAAGTGGCCAAGTGGCTTTTCCCTCGGGCACCCTCCCAGTGCTCCCAGTTTGGGGGCTCCCCTTGGCTGCTGCAGCGCTCAGCTGCCCCCAGCTCCTCCACTCCGGGCTTCTGGGTCCAAAATGGGAGCCTCAAGAGTCTCCTGAGGTGTTGGAGCAGGGAGGGCTGGCCGGGAGCCCGGGTGGCCACTGGGGTGGCCATGGGGGCCAGTGAGCGGCTCAAACGGGCACAACGGACACAAACTGCCCTGGGGCAGTGACAGGGCTGGGACACGACAGCACAGAGGGGACAGGACTGCGAGGGGGACACAGGCACGGCTGGGAGTGGGGGAGAACAGAGGTGAAACCTCCCCAAAACCAACAGGGGCTCAATCCTTGCCAGGGCTGAGCCCCAAGATTCCTCCCAGCACGGGAGGTGGGAGCAGGGCAAGGCCCAGGAAAGCTCCTGAGCAGTAGAAGAGAGGAGAAAAACCTTAGATAAAACCTCCTCCATCCCAGCACGGGGCTCCTATCCCGACTCTGTCACCCTGCCAGGGCAAACAGCATCCCTGCTCCTCCCTCGGCCCCTCGGGAACCTTCCCGTGCTGTTTCCCAGGGGTGCAGCCCGGGCCAGGGCAGGATTTCCCCACAGTGTCCCTGTGGCTGCAGTGACAAGGGACAAAGCTGCTCTGGGCTTCAGCTCTGCTCTGCCCCGGGACTTTCCCCAGGCCCAGCCTTGCCTCGGGAGCTGCTCGGGTGCAGAATGGTTTTTGTTTGTTTTTTTTTTTTACCCTCAAAACCCCTCATGTAGAAGTGCCGTGTCCCCCCGGCTGCTCAAACCCGGGATTCTCCCCCGTTCCAGCCCCTGCCCAGGGAGGGCGTTCTCACCTCGGGAGGGCTGGGGATGCTCAGCTGAGCACAAATCCCTTTCCCCGTCCCTTTTCCCACCCTCAGCACAGATTCAGACACCACCAAGAGCATTCTGAAACGCCACAAGGATCCCGAATCCAGCGGCTCCATCCCCACAGCTGCCGCACATTTCCACCGGCAAATAAATTTCCTTTTTTAATTTTTTTTTTTTTTTTAATTTGCTCACCAGCCTAAGGAGCCGCTGAAAGGAGGAGCTGCGGAAAGCTGGGAACATTTCGCAGCAGCAGCGGTGATCACAAAGCCAGGGCGGCAGAGCCAGCCGGGAATTGTTGATTCCACACCCCCGAGGCTGTGCAGCAGCTCGGGCTGGCTGCTCTGCGGAGCTGCACGCAGGACTCCCAGCCACCTCCTGGATGTTTCCTTCCCACCATCACTCCCTGATATCCCTACCGGCCATTCCCATACAGAGCTGCTCCTTTCCAACCAGTTTCCCGTTATCCCTGGGATCTCCAGCAGGCACGGGGAGTCCCCACAGCTCGGTCTCCACAAACTCCGCACTCATAATTGTCCAACAATCGCACACAATTCGGTTTTCAACACACCTTTTGCTGCTCGATGGGGGCAGCAGGAGTTTTGCCAGAGTCGTTATTAGAGGAATTCTGGTTTCCAGCTGGAAAATTCTGCATCGATGCACCACAAAAGAGCTGCCTGTGGCAGAGGTGGTTCACACCAAGGAATTACTGGGGAATTGGCTGCTCAGTGCCTCTTTCCCAGCTGGTTTTCTGCAGCCAGGGCACGGAGGTGATGTGCAACACCCTCGAGGTGGAAGGGAAGTGCTTGGAGATGGGATTTGTGATTGCACAAGTTCTCCCAGGACGGGATGCCAAATCTGACCTGGTGGGGAGGAACAGCCGGGAGCAACCCAGATTGGTGTGAGGGGATGGGCAGAGGCACAGGATGGGTCCTGCAGGAGTCAGGACAGCTCAAACCTGGCCACAGCTCACCCAGCACATCTCAGTGGGTCCCCCAGAGTCAGGGACATCAGGCCCAAACAGCCCCGTTCACCCCCAAAACTCACCCCAAGAATTAAAATTGGTGGTGGGGACCTCGACCCCCACTCAGGACCCTCTCAGTGGGAGGAGGGCAGCTCCTTTGCTGCCAGCCCGGTGGGCACAGTCCCCGTGAGCTGATTTTTCTCTCCGTGATGATCTCCCTTCCCTGGAGGCCAGCTCTGACTGGGGCACCTCTCCCCACAGCCACTGTGAAAATCCCTTTATTCACCCTCCAGCAGCTGCTTTTCCCCTCCAGTGCGGCCCCACCCTCAGCAGGGCGTGCCAAGGCCATGTCCCCAATAGCCCAAACCCCCAGAGCAGGACCCTCTGCAGCCAGGACCCGCTTTTCCCTGGAAAAGCTCAGCCAGTGAGCCAAGAATTCCAAAATCTCCGGCTGCGGGGCAGATCCCGTGGGGCCATCGGGCAGAGAGGTGATGCGATAATCAGCAGCCAGGCGGCTGCCCAGCCCCAAAGCTCTGCTTATCTGGCATTTTCCTGCCCCAGCAGCGCCCCTGGCAGCGTCCCAAGGAGAGAGGAGAGGAAAAGCAGCTGGGGCAGATTTCTGAACCCTCCAGCGTTGAATCTATCTCGCGCTCTGCTGGAGCTGCTGGGATTTCCCCAAATCTCAGCCATTTCCAATTCACCTAAGGAGCTTGGTGGGAGCCGCCTCTGCCCCCCGTGACTTTTTATTTTTATTTTTATTTTTATATTTTTATTTTTATATTTTTATTTTTATTTTCTGCTGGATCAACCCAAATTCCCTGCCAGGAACCAGAAACTCTCAAATCTTTTCTTTAACGGGGCTCTCGGCCGGGGAACAACCAGAGGGCGAATTTTAGGTGCAGCCGTAAGGAAAAGCTCTGAAAATCGCTGGAGAAGCCGGGGAGGACCCGAAGATCTCCGGGAGAGCCCGGCAGGGAGGGTGGCACGGGGTGTGCGGTGCCAACCCCGCACCGGGCACCCTCAGAGCACCGGGACCGGGCGATGCTTCATCATCCCCCGAGCCCCTCAGGGAACCCCCAGAACCCCCCAAATTTCCGCCGGTGCTCCGCGCTGTCCCGCGCCGAGGTTGGTGCCTCTAGAGGGAGCTGAGTCCTGCACGGCTCCGCGCTCGCGTCTATCTATGGTCAGCGGGGTTGGGTTTCTAGTTGATTTTTTTTTTTTTTTTTTTTCCTTCTTCTTCTTTTCCCTCCTCCTCCGCCGCCTCGCGCGCTTCCTTTGCCCGCGCAGCGCTCCGGGCAGGAGGCAGGAAAAGGGAGCGGCCGGAGGGATGGAGCGGATCCCGGCAGGGATGCGGTAACTGCCGGGATACCCCGACCCGCTGATCCTCTCCCGGACGCGGTGAGTGGCGAGGGCAGCCCTGTTTCCCCCTCCCCAAACTCTCCTGGGATGGGTTATCCGTGTTCTCCGGGCCTGGCCGGGGCAGGGATGGGCAGGGATGCACCGGCAGCCGCGGGGTGCGGGGGTTCCGGGGGTGCGGGGAGGGTGACAGCGACAAAGTTCTTCAAAGTGCGAGAAACCCCCACGCCAAGACTGGAGGTCCCGCTCCAGGCGGGTTGCTGCGCCAAAAAGAGAATTTATCTCCCCCCAAAAGGGAAATTCCCCTCGTTTAACCGAGTTTTCTCCAGTTTTTTACGCGGTGACAGCTGCCCGCGGCATCAGCCGCGCAGGGCCCGAAGGGCTCAGGGGAGGGGACATCGCGCAGAGCTGTCCCCGCTGAGGCTGAGGAGCGGGTGACACCTGGCCCGCCACGCCCGGGCTGTGACCTGGGCACGGGCATGGCTCGTGTGGCTCTGCTGTCCCCACGGGCACGGCTTTGGGGGGGGACCTTGGCTGGAGGGATGCTGGGGGTCGTTTGCCCACCCTGGGGCCGTGCTGGGTGGGCAAAGCCCGAAATGGGCAAATCCCAAAGTGGGCAAATCCCAAAGTGGGCAAACTGATCCTGTGGGATCTCTGTCCTGAGCGGGATCGGGCAGGGATGGGATCAGGAATCCTGCGGGATCTCTGTCCCGGGAGGGATGGGATCAGGAATCCTGTGGGATCCCAGAGGGGATCAGGAATCCTGTGGGATCTCTGTCCCGGGAGGGATGGGATCAGGAATCCTGTGGGGTCCCAGATGGGATCAGGAATCCTGTGGGATCCCGGGTGGGATCAGGAATCCTGAGGGATCTCTGTCCCGGGAGGGATGGGATCAGGAATCCTGTGGGATCTCTGTCCCGGGAGGGATCCCTGCTCTGCTCGGCCTCGTGGAGTCACTGCCATGCACCAGAGCTACCAGAGCGTCCCAGGGGATGCTCCATCCATTTCCTGGCATTCATAACACGTCAGGAGATGATTCCAGAACCCCGTGGCTGGGCTTGGATATAGGGATATATTGGATATAGGGATTGCAGCTGCTCCTGTGGATCCTCATGGATCTGCTTCCCTCCCCCACCATCTCCCCTGAACCCAGGGCTCAGGAACTTTCCTTTGGAGAAAAGCTGGGAGGAGTGATGAGTGTGACTTAAGACACCCAGGAAGTGTCTGAGACTTCTGAGAGGAGGAGACGAGAGGGAAATGAGGAGCAGTTGAGGCAAAGGTCTTTGTTTGTTTGAGGAGGGGTGGGGGTTGCAGGAAGGTTCATTCGTGGCATGGCAGGTGCTCCTGATAAAGGTAAGAGCCCTGTGCCACCTTGGAGCTGCAGCTAAATCCCATCCAAAGTTCTGGCTGCTGCTTTTAACCCCTTGCAGCCTCCTGCAAGACCCTCGTAGGGTGGATCAGACCCTGCAGCTTCCCTGACACTCTCCCTTGAGCCCTGACTCAGATCCTGGAGGGTTTTCATTTCCTGCAGCCCTGGGCTGTCTCTGGGTGTCATCTCCTCCTTCACACCCTCCCCTGTTCTCCAGCGTGGTGTTCCCATAACAAAGGGGGAACGGGGAAGCTGGGAAGCAGGAGGACAACGGGCAGCAGCTCTGGAACCTGGACAGGACAGTCTGAGCACTGTGGCCCCTGCAGAGATGGGCAGTGAACTCTTTTGGGAGCCCACATGGGCATTTGGGGACAGCAGTGACAGGGCTGCAGTGTCTTGTGTCACAGGAGCATACCCTGTGTCTGCCAGGGCCCAGAAGGAAATCGAAAACAAAAGTTCCTGCAGTGTTTAAAATGAAATGAAAGTTAAAAGTCATGAGTCATCTGCCTCTGGGTTCCCGTACTGCCCAGCCCACGCTCCAGGGCTCACTCCTCACAGCCCTCACTCCTTCTGGGCAGGAAAAGTCCCTGTCACCCATGGGCAGCCCTGGGTCACCGTGGGACACAGCCCTGCTGCCCCACAGGCCGAGCTGGAAAAGTTCCAGAGGCTCCTTGAGCTCTTGGCTGGGCTCACCCACACCCTCCCAGCATCCTGTGGCACTGTGGGGCACAGAGACAATTCCCACTGGCGCCAGTTCCCACAGCTCCAAGGGGCTGCTCCCAGCCTGGGAACAGCTCGGGGTCCTCCCAGTGCAGGTGGGCTCAGCCATGGCCTGGGGTGGCAGAGGATGAAGCACAGGAGGCTCCTCAGTGGAGGAAGAGGTGGACACCACCCCAGGGGATGGAAACCATCGAAGGGATCTGATCTGCACCACCCCAGGGGATGGAATCCAAAGGATCTGCACCATTCTAGGGGATCTGCACCATCCCAAGGGATCTGTACCATCCCAGGGGATGGACACCACCCCAGGGCAGGGAATTCTGTGATTCTGAGAGCCAGGAGAGGCAGCTCTGGAGCTGGTCTGGGTGAGTGGCCAGCAGCTCTCCCCAGGGATTTCCCCTGGCCCCAGCTGATGATCCTCACTGTGTTCTCAGCTCTTCCTTGCATGGGGATGTTTGAGTTTGGGGAGGAAGGAGGAAATCCTGTCCTCCCATCCTCAGAGTGTAGGAAAAAGCAGCATTTCCATCCTGGTCACCAGGCTCAGGCCCCAGTGCAGCTGTGGCAGGACATCGTGGTTTTCTAAGCCAGGCAAAGCCACTTTGCACTTCCAGCCCCATCCCAAGGAAAACGGGCTGTACGTTCTGTGTCACATTTATTTTTCCTTCTGAACAATTTCCTGTGTGATGCCATGAGCTTGAACCACGTTGTGCACTTCTCCCATAGCCGTGGATGGTTATTTATCCCTACACAGAACTTCCTTTATTTTTGTCCAGGATGCAATTTAAATTTCGGGGTTTTAGGAATTGTGTCTCATCCGTGAATTCAGGCTCCGAGCAAATCAGGAAAGCCCCCAGCTCAGGCGTGTGGAATTGTGGGCTGGGAATATGCACTGGAATGTCAGACAGCAGAGAGGAGCTACCCTGGTGCCGTTAATCCTGACAGGAACTTCAGCCTCACCCCCAAACCCCTGAACTGCAGGTTTGGGATACCTGTGAACTTCAGGGGAAAGATGAGCTTTGTGTTTAGTGCTCATTTAATCTTCTGATTTTCTGAGAGGGGAAATGTAAAGAATTACATTACATTACATTACATTACATTACAAAGGGGAATTAGAGGAAATTGGAGTCCTGGAGGAAACCAGGGCTCATCTCATGAAGATGTTGTCATGGCAGCTCAGTGTGGTCACAGCCAGGGAGTTGCAGAGATGCTGGAATTTTTGTTCCAGCCTTTTACGAAGCTCTGTGGTCTTGGCTGAGGAAGGGGTGGTGCAGCCCACACCTCTCTGAGAACAGGATGAGCAGAAATAGGAAGGAAGTCGATCAGTATGTGTGTGTGAGAGGTGAGGTGTGGGGTCCCTTTTTGTGACAAATGGTACCAGCAATGAGATCCTCCAAGAGGGGGAATCCAGGGAGGTGGAAGTGGAGCCGGTGCACGCAGGACTCTGCATTTTGTGGGTACAGGAAGGGAGGAGCCTGGCGTGGCAGAGATAAATCAGCTTTTTTGAGCAGTGGGCTCTGCCAAAGGAGATTCCTGGGGCTGTGAGGGACCACGGGGCTCCGGTCACTCACCATCTCCATCACCCTTCCAGGTGACAAACCTCTCTGCAATGGCCTCAGGGGATGAGGGGGACCCTCCACGGCTGGAGGGACGCCGGGGGAGCCACGGGCGCAGGCTCAGCTCAGGTAAAAGGTTCGGGGTGCTCAGGGGAGGGAGCAGCTTCAAACCTTGACTTTTTTATTCATTGCCCTGCTGTGTTCCTTTGGCAAGATGGGATTTCCTGTCTCCAGGGCTTTTTGCAAGGCTGGGATAAAGTGAACTGAATTGAACTGGGAGGTGGGAGATGCCAGGGGCTTGGAGCATCCTGGTCTAGTGGGAGGTGGAATGGGGTGAGATTTAAGATTTAAGGGTCTTTTCCATCCAAAATAATCAAGGATTGTGTGCTTGGCATTGGATGGTCAGGGTGGGCAGAAAGATGGGGTTGGAAGGCACAAGGAGAACAAAGTGCTGGGAGCCTGTGTCGTGTATTTCCTTCCTGAGCACGACAGAGCAGGAGGTGTTTGGGGTTTAAATCACAGAGGAAAACAGGTCTCAGGCAGTCTGGGCGGCCTTGGGGTGACATCAGGTCCCGTGTGCCCTGGCAGGGCAGTGTGACGAGCTGGGAGCTGGGTCACTGTCCCCGTGTGAGCCCAGCCCAGCCCTGCCCCGGTTAATGGGTGAAACTGGGAACGGGGCCACAGGAAGCTGGAAAAACCCTGAGCTCCCAGCTCATCCCAGCAGGATGAAATGTGACTCCTGGTGCTGCTGGGCAGGTGAGGAGGCTAAATCAGCTGAGTCAGCTCTGTCAACATCGGGATTGGGCCAGGGGAGCTCAGCCCAGCTCAGGGCTCTGCCCTGACAATGGGATTTCTGCTCTGCTCTTGCCTGGGCTCCTCTCCCTCTCTCAGTGCCAGGCCCTGTGGTGGCACTGGAAGGAAAATACCCACCCTTGCCATGCCAGAGTGCAGGAGGTACAAAAATCCACAAACAGGAGCAGCTGTTTGCTGATTTCCTGTTGAGGCCAGTGAGATGCTGATGTAAAAACCATTAAGTAGTCAGCCTCTGAGCTCACAGTCCCAGTTCCTGTTTTCTTAGACACTTAGTGGCAGTCCCAGCATCCCTCTGTCGGGAGGAGCCAGGAGGAATTCCACCTCTGGAATTTGGCAGCAGCCTCGTGGGCCCCAGTGGGAGCAGGGATGTGCAGCTTCCACTGTGGGACTGAGGGGTGGAAAGAGGCTTTGTGACAGGGATTGAGCCTGGATTTCATCTGGGGCTCTGCTTGTTTGCCTCTGGATGCAGCAGAGATTTCTCTCCTGCTCAGGGATTTGCTCAGGCATGGCCAAGGTGCTGCTGTTTGTGCCAAGGCCGGGGGGCACCTTCCTCCCCTGGTGTTTTTAGGATGAAGGCAGAGTGTGATGGAGCAGGAACATGAGCTCTGCTCACCAACACCAGAATCACAGCAGCTTTCCTGAGCCCAGTTCAGGACCTGGAGCAGAAAATCTCGCTCTCTGAGGGATGAGTTCCTGTCTCACAGCTCAGCTCTGCAAGGAGGCACTTTGGGGATGCTGCTCCTCCTCAGGCTGGGAAGGTGCTGGGAGGGGAGGTTTTGTGGGTTTTGTGGGTTTTGTGCTGTGCAGATTCCTCAGGCACGGCAGGTGTCCTTCCCCCTGTCTGGAATCTCTGCTCCCCAGCAGGATTACACCAGCACAGTGCAGTGCTCACCCTGCTCACCCTTGGATCCTTCATGGAATCACTGTTAAAGGATAAAAGGAACCACCAGGGGCTGCCCAGCTCGCTGGGATCAACCCCAAACCCAGCTGCTCATCCCACACTGAAATTGCAGCTGCAGTGAGTGAGCTGGGCTTCCTTGGGGCAGGAATCTCCTCTTGCTTCCTGGGCCTGTTTTTTGTTTCCAGGCTGGAATCTCCCTCTGCAGGGAGTTAATCCCTGTCTCCTGGGCTCCAAGGGATGGGGTTTCACTGGTTTCACCAGTCCCTGTCACTGCCTGGAGTGGGTGTTTGGGGCTGATGGAGAATTTTGGCCAGAGCTGCCAGTTTTTCCCGCAGCACAGCTGCTCCTGGGAGATGGGAGCAGTGAGAAATGCAGGATTTCACACGGAAATGCAAGTGTTGGATGTCTGGGGCTCTCTGGGTCTGGGCAGTGCTGCCTGTGCTGTGGGCCCAGTGCTGAGGGAGCTGGGGATGGAGGCAGCAGATATAGAGCAAACAGGGAGCAAACATGGAGCAAACAGGGAGCAAACATGGAGCAAACATGGAGCAGACATGGAGCAAACATGGAGCAAACATGGAGCAAACATACAGCAAACAGGGAGCAAACATGGAGCAAACATGGAGCAGACATGGAGCAAACATGGAGCAGACATGGAGCAAACAGGGAGCAAACATGGAGCAAACAGGGAGCAAACAGGGAGCAAACAGGGAACAGTTCCTCCCTTGCACAGATCCTGAGCTGCTCCAAACCTCCCCTGGCACTGGGAATCCACCAGGCAAACCCTGATCCAGATCCCTTGAGTGGGAGAAATCCCAGGACAATCCCGGTGGGTGCTGGGGGTAGCACCTGTGGGAAGGGAGGGGTGTCCTCCTGTCTTGGTGTTACTAAAAATAGCTCCTGGGATAACCAAACCCAAGGATTATTTTTGTGCAGAGATTTCCTCTTCTGTCTGGCCGAGTGTTTGCCCTCCTCTCCCTGAAACTCTGACTCAGTTGGTTTCGTTTTCTGGCTCTCCTTGGAGCGTCACTCCCGGTTCCCAAAAAGGGAAAGATTTGTTTGCCACCAAACAAACTCGTATCTGAAAACAAAAAACAATCCCTGGAAACAGTGACAGGAGCTGTCCTTTCCCTTCAGCCCTGCTGGTGTCACCTGAGCATGGGACAGGGAGGTGGGACCAGCTGGAGAACCCTGTGAGAAGGATTTGATGGGATTTGGGGATTTTGGGGATGGGGTTTGTGAGGCAGCAATGCCAGCACAGCTGTGCCTTCATTTCCCAGCCCTGGGCAGGAAGATCTCAGGTTGGAAATGCAAATTCTGGATTTATGGGATGGTGGGACAGGGTTTGGCTGCCATGGAGCTGCTGCTGGAGGTGCTGTCCCCTAAGGACCCACAATCCTGCAGGATCCCCCACTCCTGCCCCTGCCCTGGCACCTCCTGTACCTGGGCAGTGTCTGGATGTATCTGGAGGTGTCTGGATGCACCTGGGCAGTGTCTGGGTGTACCTGGAGGTGTCTGGGTGTACCTGGGCAGTGTCTGGATGCACCTGGGCAGTGTCTGGATGTATCTGGAGGTGTCTGGGTGTACCTGGAGGTGTCTGGATGCACCTGGGCAGTGTCTGGATGTACCTGGAGGTGTCTGGATGCACCTGGGCAGTGTCTGGGTGTACCTGGGCAGTGTCTGGGTGTACCTGGAGGTGTCTGGATGCACCTGGGCAGTGTCTGGATATACCTGGAGGTGTCTGGGTGTACCTGGGCAGTGTCTGGATGTACCTGGAGGTGTCTGGGTGCTCTGTGAAAGGAGCTGAGCTCTGATCCTGCCCCACCACTCCTGTCCCCGACAAATTTTTATATTGGAAAAGAACCTGGGAAGAGCGGTGTCCCTGTGGGGTCACTCACTGGGGCTGTGGGAGCCACTGTCCCTCTCCAGGTGCTTCTGGGACAGCTGGAACCGAGCTCTAATCCAGAGCAGGTTCTTTCCCCAGAGCCATGGGATGTGTGTGATGAGGGATTGGTCACCGTGGGGCTGGGACACTTCTCTGGGGGCTCCCTGCTGCAGGGGGGACACTGGGCATGTCCCTGAGACTGTGGGGACAGGGACACGTGTGTGGGGCTGGAGATGGTTCTGGGGGACAAGGACAAACGTGTGGGTCCGGAGAGCATTTTGTGGGGACGTGTGTGGGTCTAGAGAAGGCTGTGAGGGGACAGGGACACACGTGTGGGTCTGGAAATGGTTATGGAAATGGAAATGGGCACATGTGAGGTCTGGAGAGGGTTGTGTGGGGACATGTGGGGTCTGGAGAAGGTCGTGAGGATGCAGAGACGTGTGTGGGTCTGGAGAGCATTTTTTGGGGATATGTGTGGGTCTGGAGAAGGTTATGTGGGAGCAGGGATGTTTGTGTAGGTCTGGAGGGCATTGTGTGGGGGCAAGGACACAAATGTGGGCCTGGAGAAGGTTGTGTGGGGACAAGTGTGGGTCTGGGAAAGGTTGTGAGGGTTTGGAGATGGTTCTGTGGGCACAGGGACATGTGTGGGTCTGGAGCTGGTTCTGTGGGGACAAGGATAAATGTGTGGGTCTGGGAAAGGTTGTGAGAGTGCAGGGACTCCTGTGGGACTGGAGATGGTTCTGTGGGCGCAGGGACCTCTCTGTGGGTCTGGAGAAGTTGTGAGGGCACAGGGCCACGTGCGTGGGTCTGGAGAAAGTTGTTTGGGGACGAGGACATGTATGTGGGTCTGGAGCTGGTTCTGTGGGGACAAGGACAAATGTATGGGGTCTGGAGAAAGTTTGGGGACAGGGACATGTGTGTGGCTCTGGAGCTGTCACATGAGCACATTCTGGAACTGGAATTCCTGGAGTGCCGAGCGTGACTGGATTCCAAATGAATTCAGTGAGGACTGATTGAGGCCAGGGATTTTTTGGGATTGCCGCAAAGAGCAAACAGCACAAACTCGGGGTGACAATGAGGGAACGGCCTCTCCCAGATGTGAGAGTGGAGGGAGAGGAGGCTGTGCCATGAGTGCTGTCCTTGAGTGCTGTCCCTGTGTCTCTGCAGAGGGCCAGGTGGCGGAGGAGGCCGAGGAGGTTTTCCGGAGCTTTGCCTTCCACCTCTACCAGCAGGAGCGCGAGGAGCGAGGGGCAGAGCTGCCGCCCGACCCCGAGATCGAGCAGATCCAGCTGGACCTGCAAAAGTAAATCCCTGCTTCCAGCCCTCACCCCCAGCCAGGCTGTGCTCCTGAGCCAGGCCTGACTCTCCTGAGCCAGGCCTAATTCTCCAGAGCGGGGCCTGATTCTCCAGAGCGGGGCCTGACTCTCCAGAGCTGGGCCTGACTCTCCAGAGTGGGGCCTGACTCTCCTGAGCCAGGCCTAATTCTTCAGAGCAGGGCCTGATTCTCCAGAGCCAGGCCTGACTCTCCAGAGCTGGGCCTGACTCTCCAGAGCCAGCCCTGACTCTCCTGAGCCGGGCCTGACTCTCCAGAGCCAGTCCTGACTCTCCTGAGCCAGGCCTGACTGCCCAGAGCCGGGTCTAACTCCCTGCTCTCCCCAGCAGCACCAACAGCCAGGTGGGGCAGCGCTTGGCCATCATTGGAGATGACATTTACCGGCGCTACGACGCCGATTTCCGCACCATGCTGGCGGGCCTGCAGCTCACCCCCGACAACGCCTACAAGCACTTCAAGGAAATCGCCTCCAGGTAAAGCCTCAGGGCCCTTATGTCTTAAAATACAACCCACAGAGCTCCTTTATTAAGCTTAGAACTTCCTAATATCTTGCTGGATATACTTTTCTGCAGGTTAGGGAGTGATTCTAGCCAAGCGGTAATACACATATTTGTTTTATTTGTCCGTGTTTTCTACATCTCATAGAACTTTTCTGCTGGCAAATCTTACGGCTCTAATTGCAGTTCTGCTGTTTCTGAGACCTGCTTTTCATAGCTTTCTCAAAACTGTCTAATTTTAAGGATTCCCACGGAGAAGGGGACGGGAGGTCAGGTGTGGTCAGTGCTGTGGGTTAAACCCACGCTCTGTCTGTTCAAGCTTCACCCTCCAGCCCTGCCTGAGCTCCCAGCGAGTTTCCCAGGATGGTTCTTGTATTTTCTGCCTGTCTGCTCCTCCTCCTGTGCACTGCTCGTGTCATTGTCCCCTCCCAGGCATCCCAGCAGGCTGGGGTCCCTCAGGGGATGTCCCTGGGATACCTGGCCCACCTGTCCCAGCTCCCCTCAGGGGCACTGATGTGGCCAGGGCTCTGTTGGTTCTACCTGGAATGCCACGACCTTCCCAGAGAGAGGGTCCCACAAGTGTTCAGGGGTCTGTGGCAGGGTCCCATAAGTGTTCCAGGAGTGTCTGGCAGGGTCCCTCAAGTGTTCCAGGGGTCTGTGGCAGGGTCCCACAAGTGTTCAGGGGTCTGTGGCAGTTCTCTGGCACTGGGTAACCTCAGCAGGGTGGGCAGCCCATGGTCAGCTCTCAATGGTTTCAGCTCAGTGATTTCAGCTCTGCTTTTGAGGTTATCCCAGGCCGACTCAGGGACAGAGAGACAGAAGTGTTGATTCCACTGAGATTCCTTTATTATCCAGCAGCTCTGTGAAGGGGGCCAGGGATGACAGCTCCCCTGAGAACTGAGGGGAAAACTGGGGTTTTTATGGGGGAAAGCAGGAGAGGCACCAAGGGGAAAGAGCAATGGGTTACAAAGGATTACCATGGGTAGCAGGGCATGGTGGGATCACTGAAACCTTTGGGATTGCTCACCACGATAAGGGAGGATGTGCCCACCTAAGGGGCATCTCTCCAGGAGGGTTGAGATGAGTTAATCACAGCCCGTGGAAGGGACATCCCTCCAGGGCAGGGCTGGGGCAGCTCATCTGCCTCCACAGGGCACAGCCAGCCCTGTCCCTGCTGCTGCTCCTGCTGCCCCTGCTCCGGGCTGGGACAGCCCAGGGAACAACCCCGGCCGTGGGCTCTGGAAGTGGGGTGGTCACAGAAACCATGGAAACATGGAATGGTTGGGTCAGGAGGGACCTTGAAGATCATCTCACTCTAAGCCCTGCCATGGGCAGGATGCCACCCATGGGACCAGGTGGCTCAGAGTCCCCATCCAACCTGGTCCTCATGGACCACCTCGGCGTGGGGGCTGCCCCATGGGCTGGCAGAGCCTGCAGGAGACACACAGAGCCTGCAGGGGCCCACAGAGAGCCTGGTGCAGGGGACACAGAGAGCTTTGTGCAAGTGACACACAGAATCTGCAGGTGACACGCAGAGCGTGCAGGGGACACACAGAGCTGCGTGTAAGTGACACACAGAGCGTGCAGGTGACACACACAGAGTGTGCAGGGGACACAGAGAGCTGCGTGTAAGTGACACACAGAGCCTGGTGCAGGGGACACAGAGAGCTTTGTGCAAGTGACACACAGACCCTCGTACAGGTGACACACAGAGCGTGCAGGGGACACACACAAAGCCCTTAGGGGACACGCAGAGCATGTAGGGGACACACAGAGTGTGCAGGGGACACACAGAGCCTGGTGCAGGTGACACACAGCGCCTCATGCAGGTGACAGCCACCCAAAGCACAGTGACAGGTGAGGAGTGAGGGCACAGAGCTGGGAAACTTCCTGCCAGTACTTGCCAAGGATACTTGGATTGAGGAGGCACCAAGGGGATCTGTCTGCAGGGAAATGTTCAGGTCAGGCAGTCCCTGGCACAGGCAGGACAGGTCCCTGGATCCCTGTCACTCCTTCAAGCACCTCTGGCGGTGACAGCCCTGTCCCTGTGCCCCCCTCTCAGTGTTTGTGTCTATTCCCTTCTCCTCTCCAATATTTGTGTCTAACTCCTTCCTTTCTGTCCTTTTCCTGCTCCCCTGTCCGGGAAGCAGCGCTGGCTGAGGCGACAACGTGTGCAGGTAAATTAAATTAACCCTGTCCCACTCAGGTAAATTAAAGTTGGGGCTGTTTCCTCTTGTCCTGATCATATTGTTCGAGATCTCCTGAGCTGGACACCCCTTCCAGTGAAAAGATTTTCCCAAATATCCAAACTCAATGTTGGTAAAACCTGGGGCTGTTTCTTCAATCCTGATCATAGTGCTCAAGATCCCCTGGGCTGGGCAACCTTTGCAGTGAAAATATTTTCCCAAATACCCAAACTCAATGTTTTGTGGTAGAACTTGGGGCTGTTTCCTCAATCCTGATCATAGTGCTCAAGATCCCCTAGGCTAGACACCCCTTCCAGTGAAAAGATTTTCCCAAATATCCAGATGAAAGTTCCCTGGTGCAACTTGGGGTCATTTCCTCTTGTCCTGACCCCACTGCTCAAGATCCCCTGGGCTCCCCTTCCAGTGAGAAGATTTTCCCAAATATTCAAACTGAACGTTCCCTGGTAGAACTTGGGGCTGTTTCCTTAAACCTGATCATATTGCTCGAGATCCCCTGGGCTGGATATCCCTTCCAGTGAAAAAGATTTTCCCAAATACCCAAACTCAGTGTTTCGTGGTAGAACTTGGGGCTGTTTCTTCTTGTCCTGATCATATTGCTCGAGATCCCCTGGGCTGGGCAACTGTACCCAGAGGAAAAAAAAATTCCTGTAATACCCAACCTAAGCTTTTCCTGGTACAATTTGGGGTCATTTCCTCAATCCTGACCCCACTGCTGGATCTCCCCCGGGCTGGGCAGCTCCCGGCAGGGATTCAGGAATCACCTGGGTTTTGTTGCAGCCTGTTCGACAGCGGCATCAACTGGGGCCGGGTGATCGCCCTGCTGGCCTTTGGCTACCGCATGGCCATACACGTGTGGCAGAGCGGGGTCGGCGGCTTCCTGCGCCGCATCGCGCGTTACCTCGGGGAATTCATGCTGCAAAACAGCATCGCCAGCTGGATCGCACAGCAGGGAGGATGGGTGAGTGGGGCGGGGGCGGGGAGGGGGGTTTGGGGGCAGAGGGATGGGTTTGGGGAGCTGGGGGGCGGGGGAATGGGATTAGGGCAGAGGGATGGGTTTGGGGGCAGAGGGATGGGTTTGGGGGCAGAGGGATGGGTTTGGGGGCAGAGGGATGGGTTTGGGGGCAGAGGGATGGGTTTGGGGGCAGGCGAATGGGTTTGGGGGCAGAGGGATGGGTTTGGGGGCAGAGGGATGGGTTTGGGGGTAGAGGGATGGGTTTGGGGGCAGGGGAATGGGTTTGGGGGTAGGGGAATGGGTTTGGGGGCAGGGGTCAGGTTTGGGGTCAGGGGGCAGGTTTGGGGTCAGGGGGCAGGTTTGGGGCCAGGTCTAGGGGCAGGTTTGGGGTTTAGTTTGGGGTTCAGGGGCAGAGGGATGGGTTTGGGGTTGGGGGGCAGGTTTGGGGGCAAAGGGATGGGTTTGGGGTTGGGGGGCAGGTTTGGGGGCAAAGGGATGGGTTTGGAGTCACGGGGGCAGGTTTGGGGGCAGAGGGATGGGTTTGGGGTTGGGGGGCAGGTTTGGGGGCAAAGGGATGGGTTTGGGGTTGGGGGGCAGGTTTGGGGGCAAAGGGATGGGTTTGGAGTCACGGGGGCAGGTTTGGGGGCAGAGGGATGGGTTTGGGGTTGGGGGCAGGTTTGGGGGCAAAGGGATGGGTTTGGAGTCACGGGGGCAGGTTTGGGGGCAGAGGGATGGGTTTGGGGGCAGGGGGCAGGTTTGGGGCCAGGTCTAGGGGCAGGTTTGGGGTTTAGGGGGCAGAGGGATGGGTTTGGGGGTAGATTTGGGGGATTGGAGAGTCAGGGTTTGGGGTTCAGGGGGCAGGTGAGGGGGCAGGTTTGGGGACAGAGGGATGGGTTTGGGGTCAGGTCTGGGGGCAGGTTTGGGGGATTGGGGGCCAGGGGAGCTGGGAGAGTCAGGGACTGGGGATCACAGGAGTCAGGGAAGTCGGGGTTCGGGGTCAGGGACACCAGGAGGTGTCAGGGTTTGGGGCTCAGGGGTCAGGAGGGTGAGAGTTTGGGGGTCAAGGGGTGTCAGGGTTTGGATATCAGGGTTTGGGGGTTAGAGGGGCCGGATGGGTGAGGAGAGTCAGAGTTTGGGGTCAAGGGCTCAGGAAATTGGGGTTTGGGGATCAAGTGGTCAAGAGGGGCAGGGTTTGGGGGTAAGGGGCTCAGGGGTTCAGGAGTTGGGGGTCAGCAGGCTCAGGGTTTGGGGCTCAGGGTTTGGGGGTCGGGGTTTGGGGCTCGAGGGCACTGCCAGGACTGACCCCACCGTGTCCCGCAGAGGGCTGTCCTGCTCCGGGAAAACAGACTTGTCGCCGTATTCCTGCTGGCGGCAGCCGTGGTGGTGCTGGGACCCGTGGTGGTGCGGCGCCTCTTCGCCTCCTGACAGGGCTGGGGACAGCGAGCACCCCCTGCTCTGCCCCACATCCCCCAGGAACCGCCAGGACAGAGCCTGGCTTGGGGCTGGGACCCTCCTGCTGCAGGGTCTGGGGTCTCTGCACCCCCAGGAGAGGACCTGGAGATGGGGGGGGGGGCTCTGCTTTGTTGTTTGGTGCCTCAAAAAGCTGCTGAGGAGGGGGCAGCTCTGGGATGGGGACATCTTTGGGGTGGGACATTTTTGGGATGAGGATATCTCTGAGATGGGGCATTGCTCTGAGAGGGCATCTCTGGGATGGGAACATCCCTGGAATGGGGCATTGCTCTGAGGGGACATCTCCGGGATGAGACATCATCTTTGGGATGAGACATCATCTTTGGGATGAGACATCATCTTTGGGATGAGACATCTTTGGGATGAGACATCTTTGGGATGGGACATCTCCGGGATGAGACATCATCTTTGGGATGAGACATCATCTTTGGGATGAGACATCTTTGGGATGAGACATCTTTGGGATGAGACATCTTTGGGATGGGACATCTTTGGGATGGGACATCTCTAGGATGGGACATTTTTGGGATGGGACATCTTTGGGATGGGACATCTCTGGGATGGGACATCTTTGGGATGGGACATCTTTGGGATGGGACATCTTTGGGATGGGACATTTTTGGGATGAGGCATCTCTTTTTGGGAGGGGACATCTCTGGGACCCGCAGCCCCTCTGGAGGAGCAGAGGGGTGTGACGATGCCCCAGTGGCAGTGTGTGACAATGCCACTGTTGTGTCCTGCACCCCTGGGGCAGGAGCAGAGCCCCCTCCCCATCACTGGCGGCCCCATCCCCTGTGTTTGAGGGGTGATCCCAGCCCCGGCTGCTGCTCCCCTGGGAATCCCAGCAGCGACAAACCAAGCGGGGCTGCTCCAGCTCCCCCTGCTCCCAAACCCAGCCCTGCAGCCTTTCCCAGCCTCTCCATGGACATCCCGACCCTTTTCCATTAAACCCCTCCTGCCCAGTGTTCCCTGGGAGGCACCAGCAGCTCCCCCAGCACTGCAGTGCTCGGACCCTGCCCTCCCCTGCCCACCAGTTGGGCTCCCTGGCTCTTACTGGGAGGCACTGGAGCTGCAGCCCATCCCTGGAGCAGCTCCATGCAGGACCAGGCTCCCCAGGTTCTGTTCCTGACTGATGCTTGAGTGATTTTGGGCTGAGGAGGGGACCAAGCTCCTCTCTCCCATCCCAAACCTTCCTGATTTTTGCCAGCCAGGGAATTCAGGGAATTATTCCCTGTCCTGCCCAAGCTGCAGGTGAAGGATCCCTCCCTCTTCTCCCCTTGCAGCTGCCCAGGCTTAGCAAGACCAGCCTGAATTTTTTAACACTCACATTTCTCCTGGCCCTGCCTCTTCTTTAACAGAATAATGAACTTTTGTTTCCATATCTGAACTTGTCATTTTGCTCCTGGCTGTTCCTGCAGGATCCCTTTTCCCTGATTGCAATGCTCTGGGCTGTGCTTAAGAGAAAAGCATTAAAATATTTCCTGTATTATTCCCACTCCTGCTTGCATGTGTTTGCCCCGTGCAGGGCAGCACAGCTTGGCCATGCTCAGGTTTTTGTGGCCACAATTCAGGTTTTGTGGCCACAATTCAGGTTTTGTGGCCCTGCTGGCTCACCTGAGCTCCCCTGGCTGCTTTGTCCCCTTGCAGGTGCATTTCTCCACACAAAATTCCCTTTTCCCTTCTCTCAGCTTGGGATTTCCTCGAGTTTCAAGCCCTTCCTGTGCTGTGAACCAGTTTAACCAGTTTAACCAGTACGATATCCCCCAGCTCCTTTTTGGGTTTAAACACCACCAGATGGAGCCTTTTGGCCACATTGAGTACGAGCCACCGGTCGTTATTTCCCTTTTTTTTCTGCTAATCAGCCCCTTGATTGACTTAATTATCATCGGTTCTCTGCTTGGGTTGTGTGTCAGGCAGGACTTTTCAGAGTCCTTGGGAAAAAAAAATAAAAATCAATGCATCAGCTTTAATTCACTACTTCAGACACACTCCTGGAACTCCAATGGATCAGGGAGAGCTTTTGCTGCTCATTTATTCTCATTTCCCAGCTAAAGCTTCCCCTTGCAGCTGTGAGGCCATAAAGGATATTTTCCAGATTTATGGGAAACGATTGAGCCATAGTGAAGTCCAGGACAGAGGGGAGAACTTTTCAGTAGGTGCTGCACAAAGGAAAAAAATTCCATTTTATCCGTTTTTCTCAGGGGATTTGCAGAGGGAGGAAACTCTCAGGATGTCGGTGCCTCTCCTCCCTCTGCTCTCAGCTCTTCCTGGCAGCCGTTCCTGGGTGGAAAAAAACTTGAACTGGGACTGTGCCCCAGCCCTGAAGGAGAAAGGGGCCTGGGGGGATTTCCTGGTGCCAGGGGCTGCCCAGGAGGGGAATTCAGGGCTTGGAGAGCCAGGGAATTCCTGGACGGGGCTGGCAGGAGGAATTCACCCAGGGGGAGTTTATCTGGGAGGATTCATGGAAGAGGAATTCACCCAAGAGGAATTCATCCAGGAGGAATTCACCCAAGAGGGATTTATCCGGGAGGGATTTATCCGGGAGAAAGTGCTGGTGCATGGAAAAGGGGTGAGAACCCGAAGGAATCTTATTTCCTCCTCTTGAGCCACTTTTACACCTTCTGAGCCTCTTTGAACTCCAACTGAGCCCATTTGAGGGTGGTTTTTAATCCCAGCCTCTCCCAGCTCCTCTCTCCTGGGTGGAGGAGTCTGTCCCAGCTCTCCGAGCCCTTCCTGAGCCAGCCCAGGGCCCCAGGACGCTGCTCCGTCCCTGAGCCCGCGCTGCCACTGTCACCTCTGCCCTTTCCTCGCCCTCCTCCCAATGTCCCAGTGCACGGTGTCCCCTCCCCAGCCCTCCAGGAGGGGGACAGGGCAGTAAGGGACACTTTGTGGTGGCTCTGGGAGGGTGGGACAAGGACACGAACCTTGTTTTTCCAGAGGGAGAAAACGGGAAATCCACAGGTTGTCGCAGCAGAAGCAGGGAGTGGGGAAGGAGGGACCTGCAGGTCACCTTTGGGCTTGTGTGGGACACGCTGGGGTGGCTTTGACCTGAAAAAAAAAAACCAAACCCAACCCAAAGCAAAACCATTTGTTTTTACAAATAATCTGTTTTTAAATGATGTAATATATAAAAATCTCTGTCTAAGTCAAAATAAAAATGGTACGCAGAGTGCAAACTCCCCAGGCTGTGTGCAGGGTTTGCTTCTAGAAACTTCCAGGAGTTTTGCTCCTCCCTCCACGAGCTCTCCAGACTCAGCTGCCTCCTTTATTTCAGCATCCCAGGTCTCCTTTCGATTTTTTTTTTTTTTTTCCCCCCAGTGTGAAGAGCTAAGAGGGAGAGAAATGTGCTGCTGCTGCAGCTTCTTGTGCCATCCCTGAGCTGCAGAGCCTTCCTGGGAGAGGGGAGAATGTGGGGATGGAAAAGGGGAAATTGGAAGATTTTGGGGATGAAGAAGGGAAAATGTGGGGAAGGAAGAGGGGAGGATGTGGAGATAGAAAGGAGAACTTGTAGGAATGGAGAGGGGAGAATGTGGGGATGGAAAAGGGGAAATTGGAAGATTTTTGGGGATGAAGAAGGGAAAAAGTGGGGATGGAAGAGGGGAGGATGTGGGGATGGAGAGGGAGAAAATTTTGGGATGGAGAAAGGAGAACATGGGGATGGAGAGGGGAAATTGGAAGATTTGGGGCATGAAGAAGGGAAAATGTGGAGAAGGGAGAGGGAAGACTGAGGATGGAGAGGAGAATTTGTGGGCATGGAGAGGGAGAGATTTTTGGGATGGAGAGGGGAAATTGTGGGGATGGAAAAGGGGGATTGGGATGGATTGGGGGACATTGTGAGGATGGAAAGGAAAGGTTTTAGGGATTGAAGGGGGAAGTTGTGGAAGAGGGGAGTTTTTAGGGGGATGGAGAAGGGAGTTGTGAGGATGGAGAGGGAAATCGTGGGGATGGAAGAGAGAAGATTTTGGGACAGAGAGGGAAATTGTGGGGATGGAGAGGGGAGACTGTTGGGATGGAGAGGGGAGGTTTTTGGGATGGACAGAGGAAGTTTCTGGGATGGAGAGAGGAGGTTTTTGGGATGGACAGAGGAAGTTTCTGGGATGGAGAGGGGAGGTTTTTGGGATGGACAGAGGAAGTTTCTGGGATGGAGAGGGGAGGTTTTTGGGATGGACAGAGGAAGTTTCTGGGATGGAGAGGGGAGGTTTTTGGGATGGAGAGAGGAGGTTTTTGGGATGGAGAGGGGAAGTTTCTGGGATGGAGAGGGGAGGTTTTTGGGATGGAGAGGGGAGGTTTTTGGGATGGAGAGGGGAAGTTTCTGGGATGGACAGGGGAGGTTTTTGGGATGGAGAGGGGAAGTTTCTGGGATGGAGAGAGGAGGTTTTTGGGATGGAGAGAGGAGGTTTTTGGGATGGAGAGAGGAGGTTTTTGGGATGGAGAGGGGAAGTTTCTGGGATGGAGAGGGGAGGCTGTGGAGCTCTGCTGTCCGAGCAGCTGCTCCACCTGTCCAGAACTGAAGATCTTTGATGTGTCCACACCCCCCAACAAGGACAGGAAATACCAAAGGAAAAATCCATCCCGGGGCAGGAACAGCGGGGTTCTCTGCCATAAATCACTCCAGGAAAGGTGTCCTGGGCAGGAAAACCCACGAGGTCCAGGAGCCAGCCTGGGCTGGGACAGCTGGGACCTGTCTCCTGTCACTGACCCCAGCAGCCACCCCAGCTCTGTCCCCCTCCTGCCCCACTCTGGGGGAGTTTTGGGGCCGGGCCGGAGCCCCCCGTGGGTTTCAGGGTCGTGGTGAGGCCTTGGAGGCACCGAGCATCCATGGGTGCTGCAAACATGGGACACCTTCCACGGTCCCTGGGCCAGGAGCTGTCCTGGCTGGGAGCCAGGGCGGGATTTGGGGACTCTGTGGGACGAGGTGGCTGCCCCAGGGGGTGGCTCTGCTGTCCCCAGGCAGGACAGCCCAGCTGTCCCCACATCCATCCGTGCCCAGGGCAGTGCCAGCACCCCAGGGCTCTCTGGGCTTGGGTTTCGGGATGCCAGGGGTGGAACAGGGGGCACAGAGGGGGCAGAATTCCTGCCTGGATGGGTGGGACCACAGGGGCTGAGCCCAGAATGGATCCCTGGGAATTCTGAACCTGTTCTGAATTCCTGGGAATGCTGAACCCATTCTGTGCAGAATTAAACCCTGGGAATGCTGAATGAATCCTTGGGAATTATAAACCCATTCTATGCAGAATAAATCCTTGGGAATGCTGAACCCGTTCTGTGCAGAATTAAATCCTGGGAATGCTGAACCATTCCCAGGATGAATCCCTGGGAATTCTGAGCCCCTTCTGTGCAGAATGAATCTTTGGGAATACTGAACCATTCCTAGAATGAATCTCTGGGAATTCTGAACCCATTCTGTGCAGGATTAAATCCTGGGAATGCTGAACCTTTCCCAGAATGAATCCCTGGGAATGCTGAACCCGTTTCTGAATTCCTGGGAATGCTGAACTCATTCTGTGCAGAATTAAATCCTGGGAATACTGAATAAATCCTTGGGAATTCTGAGCCCATTCTGTGCAGAATGAATCCCTGGGAATCTTGAGCCCATTCTGAGTAGAATTAAATCCTGGGAATGCTGAACCTGTTCTGAATTCCTGGGAATGCTGAATCCCTTCTGTGCAGAACGAATCCCTGAGAATGCTGAATGAATCCTTGGGAATTCTGAACCCATTCTGTGCAGAATTAAACCCTGGGAATTCTGAGCCTGTTCTGAATCTCTGGGAATTCTGAACCCATTCTGTGCAGAATGAATCCCTGGGAATTCTGAGCCTGTTCTGAATCTCTGGGAATTCTGAACCCATTCTGTGCAGAATTAAACCCTGGGAATTCTGAGCCTGTTCTGAATCTCTGGGAATTCTGAACCCATTCTGTGCAGAATTAAATCCTGGGAATACTGAATAAATCCTTGGGAATTCTGAACCCATTCTGTGCAGAATTAAACCCTGGGAATGCTGAACCCATTCTGTGCAGAATTAAACCCTGGGAATACTGAATAAATCCTTGGGAATTCTGAACCCATTCTGTGCAGAATGAATCTCTGGGAATGCTCAACCATTCCTAGAATGAATCTCTGGGAATTGTGAACCCATTCTGTGCAGAATTAAACCCTGGGAATGCTGAACCCATTCTGTGCAGAATAAATGCCTGGGAATGTGTTTGGGGCGTTGGGAGGCCAGGACAGAAGGAGGCTCTGGGTATAAATTGCTGCAGGAGGAGCAGGGGGCTCAGGCTTTCCACAGAATCCGCCAGGAGCAGATTAAGGTTTGGAATCCAAATAAATATTTACCCCCAGGCTCCGGGGCTATAAATAACCTCCCCCCAGCTCTGCCAGTTTGGGATCTCTGGGATTCTGGAGGATTCCCAGTGCCTGGAGCTGCCTCTGGGAGAGCAAAGGGTGAACATAAAGGGAGCAGAAACGGCCCTAATTAAAGAGGCAGCTGCTCCCCTAATCCACTTTGTGCCCTGCCCCAAACCCAGATCCCGCTCCTAATTAAATCACCAAAAAAATAATTAAGGCCACGTTATCACTGCAGTGTTTGCCTTTGGCCATTCAGACGGGATTGACCCCAAAGCAGAGCCAGGATCTGGTGCTGGAATTTGAGTCAAGTGTCTCTAAAACTGGGTCACACCCCCAAACCCCCGAGTTCTGTGGGAATAAAGGTTTTTCAGACTCCAAAACCCCAAAGTTTTGTGAGAATAAAGGTTTTTCAGACTCCAAAACCCCAAAGTTTTGTGGGAATAAAGGTTTTTCAAAGTCCAAAACCCCAAAGTTTTGTGGGAATAAAGCTCTTTCAAACCCCCAAGTTTTGCAGAAATGAAGGTTTTCCAAACTACAAAACCCCAAACTTTTGTGGGAATAAAGGTTTTTCAAACCCTAAAACACCCAAGTTTTATGAAAATAAAGCTTTTTCAAACTCCAAACCCCCCAAGTTTTGTGGGAATAAAGGTTTTCACAACTCCAAACCCCCCAAGTTTTGTGGGAATAAAGCTTTTCCTAGGAGATTTCCAGGACACCAAGTGAATGGGAGTGGGCAGGAGCTGGGAGAACACTCCTGCTTTGATCATTTCCCTTTTTAAAGCAGAATCCTGCCCTGCCAGGCACGTTTCCCTCACTGGCACATGCCTGGAATCCTCAACCCCTGGCTGGGATCCCACGGCAGGATCCCCTCCCTCCCCAGGGTTTTTTCCTGTCCCTCCATCCCATGTTTTATTTCTGCCCCCAGTATCTGGGATGTGCTGCAGGGAGCTGACCTTGGGCTCCCATCCCGGGGGAACACGAGCCTGGGACTGCCCAGGACTGGGATCAGCCCCTCTGGAAGCAGCAGAACCTTCGGGGCATCCTCTGAGAACAGATTCCAGCAGCCCTTCCCGGAGCCAGGGGGGTTTTTTCCATGCTCTGAGCTGGCAGACAGAGGCTTCTCCTCAATCCTTTATTCCGAAAAATTCCTCTGGAATCACACAGGGCGAATCCAGGAGGAGAAAGCCCTGGAGATAAATCTGTCAGAGGGACGGGGGCTCGTTCAGGGCAGTTCCAGGGTGACAGGGACGGGGCTGGGCTCTGCTGGAGCAGGATCCAGGCTGGAAGGTGTCCATGGATCCCGAGCAGCTCCATGTCTGTGCTCCCAACACCGCCCAGACCCCGGGGAATGCTCGGAGCTGCCTGCCCTGGGATGGAGCAGCCCTCAAGGCAAAACCTCGGCGATTAAAACCATCCCTGACTCAGCACAGGCCGTAAATTCACTTTTCTGCTCCCTGAAGGAGCCCGAGCCGTGCACGAGTCATGCCCAGTCCCCAATTCCCTCTCCAAAAACCCCGTTTCTGTCAACAAATCCCACTTTTCTGCAGGATTTTAAGCTTTATTTCCCTTTGCCAAGAATTCCTGCCATCCTCGTGTTCCTTTTCACTTCCCACTTCTGCTCCAGCCCATGGGTCCCTGCCCATCCCTGTCCCTTGGGGAGGACCCTGGAATTTCCCCGTGGTGATCCTGGGATCCCATCCCGTGCCCGTGCGCCGTTAATTAGCGTGCGCCGTTAATTAGCGGGGCTCAGCTGCACGGCGCTAATTTGTTAAACTGCAGAGCCGCGGTCCGGCGGGGACAGAGGGGACAGAGAGGAGCTCCTGGAATTCTCGGGGCCTTTGGAATTCTCTCCTTTGGCTGCACAGGGGCGGCTCCTGCGGGGAGATCAGGGCGAGCCCCGGGCCGGTGTTATCACACCGGGCAGCTCCTGCCTGTCCCCTCCTGTCCCCTCCTGTCCCCGTCTGTCCCTTCCAGCCCCATTCTGTCCCCTGAAACCTCTTCCAGCCAGCTCCAACCCCTTTCCATCTCTCCTTTTTCGTCTCCCCCCTTTTTCCATCGTTTCCCCCCTTTTCCATCGTCTCGCCCTTTTCTATCGTCTCCCCCCTTTTCCGTCTCCCCCTTTTCCATCTCCCCCCTTTTCCATCTCCCCCCTTTTCCATCTCCCCCCTTTTCCATCGTCTCCCTCCTTTTCCATCCCTCCTTTCCCTCCCCTTCCCTCCATTTCCAATCCCTGTGCACCCCAGCCCAGCCCGTTCCTTAGGCAGGGTTTCAGAACGCACCAAAGCTGAACTTTCATCCCCCAAACTCATCCGTTTAAAAAATTCCCTCTAGCGGGGAGAAGCTGCAAATCCAATTCCCTGCTCATTCCACATCCAGCCTGAAAGGCTGCGGGCTCCAGCCCACATGGAAAAAAAATAAACCTCAACTGGCCAGCTGGAAATTCCTGTATCCCTTCGTATGATCCAGGATTTTTATGTCAGCATCGCCAACAAACAACAACAACAACAACAACAAAAAGTTAAAAATAGGGTGGTGCTTTGGGTCTGTTTTTTTTTTTTTTCGTGCCGCAGCAGTGTCGGGGCTGGCAGGTCACAGGGATGGCCACGAGGGTCCTGCCTGTCCCCTGCCCGTCCTTGGTGGCAGCCAGGCGTGTCCCCATCCCTGCAGCCGATCCAGACCGCCTTTATTGCCGGTGTAAATCAGGGAAGCTCCGCCGGCTTCCAGGAGCTCTGCAGATTTATGCCAGGAGCTGACCCGGCATCTCTATTTTCAAATCTAGGGCGGATTGAAATATGCTGGTTTTCAATAATATATTCAGGTTAACAGGGCCTTTCTATTTGAGCAATTAATCTCGCACGGAGCGAGCACCTCCGGGGACAACGTGCGGGGGTTGCTAAGAAGAGGAAAACAAACAGCGTTGTGTAACCCAGCTCGGCGTGTCCCACACTCTGCACAGAGCCGGGGCTCCCAAATCCCCAATGTCCTGAGCCGTGGGATGGACCTGGGAGAGGGACAGGTCCCACAGCAGAGCAGCCTCAGCTCAGCTGGGTCACTGTGAAGGGACCCAAAGCAGAAATATTGGGGTGTAAATGCATGGGAGCAGGGGAAAGGCAGGGCTGTGCTGGAGGAAACATTTCCAGAGCATTCCCAGGGCTGTTCCCTGCTCCAGCACACGCCCAGGGCAGGAGGAACCCCAAAAGCACAAAACACATCCTTTGGGGTGGCTGTGCATGGATTCCTGCCACAGGTAAACCCAGGCTGGCTCCAGAACCCGTAGTGCCCCCAAAGAATTCCCAAAGCTGATCCTGCTCTTCCCTGAGCCGTGGGATGGGGACAGGTCCCACTGCAGAGCAGCCTCAGCTTGGTCTGGGTTACTGTGAACCCAGAGCAGAAATATTGAGGTGTAAACGCTGTGCTGGAGGAAACATTTCCAGAGCATTCCCAGGGCAGGAGGAACCCCAAGGACACAAAACACATCCCTTGGGGTGGCTGTGCATGGATTTGTACCATGTAAACCCACTCTGGCTCCCCAAAGACTTCCCAAACCCCATCCTGCTCTTTCTGCCTCCCCCTCGCTGTCTCCTGCCCAGTCTCAGCTCCATCACCACCCAGTAACCACTGGCAGAGAGGCTCTGCCCAGCTCCAGCCCAGCCAGGACCCACGGCCTCGTGCCCAGGAGGGAACAGGAACCAGCTGGGAGCTACCTGGGGGCAAATCTCACCCTTTTTTTCTGTGTATTCCACGTGAATGAATGGGGAAGGAATTGTTCCTGCGAGGGACAGGGTGCCCAGAGCAGCTGTGGCTGCCCCTGCATCCCTGGCAGTGCCCAAGGCCAGGCTGGATGGGGCTGGGAGCAGCCTGGGATGGTGGAGGTGTCCCTGCCCATGGCAGGGGGTGGCACTGGGTGATCCTTCCCTCCCAAACCATTCCGTGACTCCCTGATCCCTTTCTTTGCCCCAAAGCTCAGCAAAGAAACAACTTTCAGGCCTGGAACTGCCCCTGTTATTTTCCCTTCTTCCCATTTTGTCTCCCCCCATCACCAGCAGCATTCCCAGCATCACAGATTCACAGAGCCTTGGGATTTGTCCCTCAGCTCCTCATTCTTCCAGCACATTAAATTCCAAACCAGCCTGGGCACACTGCTGCCAAGCCATCCACTAACCACGGGACCGAGCTCATGCCCAGGGGGGGAAAAATCTCCAGCTGAAAATTGTCAAATTTTGTGCTTTTTGCCAGAGCTGCCCGGGGGCTGTGGAGGCAGCAGGGGCTGAGCTCTGCAGCGCAGCAGGGCCTGACTCTCATGGAAACCATTCGGGCTCTTTTAGGAGCTGCATGGTTCCATGACACAAATTTCCAGTCACAAATAGCAACAGGCTCTGGGAGGAGATGCAGGTGGCCGGGCTGTGATTAATGAGCTGCATCTGTCACTGGAAGAGGGAATTCCACTGGACCAACCCATGGCAGGGAAGGATTCAGGCTGGCTGAAATTTTGGCTTTTTACAGCATTTTTCCTCCTCTTTTCTTTCTCCCCCGATGAACAAAACAATTTCCTTGGGAGCCCAGTAAAAGAGGAGATTTTCCTGATTCCTGTTGCAGCAGCAAAATCCCAGCGTGTGAGGAGCCAGCCCAGCTCCTGCCTCCATGAAATCCAGGTAATGACCCAGAACTGCTGGGAATTAGTGTTTCATTTTGGCAGCCCTGGCAGACAGTTCCCTAATGGAAATTGATTTCTGGCTTTGCCCTGCGCCGTTTCACACGCCCGTGGAACAGCTCCTTTCACCTGCCACGGCATTTCGGCCACAGGGCTGCACAGGGGGAAGCACCTGGTTAATTAATGGGGTGTTAATGAGCGCCTGGGGGCATGGGGAGGGTGGGACAGGCCAGGAGTGGGGCAGGGACACTCCATGAGTGTGACAGGGACACACTGTGAGGGACACCTTGTAATTGCAGCAGGGACATCCCATGAGTGTGGCAGGGACACATGGTGACAGGAACACCCTGTGGATGTGGCAGGGACACCCCATGAATGTGACAGTGACACCCTGTGAGTGTGACAGGGACACCCTGTACATGCAGCTGGGACGCCTCTGAGTGTGACAGGGGTGCCCTCTGAATGTGACAGTGACACCCCATGAGTGTGACAGGGACACACTGTGAGGGACACCTTGTAATTGCAGCAGGGACATCCCATGAACATGGCAGGGACACCCCCTGAATGTGACAGTGACACCCCATCAATGTGACAGTGACACCCCCTGAATGTGACAGTGACACACTGTGAGGAACACCCCATAATTGTGACAGGGACACCCCATGAGTGTGACAGGGACACACTGTGAACGTGGGTGAACTCAGGGACGCCCCTTGAATGTGACAATGACATCCTATGAGTGTGACAGGGACACCCCATGAACATAACAGGCACACCCCTGAAGGGGACAGTGACACCATGTGAGTGTGGCAGTGACACCCCATGAGTGTGACAGGGACACACCAAGAATGTGACGGGGACAACCCATGAACATGGCAGGGACACCCCTGAAGGTGACAGTGACACTCCATGAGTGTGCCAGGTGCTCCCTGCAGTGCAGCAGCTCCTGCCCTGTGCTCACCCCGGGGACACCCCAGGGACACCCCGGGACACCCCGGGGACACCCCGGGGCTCTGGGCTGTGCCCTCAGGTGGGGTAACCCAGGTGTGGAGCCGGGTCCATCCCGGTGGTGACAACCCCGAAGCCACCGTGCCCCTGCCAAGCCCCAACACCCCAAATTCTGGGTGCTTGTCCCTGGATTCCACCATCCCGAATTCTCAGTGATTGTCCCTGAGTTCCAGCACCCCAAATTCCCAGCAACTGTCCCCAGGCTCCACCATCCCGAATTCCCAGTGATTGTCTCGGGGTTCCACCACCCCACATTCCCCATGGATGTCCCCAGGTTCCACCACCCCGAATTCCTGGTGATTGTCCCTGAGTTCCACCACCCCGAATTCCCAGCAATTGTCCTCGGGCTCCAGCACTCCAATTTCCCTGTTTCTCTGGGCTCCACCATCCCAAATTCCCAGTGATTGTCTCGGGGCTTCACCACCCGAAATTCCCCATGGTTGTCCCCGAGTTCCAGCACCCCAAATTCCCAACGGTTGTCCCTGGTCTCCACCATCCTCAATTCCCCGTGATTGTCCCCAGGCTCCACCACCCTGAATACCAGCGATTGTCCTGGGGCTCCACCACCTCAAATTCCCGGTAATTGTCCCAGGAGCTCCAGCACCCCAAGAGACTGTCCCCAGGCTCCACCATCCCGAATTCCTGGTATTGTCCCCGGGTTCTACCATCCCAAATTCCCAGTGATTGTCCCGGGGTTCCAGTACCCCAAATTCCCAGCGACTGTCCCCAGGCTCCACCATCCCGGATTCCCAGCGATTATCCCGGGGTTCCACCATCCCAAATTCCCGATGGTTGCCCGGGGCTCCAGCACCTCAAATTCCCATTAATTGTCCTGGAGCTCCAGCACCCCAAATTCCCAGCGATTATCCCGAGGTTCCACCGTCCCAAATTCCCAGCGATTGTCCCCGGGCTCCACCATCCCAAATTCCCAGCGATTATCCCGAGGTTCCACCATCCCAAATTCCCAGCGATTGTCCCCGGGCTCCGCCACCCCAAACTCGGGGCGATTGTCCCCAGCGGAGCTCCCACTTTAATCTGATGCGGCCCCGCCGCACCGCCCAGTTTGGGGTTTTTGGGTCAAAGCCCGGTTCCACCTGCGGCACTCGGGGACGGGACGCGCCGGTCCTGGATGTCCCAGCCCTTCCCTCGGCCAGGAGGAGCGAGGCACTGACCCAGGTAAGGCTTGGGCAGCTCCAGGAGCAGCAGCTGCGAGGCTAAAGGAAAATTTTCAACCCTCCTTCACCTCTGCAGCAGCAAAGAAATTGGGGAAAATCCGCTTTTCCCGTATTCCGCTCCTGCGGTGCGCGTGGGAAGCAGAACTCGGCGAGGCTGAGTCGCGTTTAAAGCAGAACTGAATTTGGTTTTTTCAGGTTTTTTTTTTTTTCAGTTTTCAGTTGTTTCCTGGTTCTGTGGGTGCCATAAATTGTCAGGTGAAGGAGTTGTTGGTTGAGGTGGAGCCCGGGGTGTTTGCTCTCGGTGAGGTGGGAATCGACTCCCGAACGCCTTGTGGTGTGCTGACAATAATAACAATTAGCTGAGCGTGCAGCAGAGTGTTAATTATGACCCGAAATCCCAAGCAGAGCCTGTTCGGGTCAGTGCCATCCTCAATTCCCGGTTTCCCTGGGCAGCGCTCCGGGCTCCGGGACATTTCCCTGGCTCAGGAGCTGCTCCGTGCCCGCTCTGCTCCTTCCTCCTGCATTCCTAAATCCCAAACCTCCCCAGGTGCATTTTGTGTTCGTGCTGACAGCTCAGAACCGCGCTCCTGGCGGCTCCTGCGCGCCATTCCTGACGAATGTTAATCGGGATTTAATTCCTGGCTGGATCCAGAGGGAAAGGGAATTTGGGGAGGACGGAAGAGTGGCAGGTTCGGAGCTCTGCAGGGGAAGAGGCAGGACAGACACTGAATTCTGGACGTGTCCTGGTGTTCCCTTGCATTGTGTGGGAACATTTTTATTATTAAAGACATTTTTCCTTGGTTTTATACAAAATGAAATCCGTGAACAAATTCAGAGCCTCCCCCTGTGCCTCAGCTCCAAATTTGCACTGCTGAGAGTCCCCTCTGCCGTGGGTTCCTGCAGGGTTTTTCTGCCATAGACATCTTTTAAAATAGAAATTAAAATAGAAATCCACGGTAAAAAAATCATGGGGAAGTCTGAACGGAGTTCGGGTTTTCATCCTCAGGGCAGCAGAGGAGGGGGAGCAGCCCCCAAAATCCTCCCACCTCGCAGGAATATTGCAGGGAACTGTGAAAGAGTGGAAAACGTCCCAGCCAGGAATAATTCCCATTTCAGAGAGGGGCAGAGAGGGCTGAACACATTAAATCCTTTCCTGCCTTAGAGGCTGAAGCGGAACATGGAATTAGAGGACAGAAGTAGAGGGGGGAAAGTCCTTTCAAAGCCACGCTGTGACTTTGTTTTTAACTTAGAGCAGCGAATCAGCGATTTCAAGCCCCTGAGGGAGGATGTGGGCTTACACCGTGGGCTTCACCGTCCTGCCGCACGTCGGAGGATTCCTCGGCTGGTTCCTCAACAGGAAGGAAATCCCGGCGTGGTACGAGAAGCTGAAAAAACCTTCCTGGTGCCCATCGCGCAGGGTGTTCCCCGTGGTCTGGACCATGCTGTACACGGGCATGGGGTGAGTGTGGCACCGCTCCTGCCGTCCTGCTGGCCCTGGCACAGCCAGAGCCGCCCTGGCAGGCTCTGCCCTGGGCTCTGGGGTCACCTGGAGCAGCCAGGTGTGAGCCTGGCACGGGGGAGATGCCACAGCCAGCCGTGGCACTGAGCAGGGGGCAGGAGCCACTCAGGTGTGGGACAGGGGAGGTTTGGGAGGAGGGAGGGGATATGGAATTATGGAATGGAATCATGGAATAGCCCGAGCTGGGAGGGGATCACCCAGTGCAGCTCCTGCCCCTTCACAGACACCCCAAAATCCCACTCTGGACATCCCTGGCAGCGCTGTCCAAACTCTCCTGGAGCTCTGGCAGCCTCGGGGCTGTGCCCATTCCCTGGGGAGCCTGGGCAGTGCCCAGCACCCTCTGGGGGAAGAACCTTTCCCAAAATCCAACCCAAACCTCCCCAGAGCCGATCCTGCTCCCTGATCTCCAACCAATGGAGAATGGAATGGAATAATGGAATAGCCCAAGCTGGAAAAGGATCATCCAGTGCAGCTCCTGTTGCACTGAGCCTGGGCAGTGCCCAGCATCCTCTGGGGGAAGAACCTTTCCCAAAATCCAACCCAAACCTCCCCAGAGCTGTCCCTGCTCCCTGATCTCCAACCCAAAGCTCCCCAGAGCTGTCCCTGCTCTCAGAGGGCAGCTCAGACGTGGATGCTGCTGTGGTGCAAACTGCCCTGCAAACAAACCCCCGGTGGGGAGAACACTCGTGCAGGGGGGACCGTGTCCCTGCCGGGGGTGGCTGCGGGCACTGACCCTGTCCCTCCTCACAGCTACGCCTCGTACCTGGTGTGGAACGACCTGGGTGGCTGCAGCAGCAAGGCCATCGTGCCCCTGGGGCTCTACGGGGCTCAGCTGGTGCTCAACTGGGCATGGCCCCCCTTGTTCTTCGGTGCCCGCAACCTGAACATGGTAATGGGGCTTCCCTGCCGGCTTTGGGGCGCTTTGGGGCTGTGCTGAGGGGAATTGGCTGGACAGGCAGTTTTAGCCCAGCCGCAGCCGCTCCCGCTCACAGACAATGGTATCGGTCCCGTCCAGCCCCCGATAGCCGGGGCGGGGGATGCGGGGCCGGGCAGCGCCAGGGCTGCACCCCCCAGTTAAGGGTCCTGGCTGGGAGATAAAGTCCTTTGTGGGGTCACGCCCTGAGTGACAACAGCGCTGTGGCATCCCTGGGGGTGGGGGGCAGCTCCCGGGGACTTATCGGGCACAGCCAGGGCGGGGCTGGGGCTCTGCCACACCCGGGCTGGGCCACCGGGCTGTGCCCCAGGTGCCAAGGGCTGCGGTGGCAGAGGCACCGATGGGGATTCGCGTTCCCACCTCAATTTTGTCACTCTGGGGGCAAAAGGAGAGTTTGTCCAGTGGCCACCACCACGAGCGGGCTCTGTGTGAGCAAAGGGGACGCCCGCCATGAGCAGGGTGTTAATCTGCGGGGTTCGATAATGAGCGGAGAACATTAATTAGGGTCGGCTGGCGGTGTGACACACTCCGATGTCGCTGATTGGAGTCCGGGGACAATGTCCTGGGGTTTGGGGTCACTCCTGCCCCAACTCCCCAGCCCTGCCCCATTTCCCCAGCCCTGCACAATGTCTTGGGGTTTGGGGTTGTTCCAGTCCCAACACCCTCGTCCCTGTACAATGTCCTGGGGTTTGAGATCTCTCGAGTACCAATTCCCCCATCTCTGCCCCATCTCCCCATCCCTGTTCAGTGTCCCTGTGTTTGGGGCTGTTCCTGTCCCCTTTCCCCATCCCTGTCCCATTTCCCCATCCCTGTTCAATGTCCCGGGGTTTGGGGTTGTTCCTGTCCCATTTCCCCATCCCTGTTCAATGTCCCGGGGTTTGGGGTTGTTCCTGTCCCATTTCCCCATCCCTGTTCAATGTCCCGGGGTTTGGGGTTGTTCCTGTCCCATTTCCCCATCCCTGTCCCATTTCCCCATCCCTGTTCAATGTCCCGGTGTTTGGGGCTGTTCCTGTCCCATTTCCCCATCCCTGTCCCATTTCCCCATCCCTGTTCAATGTCCCGGGGTTTGGGGTTGTTCCTGCCCCATTTCCCCATCCCTGTTCAGTGTCCCGGGGTTTGGGGCTGTTCCTGTCCCATTTCCCCATCCCTGTTCAACGTCCTGGGGTTTGGGGTTGTTCCTGTCCCATTTCCCCATCCCTGTTCAACGTCCTGGGGTTTGGGGCTGTTCCTGCCCCATTTCCCCATCCCTGTCCCATTTCCCCATCCCTGTTCAATGTCCCGGGGTTTGGGGTTGTTCCTCTCCCATTTCCCCATCCCTGTCCCATTTCCCCATCCCTGTCCCATTTCCCCATCCCTGTACAATATCTTGGGGTTTGGGGTCACTCCTGTCCCATTTCCCCATCCCTGTTCAATATCCCGGGGTTTGGGGTTGTTCCTGTCCCATTTCCCCATCCCTGTCCCATTTCCCCATCCCTGTACAATATCTTGGGGTTTGGGGTTGTTCCTGCCCCATTTCCCCATCCCTGTTCAATGTCCCGGGGTTTGGGGTTGTTCCTGCCCCATTTCCCCACCCCTGCCCCATCTCCCACGCGTCCCGGGATATTTTGGCAGGCGGGGCGGGGCCGTGCCCAGCCGGGAATCACGGAGCCGCGTTCCTCGCAGGCTCTGCTGGATATTCTGTGCCTGGACGGGCTGGCCGTGGGCACCGTGTGCTCCTGGTACCGCATCAACCGCGGGGCAGCGCTGCTGCTGCTGCCCTACCTGGGCTGGCTGGCCGTGGCCACCTGCCTCACCATCCGCATCTGGAAGGACAATCCCGAGCACAAATCGGCCAAGAGCGACTAAACCGAGCGGCTCCGCGGGGATTTATTCCAGAGAAACCGGCCGGAGGTGAAGAGAGGTGGAAAAAAAAATGGAGGGGTTGGTTTTGGGGTTTTTTTTTCTCCTCCTCTCATCTCCATCACGAGAGCTTGGCACCGTCCCCTCCTCGAAATTTCAGTGGCTTTGGGGCTCCAGGTGTTCCCTTCATGGTGGAATTCCAGCAGGGAAATGATGTGGGATAATTCAGGCTGGGCACCCCTCACCCCTGCCACCACCCCCCCCCGAGGGCATTAATTACTGGCTGTAATTAATTGGTCACACACTCAAATCTCATCTCCTCTGCTGGGACCGAACCAAAATGGCCTTCACCTCTGCACACACATTTTTTAAGAACTTACTTGATTTTTTTTTTTTTTTTAAATAAATGGATATTTCTAAAAGAAATTACTTGATTTTTTTTAAAAAGAAATGACTCAATTTTTTAAGAAGTTACTTGATTTTTTCAAGAAATTACTCGATTTTTTAAGAACTTATTTGATTTTTTTAATAAATTGATATTTTTAAAAGAAATTACTTGATTTTTAAAAGAAATTACTCATTTTTTAAAAGACGCTACTGGATTTTTTTAAAAGAAATTACTTGGTTTTTTTTTAAGAGGTTACTCAATTTTTTAAAGAAGTTACTGGATTTTTTTTAAAGAAATCACTTGGATTCTTTTTCAGACTACTTGATTTTTTTAATGAAGTTACTCGATTTTTTTAAAAGAAATTACTTGATTTTTTAAAAGAACTTGACTTTTTAAAATTACTTGATTTTTGTTTTTTTAATTACTTGATTTTTTAAAAGAAACATCTCAATTTTTTTTTTTTTTTTCTCTTTGTGCTGTTGCTTCGTGTTCCTGTATTCCCAAATGCTTCTCCCAAGAGGAAATTCCTCCCTTCCACCTCAGCAGACATGAAAACTCACACCAGTGCCTTGGAAGAAAACATTTCATTTAATTTTTTTTTTTTTCAACTACAGAGACACGAGAGTTTGTGAAATTTGTGAGGCTGCTCCCAGTGCCTCAAGGTTGTAATTAATTCCAGAATTGGCAAAAAGCCCCCACTCAGAATCTTTAAATCAGGTGCAGTGAAATGCCTCATCCTGCAGCATTTCCATGCCATTGTTAATCAGGAAAAGTAAAATTAAAAGTAAAATTAAAGGAAAATACCAGGAATTCCAAAGGAATGGGATGGAATCAGACACAAGGGGTGCATGGACTCATCCTTGGCTTTCCCTTTTCCTCAAAACCTGAGCTCTGGTTCTAAAAGAATTTCGATTCAGATTTAGAGCCGGAAATGTAAAAGAATTTACACGATTTTTAATTGCTTTAGATTCAGATTTAGAGCCCGGAAATGTAAAAGAATTTACACGATTTTTAATTGTTTTAGATTCAGATTTAGAGCCGGAAATGTAAAAGAATTTACACGATTTTTAATTGCTTTAGATTCAGATTTAGAGCCCGGAAATGTAAAAGAATTTACACGATTTTTAATTGCTAAAAGCACTAAATGCAAAGAGAAGGGGCATGTGGATCTTCTTCCTGGCACTGGCTGTAATTAATTTGGGGCTGTAATTAATTTGGGTTGTAATTGGGGGTACCCCAAAGGGGGTGGGAAGGCTCAGCTGGGGCTGTAACATAAATTGTATTTGCTTTGAATAAAACAAGCCATTGGTTTTTTGGAGAATAAATAAATAAAAAAATCCGAGTTATTCTCGCTGGACTGGTTTGGGGTGAGGTTCCCAAAAGCTCAAGGGATGAAGGGAGGACATTTGGGAAGTTTGGAACCCAAAATGTCCCCAGGGTCCCTCCTTGGGGACAGCACTGACACCCTCTGTAAAACCCTTTTTAAAAAAATCACCATTTAATGAGTGCCTTGTCTTCATTTTCTTCTGCCTTCACTCAGAGTCAGGATTAAAAACACCAAGGAGATGAATTTTCTCCTGTTCAGGCTTGGTTGTTTATTAAATTTTATCTAAAGTGCAGAGAGTTCTGTAGCCACCAGCTAAAGGTGAGCAAAAAAGGAGGTGAATTTAGCTACAAGGTCTTTTAAAGCTAAACAGTCCAACAGAGAATTAACACCTTTAATATTTATACTTTTAACCTAAGAACCAAACTGCTGTGACCCACACTGTGCCATTTTCTATCCAACCAGAAACGACTGCCTGA
Organism: Acridotheres tristis; assembly: GCA_037013685.1. Classification (NCBI taxonomy): domain Eukaryota; kingdom Metazoa; phylum Chordata; class Aves; order Passeriformes; family Sturnidae; genus Acridotheres; species Acridotheres tristis. The sequence continues at coordinate 3,190,804 of CM072913.1, read as the reverse complement.
AAGAATGAAGAAGAAGAAACAAAGAGACAACAACCCAAATCCTCCATCCTGTCCCATCCCTATTACTATATCCCAAAAATCCCAAATTCCAAACCCTTCACCACGTGACATTTCACACTTCTATTTCACTCCAAGGCCTGGGGTCAAAAGCAGAGTTCTTTTGAGGGTCAGAAAGCTCCAAATTCCGCGGTGTCACCTCCCCTCCCTTGGGGACATCCCTGTGCCACCACCCCAGGGGCTGGGATCCTCCCTGGGCTCACACCCAGCTGGATTTTGGGACATTCTGAACCTTCCTGGATCCAACCCGGGCAGAGCTGGGGGCTCAGCACGACAGAGAAACAAACCCTGGCAGCTGAGAGCAGCTGGAATTTGGAATTCCTGCTAAAATTTGGTGGTTCTGTCATTTTGATCCATTATTTTATCCCCCCTGGTTTGGGCTTCTTTGCCCAGGGCTGTGCTGTGCCAAGGAAAAGCTGCAGGAAAAGGTTGTGGAGCAGGAGCAGCCCCACAGAGCCCTGCAGCAGCACTGGAGACATCAAAAGCTGCTGAAAAATAAAATAAAATAAAAAAAGAAATTAAAAAAGAAATCCTATAACACTTCAGGGCTTTTTTTTTTTTTTCTGTGATGCCACTGCACTTATTTACAGCTTCTGTGTCTCCCAGGGAGTCTCTCATGCCAAAGGACAAATGTAAATTATTTCTCTCTCAAATGAAGGCGGGGTCTGGTTAATTTGGGGGAATTCAGGGTGATTTTGGCTCTGCCCAGCCTGTCCTGAGGGAACAGGGATGAGCAAGGCCATCCAGAGAGGCCAGGAGGGATTAAAGGATTCTTTATCTCCTTTTGGAAAGGGGAGAGAATTATTTAAATCACATTTAAATTGGTGGCTCTAGATCTGGCTCATACCTGCAACTCTTTAATAACATTTCCAATTAAATAGATGAATGCATATTTGATCAGCTTTCATAAATTGGGTCTATTTCCTCTTCTCACTTTTTCTCTGCAGGCAAAGGAAAATCTGAAATTAAGATTAATAGATTTTTTCCACGTTTGCCCTCCCCATTTTCCCAGCTGCTGGGACTGGCTGCCTTGTTCTTGTTTCCCTTCCAGTTTCTCCTCCTCCCAGCCTACCTGGAAGTGCAGAAGGAGCTTTTCTTTGCCTCTTGCCTTTTCTCACAGGCAGCAAAAATAGCAAATATTCCTCCCTGTGCTATCCAGAGCAGCTTGAAATCAATTGGGAAAATTAAATTCAGTGAGACACCCTCCTGTATTAATATTTAAAGCATCGTTTGGTGCATTTGCTGTTTAAACAAATAGACTGAACCCCTTTGCATAAAAATAACTGTAATGACATTTCAAAGTCATCTGCAGGGTTTCTTGTGCAGTGCAGCCCCAAACCAGCCTTGGCTTCACAGAATCCTGGAATGGTTTGGGATGGGAGGGAACTTAAGGATCATCCCATTATCCCATTATCCCCATCCATCCCATCCCAATCCCAATCCATCCCATTATCCCATCCCAATCCCATGTTTGCCCCAGGGATGTGCCCGGGTCCCCGTGGTTCCCAAGGGCTGTGGCACCCAGAGCTCCCTCTCTGCTGCTGCTCCTCACTCCCAACTCCAGCAGGACATGGAGGAATTTCCCATTAAACCGAGGGTGCCCCTCGGGCCCAGCAATCACTCCCTGGCTGCTGCAGCCACAGGATTTGTGCACAACCAATCCTTTCCTTTCCTTTCCTTTCCTTTCCTTTCCTTTCCTTTCCTTTCCTTTCCTTTCCTTTCCTTTCCTTTCCTTTCCTTTCCTTTCCTTTCCTTTCCTTTCCTTTCCTTTCCTTTCCTTTCCTTTCCTTTCCTTTCCTTTCCTTTCCTTTCCTTCCCTTCCCTTCCCTTCCCTTCCCTTCCCTTCCCTTCCCTTCCCTTCCCTTCCCTTCCCTTCCCTTCCCTTCCCTTCCATTCCCCCTTTATTCTTTCCTTCCCCCTTTCCTTTCCCCTTTTTTCTCTCCACATTTCCATCCCCTCCTCTCACCCCACAATTCTCAGCAGTCCCAGCTCTCTGGACGGAGTTTTCCCTGATTTAGGGAGCCTGGAGCTGTGTTAAGGCACCCACGGAGGTGCCAGCCAGATTTGTCACCTCCCCGCAGGTGACACAGCCACCCTGCCAGGCCGTGCCCCAGCTCTGGGCGCTGCAGGACAGAAATTCCTGTGCTTGGAGCTCTCTTTCCACCAGAGCTGCTGTCGGGAAGCCGCAGCAGGAGCTCCAGCGCTGCTGGGAGCTGTCATTAACTCCCAGTTGGGTTTGGGATTAATTGGGGAGGCAGCAGCGCCTGCCAAGGCTCGGCTCCCGTGAGCCAGGCTGGGAGTGAGAGCCGGGGGGGTTTGGATGGGAGGATGAGGCAGGTACAGAGGTGAGAACATCCCTCACCTGGGGCTCAGGCAGCTGGAGCATCTTCCTCCAGGATTTGGGCACTGCCCAGGTGGGACAGGGAAGTTTCCAGCCCTCCTTGAAACCCTTTTGGTGCTGAGGGCAGGAGGAGAGGGACAGGTGAGAACAAGGAAGGAAGGATTCCAGGAAAGATGGAAAAATTCCAGGAAGGAAGGATTCCAGGAAGGAAGGATTCCAGGAAGGAAGGAAGGAAGGATTCCAGGAAGGAAGGATTCCAGGAAGGAAGGAAGGAAGGATTCCAGGAAGGAAGGAAGGAAGGAAGGAAGGAAGGAAGGATTCCAGGAAGGAAGGATTCCAGGAAGGAAGGAAGGAAGGATTCCAGGAAGGAAGGAAGGAAGGAAAGAAGGAAGGAAGGATTCCAGGAAGGAAGGAAGGAAGGAAAGGATTCCAGGAAGGATTCCAGGAAGGAAGGATGGAAAAATTCCAGGAAGGAAGGATTCCAGGAAGGAAGGATTCCAGGAAAGAAGGAAGGAAGGATTCCAGAAAGGAAGGAAAAATTCCAGGAAGGATTCCAGGAAGGAAGGAAAGCTGTCGGTGTTTATTTGTTTGTGCCGTAGTTACAGCTGGAAGAAGCAGGAGGGGCTGGCTGCCCGGCAGTGTCTCTAGGGAGACGTTTGTTGGTGCCACCAGCTGTCCCCTCGGCGTGGAGAGCGCGGCTGAGCCGTGACTCACCCGCCCAGGCTCTTATTTCACTCTCACATCTATCCCAAAATGTTCCTCCGGCCCCACAATGCCATAAAAGCTCCCTTTTCCTGGCACGGCCTGTGGCAGGCAGGTGTGGGAGATGGGAGAGGGAAGAGCCAGGTTAACTGCAGGAATTCCTGCTGCAAGGACAGGGACAGCACACCTGTGACCTGCAGGGACAGGGACAGCACAGCTGTGACCTTCAGGACAGGGACAGCACACCTGTGACCTGCAGGGACAGGGACAGCACAGCTGTGACCTGCAGGGACAGCACACCTGTGACCTGCAGGGACAGGGACAGCACACCTGTGACCTGCAGGGACAGAACACCTGTGACCTGCAGGGACAGGGACAGCACACCTGTGACCTGCAGGGACAGAACACCTGTGACCTGCAGGGACAGGGACAGCACACCTGTGACCTGCAGGGACAGCACAGCTGTGACCTGCAGGGACAGGGACAGCACACCTGTGACCTGCAGGGACAGCACACCTGTGACCTGCAGGGACAGGGATAGCACACCTGTGACCTGCAGGGACAGGGACAGCACACCTGTGACCTGCAGGACAGGGATAGCACACCTGTGACCTTCAGGACAGGGACAGCACAGCTGTGACCTGCAGGGACAGGGACAGCACAGCTGTGACCTGCAGGGACAGCACACCTGTGACCTGCAGGACAGGGACAGCACACCTGTGACCTGCAGGGGACACTGGCACAGGGACCCAGCAGAGATCCCTGTTTGGGGATTAAAAAAAAAAAGTTTGGGGATGAAAGCGCTCCAAGGTGCCTCTAAAGTCACTGAAGAAGCTGCTCTGGACTTGGATGGATGCAGGATCCCCAAAATCCAAAACTCCAGCAAAGCCTGGAAGCTTCTCTGGGGCTGTCCCTCAGCCCTGTCCTGTGTGTCCCCTGTGGCTGAGCCTGGATCCCCCGGGAAGGGCTGGGGGAATCTGTCTGTGAGGGGCTGAGGGAGCTGGGGAAGGGTCTGGAGAATCCTGAGGGGAGATGGGGAAGGGTTTGGAGAATCCTGAGGGATTTGGGGAAGGGTTTGGAGAATCCTGAGGGAGCTGGGGAAGGGTTTGGAGAATCCTGAGGGAGCTGGGGAAGGGTTTGGAGAATCCTGAGGGATTTGGGGAAGGGTCTGGAGAATCCTGAGGGGAAGGGGCTCAGCCTGGAGAAAAGGAGGCTCAGGGGGAATTTCTGGCTCTGCACAACTCCCTGACAGGAGGGGCCAGCCGGGGGGGATTTGGGATCTCATCCCAGGGAACAGGGACAGGAGGAGAGGGAACGGCCTCAGGCTGGGCCAGGGGAGGCTCAGGGTGGAATTTGCTCATGGAAAGGGTTGGCAGGGGCTGCCCAGGGAGGTTTGGAGTGCCCGTCCCTGGAGGTGGCACCTGGAGGTGGCACCGAGTGCTCAGGGTGGGGATCGGGCACAGCTCGGGCTCGATGATCCCACAGGGATTTTCCAACCTCAGTGATGCTGGGATTTTATGAACAAATTCAGAGGCAACTGGATAAAATATGAAATCAGTGGGGACGGGAACAAGAAGAGGGGAACCTCAGTACAAACTCTGGTGGGCAGGTGCCCAATTTGGGGTCCCCTGAGCGCTGCTGGGAACCCCCTGGGGACACGTTTGGGGTCACAGAGAGGCAGCAGAGCCCTCACCCACCCCCAGCTCCAACGCAGCAGCTCCGTGGTGCCCTTTTATATTTTTGGCTGCAGTGGGGGGAGGATCATGGCCGTTCCAAGCACTGCCCTAGAAGGAGCTGGGGAGCAGCTGGGAAGGGCTGGAGAGAGGGGGAGCCTCGGTGCCACATTCCCCAGATTAGATTAGAGCTCAGCCCTCGGCGGGGCCAGGCTAAAGCTGCAGCAAAACTGGGAGCCCAGCCATGAAGAGCTTCCAAAAATAAAGCAGAGTGGGTCAGAGGGACTGGAGAGGGGCTGAGATGCTGCTTGAAAATATCAGGATTAGGAGGAAATGAGCTGTCAGTCACTGGGAGAGGATTCCCAGCCCAAAAGCAGCCCCTGAAATGTCAGAGGTGACAGCAATTGGACAGGGGAGGTGGAATTTGAGCGTTGTCACCACACAGGAGGCAAAACACCACCCCTGGCCTGCAGGAAAGTATTTCAGGCTTAGAAATAAATAAAATCCTGCACCGTGGAAGATATATGTTCCATGGATAGGATGTCTTGGAATTTGTCAAATCCTTGGTTGGGGCTGTCACCACTGCTGGCTTTATCACCTAAACAACACCACCTAAACAACAACTCATCCAAGGGCTGCTCTGTCCCCAAAAATCTCCATCCATGGTGGCACTGGGGAAAAGCTCCAAAGCATACCCAGCACAGCGAGGCAGGGTGATGGCAAGGGGGCTGGGAAGAGCAGCCAGAATTAATTATCTGTGATAATTTGTTATTAATTTTCTCTGATGATAAATGACCTGCCCGATGGTGTGGATTTATTCCATTTTGTGATGGTGCAGCCTCACCCCACAGCTCTAAAGAGCTGGATTTAACAGAGTCACAAAGGCTGCTTGGCTCCAAAGCAGATATTCCCAGTGATTTGATTTTTATGGAATAGCTCTTCTCCTCCTCAAACTAAGAGCAGGTTTTTCCACTAATACTGAATGAATATTCCATCAAATTCAGCTGAATATTCCATCAAATACAGCTGAATATTCCATCAAATACAGCTGAATATTCCATATTTACTCAAAGTTTGCTGCTGGTGGGTGCTGAGCAAAGTGCAGAGCCCACAGTACTGGAGGTTTGATTTCCAGTGTGCCTTGATTCCAAAATCCTGCACAGCCACGCTTTTCCCACCTCCTTTGCCCCATGGCATTGGTCCCTGGGAAAACCTCAGGCAGGTTTTTATTAAACTCAGCTCAGGCAGGATTGATACAAACTGTAAAGGATTGAAATTGAGAGTGAGGAACAAAAAAGAGAGGGAAAAATCCCCTCAGACCCGGATATACCCCAGTGCTCTGGGAATTTATGGAACACTCAGGCAATGGGGAGGAAATGCAGAAACATTGGAATTCTGCAGAAAATGCAGAACAGTGGGAGAAGCAGCACTGCTGCCCACTGGGAATTCCAGCTGGATTTTCAAATATTTGGGAGAAGGTTCTGGCTTGGATTTACAGCTCCAAGGAGGAGAGACCTGCACGAGCAGGGTGGGAGGAAGCACAGATCTCCTGCTGGGGTTCTCCAGGTGATCCAGGAAGCCAAACCCACCAAACCCGGGGATTTTCCAGCAAAACAACCACGACTCCTTCCCCCTCTTGCCTGAGCCAGGCCAGGCTGGGCTGGTCCTTCAAGGTCAGCCATGGGATGCAGTAGCAGAGGAGGGAGAGGCTGTGGGAGCAGAGGGAGCCCCGTGCCAGCCGTCAAAGCCAGGGGATAAATACACACCCGAGCTTCCAGGATTTTCCATCAGGGAAAATGATGGGCTCGTCCCACCCACCGTGAAGTTGTCACTTGGTTTGAAATTAAAAGAGGAGCCAGAGGGAGCTGAGAGGAGCTGGAGAGGGGAAGGAGGTGACACCTGAGAGCCTTGGGTCACCCAACCCCATCCAGCCCCTGCCGCTGCCGCTTTGTTCCATATTTAGTTCCCGACAACTGTGCCTGGGGCAGGAACTCCCAGCTCTGTTTTCTCTCCTCCCTCAGCTCCCAGGGCTCTCAGAAATTGCTCTTTCTCTCTCCCAGTGGCCACAGCTCGGTCCCAGTGTGCTGGGGAAGATGGCAGAGAAGCAGGAGGAGCCCAGCAATGCCCAGAACGGGGAACCCGACAACGCCGAGGAGGGCGAGGGGAAGAAGAAGAAGAAGGTGAAGAGGGAGGACCTGCCACCCTTTGAGATTGTGACAGGGTAAGAGATCGGGATTGAAAAATGGAGCTGGGGCAGTTCAGAGAGCTCTGTCTCAGCTTTTGGGTCGGGCAACACAAGCGGCATCTCCTGCCCGCGTGTTTCTGAAGAGTCTGAAACGGTTTGGATTCATTGTGGGATTTTGTTCTAAGTTTTCCTGACTTTTAGAGGATGGACTCTCAGCAGGCAGGCACAGAAGTGCACTTGTTTTATAGGAACAGCTCTGTTCCTGCAGTGCTGGTTCCCTCCCAGCCTGCTGACGGGATGGGGATGGAGGGGCTGGCTTTGATGAGAACTCGCTATCGATTTCTTGCTGTGATCAATGGCTCTTGTCTGAGAGTTTCTCCACCTGTGGATCAGGAAAAACACCCCTGCTATGGCTGATTGGCTTGATGGGCCTGAGGGACAGATTTTTTCAAGAGACCTAAAGGTTCACATTTTCAAGAGCTCCACAGCCACAGCTGGAACCTGACTTTCATAAAGAAACCAAAAAGCCCAACTTGCAGAAAAGCTCCAAAACAAGAGGCAGTTTTGAAGGCAGCAGGGCAGCAGGGAGCCTGGCCTTTGGAAAAGTGGGATATCACAGGGATCTGGGGGGAGTGAACTCTCAGCCATAATTGACAGCTGCAAGTAGGAAAAGCCCTGCTCCCTATAGGAACAGCAGGATGAGTCCTTCTGCCCTAAAATTTCCCTTATCAGTCACCAAAGGAATGTCCCAGCAAATAAACCAAACCCAGATTTCTTCCAGCTACTTTAAAGTAAAGCTCAGGCCTCCAAAATATCCCCTGGAATTTTTCTGCTCTGTAGGTGAAATCTGGCTGCTGGTTCTGACCAGGATGAGTGAGGCAGGACAGCACCCCGTCACAAAATTGGTTTCCATTCCTGCCCAGAGGAGGAATAAAATCTCCATTCTCTTCTCAAAATGTGACTGCTGTGAAAAAAAAAAAATTCCTTTTTGGGGTGGTCTCTGTCACATATAATCACAGAAATAAATGATTGGCTTTTAAGGAAAGAACATCCCTCTGCTAGGAATGGAGCTAAGGCACCAGAATTTGTGGATATAAACCACCAGGCCAAGTTCTGAATGCTTAAAACCTGTTCTAAAATGAATTTTAATGAGGAAATTGGGTATTCCAGCTTTGGAGCCCTCAGCCTGCAGTGAGAAATGCTGAAGGACTGAGCAGGATGTCCAAACTTCCCTGCTAAGCACAAAGGCCTGGGCTAACCATGGCTGAAAATCTCCCTTAGCACCATCCTGCAATTAAATCCATTCTTGGAATGCCAAGGGTGTTGCAGGATTTGACAGAATTTTCCACCCTGCAAAGGGGACAGTGAGGATGCAAAGTAGAAATCCTAAAGGACTCCCAAAGAGCTACAGAAACCCCAGAGATTTTTTTTTTTTTTTAAATTTTCATTTTAAGGAGGACACCAGGAACTCAGGCCAGGCCTTGCCCCGGGATCACCACATGGCTTTTCCCAATGATTTACAAATTCCAAGCCAATCCAGGCAATTATGGGAGTGATGAGGAAACACAACTGCAGCCAGGGAAGAAGCACTTAAACCCAATTATGTTGCATTTCAGTTTTAGCCCTCGGATTAGGGGCATCTCAGGACTCCCAGCCAAGTTCTCACTCAGCTGCTCCAGGAGGAGTCTGGCTTCCAGGAATCACTGGGAAGCCAATTACTCTCTTTAAGAATATTATCCTTTTTTTTTTTTATAGCTGAACACAGCCTGTAATCCCAATCTGGGAGCATTTCCTGCCACATTTATTTCCATTTTACCCAGGCATAAATGAGGCTCCTGGTGGGAATAATTCCTTGTTGCTTTTTAGATAATCCACATTTTTATTGCCTCATTAGATGTTTTCCTTCTCTCCTGTGTGACAGTGCCAGGGTCACACTGGGTAACTGCTCTTTCCTCCAGCCCACCTGATTTCAGCAACTTCAATCCCAGACTGAAGATTCTGCCTCAAAATTTCAATTTATTTTTGCTCTCAATATGATCTATTACTTTGCCACCCAGGGAAAACTGAAAAATTAGGTTGGAGCATTTAGAAATCCCCCAAAAATGTCATTTAATGATGCTTTTCAGGGACGGTTCCAATTTTGACCTTTCCTATCCTCAGGTGAGCTGTGCCACCTCAGGGGGTTATATTGGGAATATTGGGGAATTCAGTGCCTGTGAACAGTTTTTAAATGATTTCCATAAACATTTTCACTCTCCACACCCCCCTGACAGGAGGCTGGAGCCAGGTGGGGATCAGCCTCTTCTCCCAGACAATAGCATGGGGGGAAATGGCCTCACATTGTGCCAGGGGAGGACATCAGAGGGAATTTCTTCCCAGAAAGAGTTGCCAGGCATTGGAATGAGCCCTGAGTGCTGTTTCTATTCCTTATTGGAACATTATTAATTGAACTAATGCAGATTCCAAATGGCTGGGAGCAGAAGTGAGGTGAACATCCCAGCTAAGCTCAGGCACACGCCGAGATAAGCAATAAAATCCATCTGGAAGGGCTGGTAAATGCAGCTCCCAGTCAATCCAGCCTTCAGCTGTTCCATGAAAAGCCAGAGCCAACCTGGTCACTGCTGTGACCCCTTTGCTGTCAGAGTTAAATCAGGGATGAAATTCCCTGTGCCTCTGATGTATTTAAGAAGCTGATGTTATTGTGAAACCACTCATTGCAGGCATCGCTCTGGAATGGGTGTCTCATGTTTGCCCTTCAAAAAAATCATTAATTAAAGAATCCTTAGGCAAAGAAGCAGTGATTATTCCGGGTACCAAGCAGGAAAAGTGCTATTATTGGAAGCACATGCATTTTTTCCCACTCTTTTCCATCCCTTTCCCTTCCCATCTCCAGAGCCATCCCATGAGATGTTCCATCACGAGATGATCTTGAAATCACAGAAGGGACAATAAATTAAAAGAGTAGGTGAAGTGAAGTTTTTCAGCAGGGACTCCAGCAGGAAATCCACATTTTCACAGCAAAGTCGGATTTAATGCTGGATATTTTATAACCTAAACCTTGGAATACAGAAATTCAGGGCAATGCAGTGATTTGTGCACGGTCCCACACAGGGCTGAGCCACAGTGTGACCCTTCCCTGTTGGAACCCTGAGAGTTTTGAACTTTCTGACCCTCAAAAAAACCCCACTGCTTTTGACTTGAGGCCTTGGAGAAGGTTCCAAGTTTAAGTAGTGGAATTAGAATCACAGGTGTGTAGTTTGTGTAAAAGTGTGTAATATCACATGGTGAAGAGTTTGGAATTTGGGGTTTTATAATATAGTAATAGGTATGGGACAAGATGGAAGTTCTTAAATTGTCTCTTTCTTCTTTCTTGTTCCTCCTTTTTCTTAGTTTCAGGCAGTAGGTTTTGGTTGGTTAGAAAATCCCACAGTGTGGGTCACAGGTGTTTGGTCATTGGGTCAAAAGTATAAATAATATAAATGTTAGTTTTTAATTGCATAATTAGGCTTTAAAACACCTTATAACTAGCTAGATCTACCAATATTTTCTTGTTTTAAGCTTGTTAGCTAGAATTGCTGCAGAACTCTCTGTACTATAGGTAAGAATTAATAAACAAGTGAGTCCAAACAAGAAAATCACATGGTGACAGGTTTTAAATTTGAAGGTTTTAGAATATAGTAATAGGTATGGGACAAGAGCCTCCTCTCTGCTCTTCCCAGTGTTATAAATGAGAGACAAAAGCCTCGATATTCAGCAAAATTTAGATTGTTTTATTTGCTATAGACAGAGCAAAGCAGGGCTGGGGAACGTGAGGGGTCACTGCCCACCCCACGCCCCACCCAACCTCGGTTTGCAGCCTCTTCTTACACTGTGGGTTCTCGTGTAATCAATAATTTTTGGGTTTTTTTGTTGTCATAAGCAGTGGTGGTTGAATAAACATCCTTGTAGAGAACCAGCAGAGAAGTTCTGGGAGTTTGGTCCTTGAGATGAGCAGCATTGATCAGACAAAGGCAGGAAGGGCTATTGGGAAGGCTGAGTTTGGGCTATTGGGAAGGCTGAGTTTGGGCTATTGGGAAGGCTGAGTTTGGCTATTGGGAAGGCTGATTTTGGCTATTGGGAAGGCTGAGTTTGGGCTATTGGGAAGGCTGATTTTGGGCTATTGGGAAGGCTGATTTTGGCTATTGGGAAGGCTGAGTTTGGGCTATTGGGAAGGCTGAGTTTGGGTTATTGGGAAGGCTGAGTTTGGCTATTGGGAAGGCTGATTTGGGCTATTGGGAAGGCTGATTTGGGCTATTGGGAAGGCTGATTTGGGCTATTGGGAAGGCTGAGTTTGGGCTATTGGGAAGGCTGAGTTTGGGTTATTGGGAAGGCTGAGTTTGGCTATTGGGAAGGCTGAGTTTGGGCTATTGGGAAGGCTGAGTTTGGGCTATTGGGAAGGCTGAGTTTGGCTATTGGGAAGGCTGATTTTGGGCTATTGGGAAGGCTGAGTTTGGGCTGCTGGGAAGGCTGAGTTTGGGCTATTAGGAAGGCTGATTTTGGCTATTGGGAAGGCTGATTTTGGGCTATTGGGAAGGCTGAGTTTGGGCTATTGGGAAGGCTGATTTTGGCTATTGGGAAGGCTGAGTTTGGGCTAGTGGGAAGGCTGATTTTGCAAGCTGGTAGCTGATACAACTTATTTGGAAAACATAACATAATATAACATAACATAAAATAACATAATACACCATAACAAGGTGATTTTAAACAGAATGATTTCCTTTATCTAGTGTCCATGCCTCACTTCAGAGCTTAGCATTCTGGTTTACACAAACCCCAATGCTTTTGTGATCAACACCAATCTTTTACCAATTATCACACCAGGGAACGCCTCCCAGCCATCTTCTTCAAATTCCAGTTCAGGAACGTGGAGTACAGCTCGGGCAGGAACAAAACCTTCCTGTGCTACGTGGTGGAGACGCAGGGCAAGGAGGCGGCGACGAGCCGGGGTTACCTGGAGGACGAGCACGCGGCCGCCCACGCCGAGATGGCGTTTTTCAACACCATCCTGCCCACCTGCCAGGCCGGTGCCCGCCACGATGTCACCTGGTACGTGTCCTCCAGCCCCTGCGTCACCTGCGCCCAGAGGATCTGCGAGGCCCTGCGCAAGAACAAGGGGCTGCGCCTCACCATCATGGTGGGCAGGCTCTTCATGTGGGAGGAACCCGAGATGCAGGCGGCCCTCAGGAGCATGAAGGAGGCCGGCTGCAAGCTGAGGATTATGAAGCCTCAAGACTTTGAGTATGTGTGGAAGAACTTTGTGGAGCAGGAGGAAGGGGAGGAGGCCAAGTCCTTCGTGCCCTGGGAGGATATTCAGGAGAATTTCCTGTACTACGAGGAGAAGCTGGCTGAGATCTTGCATTGAGGCTCAGGTGAGTCGCTCATTAACTCCCCTCTAATTTAGTTTCCAATTTCTTTTAATATTGCTGGATTTCTCCTTCCACACCAGTGTCCACAGTTTGTTGGACAAACACATTCCCAAGGAATTCAGTGCTTTTCTATATTCTCCTCCAGGAATAAATAAAAAGGTTCCAGGATCACCAGAGCACCTCCCTGCTCCTCACAGGGATGAAACTCAGGACAGCAGGGAGAGGAATGGAGATTGGAGGAGATTTTACTCACAGCCCGAAGTCTAACCCTAAAAAACACCATTAAAGGAAACCCCAGTTGTTGCAGAATTCCCTTTTCTGTGAGATACTGAAGAGTCACCTCTGAGTCTCTGGGATGTCTCTTTTTCCCTCTCCAGGATCAGAAAGGATCCGTGAAGAGATGTGACAGACCTGGACACGTGGGACAGTCCTGCTTCCCCAGGCTTTGATTCCAGCAGGATGGAGAACCAACCTCTGGGAGACAAGGCCCTGTGGGACTCCAAACACACACACACACAACACAGACCTCTGGTGTTTGGAATTTTTTGGGTGTTTTTTGTTCCTCCCCCTCCCTGCCCCAACCAAACCCATGCTGTGGTGAAATGGACGGCAGTGATCCACAGGCAGGCTGTGGGATCACATTCTGGGAATATTTCATGGGAAGAGATCTTAGAACAAAGCTGCTGGTTAGATAAATGCATTAGAAAAGGGAAAAGAAAGTGATTTAAGGTGAAAAAGAAGTTTTCTCCCTCTGTTGTCCTCAATAGTCAGAGCTGTGATTTAACTCAGGGCCAACAGCTCTCTTCCAAATCATGATGAGCCCAAGAACTCGATATCAAACAATGATGTTTGGGATACAAACCTGGGAAAAGCAAAGTGAAATAAAATGGGAAGCCACTGCAAAAACCAAAGCACTGTTTATTCCTTCTTCTCTACTTGCAAGAAGTCCTAAATTGAACCTGACAAGTCTGAGTTCAAGGACATCCCAGGACAGCCACACAGGGAATATTTTGTAGCTGGGAAGGGAGAACTAAATGCCAAAAAAATTTCCAGAGTACACACGAGTGTTGGAGAGCAGGATCGTTTTCCATGTAAAACGAAGCTCATGGGGATGACATGAATAAGGAACCAGAACAAAAACCCAGACACAAATAAAGGGAAAGGACTGAATCCATGAGCAGCCTCAGTGCCTGTTCTGGATCAGCTCATTGCTCCAAATTCCTCTTTGTCCAAGGTTGTTTTTCCCAGCTACAGCAATTCCCCACCAAATATTTACAAAATATGGGCAAGGAACAGGGAGAGTAAGGATAGGGAGATCTTAATCAGGATTTGCAACAGCAAAAAGCCCCACAGAACTGAGTAACCAAGTCCCTTCCCAAGGAAATCCCATTGGGAACCCTGCCATGCTACAAAATTCCCAACTCTTATGCCCCATTTTAATATTTCTTCAACACACCTGGCACTTTTCTGAGCATTCAGAATGACAGAAGTCCAAAAGATTTGTTATTGTGGGAGGGTAGGAAACCAAACACGAAGGAAATGTCTGTGGCAGCTCCTCAGTTCTGGAACAAACTCTTCCAAATCAGTTTTCCATGCATCTCAGGAACCAGGGGTGGTACTGATTTGCTTCTGTTTTGGGTGACAAACACCAACCTTAGTGTTACACCTGGACTACAAATGCACCGAACAAAGAAATGTGAAAATCCCACCTTAAACTCCATCCTGTGAGTTTTTAGAGCACACCAACCTGTTTGGATCCTCACCAAACCAAGCTCTGCAGACTATAAATTATAGAGCTGCTGTATAAAACACACCCACCAGATGTATTCACTCCCCTCCAGCATTCCCTGCAATGCCAGCCTGTCCCCAGAACAGCCACAGGTACCAGTCCAACAACAGGGCACTGTTTATTTAAACATCACACCATGATCCTGAGCAAGCACGATCTCAACAAACCCAATTTGTGGCCAGAAGGGAGAAAGGAAACCGTTCCTCCTGTGCGAGGAGGTGAGTGACCCGAGTGCCAGGCAGGCAGGACATGGCAAAGAGAACAAAGCAGAGGTGGCAGCGCTGCCTGGGGCAGCTCACCAGCACCAAGCCAAGCAGAAACCCCGAGGCAGCGGCTCCGTGTGAGTGCGTGGAGCCCCAGTGACACCTGGTGGCTGCAGGGACACACTGGGAGCTCCCTGAGGCTGTTCACAGCGCCGCTGCCTCCTAATTAACAGCCCCAAATGAGCTTCTCTGGAGCTTGCTGCTGCTGGAAGCCACTGTCACTGTCACACACGCGAGTGACACCAGAACGTGCTCCCCACACAGGTCCCCCGTTGTCAGTTCACAGGTTCTGCTCCCAAAATCGGGGGAAATGGGGATCTTTGTTCTGCTCACAGGCTGTAAACTGTGATCTTGATGTCAGTGTTGTCAAACACTTCCTCAAGGATGGCTGACACCTTTTCCCACTGCAGGCCATCGAGTCCACATCCAATCCTGGAAGATAAAGCAGCAAAAGGGCTGATGGAGCATTGTGCTGTGCCCAACCAGCTGCACTTTGAGGAGGCCCTGCCTCAGCTCCCCATAAACCCTCAAAACATGAGGAGAACAAAGAAACAACTCTAATGTGCTTTGCTACTATTGAAATGCACAGGGCAATACAAATTAGATTTGCCCAATTGAACAGGGAAGTTGGATGGAGGTGGATGCTTGAATTCTTATTTCACAGCAGGGGATCACCCCTCAGATATCCTTCTGGAAATTAAACACCCCAGCATTGGCATTCCAGCTCCTGAGCCCCTCACCTGGGCATGGAGATGTCGGTGACTCCATTGTTCAGGCAGTGAGCTTTCATGGCTTCCAAACTCTTCTGCATGCTCTCATAGGTGGGCTTGTGAGAAACCTTCTGCTTTGTAATCTACAGAAAAATAGAGAAGCTCAGCAGTGCCTTAGGCACGACCTCTGCAAACTTCTGTCTGTTATAAATGCTGTTACAAAACACACATTCCATGATATCCAAAACTCCATGCCCAGACTTGTCTCTGTGGAAAGACCTGAGCAAAGAGCTAACGTTTCTTAGCTTAAAACACTCTAATTTAGCAGCCAGTTCTGTCCAGGTAAAGGTGAAATGCAGATGCACAGAACAGCTTGGCTGCTCCTCACCAGCAATGTCTGAGGGTACATCTCTTATTGAGAAGAACATTGCAGTGCCCAAAGGGAGCCAACAAGACACAGACAATTTACAAGGGCCTGGTGTGATAGGAGAACAGGAATGGCTTCACATTGCCAGAGGGAAGGGTTAGATGGGATATTAGGAAGGAATTGTTCCCTGTGAGGGTGGTGAAGCCCTGGCACAGGTTGCCCAGAGCAGCTGTGACTGGCTCAGCCCTGAGGTGTCCAAGGCCAGGCTGGACAGGGCTTGGAGCACCCAGGGATAGGGGAAGGTGTCCCTGCTCAGGATGAGCTTTAAGGTCCCTTCCCACCCAAACCATTCTGTGATTCCCTGATTCCATGAACATGACTAAAACCCCCACAGCTATTAATGCCTGATATGTAACAGAGTTTAGCTCCAGGGAGATGCCACCCAGTGCCACCCCAGCCCTTACCAGGTAATAAATGTACCGCTCGTCCCTCTGCAGAACTGCCACCTCCCCCGTCTTCTTCTCTAAAGCACAAAAATCAAGGTGTTTTTAAAACAGCCACACTCCATAACCCAAGCATCTCCAACACCCTCCCTGCTGGAAATCAGGAGCTCCTTCAGGCACCACTCACTTTGATCCAGGAGCTCCTGGACGCCTCCAAACTTCTTCTTGAAGAGCACGGCGATGCCGGCGCCCATGCGGCAATCCTCGCTGATGCAGTGAGCCAGGGCATCCGTGCTCGGGCACGAGAACAGGTCCCCCTTCACACACCTGATCTGCACAGCAGGGGCAACAAAACCTCCTCAGACAGCACACCTGGGCACACAGGGCTCTGGGGAGCAGGGACTGGGCAGCAATAGGGGCAGGGTTTGAGTACGCTGTGCAGGGTGCAAGTGTTTGAGCTGGCACGGGTTACAAACGAATACAGAGAATTACAAACCCCACAGGCAGACTTACAAACCAAATTCACAGCACTACAACCCCAACTCATAGAATGGCAAACCCAATATAGAGAATTACAAAGCCACTACAGAGAATTGCAAACCCACTACAGAGAATTACACATCCCATACACAGAATTACAAACCCACTACACCTTCTCAACAAGATCACTAAGGAGGACCACGTGCCGGCTCAGCAGGTAATTTTACAAAATCAAAGCTTATAAGGGTAATTATGTGGCAGAGAGCACAGCTGGATTAGTGAAACCCCTCCAGCAGCACCAGTCTAGAGGTGCTCAGGCAGGCAGGTGAGCTCTGTGCTGCTGCACAGATTCTGCCCCACTGACATTACACACAAAAAGCACACAGAATTCAGCACCGGCAGCCACTTTGCTCCCAAAAGCTGCAGGATGCAGGCAGTGCCGTGCTGTCAGGGCTGTGATGAGGGGAAGGCTCTTTGCACAGACAATAATATCCCATGTAACCCATTTCCTACGCACTCTCTCCTCCTGATCCTTGGAGAAGTGGGTGGCCATGGTAACGTGGGGTATGGAGAAGGCTCCTGCGGCTGGAAAGATGAGAGAAAAACAATTATTAGGAACCTCAAGCTAGGCAGTAAGTGTGTTAGAGGGGGCGAGGGTAAGCCTGATTGATCTGTGACAGCGGGACAACCATGACACCCCTGAAGATGCCAGTCCCACTGCACCTACAGCTCTGGCCCGGGAGGAGGCCCCAGCCCAGGGTCACCGCACAATAGGCACCGCCAGGCTGCTGCCCTCCTCCTCATCACCATTATCACCCTCCTCCTCCTCCCCCTCCCATCCCTCAGGGCCCCTCGGCCGCCGCACCCGCGGGGCGCACAGCGATCAACCGGGCCGGGCCCACGGCCTGCGCCACGCCGAGCCTGCCCAGCAACGCCCACATCGCTCCGGCCGAGCCGCAAGGGCGGCCCCGCCTCACGGCCACACGGTACCGCCTCAGCCCTCACGGCGGCTCCGCCTCGGGGGGACCTTGGCGGTATCGCCTCAGCGGCCCCGCCTCGCGGCGAAATGGTGGATCCGCTTCTCGGAGACTTGGCGGATCGTCCTCAGCCAGCACGGCGGTATCGCCTCACACAACACGGCAGTAAAGCCGCACATAACACGGCGGTATGGCCCCACACTACAAGGCGGTATGGCCGCACACAACATGGCGGCCGCGCCCCACACGACATGGCGGCGGCGCCGCTCCCCGCGCGCGCGCGGGCGGGCGGATCCTCTCCATGGTCGCAGCGCGGAGCGTTCGGGCCGGGGGGCGGAGCCCAGGGCTGGGCGGGGCCCGTCCCGCGCCTGCGCGCCACGGCCCCCGCGCAGGCGCAGCGGCGCCGGGCAGGGCGAGGAGCGCGGTTGGGCAGACGCGGCCGGGCGGGGCCCCGCCCCTCGCCCCCTTTGTCCGCGGTTGGGCGCCATTTTGCGCGGCGGGCGAGTGCGGGCGCTGATTGGGCTTCGGGGCCCCGCGGCGGAGCCAATCAGCGCGGGGCGCGGACCGGGCAGCGCGGCACGGTGAGCGCGAGCGGCCAATATGGAGCCCCCGCGCGCCGGGATTGGCGGGGCCGCGGCCACTCAGGGGCTGAGGGGGGAACCGGGGCCGGGCCGGGCTCGGCCGCGCTGGGGCCGCGGGGCTGCGAGCAGCGGGCTCGGGGACTCCGCGGTGGGGCCGGGGGCGCGGGGTCGGGCGCTGTAGCGGGGCTCGGCCTTTTCCCCCGGCGGTCCCGCAGCGCCCCGCCCCGCCCTGCCCGGGAGCCTCCCCGCTGGCAGAGGGGCCCGGGCTGCCCCGTCCGGTGTCGCTGTGCGCGGTGCCGCCTCCCTGATGTGTCCGGGCACGCGGTGCTCCGGCAGCAGGGCCGGGCCGGGGCTTCCCGCACTGAGACAACGGCGCTGGGTTATCCCTGCGTTCCACAAGGAGTCTGGGCTAAGCTGGGCTCAGCGTGTCGTGCTCAGCCCGCCCCCGTTAAAGCCCGGCCTAGGGGTGGGCGTGCGGCTCGGCGGTGTGCTGCGAGCAGCGGGACACGGCGACAGAACCGGCTGTGCCCGTCTGGGGCTCGGCTCCGGGCTGGACACGGGCACGGGGATGCTCTGCTCATCACGGGCTGCTCATGGCTCTGCTTTGCTCTTGGTGTGGGGTTGGTTGGTGAGGGAACTGTTCCTGCTGCAGCTGTATTTGTAGAAATATAAGTTATGTATATATATAAATATCTGTATTTTTGGAGCTCCAGGAATCTGATGATCCTAATGAGTCCCATACAACTCAGTATA
This sequence comes from Acridotheres tristis, assembly GCA_037013685.1. Lineage (NCBI taxonomy): Eukaryota > Metazoa > Chordata > Aves > Passeriformes > Sturnidae > Acridotheres > Acridotheres tristis. Next base: position 3,172,078 of record CM072913.1, on the reverse strand, counting down.
TTTTTAATATATATAAATATGTACACTTATAGTCTCTATATATGTGTATGTATAAACTATGTATATATAATCTATATAAATATGTGCTGCTGGAACTGGAGCAGTCCGTGGTTCCTGGAGCATTCCCGGCGAGGAGGAGCTGCCCATGAGCTCACTGGGGGAGGAGCTGCCATCCTCTGCCATTGATTGATCCCTGATCTTTAATATTTAACTTGGCCACTCTCTGTTTAATGAAGGGATGAGATAATCCCTGGGAGGATGAGGATCCAGCACTGGTAGAACCTTGTCCAGAACTTGCTGGGATTACAGAGCCGTTAATGTTTTAATTAAAGATTTTAATTTAAGGCAGAAGTGAAGTATCCGGTGTGAAATTGAAATGAGCAGCATTTTCAGAAGGAATATTTATCTTCTTTTATTCTGGCTGTGAAAAAAGTGTCAGGAAATGGGCAAAGGATGGAGCTCAAAAGCAGCAGTAACCACAGCAACGGGTACAGAGAGTCTGGGACTTAATCCTGCCAGCATTCCTTGAAAAATTGAGGGAGCTAGAGGTTTTGTTGCTTTAGATTTGGAAAATTAACGTTCCAGGCTGTGTTTTCTTTCAGCAGAGTAGCAGGAACTTGTTCAGTCGTGGCATAAATCAAACACCTCACTAAAGCAGGAATTCTGCTGTTGTTGGGCCAGTGAGGAGAGAAGCAGTGGCAGGGAAAAAATGTTTTTATTTCAGTACAGTACAGGGAAAGGGCCAAGGAGTGAGAGGCAGCAAGAGGATGGAGGTGCTGGGAAATCTGCTGGTGGTTCCTAAAATACACGAAGAATATATTTGAGTATATAAATAGTTCTTTAGAGAAGAAATTCCTCCCTGTGAGGGTGGGGATGCCCTGGGTTAGGAGCTGTGCCTGCCCCTGATCCCTGGAAGTGTTTAAGGCCAGGCTGGAGCAGCTCTGGGATGGTGGAAGGTGTCCCTGCCCACCCAAACCATTCCATGAGAGCAGGAGGAGAGGGAAGAAAAATGAGGAGAGCGTGGTGGGAACCGAATTCTTGAAGTGCAGTTTGGTTTCACACCTAAATGTTGCATTTCCTGAGGTTTTTCCAGCAGTGACACTCCTGGCTGGAGCCCAGGATGTGCAGACTCAGAGAACTGGTGGAGTCCGTGGAATCTGGGACAGAACTGAGGTGGTTTTGCTGCTCACTCGGGCTGGATGTGCCTGAAGTGCCCCCTGTGTTTATTGCTGGGACGGAGCAGCTCTGGGGCAGCTTTGCTCCTGGTTTGCTTGGCTTGGCAGCTGCAGGGGGAGAAGGGCAATTCCTGAGCCTGGGGACAGCACATCACCTGGTTTTTTTGCTTGTCTTGCAGGGGCTGAGGCAGCATGGAGCAGTACACAGCCAACAGCAGCAGCTCCACGGAGCAGATCGTGGTGCAGGCAGGGCAGATCCAGCAGCAGGTATGGAATGTGGGAATGTGGGGATGTGGGAATTGCATCCCTCAGAGGGGCACAGCAGCACAATCCTGATCCTCCTGGGTACCTGCTCACCTGACTTCTGTCACCTGGGCACTGATGGCACCTGCCTGGAAGTCAGAGTAAATGTGGTTTTTAAAATACACGTACTGTATTTTAAAAATAAAATAAAATAGATAAAATGTATATAAAATTAAAATTAAACTGCAGTACAAGTACCCAAATTTCAAGTGTACAAAGTACCCGAGTGACCAAGTTTCAGTGTAGCAGGGAGTTTTCAGTGTTTCAGGGAGTTTGCAAAGTGATAGTGACATGGGGAAAGTAAAATATAAAGACATATAAAAATATATTAAAACAGCTCTGAAAATGGAACAAACAGAATATTAACAGAAACAACTGTCAACAAGAAGAATTCTCCCAAAGTTGAAATAGATTTTGTTGAGGCCCACAGAGATTTCCTCCAGCTTTATCAAATGAACATTTATAGAGATTCTTTGTTTCAGAACAACGGGTGGAGCAAAACAAACACACAGAACAGGAATTGAACCAACCATGCAGCTTTGGATGAACTCATCCATCCCACGAAGAAATTCATGTTTCAATGTGCAAAATACCAGGGCTGAGTTTTGAGGACTTACTGATTTTTGGCTGTTAAACTTCCCATATTCAGATTTGGGGATGTATTTTCAGCTCCTGCTGAATTCTTGTTGCATTTCTGTTCTAGTTCAAGGGGGTTTGGTGGTTTGCCATGCATCCCTGGGTGATGTTTTCGGGGAGATCTGCTTTGCTTTGGCCTCAGCAGGGACCAAATCCTTCCACTGGGTTTAGCTGGAGTTGACTTTTTCAGCCAGAACAAGATTGCACTTGAGATTAAAACATTTTATATTAAGGATTATCCAAAATACCTGTTTGCAGCAGATAAGCAAAGATGTAGTTGGTTTATTGACATTTTCTAGAGAAATGGAGATAAAACCATCTCTTGGCTTTCATTTGCAGTACAACTTCTTAAATCCTGTGTCTGACATGAAACATTTTGCTAAAATAATTTGTTTTACCAGCCTGTTGCAGCACTTGGGAGGGAGCTGTGCTTCATCTCCCCATGCTAACAGTTACTGGGAATATTTTGGGACTCTTAGCAAAGAGGCTAAAGATAGAAAAGGCTTTTAGCTCTGTCTGCTCCTGCAGCCTGCCCAGACTGTCCCTCGGGGTCACTGGTGGGCAGACACTGACACAGGGGTGGCACAGATGAGCTCAGACTGGGACAAACCAGTGTGCCCAAAATCCGGAACCCTTCACAGTGCCAAACCTGGCCAGTGAGCAGAGTAAAACCCTGACACTGCAGAATTTTCCCTCCTGCTCCCTGTGAGTTGGGATATTGAAGCCTGAAACTTCAGAACTAAAACCCTGAAACTGAGCTTGAAATCCTGCAGAATTTTCCCTCCTGCTCCCGGTGAGTTGAGATATTAAGTCCTGAAACTCCAAAACTAAAACTCTGAAACTGAGCTTGAAATGCTGAAAAATTTTCTCTCCTGTTCCCTGTGAGTTGGGATATTGAAGCCAGAAACTTCAAAACTAAAACCTTGAAATCCTGCAGAATTTTCCCTCCTGCTCCCTGTGAGTTGGGATATTAAGTCCTGAAACTCCAAAACTAAAACTCTGAAACTGAGCTTGAAATGCTGAAAAATTTTCTCTCCTGTTCCCTGTGAGTTGGGATATTGAAGCCAGAAACTTCAAAACTAAAACCTTGAAATCCTGCAGAATTTTCCCTCCTGCTCCCTGTGAGTTGGGATGTTGGAGCCTGAAACTCCAAAACTAAAACCTTGAAATCCTGCAGAATTTTCCCTCCTGCTCCCTGTGAGTTGGGATGTTGGAGCCTGGCAGTGCCACATGCAATTCCAGGGAGCTCCATCCTTCGGTTTGCCGAAATTGCCATTCCTGGTGTTCCTGGAGCAGTGTGTATGAGCCCCACCCCCCTGTCCCAGCAGTGTGTTGTGCATTTCCATGTTTCAAGCTGTCCCTGTTCCTGTTCCCAGCAGCAGGGAGGTGTCACAGCTGTCCAGCTGCAGACTGAGGCCCAGGTGGCATCGGCCTCAGGCCAGCAAGTCCAGACCCTCCAGGTAGTGGTGACCTCTCTGATTGTGTTTCTGAGCACTGCATGCCCCTCCCCAGCACCACATATCTAATGCTGTGTTTTCCCAGGCTTTCCAGGAGGAGCAGGGGGATGTGGAGCAGGAATCTCTGCTGGCTGCTGCCTGTAGGGTTTGCCCTGGGCTTGGAGCTGTTCCCCAGTGGTTCATTTCTGTGGTTCAGTACGATTTCAAAGTTAAAAACGCCAAAATGAGTCAGGATAAAGCCCAAAGATTTCCTGTAATTCCAAGGAAATGAGGGTTCTGAGCTGCTCCCTGAGGAGGGCTCTGCTTTCCCTGTATGGGACAGACAGAGGTGGTGTCAGAGCCTGAGCTGGGACAGTGGAACCTTCTCACCTGTGACTGAAAGGGCACCTGGGGACAGCACTGGCCTCTGTGGCACTGGGAGATCCAGTTTCTTATTTACCTGTGAACAACACAGGGAAACCCAGGAGCCATGTGAATCCAAACACAGTTTTGGAAAGCAATCAGTTTGAGTGTGAAGGATTTCCTGTCTTGCAGCCTCCACTTGTGAACTCACCCAGGCTTTCCAGGAGCCCTTGGCAGAGCAGTTGTCAGACCCTGGGCAGCCGTGGCAGTTTTGGACTCAGTGTTCTGGTTTTTGTTTGGTTTGTAATTCTTCAGGGCAGGGAGGTTCCAAGGGGCTGGGATGGTCCTGCCAGGTGCAGAATTAACACAGCATTTTTTATGTTCAGAGTTCAAATCTCAAAAGCTGCCTGACTTGGATTGCTGAGCTCACTGGGGCCTCTGGTTGTTGTTATGTTCTCCTCACCGTTTTTAATTTTTTTTTTCCCCCTATTTTGCCTTGCTCTGATTCATTAACAAAAATCCTGGAATGTCTTGTTTTCCTTTCTGCTTCTTGGATATTGTGCTGCTGCCTGTGCTTCTCTGTGCTGACCTGAGCATGCTCCTCCCTGTGTGATCCAGCCCAGGGGCTGAGGGCTTTGGATGGGACATGGACAGGCTGAGGGACAGAGTGGGGACCTGGAAACTCAAAATTCCCAGGGCAGGATTTGGCTTCTCACCCCCAGGAACTCGGTGACTTTACCACATTGTGATGCTCTTGTTCCTAAACAAATCAGATTTTGTGATCCCTGAGTTCATGAGACTCATTTTGCATTTAGACTTTGAAGGCAGAGCATTTTTCAAGATGTGTTTGGGGAATTTGGAGATTTGGCAGGTGAGGGGGTTCAAACAGAGAGATTTTCCCCTTGATTTTCTTTTTCTCAGAGAGATACCAGGTCTGAGAGTCCAGAGATTCTCAGGCCAAAGTTACCACAGAATCCCAGACTGGTTTGGGTGGGAAAGGACCTTAAAGCTCACCCAGTTCCAACCCCAACACCTTCTCTTATCCCAGAGTGCTCCATGCCCTGTCCAGCCCATCCTTGGACACTTCCAGGGATCCAGGGGCAGCCACAGCTTCTCTGGGCACCCTGTGCCAGGGCCTCCCCACCCTCACACTTTTATATTTATATTTATATTTATATTTATATTTATATTTATATTTATATTTATATTTATATTTTCCAGTCTAAGCCTTTTTGGGCCCAGAAGTGGCTGCTGCTCATCCCACTTTGACTTTTCCTCCCTGAATTCCATTTTGTGTTGCTCCAGTTACAATTTCCCTGAGTAACCACAGAGTTTCTGTCAGCACATCCCATGCTCTATGTCAGTTTGGAAATGAGAATGTTGTAGGCATGAAATTGGAGAGAGCTGAAACCACCTCTGTCAGAACAGAGTCTCTCAGTAGGAATTAAAAGCCATTAATTGTGAGGTGAACACTGAAGTTTTTTTTATCCCACTTTGCTTTTGGGCTGTGCATGAAGATAGTTCTTATGGCTGAAAAACGTGGTTTTCATGCTTTATAACGACTGGACTGCAAAAGCAGCAGACAATTCCCTAAAGCCACAGCACATCCTACAACTCAGAGCTGCACTGAAGCAGCTCAGTGCCTGTTCCCCCATTCCTCTCCCCCCCAACATGGACACAGGTGAGCTCTGGGGCTGCTCTGGCTGGTTTTTTCATTGTTGCTTTGTTGTTTGCAGGTGCAGGGGCAGCCTCTGATGGTGCAGGTGAGCGGGGGGCAGCTCATCACCTCCACGGGCCAGCCCATCATGGTGCAGGCAGTGCCCGGGGGCCAGGGCCAGACCATCATGCAGGTGCCAGTGTCGGGCACACAGGGGCTGCAGCAGGTGAGACACAGCCCTGGGGTTGGGGGGAAATGGGTTTGGAAAGAGTTCTCAGGGCCTGGCAGAAGGATCACACACCTGTGTGCAAACACAGATAAGAGGTGTTTGATAAGAGATGAGATAGGACATCTTATATATAAGATATTTATATATATATATATATGTATAAAATGTATATACATGTATTATATATATGTATAAGATGTATATACATGTGTGTATATATATGTATAAGATGTATATATATGTGTAAGATGTATATATATAACTTATCTTATAGGATAAGATCTTGGAGATAAGAAATGCTGACTTAGAAATGCCATGGAACAGGACAGATGTTATTCAGAGAGAAATGGAGCTAGGAAAAAAAGTTTCATAGGATGGCCTTGCAAATAAGACTAAATAAGACTCTTATTTCTTTGGAGAATTTGAACTGTGAAATATGAACCATGTAATAGAACCCACGAGGGGTGATTTGAGGTGATTGGCTTCAAGGTATTTTACAGCATGATGTGACAAAAGCTGACAGGCCAAGAAATGCTAATGTTGTGTTGTAATTAGGAAGTAATTGGCTTCTGGTTGTGATGGTGTGAATTATAACATCTGTATTGTCTCACCCTTCATGTGAGACTGAAAATGGAATAAAAGTTGTTTAAAACACCTCTCAGTTGCCCCAGCTCTGGGTCAGAAAAGAGCAAAATCCAACACCCCCGGGGGCACTGCACAGCCTGGGGACACTTTGAGATGCTGCCACTGCCACACAGAGCTCAGCACCCCAGAACCAGCCAGAGGAGGTGCTTGGTGGCTCTGGTGTGGTGGGAATGAGTGCAAGTCCTTTATGAACTCAGTTTTTATGTTTTATGGCCTGGTGCAAACGTTTTCCATCAATCTAGATTGTTTTAGATCAAGCTGGGTTGGTTTGGGGTTTTTCATCGTGGAATGATTTGGGTTGGGTGAGACCTCAGAGCTCATCCAGTTGTACCCCCTGCCATAGGCAGGGATACCTTCTCCAAGAGCAGGATTTTGGATTTTTGTTTGTTGGGATATTTTATCTGGCCCTTGCAGTGTAGCTGGGGATCTGGTACCTGTTCAATTTATGGCTCAGAAAGAGGATTTGAAACAAAATTATTTAAGAAAGCTTCTTGCAAGTAACTCGTGCTTGAGCCCCTTTAATATGTGATGGCTGAAGGGGAATTTAAACATCCCTGTTGCACAGAAGGCAGTAGTGAAGGAGGTTTAGAAAATGGATTTTTTTGGAAGTAAATACTTGTTTAAAAGACTGTTGGTGAATTTAAGGAGGTGGTCGAAGTGTTCCTCAAAGGCAAAGTGAAGAGCTGTAACCATGGCATAATGAAAGTGTCCTGATGATTTAGGATGGGATTTAGGAATCCAGCACAGTCCAGGAAGGTAAATGATGTCTTGGTGTTCTGAGAGGTTTATTTAATATTTCCTTTGTTGAAAACCACTGTAATTTGTATGAGGTTCTTCTCAGTGTGGTTGGTGGAGGAAAATCCATAACTGTGTTTTTAAACACAAACTTCAAACCATATTCCAGCTCTTCTTTTTTTTTTTAATCTAAGAATGTTCCACAGTGGTGCAAAGACTCTGCAAAGCTGAGGACAGCTTGATCTATCCCAGAAGTACTTCTGAGTGCTGGATAATTAACACCCCACAGATGTCTTAAATCTTAGTCCTCCTCTTCCACCTGACTGTTTGTTCCCAGTGGATGTGAATAATTGATTTCTCCTGAGTGATTTATTGTGTAAGCAGTGCAGAAGTGCTGGAGCACAGTGACACAGCACCCTGCTCCCTCTGCCCTGTGTGGCTGTGTCACAAGGAGCAATCCATTAAAACTCCTCATTTTCAACTGGAAAAAAAGAGAAGAACTCGCTGCTTCCTTTTTCTGTGCAAACACTAAATCACCCTCAGAGATGACTTGGTCATGCTGAGGTGAGGAGGGAGAAATCAGAGGCATAGTTAATGTTCCTTTCTGACTCTTTCTTCCACAGATTCAGTTGGTCCAGCCAGGTCAGATTCAGATTCAAGGTGGGCAGGCTGTGCAGGTACAGGGGCAGCAGGGCCAGACCCAGCAGATCATTATACAGCAGCCCCAGACTGCAGTTACTGCTGGCCAGACACAGGTAACTGCACCAGCATGAAAGGCTTTTCTGCAGAGGAGCAGGAAGAGAAACTTGACAAATGAACTTAAAATGTGGTTAAGTGGAAAAAAAAAAAAAAAAAAAGGGAATTATTAATATTGAGGAGAACTTGAGATGAAGTGTCATGTTTTTGTAGTGTTTCATACATGACTCTGGGGCAGAAAAATTAGATTGCATGTTTCTCTCCATCGTGTTTCTGTATTTTATTGGTTCGTGGTTGTTTTTGTCTCTTTGTTGAATTTTGAAAACATGAAGCATTGCTAATTCCATACTTGGGCCATTGTGTGCAGTAGTCCAGTCACACCTGGGGTTTCTGCTGATGCTTTTGGTTAGGGCCAAAATTCAAATTCGGAGTAGAGCAGTTCTTTCTGGTTCACAGTGAGACAGGAAACCTAGAATTCGTTTCTTTCTTTATTTTTTTTTTCATTATTGAACTGTTGGAAAAAACATCTTACATGTGCTTCAGGTGTTTGATCTCCAGGTATTTGCTCTGTGCTCCAGCCTATTTCTTACTGCTGCTAACGAGGCAACAGAAATAGACCCCTGGAACACCTCAAGCACCATGTGTTCATTCAGCAATTGTAACCACTGGAAAAAAAAGGGGCGATTTGTAACATTTTTGTGCTCTTTGTTTTGTTCAGACCCAGCAGCAGATAGCAGTGCAAGGCCAGCAGGTTGCCCAGGCTGCTGAAGGCCAGACCATCGTGTACCAGCCTGTGAATGCTGATGGCACCATCCTGCAGCAAGGTAGGAGGGCTGGGAGGAGCCAGGACACTTCTTGGAGAGGCTTTTAATTTATTGAGGTGTTTGTGTGCTCTGCAGGAATTCATTCCAGGGTTCTTTCCCCAGAAACAGAAAATCTCCTTGTCTCTGGCAAGGGCTGGTGGAATAAAACCCTTTAATTTTGCTTTTCCACCTCAAGAGTACATAGTTACTCACAGTGAGGTTACAAATGCAAAATCCAGGAATTCTGCTGGAATTTAATGCCTCACTTCAACACTTTTCCTGACTCTCTGCATGTTTTGGAAGGATGAATGAGTAAAACACAGAAGTGGGACTAATGCTGTTCCCTTCTTTTTGTGTGCGTGTTCTTGTTTCTTTTTTTTTTTCCCTCTTTTTTTTCCTTTTCTTGTTTTTTTTTTTTTTTTTCTCCTTTCCTTTTGTGTTCTACTTCCTTAAAGTTACAGTCCCTGTTACAGGCATGATCACCATTCCTGCAGCCAGCCTGGCTGGAGCCCAGATTGTCCAAACAGGAGCCAACACCAACACCACCAGCAGTGGCCAGGGCACGGTCACAGTGACACTGCCAGTGGCTGGGAACGTGGTCAATTCAGGGGGAATGGTCATGGTAGGTGTGAAATTCCCACTGCAGCCTCTGGAGGCTGAGCTTTGAGCTGTTTGTACTCAGATCTAGCAGGATTTTCACAAGGGTAGGGATAGGACAGTGGGGATGGCTCTTAAGCTGAAGGAGGGCGGGGTTGGGTGGGATTTTTGGGAAGGAATTCCTCCCTGGAGAGTGGGGAGGTCCTGGCACAGAGAAGCTGTGGCTGCTCCATCCCTGCAGGGTCCAAGGCCAGGTTGGAGCACCCTGGGATAGTGGAATGTGCCCCCTGCCCATGGCAGAAGGTTGGATGGAATTGGGTGATCCTTAAGATCCCTTCCAACCCAAACCATCCTGACAAACTCTTGGCTGAGATTCAGACACTGTGGTCAGTCCTCTCTGTAAGTTCCATCAGTTTAAAGTTTAAACAGTACAAATTTTCACCTTCAAAGGCCTGGATCCTGCTGTGATCTTCTCTTTGCTCTGGATTTTCTCTCTCCCACAGCAGCTCAGAAATCTAGAAACTGAAATCCAAACTGAGCTGTGAGCTGATGAGCAAAGATTAAAATAGATTGAGTCACTTCTGGTTTTCTTGAGGATCCCTTAGGATTTGTTCCCATCCTTTATAGAGGTTTTTTTCCTGCCAATTCCTATTTTTTGTAGTGTGAGCCTCTTGAATGTTGTTGGTCCCCACTAGATGTCAGCAGCTCTGCAGTGTTGGCTTAGAGATGCTCTAAAATGAAATAAGAGCTAATCCAAAAGAAAGGGAAACACCAGCCACGTCCTGTTTGTTTAATTGTCCAAGAAGCAGCAACACAGTCAAGGAATTGTATTGAAATTTTCCCTTTATCAGGAAAACCCAGCAGAACTGATAAAGAATTGATTTGTTTAATTTGGTTCTGCACTTTGAGAACAGCTTTATTGCTCCTTTTCATTTAAGTAGCTGCATTACCTGAGCACTTTGTGTTTCAATATTGGGGTTTTTAATGAGCCTTTTTATATGTGTTTAATGACCTTTTTGTGTGCTGAGCTGCATGAATTAAACCATCTCCTGTGTACAGATGGTGCCTGGGGCTGGCTCAGTGCCTGCCATCCAGAGGATCCCTCTGCCTGGAGCAGAGATGCTGGAAGAGGAGCCCCTCTATGTCAATGCCAAGCAGTACCACCGAATCCTGAAGAGGAGGCAGGCACGAGCCAAGCTGGAAGCAGAGGGAAAAATCCCCAAAGAGAGAAGGGTGAGGATCAAACTCACATCTAACACTCAGATCTTGCTCTGTGACAAAGGCACAGAATCCCTGCTGGGCTGGAAAACGAGGATTAGAGTCTTGGTGTTCCTCAGTTTTACAGTGGTTTTGGTGTTGATCAGATACATCAGTCAATGGTTTAAAGTGTCTTGAGGATAATTCTGATACTTTTGGGTGTTTTTGGGAGTGGCTGGAAATGTGTGTGAGTGTGCACTGACTGTCAGCATGGTGTGTGTGGGGCAGGGATGGATGGGGACTGGGAACTTCCTCTGGAGAGGCTGTGAGTGGGAATATGGGGTAGGGGATCAATGAGGAGTGGGAATTTCCTCTGGAAAAGCAGTGACTGGGAATGTGTGGGGCAGGGATGGATGGGGACTGGGAATTTCCTCTGGAGAGGCAGTGACTGGGAGTCTGTGGGGCAGGACTGGGAATTTCTCCTGGGAAAGCAATGACTGGGAGTCTGTGGGGCAGGGGGTGGATGGGGACTGGGAATTAACCCTGGAGAGGCAGTGACTGGGAGTCTGTGGGGCAGGACTGGGAATTTCTCCTGGGAAAGCAATGACTGGGAGTCTCTGGGGCAGGGACATGGATATGGACTGGGAATTTCCCCTGGAGATGCAGTGAGTGGGAATCTGTGGGGCAGGACTGGGAATTTCTCCTGGGAAAGCAGTGACTGGGAATCTGGGATAGGGGATCAATGGGGACTGGGAATTTCCTCTGGGGAAGCAATGACTGGGAGTCTGTGGGACAGGGAATAGATATGGACTGGGAATTTCCTCTGAAATGGCAGTGAGTGGGAATTTCCCCTGGGAAAACAGTGACTGGGAGTCTGTGGGGCAGGGATGAATGGGGACTGGGAATTTCCTCTGGGGAAGCAATGACTGGGAATCTGTGGGGTAGGGAATAGATATGGACTGGGAATTTTCCCCTGGAGAGGCAGTGACTGGGAATGTGTGGGGCAGGAATGAATGGGAACTGGGAATTTCCTCTGGGAAAGCAATGACTGGGAATCTGGGATAGGGGATCAGTGGGGACTGGGAATTTCCCCTGGAGAGCAGTGACTGGGAGTCTGTGGGGCAGGGGATGGATGTGGAGTGGGAATTTGCCCTGGACAGACAGACAGGGTGGATGAGTGGCTGCTCCCTCACCTGCTCCTTCCCTCCCTGTCTCAGAAATACCTGCACGAGTCCAGGCACAGGCACGCCATGGCCAGGAAAAGGGGAGAGGGGGGTCGCTTCTTCTCCCCCAAAGAAAAGGACAGCCCTCACATGCAGGTCAGTGGGGTTTGGGGAAAATCCCCCTCCAGCCCTTCAGGACACACAGCAGAGGGGTCTGTGCTGCTGTGTTTGGGTTTTTGGGCTTGGCTGCTGACCTTTATCCCCCCCCCCCTCTGAATTTTTCAGCCTTCCCTGCCTTTAAATTTATTGGGAATAAAACCTCCTGTAACTGCTTGTGGAGAGCAAGGGAGTTAAATGACAATAATGTGGACAGAAGTGTGTTCACTCTGTAGTCGTTAGGATAAATGAATGCACACAAACATTCTGTGTTTGTAAAACAGCCTTTCTGGTTGGGTGCTGGGGTGTGCTTTCAATTAAAGGTAGAGACACCTTGTCTTTACATCTGATGGGAAATTGAAAAATGGGAATATCTGATTCTTAGCTGCATCTTGATTTGTGTAAAAGGCATTTTTCAAAGGAATGGACACAATGGAGAAGAATGAACAGGTTCAGTGGTTGCTTTAGAGCAGTGCTATCCTTTAGGGAGTGTTTCTTATTTTGAACTAAAATCATTCCTAAATATTGGACCAGTGCAAAGTCTTTGTAAATACCAGAAACAACAAATTAATGGAAGGTATTTGGATTTTTGTGTCCCTGGCCTGTAAAACCCAGGAAAAAGACATTTTTGAAGATCAAGGGAAGTGCAGGAGTGTCTCCTCCTGTAGTTGTGTGTGGTTCTCTCTGCTTCGTGGAAAAATTGTGGGATTTCCAACCTTTTGTGTCTGCAGGATCCATCTCAAACCAACGAGGAGGCAATGACACAGATGATCAGGGTCTCCTAACCCCTGCTTCCAGGGAAAAACACCTGAAGGGAATTCCCATCCCTCCTGCCAGCCTGTCCTGCCTGCCCAGAGTGTCCAGTGAATCCTGGAGTGGGACAATCTCCATGTCACAGCCTGTCCTTTTCCACAGAGCAAGCACCACGTGTCGAGGACGTGCTTGAGGTTTTAACTCTACAAACAGAACCTTCCAGACTTTTCCTTGGTGCCCTCTCCTGATCCAGCACAGGGAATTCAGAGTCTGAGCACTCATCCCTTTGATTTTCCTTCCTTTTCCCACCTCCATCCCAGTGGCTGGTGCAGCTCAGCCCTGTCCAGGGACAGATTCCAGCTCCTCCTGTGCTGCCCCACAGGCAGAGATTTGTTATTCCACCCACTCCTCACCCCTTTGGACTCGGTTTTCCCTGAGCTGGGCCCTGCTGCTGCACTTCAGACTCTGGCAGAAACTGAAGGGGATTCTTTTCAATTCCACCTTGTAAATGTGTAAAGAAACTCTTCTCTGGGAAAGGTTCAGCCATGCAAACAATGCTAGAAATAGTCGAGGTTACTGCAGGACTTGATGTGTTGTGTCTCTGTTGCAAGTGGGGGTGGGAGAGGGGTTTGTGGGGGGATTGGGTCAGTAAATCAGTCTCTGGGTGGTTTTGGGTGTTCATTGCCAGTATTTGTTGCTTTGGAAGAAAACTGGATTTGAGTATAAAAAGGATTGAAACTTTTGAGTCTCTTCCAAAGGATTTTATTTTTGTTGTTTTTGTTGTATTTAAGTCTTCTTTTCTCACCTGCCAGTGAAGTCCATGGTTCCTCCAAGAGATGTGGAACCCTCAGTGTCAGAGAGGTGGCACTTGGCCATTGCTGGGATGGAGTTTCTGATGCCTGAATCAGTTCTGCAATTCCAGAGTGAGGGATGGATGATCCAGGACAGCAGCAGCTGGGGCAGCTCAACCTGAGGTACCTGAAAGACTCAGCAGATGTTGAAGGCAGATATTGATGAACTTTTCATGCTTTTTATAAATGAAGCTCTTAAAAACAAAAGAAAAGTGGCACTTAGTGAAAGAGCAATACTTATATTATTAAAAACTAGGATTTTTCCATGACCTACAGCTGGCTTTAGGCTGAGCATCTCCACAGACCAGAGCTTTAATTTCGATTCTAAGCCCGCTCTGTTATAGTTTGAATTTTGGTGATGGGAGCAGTAGTTAAAAGCATTTAACAGGTGATTTCTCCCCATTCCACTCCTGTCCCCTCCCACCTCGATGAGCTGCTCTGGGGATCATCTGCCTGCTGGAGTCCCAGATTTTCCAGTTTTTGTGTCCTGTAGCTCAAACTGCATCACAGCAGTGAAGTTTGGGGGTTGGGAATGTTGCTGGGTGAATGTGAACCTGGCCAGGTGAAGCTGAAGAATGAGGAATTTTTGAGGAAATGCAGGCAAGGATGGGTGAGAATGGGTTCAATTCAGTGAATGCTGATATCAAGTGACAAAAAAAAAATGCAGCTTGAAAATTTTATTTCCTCCCATGTTTTTTAATTTGGCTAAAGACAAAGTGGAGGACAAATCAACAAGTTGTAGGAGAGTGGGAGGATACAAAACAACAGAGCCTGGAAAATTCTATTTCCTTTGGATGAAAGAAAAATATTCCAGCTGTGAGAGTATGGAGGAGAAATGTTGGATCCTTGTTGTGAGCAGGCAATCCTGGAGGAAGAGGGAGCCTGTCCAGGTGTGGGGATGCCCTGTGGAAGGACAGGGGGGTCAGCAGAGGGGTTTGGAACTGGCTGCTGGTTCTCTGAGTGCACCTCAGCTCCTTGGTGTGAATTTTGGTTCCTTGTCCCTCCCCACAGCTGGAGCAGGGAAGGAGCTCAGGGACAGCTGCAGGAGGAGCTGGTCTGGCAAATAAATTTCAATTTTTGTCCTGAGTTACACCAATAATCTCACACTCTGCTCACAACTCTTAATTAGCATTTATTTCTGATATTTATTGATTTCTTTCAAGGGCATTTTTAACATCAATGGCATTGTCAGGGTTTCTGGTTGCTTCTGCCTTCAATCCTTGCCCAGTTCCAGCACAGTGCTGCTTTTCCTCACTTCACTTTCCTCCTGCAGCATTTCCTGGGATCTCCCCCATTTCAGGGACATGCAGCTCTCCTTAAGGGATTTTAGTTGGGTTTGCAGCATTACTGTAAATATTTTTTTTTTTTGGAGCATCTGTACATTTTATTGATGAAATATTTGTGTGCTGGAGTAAGAACCTCTCCATGATGTTTTTTACTCTTCAGTTGATGGTAAATCTCTGTCCTGAAACATCTTTTTGAGAGCTGGAAGTTTGGGAAGCAAGATTATAGCTCTGACATAGATTTTGTTTCCTTTTTTTTTTTTTTTTTTAATGAGTAATTACTTTTCTTAAAGAACTTGTAAACTTTTTTTCCCAATATCCCTTCATTTCTAGGTTCTCTGATCTGCTGTTGTAGGTTGTGTGTGAAGAAATACAGATTTGTGTTCTAGAAAGTCTTACTCTTAATATTTGAAATAGTGATGTGAAAGCCTGAGTGCTCCTGTCATATTTTTATTTGTTTTGTGTTCATTTTATCCCTGTGTTTATTTGGTGAGGTTGGAGCCAGCAGTCAACACCACGGTACCAAAAATATCTGCTTTGTATTCCTGGGAAATGGGTTAAAATTGGAGACAGCTCCAGTTCAAACCTCCCTAGTAATGAAATGAGAATTCTTTGTAGATTGGCTACACTTGAGAAAAACTCCACTTTAAAGAGTGGGTGAGGATGAAAGAAGAGGCTTGGGGAGAAATGTGTTTGGTTGACCCAGAGCAGTGAAGCATCAAACCCATCAAAACCCAGATTTAAAGGAGTGTAAAGAACAGGATTTTGGGAAAAAAAAAATGGTCCTCAAGTGATGCTAAATGCATGTTAGAAAGGGGAAAAAATAAACTTTTCTTTGTGAAGGGGCGTGGGAGGGTCCTGAGCTTAACCTAATGTCAGGCAAAGTTTGTACATAGATCAAAGTTTTTAATTTTTTTTATATGATGCATTTTTTCAAGTGTATTTTGGTCTTTAATAGATGCAATTGTAAGTACTGTGTACACTCTCCAGCTAATAAAATTTATAAACTGAGAAGCTTTTAATCTTTGTTGGGAATGTTGTGATGGGGTGGGGGGACAGACAACCCTGACCTGTCCTGACACAGGGATGGATGGATGGATGGATGGATGATGGATGGATGATGGATGGATGGATGATGGATGGATGGATGGATGGATGATGGATGGATGGATGATGGATGATGGATGGATGGATGGATGGATGGATGATGGATGGATGATGGATGGATGGATGGATGATGGATGGATGATGGATGATGGATGATGGATGGATGATGGATGGATGATGGATGATGGATGGATGATGGATGGATGGATGGATGATGGATGGATGATGGATGATGGATGGATGATGGATGGATGGATGGATGGATGGATGATGGATGGATGATGGATGATGGATGGATGGATGATGGATGATGGATGATGGATGGATGATGGATGATGGATGGATGATGGATGATGGATGGATGATGGATGGATGATGGATGATGGATGATGGATGGATGATGGATGGATGATGGATGATGGATGATGGATGATGGATGGATGGATGGATGATGGATGATGGATGGATGATGGATGATGGATGGATGGATGATGGATGGATGATGGATGATGATGGATGAATGGATGGATGATGGATGGATGATGGATGGATGGATGATGGATGATGGATGGATGATGGATGGATGGATGATGGATGGATGATGGATGGATGGATGATGGATGATGGATGGATGATGGATGATGGATGGATGATGGATGGATGGATGATGGATGGATGATGGATGATGGATGGATGGATGATGGATGGATGATGGATGGATGGATGATGGATGGATGGATGATGGATGGATGATGGATGGATGATGGATGGATGATGATGGATGGATGATGGATGATGGATGGATGGATGGATGGATGGATGGATGGATGGATGGATGGATGGATGGATGGATGGATGGATGGACATCCCTGTCCTGGCCCCCTGCCCTGGCCTCACCATCAGCTGATGCAGTGTCTGCAGTGAGTGAATGTCCTGCTTGTTCAGATCACACCCAGTGGAATCCCCTGCTGCTCATCCAGCTGCCAGCACCAACCATCTGTAGAAATTCAAGACCACAACCCAAATTAAGACGAATAAAAAACATAAATTAAAACCACAGCCAAGAAACACACATGCTCTAAAAAGGCAGACTCGAGAAGCAGCCATGTAAAACAGTCCTTGGAATATAAAAAAGGGTTTATAGAAAAGTTTGAAAATGTATAATAGGTCAATGAATATGCAGTGGGCTAATAAATTTACAGGAAACTCCAAAACAGCAGGGGTGCTGTTTGTCTCTTTTTATCTCTTTGTCTCTTATTATCTTTTATTAAACCTTTAAAAATCTCCCCAAAAAAACCCCTTTGTTCTTGATACTGTCATTGTTTTTTAGCCCAAACACTGGGCTGAATGAAGACCTTCAAAATGAGCTTTTTTCTGTGTTTAGGCACAAAAAGAGTTTTCCTCTTAGGAGGATTGGGTGGGCTTTGAAAGCTTGAAGAGACACAGAATTTCCCAGAGTCCTGGAATCCCTGTGTGCCTGCTGCTCTTCCCAGGATTGGAAGTGCACACTCACTGCAGTGTCAGAAACAGTTAATGGAAGAGTTCAAAGTGACAAGAGAGAATTCATTTTACAAACTTCACACCAACATTTCAGCATCTCCAAACCCCCAGAGCACAAAGCTGGAAAGTCATCAGTTCATTCCAGAATTGGTCAATGCAGGGATGATCACAAGAAAACCCCAAAGCAACCAAACAATCCAAAAAGGAAGGAAATGACAGAGTGTAAGATCTGGACAGGAAATGAGGAAGAAATCAGTTTTTTTAGTTATTATGATATAATTTTCTAGCTTTTTTTTTTGTTTCAAACAATTTGCAGTAGAATAAAAAAATCACCTCGGATATAATGGTGAAAAAACTGGTATTGTGTGGCCACATCAAAGCAGCCAACAGAATTTACTTTTCTCTCTCACCCTCACCTTCAGATAATAATAAATAGTATTATTATATGTGTTTTACATAATTAATAATTTAAAAATATTTTATTAACTTTATTAATTTACACAAAATTATTGTTATTACTATTATTATTGTTATTCTTATTACTATTATTTTTATTACTATTATTATTACTATCATTACTATTATTATTACTATCATTACTATTATTATAGTAAAAATTATACAAATAAAATAAATTAAAAAGAAACTCTCCGAGTTTATCCAATCCATGGATTTATTCCCTGCCTTTTCACTTTCCTTCCCTCCCCTGCCACCCAACATCCAGGCTGGAGTGTTCCAGCAATCCTGATATCCAAAAATTAAACCCATTTTTGTGCCCTTTTCAGCATCCTCCATCTCCAGCTGATGGAATTAAGAGGAAAATCGCAGTCGGCTGAATTTGGGGATTTATTCCCAATCCCTGAGGGAGGTTTGTTCATATCATACCAGGATTCTGTAGTTGGATCAACAGGGGTGTAATTTGTAATAAAGTCAAGCTAGATTTATCCTGGAGCACGGGTGTGTGTTAATAAACAACAAACAGGGAAATTCAGAGTTATTTCTTTGTAAAACAAGTCAATACCTTGGAGTGTAAATTCCACCCCAGGAGCTCAAGCTGATGACAGTTTAGATTATAAAGTAGACAAATATTTTCCAAGAATCCCTTTGTTTATTAGAACTTGTCAAACGCATTGCTTGTTTCTCTGAGGCCCAAGAAAAAGCTCACAGGTTTAAAATAAAGCAGATTTTTATCAGAGTTACCAGAATGGGCAGTAATAAACACTTTTTTTGGTGATTATTTAAGTGCAGAGGAAGCAGCTCCCTTGGCCTGGCTGTGATGCTGTATCAGCTGCTGCCAGACACAACCAGTTCCTTTATTTGGGTTTGTAACACCCTGCTATTTAAAAATTGAAGAATTTGAAAAAACAAAGGCACCACAGGTTTCCTCTGGGTTTGGCCAGGGTGCTGTGCTGTTAGAAAAGTGCAGTTTATTTTCTTATTTTCCAGGGGAATTGTGCATCCAGGTGTCTCCTTTCCCTCAGCAGCTGGGTACAAACCGAGCTGGGCGGTTTCGACTTCTGAATATCCAGCCTTGGTTCATCTGCAGCTGCAAAGATTTCCTCCTCGTCTCATGACATTGGGGAAGAGCAGAGAGGATGTGTGGCAAAAAGGGAATGTGAGCTCAGAGATGTTTAGGAAATTTGCACAAATTGCATTTCCTAAGGTTTAAGGGACTGGGCAGAGTCAGCACATGAAATATTTGGGGTGATTGCAGGTACAAAGTTCTCCTTCGATGAAGATTTTCCTGCAGATTCAAGGCCAAGTTAATGATCAGCATCGTGGATTTTTTTTTGTTATTACCACGAGCAGAAAGAAGCAGTGTTGGATCCCACAAACGTGGGATTTTTGAGCTTTCTGTGCTGTCTGGAGAACACTGCTTTTGACCTGGGGACCTGGGCAAAGTTCCAAATTTGAGTGCTGGAGTTAAAATCACGGGTGTGCAGTGAAATAGAAGTGTGTGATTTCACACGGTGAAGGGTTTTAAATCTGAGGTTTATATAATATAGTAAAAGTATGAGACAAGATGGAAGATTTTGGGTGTTGTTTCTTTCTGTCTCCTTCTTCCTTCTTCTTCCTGGTTTCAGGCAGTAATTTCTGGTTGGTCAGTCAGTGTCACACTGAGGATCACAGGAATTTGGTTATTGGGTCAAAAATACAAATAATAAAGGTGTTAATTCTCTATTGGGCTCTTCAGCTGGATCTGGCTCCTTTTTGCTCACTTTTAGCTGGTGGCTACAGAACTCTCTGTACTTTAGAGAAGATTTAATAAACAACCAAGCCTGAACACGAGAAAAAATCGTTTCCTTCGTGTTTTATAATCCTGGCTCTGAGTGAAGACAGCAGAAACTTCAGACAAGCCGCTAATTAAGTGGTGCAAATAACATCACCCCGTTAGGAAGCAGAAGCCCCCCCCCCCCCGCCCCCCCAAAAAACCGGGCACCCCCTCCCAAACTTTTTAGTAAAATTTGCCTTTTCCTGCTCGTTCTAACCCTGACTCAGTCCCAGCCCATCCTGCCTCCCTGGCCAAGGGGGGCTGTGAACACCCTGGTTTTCTGGGGTGACAAGCTGCAGGGGCAGGAGAAGCAGCCAAGAGGATTCAGGAGCTTCTTTAACTTCTAAAACCTTTTCCTTCTGCTGGAGGTGAGGAGGAGGAGGAGGAGGAAGAGGAGAACAGCAGCGACCAGAGCAGTGCTGGGCAGGAAGGAACAGCCCCAGGAGGGCACAGGGCCTGCAGGGAAAACCAGGATATCTCCATTCCTATTTACCACGATGGGGCTCATCTGGGAGGGGACTTGGTGTGCTTTACACTGGATTTTGTTTCCTTGTCTGTCACAAGGGTGGATCTGGATCTGACCCACGGCCACAGGGGATCCATCCCTGCAGAATATTCCTTGGCACTGGTGAGCCTGGGGGAGGCTCAGCAGCTCGGATTCCATTCCTGCAGTGCCAAAGGGCTCAGGGACATTCCTCAGGAGCTTGGATTCATTCCTGCAGTGCCAGAGAACTCAGGGACATCCCCCAGGAGCTTGGATTCATTCCTGCAGTGCCAAAGGGCACAGGGACATCCCTCAGGAGCTTGGATCCATTCCTGCAGTGCCAAAGGGCTCGGGGACATCCCTCAGGAGCTTGGATTCATTCCTGCAGTGCCAAAGGGCTCAGGGACATCTCCCAGGAGCTTGGATTCCATTCCTGCAGTGCCAAAGAACTCGGGGACATCCCCCAGGAGCTTGGATTCCATTCCTGCAGTGCCAAAGAACTCAGGGACATCCCCCAGGAGCTTGGATTCATTCCTGCAGTGCCAGAGAACTCAGGGACATCCCCCAGGAGCTTGGATTCATTCCTGCAGTGCCAAAGGGCTCAGGGACATCCCTCAGGAGCTTGGATTCATTCCTGCAGTGCCAAAGGGCTCAGGGACATCCCTCAGGAGCTTGGATTCATTCCTGCAGTGCCAAAGGGCTCAGGGACATCCCTCAGGAGCTTGGATTCATTCCTGCAGTGCCAAAGGGCTCAGGGATATCCCCCAGGAGCTTGGATTGGTTCCTGCAGTGCCAAAGGGCTCAGGGATATCCCTCAGGAGCTTGGATTCATTCCTGCAGTGCCAAAGGGCTCAGGGACATCCCCCAGGAGCTTGGATTCATTCCTGCAGTGCCAAAGGGCTCAGGGATATCCCCCAGGAGCTTGGATTCATTCCTGCAGTGCCAAAGGGCACAGGGACATCCCCCAGGAGCTTGGATTGGTTCCTGCAGTGCCAAAGGGCACAGGGACATCCCCCAGGAGCTTGGATTCCATTCCTGCAGTGCCAAAGGGCTCAGGGACATCCCTCAGGAGCTTGGATTCCATTCCTGCAGTGCCAAAGAACTCGGGGACATCCCTCAGGAGCTTGGATTCATTCCTGCAGTGCCAAAGGGCTCAGGGACATCCCTCAGGAGCTTGGATTCATTCCTGCAGTGCCAAAGGGCTCAGGGACATCCCTCAGGAGCTTGGATTCCCCTCCTGCAGGGCCACCATCCCTCACTGGGATGCACTGGCCCTTCTCAGGGTCTATCTTTGATCTTCCCCTTGGAAAACAACAACGAGCAGGTGATTTTCCCACATCAATCCATCCCTGGGCACTTCTGCTACTGAAAAATCAGCAACTTTTCCTCCTGCAAAGATTCAGATTGCTCAGAGCCTGTTCCATCTGCTGGTGTAAATATAAAATTTCATTTATCAATGAAGCCAAGCCAGGCTCCCACCTCCACCAGTTGGCTCCAATTTGTTTAGCAAAAAATCTGTTTTAAAAAAAAATAAATTCAGGAATTATCTGTGTCTCAGGAATTTTCCAGGCTCCGAAGAGAGCTCTTTAGCACTCACCTGTAGTCTTTCTTGTCAAGTAGCAAGAAATGGTTGACTTTTATCAGATCATTCATTCTTTGATTAACTCACCCCAAACTTCCAGCCTGATGCTGTTCCTTAGTTTGTTTCTCCCCTGGCAATGACTCCCAAGATGATCTCCTGAGTCATGAAGCTGCAGTTTTCTCAGCTGCACTCTAATCATATTCCATCAGAACTCATTAATCATTCCAGCCCCTCCTGCTTTAATGAGACTTTGATCAGAATTACCTTGAATTTGGGACAGCATTTTGCACCAAACATTTGGAGTTTTCTGTTGGCCCTCACAGGATGGGAGCACTGAGGGACACGGAGTTCCTTTTTTTTTTTTTTTTTTTCCCTACAAAAAAGCCCCAAAAGTTCTGATGAACCTCGAGCTGTGATTCATCAGGGGGGAAGACAGGAAAAAACAACCCCATGAAGTGTCCAGGTCACCCAGGACAGGGACAGAGCCAACGTCAGCACAGAGGGAACAGGGGAAGGGACAGACAGAACAGCCCCAGAAATATTTCTGTCCCAAAGCCATTTGGTTTTGATTAATACAATCCTACCAAATCACATTCATTGTTTTTGATGGTAGTCAGTAAATTATTGATTTCTTTTTTATTTCCTTGGAGATATTTTATTTCAGGTGGCAAATTCCTCTCTGTGGATGCAGTCATGCAGCAGGTCAGCTGTCTGGACCAAGGGAGAGCAACAAACACAGATTTTTTTTCCCCAAAAGTCGCTGATTTAAGGCTGAGAACCTCCCAGTGGTGAGAGGGAAAGGCCTCAAAAAGACAAAAGATGCCAGATGTCCCACCATGAATTTCAATTTCTGGACAAAACACAGAACTCCTCTAAAAGTGAGAACCTGAAAGTGCAATTAAAATAAGCGAATTTCAGTCATTGTGAGGCTGGGCTCTGAGCTGCTGGCCCTGGGTGTTCCAGCCTGTCCTGCTGGCCCTGAGTGCTCCTGGATGTCCTGAACGCCCCAGGGTGCTCCAAGCATCACCTCTGCTCTGGGCCACGACCTGGTGTCCTGCAGGAATCCACAGCAAGCCAGAGAATCAGCTGGATTTTATTTTGGGAAAAAGAAACGTGAGTGCCCGTGGGTTTGGAGGCCGGGAGAGCCGAGTGCAGCCTCACGGGAGAGGGAGAAGAGCAGAGAGAAAATTCTGTGCTCACCAAGTCCCTTCAGAGAGCAGCAGCCAGCTCGGGGCTCCCTTTCCTGGCGTGCCCTGCTCTTCCTCACTCCTGTTATAAATGAGAGACAAAAGTCTCGATATTTAGCAAAATTTAGATTGCTTTATTTGATATAGAAAGAGCAGGCAGCGCTGGGGAACGCGAGGGGTCACCGCCCACTCCACGCTCCACCGAACCTTGGTTTGCAGCCTCTTCTTATACTGGGGTTTCTCATTGTAATCAATAAGTTTTGGTTTTTTGTTTTTTTTTTGCTGTCATAATTTTGCCAGGTAAGCAGTGGTGGTCGAATAAACATCCTTACACAAATTCACAAAGCCTTTGGGTGACAGTCAGTCACAGATTGCCATCGGGTCCTTGTAGATAACCACCAGAGAAGTTCTGGAAGTCTGGTCCTTGAGATAAGCAGTATTGATCAGACAAAGGCAGGAAGGGCTTTTGGGAAATCATTGATCAGTATTGATTAGACAAAGGCAGGAAGGGCTTTTGGGAAGTTCGATTTCACAAGCTGGTAGCCGATACAACTTATTTGAAAACCATAACATAATGTAACACTCCTTTCCACAGGGCTTTCCTCCGAGCATCCCCCCCAGGGGCCAGAGCAGCTTTTGGGAGCTGCTCTTCCTCACCTTGGAAAGACAGAGCCTGTCCCCTGGCTGTGCCCTGCGGTGACAGGAAGCTGGGGGGTGTCAGTTCAGTCCTGGCAGTGATGTCTGGAATAACAGCCCGGGGAAGAGGTGAGGAAGAGGATGGGGACGTCCCCTCTCCAGAGTGACAAGTTCTCCCAGGCTGTGTTTAGTAGCGATCCTTTCCCTCTGGCAGGTGGCAAACGCCTGATTCTCCTTTCCCAGGGGTTCCCTTTGGCTCACACAGAGCTCTCCCAGGAGAGCCCAATCCCACCGTGGCCAAGGCCAGCAGGGAATGGGAGCTCCTGCTGCCCACCCAGGCCTGGCTTCTGCCCTGTCTGCCTTTTCTTCCTGCTCTGGGCAACGACACAGAGCAGCACAGCCACCGTGAACTTGGCCACCAGGAACCCAGCCAGGATGTAAAAAACAGAGAAATCCACGCCAGGAGGGGACCTGTGGGGAGCCAGAAATGCAGCCATGAAGGGGATGGCCCAAAATTGGGGTTTGCTCCAAGGCAAGTGCAGATAAACACGGCTTAAGGGGAAAACCCTTCAGTAGTGGTGAGTAAAAAATCACCCCCAGAATCCTCCAGTTCTAGTACGTTGATCATTGCCAGAAATTTCTCTGCTTCCCTTGTGATCATTGGTTCCTTTTTGCTGCAATCATTTTAATATTCCTAATTGCCCTTCCCTATTGGATCCCCTCCTAAACTCTGCCTTAATTCCTCCCCTCCTCCAAGTTTATAAATACCCCTGCCATGCCCTAACACCTAAAAATAAAATGTCCACAGCCAAAAAAACTCTTTATTGAGTTTTCTGCTCTGTTGTTGTTGATCTCGCAGTTATTGTTGTTGTGTTTTATTTCCCTTGTTACATATACATATATCAATAAAGAATTGTTGTTCCTACCCCCATATCTTCGCCGAAAAGCGAAAATTAATTAATTTCAAAATCATAGTAAAGTAAAAGAAAAGGGGGGAGTTATACTCTCCTTTAAAAAAAACACAACAACTGTCTCTTTTAACAAAAAACCCCTGTCTTTCAAACCAAGACACACCTGCATTTTGCCATTTTGCCCTCCTGCACGGATCAAACCTCCCTGTTCCATCTTTCCTGGCTTGTTCAGTCCAAACCGTTCAGCTTGCTGTTTGTTATTTTCTAGTATTAAAGTTTTTTCATTCCCGAACAACGGGGTCAGATTTTTTTTCTGCATAAAATCACCGAGTTGAGCGAAGCCTCTGAGGCCAATAGCCAGGCCAGGAAGGATCAGAGGTTACAATCCAACCTTGAGAAAATCTCCTGTAGTGCTGCCTTAGTCCTGGGGGGATCAGGGGAGTTTTGGGGCTCACCTGGAGATGCTCTGCACGGCTCTGGGCTCCTCTGGCACGTGGGTCACCAGCTCAGCTGTGATGGAAACACAAGAGTTTAGAGTGCAGGTGTGTGTGGGTGATGCTCAGGTGGGCAGGTAGCCCAGGTGAGACGGGGCACTGAGGGCACGCTGCTGGAAATCAGGAATAAAAAGAGGCAGTGAAGCACAGAACCTCCTTAGAGGGACACCAAAGTAGGTGTTGGCTCAAGTGGGCCCTTGGCAGCTGCAGACACCCGTGAAATTCCAATAGGAACCTGTGAAATTCCAATAGGAGCCTGTGAAATTCCAACAGGGACCCGTGAAATTCCAGCAGGAACCCGTGAAATTCCAGCAGAAACTCGTGAAATTCCACCAGAAACCCCTGAAATTCCATCAGGAACCCCATGAAATTCAATCAAGAACCCCATGAAATTCCACTGAGAACCCATGAAATTCCACCAGGAACCCCATGAAATTCCAGTAGGAACCCATGAAATTCCAGTAAGAACTCGTGCAATTCCACCAGGAACCCCATGAAATTCCACCAGGAGCCTCATGAAAGTCCACCAGGACCCCCTGAAATTCCACCAGGAACCCATGAAATTCTACCAAGAACCCATGAAATTCCACCAAAACCCATGAAATTCCACCAGGAACCTCATGAAATTCCACCAAGAACCCACGAAATTCCACCAGCAACCCCATGAAATTCCACCAGGAACCCATGAAATTCCACCAAGAACCCCAAGAAATTCCACCAAGAACCCCAAGAAATTCCACCAGGAACCCATGAAATTCCACCAAGAATCCATGAAATTCCAACAGGATCCCCCTGAAATTCCACCAAAACCCATGAAATTCTACCAGGAACCTCATGAAATTCCACCAAGAACCCACGAAATTCCACCAGGAACCCATGAAATTCCACCAAAACCCCATGAAATTCCACCAAGAATCCATGAAATTCCAACAGGATCCCCCTGAAATTCCACCAAAACCCATGAAATTCCACCAGGAACCTCATGAAATTCCACCAGGAACCCATGAAATTCCACCAAGAACCCACCAAATTCCACCAAGAACCCCAAGAAATTCCACAAAGAACTCACGAAATTCCACCAGGAACCCATGAAATTCCACCAGGATCCCCCTGAAATTCCACCAAAACCCATAAAATTCCACCAGGAACCCCATGAAATTCCACCAAGAACCCCAAGAAATTCCACAAAGAACTCACGAAATTCCACCAGGAACCTCATGAAATTCCACCAGGAACCCCATGAAATTCCACCAAGAACCCCAAGAAATTCCACAAAGAACTCACGAAATTCCACCACGAACCCACGAAATTCCACCAGGAACCCCAGAAATTCCCCCAGGATCCCTCCAAACTCCCCCCCGGCCCGTACCTGCCAGCACTTCCAGCCGCACCTTCCTCAGGCTCCTGCTGTCCCCCAGGAACTCGGTCGTGCACCGGTACAGCCCCGCGTCCTCCTTGCGGAGTCGCCGCATGGTGACGGTCAGGAGCCCGGCGCTGGCATCGTCCCGCAGGGTGGCACTGCCCCTCCTGGCCCGGGGGAAGGGCAGCCAGGCCGGGGGGACACTCAGAACCTGCTGGCACCGGTCCCGCTCCAGCTGCCGGCACCAGCTCTTCCCCCGCCACCACTGGCGCGGGTCGTAGGAGCAGTTGACAGAAATGGTGTCACCCTCGACGGCGGCCAGCACGGTGACATTCTCGGCGACACAGGGAGCTACGAGGGACACAGGGACACGGGGATGGAGGGAGGGAGGGATGGAGGGATGGAGGGATGGAGGGATGGAGGGATGGAGGGAGGGATGGAGGGATGGAGGGATGGAGGGATGGAGGGATGGAGGGATGGAGGGAGAGAGGGATGGAGGGATGGAGGGATGGAGGGAGAGAGGGATGGAGGGATGGAGGGATGGAGGGAGAGAGGGATGGAGGGATGGAGGGATGGAGGAGAGAGGGATGGAGGGAGAGAGGGATGGAGGGATGGAGGAGAGAGGGATGGAGGGATGGAGGGACAAAGGGATGGAGGAGAGAGGGATGGAGGGAAGGAGGGATGGAAGGATGGAGGGACAGAGGGACGGAGGGGACAGAAGGACAGAGGGATGGAGGGACAGAGGGATGGAGGGATGGAGGGAGAGAGGGATGGAGGAACGGAGGGGACAGAAGGACAGAGGGATGGAGGGACAGAGGGATGGAGGGACAGGTGAGCCAAGGCTCTTCCAGGTCTGTCCCTCACTGTGGGGATGCTGAACGCCATTTTCATTCTCTGGTGATGTCACCTGTAAGGCTGTCACCTATGGGGCTGTCATTTGTAGGACTGTCACCCGTAGGGATGTCACCTTTAGGACTGTCACCTGTGGGGCTGTCACCTGTAGAGTTGTCACCCACAGGGCTGACCCCTGTCGGACTGTCACCCATAGGGCTGTCACCTTTAGGGCTGTCACCTTTAGGGCTGTCACCCACAGGGTTGTCATCTGTAGGATTGTCATCTAGGCTGTCACCCACAGGACTGCCACCTGTAGAGGACTGTCACCTGTAGGATGTCACCTGTCCACTTCCCCCATACCAGCCCAGTGTCCTCAGATCTTGGCTCAGATATTCTGGAATTTGTCCCAGTGACACCTCCAAACCAGTGCCCTCCTCACTGGTTCCTTCTGAATCCCACTCTCAGTTTTCAAATCCAGTTTAACATTTTTTTCTACCCTATCCTTTAATACCTTACTAATTTTAACCATGTTGACAACTGGTCTTTGTCTGCTTGACTTTTTTTTTTTTTTTGTCTTGGTTCCTCATTTCTAATTCCCATTCCTCTTTGTGACAGGCAGAGGCAGAAGGGACAGTCTGAGCTATAAATATTTCCAGAGAGACGTGCAATGTGGTATTTGCGGAAATCTCTTATTTCTAGTTAAAAAAAAAGTCACAGGCATACACTTCTGTGAGACCATAAGTAATGATAAAACAGAAGTAAATTTAAAAATAGGCTCTTGTTAGGACTTTGTGCTGGCTGAGCCTTTTGATAACACTTCTTACAATAATTTCAACAATTCTAAGTGAATTGCAAACTAAAAAATACAAAGTTATTTCGGCTTGACTAGAAGAAGACCTAAAATTGATCTGTGCTCAGCAAGTATCCAACACCTACAGGGCTTTATCCCGATGTGTTTCTCCACTGGGGTCTTCCAGTCAGGGTTTACCTCATGGAATATCCAGTGCAGTCCTGTTCAATCCCTCCAAAACTCCTGAACTGCTTCTCCTGTCTCCCCTTCTTTCCCCCAGCTCTGCCCCTCCAGCCCCACAATTCCCACAGCACTGCCAAACACCTCTCAAACAGAATCACTGAAAGATTCCCTGATGTCCCTCTGGAAATGTTGTGTCATTTTCCTTCCAACCAATTCTGCTGACACATCACAAACTATTGGTGTTCCTCACTGGGCAAAGCACAGTGAACTTTTCCCAAACTCATCCCGATTTTTGGGACAGGTTCCTTGAGTCTGTTGCATTTCCCTGCACTGCTGTGAGGATGTGGGCTCCCCAAATCACTGCAGAGAGCCCCAGCTGTACCTGGGTTCTCATTTCAGATGGACATTCCTTTCCAAGCTGGAAATCCCCACGTCTGGGATTTCAGAGCTGCGCCCTTCACTGGGTTTCAATCCCCTCCCCCTGGGCCCTGCCCGAGGTCATTTGCATCTATGTAAATCCCATTTCCTAACGCGTACAACCCAGGATTTTGCAATTTCACAGGACTTTTGTCATCAGTGGTTCCTGTTCTGACTCAAAAGGATCCATGTGGGGAAATCTGGGAGCACGGGGATCACCCTTCCATGGGTGGCCCTTTAGTACATAAAGGGGAAACTCTGAGGATGGAGACAAAGCTTTGCCCCAATCCTTCACCCTTTACCTGAACCCCAAAGCCACGTGCAGCTCTTACCTGCCAGGAAGACCAAGGTGAGGTGCAGGAGCTTCTCCATGGAGCTGAGCAGAGAAGGAACAGGAGAGGAGCAATGCTGGCTCTGCCCGTGGGCAGCTCCTCTCCCCCTCCTGCCTGTGCACAGGAAGGAAGGAGCACAGGAACTTGGCATCTTTTCCATCCTGCACATTGAGCAATTCTCCAGGCATGGGCATTGCTCTCGTGGCCTGAAAATTCAGGCATCAGCATTGCCCAGTGCCAGCCACAGCTCAGGCAAGCTGGCAGGGAGCAGCACGTGGTGGCCTGAAGCCACAGCCTGGCTGGCTGCTCCCAGGACTTCATGGAATCATGGAATCACAGATTGGTTTGGGTTGGGGGGACCTTAAAGCTCATCCAGCCCCACCCCTGCCATGGGCAGGGACACCTTCCACCATCCCAGGCTGCTCCAAGCCCTGTCCAGCCTGGCCTTGGGCACTGCCAGGGATCCTGGGGCAGCCAGAGCTGCTCTGTGCCAGCCCTGCCCACCCTCACAGGGAAAAATTCCTTCCCAATATCCCTCTGGTAGTGGTGATGCCTTGGGGTTTAGCTTTTGGATTTATTCAGATTTTCTCCTGCTTGGTGTGTAACTCAAACTCCATTTTAGCTGTTAGGAAGGTGTTAGTTAGGTGTTAGTAAGTTCTCTTCACAGAGGAGTTGGACAAAACAATCCCTTCCCAAAGGGAGAATCAAGGACACCCAGCACTCAAAAATCATAAAAAAGTGCCCAAAGTGCTTTTATGATAAAGTACCCAAAAATCATAAATAACAGTGAGGGAAAGGGGCCAAGCCAGGGGGCTGAGACTTCATAACCTGGAGCTGTAATTGGACAATTAACCCCGGTATGTAAATGAACCAAAACTTATAAAAATGTAAAAACTCCTGACCGGGATCCATCTTCAACCTGGCTGCAGCCCTGGCCGGGCTCTTGCACTGCCCAAGGTGGATCCTTTTAATAAATTCCTATTTTATTCCTTTTGCTCTGCTCCAGGTCAGCCTTTCCACACATCCCTTTGTGCTGGCACTCCAAGCACGACGGTGCTAATAAATCCTGATAAATCATTGACAGGAGCTGTGCATGGGGGGAATTTCTGGAGAGCTGAAAGGGAGGCTCTCGTGGTGGCTCTGGCAGCACCTAAGGGTGAGGGAGGACAAGGACATCACCCCCTGGGTTTTCAGCAGAAAGAGGAGCCTGTGCATGGAGCAGCCTTGTCTGAAATCCAAGCAGACACACAGCAGGGCAGGGACACTGCTCTGGGAGCTGTGGGTGCCTTAAACCAGCCCAGCACCCCATTCTGTTCTGCACTGGCACCAAGGACACAGGGGCTCTGCTGGGGACACAGGAGTGCAGCCACAGACCCCAGAACATCAGCAGACTGATGAGGCTGGGCTGCTGCTTTTTCATTTTTCAGGTGATTTATTTCCTTGGAGGTCTTCCATGAAAGTACAAATAGACCCTGGTTTCTAAACTGGTGTGGTGCTAAACCTGCAGGCCTGGCCATTGCTAAATGTGCCTTTCCTCGAGTTAGTGGTTAAGAAAATGGGCCCTCAGTGGCCAGGAATTCTCTGTCAGGTGACTGATTGCAGTTTTTGCTCCTTCTTGTTCCAGTGAGCACAAATCAGGATTCTCTTCAAGAATCTTCCCTAAAATGCCTCTCTTCCACTCCACTGTTTTTTGCTATTACTCTTCCACAGCTTGAGCCAGTGCAACTGCACGAAGAGCAAATTGTTAGGGGAATGTTGTGCTGAATGAACCATTTCCAGAACCATTTTCTTTTTCTTTTCTGTCAGGTCAACTCTGAAAATCTTAAAAATTTTCCATCAGCCTCCCTGCTGCAGCCCTGGCAAGAGAAGCCTGTTGGATGTGACTGGCCTGGCAATGAGGGCTGGTTCAGACCCCTCAGCTCTGTCACCTCCAGCAGGGCTTGGGGCAGGGAAATCAGGAGCCAGAGCTCCTGGAGAAATGGAGCTGAACCCCATGAACCCATTTCATGGACCCATGAACCCATTTCGTGTTGTTCCCCACACGACTGCAAAATAAAATGTGTCATCTGGAGCATTTCCAGCAGAGACAGGGAAGTGCAGGGGCTGGTTCTGCTTATTCTGAGAATGCAGCACTTGCATCCCCAGCCCATTCCATGAAAAACAAACCCAGGCACAGCAAGGTTCGAGTTCCAGCCCTGCAGCACTGCAATGAGTTTGCTTGGCCACAGCAGCTGAATTTTTGGGAATTTTTTTGGGGGATTGGGGCAGGCTTTGTACAGGGACACAGCTGGAATACCCTGGAATGAGTTTGCTTGGCCACAGCAGCTGAATTTTTGGGGATTTTTTGGGGGATTGGGGCAGGGTTTGTACAGGGACACAGCTGGAATACCCTGGAATGAGTTTGCTTGGCCACAGCAGCTGAATTTTTGGGGATATTTTGGGGGATTGGGGCAGGGTTTGTACAGGGACACAGCTGGAATATCCCACCCAGCCATGTCCAGGCCTCTCCTTTTCACAAGGCCAGGCCTCCACACCTGCCCCTCCAAGACTCTGCACTTTAATGGAATTGGAAAAGCAGATGAACAGGAGATCCTGGGAATCCCCCAAAGCTCTGTGTGACCCGAGGCAATCTGCCACGAGCGTGGCAAAACCTCTGCTTGGCCCTGAAACAGGAGGGAGGGCTAAAAATGCTCAGGCAACACCACACACACGACAGCAAAACTCAGCTCCATCCATCCACACACATCCTTCTCCTCCTTCCCACCCTGTTTCCAGCTCTTTCCCCCGTTTCTGGCTCGTTTGGGACCCTGTTCTTCATTCCCTGCTGTTCCTTGGGGACTGTTTGAAGGCAATGACAGCATATTCCACACACTGGGGGTTCCTGTGAGCCTGGCTCGGCTCCACGTTGCAGTAAAGAGGATCCTCGGGGCTGGGGAGGGATTGCACATCCAGGTTGATGTATTCGGAGCCTTTGCTGTCATCCTGAGAACTTCCCCTCCTCCCAGTGCTGCCAGGCTGGGAAAAGAAAGGGAAAGTTCTCGTTAGCGTGACTCAGTGCCAGGCCACTGCTGCTGCCAGGAGAAGGAGATTTTCCCAAAAAGAAAGGAGAAGCTGTGTCAAAATTTACCTTTGGGCATCACAGAGGTGAAAGAACAGAGAACTCTTTTTTTTTTTTTCCACCACCTCACCTGGATACAGGTGACAACCTCATGCTCTGACTCTGTTACTCATTGAGTCCCTTCTCCGAATTTGCTCCACGGGGTTTGTTCCTGCTGGAGTTTCCTCGCATTAATTACCCCCCTCTCTCTCTCCAGCCAGGAACGTTCCTCCCTCTGCTGACATTAAACACCATTTCTCTCCTGGTTATGACCAAACTGAGCTCCAAGCTCCTCACCAGGTGGGTCTGGCAGCTGCTCCCACACTGCTGCTCAGGGATTTGGCACCGTGGGGGAAATGTTTCATTTTCCTTACCT
Source organism: Acridotheres tristis (assembly GCA_037013685.1). Taxonomy (NCBI): domain Eukaryota; kingdom Metazoa; phylum Chordata; class Aves; order Passeriformes; family Sturnidae; genus Acridotheres; species Acridotheres tristis. The sequence continues at coordinate 3,139,838 of CM072913.1, read as the reverse complement.
GTGCTGTGCCCTCTGGTCTGTCCCTGGTGTCCTCTGCTCCTCTGTTACCTTTGGAATAAGGCAAAACCAGAGGGTTTAGATGAAGAGAAGTCCATAAAGAGCTCTGAGGAGGTTTGGGAAGGCTGTGGGATTGCCCAGTGATGGGATCTGCCTCTGCCCCGGGTCTGGGGATCTCTTTACCCTCTTTACTCCTCTAAGGTGTTTGCACCTGCAGGCTCTGGAGGAAGCTGGGTGTGATTTATTGTGAGGGGAGGCAGGGAGGAGCCTGCCTGGAGCCCAGCCTGAGCTTCTCATGGCACTGGCAGTGAGCTCACCTGGGTACAAGGAGCTCACCTGGGTGCAGGGAGCTCACCTGGGTGCAGGGAGCTCAGTTGGGTGCAGGGAGCTCACCTGGGTGCAGTGAGCTCACCTGGGTGCAGTGAGCTCAGTTGGGTGCAGGGAGCTCACCTGGGTGCAGGGAGCTCAGTTGGGTGCAGGGAGCTCACCTGGATGCAGTGAGCTCACCTGGGCTGCAATGAGCTCACCTGGATGCAATGAGCTCACCTGGATGCAGTGAGCTCACCTGGGTGCAATGAGCTCACCTGGGTGCAATGAGCTCACCTGGGCTGCAGTGAGCTCACCTGGATGCAGTGAGCTCACCTGGGTGCAGGGAGCTCACCTGGGTGCAGTGAGCTCACCTGGGTGCAGGGAGCTCACCTGGGTGCAGGGAGCTCACCTGGGTGCAATGAGCTCACCTGGGCTGCAGGGAGCTCACCTGGGCGCAGTGAGGGATGCTCTGCCCTGCTGGGACAGCCCCAGCTCCACGTACCTGTCCTGAGCAGGAGCCTGTAGTGCCTGACACCCAGGGCTGTGGCAGTGACGAGGGCCAGGAGGAGCAGCACGAGCAGCACCACGGAGAGGATGAGGAAGGTGCTCTCACTGCAGCTGGGGGGGAGGAAGGGAGTTACCAGTGTGGGATGGTTGAACAAGAGGGACAGGGACGGGTTTTATGTGCTCAATCCAAGCACTTGGGAAGAGGGTCTGGTTCTCCTGCAGGATCCTCCATCTATGACACGGGGCTGATCCACAAGGGAATAAGAGGCACTGGGGACCTTCTCTGGTTCCTGATCCTTGATTTTTCTACTTGGCTGTATCTTCTGAGCTTTTCCTAAACCATTCTCCAGGCTTTCTCCACTGTTCAAAGCTCCAAGCACAATTCCAGGCTCTCTGGAGCAGGGATGATTCTGCTCTCAGGTTCTGCTGTAGCATTGATGGCAGCAGATGCACAAAGGCGGAAAATTCTGTCCATTTAACTGGTAAACGGAATAATAGCAGCCAGGGACTGTCCCATTGTTAAATACTCAGACAGGAGGGAGCAAAGTCGAGGCTGAGGGGCAGAATCTGGGGGTTCTGTTCATGTGAAGTGCAGAGCCCAGAGAGACAAGGATAAAGAGGCACCTGCAGAAGGCTGAGATGTGATTTTACCAATCTGCCTCTTCCTTTGGAATTAGGGTTGGGGCAGGAGTTGGAGGAGGGGAGAGCACCTTTGGTGAGGATCCTGTCATATCCAATTCCTCTACAGGAGCAGCCAGAGTGCCCAGGTACCTGCCCCAGGTGTACAACACGAATAACCTGTGTGTGCCCAGGCTCAGAGTCTCCTCTTAGGCCTTACCTGGATTCACCCAGAAGATTATCTTCACTTCTCCTTTTGGTGCCTGGAAAACCTCTTGGAGACAGGGCTGCAATCAGAGACACGAGGGGAGGAATGGTCACTGTGGGGCTGCTCTGCATTCAGCAGGGACACCTCTGCCACTGCTGCTCCCCTGCCCTGATCCCCTGAGTTCATCCACAGCGTCCCAGTGTCCCCTCCCTTCATCTGCACGGCTCGTTCTGAGCTCTGCAAGAGCCAGGCTGCCATGGCCAGGGGCCTCAGTGCCTTCCCCTACCATTAAAACATTGTCTGAAAGAGCCCAGAACTCACAGATCTGTAAAATCCGAGTCTAAAGTTGTTCCCTTGACAACCCAACGAAGGTCACTGAAAGCCAAAGGATGAATCACACAAAAGGGGCTATAAAGTCACTCTAAAGAGCTGATATCAAACACTGGGTGACAGAAACCCCTCTCAGGGCAGCTGAGGCTGCTGCCAGGCTAAGGAGGAGCAGCACAGCACCGGTGTGGATCTGCTCCCAGCCCTGCTGCTCTTCCACAGGCCACGAGGGGATCCAGAGCCTTGGGGTGTGGGACACATACTGAGAAAGTAAGAAAATTACAGCCTGAAAAATATTCCAGGCTGGAGCTTCTCAGCTCTGTTCCCAGCCCATGAGCTGGTCCAGCTCAAGGCCAGGGAGAATTTCTCTCAGGGTGATAATTTGGTCAAAATAAAAAGGAATTAATAACAAGACAGAACCCCTGTTGTGGTGTGTGCCCAGGCCCTGGCAATGGGGTGTCTTCTCTCTGAACCAATCCCCTTTTCTCTACTCTGGGAGTTGCAGTCCTGCTATAAAACCAAGTGTGTTTCTGAATAAACTTGGCTTCTTTCTTTTCTATTATAAAAGATGACCATGTAGCTGTGCATCTTATTTCCGCCGCACTTAAAGGGTTAAAACCCCTTTTCACGGCTACAGAGGGGTTTGGGCAGGCAAACACAGCCCAGGTGGGGTAAGCTGGGCAGTGCACAAGTGCAGAGCGAGGAGCGTGGAATGCACAAACGCTGAGAGATCCGTACCCACCCCTGGAAACGCTGAGCGTGATCTCCTCCATGCGGGCCAGAGCCGAGAGCTCCTGCAGCGCGCACCAGTACACGCCCGAGTCCTGCGGCTGCAGCTGCCCCATGGTGACAGTGACAATGCCCTGCTGGCTGTCATCCTGCAGCATCACCCCTTCCCGAGCCGTGCTGTTGCCCGCTGGGGGCTCGGAGCTGCTGGTGACCAGCACGTTGCACATTTCCCCCTCCATTTTGCACCAGGCTTTGGTGGCAGCCCCGTAGTCTGCGACCTTGTAGTGGCACTGGACAGAGACGCTGCCCGACTCCTGGGCTGTGAGCTGCTGGGTCCCTGCAAAACAGCCGGGATGTGCTGAGAGCCCAGAGTGCTGAGAGCCCAGAGCGCTGAGAGCCCAGAGTGCTGAGAGCCCATCCCACAGCGGCTGCCCCTCCTGGAGCTGCATCCACACAACCACACAGCCATATTCACCTTCACACATCCACACATCCACACATCCACCTCCACACATCCACCTCCACAAATCCACACATCCACCTTCATTCACCTTCACCTTCACATCCACACATCCACACATCCACACATCCACACATCCACACATCCATACCTCCACCTTCATTCACCTTCACCTTCACATCCACACATCCACACATCCACCTTCACCTTCACATCCACACATCCACCTCCACACATCCACCTCCACATATCCACACATCCACCTTCATTCACCTTCACCTTCACATCCACACATCCACCTCCACAAATCCACCTCCACACATCCACACATCCACCTTCATTCACCTTCACCTTCACATCCACACATCCACCTTCCCCTCCACACCTCCACACATCCACCTTCACCTCCACACATTCACCTCCACACCTCCACCTTCAGCTCCACACATCCACACATCCACCTCCACGCATTCACCTTCACCTCCACCTTCACCTCCACAAATCCACCTTCACCTCCACCTTCACCTCCACAAATCCACCTTCGCCTTCACCTCCACCTTCACACATCCATCTCCACACACCCACACATCCACACCTCCACACATCCACCTTCACCTCCACCTTCACTTCCACACCTCCACCTCCACCTGCCCTAAGCAGAAGGGGACTGCACCCAGATTCCCCATGCAGAGGTGTCATAAATTTGGGGGTCCTGTCCCCCTCCTCTGGTTCCCTCAGGGTGGGACACTCAGCCCATAGGGTCTGGGAGGGTTGGTGGTTGTGGGGTCAGACCAGGAGCAGTGCCTGACATGGGGGAGGGTCCCAGCAGCACCCAGTGGGAACCAGTGCTGGAGCCACCTGGCCCTGTGGGAAGCAGTTGGGGGGAGCAGCCCCATCTGTGGGACCCACAGGAACCTCCCCTGAGCCTCTGCTGGCAGGGCCAGGCCCGAGCTTTGGCTCGAAGGTCCTATGGCTAAGTTGCCACTGTGTGTGCTGGAGGGATGGGCAGGGGCAGAGACGGTCACCTGGGCTGAGACCTGCCCACACCCACAGCTGGCTGCCAGGAGGGGCTCACTCCTGGGCGGTGAGGGGGCAGCAGGAACCCGGCCTGGGACACCGAATGCAGCACGAACCCACCCTGGGACACTGAATGCAGCACGAACCCACCCTGGGACACCGAATGCAGCAGGAACCCACCCTGGGACACTGAATGCAGCAGGAACCCAGCCTGGGACACCGAATGCAGCAGGAACCCAGCCTGGGACACCGAATGCAGCAGGAACCCAGCCTGGGACACCGAATGCAGCAGGAACCCGGCCTGGGACACCGAATGCAGCAGGAACCCACCCTGGGACACTGAATGCAGCAGGAACCCAGCCTGGGACACCGAATGCAGCAGGAACCCAGCCTGCGACACCGAATGCAGCAGGAACCCACCCTGGGACACTGAATGCAGCAGGAACCCACCCTGGGACACCGAATGCAGCAGGAACCCGGCCTGGGACACTGAGAACAGGGCAGGTACTCACTCTTGAACACAGAGAGCACGACCTCCGTTGTGCGCTCAGTGCCCAGTGCACACCAGTACACTCCAGAGTCCCAGCTCTGCAGCTGCTGCACGGTGACAGTGAGAGTCCCTTGAGCATTGTACTGGATTAATGCTCTGTCTTGCAGGGATTTCTCTGCACTCCTTGAGGATGTTTTTCTCTGCACTGTGCAGATAGTCCTCCCTCTCCGGCACCAGGCTGGGCACTGCACTGACAGCGTGTCCAACTCCCACAGGAGCAGCTCTGTGAAACACCAAAGGTGGGCACTGCCCAGTCAGTGCTGGGCACACGGGCACCTGGGACAGACCAGGAGGTCTGGGGCACTCCCTCAGGAGAGCCCCTCATCAGGGCAGGGGCAGGTGGGGCAGGACACAGGGAGCTGGGAGCCAGCAGGACCTGCCAGGTCTGAGGGGTTCCTTCACTCCCCGTGCGGGAGGGACAGCAGGGAGTGAGGCTGGGAGGATCAGGGGAAGCTGCTCAGCTGGGGGGATCAGGGGAGAGCAGACCAGAGCAGGAGAAGGAATGAGGTTGCTTCCTGACAAGGCTTGGCTTTGGGTGGGGTACAGGTACTCACCCTTGAAAACATTCAGGGAGATCGTCTTTATCCGTATGTATCCACTGTTATAATAAGCACAGAAATACGTGCCTGAGTCCTCTGCCTTGAGGTCAGTCATGGTGATGGACACAGCCTTACTAGTGGTGTTATCTCTCATTTGAATTCTCCCATCCCTAGTTTTTTGCTCGGATTCATAGTATGTCTGCAATAGGTGTTGATATCCTCCATCTTTCTGCAGGCACCAGTATTTTAACGCCTGGTCAAGAGACCTCAGTTCATAAGGACATTGGACGTACAGAGTGTCCCCTTCCCGTCGTCTCTGGGTTTCAGAGGTTTGGCCTTGGAGACCTGGAAGGATCAGATGTGGTGAGAGAGAGGAGAGCTGATCACAGAACCACAGAATCACCCACAGAGTCACAGAATCCCAGAATCCCAGAATTACAGAATCCCAGAATCCCAGAATCCCAGAAGCACAGAATCAACAAGGTTGGAAAAGACCTTTGAGATCACCAAGTCCAGCCTATGTCCTAACACCACCGTGTCACCCAGACCATGGCACTCAGTGCCACATCCAGTCTGTTCTTAAACACCTCCCTGGGCAGCCCCTTCCAATGCCCAGTGACCCTTTCTGAAGAGGTGCAGGGCTGCCCACAGGGAGGGACATGGAAACTCTGCCTCCAACCTTCCCCTGGGGGCACAGGTGGCTGGAAGAACCCCAAAACCCAAAATCCCTTCCCCATGCTGAATTCACCTGCTTGTTAATGGGAAGGGCAGTGTTGAGATTTGAGCTGGGGCTGCAGCTGTGGTCTCACAGCCAAGCTCAGGGTGCTCGAGGTGCTGGACCCTCAAACCATGGGTGACACTGTCCACAGCTGTCCCCTTGTCCCTGCTCCTCCCTGCAGGCAAACGGGGGCCGTGCCCTGCCCACACCATCGTGGGGCTGTGTTTGGGATGGTGGGAAGGAGCAGAGGGGAGCAGCCAGGGCAGGGAAGCAGCTGCCACTGCCACGTGCCAGCAGCTCCTGGCCACATCCCCGGCCATGCCAGAAGCTCCTGGCCACATCCCCAGCCATGCCAGGGGCTCCTGGCCACATCCCCAGCCATGCCAGGGGCTCCTGGCCACATCCCCAGCCATCCCAGCAGCTCCTGGCCACATCCCCGGCCATGCTAGCAGCTCCTGGCCACATCCCATCAGCTCCTGGCCACATCCCCAGCCATGCCAGCGGCTCCTGGCCACATCCCCGGCCATGCCAGTGGCTCCTGGACACATCCCCGGCCATGCCAGTGGCTCCTGGACACATCCCCAGTCATGCCAGGGGCTCCTGGCCACATCCCCGGCCATGCCAGGGGCTCCTGGCTGTGGGGCTGTGCTGGCTGTGGGTTCATTGCCCACCCACCACGTGCTGGGAGCTTTGTGCTCCCTGCAGGGCTGTGAGGGGCTCGTGGTGCCCTGGACACTGCCCTGAGCCAGCACGGCCACCAGAGGAGCTGAGCAGGGCCGGTGAGGTGGGACAGGCTCTGAGCTCCCAGCATGGATCATTCCAGCAGCCTGGAGCAGCCAGGGCTGTGTGCTGGGAGCTGGGGATGCCCTTCCCTGTCAGCAGCAGCAGCTGCCCAGAGCAGAGCCTGCCTGGTGCTGGAGGAGCTCCCCGGGCAGCAGGAAGTGGGGAAGGTTGTCCCTGTCCCTGTCCTGTCCCTGTCCTGTCCCTGTCCTGTCCCTGTCCTGTCCCTGTCCCCATTCCCAGGGACACACCGAGCCCTTTTCCTACCTGGGAAGCAGAGGGGCAGCAGGATCAGGGCTCTCAGCTCCATGGCCATGCCCCAGGGAAGGGGCATCACACGGTGCCCACCGTGTCCTGTGCCAGCGTGGGTGCCCTGTGACACCTCCTGCCTGGCAGTGACACAGCTGGGGGAAGTGCTGAGCTCTTGCCTCAAGCGGAAACGCCTCCCCATGTTTTGTTTCAACATTAAAATGAAGATAATCTCACGGTGCTTTTGGGGAAGTGGCAGACCCCAGAGCACTGTCAAAGGCTGCTGCTGCTCCCGCCTGGTTGGTGGCATTTGTTTTGTCACCCTCCTGCCCCCCTCAGCCTGTGGTGAGGCTGACACACCTGGTTCTTCTTCCTCCCTGGCTGGTAGGACAGAAATGTTCCAGCTTTTGGTGTCACATAAACTTCTCTGTAGCCAATTCTGCACCCAGGTGCTCTGCAGGCCTGGGTTCAGCCAGGGCTGGGAATGGGGAATGGCTCCTGTCGCTTTTCCCCTCCTTCCCCTCAGCCCCCCTGAGGAACTCAGCCTCCTGCAATCCCACACAAAGCCAGCACTGCTGCCACAGGCACCTGTGGAATCCTCCAGGGCAGTCCTGGAGCTGCTGTGTGTGCATCCCACACCCAAAGTCCCCTCTGGTGACAGCTGGCCCAGCCCCGGGGGCACTCCCATGATCTTCCACATCTGGTTCTGTCCCAAACAGCTGCTTTGGCAAGCAGGAGCAGTGTCAGGTCTTATTTGCCTCGAGGCCAAGCTCCCCTGGCTTTTGTGTCTCTGGGTGCTGTAAGGGTGCTGGCAAGGCCTGGGCTTCCCTCTGCTCACAGACACCTGCTGGGAAGGACGGGAATTTAACACAGGAGCTGTGCAGATATCCAGAAGGTTCTGTAGGAACGAAAGCAAGTTTTGATATAGAAGAACAGAATTGCTGGGCCAGGGTAGGAGCTGTGGGTGGTCAGGATGGTCGGGACTGATGGAGAGATCTCTAAAGCCAGGCTTTGGAATTTGTGGGTTATTGCAAAGGACCCTTTGGGTGGGTGAAAGGCCCTGCCTGGAGCTGCCAGCTCGGAGCAGGCTGTGAGAACAGCAGGGCAAGAGGGAGAGGAGTAAAGAGAGAGCAGGGGGTAAGAGGTAAGAGGGGTAAAGGTGGTAAGAGGGTGAGGTTCCCATTACAATCAATCTTCTTCTGTGTTGAATATTCCAATTTTCACTCACCAATCTAATACAAGATACAAATCCTATAACATTTACTCACAGCCTGTAAGAATCACTACATTACCAGAACGTGTTACACTTTAAACTTTAAAAACCACTCTTTGGACCCTCTTTACCAATCCAGCAGGGTCTTCTCTGCCCCTTGGCCCTGTCTGCAGGCACAGGGGATTGTTCACTCAGGAGGGGATTATTTTCAGCTGGCCACACTGTTGTTTTCTAGTTCAGTAACTGAGGTTTGGTATCTCAAAGATGGCTTTCATTTCCATCTCGCTTATAGTTTCCATAGTCTCAAAATCTTCTGCCAGGCAATCACATTTATAAAGTTTTCCATTTTCATCTTCCCCAACGAGCCAGTCTGACTGGGTAACGAGAAGACAAAGAGCAAAGTGAGTTGGAAGGGGCTTTTACGGCTTAGAGCAAAGGATAAACCCACCCCAAACAAAAGATGTTTTTACCAAACAAAAAGATTTTCACAGGTAAACAAGAAAGCCAATGTTGCAAGTAGAGAAAAGGTCTGAAAAATTTCCACTGCAGAACAAGTCCCAAAGTTTAACATGTGGCTACTAACTGCAATGATTGGCTAGTCCCTGACATCATATGGTAATTTCAGCAGTTGGGATGGGTTATATGTAAATGTGAAAGGTATTGTGTGTGATGCTGATTGGTAGCCATGTATTAAAATGCTCTGTAATGAAAAGTATAAATGCATTGTAACCAGAACTAGAACGGGACTCCGGAATTGGACAGAATTCACCCAGCAGCTCCGGGCTCACCCCTGACCCCCATGAACAGCATTTCTGAAGCCTCTGTCTCTCCTCAGGCTCTTACAGACACCCTGTGCTCCCACACCGGGAATTGTGTCCCCAGCACCAACAGGGCTTGGCTGAGCCCCTTCTGCCTCCCCTGCAGCTCCCTGTGTCCTTCCCTGCCCTTGAAGAGGGGGAGCAGAGCAGGAGCCGCCGTCCCCGGGGCCGGTCCCTGCCCTGCTCCAGCAGAGCAGCACACCCAGGCTCCACTGACACCCCTGCTGCAAAGAATTTCCAATTATGTGAATAAGCAGCTTATTAACAATACATTCTGGCTAATCATTTTGTGCTCCATATCTCCGCATTGTCTTGTCCCCAAATCCCTCTCTCATCAGGCACTCGATGCGCGGTAACGAGAAGGGGGAACACGGAGAACAAACCCCAGGAGTCTGCAATTAGTTCAGTTCCTACAACTCCTCCAAACCCAGGCAGGAGCTGCTGCCTCAGCCCTTCCCGCGGTGTTTGCAGCGTCCATGGGAGGTCCTGGCCGAGGGGAGAGGCTCTGCGGGGTGAGGAGATGCCTGGCCATGGTGGAGCAGCAGGAATGGAATGGAGTTGGTCCTCTGACACAGGATCGATATGGTTTTAATTACAGAATCACGGGGAGGGGGATGAATGTTCTCTCAGGGGGTCACTTCATCCAGCCCAGTGACACAGCAGGACCAGCCCTGCCCGTGTCATTCCCAAAATCTCTCTAAGCCGTAAGTTGCGGTTGCAGCGTTCTCCTGCTCCAGCCCCATCTGAGAACTCCTCCCAGCTCTGCCTCTCTCTGCTCTTTGATGCCTTGGTCCAATTTGGAGCCTTTTGTACCTCGGAGATCAGATCATTCCCATTCCTCCCCTCAGCCCTTCCACTCCAGACCGACTCCAGACTTTTGCATCCCAAATATTTTGATTTTTCCCTCCTCAGCTCAGTGTTCCTGACAGCTCGGATCATTTTCCCCCTTTCTCTGAACTCCGTTATCAATCCACCTCTTCCCTGACTGTCTCCTTGGATTCCTCAAAATTCTTTGGAGCAAAAGGATGGAGCCATTCCCTCTCTGCTGCTTCCAGCAAACCCTGGAATTTCAGCTCATTGCAGCCAATGATTTTGGTTGCTGTCACACCCACAGAAGCTGCTCTGGGTGAGACTTTTCTCACAGTATCGAGGTTTTGGGGTTTTTGGGGGGTTTTGGAGCAGCGGGGGCTGCAGTGGCGGGGCGCGGCCGCCAGGGGGCGGGGGTGGCTCAGGAATGAGCCCCGGTGGCACCGGCGAGTCCCCAACGAGCCCGGGGGCCACCGGGAGCCACCAGTGCCACCCTGGCATAGCAATGACACCTCCCAGAGCCACCAGTGCCACCCTGGCAATGCAGGGACACTTCTCAGAGCCACCAGTGCCACCCTGGCATAGCAGGGACACCTCCCAGAGCCACCAGTGCCACCCTGGCAATGCAGGGACACCTCTCAGAGCCACCAGTGCCACCACTGCCATGGTGGGGACACCTCTCAGAGCCTCCAGTGTCACCCCTGCCACGGCGGTGACACCTCCCACAGCCAACAGTTCCACCTTGCCATGGTGGGGACACGTCCCACAGCCCCCCGTGTCACCCTGGCAATGCAGGGACACCTCTCAGAGCCCCCAGTGCCACCACTGGCATGGTGGGGACACCTCTCAGAGCCACCAGTGTCACCCTGGCATAGCAGGGACACCTCTCAGAGCCACCAGTGCCACCCCTGCCATAGTGGGGACACATTCCACAGCCCCCAGTGCCACCCTTGCCATGGTGGTGACACCCCCCACAGCCCTGGTGGCTCCAAGCCCTGTCCAGCCTGGCCTGGGGACACCTCCAGGGTGGCACTGGGGGCTGTGTGAGGGGTCCCTGCAGTGCCAGGGTGGCACTGGGGGCTGTGTGAGGGGTCCCTGGCATGGCAGGAGTGGCACTGTGTGATTTTTCACATCCCTTCCAACCCAAACCATCCCACAATTCCAAGATATTCTTGCCTCACCTGCAGTGGGCTTTAAAAGCCGCTTCTTCCCAAAACTCTGAGCCCACTGCAGACCCAACCCCTGACTGCCGAGCTGGGGGGACCCTGCAGGCCTGGGGACATCAGCACGAGCTGCATCCCCAGCACAGGGACACAGAGCAGCCCCTCACCCTCGGCCAGGCTCTGCAGGGACGAGAGGCTGTGGGGAATCCACCCCAAAAAATCCCAGTAAAGGGAATACTGGGATCAGGGAGAAAGGGGAATAATGGGATCAGGAGAAAAGGGAATATTGGGATCAGGAGAAAGGGGAATACTGGGATCAGGAGAAAGGGGAATACTGGGATCAGGAGAAAGGGGAATATTGGGATCAGGAGAAAGGGGAATACTGGGATCAGGAGAAAATGGAATACTGGGATCAGGAGAAAGGGGAATACTGGGATCAGGGAGAAAGGGAATACTGGGATCAGGAGAAAGAGGAATAATGGGATCAGGAGAAAGGGGAATACTGGGATCAGGGAGAAAGGGAATACTGGGATCAGGGAGAAAGGGAATACTGGGATCAGGGAGAAAGGGGAATACTGGGATCAGGAGAAAAGGGAATATTGGGATCAGGAGAAAGGGGAATAATGGGATGAGGAGAAAGGGGGAGACTCCCAGGATTTCCTGTCTCAGGAAAGAGCAGGAGCAGTGAGAGGGAAGCAGAGAGGGAGGCTGGCACAGGCAGGACCCCCAGTGGGGTGTGGAGGGTGTGGACACACTGGAGCCCCACTCAGAGAGCCGGACACGGGCTCAGGGCTCAGCTCTGGAGCAGAAGAGGCCCCACAGCAGCAGCTTAGTGAGGGGCCTGGTGTTTGGTCTGTTCCACATCAATGGGGCGTCCAGCTGTGGCTGAGGATGAAAGCAAGCGAGAGAGAGAGGATTAAAGGCTCCCAGGGTCTCCTCTAACCCGCCTAAGACTCGCCAAGAGGGCAGTGTGAGGCTTCAGGAAGGCTTCTTCATATGGAAAATATTATGGGAGGGAGGGAGGGAGGAGGGGGAAGGGAGCAGGGGGAGAGGGAGGCTCTGTCCAGAGCGTTCTGCGGCAGGAGTGACCACTAAAGGGCTTTTGGGGGCTTTGGGGGTTTGGGGGGTTTTGGGGGCACAAGGGAAAGTGGCTGTGCTGGTGACAAAGCAAACTGTGCTGGTGGGGCACAGGTGAGAGGAGTTTGGGAGGGCTGGAGAGGGGAGAGCCAGGCAGGAGGGTGAGAGAGGGATGAGAGGAGAGGGGCAGTGAGGAATGGAGAGAGGGGAGAGGTGGTGGAAGGCTGGCAGGGGGTGACTCTGCTCCTGCTGGGGTGTCCAGGTGGGAGCCCCTGCTCTGCTCCCAGGAACGTTCCAGCCGTGGGGAACGCATTTGTGTCCACAGTGAGACATTCTGCACCGAAATTCCAGGCAGGTTTCCTGTCAGAGGGGGGTGTGGAGCCCTCCAGCCTCTGGGGCAGGATAATCCCGGGAGTTAACACCCAGCCCTGCTTATGGCCAGGATTGAGGGACCTTTCCTGCCTCCTGTTCTGGCTGCCACCGTTTCCCTGCTTCCATTCCTGGGATTTTCTGCTCCCCCCACGTGTGGCATTCCTGCTCTCGTTGCTTTCCTCCCCCTGAGATCTCCCTGGCATCCACTTCCCTCCTTGATTTATCCCCAGTGACCTTCCCAGCCCTCATTTCCAGCCGTGTGAGCTGCCAGGGCACTGGGGAGGGCAGTTTGTCCTTCCCTCTCTGTCCTGCTCCTGCTCACACCAGGCTGGGCGTCCAGCACCCAAACCTGCAGCACTTCCCTCACACCAGGGTCAGGGATGTTGGAAGATTTGGGCTGAAAAATTCAGCTTTTCCAGTTCCACCTCCTGCCATGGGCAGGGGACACCTCCCAGCATCCCAGGCTGCTCCAGCCTGGCCTTGGACACTTCCAGGGATCCAGGAGCAGCCTCAGCTTCTCTGGGCACCCTGTGCCAGGGTCTCACCAGCCTCACATGGAGAAATTTCCAGCCTGGCCTGGGTTGTCTGCAGCTGGAGACATTCCAGATGGTGCAGAAATTCAAAATGCAGAGCTGGGAGATGTGCCCTGACCCCTCAGTATGGACACACCTGCCAGGTGAGGGGATTTCTGGGACCACAGGTGTCCTGGTGCCTCGTGACTCCTCCAGGAATGAGTGGAGTTTAACAGGATCACTTCTCCCTCCTCCCTAGAAAACACTTCTCAGTCTCTGCTCCAGACTCTGAGCAATTTCAGATGAAAGTCTCAGGGTCTGGGGTCAGAGGAGCAGCCACCCCAAAGGTGCTGCTGGCTTTTGGGACAGCAGCTCAGCTCTGCTCCCGTTCCACCCCACCCCGGCTCCCCTGACACCCCAAAGCTGAGCCTCTCCCACACTTTTCCTAAATAGTTGGCAAAGCGCTTTGCCCCCTTCCCTCGCCCAGCAGGGCACAGATCCCTCTGCCCCCAGTCTGGAAATTTCCCTTCCTGTCCCTCCCTTCCCCGCCTTCCTGGGGAGCCAGCGTGGATGCGGTGCTGCCTGTCTGAGCTGCTTAGTAAAGAATAATAAACAAATTCCTAAATGGAAGGATATTCTTTAAACCTGCCTTGTGCTGCCTGCCAGGGAATGCAGAGCCCACCTCCTGTCCCCCTGCAGCCCCGGCTCTCCTGAAACCTGAGCTGCTTCTCTGTGGAGCTGCACCGTGGCCTCTGCGTGCACCTTCCCCCCTGACCCCGTCTGCATTCCCTGTCCTTTTCCTGACACGCTCCCAGCCAGCTCCTGGCTCACACTGGCCCCAGAGAGGGGCTGGTGGTGGCACTGCCACTGCCACAGCTGGCACATCCACAGCTGGCACATCCACAGCTGGCACAGCCACAGCTGGCACAGCTCAGAGCTCGCCGTGCCCGCCCCACAGCTGGGCACGCCATGGGTTAACACAGGGCATCGTGGAATCATGGAATGGTTTGGGTTGGAGGGACCTTAAAGATTGTCCAGTGCCACCCCCTGCCATGGCAGAGACACCTCCCACCATGCCAGGGCACCCCCAGCCCCGTCCAGCCTGGCCTGGGACATTCCCAGGGATCCAGGGGCAGCCACAGCTGCTCTGGGAATTCCGTGCCAGGGCCTGCCCACCCTCCCAGGAACAATTCCCAATATCCCATGTGACCCTGTCCCCCATCCTTCTACCTTGTCACAAGTCCCCCTGTCCCCCTGTCCCCCCGTCCTTCTCCCTTGTCACAAGTCCCCCTGTCCCCCTGTCCCCTGTCCCCCTGTCATTCTGTCCCTCTGTCCCTCTGTCCCCCTGTCCTCCTGTCCCTCTGTCCCTCTGTCCCTCTGTCCCCCTGTCCCCCTGTCCTTCTCCCTTGTCACAAGTCCCTCTTGTCACAGCCCTCCCTGATCTCACCTGTTCTGCCTCCCGTCTGCAGCTCCTCTGACCCGGGGCTCTTTCCCTTCCTCCCCCCATTCCTCCTGCACCTTTTACTGAGATCTTTTCCCACCTTTTGCTGCTCCTTCCCCTCATCCCAGCCCTCCCAGTTTCCCCTTTTTCCTTCCTGGTGGCCCATTTTCCTCATCCCAGCCCTCCCAGTTTCCCCTTTTTCCTTCCTGGTGGCCCATTTTCCTCATCCCAGCCCTCCCAGTTTCCCCTTTTCCTTCCTGGTGGCCCATTTTCCTCATCCCAGCCCTCCCAGTTTCCCCTTTTTCCTTCCTGGTGGCCCATTTTCCTCATCCCAGCCCTCCCAGTTTCCCCTTTTTCCCTCCTGGTGGCCCATTTTCCTCATCCCAGCCCTCCCAGTTTCCCCTTTTTCCTTCCTGGTGGCCCATTTTCCTCATCCCAGCCCTCCCAGTTTCCCCCCTTTCCTTCCTGGTGGCCCATTTTCCTCATCCCAGCCCTCCCAGTTTCCCCTCTTTCCCTCCTGGTGGCCCATTTTCCTCATCCCAGCCCTCCCAGTTTCCCCTTTTTCCCTCCTGGTGGCCCATTTTCCTCATCCCGGCCCTCCCAGCCCGCAGGAAGCCGATGTCAGTCGGAGGCTGAGCAGTCCCTGGGACCCCCTGGCCCTGCCACACTTTTCAACCCACTTCTCATTTTTCTTCTCCTCCTCCTGTAATTTATTGTTTTCGGCTCTCCTCCTCCTCAGCTCCTGCTGAAGGGAACTCATCCCCTGCCTCTTCCCTCTGTTTGCACCTTGAGGAACAGGGAAAAAACCCATTTTGCTCCTTCCCCAGCTCCCATTCCCCTTCCACCCCCACACCCTCCCACCTCCCTTCCCAGCCCTGAAACCTTTCCCTGGTAGTGTTGCTGTAACTGTTCAATTAAACGAGCAATTACAAAATCAATCAAACCAGACCAGAGGGGGGCACGGCTGGGGACAGGGACGGTGCCAGAGCCCGGGGGCAGCTCCAGGGCTGGGGACACCGAGGACAGGGTGGCACTGGCACCACCAGCCTCATCCCCCCCCTTCCCTGCAGAATTCCCCTGCCGAGAAAACCCTGGAAAAGCTGCTGGGGCTGCCCGTGGTTTGGATCAGCCATTCCATGGTTTTTAACAGGAGAAATCCACTCGTGGATGGGTTTATCTGGGATTTCTCGGGGTTTCTCCCGCTGATTCCCTTTCGCCTTTGCATGGGCGTTCCTGGAGTTGCTGTGTCCCCTTTGTCACATGCTGTCCTCTCACCGGGTGACACTCACAGTGTCTCACTCCCCTCTGTCTCCTCGGAGCCACATCCATGATTCCCACTGCTGGAATTCCCTCCCAACACCCACACCCCTCTTGGAGCTGTCACAGCCAGCCTGGCCCTGACACAGAGGGACAAATTCTTCCAAACTCATCCCAAACAAAGCAAGATGAGCTGGGAAAGGAGGTGGATTAAGAAGAAGCTGCACAAAGCAGATGAGTTTGGCTTCACCTGTGGGCAGCTTTCCCAAGGAATTCAGCTTTGGCACCAGGAGACCCAAATCCTGCTTTACACCATCACCACCTCATCCCTGGGCAGGCTGAAACCGAGGAGAATTTGGGATGGAGAGGACGGGAAAGGCTTTGTAGTTTTTTGGGAAGGCATCCATGGAAGGAGCAGCTCCTCGGGATGATCCATCAGGAGCACACCTTGGTCTCCCTGCCAGGGAAGACCCCTCTGGATGGAAGGGAATGGGGCTGGAGCCATTTGATGAGGAGCTCTGATCCCTGACTGTGCACAGTCAGAGCAGCAGCATCCCAAAGGTTTATCATTCCTTTCAGAGCAGGAATCCGGCAGCATTCCTGGGGCAGGAGTCCAGTTTGGCTTTCGTTTTCACTGAGCAATCCCAACAGTGTCACCCTGCAGGTGCCAGGGAATCAGGGCTGTGCTGACACTGCCCAGTGTGGCACAAGGGACAAATCCATTTGCCAGGATGCTTTCAGGAGATCCCCATCCCTGTTTTGTTTTGTTTTGTTTTTTTTTTTTAGTTTGGTCACCCCCAGCTCACCAGAGGTTGATATCTATTAAATATTGAAGATAAACACACAACTTCCCCCTGTTCCCATGTCTGAGGTTTGGTGCTGCTGCAAAACTCCTCGATTTCCACACCCACCTGGGAACTCTGGATCGGGAGGGCTGGAAAGGCAGGAATTTGGCACCGGGTGGGTTGATTTTCGTGCCCCTTATCAGCCTGGTGCCAGGTTATCTCGGGCTGTGCTGATACCATGCAGGGTGGATTTACTGGGTGTGCCCACGGCCTTGGTGTTTGTATAAATCCAAGGAAATCTGGGGCTGCTTCCAAGATCTTTAAAGCCTGAAACATCAGCCCGGCTGTGCAGGTGATACAGGTGTGCAGGTGCTGCTGGATTTGGATTGTTTAATCTTCAATAATTTGGGAAAATCCTCAAAGTTTTGTCCTTTGGCTGTCAGTCCTAAATAGATTTTAGCTTGTGACTCTCACACGGGTGCCCTCCCTGGCAGCCTTTGGAAGATCAGCTGAGCCTGGATGAGATTCCCATTTTTTTTCTGGTGGGTTTGGGGCCCAAATTTGGGGTTTGGGAGAGGAATCATTATGGGACTGATCTCCAATGCCAGGTGGGACAGGCAGGATGTTATTTCACAAACCTTTTGTCCCAAAGTCACAAACCTGTCACCCACCCCTGGCTGTGCATCAAGGCACGGCCAGGAAGGAGCAGATCCCGTTTGGGAGGGAGGAAAACCCTCCTGGCTCTGTGGACAAGCAGCAGATAAAGATTCCAAATTCTCTGCTGGGCTGAGGGATCCCATTGCAGCTCCCAGTTTGCTGGGGTGGGATGGGGGTGGATAATGGACCTGCACATGCTCCCACCTGGGAAAATTCTGTCTCCAGGGAATTGACTCATCCATCACCTCGGGGGTCTCGCTCCTGACTTGCTGCAGGATGAAAAATGGGAATTTTTTGGTTTTTTTTTTACAGCGAGGCCCTGGCACAGATTGTCCATGGGAGCTGTGGCTGTCCCTGGATCCCTGGAAGTGCCCAAGGCCAGGCTGGACAGCGTTTGGAGCAACCTGAGATGGAGAAAATATAAAATTTAATCCCACCCCGTGACAGGGGGGGGGTGGCATAAAATAATTTTTAAGGAACCAAAAGGAAAGGATTCCCTCAACCCAACCCATCCTGGCATTCCACAAACACCCTGTGCTCCCAGATGCCAGCCTGGCATTCCTGCAGCCCCTGTGTCCCTGTGCAGTGCCAGGGGCTGGGTGGGGACACGGCCACGTCCCCGGGTGGTGGCACCACGGACGAGCCCCTGGCCATGTCCAGCTGCTCTTTGCCATCTATATTTGGTCAAAAAATGACCGGGAATTGTTTGTTTGTGGCTCCTTGGAAACTCCCCCCCTCCCGTGGAAATGGATCCTTTTGTTTGGTTACTTGGGAAAAATATTTTCTTCTCCTTCTTGCCCTGTTTTGAAACACACACACAAAAAAAAAATAAAATAAAAATAAAATCCAAGCTTTAAAAAAGCCCAGGAATATCGTGGAGTGTCACCAGGCTCTGGCTCTGCCCCTGGGCTCTGCCTGTCCCTGACACTCTGCTCCACCTTCCTGCACATCCTGACAATGGAAACACCATTTCAATGTCCTCCAAGTTTCTCTTCCCATTGAAAGAGGGGATTTATTCCTTTTTTTTTTCTTTTTTTTAAATCAGAATTAATGTGATTCTAATGTGTTCCTTTTGATCTTCAGGGGATTTTTTACACTGATGATCCCTAATTTCGAATTTTTTTTTTCCCCCTCTCTCTCCTTTTTTTTTTTTTGGTTTTAATTGTTTTAAAAAGCTTTAGCAAAAAAAAAGGGGGAGAAGAAAAAAAAAAAAACCCATCCTCCTTCTTTGGCACATCTTTAACCTTTAAGTACCTCTGGAAGAAAAAAAAAATGTTTAAAATATATTATACATTTTTAAAGAGGGTGCGTTTGACAGGTCAGTCTCAAACCTCTCTCTCTCTTTCCTTGCGCTGTGTTGGAATAAGACAATTTTGCAGCTTGGATTTTTTTGACAGTTAAATTGCAATGTAGGCAGAGGGTGGAATAGGGATCCTGTCTCTTTAACTCTCGAACTAGACAAAGACTTTTCCCCTCTGAGAGCTGAGCCCGGGATCAGAACTGTCAGATGATCTCGCAGCACTTGGGAGAGTTTGCAAAGTCATAATTATATCTTTTAACCTGTCTTGCTCTTTGCAAAAGAAAGGTCCTATTATATTGAAATGAGATTATTAGCCATCAAATACTTTCTTTCTTGGGATTCTTCTTTCCTTAAAAAAAAAAAAAAAATATATATATATCTATAAATTCAAATACCTTAACTACTTTGCAATTGAATTTTTATAAGATTTACTTTTCGCTAAATAAATGTTCGGGAGCAGCTGGGTTGTTTTTTTTTTTTTTGCAAGTGTTTTCAATATGCAGATGCAAAAAAAAAAAAAAATCAGACTAAATGTCTGAAATGTCACCTGGATAATTAAAGGAAGGTAAAGTTTCAGAGCTCAGTTCAGGTTTTTTCCCTAACCCTGGTGCTTTTCCTCATTTCAATGCCAAAAATATATTTTCCCCCCGAAACCAAGTAATTTCCAACCTTAAATTTTCTCTTTATTATTTTTTTTTTCTGTGTCTTTTCTTCTTGAAAAACATGAAAACGAAACCCCAAATAACTGGAAAAGTGTTGTTGGGTTTTTTTGTTTGTTTTTTTTTTTTTTTTTAATCCCTGCAATTGAAATCCCCACATTGAAATGTCAGTGTGGGCTGGAACAAAAGGTGATTTAAAGGAACCAAAGTGTCACCAAAATCACAGGAAAATCCCATCCCAAATTCAAGGAGAAAACCTTTTCAAGGAGCTCAACAGTCACACCCAGGCAAAATTTGGAATTTGAGATTAGGAAAGGGCAGACATTCAGCACATTTTGCCTGAATAAGGACTGAAAGGACATAAAAGAATTGAAACCCACAGAAAATTTGGGGCTGATCCCAAAATCTCTGAAGCCCACGAGGATCCTTCACCTGCCCAGTGGCTCCAGCAGCGTTTACTGGGAGGGACTGGGGGCTTTAATGGGGTGATTAAAGCGCTGTCATTCACGGCCTTGTAATTCACATTTTGTCACCCTGTCCTTTAGAAACTCCCTTTTCAGGGCCGGGTGATGCCGTGGATAAAATTCCATCCTGAGATTAAATTCAGATGGAACAAAGGGCTCCTTCCCGGGGCAAACTCCCGGGGTGACAGCAGATCACCACTGGTTCATGGTTTTTGGGGTTTTTTTTAAGGAATTAAAAAAATTAATTTTTTTAAAAATCATTTTTAAAATGCTCTGTGGGGTCTGCAGGAGTCTCCAGCACTTCAGCAGTGTGAGTGGTTTAAGACAGGAATTGTAAAGTTACTCCCAGTCTGTGTCTGCTCCTTGTCTGCTGTGTTGGGTGCACACCTCAGTCTGGATTTTCTTTTCTACTTCTTTCGTATTTTGTATTTTCTCTTGTACTGTATTTTGTACTTCTGTTGACCAAATTCCTTTTTTCTTCTTCAAATTCCAAAACCTAAAAAAACCGAAGTCTTTAACCTCTGATTAACCACAGAGAAATCTCCTCACACACAACCCAGGTGAGTGCCAGACCAACCCCACCCAGGCCCTGATTCAGAATCAAACCACCTCAGGAAAGGATTTTTTTTTTTTAATTTTTTTAAAAATGTTGTTGTTGTTGTTGTTTTGGGGGTTTTTTGTTGGCTGTTTTTTTTTGTTGTTGTTGTTGTTTTGGGTTTTTGGGTTTTTTTGGTTTTTTTTTTTTTTGTTTGGGTTTTTTTTTTTTTTTGGTTTTGGTTTTTTTGTTTTGGTTTTGGTTTTGGTTTTTTTTTATGGAAAGAACATCTTTCAGGACAGGAAAATTTGGGATTCACTGAGCTGCACATCAGCACCTGCTGAATGTTGCAGAAACACAGGCACGGGCTCTGTGCCTGCAGAGCTCCCCAGTGTCCCTTTGCTATCACAACCCCTCCCTGCCTTACCTGCTTTTAACACCCACAAACCAAACCTGCTTGAACCTATTTCTAACTAAAAACCAGATATTTTCCCCTGGTTTATAGAACAGAACATTCCAGAGATGAGGGGACACTCTCAGCAGGTGCTCTCTGTCCCCCCAAATTTTGGTTTTCCTGCTGGGGCTGCAGCTCCGAGTTCAAGCTTTGCTTTCACTGCCGCATTTCTGCCCCTCTGCTTCTTTTCCAAGGGGGTGATTTCAGAGCAGAGAGTGGCAGATTATTCATGGAGTGCCTGCCTGAGCTGCCTTTCATTGTCCCTGTGTGCTGAGATTTGGGATTTGGGATTTGGGATTTGGGATTTGGGATTGGGGAGGCAGGAGGTGGGAGCAGAGAGCCCCTTCAACCTGTGGGGACTGGCAGTGCCCCCCCCTCGACTCACTGGGGCAGCCTCACTTTACACCACCAAGGATCTCACTTGGAATTCTTCAAGGCTTTCCAGTTGCTATCATAAATATCTCTTCTTTTTCTTGGCAATGAAGTCACCTAGAGAGTGGTTCCAAAAAATTAAAAGAAGTTGTTGGCAGATGTGTCTATTAGTTTGAGCTGGAGGGGTCTGGGGGGTTTTTTTGGAGGCTTGGGCTCAGATGTGGTGCAGCCTGGAGCCTTCTGGACATCCACAGTAGCTTTACCTTTGGCTGGGCTGCTGGTCCTGCAGGAATGTGCTTTGTTGAGGGATAGGAGAGGTTTAAATGAGAGATCTGGGAATTGGGGAGGAATTCCAATTGTCTCGCTGCTGACCCCAGTGAATTCCTGAATCCCAGGGATGAATGTGTGTCAGGCCATGTAAGCACGAGGTGATATCCAGATTTGCCTGTTTAAAATACAAAATCCAGCACCAGAACCAGCCAGGAGTGCCAAAAAAACCCAGCCAGGAGTGCCCAAACCAGCCAGGTGTGCCAAAAAACCCAGCCAGGAGTGCCCAAACCAGCCAGGAGTGCCAAAAAAAACCCCAAACCAAAAAGCCAGGAGTGCCAAAACCAGTAAGGAGTGCCAAAAGAAACCAGCCAGGAGTGCCAAAAACAGCCAGGAGTGCAAAAACCAGCCAGATGTGCCCAAAAAATCCAGCCAGGTGTGCCAAAACCAGCCAGGTGTGCCAAAAGCAGTCAGGAGTGCTAAAAGCAGTGAGGTGTGCCAAAAGAAACCAGACAGGAGTGCCAAAACCAGCCAAGTGTGCCCAAATCAGTCAGGAGTGCCAAAACCACTCAAGTGTGCCAAAAAAACCCAAACAAAACAGCCAGGAGTATATAAAAAACCCCATCCATGAGTGCCAAAAATAGCCAGGAGTGCAAAAAAAACCCCCAGCCAGGTGTGCCAAAACCAGCCAGGTGTGCCAAAACTAGTCAGGAGTACCAAAAACAGTCAACTGTGCCCAAAAAACAAAAAAAACCCCAAACCAGACAGGAGTATATAAAAACCCCCAGCCAGGTGTGCCAAAAAAACCCAGCCAGGAGTGCCAAAAATATCCAGGAGTGCAAAAATACCCCCCAGCCAGGTGTGCCAAAACCAGTCAGGTGTGCCAAAAAAATCCAGCCAGGTGTGTCAAGAAAACCCAGCCAGGTGTGCCAAGCCCAGCGTGCCCTGGCTGTGCTCTGCAGTTGCTCCAGAGCAATCCATGACCTGCTCCCACTTCCAGGGGATGTGGAATTTCCCTGTTTGCTCTCCTTTGGCAGCCCTGGAGGCTCTGGAGAGTTTCCTTGGAGTTGAGAGCGGCTTTGCAGAGCAGGGCTGGGAAATGAAACGAGTTTTTTTGTTTTGGAGAAAGGAGGTTTTGGTTGGTGGAGCTCAGCCCAGAGGGACCCACGTCTGCCCTGCTCATCCCGTGCTCACATCACCTACAAAAATCAGTGAAACTCTGCATGAATTGCCAGCTGGAGCTGAAATTATCTGGATTTTATGATTTGGCCCTGGGAAACCATCAAAGCCTTCTGCTCCATCCCTGGTGCTGAGTTAAACTGACCTTGGGGGCTCGGCTGACCCCTCTCCCCATGAGTGCTGCTCTCCTGGGCTGTGCCAGCCAGGAACCAAAACCACCAGGAGCTAAAATCCCACAAATCCCATAAATCCCATAAATCCCACTGCTCCTGGTGGTGCCACCCTTCCCGACGGGCATCAGCCAGGATGAGGGGAGGGAGGATTTGCTGTGGGCATCACTCCCCTTGTCAGGTCTCCGTGGTGGCCTGGGGGGGTTGGTGTGGGCTCAGAGAGCAGCAGGGGCAGGATTTGTGTTGCCGTGGCCTCTCTGGGCAACACCAGCCCCCCAAATTTTGCAAAGTGGGTTCATTTTATTGATTTTTTTTTTCCTCCAGCAGCTCCACTTCTTGCTGCCAAGCCAGCCCTATCACCTCCAGGTACTCAGCACTTTCCAGGCTGGATCACATGGAACTCCCCCAGCCTGCCTCTCTCCTTCTGTTGTCTCGTGTTTTTCATTGGGTTTTTGGGGTTTTTTTTTTGCTTTTTTTTTTTTTGAGAATTTTATTTCAACCTTTAACAAAACCCCCCCCCAGAGATCCGAGCAAAAAATAGCACGAATAAGAAAACAAATTCTATCATAATTTTTCTCCAGGCCAGGGAAATAATTGCCCGGCGTGCTCTGCTCCTCCTCCCCAGCCCCGGGAAGGTTTTACGAGCTGGAGCAGCCGCTCTCTCACGAGGTGCTCGAGAAGAAAAGGAGCCCACAAAGCCAGGGCCGTGTTTTCCATCTGCTGTTCCCCCATGGAAGCCAGGCTGGGGCTCAGCCCAGGTGGTCACAAAGCCCCAGGTCATTGCCAGGGAGCTGAGCTGACACCTGGTCCTGCTGCAGTGACCACTGGCCACAGCTCGGTGCCACATTTTGGGGCTGACAGGCCCTGCACAATCATCACCTCTTAACTCCCCCTCCCTCCTGGGCTCTGAGCTACAGCAGACGGGAGATTTCATGTGCCATAAATATTTAGATTGTGCCTGTGTGTTTATAACACTTGCTCGGGGTGGGACTGGAGCAGCTCTCACTCAGCAGCAACACCTGATGCTGGGGGAAAGTTTTCCATCACCTCACAGGGACCATGGAACAACCCCTGGGCTGTCCTTCCCTGTCCTCCTGCTGGAAAACAGCAATGGGAAGGGGATTTCATGGAGCTGCTGCTCCAGAGGATCCAGGAAAAAAATGTTGTGCTCAGGTTGGGATGGGAAATTTTGGCAGGTCCCTCGTGTGGCTCAGAGGTTCCAGGCCTGTTCAACATGGAATCCCAGCCTGGTTTGGGATGGGAGGGATCTTAAATCCCATCCCATAGATCCCATCCCATGGATCCCATCCCATCCCATCCCACCCCATCCCATCCCATTGATCCCATCCCATGGATCCCATCCCATCCCATCCCACCCCATCCCATCCCATGGATCCCATCCCATCCCATGGATCCCATCCCATCCCATCCCATCCCATCCCATCCCATCCCATCCCATCCCATCCCATCAATCCCATCCCATCCCATCCCATCCCATCCCATCCCATCCCATCCCATCCCATCCCATCCCATCCCATCCCATCCCATCCCATCCCATCCCATCCCATGGATCCCATCCCATCCCACTGATCCCATCCCATCCCATCCCATCCCAGGGACAATTCCCACTATCCCATCTTGCTCCCAGCTCCATCCAGCCTGTCCCAGGGCATGGCTCCCCTTCCAAGGCTGGAATGCTGAAAGCAGAGGATCTGAGAGCAGGTTAGACTGCAGCAAGGGCACTAAAGGGGATTTTTGGGAGCCCAGCTGGGCTGCCAGGCTCTCTGCCATACGGCTCAGGCCAGGCTGTGCTGGGTTGGACTGGGCAGACTGGGAGGCCCTGCAGGGCAGGCCCTGTGCTCAGCCCAGCTCTCTGCAGAGCACCGGGGCTCCCAGGTGCTATGGAATTTTTGGGGCTTTAATAAATGTGTTTTTACCGATGTTTCTTTAGGGAAAAATGTTTTTCTTTTGTTTCTCTGCGTTGCCTCTTTAGGATTTGCTGTGGAAGTGCAGCCAATACTTTGAGCCCTGGATCTTTTTTTCCCCTGTCCTGTGCTTTCTTTTTTTCCTCTCCTTTTTTTTTTTTTTTTTTTTTTTTCTTTTGGAGAAGAAATAAATCTCGGGTTTTAGTCTCTTCCCTTGCTCCTATTCCATCGACCTGCTGGGCTCTGTTCTGTGGATTTGGAAACAGGAAAAATGACTCCATGGCAAACTTGGGAAGGGTTTTCCTCTCTGGGCAGGAGGTTTAATATTTGTCTTTGCTCCAACCTTTTTCCTGGAGCCTTTAATCCTTATCATAGTCAGAGACAAGACATCACCAGAGATGGATAATAAGGGATGCCCAGTTTGGAGATTGTTGTTCCTCTTTAAATTTTGAGTTTGGTGCAGCGAGGACTGGAATGAAGTAGGGGAAAAAAAAAAAAAAACCAAACAAAACAGAGAAAAAGAGTGAGAAAACCCTTCCTCATCTTGTTTTAGAATCAGCAGATGGAAAGGAAACATAAACTCAATTTTATGTGGATTATAAGGCACCTATAAAGAGCCATATGAACTGAGACACTTGGCTCTGGTACCCTAACGATACCTATGGAACAATATGTGAAACCTATTACACTCTCCTGGCTGTGTGTGTGTGTGTATATATTTATATATATGGACAGAGAATGAGCGAGGGAGACGAAATATGGGGCCTTTATTTTTATTGGCTTCTGCGAGGAATAAATTACACAGCGAGGGCAAGGTTAAATTATTGTAAATGTCTGTATGAAAGGCATCACTTAATTATTAACAGTCTGCTACAAATAAAAGGTACAGATGCTAAAATGGCCTGACCTGCTGGACTGGGGGGGTTGTTTAAAGTTGGTGCTGAGGCCCACAGCTGACTTGTTCTGTCAGACAGGCTGGAAAAAGAAGCAGGGTAAGGTTTCATTGCAGGGTGGCTTGGAGCCCTCTTTAGCAGATGGCAAAGGAAGGCTTGGAAAATGGGGCAGGGGAGGGTGGGAGCATTCTGAAATCAAGGGGAGACCTTTGGGAGGAGAGACGAGGCTCAGAACCACCTGGATGGGGAAAAGATGGAAACTCCAAGAGTAACTCCCTGTAAATTCTGTCTCTCTGCCTCATGCCTTGCCCACAAAGGGCAAATCCACAGTGGATTTGAGCTTCTTAAAGTGGGATTTGGAAACTCACGCCTGTCCTGGGTAGGAAAAGGTTGGAATCCCTTTAAAGAGGGGCTGCACCTGAGCAGTCTGAAAAAGGCAACTCCCAGACAAAACCATGGAATATTCACAGGGAGGCTGCACCAAACTGGGAGGGGAAAAAAAATCTGAAACTCCAGCAGTCTATAGGAATGAGAGGACTCAGTGGAAAGCTCTCCTTCGCACTCGCTGACCAAATGAAAGCTGCTTTTGGCAGGGAAGGGGCCGGGTGTGATTCCACGCTCAGCCTCGGGGCCAGATGGAATTCCCTGGGCTCAGCCCCTGCCCATCCCCACCCTGCCCTGCCCTGCCCGCTCCGGGCACTCCCTGGTGGAGCCACAGCATCATCTCCCAGGGACAGACATCCAGCCTCGCTTCAGATCCCAAAATCCTGGGAATTTGCTGCCTCCCCCCGACTGAGCCCTTCCAAAGGCTCCAACACCACCGTTTGCTCGTGTGGAAAAACAGGCTGGTGAAGGAAACACTTGGTGTGAGCTCAGTGCTGATGGATTTTAAAGCAGTGAGACACCTGAGGGGATGGGACAAAGAGGAGGAAACCAGAAAATCCCTCTCCAGTGGTCCCCACACCCACGTTTAGGTGCAGAGCGTCCCCACCCCTGTGTTTGACACAGAGCTGTGTAAAGCCACATCCCGTTATTGCCCTGAGCTTTCATCTCCTGATTCCACAACACGAAGACACGACCCAAAAAAATGCCAATTTCATCTCCCATGGTACTGAAATTCCCATCAGTGGCTGTGTCTCTGTTTCCTCTTCATCCCCCTGGCTCTGGCTGCTCCTGCAGGAACGGGCTCAGGGATGCCCTTGCCTTTGTTCCAAGGCTCGGCTTTGTGGAGAAGGTGTTGAAGAAATTACCTCAAAAAAGGGAATTTTGGTGTGGTTTTCCATCACCTCAGACTCCTGCACGAAGGTTTGGAAATACGAGCCTTGAGCTGGGGAAATTTGAAGCCCAGGTGGAGTCTGGTTGGATGGAATTAGTGACAGGTAAATTCTCTGCTCCAAAGGATTCCTCCCATCTCTGTTTTACCTTTGTGGGAGTCTGATGCTTTCCCATACAGCCCCTCGATGACAGCAGAGCAGGGAAACACTTAACCCACGGCTTCTTTTGAGTCCTGGTGCTGTAGGCAAGAGGAGCAGAGGCTTTTCCCTGCTCCTGGCAGCCAGGGATGGAATTCCTGCCGGGGGGAAAAGCTGCCTCGGCAGGAGGCACATCTCGGAACAAGGGCGAGCGTGTCGTGACCAGGCTCCAACAGTAGCACAGGCTGCTCCAGACCCCATGGGCTGCTCAGAATCCCGATCCCTCACATCTCATGGACTGCCTTGGCCCCTCTCCAAAGGCCCTTGGCAGCCGTTCAAGGCCTCGCAAGGTGCTGAACACGCCGACGTTCCTTTTGTCTGCGGCGTGTGTGTGGGGGGGGGATGGATTACCCCGGATTCCCTGCTGGAACCGGGCTGGGATTTGGCTGGAAAAGTCGGGTAGAGCTGCAGGTGAAGGATTATGGGGCTGGGATTTGGCTGGAAGGGGCAGGTAGAGCTGCAGGTGAAGGGTTTGTAAGGTGGGATGGATTCCCCCACCTTCCCTGCAGGAATGGAGCTGGGATTTGGCTGGAAAAGTCGGGTAGAGCTGCAGGTGAAGGGTTTGTAAAGTGGGATGGATTCCCCCACCTTCCCTGCTGGAATGGGGCTGGGATTTGGCTGGAAGGGTCAGGTAGAGCTGCAGGTGAAGGGTTTGTAAGGTGTGTGTGGGGTGGATTACTCCGGATTTCCTGCAGGAATGGCCCTGGAAGAGCTGGGTGGAGTTGCTGGAGAAGGGTTTGTAAAGTGTGTGTGGGGTGGATTCCCCTGCAGAAATGGGGTTGGGATTTGTCTGGAAGGGTTGAGTAGAGCTGAAGGTGAAGGGTTTGTAAGGTGTGTGTGGGGTGGATTACTCTGGATTCCCTCTGGAATGGGGCTGGAAGGGCTGGGTGGAGCTGCAGGTGAAGGGCTTGTAAGGTCTGTGTGGGGTGGATTCCCCTGCTGGAATGGGGTTGGGATTTGTCTGGAAGGGTTGAGCAGAGCTGAAGGTGAAGGGTTTGTCTGGAAGGGTCAGGTAGAGCTGCAGGTGAAGGGTTTGTAAGGTGTGTGTGGGGTGGATTCCCCTGCTGGAATGGGGCTGGGATTTGGCTGGAAAAGTCGGGTAGAGCTGCTGGTGAAGAATTTGTCTGGTAGGGTTGGGCAGAGCTGCAGGTGAAGGGTTTGTAAAGTGGGATGGATTACCCCGGATTCCTTCTGGAATGGGGCTGGGATTTGGCTGGAAGAGTTTGTAAGGTGTGTGTGGGGTGGATTACCTCGGATTCCCTGCAGGAATGGGGCTGGAAGGGTCAGGTAGAGCTGCAGGTGAAGGGTTTGTAAGGTGGGATGGATTCCCCTGCTGGAACGGGGCTGGGATTTGGCTGGAAAAGTCGGGTAGGGCTCCAGGTGAAGGATTTGTCTGGTAGGGTTGGGTACAGGTGCAGGTGAAGGGTTTGTAGGTGGGATGGATTCCTCCACCTTCCCTGCTGGAATGGGGCTGGGATTTAGCTGGAAGGGTTTGTAAACTGTGTGTGGGGATGGATTACCCCGGATTCCCTGCAGGAATGGGGTTGGGATTTGGCTGGCAAAGTCGGGTAGAGCTTCTGGTGAAGAATTTGTCTCGTAGGGTTGGGCAGAGCTGCAGGTGAAGGGTTTGTAAGGTGTGTGTGGGGATGGATTACTCTGGATTCCCTCTGGAATGGGGCTGGGATTTGGCTGGAAAAGTCGGGTAGAGCTGCTGGTGAAGGGTTTGTAAGGTGTGTGTGGGGTGGATTCCCCTGCTGGAATGGGGTTGGGATTTGTCTGGTAGGGTTGGGTGGAGCTCCAGGTGAAGGGTTTGTAAGGTGGGATGGATTACCCCGGATTCCCTCTGGAATGGGGCTGGGATATGGCTGGAAGGGTTTGTAAATTGTGTATGGGGATGGATTACCCTGGATTCCCTGCTGGAATGGGGCTGGAAGGGCTGGGTGGAGCTGCAGGTGAAGGGTTTGTAAGGTGGGATGGATTCCCCCACCTTCCCTGCTGGAATGGGGTTGGGATTTGTCTGGAAGGGTTGGGTGGAGCTGCAGGTGAAGGGTTTGTAAGGTGGCTTCACCTTGCTGGGAGCTGCAGCTGCTCCTCCCAAGGTTTCTGGTGGATGATCTCAGTTCCACTCATGGCTGCAGTGTCGGAGGGCAAAGCCCTGGCAAAGCATCAATGTAGTGATTTTTGTTATTAAATTGAAATTTCAAAAAAAAAAAAAAAAAAAAAAAAAAAAAAAAAAAACAAGCCTTGAAATTTTTGGAAAAATACTCAAAAATGCACATTTGAAATTTGAAATTTCTCACCACATTCAGGAATGTGGATGAGATTAATCCAGAGCAGGACAGGGATGGAGAAGTTGTTGTGCAGCTGCAGAGTGGGAAGGGCTGGTGGTCACTGCTTGGGGTGGTTGGTTCAGTGGGGCGGGGGGAATTTTTGTGGTTGGGATTCAGCGGGGAACACCACCAGGAGCTGGGGGAGGGATGGGATGGAGACTCAGAGCTTTCCAAAGGTGCAGGAGCAGGGCAGGGAAGGAAGGAGCTGCTCCACCAATTCCCCATTCCCACCGTGTCCCCCCTGAGGAGAACCACGGCTGGGGATGAAACTTCCAGAGGCCGCAAAACCGACCAAAAAGGGATTTCCAGAGGCTGCAAAACCGACCAAAAAGGGGAAAAAGTGACCGGGGGGTGAGAAGCCCGGCCAGCCCCACCTCGCAGGGCCGGGCTGGATATTTGGAATGTGTTTGCTCTGGGGGGCAGCGCTGCTGGGTTTGAAACCTGAAGCCTCCGCAAATACCTCCGGGGCAGACAGGTCCCTTTCGGGCTGTGTTTATTTAATAAAGAGCCGGTGAAGTAACTGCAATTTCATTGTCAATTTACTAATGCGTTACAGTTATGTTTCTGAACCTCATTGTTTGGGCTCAGGAGCTCGCGGTGCCTGGCCAAAACTTTCCTTTTTTCTCCCCCTTATTCCTCCCCTCAAGTGTAAAACACGTTTTATTATGACTAGAATGTCTTCTATTTATCAAAAACTGGGATTAAAACCCTTGACTCCCCCCTTCCATGCATATATCCAACTTGGCAGCAGGTCAGTGATTAACCTCCTGAAAACCTCACTTGCTCACTCTTTTTTTAAGTCTTTTTTTATTTTATTTTGTTTTTAAGAGAGGTAAAACCACGCACGTTTGTGCACACACTGACACATAACACACACACATTTTAAAAGTTCAGCTGGGAAGAACAGAATGGAAATTCTGGCTGGAAAAGCCACGGAGCTGTGAGTCTGTGCTCTGGGAAGTCTGACTATGGCCTCCTACTTTTTTGGATGGAAATGTGGGGTTTGAAACACGACTGTACATTCTTAATAATAAAAATAATAATAATAATAGTAATAGTAATAATAACAATAATAATAAATATAAAAAACAACCAGCCAGCCCTCCCCAACAGGGAGTGGAAAAGAGAAATGAGGTTTTTGGGTGAAAAAGGGGAGAAGGTGGCAGAGCAGCTGCTGAGTTGTTTTGGGTTTGGGAAGGGGTGCAGAGCAGTGGGGTCACTCTCAGTTGAGCTTTGGTCGATCCCATGTCCCACACTGGTTTATTTTCACCAAGGATCCTTGCAGGACAGGACTTTCCCCCTCTCAAAGCTGTGGGAAGAGCCTTGGGTTCATCAAGTTTGATGGGAGCAGGGTGGCACATTTGGCTCCAGGCAGGGCCCCGGGACCTTTTTGGGTTCCTCCCACGTGATGTTTTTGTTCTGGAATGCTGCAAACTTCCCTATCCCACATTCCCAGGCACTGGGGGGGCTTTTGGGAGCAGGCCAAGCTCAGCCTGGCTGATTTTTGTCAAAGGATTTGGGGTTTCACTCTGCCCAGGACGCTCCAGGTGCTGCTCCTGGGGCAGAGCTGTGCCAAGGCTGTGCCAGTCGGATGATGGAGCTGCCCATGGACGTCTCAGGGCTGTTTGAGCCTGGTTTATCTCCCTTTTGGGGCCTTTTGAGCCTGGTTTATCTCCCTTTTGGGGCTGTTTGAGCCTGGGTTTGTCTCCCTTTTGGGGCCTTTTGAGCCTGGGTTTGTCTCCCTTTTGGGGCTGTTTGAGCCTGGGTTTGTCTCCCTTTTGGGGCTGTTTGAGCCTGGGTTTGTCTCCCTTTTGGGGCTGTTTGAGCTGGGTTTGTCTCCCTTTTGGGGCTGTTTGAGCAGGGCTTGTCTCTCCCTCTCAGGGCCGTTTGAGCTGAGTCTATCTATCTTCTGGGGCCATTTAAACCGGGTTTCTCTCTCTCTTTTGGGGCCATTTGACCTGGGTTTGTCTCTCTCTTTTGGATCCATTTGACTGAGCCAAATTTGTCTCTCTCTTTTGGGGTTGTTTGAGCCGGGTCTGTCTCTCTCTTTTGGGGTCGTTTGAGCCGGGTCTGTCTCTCTCTTTTGGGGCCGTTTGAGCCGGGTTTATCTCCCTTTTGGGGTTGTTTGAGCCGGGTTTATCTCCCTTTTGGGGTCGTTTGAGCCGGGTTTATCTCCCTTTTGGGGTCGTTTGAGCCGGGTTTTTCTCTCCCTCGCACTGGATCCCGCTGCTTTCCCCAGAGCCCCTCCGAGCGTGCCCGGGCTCCGGAGCCGAGCCCAGATAAGCCAAGCCCAGCCCAGCCCAGCCCGGGGCCGTGACCTTGCCGCTGGTCCCGGCTCTGCCCCCAAAGCCTCCGACCGAGCCCTCGGGGCCCTGCCCGACCCAGTCGTGCCCAATTACATGGGGTGGCTTCAGCAGGGACCCCTCGGCCTTTGAAGCTGCCCTTTAAGCCCAGCCTAGAGCGCAGCCCCGGCCCCGGCGCAGCGAGCGCGGCTCGCTCGGTAATGAGAGGGAAGATTTCTGCTAATCTCCTCCTAAATGAGCGGCTAATTCCTGCAGCAGAAACTTGTCAGCTGCTTGTTAACAGCTCTCCGACCCGCGCTCACGTGGCCTTCATTATTTTTAGGAGGTTTTTTTTTCTTTTTTTCTTTTTTTTTTTTTTTTTTTTTAAGGGGGGGGTTGGGGTTTGGAGCAGAAGCGTAAACTTCGCTTAAGCTGAGCTCTTTTAACAACCCCCGGCTTAAATCCGATGGTTTGGGAGAGAAATCCGGCAAAAAATCCAGCAGCGCTCCTAAGTGGGGGACGTTTCGTATTGAATTTTCCCCCTTTTTTTTCTTTTCTTTCTCTTTTTTTTTCATTTTTAAATGTGGAAACTTTTAGGCACAATCCCGGCCCTGTGTTTAAGTCATTAAAACATCTTTAAGCATTTTCTGGTTTGAGTTTTCTTAGCAGCAGTCCTTTTCCTGGAATGTATTTTATTTTTCTTTTAAGTTGATGAAAAAAAAAAAAGAAGAAAAAATAATAAAAAATAAAAAAAAAACCCCGCCTCTTGTATTTCCAGGCGATTTTTCTATTTTTTTTTTTTTTTTTTTTTTAAGGGGAGTGAGGAGAGGGGGGTGGAGAAGGTTGTGGGATGAGGAAAGTGAGAGAACAGGGCCCTTTCTGTGCTTTATTTCTAATCCGCAGGAATCCATTTTAGCCTTTTACGGCTGTTGCACTTGCTGACAGGATTTACATTCTCCGTATGTTATCTGAAACATCACAATCTGCGGCTCTGGGATTGTTTCATGCCTGGGTTAAAAACACGCCGGAGCTTCTGGGAGGCTGCGGGGAGGGAAGAGCAGGGAGGGAAAGCTTAAAAAAAAAAAATTAAAATAAAAAATAAAAAAAAAAAGAGGGGGGAAAAAGAAGGGAAAAGTGAGAGCTGAGCAGTTGGAGGGAGCTGCTCAGGCAGAGTTCACGGCCCAGACAAACTGATGTTCAAGGGGAGCACGGAGGGTTTTAGATCCCTTTAATTCCAGCCCTGTTGGAGCACACTTGTGGGCAGGGAAAGCAGGGATGGAAAAACCCACCCTGGGCTGGCTCTGGCTGAAGCCCCTCCGTGTTGAGCTGGGATGGAATCACAGAAAGGTTTGGGTTTAAAGGGGTCTGGAAGTTCTTCCAGTCCCACCCCCTAAAATATTCCATTATCCTAGATTGTTCCACGCCCCTTCCAGCCTGGCCCTGGGCACTTCCAGGGATGAGGCAGCCACAGCTTCTCTGGATATCTGAGCCAGGGCCTCCCCACCCTCCCAGGGACATCCATGGATTTAAATATCCACAGATTTAAATATCCACAGATTTAAATTTCCCCTCTTTCAGTTTTTCAGTCGTTCCCCCTTGTCCTGTCACTACACTCTGGGGATGGATGGATGGATGGATGGATGGATGGATGGATGGATGGATGGATGGATGGATGGATCCAAAAACTTTCTTCTGGCCTTCATATCAAGACTTCCTCAGAATAAAACTTGGGTTTTGGTAGAAACCAAACGAAATGCCATTAAAATCCAACATTGCCAAGCATTTGTTGAGAAAAGAGCAAACACTGAGGACGTGGTAACAATTTCCCAACAGGCTCAAACATTGCTGTGCCCACCCAGGTATCCATCAGTGATCCCAAACACTCATCCCTCGCTCTGCCTCAGCCTGGATACCCCAAAAATGCCCAGGCTGGGCTGTTCTCTGCATCCCCTGCTCTTCCCCACCTCTGGGCTGTGGCTCTGAATGCACAAGGAGGTGCCACTCCACATTGTTGGTTTTCTGCTCATGACCAAGCTCTAAGCTCTTAAGGTAGGGACTTCAGCTTTTTAATAACTCACAGGAGAACCCAGGGAAAATGTAAGTTTTATGGAGTCTAGAGAATATTTTTAAAGGATTTAGATGTCTGGAAAAAGTGTCTTAGGAGGTTTAACTGCTTTGCAGTGGAAAAAAAAAAAAAATTAACAAATATTCTTATTTCTTTGTTAGTCCCTTTTGGGGCAAAGCAGCCGCCACATGTTCTGGGCAGGGCTGTGATCCCAAGGCTCTGGGCCAAATCCCAAATCCGTGCAAGGCAGCCCAGTGCAGGTGGGGTGGGCTGGAGCTCGGTCCTGTGTGTGTTTACAGGGTGAAAGCTCTGTAATCACTGGGGGTCTGAGAGATGATTATTTTTGGGGTGGTGTAAAACCCGCTGGGCTGTGAAAAGCTCTGTTATCCGGGATCCTAATCCAAACAAAGGGGGATTTGGGGCTGGCCAGGCTCTCCTCGTACCCCCCTCTCTGTGCTCCGTGCTGGTTTATCCTCTTAGGATGGAGCCACCTCTGCAGGAGCTGGGTCATGGCTGGGCACAGCTGGGCCTTTGTGCCAGAGCAGGACGTGGTTCCAGCTCAGGAAAAGAGAATTTCCCAGTGTGGCACTGGCCCAGCCCACTCCACCTGGGATAAATTCACAATTTCCTCGTGGAAAGGGTGGTCAGATACTGGCAGGGGCTGCTCAGGGAGGTTTGGAGTCCCCATCCCTGAATGTCACACCCAGAGCTCTGGGCTGGTGACAAAGCAGGGGTTGGGCACAGAGGGGGCTGGGTGGCCTTGAAGAGCTTTTCCAGCCTCAGAGGTTCTGGGATTCAGTGGGACACATCATGAGCTCCACCCCATGTGTGTCCCTGCCAGTGTCCTGCACTCACATCCCTCCCTGATCCCAAGCTTCACCTGGAACTCGGCTCCTCCCTCCCAGGCAAGAAGGAGAGCGGGTTTGGATCAGATCTAAGGCAGAAATTCCTCCCTGTGAGGGCGGTGAGGCCCTGGGATTGCCCAGGGAAGCCGTGGATCCCTGGCAGTGCCCAAAGCCAGGCTGGACACTGGGGCTTGGAGCAGCCTGGGGCAGGGGAAGGTGGCAGGGCATGGAATGGGATCACCCAGCCCATTCCAACCAGCCCATCCCCATGGTTCCATGAACACCCAGCACCCTGCCTGGCCATTCCTGTCCCCCCCCAACAGCCACGTGGAGGTTCTGGTGTCACCTCCACCCCCCTTGGCTCACCCGTGGGCACCCCCAGCCCCATTGCCAGCACGAGTTGTGTTATTCCCCCCATCCCTGCCACTGAAAGAACCCACCTGTGTCTGCGGGGCCTGCCTGGGATTCCTGGGAAACTCTAACCTCTATTAATACACTGAATTATTCCTTCATATGGCAAAGCACTTATGTAAACCGATCTCCTCCCGCCTCGGAGGAGGCTCAGATGGATCTACCTGCTCTCGGGGGGCTCCCAAACCCTCCACATTCCTCCACTGGCGCTGCTTTCTCTCCCCCCTTGCAGGAGGACGAGCGTGTGCTGGGAGAGGGCACATGATGGGAAAAGGGGGAGAGAGGAGAAGGAAGGGAGGAGTGAGATCAGCGGGATAATCCGAGCCCTCTGGAGCAGCAGCAGGTTGGGGAGAACATTTGAGAACATTTGTCTGTCTCTCCATCCAGTTTTGCCGAGCTGGTGTCTGAGCCAGACCTCCCCAGAGCTGGAGTAAATTAGGCTGGGGTCAAGTGGGCTTAGCTGTCATTTACACCGACACCTTTTTATGTCACAGCAGCTCCTGGCGTGGCCAGAGCTCCGGGAATGGAATCCATGGAAATGAGAACCAGGCCCGGGAGGTTCCTTTTAGCAGTGGCAGCACCAGGGATTCCCAGCCAGCAGCACTCAGAAGCTGTGGAATCGTGGGGCTCTCCTGAAATTCCTCAGTTTGATTGTTTTACTTTCTTTCTTGGGGTTTATGGCTTCTGCCCTTGGCTGCAAAGGCTCAGAGGGGGATTTTGAAATAGGAACAAACGAGGGAAAGATCAAATGTGTCACGAAATCGTGGGACTCCAGCAGATGGGGCTCAAAGAAAAGAATGCCAGAATAGCTGCGGGCTGGCAGTGCTGCTGGGTGTCACCTGTCCTGGGGGGCAGGAGTTCCGGGGGGAAAGGTTCCTGCCTTCCTCCTGGCTGCCACCTGCACGGCACTGAGAGCCACAGAACGGTTTGGGCTGGAAGAGACCTTCAAGTTCATCTCCTTCCATGCCCCGGCCATGGGGACACCTTCCCTTATCCCAGGTGGCTCCAAGCCCCAATGTCCAGCCTGGCCTTGGGCACTTCCAGGGATCCAGGGGCAGCCACAGCTGCTCTGGGCACCCTGTGCTGGGGCCTCTCCACCCTCACAGGGAATATCCCAATATCCCATCCAACCCTGTGTCTGACAGTGTGAAGCCATTCCCTGTGTCCTGTCCCTCCACCCTTTGTAAATATTCCCTCTCCATCTTTCCCAGGCACAATCAGGCCACGCTGAAGCTTCTCTTCCCCACATTGAACAATCCCACTTGGCAAAATGCATTTGAACCTCTCAGGGCATTCCTAAAGCAAGAATTCCTGGATCCCAGCTCCAGCTGCCAGGATCCAATGTTGGCTTTTGTCCTGGTGGGAAATCAGGGTCACAAATGATCCCAAAGCACTTGGAGAGTCTTTGGGTTTTCCAACCCAAGAGCAGAACAAGTCGGAAAAAGAGGAGTGGGAAGTTCTGCAGTGTTTTACCCCTCTGCTCCCCAACAGATGTTTTGTTTGGGTTTTGTTTTTTGTTTTTTTTTCTTTTGCAAGCAGAGCTGAGGTTTGAAATTCCACCCACGTTGGGAAATTCCAAATCCATTTTCCATCTCTCCACTCACCCTTTCTGCACGGCTAAAGAAAAGGGATTTTGGAAGACTTTTTGCTTTGTTAGGACCAGGTTAGAATTCAGCCTTTGGTCAGTTCTGAGAAGAGAGAAATGCCCAATGCAGCCCCAAAATTCAGCTGTGTAGGATTTTTCTGTCCATACTTGGATTGAATTAACCTCAGGTGAGGCAACAAACACAGCAGAGCCCCAGAAATGCTGGAAAATGAGGCTGAAAAATGAGGCTTCTCTTGGCTCCACAACTGGCTTTGTCCTGCCTGCCTTGTCCCTTCGTGCTGGTGACATTCCTGGCTGGCTCTGTCCCCTCTCTCCAGCACCAAGCACAGCAGGGACCTGATTGCAGATCAGATTTGAGATGCCACCACCAAGCCAGGCTGTCCCTGCAGCCCAGATCTCCCCCTGTGACTGCTGCAGGTGATGCTGCACTGGAAGAGCTGCCCCAGGACCCGGAGGTTCCCGTGATTCCTGGACATTCCATGGCTTTGGATGGAGCCAGCCTTTCTGGAAGGGGTGCTCTGGTCACTGCAGGGGATTGGGTTAAGTCTGGACAAACGGAGACAAAGGAATTACTGAGCAAAATGTCCTGGCCTGTCTTCTGCAGGAGGTCACCGAGATGATCCGTTTGTCCCTTCTGGCCTTTAAATCCACTAATCTATTTTCCCTTCCAGGAACTGGAACTGTATTCTGAGAACAGCCCCTTAGGAAAAGAGAAAAAAGCAGGCAAAGGAGGCCTTTGAAAAACAACAGCAAAGCAAAACCCCCTTCAAGTACAAAATAAACTGAGGTACGAGGTGCAATTAACAATGCACCAACAGCAGAGCCTGGAATGTAAATTGTATTTAAATAGGGCTGTGAAGAATGTTTCAGTCCCCTAAATGGCTTCTCTCTCCTGCTGCCTTGAACCTCCAATCAAGCCCTGCCTGGGAGTAATTTGGGGCTGGAAATTGTTGCCACACGAACAGCTGAAGGCTGGCAGGGTCACCGGCCCCCCGTGTCACACCCTGTCATTTTAGATTAAGATATGCAAAGGCGACACGGCTGCGAACTTTCCCTGGGCTGTGTCCATCCCCTGGCTGCCAGGAGAGGACGGCGTAATTGGAGTCAACTGCTTGATTATGATAATTGCTACTGTCTGGGGGAAGGAACAGCCGATGCCTGGAGCCCTGCTGCACCTTTGGGGTGCTCTGCCAGCAGATGGGACTGGCACAAATTCCCCTTTTCGGCCCCTTGACCTCTGCTTGACCACTTGTTGACTCCGGGCAGGGTCACACGGGGCTTGCTGCTCCTTCTCCGCTTCCCAGCAGAGGATTGGGCTGAAGGATTTATCCCCTCGGAGGGAAAAGGGCTTTTTGAACGATCCCCACGGCACAAGTGGGAGATGAGGTGCCGCAGATTTCCCGCTGGGATATTTATCGGTTTCCATTGTGCAGCAATCTGTGGGAAATCCATCCAGGAAGCTCTGCTGGTCAATCTGTCACAGCCTGCCCCCATTTCCATTTGCTGAGAGAGCAGGGATGGGCCTGGAGGTCAAAGCACTGGGATGGCAATGAGGGGCAGGCATTGGGATTGCAGAAAAAATTAACAGGATTTTATAGGGTTCCCTTGAGAAGAAGCAACAACTCCTTCTCTTCATCAGTGTTGTTGTCAAGGCTTTTAAATGGTTTTGAGGTCCTGGGATAGAGAGGGAAGGATCTCAGGATGAAATCCTGAGGAAATGCTGTTGTATTCCCAAATCCACGCCAGGTTTGGGCTCTGAGGCTGAAGCCTTGGAGCCACTGGCATTTCCAGTGGGAGCCAAACACTTCCATAGCCCTGGGAAGCTTGGCAGCAATTTCCTGCAGCACACTCCTCAGCCCAGGAGTGATGTTAGGCAGGGAAAGGCCCTGGAATGGAGATCACATCCATAATTAAGGAATTGTTGTTAATTCCTGGCTTTTATTTATTAATATCCACCCTCAGCACAAAGCTGCTGCTGTGGAGCAATAAGCACAGCCAGAGCTCCAATAATAAAAGACAACAAATCCATCGGATAATTGTTTCCTTGGTGTCATAAAAGCTGACTAAAATGGCGAGGTTTAACGTTAAAAAAGCAGAGATCTCTGAGGAAGGCGTCCCTGTCAGGATACCTGGATTTCTGGGACAGAACAATGGGATAAAAGGATCTCATTCAATCTCCAGGAGTGCCCAGCCCCAGCTGCTCCAGGACAGGGTGCTCTGCCCTTGTAGCACTTAAGGCAATGACTCAAGACCCCGTGGCTGAGGGCTGTGACACCACTGATCCTATTAATTTATGGGATAATCAATCCTTTGGGAGAGGTTCTTCCTAATCTCCATTAGTCTGAAGTTGCTTTATCCCTTTGCAGCGAGGAATTTTGCATCCCTTTCCTCTGCGAGCTTTCCTAAAACTCCATCCCCGTGATTCTGGGGATCATTTATTTCAATTTCCGTGGTTTTGTTTTCTTTGTTTTTTTTCCAACTCCTCGGGAATCGCTCGGGGACTGAGCAGAACAAGGCCTGCAGGTGAACTCTGCTTCTCCATACAAGTCCAGATCTTTCTGACAGCTTTGTTTTACTTCACCAAAAAATTGCCAAAATACACTCAGGGCCTGTTCTCTCACTCCATTTTCAGTTTCAATAGGAAACTCCAAGAGCAGCTGACAAAACCCCTTTCACACTCTCCTGATTTTCTTTTACCAAACCCTGATTCCTCACTCGCTGCCAGCAATTCCTCCTTTTCCATCCAGGAGCTGCTGCTGCTCTGCTGGAGCTGCAGGTGTGGGGTCAGGAGCAGGACAGGGAACTGAGGGCTCTGTCCAGGTGTCCAGCACAGGTTGGGGCTGCAAAACGGTGCCTGTGTTCCCAGAGGAGCTGCTGGAAGTTCTCTGGGAGCTGATTTGTGCCAGGGGGAGAAGTTTTGCAGGGAGAGCACAACAGCCCCTGGCCGAGCTGCTGTGGGGGGACAGTGAGGGATGGGGTCCCCCAGCACCCCCCGAGCTGGGTCTGAGCCCCCCACATGTGCTGGACATCACTCAAATAGAGCCATGAGCTCAGGGAGAGGCAGATCCAAGCCCTGGGCACTCGGGAATGAGGGATGAAGGATGCAGGGATCAGCGGGATGGATGCAGGGACTGGTGGGATGTGGGTGGGATGCAGGAATCTCTCATTTCTCGTGGCCATCACAAGCAACTGGAGTGTGGAAATGTTAACCAGGAGGTGATAGAACATTGGTTTTTCTGGAACTCTCCTCACAAGTGCGAAAGCAAACCCCGAGCCCAGGAATGTGACTGTTCTTCCTTCTTTGATCACAAGTCAAACATGAAGGAAAAGTTTCACAACCCTTCGGCACTCAGATGTTGCCTCGTTTCTGTGATGCTGGAAGCAGTAAAACAAACACCCCCCTCCCCAGGCCAGCCCTGGGGCCTCGCAGCAGGAGGGAAGGAGCATCACAGAATCCTGGAATGGTTGGGCTTGGAATGGGACCCCAAAGAGCCTCTTGCCTGGCAGCAGCTGCGGGTGATTTGGGAAACAGAGCTCTGCCCTCACCTGCGGGAGGTGCTCTCACCTGAGGCAAAGGAGCTTTTCCCCTCCCTTTGGAGGTGGGGCTGAGGATGAACCTCCTCTGGAAATTTGGGAATGCCAAATGCTGCCTGAGAGCTGCTCGTTGCTGCTGCCCTGCTGCACTCGGGTGTCTGCTAAGAGAGGGGGGAACCTCTTTTTAAAATGGAGAATGTAAACCCCCTCCCTCCAAATTATTAGAATTTTGAAATTAAGGGGCTCTCAGGCAAAGATATGGGAATAGGAATAACAGTTCTTTACTAGGAAAATTACAATGGAAATAAAGTATTGCAGAGAACAAACCCAAAACACTGCCAGAGTCAGAATCAAACCTGACCCCCCGTCAGTCAGTCAGGGTTGGTGCAGTGCCATTCCATGGTGGCTGCATCCTCCTGCAGGGACAGATGTGGTTCTGCTGGAGCAGGGCTCCTGCACAAGGTGCACTTTTCCTCCAAAGCTCCAGGGATGATGTGCAAGGCTCTGGTTTTCCTCTGGGATCCAGTGGGAAAAGGCTGCTCTGCTGTTCCAAATCTCCCCTTTGATCTGGGTAGGAAATGCTTGGCTCCTGCCCTGGCTGGAGCATCTCCCCATGGGATGATGGAATTTGATCAGCCCTGCCCTGGGACTGCATGGCCATGGACAGGAGAGATCTCCTGGAGGGAGGATGGGCTGTGGGGAAGAGAAAGATCCAAACCCCAGCTGGGTTAACACCTGGGGACAGAACACACACCTCTGGTTACAGCCTGCATTGCAACCCAAGGCAGCAGCACGCTCAGCTCCGTGTCCCCATCCCACTGTCCCGTGTCCTGCTGCAGCTGCAGGGGCTGGGGTGACGTGCTGCTCTGCAGTAATTCAAACCCTGGCCCAGGAGGAGCTCTGAGCTTGCTGTTACCCCAGGATGGGCCGGTTGGTGCTGGAAGTGCCAGCAGCAGTTTTGGGACGTGGTTGCCCTGTGGCTGGGGCTGTGGTGGCACCCACGGTGACACCCTGGGGTGATGTCCCGTGTCTGGGCCAGCTCAGCCTGCCTGCACGGGTGCTGCTTTCTAAGGCAGGGGCTTTAAAGCAGCTTTGCCTAAATCCCAGTCCGAGGTGGACACGGAACTTCCCTGGCCAGCTTTGATGTTTATCCAGAGCTGGGAAGGGAAGGGAAGGGAAGGGAAGGGAAGGGAAGGGAAGGGAAGGGAAGGGAAGGGAGCCTGGCTGGCTGAGGAAGCACGGATGGAGCCCAGCTCTCCTGAGAGCCCAACCAGCCTTAATCCAGAGCCCACCACGGCATCCTGCAAATCTCAGCTCCCAGAGCCCGTGGCGGGAGCGGCACCAGCTCCATCTCCCACCTCCTCCCATCACCTCCCTCCTTCCCTCCCCGGTGTGAGGGACAGGCACAGACAGGGGGCAAAGGTCAGGTGTCCTTGGAGCATCACCTCCAAAAAGGTGGCGGGGTGGGGAGGAGGCGTTTTTTCCAAAAAGAGCCAAAAAAAAGGGGGGAAAAAAAAAAAAAGAAGAAACACTAAATGCATCAAATAATAATAATAAAAACCCACCCTTTTCTTTGAGGCTCAATGTATGCTGGTGCAGTGCTTAGGGGATTAATCTCTTAAAAAATAAGTGCCATGTGAGTAGACAGGCAGTGATTAAGGTTTTAACTGATCAGTCTGCGTCTGACAGTGAACCAGCTATTATCTTAACGGAATCAAACGAACATTCAGAGCCTCTGCTCAGCCCCAAACATGAAAGGAGATGTCATCTGCTGGCAGTTGGCAAAGCCGCAGGGGAAGGGGGAGAGGGAGAAAGGAGGGAAGGCAAGGAAAGCAAAACAAGGGTGAGAAAAAGGGGGAAAGGAGGGGAAAGAGGGAGAAGGGCTGAGAAAGGATGGAGGGGTGAATAAAAGGGAGAAACGGAGGGAAGGAGACAAAAGGGAGGGCAGGGGAGGTTTGGAGGAGTGCTCTGCTCTGGGGTTCCTTCCCCTCCTGCTTCCCCAGTGGTTTGGAGCTGCTCCCTGAGCCTTTGGAGCCCTCCCCAACCCTTGCCCTGCCTTTTCCCACAGCGGCCGCCAAGGTCTGCCCTAAACCAGGGAGGTCTGGCACTCTTGAACCTGAGGTCAAAAACAAGAGGGAGGAGAAGAATGGCCTTCAGGCCAGAGGAAGAAACCAGGGCAACCGGGCTCTTATCGAGATAAAAGGGCTTTATCTCAGAGCACTTCAACAAAACACACAGCCCTGAGAGAAGGGGCTCTGTCAAGTGTCCAGCGGGGCCACGTGGGAGATCCCAAATCCCTGAGGGATAGAGGGGCTCATTCCTTATGGGGGGATCCCTGAGGGATAGAGGGGCTCATTCCTTATGGGGGGATCCCTGAGGGATAGAGGGGCTCATTCCTTATGGGGGGATCCCTGAGGGATAGAGGGGCTCATTCCTTATGGGGGGATCCCTGAGGGATAGAGGGGCTTATTCCTTATGGAGAGACCCCAAATCC
Organism: Acridotheres tristis; assembly: GCA_037013685.1. Lineage (NCBI taxonomy): Eukaryota > Metazoa > Chordata > Aves > Passeriformes > Sturnidae > Acridotheres > Acridotheres tristis. The sequence goes on along the minus strand of CM072913.1, from coordinate 3,097,471 downwards.
CTGAGGGATAGAGGGGCTTATTCCTTATGGAGAGACCCCAAATCCCTGAGGGATAGAGGGGCTTATTCCTTATGGAGAGACCCCAAATCCCTGAGGGATAGAGGGGCTTATTCCTTATGGGGAGATCCCAAATCCCTGAGGGATAGAGGGGCTTATTCCTTATGGGGAGATCCCAAATCCCTGAGGGATAGAGGGGCTCATTCCTTATGGAGAGACCCCAAATCCCTGAGGGATAGAGGGGCTCATTCCTTCAGAGAAACCTCCAATCCCTTTGGGATAGAGGGGTTTCTTCATTAGGGAAGACCCCAAACCCCTGCAGGATAGATGGGCTCATTCCTTAAGGGAGACCTCAAATCCCTGCAGGGTAGAGGGGTCCATTCCTTAGGGAATAACCCAAATCCTGCAGGATAGAGGGGTTCCTTCCTTATGGGGAGTCCAAATTTCTGAGGGATAGAGGGGTTCACTCCTCAGGGAAAACTGCAAATCCCTACGGGACAGAGGGGCTCATTCCTTAGGGAATATCCCAAACTTTTGCAGGATAGAGGGGCTCATTCCTTGGGGAAGACCCCAAATCCCTGCAGGGATTCCTTACACTGTGCAGACCCTGGAGCTGGGGATGGGGCAGGTTTGGGGCAATGAGGATGGAGGGCAGGTGGGATTTACCTGGGAATTTCCCCTGGGATGTGTTGGGAGACTGAAATGGAGCAGTTGCAGTCCCCAGTGCAGGGGAATGAGGGCTGGGAGAGGGAGAGGCTGCCTGGCAGAGAGGCTGGAGCTGCCTGGTCGTGTTTGCCTGGTCACTTCACATCAAGGGAATGCCAGGATTGATGGACTCGAGGGTGCAGGAGGAGCTGGGACTGGAGGAGAGGGAAACAAGGGGGGTTTGTTCAGCCAGGGCTGTGGGACTGGGCTGGGACGTGACTGGGACCAAACAGGGGGGAAACCAAGGAGCTGGAGAGGAGATGGAGGAGCCCTGGAGCTTGCTGGGATTCCTGTAAAAGGTTCCAGCAGGATTATGGCACAGAGAGGGGAGGGTGGGTTCTGGGTTCCATTCTGGGTTCCATTCTGGTTCCATTCTGGGTTCTGGTTCCATTCTGGGTTCTGGGTTCCATTCTGGGTTCTGGTTCCATTCTGGGTTCTGGTTCCATTCTGAGTTCTGGTTCCATTCTGGGTTCCATTCTGGGTTCTGGTTCCATTCTGGGTTCTGGTTCCATTCTGAGTTCTGGTTCCATTCTGGGTTCTGGGTTCCATTCTGGGTTCTGGTTCCATTCTGGGTTCTGGTTCCATTCTGAGTTCTGGTTCCATTCTGGGTTCTGGGTTCCATTCTGGGTTCTGGTTCCATTCTGGGTTCTGGGTTCCATTCTGGGTTCCATGGTTCTGTGTTATCCATGCTGGAGAAAGGCAGCAGGGCTGGAGGTCCCAGTGCCCCAAATCCCATGGACCTGCAGCCCCCTGGATGCCTTTGGATACCCTTTGGATGCCCTTTGGATGCCTTTGGAGCAGCAGCCCCTGGCACAGATCCACATTCATTCACAGGTTAGAGGCTCAGAGGCAGTGCCCTGCCAGACCCAGCAGCCCTGGGGTGTCCAGGCTGCAAATCCCAGCCACTGATCCCCTTTTCCAGAGGGGCTGGGCCCTGCTCCAAGGGCTGGTTTTCTGTTTGATCCCTTTGGGACTCAGCCCTGTCTCTCCCCATTCCCTCATAACCACCTTTCACTGGAAAATACTCTGTGCCAGAAATCCCCTTTTCGGGGGGAATATCCTGCTCTCCACCTGCCTGCCAGGCTCCCCTTGTTGCTCCCTAGGATTTGGAGCTCAGTGGAGCTCAGACCTCAGGTGTCCACCCCCATGGATCCCTCCCATCCCACACCTGCACCCCAGAGCATCCCAGCCCAGGGAGAACCATGAATTTCCCTGGGTGCAGCCCCCTCTGCCAGGCTGTTTTTGCTCTGTGCTGTCCCTGCTGACTCCATCCGTCTGCCTGGTGCTGCTGCTCCGTGCCAGGAGGGCTCTGGGAGCGCCAGGGTCACGACTGCCCCATTACAGGGTGAGATTTATCCTTGGCAGGTGTGCTGCGGGATGCTATATTATCCAGGATTATGAACTGTAACAGGATAATCTCTCTAATGTAATTCAAGCTCTCGACATGGCTTATGGCTCCTTAATGTACCTCAGACTGAAGAATTACAAGAACATTTTCCCCCCTCCCTGCCTTGTCAGCTCCTAAATGATTTAGGCAATCGCCTGAAGCCAGATCTTGGCCTCCAGTCATAACTCAGAGCAGTTCAGTAAATATGATGGGGAAGGAGTTTTCCGGGCTTTGCTCTTTCTTCCTTCCACTCTGCTCAGCCCTTGGTGAGCTGGGGAATGAGCAGGGAGAGCTGGGATGCACAGGGAGTGAGCTGGGACTGACAGGGAATGAGCTGTGACTTACAGGGAATGAGTTGGGACTCATAGGGAATGAGCTGGGACACTCAGGGAATGAGCTGGGACTCACAGGGAATGACCAGGGAGAGCTGGGGTGCACAGGGAATGAGTTGGGACTCACAGGGAATGAGCTGGGACACTCAGGGAATGAGCTGTGACTTACAGGGAATGAGTTGGGACTCATAGGGAATGACCAGGGAGAGCTGGGGTGCACAGGGAATGAGTTGGGACTCACAGGGAATGAGCTGGGACACTCAGGGAATGAGCTGGGACTTACAGGGAATGAGCTGGGACACTCAGGGAATGAGTTGGGACTCACAGGGAATGAGCTGGGACACTCAGGGAATGAGCTGGGACACTCAGGGAATGAGCTGGGATTCACAGGGAATGAACAAGGAGAGCTGGGGTGCACAGAGAGTGAGCTGGGAATGTTGGGAGTCACAGGGAATGAGCAGGAAGAGCTGGGATGCCCAGGGAATGAGCTGAGACTCACAGGGAAGGAGGAGGGAGAGCTGGGGTGCACAGAGAGTGAGAATGGAGAACTGGAACTCATAGGGAATCAGCTGGGACTCAGGGAATGATTTGGAACCCGCAGGGAATAAGCAGGGAGAGCTGGGACTCCTAGAGAATTGTTTGGGACTCCCAGGGAATTGTTTGGGACTCCCAGGGAATGGTTTGGGACTCCCAGGGAACTGTTTGGGAGTCCCAGGGAATGGTTTGGGACTCCCAGGGAACTGTTTGGGAGTCCCAGGGAATGGTTTGGGACTCCCAGGGAACTGTTTGGGAGTCCCAGGGAATGGTTTGGGACCCCCAGGGAAGGAGCAGGGAGATCCAGGACACTCAGCCCTGCCCTCACCTCCCCATCATCCCATCCCCTTCCTCCCCTCCTGCCCTCAGCTTCCAGGGTGGATTTCTGCCCCTGGAGGGCACAGGGCATTCAGCGGGTCCCCTCTGGGGAGGGCTGTGCCTGTGTGACCCCAGGACTGTCCCCCCAGAACATCCCCCCTGCCAGCCACAGTGCCCGAGGCCGGAGAGGGGGAGATTCCCCAGGAAAATCCTTTCCCGTGCCTGGAGCGTGGCACTGAGCCCCTCTGAGCAGCAAAAGCAACCCCTTCCCAAGGACTGTGCCACATCCCGGGAGAGGAGACCCTCCAGAGTGCAGAGTGGCAGGATCAGCTCTCTGCTCTCAGCAGCAACACGGATTTCCAGCCACCTGAAGGAGGAGATTTTTCCCCCCTCTCTCTTTTTTTTTTTTTTTTTTCCCTTTCCCTGGAAGCTTCTGCAAGACAGAGCCTCATAAATCTCACCTCCCAAACCCCTCAGGCGGCCGGGTGTCTGCATCCTCTCCATCTTCATTTCTTTTCCCTGCTTTGATGCACTGGGAGGCGGATGTGCCGTGCCAGGAGCCCAAGGTGGGAGGTGGGAGCTTCTGTCCTCTCTGTCCCTGCCGTGCCACGTCCCTGCTGTCACCTTGGTGCCACCTGGGGTGTCCTGGTGGAGGCTTGGGAGGGGCTGTCCTGGATTTTCCAGGGGCTGCTGTGGTTCAGAACCCCTCAATCACGGGGAATTCTGCTGTGTTCCCTGTTGGGATTGTCTGCTGGGGTTCCCTGTGGGATAACTCAGCAGTAATCAGAGGTTTGGTGTAAAATCAGCCCCGTGCAGGTGCCTGGTTGTTCCTGGGGTGTCCAGGCTCGCTCCGTGCCCTCCTGTGAAGCCAAGAGGAAGAGTTCTCATCTTCTCCATAATTGTGTCTGTTCATGGCTTTGATTTCATGGTGGATTTTATGGTGCTGATTTTAAGTGGAATGAGGATCATTCCCGTGGAAAAGACAATTAAGGCAGCCCCTCCATCCCAACAATCCTCTGGGCTGGGGAGCTGCAGGATCCCAGCTGGGACCTGCCAGGAATCCTCCTCTGGAGTCCCTGTCCCTGCTCAGCTCTTCCCTCTCTCCCGGGGTCTTTCCTCCCAATCCCACCGTGATCCCTCCTGCTGCTGTCTCGGTGACCCCGAGGACAAAATCCACTTTGTAAACGGGATGGGAGGGGAGGAAAAAAAGCAGAAGAGGTGAAAAAAAAGCAGTGATTAAGGACAGGAACTGCGGGGATACAAATTCCACCCGGCCACAGACTTCAAATAAACACCAGCTCTGCAGATGATGTGGAAAAAAGTGATCCTGGAAAAAAAAAAACCAAAACAAACACCTCCTTCAGCATTCCCGGCGTGAGGCCTCGTTACCTGTTGCTCTGTGAGCCTGGCAGGTGTGTGAAGAGCTGGAGGGGGAAGGAAAAGGGGAATGTGGAAAAAAGGAGGAAGAGGGAGGGGGGAAGATGAAGCCTCAGGCAAGGGAATGGTCGAGCTTTTCCTGGGAGAGGGGAAAGAATTCCCTCTGAGCACATCCCTGCCTGCCCACCAGCACCCACTTTGTGCCCTGGGCACCCTCCGTGCCCATCCCAGGGGGGAAAATCCCCGAGGAGCTGCCGGGAGAGGCTCAGGAGAGGAAAACAACCCCGGAGAGAGGGAAAGCAGAGGGATGAAAGAGAGAAACAGGGGATGAGGCGCTTCGAAAAGGAGCGAGCTGAGCTCGGTGACTCCTCCAAAGGACACGGGAGCTGCGGGTGCCCGAGAGGGGTGGCAGGGGCGGGACAAGAAAGCGGAGTGTCCCCTGGAGCTGTGGGGCAGCGGTGGTGGCAGTGTGGTGGCAGTGTGGTGGCAGGGATGGTGTCAGGGATAGTGGCAGTGTGGTGGCAGTGTGGTGGCAGGGATGGTGGCAGTGTGGTGGCAGTGTGGTGGCAGAGGTGGTGGCAGGGTGGTGGCAGTGTGGTGGCAGTGTGGTGGCAGTGTGGTGGCAGGGGTGGTGGCAGTGTGGTGGCAGGGATGGTGGCAGGGATGGTGGCAGTGTGGTGGCAGGGGTGGTGGCAGTGTGGTGGCAGGGGTGGTGGCAGTGTGGTGGCAGTGTGGTGGCAGGGGTGGTGGCAGTGTGGTGGCAGGGTGGTGGCAGTGTGGTGGCAGTGTGGTGGCAGTGTGGTGGCAGGGTGGTGGCAGTGTGGTGGCAGGGGTGGTGGCAGTGTGGTGGCAGGGGTGGTGGCAGTGTGGTGGCAGTGTGGTGGCAGTGTGGTGGCAGGGATGGTGGCAGGGATGGTGGCAGTGTGGTGGCAGTGTGGTGGCAGGGTGGTGGCAGGGGTGGTGGCAGGGGTGGTGGCAGTGTGGTGGCAGTGTGGTGGCAGTGTGGTGGCAGGGGTGGTGGCAGTGTGGTGGCAGTGTGGTGGCAGGGGTGGTGGCAGTGTGGTGGCAGGGGTGGTGGCAGTGTGGTGGCAGTGTGGTGGTGGTGGCAGTGTGGTGGCAGGGATGGTGGCAGTGTGGTGGCAGGGGTGGTGGCAGTGTGGTGGCAGGGATGGTGGCAGGGATGGTGGCAGTGTGGTGGCAGTGTGGTAGCAGGGTGGTGGCAGGGTGGTGGCACTGTGGTGGCAGGGATGGTGGCAGGGTGGTGGCAGGGGTGGTGGCAGTGTGGTGGCAGTGTGGTGGCAGGGGTGGTGGCAGTGTGGTGGCAGTGTGGTGGCAGGGATGGTGGCAGTGTGGTGGCAGGGATGGTGGCAGGGGTGGTGGCAGTGTGGTGGCAGTGTGGTGTCAGTGTAGTGGCAGGGGTGGTGGCAGGGGTGGTGGCACTGTGGTGGCAGGGTGGTGGCAGTGTGGTGGCAGGGGTGGTGGCAGGGTGGTGGCAGTGTGGTGGCAGGGGTGGTGGCAGTGTGGTGGCAGGGGTGGTGGCAGTGTGGTGGCAGTGTGGTGGCAGAGGTGGTGGCACTGTGGTGGCAGGGTGGTGGCAGTGTGGTGGCAGAGGTGGTGGCAGGGTGGTGGCAGTGTGGTGGCAGGGGTGGTGGCAGGGTGGTGGCAGTGTGGTGGCAGTGTGGTGGCACTGTGTGACAGTCCCCGCGGGCAGGGCAGTCCCCGCAGCTGTATTTACTGTTGCTGTTTGTTGTCGCCCTGGCAGCCTCTGTGATGTGAATTTTCTGTGTCACTGGCTGAGAGGATTCCAGGCAGGTTTTTGATAATGTGGGGTTTTTGTAAACCAGGGGTGAGAGAAGGGGGGGGAAGAAGCCACAGGCTGGAAACTGCTGGGCCCAGAGCTTTTAACTCCTTCATCACCGAGGGAGTTTGGCTGGAGTTTGTGGATCCAAATCCAGGGATTTGGGGCGGGTTTGGAGCCGTAAATGTGATGTTTCCACCACACGTCCCTTCCCAGCAGCCTCAGCCCATCCTCAGCTCCCAGCATCAAGCAGTGACCCCCCCGTTCAGCATCTCCCCCCATCCCTGCCCTCTCCCCCCATCCCCTCCCGTGTCCCTTCCCCATCCACCGCTCGGGAGGGATTTTTGTTTCCAATCCCTCCGTTCCTCAGTTTCCCCTCCTGGAAAAGGCGCAGAAAGAAAAGCCGTGCCCAGCTCATGCCATCGGTCCTGGGGGTGGCCAGAGGCAGTGCCAGCTTGCCCAGCTGCCAGTGAGAGGCTGCATCCCCTCAGCCCGAGGCTTTTGCCACTTGAAAGCCAGACAAGGAAGTTGCAGCGGGTTTGATCTCTCCATAAACAATCTGGGAATCCAAGGGTAATCCTGTGCTCCTTTGTTTTCGGGCAAACAGAGCAGCAGCATCGGTCCCCTCCCGGCTCTGCTGCCAGAGCCCCGAGCCGCGCTCAAAGGCGGCTCCAGAATCCCTCCCTCCCTCCCTCCCTCCTGCCTTCCTTTTTCTCTTTCTCTCTTTCACTCTTTCTCTTTCTCTCTCCTTTTCTTTTTCTTTCTTTCTCCCTTTCTTTCTTTCTTCCTTTCTGTCTCTCTTTTCTTTCTTTCTCCTTTTCTTTTTCTTTCTCTTTCTTTTTTTTCTTTTTCTTTCTCTCTCTTTATCTCTCTTTCTCTCTCACTTTCTTTCACTCTCTTTCTCTCTGTCTCTATTTCTTCTCTATTTCTCTTCTTTCTCTTTCTTTCTTTCTCTCTCTCTCTCTTTCTTTCTCTCGCTCTCTCTCACTGTCACTCCTCTCTTTCTTTCTTTCTTTCTTTCTTTCTTTCTTTCTTTCTTTCTTTCTTTCTTTCTCTCTTTCTTTCTTTCTTTCTTTCTTTCTTTCTTTCTTTCTTTCTTTCTTTCTTTCTTTTTCTTTCTTTCTTTCTTTCTTTCTTTCTTTCTTTCTTTCTTTCTTTCTTTCTTTCTTTCTTTCTTTCTCTCTTTTTCCTTTTTTCCCTTCCCTTTCTGTGCTGCTCGGGGTGATGGGTGCAGCCCCACAGGAGCTGGGCACGGGAAGGAAAAGCTGTGGAGGAACTGGCGAAGCATCCTCAGACCTGGCTCTGCCTCCCAGGTGGCACCTCCGGCTTAACCTCTTCCTTCCTGTGACACAAAAGGCGATCTCCGCCAGCCTTTGCCATCTCCTCCCAAAGGATTAACCCTTTGTTCGCTCACCCACAGGAGAAACAGGGACTTTCCTTCTTGTCTGGTGCCTAATTTCCAAGTGCCTGTTGCTGTGACCTTGCATGGGACAAAGAATGAGCCTGGAGTCCCTGTGGTTGGACAAACATGGGATTTCCACGCCTGGATTTCTGTGTTTCCCACCAGCCTGGATTACTTCTGGTCACCCTCGGTCCCTGTAGGGAAACTGAGGCACCAAATTCCCTGGGATCAAGCAGCAGAACAGCGGTGGAGACCAGCTCCATCTCCACTTCCCCCACATCTCGAGGGGTCCCAGAGCTCCCTGAGCCCCCTGGGTCACCTCAGCTGTCCCAACCCTCGGGTTTCAGCTCCCCTCACCCGGGCAGGAGCCGCCTGAGCCCCTGAGTGACACTTGATTGACAGAGCCAATTAGCCAAACGAAGGCAGCTGCATTCACCCTCCGCGGTGGGGGAGGAGGGGGAACCAGAGGGGAAGCCAGAATCCAATTCCTCTCCCATCAGGCGTGATTGCCGGTTTTGTTTTATTCTCAGCCTGGTTTGTTCTTTTTTTTTTTTTTTTTTCTTTTTTTTTTTTTTTTTTTTGGAGCCGCAGCCTCTGGATGCCATTCAAACGGGGCTCGAAGCCTCTCCCCGGGCTGCCAGGGAGCTCGGCAGGGGTTGGCATCACCTGGGCACGTTCTCGCAGCTCTGGGATTTCCCCAGGTGAAGCGGGGAACTCCTCGTGCCGTGACACGTCCCAGGTGAAAGCGCCATCCCTTCCTGGCCCCTGGGCACGGGGGATGGAGCCGGGGGATGCCCGGGGCGGGCAGGGCTCCGGTGGGCACGGAGGGAACTCCCAGGGATTTGTGCGTGTCCGTGTGAGGATGAGGAGCGGGGCCGGGAGGAGGGCAGGGGGAGCACGCTGAGGACAGGCTGTGCCCGGACTTCGTCTCTCCGGAGATCTGCGTTTCTTCTCCCCCGATGTTCCTTGACTCATTTCCTCAGCTCGCAGGCAGATATTTACTTAACCCCGCGGCCGGCAACGCCGAGTTTGGGGGCTGCGGGTGCCGTCCCTGCTGCCCTGGTGACACGTGGGGACACAGGAGGGTGGCAGGGTGCCCGCAGAGGTGGCACCTCGCTGGTGCTCCAGTGGGCAGCAGGGCACGGTGCCAGTCCCAGTGGCACTCCTGTCACCCACAGCACGGACAGATGTCCCCATGCCAAGCCCAGCTGGTGCAGGTGACAAATCCCCCCGTGCTCGGTGCCGACCCCTTGGGTTGCATAAATCATCATGGATTTCAGTTTAAAACACAGGGATTTTTGTCACCTCCCTTGCGCTGGGGACACTCCAGCGAGGCTGGGGCACTGCACAGGAAGGAGCCCCCTCGCTTTTGCCGAGGCTCTGGGGGTGGCCAAGGCCTGTCCGTGACCTGTCCCAGCCTTCTCCCTTCCCAGCTGTTTTTCCCAGCCCAGCCTGAAGCCGTTCTCCCTCAAAGCTCGCCTTGTGTTGCAATTCTGGGAGCCAAAGCCTCTTTGATGGGTGGAGAGCCAGCCCTCACTGACCACCACCAGGCTCTGGACAGATCCCAAAGCTTTTCCAGCCTGTGACCACTGTTGAAAGGGTTCATTTCTTCCCCTAATGAGATGCAGCCCTGGCTGGGGGCACCACAGCATCTGCTCAGCAGCTCGGAGCAGCCAGGCTGAACAATCTGGGATAGGGACAGCGAGGAGCAGACTCAGCCAGGCCAGGGGGGTCACCCAGCCCCTCCTGCAGCGCTTCCCTGGCTCCTGCCAGAGGGATCCCAGCCAAGGAACCTCCAGGAACGGCGACACTCGGGTGGGGTGGGAGTGGGTGGGTGGAGGAAGGTGCAGAGAGCTCAGGGTTGGCATGGCCTGAGTGTCAGCAGGGGTGGCACAGCATCCAGCTGTGTCACCTGTCCCCATCCTGCAGGGCCACCACTGTCCCAGTCTCAGCCACCATCACCTGAGCTGACAGGTGACACAGCTGGATGCTCCCCCTGAGCCAGTGCTGACACTCAGGCCATGCCAACCCTGAGCTCTCTGCACCTTCCTCCACCCACCCCACCCGAGTGTCGCCGTTCCTGGAGGTTCCTTGGCTGGGATCCCTCTGGCAGGAGCCAGGGAAGCGCTGCAGGAGGGGCTGGGTGACCCCCCTGGCCTGGCTGAGTCTGCTCCTCGCTGTCCCTATCCCAGATTGTTCAGCCTGGCTGCTCCGAGCAGATGCTGCAGTGACCACACAGAGGGGCACATGCACAGCTGGCCTGGCCTGCAGAGAGCTTCCTCCTCCTCCTCCTCATCCTCTTCCTCCTGCTCTGCTGGCAGTGGCTTCCCAAGGGCAGGGAGCTGGCGGGAATTCCAGCAGGAGCTGCCTGCGAGCTTCCAGCTGGGAGAGGCACATGGAAACGCACCGGGAGCTTCCCCGCAGCCAATTCGTGCCCCAGCTCAGTGCACATGAAAAAGTCATTCAAGGAGCCACTTGAAAACAGCCTCGTGCTCCCCTGGGCACACTCGGGGTGTCAAATGATTCCCAATCATCCAAGAAAGTCTGATCAGCCTTGGATGGATGGAAAGAATCCGGCTGACTTAGTGAGCTTTGGATGCAGCCCGGAGTTATTAGGAAGTAGCTCTCAAAGGCTGCAGCAGGCAGCTGAGAGAAGTGAAACTCTACCCAGGTGTTAGAGATCCTTAAACTGGGAAGGAATTTTTCTTCCCCTTGGCTCTGGAACAACAACAACAGCACTTTTTTTTTTTTTTCTTTACTCTTTTTTTTTTCCCTTCCAGCCTATTTCAGAGCAGAGCAGGCAGGCACTTCTCCTCCTCCTCCTCGTCCTCGCTGGGGTTGTCTGGAGCTGTTTGAAGGCAGCAGTGGGGGCTGTGCCAAGGGTTTGCCCCTCTGCCAGCGGATCTGCCACGGGCTGTGCCCTGGGGCAGTTCCACCGTGGAGCTGCAGGAAGCAGGAACGCTGAACTCACCCCACGGCCCGGCCTCTGCCAAGGGGACTGTGCAGAGAAGGAGGAAACTGGCAGCAATCCTGGAAATTTAAAGCCCTTCCACTGCCCGGTGCTTTAAAATAAAAAGTATTTGTGATAAATTAATGAATTAATATCGCTCTGCCTCCCTGAGTCATCCCAGTCGCTCTCCCTCTCCGGGGATGGGATCCACGGATAAACACAGCTCTGGGCCTGGCCGCCCCAGAGCACGGGGAGTGTAATTCCCCTAATTCCCCTGATCCCAGGAACACGTCCCGGAGGGGCTGTGGCTGCCAGGGAGGTTCCTGCTCGGCGCTCGGGCTCTGCTGGCTCGTGCAGGTCCTTCCCGGAACGCGCCTGCCCGGCTCGGGCGTTTCTGGGAATGAGGTCCCAGCGCTGTTGGTTTGGGGAGCCTGCCAGGATTGGGGGGGATTGGGGGGAAAACAGCGAGGGGCCCCTGCTTTGCTTAACCCCTTCCCTGCCAGCGCCAGCGTTGGGAATTTCCATAGGGACAGAGAGAAAGAGAGAGAGATGGGCCCTGCCCGGCTCCACAGCAGGGAGCAGCCCCGGAGCCTCGTGTGTCCATCCCGCCCTCGTGTCCAGCCACGCCACCACTGCGGGCGCTGCAGGGGAAAAAAAAAAAAAAAAAAAAAAGGGAAGGACGGGAGAAATTTCCAGCTCAGACCAAAGCCCAGCTTTGCAAATCGCAGCCCATCCCTCACGGGTTAAGCGAGCCTGCGTGTGCTAAGGTCAACACAGGCTGCACCTGCCCACGGGCTCCTGTGCAGGCAGCACAATTGATGGCTTGTTCCTTTCAGGGTTGCCGTTGGAGCGCGGTGCCCAGGCCCCGGGCCAGCCTGCTGATCACATAAAATATTATTTGTGTTTAAAAATTCCAGTAATTGACTATGCACCGGTTTTTTCCGAGCCTTCTGCCAAGGGCAGTAAAAATCAAAATCCGTCCCAGGTTATTTTCATCATGCAAATTCCCATTTCTGTAAACAGGAGTGCGGCGCTGGGAGCCGGGGCCGGCGGCCGGGCTGGACGCCAGAGAGTGGCGGGTGTGGAGCAGGGGAGGGACAGGAGAGGGGACAGGAGAGGGGACAGGAGAAGGGACAGGAGAGGGGACAGGAGAGGGGACAGGGATGGGGACAGGAGCAGGGACAGGAGAGGGGACAGGGGCAGCCCAGCAGTACAAGGTGCAGCCACTGAGAGCTGTCCCAGCCAGGCCCTTCCTGTCCCACAGGGGTTTGGATGTCCCCATGTCCCTCCTGGCTGTTCCATTCCTGTGTTTTCCACCCGTGATGTCCCAGCTCTGCAGGATCTTCCTCCTGGGGCTCAGCATCTCCGTGCCTGCTGCTCAGCCCTTGGGATACCCCAATCCCAGGGATCTCTTCCAGATCAGCCAGGCTGGGAGAAGGGAGTGTCCTGAGAGGGGAACTCGGTGTTTCCTCACAGAAACCCCTCACAGGCTCTCTGGAATCGGCCAGAGGGAAGTTTTGGCTGCTCCCAGGATGGAGGGAAAGTGCTGGGCAGTCCCAGCTGGATCCCCCCAGTTTCTCACCCACCCAATTCCAGCACCTTTGTGCACACAAACCCCTCGGGGCTGGCCCAGGATGCTCCAGTGATGCTTTGCAGCCATCCATGGGCACCACAGGAGATGTCCCAAAGCAGGATTCAGGCTCCACGCCCTCCTCGGAGCCTCTTTAGCCAAACCCGAGTGTTCCAGGGCAGGATTGGTGCTCTCCAGACTCTGGGAAGTGACAGGTAGATCTGCAGGGAATCCCAGCTATTTGCAATTTCTAGAGACTTTGAGGTTTTGAGGTCAGGGTTAAGAAGTCTAGAAAGCATCACCAAAAACCCCAAAACTTCTGAAGTTGCATTAGAGATGGTAACAAGCTGTGAGAGTGCCTCGGGGCATGCACCAGCAGCAGGCTGAGGCTGGGGCCATCAGCTGGATGAATTATCCCATTCTCCCTCCTTATGAGACCTCTTTGTACCCATTTTGGAAACTTGTGGGAACAGCTGATGTTTGGGGTAGGACACGGGGCCACAGAAGCCCCTGACCTACTTGGAAATGGCATTTTTGAGTTCTCGTGGGCCTTTTGGGCTTGCACACATCAGCAGAGATGACATTTTCTCCTCTTTAAGGAGAGGGGCGGGAGCCCTCGAGAAGAATTCACATCTGTTTTGGAAACAAGTCAGCGCAGGAAAAGTGCCCACATGGAGCAGAAATGTGGTTTTGATTGTGCTGCACTCTCCAGAAAGGAGGGCTCGCATTTTAAACTCTATTAGACAGAATAATAACAGCTCACAGCTCGTCTGCCTTTCATCTGGCCCTGCTTCCCCAGCCTCTCACTCCCACTGACATCCAACCACCTCTGCTGCACCCTGGGCATGGGGATCAGCAGCATCCACCCAAAAACCCCTTCCAGCAGGCAGGCAGGATGGATTTCGGGATCCCAAAGGTTTCTATTCCCTGCACAACTCAAATCCGGGCACCCAGGGAACAGTAAAATGTACAAAGGGAGGAGATGGAGAGAGATTCCTAAGGGAAGGAGTGCCAGGACAAAGGGGGATGGATTCCCACTGCCAGAGGGCAGGGAGAGATGAGATTTTGGGAAGGAATTCCTCCCTGTGAGGGTGCCCAGAGCAGCTGTGGCTGCCCCTGGATCCCTGGCAGTATCCAAGGCCAGGCTGGAGCACTCTGGGACAGTGGGAGGTGTCCCTGCCACGGCAGGGTGGCACTGGATGAGCTTCAATGTCCCTCCAACCCAAACCATTCCAGGATTCTCTGAAGGGCTACAGGGAGGCCCTGTTTTATTCCTGGTGGAGGAGCCCAAGGAAAGACCCATCTGCTCCCCAGGTCTCTGCCAACGCTGCCTTGGAGCCCCAAATCCATCACCTGTTGGATCTGGAGTTTGGCTGTTGGAGGGGGACAGGGCAGCTTGCTCTGGATCCATGCTGGTTTTCCAGCGAGTGTTGGCCCATGGGCTGTTTTTGTGTCAAAAAGGGGAATAAATCCATGCATTATTCTTAATTTTAAGGAGATCCCTGCAGTCTAACTCTTGGCTAATTACTTTGGCTGCATTGTAAACGTGGCGTGATTAATAGCCACGGATGTGTGTTTAACTGAAACCTCTCACGTTTGGAGGGAATAATAACAATAATAACTTTTTCCATCCATGGAGATCTGGACCACTTATGATAATTAAAATTGCATGACACTGCCAGTGAGGGTCTCGAGCTACTTTCCAGTTACCCAGGTAATCCTCTTCTGCCTCCCGTTATTGCTCCAGGGATCTCAAGTGGATACTGGAATTTTATGTCATTTTTCCCTTGTCCTCCTGGACCGCTGCATTGCTCTGTCATGGAGCTGATGGCACGGCCTGGAGAGGCATTTTTGGGGTGTATTTGGTGCAGATTAACCAGTCCCAGCAGCGTGGGATCCTCCTGGAATCCCGCTGGGACGGAGCAGGGTGGGTGCGCTCGGGATCCGCTGGAATTGGAGGCAGCAGAGGGGCACAAATCTGTTCCAGGAGCAGCTCCAGCTCTGCCTTGAGCATTTCCTGGGGTGTGACCGGCCCGGGGTGTGACTCAGGCCGTGCAGGGGCTCCCAGCTCCCGGCTCAGCCGCTGTTTATCCGCTGGCAGGGATGAGCAGGCTCGGCTCGGGAATCGCGGGAGGCTTTGTACAAACAAGGAGAGGAGAGGCAGAGGGAGGGCTCGGGGCTGGAAATACCGGCTGTAAACACGACACGTTTCACACCAGGACACCTCGGAGCTGGGTGATCCAAAGTCACCGACGTGGAGCAACAGGGAGGGCCCCGCGCGCCCGCGTGGAGAGGAGCTTTCACAATAAATGATTAAAGCATGGTTCAGATCCCGTCAAATGGAACGGTGCTAATCTAATCACAATCCATCTGGCACTGCCACATCTGTCCCAACACCTCCACCTCTTCATTTTCAATCAGCCTTAAATAGTACATAATTATTAATGTCTCCCCGCCTGTCAGACGGCGCGGGGGATTCACTTATCTCTCACGATCGGCGAGACACAGACGGATCCAACGCCAGGCTCGGGGGGCCAAGGAGCCTTTTGCCCTTGGGTTCATCCTCCCCTGGCACTGTTGGGGCCTCAGAGTCACCCACAGCCCCTGGGGTTGGCACCAGCCCTGGCAGGCGGCAGGGAACGGTGCCAGCGGTGCTCAGCTCTCCATCACCACTGGCGGTGGGCAGGGAGGGAGGCTGGGGCTGGGAAAGGCCAGGAGATGCTCCCGGCTGCAGGAGAATATCTCAGCTGAAGGGGAATATCCCAGCTGCAGGAGAATATTTCAGGTGCAGGAGAGTATTTCAGGTGCAGGGGAATATCTCAGCTGAAGGGGAATATCCCAACTGGAGGAGAATATTTCAGGTGCAGGGGAATCTCCAGCTGCAGGAGAATTTCCCAACTGCAGAAGAATTTTCCAGCTGCAGGAGAATCTCCCATCTGCAGGAGAATATTTCAGGTGCAGGGGAATATCCCAACTGGAGGAGAATATCTCAGGTGCAGGGGAATATCCCAGCTGAAGGGGAATATCCCAGCTGAAGGCAAATATCCCAGCTGCAGGAGAATATTTCAGGTGCAGGAGAATCTCCAGCTGCAGGAGAATTTCCCACCTGAGCAGCCCAGACCAGCTCCACCTGGGCAAGGCTGTCCTGACCTGCTCTCTGGGGACCCGGTGTCTGCTCAGGAAAACCTCACAGACAATTCACCTAAATCCTCGTGGGCTGCTCCTCCCAAACCCAGAGCTCGCTGGCATTCTGCAATCGATTTTTTCAGCCCTTCCAAGAGCCGAGCCAGCAGCAAAGCCCCAGCTGCAAACAGCTCCTGTGTCTGGGGTAAAACCTGGGCTCAGAGCTCTCCGTGTGGGCTCCTCGCAGTTCTGGGCCACACTGAGTGGCCAAACTAAGCAGCCCAAGGTTTTAGCAATCCTGAGGATTTTTCTGGTGAGTCTTCCTAAATCTGGAGATGTTTAAAGCCTCAGGAATCATGTGGTTATGTGAAAATCTCGTCTGTTTCCTCTTTTGCAAAAAAAATATTTTCTTGTCCTTGTGGCTGAGATAAAGCTCAAAAATATGAACTGGAGCAATGTGAAACCCAGAAAGTAAACACTGGGTTTTCTTCAGGATTTTTAAGCTTATTCCCTCAGGTGGGAGGGAGGCAGGAGCTGTGATTTCCTGATGGCCAGGATTAAATCCTCCTTCCCATCAGGCAGTCAGGCCCAAACCTCTGCCCCTACCCAAAAACTTGCTTGGCTGAGCTCAGCTGAGCCTGAGCAGAGCTGGACGGGCAGCGCTCAAAACCAGCCTTGAAGGAAGCAGAGCCGAGAGCAAACACCTCGTGCAAGCTGAGTGAGCCAGGCCTGGATGTTTACAGAATAAGTTACCAAATAACCAGTGTCTTGGGGATGGCTGGTGAGCCCTTGGAACAAATATTCCCTTTTTCTGCCGGGCGCGATCGATGTGCAGCGGGCGCGCGGCGCTCGGGGTGGATTTGGAGGTTGAAAGCGAACTCGGTCGCAGTTCACAGTTTGTTCACAGACAAATCCTGCTGCTTGCTCGGCTTGTTTGCAGCTCTTTCTTCTCGGAAAGAGCCTGCTCAGCATGTCCAGGTGAGGCAGAGCTCCCGCATCACCCTGGGCATCTAAAGCAGGGAGTTAAAGGCAGAGCTGAGGGGGGAGAGCTGAGCTGTGACAGGGATGCTCCTCTCATCCCTCTTCAAAGCCGTTGGGTGTGAATTATTCCCAGGGCAGGGATGGAGGAGCTCAAGGAAAGACCCATCTGCTCCCCAGGTCTCTGCCAACGCTGCCTTAGAGCCCCAAATCCATCACCTGTTGGATCTGGAGTTTGGGTGTTAGAGGGGGACAGGGCAGCTTGCTCTGGATCCATCCTGGTTTTCCAGCGAGTGTTGGCCCATGGGCTGTTTTTGTGTCAAAAAGGGGAATAAATCCATGGCCTCTCTTGGCTCAGATGCAGAAGCTTGGGAAATGTGATTTCCAGAGCTCTGGTTGGTTTGAGTTTCAGGCTTGTTGAAGTCTGGAGGGAAACGGGGAGGACAGAATGAAGGAAAGAAGGAAAAAACCAAATTCCAGCTGGAACTGATGGATGTGACTCAGGTATGGGCCAGGTGCTCCATTTGGGGATCCTTCCTGTCTCCTTGAGCATCTGGGATGATTTTGGGGACCATTTTTGTCCCCACCCTAGAAAGGTGTCCGTGAAGGGGGAAGGAGCTCTACTCTGCTTTGCTGCCCTGGAAGCTTCCTTGGGTTTTGGGTACAAATGTGGCAGCAGGGAGGGGACAAAGGCCTGGAGTGACAGGACAGGGGGAGTGGCTTCCCCCTGCCAGAGGGCAGGGTTGGATGGGATCTGGGGAAGGGATTCCTTCCTGGGAGGGTGGGAAGGCCCTGGAAAGTGTCCCTTCCCATCCCTGGAAGTGACAAGAACAAGGCTTGGATCAACCTGGGCCAGTGGAAGGTGTCCCTGCCCATGGCAGGGGGTGGCACTGGATGGGCTTTAAGGTCCCTTCCCACCCAAACCATTCCATGATTCTGGAATCTCCAGTCTGACATCAGCGTGGAGACCCTGGGGCTGCACTTTTGGGTTCCTCTCCTATTCCTGCTCCCTGTCCCCAGGCTCAGCTGTGCCCGTGCTGCACCAGGGGGCACAAACAGGAGCCACGACCCCTCGTTATCAGGGAAACCCCTTGGACAGGGAATTCCCTGAGGATCGCGGGGGAATGGGATGCAGCGGGATGGAGTGTGGGGTGTGATGCTACCCCAGCTCCGCTCCCTCTTGTTCCCCTGGTTCTTCCCGATGGCCCCGGTCCCCCCGGGCCGCCGCCAGCAGAGGGCACGGTCCGGCCTGCGGAGCTCCCGGAGCTCCCGGTGCTTCCCGGGGCTTCCCGTTCGCCGCTCCCTTGCCCAGCTCAGCCCGCGGCTCTTCCTCCCTTTTCTCACCCTTTCTTCCCTTTTATTGTCTCCATCATCTCTGGACACTGCTTTCACTTTGATCTCCAGAAACTTTGGCATGGCTCCCAAAACAAAGATGTGTATTTTAGGGGGGAAAAGAAATAAAAAAGGGGAAGAAGAGCAAAGCCGAGCCTTTGTTCCCGCAGCTGCTGCCGTGCTGCAGCAAAGCTCACACAGGTATTAAACACTCCCATTGATCCAGCAGCCGGCGGGCCCGCGCTCCCTGCCCGTGCCAGGTTATTTACACCAGGAATAATTCGGTTCCTGAGTCTCGTTTGGGCTCAAGAGAAATCAGATGGAATCAGAGTGAAGAGCTGGAAGAGGTGTGGAGGGACACGGGCCGGGACAGGAGCAGAGTGAGGTGCTGGGATGGGGCTGCGCTGCTCCCTCCCCATGGATACCCTGGGGACAATCTGAGCCCCATCCCCAGCCCTGCAGCTTCCCTGGGACTGTGCCTGGGGACCTGTGACATCCCCTGAGGGCACCGGGGGAGCCCTGGGGGTGCCCGAAGGGGTGGGAGCATCCTTCACTCCTCTGGGGTATCCCTCACTCCTCTGGGGTATCCTTTACTCCTGTGGGGTATCCCTCACTCCTTTGGGGTATCCCTCACTCCTTTGGGGTATCCCTCACTCCTTTGGGGTATCCCTCGCTTCCCTGGGGTATCCTTCACTCCTCTGGGGTATCCCTCACTCCTCTGGGGTATCCTTTACTCCTGTGGGGTATCCCTCACTCCTCTGGGGTATCCCTCGCTTCCCTGGGGTATCCTTCACTCCTCTGGGGCATCCCTCGCTTCCCTGGGGTATCCTTCACTCCTCTGGGGTATTCCTCACTCCTCCAGGGAATCCTTTACCCGTCTGGGGTATCCCTCCTTTCCCTGGGGTATCCCTCACTCCTCTGGGATATCCTTCACCCCTCCAGGGTGTCCCTCGCCCTTCTGGGGTATCCCTCACTCCCCCAGAGTATCCTTCACACCTCCAGGGAATCCCTCTCTCCTTCGGGGTATCCTTTGCTTCTCTGGGGTATCCCTTACTCCCCCGGGGAATCCCTCACCCCTCCAGGGTATCCCTCTCTCCCTCCCTCTCCCGGGGTGATGCCGGACAGCCGGGAGCGATGGGGGAAGGCCTGGGGGGGCACAGGGCAGGGGCTGCTGCCCTCTGTGCCAGCGGGGCCATCCCTGCCCTGGCCACGGGCACCTCCCAGGGCCGAGGGGATGGAGCTCGGCCCGCGGGGACCGCAGAGAAATCGGGGAGTGGGGTGGGGTGGGGGGAGAAGCCGGGGCATCGTCTGGCTCCCACATGTGCCGAGGTTGTTAGGAAGATTTATAGGGCCGAATGCGGGGCTTTTTCTCCTTGGCTTTATAATAATACATTAGGCTTTTAACCTCTGACCGGCAGCTCTGGGAAGGGGATGGTGCAGGCGGCACCGGGCGGCTCCAGCCCCGCGGGGAAGGGAAAGGAAGGGGCTGCGGGCACGGAGGGGTTAACGAATGGAGGAATGTGAGAGTTTAGCGAGAGGCGTCGGCTGTCTTGAGGTCACCTGTGAGGGATTAGGCGGGCAAGGCAGACAGTTGTTGTTTGAGGACTGTCTGAGGCCGGGGAAGGGGCGCAGGGGAGGCTCGGGGGCTCCCGCGGGTGGGATCTGCCCGTGCTGGAACCCGGCTGTCCTCCCTGCCCGGGGAGTAAATCCATCACCCTTTGGTGAGGATATCCCCCCAGTCGTGCTGTGCCAGAGCCCAGGTGGGCGGCAGAGGTGCCGAGGAGGAATTGAAATGTTCCAGGATCCATCAGGGCTGTCCACGATCCAGCAGGGCCCTTCTGCACATCTGGGCTCCTTCCCACGGAGCTCCCTGCAGGGAGGATCCTCAGCCCAGCCCGTCCTTCCCAAAAGGAGCCTTGGCCCTGTGGAACTGCCCTACAAAAGCCCCTTTTCCCTGCCCTGGGCTGAGCCTTCACTCCTCGTGTTTGAGCTGCTGGAAACACAAAATTGGGTGAGCAGGGGGTCCGTGATGGACCAGCAGGTTCAGGAGGGACTGACACAAGGCTGCTCTGTGACACTTCCCAAGCGTTCCAAACCAGCAGGAATTTCTCCTGTATCCCCACTCCTGGATTAAAACCCACCTTGATTCCCTGCTGGGCTCACAGACTCCCCCAGACTGAGGGGACTCACCAGGAAATGCCCAGAGAGGCTTTGGGGCCATCCCATGGGAACCCCCCTGGCCTCTGGGAAGGGTCTGGTGTGGCTGTGTGGGGCAGAGGAGGAATCTGTGCCTCGGGGAATATTTGTGGCACTCAGCTTTCATCTCCCAGCGCTCCTCCTGGAGTGGATGAACAGGAAGGATTTCTTTCCCAAGGGGATGCACAGCACCCAAGGGAGCAGGAGAGGGGTGACAGGATGGATGTGGGGACAGCAATTCCAGCTGGATGTGGGGACAAGCGGGACACAGCAGCTCCCGACCCCTCAGCTCTGCCCCAGGCCATGGAGGGGGGGGACAGTCCCCTCAAGGTCCCTGTGCTTCGGGGTGGCCACCACAGCTCCCCCAGACCGAGGGGACTCACCGGGAAATGCCCAGAGAGGCTTTGGGGCCATCCCATGGGAACCCCCCTGGCCTCTGGGAAGGGTCTGGTGGCAGCAGGACACGCTGGGTGTGTGGGGCAGAGGAGGAATCGCTGCCTGGAGCTGCAGGCATTATCCAGCCGGGGCTTTTTACACCTTCACATCATCCAAACAAACTAAAGGCTCGCTTTTGATTGTGGGATCTCATTCCTGCCTCCGTATCTGTCCCACCGTGGAGTTCTCTGCCCTCTTTGGAGCAAGATCAGGGAATCAAAGCAACAATTCCAATTCCTTGGGATTCAAACCAACACGTAACTTCCCCCTGCACCTCTGGCTCTGAGATCCTGCCGTGCCTCTGCAGATGAAAGGTATTATATGAGGATAAATTCTTAATCATCACAATAATCAATCATTCTTTACTTATAATTTAGTGGAAATTAATCCAGCAGACGAGCAGAGGGCCAAATGCTAATCTGTGTCCTGGGTGTCTTTATTGACTGGGAAAGGAGAGAATCTGCCGTGGAAATAAAGAGGAGAGGCTTGAAAAAGTGCACCCAGAAGTTTTGCATTTGGAAAGGGAGCGGAGACAGAAAAACCTCACAGAAACTCTAAAAATTGCTCTTTGAAAACTGTAAAAAATTTTAAAACTGTACTTTAGAAACCTTCACACTTCAAAACTCTTACACTTTAAAAAAAACCCTCCTCATTTTTTCAGTCCCTGGGTTGGGGCTGGATGTGACTCAGGGTTTGAAATGCTGAAGGGAGGGTTTGGAGCTGCCAGGAGCAGGGAACACCCAGGGCTCACCTGCAGGAGCTTTATCCTTGTGGTTTATCGGAATAAAGGAGCCCAGGTTGCATTTCAGGGCTTGTAGCTGCCCTCACACCTGGGTGTGCATCGAGGAGAGCTCCCTGTGGAGCAGGTTTGGGATGGAGCAGTTTGGGATGGAGCAGGTTTGGGATGGAGCAGGTTTGGGATGGAGCAGATTTGGAGCAGGTTTGGGATGGAGCAGGTTTGGAGCAGGTTTGGGATGGAGCAGGTTTGGGATGGAGCAGGTTTGGGATAGAGCAGGTTTGGGATGGAGCAGGTTTGGGATGGAGCAGGTTTGGGATAGAGCAGGTTTGGGATGGAGCAGGTTTGGGATGGAGCAGGTTTGGGATGGAGCAGCTTTGGAGTAGGTTTGGGATGGGGCAGGTTTGGGATAGAGCAGGTTTGGGATGGAGCAGGTTTGGGATGGGGCAGGTTTGGGATGCAGCAGGTTTGGGATGGGGCAGGTTTGGGATGGGGCAGGTTTGGGATGGAGCAGGTTTGGGATAGAGCAGGTTTGGGATAGAGCAGGTTTGGGATGGAGCAGGTTTGGGATGGAGCAGGTTTGGGATGGGGCAGGTTTGGGATGGGGCAAGTTTGGGGCAGGTTTGGGATGGAACACGAGGCCAGCTCCTGCTCCTGCCCAATTCCAATCAGGAAACCTCCTGCAGGGAGAGGCTCCCTGAGGCTAAAGGAGGCTTTTATTGCCCCGGCACTGCAATAAAACACAAAATAAAGCCATTTTATTGAAATTAAAATGTAAATGGAAGATTTATCTCACACCCCATCCCTGCCTGCAGCTGGATCCGTGTCTGGGGGCAGGAGGGAATCCCAGCTCCACCTGAGATTCCGTGGGCTCCAGGTCTGGGAATGGCACTGATCCTGCTTTGTCCCCACCGCGGGTCCCCTGCACATCCCAGCAGGTCCTGCAGGAGGGAGAGAGAATTCCTGGCGGGTTGGTGAGCTGGGCCAGGACACGACCAGGGCATGGAAAGGGCTCCTCTTCCCGGGAATCCACACAGGGATCACTCGGATCTCCCTCGGGGAATATTTGTGGCACTCAGCTTTCATCTCCCAGCGCTCCTCCTGGAGTGGATGAACAGGAAGGATTTCTTTCCAAAGGGGACGCACAGCACCCAAGGGAGCAGGAGAGGGGTGACAGGATGGATGTGGGGACAGCAATTCCAGCTGGATGTGGGGACAAGCGGGACACAGCAGCTCCCGACCCCTCAGCTCTGCCCCAGGCCATGGAGGGGGGGGACGGTCCCCTCAAGGTCCCTGTGCTTCGGGGTGGCCACCACAGCTCCCCCAGACCGAGGGGACTCACCGGGAAATGCCCAGAGAGGCTTTGGGGCCATCCCATGGGAACCCCCCTGGCCTCTGGGAAGGGTCTGGTGGCAGCAGGAACCTCCCAGCGCTGTCCCCAAGGAGCGGCCACCCCCTGGCAGCGGTGGCAGAGCTGTCCCTGCCCAAATGTGTCCCAGCTGTGGCTGAAGGAAACGCTCCCCGAGCCGGCCCGGGGGTTTCTGGTAGCAACTGAGGGACAGGATAATAAAACAGGAAAAAATTAACATGTAAGAAAACAGAGCTGCACCTGAAGCAACAGAGGCAGAGAGAGCCCGGGCAGCTCCCCTGAATGCCAGAAAGGAACTGCGGGGAGGGGAGCGGCCCCGGGCCCCCTCCCCTCCCTCCTGCCCTCCCTCCGCTGCCGCTCACTCCGATTTCAAAGGCGCACAAACAACACCCGGCACTGTGTGGCATCTCCACTCCTAAATCTTCCTGTCCTCGGGTTTGTGTAACGTGAGCCGAGGGCAGGATCTGACCCTCCCGGGGCACAGCCTCGGCTCTGCAGAGAAATCCCCCCCTGGATCCCCCCAAATCCCCGGGACAAGCCGGAATGTGCCCTCCCGGGGAGGCAGCTGCTCCCGGGCACGGGGATCCCAAAGCTCTGCGGGGTTTGGGTTCAGCTCCTGGCACCTGCAGGGCACAGCAACAGCCCCAAACTGCCCCATTTTCCAGCCGGGATGGGCTTGATCCCACACAATCCCAGATCGTCCCGGCTCTGCCGCACCGTGTGTGCTCACACAGAGCCTGCGAGTGCGCGGATTCCCAAATATTTGGGTCCTGCTGTTGGATTTGGGCAAGTCCGTCCTGCGGGATCCATCCTGGCTCATCCCATGGGGGATCAGCCCTGCCCTGGGCTGGCAGCGGCGCTCCCAGCACATCTCACTTTTGTCTCCTTGCTTCTGACACCCCCAAAACGGGTTTGGGAAAGGGTCAGGGAGCACCCACCTGGTCACACACCCCCAGACTGGTGGGGTGGTGCCAGAGGTGACATGGCTCAGTCCCCACTGCCCTCCTTGTCCCTGCACCCCCTGGCTGGGGCTGCTCTTGGACATTGGGACAGGCTGGGAAGGGATGGAGCTGGAATGGGAATGGGGCTCCCTGGGAAGCCATCCCAGTGTTTGTGTGGGGTCTGGCTCTGGGTGACGAGGTGGGGACAGGTCACAGGTCACACTCACTGAGCTTGGAGGTCTTTTCTCACCTAAATGATTCTGTAATTTTGTTGTGCTTTTCTCTTTCTTTCTTTCTTTCTTTTTCTTTCTTTTTCTTCCTTTCTTTCTTTCTCTTTCTTTCTTTTTCCTTCTTTCTCTCTTTCTTTCCCCCTTTCTTTCTTGCTTTCTTCCTTTTTGTCTTTCTTTCTCTTGTTCTCTCTTTCTCCCTCTCCTTCCTTTCTTTCTTTCTTTCTTTCTCTCTTTCTTTCTTTCTCTCTTTCTTTCTTTCTCTTGTTCTCTCTTTCTCCCTCTCCTTTCTTTCTCTCTTTCTCCTTCTTTCTCTCTTTCTTTCCCCCTTTCTTTCTTGCTTTCTTCCTTTTTGTCCTTCTTTCTCTTGTTCTCTCTTTCTCCCTCTCCTTCCTTTCTTTCTTTCTTTCCCCCTTTCTTTCTTGCTTTCTTCCTTTTTGTCTTTCTTTCTTTCTTTCTTTCCCCCTTTCTTTCTTTCTTTCTTTCTTTCTTTCTTTCTTTCTTTCCCCCTTTCTTTCTTGCTTTCTTCCTTTTTGTCTTTCTTTCTTTCTTTCTTTCTTTCTTTCCCCCTTTCTTTCTTGCTTTCTTCCTTTTTGTCTTTCTTTCTCTTGTTCTCTCTTTCTCCCTCTCCTTTCTTTCTTTCTTTCTTTCTTTCTTCCTTTCTTTCTTTCTTTTTCCCGTCTCTCTCTCTCTCTCTTTATTTTGCAAACGACACCACCTCTCCCCCTTCCCTCACTCTCGGTGAGAGCTGATGCAGTTAATTGGAGCTTCTTGTAAGTGAACATTAACACAGGCAGAGCCAAGACGACGTCTTGGCAGCAAAATATCATTATCAGTTCTTGAGCTCCAGCCAAAATCCCCTTGCGGTCAAAACACAATTCTTTAAACTAAACAATTAAAGATTTGTGCAAGTGTTGCTGCCATGAGTTATCAAGGACGGGGAGGGGCCGTGTCAGCACGGGGGGACAGCCCTGCGCCTGGCAGGGACACAGGTGACAACCCCAAACCTGTGCCAGCACCGGCGAGGGGCCCTGGAGCGGCTCACCCCGCACGGAGCTTTATCCCAGCCAGGTAAAAAATGTCATTTTTGTGCTCTGCCTGCCCGGGCCGGGCGCTGTCCGGGGCCGGTCCCGTGCCACCTGTTCCTATGGAGAAGGGTTTTTATCACAAACACTTGGTAAACAGCTGCCGCCGGAGCCCCTTTCCTGCCTGCCCGGCGTTTATTCGCGCAGAGTCAATAAGGAAAAACAAACATTCCTCGTCCTTGTGCACACACGGCCCCGGGCCGCCGGCGCTGGCCGCCTGTGCCTGCCAGACCCGAGGCTCCCAGATGGTGCCCGGAGCTGGGGCCGGCGGGCACAGCCCCAGACCTGCCTGTGGGGCGGCTGGGGAGCCAAGGAGGACACAAAAACCACTGCAAAGAGATTTTTCCTTTTCCCCTTTCCCCTTTCCCTTTTCACTTTTCCTCTTTCCCCTTTCTCTTGTCCCTTTTTCCCTTTCTCTTTCCCTTGCCCCTTTTCCCTTTCCCTTTTTCCCTTTCCCCTCTTCTTTCTTTTCCTTTCTCCCTTTTCCCCTTTCCCTTTTTTTCTCTTTTCCTCTTTACCTTTCCTTTTCCATTCTCCCTTTTCCCCTTTCCCCTTTCCCTTCTTTTCCCTTCTCCCTTTTCCTCTTTCCCTTTCCCCTTCCCTCTTTTCCCCTTTCCCTTCCTTTCCCTTTTTCCTTTCTCCCTTTTCCCCTTTCCCTTCTTTTCCCTTTTCCCTTTCTCCCTTTCCCCTTCCCCAGCACCAGAACACTTCCCCAGGAACAAATCCAGCAGGGCCAGACCTGAAATTCAAACTTAGTGCTTCACCTCCCAACCCCATCCAGCTCTGAGTGTTGCAAAGCTGAGCTTTAAATCCCCTCTTTGCTTCTTTCCTGCTCCCACAGGAGCTTCCCGAGGAGGGGGAGAGGGCAGAGAGGATCCCCCATTCCGACAGGAGCTGGTGGAGCAGGAATTAACGTGCTCAGGCTGTAATTAGGGCTTCAGCACCGTGACACCTGCACAAGTGTCTTTATTTCAGAGCAGGTAAATTGGAGCCTTCCAGGTTGTTGTGGAGGTGACGCTGCTGGGGAAGGGATCAGGCAGGAGGGAATTATTTTTTGTGGCTTCTTTCTGTGGCAGGGGGATCATGGTGGGAGAGGCAGGACTTGAAGGAAGTTTCTGCTCTAGTGAGAGGGGCCCTTGCCCATGGTGTGGTTTAGAATTAGATTGAGATTTCAGGTCCTTTCCAACCCAAACCATTCCATATTTCCATGATTGGACTCAAAGGTGGTGTCCCACGTTTGTCCCTCTGAGTGAGAGGGAAAGGGGAGGAAGCCCCGAGGCTCTGAACCCCCCCGGTGCTCATCCCATCACCTGCCCCCTTCCATCCACCCGCTCCCATCAGCAGCTTGGCCTTTGCCAGGAGCCAGACTGGGAGATCCTGCTGGGAAGGGACCCCCAGGCAGGGCTGGGGCAGGAATGGAGCAGGAATAGGAGCAGGAATAGGATCAGGAAGGGGGCAGGAACAGGGAATGGGGAAGGAATGGGAGCACAAATGGGGCAGGAATGGGAGCAGGAATGGGGCAGGAATGGGGCAGGAATGGGAGCAGGAATGGGGCAGGAACAGGGAATGGGGAAGGAATGGGGGCAGGAATGGGGCAGGAATAGGAGCAGGAAGGAGGCAGAGCCTGGAGCAGGAATGGGGCAGGAATAGGAGCAGGAATGGGGCAGGAATAGGGAATGGGGAAGGAATGGGGGCAGGAATGGGGCAGGAATAGGAACAGGAATGGGGCAGGAACAGGGAATGGGGAAGGAATGGGAGCACGAATGGGGCAGGAATGGGGCAGGAATAGGAGCAGGAATGGGGCAGGAATAGGAGCAGGAATGGGGAAGGAATGGGAGCAGGAATGGGGAAGGAATGGGAGCAGGAATGGGGGCAGGAATGGGAGCAGGAATGGGGAGCAGGAATGGGGGCAGGAATGGGAGCAGGAATGGGGGCAGGAATGGGAGCAGGAATGGGGCAGGAATAGGATGGGGCAGAGCCTGGAGCAGGAATGGGGCAGGAACAGGGCCTGGAGCAGGGACAGATCCCCCTGCCCATCACTGCCCCCAGCCAGGGCATCCCTCCCTCTCTTGTCCCTCTCCAGACCTCCCAGTCCAGCTGCTTCCAGAGCCAACTTCAGCGTTTGGATCCAGCCGATAACAGCGGAAGCCTCAAAGTTCAGGATATTCAGATCTAGACCAATCTCGAGGCTTTTTTTTTTTTTCTCCCTTTTTTTTTTTTTTTTTTTTTTTTGACAGCTGCTGCCTCTACTTTAGGCAAGGGCATTAGCGCCGGGAGGAAAAAAAATTTGATTTTAATGCAAGCCCCAGTAATCAGCTATTTGTGATGGAATTTTATCTGTCCTGGTCTCTAAGGGATGAGAAGCAAGCAGAGAGGAAAGAAGGGTCAGAAATTAGTATGCAGAAATATCTGATCAGCCAAAGTAATTTTCTTTAATAATCGTATTCATACTGGCTGCTCTCCGCTCACTAGAAGAATTAAGTATTTAATAGTAATATATTTCATCTGGCAGCAGTTCCGTTTCGTTAGGAGCTGTGATGCCTCGCCGGGGTGGGGGGTGGGCAGGGGAGGCAGCCCCGGCTCGGGGCGACCTGACGGCGACACGAAGGTGCCACCAGCGTGTCCCCGCAGCCGGGAGTGCTGCCAGCTGCCCACGGCCAGGGTGAGCTCATTAGGGAGCTCTAATTAACGAGGGATGCGCTCGTCTCGCAGGGATGGAGGAAGGAGCCGTCGGGAATCCTGGGCTGCACCCACGGGGTCGCATCAGGGAGAGCGAGGGTTTCACCTGGGCCCCCGATCCCCGGCTCTGTAATTACCGGGAGAAGCGCTAATTATTGTCATTGGCACCCACTCGGGCAAGTGTTTAAGCGGCCGCTTAACTTAAGCGTGTCCATAAATCCCATTGACTCTAATGGGACTGAACGGAGTTCCCAGATGCTGCCCGGAATACTGATGGTTTCCCAAAAAACCTGATGTTTCCCAAAAAAACGGATGTTTCCCCTGAAAAGCCTTGATGTTTTCCTAAAAAGCCCTGATGTTTCCCCAAAACCCCTGATATTTCCCAAAAAAACCTGATGCTTCCCCAAAAACTTGATATTTCCCAAAAAACCCTAATGTTTCCCAAAAAGCCCTGATGATTTTCCCGAAAACCCTGATGTTTTCCCCACTGAACCAGTGTCACAAATCTTTCTTTCTTTCTTTCTTTCTTTCTTTCTTTCTTTCTTTCTTTCTTTCTTTCTTTCTTTCTTTCTTTCTTTCTTTCTTTCTTTCTTTCTTTCTTTCTTTCTTTCTTTCTTTCTTTCTTTCTTTCTTTCTTTCTTTCTTTCTTTCTTTCTTTCTTTCTTTCTTTCTTTCTTTCTCTCTTTCTCTCTTTCTCTCTTTCTTTCTTTTCCTTCCTTCCTTCCTTCCTTCCTTCCTCTCCTTCCTTCCTTCCTTCCTTCCTTCCTTCCTTCCTTCCTTCCTTCCTTCCTTCCTTCCTTCCTTCCTTCCTTCCTTCCTTCCTTCCTTCCTTTTTCTTTCTTTCTCTCTCTTTCTTTCTTCTTCTTCCTTCCTTCCTTTTTCTCTCTTTCTTTCTTTCTTTCCCTCCAAAAGTTTTGTACTTCATTTCCCCACATTTGCTGAGCTGCAGAGAGCAGCACCCCTTCCCCTCTGCTCCCTGTGTCTCGCTCCATCCATCCCAGCTCTGGTGACGTGGGCTCTGCAGCACGACCAGGAGCTGAGGTGCAGAAAAGGAACAGCTCAATCGAGCTTGTAAATGGCAGAAAATGCTGTTGTGTGGAGGATCTGGGAGCTGGGACTCTGCTCCGGTGATGGATGGACTGTGGTGTGGGAATTGGGAGTAAATAAATAGCGGGGCAGAGGCTGAGATGCCAAAATAGGGAATGTTCAGGGTGTGAGAGCTCAGAAATGATGGAGGTGGGCTCTGGATAAGAGCAGGTTGAGACTGCAGAGCTCGTGTGGTTGTGCACAGGGCCTTGTCCAGGACACAAACTGAGGGACAGGGAACAACCAGGAAACCTTTTTGGGGTTCAGGTGTTCCTCGATGCTCACCTGGCCAAACCTTGGCCTCTTCTCCTCCCTGTTCAGACAGATCCTGTGTGGGGGTGAGGGAGGAAGGGACATCTGTGCACCCCTGGCTGTGCCTGTCCCCATGGCCCTGGTGAGGGTGACATTCCCAGGGGGAGCAGCCACAGCTGGGTGTGAGCAGGAGCAGGTGGGATGGAGGCTCAGACCCTGGATTCTGTTTCCTACAGGAACTCAGAATGCTCCTCAGTGAGCTGTGGATGCACAGAGTAGGATCAAACTCTGGATTCCCTATTTTCCACAGGAATTTGGGATGCCCCTCAGTGAGCAGTGGATGCACAGAGCAGATGGGGTGCAGGATCAAACCCTGGATTCCCTATTTTCCACAGGAATTTGAGATGTCCCTCAGTGAGCAGAAGAGCACAGTGAGATGCAGGATCAAACCCTGGCTTCCCTGTTTTCCACAGGAGCTCGGGATGCCCCTCAGTGAACAGTGGATGCACAGAGCAGGATCAAACCCTGGATTCTCTTTTCCACAGGAATTTGAGATGTCCCTCAGTGAGCAGTGGAGCACAGAGCAGGTGGGATGCAGGATCAAGCCCTGGATTCCCTATTTTCCACACGAATTCGGGATGCCCCTCAGTGAGCAGAAGAGCACAGTGGGATGGAGATTCAAGCCCTGGATTCCCTGTTTTCCACAGCCCCTCAGGAGCAGAAGAGCACAGTGCGATGGAGATTCAAGCCCTGGATTCCCTGTTTTCCACAGGATTTCAGGATGCCCCTCAGGAGCAGAAGAGCACAGTGGGATGCAGGATCAAGCCCTGGATTCCCTGTTTTCCACAGCCCCTCAGGAGCAGAAGAGCACAGTGGGATGGAGGATCCAACCCTGGATTCCCTGTTTTCCACAGCCCCTCAGTGAGCAGTGGATGCACAGTGGATGGAGATTCAAACCCCGGATTCTCTTTTCCACAGCCCCTCGGTGGGTGCTGACTCCTCTCCCCTCTTCCCCAGCCTCTCCAGCAGCTCTGCAGCTCCCTCGGGATGCAGGAAAAGCCCTGTCCTGTCCTGGATTGGTGACCCTGGCCACCCATCCCATGCACATCCCGTCCCCTTCCTTCCTCCCCTGGCTCCTCATCCTCCTCCTCCTCCCCAAAGCGCGCGTGTTTGTGAGCTCACAGGGAACGGCGGGACACGGGCCTTTCTCTCAGCTCTAATGAAACCCTTTAATCATATTCAAATAGGTTACTGTTCAGGGGGAAAATAGAAATATGGATTTGATAGCAATAAATTTCCCTGGCTGGCTAAGCCCAGTTCTTAATTGTCCTGTCCCAGGGCTCGCACATTTCATTGTTCGTTAGGTGCTTAAGTCCCTGCTCTCATTTTGTGGCGGTGACATTACCGCTGATGGCTCTAATACTCTCATAATTTGAAAGGGGATTTGCATGATAGAACGCAGAGTATTAAAAGAAAAAGAAAAAAGGAGAGTTAAAAAAAAAAAAAAAAGGAGGGAGGGGGCGAAGAAGGAGTGTGAGGGGGGGCAGGGGAGCGGATTCCGCTTTCACTTAAAAAAAAAAAAGTCACTTTCTTCAAAGTCAAATCATTGTTTTCATTAAAGTGAGGGGGAGAAAAAAAAAAAAGTGTCTCTTCTGCACAGTCAGTCCGGCCTGGCGCTGGTATTATCCTTATTGTTGCTAATGGTTATTAATTATTATTATCCTGCTACGCGGAGCACTGCGGACGTGATGTCCCCAATGTCCTTGGGACAAAGAGAAAAAAAAAAAAAAAAAAAAAAAAGCGGCGGGTGTCCGAGCCGGGGCGGCTCCGGCGGGGGAAGCCAGAGGGGTTTGCCATTGTCTGGGTTCTGCGGGATTTTGGGAGCAGCCCTGGCAGGGATGCGCTGCCTTTGATCCCGGGGTGCCTCCGAGCGCTGCCCACGCCTGGGGCACGGGGTTATCCCGGGAGAAAATTCCGCTTTCGAGCGGCCCTGGGTTAAACCGGCCCTGCTGCCTTTCTCCCTAAACCTCGGGGGAGGTTTAGAGCCCAAAGGGAGAATCGCGGGATCTGGAATATCCCGAGGTGAGCCGGCCAAAAAGAGTCGTGGGAGATGAAACCAAATCGCTGTTCCTCGGTGTCCAGAGAGATCCAAGAGCTGAGTACAGCTCCCAGTGCTCCCAGTGTTCCCAGTGCTCCCAGTGCTCCCAGTGTTCCCAGTGTTCCCAGTGCTCCCAGTGCTCCCAGTGCTCCCAGTGCCTCCAGTGCTCCCAGTGCTCTCAGTGCTCCCAGTGCTCCCAGTGCTCCCAGTGCCTCCAGTGTTCCCAGTGCTCCCAGTGTTCCCAGTGCCTCCAGTGCTCCCAGTGCTCCCAGTGCGCCCAGTGTTCCCTGTGCAGTGTTCCCAGTGCTCCCAGTGTTCCCAGTGCTCCCAGTAGAGCCAGGTCAGGTCCTCACCGCTCCCCCTGAGGGGGGAAACCAGACCCAACTCCGGAGCTGAGTGCTCCCAATCGCTGCTTTCAGAGCTGGGAAAGGAACCATAAGATCCATTAGGATCCATTAGGATCCAGAGAGCACCCTCAGCACCTGGGGGCTCAGAAATCCTGATGTGGATTTTTTTATCGTGGCAAACCTTTCTTGTGCAGGAGGGCACGAATCCCCAGGCTGTCGTTTTGGGGACATAAAGCTCGTGGGGAGCACAAGAAACTCATCCCAATCCCTTTTCCCCATTCTTTATAGGATACCCCAATTACATTCTGTCCTAGGTCTGAAATTCAGCACTGCTGAGCAGTCACTCCCGTGCTCCAGGGCACGGGAGTCTCTCTCTGGGAAGGCTTTATCCATCAGCTGTTTATTTTCCAGCAATAAAGTGGCAGTCAGGGATGTATTAATTAGGGTTGTAGTGTCTGAAGCTCGTGCAAGATTCATATTTTGGCTGCTGCTCTCTTATCAGGTGATTTTAGCATCGTTCAAGGTGAGAAGAGCCCAGGGAGTGAAATCAGGCCAGGTCTGTTGATCTCAGCGGGTCTGGAGTCGTTTCTCCCAGCTCAGGACGTTGCTGTCACACTTCCCTATCCCCTTTTTTCCTGTCATTCCATCCCAGAGACACCAGCAAAGGTGAATTCAGATGCTTCCCTGATTTCTCTCCATTTGCATGGGCTCTTTCCAGGTTTGTTTGGGTGGGAAGGATTCCCTGGCAGCTCCTGGAGCTGATTTTAACCCCAGAGCCACGCAGGAACTCCCAGCACAAGGGAGGCACCGAGGTCACCGTGCTCAGCTTGGCCCAACTCACCCAGAGCTTCCAGGGCACAGGGCTCCCATCCTGGGAAGGAATATTGCTGTGTGTGCCCACCCACCACCCATTCCTGGGAATTTCACCCTCCCTGATGCCCCTGGGAAGGAATATTGCTGTGTGTGCCCACCCACCGCCCATTCCTGGGAATTTCACCCTCCCTGATGCCCCTGGGAAGGAATATTGCTGTGTGTGCCCACCCATCACCCATTGCTGGGAATTTCACCCTCCCTGATGCCCCTGGGAAGGAATATTGCTGTGTGTGCCCACCCATCACCCATTCCTGGGAATTTCACCATCCCTGATGCCCCTGGGAAGGAATATTGCTGTGTGTGCCCACCCACCGCCCATTCCTGGGAATTTCACCATCCCTGATGCCCCTGGGAAGGAATATTGCTGTGTGTGCCCACCCATTCCTGGGAATTTTACCCTCCCTGATGCCCCTGGGAAGGAATATTGCTGTGTGTGCCCACCCACCGCCCATTCCTGGGAATTTCACCCTCCCTGATGCCCCTGGGAAGGAATATTGCTGTGTGTGCCCACCCATCACCCATTCCTGGGAATTTCACCATCCCTGATGCCCCTGGGAAGGAATATTGCTGTGTGTGCCCACCCACCACCCATTGCTGGGAATTTCACCATCCCTGATGCCCCTGGGAAGGAATATTGCTGTGTGTGCCCACCCACCACCCATTCCTGGGAATTTCACCATCCCTGATGCCTGTGGGAAGGAATATTGCTGTGTGTGCCCACCCACCGCCCATTCCTGGGATTTTCACCCTCCCTGATGCCTGTGGGGAGAGGCCCAGAGGGCTCCTGAAAACCAGAGGGGTTTTTGTGTTGTTGCCACCACAGACACCCCAGCCAGGCTCAGCCCGTGTTCAGTCCAGTTCCCAAATTCAGACAGAATTCCAGCTCCATCCTGAGCTCTTTGCCCTGTCCTTGCTGACAGCAAATCCTCTGGCAAAAGCACAGCCAGGATTCCTCTCCTGGCTCACCCCAGGAGAACGAAAAGAGCCCAAATCCTGCCAGAGCGGCCAGGATCCCGCAGGGAGAGGGATGGGGATCCACATCCTCGGATGCCTAAACCGAGGGAGATCCTGGAGGGTGTGCAGGAGCCATTTAGCTGTGCCTTGAGGGAAGATCCTGGTCAAAACAGCCTCATCCCCTCTCTCTCCTGCTCTCTTTTCCCGCTTCCCATCCCGTATTTACCCAGTGCTGAGGTGGCTGCCATCTGTCTCCTCTTTATTAAAACACTCCAGGATTTTCCCCCATGAGCTGCCGCCCTTGGGAACGGCAAGGAAAGGATGTCAGCGAGCTGGAGGGAGGGCTGGGAAGTGGGTCATACCCTTCAGGAGCACTGCCAGCCCCTCAAACTGGGCCACGCCGTGAGCCTGGGGACGCGGCACCGCCGGCCGGGGCTGAGCCACGGATCGCTGGATCCCGGCGTGGTTCGTGCCTGGAGCTGCTGCTCTGAACGGTGCCGAGAGTGCTGCCAGCCCCCAGCCAGCAGCAACTTGTTCCCTGATTACGTCACCCTGGATAAAAGGGAATTATTCAGGCCCTGGTTCCAGCTGAAACAATACAGCGAATTAACTGAACGTGTCTGGGTGTGGGTGTGTGTGTGTGTGTGCTCCGAGCCCCGAGCCCAAAAGCTCCCAAATCAGGGCAGAACCCAGAGCTGCTCCCCAGCTCAGGGGGTTAAGGCACTCAGGAAGGTTAGAAAATGCCCATTTCCTTTGGGAATAAAGGAGGAAAAACCCCAAAAGGGGTTTTGGAACTGATCCCCCAGCAGGGGTGGCTGCAGCCCCCGCCGGGCACAGGGAGGGTCTGGGCTCTGCTCCTGGAGCTGTGCCCACCCTGGCTGGGCATGGCCAGGCCCTTTGTCCCCCTCCTGCTGTCCCATGTCCCCATCTCCAGCCATCCCCTGCCTTTGGGTCTGTCCAGGTGTCCCCACCAAAGCCTCAGCAAACTCCACCACCAGGGAGGTGCCCTCGTGTCACCACCTCAGTGCCCTGTGCAGCTCTCAGGGGGTCTCACCACCCCCAGACCACCCCCAAATCGTCCCCACCACCCCAAACCATCCCCACCACCCTCAAATCATCCCCATCACCCCCAAACCATCCTCAACACCCCCAAACCATCCCCTGTGCAGCAGAGCCTTGTCCCCACTGCTCTCAGGTGGACAGCAGGACATGGGACATGTCCCGAGTGCCCTGTGCAGCTCTCAGGGGGGGTCTCACCACCCCCAAATCATCCCCATCACTCCCAAACCATCCCCACCATCCCCAAATCATCCCCATCACTCCCAAACCATCCCCGCCATCCCCAAATCATCCCCCACCACTCCCAAATCATCCCCACCATCCCCAAACCTTCCCCATCACTCCCAAACTTTCCCCACCACTCCCAAACCATCCCCACCACCCTCAAATCATCCCCATCACCCCCAAATCATCCCCACTACCCTCAAACCATCCTCATCAATCCCAAATCATCCCCATCACTCCCAAACCACTCCCAAACCATCCCCACCACTCCCAAATCATCCCCACCACCCCCAAACCATCCCCATCACTCCCAAACTTTCCCCACCACTCCCAAATCATGCCAATCACTCCCAAACCATCCCCACTACCCCAAACCATCCCCATAAATCCCAAACCATCCCCATAAATCCCAAATCATCCCCATCACTCCTAAACTACCCCCAGACCATCCCCATCACTCCCAAACTTTCCCCACCACTCCCAAATCATCCCAATCACTCCCAAATCATCCCCACTATCCTCAAACCATCTCCATCAATCCCAAATCATCCCCATCACTCCCAAACCACCCTCAAACCATCCCCACCACCCTCAAATCATTCCCACCACCCCCAAACCCTCCCCACCACCCCCAAACCATCCTCATCACTCCCAAATCGTCCCCACCACCCCCAAACCATCCCCACCACCCCCAAACCATCCTCATCACTCCCAAATCGTCCCCACCACCCCAAACCATCCCCACCACTCCCAAATCGTCCCCACCACCCCAAACCCTCCCCACTACCCTCAAACCATCCTCATCACTCCCAAATCGTCCCCACCACCCCAAACCATCCCCACCACCCCCAAACCATCCTCATCACTCCCACATCGTCCCCACCACCCCCAAACCATCCTCATCACTCCCACATCGTCCCCACCACCCCCAAACCATCCCCTGCGCAGCAGAGCCGTGTCCCCACTGCTCTCAGGTGGACGGCAGGACATGGGACATGTCCCGAGCTCGCCCCGAGCCCCGAGAAGGCACCAGAGCCAAAGTGGAGCTTAAATATTTTTGTTCTCTCATTCACTTGGGGGTGGGGGGAGCAACGAGGGGGGGGAGAAGGCAGAAGAAGGGGAGGGGGACAAAGGGGGTTTAATAGGCTCCAGTGACAGCACAATGTCCACATTGGGAAAAGATTAATGACGAAAATTAATCGCATGACCTTTCTTTCGAGGAGCTGGAGGTGAGGCGAGCCATTAAAGCCTCTTATGTTGTAATTAACGTTTGAGGGGAGAAAAGACTGGCTTTGGAATGGATGCGATCATTTAATTAGGGTTATGCGTCAGTGCCACAACAGGTTCAGAGAAGTCATAATTTAACTATAGCTTTAAATTACCCAGTCAGAGCGCGGCTGGCAGGCTTTAATGGCAGGGAAACGTCGCCACCAGGAGCAGGGAAAACAATTCAATAAACACCTCGGGACGGCAGAGGGACAGGGGACACAGCCCTGGGGCCAGGAGGGTGTCCTGGGCAGGGCACTCGGGGTTGTTGGGGTGGGAATGTTGTGATATCAGAGCGGGACAGAGCCTCTGAACCAGATTTGTACCATCCTGGATCCTCTTTAAACAAGATTTCCAGTCCGGAATTCATCCACCAGTCCCGATTCCCCCTTTATCACCTCGCTGGGCACAGGCTGTGACTCAAACCGTGTCAGGCACAGTGACCCAAGGCGGTGGCTCAGCAGAAATTCAGTTTCGTGTTTCTGAACAGGAAAGTTGGGGTGGTTTGAGGCAGAATCCTGTGAAATCAAAGTGAGACAGAGCCTCTGAACCAGATTTGAACCATCCTGAATCCTCTCTGAACAAGATTCCCAGCCCTGGTTTCCCCTTTTTTGTCCCTTTGGACACAGGCTGTGACTCAAACCATGTCAGGCACAGTGACCCAAGGTGGTGGCACAGCAGAAATTCATTTTTGGCTCTTCTGGGCAGGAAACTCGGGGTTATTGGAGTGGGAATGTTGTGAAATCAGAGCAGGACAGAGCCTCTGAACCAGATTTGCACCATCCTGAATCCTCCCTGAACAAGATTCCCAGCCTGGAATTCACCCACCAGCCCTGATTTCCCCTTTTGTCACCCAGTTGGACACAGGCTGTGACTCAAACCATGTCAGGCACAGTGACCCAAGGTGGTGGCACAGCAGAAATTAAATTTTGTGTTTCTGAGCAGGAAACTCGGGGTGGTTTGAGGCAGAATCCTTTGAAATCAGAGCAGGACAGACCCCCGAGGCAGCTGCTCACCCTCCTGAATCCTCCCTGAGAGAGGTTCCCCAGCTCAGAACTCACCCACCAGCCCTGGTTCCCCTTTTTTCCACCCCGTTGGACACAGGTTGTGACTCAAATCAAACCCAAGGGTTTTCCTCAGCAAAAACTCACTTTTGGTGCTTCTGAGCATCACCTGCACCGAGGAGCAAAACCAAGGTGTCTTTACACATGAGAGTTCAGAAAAGAAGCCAGGATTTCTTTTTCCCTTTCAAAGGAAGACTTCACCAAAAAAAAAAATAATAATTAAAAAAAAAAATCCAGTTAAACACCAGATTTTCCTTTCCTCTGAGTAGAACCCTCCCCTTGATGTGAGCAGGAAGCTTTGTCACTTTGGATGGTGACAAGGGACCCACGCTGGGGGGTTTTGGGAGGTTGATTCCAGAGGGAAAAGTTGGATTTGGCACAGGGAAGAGGTTTGGAAAGGAGGTGAAGGTGCCTGGCAAAAAGCTAAGTGAGAAATGAGTGTCACGATCAAGTGCTGCACGTTGGATGGATTATTAAGGTTCAAAATTAAAACATATACAATATTGCCAATGCCAAGAGCTCTCTAATCATAAATCAGCTCCCCTGACCCCTTCATAATCATGAGATTGCCCTAAAGAGCAGGAGATTTTACATAATAATAAATGGGAAAGGGTTTTTGCTTTTTTAATTGGCCTGCTGCTTTTCTGAGCCCGCAGTGGTTCCATTCCCAAAGTCGTCTTGGCCAGTGAAAGGATTTTATTTGGTTTGGGTGGAATTGGTTGGGGTTTGCTTTGTGAGATTGTGCTTTAGGAAAAAAATAGATTGGAAGGAAAAAAGAAAAAGAAATAGTCCCTTCTTTGGCAACTCAACACAGAGGTGAGGAGCTGGAACTCTCAGATCCCAGAGCTGATGCCGAGTTCCTGCATGGATTGGGATGGGATGGATTTAAATATGAGGAACCAGAGCTCTGAACTCAGGGTAAATCACAAACAGCTCTGCTGCCTCCATCGAGGCAGAAATCTGTGACTCAGAATCCATCCAGCTGCCCCAAATCATTGCAAAATTCCTGATAAAGGCAAGGAATTCTTACATTCCCCTTTCTTGTCATCAATCTGCTGTTCCCTTCTTGCTTTGGCTCACTGAGGTTCTTCCCACTCATCCGAGCCTCACTTTTTTCACAGAAGATCCTCCTGTCCCCTCCTTGTGACATCAGGTTTGGGCTGTGACCCCCCACTGCTCCTTGGGGACAATCCCTGAAATTCCTGCAGCTCTCACAAGTCAGGAAGGGGCCCCCAAACCCTCACACGTGCAGCTCTGCACCCTTCTCTCCCTGCCCACATTTTCCAAGTGAACTGCTGCCACCACTGTGTCACCCCCAGTGTGTCACCCCCACTGTGTCACCCCCACTGTGTCACCCCACACTGTGTCACCCCACACTGTGTCACCCCACACTGTGTCACCCCCAGTGTGTCACCCCCAGTGTGTCACCCCCACACTGTGTCACCCCCACACTGTGTCACCCCCAGTGTGTCACCCCCACACTGTGTCACCCCACACTGTCACCCACAGCTCCTCCTGGCCCCACAATCCTGGCATTTTGGTCCTGTTGGGCTTTTACTGCCAGGTGAGGCTGAGCAGACAGGAAAAGAAGAGGAAAAGGAAAAGGAAAAAAGGAAAAAAGGAAAAAAGGAAAAGGAGGAAAAGGAGGAAAAGGAGGAAAAGGAGGAAAAGAAGGAAAAGAAGGAAAAGAAGGAAAAGAAGGAAAAGAAGGAAAAGAAGGAAAAGAAGGAAAACACAACCTCTGTATTTCACAGGCCAGTCCCCGGGCTGTGCTGGCGCTGTCACTGTCCCCGTTTTGATGCACAATTATGGATTTTCCACCCTCTCTCCAAGCACAGCCATGCCCCTGCTGCCCGTGATGTGCAGGGATTCAGCTGCCCAGGAGGGTCTCAGCCCTGTCACCTGCTCCATGTCACAGTCACCACCTCATTTCTCCCGAAATCACTCTCTCTGCAGGAAAACGTGAGATTTGGGAAGAGCCAAGTGCCAGAAAACAGCGTCAGCCACTCCAAGATCATTTTATTGGAAGCCCCATCCTTGGGGACACGCTGGGACCCCGGAACCCCAATCCTGGGACCCTGGAACCCAAATCCTGGGACCCCAGTGACCCCAGTTCTGGGACTCTGGAACCCCAATCCTGGGACCCCAAAACCCCAATCCTGGGACCCCGGAACCCCAATCCTGGGACCCCAGTAACCCCAATCATGGGACTCTGGAACTCCAATCCTGGGACCCCAGTGACCCCCAGTTCTGGGACCCTGGAACTCCAATCCTGGGACCCCAAAACCCCAATCCTGGTACTCTGGAACCCCAATCCTGGGACCCTGGAACCCCAATCCTGGGACCCCAGTAACCCCCAGTTCTGGGACTCTGGAACCCCAATCCTGGGACCCCAGTGACCCTCAATCCTGTGACCCTGGAACCCCAATCCTGAGACCCCAAAACCCCAATCCTGGGACCCCAGTAACCCCAATCCTGGGGCTCTGGAATCCCAGTCCTGGGACCCCAGTGACCCCCAATCCTGGGACCCCAAAACCCCAATCCTGGGATCCCAGTGACCCCCAGTCCAGGTCCTTCCCTCCCAGTGGACGTGGTGGCCACGGGGTTCATCAATCCCAGTTCCTGACTGCCCCATAAACCCCAGTGCCCTCGAAGAGAGGGAAAATGGAAATGACTCCTCTCCTTCACGGAGGTCTCGTGGCCTTAAAACTTAATAGTCTCTCAAATGCCGTAATGCAAGAGGGGACTTTTATGGACTCGACCAGGGATAATATTATTAAGGTGTGTTATTATATTAATTCCAATATTTCATGGCATGGGGCGGGGGGAGAGGGGGGAAGGATAAAACCTGTCCCTGGGGGGCTCTGGGGTGGGTTATCCCTCCCCAGGGATGCTCAGAGTGCTCACAGAGGCTGATGGGGCAACACAAGGCCTGGCCAACCTCGGTGGTTTTCCAGAGGGGACAGCAAATGTCCAGGGATTTCCCTGTCCAGTCCCACAGGCAATGCCAGAAATCCCCATCCCCTCAATTCCTCCTCCCAAACAAGTGCCACACATTGTTCCTAACCCCACCTCTTCCTCCTGCATTCCCTAGCTCCATTTTCCCTTCTTTTTCCTCCTCTTTCTGCCTCTCTTCCCTGGCCAAGCCCAAGCTCCTGCTGGGATTTTGGAGCCCAGCCACACTGCCCAGCTCTCACCGTGTGTGGGCAACCCCAAACAAACAGCGTGTAAATAAAATCCCCCCTGTCTCACACACATTTTCCCCATTACCTCCCCTAATACTGTCTTTCTTCCCTCTCGAGTTCAATGTTGGTTTTTGTCTGTCCCAAACCCCTCCTCCTCCTCCTCCTCCCTGCAATTTATTCCAGCTGTGCAAACCTCTGGGCCGTGCCCGCTGCCCCACGGGCGGGGTGGGTGAGTGGCAGTGGGAGAAGCCCCTCTAAGCCTCTGTGGATAATCGATCCCACATGCGGGGCTTGGAGCCCAGCCCGGCTGGACTGCTCGGCTCCGGTGGGATCAGCCCGGCCTTTCCCGGGATCCAGCCCTCCCCGTGCCTCCAGGGCTTTCCTGCACCTTCCTCTGCTCCATCCCAGGCTAAAAGGGTCAGGGGGAAGCCTGTAGGGTCACAAGCTGTGAGCGCGTCCCAATATCCGAAAACCCGGCTTTGCTCATCCCAACCTTCAGGCAGAAATTTCCACTGCAAAATCCTGGAATGTGCCAGGGACCACCCTTGGTTTGATTGTCCCACATCCCACCTGAGGCATCCCCAGGGCTGAGGCTTTCACAGGAGCTGTGGTGTGCAGGGATTCACTGTCCCACGAGGGTCTCGGCCCCATCACCTGTCCCCTCCCGCATCCCCACACTCAGAGCCACCATCTCATTTTCCTCTGCAGGAAAACCTGGGATTCACCTCCACGAGCTGGGAAAGGCACCCAGGAGCTGTCACATCCCAGCTGGATGCTCTAAACAGCTCAAATCCAACATTTTTGGATCCCTGGGCGGCTGCTGGAGACAAACCCAGAGTAAACCCCGTGCATTATTCCCATCCCACAGCTCTGTATTATCCATAACCCATCCTTGTGCCGAAGCATCAAGAGCTCAGAGCACCAAATCCTCTCATCTCGCTGTTGTTTTATTTCCTTTTTTTTTTTTTTTTTAATTTATTTTAATAAACACGCATCCAGCCTTCTGCCAAACTGAGCAGGGCTGCGAGTTTTGGGGCTGGGCAAGGCTTTGTGAGCTCCGTGCTGCTGCCAGCTCTGTGTGTCTGTCACCCAGAGTGACACCCGGGGGACAGGAGAGCCCCAGCCCTGGGGACAGGGGGGAAGAGCCTCACTAAACCCTTAAAGACCACTCGATTTAGCAGGCGGCTTTAGCTAAGCAGTGGCTCCTGCTGGGCTATTTTCCCTGGTTTCCCTGTGGTCTCAAATAGAGGAATTCCCATCAGGAATTCCCGGGCTGGTGGCTGCCAGGCGGGTTTGAGGCACAAGTGGGACATTCTCCTTGTCCCTTTGTGCCCTTTGCCATCCTCAGTGTGGCCTCGGGGCTCCCTGGGGGTCACATCTGTCTGACCACTGGCCTGGCCTGGTTTTAGGCTCATGAGGGTCTCAACATCCCCTTCTTAACACTTTTCCCACTTTTCCCACTTTTCCCACTTT
Organism: Acridotheres tristis; assembly: GCA_037013685.1. Taxonomy (NCBI): domain Eukaryota; kingdom Metazoa; phylum Chordata; class Aves; order Passeriformes; family Sturnidae; genus Acridotheres; species Acridotheres tristis. Next base: position 3,056,118 of record CM072913.1, on the reverse strand, counting down.
TCCCACTTTTCCCACTTTTCCCACCCCAGGCAGCTTCTCCTTGCCCAGCCTGTGCCACCACCCACAGCTGGGAGCAGGAAGGACCTGGAGGAAGCCACGTCCTCCTGGTGGCACCAGCTCAGCCTGGAGATCGGGAGGAATGAGCTCAGCTGAGGGTGCCCATCCAAAATCGGTGCCCATCCAAAATCGGTGCCCATCCAAAATCGATGCCCATCCAAAATCGGTGCCCATCCAAAATCGGTGCCCATCCAAAATCGATGCCCACTGGCTCTTCCACCTCCTGGAAAATCCAAATCCACCAAGCGCAGGCAGCGCTCTGTGACATCCTCACAGCTTTGGTACCCTCAGAACACAGCTTAGCTCTGCCCAAAAAAACCAAATTTGGGTCATCAATCAGCCCACACCTCCCAGTCTTCTCCCATCTCTCACCTTCTACCTGGGCTGCAAATAAAAATAAAAAAGAATTGGAAGAGCAGATTGTGGGAGAGCTCCATCCCACCATGAGGAGATGATGAACTTCTGCTTTTAAATACTGATTTTAGAAGGGCAGGAGGCTGTAAAACAAATGAATGGGAGCTGCTGTCCTGTCCCTGAGGCAGAGCAGAGGATTGGGGCTGTTGCCTTCCCTAAATGCAGCATCCCAGGATCAGAGAGATCCTGGCTCCTCCAGAGGGAACATCTGCTCCATAAATGTTGTCTCCCACTTGATGGAATCTGCTGGGAAAGGTGTGGATTTGTTCCAGATGGGGAGTCCCGGTCTGAATTGAACCCAAAAGTCTGAGCTCTGAGCCCTGCTGAGGGGTCGTGTTCCTGCTGCTTCCCAGCAGGAGGCAATCCCAAAAATCAGAGAGCAATGGGAAGGTGCAGGGGTGAAGAGCCAGCTCCTGCCTCCTGCGCCTCCTCCCTGCTCTCCTCATCCTCATCCCTCTCCTGCTTGCTAAAGCCGGGATGAGGGTGCTGAGATCCCCTTGTGGGACATTCCTGGTCCTTCCAAAGGGTAAAACATTGGACAGCAGGATGGAAATCCCACTGCCCAGAGAGCAGCTCCTGCTAAACCCCACGGTTTGGGAGATGGGGCACGAGGACAGGACAATGGGGTGGGAGCAGGACAGGAATCCCGGGATGGGAACAGGGCAGGGATCCCAGAATGGAGCAGGGCAGGAATCCTGGGATGGAGCAGGGCAGGAATTGCAGAATGGGAGCAGGGCAGGGATCCTGGGATGGAGCAGGACAGGAATCCTGGGATGGGAACAGGGCAGGAATCCTGAGATGGAGCAGGGCAGGAATCTTGGGATGAGAGGAGGGCAGGAATCCTGAGAGAGGAGCAGGACAGGAATTCTGAGATGGAGCAGGACAGGAATTCTGGGATGGGAGCAGAGCAGGAATTGCAGAATGGGAGCAGGGCAGGGATCCCGGGATAGGAGCAGGGCAGGAATCCCGGGACAGGAGCAGGACAGGAATCCTGGGACAGGAGCAGGACAGGAATCCCGAGACAGGAGCAGAGCTGCCTGGAAATTCCTGGGCTGTGTCCTTGTGGGACACAAAGGTGGGGAGAAGGAAGGGGAGGAGTGGCCCTGGATTTCCCCCAGATGTGTGGCGGGCCCAGATGATTGATGGCATCTGTCTCTCGCTTTATTAAACTTGTGCAGCCCTGCTCAGCCAGGGATTTGCAAGCGGCTTAATGAGCATTAGGGAGGAATCTCCTGGCAGGACAGGCAGATTTCAGAGGTTTGCTGGGCCACGGGCAGGAAATGTCCTGCAGGACAGGGCCAGGGACGCGGTGCTGGCGGTGTCACCTCGCCCTGGCACGGCAGGACACGGTGCTGAGGGGACACAGGGGGTGACAGCCAGGAGGGTTGGTGCTGGGTGAGGAGAACGCTCCTCTGTGCGCTGCCAGCAGGGGATTTTGGCAGGAATGGGTGTCAGCAGTGCTGTCTGCAGCCTGTGCCAGGCTCAGAGCTCCGATGGGAACATCCTGAGTGACAGATCACGGGTGTGCTCGGGGACAAGTGTGACGGTCCCTTTCTGTGGGACCCAAGGCTTTTTGAGAGACAACCCAGCACCCTGGGTCTGTGCTGGCCTCTGCCAGCCCTCTCCTGTGCAGCATTTTCTCCCCCTTCTCCTCTTGGATGAAGAATTTCAGGATGGCAAGGCCTGTGTCAGATACCTGCTATTGTGACAAATATAATCCTAAATATAATAACATAAATACTTACAATAATATAAAAATAATCCCAGATATAGCTGATATTTGTGCATGTCTGTGGGCAGGCTGGGGCAGGCTGGCACACAGCTTTTCACCAAATATTTGCAACTTCAAATCCTGCTGAAACAGAAAAGTTTCTCGGCTGCAGAAGAAGAACACGGCGCCTTCCCTCTCCGTGAGCACCAGCCTGGAAAAACAGGATATTCCCAAGTGGATTCTCCATCAGCACCTGCGTGGGCTGTGCTTGGGAAGGGCCCAGGTGAAGGGAAAGGCAGGGAAAGGTTCCCTTTCCTGTGCCCCTAGCGCTGGGAACGCGCAGATCCTCGTTCCTCCCATCCCTGCAGGTCACATCCCGTCATCCAGAGCCTTCCCTGCATCACTTCAAAGCCCTTTTGTGATGGAAGACACCCCTGGATGAGCCACAGGAAACAGTTTGCCTTTCCCTCTGCCAATCTCTCCTCTAATCCCTCACCTACGTCACTGCAGCTCCATCCACACCCTCCACCCTGGGCACGTCACCACCACAGGTCCCTGCACCAGCTCCGGCCTCTGACGCACGAGCAGCAGTTTCAGATGGGAGCCCTTGGGTTTATCGACATTCAAATCCCAAGTTTTCACTCCGTGGGGTTTGGGGTTGTTGTTTTTGTTGTGTTTTTTTTTAAACTCTCTGGCTCGGCCACGCCAGCTCAAGGGTTTGGTTTGTGTTGGTTGTGGTTTTTGTGGGGTGTTGCTGCCACAGGGCTCAGGTTAAAGGGTATCCTGTTTAAAATGAGAAGGAAAGGGGATTTTGGGAGGAAGTGGCCATGGGGCAGCAGGATGCCCGTGAATCCTGGCTGTGCTCACCCTGGGGCTGCCCAGGGAAGTGATTCCCTCCACCAAGGCCAGACCTAAGGAGCAAAGCCCTGAGCTCCAGCCCAGCCCCACTCGGGAACGTGCCCTCTGGCCTCCCATCCCTGCTTCCTCCCTGCAGCACTCCCTCCTTCCCCCTCCTCTCCTGCCTCCTCTGCAGCTCTCCGCTTGTTTTTCTTATTTTAATTTTTTTTTTTTTTTTTTTTTTTTTTTTTTTGCGGTGCCTCTCTTTGTCAGAATTAGTCAGGGCTGAACTGCCTGCGCTCCCCAAGGAGACCCTATTTCACCCTGCCTAAAGTTCACCGCCTTGTCAAACCGAGCTAATCTCCTGCCGGGGAAGGAAAAAGGCTCATTTCAAACTGCTGCACATTCGGGGAGCGGCTGGGGGAGGGAGGAGGTCTTCCTGGCTCCAGCCTGAAAAGACCCCGGACAATAATACCCCTTTTGTTCTAGGACAGTGGGAGGGGGCTCGGCGGTAGGAATGAAAGATGGGGGATATTAAAGGAGCAGGTGAAAGACATGAGTCTTCAACAGGCCCAGATAAGAGCCGACCCCCTTCTAATCTGGCTGGGAGCTTATTATCTCCCTGCCACAGTCATTACCATTAATATTAAATATGAAAAAAAAAAAAAAAAAAAGAAAACTGCACCAGACAACAACCCCAAAGAGGCAGCTTTGAGGCAGGGACTGCCAGAACTCTGTCCAGACCCATAGCCAGGCTCAGGATGGGAGGCCTGGGATCCTCAGGGATGCTCCAGCCTGCTCGGGCTCCGAGTGTCCCTCTGGGCTGAGCCAGAGCCTCTTCTTGCTCTTTTTTTGGGCAGAAAGCAGCAAAACTGGGGGTTCTGGGTGAGTGCAGAGTGTGCACAGCCCAGCCCAGCAGGGAAAGGGGTGCAGGGAAAAGCTGGCACATGGAAACACTCCTTCCCTCCCCCCTACATCTCACCAAGGGCTGCCCAGCCCCCGCCGTGCCCACGGCAAGGTGGCCCCGAGCCCACCGTGGGCTCAGTCCCTGAGCGCCCCCCAGCCCTGTCCCTGCCACAGGTGGCCTTGTGGGGAGCGCTTGGGTGGCTCTTTGTCCCCTCTGCGTGTCTGTGAAGGTTTCCTTTGTTGCAGGAGCTCTCCGGGCGGGGATGCTCGGAGCTGTTTGCTCAGCGCTCGCCCCAGCAGCCCCTCGGCCTCGGTAAATACCAGCGAGCCCCGCTCCCTGCAGCAGTCCTGGAGCAAATTCCCTTCCCAGCAGCGAGAGAGGAGCTTCCAGCTGAGCACAGGGCTTGGATCTGCTGGAGTGTCACACACCCCATTTCTGAGCCTTCTTGTCCACGCAGGGAAAGGGCTGGATTTGGGATTTGGGGGTTCCCGATATCCGCTGAGCATCCCTTGTGTCCCAGCCCACGGAGTGATGCTCCCAAACTTCCTCAGGGATTGAGCTGCTCTCAGGCTGTGCCAAATTCCCTCCCCAGAGCCCCCGAGGGCTCAGCCCCACTTCCAGAAGGGGCTCTTTGTGCTGGGGCTGGAGCTGTGCTGGCAGGGTTGGGATGTTTGCTCTCCCTCTGACCTCTCCAGCCACCTCCTGCCCTCCCTGGCTGCTCCTCCTCGGCTCCTGCCAGATGTGTGGGGCTTTCCCTGCTGGAAAACTTCAGGGGGGCCCCCAGCTGCCCCCCTCCCGGGAAGGGAAGCTGAGGTTGGGCAGCAGAGCTCGGCTCTTGGTGCTGGATGGGGCTTTATTAACCGTGATGGGGCAGGAGGGACTGAGGGGGGAAAGGGCATTGAGGGGGAAAAAGGAGATTGAAGGATTGAGGGGGGGAAAAGGGATTGAGGGATTGAGGGGGGAAAAGGGAATGAGGGATTGAGGGGGGACAGGGGATTGAGGGATTGAGGGGGGGACAGGGGATTGAGGGGGAAAAGGGAATGAGGGATTGAGGGGGGAAAGGGGATTGAGGGGAGAAAAGGAGAATGAGGGATTGAGGGGGGAAAGGGGATTGAGGGGGGACAGGGGATTGAGGGGGAAAAAGGAGATTGAGGGATTGAGGGGGAAAGGGGGATTGAAGGGGAAAAGGGGAATGAGAGATTGAGGGGAAAAAGCCCCCTAGGAGAGGGACTGAGTGATTATCTGGGCAGGGAGTTGTGGTGTGAGGCCATAAAAGGATTGGGGTCAAGCTCTGCTCTGGAGAATCCCAGGAAGGGGCTGCTGTGGTCAGGCTCCATCCCAAGGCTCTCCAGGCTGATCCCAAATCCCCCAACCCTCATTGCCCTAAAAGAGCCCCCAAAAGGGCCATCAAGGCCCCATCCCCTGTGGCTGCACCTGCAGTGGGAGGGCAGAGCCAGGGCGGCCAGCAGGAATGTTTGTATGGGAATGTTTGTATGGGAATGTTTGTATGGGAATGTTTGTATGGGAATGTTTGTTTGGGAATGTTTGTTTGGGAATGTTTGTATGGGAATGTTTGTTGGGGAATGTTTGTTGGGGAATGTTTGTTGGGGAATGTTTGCTGTGCCCTCTTTCCCTGCAGGTGACCCCAGAGTGCCTGGCCTGGCCTGGAATGGGCTGGGTGTGCACTGGAGAGCAGCAGGAATGCAGAGGGAGCTCCATAGTGGGAATGGGATTGGGAATGGGGGTGGGGATGGGGATGGGGATGGGGATGGGAATGGGAACAGGAACGGGAATGGGAATGGGAATGGGAATGGGAATGGGAATGGGAATGGGAATGGGAACGAGAAGGGAAATGGGAATGGGATGGGAACAGGAATGGGAACTGGGATGGGAATGGGAATGGGAATGGGAACGGGAATGGGAACGAGAAGGGAAATGGGAATGGGATGGGAACAGGAATGGGAACTGGGATGGGAATGGGAATGGGGGTGGGGATGGGGATGGGAATGGGAACAGGAATGGGAATGGGAATGGGAATGGGATGGGAACAGGAATGGGAACAGGAATGGGAATGGGAATGGGAATGGGAATGGGAATGGGATGGGAACAGGAATGGGAACTGGGATGGGAATGGGAATGGGAATGGGAATGGGAACGGGAATGGGAACGGGAACGGGAACGGGAATGGGAATGGGAATGGGAATGGGAATGGGAATGGGAATGGGAATGGGATGGGAACAGGAATGGGAACTGGGATGGGAATGGGAATGGGAATGGGAACGGGAACGGGAACGGGAATGGGAATGGGAATGGGAATGGGAATGAGAATGGGAACTGGGATGGGATTGGGGCTGGGAATGGAAATGGGAATGGGAATGGGAATGGGAATGGGAATGGGAATGGGGATGGGGAATGGGAATGGGAATGGGAATGGGAATGGGGATGGGGATGAGAATGAGAATGGGAACAGGCATGGGAAGGGAAATGGAAATGGGGATGGGAACTGGAATGGGAACATCATGTCCCTCTGCCCTCCTACAGACTGGGAAAATCCATCCCATTGCTGCCCTGTTATCCAGGAAATCCTAAATACCTGCACACCTGACCCTGCACTCGGCCCTTCCACCCCAAAAGGGCTTCAGGGGATCCCATGGTCACTCAGGGAAGGGGATTTGTTCCTTGGTGTTGTGTTTTCATGGAATTCACCCCAGAATGGAGCCATCACCCATCCTGGCACCTTCCCACTCCTGTTTTTCCGAGCTCCATCCATTCTTTTTTTCTGCTCGACTAGGCTGGATTAGATTAGATTAGATAAAATTCGATAAACAGCTCTTTATCTAATCTGGGATCGATGTGTGTGCTGGACAAGGAATGTGGCCACTTGGAACACCGGCATTCCAGGAGAAACCAGGAATCCTCTGGGCATTTCACACCTCCAAGGACTTTTTTTTTTTTTTTTTTTCCCTCTGCTGATCTCAAAAACCCCTCAGCTCGTTATTTAATTAATTCTCTTTTAAAAAACCAGTTTTAAATCTTGAGACAAAGCCTTTCACACGCACACACAAAACCACATCAAGTGCAGGGAACCAGACAGCCCCAAAAATAACCCAAATTCCCAGGGCTGCTTCCACGTCCAGGCAGTTCCGGAGATGTTGCTTATTCCGGTCTTAACAAATATTAATTAAACCTCCGAGGAGGGATGTTTGTTGTCTCCTTTGCTCTTGACACAACAAAAAAATAAGCTGAAGAAGCTCCAAGAGCAGCAGAGGATTGTGTTTGTTAAATATGGGCAAATTCCCTGCTCCAGCTGGATTTTCTGGGAGATTTTTCCCTCTTCTCCCATCACAGCGGTGGAAATTTCAACAGAAATCGAGGGTTTTGCACTTCAATTTTAATAAACTTCATATTAAGTTTAATTTTTATTTAATAAACAAATAAAAGCTGGAACAACCTTCTCATGGGAGCACCAAAATTCCTCATTTTTTTGGGAGGGTGTGAAACATCTCCAGAGGGCAAAATTTTCCAGTTGAGGTTGAAGAATCCATGGGGAATCCTCGGGATGCTGGAGCTCCTGGGGGATGGGACGAGCTGTGGTCGAGGCTGTGGTCGGGATTTATCATCACCAGCCCCCAAACAAAGCCGCGGGCGCTTCCGAGCTCGTCGGAAGGAAAAGCCTCGCCCAAGGACAGGGAAATCTGCCGCTGGAATTCGCGCCGGGAATTCCAGGAGAACACATGGGCAGGAAATGGGGGTTTTCTGCTAAAAAAAAAAAAAAAAAAAGGAGTTTTCCTCCAGGGAAAAAATGAGGGATCAGCCCAAGGGCTCCTCCAAAATGCGCAGAGCAAAGGATGAGTCTGGATCATCTCTGGATTTTTTTGGGAGTGAAGGGTATCCCCAGCTCTGGTGTGGTTTGGTTTTCCATGAAAAATTGAGTTATTCCTGGAGAAAAAGGCACGGGAATGCGTGGGGAGGAAGGGAAGGGATGTAAATCCCACCAGCACTGGATCTTTTATGGGATTTGGGACAGTTTGGGTGAAAATTGGGAAAGAATTCAGGAAGTTCCCGATGTGGGCACCCAGGAGTGCTGGGCCACCAGATTTTCCAGAAGGAAAAAGAAATAAGAAGTAAGAAATATATAAGAAATAAATAAGAAATAAGAAGTAAGAGATAAGAAATAAGAAATAAATAAGAAATAAGAAATAAGAAATAAGAAATAAGAAATAAGAAATAAGAAATAAGAAATAAGAAATAAGAAATAAGAAATAAGAAATAAGAAATAAGAAATAAGAAATAAGAAATAAATAAATAATAAGAAATAAGAGGGAATCAGAAGGAGGAGGGAAAGTGAAATTAATAAAAGAACAGGTTTAAAACAACAACAAAAAAAAGAATTAAAGGAGAAAAAAACTTTCCTGAAACAGAGCAAAAGGAGAAGGAGCTTCACAAAGTGACACTTAATTCCAAGCTTTTCCTTTGGCTTTTCCACCTCGGAAGCATGAAAGCAGCTAAATTAGCAAAACAGAAGTAAACTGTTGACTGCTTCATTGCAGGATTAAGTGTGATAAATGGAGGTTTTGTTCAGCCTCTGTCCAGATGTTGTGTCTACGCTGGGTGTTTTTTCTTCCTTTTTTTTTTTTTTCCTTCTTCTCCTCCTTTTTTTTTTTTCTTTTTTTTTTTCTACATTCTTGGCCCCAGTCCCATATATATTTTGGATACTGCAGGGAGTATATAATATCATTGGAAAATGATGTGGTCTGGTAACCTTTTAAATAACATTTCCTCCCTCCTCTCTTTTCTAATAGTTTGTTTTTCTTTCCATGTTTGCCTTTTATTGGGGGGAAATTTTGCTTGGAAATTAATGAGGCCAAGGTTTGAAAACAAACCAAACAAACAACCCCCCCAAAAATTAAAAAAAAAAACCCAAACCCCACTATTTCCCCTCTCCATTTAGGGAGGGAAAATGAGTTAAGGGACTTGTAAGGATGCAGGCCAAGGATGTGTTTGGGACTTTTTTTTTTCTTCTGTCTAGAAAACCTTCCTGATTATTTTTTAACATTCCCAGTGCACTCAGCCCAGGAGCCAGGCTGGGCTTGGGGCAGCATTTTCAGTTCCTTGCTCTGTTTGCATTATTGGAGCCCCCCCGACCCTTAAATCGCTTTTTTTTTTTTTTTCATGGATTGGAAGTACCTGTCGCTCCTGGAAGTGCTGGACTGGCCTTTCCTGGAAGGAAATTCTGGAATTTTTCCAGCATCCAGGGGGAACCCAGACTCCCAGTTTTGGGGACAATGGTGAGGGCAGATCCCAGAGGAAAGGACAAGGTATCCAACCCCTAGGTTTTTTTTTTAAAATTCCCTGGGATTTTATCACCCCCTCCAAAAATAGAAAAACTTCTTTTTTTTTTTTTTTTTTTTAGCATCCCAAATGTTTTGGAAATGGCCAGGGGCTGCCAGGAGCAGGTTTGCTGCTCCAGCTCTGTGCTTCCCTCATCCCTGCCGTGCTCCCCGTGGGGCTCCAGGGTTTTTTTTTTTTCCAGAGTCTACCTTAAAATCCCATCCCGGCAGGGGCTGTGCCTCCCTTGGCTCGGGAGCCTTCGGGACAGGAGCCCGGCCCAGGCTAAAATTGTGCTCTTGAGTCACCGAGAGCTGGCAGAGCCAGGGCTGGCACCCCCGGCTGGGCTGGGCTGCACAATTTGGGGTCTGACCCCACAGCAGGGTGGGGAAAAAGGATTTGGGGTCTGAACCCCTGGTAGGGTGAGGAAAAGAGAATCTGGGGTCTGATCCCCCTGTAGAGTGAGTAAAGGAGAATTTGGGGTCTGACCCCACAGCAGGGTGGGGAGAGGAGAATTTGGGGTCTGACCCCCTGGTAGGGTGAGGAAAAGAGAATCTGGGGTCTGACCCACTGGTAGGGTGGGGAGATGAGAATTTGGGGTAACAACCCCAGGAGGGTGAGGAAAAGAGAATTTGGGGTCTGACCCGTTGGTAGGGTGGGGTCACACACAACAGCTGGGTGAGGAGAATTTGGGGTCTGAGCCCCCTGGTAGGTTGGGGAGAGGAGAATTTGAAGTAACAACCCCAGCAGGATGAGGAAAAGAGAATTTGGGGTCTGAACCCCTGGTAGGATGGGGAGACGAGAATTTGGGGTCTCACACAACAGCTGGGTGAGGAGAATTTGGGGTCTGACCCCCCTGTAGAGTGAGTAAAGGAGAATTTGGGGTCTGACTCATTGGTAGGGTGGGGAGACAAGAATTTGGGGTCTCACCCCATGGCAGAGTGAGGAAAGGAGTGTTTGGGGTCTCACTCAATGGCAGGTGAGTAAAGGAGAATTTGGGGTCTGACCCCTCTGTAGAGTGAGGAAAGGAGAATTTGGGGTCTGACCCCACAACTGAGTGAGGAAAGGAGAATTTAGGATCTCACACTATGACAGAGTGAGGAAAGGAGAATTTGAGGTCTCCCCCACCTGTCGTGTGGGGAGAGGAGAATTTGGGGTCTCACAGAACAGCTGGGTGAGGAGAATTTGGGGTCTGACTCTCCTATGGCAGAGTAAGGTAAGGAGAATTTGGGGTCTGACACTACAGAAGAGGGAGGAAAGGAACATTTGGGGCATCAAGCCCTAGCAGGGTGGGTAGAGGAGAATTTGGGGTCTCACCTTATGGCAGAGTGAGGAAAGGAGAGTATGGGATATCAACCCTTAGCAGGGTGGGCAGAGGAGAATTTGGGATCTCACCCAATGGCAGAGTGAGGAAAGCAGAATTTGAGGTCTCGCCCTACAGCTGGGTGAGGAAAAGAACATTTGGGGTCTGACCCTATGGCACAGGGACCTTTGGGATAACCTGCAGGGGCACAGTGGGGAGGCCTCTCCTCGGGTGTGCTGTGGGAGAAGGGGGAGGAGCAGCAGGGATGTGATAAGGGATCCCAAAAAAAGCAGATTTAACCCTTTTGGGGTGGGTTTGCTGCTGGGGGAGCAGGGCAGGACAAAACAAGGGGGTTCCCACCCAAGTTTTGGGTTTTGCCTCAGCACCAACATTCCTTAGGATGGGATTTGCAGGGATTTAAACTTTTAGAGTGTCCCAGTCTGTCAGCACGGGGTGAAGGTGAATCCCTGGATCCCTGAGCAGTGTGGGTGTGTGACTGTGAACATCCCTGTGGGAATGCCATGGGAATGGCCAAAATGGATAGGGAATATCCCCCTGGGAATACCATGGGAATGGTTGGCATGGGTGGGGAATATCCCCATGGAAATGCCATGGGAATGGTTGGCATGGGTGGGGAATATCCCTGTGGGAATGGTTGGCATGGATGGGGAATATCCCTATGGGAATGGCCAGCATGGATGGGGAATATCCCCCTGGGAATGCCATGGGAATGGTTGGCATGGGTGGGGAATATCCCTATGGAAATGCCATGGGAATGGCCAGTATGGATAGGGAATATCCCTATGAAAATGCCATGGGAATGGTTGGCACGGATGGGGAATATCCCTATGAAAATGCCATGGGAATGGTTGGCATGGATAGGAAATATCCCTGTGGGAATGCCATGGGAATGGTTGGCATGGAGGGGGAATATCCCTATGGGAATGCCATGGGAATGGTTGGCATGGAGGGGGAATATCCCTATGGGAATGCCAGGGGAATGGTTGGCATGGGTGGGGAATATCCCTGTGGGAATGCCATGGGAATGGTTGGCATGGATAGGGAATAGCTCTATGGAAATGCCATGGGAATGGTTGGCATGGGTGGGGAATATCCCTATGGGAATGCCATGGGAATGGTTGGCATGGATAGGGAATAGCTCTATGGAAATGCCATGGGAATGGTTGGCATGGGTGGGGAATATCCCTGTGGGAATGCCATGGGAATGGTTGGCATGGATAGGGAATAGCTCTATGGAAATGCCATGGGAATGGTTGGCATGGGTGGGGAATATCCCTATGGGAATGCCATGGGAATGGTTGGCATGGAGGGGGAATATCCCTATGGAAATGCCATGGGAATGGTTGGCACGGATGGGGAACATCCCTATGGGAATGCCATGGGAATGGTTGGCATGGGAGCCCTCCGTGGATGCTGCCCCTGGCTGAGGAGCACAGCCTGGGTGCCCCCTGTGCCCTGTCCTGGCCCTGCTGACCCCAGACCGCAAATCCCCCCCCCCCACCGGCACATCCCTGTGTCCTTGTTTTTTTCCACGGGGGACACGAAACAAACGGAACCCCCGAAGAAATCCAGCAGAAAACCAGGTGAGAATTCCAGCAGATAAAGCCGCGGCCGCTCCCGGCCGTAAACACCTCGGGAAGCCGCTCGCGATTTTTCTCCCCACCATCACCTCCCTGCCTCCCCTCCTCTCCCTCTCCTTCCCCCTCTCTCTCCCTCTCTCTCTTAAGGTAGCAGCGTGGGAGCTCTGCCAAAACGCTGCGGTCCCGTGGGGAAGCTTTGCTCTCACTGAAAGAGCCCCTGCGCCTGCCAGCCCAATTAAAACAACGTGCAAGGAAAGCAGCATCTGGAATTGCGCTGCTCTCACAGCCAAGTCACAATTGTTTAGTCTGAAAGTCGGTTCAGGGAGAGCGGGGCTGGCGGGAGCGCAGTGGCCCCCACATCTGGATTTGCGGCTAGACAGCCTCTTTGGCTGCAGGCCTGTGTGCATGTGCATTTTTAACTTTAGGATATGCTGACAAGTTAAGAAGTCAGAAAGTCAGTCACAGTAACAGCCTCGGCGGCCCCTTCCTCCCTCCGCCCCTTTCTAACACACACACGCAGTTGACTAAATACAATTTTCTGACATCCTTTCATCTGGAGAGAGTTTCTTCCCGTTCCAGCCTGCAGCCCGGGTCCCCGATGAGTTATTTGAGCTGAGCCAACACATGTGAACAAAAAGGCTTCTCTTCGCTCCGTGCTCGGGGGCCCGGCGGCGCTGCCCCCGTTCCGCCGGCAGCAGGGCTGCCACCACCCGTGGGGACAGGGGACAGGGGACAGGCTGGCCCTCACGGCGACCCTGGGGGTGGCACGGCAGCCCCCACAGGGGCTGCAGCCCAAAGGGGAGGGTGGGGCCATCCAAAAAATGAGCTGCTGCGGGAGCAGAGGTGCCTGCGCCCTGCTTGGGTCAAAGATTTTGCCTGGATTTCTTTTTTCCTCCCAAGCTCTGCCTGGGCTGAGGTGTTGAGGTGTTGGTCGTTCATTCAGGGGGTTGGTGATTCGTTTCTTAGGCAAGATCCCCCCAAAAAATGACAGAGAAGGTTGAGCTGAGCTTTTACAGGCGCAGCTCAGACAGGGTCGTTGGCCACGCTGCCATGCCCAGCTTGGGCTGGTTCACTCAGTGCCCAAAAATCGCCCACTGTGGGCATTTTGCTGTCCCAGGAGCCGGGGGAAACAGCACCAGGATGATGCCCAGGTGCCACCGAGGCAGTTACGTGACCCAGGCACCACCAGGTGAGCCCTGCTCACCAGGAAAGCATCGGGGTGGGTGCAAATCCCATCCTCCTGCAGGACCCAGCCAGCAGAGAGAGCTTCAGAGAAAACCCTTTAGTCATGAACAGCTTCCCTCCCAGCTGCCAGAAACTTCTGGGAGCCTGAGGTCTGCCTGCTTTGTCCCCCCTGCTGCGGTCATTGGCATTCTGGTCAAAGCACTAAAAAATCAAATATAAAATAATATCAGGGACAGTTCCAGGCTGGTGCCACCCAGACCCGCTCTGGGCTCTGCTCTCAGACCCTCGCAGGGGCTGCTCCACATCGTGGCCATGAGCTCTCAAAAGTGGCCACTGATTTGGGGCAGGGTTTGGCACAGAGATCCCGAGCACCCCACACTTGTGGATCCCTATGGGGAAACACGAACTACCCCATTAAAGCAAACACCAGCAATCCAAGCTCTGAAAAGCCTGGGGGCAACACTCCAAGTTTTTCCCTCTGAGAAAACAACATTTTACTTTTCTCCTTTGGTTTACACCTGGAACTGAGCTTATTCTGCCTCTCACCTCAGCGTCAGACCTTTACTTGGGTTTTGCTCAGCCCAGAGCCCAGGAATGGGAGCCCTCCCTGTGCTGGAGGGGATTCCTGGGAATGACCAGAGCCCCCCGGGATGGGAGCTGGGATGCTGTGCCCTGCTGGGATGTGGTGCTCTGGTTCCAGCTGCCTCTGCCGGTGTCCCTGCTCCTGCCCAGTGTGTGTGTGCAGGGCTGTTGCCACCAAACTGGTTTAGCAGCTCTGTGGGGCGAGTTCTGTTGTTTCGAAAGGCTCCCAAATACGTGTTGTTCTGAGAGTTCTCCTGGATAAATAAATACCGGCATTTCTGCCCCGACCTTTGCTCTCTGGCCGGGTTTCTCCTAAATGCAGAGCACACAAAACTCCAGAGAAGCCTGAGCAGCCCCGTTTCCACGTGCAGACACATCTGGGAACTCTCCTCCCCATCCTCCTCCTCCTCACAGCCCCAGACCTTGGGCTCACCAGAGCCCCAGAAGTTTCTGAGTTTGTCCCTCCCGGAGCGAAGGGGCCGGGGAAGGGATGGAAAAGCTGTGCCATCAATGCCAGCATTCACAAATCCCATGTGGGGCCTCCAGCTCGTTCCAAACCGCTGGAAAAGCCAGGCCACGATGCTGCAGTGGCTCTCCAGGATAAATCTGTCGGGGTTTTCTTTACGGGCCTCTCACTTTGCGGGGCAGCAAGGTCACATCTCCGAGTGCGGCAGGGTGGCCGCGGCTTTTGCAATTGTGTCACGAGTCTCGTGGTGGCTGCTGTTTACTCTGAAACCTGTCCCGTGGCTTTGTTCCTGCTAAAACCCTGGGAGATCAGGCAGCCAGGGAGCCCCAGAGGAGAAAAATATTCACAGGGCAGTAAAAGGAAACAAAACCTTCAGGAGCCCAAGCTCGATTGCAAACTTCTCCTGCAGAGCCTGGAGCGGAGCTTGCTGGTTTTTGGTGATGCAAGAGCAGCCCCTCGTCCTCTGGCTGAGCGAGGGACAGCGAGGGGATGGGATTTGGAAGTCGGAGCTTGGCATCCCGAGGCGGTGGAGCTGTTGGAAGCGGGGCCGTGCCATCGACAGCTCCCTGATTGAAGGCTGGGTAAACTCGCCTTGTTTACAGACGTGGGTGTCACGGTGACAACAAACAGGTCCCTGCCTGAGTGTGTCATCAGCGAGGGAGGACAGTAAACAAGGAATGACACGAAACGCTGCAGAGCTGCAGGGAGCACATTCCTGCTCGGCACAGCACAGGAACACCTCAAGGTGCCTGGGAAAACACTGGACAAGGGGCACAAACAGCCTGGAAAAAGAAAGATTTTTATATTTTGCCCTGATTCTAGATTCAGGGTGTTTGGGGTAGGGATTGCCTTTATTCCAGGTTTTCCTGGCAGGGCTGCCAAGAGAGCTCTGAGTGGGCACAACCTGGGGTGATTTCCTGAGCCCCAGGCACCCCAGGGGTGATTTCCAAGCACTGAGGGCAGATCATGGCTCAGCTCCTCCACGAGCACTTCCAGTCTGTTCTCCCATTTCTCCAGATGATATTGGAGTCAGAAATAGCTTCCTCAAAGCAGGATCATCTTGCACTTCAACTCTGGTCCAGTTCCTCCCATTTGCTTCCCAAAATGTGCCTGAGCTCATCATTTCCTCTGCCTCAGGATCCCAGCCCGTGAAATGGGGCTGAAAATGTGCCAAGACAGGGAAAAGTGTCTGGGCTGTGTGTCCTCATCCTCATCCTCATCCTCATCTTCATCCTCATCTTCATCTCATCCTCATCCTCATCCTCATCTTCATCCTCATCTCATCCTCAGTGACATCTGTGGACAGTGACACATCCGTGGACAGTGACATTCCATGGACAGTGACACATCCATGGACAATGACACATCCATGGACAGTGACTCATCCATGGACAGTGACACATCCATGGACAGTGACACATCCATGGACAATGACACATCCATGGGCAGTGACACATCCATGGACAGTGACACATCCATGGGCAGTGACACATCCATGGACAGTGACATTCCATGGACAGTGACACATCCATGGACAATGACACATCCACGGACAGTGACACATCCGTGGACAGTGACATTCCATGGACAGTGACACATCCATGGACAATGACACATCCATGGGCAGTGACACATCCATGGACAGTGACACATCCGTGGACAATGACACATCCATGGGCAGTGACACATCCGTGGACAGTGACACATCCATGGGCAGTGACACATCCGTGGACAGTGACAATCCATGGACAGTGACACATCCATGGACAGTGACATTCCATGGACAGTGACACATCCATGGACAGTGACACATCCATGGACAGTGACACATCCAAGGGCAGTGACACATCCAAGGGCAGTGACATTCCATGGACAATGACACATCCATGGACAGTGACACATCCAAGGGCAGTGACACATCCATGGACAATGACACATCCATGGACAGTGACAATCCATGGACAGTGACACATCCAAGGGCAGTGACATTCCATGGACAGTGACACATCCATGGACAGTGACACATCCATGCAATGCTGAGCTGGCTCTCGGTCAGAGCTGAGAAAAACACAGAATTTCAGGTGGTCCCACACTGGACACTGGGATGAAAAAAAATCCGTGGGAATTTGGTGTGTGGTGGGATAAGAAGTCGGAATGCTGAAGCCACAGAGCAGACGTGCTGAGCATGGAGTTCCAGGAAGAATTTCTCCATGGGAAGGGCGGCGAGGCTTTGGAAGGGGCTGCCCAGGGAGGTTTGCAGTCACCATCCCTGAAGGTGTCCAAGGAATGACTGGAGGTGACAAGGTGAGGATCGGGCACAGCCTGGACTCGGTGATCCTGGAGGGCTTTTCCCACCTCAGTGATTCTGGGATTCTGTGACCCTGCCAAGGACAAAACTCCTCCTTCCCCTCCTCCCTGCCTGCTCCCCTCCACCCGTGCCACACGCACACCCCGACTTGGGGAGTTTATTTTATATTTTCCCTCGTAAAGATTTGTGTCCGTGCTGCTCTCGTATCAAAGCCAGCAGTGGCCCCTCGGATAAACATGCGGTCAGAAGACAGAAAACTCCAGGCTCAAACACCGTTCGTTTCACCCGGAGCAGCATAAACTGAGAGGCTTTTAAGAAGGGCGAATGGTTTTCAGTAAATCTCTCATATCAGCAGAAACCTTTGAAAGAGTTTGTTTAAAGGCTGTGGAGATAAACAGCCCGGCCAAGTGTTTGTTTAAGATGTATGTACTCTGTGTCGACTGGTAGGCTGGTATTTATATCCAGGGGGGGGAAGGAGGGCTGGGAGCTTTTTGACCCTTTGCTGGCTCTGCCTGCGTGGGCTGGGGTGGTTTTGGGGGGTTTGGGTGTCACAGGGTCCCTGGGGCACTGCTGGGGACACAGCCCGGTGGGGTTTGGGGTGGTTTGGGGGAGCAGTGGTGTTCCCCTCCAGGGGAGGGTGGGGAGATGGGATGGCCGTGCCAGGCACTAAACGGGGGATGAATGGGAGATAAATGGGAGATAAATGGGAGATAAATGGGAGATAAATGGGTGTGAGGGATCCCACCTCGGCCAGGCTGTGGTGGGATGAAGGAGGGATGAACATCCCAGAAAAAGGCAGGAGAAGCTCGGCCCTGGGTGCCTTTGGCCATGCACCAGCCTGGGGTTACCTGGGCATCAAAGGCAACACCTGAGCCCCAAAATCCCGTGTCCCTGATCCCAATGTCCCTGATCCCAGTGTCCCTGAGCCCCACATCCCTGAGCCCCAAAACACTGTGTCCCCGGGGAGAAAAGAGAAGAGAGGAGAAGAGAAGAGAAGAGAAGAGAAGAGAAGAGAAGAGAAGAGAAGAGAAGAGAAGAGAAGAGAAGAGAAGAGAAGAGAAGAGAAGAGAAGAGAAGAGAAGAGAAGAGAAGAGAAGAGAAGAGAAGAGCTTTTATTTTAATTATCATACACTGGAGTTTGGAAACCCACTGAAGGAGGCGTTTGTTTACAGAAACTCAGATGATTCTGCTTTGAGCTTTGAAAGAGTTGTTGCCATATTTGAGGTGTGAGAGGTGCTAAATGTTCCCCAAACAGACCCCTGGAGAGCTGCTCCCCATTTCTGAGCAATCAGATGCTCCCAGCCTGCTCCTGTTCCCTCATTCCTGTACAGATTCCCAAGCTGACCTGCTTTAGGAACGGGTCAGTTTGGCCAAACCAAGAGGTTTGTGTTGTATTTACCCTCATGACTCCCTGAGCTGCCCCTTCAGCATCCCTGGAAATTACAGAAATTCCCATTTTAGCCCTGCCACGGGAATGTTCCCATTTCAGACCAGTTTGGGGATGCTCAGGGGCTCAGGTGGCATTGCCACCTCCCTCTAACACCTTGTGAAAGGTTGTGATGGCTCCTGGGCACTCCAAACCAAGCTTTTCCCTTCCCAAAAGTGCAGGTGAAGCCCCTCCCTGCTCCTCCCAGGCTGGGAATGTGGGAGCAGCTGATCCCTGAGCTCACCTTTTATACAGCAGAGCCATTGGGACAGACCGAACACCCCCAGCTCCTCCAGCCCCTCCTGGGGGATCCCCAAACCTCGTATCCTTGATTTCCTGCTCGCCTTTCAACTCCCTGAGGTCGCTGGGTGTCCCTCGGATGGGTGACAGGCAGGGCTGGCACCTGGCAGTGCCCCACAGCCCAGCCCTGGGCTCCCACACCTTGTTACAAGTGCACCCCAACTGCTTTTTACCCCAAACACAAGTTTTTGGAGACTTTTCCAAAAAAATGAGTCATATTTGACCCTTTTCCTTCTCATTCCTGGCGCCCTGGCCAGGCTGCAGCTCCCTAGGTTGTCATTCCTTTATCAAGATGGTCTGGGACACCAGCCCTGTCCCCTGAGGTGTCCCTGTGTCCAGCCTGATTTGTCACCAAAAATATCCACCAGGTCCATGTTGGGGACAGCCCCCCTGCCCCAGAGCCCTGGGAATGTCATTTCCATTCCACAGGGGGACATTCCTGCAGCTCCTGGGGTGTTTTCCCAGCCAGCTGTGCCCGTGTGGGGCGCTGAGTTCATGCCAGGCTGTCCCGGGATTTCCCTGTGGGAATACCTGGGACACTTCACAGAGCTGTGCCACCACTGTCCCTGTGCCACCATTGTCCCTGTGCCACCATTGTCCCCGTGCCACCACTGTCCCTGTGTCACCCCTGTCCCTGTGCCACCACTGTCCCCGTGTCACCATTGTCCCTGTGTAACCATTGTCCCCGTGTCACCATTGTCCCCGTGCCACCACTGTCCCTGTGTCACCACTGTCCCTGTGCCACCACTGTCCCTGTGCCACCACTGTCCCCGTGTCACCATTGTCCCTGTGTAACCATTGTCCCTGTGCCACCACTGTCCCTGTGCCACCACTGTCCCCGTGTCACCATTGTCCCTGTGCCACCACTGTCCCTGTGCCACCATTGTCCCCGTGCCACCACTGTCCCTGTGCCACCACTGTCCCTGTGCCACCACTGTCCCTGTGCCACCACTGTCCCTGTGTCACCACTGTCCCTTGTCCCACCACTGTCCCTGTGCCACCACTGTCCCTGTGTAACCATTGTCCCTGTGCCACCACTGTGCCACCACTGTCCCTGTGCCACCATTGTCCCCTGTGCCACCACTGTCCCTGTGCCACCATTGTCCCCTGTGCCATCACTGTCCCTGTGCCAGCTGCTCCTTGCAGGAGGGAATTCCTTGGATGCAGCATCCAGGCAAACCCATCTCCTTGTCATCATCCTTACAAATGGAGTATTTAATGATCTATTTTCTTGTTTTTCTAGCAATTTACCCTGACTGACCCCTCCTCCTTTCATGGTGGATGTTGGGAATGGTTTTCCAATGGGAATTCTCCCCCTGGCTCCCTGTGGATCCAAACCAATGGATCAGAGAGTCCCTCCTGGTCTGTGAGAAGGAAGTGCAGAAGTTTCTCTGTTTGAGGAGGAAGTTTTGACCTCCAGCCTTGGATCTGGGTGACACCAGTGAGGTCCTGGGGGTGAGCACAGAGCTCGTGGTGGCTCTGGTCCCTGCAGGGGCACAGGGACAGGGACGTGCCAGCCCCCTGTGCAAGGCCCCCTCCCTCCTGCCCTTTGCCATTCCCACCCCCAATCCTGACCCATTTCCTTCCCTCAGCAGGAATTTGGAGCTTCCCAATTCCTTTTCCAGCCCGTTCCCATCCCTGGATTGGCTCTTCTGGGCCAAGGGAAGCCCCGTGGGAGGCACAGATTGGAGACAGAACTTCTGCCTTTGGGCCTCAGCATCTCATGGGAAGGAAGGAAGGATTCCAGGAAGGAAGGAAGGATTCCAGGAAAGATTCCAGGAAAGATTCCAGGAAAGATTCCAGGAAAGATTCCAGGAAGGAAGGGTGGAAGGAAGGAAGGAAGGAAGGAAGGGAGGAAGGGAGGAAGGGAGGAAGGAAGGAAGGGAAGGAAGGAAGGAAGGAAGGAAGGAAGGAAGGAAGGAAGGAAGGAAGGAAGGAAGGAAGGAAGGAAGGAAGGAAGGAAGGAAGGAAGGAAGGAAGGAAGGAAGGAAGGAAGGAAGGAAAGGAAGGAAGGAAGGAAGGAAGGAAGGAAGGAAGGAAGGAAGGAAGGAAGGAAGGAAGGAAGGAAGGAAGGAAGGAAGGAAGGAAGGAAGGAAGGAAGGAAGGAAGGAAGGAAGGAAGGAAGGAAGGAAGGAAGGAAGGAAGGAAGGAAGGAAGGATGGATTATGGATTCCAGGCCCTTTTGTTGAGCTCTCAGGCTGTAATTTCCCTGTCAGATCCCAGCAGCAGGTCAGTGTTGTGACTGACTGCCTGAGGATCGCTCCCTCAAGGGTAATTACACTCAATTCCCGTTTGAAGGACAGCTTTCCCTGGATATGATACAAGGAACCCACTTTTTTTTCCATTCACTTAAATTCATGAATTCAGCTCGGCTGTCACCGAGCGTGGAGCAGTCGGGGACTCGCAGCACTTGCAGCTCCGTGGTTAAACCCAAGGCTGTGGGATGGGACAGAGCCCCCAGCCTGGAGAAGTTGGGATCCACGCAGCTCCTGATGGATGTGGAGGATGGAAAAGCGCTCCACACTGAGCTGGGATTTCTCCCTTCCCTTCTTTCCACCTGGGTGGCACCGCTGAGGCTCCATCCCTTCCTTCCTGGAGTCCTGGATGCTCCCGTGGGCTCACCCACGGAGTGTCCAAGAGCCACCCATCAACAACAAACAGTTAAAAGGAAGAAAATAGGCTGGAAATATCAATGCACTTTGGTAACAATAAACCCTGCTTTTAATTTATGCTAATATGTAGGGTTGTGGTGACAGTAAGAACAAAATTACAGAGTGGCTTTCTAGCTGGTAATTATCCCTCCATTTTCGTTGCTCGGGAAGATGGACACACAATTATGCTCTCTTGCTGTATATTAATACGGATTCTTGACATCTTCAGCAGACCTGGAGCTGTCATCGGGCTTTTTGTCTACTTTAATTGAAAATTAATGGTTACTGTGTTACCACGGAAACCGTGGCAATGGACGCCAATAGCGCTCACATATCAAACAGGCACTGGTGGCATTGTCTGTCCGTGGTGACCTTGAAAGTTAAAAGAAAAACTTAAATTAAAAAAAAAAAAAAAAATGGTGAGAGGGGTAGGAAGGAAGGAAAAAAAAAAAAAAAGAACACATGGAAAAGAGAGGGTTGGATGAATTGAGGGGAGGGGAGAAGGGGGAAGAGGGATGGGGAGGAGAACTTGGTGCCTTTGTATCTCCAGCAGGAAAAAGAGGGAGCTTTGGAATGAGAGAGGTGGAGTGGTGGAGAGGAGAAGGAGGCTGGAGTGTGGAATCCATCGGGATGTCTCCAGCAGCTCCGGGGATTTTGGGGCTTTGCCTCCTCGGGATGCTTGGGAATAAAACAGGGAACAAAGCGAGCAGAGGAGCCCCGGGCAGGGTGGGCAGCACCGGGAGAAAGTTCATGGGCTGTGTGGAGAGAAGAGAGGGGAAAAAAGGCTGGGAAGGCAGAGAAACGGGCAGGAGGGAAGGGACAGCAGCTTTGCTTTGACTGGAAGCTGCAGAGCCTGGGGAGTAAAGCTGGGCTCTGGACAGGCTTTGGGGCCAGGCAGCGCCTCTGCCCCACAGAGAGACCCCAAAGCCCTTCCCTCTGTGAGATCAGAGTGGGAGAGGGGCTGGGGCACACAGGACCCCCCTCCAGGACCCTCCTCCAGCTCCTGGTGTGGCTCAGCCCCCAGCCCAGCCTGCTCCGAAGAGGGTGGGACTTTTTCTCCCTGGAAAAGCAGTTTTAGGTAGGTTTGGCTGTCCCCAGGGTCCCTCTGGGGGTGGCTCCAGCTTCCCCAGGAGAAATGCGGGAGCACCAACCCTCTGGGGGCTGCAGCTGAGGGGGGAGGACCCAGAGCAGGGTTTGGGAAGGGGGATTTGGGATTGCTGGAGTGCAAACGCGCAGCAGCCCCTTTCCGGGGACAGGGGGAGCAGGGGAAAGTTGTGGCAGGGTGACAAGTGGCCTTGGTGACACGGTGGAAGCATCAGGGCACAGGCAGCAGCCGCGGGGACTGAGGTGCTCCCTGCCTGCCCCTGCTCCAGTGTCCTGCCCCTAAACGAGCTGCACCGCTGGCCTGGCTGTTCCTGCTCCCTTCTCGCTCTCCTGGGGCTCCCACGATCCTGGTTTTTCGCAGTTCTGGAGCTCGGGGAGAGGCGGCTGCTCTGCTTTTCCTCGGGCAATAAAACCACCCTGGAGCAAAGGGATTTGCAGCTGGAGTTTGCAGTCACCACCTCAGTGCCCCAGCCCGGGAGGGAGGCAGGGATGCCCTGGGCTAAAAGTGGGAATAGTTCGGTCAGGAAGTGAAATATCGACATTTTGGAAACTCCTGGGAAAAGGCAGAGATGTTCAGAGAAGAACCAGGGATGTTCCTGCATCCTCCCACGGGGCAGGGCTGGGTCTGCGCCGGCTCTCCCTGGATCTGGCTCCTCCAGGGACAGCAGGATGGCCCCACTGCCTCCTCCCGAATAAAACAGATTTAAAGGGGAGATGGGAAAGGGGAAAGGGAAAAGGGAAGGGGGAAGGGAGAGGGAAAAGGGAAAAGGGAAAGGGAAAAGGGAAAGGGAAAGGGAAAGGGGAAATGGGAAATGAGAAATGAGAAACAAGAAAGGGAAAGGGGAAGTGGGAAGGAGAAGGGAGAGGGAAAGTGGGAAGGGGGAAGGGAAAGGGGAAGGGAAAGGGGAAGTGGGAATGGGAAAATGGAAAAGGGGAAAGGGAAAAGGGGAATGGGAGCTCCGAGGTGAACCCCAGCCTCTTCAGGAGCCTTTGAAAGCCTGGAGCTCGTCCCTGCCCGGCCAACACGAGCACAAACACAGCGGAGACACGCCTGAAAGGCAGAGCCTTTTTTCATTTCCCTGCATCCCTGATCCCAGCCTTAATCCCTGCTCTGAATCCTGTCAGCCCGGCTGTTCTAGCACTGACATTGCTGCAGGCATCCTCCGCGCTGCCTTCCCTCAGATCTGCCTCCTCCTGGGACACCTAAAGAGGACTCGGAGATTTGTGCCGCGCTCGATGATTCAGTCCGTGCCCTCCAGCAAAGCGCGGGGGTCCCGGGGGGGACGGGGCTGTGGGGCCGGGGATGCTCGGGGATCGGGAACGGGAGGTGCGGGATGCGGGGTCCGGCCATCCCAGGGGGCAGGAAAAAGCACGGGATGGGCAGGGAAAGGGAAATGGGAAAGGGGAAAGGGAAAAAGGGAAAGGGAAATGGGAAATGGAGAGGGGAAATGGGAAATGGGAAATGGGAAATGGGAAATGGGAAATGGGGAGGGGAAATGGGAAATGGGAAAGAGAAACGGAGAAAGGGGAAAGAAAGGGAAAGGGGAAAGGGGAAGGGGAAGGGGAAATAGGAAAGGGGAAAAGGAAAGGAGAAAGGGGAAAGAAAGGGAAAAAGGAAGAGGGGAAATGGGAAATGGGAAATGGGAAATGGGAAATGGGAAATGGGAAATGGGAAAGGGAAAGGGAAAGGAGAAAGAGGAAAGAAAGGGGAAGGGGAAGGGGAAAGGGGAAAGGAGAGGAAAGGAGAGGAAAGGAGAGGAAAGGAAAGGAAAGGAAAGGAAAGGAAAGGAAAGGAAAGGAAAGGAAAGGAAAGGAAAGGAAAGGAAAGGAAAGGAAAGGAAAGGAAAGGAAAGGAAAGGAAAGGAAAGGAAAGGAAAGGAAAGGAAAGGAAAGGAAAGGAAAGGAAAGGAAAGGAAAGGAAAGGAAAGGAAAGGAAAGGAAAGGAAAATGGGAAAGGGGAAAGGGGAAATGGGAAAAGGGAAATGGGAAAAAAGGAGAAAGGGGAAAGAAAGGGAAAGGGAAAGGGAAAGGGAAAGGGAAAGGGAAAGGGAAAGGGAAAGGGAAAGGGAAAAGGAAAGGGAAAGGGAAAAGGAAAGGGAAAGGGAAAGGGAAAGGGAAAGGGGGAAAGGGGAAAAGGGCGCTGCTGGCACTGGTGCCCAGGAGGTAAAACCACCCCCCCAGGGCTCTGTGGTGCCAAACTCGCTGTCAGGTCCTTTGGATAATGAGGCACTGGAGCCTTTTCCCAGCCCAGGGAGGTTGGGAACGCTCCGTGACACACCCACAGAGGTGCCCATGGCCCATCCCATGGGATAAACTGCAGGGGGACACCCTGGGAGTGTCCCCTGTTTGTGTGACACCAGCAGACACCCCTGGCGATGGGGCAGAGCTCCTGGCTGAGCTCACCCTGCTCTGACTCCCTGAGATGGGGAAGGAAAGGGAAAGAATCCAAAGGCTGAATTCTCCTCGCTCCCATCCCATGACAGGGCCGGGAACGCTGCGGGATTTCTGCACCTCCAGAGCCGGGGTGGCCCCAAATCCCGGATCCAAACACCTCCGCCCCCGGGCGCCTGGAAAAGCGAGTCACAGGCTCCCTGTTCAGGCAGGTTTCCTCCATAAAACGCAGCCGAGCCGAACTGCAGCTCTCAGGCAGCGTTCCCTGGGCCCTGGGAGGGACAAGAGCTCCTCACTGCCACCCCGGGCTCTGCCACCCCTGCCCCACTCCCCTGGTGGGAAACAGAGTGAGATCGCAGTTGGCAGCTCCAAAACACCCCAAACTCAACCCCTGGTGAGACACTTTGGGACCTTCAAGCTGGGAAAAAAAGAAATGTTGTGAGGTCTCAGAGAGGGTCTGTCCCCCCTCCTTCACCCACCCAGGACACCCCAGCAGTGCCACCCTCTCTCCTTGCTGCAGTCACAGGTGGTGGCACAAACCTTGTGCCGTGGTTTATGTGGGCAGTGAGTGGGGTTTTATTCTCTGTGCAGGGACTTTACTGGCAGATATTTGGATTTTATGAGCCTGAGTCCGTGGGTTTATGGCAGGAAAGGTGGGGATGTTAATGAACTGCTCCAGAAACAGGAACAAGAGTGGAAAGACATTTTCAATGGGCCTTTAATAAATAACAAAGGACCCATCCATTAAAATGTTGTAAGCAATAAAAAAATCTCAGTGTATATTGTTGAAAATACAGAGTCCCTGGGAAATTTAAAACCATTATTACTTAAAAATCCAACTGTGCCCACTGCCCAGACAAGAATATCCCTGGGGAAGCTCCATGAGAGCCAGGCCTTGAGCATCCCCAGCCAAATTCCAGCGCTGCTTTTGGGTGAATTTCTGCTTTTTGAACACCCACAGGCAGAGGTGAAGTGGGCTCCAAATCCCGCAGTCCCCCAGCAGGAGGAGGGCTGGATTCCTGCGAGAGAGCCTGGAAATATCTTTCTTTTTTGAAATGTTTGTACAGCATGACTTGGCCGATTTACCTCCCAATCTCTCACGCTGGCCTCAAGCCGAGGGCATTAGCGACACTGTGAGCCAGATAAATGAGCCCAACGCTTTTTCTTCTCCCTATCTGCTGCTACAATAAAAAAAAAAAAGGTTTTTTTTTTTTTATCCAAGTGCCTCTCGTTAACCCAGGCACTGCTGGGGGGGGGGTGAGTGGAGGGGCTGGAGAGCAGCAGGGCCGGGTGTTTGCACAGCCAGGAGTGGAAAAAAGCCATGGAAAACCTGGATGCTTCCTGGCACAGCCGTGGCTGGAGGCCTGGAGACAAGGGATCTGCAGGTAGAAGAGCTGCCAGGATGGAGCTGGTTTGATGTTCCCTGCAGTGGTGTCAGATCCAGCTCCCAGGTGATCTGGGATCAGCTAAAATTGGGATTTTACGAGCCTGCATCTGTGGGTTTATGGCAGGAAAGGTGGGCACCTTCAGGAACTGCTGCAGACACTGGAGTGAGCTTGGAAAGGCATTTCCAACGGGATTTTAACCAAAACCCAAGGATCCATCCTCTCCAGAGGGTTTGGATTCCCCCAGTGCCATCAGCCTGGTCCCCAGGCTGGCACCTGCACTGGTTCACCCCATGGCAGGAGGGTCTGGGCTTTGTGACCCCACATGTCCCACACCAGGACAGTGACCTGGGGGAAGAGGGGACATCCCCAGCTCCCTCTGTGCAGGGAGAGGGGCAGGAAGGACACGTCAGACCCAGCAGGGCTCTGCTGGTTTGGTTCCAGAGGCAAAAAGGGGGTTTTAATATGAAATAACCCCAATTAACCTGCCAGCAATTCCCAGCCCTCATTTGGTGCTGCTGGCAGGGAGAGAGGAGCAGGAGGAGAGGAGAGGAGAGGGTTTGGGCTGTGGAAGTGCTGGGCCAGGAATGGGGTCAGGGAACCTGCAAGGTCCATCTCCCCCCCAATCTGCAGCTCCAGCCCTGCAGTGAGAGCTTGTTGTGACCTGAAGCAAGAAGATCCTGATTTCACTCAGTTAATTGCTTTTAGAAAGGACAAATCCATCAACACCAAAGTGTTCAACCCTCAGCACACGGCTCAGACTCCGAGCTGGGGTGGTTTTGCCGGGATGGAGTGGCTGCAGTGTGGAGAGCAGCTGCATTTCCAGCATTTGGGGTGAATTTGGGCACTTTTAGGGCAACAGCCTCATTGGTGGGACCTCAGCGAGACCTGGAGGGTGCAGAAAAGCCATTCTGTCCCCAAAGCTGTCACTGCAGAGCGTCACAGAGCAGCTGTGGGCACCAGAGCAGGGTGGGGATGGCTCTGAGTGCTCAGGCTGCGATCACTGCACACAAAACCTCGGGAAAAATGGTTTCCCCACATTTGGAAAAGGGAGGAGGTGTGTTTGCTGAGTTTAACTGAGGTAATTCACACCCAGCCAAGGCTTTGGGATGCTGTAGGGATCAGATACTGTGAGCACATCGTGCTTCCACACCGGGGAACAGGGCCTGGAGCCACCAAGGCAGGAATTCTGTGTGAGGGAGACACTCGGTGCCATTTCAGGGCAAAGGTGACCAGGGACAGCAGCCAGGGAACGGCTGGAGCTGCATCAGGAGGATTTAGGATGGAGATCAGGGAAAGTTTTTTCCTCCAGAGGGTGCTGGGCACTGCCCAGGCTCCCCCGGGGATGGGCACACCCCGAGGGTGCCAGAGCTCCAGGAGAGTTTGGAAAACCCTCTCAAGGACGGGGTGGGATTGTTGGGAGGTGATTTCCATGCCGGGGTGTATTCCACGGAGCGAATCCACGGCAGGGTCCGGATTTTGGGGGCTCGGCGCCACTCGGGCTCTTCTCTGCCTCATCCACAGCTGGTTTGGCCTCTGGGAATTTTGCCCCGGTTAATTGCGAGTTTCCTGGGAGCTGGGCTGGGGCTCTGGAGCGAGCCAAGAGCCGGCTCGGGATGAGCCGAGCTGCGGGCACACCCGCTCGGACCGGGCTGGCGCAGCTCCCCGAACGTTGGTGACCTCATGCCGCAGACATGGATGAGGTCACTGCCATAATTGCCCTCCCAGAACGAGGGAATCTTGCGGGAAGAGGATGTTGTGAAGCCGGCGAACTTGCTGGGGCGAAAAAAAAAAAAAAAAAACCCAAAAAAAACCACCTCGCACGCCCCTGGCCGGGAGTGCTGAGAGGGGAAACTCATCCCCGGAGCGTGCCAGGAGCTCCCGAGAGCGCCGGCAGCTGCGGGGGATGGCAGGAGAAGAGACGGCGGCGGGCGGGATGCGGATAATTGCTGCAGGAAGGTGTGCGGTACCTGGCGGGGAGGGAGAGGGGCCGTGCAGGGACCTGCCCTCCCCAGGGCACGGGCGGGATGTGCTCCCGGAGCTCTCCCGGGCCTCTCCTCGCTCATCTCCTTCTCAGGCTGCCTCACATCCTTCCCTCCCCCAGTTCGCACCACGCTCCGGGATGGGTCACGCCTGGGGGCTGGAAGTGCCCTGGATGAGCTGCCTGGAGCACACAGTGCCTCAGTTTCCCCTCCTGCAAACAGCGATGCTCTGTTACCCTCACAAAACACTCAGAGATAGAAAAGCAGCCCATTCTCCCTCATCCGAGCTCCAGAGGGTTTTACCCTCCCGGAGGAATTGCTGCAGCCAGGGAGATGCTCAGCTCGGCTCGGCTCGCCCGGGGTGCCGAGCCCTCCCCACGCTGCTCTCAGCTGGTTCTTCTCCCCGCAGCCCCGTGACAGGTATTTGAAAAGAAGCTGAGCACAATCCTATCAAACCTCCGCAGTTCCTGGGACAAGCCAGACTTTAAGGAGTCGGAGTCCGAGCGAATTTCACAAGAAAACAAACAGAAATACTTCAGTCGCTGCACAGGGGGAAAAAAAAAAAAAAAAAAAAAGAAGAAGAAAAAGAAGGGAAGTCGGGCAAAAAAATCGCAGCACTGTGGAAAAAAATCAACTCTTTCCTGAATAAAGGAGAAAAAAAAAAAAACCCGCGGCCGTATTGAGCTGTGACATATGGTTACACAAATAGAAACCACAGAGGGGAAAATCATGTTTTCTCTTTCATTATTTATCACTCTCTAACTGTCTCCAGCTGGGTGAGTAAACAGCCTCATTGGGCTGTAATGAGAACAGCCTGCTGCCACTGTGCCGGGGCTGCCGGAGCGTGTGCGAGCCGGGCTGGGACCTGCCGAGCCCCCGAGCCAGCCCCCCGCTGCCCTCGGGCATCGCTGTGAGCCCCGGGGATGCGCAGGGACCCGGGGGGGACCCGGGGGTGAAGGAAGATCCGGGGGGACGCTCGCACGTGGCCGCGGCGCCCGCAGCATCCTCCCCTCGGCACCCGCTAACGAGGTCCAGGCGCGGAGTTAAATTAAGCGGCCGCTCCGGTTATTGTTCAGGGGAATTATGTGCCCAATTTCCCCCCTGAGCCGCGTTGCAAATTGACTCCTAAGTGTCCCGTGAAATGGCTGCATAATTTGCACATTTGAGAAGCCGGGAGCGGGTCCGAGCGCCGGTTCTTGGCTTCGCTTTTCTTCCCTCCCCTCCTCGCCCGGTTCGTGCCGGTTCCGCCGCCGGTTTTCGCCCATCCCGCGGCTCTCAGGGGGTTCAGTCTCACAGTCCGTGGGCTCCGAGGGCATCCATCCTCCGAAAAGGATCCCAAAAGGGAATTTTGGCAGCTCCCAGCACTGTGGGAGCAGACCCGAGGCCGCGATCCTTTCCCACTCGCTGCTCCATCCCCGGGAGCCTCCGTGGCTGCCCAGCAGCTGCTCCCGGGCTCCCGAATCCCAGCGCGATTTCCATCGGCTTCCCTGGCCTAGGGGGGATCAGTCTCGAAGGTTCGGGTTGCCCCCGATTAGGACAG
Source organism: Acridotheres tristis (assembly GCA_037013685.1). Taxonomy (NCBI): domain Eukaryota; kingdom Metazoa; phylum Chordata; class Aves; order Passeriformes; family Sturnidae; genus Acridotheres; species Acridotheres tristis. Next base: position 3,026,640 of record CM072913.1, on the reverse strand, counting down.
GCTTTGGATTAGGCTCTGAATTAGGTCAGGCTCTGGGATCTTCCACCCTCCCCGTTCCTCTCGTCTTTTCATCCCACGTTTTTTCTCCTGGATGGAGTTGGGATTCCCTGAGCAGCCCATGTCGCACACCCAGGCCGGGTGACACAGGTGACACAGGTGACACGGGCACAACCATCGTGGCCCAGCTTTAATCAGCCCCATCCCACCTGAATTCTCACACCCAACACCCCCCCAGGAGCCTCGGGAAGGGACACCACGGAAACACCGAGTCCATCCCAACTTTTGGGAGGAGGAAGGTCTTCGCTGAGATCCAGAAAGTCCTTGAGCAGTGATTTCCCAGGAAAATTAACCCATTTCTCCAGTGGAGAAGGGCAGCCGGTGTCTGGAGCCCATCCCAGTCCTTCTGACATGTGAAAAACTATTAGTAAACGGAAGCGTTTTTAATGAAAACTGACCCAATTTTGAATGCCACTTCTCCTCCCGCCTCAGGAATAGGCTGTGCCAGAGTTTGAGTGAAATTAGGTCATTGTTGAACAAAGGTCATGAAAGAACTTGAAAAGCTTTTTGATGGGAAACCCCAGTTTTTATGGGGTTTTGTGGAAATCCCCTCCCAAATAAAGTTATAAATTGAGTGACAAAACAGCTCAGGGAGCCAAACATCCCTGAGTTACCCATCCTGGTAAAAAAATCCACTGCAATTTCACCCTTCCTGAACTCAGGGGAAGGAACAGAATGAGAACCTGACCCTTTTTTTTTCTCCCCCTACTAAATCCTTGCATCCTTCAAGCTTGGCCATCCGGGATGGGGATTTGGGGAAATGTCCCAGGAGCTTGGAGTGTGGGCAGGGAGGGCTCTGCTGTGCCTCTGATTCAACACATTCCCCATCCCACTGCCAGAGCCCTGAACTCAATCAAAGGCCTCTTACAGTAAATGCTCCCTGAGCTTTCCCAATCGCCCTCGGGATGAGCTAATCCCTGCCCCATTCCCCTTCCTGTGCCAGACTTGGAGCCACCGGGGGAGCTTGTGCAAATAAGTCAATGAAAAAGGAAGTTTTTAGGGTTGGGAACACCCCAGGAAGTTTTTTTTCTTTTTTTTAAGGGGTTGAGGTGGCTCCTGTGGGAAGAAGGTTTCGTGTTTCTTCCCCCAAACCTGCTCAGGTGTGGATGGATCCAACCCCCAGGAGTGTGCAAGAGGAGCAACAGCCTGAAAAACTTCTGCCTTTGCATTTGGGGATGAATTCTTGGATGAGGAGAGGCCTGATCCAGCAGCAGAGGCAGCTCTGATCCAGGCAATAACTTGATTTTTGAAGGCTCCTGTGCCTTGCACACACACATGGCCATATAAAAACAAATATTCACGCTCAGCACCAACTCCCCCTTCATTCTCCAACAGAAATTCGGGCTGATTGTGACTATTTTGGGTGGTTTGAGGTGCTGGTGGTCACTTCCCTGGCCATGCTGAGGTGCCACGGGTGGGGACAGGGTGGCAGCAGAGCTCTGAGCTTGGCATGAGAGGGACCAGGAGTGGGCAGGCACAAAATCACCAGGGAAGTGACCACCAGCACCAGTTCTCCCTTCACTCTAACAGAAATTTGGGCTGATTGTGCCTGGTTTGAGGTGCCCTTTTAACAGAAATTTGGGCTGGTTGTGCCTGGTTCGGGTGGGTCGAGGTGCCCCCTTCACTCTAACAGAAATTTGGGCTGGTTGTGCCTGGTTTGGGTGGTTTGAGGTGCCCCTTTAACAGAAATTTGGGCTGATTGTGCCTGGTTTGGGTGGTTTGAGGTGCCCCTTTAACAGAAATTTGGGCTGATTGTGCCTGGTTTGGGTGGTTTGAGGCGCCCCTTTAACAGAAATTTGGGCTGGTTGTGCCTGGTTTGAGGTGCCCTTTTAACAGAAATTTGGGCTGATTGTGCCTGGTTTGGGTGGTTTGAGGTGCCCCTTTAAGAGAAATTTGGGCTGGTTGTGCCTCGTTTGGGTGGTTTGAGGTGCCCCCTTCACTCTAACAGAAATTTGGGCTGGTTGTGCCTGGTTTGAGGTGCCCTTTAACAGAAATTTGGGCTGATTGTGCCTGGTTTGAGGTGCCCCTTTAACAGAAATTTGGGCTGATTGTGCCTGGTTTGAGGTGCCCCGTTAACAGAAATTTGGGCTGGTTGTGCCTGGTTTGGGTGGTTTGAGGCGCCCCTTTAAAAGAAATTTGGGCTGGTTGTGCCTGGTTTGGGTAGTTTGAGGTTCCCCCCTTTAACAGAAATTTGGGCTGATTGTGCCTGGTTTGAGGTGCCCCTTTAACAGAAATTTGGGCTGGTTGTGCCTGGTTTGGGTGGGTCGAGGTGCTGGTGGCTGATTTTGTGCCTGCCCAGCCCTGGTCCCTCTCACGCCAAGCTCAGAGCTCTGCTGCCACCCTGTCCCCACCCGTGGCAGGGCCAGGAGCCACCCCCAGGGCACAGCCAGCACAGGCTGCAGTGCCCAGCTTGTCCCCACGCTGCCAGGAGTGGCTCCGAGGGACCCTGGCCCCAGGGATGCTGCAGTGCCCTCAAGCCCAGAGCCGCGGTGGGGGAAGCAGCACAAGGAGAATTCCAGCCCCAAACAAAGCACTTTTGTGCTCCCACAGCGAGGGGAGGGGGGGGTTTCCTGCTGCCCTGCTCTGGGGGCTCCTTCCCTCTTTCCCTGGCCTGTCCTGACCTCCAGAGCTTCTCCAAGCCCACATTTCAGCTCCTCCAGCAGCTTCCCTCGCCTCCTCCTCGCCATTAGCATCCTCCCCGTGTAAATGTTAATGAATTGTCATCAGCCCAAAGTAATCACCAGTCAGCAAAACTTAATTTTACTAAAAGACAAAAAGAGGCTTCGCTCTAATTGATGGAAAATTGGTCGTTTCTTGTCAGGTTATTGTTCATTTCCCGCCTGTTAATGACCGGATCCCTCCAGCCATGCCCAGCCCGGAGCTTGGAGAGCGGCACGGAGGAGCCGTCAGGAAACCTGGGATGAGCAGGGACGTTTTCATTAAACTTCCAGAGGAAAAGCAGCGGGAGCTTCCAAAAGGAGAGAGCAGGACGAGCCCCTGAGCTGCCTGGGGAAGCAGTGATGGCTCCTCAGAGCTCACAAACAGCACCCGGAGTTGATAAGAGACAACGATCACATTTTTGGATGGTTTTTCTGTTTTAATCACCCAAGGGGTTGGAACTGGAGGAACTTTGAGGTCCCTTTCCAAGCCAAACCATTCCCTGATTCTGTGATTCCAAGAGCCAGGCACAGGGGGTTGGAGCCCTGGTGCAATTCACGGATGTCAGAAACGCCTTTGGATGCCCCTTTATCACAACGTTGGGTTGGGAAAGAAAAAGGATGGAGAATTGTCTTTGCCTTCAAATCCTGGCAGCCCAAAGGGAAGCAAACCTGCTTCCCACGACCCCAAGCTCAGTTTTAGGGACACAAGGACCCTGCCCTGGTCACACCATGCTCGGTGACATCCACGGGGGCTGTGGAGTCCCGGTTTTGGTGGGAGCAGCCCCCAGGCTCCCCGGGCTGGCTCTACTCAAGCTATTACGGTAATTTGATAAGGCACTTCTTCGTGATATGAATCTTCGCCTTCGTTAAAGGCAGGGGGAAAAAAAGAAAAAAAAAAAAAAAACAACATTGCATTTTGATGGCTCACAGGGACAGTTCATTAAGCAATCAACTCTTTTAATGAAATATTTCTTTGTTAAAATATTCATTGATCTGCCGCGGGTGTGCGTGGAGCAGGGGAAGGGCCGTGTGTCCCGAATGCTTTTCTGTTGAGTCCTCCCGAGCTCGCGCTGGGAGCAGTGGGATGAGCCCTGGCATTGCCAGGACAGGAATTCCCACAGTGACCCTTCCCTCTGGAGAGCCTGCAGCAAGGATTTGGGGGTTTGTGGGTGTTTTTTTTTCCCCCTCCTCTAACCCACAGAGGTGTCACACCCCGGGTCTGGGGAGGGATGCAGGGTGGGTTCGGTTGGTGCCGTGGTGGCTGGTGACACGTGGGGACATTGTGACTGAGACGGGGGAGGATTTGGGCCAAGAATGAGGAGAAATGGGCAAACGTGGAAGTGGCAGGGTGGAAGGGGAGGGACTGGATGTCCCAGGCAGGTGTGAGGGGACCCCTCTGTGACCATGGGACAGCACAGCAAAGAACATTTGACACCCCACAGGGCTGATTGTCCAACCCCAACCTAGGAGCGAGCAGGAGGGAGCTCAGGGAGCCAGGACGGAGAACATTGGCAGGAGAAGAAAGAGAGGAGGGGAGGAAAAAAAAAAATATATATCAAAGGGTGAGAAATGAACAACTGCAGACAAAGCAGCGAATGTGGCCTCCCCCCTCCTTCCTCCAACCTTACACCGTGAGTAATTCCCGGCCGGCACCGTGACGGCTCCGGCAGCAGCACCACGTGCGAGTGAGCATCTCCTGAAGGAGCAGGAGGGAACAGCGCACACAAACACGGCAGCGGCCCCGAGCTGAGCCCTGCTCCGATGAGTAACGCTCTTGGAAAAGCAGGGAAATGATAAAAAAAAAAAAAAAAAAAGAGGAGAGGAGAGGGAAATGCAGCAAAAGTGCTGCTGGGGACGGGGGGAGCCACGTGTCCGGTGTGCCCAGGTGCTGGTGGCACAGCTGGGCTTGGCAGAGCTCGGGAATTCCATCCGGGATGGGTGATCGCCACTTGCAGCTCCTTCCTCTCCTGGCGTGGGGCTGTGCAGGCACTGAGGGACTTCTGGGCACTGTCTGGGGACTCCCCAAACACCCTGAACATCCTCATGTCCCTGGCTGGGAGCAGCACTCCCGGGCACTGGGGGTTTCCTTCCTTTATCCATTACCTGCAGCTCCCCAAAACCCAGCTGAGTCCAACCCTCAGAGTGCAACGGGGGAAACTGAGGCACGGCACAGCTAGCCAGGGATCTGAGGTGGTGAAAACCCCCTCAAACCCCCCCTTGAGCCCAAATTCCTGATTATTTCCTTGATATCCTCTCTCTGGGATGTTGGGATGCCCCTGCCTGGGGAATCACCGGGAGAATCACTGGGATTTCTGTCCGAGGGTTCTGGGATCTCTCTGGCTGGGGCAGGGGAGCAGTGCCAGCCCCTGGACAGGCAGCAGCCTGTGGCTTTCCCGGGGAGCCAGGAGCCTCTCATCACTTCCAGGAACTCGCTGCATCATCCCTTGGCCTTACGCAAGAGGCGAGCGGGGTCCAAGAGCTGCAGCGGCCACGGCCTCGCCAGCACGTCCGGGCAGAGCCGGATTGCTCCGTGTGCTCACAGCCTGGGATGGGGCCAGACTGACCCCCGGGGGGGCTCTGGGGCACCCCACAACCTCTCCAGCCCCGTGCTGGCCGGGGGTGCAGCACCCAGAGCCGTGGGATTGCCCCAGGACGGGCTGGTCCTGCTCCCTGACCCTATGGGTGATGTCCTGGAGGGTTTTTGGGGATGGGATGAACCCCAGGAAGGGCTGGTCCTGCTCCCTGACCCTATGGGTGATGTCCTGGAGGGTTTTTGGGGATGGGATGAGCCCCAGGAAGGGCTGGTCCTGCTCCCTGACCCCATGGGTGATGTCCTGGAGGGTGTTTGGGGATGGGATGAACACCAGGACGGGCTGGTCCTGCTCCCTGACCCTATGGGTGATGTCCTGGAGGGTGTTTGGGGATGGGATGAACACCAGGAAGGGCTGGTCCTGCTCTCTGATCCCATGGGTGATGCCCTGCAGGGTTTTTGGGGATGGAATGAACCCCAGGAAGGGCTGGTCCTGCTCCCTGATCCCATGGGTGATGTCCTGGAGGGGTTTTGGGGATGGGATGAGCCCCAGGAAGGGCTGGTCCTGCTCCCTGATCCCATGGGTGATGTCCTGGAGGGGTTTTGGGGATGGGATGAGCCCCGGGGGTTCAGGCCTGGATCCTCAGGAAGGAGAGGGAGCAGGCACAGGGCTGGGATGTGGGCACTGCTGGGCATCACACGGTGCTGGGGTGAAAGTGGATGCTGTAATTGGGCTGGAAAAGCACATTTGCTGCTCATCAGTTGAAATTTCCTCCTTGGAAGGGACGGGAGTTTGGAGTTTATCTCTGTCAATGCACAACACCATCCCCAAAACACTGCTCTGCAAGGGAAAAAATCACTTTCTCCCCTCATTCTCTCCATTTTCCCATCCCCAGTTCTCTCCTTCCTCATATTTCCAAATGTTTTTTTTTCTTTCTTTTGCCTTGGAAGCAGGAGGGAGAGAATCCAAGACAAGGCAGGAAGCAGAGGAGTCAGGGGGACTTGTTCCCATCACCAAACACTGATTTTTCAAGCGAGCACATTCAGAAAACTCAGATTTTGTTTCTGAAGTTGCTCTTCCCACAGAAGAAAAAAGACAAACCAAAGGAGATGCTCTCCCCTCCTCGTTTGCCAGAAATCCAATTCAGAACCTGTGACAAACACTTGGATTCATCTCGGAGAGGACTTTCCTGGAAGGATGAGGATGCTTCAGATGAGGTGATTCAGAGCTGCTTTTCCTTGGGTGGGATGCAGGACAAACCCAAAACTGACCTTTTCCATGGAAGATTTCAGCTTTCCTTCAACCCTACAGCAAACTGGGATTGTTCCCATTCCAGGCAAACATGGGATCACCGTTCTTTGGCTGAAGATTTGCAGGTTTTAAGGGCTTTCAAAATCCTGGTTACGAGATCAGACAGTCCCTGGAGGAGGAAAACCAAGTTCCCACAGCTGGGGGTGGAATGCAGATGCTGAGGATGAGCTGGGAAGAGGTGGAAGGTGGAGTTTTCCTGGAAGAGCTGAAGGACTCAGGGTTTGGGACTGATCACCCCACTGTGACTCTGCCCACGTGGCTCAGGGTTTTATATCCACACAAAATGTTTCATCCCAGAGCTCCAAACCCTCCTGCCTCCTCTGGATCCTTTGGTGGTGATCCACACCCGAGGCTTTATCTGGTGCAGAACAAAAGGAAGTTTTTTTTTTTCCCCTTCCCTTCTTCCCTGTGTCTCTCTTTTGAGAGCTCAGCTCTGCTGCAGGAGTGGAATTCACCTTCCTGGGGATTTCCTCATCCCTGCAGCATCCCTGATGTCCCCATTGGTGTCCCAGCAGCGAGGTGATCCCTCAGAGACCAAACCCCAGCTGGGAAGGAGCTGTTCCAACCCTGATCCATCCCAGATCCCTCCTCCCTGCTCTGCCTCATTTCCAGGCCGACACAGCTGAACAAAGAGGGATCTCGGGGCCAGACTCGATTCAGAAATTCCCCTCAGTGGAAGGCTGCCCACGTCTGTTGGTGCAGCTCCTTCCCACTCTGATGGTGTTTGATGTCTTCAAAGGGGCTCCTCTGATGCAGGGAAAAGAGGGCAAGCACAGGTTGCACGAGGCTCGTCACTCAAAGCTGTTTATTCGTTCAGAAAAATTTGGGATGGAATAAAAGTGGGCATTGTGTTTGGCATGGACTGATGGGGGGGTGGGTAACTCACAAAGCTCTCGGAGCTTCCAGCACTTCCTGGGGTTTGGAATCCAATGGAGGGATCTGGGCTGAACTGGGGGGGGTCGAAGCTGCTGAACTTCCCATGTGGGGACCCCCTAAAATAGGGAGGGGCGTCCCAGTCCCATAACTCTGAGTCCTGAGCACGGAATGCATTGAATTGATTGATCCAAGGGCTGCAACTGCCCGGCCATACTGGGAGAGCTGGGAATGTTCAGCCTGGAGAAATGGCAGCTCCAGGGAGACCTTAGAGCCCCTCACACCTCAAGGTGCTCCAGGAGAGCTGGAAGGGGATGTGGACAAGGGGGAGAAGTGGCTGTCCCATCCCTGGAAGAGCCCAAGGCCAGGTTGGATGGACCTGGAGCAGCCTGGCCCTGGATCCCAGGGGTCACCCAGAATGTGGGGCTGGAGGAGAGGCTCTCCCTGGTGTTTCCTGGCAGGGGAGAGGGAACGCTGTCCTCCCATGAAAGGAGGTGCTGGCAGGAAGCAGAACTGCGGCGCTTCCGAGAAACGGGGCCTGGGCTCCTCTTCCACGAATGTTGGGGCTCCTTCCAGCAGGAGCAGGTTCTGCAGAAATGGGTGCAGCAGAGGCTCCTTGATGGGAGCTCCAGAGGGGGCTGAAGCCAAGCCAAGCCCTCTGGAAAATCCCAGGACTCCAACAGGGGTGGGTTAAGACCTCGGTTTCAGGCTCAGCACAGCCCAGGAGCCAGCCTGGCACTTGCCCTCATCCTGTTTGTCCCCTTAAAGGAAGATTTTTGGGGACAAAACCAATGGGATATTTCCTAGGGTCGTCAGAATGTAGTTATAGAAAACCAGCTTTGCCATCTCACAGAAATTCCCTAACTTTTCATTCAATAACAAATTATTAAAAAAAAAACCAAACCAACCATCAACAGTCCTCTTGTAAAAGATTAAATTATAGGGGGAAAAAAATCCAGGTGGGTTTAAATACTTTTCATTCCAATTTCACCTCTCAAAGCTACTTTAGCTGTCCTTAAAATGGAAATTCAAAAGAGCTACTTTTGAATTAAAAAAAAAAAAAAAGGGCAGAGTGACCACTCCTTGGTGCCATGAAGATGTAACTGGCTTTGGAAAACTTCTCCATGTGGGAGTGGGATCATCCATCCCCAGCCTGTGCTGGTGCCTGAGGCTGGTGGGAATTCAGGCCCCAAACCAACAGCCCAAACCAGCCCCAGTGGCAGGCCTGGAACGCTGCTGGTCCCTGCTCTGCTCCAGCTGTGTCACCCTGACCCGTGTCCCCAGCGCTGGGCGAGGGTTTGGGAGCAGCACCTGGGTCCTGGGTTGGGTCCAGCCTCCTCACGGAGTTTTGGGGCCTCTCTGAAAATGTTTGGGTGCAATATTTGGGTGCAGGTTTGGGTCCAGCCTCCTCTTGGAGTTTTGGGGCCTCTCTGAAAATGTTTGGGTGCAATATTTGGGTGCTGGATTTGGTCCAGCCTCCTCACGGAGTTTTGGGGCCTCTCTGCAGATGTTTGGGAGCAATATCTGGGTGCAGGTTTGGGTGCAGCACCCTGACATAGCTCTGCTCCCCCAGGGGCTCTGGGGACCCTGTCCTGCTGCGGGACACGATATCGGGGTGTCACAGGGGGTGTCACAGAGCGCAGTTGGGGGTGTTGGGGTCACCGGCTCAGCCTCTCGCTGTCCCCATCTGTAAATCGCCCTGTCCCGGTTCTGCCCCGTGCGCTGAACTCGATGTTCCGAGCGCTCTTTCCCCACGCGGCCGATCCGCTGATCCCACCGAGCGCCTGGAGCCGTGTCCCCAAAACCCCCGTGCCTCAGTTTCCCCGCCGCTCCCCCCCTTCCCCAAACCCACATCTTCGCTGCGCGCCGGGGACCCAACGCGGCAGAAACCAATTAGCGCAGGCATTAATGAGCAAAACGCAGGAGGGGAGGGGGAAGGAGGGCAAAGAACTGCGAGGCGAGGGGGGGGTAGGGAGGAGGCTCCATCAAGCGAGGGGGGGGGGGACACCTCAAAATAAAGAAAAAAAAACCGAAAAACCAACATCCCCGAGCGAACGGGGGACACGGGGCGGTGCAGGGGGGGCGATGCTCGGGCGGGGAAAGCGGCTGCACCTGCTTTAGAGGAACTATGGTAGGGCGGCCGGCGCCCGCCCCGCGCCGCCGCGCCCGCGCCGCCGCCGCCGCCGCGCCGAGCCGGACCTGAGCGCGGCCACGGCCCGGCCGGCCCCGGCTGCCCGAGCCCCCCGAGCCCCCCAGCCCCGCACGGCCCCGCTCCGTCAGCGCGGCCGCACGGAGCCCCCACCCCTCGGGCCATGCCGCGCCGCCTCTGAGCTCCGGCCCCGCCGCGCCCGCCCCGTCGAAGTTTGGGGAAGGTGCCGGTGCGGGGAGGGCTGTGCAGGGGTGGGGGGGGGGGGAAGGAGCGGCGCGGCTCATGCCCGTCCCCGGAGCCCGGCGCTCGGAGCGACCAGGTGGGTGCGAGCGGAGCGGGAGGGTCGGTGGGTGTCCTCCCCCCCCCCCCACGCCAACAGCAGGGGAGGGGGGGGCGTGGGGCGGGACCCCCCGGCAGGTGCGGGGGGCGCGGGTTGTGTCCCCCGTGTGTCCCCTCGCCCCTTCCCCTCGCCATGCTCCCGGGCCGGGCCGTGCCCCGCGCTCGGCCGCGCCGCGCTCGGAAGTTTTGTTACGGAGCCCGGACAAAGGGAGCGGGGCCGGCGCTGGGGGAGCCGGGGGTGCGGGCGAGCCGGGGCTCGGCGGGGCTCGGGGGGCACCGAGGGGCTCGGGGATGGGGGCGCTCCGGGGTGCGGGGCTCCTTTGGTGGGGGGGTGCGGGGGGTCCCCGCGCTCGCAGCTCGGGGGTCCCGGTGCGTGCGGGCGAGCGCGGGGGTCGCCGCCGCCCCCCGAGGCGTTTGGGCGGCCGGGAATGGGGAGGAGGGGGGTGGTCGCAGCCGCCCCTCGGAAAGGAGGGGGGGTCGGGCCCCGGGAAAGTTGCGCTGCCGCCGGCACAGCCGCGCTGCCGGTGCCGGATCCGGACCCGCCTCCGCTCCGGCGCTTCGGGGGTCCCGCACCCCCCGAGGGGGCAGCGCACCGGGGCGGGGGGGGGAACCCGGCCGCCCCTGCCCTGCAGCCGCCCCAGCGCTCCCTTTGTTGGTGCTTCCCATTTCCTCCCCATCTTTTCCTTTCTCTCCGGCAGTTTTGGTTTAATTCCGGCTGCTGGAGGGCTTGGGTGGGTTTCCCCCCCCGCTTTTTTTTCCCTCCTCCATCACATTTTAACTCAGCCTCGACCCGCCGCTGCTTGGGCCCGGGGGTGTGATTCCCTCCTTGGGGAGAAATCCGTAAGTCTGCCCCAAGTTTTGCAATTCCTGGGAGAAGCAGCAGCCGCCGCCGTCCCCGACAACCTGCAGCCAGCCCGGCCGTCGCTCCCGCAGCGCCCTGGGAAAATCCAGCGCCGTGTCCAAAACCCTAACCCAGACCGCAAGGTGAGGGAGAGGAGGACGAGGCACGGCTTCGGATGGAGCTGGAGAATATTCCCGAGAAAGCCCCGCAGGTTTGGATTCCGGAGGGGCTGGCGGCAGCCGGCTGCCCCGCGCCTCGCCCGCGCCCGGCTTTCACCCGCTTGTAAAGTTTGCGGGGGTTCCGTGCGCCTTTGTTTGGACGGGGAGAGAGGTTGGGGGAGGCTTTTCCGAGGATTTTGGGTCGGGTCTGTGGAACCCGGACGCGATTGCCGCGGGAGCTCTCGGTGGGGACGCTGCCGGCAGCGGCTGCTGATGGCACCGGCAGTGATAACGTGTTCGGGAAGAGTTTTTATTACGGAGCATCGTCTTCTGGGAGTTCCGAAATTCCCGGGCAGACAGCGTGTGCTGGCTCACCCGGAGCCCTGGATCAGCCTCCAGCAACATCCCCTTCCCACCCGGTGTCCGCCGTCGCTGCGATGCTCTCCCGGCGCTGGCAAAGTTCAGGGATTTCTATTCTTCCCTCTCCCCGCTCCGTGGGATAAACAAACGCGCCTCTGTCTGCTCGCCCCTCTCCCCCTCTCCAAGAGCGCTTCGGGAAGTGCCGCGGATGGCTCTGGATATTTCTTTGGGTGTAGGAAATCTGGTTTGAGTTGGCAGGCGCGTTCCGAGGTGTGGATGGGAGAGAACAAGTGGAGCGTAATTGGGTTTTCTTTTTCCATTTGGGAGCGATGCTGGTTTCTCTTTCCCCGTTTAAAACGCAAACAAGTCAAGGGCCGTGTGTCTCCCCCTCTCTCCCTCCCGTGCACTTTTTAATACAAATGAAAAATGTGCGGAGGAGAAAGCAGGAATAATTCACAAACCCCACTTTTCCCGGGAGTCGTGGTTGGGAAGTGCCCGCTCGGAAAACTTGTGCTGAGATTATTATTATTCTTTTTTTTCCCTGCTGCTCTTAATATAGTGCTGGAGGAATTCGTGTCCGAATTCCTGCCTGGGATCGCTCCTCAGCTTCAGGCAGCTCTTCCCTCCCCATCAGTTGATACCCCAAGATTTTCCTTTTCCCACCCTCCACCCCAACTTCCATCGGATTAAGACCTCACTTCTCTCCGCGAGCGTCGTAAAGCTGTGGGGCAGACAATAAAATTGTTATTAGTTTCTGTATTAAAAGGTTGGGTTGTTTTTAACCCAAACCAGAAGGAGGATTTACTTTTACAAATTTCTGCTGGTGTGTTAAAAATTTACACGGGGAATACGTTCCGTGGAGAGCAGGGATTTGATGTTAAATCAACCCAACATGTGTCTCACGCAGGCGGCGTGACCCGGTCCCGGGTGTCGGCAGGGATGTGTTCCCTTCCATGCCTCCCCATATCCTCGATTAAAACACACCAAACTCTCAGGGTTTTCCAAAACCTTCACTCTAAATTAAGGATTTTTGGGGGTTTTTTTGTTTTTGTTTTTTTTTTTAATTGCCACCTCACCTTAAAATCCATCAAAAATAAATCTAACAAGCTCTACGAGCGGGTGGGTGGAGGAAATAATCAGGTTTGGAAAAATGACTCTGCTCTCCCCCCTTTTTATTTAATTTTTTTTCCACCTTCAGGTCGCTTAAATCGAGCTGGGAAAGGGGAAAATGTGGGGGAGAAGGGGCAGAATTCCCTGTGCCAAGCCAGGGAGCTTTGTCAGGGCTCTGGAGCTTCTCCTGCCCTTTGTGGTGCGGGATTGGGGGATCTGTGGAGAAGATCCCGGAGCCCTCTGCTCCTAAATCACGCCGGGAGCTGCTGCTTTGAGCTGCTCCCCGTTTATTTTGATGTATAATTTTAATTTATTATTTCTCGGGAGTGTGTGGGGTTTTTTTGGTGGGTCTCCCCCATCCCAAAAATCCCCTTTTTAACGGGATTCTCCGTGTGTGTGGGGGGGGTGCGAACGTTCCCGGCCGGATCGAGCATCGCTCCGGAGGTAAAAAATCTCAAATGCAAAGTGGCAGTGCCGAGCAGCACAAAGTTGGATTTGATGGAGGGGGGGGTGAAAGGGCAGGAGAACGGGATCGGTGTGGAAAATCCCCCCTCCCAACCCCTGCACCCCGGGATGCGTCGCCCGGCGGGGTCAGGGAAGGAGGAGGCGAGGGGTGGGGAGGGGGGAAAAGCTGAGCAAACGGAGCGAGGTGGAATAAAACGGATTAAAGTTGCTGCTGGGGGAGGTGGGGAAGAGGCTGGAGAACAGATAATATCCCAAATATCTCTAAAAAGCCGTGTCCAGCTCCTCTGTCCTGCCTGGTAAAACCTGCCTGTAGGTTTTACATCCCTTTTGGAAAGGGAAGAGCAGGGAGCATTCGGAAAACAACAACAACCAGAAAAAAAAAAAAAAAAAAATCAGTGCAATGTATAAAATCAAGTGACACTAAAATATCTCCTCGGGCCCTCGGCCTTTCTCTCCTAATAACCCGGCAGGAATGCGAGTGCACTCAGTTGTGAAGTTGCTGCCCGGAGAGCCCGGGAGCTTTTCTTTTCCGCCGCTGGCTCGGGGGATGCTTTGAGTCTGCTGATGTTTGTGTCTCGCTGTGGGGCTGGGGAGGGGCCGGGGGGCTCGGGCTTTCAGGGTTTTTTCTGTCCTTTGATTTTTTTTTTTTTTAATTTTTTTTTTCATTCCCCCCCCCCGCACTCACCCTTTTTTTCCTCTTTTCTTGTCGGGCCGGAGGGGGGAGAGTTGTGGGGCTGGGATTGCCTTTGTGGCAGCAAGGTGGGGGGCGAGGGGAACGGGCTCATTCTTCCCACCGGGGAAAGGCGGGAGGAAGGAGAAGCCCGGAGGTCCCTGGGTTTATAACTCATACACATTTATGGCTCCTTGCCTTTCCCTTCAGTGGTGGGGTTTGGGAGCCTGAAGGATTTGGAGAAATTCTCTTATTTCGGGACGGGAGAGCTGGAATGGGGTTTTTTTTCCCCCCTTCGTCGCCGTGGGTTTGAAGCCCAGCAGAGCGCTGGGATGGGGTTGGCAGGTGGCTTTGGGGTGTGCAGGGGTTGTTCCCCATTTCTGGGTGCATGGGGGGCTCCCATCTCATCCTCCAGGGCCACCCTGGGGTTTTTCCTCCGCTCCCGAAATGACCCCGCTGCCACCTCGGCGTCACCTGCCACTTCTGGGAGTGGGAACTTGAAATTTCCTGGCCCTTCCTCTTTGGTTTGCAGCTCCTCCAGCACGGTCAGGGCCATTCTGCAGGGTGGGGAGCTCGGTCCTGCTCCGTGGCATCTCCCCACAGAGGGATGAGCTCTGCCTGCGGCAGAGGGAAGGAAAAAGGGAGAAAATAAAATTACTCAGAGCTTGGAATGTCCATGTGTTTGCCTCAGAAGGTGTAAAAATCCTCCGTGAGCCACTCCTGGATGCACCTGATTGAAACTCAGGGGGAGCAGCTGGCTCAGAAATAACCCCAGGGGCTGGGACATGGCCCTGCACGGTGCTGGTGACCCTTGGGGTGGCCCCAGAGCCCCCTGAGTGGCCGTGGGGCTGTGACCAGCAGCTCTGGCTCCTGGGCCAGCTTAGGGCAAGGACTTGCACCCATTTTATCTCTCACAAAACCTCCTTGTGCTGCACCTTTTCAAGTCAAACAGAACTTGTAGATCAAGATGGGGCCGGGCACAGCTTGAATAACTTCCTAATCTTTTTTCTTTTTTTTTCTTTCTTTTTTTTTTTTTTCCTCTCCCCCCTCTCCAAGTGTTTGGGAGATGAAATCCAGCCAAGACGCTGCTTGAGGGTTTGTTTTTGTTTTTTACAAACTTTTCCTAATTTAAACGGCTCTTGGCATGGCTCAGGCGAGGCTCCAGCGTGAGACGTGCCGTGGTGATCCGGCTGCCCGTGACAAAAACGGGTTTGGAAGCGGAATGGCATCGGGGAAAAGGGAGAGAGGAGAGGCAGGAGCAGCAGAGGAGAGATCCAAAGCCACGATTTATTTCCCAGGGATCGTGCTGGAGCAGGGATGAGCTGGAGGGAAATGATGACGGGATTCCTGTGCCACGGGCACGGCGTTGGCAGCGGGATGCGCAGGGAAAGGAGCCCGGCGTGAGTCTGGATCCTTTCTCCCGGGCTTTATTTATTTATTATCTTCTTTCCTAAGGAAAATCCAGGCTGTGTTTGCAGCCTGTTGTGCCGAGGTCTCGCCGGGGTGGAGCGATCCAGTGCTGGTGTTCCAGCCCCGGGTGACACTTCCCGGCGGCGGCTCCCGTGCCCTGGCAGGTTGGCAGGTTGGCAGCAGCCGCTGGCAGCGTGTTCCAGCAGAAGCTGTCCCTCCTCCTCCTGGATTGCAGAGCCAGGTTGGCAGCAAAAACAGGGATTTTTTAATTTTTTTTAATTTTTTTTTTTTCCCTGGGAGAATAAGGAGCAGAGGGTGGATGTGGAGGAAATCTCACCTTGCTCTGCTCAGGGCTCCACGCTGGGTTTATCAGAGGCAGAAGTCGGGGGTAATAAAATGATTTGATGGGTGATTGCTTTCAAAGCTGTGGAAAAGTGCACAAAAAAATTTAAGGTGATAGAGGAGGAAAAGAATCCCGTGGGGGGGATGATTTGGAGGTGATTTGGAAGTGGGTTTTTTTCTGCCTCATTGGGAGAACTTCTCCGGTGTGACCGGGGCTGGAATGGGCAGATGGGGCTGGGGAGCACCGGGATGGCCCCGGCAGGAGAAGGAGGAGGAAAAGGAAGAGGAGGAAGCCCCAGTGGCATGGGTTTGTGCTCTGGGTGCTGTGCAGGTTGTGTTTGGCAGCTCTGGAGCTCGGGGAGATGCTGCTCCCGTTTCCACAGCCGTGGATCCGTGGCTGGGATGAGGCGCTCGCCCGGAGCAGGTGCTCACAAAACAACTCCTTGGAACAGCCCTTGGCCAGAGCTGGGGTTATCCACAGGAATTTCACTGCTCCAAGGCTGGAAAAGGCACAGAAACGCTGCCATTCCAGGTTCCTGGCTGAGCATCCCACTGCCAGCTTCCCTCGGGATGTGCCAGCTCTGATCCCAAACCCTCCGAGCCTTCCTTTGCTTTCTCCAAGTCCTGCTTTATTCCACACCCTGTAGATTCTAGGTGAGTGATTTTCTTTTTGCTGCTTGTTGTGAGTCTGGGAGCCGGGGCCTGGCTGCAGCAGGATGTGGATGGGACCACCTGGGAGAAGCTGTCATGGACTGGGAAAAGATCCCTTGGGAAAGGGGGAACAGTGGAGGAGGGCTCGGGGCTGGAGGCTCAGTGCAGGATGGAGCGAGGGATGAGCTGAGATCCCGAGTTCCCAGCAGTTCCCTCTCTCTGGAGCCCCTGGCACTCAAATTCCTGCCGTGCCTGGGAGTGGGGATGTGTCCCCAGTGCCATTGTGCCAGGGACAGCTCCAGGGACAGCTCCAGGAGCTGGCACCGGGCTCGGGGCTCCACCGGTGCCTCCCATCCCCAGCCGGGATCACGGCACATCCATTGGGATGGGGGTTCCAGCACGGGGGCTTTGCCCACACGGCCCTGGAGCTGCTGGGGGGGATTTCCTGGAGCAGGAATGTCCCCAGAGCCTGCAGGGACCTGGGGCTTCCTCAGCTCCTGGATTTTCACCTCCAGTTCCTGAGAGAAGGGAATGCCTGGCAGGGATGGCAGGGAATGGCAGGGGAGAGCCCCACTGCAGATTTGGATAAAGCTTTTGGGGCTCAGGGTGGTCACAGCGGGGTTGGAGGAGCCACCCAGGGCGAGGGGACAGCTTGTGCCAGGAAATAGCTGGCAGAGCTGCAGTTCCTTGCTGAGGATCTGGAGTTTTTGGCTGAAGTGGGGCAGGAATATCGGGCAGAGACTTTGTGCTGGACAGCGAGAAGAGCTCCCCTGTGTCCCCTCTGGGTGCCACTTGCCAGGCTGTGTCCCCTGTGCCAGCAGGGAGGGAGGTGCTGAGGAGCTCTGTGCTCCCAGGAGGGTTTCTGGCAGGTTGGTTCTTCCTCCAGGATGCTGCCAGAGCTGGCAGGGACAGGGAAATTCCCTGGAGCGTGGGGTGACTTGGAGCAGGAAGAGAAACACGGCATCACCGGGCCTGTTAAAAACAGAAGAAGAGCAAATAAAGGCACGGGGAGCAGTGTCCTGTAAGTTTTGAGGCAGGAAATGTTGATTTTGGAAATGTGCTGGGCCGGGCAGAGCTGCAAAGCTCCGGATTTTTACCGAGGTGGATTCGGGTGGGATTATAAAGTCTCCAGCTCTGCCTTTCTCCGGGATTATTTCCTGAGAATTTCCATTTCTCCTTTACACCCCAACCTGCTTTCCCTGCAGCTTCCTGGATGGATTTTTATCCTGCATTTCTGCAGCTGGGATGAGGTTGGGTTCCCCCCTGTGCTCAAACCTCAGCTCTGTCCAAGCGGGGTGTGGGGAACCAGGCTGCCACAAATCTTCCTTATTAATAAATCAAACTCAAAATTGACAGGAATTCCTCTTTTGCAAAACAAAAAAGGTTCCTGTCACCTGCTGGGTGGGTAAAGCTGGGGCTGGGGGTGAGGAGGGGGATGCTCCTGCTCATCCCATGGCTCCCAGTTTGTCTCAGCCTGTTGGAACTCACGCTCTGGGGTTCTCATCCTCAATTCTGCCTCTCCAGCAGGACCCATCCCTGTCCCTGTGACCCCAAAGCACTCGGGGTGTGTAGGGGCTCGGCTGCAGAGCCCTTGTTCCCCCATGGAGGTGAAGGAGAGGAAGAATTGGGGTAGATCTCTGTAATTTTGCCTTTTTGTGCATATTGGGGAAGGGAGATTCCCTCGGTGTGCTCTCGAGAGGAGCAGGTGAAGGGGAATGTCCAAAAATCCCTCCTGTGAGAGGTGGGAGCACGAGAGTGCTGGAGAAACCCTGGGAAGGGATTTCTGTCTGAGCTCTGCTCCCGTGGCACAGCACAGCCTTCACTTCATCCCCTTTTAACAAAGTGACAGCGGTGAGATTGGGGCTGGAATCGGGATTTGGTTTTCCCAAAGTCAAACCCAAAGGTGCTGGGGCTGCAGGGCCCAGCTCAGCTCTTTCCCGCGGGATGGATCTCAGGGCTGGGCTCTGCATCCTTGGGATGCTCGGGCCCCTCTGGATGCAGCAGCACAGCCCTGTCTGGGTTATTCCCACTTCTCCTTTTAACCCAGGATTTATTATTAAAGGATACAGGGCAGGGCCTGCTGCCACATCCCTTGAAGTCTTTCCCTTGATTCTGGTGGGCTCCCACTGAACAAATTCCGTTTTCCCTGGGAAGTGGAGGCCCTAAATCTGGGTCAGCCTTTGGAGCTGCCAGAGCAGCCCCATCCGTGGATCAAACCCCTCCTCAGCCCTGCATCCACAGGTTTTCCACTGGCACCGCGGGGAGGAGGAGATGCTGGAGTGCTGCTCCTGCTCCCTGGGGCTGGGGGTTTAAAATAATCCCTGAGGAAGAGCCTGCTCCGTCTGGGAGTGCAGTGGGAGGGAGTTGGGGGTTGCTGCCCTCGTGTCCCCACCGTGCCGGAGCAGGGGATGCTGGAATTTCCAGCTCTAAATTTGGGATGGAGCTGCAGGAGGAGACAGGGATGTGCCCACCCCTCTGGGAAAAGGGTGGGGGACAGACCTCTGTCCCCTCAGAGGGGACACACAGCTCCTGCCACTGCAGCCTGGGCCCTTTCCAAGCGCTGTTGGAAGCACAAACGCTCTGGGAATGAGCACAAATCGCTGGGTTTGTCTGGAGGTTTAGAATAATAACTGAGAGTTGAAAACTCCTGGCAGTGGGCAGGAATGTGCTGGGGCTGGAGGGGACATGGGGGACACGGGGCCAGGGGTGTGGCTCACGTCCCTGAGGGATTTGGTGTCCCCAGCTGTGTCCTCTTCACATCTTGTCTGATTCTGTGTCCCGGTGTTTTTGCCTTTCCTCAGCGCGATGTGACAATTTTTGTTCTGGGGACAACGGGGGATGTCCCCTGGCTTGGTGCCCTGCCCCTGTGCCACCGTGTCGTGCAGTGGGGGATCTCAGCACTCTCTGCCCACCCAGGGACAGTTTGGGGACAGTTCTGTGTGCCCCTGTGGCAGGAGGATGTGGCTGGATTGTGAGAGCAGTGCCAGCAGGGCTCGGGGGCTGTGCTGTGGCTGCCAGGGGACAAAGGTGGCACCCAGATGGTGCCCGAGGTGGGCACCCTCACCTGTGACCCCGTGCCAGAGCCCTCAGCTGCGGGTTTTTGGGATTTGTCCTAAAAAACGAGATTCAGTTGTCCTGTGGTGAGTCCTGCTCAGGCAGGGGACACGTTGGGAGCCAGGTGGGCACCAGGGACCTCGAGCCCCTCCTTGTCCCAGCACCCCGAGGTGCTCACAGGACCCCAGCACTGCAGGAGCGTGACAGCAGTTGGTGAATCATTAATTAATATTTTTAAAGGATGAGGGTTATTTTTAGTAGGGGTAGAGGGAGCCCAATTCCTGGGAATAATCCTTGGGATTTGCACGGTGCTGTGTCCCACGGGTGCCCAGGGCTTCCTTGGCCACTGAGCTGGAGCAGCAGCGGCCACCTGGGGGCCAGGCCACCCTGAGGATGTGCTTTGGGATCTCAGCATTCCCGGGAGCAATCACTGGCTGGGATGAGCAGGATTCAGGACGTGGATTCAGTTTCCTGAGCTGTGTCCCAGTGCACGGAGCAGGGACGTGCTGGGTTCGGGAGGATGCTGTGCCTGCTGTCGCTGAGCTGTGGGGATGCTCCTGAGCCTGGACGGATCAGCACAGCCTGGGAATGCTGAGAGTGACCCGTGGGACCCGATCCCTTCCCTGAGCTGGCATCCATGGAGCCACAGAAGAGCTTTGCTGCCATCCCCGTGGGAGGCAGAACCTCCGGGATTCCCGTGGAAGAAGCACAGAGGGGACATTCCTGGGAAGAGGACGTGGTGACACCGAGAAGGGGACCCCGGTGACCTTTTGACTTCAGGCTCCTGGTGGGAAATGCTTCCCGCAGCCGAGGGATGCTCCTGCCTCTCCTGCTCTCTTCCCAACACTCAGATTTTAAATGCAGCATCCCAGTCCCCTCCAGGGCAGCCAGCAGCATTCCCAGGGCAGGATCCCAGCCCTGCTGAACTCGCTGCTGCCCTGATTTTAGTGGAGAAATCTCCGGGGTTATTCCCAGGCGAGCTGCCGGGAGCTGGGTTTGCTCCGTGGGGGTGGCAGGTGCCCAGAGAAACCAGGAGATGCTGAGGCTGCCCCTGGAGAAGCCAAACTGTGCAGGAATAAAATCAGGGGAGCCGTTTGGAAGTGTGGAGCTGGGCTCTGGCAGGGCTGTGAGACCGAGCCGGCCTCGGCTCACGCTGCCTCCGGTCGGGATGAAAAGAGAAATGGACTTCAGACCGGGAGTTTGAAAATGCCCAAGGACAGTTCTCCCCCCCACTGCCTTTTTTCGTCTCCCTCCTCGTGAGCAGCATCGTTTCTGGATGGAAACCAGGCCCTCTTCCTGCACAGGAATGGGATTTGCCATGGAAATCATCGGGGAGCGCAGTAACCAGAGCCTTTTCTGGATTGATTTTTGCACAGACCTGACGGAGTTTGGGAAAACCTGTGGCATCCGAGTTCCTCCCTCCTGCCCCATAGGTACCATGCCTGTTTTTGCCTCCCCTCTGGATTATTTGAAGGCCAGGAGAGACTTTTAGCAACTTCCAGTCTGAACTCGGCTGGAAAATTTTGCTCAGGGTGGGATGTGGGAGTCCCTGGCATCGCTCCTCATCCCATTCCAGAGTGTCCCTCACCTGCTCCGGGGATTTTCTTCCTCCCTGGCTCCATCCTTGCCCTTTGCAGCCTCTCCTGAGGGGATGGGGCAGGGGAAGCTCCTGGAGTTTTGGGGTTTATTTTGATTTCAGAGCTTCCCCCATTGCTCCCCTTTTCCGGGAGTTTTTGTCCTTCCCAGGGATTGAGTCAGGACATTTTCCCGTGTCCCTGCTCTTCCTCACTCCCACAGGGCAATGTCCTTCATGCCTCCATCCAGGAGGAAGATCCCTCCTCTTCCTCAGGTGTCCCAGGCTGTGGCACCATCCTGGCTGTGAATGGGAGGCACAGAGGAGATTCTGGCTGGAGAATTCCGTGTGTTCCAGGTGGGATGAGGGCTCTGGGTGCACAGAGGAGATTTTGGCTGGAGAATTCCGTGTGTTCCAGGTGGGATGAGGGCTCTGGGTGCACAGAGGAGATTTTGGCTGGAGAATTCCGTGTGTTCCAGGTGGGATGAGGGCTCTGGATGCACAGAGGAGATTCTGGCTGGAGAATTCCGTGTGTTCCAGGTGGGATGAGGGCTCTGGATGCACAGAGGAGATTCTGGCTGGAGAATTCCGTGTGATCCGGGTGGGATGAGGGCTCTGGATGCACAGAGGAGATTTTGGTTGGAGAATTCCGTGTGCTCCGGGTGGGATGAGGGCTCTGGAGGCACAGAGATGATTTTGGTTGGAGAATTCCGTGTGTTCCAGGTGGGATGAGGGCTCTGGATGCACAGAGGAGATTTTGGTTGGAGAATTCCGTGTGTTCCAGGTGGGATGAGGGCTCTGGATGCACAGAGGAGATTTTGGTTGGAGAATTCCGTGTGCTCCGGGTGGGATGAGGGCTCTGGATGCACAGAGGAGATTTTGGTTGGAGAATTCCGTGTGCTCCGGGTGGGATGAGGGCTCTGGATGCACAGAGGAGATTTTGGTTGGACAATTCCGTGTGTTCCAGGTGGGATGAGGGCTCTGGCAGCAGGAATTCCAGGTGGGATTTGCACCAGGGGATGTGTCCCCAAGGCATGAGTGTCAGTGTGAGCCAGGCACTGGGAGTGTGGGAGAGGCTTGAACCGAGCTGGGATTTATGGAGAGATGCTGGAAAAACCTTTGGAAAACTGCTGGGGGTGATGCTGTGCTGGTTGCAGCTCTATCCCACCCACACCAGCCACGGGAGCTGCTGGTAATTATTTTAATGGGATTTTGGGGGGATTGTGCTGAAAACCTCATCCCAAATCCTAAATCCCTGATCCCGTGTGGAAGCGCGGAGCGATGGACGGGAGTTGTGCGTGAATCTCACCTCATCCCGTGGGCTTGGGGTTTTTTTTTTCCCCAGGAGTTTGGAGGGGTTTTTTTTTAATTTTGTTCCCTCTGAAATTTTTTTTTCCCCCCCACCATCTTCATTATCATTTTTGTTAATTAGATTGTGCTGGGGAGCAGTCTCTATTCAAAAAGCTCCGAGATGGGTTTTTCCAAGTGCGGCTGCGTTCCGGGGCTGGGAGAAGGACAGAGCGAAGATGCTTGAAAGAAATATAATTTTATTTTTTTTTTTTAAATAATTTCTTCATAAAGCTCTTTAAAAAGAAAACCCCGGGTCCCCTTCCCCCACCGCGGCCACCTCCCCTCTTTTTTTCCCCCCCTCCCCAATTAAACGATTTGAATTTCCACGTTAACCGCTTGGTGCTTCCTCGGCGCCTCAGATGATTAGAAAGGGATATTCATTTATGCCTTTTAAACGCCGCCCCGATTAAAATCAGAGAGATTTTTTCCTTCATCAAAATCTAACATCCTTGAAAAATTAATTTGATGCCTCTTGTTATCAATTAATTGAATCTCGTTGGGAGAGAGGCTCGTGCGGCGGGTGGTTGGAGCCGGCCCTTCTGTTCTTAGTTGCTTTCCCCCCTCTCCTCTCCCTTCTGCTGCTTCCAAACACTGGGACATTATCAAACTCGGCCTTTTCTTTTCTTTTTTTTTTTTTTTTTTTATTTTAAATATATTATTTTTACTCGTAAAATAAAATAAATGAATAAAACTTGCTCTTTCTCTCTCTGTCTCCCCGCCCTCCTCCTCCATTCCCCCTGAGTTCCTCTCGGATGAAAGACTCTTTTTTTCCCTTCCTTTCTCTCATCCCTCTTTCCTATAACTTCCGAGAAAAGGAGGGGAGAGAAAGAAAACTTGGGGCTTTTAGCAATTTCTCGGCGGCCAAGGTCCGTCTTTCTTCTTTTCTTTAACAGGGGATATTGGATATTTCATTTGAATCTCCTTTTTTTCAATTAAAAGTGCCCCGTTCCTTCTCTTCCAGCCGCTCCATTCTCCTGCTCTGCCTCGGCAGCCGGAGAAGCGATTTTCCTTTCTTTAATATTTCAGCTCTTCCCCTGAGACGGCCTGCCTGCCTTATTTTTTTTTTTTTTTAATAGACTTTTTCTCCCTCTATTAAACTTTTCCAATCTTCGTCCCTTTATTTTTTTTTTTCCCTTCCCACCTCTTTAAACAAAAAAAAAAAAAAAAAAAAGAGAAAAAAAAAAAAAACAGAGAGGAAAAGTTATAAAATGGGAAGAACTGGGTCATTCAGGAAGTTATTGGAATAACTTCAAAATTAGGCTTCACTTTCACTCTCCTTGGAGTGGTTGTGCCTTTGGATCCAGAATCTTCCCTGGTGGCTCCGTTATCGATGTCCAGTTGGGAATTTGGGGTTGGGGAGAGCAGAGTTTTGGGTTTTTTTGAGGGAAGGATCTGAGATGGGGTTTGGTGGGGGTGTCCCTTCCCAGGACTCCTCAGGGGGGCGGTGAGGGGATGTGTCCCCCCAGTCTGGTGCCCTAGGGGGTGATTTGGTGTCAGGATCTTGGTGTCACATCCCTCTGTGCCCTGCAGTGTCCCCTCACTTGTGCCCAGCTGGATTTGGGATCTGACAGGTGAGAGGCTCTTCCAGCCCTACCTGTCCTCTCCTGCTCCTGTGTGGGGTCACCAAGGATTTTGGGGCTGGGGAGAAGGTGACCCTGATCCATGTGCACAGAGGGGGTGTTTTGGGATGTTTCAATTCCCTTTTGGATCATGTTGGACAGAAGGAAGTTTTTAGGGGGATGAGAAATGAGGGGATGCAGGGCTGGACCTGGCAGGGCAGTGGCTGGTGTAGCTCCATGGGGGCTGCCTGGATTTTGGGATGTGCCCTTGGCCTTGCTCCCAGTGGGCATCCTGCAGGATTTGGGTGCTGGGCTTGCATCCCAAACTGGTGGGACAGAGGTGCCAGACCTGCATCCCAACCTGATGGGACATTGATACCAAACCTTCATCCTGACCCAAGGGTACCTGAGCAGCATCCCAGCCTGATGGGGCACAGGTCATGGATCTGCATCCTGACCTGATGGGACACAGGTACTGGATCTGCATCCCAGCCTGATGGGAACTTGGGTACCAAATCTTCATCCTGACCCACTGGGACACCAGAGCTGCATCCCAGCCTAATGGGACTCCAGGTACTGATCCTGCATCCCAACCTGATGGAGCACTGGTACCAAACCTGCATCCCAGCCCACTGGGACGTGGATACCAGATCTGCATCTCTAATGGTGCCCTAATAGGACACCAGGTACTGGTCCTGCATCCCAACCTGATGGGACACAGGTATTGGACCTATTTCCCACCCTGAAAGGACTTGGGTACCAAATCTTCATCCTGGATCAGTGGGACAGGGGTACTAGACCTGCATCCCAACCTGATGGGACACAGATTCAAGATCTCCATCCTGACCTGATGGACACAGGTGCTGGATCTCCATCCCAGGCTGGTGACACACAGGTGCTAGACCTGAACCTGGCCCAGCAGGACATGGGTACCAAACCTGCATCCTGGATCAGTGGGACAGGGGTACCAGACCTGCATCCCAACCTGATGGACACAGGTGCAGGATCTCCATCCCAACCTGATGGACACAGGTGATGGATCTCAATCCCAACCTGATGGACACAGGTTCAGGATCTCCATCCCACCCTGGTGGACACAGGTGATGGATTTCCATCCCACCCTGATGGACACAGGTGATGGATTTCCATCCCACCCTGATGGACACAGGTTCAGGATCTCCATCCCACCCTGATGGACACAGGTGATGGATTTCCATCCCACCCTGATGGACACAGGTGCAGGATCTCCATCCCACCCTGATGGACACAGGTGATGGATTTCCATCCCACCCTGATGGACACAGGTGATGGATTTCCATCCCACCCTAGTGGACACAGATTCAGGATCTCCATCCCGGCCCAGCAGGATGCTCCATCACCCCAGCAGTGACCCATGGTGGGTGCAGGGAGCAGCAGCACCCACCGAGGGGCTGCCCTGCTCAGGGTCCCCCGGGTCCCCGCGTGTGGTGGATCCGGAGCAGCGAGGTGGGAGCCCCGTGCTCCACGTCACTATTTAATTAGACGCCCCTGATTAACAAAACTTGGCGTTCGGCTTCCTCCTGCCCTCATCTTTCCTGGCTCCGAATCAATGGCTTTGATATGCTAATTAGGGAGTAATTTAATTTCAAAAGGCCGCAATTAACAAGGGTGTTGTGGACATGCTGTAGTTAAGCGGCGTAATCTAATTTGCATTAGTAACAAGCAGGGACTAATTAGAAGCTTAATTAGACACTTAGACGGCTCTTGTGTTTACTTTCTTAATGAGATGGAGTGGGGTTCCTTTTTTTTTCTTTTTTTTTTTTTTTTAATCTTTTCAAGAGCACAGCGAGGGAAGGCGGGATGGAGCCCGGCACGTGCTCTGGGATGGAGCAACAGCTCCGCTGTCCCAGCACCGGCCTGGCCACCTCCAGCCCACGCTGGGAGGGGTTTTTGTGTTCCTGGAAGCTTGGCAGGGAATGGGAGAGGTGCCAGGCGGGCATTGGTGTCTCTGGGAATGGCTTGTGTGGGGTGGGCACAGGATCTCCTGCGGGGTTGGCTCTGGAGGGCAGGGGATGCTCTGGGGGTGACAGGTTTTGGAGGGGCAGGTGGGGCTCACCAGGAGCACAGGAACCAACACATATTGGTGTCCTCACGCTGCCAGGTGCTGTGCAGCTCTCTGAGTGAGCTGATCCGAGCATCCCCGATTTTTGGGGGGCAGCAGAACCTCGCGGTGGCCGTCCCTGCCTGGTTTCCACAGAGCAGCAAAGGCTCCTCGCTGCCTGCCAGTCCCTGGTGCCCACGAGCGTGGCTGGGCTGGGCTGGCACCGAGGCAGGTGAGGAGAGCCAGGGGGTGAAGGTGAAGAGCTGGAGCTTGGCTCTTCCCAAAGAAGTTGCTGGGAGCGAGATGAAAGTGGGAGATGAAAGTGCCCAGAGGTGAGATCCCATTAAAGCAGTGCCTGGGCTTAGCCGGTCCCTGGTTCCTTAAATATCTTCTAATTTACAGTAATGCTCCGGATTCGTCTCAGCTCCCCCAGACTTTTATTTTAATCCCCTTTCCACATTTCCATGTGTTTATGTGTTAATTAAAGGGTAAAAAGCCACTCTCGGAGCAATCCCGTGCTGCTGCTTCTTTTCCAGCCGAAGCCTTTTAGGATTAGCAGCCGCTTCCTAAAGCCCGGCGGTGCCCGAGCAGGACGGGCAGGTTGCTCAACTTTCTGTAGCTGGGAGCGGATCCAGTGCCTGGGATCCAGCTTTTCCTGAGTCCTCTTCTCCTTCCAGCTGTGCAGAGGAACATCCTGCAGATTTCCGAGGGCTTTGGGAGGATTTGATGGGTCCGTGCTCCTTCAGGATCTGCCGGTACCCGGGGGAGAGGCCGCCTGCTCCCTCTGCATCCTGGCGAGGCTGGAGCTGGGAGAAGGCTCTGGAATTTTGCTTTGGGGCTGGGATGTGCTTGGAAGCCTCTGGAATGTCTCCGTGTGGGTTTGTGTCGTGTCACCTGTGCTGTCCCAGCTCGTGGAGATGTGGCCAGGAGAGTTTTCCCAGCGGTGTTTCCCACTGCTTTTCCTCATCCTTCCCTCCTGGGTGATGGTTTAGGAGCTCTTGGAGTTTGTGGCTGGGGAAACTCAGGGCAGGGTCACCCCCAGTGGTCAGGGATGGGGAATCGAGGACAGGGACAGCAGGGTGGAGGTGACACTGGGTCTGTGCGTGGCCCACGAAGGGCAGCCCAAAATTACGGAGCTGCCGAGGGTTGTGGTGCCGAGGATAATGAAAAATAGGGAAAGCTGCTGGAATTGGCGTTGGGGCAGCGGTTTCTGAGGAGCTCGTGGTGTGGCTGTGGCTGTTCCAGCAGCTCCTGGGGGCTGGAAAATGCCATTGAATTTCCCGTGGAATCAGGTGGAGCAGTGACATCGCTTCGGACGGGTCTGGATGACCCCAAATTCCTTGGGAGCTTTTTGGAAATCGCTGCTTCATCTGCTCTTGCTGCTCCTAAAACCCCACACCCGTCGCTTTGAGTCCGTGGTTTTGGTCAGCTCCACGTTGAGCCTGCCCTTCTGGAAGGCTCCATGGCATGGGACACACTCGGCATTCCCACGGGAATCGCGGCACACGCCGTGGGACCCCGGCGCCTGCTCCAGCCCCTCCCTCCCAGCGAAGCTCCGGGCATCCATCAGCCTGTTAATTGCGCTAATTAGAGAGTGCGGAGGTGTTAATTGGAAAACCCTGGGATGGTGGCTGTTGGCGGGAGGGATGGATGTCAATAAACCGGGATTGATGGCCGGGATGGCGCGTGCTCCGCGCAGGTTCGCGGCGAGTCGGGGGATGTCAAGGAAATGTTGCTGCTCAGATGAAGCAATTGTTAATTAAAAGCCACGGTAATTAATACACCCTCGTTGCCATATGGTCCTGCCGAAGGCAGGGGGATTCGTTGCTCCGTTTGTAATTCTCCGTTTCCTTCCCTTTGTCCTGCGGAAGGTGCGTGGTTGGATGAAAGGGGGGGGAACAAAAAAGGCAGAGCGGTGGTTCAGCGGCGGGGCTCGGAGTCTGAAATGGTAATTAATGGTAATTAACGATCCATTTGTGCAGCTTCTGTTGCTGTTGCCGTTGGAGGGGGCTCCTCCCTCCCCTTTTAACCAAGCCCACCCTTTCCCCTGCATGTGGGTGTTGTTGGATCTCCCCCCGCCTGTCTGGACCCCTTCCCTGTGCCCGGGGGAAGGTCTGATCCTGCCGAGCCCTCGGGGTGCAACCCCGGGAATATTGGCTGGCTGGGAGCTGCGAGGGATGAGCAGCAGGAGCCGGGATGCTGCGGGTCCCTCCCGGCTCTGGGCAGGGCTGCACGTGTGCTCCGGCGTCCTTCAGCCCAGTCCTGCTCTTCCCAGTCCTCCCGCATCCGTCCTGGCTGGAAAAGTGCTTGTTCCTAATTTAAATCCACTTTAGAACCTCGCAGACACCGGCTTCGTTTTTATTTCTTTCCCCTTTCCCTTTTTTATTTTTTTTTTTCTTTAAGGTTTTGTAAAACTTTTTATAGGAATGGAAATATTTCCATTATTATGATGATGACTTTCTTTTATGACTTCCCTCGCAGCGTTGTTGGGATCCCAGACACTCCAGCATCCCAGAGGGGTTTGGGAACGGGAAGTGGAGTTTTACAGGACTTGGAGAGGGAACTCAGCTGGCCTGGTGTCCCCAGCTCCGGGAATCACCCGGGCTGCAGGAATCTGCTCCAGCATCCCGCCTCTGGCAGGGGCTGGAACCACCAGAGCGAGCCCAGGGCTCCTCCACCAGCAGAGATTTCCTCCTAATTCCCAACAGTTAAACTCCAGTTTATGCCCGAAGCCAGGAAAGTTTTATATCCTTTCCAAAACCGTTTTTTTCTCTTTTTTTTTTTTTTTTTTTGGCCTTTTTTAATACTTCCTGTTGTAACTCTGGATATTCCTGTTCTCCGTGTAAAAGTCAAATCCCTGCTTGAATCCTGATGAGTTTCTAGCCCTGGTGATGCCGTTCGAGTGTGGGACACGAAGCGTTCCCTGTGGGGCCTCGTGGGTTTCAGAGGGAAAATGGGAATAGGAACAGCAATAATTCCATATTCCCGAACTTGAAATCCTTGAAATTCGAAGTGGGAAAGGAAAAAAATGTAGTTTTAAGGCAAAAGGTGAGGGGTTTATTCCAGATTTTTTTGCTCTTAACGCAGCATCCTGTGAGCATCCCATCCTTGGGAAGCTGCTCCAGCCACGCCGTGCTCCAAGCAAACCCAAATCCCAATAATCCCCTTAACCTTGAGCTGTCCCACAGCCACCGGTGTGTCACCCCCAGAGCCCTGGGACAGTGGCAGGGAGCCAGGAGCTCCCCTTGGGAATGGATGTCACTCATATCCCCTGCGGAAATGACTTTTGAAATGCAGATAATCTCCAACATGCAAATGAGCAGCTCGCTGCTCCCTGTTTAATATGAATGATCAGCCCCTGAATAGCGATTATTACACGCCACATTTCAGCAATTATGTTGTTCCTGGTTTGTCTCGCTGCCTTTTGGGGTGTGGAAGGGGGAAATAAGGAAAAAAAAGAGTGGGGAAAGAGAAAGGGAGGTGGTGTTTTTTCATCCCATCCCACTGGTTTTGTTGCCCTCTCGTTACAAGCTGGGTGAGCGCTGAGCCCGTGCTGCTGGGATGGAGGGTGTGGAATTCAAACCGCTTTTCCACGGAGGGAAACGTGTGCTGGGAAGGAGGGAGAGGCCCTCACTGCTGGGTGGATTCCCTGCTGCCACTTCTCTGTGTCAGGGCTGGATGTGGCAGAGACCAGAGCTGGGTGTGCTGGTCCTGTTTCCTCCAGTGCCAGCCCAAATCCAGGAGCTTCTCCCAGAAAAAGGCACCCACACCTTCACAACCACCAACCTGCCACTCATCCAAGCCCACTGAGCAAAAAACTGGGAGAAAGGAAGGATTTTCCAACCTGTGAGCTCTCATTTCCACATCCCAGCTCTGCCGTTCCTTTGGGTTTCCTCTACCTGGCGCCTTCTGCCAGGTGTTTTTTTCCTACCAGGTGTTTTTTTCCTGCTGGGAGACGAAGCACTTGGAGGGAATGTTTTGACTTCGTTAGGATTTTCAGGGTGCAATCTGAGGTGCAGGTGCCCTGTGCTCGGTGTGCAGCCTTGCTGGGGTTTCGGTTGTGCTCCCACCATGGAATACTTTGGGATTTGGGGAAAACAAATGGATTCCTGGAGCTCTGTGCCTTGCACCAGGCTCAGGCCAAGCTGGAATTGTGGCTTTTCCTAAGGATTGGGTTGCACTTGCTTTACCTAGGGACGTGCATCGTGTTTGCAGCAGCTTCTCATGAATTTCCCGGGGTGAATTGAACGCGGCTAAAAACCCAAACAGAGTTTTGACATCCCATCCCACGGGGGCCGGGGACAGCCAGGCATCTCAGCCCTCCTTCTCAGGCTCTCCCCTGTCCTCTTTAGGTCCTGCTAGCGAGTCATGATGGTTGAATCAGCCTCGGAGACGATCCGCTCCACGCCCTCGGCGCAGAACGGGGTGAGCAGCCTCAGCAACCAGCCCGATGGAGGAGGGGGTGGCCCCGGGGGCGGCCCCGGGGGCGGCCGGGACGGAGCTGCCGGTGCCGAGGCCAACGGAGAGATGAGCCCCGTGGAGCTCCTGCACTTCCAGCAGCAGCAGGTAGGACGGGGCGCTTCCTGCGGAGCTGTCTCCAGCCAGGCAGAAGGGTCCAAGGATGGGGTTTGGGGTCAGCGCCGGGTTCTGAGCCCGGTTTGTCCTCTGGGTTGGGTTCTGCCAGGTTTGGTGGTTCCTGGGTGGGCTGGGGTGTTGGTGCTGCCCCAAAAAAACCGGGGGTTTGTCCTTGTCCCTTGGGAAGCAGAGCCCATCCATCCCTGCAGTTTGCTGGTTTGGGGGGAAGGTCCTGCCTGCTCTGCCCCCCAAAAGTCTGAGGGACACCAAAAACCTTTGGAGCAGCTGCTCCCTGAGAAGGTTTGGCTGTCCAGGAGCTGCTTTCCCATTCCCCGGGGCTCCTGGAGGTTGAACCTCACCCACATGGCCCAGGACACGTGTGACAGTGACATGTGTGTGCAGGAACTCGGGGATGCGTCCCCGGCCACACACATCCCCTCCCAGCCCTGGGGCCGTGCCTGCAGTTACCTTTCCAAACAAACTTTGGCAAAAAAACATCAATTTCCCTGCTAGGCTACTAAATAAGGCAATGATCCCTCGCCTCGTACGGAGATCGCCTCCCTGAGCCATAAATTCCAGCGTGAAAGCTGTAAAAAATTGCTGTGTCTGATACTTTAGTAGGGAGTGCTGTAAATCCATTACCTGGATAACAGGCGTTCTGCACGCTGCTAAGCCGCCGTTCCCCGCATCCAAAGGGTAATCATGCGTGTAATGCTGCTGCCAGTGTCCCTCCGAGGAGCTGCCTGCTCTCCCTCCCGGAATTCCAGCGGAGAACGGGAGATCCGTGTGTTCCCCCCCCCACCCCGGCCAAAAAGATGCAAATCGTGGCTGTGAAATAGGGGATCTCCTCCAGAAAATCGGGGTTTTTCCATCCTTGGGGATGCTCGCTGGATGCTGGTGTTTCATTTCAGTCCCTCGGTGGGAAGTTGGGTGGTACATGGGGTTATAAAGCAGAGGGTTTGGTGAACTTCCCAAAAAATCCAACAAGCGAGTGCACCTGGGGAAGGGGGAGGATCTGTGCCGAGGATTATCCATCTTCCTGCTTCGGGGAGCAGGCTGAGCACCAGCTGGGGTCAGGGATAAATGTCCCCACAGCGGCAGTTTTGGACAATTAGGTGCTTGATGGAGGCTTTGCTCCATCCCAAGTGTTCTCCGTGGGTTTTCGGACCGCTGGGCTCATCCCGGAATGTCAGCACTCAATCCTGATTGTCGTTGAACTTCATGAAATCTCTCCAGGAAATATTGGGAAGCCTGCAGGGCTGGGAGCCCATCCTGCTGAGCCTAAAGCCCCGTGTCTGTTGGGATTTTTGTGGGAGCTGCAGCTCCCTGGAGCTCGTGGTCCCATTTTTAGGCTGGGTTTGACCTTTTCCAGTTCCTGTGACCTCGCTGCTTTTACAGGGGTGGAGCCAAACAAGCCTTTGCAGGGAATTTTTTGGGTTAAAGCCCCTCTCCAGGGGTGCTGTCTCGAGGTGGGTGGGGTGTTGAGGCCATGGGGGTGTTTTGGGATGTTCAGGGATGTTGTTTTGGGGTGTCCCCGGAGCAAGGGGGCGTGGATGTGTGGCAGCTGGATTGCTGAGACAGGGTCACCCAGCTCTGCTCCACTCTGGAGCACAGCATTCCCTCCTCTTCTTTTCCCTTCGTTTTCCCCTTCCCCGTTTCCTCCCTTCGTTTTCCTTCCTTCCTTCCTTTTCCTTCCTTCGTTTTCCCCTCCCTCTTTTCCTCCCTCTTTTCCTCCCTCTTTTCCTTCCTCCCTCTTTTCCTTCCTCCCTCTTTTCCTTCCTCCCTCTTTTCCTCCCTCTTTTTTTTCTCCCTCTTTTTTTTCCTCCCTCTTTTTTTTCCTCCCTCTTTTTTTTCCTCCCTCTTTTTTTTCCTCCCTCTTTTTTTTCCTCCCTCTTTTTTTTCCTCCCTCTTTTTTTTCCTCCCTCTTTTTTTTCCTCCCTCTTTTCCTCCCTCTTTTTTTTCCTCCCTCTTTTCCTCCCTCTTTTCCTCCCTCTTTTCCTCCCTCCCTCTTTTCCTCCCTCTTTCTTTTCCTCTCTTTCCTTCCTTCGTTTTCCCCTCCCTCTTTTCCTCCCCCTTGCCCTTCCCAATCCACACCACTTCCAAGCATCCCAGAGAAGTGGGGAGATCAGGCAGCACTGGGATGGGGAAAGACCATCCCCCTCCCCTTCCTTCCTCCCTCCCTCCTCCTCCTCCTCCTCTCCTTCCCTCTCCCGCTGGCGCTGGGCTGAAATCCCTGGATTTCAATGCTGGGGATGGGGCTCCAAAGCCTCAAAAGCTCCGGCCCCGCTTTGTGCCGGGGCTGCCGGAGGGGAGAGGTCGCCCGGGGGGCACCGGGGGTAGCCCCCGGCCCGGGACCCCCGCCCCGGTGTGGCTGTGGGAACGTGGAGGGACCCCCAAAGGGATCCGGCGGCCCCCCCGTGCCAGGCTGGATCCCCCCGGAATTCCCGGTGGAAGGAGGAAATGAGGGCAGCGGGGGTGGCACATCCCGGTGCTGGGGGATGCTCTGGGGTTTTTGGGGAGTGCTGGTCTGCCGTGATTTGGGGTTTTCCAGGGTTTTTTTTGCTGAATTCACGCAAAAAATTCCAACTTGTAGCCAGCAGCTGGTGTTTAATGTATGGGGTGTACAGAGATGGGGTCAGTGCAGATCTGGGGTACAGAGAGATGGGGTCAGTGAAGTTTTGGGGGGTGCAGAAATGGGGTCAGTGAAGATTTTGGGATGCAGAGATGGGATCAGTGCAGATTTTGGGTACAGAAATGGGGTCAGTGCAGATTTGGGGTACAGAGATGGGGTCAGTGAAGTTTTGGGGTGCAGAGATGGGGTCAGTGCAGATTTGGGGTGCAGAGATGGGGTCAGTGCAGATTTGGGGTGCAGAGATGGGGTCAGTGCAGATTTGGGATGCAGAGATGGGATCAATGCAGATTTTGGGGTACAGAGATGGGATCAGTGCAGATTTTGGGGTACAGAGATGGGATCAGTGCAGATTTTGGGATGCAGAGATGGGGTCAGTGCAGATTTTGGGGTGCAGAGATGGGGTCAGTGCAGATTTGGGGTGCAGAGATGGGATCAGTGCAGATTTGGGGTGCAGAGATGGGATCAGTGCAGATTTTGGGGTGCAGAGATGGGATCAGTGCAGATTTTGGGGTGCAGAGATGGGATCAGTGCAGATTTTGGGGTGCAGAGATGGGATCAGTGCAGATTTGGTGCGAGATGGGATCAGTCAGATTTTGGGATCGAGGGTTTGGGGTGCAGAGATGGGATCAGTGCAGATTTTGGGGTGCAGAGATGGGGTCAGTACAGATTTGGGGTGCAGAGATGGGATCAGTGCAGATTTTGGGATGCAGAGATGGGGTCAGTGAAGTTTTGGGGGTTACAGAGATGGGATCAGTGCAGATTTTGGGATGCAGAGATGGGGTCAGTGCAGATTTGGGGTGCAGAGATGGGGTCAGTGCAGATTTTGGGATGCAGAGATGGGGTCAGTGCAGATTTGGGGTGCAGAAATGGGGTCAGTGAAGATTTGGGGTGCAGAAATGGGGTCAGTGCAGATTTGGGGTGCAGAGATGGGGTCAGTGAAGTTTTGGGATGGAGGAGAAGAACGGGAAGAGCTCCTTGCAGACCCAGCAGGGGCAGCACATGGAGAACCCCAAATGTGTCCAAACCGAAGGATCAGGGATGTCCTGGGAGAACCAAGGGGACAATCCCCAAATCCATCACCCCCCCGAGCTCCTTCCAGCTCGAAATCCATGGAAAAGGAACCTTCCAGAAAAACCCAGCTGCTCTGGTGTTGTTTTACACCAAAAAAAATACCTCAAAAAAAAAAAAAAAAATCGCAGCGTGCTGCAGACAGACGTCAAAGAAACGGCGAGGAATAAACAAAAATAAAACTTGTTTTGTGGAGAGGGAGCAAAAACGGGACTTTTTTGGGAGTTGGGGAAGGGCGTGGAGGGGGAGGAGAGATGCCATTCCATAAAACATGTGATCACATCTCCCATACATTGTGTAATCCGCTATTATTAGGGTATTTAAGATAAAAACGAGGCCAGAGCACTTAAGTGAAACTCGTCTCTCTCGTCACTTCCCTGATTCGGATTTAATATTTCGCTCAGGGCAAATGCAGGAGCAATTTTTTCTTTTTTTTTTCCCCTTTTTATTACATTTATTTCCCCCTCCCCTTTTTTCCCCCTTTTTTTCCCCCTTTTTTTCCCCCTTTTTTTTCCCCCTTTTTTTCCCCCTTTTTTTCCCCCTTTTTTTTCCCCCTTTTTTTCCCCCTTTTTTTTCCCCCTTTTTTTTCCCCCTTTTTTTCCCCCTTTTTTTCCCCCCTTTTTTTCCCCCTTTTTTTCCCCCTTTTTTCCCCCTTTTTTTCCCCCCTTTTTTTCCCCCTTTTTTTCCCCTTTTTTTCCCCCTTTTTTTCCCCCTTTTTTCCCCCTTTTTTTCCCCTTTTTTCCCCCTTTTTTCCCCTTTTTTCCCCCTTTTTTTCCCCCTTTTTTCCCCCTTTTTTTCCCCTTTTTTCCCCCTTTTTTCCCCCCTTTTTTTCCCCCTTTTTTCCCCCTTTTTTTCCCCTTTTCCCTTTTTTCCCCCTTTTTTTTCCCCCTTTTTTCCCCCCTTTTTTTTTCCCCCCTTTTTTTTTCCCCCTTTTTTTCCCCCCTTTTTTTCCCCCCTTTTTTTCCCCCCTTTTTCCCCCCTTTTTTTCCCCTCCTTTTTTCTTTTTTTCCTTTTCCCCCTTTTTTCCTTTTTCTTTATTTTTTTCCTTTTTACCTGTTTTCCCTTCTTCCCCTCCTTTTTCCCCCCTTTTTCCCACTTTTTTCCCCTCCTTTTCCCCCTTTTTTTCTCACTTCCCGCCCCATTTTTTCCCTTTTTCTCCCACTTTTTTTTTCCCCATTTTTTCCCTTTTTCTCCCACTTTTTTCCCCATTTTTTCCCTTTTTCCCCCACTTTTCCCCCTCATTTTCCCCTATTTTTCCCACTTTTTTCCCCCGTTTTTCCCTTTTTCCCCCACTTTTTTCCCCCCATTTTTTCCTTTTTTCCCCCACTTTTTCCTCTTATTTTCCCCCTATTTTTCCCACTTTTTCCCCCCATCTTTCCCCTTTTTTTCCACAGATTCTCAGGAGCACCTTCCTTTTACCCTTAATTATTGGGGCTGTTTTTAACCCCCTCTCCTGTGACAATTAAGCATTCAGGAATAAAACCCAGGAGCTGGGTATAAAAAATATTATTTTTTTAAATTTTCCTGTGAGGAATTATGTCATTTTAAATCTTTTTTTTTTGTTTTTTTGGATTTCTTGGAGCCATTTGGTTCTGGTTAAACGAGGCCAGGGCTGGGCTCAATATGGCATCATTTACTGTTAATATCCAGCTAAAAATATCCCCGTGTGTTGTTTTAATGCCTCTAATTCTGGAATGTGACCATGTCATTTTTATGAGGTTAGTGTAAAAAAAATCATCCTTTTTTTATTTTTTATTTTTTTTATTTTTTTATTTTTTTTTTAAAATTTTTTTTATTATTTTTTTTATTTTTTTAAATTTTATTTATTTATTTTTTTATTTTTTAATTTTTTTTATTTTTTTATTATTTTTATTTTTTATTTTTTTATTTTTTAATTTTTTTTATTTTTTTTAATTATTATTTTTTTATTATTATTTTTTAATTTTTTTTAAATTTTTTATTATTTTTTTTTATTTTTTTATTTTTTTATTTTTTATTTTTTAATTTTTTTAATTTTTTTTATTATTATTTTTTTTATTTTTTATTATTATTTTTTTTATTTATTTTTTTATTTTTTAATTTTTTTAAAATTTTTTAAATTTATTTTTATTTTTTTAAATTTTTTTTTCAACCCTTCCCAAACTCTTTCCACCCTCCAAAAAGATCAGAGGGAAAAAGGAAGATGAAAAATTCCCTTCCTCCCTCTTTCCCGTGCAAAAATTCTTGTTTTAATGGAATTTTTCGGGTGGTTTTTTTGCTCTTTTTGGAAGGTAAAACACCATAAAAAGTTCTGATCCAGGTTAAAAAAAAAAAAAAAAATCCCTCAGCTGATTTTGGGAGCATCCAGGCCGGAATTAAAAAGTCCATCCTCATGTAGTGAAATATCTGATAAATGATAGGGATTATTTTGGGTTGATTTTTAGGGGGGGAAAAGCTGTAACTTCTCTTTTTTGATGTCCCATAGATGTCTCCTTTTTTTTTTTTTTTTTTTTTGGGTTTTTTTGGGGTTTTTTTGGGTTTTTTTGGGTTTTTTTTGGGTTTTTTGGGGGTTTTTTGGGTTTTTTGGGTTTTTTTGGGGTTTTTTTGGGTTTTTTTGGGGGTTTTTTTGGGTTTTTTTGGTTTTTTGGGGGGTTTTCTTTGGGGGTTTTTTGGGGTTTTTTTGGGGTTTTTTTTGGATTTTTTTGGGTTTTTTGGGGGGTTTTCTTTGGGGTTTTTTTGGGTTTTTTTGGGGCTTTTTTGTTGTTTTTTGGTGGTTTTTTTGGGTTTTTTTGGGTTTTTTTTGTTTGGTTTTTTTTT
Organism: Acridotheres tristis; assembly: GCA_037013685.1. NCBI lineage: Eukaryota > Metazoa > Chordata > Aves > Passeriformes > Sturnidae > Acridotheres > Acridotheres tristis. The sequence continues at coordinate 2,990,026 of CM072913.1, read as the reverse complement.
TGTTTGTTTGGTTTTTTGGTTTTTTGTTTTTGGTTTTTTTGGGTTTTTTTTGGAGCTCTTGACCCTTCCCAATCAGGAGGCCTCAGAGAGGCTCTGCTGGGGCAGGTTTTGAGGAGGAAAATTCAAAAAAAAAAATTAAATTTTTGGGGGGAAAATGAATCCCAAATTAATTCAAGGTGTGAGGCAGGTGTTTTCCTGGGGCAGAAAAGGGAATTTTTTTGTTTTTACCATGAAAAAACCACGGGCTGGAGGGGGAAAAAATCAGAATAATTTAAATAATTTTATAAAAACTATAAATAATATATATCTAAGAAATAAATACAGTTATATAAAAATAATTATAAATAATTTATATTAGAAATATATATAATTGTATAAAGTAATTATAAATAATTTCTATTAGAAATGTGTAATTGTATAAAGTAATTGTAAATAATAGATAAGATATAAATATAATTATGTGAAATAATTAGAAATAATAAGTCTATATTGGAAATATATGCAATTATAAAATAATTATAAATACTCGAGAGAGATATATTCGAAATATATATAATGATAGAAAATAATTATAAACATATAAGAAATAAATATAATTATAGAAAATAATTATAAATAAGTATATTAGAAATGTATACAATTATATAAAATCATTATAAATAATATATATTAGAAAGAAATATCATTATATAGAATAATTATAACTATAGAAGAAATAAATATAATTATGTGAAATAATTATAAATAATAAGTATATATTAGAAATATATACAATTACATAAAATCATTATAAATAATGTATATTAGAAATAAATATCATTATAGAAAAGAATATAAACATAGAAGAAACAAATATAATTATGTAAAATAATTATAAATAATAGATAAGAAATACACTTACATAAAAAAATATAAATAATTTCTATGAAAAATCAATATAATGATATAAAATAATTATAAATAATTTCTATGAAAAATCAATATGATATAAAATAATTATAAAAATTTCTATGAGAAATCAATATAATGCTATAAAATAATTATAAATAATTTCTATGAAAAATCAATATAATGCTATAAAATAATTATAAAAAATTTCTGTGGAAAATCAATATAATGCTATAAAATAATTATACATAATTTCTATGAGAAATCAATATAATGCTGTAAAATAATTATAAAAAATTTCTATGAAAAATCAATATAATGCTAGAAAATAATTATACATAATTTCTATGAAAAATCAATATAATGCTACAAAATAATTATAAAAATTTCTATGAAAAATCAATATAATGCTATACAATAATTATACATAATTTCTATGAGAAATCAATATAATGGTACAAAATAATCATAAAAATTTCTATGAAAAATGAATATAATGCTATACAATAATTATACATAATTTCTATGAAAAATCAATATAATGATACAAAATAATTATAAATATTAGAGATACATGTGTTATAAATAACGATATAAAATGCCAAGGCTGGGGGGAAGTTGGAGGAAGGGGCAGAGAACTGGAGGGATTTGGGGGCTGGGGCAGGTCCTGGCAGGGAGGGATTTTAGTCCTGGCAGGGTTGGGCTGTTCAGTGACCCCTCCCCAATCCCAAAGGAGCTCTGGGCCTGCCCCAGTCGTGTCCATCCTCTTCCTCACCCTGGGGTGTGCTGCTCTGGGGGAGGGCAGAGCCAAAAAAACCCCAAAAACCAAAAAAATCCAGAGCCAAAAAATCACCCAGAGCCAAAAACCAAAAAAAAATCCAGAGCCAAAAAAACCCCAAAAATCCAGAGCCAAAAAAAGCCAAAAACACAGAGCCAAAAACCAAAAAAAATCCAGAGCCGAAAAAACCCCAAAAATCCAGAGCCAAAAAAAACCCAAAAACCCAGAGCCAAAAAAAACCCAAAAACCCAGAGCCAAAAACCAAAAAAAATCCAGAGCCGAAAAAACCCCAAAAATCCAGAGCCAAAAAAACCCCAAAAACCCAGAGCCAAAAAAACCCAAAACAGCCAAAAAACAAATAAAATCCAGAGCCGAAAAAACCCCAAAATCCAGAGCCAAAAAATCACCCAGAGCCAAAAACCAAAAAAAAATCCAGAGCCAAAAAAACCCCAAAAATCCAGAGCCAAAAAAAGCCAAAAACACAGAGCCAAAAAAACCCCAAAAACCCAGAGCCAAAAAAACCCCAAAAACCCAGCGCCAAAAACAAAAAAAAAATCCAGACCCAAAAAAACCCCAAAAATCCAGAGCCAAAAAAAGCCAAAAACCCAGAGCCAAAAACCAAAAAAAATCCAGAGCCGAAAAAACCCCAAAAATCCAGACCCAAAAAATCACCCAGAGCCAAAAACCAAAAAAAACCCAGAGCCAAAAAAACCCCAAAAACCCAGAGCCAAAAAAACCCCAAAAACCCAGCGCCAAAAACCAAAAAAAATCCAGAGCCAAAAAACCCCCAAAAACCCAGAGCCAAAAAAACCCAAAACAGCCAAAAAACAAATAAAATCCAGAGCCAAAAAAAACCAAAAACCCAGAGCCAAAAACCACCCAGAGCCAAAACACCCAAAATCCACCCAGAGCCAAAAACCCAAAAAAACACTCAAAGCAAAAAAACCCAGAGCCAAGAAAACCCAAAAATCATAGAGCCAAAAGACCAAAAAAACACCCAAAGCCAAAAAAAACCAAAAACCCAGAGCCAAAAAATCCCCCCAGAGCCAAAAAACCCAAAAAAAACACCCAGAGCAAAAAAAAACCAGAAATCACCCAGAGCCAAAAAAATCTGAAAACTCAGAGCCAAAAAATCATCCAGGGCCAAAAAAGCCAAAAAATTACCCAGAGCCAAAAAACCCAAAAATCACCCAGAGCCAAAAAAACCAAAAACCCAGAGCCAAAAAAACCCAAAAAACCACCCAGAGACACAAAACCAAGAAACTCAGAGCCAAAAAATCCTCCCAGAGCCAAAAAACCATCCAGAGCCAAAAAAATCACCCAGAGCCAAAAAAAAAAACCCAAAAAAACCACCCAGAGCCAAAAAAAAAACCCCAAAAAAACACCCAGAGCCAAAAAAACCAAAAACCCAGAGCCAAAAACCCACCCAGAGCCAAAAAAACCCAAAAATCACCCAGAGCTGAAAAAAACTGAAAACCCAGAGCCAAAAAATCCTCCCAGAGCCAAACCCAAAGAACCCAAAAAACCACCCAGAGCCAAAAAAAACCCCAAAAACCTGGAGCCAAAAAATCCCCAAAACCCCAGAGCCAAAAAAACCCAAAAACCCAGAGCCAAAAACCCCAAAAACCCAGAGCCAAAAAACCCCAAAAACCCACAGCTAAAAAAACCCAAAAAAACCCAAAAACCCAGAGCCAAAAAAACCCAAAATCCACCCAGAGCCAAAAAATACAAAAACCCATTCAGAGCCAAGAAAACCAAAAAACTCAAGAGCCAGAAAATCCTCCCAGAGCCAAAAAACCACCCAGAGCCACAAAAACTCAGAGCCAAAAAATCACCCAGAGCCAAAAAAAGCCAAAAAACCACCCAGAGCCAAAAAAACCAAAAACCCAGAGCCAAAAAAAACCAAAATCACCCAGAGCTGAAAAAAACTGAAAACCCAGAGCCAAAAAATCCTCCCAGAGCCAAACCCAAAGAACCCAAAAAACCACCCAGAGCCAAAAAAAACCCCAAAAACCTGGAGCCAAAAAATCCCCAAAACCCCAGAGCCAAAAAAACCCAAAAACCCAGAGCCAAAAACCCCAAAAACCCAGAGCCAAAAAACCCCAAAAACCCACAGCCAAAAAAAAAAAAAAAAAAAAAAAAAAAAAAAAAAAAAAAAAAAAAAAAAAAAAAAAAAAAAAAAAAAAAAAAAAAAAAAAAAAAAAAAAAAAAAAAAAAAAAAAAAAAAAAAAAAAAAAAAAAAAACCCAAAAAAACCCAAAAACCCAGAGCCAAAAAAACCCAAAATCCACCCAGAGCCAAAAAACCTAAAAACCCATTCAGAGCCAAAAAAACAAATAACCCAAAAACCCAGAGCCAAAAAAACCCAAAAACCCAGAGCCAAAAAACCAAAAAACCCCAAAAACCCAGAGCCAAAAACCCCAAAAACCCAGAGCCAAAAAAATCCCAAAAACCCAGAGGCAAAGCAGGATTCTGCTGGGATCCTTTGGGATCAGAGTTTGACACCAGGAATTCATTCCCAGTTCTGGGTTGATTTTTATTAATAATAAAATAATAATAATAATAATAATAATCCTTTTTCTGACTAAAAATTATTTCTAAGTCATTTTTTTTTGTGAGGCCGTGTCAGGGTTTGGGTTTTTTGGGGTGGTTTTTTTTTTGTTTTTTTGTTTTTTTTTTTTTTTTCTGGAAATCTTTGTAATTTCGTGCTTCAGAGCACACCAAAAGTGAGGGAGCCAGCGGGGAGTGAATTAAATTCCCCCCTGAGAGGTTGAGCTGGGCGGGCACCTTGGGTTTGGGAAGAGAAAATTCCAGGGGAAATCTTGGGCAGCTTTTTTTTTTTTTGGGGTTTTTTTTGGTTTTTTTTGTGGTTTTTTTTGGGGTTTTTTTTGGTTTTTTTGGGGGGGGGTTTTGTTTTTTTTTTGTTGTTGTTGTTGTTGTGTTTTTTTTTTTTTTTTTTCGTGAGCTGGAATTCTGCTCCTGAGGCTTTTCCCTCTGGTTTATCCATCCTCTTGCCAGGCTGGCACAGGGTCCTGTTTTCACTCTGGTGCTCGGAATTGAACTTGGAGAAGGCAAATCCATGTAAAACTCCACGCAGGGAGGACCTGAAATGGGATCTAAAATTCAGGGAATGACTTTTTCATTTGAGGAGAGGCTCTGGGTTGGGATTTCGTGGGTGCTCCTGAGTGGATTTGGGAGAAAGGAGAGTGGAGATTTTTCAGAAATGTGCCCCAAAAAAAAAAAAAATAAAAATATTTGGAAAAGCATCTGGAGCTCAGGGATTTGCTGTGGGTGCCTCCAGACTGAGCTGCCTCCAAGTGGATTCCTCCACCTTGGGCTTTTAACTGGAATTACTGTTTTCATTCCCAAAAGTAATTAAAATATCAGAGCTCGAGCTGTCATAACTGTCACGGGGGTTTTGTGCACATCTATCCCTGCTAATAACAGGGAAAATAAAAATGTGGGGAAACATCAGGGCTCAGGCTGCTCTGGGAGCTGGACCATGGGATTTTTCCATCAGGGATTCCCAGTGGGGAATTGCTGTGTTTGTCCTCAAGAATGTTTGAGTTTTAAATTATTTGGATGAAGGAATTTTTGGAGTTATTGGTTGGGGGGTGCTCAGTGGCCATGGGGCAGCTCTGGGTGCACAATCCTGGGATGCAGCTCTGCTAATTCACCGCAGGAACAGGGAATTTGGATCCATTAATTTATAAAAATTCCTCAGGTTTTGATTTTCTTGGGGCTGTCTGGTTCGTGTGATGGGTGACAAACACAGCCAAGGGTGCCCAGTGCTGTGTCTGGGGGTGTTTGGTTTGGGCCTCCTGCTATAAAATTATCATTTTTATTAATAAAGTAAGGCTGGGTCTGTCAAACCTTCAGCCCCCAACTGGAAATTCCCTCTCATTTTCCACGTGGGTCAGGTGGATTTCCCACCAAAACAAGGATGTGGCACAGCTGGGGCATCCTTTGCTTTTCCTGTGCTCTTCCCAAGAGTTCCCTGTGACCTGAAATGGGATCTGAAATTCTGGGAATGACTTTTTCATTTGAGGAAAGGCTCTGGGTTGGGGTTTTGTGGTTTGGATTGAGGCATGTGCTGAGCTGTGAGTGCATTTGGGAGAGGGGGGGAAAGGAGAGTGGAGATTTTTCAGAAACGTGCCCCAAAAAAACCCCAAAGAGAAGGAAAGAATCCTTTTACATCAGGAACAGGGGGCAAGCGGGTCTGGGAGCTCTGGGTTGTTTTCCTCAGTTTTACTCCTTTTCCTGGCTCCCGAGCTCTTCCTCTCAGCTCACACTCTCTCCTCTCTCCTCCTCATCCCTTCACAGGATTTTTTCCTTCATTTCCCCACTTTTCTCCACCTTCCCACAGTGCCGGGCATGGCTCTTTTATACCTGTGTTTTTCACAAGTGCGTTTTACCCATTTCTAATAATTTTTCCCCCGTTTTTGTGGGATTTTCGGTGCAACACCTTCATCTCTGCCAAAAACTTGAAGAAACTCGTCACTTTTTTCTAGGCAAACCCCCTAAAAACAATCACCTTTCACGGTGCTCACTGCTGTGGGTTGCTGAGCACCCCCTGAATCACCATCAGATCCATTTGGGCACATTCCTGGGTTGATCCAGGCTGGATTCTGGCTGGTGACTGGAATTTTCTGCTGCTTCGGTGCCACAATCCAGTTAATAAAATGAAATACCCACTCTGGTGGCTCTGGCATCAATCAGCCAGGATCTCCGGGTGCTTGTGGCAGGGCTGGGATTTGGGAATGAGTGAGTGACCTGTGTGACGTGGGAATGACCCGTGTGACGTGGGAATGACCCGTGTGACGTGGGAATCACCCGTGTGACGTGGGAATGACCCGTGTGACGTGGGAATGACCCGTGTGACGTGGGAATCACCCGTGTGACGTGAGAATCACCCGTGTGACGTGGGAATGACCCGTGTGACGTGAGAATGACCCGTGTGACGTGGGAATGACCCGTGTGACGTGGGAATCACCCGTGTGACGTGAGAATCACCCGTGTGACGTGAGAATGACCCGTGTGACGTGGGAATGACCCGGGTGACGAGGGAATCACCCGTGTGACGTGGGAATGACCCGTGTGACGTGGGAATCACCCGTGTGACGTGGGAATCACCTGGGTGACGTGGGAATGACCCGTGTGACGTGGGAATGACCCGTGTGACGTGGGAATGACCCGGGTGACGAGGGAATCACCCGTGTGACGTGGGAATGACCCGTGTGACGTGGGAATCACCCGTGTGACGTGGGAATGACCTGGGTGACGTGGGAATGACCCGTGTGACGTGGGAATGACCCGTGTGACGTGGGAATCACCTGGGTGACGTGGGAATGACCCGTGTGACGTGGGAATGACCCGTGTGACGTGGGAATCACCTGTGTGACGTGGGAATCACCCGGGTGACGTGGGAATGACCGTGTGACGTGGGAATCACCCGTGTGACGTGGGAATCACCCGTGTGACGTGGGAATCACCCGTGTGACGTGGGAATGACCCGTGTGACGTGGGAATGACCCGTGTGACGTGGGAATCACCTGGGTGACGTGGGAATCACCCGTGTGACGTGGGAATGACCCGTGTGACGTGGGAATGACCCGTGTGACGTGGGAATCACCCGTGTGACGTGGGAATCACCCGTGTGACGTGGGAATGACCCGTGTGACGTGGGAATCACCTGTGTGACGTGGGAATCACCCGTGTGACGTGGGAATGACCCGTGTGACGTGGGAATCACCCGTGTGACGTGGGAATCACCTGGGTGACGTGGGAATGACCCGTGTGACGTGGGAATCACCCGTGTGACGTGGGAATGACCCGTGTGACGTGGGAATCACCCGTGTGACGTGGGAATGACCCGTGTGACGTGGGAATCACCCGTGTGACGTGGGAATGACCCGTGTGACGTGGGAATCACCTGGGTGACGTGGGAATGACCCGTGTGACGTGGGAATCACCTGGGTGACGTGGGAATGACCCGGGTGACGTGGGAATCACCTGGGTGACGTGGGAATGACCCGGGTGACGTGGGAATGACCCGGGTGACGTGGGAATGACCCGTGTGACGTGGGAATGACCCGGGTGACGTGGGAATGACCCGTGTGACGTGGGAATCACCCGTGTGACGTGGGAATGACCCGTGTGACGTGGGAATGACCCGTGTGACGTGGGAATGCTGCTGGGGGTTTTTTGGAAGAGGACAGGACGGTCCCCGTGGGGGCTGGGATGGTCTCTGCTGGGATGTACTGGTCAGACTGGTGTGGCAGGAGGGAGCATCGGGGAGGAGGAGGAGGAGGAGGAGGAGGAGGGGGGAGCCTTCCTCGTGCCCACCCCTGTGTCTCTCTTGCAGGCTCTGCAGGTGGCTCGGCAATTCCTGCTGCAGCAAGCCACGGGGCTCAGCTCCCCCAGCAGCAACGAGGGCAAGCAGCCAGCGGTGCAGGTGAGCCCCCAGCACGTGGGAGTGTCCCCTGTCACCTGTCCTGGGACACCACACACCCCTGTCACCTGTCCTGGGACACCACACACCCCTGTCACCTGTCCTGGGACACCACACACCCCTGTCACCTCTACTGGGACACCACACACCCCTGTCACCTCTACTGGGACACCACACACCCCTGTCACCTGTCCTGGGACACCACACACCCCTGTCACCTCCACTGGGACACCACACACCCCTGTCACTTCTACTGGGACAGCACCGACCCCTGTCACCTGCACTGGGACACCACACACCCCTGTCACCTGTCCTGGGACACCACACACCCCTGTCACCCCCCACTGGGACAGCACACACCCCTGTCACCCCTCCTGGGACACCACACACCCCTGTCACCCCTCCTGGGACACCACAGGTCCCTGTCACCCCTCCTGGGACACCACACACCCCTGTCACCCCTCCTGGGACACCACAGGTCCCTGTCACCCCTCCTGGGACACCACACACCCCTGTCACCTCTCCTGGGACACCACACACCCCTGTCACCCCTCCTGGGACACCACACGCCCCTGTCACCCCTTCTGGGACACCACAAACTCATGTCACCTCCATGGCTGGAGCACTCCAGCAGTTAAATCCTCTGGAAAGCTCCAGAAGTTTCTTGGGAGGTTTTTTCGTGTGTGGGAATGGGGAAGGGTGGTCACTGCGTGTCACCGCTTTTTGGGACAGTGTTTTGGACACAGAGTTTCCCAGGGTTGGAGCATCCCAGGATCGACGCTGGGTGACGTGAGGGTGGCACAGGGCTGGAAAAGGGAACAATCCTTCGGGCAGGTCCTCCAGGATGGCACAGAGGCCCAGCTGCGATTTGTGGCAGCGGCAGGAAAATGGGCTTTGGGTGGGCACATCCTGCTCCTGCAGGGATGGGGAACCTCCCCTTGGCTCCCCTCCCTGCCAAAGGAACGGGGCAGAAAATGGGCAGGGATGAGGTGAAATGTGGAGAGAGGGGGAGGCAGGGAGAAGCAAAGCCCAAGCGATGGGAAGTGACAATTTAAATAGCTGTGCGGAGGGGCTCTCCCTTCAGGCTAATTAAATTTATCGGAGAACAGCAGGTTACCTTATTAGAGCCACGTGGGTTTAATTAACAAAGGAAAGTAATTAGCACAAGCGCTCTCGGAGCTGGAGGTCCTGCCTGTGCCAGGCTGAGCCGGGTGGCAGCAGGAGCTGGAATGGGATGGGCAATCCTGGCATCCTCTCCTGGCTGGGCACGGCTGAGCCCTCCGGCAGCAAATCCCGGAGCTGCCAGGGGTCAGCAGAGCCCAGAACCCCCCCGGGATGGGGAGCAGCAGCTGGGTGGGAGCGCTGGGAATTAGTCAGGGCTGCTGATGCACAAACAGGCGGCTTTTTCCAGCGGTGCCGGCAGGAAGGAAATGCAGTCACTGCATGGAAAATGTCTGCAGAGGACAAAGGCGGCGAGGGTGAAGTCAGATTCCGGTAACCGGCGCCTCGCTCCCCTCCGTGGGTGTGTGTCCCTGCACTCCTCATCCTCCTCCTCCTCCTCCTCATCCCTCCTTGCTTTCCCTGGCATTCCCGGCTGGATCCCATCCTCCCCTTCCCTGCCTGCCCATCTGGCCAGCGGCTTTTGCCGGAGCGAACTGGATCTCCCTCCCTCCCTCCTTCCCCTCCTCCCTTTTTTTTTTTCTCTCTCTCTCGGTGTTGCAGAAAGGACTTGTGAAAGTTGTAGACGTGAGTCAGAAATAGCTCATAACTCAGCGCCTCCCCCCGCGGCCCCGGCGGCAGCTGGAGCGGGATGGGAGCGAGGGGAGATAGGGGATTAAGCAGACTCCTTTGAAAGGAAGTTTATCTAAGGCACCGTGGTGTGCATGAGACTGGCCAGGACGGCTGGAGGAGGAGGAGGAGGAAGGCTGGCTCCCAGCACAGCCCGCCTTGGTTTGGAAGCAGCGGGATGGGAATGTTGGGGAATTTGGGGTGTCCTTAGGGGTGCCAGCCTGGATGTGCGATGCCGCCCTCAAGGTTGGGAATGAATTTTCACGTCCGTTGGGAATTTTGTGTCTCCTCGGCTCCGTGCCATGAGCAGGAGACCCCCCAGGCTGGCCACTCTCCTTGTCACCCCTCTGATGGGGACAGGACGTTTTTGGGGCACCAAGCCAGCGGGAATATTAATGACATTCCCAACAGGCTGTGCTTAAAAACAACCACGGAGCTGCTGGGCTCAGCAGCATCTTGGATTGGGGTTTTTTTTTTTTGGAGTGGGGACCCTCTTCCCACAGATGCCTGGAGGTGTGTGGGGAGTCTCACGTTGTCACTCCAGTTATAGGGCAAGAAAGAAAAAAAAAAAAACACCCCAAACCCCATCTTTGGGTGTTTTAAAACATTTAAAAATAGGTTTATTCCTTTACAACTTTAAAACTGTTGGAGACTTGGTGGGCACTGACAAAATGTTGGTTTTGGGGGCTTTTGGTGTTGCAGGGCATTGTCATCCTGGGATCCTGCTGGGATCCAGCAAAGCCCAGAGAAGGAAAAAAAAAGCCAAAGGAAAGGAAAAAAAACCCCAAAACCCCATCTTTGAGTGTTCTAAGACATTCAAAAATGGGTTTATTTCATTGCAGCTTTAAAACTCTTGGAAACTTGGTGGGCACTGGCAAAATGTTGCTTTTGGGGGACTTTTGGTGTTGCAGGGTGTTGTTGTCCTGGGATGATGGGAGCAGCAGATCCCCCTGGGATCCTGCTGGGATCCAGCAAAGCCCAGGGAAAGGGGAAAAAAAACCAAAACCCCATCTTTGGGTGTTTTAAACCATTTAAAAATAAGTTTATTCCTTTAAAATCATTAGAAACATGGTGGGCACTGACAAAATGTTGCTTTTGGGGGACTTTTGGTGGCGCAGGGCGTTGTCCTGCTGGGATCCAGGGAACGAGGTGCTGGAAAAGCAGCACCCTGAGTTGTCAGGGAATGATGATTTTTTTTGGGTGCCCTCAGAGCTGGGGGTCTCCGAGTGGCTGGAAGGGGGAGAGGGGCTGGAGGGCAGCCGGGGAAGGGAAGAGTTTGGAGCAAACTGCGGGAAATTGCTTTTCTTTTGTCTGCTGCAGCGGGGAGGGCAGCGGAGCGGAAAAGTGTATTTTGTTGATTTGAAACTTGAGTGAAATGGGTAATGAAGACAGATCAATACCAGCCCTTCTGTGTTCCCTCTCTGGGAAAAAAAAAAAAATAAAAAAAAAAAATCCAGCAGCCCGTCCGTCTGGGCTCACAGTGAGGTTTTTCCATTTGAACTTGGAGCATCCCAAAGCCCCCAGCTCTGCCAGCCCGGTGTCACTGCCACCAGCCCACTCTGGGATTGACATTCCGGGCTCACAGAGGAGCAAAATCGCTTTAATCCCTGTGGAATCCTGGGTGTGAGAGCTGTGCCAGCACCCTGTGCCCGCGGAGGGGACACGGGGACCCTGCCCCGGTGGTGCTGGGAGGGTCACTGAGGAGGGGGCTCAGTGCTGTCACCTCTGCTGCCACTGTCCCCAAGCAGCACTGGAGCCCAGCCAGGTGTGATTGGGGCCTCCCCAGCGGGAAGGCTGCGCTAACGAGGCTGCACTAATGAGGATGCACTAACGAGGATACTCGTTGGGCTGAACGTGCTGGGGATTGATTCCTCCTTTTCTTCCCACAAAGATGAACATCAGGGCCTGGTGTCCTCCGGGCTGGTGTCCCCTCACCTGCTCACCCTGCTGCCACCCCACCCGGGGCACTTGAGGCTTTGATGCTGGGGCTGTTCAGAGTGTTCCTAAAATTGTTCCTAAAACCACCCACAGCCTCTAAACCCAGCCTGGCACGTGGGGCTGAGCTTTATTTCTCCTCTGACTCTGGCCAGACTGTAGTGCAGTGTCTCATCCCAGCCTGGCGAGGTCCAGAGGTGGCACAGCAGCATTTGGGTGGCCCCTTGCCACCCCTCAGGCTTTCTAAGCCGTGGCTGGGGTCACCTCGGTGTCAGTGGCACTGGGAGCACTCCCAGGGTGTCTGAGCCAGCTGGATCTTGGAGCTCACCCGGATCTTGGAGCTCACCCCGGGATGCTGAGTGCAGGAGGGGGGGCTGGGATTGCTCTGCTGGGAGAATTGGGTGCTCTGGGGTGGGATTCACTCATCCCCTGCCCCTAAAACAGCACAGCTCAAAGCTGCTCTCTGTGCTTGTTTCCCCACTTCTGTGCCCAGTTTGTTCTCCTCAGTTTGTTTCTGTTGGGTTTGGATTTGAAAAGAGCAGTTAAAATTAGGAAAAACAGCACGAAAATGTTTCCTGCTGCTTCTAACTGGGAGTTAAACCCCGAGGCTGGGTCAGAGCAGGGATGTGCAGCCCTGAGGGGCAGCCTTTGGGTGCTCATCCCAGTGATCCCAGAGCCAGCAGGGATGAGGGGGACGAGATCAGCGGGACTGAGGTGTGGACCAGGAGCTGCCCCAGTGCAGTGACAGTGACGTGCAGCCCTTGGGGACACGGTGGCTCCTGCAGTGACCTCGTGGCTGGGTGATGGCCAGAGCAGGGCTGTTTGGTGGCTGGCAGAGGATGTCCCCAGGCTGTGCCAAGCCAGCTGTCCCCGGGGTCAGGAGGGCACTGTCCCTCTGATGACAACCCCGTGCCTTTCCCCGCTCTGCCTCGCGCCTGGGAGTTCACTCCCTTCCCGTAAAAACAACCCAAAAAAAAAAAAAAAAACCAGGAAAAATTTCTCAAGAGCCTCGCTCCCCTTCCTGCCGCCTTCCACACGGCCAAGTCCTGCTTCCCTCAGCTGCCTTTGGCTCGGGGAGGGAATATTCCCTGGAATACCTGCCTGCTTTTCCAGCCACCGCCTGCAGCTCCCGCCCCATCCTCTGGCACGGGGATTAGAGGCTGGAAAAGCAGCCCCTGGAGATGCTGCTGGCCGGCAGGAGCAGCGCCGGGTGTTTCTGGGAGCAGCCAGAGCTGTTAGTAAGCACTTTCTGCGGGGTGGCAGGCGGCCAAGGCGTGAGTCAAAGCCTTCCTGACTCGGTGTCTGGCAGATGCCAACTCGTGACGCGCCGGGCTGGTCCCCAGCCACTGCTGGGACCTGCTTCCCCAGGGGCCTGCTGCCTGCCAGGACAGTGCCAGCTGCTCTGCTGCCCCGGGGGTGGTGGCAGCTGGGTGGCACTCACCCCTCAGCTGGGTGACATTCACCCTCACAGTCCCTGTACTGCTCTGGTACCCAGGGGTGGTGGCAGCTGGGTGACATTCACCCTCAGCTGGGTGACACCTCTTACAGCTCCTGTACTGCTCTGGTACGCAGGGGTGGTGGCAACTGGTTGGCACTCACCCTCAGCTGGGTGACAATCACCCCTCACTGTCCCTGTGCTGCTCTGGTGCTCAGAGGTGGTGGCAGCTGGGTGACATTCACCCTCAGCTGGGTGACAATCACCCCTCACTGTCCCTGTGCTGCTCTGGTGCCCAGGGGTGGTGGCAGCTGGTGACATTCACCCCTCACAGCCCCTGTGCTTCTCTGGTGTTCAGAGGTGGTGGCAGCTGGGTGACACTCACCCTTCAGCTGGGTGACATTCACCCCTTACAGCTCCTGTGCTGCTCTGGTACCCAGGGGTGGTGGCAGCTGGGTGACATTCACCCCTCAGCTGGGTGACATTCACCTCTCACAGCCCCTGTACTGCTCTGATGCCTAGGGGTGGTGGCAGCTGGGTGACACTCCTCAGCTGGGTGACATTCACCCTCAGCTGGGTGACACTCACTCCTCACAGCTGGCACCCTCCAGCTCTCACTTTGGCCACCTCCATCCCAGATTTTGAGACATTTTCTCCCCAGATCCCGCCGTTATCCCAGGATAGCCAGGCTGGCCTCATCTTGTCACTGAGGGCCGTGGCTGCAGGTGAAGGGGTGTCCCAGGGGTGTCCCAGGGGTGTCCCCAGCCCTGTGGGGCTTTTGGCCAGGTTGGGATGGACATTTCCAGCCCCATTTCCATCCCTGTGTGGCTTTGCTGGAGCAGCAGCTCTCCCTGTCCCCGAGAGCTGGCAGTGTCACCAGGGTTGGGGACAGAGAGCCCCCAGCACTGGGCTTTGCTGGCCCACGCTGGGGTCAGGGCAGTGCTGGAACATTCCCGACACCGGGGCGTGGGATGAACGGCAGCGCCTGTAAGTGGGAATTTCCTCTTTGACTAAAACTTGCTGCTTTCCCTGGAAACCTTAACTGGGAGAGGGAGCGTTTTTCCACGCTGTGGGGAAATTATTCCTGGGAACCAAGGAAGCAGCAGAGCCCTGATGCCCCTCTCAAATTCACCCCCTGCCCACCTCACCCCCGCACGGATCCGCCACCGTCTCTCCGTGTCAGCTCCGCATCCGAGCGCTGGGGGGGGTGGGGAGGCGAAAAAAAAAAAAAAAAAAAAGCCATTTAATGCAGACAAAGGTTGTATGAAAATATAATTCTGCTTTTGTTAGCAGCCATCAAACTCTAAAAAGCGTCACTTTTGTTTTCTTGTAACATTGTGAAAACCTCGTGTCGGATCGAGAGCTGGGGCCCTCTCGACTAATCGCCTCTCCTTTGTGTTTTTAGATTATAGGGGCAATTAGTGTTGTCAAAACCTCTGGCAATTCTCTTTGCTCTTGACAGGGTGTCAGTCCGCTGGGCGAGAAATGGAAGGTGTTATAACTCTCCGGTAATTAGGATGCCTCCGATTTGAAAATGCCAGCAAACGTGTTGGAGGGGGCTGGGAGCCCGCCCGGGCTGGGGAGAGGTGGGGGGGGATGTGGAGGAGCAATTAATTAGGGGCTCTCATTCCGAGCACGTTGCTTGGCTGATGAATTGGCAGAGGGAAATTAGCGGCGCTCCTGGGCTCGCACCTCGCTCTCCTCGCCAGCTTCTCCCCTGGCCCAGATGTTCGCCCGGGGCTCGGCACAGCTGGCTGGGAGCACCTGTGTGCCCAAAACAGCGGCTCCTCGCTGGGTGCTGGCGCCACGGGGGGCTCTGGTGGGTGCCAGAGCCTTGCAGGGTGCTGGGGTTCATTGCTGAGCTCCAGCCTTTGGGTGGCAAGTCGGAGGAATTAATCGATAGCTCCGCCACGGAGGTGGCTGGAGGGGGAAACGCTGGTGACAAACAGAGCTGGCCCCGTGTCCCACGCGTCCCTGCAGCAGAATGCCTGAGTAAATAGATAAAGCTTTGCAATCTCCCTTGAAGGTCAGCTGGACGCCCATGACACACGGGAGGGACTGCACGGGGCCACCCCGGGGTCCAGACCGGGCATCGCTGGGGGCCCAGGGCAGGAGCCAGGCTCTCAGTGGGACTTTGCTGGGTTTCTCTGCTCTTTGAGGTGCTGAGATCCTGAGCTGTTTCGTTTGGATCAGCCCTTGGCGTGCAGCTGGATCCTGCCTTGTGCTCTGCCCCGTCCCACGTGCCGAGGAGCTGCTGCCTCTTCCTGGGATCCCCTGGAAAAGCCCGCGGCTGCTGGTGGCTCCTGCCCAGCAATTCTTAATTTCTTTCCCAGGAATATGAGGCATCCAGGAGGGTCATTAAATCACAGCAAGGCCCTGACCCTGCCCGGCTGGGGGAAGGCTGGGATGAGGCAGCTCCTGATGGCTCCATCCCGGCACTGCTCCACCTGGGCAGGACCCAGCAGGGCTGGGATCCATCACCAGCCCCTTCCCAGGAGCTTCACCTCACTCCGGGGGTGTGGGCCCGTGTTCTAATAACCAAAGGCAGGGGCTGGCAGGTTCCCTCCTCTTGGCACAGTAATTACAGAGCTGCTGGTGTCAGCTGGAGGTAAAGCTTTGATGTGTCTGGAGAACCCCGTAACCTCTTCCTCAGTGCTCTGCTCTGCAGAGTTATTTGGGTGATCAGTATCTTCCCACTTCCCTGGCATTTCCCTCCACTCTTCCCATGCTCCCAGCAGGGGAGGGAGCTGTGGTTTGATGCCCAGTTCCCCCAGCTAAATTGTATTTTAAAAAGAGCCCTCAGCTTGGGGGGAGCTCATGGTTCAGGAGCTTCCAGTGGCACATCTCCCTGCCATTGCCACGTCCCAGGGGACAGACCCGTGCTCAGGAGCTCCATCCCGAGGTGTGGGGGACATGGAGGATGCTCTGGGTGTTTGGGGACAGTGGTGACCGTGTCCTTGCTGTCGCAGGTCCCCGTGTCCGTGGCCATGATGTCCCCACAGATGATCACACCGCAGCAGATGCAGCAGATCCTGTCCCCACCCCAGCTCCAGGCCCTCCTGCAGCAGCAGCAGGCGATAATGCTGCAACAGGTAACGCTGCACCGGGGCTGAATGCAGCCAGGGATTCCCACCAGGGGTCTGGGAATGCTGGGGTTTGTTGGAGGCAGGAAAATGGATCCTTTCCTCCTTCTGCTTCCCACATATTTCCTTTGGGATTCCCAGCACGTCCAGGGATGAAAAGAGCTGCAGGTGCTGACAGTGCTGGTGCTGCCACCCTGAGCCAGGGGCTCAAAATTCCTACAAAATTCTGCCCAAGGGCTGCTCTGGGGCTGCCCAGCTCCTGGGAAAAGCCAGGGTCGGGGTGGATGCTCTCGGTTTGATGTGCCCCAAGCAGAGCCCCCGTGGCCACTGCTGGGCTTTGGGCAGGTGCCTGTATCGAGCTCCAGAGCTGAGGTTTGTTTCTCATGGCCCTGCGTGGCTTTTCCAGAGATTTTGGTTGGATGGGGAGGGAAGAAAAAGGAGGAGAAGGGAAAAAAAAAAAAAAAATCAGATTTCCACTCTGAGACAAAATAGGTCTGTTCGGGTAATAAACAGCCCTGCCGGGGGAAGGAGGGAGAGAGGGAGAAACCCCACAAGCATCCTCCACACCCTTCCTCCTGCCTCCAGTACCTGTTTACTCCAAACAGGCCGATAAGGATTCAAGGTTGGCCCCAGGGAAAGAACAAAGGGTAAACACTACCCTGGGTGGGTCCTTCCACAAGCCTCTTTGGAGCCGGATAAAGAAACACGTTTGACTGCAAATTAAACAACCCAGGCCGGAATAGCTCACATTCTCCACCGGCAGCAAACCAAACATCACACCTCTCACCCCTGACCCAATGTTCCTGCTCCCAGCCCGGCGTGGCCGCTGCGCCCTGGCTGGGGCTGGCTCGGGGGTAAACACCCAGCCCCTCCAAACCTGTTCTCCGACACAAACAGCCACTGATAAAGGCATCCCGACATCCCCAGGGACATTCCTGAGCCCCTGAGAGGGGGCTGGGGGGTCTCACTGACCTCGCCGTGCCTTCCTCCCCCTCCCCTGCACGCAGCAAATCCATCACCCGCAGTTTATTCAGGGGCCGGGGTGAGAGCTGCTGGTCCCAGCGCTGCCTGTGGCTGCTGGGACCCTCTCTGGTGGCTCCCTGTGGATCCAGGGGGTTTGTCCCGGGTTTTGTGGCCCCTGCTTTGATTTGAGGGGCTGTTTTGGCTGCAGGGCTGAGCCCCCAGCTCTCACAGGCCAGGGGTTGTGGCTGCTCCTGGTCCTCACCAGCTGGGACCCCACTGGGCTCTCACAGCACTTGTCAGGGGTGTTTTGGGGTCCCACCATGCCAAAACTGGGCTTTGCCCACCCTGAGATGCTCTGTGATGTGCCAGAGCACCCCGGCCTGCTTTTCTCTCAAAGGGCAGTGGGTTGGCATTAAAATAAACAGCAGGGTGGGCACTGGGGGGGTTTGGGGGTTTCATGGGGATCCAGAGCCCTTGGGAATGCGTGCCCAGGGTTCCTGTGCTGCCCTGGTGGGTCCTTTCCCTGCCAGCCTGCACCAGGTGACACAGAGAGCCTGCCCTGGTGACAGTGCCAGCAGGTGGGCACGGGGTGGCTCCCTGCTGATCCCATTGCTGATCCCATTGCTGATCCCATTGCTCTCTCCCCTTTCCCAGCTGCAGGAATACTACAAGAAGCAGCAGGAGCAGCTTCACCTGCAGCTGTTGACCCAGCAGCAAGCCGGAAAGCAGCAACCCAAAGAGGTGAGCTCACCTGGAGGGCTCCAGGACAGCAGAGCTGGCAGCAAATTAAAGGGGGGGCAGCACAAAACAAAGTGTGGGACGACCCCCAGGGAGCCCACGGGAATGGGACATCCTGCTCTGGAGGTGCCAGGCTGACCAGTTCATCGCTGGGAATTGTTCTTCTTCCTCTTTTTCCTCCTCCTCTTCCTCCCTCTCTGCAATCTGGTGTGGGGTGTGGGGCACCAGAGGGGCCTCCCTGGTGACAGGGACAGGTCCCAGCCCCCCAGCACAGAGCGAGGGCTCCCCAAATCTCCCCGTGGTGGGGTCAGAGAAGGCTCAGCCCAGCCCTTGCCCTGCCAGGCTGAGCTTGGGCAGCCCAGTCCTGGCTGAGCTGGCACAGCAGTGCCCTGAGGAGTGGGCAGGGCTGGTCAGGTGGCAACCAGAGCCTGGCTTTTCCTGCCAGGAAGGGCGGCTCTCCAAAGCCCAGGGAATGTTGGATACAGCAGTGATCCCAGCAAAGGATCACTTTGGGCTTTTCCAGCAGGAGACTCTGGGGTGGGCAGGGCTCTCAGCCCCCCAGGATCCCACTGGCAGGGCTGGGCAGGTGGGTGCCTGCTGGAGACTCATTTTATTCCCTGGGATGGCACCAGTCTTGTATTTAACCTTTACACAGCAGGTTTTCCCCCCAAGGGCTCGTGGCTGTGTTTTGGGGACGTGCTGTGGCCACCCAGAGCCTGGGGACAGAGCCCAGCCAGCAGACAGCACCACTCCATTCCTTTTCCTTGGGTATTTCTGCCCCTCTCTCTTCCCAAAATGCTTCACGTGGGGGGTTTTTTTGCAGTGAATTTTTGCAGAATTCACGTCTGGCGTGGCTGCCCCTGCACTGAGTGTCCTTCCATGGGCTCCCAGTGACAAGGGACACGTTCCTGAGCCACTCCCTGCACGTCCCTGCTGCAGGCAGGGATAACGGGGCTGTTGGTGGCCATCACTTCTCCCAAAATCACGCTCTGGATGGACACCCAGCACTTGAAATTCAGCTTTTTTTTGGCAGAGGGGGAAGATTTTAAGCCCAGACTGTGTGTTGGGGTGGCACAGGGGGGACTGACTGACGTTGGCACCAGGGTGGCATCAGCGGCTCAGGGTCACCTGCTCCAGCCTCAGCCCGGCTCTCACTGTGGGATGTGGCTGCATTTCCAGGGTCAGGGATATCAGAGCCATCTCCAGGAGCTGCCGGTGCTCTGGGCAATGGGGGAGGAGTAAATGTGAGCTTCCTCAAGGACTTTGCTGCTGGCCCTGGTGATGTTCTCTTGCAGCAGCGAGCAGGGATATAATTAAGCTCTAACAAAGCGCTTGCTTAGCGGGCTCTGCTTTAAAAAGCTCGTGTTAACTTTTAATTAAATGCTACAGAGGAGACGGGAAATGTATCCAACAAGAAAGGGTGTAGCAGGGGGGAAGGGGGGTTGGATGCTGCTGGAGGGGTGTTTGTCCAGCTTTCCAGCTGGGAAAAGCACTGAGGGGGTTCCAGCAAGGGGGATGTCAGTGTTTCCCTTTCTCAAAACCCTCGCAGAAGCTTTGGTTTCACCCCAAAAATTTGGGGAGCTGGTGTTCCTAAAGTCTGTGTTCATGTTTGCCTGCCGGGAATGGTGATGCTGTGGCTTCCATGAAACTCAGGGGAGAGATGGAGTGTCTGAGATGCCTCCACAGATCTGCCCTTGGATCTTTCATGGAAACCCATGGCCAGATTTTATTCTGGCCCTGCTGCAGGATTTGTAACCCAGCGCCTTCTGCTTCTCCTCTGCCTGATCCCAAGGGCTCCTCTCAGCACTGCTGTGAGTCTGCAGCTCAGAGCAGGATCCCCAGGTGGGAAAGGGGCCAGGAAGGAGCTGGGATCAGGGGCAGCATCTCTAGAAGGAGCAGCTCTGATATCCCAGGAGCTGGGCCAGAATTTTTGGGAGGAGCAGCTCTGATATCCCTGGGATCAGGGGCAGAATTTTTGGGAGGAGCAGCTCTGATATCCCTGGGATCAGGGGCAGAATTTTTGGGAGGAGCAGCTCTGATATCCCTGGTATCAGGGGCAGAATCTCTGGGAGGAGCAGCTCTGATCTCTCTGGTATCAGGGGCAGAATTTTCGGGAGGAGCAGCTCTGATCTCTCTGGGATCAGGGGCAGAATTTTTGGGAGGAGCAGCTCTGATCTCTCTGGGATCAGGGGCAGAATTTTTGGGAGGAGCAGCTCTGATATCCCTGGGATCAGGGGCAGAATTTTTGGGAGGAGCAGCTCTGATATCCCTGGGATCAGGGGCAGAATTTTTGGGAGGAGCAGCTCTGATATCCCAGGAGCAGCATGGCTGGGGATGCCCCAGAGAAGGGGAGGGCAGACAGGATGGAGATGTGTGGGACGAGCCTGTCAGCAGCATCCTGTCCCTGGGGATGTGGGGATGCTCCTGTCCATGGGTCTGCACCACACTGGGGGTGTGAGGAAAGGCGGGCCAAGGCGGCTGATCCATGAATCTGTACATCCCACCAGGATGAGGCTGAGCTGTGGCACATCCCAGCCCATCCTGGAGCATTTTCCTGTGCTGGGGTGTGAGAGCCACCCCCAACCTCCAGCAGCATCCTGAGTGTGGAGGAAACGAGGAGCTGCAGTGCAGCTTCTCACCCTTGTGTCTCCCATCCCAGGATGCTTGGCTCCCCCCAAACAGCACCGGGGTGCAGACACCCCAAAACCCCCTGGGAGGGTCTCTGTGTGTCCCCAGAGCTGCTGAGGGCAGGGGTTGTCCCTCAGCTGAGGCAGGCAGGGTGGGGAGGGGGGGCTGCTGGGCCTAACCCCGGTGTCAGCTTAATGAAGTGCTGCTGTCAGTCCCGCGTGTCACGGCACCAACTCCTCCTGATGTGCTCATAAATCAAAGTGACGGCGCCTCCTGCCCCGCTGGCTGCACCCACTCAGCTGCATCTAATGCAGGAGATGCTGCAGACCCCCAGCCCCACACTGGGAATAGACTGGGAATGGCTGGGAATGAGTGGGAATGGGCTGGGAATGAGTGGGAATGGACTGGGAATAGGCTGGGAATGGGCTGGGAGTGGATTGGGAATGGGCTGGGAATGGCTAGGAGTGGATTGGGAATGAGCTGGGAAGGAGTGGGAATGGACTGAGAATGGCTGGGAATGAGTGGGAATGTACTGGGAACGAGCTGAGAATGGGCTGGGAATGAGCTGAGGATGGGCTGGGAGTGGATTGGGAATGGACTGGGAATAGGCTGGGAGTGGATTGGGAATGTGCTGAGAATGAGCTGGGAATGAGCTGAGGATGGGCTGGGAATGAGTGGGAATGAGCTGGGAATGTGCTGGGAGTGGATTGGGAATGTGCTGGGAATGAGCTGAGAATAGACTGGGAATGGCTCGGGAATGGACTGGGAATGAGCTGAGAATGGGCTGGGAACGGTCTGGGAATGGGTTGGGAATGAGCTGGGAATGAGCCAGGGGAGCCAAGCACAGGATTCTGCCTCAATACAGAGCCAGCTCCTCTGGGAGTGGCTTTTCCAACATGAATGATAGTGGTGAGGATCACTGGGATGTGAGATTTTTAGGGAAGCTGGGGCTGTCAACCAAGCTCTCCCCAGCCTGGTTTCTCCAGGGAAAGCTTGGCCTGGAGCCCGTGGGCTGGTGGGTGGCTCTGGCTCCCTTCACCCATCACTCAGGGGTTTAGAGGTCTGTGGTGCCACAGTTGTTCCCTAGGGGTGGCAGATTGGCTTCCCCACAGGATCAGGCCTTGGTTTGGCTTGGATTTGTGTTCCTGGGGCTGCTCCTCCTGTTCCTGGTGTGTGGAAGCTGGAGGGACATGGATTTGAGGCACACGAAGGTGCAGGTTCAACCTTCACATCACCACGTTCAACAGCGTCCCTGCCAGAGCCACGTGTGGGTCAGGGCTGCTCAGGGGGGCTGGATCCAGGTCAGGAGAGCCCAGGGATCATCCTGAGCTCGTCCACTCCCAGCAGCACAGCCTGGAAGTGACGTGGATGAGGAGCATCCCATCCCATCCCATCCCATCCCATCCCATCCCATCCCATCCCATCCCATCCCATCCCATCCCATCCCATCCCATCCCATCCCATCCCATCCCATCCCATCCCAGCTGCTGTTTCTAACCAAAGCAAGGACAGTGTGTCCATCCCACATGGTGGCAGTTTCCCCCACCAGGAGGGGACCCTGGGGGACAGAGAAGTCGCTGTTAAAGCCCTCGGGCACAGCCTGGTCCTGCCCCTTTTCCCTCCATCCTGCTGATCCCATGGCCTGGAGCCCTCGTGGCTCAGGAGTCAGGGATTTCTCTTCACAGAGCAGGAATTGCTTTGATTTGTGCCTTGATCTTTAAGCCTCAGAGGTGCAGGGCTGAGACTGAGCCAGGGAGGATCCAGATGTGACTCTGGGGAGGTGATTCTGCTGTGGCCAAGGAGGACAGGGAGAGTCCACACATCTCTGGGGCTGAGAAACTGGAATTAAACTCGGTCTGTACCCTGGAGAGGACTCTGGTCATGCCTGATGTTGCAGAGGGGAGGGTTGGAGCCCATCCTCACCCTCTGATTCACAAAGCCAAGGCTGAGCATCCACAGGGATCCACCTGCACCCCGTGGGGGGCTGACCCCAATCTTAGTCCTGGATTGGGATGGTCCTAAACTCGGTCCTGGATTGGGATGGTCCTAAACTCGGTCATGGATTGGGATGGTCCTAAACCAGGTCATGGATTGGGATGGTCCTAAATTCGGTCATGGATTGGGATGGTCCTAAACTCGGTCATGGATTGGGATGGTCCTAAACCAGGTCATGGATTGGGATGGTCCTAAACTCGGTCATGGATTGGGATGGTCCTAAACCAGGTCATGGATTGGGATGGTCCTAAACCAGGTCATGGATTGGGATGGCCCCAAACTCGGTCATGGATTGGGATGGTCCTAAACTCGGTCATGGATTGGGATGGCCCCAAACTCGGTCATGGATTGGGATGGTCCTAAACTCGGTCATGGATTGGGATTGTACCAAACTCAGTAATGGACTGAGATTGTACCAGACTCAGTCATGGACTTGGATTGGGATGGTCCTAAACTCGGTCATGGATTGGGATGGCCCCAAACTCGGTCATGGATTGGGATGGTCCTAAATGCAGTCATGGATTGGGATTGTACCAAACTCGGTTAATGGACTGGGATTGTACCAGACTCAGTCATGGACTTGGATTGGGATGGTCCCAAACTCCGTGATGGGCTGGGATGGTCCCAAACTCAGTCGTGGATTGTGATTGGGATGGCACCAAACTCAGTCATGGACTGAGATTGTACCAAACTCAGTCATGGATTGGGATGGCCCCAAATTCGGTGATGGACTGAGATTGTACCAAACTCAGTCATGCAACTGGGATGGTCCCAAACTCATTCAGGGACTGGGATTGCCACCGAGAGTCTCTGCTGTTCCTGTTGATGCAGCCTCAGGGATCACCAGCTCCCTGGAATTCCCAGTGTGGGGGGTTGTGCCCTGAATCCTCCACCATGCTCACAAACAGGGACATCCTGCCTGCAGAGCTCCTGTGCTCCTCAGTGAGAACACAAACATGGGAATCCTCCTTTGGGGGGGCTGCAGAGTGCAGCGAGGGGGGGATGTGCCCCAGCCTGGCTCCTCGCTCCCTGCCAGCACCGTCTGCCCAAACAGGGGGGTCTGGGGGGGGTTCACGGGGTCACGGAGCCGCCTGCCCCACTAATGAGGCCGGGCAGCCCCGGGGCAGCTCCCCTCTCCCAGCCAGCTCGGATTAGCAGCTGCCTGTCCCCAGCTCTAATTGAATTCTCTCCCCTTCACTTAATTCTCATGGATTTCTCGGCGCCTCCCCAGGGACCTGTCCTGCCTAACTAGTTTAGGGCCAGCAATGCTGGTCAGAGCCTGGCCAGCTCCGGGGGGTGGGGGGAGAGTCACCTACTTGTGGGGTGGCTGTGATGGGGTGGGAACACTGGTCCTGGCACTGAGCACCCCCTCCCCTCAGTTTCAGCCCCTCACCACGGAATGACTGTTTGTCATTTTTGACAAACAGGGATAAATTTCTGCTTTACAAGAGGGTTCTGTGCCTGTTGCCTGCTGGGACCCCCCTTTTTTTTACACCCTCCCATGGGACCCCCCCCCAGCTGGGCTTCACGAGTTCCTCCCAGCACAGCTCCTCTCTCTCTCTCTCCTTTCTTCCCAGCGCTTTATTTTTCCCTTCCCCTTTTCCCTTTCCTTCCCCTCCTCTTCCGATAGATCAAAGCCTCCGTCCGGCTCAGCCGGGAGCTGAGCAGGCCCCGCAGCACGATGGAGGCACAGCCGAGCACCGTGTCCCTTCCCCTGTCACCTCTCACTGCCAGCGCCCCTCACCACCCCCCTCCTGCCCTGCCAGGCCGGGAATAAAGCCTGGATTTGGGATTTGTCCTTCCTTTTGTCTCGGCAGCCGTTGGGGAACAAGCAGCTGGCCTTCCAGCAGCAGCTCCTGCAGATGCAGCAGCTGCAGCAGCAGCACCTGTTAAACCTGCAGCGCCAGGGCTTGGTGAGCCTCCCGCCAGGGCAGGGCACGGTGCCCCTGCAGACCCTGCCCCAAGGTAAGGACACAGCCCGAGGGGGTTCTGGCGTCTGCTTGGCCCGGTTCTGGGTGAGGGGGGTGGGGAGGGGCTGTGGTGTTGGGGTTCGTGGTGCCCCCAAAGTTTTGGGGGTGGTGGTGTCAGCGGTCGGAGCCGTGCGGGGTTGGGATCCGGGTTCCTGTGGCACCTGTGGCAGGGTTGGGGCACCTCTTCCTGTGGCAGGGATTGCCAGGATTTGGGGCACCTCTGGCAGAGGGGTGCGGGATTTGGGGCACCTCTTCCTCTGGAAGGGATTGCCAGGATTTGGGGCACCTCTGGCAGAGGGGTGCATCTCTTCCCCTAGCAGAGGGTGCCAGGATTTGGGATACCTCTTCCTCTGGCAGGGGCTGCCAGGATTTGGGACACCTCTGGCAGAAGGATGCAGGGTTTGGGACATCTCTTCCTCTGGAAGGGATTTCCAGGATTTGGGGCATCTGTTCCTCTGGCAGAGAAGTGTCAGTATTTGGGGCACCTCTTCCTCTGGAAGGGATTTCTAGGATTTGGGACACTTCTTCTTCTGGCAGAGGAGTGTCAGTATTTGGGACACCTCTTCCTCTGGCAGAGCAGTGCCAGGATTTGGGAAGCCAGGCTCTCCCCACTTCTGGGAACAGCTCTGTGGGTGCTGCAGGTGCCTTGGTTTGTGTTTCCCAATGGGGCCGTGCAGCCTCCCCTTGCTGTGCCCAGCTCCAGCTGACGTTCTCCCAGGGCTGGGTGAGATTTGGGGAGTCAGGGGGCAGGGAGGAAGCCCTGGGTGCTGTCCCTGCTGACCTTGGTCACTCTCCTGTGCCACAGCTGTTTGCCCCTCAGACCTCCAGCAGCTCTGGAAGGAGGTCACAGCCTCCCAGCCCGTCGAGGACAGCATTAAGCAGGAAGGTCTTGACCTCACCACCAACACCTCCAACTCTACCTCGTTTTCGGCCGCCAAGGTCTCGCCTCCCATTTCCCATCACCCTCTGCCCAATGGACAGAGCACCATGCACACGCCCAGAAGGGACAGGTAGAGCCGGGTCGGGCCCTGGCACTTCGTGTTTTTATTCCTGGAGAGGTGGAAGGGGCTGGGATCCATCACCCACAGGGCTGGGAGGGCTTGGGGGGTTTCTGCCCACCCCGTAAGAGAGGCCTGGCACTGTTTTACTGCGGCCACAGGGGACGGGGGGCTGTCACTGTGGGGTCTCCCATGGGTGCCCCCATGCCTGGGAATGCTGGAGCATCCCCATCTGAAGGTCCCTTTCCCTCTTGTGCAGCTCTTCCCACGAAGAGACCCCCGGCTCCCACCCACTCTACGGCCACGGAGAGTGCAAGTGGCCTGGCTGCGAAACCCTCTGTGAGGACTTGGGGCAGTTTGTCAAGTAAGTGTCACCTTTTTGGGGGACGTTTGTCTGTCTCAGGCTGGGGCAGAACGGGGCTGGTGGAGGGGAAGATGCTGGGAGTTGGTTCAGACATCCCAAAGCGTGTACCCAGAGCTGGGTGACCACGTGGAGAAAACACAGCAGGCATTGCTGCTGCTGCTGCTGTCCCGTCCTTGGAAGCGTCCAAACCTGGAAGGTGACCCTGCCCATGGCAAAGGTGGAATGGGACGAGCTTTATGAGCGCTTCCAGCCCAAACCATCGGATGAGTGAATGATGTGGAGGAGGCCAGAGGCCGGCAGCAGGCGAGGGGGGCTGGCAGGCGTGCTGGGGGCGCGGGGGGAGGCAGCAGATGGCAGATGGCACCGCTGACACCGCTTGTGGGCTCCGGCGCTGACTGATTAACTCTGCTGTCGGAGAGCCCTCTGCTAGCGTCAGGGTCAAACAAATTGTTTTCACGCTTCGTCAGAGGTTTACTTAATTAGTTCATTTGCAATTAGATCTCTTTGTAGCCAGGATTTTTAGCAAAGACATCAGAAGGAGCTGACGGGCTGGCGGGCTCCTTCCCCCGCCTCCCCCGGCTGTCTGCTCGGCGAGCACCGCGCTCCGCGGCCGGCGCGTTTTGGGCTTTTCCAAACTCATCCTCTGGCCTCTGCCACGCTCCGGGCGCTGGCTCCGGTGGGAACATCCCTTGGACTGTGCCAGGCCACGCTTTCCCAGGGCAGGAGCTGAGCAGAGGCCTTGCCCAGGAGGGTGAGGAGGTGCAAAGGCAGCCCGGGGATGAGTGAGAGGATGATTCAGCCTCCTGTGTCCTCCTTCCTCTGAGTCATGGGGTGAACCCAGATAAGGCATCTCCTCCTGCCTGGCAGGACATGTTCCAGTGGCACGGGGCAGATGAGCAAGCTCCAGGTTGGGAGCTGGAGCTGGAGCTGGCAGGGAATGCCCAGGGCTGGGTCAGGGGGCTGGCAGAGCCTGTCCCACCTCCCTGCCCCCCTGGGCGAGCGTTTCTGTCCCCTCCCTGCCATTGTGGGCACGTGTTGGGACAGACAGACAGAAAACTTGCAGCTCCCCAAGGCCAAGCCCAGCCTGGAACCTGCCTGGAGTCTGGGCAGCAGCTTGGAGCGTCCTGTGAGCCCCCACTCCATGGAGGGGCTGGGCTGGGCTGGGCTGGGCTGGGCTCGGAGGGGCAGCACGGCCTTGGTGGTTGATGCAGGTGAGAAAGAAATGAGTGGAAATTGGCTCTGGTGGTTTTTTTCCCCCCTGGAGAAGCAGCCGTGGCCGTGCAGGGAGAGGAGCAGGGCTGGGGCTCTGGGGGCTTTGCTCACGGATGGGTTTGGCAGCAGGGCCGGGTTCCCTGACTTGTCTGTGCACGCTGGGGCTGGAAGAGGCTGCTGCCATCCCCCACATCCGGAGCCAGCCTGGAGAGGGCTCCTGAGGCGCCTTCTCCTGGGATGGCTCAGCCTTAATCCTGGCACACGGCCCCTGGCACCCCCCGGCATCACCTTTTGGGGTGTTCCAAGGGTGGCATCTGCCCAGAATCCCCCTCCAAACCATCCCACTCCTCCAGTGAGGAACCCCAGAGGTTTGTGCCCACCCCAGCCTGGCCCTGTGCCATCCTCGGGGCTGGCTGTGTCCGCAGGCTTTGGGATGAGGATGTCCCTGGCTCTGCAGCGAGTGACAGCCCTGTCACCAGGCGCCCTTCCCCTCCCTGAGGAGGAGGAGGGAGAGTGTCCTGGACCAGAGGTCCTGGTGCTTCCTAAACAAAGAGGCAGGGAAGTGCAGGGTGGGGAACAACCTGGCAATGCCACCTTCTGCCCCCAGGGCTTTCCTTAGCACGTGTGAGGCAACCTCCCATGGCTGCCTTTGTCCTGGAACCTGCTCCTCAGGTCCTCCTGGCACCTCGTGCCAGCAGCCTGCTCCAGGAAAATCCTGGACTTTCTGGGCTTTCCCTCTGCCAGAGGCTGCTCCTGAGCACCCTGGGGCTGGGTGTCCTCCAGGCCGGGTTTAGGGTGGTGGCACAGCCTGCTTTGCTCAGTCACCTCCGTGCCTCAGTTTCCCTCATGCTCACCCCGCTTTGCCCAGTGGTCCCAGAGCATCCCTGAGCAATTTCCAGGTGGGGGCTGATCCCAGGTGTGGCCCCAGCAGAGGGACAGGGTGTCTCAGCCACCTTCCAGCCCATGGTGGTTCTGGGAGCCCAACTTTGGGGAGCTATTTTTGGCGAGGCAGTTCTTTAAATAGTGCTTTTCCCAGCCCCTCCAGGCCGGGTTTGGGGTGGTGGCACAGCCTGGCTTGCTCAGTCACCCCCATTCCTCAGTTTCCCTGGTGCCCATCCCGCTTTGGGCAGCGGTGCCAGAGCATCCCTGAGCAATTTGCAGGTGGGGCCTGATCCCAGGTGTGGCCCCAGCAGAGGGACAGGGTGTCTCAGCCACCCTCCAGCCCAGATTTGGGGTGGTGGCACAGGCTGGCTTGCTCAGTCACCTCCGTGCCTCAGTTTCCCTGGTGCCCATCTCGCTTTGGGCAGCGGTGCCAGAGCATCCCTGAGCAATTTGCAGGTCAGGGCTGATCCCAGGTGTGGCCCCAGCAGAGGGGCTGAGTTTTGGGCATGCCCAGGCCTAACCAAACCTCTCTGTTCTCCTCCCCAGACACCTCAACACAGAACATGCACTTGATGACCGAAGCACGGCCCAGTGTCGAGTCCAGATGCAAGTGGTACAGCAGCTGGAGATACAGGTGGGTGTTTCACCCCAGCCCCCATGGACACGGGGACAAAAAGCCACTTCTTTGTCACCCTGTGCTTTGGCTGCTCCCCTCAGGAGAGGGTGACAGGGTTGGGGACTGTAACCACCCACTGAGGACTCGTTTTAAACACCCTTCCCAAACAGGAATCCTGCATCCAGGTGGAAATTAAACCCCCAGACTGGTTCCCCTCTCACCCCAAGGTGTCCCTGTGGGTAAAATGAGATGCCAAAGATGAGGAAGGCAGGCAGGTGCTGCCAGGAGGGTTTGTCCCCACATTGTGCCACCTCCCTGGGAGCCACGGGGCTGCTTGGAAACCAGGCCACTTAATTTTGGTGGCTGAATGTGGTTCTGGGAGCCCAGCTTTGGGGCGCTATTTTTGGCAAGGCAGTTCTTTAAATAGTGCTTTTCCCAGCCTCTGCGAGCCCCCAGAGTGCTCTGCATAATTCGGTTAATGGAGAAGGGAGGGGGGAAAAGAGGGGAGGAAATGGGGGGGGTCGGAAAGTGGGATGGGGCAGGGAGTCACCCCCATGGTGTGACAGCACCTGGGGCTGGCAGGAGCTCAGGGTGCTGTGTGGCCATGGCTGTGTGTGACACCACAGGGGACACTGGCCAGGACAAGATGTGCAGCACCTTTAGGACCCCCCACCCAAATTTAGGGGCCTTGCAGGGGCTGTGGGATGGCGGGGGGGCGGTGACACAGCCAAACCTTGGGGCGGGTGTGGAGCTGCATCCTCCCGGGCCATCCCTGCCATCCATCCCGCTGCTGAGCCAGGGCTTGAAAGCAATTACTGCGGCTTAAAGAGAGGAGGGAAAAGGAAAAGGGGAGGAGGGAAAAATATAATAATAATTAAAAAAAAAAAAAAGCTGAAGGGTGAGAGCAGAGCTGTGTGTGCAGAGAGGAACCTGCCACGGAGCCACCAATTAGAAAGTTTGGAGCGCGGAGCTCCCGCTGTGCCGGCGCGGAGCGTCTGCATCACGAGGGGAGAGCTGTCAGCTCTAATGAGCACCGCGGCTGCAGAAAGCGCCAGAGCTGCTCCAAACTTGCTGCAAACTCCGCTCTGCCTCCTGCTTTTAACCCCTTCCTCGCCTCGCTCTGCCAGGGGGGGCTTGGCTGGAGCGCGGGGACCCCCCCCCCCCCCGAGCTTGAGGGGTGCCGGTGGGAAGGGAAGGTGACGGCGAGGAGCAGAGTGTCAGATCCCATCGGAGCTGCCGGGCTCAAATCCTCTCGTGGTGCCACAGAGAATATTTCAGCCTTGTGCTCACTCCGGGGAGGAAACAGGCGGCAGGGAGCAATTACAGCGATGTGGGAACGCGGGGGATGGACAGACAGATGGACAGGGAGCTGCTGGGGAGCAGCAGGAGGGCAGAGGGGACAGGAGCACCCAGGGCTGTGGTGGGTGGCAGCTCTGGGAATGGCTCTGTGGATTTTTCCCCGAGTGCACTCACAGCCCCTGTGCCCCCCATGGTGGGTACAGCAGCCCCACAGGGGCTCTGGAGAGCCAGAATCAGGCAGGAGGTGGCACCTGGGGGGACACTCTGGGGGGTGCTGCCTGTCCAGACCAGGTTTGGGGGCTCACGGCAGCTCCTCCAGGCCGTGGGCACCTCCGTGGTGACTTTGGCACTGTGTGACCGTCCCCCTCCTGCTTTCTGCCTCCCCCAGCTGGCCAAGGAGAGCGAGCGTCTCCAAGCAATGATGGCCCATCTTCACATGAGACCTTCAGAGCCAAAGCCTTTCAGCCAGCCTGTAAGCGTGAGTCCCTTCCTGCCCTCTATGTCCCCACCCCGACAGCTGCTGTCCCCTCCCTGCCCTGGGCACGCTCACCTGGGTGGGCTCGGTGGGATGGATGTGCCCTGGCCACCCTCTGGCACAGCCTGGTCCCTTGTGCCACGAGCAGGAGGGAAATGCAGCTGCTCCACCAGCTTTGACATGGAGTGGGTGCACCTCCATCCCATGGGTGCTTCCCATCCCATGGGTGCACCCCCATCCCATGGGTGCATCCCCATCTCATGGATTCATCTCCATCCCATGGGTA
Source organism: Acridotheres tristis (assembly GCA_037013685.1). Lineage (NCBI taxonomy): Eukaryota > Metazoa > Chordata > Aves > Passeriformes > Sturnidae > Acridotheres > Acridotheres tristis. The sequence goes on along the minus strand of CM072913.1, from coordinate 2,959,243 downwards.
CACCTCCATCCCATGGGTCCATCCCCATCCCATGGGTCCATCCCAGGGGTCCATCCCCATTCCAAGGGTTAACTCCTATCCCATGGGTCCATCCCCATCCCATGGGTGCTTCCCATCCCATGGGTTCATCCCCATCCCATGAATTCATCTCCATCCCATGGGTTCACCTCCATCCCATGGGTCCATCCCCATTCACTGGATCCATCCCCATCCCATGGGTCCATCCCCATTCCAAGGGTTAATTCCTATCCCATGGGTCCATCCCCATCCCATGGGTCCATCCCCATTCCAAGGGTTAATTCCTATCCCATGGGTCCATCCCATGGGTTAATTCCCATCCCACCAGGTTCATCCCCATCTCATTAGTTTATCCCATCAGTTCATCCCCATGGGTTAATTCCCATCCCATGGGTCCATCCCCATCCCACGGGTCCATCCCACTGCTGCATCCCCACCCCCTGGCTCCATCCACCCTTTCCAAGCCCACCCGTGCCCCCTGCCAGCCCCTCCCCGCCTGCTTTGGCTCCTCCCGCATTCCCGGGGCTCTCCCAACCCCAACCCAATTCCTGACCCCCATCCCCTCCCTGCCTGTCCGTGCAGCTGAACCTGGTCTCCAGTGCCACCCTGTCCAAGAGCACTTCAGACACGTTTCCTGACGGTTTACCTCATCCCCCCACCTCGGCCACGGCGCCCATCACCCCCCTGCGGCAGGGCCCCTCCGTCATCAGCTCTTCCACTTTACACAACGTGGGGCCCATCCGCAGGAGGAACTCGGAGAAGTTCTGCACCCCCATCTCTTCAGGTGAGCTCCGGGCCGGGGCTCAGCACCCTCTGAGGGGCACAGTGGGTCCCTTCACCCCAGCTCTCCCCCCTCCCTGTTTGTTGTCCCCCTGCAGAGCTTGCACAGAATCACGAGTTTTACAAAAACGCCGACGTCCGGCCGCCCTTCACGTACGCCTCGCTCATCCGGCAGGTGAGAGATCCCTGAGCCAGCTCTGCACCCCAAAATCCTCCCTGAACCCCATCTCTGCCCCTCGGGATGTGTCCAACCCCACGAGTGACAGCCTTGTCCCCTCTCTGGCTGCCCAGGCCATCCTGGAGACCCCCGACAGGCAGCTAACGTTGAATGAGATCTATAACTGGTTCACGCGGATGTTCGCCTACTTCCGGAGGAACACGGCCACCTGGAAGGTGAGAGCAGCCCTGCCTGCCACCCTGGGCTCTGCCCAACCCATCCTGGCATCTGCCCATCCCACCCCAGGCTCACCCCATCCCACATTGGGCTCACCCCATCCCACATTGGGCTCACCCCATTCTGCTTTGGATCACCTCATCCCACCCCAGGCTCACCCCATCCCACTTTGGGCTCACCCCAGGCTCACCCCATTCCGCTTTGGGTCACCTCATCCCACAGCAGGTTCACCCTATCCCACTTTGGGCTCAGCCCATCCCACCCCAGGCTCACCCCATCCCACCCCAGGCTCACCCCATTCCGCTTTGGGTCACCTCATCCCACAGCAGGTTCACCCTATCCCACTTTGGGCTCAGCCCATCCCACCCCAGGTTCACTCCATCTCACCCCAGGCTCACCCCATTTCACTTTGGGCTCACCCCATCCCACTCCAGGCTTACCTCATCCCACCTTGGGCTCAGCCCAGCCCATTCTGTGCTCAGTCCATCCCACAGCAGGTTCACCCTATCCCACTTTGGGCTCACCCCATCCCCCTTTGGGCTCACCCTATCCCACTCCAGGCTCACTCCATGCTGCTTCAGGCTCTCTCCATCCCACCTTGGGCTCACCCCAACCCACCCCAGGTTCACCCCAACCCACCCCAGGCTCATCTCATCCTAACCTGGCTTACCCCATCCCATCTTGGACTCACCCCATTCCCCCCAGACCTCACCCTAACCCACTCCAGGCTCACTCCAACTCACCCCAGGCTCCTCCTATTCCCCCCAGGCCTCACCCCAACCCACCCTGGGCTCACCCTATTCCCCCCAGGCTCACCCCATCCCATCTGTGCTCACCCCATCCCACCCAGACCCGGCTGCTGCAGGAGATGCTCCTGTGCTAAAGGACCAGTTGATTGCCCAGCTCTAAAATGATGCAGGAAGTGATTTTAGGACCAAATCCCCCTTTTTTTTTGCCCCCCGAACACCTCTCTGGGCTGTGGGGATGCATCATCCCTGCAGTGGGATACAGCAAAGGGCTGTGTGGTAAAATCCAGGGATTTTCTGTGGAGTAGAAGGGCAGAGGCAGGAGTGAGAGACTGGAAATAGCAAATAAGGTTAATGATAACCTGAGGGCAGGTGACACTGCTGGTGGCTGGGAATGCAGGTCCTGATCCTCAAGGAGGGATGAGAGGGGGTGCCAGGGGGACCATCAGCAGGGGATCCCCTCTGCCACCCCCCGAGCAGCTGCCTGTGCCCATCAGGTCCCCCCCACCCCTCTCACAGGCAAATTTTTTGTCACTGAGGAGGTTTTGTCACCTGCCTGGGCTGGTGGAGTGAATTTTGGGGCAGCATATGAGTGCTGGGGCTGCTCCCCCTTTTTTTTAAAAAAAAATCAAAGCTGGGAAAAGCCATCTCAGAGGAGCAGGGGGTGTGGAAGGAGCAGTTGTGTGATTCTGTGATTCTGTGATTCACTTCTTGCCTCCATCAGGGAAGATTGATTTATTTATTGTTTCCTGCTGCACATATTTACCAAGAGGCAGCTCAGCTCCCTCCTGCTCGGGGCAGCAAGGAGTGAAGTGGCAAAGGGAAACCTGCTAGTTTAAACAAAAATAATTAAAATCAGCAAGGTGCAAGTGAGATGGAGCTTTTGGAGAGGCTGGAGGAGGAGGAATCCATTCTCCAGGAGCTCAGGGCCCCCGTGTGTCGCTGCTGCAGATCCAGGCTGTGCTTCCATGGGAAACTTTTAGGTGGATAATCAAGAATTTTGGCAAATTTTAGAATGGGGACAGGGTGGCAGCAATGGGACAGAGCCCTCTGTGGCCATCACTGCTCCCAGGGCCTCAGTTTTCCCCTCTGCAATCAGATAATGGCAGGTCAAAATGCCTTTTTCCTGCCTTATTATTGCCAAAAGGAATAAATATCTTGGGGTTTTTTTTGCAGTTTGCACATGCCCCATGTTAGCATGGGCAGAGTTGGACAAGGGCATCCCTCAGTTTCCTGCTTCCTTTTTTTTATTCTTTATTTTTTCGTGTTTTACCACCAAAAAGGGAGAGCAGGGGATTAAAAAGAGCTGAGGAGGGGAGGGATAATTCCCTTCACAATTTGCAGTGTCCAAGGCCAGGCTTCTTCTGAAGGAGGGGGAGATAGACAGGAAAAAATAACACATTTCCTCTCCTTGAAAACCACTTTTCTGGGGTTTTTCCCTCATTTTCCATAGCTTCCCCCCAGGATGGGACAGAAACGCTGGGGACCAAGGTGGGGAAACCACAGGGAGACCCCAGCAGGGCCCAGGGAGTGGGTGGAGGGTGCAGAGCAAACATCATTAGAGGAGAGAGATGAGAAGCAAACAGAGCAGCTGGGCCTGGCTCTGAGCAAACACGGGCTGGAAACACAAAAGCCACCTCAGGCTGAGGCAGGGGACACGTCCCCTCTGCCATGGGGGGGTCCCAAACTGGGGGGCAGGCCTGGGACCCCCTGTGTGACCTGGGAACAGCACAGGCATGGGGCATGCCAGGCTGCAGGGATGCAGGATCACATCCTGCCCTCTGCCAGGGTTTATTTTATCCCCACCTGAGCCTTCCCAGGCTTGTCCCCCCCCCGGTGACTCAGAGCAGGGAGTGTCACCAGGGCCAGCAGGGGACGTGGACACTGTGGGCAGGGAAGGTTCTGGCTGTGCCACACTCCTGGCTGCAGCCAGGGATTGTTTGGGCAAAAGAAAAGAGGGAGTGTGGTGAGGGAGGGACGTCCTGTGTGTGCTCCCAGGGGACAGGGACAGGACCCAGCCCTGGGGTGAGGACAGAGTGGGGGACGAGGGCTTGTCCTGCTCCCTTGGAATCCCAGGTCCCTGGGATGTCTCTCTGTATCCCAACCCCCCTGGCTGGGTGATGCCAGTGCAGAGTTTGGGGCTTAAGGGAATGGCCCAAATGGAGAGTGTCCCTGTGGGTGACAGTGGCACCAGGCTGGGACCCAGGGCCTGGCTTCAGCCACACCAAGTGTCCCCCAAGGAGCTGAACCAGGGCCCTGCTGGATTCCCCCAAAATGCCACCAATGGATCTCCCTCCCCAGGGACACTGGGAGCTGCTTACAAAATGTCCCCAGGGCTGAGAGGAGCCTGTCCCTGCTGCTTGTCACCGTGTCACCCTGGCACCATGGCATGGATGGATGGATGATGGATGGATGATGGATGATGGATGGATGGATGGATGGATGGATGGATGGATGATGGATGAATGGATGGATGATGGATGGATGGATGATGGATGGATGGATGGATGGAGGATGGATGATGGATGGATTGATGAGGAGGATGATGGATGGATGGATGGATGAGGATGATGGATGATGGATGGATGGATGGATGATGGATGGATGATGATGGATGATGGATGGATGGATGGATGATGGATGGATGGATGGATGATGGATGGATGGATGATGGATGGATGGATGATGGATGGATGGATGATGGATGGATGATGGATGGATGGATGGATGATGGATGGATGGATGATGGATGGATGAGGATGATGGATGGATGGATGGATGATGGATGATGGATGATGGATGATGATGGATGATGGATGGATGGATGATGGATGGATGGATGATGGATGATGGATGGATGATGGATGGATGGATGGATGGATGGATGGATGGATGGATGGATGATGGATGGATGGATGGATGGATGGATGGATGATGGATGATGGATGGATGATGGATGATGGATGATGGATGGATGATGGATGGATGGATGATGGATGGATGGATGGATGGATGGATGATGGATGGATGATGGATGGATGATGGATGGATGGATGATGGATGGATGGATGGATGAGATGGATGATGGATGATGGATGATGGATGATGGATGGATGATGGATGGATGGATGATGGATGGATGGATGGATGGATGGATGATGGATGATGGATGGATGATGGATGATGGATGATGGATGATGGATGGATGGATGGATGATGGATGGATGGATGGATGATGGATGGATGATGGATGGAGGATGGATGGATGGATGGATGGATGGATGGATGGATGGATGATGGATGATGGATGGATGGATGATGGATGATGGATGATGGATGGATGATGGATGATGGATGGATGGATGGATGGATGGATGGATGGATGGATGATAGAGGATGGATGGATGATGGATGGATGGGTGACAAGGGAAGGGCCCAGCTTTGTTTGTTTTCCTCCTCGAATTCCAGGCCAAGGGGGCCATGCTGGTGCCATTTGCTGGGTTCCTGGGCACTCTGGCACTCTGGTGGCACGGGGGGGGCTCAGTCCTTGTGTCTCCTTTTGCCTTGTTGTGCTGGCCAGGCTCCTTTGTTTATACAGCCCCCGTTCGACCTTTTAAATTGCTGTTAATGTTTTAGCGTAACGAATTAGTCTCTCATCACGAATCAGGACTCGAAATAAAAAAAAAAGGAGAGAAAAAAAAAACCCTCCAAGGCCAACTTCCTGAAATTGGGGTCATTCTCATTTGCAAGGCAGAGAATCTGAGAACCTTAATGCAAGGAAATTTATTCAAAGGCAGAGCCCCGGCGTGATTAGGCCCTTTGTAATTATAGCTCGGAGAGATTCCACTCCAGCCTCCTGCCTCCCTCATGGATTAGCAAGTGAGTCGGAAAAATACACAGGATTTAATTAGAGGCAAATTAAAATTGGTAATGAAATAGGGGCAGTAGCAAATGGCAGGGAGTTGGAAGGGGAAAAGGGAGCTGGTATCTCTCGGGGCTGCGCTGTCTGCCTACGTGTGTGTCTCTTTATTTTACATTTAGAAATGTAAAGATGGTCGATGTAAAGAAGAAAGGGAGGGAAAGGACCAAAACGGGAGGGGAGGGGTGAGGGGAAAGAAAAAGAAAGGGAGAGAGGAGCTGGCTCTGCTGAGCATCACCAGAGCTGCAGTGCAGCTCGTGTCCCTTGTCCCACCCGCCCTGTCCCCACCTTCCTCAGCATCAGGCCAGGCTCCTCCTGTGGGGTCACGCCCCATGTGCAGTTTGGGGTGGTGCCCCATGTGCATTTTGGGATCGTGTCCCATGTTCAGTTTGGGATCACTTTCCATGTACAGTTTGGGATCATACCCCATGTGCATTTTGGGATCATGCCCCATGTGCATTTTGGGATCATGCCCCATGTACAGTTTGGGATCATGCCCCATGTACAGTTTGGGATCATGCCCCATGTGCACTTTGGGGTCATGGCCCATGTCCAGTTTGAGATTGTGTCCCATGTGCAGTTTGGGATCGTGCCTCATGTCAATTTGGGGTCATGCCCCATGTGAAGTTTGGGATCATGTCCCATGTACAGTTTGGGATCATGTTCCGTGTGGAATTCGGGGTCCTGTCCCGCGTGCAGTTTGGGCTTTGGGCAGCGTTTGGGTGGCAGGACACCCAGAGGAGCTGTGGGGCTGGGCAGGGAGGAGGATGGTGAGGAGGAGGAGGAGGGTCTGGGCAGTTTGGGGTGGCCCTGAGCCCGTGTCCCCGTGTCCCCAGAACGCCGTCCGCCACAACCTGAGCCTGCACAAGTGCTTCGTGCGCGTGGAGAACGTCAAGGGCGCCGTGTGGACCGTGGACGAGCACGAGTACCAAAAGCGAAGGCCACCAAAGATGACAGGGTGGGTGCTCCTTCCCCCTGGGACACAGCCCCAGAGCTGCCACCACCCCTGTCCCCAGGCTGGGGATGCTCAGCCCTGCATCCCTCTGCTCTCTCTCTTCTGCAGGAGTCCCACCTTAGTCAAAAATATGATTTCAGGACTCGGTTATGGAGCACTTAATGCAAGTTACCAGGTAAGGAAGGAGCCAGCCCTGGCCCTGATGGGGACACGGGGACACCAAACCCTCCACAGTCCTGTTCTCCACTGGGGTCTTGATTCTCATTGGGAAATGAGGGATGGGGAGGTGGGTTCAAGGTGAAAGAGGGGAAATGTCAGTTGGATACATGGAGGAGATGATTCCCTGTGAGGGTGATTCCCTGGCACAAACTCCCAGAGAAGCCGTGGCTGCTCCATCCCTGCAAGTGCCCAAGGACTGGGATGATGAAAAGTGTCCCTGCCCATGCCAGGGGTGGGATGAGATGTGACTTAAGGACCTTCCAGCCCCAATCCCACGTCCCTCCGTGCTCCCTGTCGCAGGCTGCGCTGGCAGAGAGCAGCTTCCCCCTGCTCAACAGCCCCACCATGATCAACACCAGCTCGGCCAGTGCCATGCTGCACGTGGGCCACGACGACGTCAGCAGCACCGTGGAGCAGGTCAACAGCAACGGCAGCAACAGCCCCCGCCTGTCCCCACAGCAGTACAGGTCAGCCTGGCTGGGCACAGCTGGCACGGGGCTGCTCGGGGAGGGGGGCACAGTGGGCACCGGGAGCTGGGTGGGGTCCTGTCAGCAGGGTGAGGGGGTTTGGGTGATGGGGCGAGGGGGGTTTGGGCTCCTGTCACCAGGGTGAGGGGATTTGGGCTCCTGTCACCAGGGTGAGAGAGTTTGGGCTCCTTTCAGCAGGGTGATGGAGGTTTAGGTTCCTGTCCTCAGGGTGAGAGGACTTGGGCTGCTGTCGCCAGCGAGAGAGGGGTTTGGGTTCCTGTCCTCAGGGTGAGGAGGTTTAGGCTCCTGTCACCAGGATGAGAGGGTTTGGGGTCTTATCACTAGGATGAGAGGATTTGGGCTCCTGTCCTCAGGGTGAGGGGATTTGGGCTCCTGTCACCAGGGTAAGGGGGGTTTAGGGTGCTGTCACCAGGGTGAGAGGACTTGGGCTCCTGTCACCAGGGTGAGGGGGGTTTAGGGTGCTGTCACCAGGGTGAGAGGACTTGGGCTGCTGTCGCCAGCGAGAGAGGGGTTTGGGTTCCTCAGGATGAGGGGGGGTTGGGCTTCTGTCAGCAGAGTGAGAGGGGTTTGGGGTCCTGTCCTTAGGGTGAGGGGGCTTTGGGGTCCTGTTACCAGGGTGAGGGAGGTTTGGGTGATAGGGTGATCGGGGTTTGAGGTCCTGTCCCCAAAGTGAGGGGGGATTTGGGCTCCTATCCCCAAGGTCAGGGTGTTTGGGCTCCTGTCACCAGGGTGAGAGAGTTTGGGTTCCTGTCCTCAGGGTGATGGAGGTTTAGGCTCCTGTCCTCAGGGTGAGGGGGTTTGGGGTCCTGTCCTCAGGGTGAGGGGGTTTGGGGTCTTGTCACCAGGTTGCCAGGGGGTTTTGGCTCCTATCCCCAGGGTGAAGGGGGTTTGGGGTCCCATCCCCAGGGTGAGGGGTGTTTTGGACCAAAAAATTCAGGGAGTTTTGGGTAGTGGGACCCACTCTCCAAAGCTGAAGTCTCCCCCTCCCCACATCGACCAGGAACTCCTTGTGGGCAGCTCTCAGAGCAAGGGGAGGTTTGGTTGCTGTTCCCAGGGTGAGGGATGTTCTGGAATAAAAAACTCGGGGAGTTTTGAGTGTTGGGATCAGCTGCCCTAGCCTGAAGTCTCCCCCTCCCCACATCCACCAGGAGCTGGTTGTGAGCTCCTGTTCCCAGCATGAGGGGGGAGTTTTGGCTCCTGTTCTCAGAGCCAGGAGGGTTTTACCCCCCATCCCCAGGGTGAGGGATGTTCTGGACCAGAAACTCAGAGAGGTTTCGGGTGGTGGGACCCAACTCCCTGAGGCTGAAGGCTCCCCTTGCCCACATCCACCAGGAGCTGCCTGTGGGCAGCTCTCAGAGCAAGGCGGGGTTTTAGTTCTATTCTCAGGGTGAGGGATGTTCCGGATCAGATAATTTGGGGAGTTTTGGCGTGGTGGGACCCAAGTCCCCGAGGCTGAAGGCTCCCCTTGCCCGCAGCCACCCCGTGCACGTGAAGGAGGAGCCAGCCGAGGCGGAGGACGACAGCAGGCCCGTGTCACTGATGGCCACCACCAACCAGAATGTGACGATCCCCGACGACAGGGACCTGGAGGAGGAGCTGCCGGTGGAAGACTTGTCCTAAGGACTCCTTCCTCCTCCCCCACCGAGGGGAAAACCCTTCCCACCCTCCTGGACGGAGACCAAGCGACGCTCCCACCTCCCCAAGGTGACCTTGGCGTTCTCCTGGTTCATTCAAGGCACTTCCACAAAGCAAAAGGTTTTCCTTGGGACAATGACAATGACAACGGCACCGACCTGTTGCTGCTGGCGTGTCCCTCACGCTGCCACTGCCCGGGGACGGACTGGCCCCGCCACGACACGAGAAGCAAAACCCCAAGAGCTGGACTTTTCCTGCCCTCCTCCCTTGGTTAGTGACTGGTGCCCGAGGATGGCAGGTTGGTTGTTGCTGTCTGAAATGGCCCCTCCTGCAGGGGAGGCGCCTCTGTCCCCTCTTCCCCCGCCGTGCCCGAGCCCCGGGGAGCCATGGCAGGACCCTGCTGTCACCTCTGCGTCCCCGCTGGGTTTTGCACTACAGAGGGATCGTGGACGCTGCCCTCGTGCTGCCTGCACGCAGCTCCGGGGGAAGGAGCAGCAGGAGCGGGGCCGAGGGCTCTGCTGGATGTGGGGTTTGTCACGGAGCTGGGATGGACACGAAGCAGCGCGGCGGGGGGACGGTGTCCCTTTGTCACCTCTGCCCGGCGAGCAGAGAGAACTCCCAGCTTGCCCTGAGCCCCAGCTGGTGGGGGGCTGCTGGTCCCAGCAGTGCTGACCACTCCCAGCAGTGCTGACCATCAGTGCTGAGCATCCCCAGCAGTGCTGACCATCAGTGCTGCCCATCCCCAGCATTGCTGACCATCAGTGCTGACCATCCCCAGCATTGCTGACCATCAGTGCTGACCATTCCCAGCAGTGCTGACCATCAGTGCTGACCATTCCCAGCAGTGCTGACCATCAGTGCTGCCCATCCCCAGCATTGCTGACCATCAGTGCTGACCATCCCCAGCATTGCTGACCATCAGTGCTGACCATCCCCAGCAGTGCTGACCATCAGTGCTGACCATCCCCAGCATTGCTGACCATCCCCATCAGTGCTGCCCATCCCCAGCAGTGCTGACCAGCAGTGCTGCCCATTCCCAGCAGTGCTGACCATCAGTACTGACCATTCCCAGCAGTGCTGGCAGTGAGGACACAGCTCCCTCCTTCCTGCTGGGACATCAGTGCCACCCCCCAGCCAGCAGGGATGGCCACTGCTCCCATTTCACTTCAGGGAAAGGCTCCCTGTGCCTCCCGTGCCACCCCCGAAGCTGGGGCAGGGCTGTGCTGGAGCAGAGGGGTCCATCCCCACCTGCAGGGGACCTGGGGGTCATCAAAGCTGGCCCTGGAGGATCCCTGTGGTGGCCAAATCTGGCCGTGGCCCCTGAGCTGAGCCTGCTGCTGGTGGGGGGAGGAAATTCTGCTTTTCATCTTTTCTTTTCCTCATCCTTTTGTTTGCGTCCAGATGGGAAGATACCAAAAGATTTCTAGAGACAGAAGGTCCGTAGTTCAGGTGAACAGATGGTATTCATGCCAAAAAAAAAAAAAAAAAATCACACACACAAAAAAATTAATAATAACGAGAACAACACAACCAAATACCCCTCTTCTCCCTGCTCTTTCTTTCTGGGGTGGTGATGTGGGTACCCAGTGCCAGGCTCCTCCTGGGAGGCAGCGTGGCATTCCCAGTGTCCCATGGTGGCTTTGGGGAGCATCACCTTCCTTCAGGAGCATCCCTTTCCTTGGGATTAATCCCTTTCCTTGGGAATCCTCCCCTTCCCTGGGATCCATCCCCTTCCCTGGCACAGCCAGGCTGGCTCTGGCTGTCCTGGCACCCAGCAGGGTCATGAGGGACTTTGCTGTGATGGACCTGGAGCTGCTCTGGTGTTTAAGGCCAAAAGTGACCCCGAGGTCCCCTCTGTCCCTCTCCATCCCCGTTACCCTGGGGTGAGACATTCCCGGGGGGCTGTGTCACTCTTGGCATCCCAGGAGCCACTTTTTGGGCTAAAAACGCCACACGCGGATCTGGGGGTCGGGGGAAGGTGTGACCTGTCCCCGTGTGTCACCTGTGGGACCCCCGGAGGGGCTCTTGGCGCTGTGGGATGTCCCCAAGGTGAGCCTGGACTCCCCTCATCCTTTTCCTTGCCCAGTGCATCCCCAATGCCCGGGTGGCTGCAGGGGCTGGGGGGTCTCTGTGCCACCCCTGTGTCACCCCTGTGCCACCCCTGTGTCCCCGGGGGTGACCCGGCTCGGTGGGGCGGTGCCCGGGGGTCTCGGGGCCTCTCCCGTGCCCGAATCCCGGGATTTTCCTGCTCCCCCCGACACCCCTCTAGGTGTCACCCGCGCCCGCGGCTCGCGGAGCCGAGCGCCGGGACAGCCCCGCGCATTCCCGGTTCATTCCTCATTCCCGGTTCATTCCCGGTTCATTCCCCATTCCCGGTTCATTCCCGGTTCATTCCCCATTCCCGGTTCATTCCCGGCTCCTTCCCGGCTCATTCCCGGTTCATTCCCCATTCCCGGCTCCTTCCCGGCTCATTCCCGGCTCATTCCCGGTTCATTCCCCATTCCCGGTTCATTCCCGGCTCATTCCCGGTTCATTCCCGGCTCCTTCCCCATTCCCTGTTCATTCCCGGCTCCTTCCCCATTCCCGGTTCATTCCCGGCTCCTTCCCGGTTCATTCCCCATTCCCGGCTCATTCCCCATTCCCGGCTCATTCCCGGCTCATTCCCGGTTCATTCCTGGCTTCTTCCCGGTTCATTCCCGGCTCATTCCCGGCTCATTCCCGGCTCATTCCCGGTTCATTCCTGGCTCCTTCCCGGTTCATTCCCGGCTCATTCCCCATTCCCGATTCATTCCCGGTTCATTCCCGATTCATTCCCGGCTCCTTCCCGGTTCGTTCCCCATTCCTGGTTCATTCTCGGCTCATTCCCGGTTCTTTCCCGGTTCATTCCTCATTCCCGGTTCTTTCCCCATTCCCGGCCCCTGCCCGGGCTGGGGGGCACCAGCCGAGCCCCCCTTGTGCTGCCCAAGGAGCTGCGAGGCACCGTGGATTTTTCCCTACTTTAGTTTTTCCTCTATTTTTCCTTCTTTTTTTCTCACTTTTTTCCTTTTTTCCCCTTTCTTCCTTTCTTCCTTTTTTCCTCTTTTTTCTTTTTTCTTTCTTTCTCTTTTTTTCTCTCCCTCTTTCCCGTTTTTTCCCTTTTCCTCTTCTCCTTTTTTCCTCCTTTTTCTTTATTCCCCTTATTCCCCCTTTTTCCTCCCTTCCTTTTTAATTTTTGCTTTATTCCCCTTATTTTCCTTTTTTCTTTTTGCCTTCATTTTTCTTTATTTCCATTTTCCCTTCTTTCCTTTTACCTTTTTTGGTTTGTCTTTTTTCTCTTTTTTCTTTTTTCGCCCCTATTGTCTTCTTCTTTTCCTTCTTTCCCTTTTCCCTCCATTTTCCTTTATTCCACTTTCCCCCTCTTTCCTTTTCCTTTTTTCCTTTTCCTTTCATCCATTTTTCTTCCCCTCCTCCCATTTTTTCCTTCTTATTTTTTTTCCTTTTCCCATTTTCCCCTCACTCTTTAATTTAACTCATTTTTGGAACAAGTTTACAGTTGCCATGGGGGTTTTATCACCTGTTGCTGCTTTATTCCCAGCAAGGAGCAGGAAGGGCAGGACCAGCCAGAATTTGGGATTCTCACCCTCCACGGGGAATCTCTTCTTCCATCCAGGCTTTGGGATTTTGGGAATTATTGTCCCTCTTTTCCAGCCCCTGCTGTTCACTGATTTTTTGGGATGGCTCAGTGGCTGCTCCCCTTTTTTCCCATTCCTGCCCCTTTTCCTTCACCTTCCTCCTCTCCCTTTATTTTTTTTTTTCCCAGCTCCTCGGGGTGTGATTATTTTTTTTTTTTTTAAGCTTTCCCAGAGGTACAAACACCCCCAAAATGCATCCCAAGGCCTCCAGCTCCCCATGGATTCAGCCCAAATCCTCCTCATCCCTCCCAAACCCCTGAGGACCTCTCCAAAAATTCCCGATGCTCCTTGACCCCATCCCGGCTCCCAAAGAGCACTCCCTATATATTATATATATAAAGATAAATATATAAATATAAAGGAGGATTTTTTTTTTTTTTTTTACCTTGAAACACAATGCACAGGTTTGGAAAATCCCAGTGGCTCCAGGTGATGCCTTTCCCTCCCTCCCTCCCCCCCCCCCCGGGAATTCCACGATTCCAAAGGGAAACGTGCCCAGTTTGATACTCAGGGGTGAATTTAATTCCTTTTTTTTTAACCCCCAGCCAGCCTGGCCACCTCTGCAGGGTCCCACCTGAGCCCAGGTACTGCGTGTCCCCTCCTGCCTCGCTGCCTCCTCCCTTCCCACCCCTCTGCTTCATTTTTGGTTGGAATTTTCCGGAATTCTGCGAGTTTTACCTCAAACGCTGTGGGAGGGAGGATCAAGGACCAAACACGTGGCAGAATTTGTGTCTGTATATATTGAGATATTCTGGCGTTCAGCCTACCAACACAATTTGTTCTTTATTTTTTCGGGGGGGAGGGGGTTATTCTGTATTTTTGTGATTTATTTCTTGTTTCTCTCCACCCTTGGGGCACTTCTGTGAGAGGGAGCCCTGGGCACCTCCCCGGACCTAAAGGCATTTTTCTGGTATCTCCCACTGAAGGAATTACTCATTTTCCCATGTTTGTTCTTTATTTTAATTTCCTCCGTGATTTCTTTTCCCCAAACCTGGGGAAGGGGAGTCAGAGCCCAGTGCTGGGAGGGAGGGGACAGGAGAGCAGCAGCCGAACCTGCATCAAACCAAAGGGTTTCTTTGCTTTGTTTACACCCCTGGCCAACCTCACGGCCCGCAGCATCTCCCTGGATCTAGGTTTTTGTCCTGGAAGCGCTGGGGAAGGTCGGGACACCCAGAGCCAGGGGCCGCGACAAATTGGGGACATCCCCCCGCCGGGGAGCGCCAGCCCTGCCACGACCTTTTCCTGTTTTGTTTTGTTGGTTTTTTTTTTTTTTTGTTTTTTTTTTTTTTTAGGGTTTTTTTTTCTGTTTTATTCCCATCCTCCGGGTGGGAAGGTGATGCTGGCGAGGTGGGGTGAGGTCCGAGGGGGCGGATGTGTAAAAAGCGAGCCCTCCCCTCCCTCCCTGCCTCCCTGCCTCCCTCCCTCCTCGTGCTGTATAAAGGAAATCGCCTGGCTGTGTATTTGTACTCCGAGCTCCGTGTGTCTGCGTGGGCAGACGGTAAACCCTTGTACAGTAGGTCTAGCTGCATGTAATCTGTATGGACAATGGCATTATAAAATGCAATAAAAGAAATTACCTATCGTGCTGCTGGCCTGGCTTGCTTAAGGTTATTGGGGGGGAAAAAAACTAAACCAAACCAAAACAAAACAAAATCCCAAAAAAATCCCAAAAAAACCCAAACAAAAAAAGTCGGAATAGTTTTTACAGAATTCACGGAATTATTGAGCTCTGGGATGGGATGGGATGGGGATGGGGCAACAGCAGCACCTGCAAAAGCAGAGGAGCAGGAAGGAGCTCCCATTCTCCAGGTGTCCCCGTTCTCTCCCAGTGTCCCCCCTGTCCCCTAATGTCCCTGTCCCCTCCCAGTGTCCCTGTCCCTTTCCCAGTGTCCCCATCCCCTCCCAGTATCCCCATCCCCTCCCAGTGTCCCTGTCCATCCCCTCCCAGTGTCCTCATCCTTTCCCAGTGTCCCCACTCCCCCCTAATGTCCCTGTCCCTTTCCAGTGTCCCCATTCCCCCCCAGTGTCCCCATTCCCTCCCAGTGTCCCTGTCCCCCCCCAGTGTCCCTGTCCCCCCCCAGTGTCCCTGTCCCCCCCAGTGTCCCTGTCCCCCCCCAGTGTCCCCATTCCCCCCCAGTGTCCCTGTCCCCTCCCAGTGTCCCCATCCCCTCCCAGTGTCCCCATCCCCTCCCAGTGTCCCTGTCCCCCCCCAGTGTCCCCATCCCCCCCCAGTGTCCCTGTCCCCCCCAGTGTCCCTGTCCCCCCCCAGTGTCCCCATCCTCTCCCAGTGTCCCCATCCTCTCCCAGTGTCCCTGTCCCCCCCCAGTGTCCCTGTCCCCCCCCCAGTGTCCCCGTCCCCCCCCAGTGTCCCCGTCCCCTCCCAGTGTCCCTGTCCCCCCCCCAGTGTCCCCGTCCCCCCCCAGTGTCCCCATCCCCCCCTCCCAGTGTCCCTGTCCCCCCCAGTGTCCCTGTCCCCCCCCAGTGTCCCCATCCCCCCCCAGTGTCCCCATCCTCCCCCATCCCGCAGCTCCCTGGGGTCATGGCTGGGAGCATCCCTGGCTCTGATGGATTTAACACTTGGAGATTTTAACTTTCCAACTCGGAACTTTTTTATTCTTTTGTTGTTGTTGTTGTTGTTGTTGTTGTTGGCACGGACGTGAAAGTTCTCCCAGTTTGATTGCAAAACCAGTCTGTGGATCAGAGGGGACACTGGGACCAGTAACCCCCTGCCTGGTGCACAACAACTTCCTGCACCCCAAAAAAACGCTGGCAGGAGGCACCACCCCCTCCTGCTCTTCCCTCGGGGTTCTCCAGAGCTGTATCCACACGGATACTCCCTTCTCTCCAGCTGGGACGAGGTTTTGTCCCAAATCCACAGGATTTTTGCTCACTCTGATGCTTTGCCCCAAATCCATGGAGCTTTTGCACAACCCAAAGCTTTGTCCCAAATCCATGGAAATTTTGCACACTCCAATACTTTGTCCTAAATCCATGGAAATTCTGTACAACCCAAAGCTTTGCCCCAATTTCATGGGATTTTTGAACACCTTGATGCTTTGTCCCAAATCCATGGGATTTTTGCTCATCCCTGAAGAACAACTGGGGGAAGTCACTGCCTTGGATAACCCAGAGCCAGCACAGCTTCCAAACAGCTCCAAGGAACCAAAAAAAGGAGGGAAAACTCTGTTTTTTTTCTCTGTTCTTTGGGTTTGTTTTTTTCTTAAATGAGCATTAAGACATTGGAATATCAGGGTCAGGAAGGGAAGTGACCAAAGGGTTCTTGCTCCGAGATCTGGGCTTTCCCTGGGGGTCCTGGGGGGTCTCTGTAGCTGCATCCCCTGGGATTGGGGCTGAGAAGAGACCCCAAAACCCTCAGCCCACTCATTCCTGGGCCACCCGTGGGGTTGCTGTGAAACCCCTGCCCTGGGAGGGGCTCAAAAAACGGGGAGAAGAATAATTGTGGGGAGGAAAAAGGCAGCAATGGTGGGAGCAGGCCCTGGGTGGGTGTCAGCTCCCATTTCTGCCACCCCAAGCTCTCCAAAAGCCTCAGCTCGTCCCCAGCAGTGCAGAAACCTGGGCCAGCAGCCCGGGCCAGGAGGGAGGACAAAGGGGACGTTGTTGGGAATGTGGCTCCGTGTCCTGCCCACAGCAGGATGTCCTGGGGAGCTTTGCTGACCCTGCCCCGCAGCCCTGGGAGAACCCCAAAGTGGCCCAGGGGGCTCCTCCCCACCCCTGGGTGCTCCTCAAGGTGATTTTCGCAGCTCCAGCCCCTGCAAACGATGCTCAGTCGTCGCCCTGTGACACCCCCAGCGCCACTGATGCCCCCAGGGTGGGTGGCAGTGCCCAATGTCCCTGTGCCTCTGTCCCCAAAACAACCCACACCCCTCCCAGGACGGAGCACAGAGTGAAGGGAATGCAGGAAATTTTGGAGAAGTCTTGAATTTTTCCATCTTCCAAAGATGAACGTTCATGGGACCTAATTTTTAAATTTCTTTTTAATATTAAATGTCCATTCCCTTCTTTTTCTTTTGCCTTTTTTTTTTTAATATTAAATGTCCATTTCCTTCTTTTTTTCTTTTGCCTTTTTTTTTTTTTTAAATTATTTACAGAAATAGCTCGTGACTCATCAAAATCTTTCAGCAGCACATGTAAAACAGTGGGGTCATTCACTGCAGACCCAGCCAGGCAGGCAGAGCCTCCTCCCCCCGCCAGAAGGGTTTGAGGGAGGTTATTTTATTTAGAGATTTTTGTGTGTGCACAGGGACAGGAGAATTCTGCTCCATAAATCAGGGGGGTGATGGCTCAGACCCCAAAAAAACACGGCTGGGGTTGCACAGCCCCGGGACTCAGCCCCATCCCACCACACTCCGGGTTGTTTCATTCCTTGTTTTCCAGGATCACACGCGTTTTCTCTTATTTATTTATTTTCTTTTCAAATCCTCTGCCGAGGGATGGGTGCCGGGAATGTTGCAAAACCTTCTTTGAAGCGAAAAGTCGAGGCTTTAGTGCAAAATCCTCGCCGGAGACGGGAAGGTCAAGGAGGTTTCAATGTCCAACGCCTCCAGTCCGGGGGACGGGGAGCGATGGGGGACCCACAGGTTTTGGGGTGCAGATCCGGGGGTTTTGGGGTGCAGATTTTTGGGATGCACATCCAGGGTTTATGGAATGTAGATCCGGGGGTTTTGGGGTGCAGATTTTTGGGATGCAGATCCAGGGGTTAGGGAGTGTAGACGTGGGAGTTTTGGGGCACAGATCCGGGGGTTTTGGGGTGCAGATCCGGGGGTTTTGGGGTGCAGATCTGGGGGTTTTGGGGTGAAGATTTTTGGGATGCACATCCAGGGTTTATGGAATGTAGATCTGGGGGTTTTGGGGTGCAGATCCGGGGGTTATGGGGTGCAGATCTGGGGGTTTTGAGGCGCAGATTTTTGGGATGCAGATCCAGGGGTTAGGGAGTGTAGACCTGGGAGTTTTGGGGCACAGATCCGGGGGTTATGGGGTCCAGATCTGGGGGTTATGGGGTGCAGATCCAGGGGTTTTGGAGTGCAGATCTGGGAGTTTTGGGGTGCAGATTCTTGGGATGCACATCCAGGGTTTATGGAATGTAGATCTGGGAGTTATGGGGTGCAGATCCGGGGGTTATGGGGTGCAGATCTGGGGGTTTTGAGGGGCAGATTTTTGGGATGCAGATCCAGAGGTTTTGGGGTGCAGATCCGGGAGTTTTGGGACACAGATCCGGGGGTTATGGGTCCAGATCTGGGAGTTTTGGGGTGCAGATCTGGGGGTTTTGGGGTGCAGATCTGGAGGTTATGGAGTGCAGATTTTTGGGATGCACATCCAGGGGTTATGGAATGCAGATCTGGGGATTTTGGGGTGCAGATCCGAGGGTTATGGGTCCAGATCTGGGAGTTTTGGGGTGCTGATTTTTGGGATGCATATCCAGGGGTTATGGAGTCCAAATCTGGGAGTTTTGGGGTGTAGATCCAGGGGTTAGGGAGTGTAGACCTGGGAGTTTTGAGGTGCAGATCTGGGAGTTTTGGGGTGCAGATCCGGGAGTTTTGAGGCACAGACTTTTGGGATGCACATCCAGGGATTATGAAGTACAGATTTGGAGGTTTTGGGGTGTAGATCCAGGGGTTACGGGGTGCAGATCTGGGAGTTTTGGGGCATTGATCTGGGAGTTTTGGGATGTAGTCCAGGGGGTGACGGGGTTCAGATCCGGGGGGTTTGGGGTGTAGATCGGGGAGTTTTTGGGTGTAGATCCGAGGGGGTTTTGGGTGTAGATTCGAGGGGGTTTGGGGTGTAGATCCGAGGGGGTTTTGGGTGTAGATTCGAGGGGGTTTGGGGTGTAGATCCGAGGGGGTTTTGGGTGTAGATCTGGGGGTTTTGGAGTGCAGGTCTGGGGGTTTTGGGGTGCAGATCTGGAGGTTTTGGGGTGCAGATCTGGAGGTTTTGGGGTGCAGATCCAGGGCAGATGGCGCCCAGCCCCTGCTCCCCCCGAGGAGCCCGAGGAGCAGCCGGGAGCTGCGAGAGCCGGGCTGGGTTTATTTTGGCGGCGGCGGCGCCGGGAGCGGCGCTGGGTGCCAGAGTTTGTGAATGTGGGTCAGCACATCCCACACCTACAGGAACGGCCTTGTTTTCCCAAATCCGGCCAGATCCCACAGCCTTCCCTGGAGCAGCGCAGGATGAGGCTGGGTGTGATCGCTGCGGGATTCACTCGGACACGGCGGGTTCGCACCCACCTTTTATAACAGAGGACGAAGGTTTGGGGAGAAAAAAAAAATCCTTATTTTCAGCACACTCCTTTCAGCGCGCTGAACCAGCCGTGACCCTCGGACACAGCGAGTGTTTTCCTGCTCACCTCCATCCCTGGAGTTTTCCAGCGCCAGGATGGGGCCGGATTTCCACCCAGCCCACCCTGCCCAGGGCCCAGCAGCCCCCAGCCAGGGCGGGTAGTGGTTGCTGGTCCCTCACTGTTGATGCACGGATTTTTCCAGGCTGTCCCAATGCCCGTGGCACAGGTGGCACCATTTACCCCTGTGGCTGTGGGTAAAGCCCCGCTGCTTTCCGGCCCCAAAATCCCTGTAAAACACTTCCCTGCACGGCACAGCTCCCACCGTGCTGGGGACTGCCAGCATGGGGAGCCCTGTTCCCCTCAGGATCTGCTGCACAGATCCTGGATCCCCAAAATTGTGATTGACTGGGGAAGTTTCCCCTTCCCCACTACTCTTTAATTTTTTTTTTTTTAGGTTATTAGGCCGAGCTGTCGGTTCAGGGGAAGAGGGATGCTCATCCCCACCCATCCCTGAGCTGAGCACTGGCACCCTCACTCCTGGCTCTGTTCTCCCCCTGGCACAGCCTCCCCTGCCCAGGGAGCCGAGCTCCACTTCCCACCAGCTCCAGGCAATCCCAGCACCCCTGGGCTCCCTTTGCCCACATCCATCCATCCACCCACCCAACATCCATCCATCCATCCATCCATGGATCCACCCATAGATCCATAGATCCATCCATCCATCCATCCATCCATCCATAGATCCATCCATCATCCATCCATCCATCCATAGATCCATCCATCATCCATCCATCCATCCATCATCCATCCATCCATCCATCCATCATCCATCATCCATCATCCATCATCCATCCATCCCTCCATTATCCATCCATCATCCATCCATCCATCCATCATCCATCCATCCATCCATCCTCCATCCATCCATCATCCATCATCCATCATCCATCATCCATCCATCATCCATCCATCCATCATCCATCATCCATCATCCATCCATCCATCCATCCATCATCCATCCATCATCCATCCATCATCCATCATCCATCATCCATCCATCCATCCATCCATCCATCCATCCATCATCCATCCATCCATCATCCATCATCCATCCATCCATCCATCATCCATCCATCATCCATCCATCCATCCATCCATCCATCATCCATCATCCATCCATCATCCATCCATCATCCATCATCCATCATCCATCCATCATCCATCCATCCATCCATCATCCATCATCCATCCATCATCCATCATCCATCCATCCATCCATCCATCCATCATCCATCCATCCATCATCCATCCATCATCCATCCATCCATCCATCCATCATCCATCCATCCATCATCCATCATCCATCATCCATCCATCCATCCATCATCCATCCATCCATCATCCATCCATCCATCATCCATCCATCCATCCATCCATCATCCATCATCCATCATCCATCCATCATCCATCCATCCATCCATCATCCATCCATCCCTCCATCCCCTGGGGGTACAGGTGTGCAGGCAGGGCAGGTCACCAGCCCGGAATGTGGGGCTGGCTCGGTCCCCGGCGGCTCAGGCGGCACCGCCCGCAGCTCCAGCTGCTGCCCGGGCGCTGCCCTAAAACGCCCTGGGCAGAGGCGGGGAGAGCCAGAAGGGCCCTGCTGGAAGCGGGAGGGGCAGCTCTGGGTGGATTACAGAGATGGAAAAGTTTGGGGAATCCTCACTTTTTCCACGGGCTGAGCCCCCCGGAGCCCCTCGGGGTCGGTGGCCCCCGGTGCTGTCCCCGCCAAGCTTCACGTGCAGAATTGCATTAAAAACCCCACTGAGAACCCAAAATCCACCAGAGCAGGAGGCTGGAGGGACACACAAAAGGGGCCAAATCCACGCCGGGATCAGCTCCCAAAATCCCCAAAAATCGGCTGCCGGGCTGAGCGGGAGCTCCGGGTGGGGCGGCTTTCCCAAGGACAGGACGTCGCCGAGCCGATGCTTCACCCTAAGTGACAACTCTGCCCTCAGGATGGAGCTCCGGGGAAAATCCCGAGCGGTCAGATCGCTCCAGTCCCTCTTGGTGCCCCCATTCCCATTCCCGAGCCGCTTCCTTCCCCTGCGGCCGCAGCGGTGGCGTCTCAGCGCCTGTCCCTTGTCCCTCTGAGCTGCGCTGGTGGCAGCAGGGCCGCGGTGACAGTGGTGGCAGCAGAGCTGTGGCACCACCAGGGTTGTGAGAGCTGTCCCCTGGCTCCAGCCCCGCTCTGGGAGCACGGAGCCGAAACTCCAAAATCCATTGCAGTTCCAAAATTGCAAAATCCAGCGAGTGGGGGAGGGGAGGGGTGACCCCAGGCCCCGCACAGCGGGGAGGGCACGGTGACTGTGCCACAGTGGGACAGTGGGACAGTGGGACAGTGGGATAGTGGGACAGTGGGACAGTGTGACAGTGGGACAGTGGGACAGTGGGACAGTGGGACAGTGTGACAGTGCCACAGTGGGACAGTGGGACAGTGTGGCAGTGCCACAGTGGGACAGTGTGACAGTGGGACAGTGGGACAGTGGGACAGTGTGACAGTGCCACAGTGTGACAGTGTGACAGTGTGACAGTGGGACAGTGGGACAGTGTGGCAGTGTGGCAGCGTAACAGTGTGACAGTGTGACAGTGCCACAGCGGGACAGTGGGACAGTGGGACAGTGCCACAGCGGGACAGTGGGACAGTGGGACAGTGCCACATTGCCACATTGCCACAGTCCCCGCTGCTGCTGCCGGGCTGGCTGCAGCCTCTCGCTGTGGTGCTTTGCACTCTGGGCTCTTAAACACAGGAAAACGCAGCAGTGGGATTGAAAACAACTTCACAAACATCCCACCGGCTCCTCGTGACGCTCGGCACGGGGACAAATCCTCGTGGGGCCCTGCGGGGACACGGAGCAAACCCTGAACTCTGGGCTGGCCCGCTCGGGATGTGCTGCTGCTGCTCCAACCTGGATTTCTCAGCGTTCTCAGCGTTCTGTGGTGGCGGTGACGCCGTCACCTCTGAGCTCAGCAGCCCCAGACATCGCCCCAGGGAGCAGAACCTCATTTTCCAGTTGGGGAAACTGAGGCACGAGGGGTGGGGATGGCAGAGGCGTTTCCTGGACACGCCAGCGAGTCAGGGACTGAATTTCCCTCTTGGCTCTCCTGCCTGGGAGAAAGTGGCCAGGCAGGAACACCCACCCGGGGGTCTCCAAACACCCACCCTGGGGGCTCAAACACCCACCCGGGGGGTTAAAACCCACCTGGGGACTCCAGCATCCACCCGAGAGGTCCAACACCCACCCGGGGGGTTCAAACACACACTCAGGGAGTTCCAAAAACCCACCCGGGGGGTTCCAAACACCCGAGGGGCTCCAACACCCACCCAAGGAGTCCAGCCTGGGGGGCTCCAAACATCCACCCAAAGGCTCAAACACCCACCGAGGAGTCCAACACCCACCCGGGGGGCTCAAACACCCACCCGGGAAGTTCCAAAACCCCGTGTGGGGGTTCCAACACCCACTCAGGGGGTCCCAAACACCCACCCAAAGGCTCCAACACCCACCCGAGGGGTCCAACCCCCACCCGGAGGTTCCAAACACCCACCCGAGGGGCTCAAACACCCACCTGGGGGCACAAAAACCCACCCGAGGGATTTCAAACACCCACCCGAGGGGCTCCAACCCCCACCGAGGGTCCCGAGCACAGCTCAGCCCCTCTGCTCCCCCCGCGCTTTTCCTTAGGGGACCCAGCCCCGAGCCGAGAGCGCAGCTGAGCTGTGAAATCCCAAATCCGAGGCTGGCCCGGGAGCCACCTCCGCCTGCCCCGCGCCTCTCCCCTCTCCCGGCGCCGCTCCAGCCTCCAGCAGAAGCTCCCGGAGCGCTGCGGGCGCGGGTTGGCCGCGTGTTTGCGCTCCCAACCTCCGGGTTTTTTTGTTTTTCTTTTTGTTTCTATTTAATTTAATTTTTCTCTCTCTTTTCTTTCTTTCTTTTTTTTTTTTTTTCCTTCTTTCTTTTATTTTTGGAAGGAATTGAGGGGGGGAAAAAAAAAAAAAAAACAACCTAAAAAAAACCAAACCCGAAGCCCAACCCAGAGGCAGCCCCGCGGCCCGGCCGGCCCCCATCGCCGGGGCCGGGGGATGCGGGGCGGGCGCGGGGGCGGGCGCGGAGCCCCGCGGGGCCCCAGGTGAGCGGGACGGGACGGGAAGGGACGGGCCCCGCACCGAGCCCGCAGCTCCCGCACCCCCCGCACCCCCCGCACCCCCCGCACCCATGTCCCGGCCCGGCAGCCCCCGGCCCAGCCGCCCGGAACAGCCCCGGACCGAGCCGGTCCCGCCGCCAGGTACGGGGGGACACGGAGGGGACAAAGGGGTGCGGGGGTGGGACACGGTGGGGACACGGTGGGGACACACGGCTGGAGGGGGGGAGTGTGTATGTGCACCAGTAAGGGCTGTTTTGTGCTCACTGGGAAGGTGTTGGGATCGTGGGGAAGGTTTTGGGATCCCAGGGAAAGCCGTGAGATCCCAGGAAAGGTTTTAGGATCCCGAGGAAGGCTTTGGGATCCCGGGAAAGGATTTGGGATCATGGGGAAGGTTTTGGGATCCTGGGGAAGGCTGTAGGATCCCAAGGAAAGTTTTGGGATCCCAGGGGAGGTTTTGGAATCATGGGGAAGGTTTTGGGATCCCGGGGAAGGTTTTGGGATCATGGGGAAGGTTTTGTGATCCCGGGGAAGGTTTTGGGATCATGGGGAATGTTTTGTGATCCCAGGGAAGGTTTTAGGAATCCCGGGGAAGGTTTTGGGATCCCAGGGAAGATTTTGGGATCCCAGGGAAGATTTTGTGATCCCAGGGAAAGTTTTGTGATCCCAGGGAAGGTTTTAGGAATCCCGGGGAAGGTTTTGTGATCCCGGGGAAGGTTTTGGGATCCCAGGGAAGGTTTTAGGAATCCCGGGGAAGGTTTTAGGAATCCCAGGGAAGGTTTTGTGATCCCAGGGAAGGTTTTAGGAATCCCGGGGAAGGTTTTGGGATCCCGGGGAAGGTTTTGGGATCCCAGAGAAGGTTTTAGGATCCCGGGGAAGGCTGTGGGATCCCGGTAGGGTGTGTGCACGAGTGGGGGGTGTGTGCAGAGCTGCCGGGGCACCGAGTCAGGGATGAATAAATCAATGTATTCAGCGTGTGCGGGGCTGGGGGTGCATTTCTGGGGGATTGGCTCAAACCTCGGGGGGTGCGGGGATGCATTGCTGGGCACGGTGAGTGTGCACGGAACGGGGGAGGGGCTGTGAGCAGGTTTGGGGGGGGAGAACGCATGGCTGAGTGTTTGTGTGAGTGCTCCTGCAGGGCTGTGAACAGCCGGGTGTGTGTTTGTGAACAGCTGGGTGTGTGTTTGTGAACAGCTGGGTGTGTGTTTGTGAACAGCTGGGTGTGTGTGAACATCTGGGTGTGTGTTTGTGAACAGCCGGGTGTGTGTTTGTGAACAGCTGGGTGTGTGTGAACATCTGGGTGTGTGTTTGTGAACAGCCGGGTGTGTGTTTGTGAACATCTGGGTGTGTGTTTGTGAACAGCCGGGTGTGTGTTTGTGAACAGCTGGGTGTGTGTTTGTGCCCCTGGAAGTGTTTGGGTGTATTTGTGTGTGATTGTGAACTCTGGGTGTGTGTTTGTGCAGGATTGTGAACTCTGTGTGTTCGTGCAGGGCTGTGAACATCTGGGGGGGGTGTGTGTGAACATCTGGGTGTGTGTTTGTGAACATCTGGATGTGTGTTGGTGCCCCTGGAAGTGTTTGTGTGAGTGTTTGTGCAGGGCTGTGAACATCTGGGTGTGTGTTTGTGAACATCTGGGTGTGTGTTGGTGCCCCTGGCAGTGTTCTGGTGTATTTGTGTGTGATTGTGAATATCTGGGTGTGTGTGATTGTGAATATCTGGGTGTGTGTTTGTGCCCCTGGCAGTGTTTGTGTGAGTGTTTGGGTGTGATTGTGAACATCTGGGTGTTAGTGCAGAGTTATGAATATCTGAGCGTGTGTTTGTGTCCCTGGCAGTGTTTGTGTGAGTGTTTGTGCAGGACTGTGAACATCTGGGTGTGTGTTTGTGAACATCTGGATGTGTGTTGGTGCCCCTGGCAGTGTTCTGGTGTATTTGTGTGCGATTGTGAATATCTGGGGGTGTGTTTGTACAGAGTTATGAATATCTGAGCGTGTGTTTGTGCAGGATTGTGAACATCTGGGTGTTTGTGCAGGGTTATGATTATCTGGGTGTGTGTTTGTGTCCCTGGAAGTGTTTGGGTGAGTGTTTGTGCAGGGTTATGAACATCTGAGTGTGTGTTAGTGCAGTTATGAATATCTGAGTGTGTGTTCGTGCAGGGCTGTGAACATCTGAGAGTGTGTTGGTGCCCCTGGAAGTGTTTGAGTGTGATTGTGAACATCTGAGTGTGTGTTTGTGTGTGATTGTGAATATCTGGGTGTGTGTTTGTGTGTGATTGTGAATATCTGGGTGTGTGTTTGTGCCCTGGCAGTGTTTGAGTGTGTTCTTGTGCAGGGTTGTGAACATTTGGGTGTTTGTGCAGGATTGTGAACATCTGAGCTTGTGTTTGTGCCCCTGGAAGTGTTTGGGTGTGATTGTGAACATCTGAGCGTGTGTTCGTGCAGGATTATAAACATTTGAGTGTGTGTTGGTGCTCCTGGCAGAGTTTGGGTGTGTTTGTGCAGGATTGTGAACATCTGAGTGTGTGTTTGTGTGTGACTGTGAATATCTCAGGCTGTGTTGGTGCCCCAGCAGTGTTTGGGTGTGTTTGTGCAGGGTTGTGAATATCTCAGGCTGTGTTGGTGCCCCAGCAGTGTTTGGGTGTGTTTGTGTGTGACTGTGAATATCTCAGGCTGTGTTGGTGCCCCAGCAGTGTTTGGGTGTGTTTGTGCAGGGTTGTGAATATCTCAGGCTGTGTTGGTGCCCCAGCAGTGTTTGGGTGTGTTTGTGCAGGGTTGTGAATATCTCAGGCTGTGTTGGTGCCCCAGCAGTGTTTTCCTGTGTCTGTGTTTGTGTGTGAGCTCGGCAGCTGCCGGGAGCCCGCCGGGATTTCGCATCCCAAAACTCTCCAGCAGTTTCTGTCCCGGGGCCAAGCCCAGGGAGCAGCCGGGGGGGTTTGAGTTAAAGCCCCCCAGGGATGGGTGAGGGACTGGGGGCTGCTCGGCAGCTCTGGGTGGGTTACAGGGATGGAAAAGCGCATGGAAAAGTTTGGGGAATCCTCACTTTTTCCACGGGGCAGAGCTGAGCCCCCCGGAGCCCCTCGGGGTCGGTGGCCCCCGGTGCTGTCCCCGCCAAGCTTCACGTGCAGAATTGCATTAAAAACCCCACTGAGAACCCAAAATCCACCAGAGCAGGAGGCTGGAGGGACACACAAAAGGGGCCAAATCCACGCCGGGATCGGCTCCCAAAATCCCCAAAATTCGGCTGCCGGGCTGAGCGGAGGCGCGGGAGCTGCGGGCACGGCGGATCCGGCACAGCTGGAGCGGCCCCGTGTTGGCTTTGGCCCGGAGCTCGGCCGGGCTGGGCTTTGGAGAATACATCCTCTTGTTCTCTTCCCCCTGCTCTTCCAGCTGGATGCTGCAGGCTCCGCTTCCCGGCCGAGCTCTGCTCCAAACTCAGCCCCAAACCCCGCGCCCCGGGGCCCAGGCAGCTGCAGGGGCTGATTTCCCTGGATTTCCTTCCTTCCCCAGGTGGGAAATGGCGAGCTGGGAATGCAAAGAGCTTTTTGCAAGGGGTTTGTCCCCAGCCCGGCTCGGAGGAGTGCTGAGCACAGCTCCTGTACCAGGATTTTAAAAAGTAGCTTTAAAATACTTTGGGGGAAATGGTTTTGGAGCTTTTCCACCTTCCCTGTGGCTGCAGGGGAGCTGTGGGTGGGTAGAGAGTGGTTCAGCTCCCAGTTGTGCTGGTGGCCTGAGTGGGAGCACTGGGACCTGGCTGAGCTGCTTGGGGACATCTGTGGGTGCCCAGTTTGGTGTTCCCAAGTTTAAGGGGCATCCATGAGTTCTCAATTTGCTGTTCCCATCTTGGAGAGGCATCCATCAGTGCCCAGTTCAGTGTTTCCATGTTTGAGGGACACCCATGAGTTCCCAGTTTGCTATTCCAATCTTGGAGGGGCATCTGTGACTGCCCAGTTTATTTTTCCCACCTTGGAGGGGCACCCATGAGTTCCCAGTTTGGTGTTCCCATGTTTGAGGGACATTGATCAGTGCCCAGTTCAGTTTTCCCACCTTGGAGTGGGAAACCTGTGAGTGCCCAGTTTGGTGTGTCCCTGTTGGGGACCTGTTGTCCCTGTTCTCTGTTGGAGGGACACCCATGAGTTCCCAATTTGGTGTTCCCACCTTGGAGGGGCACCCATGAGTTCCCAATTTGGTGTTCCCACCTTGGAGGGACACCCATGAGTTCCCAATTTGGTGTTCCCACCTTGGAGGGACACCCATGAGTGCCCAGTTTGGTGTTCCCACCTTGGAGGGACACCCATGAGTGCCCAGTTTGGTGTTCCCACCTTGGAGGGGCACCCATGAGTGCCCAATTTGGTGTTCCCACCTTGGAGGGGCACCCATGAGTGCCCAGTTTGGTGTTCCCATCTTAGAGGGGCATCTCTGAGTGCCCAGTTCAGTGTTCCCATGTTTAAGGGATATCCATGACTGCCCAGTTTGATTTTCCCAACTTGGAGGGACATCCATCAGTGCTCAGTTCCATGTTTGCCCAGTTCAATTTTCCCACATTGAAGGGGTCTCAGCTCCATCCCAAACCATCCCAAACCATCCCAAACCATCCCAAACCATCCCAAACCATCCCAAACCATCCCAAACCATCCCAAACCATCCCAAACCATCCCAAACCCCTCCTCCTCTACCTCAGCCCCTCCAGAGGGGCACCCACGGTGTGAACAGAGCAGGGCTGGACCAAATTTACCTCCCCTGCAGTTTGGGGAGGACAAGGGGGGTCTCCCACTCCCCACCTGCTGCAGAGCCTCAATTCCACCCCTCAGGGAGCAGCTCCATCCCAAACCCTAAACCCCAAACCCCAAACCCTGTCCCCAGCTGTGATTTTGGTGAGGGATGAGCAGCCAGGCCCGTCCGTGTGTGTCCCTGTGACATTTGGGTGCACAGCCCTGGTGGCCTGGGACGGGGCCAGCAGCTCTGTCACGCACCACGAGCCTGGGAATTCTCCCTCCCTTCCCTTCCCCGACTTTCACAACCCAGACCGGCTCGTTTGGACGGGGGAATAATCAGGGAAATTGAGGTGCCGGGGAGGTTTGGCCCAGCTCGGGTGGGCTTTGCTGCTGATTCCCAGCTGGACACGGAGATTTTTCCTGGAGTTTTGTTCCCTGGCATCACCACAGCTCCTCCCACCCAGCAGGGACAGGGACACGGCAAACCAAGGTCCCGAAATAACCACAGGTAGTCTGCAGAGAGAAAAAGCCTCCGTCTGCCCTGGGAATTATTTTATTATTTTTCAGAGGAATTAGCAGGAAACAGGAGGGAAAAACAAGAGTTTTTAGCTCGGTAAATGATCCTTGACTGAGAGGGAAGCAGGAGAGGATCTTTCCTCCTCCTCCTCCTCCATGTGAGGATGATGAAGATGAAATCCATCTCCAGCAGCAAAACCTCCCTGGGGTTGGCTCTGCCCATTCCCACCTCCCTTTTCCCTTCCCACCAGGACATTTGTCCCCTCTGTCACACTTTTATCTTTTTCTTCTTCTCCAGGGTCAGGATTGATACACGAGAGAGACAGGATTTTTTGTTTGGAGTTAGATGTTCATTAATTTTTATTTACGTTACAGTATTTTTAGTTAATCAGCTAAAAAATGGAGTCGTATTTTTCTTTTTATAAGGTTTTTTCAAGGCTAAATGGTTCAACTAAGAAATGCTACTTAAATTATTTTTACTTTTAACTTAACTAATTGCTTGTGATTCACAATGCAGATTTTTTTTTTTATTTCGTCATATAAAATTACTTAGGCTCACGAAGAAGGAGGGGAAGAAGAAAGACAAAACTTCGGCTTTGAAACTTTGATTTCGCTTTTCATAGATTGCTGTATTTTAAAACCTTCGATTCTAAATTTTGACACACAGCACAGAAAGTTCAAAACTCCAAAGTTTCCAAAGCTCTAACACCCCTCCATGCCCCCAATCCTTGCCTGTGTCCCAGTTTGGCCGCTCAGAGTTTGGGCCACACATTTTTCCTTAATTCCTTCTGCCTGTTCCCAAGGATTTTGCCCCGAGGTGTAAGAGGAGGCGGGGAAAAAAAATCTGTTTTGTGCTCAGCCCTAAACACGAAACATTCAGACCCAAAATATCCCCTGGGGGCCTGCACGAGGTGCCCCAAGCAGGGAATTCTCACTCAGGAACCTTTTCCTGGCACTGTCCTGCTCTGGGACAAAGAAAAACCCCATCCAAAATCAAAATAAACCGATTTTTTTCTAGTCTCAGCACTGATTAAAATGCAGGATCGCAGAGTTGCATGCAGCCATCCCCAAAGTTCAAGGAACCCCTCCCAAAAAAAAGCCCTGAAAGAAACAAAACTCTTATTTTTTTTACCCCACAGAAAGACTTTTCTGCAGCATTTCTGTTTTTCTTTCCAAGTTTTTTTCTTGTCAGCTCCTGAAAACGCTTCACTCATGTTTGTTCTTTGAACAACAGCAAAGCTTAGGGAGGAAAAGAAATGAAACCCGAGCAAAAAAGAAAAAAAAAATAAGAAAAATCAGAATTCTGGCTTTTTTCAAAGTTTCTGGGTTTGAGCAAAACAAAGCTGGGCCTTGGGGCTGTGTTGCTCCAGCTCCTGATTGAATTTCCTTGGAAAACTCCTGCCTGGGAGCTGTGGAAACCCAAACCCTCCTCGGGGTATTTGCTGGAGTTCTGGCGATTTCTCCCGGAATTTTCCATGCCTGGAGTTCCCCCTCCTGTGGGATGGGCACCAGCACCCCCAGCAGGGCCCCAAAATCCCTTCCCATACCCAAATTTTTTGGGATCTGTGCATGGGAGAAGCCCCAAGCTCCAGAGAGAGCGTGAGCAGCAGCACTGAGGAGTTTGGGGCTCTATTGCCACAGGAGATTTCTTTGGGAAAATCCCATTTTCGTGCCTCAGTTTCCCCACCAACCCTGGCAGATTTTTAAGGAGAATCCCTGGAGCTGAGGGAAGGTGTGATGGGCGCTGGTTTCAATCTGTGCTGGCATGAAAGGGGCTGGAAAAATGCAAATTATTATCCTGGTTAATAACAGTGCCCAGCAGCTCCCGTTGATCCCGTCCTCAATTAACTTTTTTTTTTTTTTTTTAAGGACTTATGTTGGGAAGACACAAATTTTCCCTGGCAGGACCTGTGCTGGTTTAACCCCCGAGGTTACCCAATTACCAACCTGGCTTGGGCTTTAATTACTCCCTCCATAATTTCTCCCTGCTCTGTAATTCCCAGAATCTCCTTGGATCTGATAGGCCTTTGCTGCTTCCCAGCCTTCAGGGATAATTGCTTTTCCTTAAGGACACCCAGGATTTTTCCCCTGTGTCCTTCTTCCCGTGATTTCCCAGATTTTCCATCTTTCTGGGGAGTTTTTCTGCCCCAGGTGTGCCCCAAACTCAAATTTAATCCCAGCCTGGGTCTTTTCCCTGTTGTTGTCCCATCGTTTTCCCCCATTCTCCGTCCCCACAGGGTGTTTGGGATTTTTTTTATGTTGATTTTGGGATGATGCTGGTGCTGGGAGATGAGGAAAGGAACCAAGTTTGTGTCCTGGCAAGTTTTGTTGTCCTTTAAGATCCCTTCTTCCCTTGCAGCTCCACACTGGAATGGTGCTTTAATACCTACAAAATGTAAATATATTTACATTAAATCGATTCTTGCTGCTTAGGGAATAATTCCTCCTGCAATGTCAGAGGTGCTTCTTGCAGGGAATTTCTGTTTTACCTTCCCTGAAACCCCTTGTAGGAGCAATCCTTCCATGAATTTTTTTTTTTTGGCAGGAGCTGGTTGGAGGGATGGGATTTGTAGGGACACCGACCTGGAGTCGGGGTTTTGTCACCAAGGTCAAGCTCCCAGCAGGGATGGACTGGATGGACGCTGGTCCTGGCCTGTCTGGCCCCAAAATTCCTCCCTCCCTTCCCACCCAAACTCTATAAATAACAAATAACAACAGCTCCCAGCCTGCTGAGCTATTTGGGGTATTTTTGTGGGTTTTTTTTTGCTTTGTTTTGCTTTTTGTGCATTTTGTGCATTTAGGAAGTCACTTCTCATAGAAACCAATTTTTTTGGACTGGATTCCTCACTGCCCCAGAACTGTTTATCCAAAGCTTTGCCCAGGTGAGCAGAGAACCCAAAGGTTTTCCAGGTGGGAAGCAAAGCTGTGCTGGATCTGTCCTGGCCATGCTTTGGGCATCTCTCCTTCCCTTCCCCCCTTCTTTTCCTTTCCCTGATTATCCCAAAACCCGAGGCAGCCTCGGTGCTTTCATTTCAGACCGACTGGAAATAAAACATTGGGATTTTTTCCCCAGCTGAGCAAACTTTCCAACCAGGATTTTGCTTCCCTTTGCTCCTGCCTGGCTCAGGGAATGGGAAGGATTTGCTCTGGTGCCATCAGCACTGGAAACCTGGAATATCCCTGGAATATCCCTGGAATAGGCCAGGCAGGCACCTGGTTGGGCCAGGAAAACCAGGAGAGATTTCAGGCTCGTTTTATCTGCATGAACAAAGGATTAGGGAGCTCCCAGCCCAAACAGAACGAGGTGCTGGGCTGTTGTTCATGGCCAGGTCTCCATCCAGCATTCCCTGCTCCCTGGCCATTCCCAAGGGATTCAAGGCAGGGAGGAGGGGCTCTCCTGAGTGTCCTCACTCTGGCCGGAGTTGCACCCCTTGACGTTGGTTTTGGATGCTCCTCGAGAGCTCAGATGTGGATCCAGATGTGCTGAGACCCCTTTCTCCCTCCCTTTTGATCAGCACCAACATCTGCCTGCCCAAGGGACGGGATTTGTTTCCACATTCCCCAATCCAGCCTCTCTTTAGCTCCTTGTTGGAGAATTTTCCTTCTCTTTCTGTCCCTCCCAGGGACTGGGGATGGGGATGTTCCCATCCCTCTTCTGCCACCAAATCCCTTCCCCCGGAGCCAGAGGAGCTCGGGAGGAAGAGGGACAGAGAAACGAGAGCCCAGGAGCTGGGGGGATCATCAGCCACAGCCCAGGAATGCTGAGCAGGAGCCTCGGGACACCCTGGCTGGGTCTGACCCCAAACCACGGCTCCCTCTTTGCATCTTTCCCACATCCTTTGTTTTTTTGGTTTTTTGGTTTTTTGGGAGCTGTGGCTGTGCTGGCTGTGCTGTGGCTCGAGTTTGTGCTGCTGGAGCAGCTCTGCCCCATCCCAGCTCTCTCCAGGATGCTGCTCCTGCCTTTTGTTTGTCCAGCTCTTTGGGAATGCTGAGCTCAGCTCATCAGGAATTCCATGTGCTTCCCACCCGGAGCACAAAGCGCTTTTTTCCCCCTGATCAGAGCCACGGGGGTGGCCCTAGGAGCTCCTGCATTCCCACAGGGATGTTGGTACTTTGCAGGAATTTTTCGGGATCCTCGGTTACAGCCGTGAAACCTTCCAGCTTTTTTGCATCTTTCCTCTCTCCTCTCCTGTTTTCCCAACCCCCCTGATGGACTTTGGAGCTCCCTGATGTCTCGGGGCTTCCATGACGGATGGATTTGGACTTTGGGATTGGGGAGAATAATCAGAAAACCGGATCCATGTGCATGTCCTGGGCTTGGCAGAAGAAAGCAGCTCCGCATCTATCACTTTCCTGATCTCTGGTTCCTCAGGGCACTGCTGTGCTTTATTGAAGCTGAAATTAGGATTTTTGGATGCCTCTGTTCCCAAAAATCAGAGATCTGAGCTGCTCTTCCTTGTGCTGCTCCTCGGGGATCAGAGACTTGGACTCACCCCAGGCTCTGAGGAGGATTTGTCCTGGCCAGGAAGGGTCTGGGGGTGCAGGAGTTTTGGGGAAAGGTGAGAGATGTCCCATCCCAAGGGCTGGCTCACCTTAGGGTTTTGCCCGGGCTCGTGGTTGGTTTTAAGCCTGATGGATTCAGGTCAGGACTGGTCCTGTTGTGGGGCAGCAGGGCAGGGAAGGGGCCGGTCCCTGCTCTGCTGGCAGCAGGGAAAAGGGATCCAGGGGGTTCTCAATCCAATCCCTGGAGGGGTCTGGGGAATCTAAAGGAGGAGAGGGAGCTGCGAGCTGTGGGATGAGCCCGTGCCAGTGATGGAAGGGTCTGTTCACCTCTTCCTGTGCCGGCAGAGCTGCCGCCTCTTCTTGGGGATTTGGGAGCTGCTGCTCGAGCGTTTCCTGGGACATTTCCTCTGCATTTCCCTGAGATTCCTTCTGCACTTCCCGGGACATTTCCTCTGCATTTCCCTGAGAATTCCCTCTGCACTTCCCGGGACATTTCCTCTGCATTTCCCTGAGCACTTCCTGGACATTTCCCTGAGCATTCCCTCTGCATTTCCCGGGACGTTCCCTGAACATTCCCTCCGCATTCCTTGGACATTCTCTCTCCATATCCCTGGACATTTCCCTGATCATTCCCTCTGCATTTCTCAGGACCTTCCGTCTGCACTTCCAAGGACATTCTCTCTCCATTTCCCTGGACATCCCCTGGGCATTTCCGTGGACATTCTCTCTCCATTTCCCTGTGGATCCAAGGGGTCTGTGGGGTCTGTGCTGACCCCACACGTGTCCAGCTCCTCCCAGCCCCTCCCTGGGCTCGTGCTGTGACCCCGAGGGCAGCCGGAGCCTTTCCCACCCCATTCCAGGGGGAGCTGGGGGTCAGCGCCATCCCCACATTCCCTGCAGCAGCCAGGAGGTGAGGCAGGGAAGGATCAGCTCCCCCCAACTTCATTCCTGTCTATTTTAGTCGCTCTCCTGGCCAGCTTGTTCCCGGGGGAGTTAATTTAATCGCCACCTTCCTCCCTGCGTGGCTGTGGTTGTGTGTGAGCCCTTGTGCAGGGTAATTACAAGTGTGAAGTGGACACGGCAGGGACGAGCCTGGGCTCCATCCCAGCACCCTGGATATCGCTGTGGATGCACCCAGCCAGGGCTGCTGCTGTCCCACAGAGCTCCAGCCTGTCCTTGTCCCCAGCAATGGGCACACAGGGGGCGAGGGATGCTCTGGAGGCAGCACAGAGGGGCAGGTGGAGCTCTGCCTGTGCCAGCCCTTGTCCTGCTGCTGCACCTGATTTTCCAGCTCTTTTTGCCAAGCACTGACCTGCAGGGAAAGGGATCTGGAGGAGATGTGGCTGTTCCGGGCAGCCCTGGGGGGTTTAAAGCCCTGAACACACTCTGGGATCTCACCGGAGCTCCCATTCCTTCCCAGGGACTCTGTGGGAGCTTCACCCTCTGGTGATGCCTGGGATGCCTCTGGCTGCACTCTGAGCTCCTCATCCCTCAGGATTTCGTGTCTGGCTCTGCATCAGGGCTGACTTGGGCCAGTCCAGGTTGGGGCATGACAGAGGCTGTGGATTCAGGATGTTATTCAGCCCCACACCTCTACACCCATGGGGAGATGACAGCCTGCTCTCCTCACCTCTGCGTTTTGCCCCAGGCTTTCCAGAGGCATGGGAATGGCTTTTCTCCCGGCTGGGGCTCACGTGCTCACCCTGCATTGGGATTTGCAGCCAATGCAGTTGTGCAAAATTCAGCTGGAGCTGCTGGCTTTCCCTTGGTTGAGCCCCAAAGTCCCCTCGCCTGTGGGAGCTGTGAGCAGGGCTCTGTGCTGGGATGAGTTTTCCTTCCCACAAAACCTCCTGTCTGCAGCACCCCCGGCTGGATCTGCACCCTGGGGAGGGCAGGGAGGGGAAACTGAGGCTGATTTTGGAGGGTGTTGTGGAGCTGAGAGAGGAGCAGCATCACTCCAGACCTGCTGCAGCCCCTCTGCAGCATTTCCAGGCTTCTGGGGCACAGCTAGAACCCCCTAACTCCCCTCATTATACTCCTTTTAATTATCCCTAATTGCCCTGCTGCCTGCTCGGCTCTGGTGTGTGGGACCGTGGTTTTATCGAGGATAATGAAATGTCCCAGGTCCCTTTTCCCCCTTCCCCTCCCCTCCCTGGCTGCTTGCAGGACTCCTGTTGCAGCCAGGCCCAATTATGGCTCTGCTCTCCCTCCCTCTGCCCAGCCTATAATTTAGTTTTATATAAAGTGCGTTCCAGCCCCTGTTGTGCAAGACGTTGCTATTCCGGGGGATGGGCAGAGGGAGGGGGCTGGGGGAGTGTGACATCGCACCGAGCCCCCCTGGGCACCCCACATTCCCCGTGGGACGGAGCAGGAACCCCACATTCCCTGTGGGATGGAGCAGGAACCCCACATTCCATATGGGATGGAGCAGGAACCCCACATTCCCCGTGGGATGGAGCAGGAACCCCACATTCCATATGGGATGGAGCAGGAACCCCACATTCCATATGGGATGGAGCAGGAACCCCACATTCCCTGTGGGATGGAGCAAGAACCCCACATTCCCTGTGGGATGGAGCAGGAACCCCACATTCCCTGTGGGATGGAGCAGGAACCCCACATTCCCCGTGGGATGGAGCAGGAACCCCACATTCCATATGGGATGGAGCAGGAACCCCACATTCCCTGTGGGATGGAGCAGGAACCCCACATTCCATATGGGATGGAGCAGGAACCCCACATTCCCTGTGGGATGGAGCAGGAACCCCACATTCCATATGGGATGGAGCAGGAACCCCACATTCCCCGTGGGATGGAGCAGGCAGCACCCAGCAGTGCTGAAGGTGGTGCTGCTTTCTCCTGGCTTTCTCCGAGGGGGTTTTCAGCACCGGGGTTTCTCCCGTGGGGAATAACTCAGCTCCTTTCAGGTTTTTTCACGCCCCATCGAGGGGTCCTGCGGGGGTTACTGCTGCTCCGGAGCGCAGGAGGATGAGGGGAGGTGGCAGCCAGCTCCCGCAGGGAAGACAGTGGCCCTTTCATGGGAAGGGGGATGAAAAATCCAGCTTGAGCCGCTGAGTGTAACCAGATCCCTCGGCTTTTTGGAGAAGGAATGTGAGAGTTTGGGAGGGATTTTGGGATGGCGCTGCAGCGGGGTGAGCAGCTGCGGAGTGATGCAGTCCCGGCGTCCAAATCCCCAGTGTGCCACCACAGGGATGGGATGGGGAATCGGAGCCGTGCCCGGTGCCAGGGCAGTGTCTGGCAGTCTGCGTGTCCCCAGGGGCTCAGCTCTAACCCCGTTTCTCTTGCAGAGGTGGCCGAGCCCTCGCTGCCTCCCCCGAGGCAGATCCCGGCGCTGCCACCGGCCGAGCCCCGGCCTCTCTCCCGCCCCGCGGTGCCGAAGAAGGAGAAACCCCTGGAAGATGAGAAATGCCCGGCAGTGCTGACCAAAGGCCCCCGGGCCGAGCTGTGCGGAGCTCCCGAAGCTGTGACATGTGAGTGTTTCCCTCGGTGGCAGCTCCGGAGCCGAGCCCTGGGCTGCTGCCACCTCAGCAGCAAAAAAGCCGGGCCGAGGTGGGAACCCGGCTCCTCCTCGCTTTGTTCCTCCCCACATCAAAGCTGGAGCCGAGCCTGAGTCACCTGGAGAGGCGAAAGTGAAGGGTGGCATCCCGGGCGGAGCGGGGACAGCTGGAGCTGCTTTGGGAAGGGTTGGGGGAAGAGGGATGAGCCTGCCTGGGAAAGGAGCTGGATGGAGCATCCCCCCAAAACCCAGCGGGGGTCTGGAGACTCAAAATGAATGTTTTCATGGGCACAGCCCGGGGATGTCTCTGTGGGCACCGCCCCGGAATGGTCTCATGGCACAGCTCTGGGGTATTTCCATGGCACAGCTCTGGGGTATTTCCATGGCACAGCTCTGGGGTATTTCATGGCACAGATCTGGGGTATTTCCATGGCACAGCTCTGGGGTATTTCCATGGCACAGCTCTGGGGTATTTCCATGGCACAGCTCTGGGGTATTTTCATGGCACAGCTCTGGGGTATTTTCATGGCACAGCTCTGGGGTATTTTCGTGGCACAGCCCCGGGACAGGAGCGCAGGAGCCGCTGGCAGGAGCCAAGGCAGACGCGTCCGGTCCCGTCCCGTCCCGTCCCGCCGGGCCAGCTCTTGCCTTGGCGAGTCCGGGGCGAGGGTGAGGCTGGTGCCGAGCCTGGCTGATCCGGGCTGCCCGCACGGAGCTGCTTTTGCTGCGGGCGGTGACGGGGCCGGGCAGCACCTCCCCAAAATCTGCTGCCGTCAGAAAGGCCGGGCTGGGCTGGGCTGGACTGGGATGGGATGGGATGGGATGGGATGGGATGGGCAGGGTGCGGGCCTGGCTGGTCCTGCTCGGTTCACCGATGCAGGGCTGCGAGAGCAGAGCTGGCACATGTGGGAGGCTCTCCTGGAGCCGTCCATCCTTCCCTGGCCACCAGCCCGGATCCCAGGGTTTCTCTTCTCCCAGGCTGCCATTCCCTTTTTGCTGGATGCAGCTTCCCTTTCCAAGGGGTGTAAAGTGGATGGAAGCTTCGCAGAGGGATGAGGGGAGGAGAGATGAGATGAGAGGAGAGGAGAGGAGAGGAGAGGAGAGGAGAGGAGAGGAGAAGAGGAGAGGAGAGGAGGGAGGAGAGGAGAGGAGAGGAGAGGAGAGGAGAGGAGAGGAGAGGAGAGGAGAGGAGAGGAGAGGAGAGGAGAGGATGGGGAAATGCGGGAGAGCTCACGTTTCCTGCGGCAGAGCCCTCGCACAGCATCTGGGAGCTGGGCCGGCTGCCCACAGACATTCTGCACGCCTGAGTCACACCGCAGCCTCTGCACGGCCCCCTCCCCAGCCCAGCCCAGCCCCCCGGCCGCCCCCCACGGGCCACGGGGCTGGGAGGGACTTGGGCACCCTCGTGCTGGTGTGCTGGGTGAAGGGACCTCTCCCTGTCCTCGCTGGGAAATGAGCAGCGTCACCTCTGGTGTCCCCCACTGCGCTGCTCTTGGGGGGGTCACCATCGGGTTTTGGGGGTTATTCCCCTTTTGGCAGGACCTGGGGACCACATTTAGGCTCTCCCATGGGAATTCCCGTGCCCATGCAGGCTCGGGAGGGTCCGGGCACAAAGGGCTGTGGGCTGCAGGGTCAGTCCTTGCCCACCAGTGCCAGGATTGGCCCCCTCGAGGATCAGCGCTGGTGCTCCAGCCCAGTTTTCCATTATTTTGGAACACTGGGATTGTGGATTTGGGGCTCTGGGCGTTGAGTTTCAGGCAGGAGCAGCAAACCCAGGTGGCCACAATATTCCAAGCCCTGGCAGTGGCTCGGGGAGGATCCCAGCAGGGACACCCTGGTGATGCTGCCCTGGGACAGCCTGAGGAGATCCAGGAGCATCACCTCGTTGGGAAACCCAAAGTGGCCATCCAGGAGGGTTTTGGTTATTGAAGAGCTGTAGACAGGCGGTTTTCCCCAAAATCCAGGTTTTCCAGGGCTGGTCCCTTCACTCCTGCATTGCTGGGGAGCTGGAGGTGCATCTTTCAGAAGAGCTTTGGCCTGGTGTCTTAAAGACTGTCCTAAAAAATTGAAGTTATTTTCCGTAACTTTGAGGGGGGGGATTCCTGGCTGCCCTTGGCTGCCCCTCGCTGGAGCCAGAGCGTGGTTTTGATTTACAAACAGTTTAATCTGAGGAATGCAGCGAAATGGGGAAAGTGCATCCTGCTGCAATCCCAGAGATTCCAGCTGCTGTCTGAGGCTGCCGGGTCCCTCCTGACTCAGCCCTGCCCGGCTCCCTGCGGGCTCAGCCCCTTCCTGTCACAGCCCTGGGCACTGTGGTCACCTCGGTGCCATCCCAGTGCACACACGAGGCTCTGGACAAGGGTACACAGGAAGCGAACCTCACTCCATGAGGTTTTTAGGGAGGGAAGACAATTCCTGTTTTGTCCAAGACCTGTTTTCTGTCTCCTCAGTCTCGCACCTCTCCTGCTCTCAGCCCACTCTTCCCACCCAGCTCTGCTTATTTTAAGTTCCCTTCCCAGCGGGTGTCAAAGATCAAGCTCCCAGTTTAACCTCGCTTTGCAGCCCGAGCCCAGCTCAGCCTGGTAAAACCAAGCTCTGGGACCATCCACTTGTGTGTCTTTCACCTTCAATTTATTTTATTTTCACCTTCCATTTATTTTATTTTCACTTTCCATCTGTTTTATTTTCACTTTCCATCCGTTTTATTTTCACCTTCCATCTGTTTTGTTCTGGTGGATGCAGGACAGGGACCGCCCGTGCCCGCTCCACCCCTGTGTCCCCCCGTGCCCTGCACAGAAAGCAGCTCCTGTTCCCTGGTGCCAAGAGGTGCCTTTGCCCTCGAGCCTCTCTCCTGAATCATCCCTTGTTTACTGCCATGGCAGAGGAAAAGCAAAGTTTGGCCCAAGCACCACCAGACGGGATTTGATTTTATTTGTGGCATTACTGAGGAGGGTGATGGGTGCTGGAACCCCCGTTTACCTTGTGCTGGTTCCCAGCCCTCTCCCAGAGCACCGTGAGGAGGCAGGGTGGGGACACCGGGCACGAGCGAGGGGCTGAGCCACCCCTCTGGCTCTGGCTGGACACGGGGCTGCAGCAGGAGAGGCTGGAGGGAGGCACAGACACAGCTCGGAGTTATTTCCCTCCTCCTGCAGAGAAGTTCAGCCAGAGGTTGGGGAGACCTTAAGGAAGTGGCTGCAGGGCTGGGAGAGGAGCAGGCTGGCTCTGCAGTGCTGCCTCATCTCCTCTGCCTTTGCAGAGGGCGCTGGGGACACCCAGGAGCTCTTCGTCCCTCCTGGCTGTGCAGGGACTTCTCCTCCTTCAGGTCCTCTGATGAGTTTCAGCACATCCTTCACGACAAATCTTCATTTCTTGGGGTTTTTTAATCTCTTCCTCCCTCTGGAGCCTTTCCCTCCAGCCACCTTCCCATTCCATCTCCATCCTCTTGGACCATCCATCCATCACCATCACCTCCTGGTCACCCCATGGCCCAGCTGGGGACCAGATTCCCGTTTCTCTCCGGGCTCTGGGAGTGCTTTTCTCCCTCCAGAGAAAGCAGGGGTTGGTAACACTCTACTCTCCCCTCCAGGCCAGCCCCAGGTGCGGCCACCCCCGCAGCCCCCCGGGCCCTGCACCCTCCTGCTGCCCAACGGGGCCGGGCGGGGGCCGGAGGCGGGCGGTGCCCACGGGGAGGCGGGGACGGGGAACGGCACCTGCCGGGCCGCGCCCAGCGCGCACAAACCGCACCGAAAGCTGCAGCCGCACCACGCCATCCACAGCCAGAGCAGCAAGAAGTGCAAAACCAGCTCCAAGTCGCCCTCTTCCCACATCCCCATTGAGGCGCAGGAAGGTACTGGATGTGCCCTGGGGGTCTCTCTCAAGCCCTTCTCCTCGGGCCCCTCATCCCCTGGGATTTCTTGGGTGCCATCCTCTGACCCTCGGGCCCCTCATCCCTTGGGATCACTTGGGTGCCATCCTCTGATCCCTCTGGCCCCTCATCCTTTGGGATCTCTTGGTGGCATCCTCCGACCCTCGGGCCCCCTGGACCCTCCTGGCAGCCTCTGCAGGGCGGGTGCTGAGCGGGGCCATCTCCTCTCCTCCAAAATTGCTCTCTCGAGGGCTGCCTGTTGTTGAGGGAGACCCCTGGGGCAGTGGCCGCCTCCCGACTCCTTTCCCCCTCCCTTCCATGAATTCCTGAGGGAGGATTTCCACCCTTGTGGTGCTCCCCCAGCATCCCCCGCTCACCCACGCGTTCCTCCCCAGACTGCTGCGTGCACTGCATCCTCTCCTGCCTCTTCTGCGAGTTCCTGACCCTCTGCAACATCGTGCTGGACTGTGCCACCTGCGGCTCCTGCACCTCCGAGGATTCCTGCATCTGCTGCTGCTGCTGCAACTCGGGCGAGTGCGCGGACTGCGACCTGCCCTGCGACATGGACTGCGGCATCATCGACGCCTGCTGCGAGTCCGCCGACTGCCTGGAGATCTGCATGGAGTGCTGCGGGCTCTGCTTCTCCTCCTGAGGGGCCTCTCTGGGCCGGGGGAGCCGCGCTGGGACCCCCCTTCCCCCTCCCCAGGCTCCGGTTGGTGCCTCGGGAAACCTCGCGGAGGAGGAGAGCGAATCCCCCGCTGGAATCTTCGTCCTTGGAGCCGGATCCTGCCCGGGGAAGGCGAACCCGGGGGGCTGTGAGGGCTCCGGCTCTGTCCTGTCCTGCTCTACCTCTGTCCTCACCGGGGGACCGCGGGAGCCTCCTGCCACCTGAGCCGAGAGCAGGAGCGCCCGTCCTGCAGAGCCACCCTGGAGCCCGGCATTGGGGACACTGGGGACAGCCCCGTCCTGCAGAGCCACCCCGGAACCTGGCACTGGGGACACTGGGGACAGCCTTGTCCTGCAGAGCCACCCCGGAACCTGGCATTGGGGACATTGGGGACAGCCCCGTCCTGCAGAGCCACCCCGGAACCTGGCACTGGGGACACTGGGGACAGCCCCGTCCTGCAGAGCCACCCTGGAGCCTGGCACTGGGGACACTGGGGACAGCCCCGTCCTGCAGAGCCACCCCGGAACCTGGCACTGGGGACACTGGGGACAGCCCCGTCCTGCAGAGCCACCCTGGAGCCTGGCACTGGGGACATTGGGGACAGCCTTGTCCTGCAGAGCCACCCCGGAACCTGGCGGTGGGGACAGCCCCATCTCAAAGAGCCACCGCAGGACCTGACATTTGGAACATTGGGGGCAGCCCCATCCCGCAGAGCCACCCTGGAGCCTGGCACTGGGGACACTGGGGACAGCCCCGTTCTGCAGAGTCACCCCAGGTCCAGCATCGGGGACAGCTCATCCCATAGAGCCACCCCGGAACCTGGCACTGGGGACAGCCCTGTCCCACTGCCACCAGCCCAGGACAGCACTCCAGGGGAGGTTACAGGGGGTGCCACGGAGCATCCCCCCTCCAGGGACATCCCCAAGGACACGTCCAAGGCTGGGTGACCCCCGGGAGATGCTGGAGCCTCCCCCCGTGCTGGGGGACACGCCCTGCCTGCCCCCCTGCCCTCGGTGCTCTGCCAGTGCAATAAATCCCCGCAGCGTGTCCCTCTCCTGCAGCCGGAGCTGTCACCGTGTGTCCCCGGTGTGTCCCCGGCACGGTGGGGCACGGTGGCTCGGTTGGTGCCAAATGACCCTCAGCACCCCCGGGGACAGGGGTGGTGGCAGGGTGGGGGTGGCACGCCCCGCTGATGGGCTGGGGAGACGGGAAGTGTCACGGTATTTTATTTTATTAATTTTTTTTTTGGTTCCTTTTTACTGTAAATAAAGGTCTTTCTTCATTTCTGACTGGCAGCTGGCCCAACACGTGCTCTGCAGGGCACTCCCTGGAGACAGAGGCTCCGTGTCCCCTGTCCCTGCAGCCTGTCCTGCTCCCAGCTGGCTTTG
Organism: Acridotheres tristis; assembly: GCA_037013685.1. Taxonomy (NCBI): domain Eukaryota; kingdom Metazoa; phylum Chordata; class Aves; order Passeriformes; family Sturnidae; genus Acridotheres; species Acridotheres tristis. The sequence continues at coordinate 2,916,765 of CM072913.1, read as the reverse complement.
GGGACATGGGACAGGTCAGGGAAAGCCCCAGGGTGCTCCTGTTGGCTCCTTGTGCTGGGAAGGAAAATGCAAGAGGACTCTCTGTCCTTGGCTGCAGGGACAGGTTGAGGTCCTGGAGTGTCCCTGGGACAAACCCTGGCTCTGCTGTCCCACCATCCCTGGGATGTCACCTGCTCCGGGCTGCTGCACAAATTCCCCAAAGGAGAAAATAAATCATGCAGATTCCTAGGGGAAGGGCTGGGGGATGATGAATTTGGGTGGCTTTGGCCACTCCTGCTGCCACCCCCAGCCGTGCCAGGCTGTGCCACCAGGCTCAGGGACCAGGACCCCACCGCGGGGTCTCGCTGGCCCTGGAAAGGCTCAGCTGGCCCAGCTCAGCTGCTGCTGCCTGGGCTGAAGTTGAACGAGGAGGGAAAAACACTTTAAAACCGAGTCCAAATGGGTCAGTTGGTCACGGCGACAAGGGCGGCTTTGGGATCTGGGCTCGCTGCCCTCCGGCGCCGCCGCTCAGCCCAGAATCCTATTTTTAGTGATGAGCAAGAGCCCGGCACGGTGCGAGTACACGGAGGGGGATGAAGATGGTGTGGGCAGCCTTCCTCCACCCCACGCACCTCGGGGCTGTGCTGGATTTGGGTTTGACCCCATCCCTGCCCGCCGCGGCACGAACGGGACCGGGGCCCCATCCGGCACTCAGGGGGTCGCTCGGAGCTTTTCCACAGGCTCTGGCTGAGGCTCTGCTCCAAACCCTTCGCATCCTTGGCACGGAGGCGCGGAGGCGCTGGCCTTCCCCAGCCTGGCCTCGCTTCTGCTGCTAATTAGGGAGGCTGGAGCTGCCAGCGCTGCTCCCACCAGCCGCAGTCGCTTTAATGGGGAACAGATTCCCCCTGCGGGCTGGCCAAGCCCTGCGTGGATGAGTCCCGGGTGGGGTGGGGGGTCACACACACACCCTGAGCCCCCCTCCTGCTCCTCCTCAGTCCTCCAGCCCTTTTAACGCTGTTCCCGAGGGAGCAGGTCCCCATCCAGAGCAGGTTTGGGATCCTCACGTGTTTTCCTCCGCGGATGTGATGTTCATGCCTGTGAATGGATTTTAGTGGCAGCTGCCTTCGAGAAAATGCAAATAAAAGAGCAATAATCAGTGCAGACCTCGACACTCTGCAAACTCTGTCTCAGAGAGTTGTCCCCACCTTCAGCAGCAGCTCCTCAGGGCTCGATGTTGGAAGGAGCAAACACAGATTTATTTTAGCCCCGACCCCCAACTCGAGGTGCATTCCCTGCCCTGAGCCGTGCTGGCTGCTCTGCTCACGCCCCGGGAGCTCCTGAAAATCCCAGGGGTGGTTCTGGGATGTGGGATTGATGGATCAGAGCGGGGAATGATGAACCAGAGCAAACTCGAGTCCCTGAAAGGGCTGGAAAAGCCGACGTGAACCTTTGCTCTGGATGCAAGTTGGCACTGGCCATGCAGGCTGCAAAACACCGGGCAAGGCAAGAGTTAAACCCTCCTGCCTGGGAATTAATTAACAACAGATGTGCTTGGTTTTAACTAATTACTCTCCTGCCAGCACTTGGTTTTATGGTTTTCTCAGAGCTGGAGCACCGTGCCCGTGCTCATGTTGACCCTGCTGGGCTTTCCTGGGCACCCTGGGCTTCCCTGCCCGCCTTCCCCAGCCTGTTTTAAGTGAAACAATTCCATGAAATTGGCTAAACCCCATTAAAACTCCAATCACCTTTATGCATTGTTGGGTATTTTGGTGCAGGGTCTCCCCAGTGCTCCCTGGGGTGGCCAGTGCCCGATCCCTGCTGGCCACAGGGGTTTCCTTCTCCCCTGCTGGGGATTGATTATTCCTGGGATATTGGAGATCTTAATGATGGGAGCTCGCTGTTTAATTGCTGATGGATTCCAGGGGCTGCTGAGCCTGTCGTGGGTGCAGCCAGAGCAGAGCAAGAGGGACAATTCTGGAAATTCTGCAGGCAGGTGTGGAACCCCTGGGATCCAGTCCTGGCTCATCCCCACAGCCCTGGGCTCTCTGGACACCCCGTTTTTCCATGGATGGAGCAGCTCAGGATGAGCCCCACTTTTGGCTGCTCCTTCAGTGGGGAGGGCTGTCAGCAGCCCAGGCTATTTCTGTCCTCAATCACGATCAATAAAGCAGGAGAGGATTTTTATTTTCCACTCCAAATTCTTTCTCCATCCTGTTTCCTCCCAGTTCACACGGCGGACTGGGGAGAGCTCCAGCAAGGAGGCCCACGGAGCCTTCTCCTCCTCCTCCTCTTCCTCTTCACCCTCCTCCTCCTCCTCATACAACCCCCACTCCTGCTCTGTGCCACCCCAAAATTCCCTCCCAATTCCCAGCGATCCAAGGGTTCAGCTGGGTGAGGGAGCGAGTCCTCGCACACGTGCGTGCACACACACTCGCACATAAAAGAAAACACTCCCAGAGCCAAAAGGAAAAAAATAAAATAAAATAAAATAAAATAAAACAAACCCGGGTTTTTTGGAAGGCAGAGCAGCTCTGTAATCCCAGGTTCTGGTGGGATGGGGGACGGGGCCGAGGGGAGACGACTGCAGTCTATTAAACTTCCTTTGAGAAGCTGCCAGACTGACAACAGCTGGAAGGAATTAACATTTCGGGTCCGCTCCTCGCCTTCACCCGTCCCCAAAACGCAGCCTGAGGCCCGGCAGCATCACTTTTTCCCTCTCCCTGGTGTCCCACAGTCTCCGGCTGGAGCCGATTCCTTTAATCCCAAACCTGCCAGAAACGTGAGCATCCCCTGAATGAAAATTCCAGAGGCTGTGCTGGCACCAGTCCCCCCCAGTCTGGGTCTGGTGTGTCCTGCGGGCTGGGACAGAGCTGTGGTGACACAGCTGCGGTGACATCGTGGCCATGTGGCACCTCCCAGCCTCCTGCACGAGGGACAGGGGAGGGGAAAAACAGCCGGGGAGGGCAGGAAAGGGACAGGGAAGGGTTTGTTGGGTGTGTGTGTTGTCACTTTGGGGTGAACACATGCACCCCATTCCCTGATTGTGGGGTTCATCCCCAAAAACTGGGACAAACACCCAGGGAAGGGTTTGTTGGCTCCTGTTTGTTCACTTTGGGGTGAACCCATGCACCCCATTCCTTGACTATGGGGCTTGTCCCACCAAAAAATGGGAAAAGTGCCCAGGGAGGGCAGGAAAGGGACAGGGAAGGGTTTGTTGGGTGTGTGTGTTGTCACTTTGGGGTGAAGCCATGCACCCCATTCCCTGATTGTGGGGCTCATCCCCAAAAACTGGGACAAACACCCAGGGAAGGGTTTGTTGGCTCCTGTTTGTTCACTTTGGGGTGAACACATGCACCCCATTCCCTGATTGTGGGACTTGTCCCCAAAAAATGGGAAAAATGCCCAGGGAGGGCAGGAAAGGGACAGGGAAGGGTTTGTTGGGTGTGTGTGTTGTCACTTTGGGGTGAACACATGCACCCCATTCCCTGACTGTGGGACTTGTCCCCAAAAAATGGGAAAAACGCCCAGGGAAGACAGGAAAGGGACAGGGAAGGGTTTGTTGGGTGTGTTTGTTGTCACTTTGGGGTGAACCCCTGCACTCCATTCCTTTATTGTGGGGCTTGTCCCCCAAAACTGGGACAAACTGAGCAGGAAAAGGAAGGAAAGTGTTTGTTGGCTCCTGTTTGTTCACTTTGGGGTGAACCCATGCACCCCATTCCTTGATTGTGAGCCTTGTCCCTAAAAAACTGGGACAAACACCCAGGGAAGGGTTTGTTGGCTCCTGTTCGTTGTCACTTCGGGGTGAAACTTTAGGACTGTCCCCACCATGGGGGTGCTGCCCCTTGGCTCCGTGTGCTGGGATTGGCAGGACTTGGATGAGGGGAGCAGGGTGGGATGGCTCTGGAGTGTCCCGCCAGCAGAGATCCCCCCAAAATTCCTGAGTTTCAAGAAGAGGGGAAGAGAACTCCCAAAATTCCTGAGTTTTGAGTGGAGAGGCAGAGATTCCCCCAAAATTCCCTAATTTCAAGAAGAAGGACAGAGATTCCCCCCAAAAATCCCAAATTTTGATGGGAGGGGCAGAGATTCCCCAAAATTCCCGAGTTTCAAGTGGAGGGACAGAGATTCCCCCAAAAATCTTGAGTTTCAAGAAGAGGGACAGAAATCCCCCAAAATTCCCGAGTTTCAAGAAGAAGGGCAGAGACTCCCCAAAATTCCTGAGTTTTGAGTGGAGAGGCAGAGATTCCCCAAAAAATCTTGAGTTTCAAGAAGAGGGACAGAAATTCCCCCGAAATTCCCGAGTTTCAAGAATAAGGACAGAGATTCCCCCCAAAAATCCCAAATTTTGATGGGAGGGGCAGAGATTTCCCAAAACTCCTGAGTTTCGAGTGGAGGGACAGAGATTCCCCCAAAATTCCCAAATTTCAAGAAGAGGGGCAGAGATCCCCCAAAATTCCTGAGTTTCAAGAAGAGGGGCAGAGATCTCCCAAAATTGCTGAGTTTTGAGGGGAGGGACAGAAATTCCCCAAAATTCCCGAGTTTCAAGAATAAGGACAGAGATTCCCCCCAAAAAATCCCAAATTTTGGTAGGAGGGGCAGAGATTCCCCAAAACTCCTGAGTTTTGAGTGGAGGGAGAGAAATTCCCCAAAAAATCTTGTGTTTCAAGAAGAGGGGAAGAAACCCCCCAAAATTCCTGAGTTTCGATAGGAGGGACAGAAATTCCCCAAAATTCCCTAAATTCAATAATAAGGACAGAGATTCCCCCCAAAAATCCCAAATTTTGATGGGAGGGGCAGAGCTTCCCCAAAAAATCCTGAGTTTCAAGAAGAAGGGCAGAAATTCCCCAAAATTCCCAAATTTCAAGAAGAGGGGAAGAGATCCCCCAAAATTCCTGAGTTTTGAGAGGAGGGACAGAAATTCCCCAAAAAAATCTTGAGTTTCAAGAAGAGGAGCAGAGATTCCCCCAAAATTCCCTAAATTCAAGAAGAAGGACAGAGATTCCCCCCAAAAATCCCAAATTTTGATGGGAGGGGCAGAGATTTCCCCCAAAAATCCCAAATTTTGATGAGAGGGGCAGAGATTCCCCAAAAAATTCCTGAGTTTCGAGGGGAGGGGGGTGCAGGAACCGTCTGGAATGTGAATTCCAGAGGTTTGGCTGCCAAAAGGAGGATGAGACCCAAAGCAGAGCAGAGATTGGTTTGCTTTGAATTGGAGGAGGAAAATTCGGGAATTTTTTAACCCTCTCCTGATTCCTGGGAACCTCAGCAATCCCAAAATGGATAGAGTGGGAAAATCAGGATGTTGGAAAAATGGGGAGGTGTGGATATTCCAAAAAAAACCAAAAAAAAAACCACCAAAAAAACCCAAAAAACAACAAAAAAAAACCACAAAAAAAACAAACAAACAAAAAAAAAACAAACCAAAGCAAACAAACAAACAAAAAAAAAAAAAAGCAAAAAAAAACCAAACAAAAAAAAAATCCAGGGATTTTTGGGATCCTGCTGGATTTGTGGGAATTTAATCCCATGCTGCTCCAGAGGGAATTTCCATCATCCAGGAATATCCTGGAGCTCGGTGGGGAATTAGAGGAATTTCCCAGGAAAACAGGAGGGAGAAGCAGGAATTGGACTGGGAGAAGTTGGATGAAGGATCCTCAAAAAAAAAAAAATAAAAATTAAAAAATAAAAAATAAAAAAAAAATCAAGGGAAAAAAAAAAAAACAAGGAAAAAATTAAGGGAAAAAAATCAAGGAAAAATCAAGGGAAAGATGAGGAGAAAAAAAAAATCAAAAAATCAAGAAATTCCTGCCCAGGGAATTCCCAATTTTTTTTTTTTTTCTCAGTTCTGGGTCCAGCCTGGGCCTGGAAAATCGTTGAGAAAATCAAATTGAATTTCTGTGTTCATTAAGGAATTTCTTGGTTATAAAGGAATTTCGTGTTCTATTAAGAAATTTAATATTTTATCAAGCAATTGATTGTTTCTTTAAGGAATTTATTGTTTTGACAAGGAAATTTTTGTTTATTGAGGAATTTCTTGTTTATTATGGAATTTCTTGTTCTGTTATGGAATTGCTTCATTCATTAAGGATTTTCTTGTTTATTAGGGAACTTCTTGATTTATTAAGAACTTTCTTGATTATTAAGAAATTACTTGTTTATTAAGGAATTTCTTGTTCTATTACGGAATTTCTGGAGTCATTAAAGAATTCTTGTCCTATTAAGAAATTTATTATTTCATTAAATAACTTCTTCTCTTATTAAGAAATTTCTTGTTTTATTAAGAAATGTCTTGATTTATTAAGGATTTTCTTGATTTATTAAGGAATTTCTTGTTTTATTACGGGGAATTTCTAATCTATTGAGGCATTTCTTGTTTATTGAGGAAATTCTTGATTTATAAAATAACTTTCAGTTGATTAAAGCATTTCTTGTTCATAAAGGAATATTTTGATTTATTCAAGAAATTTCTTGCTTTATTAAAGAATTCCCTGATTCCTTCAGGAATTTCTCGTCCTATTAAGACATTTTTAAATTTTATTAAGGAGTTTCTTGTCCCAGGGTCTCAGAACCTTCTCTGGTTTTTCCAGAGCTTTTTCCAACTTTTCCAGAACCTTCTCCAGTTTTTTTCCAGAGCTTTTTCCTGAGGAAGAGGAGCCTCCCAAACCCAAGGAGGGATTTCCTGCCTCGTTTGTTTTCTTTAGGAAGCGGGGCTGGGATTTGGGAATATCTGGGAGCTGGAGGTGCCAACATTCCAGAGGAATTCGGGGGAATATTTTGGGAAGGAGGAAAATTTGGCCCTGACTTCAGCCCTAAACTGAGTTATGGGGTGGGGGGAAAAAAAAAAAAAAAAGTTAAAAATAAAATATTTTAAAGTATCACATTTAAATATTACATTCAAATATTACATTCAAATATTATATTTAAATATTGCATTCAAATATTACATTCAAATATTATATTTAAATATTGCATTCAAATATTACGTTTAAATATTACATTTAAATATTATGTTTAAATGACATGAAAACATTAGATCAAAATATGACATTGAAATATCAATAATCCAATAATCAACTCAAAGTAAAATACATTTTATTATATTTTATACTCGATTTAGAAATAATTTTAGACTCTATTTCTATCCCATAAATCCCTTAGGGGGGTTTGGGATGCTCTTTTTCCCACCTTGGTGCTCCCATTCCCGATGTGGTCCCGATTTGGGGTTTTGCTGAGGATTTTAAGGGAATTCTCGGGAATTTCCACCGTGCTGGGTGTGCAGCCCCACAAATTTCCCGGTTGTTTTTTTTTTTCCCCAGCCACTTCCATCCCTTTCGGAGCTTCCCAAAATTTCCCGGTCATGCCCTGAGGAGCCGCTCCCAAAAAAAAATCCCATCCAGATTTTTGGGACCAAGCGGTTCCTGCAGGAGCCATTCCCCAAAATCTGCCCCAAATCCCCAATTTTTTTTTTTTTTTTTTTTTTTTAAATTTTTTTGGGAAGTCCTTGCGGATGTTCCCACCTGGCTGATCCCAAATTCCCGGAATTCCAGGGGTTCATTCCAGGCTGGATGCTGCCCTCTAGTGAAGTCAGCACCAGTTTGACCAGTCCGAGCAGAGAGATGGGACTGGGAGCAGCTCCAGGAAGGGGGAAAAAAAATCAAAGGGGGAAAAAAAAAAATATCAAGGGAAAAAAAAAACGAATAAAGGAAAAATCGAGGGAAATATGAATGGGGAAAAAAACAAGGGGAAAACGAGGGGGGGAAAAATTAAGGGGAATATCCAGGGGAAATAATCAGGGAAAATAATCAAGGGGGAAAATAATCAGGGGGGAAATCAAGGGAAATAATCAAACAGGAAATTAAGGGGGAAATTAAGGGGAAAAGCAAGGGAAATATCAAGGGGGAAAAAATCGAGGGGAAAAAAATCGAGGGGAAAAAAATCGAGGGGAAAAAAATCGAGGGGAAAAAAATCGAGGGGAAAAAAATCGAGGGGAAAAAAATCGAGGGGAAAAAAATCGAGGGGAAAAAAATCGAGGGGAAAAAAATCGAGGGGAAAAAATCGAGGGGAAAAAATCGAGGGGAAAAATCAAGCAGGAAATAAAGGGGAAAATTAAGGGGAAAATCAAGGGAAAAGCAAGAAAAAAAATAAGGAAAAAGCAAGGGGGAAATAAAGGGGAAAATCAAGGGAAAATAAGGAGAAACCAAGGGGAAATAGGGGGAAAGTCGAGGAAAAGAACAAGGAAAAAATTAAGGGAAAAATCAGAGGGAAATCAAGAAAGAAATCAAGAAAAAATCAAGGGAGGAATCAAGAAAATACCAATGAAAAATCAAGGAAGAATCAAGAGGAAAAAATCAAGGGGAAAAAATCAAGGGGAAAAAATCAAGGGGAAAAATCAAGGGGAAAAAATCAAGGGGAAAAAATCAAGGGGAAAAATCAGAGGGAAATCAAGAAGAAATCAAGGGGGGAATCAAGAAAAATATCAATGAAAAATCAAGGGGGAACTCGAGGTGAAAATCAAGGGGAAATCAAGGGGAAATCAAGGGGAAAATCAAGGGGAAATCAAGGGGAAAATCAAGGGGAAATCAAGGGGAAATCAAGGGGAAAATCAAGGGGAAAATCAAGGGGAAAATCAAGGGGAAATCAAGGGGAAATCAAGGGAAAATCAAGGGGAAATCAAGGGGAAAATCAAGGGGAAATCAAGGGGAAATCAAGGGGAAATCAAGGGGAAATCAAGGGGAAATCAAGGGGAAATCAAGGGGAAATCAAGGGGAAATCAAGGGAAAATCAAGGGAAAATCAAGGGAAAATCAAGGGAAAATCAAGGGAAAATCAAGGGGAAATCAAGGGGAAATCAAGGGGAAATCAAGGGGAAATCAAGGGGAAAATCAAGGGGAAATCAAGGGGAAAATCAAGGGGAAAATCAGAGGGAAATCAAGAAGAAATCAAGGGAAAATCAAGGGAAAATCAAGGGAAAATGAAGACACGAGGGTCACATTTGAATTCCAGAGGTGCTGAATGATTGCACCTCTGGAGACACCCCTGGCACGAGCAAAGATTTCACCCAGCTTGATTTAAAGCAGCTTTTTAGCTTTTTAAAAAAAAATTAAAATTTCCCAAATAAAAGATTTTATGAGAGTTGAAAGATGCTGACATGGGGGAGATTCCCAAACTGAGATTCCCTGGGGTTTGAAGTTGGGTGGAGCAGCCTCGCAGCTCTAAAACCATTTAAAAGTTCTTTTTAATTAAATAAATTTGAATTTATTGTCTGCACACTCCCAGTGCCAGCTGGGGAGGGTGGTGTCCACATTGTCCAGGTGGGCAAGGAACAGAAAAACTCAGAAAACTCCCCAAAAAAACCCACAAAATTCCCAATCCATGGCAGGAAAAGAATCCTTGGACTTGGTTTTTGGTTGATTTTATCCCAAACGAGGCGCTGGGGGTGGCAGGTTCACAGAGCTGAGCTGGCACCTCAAATATTCCAGAAATCCTGAGGTTTTTAGGGAAAGAATAAATAAAAGTTGGCTGTTAATTGGTACCAGCCTCGAGAGCTCCACTGCAGCGGAATGTGGAGGAATGGATAAAAGTAGTGAGAAATAGGAAAATAAAAAATAAAAAAATAAAAAAAATAAAAAATAAAAAAATAAAAAAATAAAAAATAAAAAAATAAAAAAATAAAAAATAAAAAAATAAAAAAACAAAAAATAAAAATAAAAAATAAAAAAATAAAAAATTAAAAAATTAAAAATTAAAAAATTAAAAATTAAAAAATTAAAAAATTTAAATCGATCAGGTTCTTCTTTTGCCACCAAACCCAAGCAAAAAAAAAAAAAAAAAAAAAAAGTCCCTTTGTCCCCCCTCTTCCCCTCTGTAGATGCAAAAAAAAATCTAATTAAAATTTAGCAGAAGAGAGGGGGGGATTAAAAAAATGGGAAGAAGAAAAAAAAAAAAAGACACGGGGTTTTTAGCTTTAAAAAAATAAAAAACCAAAAAAAAAACCAAAAAAGATCCTTAACAAAGGCCATAATATTACCAGGGCTGATTCGTCAGCTGCTACCTGATAATCTCGAGCTGAGCGAGCTTTATTAACGTTGGAAGCCTCGGCTCTTTGTTAATTACGGGCTTTGCTAATGATTTGGAATATTGGCCGGTTCTGGGGGATGTTGATGAATAGAGACCTCGCCAAGATTTATTCCTAATTATCTCATTTGTCTCCCTCCATTACTTTTTATGGCTGAAATTTATGGAGCTATTACCGGGGACCTCGGCGCGGCTCCGAGATGATTTGGGAGAAGAGAGATGTTTAATAATAATAACAATAATAATAATAATAAAATTAAAAAAAAAAAAAAAAAAAAAGCTGGATTAATAGGAAAGCGATTACAGGGAGGAAGGAGGTGGGGGCTGCTCCTGGGGCCACCCCAGGGATGATCCCTGGGAAGGAGAAATGTCCTTGCTCAGCAGCCAAAAGGTGTTTGGGATGCTGGAAAAGTTGGGAAATTCCCTCCTGGCACCTGTAAGAGTTGGGAACTCCTTCAGAAGGAGAAATCCAGCAGGGTTTTCCCAGTTTTCCCCATCCCAGATCTTCTCCCTCCCATCCAAACGATGCTCTGGCTTCCTGATCCACCCCCAAAGCTGAAATTTGTGACCCCAAAAGCTGAAATTTGTGACCCCAAAAGCGCTCCAGGGTCACTCCTTTAACCCCATTGCTGCCGTTTCCACGCTCATCCCAATAAAATAATCCCGTGGTTGAATATCTGACACCTCTGGATGTGCATCCTGGAATTTCCTGTGTCCCCACCAGAGATTTTGGTGGCTGTGGCAGTGACAAATCCCATTTGCCACATCCAGCCCCAAAAATCCAAGGAGTTTTCCCAATCCCAGATCTTCTCCCTCCCATCCAAACGATGCTCTTGAGCCTCTGGGATGTTCTGGCTCCTGATCCACCCCAAAGCTGAAATCTGTGACCCCAAAAGCGCCCCAGGGCCACTCCTTTAACCCCAGTGCTGCCATTTCCACGCTCATCCCAATAAAATAATCGTGTGGGTGAATATCTGACACCTCTGGATGTGCATCCTGGAATTTCCTGTGTCCCCACCAGAGATTTCGGTGGCCTTGGCAGTGACAAATCCCATCCCTCATATCCAACCCTGAGAAACCCAGCAGTTTTCCCAGTTTTCCCCATCCAAGTCTCCTCCCTCCCCTCCAAGTGATGCTCTGGCTCCTGATCCACCCCAAAGCTGAAATTTGTGACCCCAAAAGCTGAAATTTGTGACCCCCAAAGCGCCCCAGGGCCACTCCTTTAACCCCAGTGCTGCCATTTCCAAGCTCATCCCAATAAAATAATCCTGTGGGTGAATATCTGACAGCTCTGGACGTACAGAGCAAAAAGTTTTCTCCCAAATTTGCCCTAAACCAAGACAGCATCACGGAATTTCCTGTGTCCCCACCAGGGATTTTGGTGGCCGTGACAAATCCTGGGGCTGAGCCCCCCACCCTTTTAATTACCCGGTAAAAAGCAATTATCACTTTTCCTCTCAGCTGCACTGGGGGCTGTTCTCTCCCAGATTTCTCCCAGTAAACATTTTCCAGTCCTATCGAATTTGCCTCACAAAGCAGAGCCGGGGCTGCAGCTTATCTCTGGAGTATTATTCCTGTATCTTCCAGCGTGTAAACCTACTCTCGTCCCGATAAGAGCCCTCACACAAAAGATCAAAGGCAGCCACACTCGCATGGAGAGGAGGGTTTTGCTATTTTTTTTTTTTTATTCTTTCCTTTTTTTTTTTTTTTTTTTTTTAATTCTGAATTTTTAGATCCAGAAGGAGAGGCTGCATTCCCGCCCAGGAATGCAGATTAAAATAATTACCCACAGCTGGTTTAATGAGCCAAGAGGGGGGAAAATAAAAATCAAAATCAGCGTTAGGGATTTGGGGAACCCCAAATCGTAGAGTTGCTCGTGGGGGGCGGGGAACAGGGACAGGAGTGTCCCAACACATCCCAGGGATGGGACAAGAGAAATCCGAGGAAGATGAGGGAGCTGCTCCTTCCTCCAGGTCGCTGGTGGATATTGCAGGTTGGAAACAGCACAGGGATCGGGATTGATGGCCATGGATGGGGCAGGGATGGGCGTGCGGAGCGCAGCCCGGCAGAATCCTGGGAATGTCCGGCTGAGCGCCGTGCCCGGCCCGCCGAGCTCACGGCAAAGCCGGGAGCGGAGCCGGACACACAGCCCCGCCTGCCTCTCCTGCCCGGGGGATGGCAACGGCACCGGCACCGGCACCGGCTGGGCGCCGGCATCGGGGTCGGGGTCGGGACTACGATCAGGATAAGGATGAGGATAGGGACCAGGATAAGGATCAGGATCGGGATAAGGACAAGGACTGGGATGAGGATCAGGATCAGGACAAGGATCAGGATCGGGATGAGGATCAGGATCGGGATCAAGATGAGGATGAGGATCAGAACAAGGACTGGGACGAGGATTGGGATCAGGATCAGGACAAGGACTGGGACGAGGATTGGGATCAGGATCAGGACAAGGACTGGGATGAGGATTGGGATCAGGATCAGGACAAGGACTGGGATGAGGATCAAGGTCGGGATCAGGATCAGGACAAGGACTGGGATGAGGATCAAGGTCGGGATCAGGATCAGGATGAGGATGAAGATCAGGATCAGGACAAGGACGAGGATCAGGACAAGGATCGGGACGAGGATCGGGACAAGGATAAAGATCAGGATTGGCATCAGGATGAGGACTAGGACCAAGATCAGGATCAAGGTCGGGATCAGGATGAGGCTGAAGATCAGGATCAGGACAAGGACCAGGATGAGGATCGGGATGAGGATCGGAATTGGGACAAGGCTCAGGACGAGGAAAAGGATCAGAATCGGGATGAGGATCAGGATTAGGATGAAAATGGGGACGAGGGTCGGGACGATGATCAGAATCGGGACAAGGATGGGATCAGGACAAGGACGAGGATGAGGATTGGGACGAGGATGAGGAACAGAATCAGGACGATGACCAGGATGAGGGTTGGGATCAGGATCGGGATTAGAATCGGGACAAGGATAAAGATCAGGATTGGCATCAGGATGAGGACTGGGACCAAGATCAGGATCAGGACGAGGATGAGAATTGGGACCAGGATCAGGGCAAGGATTGGGACAAAGATGAGGAACAGGATTAGGGCGATGACCAGGATGAGGATGGGGATCAGGACAGGGATTGGGATGAGGATCAGGATCAGGCTCAGCCTGGGAGTGAAGCATCCCCTTCCCACCCGAGCTGCAGCCCCATCAACACAGATGGCAAAATCTAAATGTTATGATAAGGTATTTCTCCCAAATTTCCATCTTAATAGAATTACGAGCCTGTAATTACCCTACAAGCCTGAAAACCTGCCGGAATCCCAATTAGGAATCTGAGGACATAATTGGCCCCTAATTAGAAAGATTTGTCAAATGAGCACAATTTTCTCACCTCTTTCTTTTTTTTTTCCCCCTCCCCCCTTTTCTTTGCCTCCTCTTTTCCCCCTGGTGAAAATACAGATATTTTCTTTCCCCCTCCACCTCTTTTCCCATAAACACGGGGCTGCAATCCCAGCTGCACATCCCGTTCCTCCAGGCTCTTGGGAAAGACAGGCTCTGCAGCAGGTGTTGGGCCACTTTTATTTTTTTTTTTTTAATTTCCTGGGAAACTGCACAATTAAGAAATTATAAAAAATGCACAAAGAAGAAACAGAGAAGGAGAGAGACCTGGAAAACTCCAGGCTCGTTCCCCTGTGAGGATGAGCACCGTGGGCTGGCTGGGGTGGGAGCAGATTTTGGGGATGGGGGATGAGGAGAAGGTGGGAAAAAAGAGCATCACCCCATGGCTGCTATTCCCAGTGGGTTTTGGGAAAGGATGGAACACCCCCAGTCCCACATAGCAGTGGCACAGCTGGATCTGGGTAATTCCTCTCCCAAAACTCAGGTTTTGAGGTCAAACACGCTGATCCACAATCCGGGAATGCTGCGGTGCCCGTGGAGGGTGAAATCCACCCCGGGAGCAAAGCCAGCATGGCCAGGCAGGTAAGAGCACCCAGAGACCCCGTTTTGGGGTGGGACCAACCCCCACCACCAGAAGTGGCCACATGAAACTCTGAGGGGGCTCTGGGGCCCATCCTGAAGGAGCTGGGACGGGGATGACCCCAAGGAGCGCTCCCATCCACCCCCACAGGTGTTCCTGCACCCCACCCCTGTCCCAAACCCCACCTGGAGCCCCACGCCACCCCCGTGCCACGTGCTGGCAGCACAACCCCCCCTCATCCTCATCTTCATCTTCATCTTCCTCCTCCTCCCATCAGAGCCTCTCCAGTTAAAAGCGACAACAGGAGGGGAGGGATGGGGGGGGAGGCATAGGGGGAAGCCTGGTTTTCCTAATTAACAATTAGCACAGAGTGTGCTGCTAATTATGTGGTTCCATGTAATTAAGAAGCTAATTAGTGCAGTGTCAATTAAGATTTAATTAGTACCCTTGTCAAAAATACTTGAAAGCGCCGTTTATATGCGAGTACTTCAATATTTCAATGGTCACGATCCCGGCGGCGCGGGGAGCGCCCGCTGCCGAGCCTGGCAACAGCAACCCCGACTTTATTGATATTGTCCTTTCAAACCTGCCACGTGTGTCCCGTCACACACCTGGATTGGTTCCACTGGCAGCTGGGGACGTGGCAGAGCCATGCTGGCGTCCCCAGGGACGTGGCAGGTGGATGTGGAGCATCCCTTACCTGTGGAGGCAGCACCTGCAGGGCCCCGGTGCTTGGGACACGGGGCTGGAGGGGATTCCTCCACCTCTCAGCAACTCGAGGCCATCCCCGGGGAGGTTCCTGGATTCCCAAAGCCGAGATGGAACAGCCACAGCGAGGGGATTCTGTACATCTGTGGACGCATTCAGAGAGCTGGGGAATTCCAGCTTGGAAATTCTTCCCAGGCCTGGATTTCTCCTGACTCTCAGCTCCATTCCCAGGCTGCCAAGCTGACTGCAGCTTCAGTTAGGGAGGAGTCTCCCAGGGTGACAACACGGTGACAAACAGAGTGGAATTCATCACCAACATTAACCCCTGGTGTCTTTGCCGTGGGACACATCCTGAGGTTCTGTCCCAGGGATGTTTTTCCCAGTTATCCAATGAGCTCCTGTCCTGTCCTGGCTGCACTAACACACTTTAAATACAATACAATAAATTGGCCTTTTATCCCCGAAAAAGTCCGTGTGTGTTGCTGTCCTTTCTCTCTCTTTTCAGCGCAGTAACCACATACATCCAAGTGCTTTTATCCTTAAAATCATTCCCGGTGCTTCCAAAGGTGACAACAGCAGAAGAGTGGAGCAGCTGGATCCCAGCACGTGTCCCCAAAGGGACACCTCAGGGCTGGCTCCATGGGGCTGTGCCTGAAGCTGCTGCTCCTCCAAGCTCCAGGCGTGAAGGTGGCACAAAAAAAATCCCAAAAATCCTTGGGAACCGCAGGCAGAGCAAGGAGAGGATGGGAATAAAAACCCCACAGAGGTGCAGGGGAAAAAAAAACCTCCCCTGGTCTCTGTCCGGCCCTGCCCCTGCTCCTCGGGATCACCCTGGAATTCCTCACGTCGGGAATGGTGTGGGCTGAGGCAGGAGGAGGAAAGGAAGAAATATGTGGAGGGCTCTGGAGGCTTCAAGAGACGCATAAAGCAAAATCCAGCTCCACAAACACGCCAAGGGAACCTCGGCAGTTTGTAAATCATCCCCTGCGAGCCCGGAGACAACGGAGCAGAGCCAGAGGTTGGGATTTTTCAATGGGAAGGGGCAGAGCTGCTTGCAGGGAGTGAGTTTGGATGTGCCACGGGATGGGACAAAACTTCCCGAGCTCCACATTCCCTGGGAGTCATTGCAGCTGGATCCAGGAGCTGCTGTTGTGTTCTCCTCCAGAAAATCCCCCAGGAAATGATCCATGTGTAAATCCAGGAGTGTTGGAAAATCAGCCTGGCTCACTCAGGGAGCTCTTTGCTACATATTTCGGGTATAAATTCATTTTATTTAGGTTTTTGGCTCGGTTTAGGAGCAGGTTGTTGTTCCAAGCTGGAGCCCTCTCCCCGTGCACACCCAAAATCCCAATCATCCCACAAACACCTTCAGCACTTTCACCAACCACCCCACCCCTTCCCCAGCAAAAATTCACAAAAATTTAACAGCTCGAGCATTGACTGGGAGGTTTCTGGCCTCAAGGAAATTTGGGAAGCTCCATCCCCCAGGGAAGCTCCATCGGGCTCCAGGCTGGTCCCTGGGCTGGCACAGAGCTGCATCCTGGGGATGAGGGCAAGGGGACACTTCCCCATCCCAGCAGGAGGAGCTGCTCAGGAGCTGCCGGTTTTTGGGATCATTTTGCAGCCAAGCTCTGTTTGTGCACATTTGGGACTCAGCACCACACCCAGAGCTCACAAACTGGTTTTCTGAAGGTTTTTATCTGCCCAAGGACCATGCACCACCTCAATCCCAGAAATTTCCCAGTTCATGCTTGACCAGATCATTTCTTGTCAATTCTTGCTCAGGATGTGGTGGCAGGGGGCACGTGTGGGGTCATCACTTGGCTTCAAAGGGGAGAAAGGAGATGAGGGATGGAGCAGCTCATCCTAAACAGCCACAGCCTGGAACCAAACCTGGCAAAGCCACCGCTCTGGAATCACACAGGATGGGATGAGGAGGGCACAGAGGATACCCAGGAGGGGCTGGAATTTTTTTCCCCTTTTTCCCCCCTGCCTTGGATGGAGCAGCTCATCCTCACCCATCCTACTGGAGCTAAACCTGGCAAAGCCACCGCTCTGGAGTCACACAGGAGGGGACGAGGAGAGCACAGAGGATACCCAGGAGGGGCTGGAATTTTTTTCCAATTTTCCCCTTTTCCTGCCTGTCTTGCATGGAACAGCCCAGCCTCAAACAGCCACAACCTGGAACCAAACCTGGCAAAGCCAGCACTCCGGAATCACACAGGATGGGATGAGGAGGGCACAGAGGATGTCCAGGAAGGGCTGGAATTTTTTTTCCTTTTTCCCTTTTTCCCTTTTTCCTGCCTGTCTTGCATGGAGCAGCCCAGCCTCAAACAGCCACAACCTGGAACCAAACCTGGTTCTCCAGAGTCACACAGGAGGGGATGAGGAGTCCAAAGAGCACAGAGGATACTCAGGACGGGCTGGGATTTTTTTTTCCCTTTTCCCTTTTTTTGCCCCTGCCTTGAAAGGAGCAGCTCATCCTCAAACAGCCAAAACCCTCACACCTGGAACCAAAAGCCACCAAACTCCACCTGGGACTCCAAAGCCACCGCTCTGGAGTCACACAGGATGGGACAAAGAGAAACAGAGGATGCCCAGGAAGGGCTGGAATTTTTTTATTCCCTTTCCCTTTTCTCTGTCCCCTATCTTGGAAGGAGCAGCTCATCCTCAAACAGTCACAACCATCACACCTGGAACCAAACCTGGCAAAGCCAGAGTCAAACAGGGGCACAAGGAGTCAGGCGAGCACAGAGGATGCCCAGGAAGGGCTGGGATTTTTTTTTTTTCCCCTTTTTCCTCCCCTATATTGGAAGGAGCAGCTCATCCTAAACAGCCACAGCCTGGAGCCAAACCTGGCAAAGCCAGCACTCTGGAGTCACACAGGAGGGGACAAGGAGAGCACAGAGGATGCCCAGGAAGGGCTGGGATTTTTTTATTCCCTTTCCCTTCTCTCTCTCCCCTGTCTTGGAAGGAGCAGCTCATCCTCAAACACTCACAACCATCACACCTGGAACCAAACCTGGCAAAGCCAGAGTCAAACAGGGGCACAAGGAGTCAGGGGAGCACAGAGGATGCCCAGGAAGGGCTGGAATTTTTTTATTCCCTTTCCCTTTTCTCTCTCCCCTATCTTGGAAGGAGCAGCTCATCCTAAACAGCCACAGCCTGGAGCCAAACCTGGCAAAGCCACCGCTCTGGAGTCACACAGGATGGGACGAGGAGAGCACAGAGGATGCCCAGGAAGGGCTGGGATTTTTTATTTTTTTTTTTCCCTTTTTCCCTCCCCCCTGCCTTGGCCGCTGCTGAGCCGCTGCTCTCCCACAACGGCTGCCAAAATACAGCGAGACAGGGTATAATTACAGACACTTACTGCGGCCATTACACCACCAGCACGGGCTGCGCAAAGTGACACACGACCCGTCAACTCCTTATTCACGCCATTAAGGGGACTCATTAGCATCTTCGCTCAGAAGCAAAATTACCCTCACTGCTCATTTCAAGATGTCATAAATTTTAATTTAGGACCCAAAGATAGCACAATGGGAGCGGAGCTGGCGCTCTCCCGGCAGTCGCTGGCTGGCGGTGGGAGGGAGGAGGGAGGGTGGTGGTGGGGTTGGAGGGGGAGGAAAGAGGAATGAAAGGGTTGGTTTGATGAAAGATGGTGGGGTTTTGAGGAGAGATGGGGAAGGAGGGGAGAGGAGATGTGCCCGAAGGCCTGGGAAGTTCTCCATCCTCTTGGATGCAGTGGAGGAGGAGGAGGAGGGATGAGGGATGAGGGATGAACATTTCCTGGGAGGAGCAGGAGAACAGGGGGAGTTTTGAGCCACCAGCAGAGCACAAAATCTTCTAAATCCCCTTCCTCGGGATTGCTCCATCCCTGGAAGTGTCCAGGGCCACGCTGGGATTGAGGAAAGGATTGAGGAAGGGATTGAGGAAAGGATTGAGGAAGGATTCAGGAAGGGATTGAGGAAGGGATTGAGGAAAGGATTGAGGAAAGGATTGAGGAAGGATTGAGGAAAGGAGGAGAGATTAGGTAGAAGGATTGAGGAGAGGGATTGAGAGGAAAGGATTGAGGAAAGGATTGAGGAAAGGATTGAGGAAGGGATTGAGGAAAGGATTGAGGAAGGGATTGAGGAAGGGATTGAGGAAAGGATTGAGGAAGGGATTGAGGAAAGGATTGAGGAAAGGATTGAGGAAAGGATTGAGGAAGGATTGAGGAAAGGATTGAGGAAAGGATTGAGGAAGGATTGAGGAAGGATTGAGGAAGGGATTGAGGAAAGGATTGAGGAAAGGATTGAGGAAAGGATTGAGGAAAGGATTGAGGAAAGGATTGAGGAAGGGATTGAGGAAAGGATTGAGGAAAGGATTAAGGAAGGGATTGAGGAAGGATTGAGGAAGGATTGAGGAAAGGATTGAGGAAAGGATTGAGGAAAGGATTGAGGAAAGGATTGAGGAAGGATTGAGGAAGGATTGAGGAAAGGATTGAGGAAGGGATTGAGGAAGGATTGAGGAAAGGATTGAGGAAAGGATTGAGGAAAGGATTGAGGAAAGGATTGAGGAAAGGATTGAGGAAGGGATTGAGGAAAGGATTGAGGAAAGGATTAAGGAAGGGATTGAGGAAGGATTGAGGAAGGATTGAGGAAAGGATTGAGGAAAGGATTGAGGAAAGGATTGAGGAAAGGATTGAGGAAGGAATTGAGGAAAGGATTGAGGAAAGGATTGAGGAAGGGATTGTGGAAGGTGTCCCTGCCCATGACAGGGACAGAGTGAGGTCCGTTCAAACCCAAAAAAATCCAAGGATTCCACGACCCAGCAGCATCACCCAGGGCTGGATTTTTTTTTTTTTTTTTTTTTTTTTTTTTGGGAAAATCTGTCAGAGGGAGATCAGGAAGGGGGATCCCAGAGGGACAGAAGCTCAAGGCTGTGATGATGCTGCAGCAGCAGAGAAAAAATCCCTGCAGGAAAAGGCTCTTGGTGCCCAGGACACATTTTGGTTTAGGAGGCACAGACCATCCCTGGCATCCCAATCCCATCACACTGCTCTGGATGAGAGCAGCCCCAGAGCCTGGGGCACCCCCAAACCATCCAGTTTGGGATCCATCCATCCCCCTTGCTGGACTGGGATCTCTGCAGCCTGGAGCTCAGCAGAAGGGTGGGGATGTGCTGTAATCCCTAAAAAAATAATAAAAAAAGTTGCTTTTATTTTAGTGTAAAAGTAGCTCCTCGAACAGCAGAGCAACTTCTGCCAAAGCCTTTTCCAGCCCATCTCTCCTCCAGCCAAGCCCTGGTGAGTTTTTTTGGGGCCCAGCCCATCCCAGCACAGAGGATATCCAGGAGTGGCTGGAATTCTTTTTCCCCTTTTCCCACCCCGGCCCGTGGGTGCTGCTTTAAACCCCCCCAAAGGAAAGAGGGAGGAGATCTCCCCCATCTCCCCCTTCCCTGCAAACTCTGCCAGCAGCAGAGGCAATTACAAACCCCTTAAACTTTACCAGCTACCAGGCTCGTGATTAATGAGTTCAAATGTCCACATCTCTAAAAAACAGGGCGGGGGGGGGTGGAAGGAAAGAATTAGAAGCAAAGCAGCTCCAATTACAGGCAGCCGAGGGACTCTGGCCCACTCCTGTGCCATAAGAACATATATCCAGAAAGGTTATGTTAATTTTTAATGTACAAGGCCGTAATTAATTTCTGGGGCTGGCTGGATTAGCAGAGAGTGTAAATTCCAGCCTCGGCTCGGGCTGCAGATAAACCAGCACCGCTGAGGGCTGGGGGCTCCCCGGGCTGCAGCAAAGCCAAGACACGGATTTTGGTGGCTCCTGGGGACCCCCAGCCGGCCACAGCCCCCTCTGCCAGCCCTGGGCACGCTGCTGGTGGCACCAGGGACGGAGTTGTCACAGAGCTTGGCTCCACATCCAGCCCTGGAGATGCTGAAGCATCCAGAGCAGCTTTGGAAAGGTGGAAAACTCAGAAGAATCCCTCCAGAAAAGCTTTGGAGAGGCTGGGAGGGAGGGGTGTGCACCCGGGCAGGCAGGGATCATGTGGCCTGGAAATGCAGGAAGTTTTTAAAGGAAAGAAAAGGCTCCATTATTCTCCCATTAAAGTCTCCCCCTCTCTCCTTTGCCTCTGTCAGTCTCTCCTTCGCTCCCTGACTTCCCCCAGCCTCTCCGAAGACAGATCGTTCCCTTAATCATTCTGGAAAAGAACCCCAAGCTGATATAATATTATAATTAATTAATTCACTAAAAAGGTATTAAATTTCTTTTCCCCCCTGTGGATATTATCTGAATTCATTGACCTTTAGAAAAATCACCCTCTAATTGTAACCAGGTTCAAGTGCATTTCCAGCCTGTCCCTTTTACATTAATAATATCTTCCAGGACTCCACTATGCTGCTTAAATATTGTATAAATTTCACTGCCCCCTCAAAAAAGGAGAGAGAGAGAGAAAGGCATGAAATGAAAACCCAGAGCTGATTAAACCAGCTCCAGAGCGCTGGGGGAAGAGGGGAAAAGAACTCCAGGGTGGCACGGGAGATGGACAAACTCACAGCAGGGCCCTGGAGGGGCTCGGGGTGAGGAATCCACATTTCCAGGAGGAAAATCCCTGGATTTGGGATTCAGGGTGGCTCCCAGGCAGAGGGAGCAGATTGCCAGGATTTGGGGTGCAGCCTGAAGGGGCTCGGGGTGAGGAATCCCACATATCCAGAAGGAAAATTCCTGGACTGGGGATTCAGGGTGGCTCCCACCCAGCCTGGAGGGGTTTGGGGTGAGGAATCCACGTTCCCAGGAGGAAAATCCCTGGATTTGGGATTCAGGGTGGCTCCCAAGCAGAGGGAGCAGATTGCCAGGATTTGGGGTGAGGAATCCCACATTCCCAGAAGGAAAATTCCTGGACTGGGGATTCAGGGTGGCTCCTACCCAGCCTGAAGGGGCTTGGGGTGAGGAATCCCACATTCCCAGAGTTGTCCAGCTGGGAGGAAAATCCCTGGATTTGGGATTCAGGGTGGCTCCCAAGCAGAGGGAGCAGATTGCCAGAATTTGGGGTGCAGCCTGAAAGGATTTGGGGTGAGGAATCCCATATTCCCAGAAGGAAAATTCCAGGATTGGGGATTCAGGGTGGCTCCTACCCAGCCTGGAGGGGTTTGGGGTGAGGAATCCACATTCCCAGAAGGAAAAATCCTGGACTGGGGATTCAGGGTGGCTCCCAAGCAGAGGAAGAGATTGTCAGGATATGGGGTGCAGCCTGAAAGGATTTGGGGTGAGGAATCCCACATTCCCAGAGTTGTCTAGCTGGGAGGAAAATTCCAGGATTGGGGATTCAGGGTGGCTCCCACCCAGCCTGGAGGGGTTTGGGGTGAGGAATCCACATTCCCAGAAGGAAAATTCCAGGATTGGGGATTCAGGGTGGCTCCTACTCAGCCTGGAGGGGTTTGGGGTGAGGAATCCTACATTCCCAACTGAGAGGAAAATCCCAGGATTAGGATTTAAGGAGGCTCCCAGGCAGAGCGAGCAGATTGCCAGGATTTGGGGTGCAGCCTGCTGGGAGAAGGGGTCTCTGTGTGGCCATAAAAACCTCTTTGGGGTGTCCCTGTGGCACGGTGAGTGCGACAGAAGTGAATTCCCGTCGGGATTTGCAAACACCAGGACAGTGGAGGCAGCCTGGCTCCCTTTGGGGTGCCAGCACCCCCCGAGCCCTGCTGTGCCCTGGGGTTCTGCTGCTGCTCAGCCACCCCACTGTCCCCTGTCCTGGTGGCAGGGACTCTGTGACTGCTCAAACATCCAGCCAGGAGCTGCTCCAGCATCCAGGGCTGTAAATCCAGCAGCAGGCACGGAAAATCCCGATTTTCCTGGGAGTCTGTGGGGCCAGAGGTGCCCTGGCAGAATTCCCAGCCCTGCCAGGCCTGGTGGCTCCAGGGGAGATTTGGGGCTGAAAATTCCTGCAGATCCACGGGGGAGGCAGAGCTGAGCCTCTCCCAGCACCTCGGGATGGTCTGAGCTGGGGTTTTGCCCATGGGGGAGTTTGAACCCCCAGGGAGGGCCAGGACATTTCCCTGTGTCACCCTCGGTGTCCTCCCCTGGGTGCTGGGGAAACTGAGGCAGGAATTTTCCACCTGCACCTCAATTCCCTCCCTTTTTTTCCAGCACATCCATCGTTCTCTTCCCAGCTCCACCATCCTTCACCCCACAGAACCAAAAAACCCCAAACCAGTTCCAGAAATCCTCCCAGCTGTTGCACCAGGAACGAGGGCTCCCCAAAAAATCCCAAAGGCTCCCCAATCCCACAGCCTTAAGAAGCTGCTGGTGGAAAAGCAGAAGGCCCAACACACCCGGGGAGAGACCAGCCAGACACTCACTCAGGGACCAACTCTTTTTTATTCTCTTTGGAATAAAACTCTGGCCAGGCATCAGAGGTTTTCCAGTTTCTCTTTGTTTATTAGAAAGATTTCTTTGCAAGGAGCTGCTCTGGTTTTTTGGGAGCCAAGGGAGCTGTGTGGCTGTTCCCCCACCTGAAAAATCCATCCCTTCCTCCTGACCTCATCCCACAGCAGCCCCAGGAGAGGCAGCAGGGCCCAGGGTTTGGGCTCAGGTGGGGAAGCAGAAACAGGAGGAATCAAATGGTGGAAAAGGCTCGGAGGGAGCCAGAAAGGAAATGGTGGGAGAAGGAAAACTCAGCCAGAATTTCCAGAGCACAGGGCTGGGCTGGCCCGTGCCAGGAATGCCACGGGGCCACTGGGGATCAGTTCAGAGAGTCCAAGATTTGGGGTGAAACTTTTTGATTTTCCCTCTCTGCTGCTCTGACATCTCCAGAGGTGCTGAGGGATGGTTTGGCTCCTGCTCATTCCTTCTTCCTTCAGGATCCAGCCCATCCTCTGATATATTAATGATTTTTTTTTTTCTTTCCCTCACCAAGAAAAGTTTCTGCAGAAAATGCTCTGGGATTTGAGAAACAACTGGAAAGGAGGATTTTGTGAGGGGCTGGAGAAACAACCTGCCAGCAGCACCTGAGAGGGGGTTGGAGACACATCCAAAAGCTGGTGCTGGGAAGTCCCAGCTCTCTTTCCACGGATCTCTGTTTTCAGACAGCATGGAATAACAGAGCTAAACCCAGACCTTAAACCTGGAGCATCAAATCCCCTGCTCCTGTTTGGGATGGTGTCAGCCCCAGAACAAAATTCCCAGCAAATTCCAGCCCCAGTCTCCAGGGAGAGCTGGGCTTTGTGTGGTGCAGCTGCCACAAAGAATCCTAAAAGGGTTTGGGTTGGAAGTGACCCCAAAGCTCATCCAGAGCCACCTCCTGCCATGGCAGGGACACCTCCCACTGTCCCAGGCTGCTCCAGCCTGGCTTTGGGAACTTCCAGGGATCCAGGGGCAGCCACAACTGCTCTGGGAATTCCATTCCAGGGCCTCCCCACCCTGACAGGGAACAATTCCTTCCCAATATCCCATCCATCCCTCCCTCCATCCATCCATCCATCCATCCATCCATCCATCCATCGTCCATCCATCCATCCATCCATCCATCCATCCATCCATCATCCATCCATCCATCCCTCCCTCCATCCATCCCTCCATCCATCCATCCATCCCTCCATCCATCCATCCATCCATCCATCCATCCATCATCCATCCCTCCATCCATCCATCCCTCCCTCCATCCATCCATCCATCCATCCATCCCTCCCTCCATCCATCCATCCATCATCCATCCAGCCCTGCCCTCTGGGAAGCCATTCCCTGTGTCCTGTCCCTCCATGCCTTGTCCCCAGTCCCTCTCCAGCTCTCCTGGAGCCTCTTTAGGCTCTGGAAGGGGCTCTGAGCTCTCCCTGGATCCTTCTCCTGTCCAGGTGAGCTCCCCCAGCTCTCCCAGCCCTGGGAATGTCCCGGTGCCTCCTCTGGATTTGCTCCAGGTCCTGCTGCTGCCGGAGCCCGGGGCTGAGGCGGCTCCGCAGGTGGGGCTCTCACCTGACCCCCACCCATGGATTTGGGGGTTCAGAGCCCAAATCACCGCGTCCAGGACCTGGAGCATCCCGGAGCCTTGGGGATCGCCCCTTTTCCCGTTCCGCGCATCCCGCCCAGCCGCGGCTCCTCCGCAACCTTCGGGCTCTCTCTTGTGGCTGCTCAGCCCCGCTGCAGCCTTGCCGCTGCCGTCCCGACCCTCCGGGCCCCGGGTCCCCTCCCCGGGGTCCCCTCGGCCCCCTCCCGGTGTCCCCATCCTTCCTCCTTCCCATGGGAACCATCCCGGAATTGGGAAAGGCGCCAGGGGCAGCGCGGTGGGACAGCGGCCAGGACAGCGCTGGCTCCTGTGCTGTCCCCGTCCCGGCACTCCGTGCATCCATCCCAGTCCATCCCAGTCCGTCCCAGTCCATCCCAGTCCATCCCAGTCCATCCCAGTCCGTCCCAGTCCATCCCAGTCCATCCCAGTCCGTCCCAGTCCATCCCAGTCTGTCCCAGTTCATCCCAGTCCATCCCAGTCCATCCCAGTCCGTCCCAGTCTGTCCTAGTCCGTCCCAGTCTGTCCCAGTCCATCCCAGTCTGTCCCAGTTCATCCCAGTCCATCCCAGTCCATCCCAGTTTATCCCAGTACATTCCAGTCCATCCCAGTCTATCCCAGTCCACCCCAGTCCATCCCAGTCCATCCCAGTCTGTCCCAGTTCATCCCAGTCCATCCCAGTCTGTCCCAGTTCATCCCAGTCCGTCCCAGTCCATCCCAGTACATCCCAGTCTGTCCCAGTCCATCCCAGTCCATCCCAGTCCATCCCAGTCCACTCTAGTCCATCCCAGTCCACCCCAGTCCGTCCCAGTCCACCCCAGTCCATCTCAGTCCATCCCAATCCATCCCAGTCCATCCCAGCCCACCCCAGTACATCCCAGTCTGTCCCAGTCTGTCCCAGTTCATCCCAATCCATCCAAGTCCATCCCAGCCCACCCCAGCCCATCCCAGTCCCTCCCAGTCCATCCCAGTTCATCCCAGTTCATCCCAGTGTGTCCCAGTCCATCCCAATCCACCCCAGTCCCTCTCAATCCATCCCAGTCCATCCCAGTCCATTCCAGTCCATCCCAGTTCATCCCAGTCCATCCCAATCCATCCAAGTCCATCCCAGCCCACCCCAGTCCATCCCAGTCCCTCCCAGTCCATCCCAGTTCCCAGGCACACCCCGTCCCCCCCTCATCCCCCGGCCCATCCGGCTCTCCCTCCCTTTCCTCTCCCACTCTCAGCCGATTTTTCCAATTTTCCCGATTTTTCCGAGGCCGGCTCTCCCACTGTCACTAAGAGCCTCCTCTGCCGTCTCCATGTGCTGTGGAAGCCCAGGAAAGCCCTTTCCTCCTCTCTCTCTCTCTCTCTCTCCTCTCCCCTTTATAATTTTATTT
This sequence comes from Acridotheres tristis, assembly GCA_037013685.1. Classification (NCBI taxonomy): domain Eukaryota; kingdom Metazoa; phylum Chordata; class Aves; order Passeriformes; family Sturnidae; genus Acridotheres; species Acridotheres tristis. The sequence goes on along the minus strand of CM072913.1, from coordinate 2,890,645 downwards.
TCCCCCCTCCTCCGTGCAGCACATAAAGATGACAGTGCTCCGAGCCGGGGCTCTTTTGCATTTCTGAGTTGGTTCTGTTAATTGGAAGGAGGGTTAAGAATCTGCAAGGTCGTTTCAATCTCCATCTGACCTTCAGAGTAATCCTCTATGCCAACACCAGAGCATGTCATTAAAATGAGGCCCCTCTTCCATATCCCGGCATCCCTTTATTCTCTCCTTGTGCACATTAATTGCTCATAAGTTGATTTGATCTCCCTATTCTGCAAGAAGTAAATTGCCCTCTTATTTCGCCATTTTCATCCTGTTTTCTTAATTAGGCCCTTAAAAATCTCTAGGGCCTCAGCCGGGCCTCAGGCCTCATCCTGGGAATAAATTTTGATCTCAGCCTGATAAAGAGTGAGCAAAGCCCGAGCTGGAACAATGTCATTGGCTCCCCTCCCTCCCCGTGTGCTATTCTCCTGACATGAAAAGGCTATCAGTTTTTCTCTGTGTTAATATAGGAAATAATTCACACTTCAGGCGTTGTTCTCTATTTAGTGTTCACACTCCCCTGATAAATCAAATCAGGGATTTTTTTTTTTTTTTAAATTTTTTTTTTTTTCTTCTCTAAAGTGTCTGGAACCACTCGCTCCTTCTCCCCCTCACCTCCACCTTCAGCCTCTTCTCACTCTTCTTTCCCCTCCTTCTCCTTTTAATAAAGTTTTCAAGATAAACCCCTGTGATTTTCCAGCCTGGGAAGTCTAATTTAAGGTGGATTTTCTTGCTTTTTTTCCCCTCCTGTGTGTGTTTAACACCAGGGGAACCTGGCACGTGGCTGAGGAGCTGCAGACGTGGCTTGGGATAAGTTTTGCCAGGCACAGGCTAAGCAGGACGCTTTAAATTAGAATTTTTTCCCTCTTGCACTGGGCAGGAGAGTCCCCAAAACCTGCCTGGAGCAGCACCCAGAGGGATTTTGCAGAACCCTGAGGTGATGCTGATCCAGCCTCCAGGACAAAGAAGAAGCTGCCACGCTCCAGGATGTTGTAAATAAATATATTTTTAATGATTCTTCTTCCATTCCAGTTCATTCTTTTATACATTTATTTATAAAACAGTAGTAAAATTTTTTAATCAGAGCACAGTGCATTAAAAAAAAAAAAAAAAAAAAAAAGGAAAACAAACAAAACTCCCAAAAAGATTAAAAAAAAATAAAATAGTAATTATAATCCACAACTGTTTACTCACAGCCAGGGGAGACATCTCGTGCTGAGCAGTGGCCAGGCCTTGCCCAAGGACACCCTAAAGCCACAATAATCCCAATTTCCCGTGGGATTTCCTGCCCTGGAGCCCCTCTGGAGGGCACAGATCCGTGACTCTCCCACACCCCCAGGTCCCCAGCACGGCCAGGGGTGACCCTGGTGGGGACAATTCTCTTTTCCAGGCACTGATGGCAGCACACAAAGGGTGCCAAGGCCTCCTGTGAACACCCCCAGACCTCCAGCTCAGAGCCCCTTCAGGCCCTGGAAGGGGCTCAGAGGTCTCCTGGATCCTTCTCTTCTCCAGGTGAGCACCTGGAGCCCCTCTCTGGTCACCTGGAGCCCCCCTCAGGTCACCTGGAGCCTCCCTCAGGTCACCCAGAGTCCCCTCAGGTCACCTGGAGCCACTCTGTGGTCACCTGGAGCCCCCCTCAGGTCACCTGGAGTCCTCTGTGGTCACCTGGAGTCCCTCTCTGGTCACCTGGAGTCCTCTGTGGTCACCTGGATCCCTTCTGTGGTCACCTGGAGCCCTCTCTTGCCACCCAGAGTCCCCTCAGGTCACCTGGAGTCCCTCTCTGCTCACCTGGAGCCCTCTGTTGTCACCTGGAGCCCCTCTCAGGTCACCCAGAGTCCCCTCAGGTCACCTGGAATCTCTCTCTGCTCACCTGGAGCCCTCTGTTGTCACCTGGAGCCCCTCTCAGGTCACCCAGAGTCCCCTCAGGTCCCTCCCTGCTCCCTGCCCTGCTCCAACTCCTCCTCCTCCCTCTTCCTCCCCACCTTCCACACTTCCCCCCACCCTCACGTCCCACAGGCTCCTCTCCAGGGCTGTCCCCCACCTCCAATCCCAAATCCTGGCATCTCTGTCCCCCCGCAGGACACCCAGGTGCAGGGTGGGGGGCACGGAGGGACCCCCAGCCCCGCAGGGACAGCAGGGGGGACAATGGCCAAGGGCTCTCCTCTCCTCTCCTTTAATAACCCCAGGGAGGATTTTGGTTTTCCCTGTGCTCCCCTGCCCTTCCCAGCTCCCTCCCAGCTGCACTGGGGAGTCAGGAGCTCCCCAGCACAGAGCTGCAGAACAAACTGGTGACACTGGGAAGACAAACAACCCCCAAACTCCAAGGTGGGAGCAGCAGCTCCCAGGTTTGGCAGGTGGCACAAACCCTTCGCTGGTCACAGCCCGGACCTTCACACCCACGCGGGGCAGGACTTGCAAGAAGTGTTCCCCCAAAAAAAAGAAGTGAAAAACCCTTTGATCCTGGCAGGAAAGAGCTGGGGCTCGGTGTCACAGGGCAGGGACACCTCCAGGGGGCTCAAGCCTCGCCCAGAGGTTTTGGGGTGGTGGGTGCTGCCCCACGAGGTGGGGGTGACAGCAGGGGGTTGGTGGAGCATCAAACCCCCCATCCCAGGTGTTCTGGATACCTTCAACACCCACCGGAGACAACAGCCCTGGTGGGTATATTAATGAACACACACTAATTAACACCTTGTCACCCTCCTGTGACCCCAGAGGCAGCGGGTGCTGCCAGGAAGGAGGAACTGGATGGACTGGGAAGCATCCAGGGGCTGGGGAAGACCGGGTGGGGATGAAAGATCCCAGAGCAAGGTGAGGAGACACCAAATTGGACACAGAGCTCGCAGCATCGTCCCTCTGCTCCTGGGGGCTCTGAGGCACCACCCTGGGGAAGGGGGTGAGGCCAGAAAGGCAAAGCAGCCGAGATCTCAGCCCCAGGCTGTGGAATCAGCGCCACGGCAAGGCCAGGAAGGTCCATCCCCGCTCCTGGCAGAAAGAAGCTGCGAAAGACACGGTGGCACCCGGCGCCAGCCCCATTGCATAGAGAAAGGTACTCCTGGGAAGGTTCAAGTGCATGGTGAGACTGGGCTCCTCCTGCCAGGAGTGTCCTGGCACTTGCCCACCCCCAGCTGGCGCTGCAGGCGCTGCCCCAGCAGCTCCCCGTCACAGCATGTCCGTGTCCTCCATGCTGAAGCTGCTCCGGCGACTGCTGGCCTTGGAGGCCTCGGGGGACATGGCCGAGAACAAGGGGTCAGAGGCCAGGGGCAGCATCGTGTCCTGCATCAGCATCAAGTCCAGCTCCTTCTTGGATAGGGAGGGGAAGGAAGAGCTGTGCCCGGGCTCCAGGCTGTCGGGGAAGCCCTGGGAGCCGTCTTCGAAGCTCAGGCTGTGGGTAAAGTCCAGCTGGTGATAGGGGGACTGGGGTGGCACGGGCAGCGCCGGCTGTGCCTGAGATTCGGGGTCTGGGGGTGGCAGCAGCGGCTCCAGGGTCCCCTCGTCCCCGCTGGCTTCTTGCTTGACCACCTGCTGAGCCAGCTCGGCCACGTTGACGCCCGAGGGAGAGGAGGTGGGCAGCCCATGGACACGTGCCTGCATCTCCAGCTCCTGCCGAGGGGACACAGAGGGGCTTTGGTGGGGCCGTCACACTCAGGGACACGCCACAGGGACATTCATGGAGCTGGCAGGGAGTGAGAAGCCCCCCAAGGAAAGAGCCCCTGGAAGATCCACGCGAGGCTGCAGTGAGCCTCAGACATCAGGTTTGTCTCAAGGCTTTGCTCCCGGTGATTTCTCAACCAAAAAAAGGCAGGAGATGCCCTGGGCATGCCCTTGGTGGGGCAGGAGTGAGGGGCTGGTGGGGCAGAGGCAGGAGGGAGCCCAGGGAAGCTCACCTGGATGCGGAGCAGCAGCTGCTTGTTCGTCATCTCCAGGCGCCGAGAGTGATTCTCCAGGTCCCGGGACCTCTGCAGGTCCTTCTGCATCCTCTTGATGTAATCCACAGACGCCTTCAGGATCGTCCCTTTGTTCCAGCGCACGTCCCTGCCGGCCAGGATGGAAAAAGAGACGGATCTGGGTGCCAGTGTGGGCCCCCTCCTCCACCAAAAAGCCCTATTGCTCCCAGTGCTCCCAGTGATCCCAGTGACCCCAAGGATCTCAGTGCTCCCAGTGATCCCAATGATCTCAGTGATCCCAGTACTCAGTGACCCCAGTGATCCCAGTGATCCCAGTGACCCCAGTGATCCCAGTGATCCCAATTATCTCAGTGACCCCAGTGATCCCAGTGATCCCAATGATCTCAGTGATCCCAGTACTCTCAGTGCTCCCCCAGTGATCCCAATGATCTCAGTGATCCCAGTACTCTCAGTGCTCCCCCAGTGATCCCAATGATCTCAGTGATCCCAGTGACCCCACTGCTCCCAGTGATCCCAATTATCTCAGTGATCCCAGTGATCCCAATGATCTCAGTGATCCCAGTGCTCTCAGTGACCCCAGTAATCCCAGTGACCCCAGTGCTCCCAGTGATCCCAATGACCCCAGTGATCCCAATGATCCCAGTGATCCCAGTGCTCCCCGTGATGCCAGGGCTCCCAGTGACCCCAATGACCCCAGTTCTCCCAGTGCTCCCAGCCCCGCAGGAGCTGTGGGTACGTACAGGTCGTTGGCTTTGGGGATCAGCATTCCCAGCTCCTTGATGCGGTCGTTGATGTTGAACCTTCGCCGCCTCTCGACTGCAGGTGAGAGCACAGGGATGGAAGTGAGGAGGCAGCAGGAGCAGGGAAGGCTCTGTGTCCCTCCCTCATGTCCCACAGGTCCTTCAGATCCCTCATGTCCCAGCCAGACCCTCTGGAATTGGGGGGCTCAGGATGAGGAAGCTCAGGAGCCAGCCCTGCTCCATCCCTGGCCCAGCAGGTCTCATCTCCCCCCAGGAGGACAGTGGGGTGTCTCCTGGACCCCCCTGTGCACAGCCAGGAACGAGGGGCCCTTTCCTGAGGGTCAGCTGGGATGGGAAGGGGGATCCAGCTCAGACGAAGTGGGAATGAGGAAATGGGGAAAGGCTGTGGGGTCGGGAGAGGCAGAGCTGGACTCACTCAGGTTGTGATTGTCTTTCTTCTGGCGCTCTTTGGCCAGGGCTCGGCTCTCAGCATCTGCAAGAGACCCACGGTGTCACCCAGAGGGGACAAGGCTGCACCTCACCCCAGCAGCACCCCGGGCACCCCATGGGGACAGGGCACCCCATGGGGACAGGGCAGCCCCGTTTTTGTCACTCGCTCTGCGGCCAGGACGTACCTGTGAGTTCTCTCTTCTGGGTGAGCTCGGCGGGGCAGGAGCTGCTGGTGACACCAACGAGTGACGCTGTCACCTGCGGGTCCCCACTGTAGACATTCATGTGACTGCTGGACATGGGCAGCTGCAAAGCAGAGGGGACACTGGGTGAGCTCCATGCAGGGCACCGGGATCACACCCAGCTGGGATGGCAGTGCACAGCCTGGGCAGGTGGAATTCTCTTCCCAGGAATTCTATTTGTCCTTAAAGCCGCTTTCAGCAGAGCAGAAAAGGAAACAGGAGTTCAAAGGGCACAGCTGATCCCCTCCCATGGCCAACATCTAAAATAGGGCAGATGAATCACATCTGGCAGGATGAATCCCACTGGGATTCATGGATCTGCCACATGGATGTGACCTGGGACACCCTGCTGCTGTGGGGAAGCTGCTGGCAGGGAAATCCCTCCTGGCTCTCCCATCTCCCCACTCCTGCTCCCTCCCCATGCCTCTCTCCTGCCTTTCCAGCTCGTTAAAAGGATTCCCAACTGTCCTCAAGGGGGAAAAAAGCTGGAGAATTGATTCTCGTGAGTGGCGCTGTCTCCAGGGACAAGGCTTGGGCTGCCACCAAGGCAGAGGGTCCCCTCTGTGCCACCCCTGCACCTGCAAGGACAAGGCTGTCACCCCTTCCTGTCACCCCCCCACTCACCGTGTTGGGCATGTGCACTTCGGGGTTCATGTAGCCCAAAACATCATCCAGGCGCATGATGTCATCGATGACCTCATCAAACTGAAAAGGAAAAGGACAAGCACCCGTGGGCTCCTCTGGCCCTGCCAGCGCCCCTGCGTGTCCCCAGCAGCCTGGTGACACCTCCTGACCTCTCTCTCGGGGTTGGAGCCGATGTTGAGCATGGCCATGGGGCTGTTGGGAGCGCTGTTGCCCGCTGAGGAGGACAGCACGTGGCCGGGCCGGACGCCGGGGGACGCGGCCGGGGGTGGCTTGGGGGAGTGGCTGGCAGGGCTGACGTGGGCAGCGAATTTGTTCCCGTAGGTTTCGGACAGGTACGCCTGCACCTTCTTGTCACGAGACTTCTGCAGGTGGTAGGTGGTGGGGTTCTCCAGGTAGGACTGGACCTGTGGGGACAAAACCCATCAGGGACACCATGGGCTGTGCCAGAGTGGGGTACAGGGGACAAAACCCATCAGGGACCCCGTGGGCTGTCCCAGAGTGGGGTGCAGGGGACAAAATTCATCAAGGACCCCGTGGGCTGTCCCAGACCCAGGTACAGGGGACAAAACCCATCAGGGACACCATGGGCTGTCCCAGACCCAGATACAGGGGACAAAACCCATCAGGGACCCCGTGGGCTGTCCTAGAGTGGGGTACAGGTGACAAAACCCATCAGGGACACCGTGTGCTGTCCCAGACACAGGTACAGGTGACAAAACCCATCAGGGACCCCATGGGCTGTCCCAGACACAGGTACAGGGGACAAAACCCATCAGGGACACCATGGGCTGTCCCAGACACAGATACAGGGGACAAAACCCATCAGGGACCCCGTGGGCTGTATCAGAGCAGGGTACAGGGGACAAAACCCATCAGGGACACCATGGGCTGTCCCAGACCCAGGTACAGGTGACAAAACCCATCAGGGACACCATGGGCTGTCCTAGAGTGGGGTACAGGTGACAAAACCCATCAGGGACCCCGTGGGCTGTATCAGAGCAGGGTACAGGTGACAAAACCCATCAGGGACCCCGTGGGCTGTCCCAGACACGGGTACAGGTGACAAAACCCTGTGGGCTGTCCCAGACCCGGGTACAGGGGACACTTCAGTACCTTGAGGACCTCTCCAGGCACGGGTGGTGGGGACTGGAAGTGGACAGGGGTGTTGATGGCGGGGCTGGAGGCCACGGGCATGCGCTGCTGCTGCATGTAGCTCATCATCATCTGCTGCTGCACCCGCTCCCGCTCTGCTTCCTGCTGCGCCTGCTGCTTCATCAGCTCCATGCGCAGCCCGATGCGGGACGCCATGGTGGCACACGGGGCTGGCGGCCACGAGCCCGCCTGGCACACAGGTCACCCTGGCAGGGAAACATGGCACGTCACCAACAGCCTGACACAGAGGGGAAACTGAGGCACGGAGACATCTCAGAGCACCCAGAGCACTGGATCGTGGCTGATGCAGGATGTCACAGAGAAGAGGAGCTGGTCCCACCACCCGGCCTGGCTGTGTCCCTCCCACGTGTCCTTCATGTCCCTCATGTCCCACATCCCTCTGCTGTGCCCCAGCCGGACCCTCTGAACCCTCAGCTGCCTCCTTACAGAAAACGGGTGAAAAAGTCAAAAGCTCCAGGAAGCTCCAGAGAAGGGGAACTGCCAAGGATGAGGATGAGGATGGGGAAAGGTGGCAGAGCTGGGATTGATGAGGAGAGGAGTGAAAAATTCAAAAGCAGCCCCAGGAAGCTCCACAGAGGGGGAACTGCTGAGGATGAGGATGGGGAAAGGTGGCAGAGCTGGGATTGACGAGGAGAGGGGTGAAATGAGGGTCTGGCAGGAAGGGAACCCTGACAGACCCCGCGCCGTGCACTCACCCGGGATCCACTTCCCAAACACCGCAGCGCCAGCAGAACCCAGAACGAGCCCCGGGAGCGAAAGGGAAAGAGAAAGCGAGGAAGAAAAGCAGGAAGAAAAGGCCCGGCGGGTGCCAGGAGCCGGGGGAAGGTGGAACCCCCCGGGCCGGGCCGTGCCCCAGCCCGGCTCCGGGCTCCGGCGCGGGGCGAACAAGGCGAGCTCTGTGCGGGGCCGGCACGCGAGCGCGGGGACGGGGGGGACCCGCAGCGGCCCCCGCCCGGCACAGAGCGCCTCTTGTTCCCCCGGACAAAGGGGATGGAGGCTGGAGGGTGCCGGGGCACCGGGAGCCGCCCCAAGGCTTCCCACGGGGTTGGTTCCCCGGGCGGGGCTGGGATGCGGGAGGTACCAGAGGGGTGTCTGGAGCGCAGCATGGCAGGGAGGAGAAGGGAAAGCAGCGAGGGGAACAGGCAGGAGGGGGACAGCAGAGAAATCGGGAGGGTTTTGGTGTTGAAATGCAAGTTTAGAAACGGAGGAGCCACGGGCGGTGACAGCCACCCAGAGCCACGCGCTACCCGGAGGGGAAATTAAATCAAAGCAACGCGATTACACAGCTCGAGAGCAGCTATTGAGCGGCGAGGGGAAGGGAATTAATTAGCCATGGTGGCCTGGCCGAAGGGGGATGGGAGCCCGGAGCCGGGGACAGCGATCCGCTGGAGTTTTGTTAACCGGGAACAGCCCTGGAGGGGGGCACGGGGAGGGATTGGGATGAGAAACGGCAGAACCCTGGAAAAGACCCCAGTGAGAGCCCCCAGAGGATGGAACAAGGCTGAATTAACGGGGAAACCCAAAACTGATGCTCACAGGGGATGTAGAACCCCAAACCAAGGCTGAATTAACGGGGAAACCCAAAGCTGATGCTCACAGGGGATGTAGAACCCCAAACCAAGGCTGAATTAACGGGGAAACCCAAAGCTGATGCCCACGGGGGATGTACAACCCTAAACATGAAAGGAAGGGCAGAAGGCTTTTCTCAGGAAGGGCTGGCCCTCGTGGGTGTCACAGAAGGGTGCCCCACAGCACCCACGGAGCCCTGCTGGCCCCGGTGCCACCACCCAGCCCGGCTGCAGGACTCTCCCCTTACAGAAAAGGGGGGTGGTGGGAGAGTCAAAAACTCCTGAGAAGAACTGCACAAGATGAGGATGAGGATGAGGAAGGGTGGCCAAGGCTTGGCTTGGTGAGGAGAGGGGGGGGTGGAATATTAGGTCAGGTTTAAAATAACCCCTTTGGTTCTGCTTGGCTTCTCCCCCACCCCCCAAAATGCCGAGCAGCTTCTGCTTTCGCTCTGAGTCACCCCGGCAGCAGCGGGACACGATGGGGACCCGGGGCCCACGTCCCAGCCTGGGGACACAGCCCAGCCTGGGGACACATCTGATCCACGGGGACAGCCATGGAAAGGCTGGAACATGGAATATGGAATGGCAGCTCCACCCTGTTATTCTTGCCAAGGCACCCAGTGCTTCTCCCACTGAGCCAGAGCCATCCCAGCACCAGTGGGAACCCCAGACTGGTCCCTACTGGGAGAACCCAAGCCAGGCTTATCCCTGGAGGCTGCAACACCTACAAGAATCAATTCTCCAGCTTTTTTTCCCCCCATTGAGGATAGTTGGGAACCCTTTTAAAAAGCTGGAAAGGTGGGAGAGAGGCATGGGAAGGAGCAAGGGTAGGGAGATAAAAAATCAGGAGAGGTTTCCCAGGCTCATCCTGGTGAACAGGGAGGCACAAGAGTGGTGGGAGACCTGGAGTGGGAGATGGGAAGGGGATGGAGGGGTGGAAAGGGAGGGAAAATCTGGATGATCCCAGCCTGTGTCCACAGCCCAACTGTGCTCTCCCTGCCTGGAGGAACACAGGACACTGCCCAGGCTCCAGCCCTGCTCCTCCAGCACCCCCAGCCCCACGGCGGGGCCAGAGCCAGGGAATGCATCTCCCTTCCAAACATCTCTGCTGCTGCTCAGCAGCACGGTTATTTGTGGTTATTTCTGGCCCTCCCTCGCTCTCCCTCTGCGGGTGTTATTTCAGCAAGAACCCAACGTCCCGGGATGGCACTCGGGGGTGGCTCCAGCTGGAGGATCCCCAGAGCTGTCCCAGCCCTCCCAGGACTTCACACAAGCCCGAGCTGTCCCTCAGCCCTGCGGTGACAGCCGGTGGTGACACGGGGGTGGCTGCTCAGCAACCACTGGGACGTGCTGGAGGGACATCGGGTGCTGCCCCGCAACCAGGCTGGTGACAGAGCCACTGCCCGTGCTGGCACCCAGTGCCACCTGAAGGGACACAACACCTGGGAGAGCCACGGCAGTGTCCCCACGCTCAGGTGTGGGTGAGAAATCCAAGCTGCCCGCAGGCATTTTCCAGATTTAGCCCCGGGGATTGTGTTACCCTCCCAGGGGAGGTGGCACCGGGTGCCTGCCAGGCACGGTCACAGGGAGTGCCACACACCTCCTGCCACCCCTCTGAGAGTGGGGAGTGATGCCCTGGCGAGCCGAGAACCCCCAAAATCACTGCACGAGGCCCCTCTCCCTCCCGTGTTTCATTTCCCGGTCGATCGTGGCCGTCTGTGAGCGGAAAAATCAATCAGCAGCTCCGGGAAAGGAGGAGGGAAAGGGCAGGGACCCCCGGGGAAAGGAGGGGGGACAGGGCAGGGACCCCCGGGGGACAGGGCAGGGACCCCCGGGGAAAGGAGGGGGGACAGGGCAGGGACCCCCGGGGGACAGAGCAGGGACCCTGCACCCCCCCAAACCCCACACTGGTCTGGGAACTGAGGGGCAGCCAAAGGGAAAAGGAGAAGAAAGAAGTGAAAACAGCTCGGGTGCTCGACACCAGCCGGCCCCAGCCTTCCCTTCCTTCCTTCCTTCCTTCCTTCCTCGTTTTTCATTTTCAAACACCAGGGCTGGGGAGGGAGCACAAGGGACCCCAGCCCGGGCAGGCACAGCTGGGAGCAGGCAGCCCCAAAGCCAGGCTTTGCTCCGATGTCACCGAGCTGTCACCTCACCATGCACCCACAAAGCCACCCCATGTGTGCCCCAGCCTGGGGACGGGCTCTGCTGTCACCCTGCTGTGTGGGGACAGGGGACAATGAGGCTGGAGCTCCCTGGGTGCAGAACAGAGGGGCTGGGGGACCAGCAGGGTGACACAGGGGCTTGGGGACCCTGCAGGGTGACACAGGGGCTTGGGGACCCTGAAGGTTCCAGGGCCAGCAGGGTCACAGGGGGGCTGAGGGACCCTGCAGGGTCACAGAGGGGGCTTGGGGACCCTGCAGGTGCCAGGGCCAGCAGGGCACAGCTCCCCCTCGCTCTGGGCCAGCCCCTGTTCCTCATTTTCAGCAGCCACGCAGGGTGCGGGGGGGGGGGGGAAGTTGCAAAAAGAAAAAAATAAAAAAAACCCTCCGAAAACCTGCTTGTTTTTGTCACTGCAGCACAGGAGTGAGCAACAGGGCTGAGAAAAAGCGTGGAAAAACTGATGCAGCCACAGGGACGGGAGACAGGGCTGGGTGTGTCCCGTGGGGGCTGCAGGGACACCTCTGCCAATGCAGAGAGGCAAAAGCTGTCCCTCGTGTCCCTTGTCACTGCAGGGGATGTGGCACACAGGGATCCCTCACCCTCCGTGTGCCCAGAGTGGGTGCAGAGCAAGCACCTGGATTATGGGTGGAAAAGAGGCTGGAAAAGACAAAGTTCAGGGAGCTGACAAGAAAGATGGAGAGAGAAAAGGGCCTGGAGTGCCGGGACAAGGGGAATGGCTTCAAACTGCCAGAGGGCACGGCTGGATGGGATATCGGGAAGGAATTGCTCCCTGTGAGGGATGGAATTCCCAGAGAAACTGTGGCTACCCCTGGATCCCTGGGAGTGTCCAAGGCCAGGCTGGAGCAGCCTGGGGCAGTGGGAGGTGTCCCTGGCCAGGGAATGAGCTGAGCTTTAAGGTCCCCAAGCACTCTGTGATCACACAGCTCAGCGGCACCCGGGGTCCCTCCAGCTGGTCCCCAATGTGGCAATGCCACCCGTGTGACAGTGCTGGGGACAGCCCAAGGCTGCTCTGCACCACGTCCCTGTGCTCCCTCCAGGCCAGGAATGCAGCTGGACCCACCTGGCCCTGCCAGGCGCCCTTGGGGCACTCACCCGCACTTGGCAAGGCCACCACGGGGGCGATTTACACCCAGTGCCAGGGCTCAGCGAGAATCCTTCATCTCCCACGGAATGCCTGGGGTGGGCAGATCAGGAGGGATCTGCAGGACAGGGGGGTCAGGAACAGATTCCTCCCCACAAACAGGGAAACCTGGCAGTAGGGCCATCCTTGGAAACCCTGAGCCAACACCAACACTGGCCACGAGGTTGGACCAGAGGCTCCAGAGATCCCATCCAGCCTCTGGGATGAGGATGGCTGGGAAAACAGAAGGATAACCCCATTTCCAACCCCAGAGAGCAGCAACACCCCCTCATCACCCACCCAGGAGTGTGTGGGGCAGAGATCCTGGGAACCATCCCAATCCCAGCCCCATCCTGAGGCTCCTTCTCACCCAGGAGTGTGTGGGGCAGAATTCCTGGGATCCCTGGGAACTATCCCAATCCCAGCCCCATCCAGAGGCTCCTTCTCACCCAGGAGTGTGTGGGGCAGAATTCCTGGGATCCCTGGGCACCATCCCAGAGCCTCCTTCCCACCCAGGAGTGGGGATGAGACTTTGGGATCCCTGGGCACCATCCCAGAGGCTCCTGCCCACCCAGGACCAGGGCAGAGCTCCTGAGATCCATCCCAGCCCCATCCAGAGGCTCCTTCCCTGCAGTTTGAGAGGGAGAAGGATCCAAGGAGGGGTTTGGCAGAGCCAGGCCGGGGTCAGTTGACAGCACAGCGAGGGACTGAGTCACCAGGACTGTTTTTAGCCCCGGCATCTCAGCAACGTGAGCAGGACGTTGTTAACAGGCGCTGGGTCAGAGGCCAAATGTTTTCCCTGCCCCGCGTTAAACAGCGAGCCTGAAAAAGGCCGAGGGGGAAAAAAAAACATTTACAGGGCTGGCCCCAAACACCCAGGTAAGCCTGGCCCAGCCAGGAGGGGTCAGGGAATCGGTGGAGGGAGAAGCATCAGGTCCCGATGGCACACAGGGCTGAGTGTCCTTTGTCACATGTCACTGAATTTATATTATAGGGGTCATAAAAAAACCCCCTCGGTGGTGCCAAGGTATGGGCAGGAGAGCCCAGCTGAGCGTGGTTAATAATACACACACACAGCTTCACTCAGGTGTCTCTCCCACCCCAAAAATCCTCTTTTTCACCCCCAAAACACCCACCCAGCTGAGGGATGGGGGAGGGTGGCAACTCCAGGCCAGGTTTGGGCGCAGGGTGAGGCAGGGGGACCCCTGGACCGCCCCAACTTTGGGGTCAGAGCCTCCAAAGCTGGGCAGGAGCTGCAGAGCCCTGATTGAAACATCACTGTCCGACTGGCTGGGAATTCACAGCCCCTGCCCCCTCCGCAGCAATTAAAAATAAAAGTGTGAACAGGCAGGAGGATGGGCTGAGCCACCACCCCGGGCACGGTGATTAATCAGGACACGGGAGGGGACCGCGGTGACCTTGGAGGGGATGGGAAGGCTCCAGATCCTGCCCCACATGCCGGGGAAAGGAGAGAGCCCCAGCTCGGGGTCACTCCGGGAGATTTGGGTGTTGGCTTTTTGAAATACCCGCATAAATGAGCAATCAGGAGAACTGGCAGGACGGCACATCCCGGCTCCCAGCTGGGATCCAGGGGGCTGGGACAGCACAGCCACCCGCTCCAAAATCCTAGAAAGCATCCCAGAAAGTGGGGAGAAAGCATCTCAGAAAGTCGGGAGAAACCAGCCCAGAAACTGGGGAGAGAAAACATCCCAGAAACCGGGGAGAAATCATCCCAGAAAGTGGAAAACATAATCCTAGAAATTGGGGAGAAAGCATCTCAGAAAGGGGGAGAAAGCATACCAGAAAGTGGGAAACCTAATCCTAGAAACTGGGAAGAAAGCATCTCAGAAACTGGGGAGAAAGTGAGGAGAAATCGCAGAAAGTGGGGAGAAATCAGCCCAGAAAGTGGGGATAAAGCACCTCAGAAATTGGAGATAAATCATCTCAGAAAGGGGAAAGAAAGCATTCCAGAAAGGGAGGAGGAAGCATCCCAGAAAAGGGGGGAAAACATCTCAGGAAGTGGCGATTTTTGTCAAACCCAGCCCTGGATCTCCACGCACCCCAAGCTCACGGTGCCACCAGCACAAGGTGACAGCAGCCACCCCCTGCCAGCGCCAGAGGCGCTCCCAGCGCCGCCTCCATCCCTCCCTCCCTCCCTCGGAGCTCCATGCTGCTGGAAGGAGATAATATTTATAAATACACCGTGTCCAGCCCCCAGCACCCAGCCCGGAGGCTCGGGGCAGGCAGAGCTCGTGGAACCAGGACGGGCAACCCCAGGAATAAACAAATTGGGGACAGCCCCAAACCAGCCCGGGGCTCGCCATCTCCCCCCCCCCTTTGGCATCCCGTGCCCGCTTACCCTGCTCAGGAGAGGTTTGTGCCGTGCCCTCCTTCCTGCCAGGCTCAGCCCGGCACTTTCCTGCTCCCTGAAGGTCAAACTGGTCCCTGGGGAGCCCCCGCTGCCAGCCCAGCCCCTGGCACGGTGCCGCCTCTCCCGGGCACGTTGCTCTGGTTGGACCCGTGCAGGAGCCTAGAGGTTTTTGGTTTTTTTTTTTCCCACCAGGCTGAGATTTCTCCTTCTCCTGCTTCGTTTTTCCCCCAAAATGTTCAGCCAAACCTGCTGGCAGCTCCCCCTGGCAGTAAGGAAATGCTCCCTGTGTGTGTGGGGTGGATGCAGCCCCCTCCTCATTTCCTCCAAAATATTCCCACCCTGTGTGGCTGCCCCGAAATGCCGAGGGCACAGCACAGCTACTGCCCTCGCTTGTCCCTGAGGCTCCAAGAACTGCCCTGGCCATCCCCACACTGGGAATTTCAGGTTTATCCGGAATTTGCACCCATTTAACCAAAGGAAGGGATCGAGGCAGTGCTCAGGGTGTGGGGAATTTGTTTGGAGCCAAAAGCGCTCCCAGGAAAGGTGACAAAACCCCGGGGGCAATTCCTAGAAGAGGCTTTAAAGAGAAGGTGGCACAACCTGTAGGGACCGTGGGGCACTGGGAGACCTTGAACCCTTCCCAGGTGAGCCCGGCCAGGTGATGCCACCCAGCACCCACCGTGCCCATCCCAATGCTCGGCTCTGCAGCACAAACCTCCCCAAAACCACCCCCAGAACTGCCCCTGGGCCTCCAGAGATGGAGCATCCCCCATTCCTGGTTTTCTCAGCCTCCTGGGAAGGTGAGGAGCAGCATCCAGAGCTCATCTTGGAGCACATTCCTGG
The DNA here is from genome assembly GCA_037013685.1 of Acridotheres tristis. NCBI lineage: Eukaryota > Metazoa > Chordata > Aves > Passeriformes > Sturnidae > Acridotheres > Acridotheres tristis. The sequence continues at coordinate 2,875,377 of CM072913.1, read as the reverse complement.
GAATTCCACATCAGGGGACCCCGTGCAGGCAAATCCGCACGGAAAACCTGCTCCAAGCACGAGCCAAGTGCCAGGAGGAGGGACACGAACTTGGAATGGGATAGGGAAGAACCATCAGGGCTCCTCCTGGATTTGCCAGCAAGAGGGAAAAAAGATGAGCACATAATCCCCGGGTGGTCAGGGAGGGATGGCCCCTTCCACCCTTCCAAGTGTCACAGCACCGGTGACAATGACCAGGGAAGCACCAGTGTGATCCCAGCTGCCTCCACACCGGGATCACACAGCTTGGAAAAGCTCATTGGAGGTGGTGCCACCATGGGAAGGGTGGTGACAGCACACCTGGCACCTCTGAGCACCCTCTGCTCTTATGGGGGTGTCAGACACTCAGGGCTGGCTCCCTGGGACCCTCCTGGGACACTCCTGGGATCCCTCACAGCAAACAGGGGGTCTGGGAAGTTGTCACGGGACAGCCACGATACTGCTGGCACAGGGATGTGTCGTGGCACTGCCACAGGGATGTGTGTGACACTGCCACAGGGACGTGTGTGACACTGCCACAGGGACATGTGTGACACTGCCACAGGGACGTGTGTGGCACTGCCACAGGGATGTGTGTGACACTGCCATAGGGACGTGTGTGACACTGCCACAGGGATGTGTGTGACACTGCCACAGGGACGTGTGTGACACTGCCACAGGGACGTGTGTGACACTGCCACAGGGACGTGTGTGGCACTGCCACAGGGATGTGTGTGACACTGCCATAGGGACGTGTGTGACACTGCCACAGGGATGTGTGTGACACTGCCACAGGGACGTGTGTGACACTGCCACAGGGACGTGTGTGGCACTGCCACAGGGATGTGTGTGACACTGCCACAGGGACGTGTGTGACACTGCCACAGGGACGTGTGTGACACTGCCACAGGGACGTGTGTGGCACTGCCACAGGGATGTGTGTGACACTGCCATAGGGACGTGTGTGACACTGCCACAGGGATGTGTGTGACACTGCCATAGGGACGTGTGTGACACTGCCACAGGGACGTGTGTGGCACTGCCACAGGGACGTGTGTGACACTGCCACAGCAATGTGTGTGGCACTGCCACAGGGACGTGTGTGACACTGCCACAGGGACGTGTGTGACACTGCCACAGGGACGTGTGTGGCACTGCCACAGGGACGTGTGTGACACTGCCACAGGGACGTGTGTGACACTGCCACAGGGATGTGTGTGACACTGCCACAGGGACGTGTGTGACACTGCCACAGGGACGTGTGTGACACTGCCACAGGGACGTGTGTGACACTGCCACAGGGACGTGTGTGACACTGCCACAGGGACGTGTGTGGCACTGCCACAGGGATGTGTGTGGCACTGCCCCACGCCCAGGACACCGCTGCTTCCCCCTGGCCACTTCCTCTTTGTCCGGGATATGGGATAACCCCACACAGGGCCGTCACCAAACAGCTCCCTTGGGGCGAGCCCAGCTTGAGGCGCCCTCTAAAACCACCCCAAAAACTCCAGATGGGACTTTTTGTCCCCACAGAAGGGACAGGGATGTGGCAGCTCCATATCCCTGCTGTCTGCACCCCAGGAAAGGAGCAACCCAGGGATGAGATCCCATCACATCAAACCCCCAGCTCCCCATTCCAACACTCCCCGAACTGGGAGGAGCCAGAGGATGTTTTTACCTCCAGCACTGTGGATTTTTTGAGGGGGACGCCCCCAGCGTGACCTCCCCAGCCCCATTTCCCTGTTTGTTGTGCTGCTCCGGCCACCCCACCCTGCGCCCTGGGAATGTTCCCCCCTGCACCAAAACATCCCAAGGGGCTCTTCCCATTCCCCACTCCGGGAAAACAGGGAACCCAGGGCAGGGCAGGGCAGGGCAGGGGGGACCGGCAACACACACGTGCCACAAACTCAGCGCTGTGAAGTGTGGAAAAAGCAATAAAATCCCTGGCTGGAATCGCGGCTCCATCCCAAACACCCGGATGCTGGATGGCCCCGCTGCAGCCAGCTCCACCCCGGCGCAGTTTCCTACTGATAAGGGCGGCCAGGCCAGGCCGGCATCCCTCGGAAAACACCCTCGGAAAACACGCGGGGCCAGCATCCCTCGGGAAGCGAATCCAGCATCCCTCGGGAAGCAAACCCAGCATCTCTCCGAAAACACCTCCTCCACGTGCTGCCCTGACCCACCACCATCCCCACCCCAATCCGGCCGCTTCCCCAATCCCAAATTCCCAGCTCTCCCCTCCCCAGCACGGTTTTCCACAGCGGATCCCTCCTGCAGCAGGTGAGCGAGAACAGGCTGGGAGAAACCAGCTCCATTCCCAGCTCCAGCCGGAGCAGCCGTGCATGAAGCCAAGCAAACATGGCAGGGAAGTACAGAAAAGGAGGGGGGGGAAAGAAAAAATAACCCCCCCAAAGGTTCCCTTCGCTGCCTGCCGGACTCTGTTATATAAAAAACACCAACTCCCCCCCGTGCCCCAAGGGCTGGGAACACGCAGGAGCGCCGGGATTCCTGGAAACGAGCCCTGCTTTCCCCGGACTCGCACCGGCTTATTTATTTATCTTACAAGAGCACAATAACCACCAGATTTTCTTCGTGTTTCTACTTTTTTTTTCTTTTCTTTTTTTTTTTTTTTTTAAGGAAATTTCCCCCATCATCTGACTGCCCGAAGCTCTGGGGGCTGCGTAATCCTTTCCTGCCTCGCAATTAATTCACGAATATAATTAATCGGCGGAGGGAGGCTTGGGGCAACCCCTCTATGCCCCCCTAAAATTCCCCGGGAGGGTGGGGACACACTGTGTGTCCTCTTGGTGACCCCCTAAAAGCCGTGTGACACGAGGTATCCCAACTTTTCCCATCTTTTCAGACCCCAAAAGGGATCCCACTTTGTGTCCCCCAAACCGGGGAGTGCCCGGGACCCCCCGGGTGTTCTGGAGCATCCGTGCCTCAGTTTCCCCACGCGTGTTCGGGGGGGTTCCCGATGGGAAAGGCGACCCGGGCAGGTTCCCCCCGAGCTGCCTGGGGTCTGCAGCGTCGGATTTTGGGGAGGGGGCACCGGGATGAGCTGCTGGAGACCCCCAAAACCCCCGAACCCCGCAGGGCCAGGGCTGGAGCCTCCCGGGGGCCGCTGCCGGGGGCGAGGAGAGACACGGGGGGGGGGGGGGAAGTGCGAATTATTTACAGCAAAATAAGGGGGAAAAAACAGCAACTACGAGTTCAGAGCGGCCCGGGATGGCGCAGGACAGGGGGGAGAACCCTGACACCCCCCTAGCACCCCACACGGTGGGCTCCGAACCGACTCCCCCTCCCCGGGGACCCCCGGGACCCCTCGGCCCTGCACTCACCCGTGGGGAACGGCGAGGAAGCGACGTGGTTCGGCTCCGCTCGGCCCGCCTCGGTTCGGTTCCTCGGCTCAATTCGGGTCTGCTCGGCCTCACGCGGTGGCGCTCGGCCCGGCTCGGTTCGGTTCGGGTCTGTTCGGCCTCACTCGGCTGAGCTCGGCCCGGCTCGGTTCGGTTCCTCGGCTCGGTTCGGGTCTGTTCGGCCTCACTCGGCGGCGCTCGGCCCGGCTCAGTTCGGCTCCTCGGCTCAGTTCACCTCAGTTCGGCCCCGCTCGGCTCGGTTCGGCTGCGCTCGGTTCCTCTCCTCGGCTCAGTTCGGCTCTACTCGGCTCTGCTCGTCCCGGCTCGGTTCGGTTGGTCTCCTCGGCTCGTCTGGGCGCAGTCTGGCCCGGTTGGGCTCGGCTCGGCCCGGCTCGGCCCCGTGCCGAGGGAGGGCAGCAGCAGCGCCCGCCCGGCCCGGCGCGGCCCGTTCCGCTGCCCTCGCTCCGCTCCGCCGGCCCCGGGCACGCCGGGAGCTGCAGTCCGCGCCTGCCGGGACTTGTAGTCCCCGCCCGGCCACGGCAGGAGCTGGGGCTTGGTGCTTTCCTTCCCTCAAATGGGGCGACTTCCTCCCCATTTTTTTTTTAATTTTTTTTCCTTCGCTAAAGTGGGTGTTTTCAGCCCAAAAACGGGTCGGGAGAGGAGGGATGGGGTGGGAGGTGAAGGCAGCGCTGTGTTCGGGGTGTGCAGTGCCGCGAACCAGGATCGGGTTTCGTTTTTCACCGGGAATACAGGGGGATCATAGAGCTCGTTGCACCAGGATCCTGCATCCCTTTGGACTGGGATCACATGGGGGTCCTGCATCCCTTTGGACCAGGATCCTGCATCCCTTTGGACTGGGATCACACGGGGATCCTGCATCCCTTTGGACCGGGATCACATAGGGGTTCTGCATCCCTTTGGACCAGGATCCTGCATCCCTTTGGAGTGGGATCACATGGGGGTCCTGCATCCCTTTGGACCAGGATCCTGCATCCCTTTGGAGTGGGATCACATGGGGGTCCTGCATCCCTTTGGAGTGGGATCACACGGGGATCCTGCATCCCCTTGGACCGGGATCACATAGGGGTTCTGCATCCCTTTGGACCAGGATCCTGCATCCCTTTGGAGTGGGATCACACGGGGATCCTGCATCCCTTTGGACCGGGATCACACGGGGATCCTGCAGCTCCTTGCACCCAAGGTTTTACCCCTCCTTGCACCAGGATCCTGGTTGTATCCATGGAGGGAGAGTAATGAACTTGAGGCATGGGGGCTTTTTCCCCTTCCTACGGGACCCTTGGGGTCCAGGCTGTGCCAGGAAAGCTGTGCCAGGAGATTTGGGGTGAGATGAATTTGGCACAGGGGGCTGCAGCAGGAGGGGGCGGTGGGGACCCTGCCCAGCTGCAGCCAGGGCACCCCGTGGCACCTCGAGTCCCCAGGTGGTGACCCTGGCACCTCCCTGCCCGTGGCCACAGGATGGGGTTTCAGTGGCCACGAGCATCCTGCTGGCAGAGCTGGCTGGGAACAGCAGATTTTTGGGGTGGTCACGTGCCACAGGCAACGTCCTGCATCTCCTGAGCATCACCCACGCTGGACCTCAAGGACAGGCTCAGGTCATCCCTGGGCACCCTGCACCATCCCAATCCACCTGACCCTGCATCCAGCAGCTCCTCTTGGGGCCATCCACACATCCCAAACCTCAAACAACCCAAATCCCTCCTCCCCGCCCTCCTTGGAGGCTGCAGCCATGAGTTTTACCCCTGGAGAACAAACCCAGGGTGTTTTCCTCGGCCTGAGTATCTTTGCATGACGCTTCAATCCCTGATTTAATCCTTCATTTATTTGCAAATACACGTGGGCAAGTGGGGGAAAAAAAAAAAAAAAAAACAACAAAAAACCCCCCAAAAAACCCCAGGGAACCTGGAGCTGTTCACACACAGCTCCTCCTGCTCCAAACTGGTTCCCAAAGCCTCCAGCCAGTGCTCAGCCTGAAATTCTCCCACTCATCCCAGTCTCTCCAGCAGGGATTTGGATCCCATGAAAAAGAATTTTAAAAGACCCCACATTTGTCATTGCTGCAATCCAAAAGCTCAGGAAGTGCCTGGAAACCTCGAGCTGGATCCACAGTCCTTCATTCACAGCTCATCACCACACCCGGATCCAAGGGAGGGGAAGGAAATTCCAGGCATGGAATCCCCCATGGATGGTGCTCAGCATCCCTAGGATGCCGTGGCAAAGCAGGTCAAAAATGGAATTACACTGCCGAGGATCCAGAGGGGCTGGCCACTGGCAGAGGACACGTCGGTGCTCTCCACCCCCACGGTGCAAATCCCATCAATCTGGGGGAAAAAAAACCCAATTCCAGCACAGTTCCCAAAGCAATTCCCTCCCCATGGCCACAGGCAGGCAGCAGAAGCTCTGGGAAAGGTCTGGAATTTGGGGCTTTGGAATATAATAAATATTAGAATACAAATTTATATAATTTATAGAAGTAAATTTTGAATATATTAAATAGAAGAGTGAAAAGGTTTGGAATTTGGGGCTTTGGAATATAATAAATATTAGAATACAAATTTATATAATTTATAGAAGTAAATTTTGAATATATTAAATAGAAGAGTGAAAAGGTTTGGAATTTGGGATTTTAGAATACAGTAAATTAGACTATTATTTTGTATCATTTATATAAGCAAATTTAGAATATAGTAAATAGAAGAGTGCAAAGGTTTGAAATTTGGGGTTTTAGAATATAGTAAATATAAGAATATAAATTTATATCATTCATAGAAGTAAATTTTGAATATAGCAAATAGAAGAGTGCAAAGGTTTGGAATTTGCGCTTTTGGAATATAGTAAGTATGGGACAAGGTGGAAGTTCTCAAATTGTGTCTGTGGCAGCTGCGGGGCCGGGACGGGCTGGCGATGCCCAGCTCCGTGCCCAGATCCGTGCCCAGATCCGTGCCCAGCTCCGTGCCCAGCTCCGTGCCCAGATCCGTGCCCAGCTCCGTGCCCAGCTCCGTGCCCAGCTCCGTGCCCAGATCCGTGCCCAGCTCCGTGCCCAGATCCGTGCCCCGATCCGTGCCCAGCTCCGTGCCCAGCTCCGTGCCCAGATCCGTGCCCAGCTCCGTGCCCAGATCCGTGCCCAGATCCGTGCCCAGATCCGTGCCCAGCTCCGTGCCCAGATCCGTGCCCAGCTCCGTGCCCAGCTCCGTGCCCAGATCCGTGCCCAGCTCCGTGCCCAGATCCGTGCCCCGATCCGTGCCCAGATCCGTGCCCAGCTCCGTGCCCAGCTCCGTGCCCAGACCCGTGCCCAGCCCCGTGCCCAGATCCGTGCCCAGATCCGTGCCCAGATCCGTGCCCAGATCCGTGCCCAGCTCCGTGCCCAGATCCGTGCCCAGATCCGTGCCCAGCTCCGTGCCCAGCTCCGTGCCCAGATCCGTGCCCAGATCCGTGCCCAGCTCCGTGCCCAGATCCGTGCCCAGCTCCGTGCCCAGCTCCTTCCTCCTGCCCCCAATCCCCTCGCCCACCCTCGGCTTTGTCACCACATCCACCCCGATTTCCCTCCTCACCCCGCTCAGCGCCTGATACCGAGACCAAATATGGGACATCTGATAAAAAGCAAAATGCTGTCGTTATCACCTAGTTAAAGGTTTTGTTGTTTTTTGTTTTTTTTTTCCTCCCGCCTTCAGCCCCAGCTCCAACTTTCGGGAAAACAAAGGTAAAACCACACACACCCTTTCCAGCAAGGGGAAGTTCCTGCTGCTGGGCTGCTGGGAATGGGCAGGAGCAGCCGCGTTTCAGGTGCTGCAGACCTGCTGGCTGCTGCCATCCCAATTTCTGGGCATGGAATGATGCTTGGAATGCTCAGAAACTCGGGAAACCAAACCTCCCCCCCCCCTTCCCCCCAAATTTCCATCGCTTCTCCATCACATCCTGATGGATCTGCCCTGGCCTGGGCAGGTCCTGCGGGGAGCAAAGGTGACAGCAAAGGCCATCAGGGACCTGGTCAGCCTTTGATTGTCCCCTCCTGCCACCACCACTCTGTTTTCAGCAGAAAATTCCCATTCCTGAAGAGAAGGAGGAGGAGGAGGAATGCCCTTCCCCTCTTAATCTCGGTTTTAGCGCGCTCAGCCTGTGTCAATATTTTGACACGAAGCTCGGGGCACTTTGTGTCCTTCCCCCAGGAAGTGACAGAGATGTGAACATCTGACAACAGCTCCGATGATAAAGAACTCCTAAAAAAAACCACTCTGGATCCTGGCAAAGAGCGAAATCACCCAACCTCCCCCCGCCCGGCGTGTGCCCCATCCCCTTCGGCCACACCTCCCTCCAATTCCCGATATTCCCAGGGCGGTTTTCCCAGGCTGAACAGCCCCAGTTCAGGGCTCATGGGTCATTTGGGTGTCGTGACTCAGCTCTGGTGACAAAGAACTTCTAAGAAACTCTGGGAAAGAGCGAGGTCACCCAACCTTCCCCACCTAGGGTGTCCCCAATTCCCGATATTCCCAGTGCAGTTTTCCCAGGTTGAACAGCCCCACTTCGGGGTTTAGGGGTCATTTGGGTGTCATGACTCACCTCACAGCCTCAGATTCCCACTTGGATTAACCACAGAGCTCTGGCAAACCTTTTCCAGCTGCAGGGAAGGTCAGGGGCTTCCCCCCTGAGGTTTCCCGAAGGTTGCAGGTAGGGATTACCCATTCCTGGAGTTTATCCCAGGGTCTGGAGTTTATCCCAGGATCTGGAGCTTTATCCCAGGGTCTGGAGCTTTATCCCAGGGTCTGGAGTTTATCTCAGGGTCTGGAGCTTTATCCCAGGGTCTGGAGTTTATCCCAGGGTCTGGAGCTTTATCCCAGGGTCTGGAGCTTTATCCCAGGGTCTGGAGTTTATCCCAGGGTCTGGAGTTTATCCCAGGGTCTAGAGTTTATCCCAGGGTCTGGAGCTTTATCCCAGGGTCTGGAGCTTTATCCCAGGGTCTGGAGCTTTATCCCAGGGTCTGGAGCTTTATCCCAGGGCCTGGAGCTTTATCCCAGGGTCTGGAGTTTATCCCAGGGTTTGGAGTTTATCCCAGGATCTGGAGCTTATCCCAGGGTCTGGAGCTTTATCCCAGGGTCTGGAGTTTATCCCAGCACTTACCTTGCTGGAGAAAGGGACTGTGAGGCACAGGACAGCTCAGGCTGCTCCTGACAAACCCAGGAGCTCAGAGACCGTTTGGGATGTGAGGGTTTATTTGTTACAGGACACAGCGACACAGAAATCCCAAGGGATGGGGACGGAAAGGAGCAGAGATGTCCCTGGGAATGCTGTGGCACTCCACGGGCCGGGAGAAGGGCTGGAATTTCCTTCCTCTAGGCTGACAGGGCGAAGCCCACACGGTTGTTGGCCATGTCGAAGATGGTGTAATATTCCTTCAGGAAAACATCCCCCAGGATCCAGAGGGGCTGCCCGTCCTGGGAGGGCAGGTAGGTGGCCTCGATGGCCAGGGTGCAGTAGCCATTGCTCTGCAGGAGGGGAGAGCTGGGCTCAGCACCTCCAACAGGCACAGGCCCAGCACGGCTGCTGGACACGCAGCTCCGGGCTCCTCCCCGGGAATTCATCCTGGAATCCCCACATGGATCACACATGGATCACACATGGATCACACATGGATCACACATGGATCACACATGGATCACACATGGATCACACATGGATCACACATGGAATCCCCACATGGATCCCACATGGATCCCACATGGAATCCCCACATGGATCACACATGGATCCCCACATGGATCACACATGAATTCCCCATGGATCTCATATGAATTCCCTATGAATTCCCCATGGATCCCACATGGAATCCCACATGTTTCCCACATGAATTCCCCATGGATCCCCCATGAATTCCCCATGGATCTCACATGTTTCCCCCATGAATTCCCCATGGATCTCACATGTTTCCCCCATGAATTCCCCATGGATCTCACATGTTTCCCACATGAATTCCCCATGGATCCCACACTAATCCCACATGAATTCCCTATGAATTCCCCATGGATCTTACATGAATTCCCTATGAATTCCCCATGGATCCCCCATGAATTCCCCATGGATCCCCCATGAATTCCCCACGGATCCCACACGTTTCCCACATGAATTCCCTACGGATCCCCATGAATTCCCCATGGATCTCACACTGATCCCACATGAATTCCCTATGAATTCCCCATGGATCCCCCATGAATTCCCCATGAATTCCCCATGGATCCCCCATGAATTCCCCATGGATCCCCCATGAATTCCCCATGGATCCCCCATGAATTCCCCATGGATCCCCCATGAATTCCCCGTGAATTCCCCATGGATCCCCCATGAATCCCCCATGAATTCCTCATGAATTCCCCATGTTTCCCCCATGAATCCCCCATGAATTCCTCATGAATTCCCCATGGATCCCCCATGAATTTCCCATGGATCCCACATGAATTCCCCATGAATTCCCCATGGATCCCCCATGAATTTCCCATGGATCCCACATGAATTCCTCATGAATTCCCCATGGATCCCCCATGAATTCCCCATGGATCCCCCATGAATTTCCCATGGATCCCACATGAATTCCTCATGAATTCCCCATGGATCCCCCATGAATTCCCCATGGATCCCCATGAATCCCCCATGGATCCCCCATGAATTCCCCATGTTTCCCCCATGAATCCCCCATGGATCCCCCACGTACGTTCAGCACGTAGGCAGAGGGGGAGAGCAGGAGCCGAGCGCCGCCGATGCCGAAGGTGATGGGGGGCAGGCTCTGGGTGTCACTGCAGTCCACTGCGTACTGGGGGGACAGGGACACGGGGGGTGGTGGCACGTGTCACAGTAAAGCTGGCTTGTCACTGGGCAATTGATTTGGCCATGAATGGCAGAAGCAGGCTGCTCGGACAGACAGGCCTCTAGGGAATAATGGCATTCCAAACCAGACGGGGATTTTACCCAGTGAGTTCCAGCCTAAGATGCAGAAGGTGTTGGTGGGAGAGCTGAGCAGCCTAAACTTTCAGCCAACCATAAGTCAGTATTAAGATGGGTATTTAAGGTGAAGTTGGGAAAAATAAAGTGCTTTTTGTCACATGAATCAGAGAGTGCCGTGTCTCTGTCTCAGACTCGGCAGCAGTTGATGTTACAATAGGTGGTAAAACCTTGGAGGATCATTGTAAAATTAATAAAAGATAAAATCCGTGTCTGGTTTTGAATCCTGTCGTTGTTCCCTAGGTGCCTGCTGCCCTAGAGGCTGCTTCTCCCCTCTATGGCTGAATCAATTGCCCAGCAACAAGCCAGCTCCTACTGTGACAGGCAGGGAGGGGACAGAGGCCACGGCGTGCCAGGGTGACAAACACTCCATCCCCTGGCACTGCCACACCCTGGAATCATGGAATGGCTGAGGTGGGAAGATCACCCAGTGCCACCCCTGCCACCTTCCACCATCCCAGGCTGCTCCAAACTGGCCTTGGACACTGCCAGGGACCCAGCTGCTCTGGGAAATCCATTCCCCACCCTCACAGGGAGGAATTCCTTCCCTGTATCAAACCTAAATTTCCTCTCTTTCAATCTGAATCCATCCTCCCTTGTCCTGTCACTCCAGGCCCTTGTCCCAAGTCCCCCTTTGGCTTCCCTGTAGATCCTGGAATGGGCTGTGAGGTTTCCACTCAGTGTTCTCTTCTCCAGGCTGAACATCCCCACCTTTCTCAGCCTGATGTCCCCTCATCCTCCTGTCACACCTGCAGTCCCCTGTCCTCAGTTTTGTGGACCTGGTCGAGCCCAGGGCTCTGACTGCCCTGCAGGCTCCCCGCTGCCCCAGAACCCCCAAAATCCCCACACTCACCCCATAGCTGGTCTCCTGGGCTCCCAGGGCCTCCAGGATGCTCTCTATGTACTCCTGGGGCACGGTCAGCAGGAATGTCCCCGTGTCCACGATGGCCTGGCAGCCCTGGCTGCACCAGCTGCTCACTGACTGCCCGACAGCAAAGCTGGGAGGAGAACGGGGACAAGGACGTGGCTTTGGGCACCTGCTGGCCCCAAAACCCAAAACACTGAGCCCCGAGCCCTGCAAAGCAGCAGCTGAGCCAGGGGGTGATGGCCAGAGGGACAAACACCACTCACTCCTCAAGTGCCACCTGCCAGTAAAGCTTCTGTGTCACCGGTGCCCAGGTGATGTCCCCCTGGAAGAGCTGAGGGTCGATGCCCCCGAGGATGACCTCTCCCCCATACTCGTAGGTGGGCTGGCTGCAAAAAAAAACCAGAGCCACAGCAGCAGAGATCAGGAAATCTGTGTGGTAAACGTGGGCTAGAGAGGGAAAATCCCCAAGGAACCCTCGTGGGGACAGGCAGGGCACACCAGGATGCACAGAGTGCCCTGAATGGTTTTTACCGTGAGAAGTAGAAGCTGAAGACGGGCTCAGAGAGCTGATCCTGGTCCAGCATCCCCTCCAGAGCTGTGGCCATCCCTCCCACTGCCAGAGAGGGATAGGCCATGCCCAGGATCCCATCAAAATCCGCAAAGTAGAAAGGCTGGGTGGGCTCCTCCTGGCTGAGCCCAAACTCCTGCTGTGTGACAGTGACGCTCTGGATCTGCAGGGGGAGGGATCCCAGGTCAGCCAGGCAAAGCTGAGGGGTGGCTGCTGCTCTGAAAGGACTGCAGGGTCACAGCTGGTGCCAACAGCACCAGGCAGAGGGGAAAATTGGGGAAAAAACAGGAATTGGCTTAAAACCCCAAGAATTAGGTTAAAACGCAGCCAAAGACCAGCTGAGGTGACTGAGGGTGGCAGTAAATGCTTTCTATCTGTTCTATCAGTTTATATCAATTATATCAGTTTATATCAATTATATCAGTTTAGATCAGCTCTGCCCAGGGTTTATCCAAGTCCAGCTCAGGACACGGGATTGGCCCTTAGGCTGGTCCTGGGCTCATTCCATGGGGACACAGCTCATTCCAGCCAGGACACAACAGGGGGAGGGCAGGGGTGACAGAGCAGCACTCACCTGAGTGCCTCACTCACCCTGAGCGTGTCACAGGGCAGGGGTGGCACAGGCAGCACTCACCTGAGTGCCTCACTCACCCTGAGCGTGTCACAGGGCAGGGGTGGCAGGGGCAGCACTCACCTGAGTGCCTCACTCACCCTGAGCCTGTCACAGGGCAGGGGTGGCACAGGTAGCACTCACCTGAGTGCCTCACTCACCCTGAGCGTGTCACAGGGCAGGGGTGGCACAGGTAGCACTCACCTGAGTGCCTCACTCACCCTGAGTGTGTCACAGCCCATCACGATGGTGACAGAGCCGCTGCCATAGGACACGGTGTGGGACTGGCCACTGGAGGTGAAGGTGGCCGAGTCACTGGGCTGGAACTTGGCGTGGTTGACTGGGGGAGAGAGAAGAGGGAAAAGCTCTGGGCATGGGCTGCAGTGGGGTTTCACTGCTGGATATTCCATTGGGATAATCCCCAGGGAGCAGCTCCTGTGCTGCAGTGGGGTTTCACTGGTGGATATTCCATTGGGATAATCCCCAGGGAGCAGCTCCTGTGCTGCAGTGGGGTTTCAGTGCTGGATATTCCATTGGGATAATTCCCATGGAGCAGGTCCTGTGCTGCAGTGGGGTTTCAGTGCTGGATATTCCATTGGGATAATCCCCATGGAGCAGCTCCTGTGCTGCAGTGGGGTTTCACTGCTGGATATTCCATTGGGATAATCCCCATGGAGCAGGTCCTGTGCTGCAGTGGGATTTCACTGCTGGATATTCCATTGGGATAATTCCCAAGGAACAGGTCCTGTGCTGCAGTGGGGTTTCACTGGTGGATATTCCATTGGGATAATCCCCAGGGAGCAGATCCTGTGCTGCAGTGGGGTTTCACTGCTGGATATTCCATTGGGATCGTTCCCAAGGAGCAGGTGCTGAGGATGGGCACAGGCTGCTCCTCTGCCCCGTGGTTCTCTCTCACCTGGTGGGGTTTCCATCCCAACTTTGCCTGGATCCTTCTCCAGGTGATCCCTTAGGATTTTAGCTTTTCTATTTTTCATATATTTGTAATCCTGCAATTCTTTAGTGTTTGACTCTAAACTCCATAAAGTGTCAGCTGCTCTTTACCCAAACCTGTCTTCCCATTTTCTTCACAGGGGTCACAAGCACGGGGGAAAATCCCTCACAGCCAAATCCCCACCACTCCCCCACCATGCTGGGAGTGGGACATCACCTCCCCAGTTCCCGGTTTTCCTCTTCCCTCTGCCCGGCTGCAGATGGCCAGGGAGCACCCCTGGGATTCCTGGCATGGCTCTGGGGATTTGGCCATCTCCCTTAGGCTCTGAGCTGGCCAGGGAAGGCAAAGCTCTCCCAGATCAGCATCAGGGGTCAGTTTTGGCATCCTGATGTCCCCAGCATGGCAGGGGAAGGACGGAACAGGGACAAGGACGTGGCTTTGGGCACCCACTGGCACCTAAACCCATCTTGGCTTGGTCAGTCTGGGTCGAGCCTCCAGCCCTGCAGTGCTGGGATAGTTGGTACTAATTAGGGAGTGCTAATTACTCCTAGGAGCAATGATAGCTCTGCTCACAGCATCCCGGGGTACTCACAGCAAGCTGGACTCTTGCAGTCCATGGAGGGCACCCAGAGGTTGGAGGAGCCAGTGTCGAAGAGCACCAAAAACTTTTGGGGGGGTTCCCCAATGCTGATCTCCCCAAAATAGGAGGACTGGAAAAAACAGGGAATCTCCATTGGCCACGGGCTCAGGGACACACCAGGATTCCCCCTGGCAGCCTCCATCCAGGCAGGAGCAGACTGAGCTCTCATCCTGCTTTTACACCCCCAGAAATTGAAATATTAAATAATTATTATGGGTTTGTTCCATACAGAAAAGCCTCGCTCTTTGTGGCTGGGGGTAAACTTCCTTGAGGTTTAAAAGAGAAAGTGGGGGGAAAAAGAAATTTGTCACTCCTGGAGGCTCAGGGGTGTCCTGTGGCAGCTGAGGATGAGGAGGGACAGGCAGGGAGGGGAGCTGGGGCACTCACATCCAGGTGGTTGGTTATGGGCTCCCTCACCACGGAGCTCTGGCTGGACTGGTATTTCTTCACTGGATCGTATTTAATGTGCTTCAGGAAATCATCCAGCACCCCAGCTGCCCTCATCTTGTCCCGGATGGACAGGCCTTTCTTCAGACTGATCCTGCACACAGAGGGGCAAACACAACACAACACAGCAGGAAATTGTAGCCGTGGAAAGGGGTTTGAACCCAGAAATAAGATGCACAGCTACATGGTCATCTTTTATAATAGAAAAGAAAGAGCCAAGTTTATTCAGGAACACACTTGGTTTTATAGCAGGACTGCAACTCCCAGAGTAGAGAAAAGGTGACTGGTTCAGAGAGAAGACACCCCATTGCCAGGGCCTGGGCACACACCACAACAGGGCTTCTATCTTGTTATTAATTCCTTTTTATTTTGACCAAATTATCACCCTGGGAGAAATTCTCCCTGGCCTTGAGCTGGACCAGCTCATGGGCTGGGAACAGAGCTGAGAAGCTCTGGCCTAAAATATTTCTCAGGCTGTAATTTTCTTGCTTTCTCAATATATGTCCCTACAGGAAATAAGAAGATTTGGGCATTCTCAAAGGCTCCTTTGAGCCATGAGAGCAGCTCTCCTTGCCCCAGGAGCTCTCCTTGCCCCAGGAGCTGCTCTCCATGTTCAAGAGCTCCTCTCCACACCCCAGGAACTCTCCTTGTCCCTAAGAACTGCTCCCCATGTCCCAGGAGCTGCTCCCCATGTCCCAGGAGCTGCTCCCCATGTCCCAGGAGCTGCTCTCCTTATCCCCAGGAACTGCTCTCCACATCCCAGGGGCTGCTCTCCTTGCCCCAGGAGTTCTCCATGCCCCAGGAACTCTCCAGGTCCCCAAGAGCTGCTCCCCATGTCCCAGGAGTTGTTCTCCACATCCCAAGAGCTCTCCTTGCCCCAAGAGCCCTCCAGATCCCAAAAGCTGCTCTCCACATCCCAGGATCTACTCTCCTTGTCTGCAGGAGCTGCTCTGCATATCCCCAAGAGCTTTCCATGCCCCAGAAGCTGCTCTCCAGATCCCAAGAGCTCTCCATGCCCCAAGAGCCCTCCAGGTCCCCAAAAGCTGTCCTCCATGGTCAGGAGCTCTCTTTGTCCCAGGAGATGCTCCCCATGCCCCAGGAGCTGCTCTCCACATCCCAGGACCTGCTCTCCACATCCCAGGATCTGCTCCCCATTCCCCAGGAGCTCTCCATGCCCCCAAGAACTGCTCCCCATGTCCCCAAGAGCTTCTCCCCATATCCCAGGAGCTGCTCTTCAGATCCCAAAAGCTCTCCATGCCCCAGGAGCTGGTCTCCACATCCCAGGATCTGCTCTCCTTGTCCCTGGAACTGCTCCCCATGTCCCAGGATCTGCTCTCCACATCCCAGGAGCTGCTCTCCACATCCCAGGATCTGCTCTCCTTGTCCCTGGAACTGCTCCCCATGCCCCAGGATCTGCTCTCCACATCCCAGGAGCTGCTCTCCATGCCCCAGGAGCAGCTCTCCATGCCCCAGCAGCTCTCCAGGTCCCCAGAAGCTGTTCTCCTTGTCCCTGGACCTGTTCTCCATGCCCCAGGATCTCCCCGGGTGCCCGGGAGCTGCTCTGGGCTGTGACCACCCCGTGGTCTCCGCGGTCCCAGCCGGCGGCTCCGCATCCTCGCTCTCCATCCTCCGCCCTGTCCGCGCTCCTCCCGCACCTCACCGCCCCCTCCGCCAGCTGCAGGCACGCCAGGACCACCGGGAGCCACTTCATGGTGCCGAGAAATCCCCGCTGAGCCCTCGGGAGGCGGCAGCAGCCAGGCAGGGCTCCCGCTTTTATCCCGGCTCTTTCTTATCTGCCGACCTCCGCTTTCCATTAGCGCCTCTCGCAGCACCTCAAGGGCCGCTTTGTGCTTCGGGCCACGAGGATTCCGCGGAATCGGCGCCCTCGGGGGCGAGATCAAAGGGGAACGATGCGATAAAGGGGCAGCGCTTATCGGGGACGGGGCACCCGACGTCACCGCGCTGGCCCCGGCTGAGCTCGCCAAAACCTGCGCCAACCTTGCCCCAGAACAAAGGGACTCGCGGCTCTTGGTGAGGGAGGGAAAGGTTTTTGTCTGCCCTCCTTCCGCCGCTGGAGAGAGCGGAGAGGCTGTCCCGGGACACCGGGCGAGGACATGGACACCATCAGGTTCCTTCTCTTGGCTTTTCCAGGATGGTCCCAGGTTCCTTCTCTCTTTTCCTCCAAGGTGATTCTCAGGTTCCTTCTCTCTTATCCTCCAGGTTCCTTCTTTCGGTTTTTCCAGGATTGTCCCCAGGTTCCTTCTTTCATTCCCTCCAAGTGATTCTCAGGTTCCTTCTCTCTTATCCTCCAGTTTCTTTCTCTTGGCTTTTCCAGGATGGTCCCCAGGTTCCTTTTCTCTTTTCCTCCAAGGTGATTCCCAGGTTCCTTCTCTCAGTTTTCCCAGGATTGTCCCCAGGTTCCTTCTCTTGTTTTTTCCAGGATGGTCCCCGCATTCCTTCTTTCATTCCCTCCAAGGTGATTCCCAGGTTCCTTCTCTTGTTTCCTCCAGGTTCCTTCTCTCAGTGTTTCCAGGATTGTCCCCAGGTTCCTTCTCTCAGTGTTTCCAGGATTGTCTCCAGGTTCCTTCTCTCTTATCCTCCAGTTTCCTTCTCTTGGTTTTTCAAGGATTGTCCCGAGGTTAATTCTCTCTTATCCTCCAGTTTCCTTCTCTTGGTTTTTCCAGGATTGTCCCTAGGTTAATTCTCTCTTTTCCTCCAGGTTCCTTCTCTTGGCTTTTCCAGGATGGTCCCAGGTTCCTTCTTTCATTTCCTCCAAGGTGATTCCCAGATTCCTTCTCTCAGTTTTTCCAGGATGGTCCCCAGGTTCCTTCTCTCATTTCCTCCAAGGTGATTCCCAGGTTCCTTCTTCCATTTCCTCCAAGGTGATTCCCAGATTCCTTCTCTCAGTTTTTCCAGGATTGTCCCCAGGTTCCTTCTCTTGGTTTTTCCAGGATAGTCCCCAGGTTCCTCCTCTGGTTTTTTCTGAGGTGGTCCCCAGTGCTGTCCTTCCTTTTCCTCTCCATCAGCACCCAGACCTTCACTCCAGGGCGAGAGCTCCTTTCCTTGTCCTACCTGCTGCTGCTTTCACTCTTTGGACAGAAATCACCCATTTTCCCATTCATTTGTTTATTTTGTGGCGCACACCATTCCCTCCCCATCCCATATCCAGAGGCAGGTGCTGTAACCCCCAGGGAGGTGCAGCCCACCCGAGGGGTTTAACCCACACTCCACATCCTCCCACCAGCCCAGAAAGACAGAAAATCCCTTGTTTTCTTCTTTTTTTCCTGTGGAAACAAAAATCCACAGACACACGCTTCCCAAATCACCAACAAGCACTCAAATCAACCAAAATATTCTGAATTATAACCCAAATATCTCTAGAAAATAGACCAGAATGGGTTTGGTCACGATCTAAATATTTTCTAGCAAACAAACTAAAAATTTTTGGTCATAACCAAAATATTTTCTGGCAAAGGGGCTGTTACCCAGATGCTTTCCAGAGTTCCTCCAGGCCTGCTTGCATCCCAAACCCTCTTGGAAAAACACCTTCTCCATCCCCTGGCACCACTGTGCCAGCATTCCACACGGATTCCATTCCCTCAGCTCTGTGTCCTGCACTGGACAGCGAGGCTGGCACACAGTTGTGGTGTTTGCCAGCAGCATTGATAGAAAGATCAATTCTTGATCTTCATGTAGCCCTGGAAAGGGGTTTTAACCCTTTAAAGGCTGCAGAAATAAGATGCACAGCTCCATGGTCGTCTGTCATGACAGGAAGAAAGACACAAGTTTATTCAGGAACACACTTGGTTTTATAGCAGGACTGCAACTCCCAGAGCAGAGAAAAGGTGATTGGTTCAGAGAGAAGACACCCCATGGCCAGGGCCTGGGCACACACCACAACAGGGCTTCTATCTTGTTATTAATTCCTTTTTATTTTGATCAAATTATCACCCTGGGAGAAATTCTCCCTTAGCCTTGAGCTGGACCAGCTCATGGGCTGGGAACAGAGCTGAGAAGCTCCAGCCTGGGATATTTTTCAGGCTGTAATTTTCTTGCTTTCTCAATATGTGTCCCACATCTTGAGGTTGGAGAAAAGCTCGGATTCTGGCTCGGGGGAGAAGGTGCCCTCTGCGGCTCTCATTCCAATTTTTGGGCACTTCCTGAGCCAAAGTGAGGCAGCACCGAGGGAATTGCTCCAGCGGGAATTGAGGACTTAGAGTTTCCAAGAGTAGGGATGCTGTGATCCCGCACAGAGCGGGGATCACACACCCAGGATTCCCCTCGGGACCCGGCTCTGGCCATTCCCTCTGCTCTGCTTTCAGTTTCTCTTCTGTGTTGGTTTGGTGGCCCAGCTCCAGCTCAGGGAATTCCATCTCTCCACTGCCTTTCCCGGGATTCTGCAGTGGGTGAGCCCAGCACTCAGGAGGAGCCAGCAGAACCTGGAGCAGGGGAGGTTCTGTGGAGACCTCACAGCCCCTTCCAGCACCTGGAGGGGCTACCAGGAGCTGGAGGGGGGCTACCAGGAGCTGGAGGGGGGCTACCAGGAGCTGGAGGGGGGTGTGGGACACATATTGAGAAAGTAAGAAAATTACAGCCTGAAAAATATTCCAGGCTGGAGCTTCTCAGCTCTGTTCCCAGCCCATGAGCTGGTCCAGCTCAAGGCCAGGGAGAATTTCTCCCAGGGTGATAATTTGGTCAAAATAAAAAGGAATTAATACCAAGATAGAAGCCCTGTTGTGGTGTGTGCCCAGGCCCTGGCAATGGGGTGTCTTCTCTCTGAACCAATCCCCTTTTCTCTGCTCTGGGAGTTGCAGTCCTGCTATAAAACCGAGTGTGTTCCTGAATAAACTTGGCTCTTTCTTCCTGTCATGACAGACGCCCATGGAGCTGTGCATCTTATTTCTGCTGCCTTTAAAGGGTTAAAACCCCTTTCCAGGGCTACAGAGGGGCTACCAGGAGCTGGAGAGGGGCTACCAGGAGCTGGAGAGGGGCTGCTCATCAGGAACTGCAGTGAGGGACAACGGGGGAAAGGGTTCAGGCTGAAAGTGAGGAAATTTAGGTTGGATATTGGGAAGGAATTCTCCTCTGGGAGGGTGGAGAGGGGATGGGATGGAATTCCCAGAGAAGCTGCCTCACCCCTGGAAGTGTCCCAGGCCAGGTTGGATGGGGCTTGGGGCAATCTGGGATAGTGGGGAGGTGTCCCTGCCCATGGCAGGGGTGGAATGAGATGATTTTTAAATTCCTTCCACCCCAAACCAGTCTGGGATTCCACGGTTCTCTGCCCCCAGAGCAGCTGTGTTTATGAACCCATGACCTGCTTTTGGTGTTTTATTTCCAAAACAGAGGTCACAGTACACAGGAACAGCTTCCATCCCATCAAAATAAAGATTTCCTCTTTTTCCTATGAGCAAAATAAACTGTAAATAAATGGTGAGGCTCCGGGTCAGGAATTTAAATTCCCAAACCAGGTGAGGATCAGCCACTTCTTGATGATCAAAACCTAAAGGGGCTCTAAGGGAGCTGGAGAGGGATTTTGGACAAGGGGATGGAGAGACAGGACGAAGGAAATGGCTTCAAACTGACCCAAAGAGGGAAAGCAGCACCAGGAATTGTCTTGGAAAGGTGTCCCTATGGGTCACCAGCCAGGACAAAAATCCCACTCCATTTATTCTGTTCGGTTCCACACTTCAAGGCAAAGCAGGAGCCGTCCCCAGGTCACTGAGCTGCTCTTCAGAGAGGCCCTGCCTGCATTTCTGTGGGAATATCCCAAGGGAACAATTGTAACCTCTGGCTCAGAGCAGTGAGTCCCCAGAGCATTTTTGCCTCTCTGCCACATCAGAAATGCTCAGTGTCCAAGGTGACAAGGACAGGAGTGGCACAGGAGGAGCTTGAGGTGACACTGAGGCATCTGGACCGTTCAGCTGGAAAAATCCCACTCACTTAGGGAAGGAAAACAAGTCAGATCCCATCTTTACCATGAGCCTTTTCCATCCCCCGGCCTGTAATTGCCAACTTCAAAGCTGCCAGGGCTCTCACTAATGAATTCACCTCCAGCAGGAACCCAAACCCGTTCTGCTGCCTGGGAGCAGCATTTCCAGACCAGCCGAGTTTGGGGAAAAGACAAAATTCCCAGAAAGACTGAGGACAGCTCTCCCAGAGGCTGGAATTAGGAAACGGGTTAATTAACGATCATTTGTTAATGATCCTCCACCTGGGAGGGCTGAGCAGCATCACGCAGAGAGACAATGAGAAAACAGGGAGCTGGAAATGCCAGGCCTGCTTTGGGTTTTTCTCCCCAGTAAACAGCACAGCTGAGGTAATAAAACCAAGAATTCCTCAGAAATAACAAACACATCGGAGTGTCTCTGCGGAAATATCGATCCTTCCACCTTCACCACCTCCCCTTTCCCCTCCCTGTAAGGCAGGCACAGCTCACAGGGATCCCAACCTCCTTCCCTGAGGGAAAAGCAGGCACCTGAAACGGGTTAAAAGAGAAAAAAAACCCTCCCACATCAGACAACGGAGCAGTGGGAGAAGTTCTGCTCCTACCAGTGGGGTTTGGGGAAGGGGAAGAGGGAAGATCCATCTGTGCATTCACCAGGGAGGAAACGCCAGGGGAAGAGATCTGATGGATGGACTCAGACTCGAACGAGAACCACTTAGAAAGGTCAAGGCAGTGATATTCCCCCTGCTCAGCCCCTGAGACATCCCAAAATTACAATTCCAAGTGGAGGAAGGAGCCCAGCGAGGACAGGTCAGTCCCCAGTGGGGCCACACAGACCCAGGAACCTCCAGCCCAGCTCCCACCCCCGGGGCTCAGCCACCACCCAAATTCCCCCCATTTTGCTGCCTGAGCCCTCTTTTGAGAGCCAAAATCTCAGCAAATGTCACTGAAGCAGCTGCTTCCTGAATTTCCCAGTTCCCAAAACGCCGAGCAGAACCATCTGAGCTTGGGACAGAGAGGAGGAGAGGTCAGAGCATCCCCTCAGCTCCAGGACAAACTCCAGAGCAGGTTGGGGATGGTTTTACCTTCCCAGCTGCACCAGATGGATGCACAGAGCCTGGGATGGATCCCGAAAATCCAAAGGCAGATTTATGGATGTATCCACCAGGGGTGAGGATATTCCATGGAAGGATCACCGGGGATCCCAATCCAGCTTCTCATCCAAGCCAGCAGCACCTGCAGCTGTGAATCCATGGGGAAAGCCCAGCAGAAAGTGTCAGACCCAAAGGAAACGCCATTTAAAAAAAATCCATAAAATGCATCCATGGGGAAAGCCCAGAAGAAAGTGTCAGACCCAAAGGAAAATTTAAAAAAAAAAAAATCCATAAAAATCCACCTTTACGAGGTTCCAGAAGGATACAGCAGATTGGGGAATCACTCCCAACCCAAATAAAACAGCCACAGCGAAAAAACCCAAAAAACCCCCAAATCACAGAACCAAACACGGGCTCGAATTCCCTCAATTCCCAGCCCAAACCTGGATCCTCCTCTGGAACCTTTTCCCCCACGGCCACTAGAGGAAGCTGCGACACCGAGCCAGGAGAATCCCAAAATTGTCACCTGAGCTCCGGGGACAGCGAGGTCACCCCACACCTGGCGGAACACCGAGAGTTTTAAACTTTCTGTGCTTTTTCACACCGACCCTCAAAGGATCACTGCTTTTGGCAGATTTTTTTTTCAGGAGTTCCAGAGGGAATTCTCTGATCCCAGGAGCTCTTCCAGACCTTTCCACCCCACCCTCAGGGACACGTGGTGGCACAAGGACAGCCCCAGCCCTGAGCTGCTGCCACCCGAGGCACAAAGATCCCACCCCAGCACCTTCCCTGGAATTTCACCCACCTGGAAAGGGCCCTCACCTCCTCCTGCACGGAAAGGGAAAAACATTTCATCCTCTTTCCCCTTTCTGGGGAAAAAGGGAAAAGGGATTTTGCATTTCTCAGCTCCAGCAGGTTCCTGCAGAGGCTCCCGAGGGAGTTGTGCTGTCCCAAAGGGTGACACTGACAGCTTAGAAAGTCTTTATTTAAATACTTTATTTAAAGCTTAACGCAGTTAACTTTTATATATATATATATAGATAGATAGATAGATATAAACAATTTCTTCTCTCACTTCCCTAAATGAAAGCTGGATTTAGGGGGATACATTACTTGGGGTGGGGGTTGTTGTTGTTTGTTTTTTTCCCTTCAAATAAAGTCATTTGTTATACATATAAAAATATATTACTTGGGTTTCCTTTCAGTTACAGGTGACACAAGGGACAGGGCGGACAGAAAAAAAAACGGAAGACGAGCACAAGGACTTCCAAAATGAAAATAAAAACCAGGGGATTGAAGCATGTGGCACACTTGGAATTTGTAGTGCAACAGCAAGCCAAGAATTCCACGTTCTGCGACACAAACATGGCACCACTCAGACTTGGGACACGTGGCCTTGCTCCCAACAGGCTCAACAGGACATGACAGCACCAAAAAACAAAACAAAACAAAAAAAAAGCAACTTCCAAAAATCTGGAAGTCGAGCTCCTGGCCCTCAGAAGCAGCTGGGGATGGGGGATGGGGGATTGGGGATGGGGGATTGGGGATGGGGGACTGGGGATGGGGGATGGGGGATTGGGGATGGGGGATTGGGGATGGGGGATTGGGGATGGGGGATTGGGGATTGGGGATGGGGGATTGGGGATGGGGGATTGGGGATGGGGGATTGGGGATGGGGGATTGGGGATGGGGCTGTTCCCTCTCCCAGGGACGTCAACAGTGAGAAACACCAAAGGACAAAGGGGGGACACGAGGATTGGCACTGGATCCAGCCCCTGTCCCAGGAGGAACAGGGACACAGCCGGCAGGGAGGTGGGGCTCCAGAGCACCCCAGGGCATCCCAGAGCATCCCAGAGCACCCCAGGGCATCCCAGAGCATCCCAGAGCACCCCAGGGCATCTAAGAATACCCCAGAGCACTCCAGAACATCCCAGAGTTCCCCAGAACATCCCAGGGCACCCCAGAGCATCCAAGGGCATCCCACAGCTGCCCAGAACATCCCGGGGCACTCCAGGCCATCCTAGGGCATCCCAGAACATCCCAGGGCACTCCAGAACATCCCAGAGCATCCCAGGGCACCCCGTGGCATCCAAGAGCATCCAGGGGCACCCCACAGCAGCCCAGGGCATCCCAGAACATACCGGGGCACTCCAGGCCATCCTAGGGCATCCCAGAACATCCCAGGGCATCCCAGAACATCCCAGGGCATCCCAGAACATCCCAGGGCACGGCTCTCCATTGGAACAGGCACAGAGAAATCCAGGGAAAGGCCACGGGGAGGAGCGAGGGGACATCCCGGAGCAGCTCAGCGCAACCCCGGCACGGAGACAAAAAATCCACAGCAAAAGGCCACAAATTTACCCGGAATTTCAGCCCTTCCAGGTCTGCAGTTGAGGGGAACAAACTGCACATTCCCTCCCGACACGGAGCAGAGGCTGCTCCCAGCCCCAGCCAGGCTCGTGGGTGTTGGCAGGGACTTTGATGCCACTCCAAGCTCGGCTGCCCGGCGGCTCCGCTCCCACTCCCACGTCTCCCATTCCATTTCCCACCCACCCCGTGCCCCACCAGCCCCAAGTGCACAAATTCTCATTCCCAGCTGCTCCTCTCCACAGTGTTTTTCCCCTCGGTTGGTGGCTCAGCAAAGCCACCAAGCTCTTTTGGGACCCCCCCCCGCCAAGGCAGGAGCGAGCCCCAGTTTGGCAACGAACTGGGATGCAAAGGAGCAGCTCATAAATAAATAAGTAAACAAATAAATAAACCCACAGCACTTCTCAGCAGCTGCCAGAAAGAACCCTCATTAAAAATAAAAAAAAAAATTAAAAAGCAGGGTATGGCACAGGTGAAGTTCTCTAGACCAAACTTCCAATCTCCCTCATGGTTGTGGCCTTTCCCTCCTCTTCTAAAGCAGGGAAGGGAATTTAAGGATTTAGGCAATCAGGTTTCTGTAATCACAGTGTGTGCCCATGGCTCTGTGTCCTCCTCGCTGAACTGCAGCTGCCCAATTGAAATTGAATCTGAGACAGGGACAGAAGGAGAAAAAGCTTCAGGAACAAACAGTGAGCTGAGGGGGGAAAGGCCACGGCGTGAGCTCCCTCCTGTCCAGGCACATCTGGAACCACAAGGCAAACCCCAGCTCTGGAGTGGCCTCACTGCAGAGCCCCCCTGGAGGTGTCAAATCCACGGGGAAGGGGCTGGATCTGCTCAGAGCTCCCGAAGCAGCAACTTTTGGGAGCATTCCCCCATGGCACTGCTCAGCTCTGGCTCTGCCCACGCCACTGCTCCCGGAATTCAACCCTCAGAGTCACCAAACATCCCACAAGGCTTTAAAAAAAACGAGCAACACAGAGAGGAAGAGGACGGACAGACAGACAAGACGGACGAGCCTCAACAGCAGGAGCTGCAGGAGCCACGCCGGGCCCCCAGGGAATGGGCGAGCAGGGAAGGCAATGGCGAGTGGGAGCCACGCGGGGCAGGACACAGCACAGGGCAGGGACAAAGCCACGACACGGGGCTGGCACTTGGGGCCCTCACAGGGGCAGGTCAGTGCTGTTGTGCCGCGTTTTCCTCGAGGTGCCATCGTCCCTGGGCAGGGCCCGCTGCAGGCTGGACATGGCCGCCGTCTTCTTGAGGTCGATCACGGCGTACGAGTCGGTGCGGCGGGCACCGGGGCTGGCAGGAGGCGCCGCCACCCGCGGGTCCCGGTGGCCCTTGCAGGGCTCAGGCTCCAGCTCCACCTGGATGTAGTTGAGCTGCCGTGGAGGCTCCGGGCAGGGCCGGGGGAAGTCGAAGCTGAAGACGTTGGGCAGGCGGCTGCGCCGGGCTCGGGGCAGGAACGCCCGGCGAGGCTGCAGGGCCGAGCTCTCCGAGCCCATGGAATTCTGCAGGGGCTCCTCCTCTCCGGCTTCAGAGAAACCATTGGGGGATGGCGTGGGGGCCGTGGCAGCATCCTCATCCCTGTGCCGGGCCGGCTGCAGCTCCCACACCGGCGGCAGCGCCGGCAGGTTCTCGTAGTGCAGCAGCGCCGAGCGCCGATGCGAGCAGCTCCCGTCCTCCTGGCACACCTTGGAGCGGCCAGCCCGGCACAGGGACGAGCTGCTGGGGGCCACCAGCCCGTTGAGGTTCTCATAGACACACTGTGGGGACGGACACCCCTCCCGACACTCGTTGTTGTTGTTGTTGGGGGGGCAGAGGTGAGGCCGGCATTCCCGCGGGTGCCGGCACAGCCGGCGGTAGCCGGAGCTGGGAGCCAGCACGAATTTCACCTCCCCTGGCTGCAGGAAGACCTGGGGGTTTCGGTCTTCCAGGGAGCAGCTGTGGTTCCTAGGGGGGAAAGGAGGGTGGGCTTCAGGCAAGGAGTGCATACAGTGCCGGCCCCTCGGCTCCGGCTCGCCGGTGTTCACGTAGGTGTGGGACTGCAAGGAGAGAAGCAGAGGGACAGTGAAAGGAGGAGACAGCACAGAACCAGAGCAAAGCAGCTGAGAAACCAGCAGGAGAGAGGAATTTGGCAGTGGCTGATGAGGGAAAAAAAAAATATTTTGGAAGTTGGGAAGGTTTTGGGAGGGAAAATGTAAAAGTTGGTTTTGTGGGCTGGGAGAGACAAAAAGACTTCAACTGCAGATACACGCTGCGTGTCCACATGGATGGAGATCTGCAGGAATTTCCTCGTGGAAAGGGTGTTCAGGCCTTGGAAGGGGCTGCCCAGGGAGGTTTGGAGTCCCCATCCCTGGAGGTGTCACCTGGACGTGGCACTGAGTGCTCTGGGATCGGGCACAGGTTGGATGGAATCTTTTCCAACCTCAGTGATTCTGGGGTTCTGTGTCATGCTCCATGCACATCTGTCTCCTCGAGTGGCTCACAGGTGAGCCCACAACCCTCACACCTGCCCAGGCCTCCCAGGGGGTGGCTCAGACCAGCTGGATTTTGTAGGAAAAGAATCTTAAAATTCTACAACTGCGAGCAAAGAGCTGAACCTCAAAAACAAAAATAAAAAGGGTCAGAATTTAGGGGTTGTGTGGCAGCTGGCAGGCAACTGCCACCCAAATACCAGTGGGGTGAGGACACAACTCAGATTTTTGTGACAGAGCATCAGTTCTAGTGAAGTATCAAAGAGCAGGAGCCTCCAGGAGCAAAATGAAAGAGAATAAAAAGAGTGACAGGGTGTGAGCATCCCCTGAGCTTTGAGTGAGGGAAACCCAGAACTGCACCCAGCAGAGTTTAGGGTGGCTTTACCTGCTCCTCAGGCCCCAGGAGGGGGTGGGTGGAATCTTCCCCCACAGAGGAATGTCTCAGGCTGCTCACTGAGGGGTGCCGGGCTGCAGGGTAGGACAGGGATTCTCCAGGGAAGCTGTGAAATCCATTGGGAAGTCCAGTGTAGCCCAGACCTGTGAGGGAATCAAGGCAGAGAAGCATTAAATTGGTACAAAATAGAATTATTACACTTTTAGAGTGAGCTGGGCTCTTCTGGACACCCTGGAAGGTAAAACCAGCCTGTCCAGGGGCTGTCCCAGTGCTGCAGCACACACACAAGGGCCAGGCCCTCCTTTAAATCTAAGGATCTAAAGGATTTAAATCTAAGGAATTTAAACCTAAGGAGCCATTCCAGATGTGGCTCCCTGCACAAACCACCTGACCCTCACAAGTGCTGCTCAGCAGAGGCCACTCGGCAGTGGTGGGGTGTCACCCAGCCGAGGAGTGACAGCTCTGACTGCCTGCAAGGGCTTTGTGTGTCCCTGTCTCACTCAGGGACCTTGAAACAGCAGCACACGGGGGAGGGAGCCAGGGGCAGGTTGGTGGGGGCACTGCACATGTGGTCACTGGGCTGAAAAGAGAGAGAAAGGACAGCAACACACACGGATCTTTTAGGGGAAAAAAGGCCAATTTATTGTATTATATTTAAAGTGTGTTAGTGCAGCCAGGACAGGACAGGAGCTCATTGGACAATTGGGAAAAACATCCCTGGGACAGCACCTCAGGATGTGTCCCACGGCAAAGACACCAGGGGTTAATGTTGGTGATGAATCCCACTCTGTTTGTCACCGTGTTGTCACCCTGGGAGACTCCTCCCTAACTGAAGCTGCAGTCAGCTTGTCAGCCTGGGAATGGAGCTGAGAGTCAGGAGAAATCCAGGCCTGGGAAGAATTTCCAAGCTGGAATTCCCCAGCTCTATAAATGTGCGTGTCCACATGCAGATGTCACCCCCAGCCCTGTGTCCCCTGTCCTGTCCCCACATCCAGGCTCTTACTGCTGGGGCCCTGGGGGCTCCTGGCCAGCTCCCTGTCCGAGGGGTGGCTGTTCCTGGTGATCACCACGGGCTCCTCCACCACGTTGATGCTGTTGCACTGCATCAGGTCCTGCAGCAGGTTGAAGATTTCCTCTGCTCGGGAGCACTTGAAGGCAAAAATCCCTGCCAGGGGTAGAGAGCAGGGTTAGAACAGCAAGGAAGTGATCCTGCTTTAAAAATATGTGTTATTGCCACTTCTAAATGAATTCGGATTTCTTCTGCTGTTGTATTAACACTGACAGGAAAGCAACCAACAGCCCTGTGGATTATTCAGGAAGTAACACCAGAAATCATGGAATACAGAATCACAGAATAACCAGGTTGGAAGACATCTCCAAAATCATCAAGTCCAATCCATGCCCTAACACCTCAACTAGACCATGGCACCAAGTGCCACAATACAGAATGGTTTGGAAGAGACCTGAAAGGTCACCCAGTTCCACTCCCAACCTGCCACAAGCTCCATGCAGGCTGGCTTTGTGGAATGTCACAGCACACAGGTGTGGAGGGCCAGGTGAGCTGCTCACCTCTCCTGTCTGACCTCCCCTGGCACCCAGCCCGTCCTTTCCCAGGGGAAAATCCAGAGGAAAATCCAGGCAGTGACTCCTCAAAGCTGCACTGGGCCCTGTGCATGGGAAAGTCACGTTTTTTAAAATCTCTGGGATTGAAGAGTCTCTCCCCAAAGGAGCCAATCCCAGGCTGGCACACGCACACACCAAAGCCATGGCAACAGGAACACCCTGGCAACAAGGGCTGCTCCCAAAGATCCACGTTTTCCACGTTTTCTGCCCCCAAAAAACCAGCTGGATGTGCCTGGCATCAGGTGGGGAGCAGCATCAGCAAGGAGGGCTCCAGGTGAAATGAATAAACAGGATAAAATGCTACAAGGAAGGGAGAAAAATCAACCAAACACATCATCCCTCTCATTTCTGCTGAAAGATAAAAATTCTGCAGGATCTGAGAGCTCTGCTTCACCCCCTCTGCCTGGACCTGAACAGAACCAAACCACACAGAGGGCAGAATTTTCACCCCTGGATTAACTTTTCACCCTGCAAAAGGCAAATCAGAAACCAAAGGACAAATTCCCTGATAGGAGAGGAAAACCCCACTGCAATGAATATTAAAGAGCAGCAGATGCCACTGTGGATTCACACACCCTGAGCACTCACGGGAGTCCTTCTGGAGTTTACAAACATATTAACAGAATGAGAAAACAATTTTTTTTTTTTTTTTTTTCCTCTCAGGGGATGCAGATTCCAAGGAAATGTTCAGCTCTTTTTAAAAGCAGCAGAGACAGGCTGGTGAAGGAAGCAAGAGGCACCACAGTAAAACTGTAATTCCTCTATTCCCAGACTATTCCCAGTGCTGCTGGTGACTTGGCATCAGCTCCTGGGTGAGTCACTTCCCTCTCCATGCTCACAACATCAGGGAAACGTGGAATTCCTTTTTCTCTGTCACAAAGTGCTGCCAGACCCAAAATCAGAGCTCTGAGTAGAACCAACACTGACCAATGCACTGAGGAAAACAAAACTCAAAACAAAACTCCAACAAAAACTGCTCTATGGAATAAATAATCCTAACGGGGACCTGGGAAACGTCCAGATGTTGCTGCCCCCGAGGCACTGCCCCTGCCCCCAGGAGTCCCCAAGACACCCCCAGGTACTGTCCCTGTCCCCAGCACTGTCCCCAGGCATTGTCCCTGTCCCCAGCACTGTCCCTGTCCCTTTCCCTGTCCCATCCCTGTCCCTGTCCCAGCACTGTCCCTGTCCCAGCCCTGTCCCTGTCCCTTTCCCTGTCCCATCCCTGTCCCTGTCCCATCCCTGTCCCTGTCCCAGCCCTGTCCCTGTCCCTTTCCCTGTCCCATCCCTGTCCCTGTCCCAGCACTGTCCCAACACTGTCCCTGTCCCAACACTGACACTGTCCCAGCACTGTCCCAGCCCTGTCCCGTCCCTGTCCCAGTCCCAGCTCTGTCCCATCCCTGTCCCTGTCCCAGCCCTGTCCCAGTCCCAGCCCTGTCCCATCCCTGTCCCTGTCCCAGTCCCAGCTCTGTCCCAGCCCTGTCCCTGTCCCAGCCCTGTCCCAGCTCTGTCCCAGCCCTGTCCCAGTCCCAGCCCTGTCCCTGTCCCAGTCCCAGCCTCTCCCATCCCTGTCCCTGTCCCAGCCCCAGCCCTGTCCCTGTCCCAGCCCCAGCCCTGTCCCTGTCCCAGCCCTGTCCCTGTCCCTGTCCCATCCCTGTCCCTGTCCCTGTCCCAGCACTGACCCTGGCCGGTGTGGCAGCGCCGGCCGCTCTCGAAGGAGAACAGGTTGGAGTCGAAGCCGTAGCGCCTCAGGCTCAGGTAGGGCCACCTGACGGCGTCGCGCTTGTGCGTGTGCAGGATGAGCTCCCTCTGCGTCAGCTCCATCACCCCCGAGCCCAGCTCGTGCCCCTCATCGTCCACGTTCGTCACCTGCAGGGGACACAGCGGGAAGGGCAGAGCTGAGGGTGGAAAAGAGCTCCGGGATCAGCGAGCTCGAATTTCTGCTTCCATGGCCGGGGTGGGAACTCCCCGCCCTGACCATGAGGAAATTCCTGCTGATTTCCAGCCTAAACCTCCCCTGGTGCAGCCTGAGGCTGATTCCTCATCCTGTCCCTTAAGGCTGATTCCTCAAAGGACTCGTCCTGGCTGTCCCCTCCTGTCAGGCACAGCCACAAGGTCCCCCCTGAGCCTCCTTTTCTCCAGGCTGAGCCCCTTCCCCTCAGGATTCTCCAGACCCTTCCCCTCAGGACTCTCCAAACCCTTCCCCTCAGGATTCTCCAGACCCTTCCCCTGCTCCCTCAGGATTTCTCCAAACCCTTCCCTAACTCCCTCAGGACTTCCCAGATCCTTCTCCAGGTGCTCCAGCTCCATTCCCCTCCCTGGACACGCTCCAGCCCCTCAGTGTCTCCCTTGCTTGGACCCTTCAGGTGCCCCCGAGCAGCTCCCCAGCCCACCCAGCACTGCAATTCCATGGATTCCCCTCCATTTCCTGCTGGTTTTTTCCCAGCTGAGAGCAGGGATCCATGGCTGGCAGGAGCTTGGCAGCTCAGCTGCTGTGGCTGAGCCCAGGCTCTGGAACACAGCCCTGAGCAATAAAAGGTTTTTCTCTCCAGTCCCCCATTTCCTTGAATTTCCCAAGCAGAGGCAATTTAGCAGCAAATACAAACACATTTGCAGCAGGAGTTTGTTAAGGAAAGAAGGGAAAAAAAAAAACAAAACCAGAAGTGATGAATTTGCAAATCCTCTGGAGGGATATTTGTGTGCAGGGGCAGAAATTTGTTCTCCCTCATGCAGTCAGAGCTGTCCCAGAGCCTCTGGTGGGGTTGGAAGGGCAACAATTTACCTTGAATTTGGTGGGATGGTTGTCTGGGATGCTGTCTGTGCACAGACAGCTGCAGCAGCTCCCCATGACGCCAGGCAGAGAGGCAATCCCTGGGGACAGGACACAAATTGTGGCACAATCACATTCCCAGTCCAGCTCTCCCAGCATCTCCAGCCGTGCCCTCCCCCATCCCAGTGGATCTGCAGCTCCAACTCTTTGCTCTGCTCCTCAATTAACGAGCCCTGTACGTCTAACATTAATTAAAACCAACAGGTTTCTTACCATTAGGCAGTTGTTGGATTTGTTGTGGAGGAGTGAGAAGGAATTCCCACTGCAGTCCCTCTATCTCCCTCGGGACTTCATGGCAAGCAGGTTTCACCTAAAACATGAGGGGAACACTCCCATCTTCCACCTGGCAAGGAGAACACAATTAAACAACGATAAAAGCAGAGAAAATTAAAAAGCAAGGGGTGGGAGAGTGATTGAACTTCCCTTCAGACATCCCAAGGAAAGTGTGTGCATTTTGTGTTTAATTCATTCCATTTATATCAATACAGAAAACTCTGCACAACAATGAAAAATACACAGCTAAAAATAATTTTTAAAAACGAACCAAGAGATATTTTATTTCCTGGCTTTGGGATCCTACAGGGGAGTGGGGTTTACCAGGGTGGAGAAAATAAAACTGAGCAGCCAGGGGTGGTGAGGCAGCTGCTGCTGAGGAATGTGAAGGTGCCTTCACTGCAGGGAAGGTCCTTCAGGGTCAGAGAACCAGCAGCTGCTCTGCTTTGGAGCAGGAGAAGCAAAAAAAGGCCAGAAAACACAAAAACTCTGATATCTGACCCAGAAAACACAAAAATTCTGCTTTCTGACCCAGTCAGTGCCAGCATCAGGCAGGCAAGAGTTGCACACAGTAGGAGTGAGAAACACTCCTGGTTTTTTCAACTGTAGTGAGAAGTGTGGAATTCTGCTGTCCCTGATGGAAACTCGGGCAGGTGACAGGGGAGGATGCCAGGAGTGCCCTGAGAGCAGCTCAGTGTCTCCACCTGATCCACCAGGACCCCCAGCCCAACACCAGGGCAGCAAATGGCAATTTGGGAGCCTCTTCCCATTGGGAATTCTTTATTTTAGGAACCTCTTTCCTTCGAGAATTCTTTCCTTTGGGACTCACTTTCCACTGGGAATTCTTTCTTTTAGGAACCACTTCCCATTGAGACCCTTTTTCCATTGGGAATTCTTTCCTTTGGGAACCTCTTTCCTTTGGGACTCTCCATTGGGAACTTCTTTCCATTGAAAACTTCTTCCCATTTGAAACCTCTTTCCTTTGGGTACCTCTTTCCTTTGGGACCCTCCTTCCTTTGGGAATTCTTTCCTTTGGGACCCTCTTTCCTTTGGGAATTCTTTCCTTTGGGACCCTCCTTCCTTTGGGAATTCTTTCCTTTGGGACCCTCTTTCCTTTGGTTACCTCTTTCCTTTGGGACCCTCCTTCCTTTGGGAATTCTTTCCTTTGGGACCCTCCTTCCTTTGGGAATCCTTTCCTTTGGGACCCTCCTTCCTTTGGGAATTCTTTCCTTTGGGACCCTCCTTCCTTTGGGAATCCTTTCCTTTGGGACCCTCCTTCCTTTGGGAATTCTTTCCTTTGGGACCCTCCTTCCTTTGGGACCCTCCTTCCTTTGGGAATTCTTTCCTTTGGGACCCTCTTTCCTTTGGGAATTCTTTCCTTTGGGACCCTCCTTCCTTTGGGACCCTCCTTCCTTTGGGAATCCTTTCCTTTGGGACCCTCCTTCCTTTGGGAATCCTTTCCTTTGGGACTCCTTTCCTTTGGGACCCTCCTTCCTTTGGGAATCCTTTCCTTTGGGACTCCTTTCCTTTGGGACCCTCCTTCCTTTGGGAATCCTTTCCTTTGGGACCCTCTTCCCATTGAAAGCCTTTTTCCACTGGAACCCCCTTTCCATTTGGAGCCTCTCCCTCTGCCATGCCAGAATCTGCCTCCCCCCTCCTCCAAACCAGCCCCAGGGATCGTGGAGTGGCAGAGCTGCCCTGGGCCCCTTTCCAGCGTGGAGGGAGGGGGAAGAGCCACACTTGAGCTGCCCGAGGGTCCCATTCCATTTTTACATCAAAAACCCCCTCCCACTGCTCCTCCGTGCCTCCACTTTGGCCCTTGGAGAATTCCCCAGCCCTGCCAAGTGCCCAGAAGAGGAAAGTTCCCTTCTGTGCAAGCTGAGAACAAACAGAGCCGGTGCCAGCTGCCCTCCTGCACACACCTGCCAGCCCTGCAGCACCACCACACCTTCCTGTGCCACCCCACGCCCTGCCCCTGCCAGCCTCTTTGTTCTCCTAGGCTCCCCATGGATTTATTCCTCTCATTACCGGTCAATGATTTAGCACAGATCCTGCTCCATCTGATCAGGGCACTGGGGGCTGTGTCCCCTCTGGCTGTGCCCTCCCACTCCCACCTCAGTAAATCCCTCAGGAATAACAGCTGGGAGGAAACATTCTGCCTCTGCCTCCTCTTTCTTTACTCCTCTCCCTCCAGCCCCATCCATGAAGGGTCAGCCTGAAGTGCTGTGGTTTATCAGGGACAGCTTTTACAGTCAGAACTGAATAAAAAACTATAAAACCACCACGAGCTCCCTGAACCCTCCCTCGGTGCTTCCCACTGCTCCTCGCTGGTGAATTTTTCAGCAGCATCCCCTTTTCACACAGACAGAGGTTCCCGAGTGTCCAGGCTCCTGCTCTGCACTCCCAGCTCACCTTCCCACACCTGAGTGCCAGTTCAGAGCCCAGCCAGTCACTAAAAACACCCCGAGAGCCCAGCACGGCTCCCCACAGCAGGACTGGCTCCCTCCTGAGGCCACCAGCCCCATCCAGGCTCCCAGAATCCCAACCTAAATCCTGCCTGGACCAGGCTCTCCCGAATTCCCATCCTCCCAAACCCCCAGCCTGCAGAAGCCCCCGGTGCCTTCACCCTCCTGCCAGCTCTTCTCTTAACCCCAGAGCTGGAGAAGCAGATCCCCCTCATCCCAAAGGACTGGGGCACCCCCTGCCCTGCCTCGTGTGGAAAAGCACCAGGTCCCACATCAACCCCTCCAGGACACGCAGGGACAGACCCAGGAATTCCTCCCAGGAAAAGGAGGGAGCAGCTCTGGGGGCAGGAAGGGCAAGGAGAAGGGGCTGGAGGAAAGAGGAAAGGGATGGAGGGATGGGGAAGGGGATGCAGGGAGGAAAATGGGAATGGAGAGAGGAGGAAAGGGATGGAGGGATGGGGAAGGGAATGCAGGGATGGGGAAGTGAAAAGGGATGGAGGAAGGCAGCAGGGGCCGCAGGGACATGGAAGAGGATGGGGGGATGAGGAAGGGGATGGAGGGAGGAGGAAGGGGATGGAGGGAGGAGGACAGGGATGCAGGGACATGGAAGGGGATGAAGGGATGAGGAAGGCGATGGAGGGAGGAGGAAGGAGATGGAAAGAGGAGGACGGGCCCACACAGCCCATGAGAACGAGGGGCCTGAGGAAGGGGCGAGTGCCGGGGGTACCGAGGGGCGGCCGGGGGAGCCCGGGGAGGCCCGAGGGGAGGGGGACGGGGGCGATGCCGCGGCCCCGCTCCAGGTACCTGAGGCGCTCCCGGCTCCGCCGTCCGGGAGCTGCGGCCCAGGGCCCCCCGGCCCGGCCCTTCCCGGGGCCCGGAGCGTGTCGGGGCCCCCGGCCCGGCCCTGGCCCTGCCCGGCCCGGCGGGTCCGGGGGTCCCCGGTGGGGCCCGGAGCGATGGGGGCCGGGCCGGGCCCGCCGGAGCAGCCGCACCGCCAGCAACGCGCGGCCGCCAGGGGGCGCCAGGGGGGGCGCGGCGGAGAACGGGGGCGGGGCCTTGGGGGCGGGGCTTGGGGGGGCGGGGCTGGGCGGGCGTGGTCTGGGGTAAAGGGGGGAACGGGAGGGTTTTGGAGGGGGTCAGTGAGGGGATTTTGGGGGTTTGAAGGGGGAGAGGATGCTCGGGGGGTCAGCGCAGGGGGATTTGGGGTTGGGGGATGCCCGAGGGGGATCAGTAGAGGAGTTTTGGGGGGGTCAGTGAGGGGATTTTGGGGGTTTAAAGGGGGAGAGGATGCTCGGGGGGTCAGCGCAGGGGGATTTGGGGTTGGGGGATGCCCGAGGGGGATCAGTAGAGGGGTTTTGGGGGGGTCAGTGAGGGGATTTTGGGGGTTTGAGGGAGGAGAGGTGGGTGAGGGGGTCAGCGCAGGGGGATTTGGGGGTCTGGGTTCGGGGGATGCTCGAGGGGGATCAGTGGAGGGGATTTGGGGAGGGGTCTGGGGAAAGAGAGGGCTTGGGGGTCAGTGGAGGGGATTTGGGGAGGAGTTTGGGGAAGGAGAGGGGCTGGCGGATCAGCAAAGGGGAATCTGGGGTTGGGGGATGCTCGGGGGGATGAGTGGAGAGGATTTGGGTCTGGGGAAGGAGAGGGACTGGGGGTCAGTGAAAAGGGATTTGGGGTTGGGGGATGCTCGAGGGGGATCCGTGGAGGGGACTTGGGGAGGGGTCTGGGGAAGGAGAGGGGCTGGGGTTCGGTGCAGGGGGATTCGGGGGTCTGGGCTGGAGGGTTGCTGGAGGAAGAGTCGGTGGAGGGGGATTTTCAGGGTCTGGGATGGAAGGATGCCCTCAGGGGTCAGTGGAGGGGGATTTTTGGGGGGTCTGGAGTAGAGGGAGACTCTAGAGGCCCTGGGAAGGAGAGCACAGCTCCCCGTGCACAGCCCAGAGCACGAAACCAGGCAATGCTGGGGTGGCCCTGGGGTCCCCCCGCAGCCCCAGACCAGCTCGGGGGGCTCCTGCAGGATCCTGAGCGAGCCCAGCACGCCCCATTTGAGCCGGGCTGGGGCACAGAGGGAGAATCCAGGGCACACCCGGGACACACAGAGCCCACGAGGAGAGTTTATCCCTTTTACAATTCACAATTCACAATTCCACGGTTGCGGGTTTTACAATTCCAACCCCACCCGCGGCTCCGTGCCGGACATCAGCCCCGGGTTTGGAGTGACTGGAGCCACCGAGCTGTGTCCTGCCCTCCATGGGGACACCGTGGCCACACGCCGGTGCCACCGGGCTGATGCCACCTCGGGAAAGCCCCGAGTGACCCCTCTGTCCCCAGGGAGGACTTTGGCCATGAATCCTTCCGCTCTGGGGAGGGATGGAGGAGCGCGGGGGAAGCAAGGGACGGGACGGGGGGGCTCTGTCACCACCCGAGGGGACAAAGTCCAAAACAGCAACAGGGGCAAGATAAAGCTGCAGAGACCGAGCTCCCAGCGACACAACAGCGTGGGGACATTGAGCACCTCAAAGGGACAGTGACAGCCCCGGTGGGACCCCTGGAGGTGCTCACTCCTCCTCCTCTTCCTCCTGCTTCTCCCCCTGCTCAGGGGATTTTGCAGAGGGTCCTCAAGTGGTTTGAGTGGAAAGGGACTTTAAAAATCCCATTCCTGCCATGGACAGGGACAGTTTCACCTATCCCAGATTGCTTTAAGTGATGCATTTTGGGGCTACCTAAAAACGGAGGGCAGACAAAATTAAGGGAATAAAAACCATATTTATATTTATATTTACTGAAGGGTCTCCAGGTTTCAGGCAGACAAACCCCCCAGGGCTACACCAAAAATGGACCACGGGTCACGGGTTTGCACACTTTGATAAGTTTGGTCCATTTGCATATTGGGGCTTAATCTTCCAATTACAGCTTCAGGTAATGAAGTCATTTACCCCAAGTTTGCTGCCCCCAATTCACTTTTGTTTACATTTCTCAGGGCCTGAGGCAGTGAGTTGTCCTTGATTCCCAGGCCTGGAGAGGAATTGTTGTGTCTGACCAAAATGGGAAAGCAGCAGCCAGCACTGAATATGGAGTTTGGAGTTATAATTAAAAGTAAATATAGTATTTTATATCCATATATACAAAATTATATATATATATATATATATATATATATATCAAAAAAGTAAATACACACTAAAGAATTGCAGGATTACAAACATGAAAAATATAAAAGCCAAAATCGTAAAGCATCACAGCCCTGTCCAACCTGGCCTTGGACACTTCCAGGGATGGGGCAACCACTTCCATAAAGCAGCACCATAACCTGTGCCCCAGCACCGCCCTGCACCTCGCCCAGCGGTGCCAGGGGCTTGTCACGGAGCCTGGCACCTCCTCTGCCAAATCACCGCCCCTGTGCATTTTGGCTGCAGTCCCGACCCTGATCCCAGAACCTACACGAGCCATCTGCGCCCCTCGGGGCTCCCAAAACGAGCCACAACTCCTGGGACCACGCAGGTGGCAGAGATCCAGCCTGGTCCCTGCAGATTTGGGGTGGTTTTTTTTGGGGATGCTGTGTCCCTTCTCATCCCCAAAGTCACATCAGCGGGCAGGAAAATCTTAGAGCGCGGTGAGAAATGCACAGAAACACAAACCAGGACGCTGTGCCTCGCGTCAGGCTCTGATAAATTTTCCCCTGACTCCTGCCCGGGTGGAATTGCTGCAGCCGGAGCCGGTCTGGAATGGCTTGGAGGAGCCTCGTCAGGTGTTCAGGGCTTGTGGAAACTAGGACATCCTGACTTGCCGCTGGCTAACTCCTTTGTGAGAGCCCAGCCAAAGTTTCTCCACCTCTAAATTGGGGTGTAATGACACTTCCCCCTCTTTCATGAAGCTTCAACTCTTTCTGATCTCGGCAGGGAAATAAATCACCGCGCGGGATCATAAAAGTCATCAAACGGCAACCTGGGGTGAACCGAGCCGCAGATGGAGGGAAGGGCGCGGGCGCTCGGAAAATGAGAGGTAGGAGCGAGCCAGATGTCACCGGCAGCTCCTTCCCCTGTAGGGTTAATGTCCCCCCTCTTCCCCTCCCTGCCTGCCCTGGAATTCCAGCCATTGGCTGGCTCCCGAGGTTTAGGCTAAAAAGCCTCTAATTAGGACCCCGGCTGCCGCGGAGCCAGTGCCTGGGCAGGCAGAGGGAAAAAAAAAAAAAAAAAAAAGAAAAAAAAAGAGAGAGAGAGGAAAGCAAAAAAAAAAAAAAAAAAAGCGTTTCCCTGACTGAGCTTGGATGTTTTCCTTTCGCTTTGCAAAGTTTTCCCAGCCCAGGCTCCACCATTCCCTCGCGTTCTCCGGAGCAGGGCGGGACGGCGGCCAAGCCCGGAGCGGCGGAACCCGGGGCCCGGAGCGCCGGGAAAGGACAGGTACGTGCGGCTGGAAGGGACACCTGGGCTCGGCTCTGCCGGCTCCGTGTGGAGACGGACGTGGGGGAGACGGAGATGGTTCCAGGAGCGAGGGGAATGAGGCAGAGCAGGGGGGGATTTTGGCTGTTTGGAGATTTATTTTTTTTTTGGAGGGGAGGGAGATAATATCGCTGTCCCCGCGGTCTTTGTTTTGGGAAATGTCCCCTGGGAGCAGGAGGTGACGCTCGCTCCATCGTGCCAGGCTGTGCCAGCCCGGAGCGGGCAGGTGCGCGGGCAGCGGGGTCCGGGAAGGAAGGGGGGACAGCTCCCACCATCCCTGCTCCACCTGGGATTGGCCGGGAATGGGATGTTTCGGGATCGGGGATGGAGCTGGGCCCCTTCAGGGCTGGAATCTGGTGGCCACAGGGAAGGGTGGGGGGCTTCATTTCGGTGGTCGCGGGGAGAGGAGGGGTCGCGAATCTTCATCCCGGGGGTCGCGGGGAGAGGAGGGGTCACGAATCTTCATCCTGGGGGTCGCGG
Source organism: Acridotheres tristis (assembly GCA_037013685.1). Taxonomy (NCBI): domain Eukaryota; kingdom Metazoa; phylum Chordata; class Aves; order Passeriformes; family Sturnidae; genus Acridotheres; species Acridotheres tristis. The sequence continues at coordinate 2,836,536 of CM072913.1, read as the reverse complement.
GGAGAGGAGGGGCGGGAGTGTGGGTCTGTACCTGCGGATGTACGAATGGGTGAGCCAGGGTGGGTTAATGGGTTACTGCTCCCTGCCGTGCCTGCGGGATTGAGGGAAAACACAGCAGGAAAAGCTTTTTGCAGCACTGGCACATCCCCGGGTGAGCCGACAGGCTGCGGTCCCCTCTGGTGTCACGGTGCTGTGTGGCACCGCAGGATGCTGAGACCCTCCCCCGTCATTTTGGGGGCTGCAAATGCCTTTTTTAAAGCGAGGGCCACGACCCTGCTGCGCCCAGCGGTGGCACCGAGGGCTGCCCCACCTGGTGCCACCCCAGGTCCAAAAGGCACCGTGGGCTCCTCGCTGAGACCGGCTCCAGGTCGGGCAGGACTCGCTGCTCCGGCTCTCCTTGCCAGACCTCCGCTTATCTCGCCCCAAAAGATGAATCTTTATTGCTCTGCGTCTTTATTGCTCCGCATCTTTATTCCACGCTCCTCCAGCGCAGCTGTGTTGATGGGAGCTCAAACAAAAACAGGTTATGCCGTGGGTGAGGCCAGCGCGGAGCTGCCAGTGCTGCTGGGTGCTTTGAGGGGCTTTTTGGAGATGTTGTGTTTCCTGGCGACTCTGCAAAAGCCGAGTTGAGGCAGGGATGCAGCGCCCTGGCCGTGCTGGGAGCAGGGAGGCTGTGCTGAATTCCGAGCGGGCTGCGGTGGCTGCGCTCCAAGTTAATGTGTGACCTTGGCAGCAGAGGGCTGGGAGCCCGCACAGGCTCCCACAGCCAGCTGGAGACGGGGGCTGCTCCCGGGGAGCCAAATCAGATTAGTACAGCCAGGAATTTCAGCCTCTCGTACCCAGGGAGCCGCGACGGCTTCCGATCCTTTGGAGGAGAGCAAGAGGAGCTTGGGCAAACGCATCCGGAGGAGCTGCCACAGGCAGGACAGGAGGATTTAGGGCCAAGGCAAATGACACCGGTGCCACCCAGCCTGCCCGACTGGTCTGTCACACGTCCCTGCTGGCAGGGAGAAGCAGCTCCCCCAAAGTGCCACCATGGTGCCACCTCCCCCCGGCTCCTGATCCCCAGGTTTGAGGCGGGCTGGGAGCATCCCTGCATCCCTTGGCAGGCCAGCAGGGAGGGGCAGCAGCGGCAGTGCCCGGAGGCAGCGAGGGAGGGCAGGAAGGAAGAGGGGACAGAGCAGAGGAGCCAGACCTGTTGGGGCTGCCTGGCTCTTTAGCATGGGAGGCGCGTACCTCTGTCACCGTCTGGGGCTAATTACAGGGACTCGTTTACAGCCCAGACGGCCGCCAGCCAGCGTAATCACATCAGGCTGGGCTGGGCTGGGCTCTCCGGCACATCCCCGCGCGTTCACAGCAGGCACAGGGAGCCCTGCCCGAGCCACTCTCCCCCGGTGTCACCCCACCGCGCTGGTGGCCCTTGGATGGGGTCCCTGTGCCCCGCGGGGCTGGGGCCAGGCCGGCACCGCTGAGTCCCCGGAGCATCGGAGGGGTCTAATTAACAGCAGAGTTCCAGGAGATTACACAAATGCAGCTTGGAGGATTAATGAGCAAGCACAGCCTGGGAATGCCCCCCACCTCCCACGGGGAGGGAGAACTGGGGACACCTTCCCCAAACCAGGCAGGAGCAGAGCTGGGCTGGGCACGAGGGTCCCCACTCAGCATCCCCAGGGTCTCACCCCACCCTGCTCCTCCTGCAGAGCCGGGGCTGTTTCCTGGCCCACCAAACCAGCAAGGCCAGGGCTCTTTTTGGGCAGCAAATACGCAGCCAAGCCAGATTATTTCATCCCTGTCCCAAAGCACAACACCCTACAACCAGCCCTGCATCCCCCCGGGTTGCCCCAGGGTTCCAGACCCCAAATGGCAGGAAAAAGCCGGCAGCCCTTTTGTTTTATCTCTGATTAGCCGATCTGCAGCGTTAATCATTGACCCGGCAGCAGGGCAGGGAAACCTGAGCTGCCCCGGCTGATCCCTCCTGCTCCCGGCTCCGGAGCTGCCCCCTTTGGGTGCCACATCCCAGCACCCCGAAGGGAGCAGGGGCTGAGCTGGGGGTGTTGGGTGGGAGCAGTGGGGACACTGGGATGTCCCTGACAGGGAGACACACCAGCACCATTCCAGTGTGGAGCAGGGAATGGATCCTGGTGGTGGCAGAGGTGTAGGAGGGCCAAAATTTTGTGGTCTGGGCGTTCTCACCCCTCATCCCTGAGACCGTTCTAGGCGTGGAACATTTTCATTTTCCAGAGGGGTTGATCCCCTCGTTGCAGGAGTGAATCCCTGCGGGTGTTTGGTCACAGCCCCGTGATTTCCCCTCCCTGGGGAGCAGCATTTCAGCCCCATCCCACCCTGGCTCCCAATGCCAGGGCAGGAAGCGTGGGCTGAGGGCGTCAGGCTCTGGGCTGGCATCCAGGGAGCCCCAGGAGCCACCACATCAGCATGTCGCCTTTGTTTTGGGAAGCCAGGGCAGGAAGGAAGTGCGGTGGAGAGGAGGAGGGGACGGCACCGGATGGGTTTCCACTGCATAACCCGAGCCAGGCGTGCGGTGTGGGCTGGGCAGGAACAGCCCTGGGCACAACAATGGCAGCCCGAGGGGAAGGAATTATTTTCCACTGAATTGGCCTCAACCTCTCGGTCTGTTCCCACTCAGGGATGGGCCACTAGACCTGGGATTAGCCAAGGACTGGTGGCAGCTGGGGGAAAGCTCCTGCTGTGGGTGTTGCTGTTTTCCAAAACGTGTTCCAGCTTGAGCTTGGGCATTTGGGGTCTTCCCTGCCTGGCTTCATCCCATGGATCCCATCCCATGGATCCCATCCCATAAATCCCATCCCATTAATCCTATCCCATCCAATCCCGTTGCATGGCTCCCATCCCATGGATCCCATCCCATGCATCCCATCCCATAAATCCTATCCCATCCAATCCCATCGCATGGATCCCATCACATGGGTCTCATCCCACAACTCCTATCCCATCCTCATCCCATAAATCCCATCCCATAAATCCTATCCCATCCCAGTCCCATTCCAATCCCATAAATCCCATCCCATAAATCCAGTCCCATCCCAATCCCATAAATCCCACTCCCCCAGCCCTACCGAGTGGCCGTATCCTCATTGTGGGTTTGCTGTAACCCCCAAAGAACCCCCCCCCAAAAAATCCCCTGGACTCCTGCAGTTGTTCAGCTGCAGGTCTCGAGGTCCTGGTGGTTTGGAGCATCTCCCCAGCTGGACGTGCCCCGGGATGAGGAGCTGCCTGTCCCGTCCTGCTGCCACAGGATCCGTGTCCAGGGATGGCTCCCGCTCCCTGCCTCGTGTCTGAGCACCTCTGGCTCTCTGTCCCCAGCTCATGTCCCTGCCGAGCCCTGCATGGCCCCAGCGGGACCAGCCCTCCCCGTGCAGCGCCAGCACCGCTCTGCCCCCGGCCTCGTCCGACAGCGACTCCGGCTGTGCCCTGGAAGAGTACCTGGAACCTTCCGTGGACCCCGCGCCCCCCGAGGTGGGCAGCCCCCGCCTCTCCGCCAGCCCTGGCTGGTTCTCACACCCCATTTCCTGCGGTCAAACACACGTTTTAGCAGCTTTGAGCTGAACACGGCTTAATCCTCCTAAATTTCCACCTGTTTGTCCCAAGGTCCTGCCGTGCTTCGGGTCCCGCTCGCCGCAGCCTGGCTCTGCCCCTGACAGGACCCGGCTCCGTGCCAGAGCCCTCCTGCAGCAGCTGCCTCCTCAGGACTGCGATGTAAGACTCCTCTTTTTTGGGTGCTGCTCCCCTCCCCGATGCATTTCGGGGCTAGCTAAAGACGGAGGGCAGACAAAATTAAGGGAATAAAAAGCAGTTCTATTTGTTGAAGGGCCTCCAGGTGCATTTAGGGAAGATAAAGCTCCCCAGGGCTACACCCAAAATGGACCACGGGTCATGGTTTTTCACACTTTGATAAATTTGGTCTATTTGCATATTGGGGGTTAATTTTTCAATTACATCTTCAGGTAATGAAGTCATTTACACCAAGTTTACTCCCCCAACCACTTTTGTTTACATTTCTCGAGGCCTGAGGCAGTGAGGTGTCCTTGATTCCCAGGCCTGGAGAGGAATTGTTTTGTCAAAACGGGAAAGCAGCAGCCAGCACTGTATATAGAGTTACACCCTAAAGGATTGCAGGATTATAAATGTATGATAAATAGAAAAAGCCGAAATCCTAAGGGATCACAGCCCCATTGCCCTGTCCCCTGTGCCCCACAGGAGCGGTACTGCCCCGACCTGGCCGAGGAGGAGCGGAGGCAGCTCCGAGCCTTCAGCGCCCGCCGCAGGCAGGAGGCTCTGGGGCAGGGCCTGGCGTGTCCCGTGCCAGGTCCCTGCCACGGCTGTCCCTGCAGGAAGGTGAGGTGTCCCCTCCAGCACCCATTCCCCTCCGGGGACCCATCCCCAAAAACCAGCCTGGCCCCAAACCCTGTGTCCCTCTGCCTCGCAGTGCGGCCGGAGGCTGAACAAAGGGGACCCGGGGATTTCGGCGTCTCGCCTGGGGGACCAGTTCTGGCACCCGTCCTGCTTCTCCTGCCACTTCTGCCACCAGCAGCTGGTGGATCTCATCTACTTCCAGCAGGATGGGAGGATCTACTGCGGCCGGCACCACGCCGAGCTCTTCCGACCCCGCTGTGCCTCCTGCGACCAGGTGGGCACCGGGCAGGGTGAGGCTCTGACCTCCCTTTGGCCTTAAATATCCCCGAGATCGGCTGGGGGCTCCAAATCCATCCAAACCACCGATGGGCTGGAGGAATATTCCTTCCTGAGCCTTGCAGAGAGCCCCACGAGCTGGGGACTCCTCCTCACTCCCCAGCGCAGCAAAGCACCGTGGGTTTTCCAGCAGGGTGCTGAGAGGATGGGGGTGGTTTTTCCACTCCAATGGGGTGCTGAGAGGATGGAAGCTGTTTTCCCATTCCAGAGGGGTGCTGAGAATATGGGGATGGTTTCCCTACTCCAGAGGGGTGCTGAGAGGATGGGAGCTGTTTTCCCACTCCAGTGGGTGCTGAGAATATGGGGATGGTTTCCCCACTCCAGAGGGGTGCTGAGAAGATGGAGGATTTTCCCCATTCCAGCAGGATGCTGAGAGGATGGGGGTGGTTTTCCCACTCCAGTGGGGTGCTGAGAGGATGGGGGGCTGTTTTCCCACTCCAGCTCATCTTCATGGAGGAGTGCATCGAGGCCGAGGGCCGGCGCTGGCACCTGGAGCACTTCTGCTGCCTGGAATGTGACGAGCCCCTGCGCGGGCAGCGCTACGTGATGAGGAGCGGCCGGCCGTGCTGCCGGGGCTGCTTCGAGAGCCTCTTTGCCGAGCCGTGCCAGGCGTGCGGGGACCCCATCGGTACGGCCGTGACCCCCTCCCTCCCCCCGGGCTGGGAAGGCTGCGGAGCCTTGGGAGGATGGGTTTAAAGGGAAGAAGAACCTTTCCCTGAGCTGTGGCTGCCCCCGCAGGTGCTGACAGCGAGGAGGTCACACACCAGGGGCTGCACTGGCACGCCCGAGCCTCCTGCTTCTGCTGCAGCCTGTGCCGAAAGGCGCTGCGGGGACAGCCCCTCACCTGTCGCCGCGGCCGCCTCTTCTGCTCCGACACCTGCAGCCGCGGCCAGGACGCCTCTTCCACCGCCTCCGACTCCTCCGACTCGGCTTTCGCCTCCGCTCCATCCCCCGACTCCACGCCCCTGTCCCGAGCCGGCAGGAGCCCGGCGGCGGGGGGCTGCAGGCAGCCCGGGGAAGGGGCCGGTAGGATCCTGCTGCTATGGGCTGGGAGGGGAGTGGGAGCAAATCCAGCTCTGCCCAGCCCCTGGGGACGCATTATTGGGGATGTCACACCGTGGGAAATGGTGATAAACCTCCAGCTCATCTCCCCCCGTCGGTGTCACCCCATGTGTCCCAAGACAACCCTTGCAGTGGGAGGAGGGCTGGGGGAGGGCAGGCTCGGCTTCTCTTTCCTCCCTTACACCCACTTCCCTCTTGCAGAGGCGTTTTTGGACCAGCCCCCAGTGCACCCCGCGTTCAGGAGCCCCGAGGATCTCGGAGCAGCCGCACGGGAGAGGAGCAGTGATGCTGCCAAGGAGCACTCGGGGGTGCTGGGACCCCCAGCCGGCCACCCCTCAGCCCCCCAGCCCAGCCCAGAGCGCCCCAACGAGCCTGGAGCCTTGGGCCACCCGCTTTTGGGGGGCCCTGACCCCCGAACAGCCGCAGGCAATGGAAACCCGCAGTTCCAATTGGGCGCGTCCCCTCCCCGACACGGCCCCCGGGCAGAGGATGGCACGGAGGAGGATGACTCCTGGTGTCCCACCTGCTCCTCATCTTCGGACTCAGACTCGGAGGAGGAAGGTTTCTTTTTTGGGAAGCCCATCCCCAAACCCGGGATGAATTCCCTGGGCAGAGAGCCCCAAGGAAGGGGCAGGGGCAGGACGGCCAAGCACTGCAGTGTGTCCTAACAGCGGCGCCGGGGGTCCCCGAGTGGCACTGCCAGGTCCTGCCACGTCCTGCCAGGTCTTGCCACGGCCTCAACGCGTTCCCAGAGCGTCCTGGACACGGCCCAAGGCGGGTGGGAGAAGCTGCTGGGATCCTTCCCCCCCGGCAGCTGCTGGCAGAGCAGAGCCTGCAATTCCTGCCAGCCTCTCCCACAATTAGGAACAGGTAAAGCAGGAAGGGAGCGGGGCCGGCAGCCCGGGCTGGGCCTCCAGCACCTCCAACGAGGCAGGGAGAGCGGCCAGAGCTCCAGACAAGGGCAGCTGCCTGCTTCACCCCACTGGGATCCTCCCCTGGACTCCTCTGTGCCCCACTGCCACCTGCTCTCCATCCCTGGTGGCACCGTGTCCTGCTGTCACCACGGGGAGGGGACAGGGGCGCAGCTCTGCTGCTGCTGATGACGAAGCTCCAATAAAGTTCGGCTGAAATCTGAACGCAGGGTCTGCCCCGTTCCTTCCCAGCCCGTTGTGACACTGACAGTGTCACCGGGCAGGGAGACACCCGGGGTGACCTCTGCCCTCTGTCACAGCCGGGGTTCACTGTGGGACCCCTTCCTGTCAGCCCCAGGAGAGCAGGAACGGAAAAACGGCAGAGCAAGGACTGCAAACTGAACACAGTTTATTTGTAGATTTAAACTCAAAAACTCTCGCTGGGTTTGGGGACACATCCCTGTCAATCAGGAATGGAGGAGAGACACTGCTGCCCCCCCTCCCATCACTCTCCAGCAGAACCAGTAAAACCATCGCTGCCCTCAGGGGTTTGGGCAGGGCTAAAACCGAACAGACCCTGCTCACCGTCCTCCTCCAAGACACAGAGTGGGACTGCCAACATCTCCCACCTTGTCCCGCAGGCTCAGCACCCTCCTGAGCACCCCAGAGCGCTGTCACAGCCCTGTCACAGCCCCCAGCCAGCTGGCAGGAGGGGGTGGCTGCCATCAGAGGCTGTCGATGGTGTCGATGAAATCCTCCAGCTGCTGCAGGTGGTGGATGCGGCACTGGCGGAGGTTGGCCCTGAGCGCCACCCCCAGCGCCGCCTCCATCGAGGGCTCCTTCTGCAGCAGCATGGTGGCCACCACGGCTATGGTCAGGCTGAACTGCTGGTACGACTGCAGGGGAGGGCCACGGGGTCAGCACCCCAAAACCAGCACCAAACGACCCCAATTTTTAGTGTACAAACCCAAACGTCATCCTATAAACCCGTTATTGCCCACAGCGCCTCGCCTGAAAAATGCCCCCCAAAATGCCAAATTCACACCCCCCCACCACCCAGCATTGCTCCCAAAGCTCCTCAGGTGAGATCCCCCCCATCCTGCAGCCATCCAGGTGCTCATCCAGGGGCTGCCAGGACTCACCAGCTCGATCTCTGCCTTCTTGGCCAGGACAGCAGCAGAACGGAAATCGATGCCGGCCGGGAACGGCGATGGGAGCATGGAGCAGCGCTGGTGCTGGCCAGACACAGCCTGGGAGGTGCAAAAGGCAAGGAAGGGTCAGAGGGGAAAAGGACTGAGCCAAACTGGAGCTGCCAGTGCCGGTCATTAGCCCAGGACTGGTCACCCTGTGCAAGGAGCCATTGGTTTGTCACCCTTCCCTCGGGTGCCAGAGCTGCCCCCGCTCCCCCTCTGCCCCAATTTCTCTCCCTCGTTAGGCAGTAATTAAACTGCTCTGGGGGGCTCTCCTCGGCTTGCTCAGAGCTCCAGTCCCAGGGCTGGTCACCCTCCAGCACTCCCGAGCCTCCGGTTACTTCCCTGGCTTTTGTCCCAGCCGTGTCCCGTTTATCAGCTCCTCCAGCAGCGGGGCCGACACGGGCTCTGCCTCCAGACAAAGCTGCCCTTTAACCCCAGCCCGGCATCCTGCAGCCACAGGGATCCCCCTTTGGGCATGGCAGTGTCCCCAAGGCCAGGACATGGCCCCGTGTGGGGACCTGGGGGTGCCCGGACCCCGTACCGGGTTTGTCTCACCGGAGCTGGGAGGGTGCTGGGAGGTCTCTGGGTCTCTGCAGGCACCAGGAGAAGCCTGGCTGGGCTGGGCTTTGGGTTCTGCTGCACATCCTGGGGGGACCTGAGGGTTTTCAGGCGACCGAAGGCTCTGCAGAGGGAAAGGGACAGAGAGTGGCTGGGGGAGGAGGGGGTGGCTGTGCTGGGACAGCGCTGCCAGCACGGCCCCGTGGGGTGGGGACACGGCGTGGGGACACAGAGCTGCCCCACATCCCACACTCACCCCATCCTGGGCAGCCTCTGCCTCGGCTTCTCCAGCTCCACGAGGTGGCTGCTCCCAGGAATGTGGGCTGAGCTCAGCCCCTGCCTCTCCAGAGGAGCTGGATTCCAGGAGTTCCCTCTTGGCAGGGTCTGGAGGGGCTGCTGGGCTCTGGGGATGTGACCCATGACCGCTGCCAGCCTTGGGGACAGCTGGACTGCACGGCTCTGCCTGTGCAAACGTGACAGGGGCGCTGCAGAGCCCACAGTGAGGGGACAAAGGGTTTGGGAAGGGGGCTGTGCCTCCCTCCAGGCTCCGCTTTACGGTGGGAATGTAAAGCACCCCTGGGGGAAGCTGTGTGCTGCTGGTGGGGAGGGTTTGGGGTGCCTGGAGCTCACCCCGTGCCACTTCCCAGCACTCCCATACCTCAGGGTGCTCCTGGATCTCAGGACACCTGGAGGTCTCCTCCAGAGGGGCCGGATCTGTTCCCAAAGCACGGGGATCCTGCTCCTGGCTGCCCACAGGGGTCTGCCCGGCTCCCAGCTCAACCTGGGGACAGGCGATGGCGTGAGGACACGTGTCCATCCCGGGATGGGACAGGCAGGGCACTACAACCCAAAGGAAAGCACGGAGAAGAGCCTGGAAAAATTCCAGTGAGGCAGAGAAGGAAAGGGCTGGGTGGGTGAGAGAGGAGAGAGATGCTGAGATCCCCGAGCCAGGCACCCCTGGGAGCACCCCTGGAATCTCCTACCAGCGGCTCCACAGCACCAGGATGGGCAGCTGGGCTCTCCAGAGGGCTCCCAGCCGGACTGGGGGGCTCCAGGACACCCCCACTCCCCACTGGCACATCCTGGAGGGAACCAGCACACCGTGCAGGGCTCAGGGTGAGCACGCTCCTGGTGTGGGATTTTGGGGGGGACGGGACAGGTAAAACCCCACAACCTGCGGCTGGTCCGGGCTCTCTGCAGCACCTGGGAGGGCAGCAGGGGGCTGGGGAGGCTCCGGGGGCTGCAGCTCCTTCCTGGCCACGGGCTGGCTCCGCTTGGAGGGGGCGGGAGAGGGTTTGGAGTGCGGCTTGTGCCCTGCAGGGTGGGAAACAGCGGGAGAAACTCATCGCCCTGCCCTGGGAGAGCCACCGAGGAGGCAGCACGGGGGCAGGACACACCTCGGGGGGGTCGGGGACACCAGTCCAGGGGGACCAGGGTGAGCTGCCGGAGGTGGCTCCGGCGGAGGATGGGTCTCCCAGCCGGGCGGTGGCTCCAGGGCGGGCAGTGGCCACGGAAAGCTGGGGGATTCCTGCAGGAGCACAGCCCCGGCCACGGGGGTTAGGTTGGGTTGTGCAATCCCAACCTGGGCAGCGACAGCTTCCAGCGGTGCTGGTGTCCCCCCATTGTCACCCCACAGCCCCCTGAGCCCCCCGCACCCACCGCGGAGGGCCGGAGGGGGGCCAGGGTGGGGGCTGCTCCTCCGCGGGGAATTCAGACCAGGGATCGGGCATCAGATCCTGCAGGGAATGAACGGGCTGGGTTTAGGCGGAACGGGACAGGGGATGCTGTGACTGCACTGTCCTTGTCACCAGGGCAGTGAGTGACCCCTGCCCCATTTTAGCCACTCGGTCCTGCCACCCCCTCAGCCCATCACCCCTCACCGAGTGCCAGCCATCTCCAAAGCCGTCCTCAGCTCCTTGGAATTCTCTGTCATCCCAGGGAGGCTGTGGGGGACAGTCGTGGGGTGCCCAATTCCCCTCCTCCTCCTCCTTCCATGGGATGTCACCAGGGCCAGGGAAGGGTCTGGGCTGCAATGGCAACAGCCACAGGTGAGGACACAGCCACAGGTGAGGACACAGCCACAGGTGAGGACACAGCCCACCGGGATTTTTTTGGTTTTCTTGCTGTTCCCCCTCCCCGCTGTGACCCTCAGCTCTTTCCCCTGCTTTGGGCTGCCCTGGGTTTGTCAGTGAATCCCTCCCTGCACCAGGGGTGCAATTAGGGTGAGCCAGCTCGGATTTCACCTCACTGTGAAAATCAGCAGCAGTGGAGGGGGAGATCAGGCTGCCAGTGGTGGTGGAGAACACTGAGAGCAGCCTGACCCCAATATCCCAAAATGAAACCCCCACAAGGATGTGAAACCCCAAATGAAACCCCACGAGGATATGAAACCCCGAGAGCAACAGGCAGTGGCAGGAAACAGGGGCAGATGTTTCCTGGGAGGAACCAGAGGGCAGCAATCGCTTTTTTAAGGACAAACCCCCCCCCCAACATCCGTCACTCCGTGCTGTAAAAGCTCATCTCCACTTTTGAACAGCAGAATTTCCAGCACAGCCCTCCCAGGAGTGAGTGTGGATTCCTTTCTGGAGCCCTTCAAGGTCACTCCTGGAGGCTGAGCCAAAGGGAGTTGTGTGGGTCTGGGTGAGCAACATCAATCTAAACTTCATAATTGCTAATTAGCTTTAAAACTATTGATTTAATAAGCAGTGCCCTGGTTATAACCACCCACTCTGCACTGGAGATACCTGGCTGAGATCCTTTAGTCCAATCACCACCCTCCATCACAATAAATCATTTATTTCAGCTATGTAAATATATTTGCTTTGCCATTCTTAATCCTGGGGAGGAGAAGCTGTGGAATCCTTTAGACACAAACCGCTGGCCAGCTCAACAGCTGGATCCAGATGTTTCCAGACTCCTTTTGGGAATTTAAAAAGCCAGAGGCTCCTTTTTGTGCCTGGGGGTCCATGACTGGATCCAGACACGTCCAGATTAATTTTGGGGAAGGAGTTTAGAGAGCCAGGGGCTCCTTTCTGTGCCTGGGGGCTCCCTGGGAGGGTCTCCCTGACAAATTCCATCGCTGCCACCGTGCCTGTGGCACATCCTGGGACATTCCCCCAGCCCTGTCCCTTACCTGGGGCTGCCTGCTCCGGTGTCTCCTGCGCTGGTGCCTCGGGGGTGGCTCATTCCAGGGCTGCTCATCCCAGGGCTGCTCATCCCAGGGCTGCTCATGCCAGGGTGGCTCAGCCCAGGGTGGCTCAGCCCAGGGTGGCTCAGCCCAGGGTGGTTCAGCCCAGGGTGGCTCACCCCAAGGTGGCTCAGCCCAGGTGTCCTCGGGGCCAGCAGGGGGACAGGGCCCATCCCACCACGGGCCAGGCTGGGGGGAGATCAGAGCCGTGAGACCCCCGGTGCAGCGGGGATGGGGAGGCAGGAACCCCACACCCAACTGCCCAGATATTCCCAAAATTCCTCCCCAAACTGCAGCAACGTCCTCAGCATCCCCAGGGATGGAGCAGCAGGCACCCATGGCAGCCCTGGGGGAGTTCTGCTCTCCCACCCCCCTGTGGCAGCCCCAGGTGAGCCCCAGCCCCACGTACCTGCCTGGGATGGCCCCTCCTGGGGCCTCGTGGGGGGAACATCCTGCCCTGGGGCCGCCCGGGCCCCCGGGGCTGCGGGATCTGCTGGAAGGGAGAGGCTGGGTCAGCACATCCCACAGGATGTCACTGCTGGCTTGGGGACACTGCCAGCCAGGTGCCACCAGTGGGGCTGCCAGCCCCGTGCCCGGAGAGATGGGACACCCTCAGGGTCACTGGGACACCCCCAGAGCCACCAGGACATCCCCAGGGCCACCAAGACACCTCCAGAGCCACAGGGATACCCCCAGAGCCACCGGGACACCTCCAGGGTCACCAGGACATCTCCAGAGCCACTGGCATGGCCACCAGAGAGCACACGGCGGGGCTGGGGACACCAAGACCCGCTCGCTGTCCCCTGGGGGTGACACAGGACTGGCAATGCCCTGGCACCCCCTGTCCGTGCCACGTGTCATGGCCAACCCCACGGGTGACCCCGTGATGTCCCCAGGGGATCCCAAGGGGGCTTGGACGAGTCCCCCCCCCGCCAGCCTGAAACCCCACTTGTCCCTAAATTGTGGGGTGTCAGCCTGAGGAGCGGCAAAGCAGCACTGGAGGGGTGGGATGGAGAGTCCTGAACCCCTTCACCCCCATCCTGAATCCCAGTCCTGAATCCCAGTCATTCCCTGCACCCCAAACCCATAACTTCGCAACTGCACCCCAATCCTGTACCTCTGCACCCCAATCCTGCATTCCTGCACCCCAATCCTGCCTGCCTGCACCCCAATCCTGCATTCCTGCACCCCAATCCTGCCTCCCTGCATCCCAGTCCTGCATTCCTGAATCCCAGTCCTGCATTCCTGAATCCCAGTCCTGTATTCCTGGATCCCAGTCCTGCCTCCCTGCACCCCAATCCTATACCCCTGAATCCCAATCCTGCCTCCCCAGATCCCAGTCCTGCCTCCCTGCACCCCAGTCCTGCATTCCTGAATCCCAGTCCTGTATTCCTGGATCCGAATCCTGCATTCCTGGATCCCAACCCTGCATTCCTGGATCCCAATCCTGCACCTCTCTACCTGGGTCCGGCACCCCAAACCTGTAACTTTGCAACCACACCCCAATCCTGCGCCCCAATCCCACCAACTCCCGGCGGGAGCGGATCCCTCCCGAGCAGCTCACCCGGAGCTCACCCGGAGCTCTCCTGTCCCTCCCCTCGGGAGTTTCCCTTCCTCTTCCCTTCCCTCTCCCGGCCCCGATTCCGCCCCCGAGAGCAGCGGGAGCGCGCACAGCCCGGGCAGCGCCGCTTCCCTGATCCCCCGGGAGCAGCCGAATTCCTGCGGGAATCCGGGATCCACCAGCGGGCTGCGACCAAAGACCCGCACACTGCACCCCGGAGCCCCTGAAAAGGGGAGCCCTGCACCCCCAGAGCATGGAATATCCATGGGAGAGGGGATCCTGGGGATCCTGCACTCCCAGGATTTGGAATATCCATGGGAGAGGGGATCCTGAACCCCCAGAGCATGGAATATCCATGGGAGAGGGGATCTCCAGGATCCTGCATCCCCAGGGCATGGAATATCCATGGGAGAGGGGATCCTGGGATCCTGCAGCTCCAGGGTTTGGAATATCCATGGCAAAGGGGATCCTGGGGATCCTGCACCTCTAGGGTATGGAATATCCATGGAAAAGGGGATCCTGCACCCCCAGAGCATGGAATATCCATGGGAGAGGGGATTCTGAGAATCCTGCAGCTCCAGGGTGTGGAATATCCATGGGAAAGGGGATCCTGGGGATCCTGCACCCCAAGGGCATGGAATATCCATGAGAGAGGGGATCCTGCACCCCAGGATTTGGAATATCCATGAGAGAGGGGATCCTGCACCCCAGGATTTGGAATATCCATGAGAGAGGGGATCCTGCACCCCAGGATTTGGAATATCCATGAGAGAGGGAATCCTGCACCCCAGGATTTGGAATATCCATGGGAGAGGAAATCCTGCAGCTCCAAGATATGAAATATCCATGGGAGATGGGATCCTGCACCCCCAGGGTATAAAATATCCACGTGTGATAAATGTGATTTATGCTAACTGAATTGTAACCATATTAGCAAAATTTTACTCATATCAATAGAAAATAATTGTTACAAAGCAAAAAAAGGAAATGAGTGAGACAAAGCAGGATGGAATCCTCCAGATGTTAGGTGGGAGTAGTAGAAGGATGTGGGTTTGATAAGCAGCTTCTAGAAACAGAAAGTTTCGACCTTGGAATGGGCCAAATTGGGATGATTCCAAGCCCAGGCACGGGACTGGAATAAGATTTTATTGTGGGAACATGTGCTTAGCTACTTAACCTCGATGAAGACAAAGAGCCTTCATCAGAAATAAGACCCTCAAAAAGGATGAGACACCCCCAACCATCAGCAGAGCATGCACAACACAACATAGTGCCATAGATTTCAGGAAGAGAAACTAGGAGGAGCTTTCCAGAAAATTCTGTGTTAATATCATTAACATATAGTAAATAATTGGGATTTTGGCTTGGTTGTTTGTTATGTGAGGAAGGGCGAGCTTTTAAAGTTTTGCTTTATATGAACCTTAATTATATTAAATTACTCACTGCCAAATTTTGTATATACTCACATGTGTGTATCTAATATACTTTGGTTGTATTCCTTTATATACAATCGTTACTATTAAAAAAAAAAATTGCTGCTAAACTTAATCTTGTTGTCTGATAAATTGGACAAATAGAACGACATTCATAACACATGGGAGAGGGGATCCTGCACCCCCAGGATTTGGAATATCCATGGAAGAGGGGATCCTGGGGATCCTGTAACCCCAGGATGTGAAATATCCATGGCAAAGGGGATCCCCAGGATCCTGAACTCTCAGGGTGTGAAATATTAATGGAAGAGAGGATCCTGCACCCCCAGGATTTGGAATATTCATGGAAGAGGATCCTGCACCCCCAGGATGTGGAATATCCATGGAAGAAGGGATCCTGCACCTCCAGGATTTGAAATATCCATGGAACAGGGGATCCCCAGGATCCTGCACCCCCAGGATGTGGAATATCAATGGAAGAAGGGATTCTGCACCCCCAGGATGTGGAATATCCATGGAAGAAGGGATCCTGCACCTCCAGGATTTGAAATATCCATGGAACAGGGGATCCCCAGGATTCTGCACCCCCAGGATGTGGAATATCCATGGAAGAAGGGATTCTGCACCCCCAGGATGTGGAATATCCATGGAAGAAGGGATTCTGCACCCCCAGGATTTGGAATATCCATGGAAAAGGGGATCCCCAGGATCCTGCACTCCCAGGATGTGGAATATCAATGGAAGAAGGGATTCTGCACCCCCAGGATGTGGAATATCCATGGAAGAAGGGATTCTGCACCCCCAGGATTTGGAATATCCATGGAAAAGGGGATCCCCAGGATCCTGCACTCCCAGGGTGTGAAATATTAATGGAAGAGAGGGAATCCTGCACCCCCAGGGTTTGGAATATCCATGGGAGAGGAGATCCTGGGGGTCCTGCACCCCCAGGGTTTGGAATATCCATGGGAGAGGGGATCCCGGGGATCCTGCACCCCCAGGGTTTGGAATATCCATGGGAGAGGAGATCCTGGGGGTCCTGCACCCCCAGCCCCTGCCACCCTCCAGCTCCAGCATCAACCCCTCGGTCCCCGGGCTGCTCCCAAACTTGTGCCGGGACATTTCGGGGAGCGGGACCCCCATTCCCGGGGCTGGAGCAGAAGCGAGGAGGGGCCAGGGGAGGGTGGGAGGTTTTGGGGAGCCCGGGCAGGGCAGGGCTCCCCCGCACGCACCTTTTCTGCCATGGGGGAGCAGCGGGGACGGGCGGGATCTGCCGCTGGCTGTCACCTCCCAGCGTGGCCGTTTGTCCGTCTGTCACTTCCTGGCACTGCGGAGCGTGTCCCAAACCCTCAGCCCACCCAATTCATCCCCTCCCGAGCCAGCCCGGAGCCTCCAGCCTCTCCTCCCCCATATCCCCGGGTATTCCGGCCGGGAATGGCGCTGCCGGTGTCGCCACCCCGCCCTGCCCCCTGTGCTTTTATTTATCACCTTCCCTGCCCCGGGAACATCCCCGGCTGCAGTTGGGGGTTTGTCTGGCACTCTCTGATAACAAACTGGTCTGAACTGGTCGGCCCGAATGCGAATTGCTGCGCGCGGCGAAGGTGGGGACAGTGCGTGACCTTCCAGGAACGTGGCAGGAAAAGGGAGGCTCCGGCTCCGCTCGCTGATCCCAAAGGTTAATAAAGGAACGGGGAGAAAAAGGAGCCTCGGGGTGAACTCGCCGACCCCAAATGTCGACAAAGAAAGGGGGCGAACGGGAAAACCCAAAGCCAAGTGGAGTAAAACCCTTCCAAAAATCCACACAGGGATCCGTGGGATGTGGCTGCTCCCCCCAGGGCTCTCCAGCTGGTCCCTTAATGAGAGTCGCTAATTGGCATAAATCAATTAGCGGGCTGGGATTTGGGGACAGAATTTAGCAGCAGGGACAGAGGAGGCTGCAGCCCGGATGGATGGATGGATGGATGGATGGATGGATGGATGGATGGATGGATGGATGGATGGATGGATGGATGTCCCTGCAAATCCAGGTCTTACCCAAGCCTGGCTTGGTGAGCTGGGTGTCCCCAGAGAGGAGGAGGGAAATGAGAATAACAGAAAAACACTGCTAATTCCAGAAGTTCTGTGTAAGAATAAGTTACTTTTACTGTTAAAGCTTTATATAATAATAAACGTATTTGTGATGTTTATAATAAATAAATAAATAAAGTGAGGTTTTATCATGTAATAATAAAGTCCCCGTCCCAACAAAGGATCCTTAAAGACCCTCATTCCCATGGACTCCTGACACACCGAGCACCCCAAAAATGTGCAGCTCTTGGGTTTGGGGGGCTCCACCTCTTCCCTCTGCAGGTCTGTCCCACGAGCTGCTTTTCCCAGGCAGCTGGAAAAGCTCCTGCTTTTTCCAGGAGCTCGGGAAAATAACAAAGGTGCAGGACGAAGACTGATCTGCTCCCAGTGTTCTAAATATTCTGATAATCAATTTAATCATATTAAAAAATTACAGAGAGGAAATTGTGGAGTATAAGGTATAGGAATGTGAGGGGCGCTTGTTTAAAACACGTAACCATAGAAGTGTCAGGAGAATTAACGCACAAACACCAAAAAGGAGACAGAGGAGTTCTGGAACTTCATTGGAATAAAGGGGGAGGCTGCGGGCCCAACCGGGCTCGGGGCCCGGGGAGCCCCGATCCCCATCCAGATCCCGCTCCCCATCCCGTTTCTAGTCCCGGTCCCGGTAACAATCCCGATCCTGATTCCGATCCCGTTCCCAATCCCGATCCCGATCCCTTTCCCGTTTCCTTTCACGATCCCGATCCCGTTCCTAATCCCGATCCTGTTCTCTTTCCCGTTCCCGCTCCCTTTCCCGATCCCGTTCTCTTTCCCGTTCCCAATCCCATTCCCGTTCCCTTTCCCAATCCCGTTGTTACCGTATGGACTAGAAATCCTGAATATTAAAATATAAAGTGTATAATAGTAGTAGTAATATAATAGTAGTAGTAATGCTAAGGCTTAGAGACTGTAGTTTCCAGAGTAGGCCCTGGGAAACCAACTTAGGAATGTGCTGTGCTGAGAAAACAATTAGCAAAGCATGCAGAACCATTAGTGATAAGGTTGAAGTATAGTCAAAAATAAAGTACTGGTGGTGGGTAGTGGCAGAAGAAAGAGATTGAGGGGGAGAACACTATAGTCCTAGGATAAGCAACCTTGAAGGAGTTATGGCGTAAATGTTATCTACAAAGTGAATGTATCTATATTGTTTAGACGAGTATGTACTTCTGCACGAAAACCGTTTGTAAAAAGGGTATAAAAAACCCTCTGAAAAAGGGAACCGGCGGGATCCTGACTTTGGACGCGAGTCCGCAGGTCCCCGGGCCCCGAATAAAGCACCGCATAAACTGACACTCTGTTAGTTTGTGTTTTACTTGGAGTTTCGGGCAGCACCGTTCCCTTTCCCAATCCCATTCCCGTTCCCATTCCCGATCCCTTTCCCAATCCCGTTCCCGTTCCCATTCCCGATCCCTTTCCCAATCCCGTTCCCTTTCCCAATCCCATTCCCGTTCCCTTTCCCGATCCCGATCCCTTTCCCGATCCCATTCCCGTTCCCGTTCCCCTCCCGCTCGCGCCGCTCCGCGCGCCGCTGGCGAAGGCACGCTGCGCCAGTGACGTCAGGTGGCGGGTGACGTCATCGCGCGGCGCGGGCAGGCGGCAGCAATGGCGGCGGTAGGAGGAGGAGGAGGAGGAGGAGGCGCAGGAGGAGCGGGAGCTGTGGCGGCCCCGCCGCGGGGCATCCGCGCCTGGCTGCGGAGCGCGTTCCGCTTCGCCACCGACCGCAACGACTTCCGCAGGTCGGGACCGGGAACGGGAACGGGGCCGTGACCGGGGTCAGGGATGGGGTCGAGGTCGAGATGAGGGTGGGGATCGAGGCCGGGGCCGGGAGCCCGGTGTCTGTCCCGGCCCGTATCAGGGGCAGCGTGCCCGGCAGGAGGCGGCAGAGATTGTCCCTCAGTGCTGGGTCCCTGTGTCCAGTTCCGGCCCCTCAGCTCAGGGAGGACATTTTGGGGCTGGAGCGAGTCCAGGGAAAGGAGCGGAGATGGGGAAGGGCCTGGAGAGTCCTGAGGGAGCTGGGGAAGGGTTTGGAGAGTCCTGAGGGAGCTGGGGAAGGGTTTGGAGAATCCTGAGGGAGATGGGGAAGGGTTTGGAGAATCCTGAGGGAGCTGGGGAAGGGCCTGGAGAGTCCTGAGGGAGCTGGGGAAGGGTTTGGAGAATCCTGAGGGAGATGGGGAAGGGTTTGGAGAGTCCTGAGGGAGATGGGGAAGGGTTTGGAGAATCCTGAGGGAGATGGGGAAGGGTTTGGAGAATCCTGAGGGATTTGGGGAAGGGTTTGGAGAATCCTGAGGGGAAGGGGCTCAGCCTGGAGAAAAGGAGGCTCAGGGGGAATTTCTGGCTCTGCACAACTCCCTGACAGGAGGGGCCAGCCGGGGGGGATTTGGCATCTCATCCCAGGGAACAGGGACAGGAGGAGAGGGAACGGCCTCAGGCTGGGCCAGGGGAGGCTCAGGGTGGAATTTGCTCATGGAAAGGGTTGGCAGGGGCTGCCCAGGGAGGTTTGGAGTGCCCGTCCCTGGAGGTGGCACCTGGAGGTGGCACCGAGTGCTCAGGGTGGGGAACAAGGTGGGTGTCGGGCAGAGCTGGGATTCGGATGAACTTTCCCAAAGTCTTTTCCAGCCTCAATAATTGTGGGATTTTGTGCTTGCAGGAACCTGCTGGTGAACCTGGGGCTGTTTGCTGCCGGGGTCTGGGTCGCCCGGAACCTGACGGACATTGACCTGATGGCCCCACAGCCCGTCCCATAGGCCGGTCAGTCCCGGGGAGGCTCCGTGGGCTGGGATCAGGGAATATCCTGAGCTGGAGGCAGCCACAGGATCAAATCCAAGCCCTACCCTGCACAGACACCCCAAAATCCCACTATGAGCATCCTTGGAGCGGTGTCCAAACTCTCCTGGAGTTCTGGCAGCCTCGGGGCTGTGCCCATTCCCTGGGGAGCCTGGGCAGTGCCCCAAACCCTGTGGGGGAAGAACCTTTCCCAATATCCATCCTAAATCTCCCAAATCCAGCCCATCCTTGGGTGCTCACCAGAGTTTGGAGCTGCAGCCCCTCGAGGCTGAACAAACCCCCCAAACCCCACAGAACCCCCTCTCTACCCAGCTTTAAAGCAGAACCATCTCCCCTGACAGTTCTGAATTCCCTGTTCCAGGAAGAAGCCAGAGCTGCTGGGAGCAGAGCTCGCCCTCCCACCAGGACTGGAGCTGTGGGACTGCTCTGATCCCCCCTGGAGCTGCTCTGATCCCCCCGGGGCTGCTCTGATCCCCCCTGGAGCTGCTCTGATCCCCCCTGGAGCTGCTCCGATCCCCCCTGGAGCTGCTCTGATCCCCCCGGGGCTGCTCTGATCCCCCCGGGGCTGCTCTGATTCCACCTGGAGCTGCTCTGATCCCCCCTGGAGCTGCTCTGATCCCACTTGGAGCTGCTCTGATCCCACCTGGAGCTGCTCTGATCCCACTTGGAGCTGCTCTGATCCCACCTGGAGCTGCTCTGATCCCCCCTGGAGCTGCTCTGATCCCCCCTGGAGCTGCTCTGATCCCCCCTGGAGCTGCTCTGATCCCACCTGGAGCTGCTCTGATCCCCCCGGGGCTGCTCTGATCCCCCTGGAGCTGCTCTGATCCCCCCGGGGCTGCTCTGATCCTACCTGGAGCTGCTCTGATCCCCCCGGGGCTGCTCTGATCCTACCTGGAGCTGCTCTGATCCCCCCGGGGCTGCTCTGATCCCACCTGGAGCTGCTCTGATCCCACCTGGAGCTGCTCTGATCCCCCTGGAGCTGCTCTGATCCCCCCGGGGCTGCTCTGATCCCCCCTGGAGCTGCTCTGATCCCCCCGGGGCTGCTCTGATCCCCCCTGGAGCTGCTCTGATCCCCCCTGGAGCTGCTCTGATTCCACCTGGAGCTGCTCTGATTCCACCTGGAGCTGCTCTGATCCCCCCTGGAGCTGCTCTGATCCCACCTGGAGCTGCTCTGATCCCCCCTGGAGCTGCTCTGATCCCACTTGGAGCTGCTCTGATCCCCCCTGGAGCTGCTCTGATCCCCCCTGGAGCTGCTCTGATCCCACCTGGAGCTGCTCTGATCCCCCCGGGGCTGCTCTGATCCCTCCTGTCCTGCCTGGAGCAGTGACAAGGACAAAAGATTTCATGCTGAGAGGGAGAATTTGTTTTCCATTGATTCGTTCCTTCAGGACTTCAGGAATTGTTTCCTCAAGGATGTGCATGGAATTTCCTCCTGTACCTCCCACCCCTAGATGTTTATTAAAGTTTATGGAATAACAACACAACCCACTGGAATTTTTTCTTTTTTCCTCTGTTTTTTTTTTTTTTTTGGTTGTTTTTTTTTTAATAAGAAACTTCAGCTTACAAAAAAAAAAAAAAAACCAACAAGGTGTAAAAAGAGTAAAGATTACAAAAAAAAAAAAAATCATAAAAACCATGATTTCCATTTCACACCCGAGAGACAGAGGGGACCCATCAGCTGCTTCTGGTCACACACTGGGATGGAGCTCCAGGCACGGAGTTTCCCGGGAAACGTCACTGGGAGGAGGAGGAGGAGGAGGAGGAGGAGGAGGAGGAGGAGGAGGAGCAGGAGGAGGAGGAGGAGGAAGAGCCTTTGGGTGTTGCATAGCATGGAGTGCCCTGGGCTGGGCACAGCTGGGCGTTACTCACAGGTGGGGAGTTACAGCTTGGGAGTTACTCACAGGTTGTGTTACAGGTTATGAGTTACAGGTTGTGTTACAGGTTATGAATTACTCACAGGTCATGAGTTACAGGTTGTGTTAGAGGTCATGAGTTACTCACAGGTTGTGAGTTACTCAGGTTGTGTTACAGGTTATGAGTTACTCACAGGTGGGGGGAGTTACTCACAGGTTGTATTACAGGCTATGAGTTACAGCTTGTGAGTTACTCAGAGGTTGTGTTACAGGTTATGAATTACAGGTCATGAATTACAGGTCATGATTTACTCACAGGTGGGGAGTTGCTCACAGGTTGTGTTACAGGCTGTGAGTTACAAGTTGTATTACAGGTTATGAGTTTCTCACAGCTTGGGAGTTACTCACAGCTTGTGTTACAGGCTATGAGTTACTCACAGGTTGTGTTACAGGTTGTGTTACAGGTCATGGGTTACTCACAGGTTGTGTTACAGGTTGTGTTACAGGTCATGGGTTACTCACAGGTTGTGTTACAGGCTATGAGTTACTCACAGCTTGTGTTACAGGCTATGAGTTACTCACAGGTTGTGTTAGAGGTTGTGTTACAGGTCATGGGTTACTCACAGGTTGTGTTACAGGCTATGAGTTACTCACAGGTTGTGTTACAGGTTGTGTTACAGGTCATGGGTTACTCACAGGTTGTGTTACAGGTAACGAGTTACTCACAGCTTGGGAGTTACAGGTTGGTTTTTTTGGTGAATTACTGACAGGTTCCACGGTGGCTGTTGTGAGTTTCTATTTGCTCACAATTTGCACAGTGATTCACTCCCACGTTGTGATTTACTCACGATTTACACAGTGGCTGCTGTGATTTTAGATTTACTCACAGGTTCCACTGTGTAATCTGTCATGTACTCCCAGATTACACAGTGGCTCTGTGAGTTACTCCCAGATTACACAGTGGCTCATTGATTTACTCCCAGGTTACACAGTGGCTCTGATTTACTCCCAGGTTATAGTGGCTCTGTGATTTACTCCCAGGTTGTGAGTTACTCCCAGGTTATACAGTGTCTCTGTGAGTTACTCCCAGGTTATAGTGGCTCTGTGATTTACTCCCAGGTTGTGATTTACTCCCAGGTTACACAGTGGCTGTGAGTTACTCCCAGGTTACACAGTGTCTCTGATTTACTCCCAGGTTACACAGTGGCTCTGTGAGTTACTCCCAGGTTGTGAGTTACTCCCAGGTTACACAGTGTCTCTGTGAGTTACTCCCAGGTTACACAGTGGCTCTGTGAGTTACTCCCAGGTTACACAGTGGCTGTGAGTTACTCCCAGGTTACACAGTGTCTCTGATTTACTCCCAGGTTACACAGTGGCTCTGTGAGTTACTCCCAGGTTGTGAGTTACTCCCAGGTTACACAGTGTCTCTGTGAGTTACTCCCAGGTTACACAGTGTCTCTGTGAGTTACTCCCAGGTTACACAGTGGCTCTGTGAGTTACTCCCAGGTTACACAGTGTCTCTGTGAGTTACTCCCAGGTTACACAGTGTCTCTGTGAGTTACTCCCAGGTTACACAGTGTCTCTGTGAGTTACTCCCAGGTTACACAGTGTCTCTGTGAGTTACTCCCAGGTTACACAGTGGCTCTGTGAGTTACTCCCAGGTTACACAGTGTCTCTGTGAGTTACTCCCAGGTTACACAGTGTCTCTGTGAGTTACTCCCAGGTTACACAGTGGCTCTGTGAGTTACTCCCAGGTTACACAGTGTCTCTGTGAGTTACTCCCAGGTTACACAGTGGCTCTGTGAGTTACTCCCAGGTTACACAGTGTCTCTGTGAGTTACTCCCAGGTTACACAGTGGCTCTGTGAGTTACTCCCAGGTTACACAGTGTCTCTGTGAGTTACTCCCAGGTTACACAGTGGCTCTGTGAGTTACTCCCAGGTTACACAGCTGTGCTGGGGCTCTCAGTGGATTCTCATTCTTTGGAGTTTTCCCAGGGTTGATTTTGGGACATTCTGGAGCTCTGGGGACAGGAGTGTCCCTATAAAACCCCCCCAAAATTCTCTTTTCAGAGCTGAACGTCTGTGAAAATCCTGCAGGTCTGCCTGGAGTGGGGCAGTCCTGGAAAAGGGGAATAATTGGAATAATTGGAATAATTGGAATAATTGGAATAATTGGAACAATTGGAATAATTAATTGCAGCCCCTCTGGAGCTGAGCCCAGCTTTGATTTGCCCCCACTAATCCTGAGTTCACCCAGGGCTCAGCCTGAACAAACCTGGCTGGAGAGCCAGGAATAATCTGGAATTGTGGGAGAGTCAGGAATGATGAAATAATAATTATGGAATAGTCAGGAATGATGGGATAATCATTATGGAATAGTCAGGAATTATGGAATAATCAGGAATTAATGGAATAGTCAGGAATGATGGAAGAATCATTATGGAATAGTCAGGAATTAATGGAACACTCAGGAATTGAATAATCAGGAATTAATTGAATAGTCAGTCAGGAATTAATGGAAAAATCAGGAATTGTGGAATAGTCAGGAATTCTGGAATAGTCAAGAATTAACTGAATAGTCAGGAATTATGGAATAATCATTATGGAATAGTCAGGAATTAATGGAACAGTCAGGAATTAACTGAATAATCAGGAATTAATTGAATAGTCAGTCAGGAATTAATGGAATAGTCAGGAATTCTGAATAGTTAGGAATTATGGAATAATCAGGAATTAATGGAATAGTCAGTCAGGAATTAATGGAATAATCAGGAATTATGGAATAGTCAAGAATTATGGAATAATCAAAAATTAATTGAATAGTCAGGAATTGTGGAATAGTCAGGAATTAATTGAATAATCAGGAATTAATTGAATAGTCAGGAATTAATTGAATAGTCAGGAATTATGGAATAATGAGGAATTCTGGAATATCCTGAGCTGGAAGGGCCCCACAAGGATCACCCAGTGAATCCCCCCCCCATCTCCTCCTCAAGGCCCTTCATTTGTAGCCCTTAATTAATTAATTAATTAATTAATTGGAGTCTCTTGTCACTTGCTGCTGTCCTTGAGGACACTCCAGGCCTGGCACTGGCAGTGACACCAGGAATGAGCCTGGAGCAGAAACTCGAGGCTGTTCTGACTGAAAATGGCTGGAAAATCCAGAAAAATCTGATTTAGAACTGCTGGGAAAAAAAAAATGTAAAAAAATCTGATTTAAAACCACTGAACACCCAGACAAATCTGATTTTAAAACACTGAAAAATCCAGACAATCTGATTTAAAACCACTGAAAAATCGGATTTAAAACTGCTGGGAAATCCAGACAAATCTGACTGTAAACTGTTGGGAAATCCAGAAAAATCTGATTTTAAACTGCTGGGAAATCCAGACAAATCTGATTTAGAACCATGGGAAAAATCTGATTAAAAACTGCTGGAAAATCCAGAAAAATCTCTTTTAGAACTGCTGGGGGAAAAAAATATAGAAAAATCTGATTATAAAACATTGAAAAATCCAGGCAAATCTGATTTAAATACACTGGGGAAAAAAATCCAGAAAAACCTGATTTAGAACCACGGGAAAAATCTGATTTAAAACCTCTGAAAAAATCCAGACAATCTGATATAAAACCACTGAAAAAATCTGATTTAAAACTGCTGAAAAAATTCAGAAAATTCTCTTTTAGAACTGCTGAAAAAACTCCAGAATAATGGAACTGCCAGGAACCTGGAATTTAGGTTGGGATTAAATTTTTTTGTTTGTTTGTTTGTTTTGTTTTTTAAATGCTGGAGATCAGTTTTAACTCTGCACATAAAGATAAAACCCAGAGGGAAACCTGCAGCAGCCAAATTTCAACCAAACAGCACCAAAAAATGCCAAATTCTGTCACATCCAAGGAAAAACTGAATATCCCAGGAACCTCACAGTGCTGGGAAAAAACAAATTCCATCAATTCCTTCCCTCTCAGGGCAAATCTGAGCTCAATTCTGACTCCTTTAATTTTTAAATTTTAAATTTTCTCTCTTTCCCAGGAGCTGTTTTGCTCCAGAATTAATCCATGAAGTTTTTTCCTGGCTGAGCTCATTTTCCTATCCCTGCCATCTCAATTTATCCTGTTGTATTGTGATTCATTTGATTTATTGGCAGCCCCAAAAATTCCCTCCCCAAGCCATTCCTAAGGAATCCTTCCAGATCCTGTTACATTTAGGGAAGCAAAAACCAAACTGTTTTTTTAATCAGCACTGCTGCAAACTGCCTGATCTCCAAAAAAAAAAAAAAAAATCAAAGAATATGACCCCAAAATGATATTTAATGGTTAAAAATGACATTTCTTTTAGGCTCAGAAAGCAGCATCGTGGGCAGAATGTGGGAAATGGGAATTTTTCTTTGCTACCATCCAAGTTTTTTTTTTTTTTTTTTGCTTGCTGTGCTCAATTTGCCCAAGGACAGGAGGTTCAAATTCCCAGGAAAAAGTGGGATTTGGGAGCTTTTCCCCCACAACAACCAAGGTTTGGAGCTTGTTTTTATCTGATGAGACAAAAGGAGCAAAAAGGGAGGAGGAGGAGAAACACTTTGAGAACTTCTCTGCTTGAAAACTGATTTTTTTTTTTTAAAACCTCATATTTTCAATTATTAAAAAAAACCAAAAATAACCCAGATTAACAGACATCAGGTCTAATATTCAGATTTAAAGGTGAAATGTGAACAGCCAAGTCCCCAAATGACAAACCCACACCTGAGGAGCAGCTGGAGAAGTGACTGTGGACAGTCCCACTAAGGCTCTGGATTCCCCACGATTCCCAAACCAGGCTCATTTCACACACTGACTTCGTGGTTTGTGCAGCTTTTCCAACTCCATGTGGAATTTGGGATTTCACATTCCTGCTCTGATCCCATTCCTGCCCTGATCCCATTCCTGCTCTGATCCCATTCCTGCCCTGATCCCATTCCTGCTCTGATCCCATTCCTGCCCTGATCCCATTCCTGCTCTGATCCCATTCCTGCCCTGATCCCATTCCTGCCCTGATCCCATTCCTGCCCTGATCCCATTCCTGCCCTGATCCCATTCCAGCCCTGATCCCATTCCTGCTCTGATCCCATTCCTGCCCTGATCCCATTCCTGCTCTGATCCCATTCCTGCCCTGATCCCATTCCTGCCCTGATCCCATTCCTGCCCTGATCCCATTCCTGCCCTGATCCCATTCCTCCCCTGATCCCATCCCTGTCCTGATCCCATTCCAGCCCTGATCCCATTCCTGCCCTGATCCCATCCCTGTCCTGATCCCATTCCTGCCCTGATCCCATCCCTGCCCTGATCCCATCCCTGCCCTGATCCCATTCCTGCCCTGATCCCATTCCTGCCCTGATCCCATTCCTGCCCTGATCCCATTCCTGCTCTGATCCCATTCCTGCCCTGATCCCATTCCTGCTCTGATCCCATTCCTGCTCTGATCCCATTCCTGCCCTGATCCCATCCCTGCCCTGATCCCATTCCTGCCCTGATCCCATTCCTGCTCTGATCCCATTCCTGCTCTGATCCCATTCCTGCCCTGATCCCATTCCTGCCCTGATCCCATTCCTGCTCTGATCCCATTCCTGCCCTGATCCCATTCCTGCCCTGATCCCATCCCTGCCCTGATCCCATCCCTGTCCTGATCCCATCCCTGCCCTGATCCCATCCCTGTCCTGATCCCATTCCTGCTCTGATCCCATTCCTGCCCTGATCCCATTCCTGCCCTGATCTCATTCCTCTCCTGATCCCATTCCAGCCCTGATCCCATTCCTGCCCTGATCCCATTCCTGCTCTGATCCCATCCCTGCTCTGATCCCATCCCTGCTCTGATCCCATCCCTGCTCTGATCCCATTCCTGCTCTGATCCCATTCCTGCTCTGATCCCATTCCTGCTCCGATCCCATCCCTGCTCCGATCCCATTCCTGCTCCAATCCCATTCCTCCCCTGATCCCATCCCTGCTCTGATCTCATTCCTGCTTGATCCTATCCCTGTTGTGATCCCATCCCATTCCTGCCCTTATCCCATTCCTGGTCTCATCCCATTCCTGTTGTGATTCCACTCCTGCTTCAATCCCATCCCTGTTCCAATCCCATCCCTGCTCCAATCCCATTCCTGTTCCAATCCCATCCCTGCTCCAATCCCACTCCTGCTTCAATCCCATTCCTGTTCCAATCCCATCCCTGCTCCAATCCCACTCCTGCTTCAATCCCATCCCTGTTCCAATCCCATCCCTGTTCCAATCCCATTCCTGTTCCAATCCCATTCCTGTTCCAATCCCATCCCTGCTCCAATCCCACTCCTGCTTCAATCCCATTCCTGTTCCAATCCCATTCCTGTTCCAATCCCATCCCTGCTCCAATCCCATCCCTGCTCCAATCCCATCCCTGCTCCAATCCCATCCTTGCTCCAATCCCACTCCTGCTCCAATCCCATTCCTGCAGTTTTCCCCACAAAGAAGGGGAAGATGAACACCAAAATTTCCCAGAAGCAGCTGGGAGTGTTTTCCCCTGATGGGAATGTCAGTCTTGTGTCCTTGTCACTGTTTTTGGGTGGCAAAAACCTGAGCTTGGAGTTGTTTTTCTGGGATTCCTGCTTTGTCCTGCAGCGTTCTCTGAGTGTAGAAGAGGATGTAGGCCTGGGTCTTGCACACCTCCTCCACGCTACATACATTCAGTTTGGAGTCATTGCAGTGCACCCAAAAACCTGGGAAAAAAAGGGGAAAAAAAAGCTCTCAGCTGAGGCAGCATCCCTTTGGATTTTGGAACTGCCCACAGGAAACATCCACAGGAGAAAAGGCACCTCTGTCTTTCCCTCTAATCTGGAAAATTGTTTTAATATCATTTTTTCTTTTTTTTTTTGGTGCTTTAGAAATATATCAAATCATCATTTAATCAGCCCAAAAGCTGAAATTAGGCAGCCAAAAATTCCCTGGGGCCAGGCAATTTGTGCAGGCAGGAAGGCAGAGCCCATCCTGGTCCAGCTGCTGGGATCTCCCAGCCCCCCCTACGGATGTTATTCATGAATAGTTCCTGTTTTTCCAGCCTCAAAACACTTTCTGTTCATCTCCTCAACCCCCGAGGATCCTGAATAAACCCAGCTGCAGCAGCAGCTCCTTGGAGCAGAATGAAAAAAATCACACTATTCCAAGGAAGAGAAAAAAAAAAAAAACAAAACAGGAGGTTGTATCCAGCACCCGTTCCATTTCAATTTTCCATTTTACCTGAACAAATCGCCCCTAAGACTTGAATGACAATCGAGTGATGGAGAGAGACTGTGGGCAAAGGGAAGAGAGGAATACAATAGGGATGGGAAATGTAAATTGCAGGACTTCTGAGATGCCTGACTGCATTAGTGGGGTCTGCGCAGAGAATATAATTGGAACAAACTACCGAAAGGCAAGGAGCAGATCCCAAAGAATTGGGATTGCAAGGAAAGGAAAACCAAGGGATGCTGAGGCAGGGGAGGGGATTGGGGCGGCACACTCACCTCCCTCCGTGTTGTAGCAATAGGCCGTGTAGTGCCCCGAGCCGAAGCCTTTGCCGTGGTGCATCACCACGGCCGCCAGGTCGTAGACGAAGCAGTCGGTGGCCAGCGGGGGCAGGCAGTCCCTGCAGCAGAACGGCTCCATGTTCAGCACCTGCTCGAACAGCACGTGCACCCCGATCTTCTCGCGGTGGTTGCGCTCAGACCACCTGGGGAACACAGAGGAAACGGCTCGGGGCTGCTCCCAAAATCCCGCCCGCACCGACCCCTGCTCAGGGATTGTTCACCCCACAGTGACCTGCCCGCCCCCAGTGGAAACACGGCCGTACCTGTCACTGATTCTTATTTCAGGTGGGGTCTCCCTTTGGCATTAAGAACTTTTATTTTAGGTGAGGTCTCCCCCTGCCATTGAAGGTTTTTATTTGAGGTGGGGTCTCCCTTTGCCATTCAAGGTTTTTATTTGAGGCGGGGTCTCTCTTTGCCATAGCAGGTTTTTGTTTCAGGTGTAATCCCCCTTTGCCATTGAAGGTTTTTATTTGAGGTGGGGTCTCCCTTTGCCATAGCAGATTTGTGTTTTAGGTGGAATCTCCATTTGGCATTGAAGGTTTTTATTTGAGGTGGGGTCACCTCCTACCATCGATGATTTTTATTTGAGGTGGGGTGTCCCCCTGCTATTGATGATTTTTATTTGAGGTGGGGTCTCCCTTTGCCAGAGCAGGTTTTTGTTCTAGGTGGGGTCCCCTTTTGGCATTAAGAACTTT
Source organism: Acridotheres tristis (assembly GCA_037013685.1). Classification (NCBI taxonomy): domain Eukaryota; kingdom Metazoa; phylum Chordata; class Aves; order Passeriformes; family Sturnidae; genus Acridotheres; species Acridotheres tristis. Next base: position 2,806,901 of record CM072913.1, on the reverse strand, counting down.
TCTTTTAGGTGAGGTCTCCCCCTGCCATTGAAGGTTTTTATTTGAGGCGGGGTCACCTCCTACCATCGATGATTCTTATTTGAGGTGGGGTCTCTCTTTGCCAGAGCAGGTTTTTGTTCTAGGTGGGGTCCCCTTTTGGCATTAAGAACTTTCACCTTAGGTGAGGTCTCCCCTTGCCATTGATGATTTTTATTTGAGGTGGGGTCTCCCTCTGCCATAGCAGATTTTTGTTTTAGGTGGGGTGCCCTTCTGGCACTAAGAACTTTTATCTTAGGCGAGGTCTCCCCCTGCCATCGATGATTTTTGAGGTGGGGTCTCTCTTTGCCAGAGCAGATTTTTGTTTTAGGTGGAATCTCCCTTTGCCACTGAAGGTTTTTATTTTAGGTGAGATCTCCCCCTGCCATTGAAGGTTTTTATTTGAGGTGGGGTCTCCCTTTGCCATAACAGATTTGTATTTTAGGTGGAATCTCCCTTTGCCATTGAAGGTTTTTATCTTAGGTGAGGTCTCCCCCTGCCATCGATGATTTTTGAGGTGGGGTCTCCCTTTGCCAGAGCAGATTTTTGTTTTAGGTGGAATCCCCCTTTGCCATTGAAGGTTTTTATTTGAGGCGGGGTCTCCCCCTGCCATTGATGATTTTTATTTGAGGTGGGATCTCTCTTTGCCAGAGCAGGTTTTTGTTCTAGGTGGGGTCCCCTTTTGGCATTAAGAACTTTTATTTTAGGTGAGGTCTCCCCCTGCCATTGAAAGTTTTTACTTTAGGTGGGGTCTCCCTTTGCCAGAGCAGATTTTTGTTTTAGGTGGAATCTGCATTTGGCATTGAAGGTTTTTATTTGAGGTGGGGTCACCTCCTACCGTCGATGATTTTTATTTGAGGTGGGGTCTCTCTTTGCCAGAGCAGGTTTTTGTTTTAGGTGGGGTCTCCCTTTGGCATTAAGAACTTTTATTTTAGGTGAGGTCTCCCCCTGCCATTGAAGGTTTTTATTTGAGGTGTGGTCTTCCTTTGCCATAACAGATTTGTGTTTTAGGTGGAATCTCCCTTTGCCATTGAAGGTTTTTATTTGAGGTGAGGTCTCCCCTTGCAATTGATGATTTTTATTTGAGGTGGGGTCTCCCTCTGCCATAGCAGATTTTTGTTTTAGGTGGGGTGCCCTTCTGGCATTAAGAACTTTTATCTTAGGTGAGGTCTCCCCTTGCCATTGATGATTTTTGAGGTGGGGTCTCCCTTTGCCATAGCAGGTTTTTGTTTCAGGTGTAATCCCCCTTTGCCATTGAAGGTTTTTATCTGAGGCGGGGTCTTCCCCTGCCATCGATGATTCTTATTTGAGGTGGGGTCTCTCTTTGCCAGAGCAGGTTTTTGTTTTAGGTGGGGTCTCCCTTTGGCATTAAGAACTTTTATTTTAGGTGAGGTCTCCCCCTGCCATTGAAGGTTTTTATTTGAGGTGGGGTCTCCCTTTGCCATAACAGGCTTTTGTTTTAGGTGGAATCCCCCTTTGCCATTGAAGGTTTTTATTTGAGGTGGAGTCACCTCCTACCATCGATGATTTTTATTTGAGGTGGGGTCTCCCTTTGCCAGAGCAGGTTTTTGTTTTAGGTGGGGTCTCCCTTTGGCATTAAGAACTTTTATTTTAGGTGAGGTCTCCCCCTGCCACTGAAGGTTTTTATTTGAGGTGGGGTCACCTCCTACCATCGATGATTTTTGAGGTGGGGTCTCCCTTTGCCATAGCAGATTTTTGTTTCAGGTGGAATCCCCCTTTGCCACTGAAGGTTTTTATTTTAGGTGAGGTCTCCCCCTGCCATTGATGATTTTTATTTGAGGTGGGATCTCCCTTTGCCAGAGCAGATTTTTGTTTCAGGTGGAATCTCCCTGTGCCACTGAAGGTTTTTATGTTAGGTGAGGTCTCCTGCCATTAATAATTTTTATTTTAGGCGAGGTGTCCCCCTGCCATTGAAAATTTTTCCTTGAGTTGGTCTCTGCCATTGAAGGTTTTTGTTTCAGGTCGGGGTCTCCCTTTGCCATTAATAATTTTCATTTTAGATGGGGGTCTCCTGCTATTGATGGTTTTTATTTTAAGTGGGGTCTCCTGACATTGAAGGTTTTTGTTTCAGGTGGAGTCTCCTCCTACCACTGATATTTTTTATTTCAGGTGGGGTCTCCTCCTTCCATTGATATTTTTCTTTTAGGTGAGGTATTTTTGAGCCAGATTTCTCCTCTGACCACCCTTAAAATCCTCAGTTCTACCAATAAGCCCCTCCACATTCACCCTAACCACTTCACAAACTTGTCCTAACATTTTGAGCTTTTTCTGCTTTCTATTCAACAACAGAATTTTTCTATTTCAACACTGCCATTGAATTCTCTCCATCTCCCACCTTCATCAAATCTTTCACATCACTGACTTCTCCTTCCAAGCTGCCTGAAAAACTCGAGTAAAACCCAAAGAAATGAAAGATTAAAATGCAACAAAACATTCACCAGTGGCAGAAAACCCCCTGCAGGCAGGCAAGGTGAGAGGCATTCACCAAGCTGATGGCTCAGAAGTTTTCCTGCTTTCTGCAGGAATTGAGGGCAGTTAAAGGCCCCATTTTTGGTCATTTTTTTTTCCCCCAAAAAACCCAAGGCTCACCTGAAACGTTTAAGGTGCAGTCGGAGGACCTGAGGTAGTCTGTAGATCAGCAACTGCTTTTTAGCTTCACTCAGAACAAGAGGTTTGGGAGAAGATTTTCGCCTTTTACCTGCCCAAAAAAACCCCAAAAAAACCCCAAGGTAAAGATTATTAACATCCTATTAATTCCCCCAAAAGAACAACCAGCACAGGGTGAAACTTTTTTTTTTTTTCTTTTTTTCCAGTCAAAGGAATAAACATTTCTGAATTCTTCCAGAACTTCTGTGGGTTGAAACTCTCCCTTCTCCTCATCACACAAATATTTGTCTCCTCTGACTTGTTCCTGCTGGGAAAACTCCAGGGAATATTGAGCCAAAGATCTCCTGGGCTGCAGCACTTCCAGCAGGTGAATTCCAGCTCACAAATATTCCATGTTTTATTCTCTCTGCTGCTTTGAGCCTCTCACAAAAGCTCAAAAGCATTAGGTTTAGGTTTTAGTATAAGTAAGCAAGCAAGTAAATAAGTAAAATAGGTTTTAAGTGCTTTAGATACCAGTGTAGAAATTTGAGTTCTAGTGCAAGTTGAAAAACATAGCCCTAGATACTAGTGTTTCTGTGGAGGCCCCAAAAACCTAGTTTCAGACATAATAAAGTTATTAAAGAGACAAAAGCCTCGATATTCAGCAAAATTTAGATTGTTTTATTTGATATACAAAGAGCAAAGCAGGGCTGGGGAACGTGAGGGGTCACTGCCCACCCCACGCCCCACCCAACCTCGGTTTGCAGCCTCTTCTTATAATGGGGTTTCTTGTTGTAATCAATAATTTTTGGGTTTTTTTGTTGTCATAAGCAGTGGTGGTTGAATAAACATCCTTGTAGAGAACCAGCAGAGAAGTTCTGAGAGTTTTGTCATTGAGAGGAGCAGCATTGATCAGACAAAGGCAGGAAGGGCTATTGGGAAGGCTGAGTTTGGCTATTGGGAAGGCTGAGTTTGGCTATTGGGAAGGCTGAGTTTGGGCTAGTGGGAAGGCTGATTTTGGGCTATTGGGAAGGCTGATTTTGGGCTATTGGGAAGGCTGATTTTGGCTATTGGGAAGGCTGATTTTGGCTATTGGGAAGGCTGATTTTGGGCTATTGGGAAGGCTGAGTTTGGCTATTGGGAAGGCTGATTTTGGGCTATTGGGAAGGCTGAGTTTGGGCTATTGGGAAGGCTGAGTTTGGCTATTGGGAAGGCTGATTTGGCCTATTGGGAAGGCTGATTTTGGGCTATTGGGAAGGCTGATTTTGGGCTATTGGGAAGGCTGAGTTTGGGCTATTGGGAAGGCTGAGTTTGGGCTAGTGGGAAGGCTGATTTGGGCTATTGGGAAGGCTGAGTTTGGGCTATTGGGAAGGCTGATTTTGGGCTATTGGGAAGGCTGAGTTTGGGCTATTGGGAAGGCTGAGTTTGGCTATTGGGAAGGCTGAGTTTGGGCTATTGGGAAGGCTGATTTTGGCTATTGGGAAGGCTGAGTTTGGGCTAGTGGGAAGGCTGATTTTGCAAGTTGGGAGCTGATACAACTTATTTGGAAAACATAATATAATATAACATAATATAATGTAACATAATACACCATAACAAGGTGATTTTAAACAGAATGGTTTCCTTTATCTAGTGTCCATGCTTTACTTCAGAGCTTAGCATTCTGGTTTATACAAACCCCAATGCTTTTGTGATTAACACCAATCTTTTACCAACTATCACAAAATTATCATCCTGGGAGAAATTCTCCCTACAGGAGCTGCTCAGCTCAGGGAGAGCAGCAGGTGCTGCAGCCTGAGGAGGATTTTACAGGCTGGGATTTTGCCCTGTAGGAGCTGCTGGTCTGGACAGTCAGGACTGAGAGATCTCTAAAGCCAGGCTTTGGAACTCATGGTCTGGACAAGTCAGGACTGAGAGATCTCTAAAGCCAGGCTTTGGAGCTCATGGTCTGGACAGTCAGGACTGAGAGATCTCTAAAGCCAGGCTTTGGAGCTCATGGTCTGGACAGTCAGGACTGAGAGATCTCTAAAGCCAGGCTTTGGAGCTCATGGTCTGGACAGTCAGGACTGAGAGATCTCTAAAGCCAGGCTTTGGAACTTATGGTCTGGACAGTCAGGACTGAGAGATCTCTAAAGCCAGGCTTTGGAGCTCATGGTCTGGACAGTCAGGACTGAGAGATCTCTAAAGCCAGGCTTTGGAGCTCATGGTTTATTGCATGGGATGTGGGTGAAAGGGCCCAGCTCGGAGCAGGCTGTGAGAGCAGGAGGGCAAGAGGGAGAGGAGTAAAGAGAGAGCAGGGGGTAAGAATTAGGAGGGGTAAGGGTGGTAAGAGGTAGGAGAGTAAGAGTGGTGAGAGAAGAGAGTAAAGTAAGAGAGATAAGAGAAATACGAGAAATTAGAGAAGTAAGAGAGGTAACAGAAATAAGAGAAGTAAGAGAAGATAAATAAGAGAAATAAGAGAAGTAAGAGAAATAAGATAAAGAAGAGAAATAAGAGAAGTAAGAGAAATAAGATAAATAAGAGAAATAAGAGAAGTAAGAGAAATAAGATAAATAAGAGAAATAAGAGAAGTAAGAGAAATAAGAGAAGTAAGAAAAGAAAGAGTGGTAAGAGAAAGAAGAGGAGTAAGAGAGCGAAATTCCCATTACAATCAATCCTCTTCCGTGTTGAATATTCCAATTTTCACTCCCCAATCTAATACAAGATACAAATCCTATAACATTTACACACAGCCTGTAAGAATCACTACATTACCAGAACGTGTTAAACTTTAAAAACCACTCTTTGGACTCTCTTTACCAATCCAGCAGGGTCTTCTCTGCCCCTTGGCCCTGTCTGCAGGCACAGGGGATTGTTCAGTCAAGGGGGGATTTCGGGGTTGTTCAGTCAAGGGGGGATTTCGGGGTTGTTCAGTCAAGGGGGGATTCTGGGGTTGTTCAGTCAAGGGGGGATTTCGGGGTTGTTCAGTCAAGGGGGGATTTTGGGGTTGTTCAGTCAAGGGGGGATTCTGGGGTTGTTCAGTCAAGGGGGGATTCTGGAATTGTTCAGTCAAGGGGGGATTCTGGGGTTGTTCAGTCAAGGGGGGATTTTGGGGTTGTTCAGTCAAGGGGGGATTCTGGGGTTGTTCAGTCAAGGGGGGATTTCGGGGTTGTTCAGTCAAGGGGGGATTCTGGAATTGTTCAGTCAAGGGGGGATTTCGGGGTTGTTCAGTCAAGGGGGGATTTCGGGGTTGTTCACTCAAGGGGGGATTTTGGGGTTGTTCACTCAAGGGGGGATTCTGGAATTGTTCAGTCAAGGGGAGATTACAGAATTGTTCAATCAAGGGGGGATTCTGGGATTGTTCACTCAAGGGGGGATTCTGGGATTGTTCAGTCAAGGGGGGATTTTGGGGTTGTTCACTCAAGGGGGGATTCTGGAATTGGTCAGTGAAGAGGGGATTCTTTTCAGCTGCCCACACTATTATTTTCCAGCTCACTAACGAAGCTTTACCTTTCATTCCCACCTCTCTTACAGCTCTCCCATATTCTCCAAACCCTTCCCACCGAGCCATCCCATCGCTGACATTTCCCATTCCCACGTCCCGTGTGGCACTCACTGTTACATCGGTCACAGGCGTAGATCCTCCCCTCCAGCGCCTCGGTCTCGGTGAACTTGGCCAGCATTTCGGTGAGCAGGCACTGAGCCTGGCCCAGCGGCAGCAGCCGCTCCTCCAGGCCGTGGTAGCGCTGCGGGAATTCCAGCGACAGATCCCAAAAAGGCTCCACGGTGTCGGATTTGTGGTTGCACGTGCTGCAGGTGACCTGCAGGGGACACGCGGAGAGCGCGCTGAGAGAGAGCGCGGGGAGACCGCGCCACCAGCGGCGCCGGAGCTGCTGCCTGGGGGCACTGAGGGCTTGTTATTGATTTGTATTGTTTATTGCTTTTTATTGATTTCTATTCTTTATGGATTGGGTTATTGATTTCTATTCTTTATGGATTGGTTCATTGATTTCTATTCTTTATGGGTCATTTATTGCTTTTTATTGCTTTTTATTGATTTCTATTCTATAGGGGTCATCTCATTGCTTTTTATTGATTTATATTGTTTATGGATTGGTTTATTGATTTCTATTCTTTATGGGTCATTTATTGCTTTTTATTGATTTCTATTCTTTATGGATTGGTTTATTGATTTCTATTGATTTCTATTGTTTATGGATTGGTTTATTGATTTCTATTGTTTATGGATTGGTTTATTGATTTCTATTCTTTATGGATTGGTTTATTGATTTCTATTGATTTCTATTCTTTATGGATTGGTTTATTGATTTCTATTCTTTATGGGTCACTTATTGCTTTTTATTGATTTATATTGTTTGTGGGTCACTTATTGCTTTTTATTGATTTCTATTCTTTATGGATTGGGTTATTGATTTCTATTCTTTATGGATTGGTTTATTGATTTCTATTCTTTATGGGTCACTTATTGCTTTTTATTGATTTCTATTCTTTATGGATTGGTTTATTGATTTCTATTCTTTATGGATTGGTTTATTGATTTCTATTCTTTATGGATTGGTTTATTGATTTCTATTCTTTATGGATTGGTTTATTGATTTCTATTCTTTATGGGTCATTTATTGCTTTTTATTGATTTATATTGTTTGTGGGTCATTTATTGCTTTTTATTGATTTATATTGTTTGTGGGTCATTTATTGCTTTTTATTGATTTCTATTCTATAGGGGTCATCTCATTGCTTTTTATTGATTTCTATTCTTTATGGATTGGTTTATTGATTTCTATTCTTTAGAGGTCATTTATTGCTTTTTATTGATTTCTATTGTTTATGGATTGGTTTATTGCTTTTTATTGATTTCTATTCTATATGGATTGGTTTATTGATTTCTATTGATTTCTATTCTTTATGGATTGGGTTATTGATTTCTATTCTTTATGGATTGTTTTATTGCTTTTTATTGATTTATATTGTTTATGGATTATTCTATTGCTTTTTATTGATTTCTATTCTTTATGGATTATTTTATTGCTTTTTATTTATTCTCTATTATTTGTTGATCATTTTATTGCTTTTTATTTACTATCTATTATTTCTCTTATTGTTCATTTATTGATTTTAGTTATTGATTTAAAGTTTTATTGTTTTAAAATTTTATTTCTTTTTATTTCTTACTTATTTGTATTTCTTAGTTATTTTCGTTTCTTATTTCTTTTTATTATTTCTTTTTCTTTTTATTTCTTATTTTTCTTAATTACTTTTATTTTTTATTTGTTAGTTATTTTTATTTGTTAGTTATTTTTATTTCTTATTTCTTTTTATTATTTCTTTTTATTTTTATTTCTTATTTTTATTTCTTAATTACTTTTATTTTTTATTTGTTAGTTATTTTTATTTGTTAGTTATTTTTATTTCTTATTTGTCCATTAATTTTATTTACTATTTTTAAATTTTTACTTACTTCAATTTTATCTATTTATTGATTTTTTATTATTTCTATAGTATCTATTACTTATTTGATTATTTATCTATTATTGTAGCTACGATTTATTTATTTATAAATTTATTAATTTTTCTTTATTTTTATTTTGTTCATATATTATTATTTTTCTTTTATTTATTTTTATATTGCTTATTTTATTATTTATTAACTTTTTATTTATTTATTGTCCATTATTTATTTTTATTTAATTGTTATTTATTTGTTCATTTATTTTCTATATTTTATTTTATTTATTCCTTTTTATTATTTTTATATGCTTATTATTTTTATCTATTATTTATTTTATTTCTTACTTTTAAAATTGATTTTCCACTATTTTTATTTTATTATGAATATATTTTTATTTATTTTTATATTGTTTTTTATTATTATTTTTTCTTATTTATCTCTATATTATTTATTATTTATTTATTTATTATTTTAGGTTAGTTATTATTTTATTATTTTTATTGATTTATTTATTGTTATATTAGTTATTATTTTATTTTTATTTATTTATTTGATTTTTACTGTACACAGCTTATTTTTACACGGTATTAGAATGCACTGTGTGTGATTTTAATTGGTCAGTAAATGATTGAAACTTGGTTGTGGTGGTTTTGGTTTGTAAATTTGAAATTTTTTTGTTGTGAGATAGGATTAGGAAGAAGGTAAAACAAGTTTAATTTGAAATGGTATATAGAGAAACTTTATTGCTAGAAATTATAAGAAAAAAATACTTTAGACTATTTTCTTGTATTTTTTAAATACTGAAAATGTTTAGAAAATAATTTAATTAGTTTGCTATTTTTAAAATATTTTTTTTATTAATTTATTGGAAGATAAATCCCTCAGGATTCCCTTTCTCCAGGTCCTCCCCCAGTGTGGGAATTGCACAGGGTCTGTTATAATTTATTAATTTCGATTTTTATAGTGTTTATTTATTTTTTATTACTATTTATTTCTTTATTGTTTGGGGTGTCTGTGCAGGTTGGATTTGATCCCTGTGGGTCCCCAGGAAACTTTGTCAGGCACGTTCAATGTTTGTGCTGCCAAAAATAAAATTGTCACCAAGAGCTTGTCCAGAGGTCCAGAAACAACAAAAAGGGACAAAAAAAAAAAATAAATAAAAATTGCAAAGGCACCTTAAAAAGAAATTGAAACCCCAAAATCAGGGAGGGGCTCTGTGCTCGTGCAGGTTTCACCCAGAATGGCTCCACTGAAGGGAATTTGTGCTGCCTGTGACAGGGATGGAAATGGTGCCACCTGCACTGCCAGACAAGGGAGTTTTCCTTCAGGAATTGGGAAACTGGGAATTCCTAAAACTCCTCAATGGGATCTTCAACATGCAGAGCTGTGCACAGCTCCAACTGATCCCTGGGGAAAAGCAATTCCATAGCTGCCTGTGGAAAATTGTGTTCAACACCTTGAGGAACTTTTCCTCAGGAATTGGGAATTCCTAAGACATTCCTAAATGGGATCCTCAACATGCAGAGCTGTGAACAGCTCCAACTGATCCCTGTGGAAAAGCAATCTCATACCTGCCTGTGGAAAATGGTGTTGACCACCTTGAAGAACTTTTCCTCAGTAATTGGGAATTCCTAAAACACTCCTAAATAGGATCCTGAACATGCAGAGCTGTGAACAGCTCCAACTGATCCCTGTGGAAAAGCAATCCCATAGCTGCCTGTGGAAAATGGTGTTGACCACCCCGAGGACCTTTTCCACAGGAATTGGGAATTCCTAAGACATTCCTAAATGGGATCCTCAACATGCAGAGCTTTTGCTCCTTGCTCCAACTGATCCCTGTGGAAAAGCAATCCCATACCTGACTGAGCAGCTGCCCGTGGAAAATGGTGTTGACCACCTTGAGGAACTTTTCCTCAGGAATTGGGAAACTGGGAATTCCTAAAACACTCCTAAATGGGATCCTCAACATGCAGAGCTGTGAACAGCTCCAACTGTGCTCCCTGGGGAAAAGCAATCCCATATTTGACTGAGCAGCTGCACAGCAAACCAAGGGATTTTTTTCCTCAGGAATTGGGAATTCTTAAAACACTCCTCAATGGGATCCTCAACTTCCAGAGCCTTTGCTCCTTGCTCCAACTGATCCCTGTGGAAAAGCAATTCCATACCTGCCTGTGGAAAATGGTGTTGACCACCTTGAGGAACTTTTCCTCAGGAATTGGGAAACTGGGAATTCCTAAAACACTCCTAAATGGGCTCCTCAACATGCAGAGCTGTGCACAGCTCCAAGTGTGATCCCTGTGGAAAAGCAATCCCATACCTGACTGAGCAGCTGCACAGCAAACCAAGGGATTTTTTCCTCAGGAATTTTGAATTCCTAAGACACTCCTCAATGGGATCCTGAACATGCAGAGCTGTGCACAGCTCCAAGTGTGATCCCTGTGGAAAAGCAATTCCATAGCTGCCTCTGGAAAATGGTGTTGACCACCCCGAGGACCTTTTCCACAGGAATTGGGAATTCCTAAGACATTCCTAAATGGGATCCTCAACATGCAGAGCCTTTGCTCCTTGCTCCAACTGATCCCTGTGGAAAAGCAATCCCATACCTGCCTGTGGAAAATGGTGTTGACCACCTTGAGGAACTTTTCCCCAGGAATTGGGAATTCCTAAGATGCTCCTAAATAGGATCCTCAACATGCAGAGCCTTTGCTCCTTGCTCCAAGTGTGCTCCCTGTGGAAAAGCAATCCCATACCTGACTGAGCAGCTGCCCGTGGAAGATGGTGTTGACCACCTTGAGGACCTGCTTGGTGAGCTTCCTCTGCGAGAAGGGGATGAGGATCCTGCGCTTGGTGCCCTCGGACTCCAGCTCCTGCTGCACCTTGTCCAGGAGCTCGCAGAGGAATTCCTGAGCGTCCTGCTGGTCGTAGCCACGGAAGGCAGGGATCAGGCTCCACACAGAGTGCAGCATGGCAACGGGGGACACCAGGGCCCACTTGCCAGACCACATCACCCTGAACAGGGTGTGCAGCTCGTGGCACAGGGAGATGTGCTTTGAGCTGGGCTCCTTGGGCTGGATCAGCTCCAAACTCCTGCTGATGGAGGAGCCCCCGTTCAGGCCGGCTGGAGACGATCCCACCCTGTCAGGCTTGCCTGGCTCGTTAGCAGCAGCCCCGTTTGCCGGTTTGCCAGGCATCCTGGCCCTGCCATTCACAGTTTTAGCTAAAAGTTCTTCTGTTTCACAGAGATCAAGAGTCAAGAAACATTCCCGGAACTTCTGGAGGTGGCTGAGCACCTGCAGGATGGAGTTCATGTAGCAGGTGTTGCCCAGGTTCCTCAGCCCCGTCACCCCGGGCGTCACCAGGGGCTGGCGCCGGATGGAGTAGAACTGCTTGAATCTGCTGCTCTGCACCTGCCTTGAGGTAGGGGAAGCCGTGGCCACGTCCCTGAATTTCCTTGGGATCAAGCTCTCCCTGTGCACGTGGGACAGCAGCCTGGCGCTTTTCCTCGGGGGAGTGTTGGCCAACTCCTCCAGGAGCTGCCTCTTCATCTCCCGCCGCCGCTGCCGAGCCGCCTCCTTCTTCTTCTCCAGCTCCTCCATCTCCTTTTTCTCCTTCAACTTGAGCTGTCCCCGGGAGCTCCTGTGGAACCAGGTGCGCAGAGCCCTCGCCAGCAGGGCCTGGCGCCGGTGCCACAGCGCCGTGAGCATCAGGGACTGGCCCTGAGGGCTCCTCCTCCTCCAGGCATCCTCGGGCAGCGCCATGGAGCGCAGCGTCCTGCCGCTCCTCTGCCCCTTGATGGCCGACAGCGAGCTCCTCAGCAGCTTCAGGTCACCCTCGGCGTTGTCATTGAGGACATAATCCTGGCACAGGTAACAGAAGACGTAGAGCTCGTGCACCTCCATGGCCAGGGGGTGCCGGCTCTCCTGGAAGTGTCTCAGGGCGTGCTCCTCGATGTAGCGGCCGCACGCCACGTGCGAGCACTTGAGGCAGGCCCAGAGAGACTCGGTGGTGTGGCAGTCCACGCATTGCCACTTCTGCGGGTTCAGGATCGAGTGGTCCTGGGCGAGTCGTAGCCGCCCCACATGTTTGCATCGATCCATGTCTCACAGGAGGGGTCGCTGCTCCCACCTTGGAGGGGAAAATCACAAGAAAAAGTGTTTTAGAGATTTGACATGTGTTTGAAATCCCTTTCCATGGGATCATGGAATATCCTGACTTGGAAGGATCATCAAGGATCATCAGATTTGACTCCTGGACACCTCAAATTCCCCCTGTTTGCATCGATCCATGTCTCACAGGAGGGGTCGCTGCTCCCACCTTGGGGGGGAAATCACAAGAAAAAGTGTTTTAGAGATTTGACATGTGTTTGAAATCCCTTTCCATGGGATCATGGAATATCCTGACTTGGAAGGATCATCAAGGATCATCAGATTTGACTCCTGGACACCCCAAATTCCCCCTGTTTGTATCTATCCATGTCTCACAGGAGGGGTCGCTGCTCCCACCTTGGGGGGGAAATCACAAGAAAAAGTGTTTTAGAGCTGTGACATGTGTTTGAAATCCCTTTCCATGGGATCATGGAATATCCTGACTTGGAAGGATCATCAGATTTGACTCCTGGACACCCCAAATTCCCCGTTTGTATCTATCCATGTCTCACAGGAGGTGTTGCTGCTCCCACCTTGGAGGGGGGAAAAACACAAGGAGAAGGGTTTTAGAGATGGGACACGCATTTGAAATCCCTTTCCATGGGATCATGGAATATCCTGACTTGGAAGGACCATCAGATTTGACTCCTGGACACCCCAAATTCCCTCTGTTTGTATCTATCCATGTCTCACAGGAAGGGTTGCTGCTCCCACTTCGAGGTGGAAAAATCCACGGAAAAGGGTTTTAGAGATGTGACACACACTTGAAATATTTTTGTATGGTCATGGGATATCCCCAGTTAGAAAAGGGCCAAAATGATCCTCAAATCTGACTCCTGGCCCTGCACAGCACACCCCAAATTTCTGTTTGTATCTACCCATGTCTCACAGGAAGGGTTGCTGCTCCCACTTTGGGGGGGAAAAATCCAAGGAAAAGGGTTTTAGAGATGTGACACGTATTTGAAACCTTGTTGTAGGGTCATGGGATATCCTGAGTTGGAGTCATCAGATCTGACTCCTGGTCCTGCACAGGACATCCCAAATTCCCCATATTTGCATCTTTCCATGTCTCACAGGAGGTGTCACTGCTGTACAGAGGCAAAGAACACAAGGAGAAGGATTTTAGAGCTGTGAAACACATTTAAAATCTTCTTGTAGGGTCATGGGATGTGATTGGAAGGCTCAAGGTTAAGGATCATCAAATCTGACTCCTGGTCCTGCATGGGACACCCCAAATTTTCCACATCTGCATCTATCCATGTGTCACAGGAGGTGTCACTGCTCCAACCTTGGGTGGCAAAAAACACAAGGAAAAGGATTTTAAAGCTGTGAAACACATTTGAAATATTTTTGTGTGTTCATGGGATATCCTGATTGGAAGGGGTCCAAAAGGATCATCAAATTTGACTCCTGGACACCCCAAATGCCCCCTGTTTGCATCTATCCATGTCTCACAGGAGGCATTGCTGCTCTGACCTTGGGGGATGAAAAACACAAGGAAAAGGATTTTAAAGCTGTGAAACACATTTGAAATCATTTTGTGTGTTCATGGGATATCCTGATTGGAAGGGGTCCAAAAGGATCATCAGATTTTACTCCTGGCCCTGCACGGGACACCCTGAATTCCCCATATTTGCATCCAAATCTTCCAATTACAGCTTCAGGTAATGAAGTCCCCAAGTTTGCTGCCCAGAACTCACTTTTGTTTCCATCTCTCAGGGCCTGAGGCAGTGAGGTGTCCTTGACTGCCAGGCCTGGAGAGGAATTGTTGTGTCAGCCAGCACTGAATGTGGAGTTTAGAGTTATACACTAAAGAATTACAACGTTATAAATATATTAAAAAAACCCCAGAAAAGCTAAAATCCTAACTGTTTCATTTTGCTACAAGCTTCCCAGTGGATTGTGGATGCCTTTTGGCAGGGCAGGAGCTGAGAGCAGCCAGGTCACTCACGGAGTGCAGGGCACACATCCTCTCCTCCTCCACGCCACAGCCCGGGCCCCCAGCAGCTCCATCCTGCCCCAGATCCTGGAGAATTTAATTCCTGGGAACTCCTCACTGCCAGGCAGCCTCAAAGCCCTGGAGAGAGAGAGAGAAAGAGGGGAAAATATCCTGGTGATGCACAGAAACCAACCATGGGAGGCTGGCATTAACCCCTCAGTGCAGAACTCGTTTATTCCAGAAATAATTCTCTGGAATTACCCCCAGGATCCCAAATTCTCAGATGCTGAGACACACATCACACACAAAATCCCATTTCCTTTTCATTCTTTGCTTTTTTTTTTCTTTTTTTTTTTTAAATCTGCTGATCACATGGAGCCTCTTCACGATGAGGTTTTTGTAGTGGATGACCCAACATATGGCAGAGGGAAAAAATGGGAGTTAAAAAAAAAAAAAAAAGAAAAAACCAGGAGGAAAAAACGTGCCCCTCCTGTGATCACTTGGAATTTTGGCTGCCTTTGGTGAGAGACAGAGGGAGGAGAAGGGGAAAGATTAAAAAAAGAAAAGCTGTGCTGAGTTCAATTTCATTTCTAGGTGGTTTTTCAAACAATAAAAAGGAGGCAATGAGGAGCTGGCAGGTGCAAACTGCAACAAAGTAAGAATCACAGAGGAGAGAAAAATGGGAAAAATGAGAAAAAAATCCAGAGGTAGAAAGACTGGAAAACCAGATCTGAATTAAGTTTGTAACAGGGACCTGGCACACAGAATATGTGGTTAAAACATCATTTTATGAGGTGCAAAGTTTAACACTTGCCAAAGCTTTGAGGGACTGAGGCCTCACCTGCAGGTGAAGGAAATGCATTTTTAGTGGCCCAAAATGATGCAAATTTGCTTTAATTACCACCTTTATCAGTGCTATTGCTGTTGAGGATGGAATCTCTCCGAGAAAAACCAAAACTCTTCAGTTCTTTCTCCTGGACTCCACTGAAAGCTCAAGTGGCCACTTGAGCACCCAAAGAACCGCTGAGGTTTTTATTTAAACCAGCTCAGAAATTCCCACATTTCCCTTGGGCTGGGCTCATTCCTTCCCAAATTCCCAGGACCTGGAAAGGATTTTGGAAATCCTCACCGTTGAACAAAGCATTGATTTAATCTCTTTTTTTTTTTTTTCCCAAGTTGGAAAAATCCCTTCTCCACCTTTTTCCCTCCCTGAGCTTTTTTTTTTTTTTTTTTTTCCTCTTCATTTTCCTCTTCAGGTGTGGATCCAAAAATCAAAGAATTCTTTTCAGAATCCTGTCTAGCTTTGGTGTGGCAGAAATTCCAGTTTGCAGGAGTGCAGACACTGTGGTAACACTGACAGCCTTCATTTACATAAAAGAATACTAATTATGTTGTATCATCAACATCTGTGATTCTGCTCACTGCCATATGCGACAGTGTGTGGGGAATTTAACCCTTCAGCCTCCCCTGCACACCAGATTTCTACTTTGGAACAACAAATTGGCCTGAAAGACACATTTTTTTTAGGGATTCATCAAACAGCTGGATGCTCACAGGCTCTGTGAAGTCTCAGCACGAGAAATTTTCAAAAAATGGTGAATTTCTCCCCCAGTTCCCAAGGAGGAAGAGCTGCTGGGTTCAGCAGGTTCCCAGGAAATCACTCCCACAGCAGATCCAGGGAATTATTAAATTAGAAAAACCCCAAACAGATTGAAGAATCCAGTTTGACAATGCAGGAGATCATTCAGCAGCCTTTTGTCAACTGCTTTGGATTTTCTGGAGCAGGAGATTTCCAGCTTGGAAAAGGGAAGAGATTCCAGACACAGCTGACAAAGCAGCTTTGTTATGTCGAAATTCAGGAATTCTCAGCACAAAAGCACCTTTGATGCTGCATTTTATATCCCCCCCACACACACCTGGCTCTTTTTAGGTACCCTCAGATAATTCCCTTACAAATCCAAGCCATAATTCCACTGGAAGTCAGGAAGAAATTGTGTTTATTTAACCCCAAAGCACTTGAATGAGAGGATTTTCCTCGAAAGTGAAGCTTCTCGATTCACAGTGAATCCTTCACATCCAGCATTTCTCTTGCTGACTCATATTTTTGACTCTTTCCATGAAAAAAAAAAAAAAAAAATAGGATTGGAATCAACTCTCACGTGTTCCAAAGGCAGCTGGAGCAGCTGCAGGTCCAGCCCTGCACCCCCCAAGCAGCACAGAGTGAAATAAATCCCTGGAAATTCTGGCACGGGATTAAGGGAGAGGAAGTTTTTCCTCTCTTTTTCCACAAGTACACAAAACCAACTTTGCCACGATCTGCAGCTCCCAGCGGGAATTGCAAGGCTGGGATTAAAGGAGAGCAGGATTTGTGAGTCAGGAGCTGTAAACACAGGCACGAGGTGAGGGGGGGAAAAAAACAAAGCTGGCAGAGATCACAGGGCTGGAGCTGCCTCAGAAATCCCAAATTGCTGCCCTGGATGGGCCAAGCCATGAGCAAAACCAGGATTTAAGGATGGGCAAGGAAAACACCTTGGAAAGAAACACTCAGAGCTCTGCTCTTTGTAATTATCAGGTTTTAACTCTTGGGTTTGCATTTTTTTTTTTTTTCCCCCCCCCATAAAAGCAGATTTTAAGGAAAATATAAAATCTTCCTTTTCTCACCTACTTAGATCTTTTCCAGAGAAGGGAAAAGAGGGAGAAGGAATCACTTGGAGCACTGCAATCCACTAAAGATGAGTCAAACTGAAATAAAATAGCAGAGAACAAAAGCAAAATAGAGGTATTAGTTCAGCTAATAACATTTTAGAGCCTATTTGAAAACTTCTCACCTTATAAATCACTTAAAACACTGGGGCAAACCCCACTTTCCTGCCTTGCATGGCTCAGAATCCTGGAAAAAAAATAAAATCCCAGTGAGATCCTCTAAGAGCTCCCAGAAGCAAAAAGCAGCAGGAACAATTTGGCTGCTGCCCCTAGAAGAGAGTCACAAGGAACCACCCGAGCTCGTTCTGCTCCTTTGTTCCATTGTTGCACGTTTGGAACCTGATTAAAGCCATCTGCAGGCATCTGGTGACAGCAGCTACTTTTTTTTTCGAAATAAATCTGCAAGAAACCAAAAAAAAACCCCAAAAAACAACAAAAAAAAACCCACCCAAGTCCAGGGGCCAGGAGAGGTGCTGGATGTTCGACCCTGGAATGCTGCTGCTTTTATTTGTTCAAAAAAGTGATTCCAGAATAAATAAGAGAGCACAAAGTCCTGGGAATCATCTGGCAGGACAGGTGGGAAGCTGAGATTGAAGGATTTTTTTTTTTTTCACTCATTCCTTCATCCCTCTCCTGGGAATGGCAGAAGTGAAGCACAGAACCATTGGGAATTGGTGCCACATTAAATAAAGCACATTTGTCTCTTTTTTTTTTTTTTTACCATTTTTTGCAGTAGTGTAGGAAAAAAAAAATCCTCGGATATTCTCGGTTTCCATCAAAATTCCATGAGGAATAGAGAGAATTTGGTCAAATCATAGAGACAGGGCAAGGGGGATGGCTTCAAACTGAGGTTTAGGTTGGATATTGGGAAGAAATTCCTCCCTGGGAGGGTGGGGAGGGGCTGGGATGGAATTCCCAGAGAAGCTGTGGCTGTCCCTGGATCCCTGGAAGTGTCCAAAGCCAGGTTGGAGCAGCCTGGGATAGGGGAAATGTCCCTGCCCTGGATGAGCTTTAAGATCCCTCCCCCATTCTTGGATTTTATGGAATAGGATAAAAAATCCTGGATGCAAAACCCAAGCACTTCCCACCCCAATAAATCACTTTTTATGTGGAACTCTCTAATTTCTGCTGCAAACACTCCAAGATGGAAATCTGGGGATATCAGAGAAGAATTCCACTTAAAAAAAAAACAAACCCAAAACTTTCTTGCCCTGATTGTTTTCACCTCCCTGTTTGTGAGGCACCAATTATTGAACCAGATGTGCAAATGCAAACTTGTAATCTGAGCTGCCCAGAAATTGGGGAATAAAATCCTGCTCCAACATTTCCCCCCCACACACCTTCCACTTCTGGCAGGAGCTGTCCCAGGAGGCAACCAGGGTAAAATCCTTTATTTATGGAATTCCAGAATCACTGAGGCTGGAAAAAAATTCCAGGATGGTCGAGCTGTGCCTGATTCCCACCCATCCCTGCAGTGTCACATTCCTTGGACACCTCCATGGGGACTCCAAACCTCCCTGGTTTTCTGCTCCTATAGAAAAATTCCTCCTGAATTCTTTCTAAAGACACCAGAAATTAGATTTTTTTTCATGGAAAAACTCTTCATATAATTGATGAAAATAGGAATTGCTGCTGCAAGGAAGGAGTGGCACCACCACACCCCCTCAGCCCTGTCCTCAGAGAGCCTCGTGCTCCAGAATTCCTCACTCAGAGCATGGAAAATATCCAAGAAAAGAGGCAGCAATCTCATTTTCCTGCTCTTCCTCCAAAAATCCAGCAGGGTTTCTTCCCTTTACTCCTCTCACTCAAACCCTGCTGGGTTTAGATTTGTAATTTCCATCCCTGGGGAGCAACAGTGGTCAGAGAGATTTTTCCAGAGAGATTTTTCCAATTATTCTGGAGCTCTTTTTCCTGAAAACTCTCAGTTTTCTATCCCTAAATTGCTGCTTTCCCTCTCTCCAGTGACACAACACCCAGCTGGATATAGGAAAATTAACAAATTCAAAAGAAGAAGACAAATCCTCCACCTGGATCTCACCAAATCCTGAAAATTCCCAATTTTCCTGTGCCAGGAGGGAGGTCAGGATCCCACAGGAGCCATGGAGGAATTCCTGCTGGATTCTGCTGTTGGATACAGGAACTGGAGGATTCCACACCTCACCCACATGTGCCAAACTCCAGCTCTGGCACAAGGGAGCTTGAGGAAAATGGGATTTTCCTGCCAATATTGCCAGCCAAGTTCAGGAATTCCAGAACTAATCCCAGTTAATTCCAACTCTAGAAGCGTTAAACTCATCCTGGGAACTCCCAAAATCCACTCTAGGCTCGAAGCTGGAATTGTCAGGAATCAAAGTTTTCTAAGAAATACTGAAAAACTTCAACCAAACCCCAAAAAAAAGAGTCAAAAACCCAAAGCACTTGGATGAGGAAAATAAAATCCTCTTTGCTGGATTGGCAGCATTCCTGGTGGGAATAAACAGGATTCCTGCAGGATTTGGTTCTCTGCATCCTGTCAGGAAGCTGAAGTTGGCAGATTTTGGCCCATCTTTGACTTTAGAGCACAACAAATATAAAAATAAAATATTTTCAGGTCCAAGCTCCACATGAACCAAACTGCTCCAGAGAAATGAAATATTCAGGGAACAAAGTCCCAGGGATGCAAAACCTCTTTTCTTTAAAACTCTGGAATTCTGAGCACTTAAAAAAAAAACTTGCTTTAAATACAACTCGGGGCTTTGTGTAAACTGGAATGTGCTGTTACCTCACCTAGAGTGAAAAGGGAATTAAATATTCCCATTCCAAGGCTGGAATGGATAAAATAACCCAATCCTGCCTTTTGTTTTGTTTTGTTTTTTGCTGCTCCTGGAGAATTGGTGGAGCTGCACACCCCAAAAACCACCTCCCTTCTGCTTTTCCTGGTGAATTCCAAGGAATCAGAGAAGGCACCAAATTCTTTCTGGGTTGGTTGGGAGAGAAATTTATGACTCCACCAAAAGCCTCTTCCAAGAGCTGGAATTCCAACTCCACACAAAGGGCTGCACATGTGTCTTCTATTCACATTCCTTCCCCATGAAGATCCTTGGGAATGGAGCAGGGTTTGGAAATAATCATGGAAAAGGCAAAGAGGAGGTGAAATCCTTCAGTCCACAAAGGGAAGAGTTGTTGTGTGTTTGCACTGCCATGTGAGTTGAAAGGCTTTTTTTAAATGTCAAGTATTTGTAGAGATGAAATTTGAATATTCTTATTGAGCCAAGCTCAGTTTCTCATGGGAGAGATGAATGCAAGTGACTAAAACCTCAAGTTTTCGCTGTATTTTAAATTTTCACCTCTTGACTTCAGCTTTAAAACTCCATTTCCAGGTGAAATATTGTCTGTACATTCCTTGGAGTCACTGAAAACAAACAAACAAGATCCACGTGCTACAGACCCCTGAAAATGTGGGAATTTCCATTTAATGACCCCAGATGTTAAAAAGCATTGTTAAAATGCAATTTATGTTGTAGTTCACAGCTTTCTAGAAGTTAATCTCTCTATTTACTCCAGCACATAAAACCCCTCCTCCCCTTTCTTTCCATCCAGGTTTTATTTTTGGGATGGTTTTTGGAAGGGTCAATAAGCTGGGAAATGCAGATTTGGGCATTAAAACAATTCCCAGCGTTCCTGAACAACTCCAGTCCTCCCGGATCAGTCCAAAGGGAACGAATTCACAGCAATTCCCTGCTGGAAATCACAGCAATTCCTTCTGGAATTCACAGCAATTCCTGCTGGAAATCACAGCAACTCCTTCTGGAATTCACAGCAATTCCTGCTGGAAATCACAGCAATTCCCTGCTGGAATTCACAGCAATTCCCTGCTGGAATTCACAGCAATTCCTGCTGGAAATCACAGCAACTCCTTCTGGAATTCACAGCAATTCCTGCTGGAAATCACAGCAATTCCTGCTGGAAATCACAGCAATTCCCTGCTGGAATTCACAGCAATTCCTGCTGGAAATCACAGCAATTCCTGCTGGAAATCACAGCAATTCCCGCTGGAATTCACAGCAATTCCCTGCTGGAATTCACAGCAATCCCTGCTGGAATTCACAGCAAATCCCTGCTGAAATTCACAGCAATTCCTTCTGGAATTCACAGCAATTCTCCATCAGCCTCTTCCACCTGGAGAAGCCTGAAGCAATTACAGCAAAACCACGCAACTGGAATTATCAGCCTGGAGCAGGAAAAAGAAGAGAATTAAGAACAGGCTGAGAGGTGATTCTGACTGAGAAAAAAGTTCTAATTTCACTTTTCAACTCAGGAATTCCCAAAGAATTCTGTGTGAGGATGTCCTGATGTCCCAAATCCTGAAGTTTTTTCCACCCAAACTTCCCTCCTGGAACAGGAGCTTTAAGGACACAAAATCAGCAGCACTGACTCCAAATCTGTTGGAAATTCCCTTTTTTTTTGTGCCCCCTCATCCTTAAATTGTGGGGATTCACACCAAACTCGGCATCTTTGCTTCCCTTCACACTTCCCACTGCTCAGGGATCCATCTGCTCCAGGGACAGGTTAAACCAAATCACCCCAAGGTGACAAAGCAGGGCAGGGATCTGCAGCATTTCCTCACGTTCCCACTTTCCTTGCCTTATCATTCCTTTAAATCCCAGCCAGCCACACAAATCTCTGCATTTCCCAGCCTGCAGGAAACATTTCTGCTTTTCCCCACACTCTTGAACCGTTATGATCCCGCTCAGCACATCCCATTTATCACGGATCAGCAGGAAAACGACACATCCAGAGCTGAGCTTCACAGCAACAGCTCACAGATTATGGATTAAAACCACCAAAAATCAAGAAAATCCTACTCCAATCCCATCCAGCTTCTCAATAACACCAAAATCCAACCTCATTTTGGACTTGATCACCTTAAAGGTCTTTTCCAGTTTTAACAATTCCACGAGTGTAAAGGCAGAGCCGGTTACGTTCTGACCTCGAGCACCTCCAGCATTCCCAAAACCGACGAATTTTGCCTCAAAACCCAGGGGATTTCAATGGAGCAAAGCCCAAACGCGTCCCTGGCACAGGGATGAGGTGAAGTTTGGCAGCTGCAGCAGCTCTGGCTCCCGTGGCTGCCGCAGGGATGCAGGAGCAGTGGAATCCCAGGCTCTGGCAGGATCCCTTTGTGAGTGACACAAAGAGGGATTAGAGCACGCAGCCAACACTCGCTGAGTTCTGGCGACTCCTCTGCTGCTCTTTTGGGAACAAAACTCGGATCCATCCCGGGGAAATCTCTGCTGGATTAAGGAGGAAGCCGTGCCACGAGCAAATCCTCGAGCCATCAGTCCCAGCGAGGTGTCAGAGCCATCCCCGAGGCAATAAAAGCCAGACAAGGAAAGGAGCATCAAAAGAGGAGAAAGCAATTCCACAGGCTGGGAAGGAGCCTCCGACTCCTTCAGGATCCCGAGACAAAAATAACGCCGGGTTTTGACAGCCCTCTCCATCATCTGCTTTGCTTTCACTTGCCAATCAATTATTTGGGTTTTTAACCCCAAAGGAGTGAGGCAGAACAGCAGAAAATTTTGCGTGGGTTTCGTAACAGCAGAAAATTTTGTGTGGGTTTGGTAACAGTAGAAAATTTCGTGTGGGTTTTTTTAACAGTAGAAAATTTTCTCTGGGTTTTTACAACAGCAGAAAATTTTCTCCGGGTTTTATCAATGCTGTGAATTGGGAAAAATGAGCAAATCCCAGCCGTTTATCCAATTTATCCAAGCGCAGCGAGGGTTTTGGGGTTTCATTTGTCTGCCCAGCAAAGCCTCAATGGGATTTCTGCTCAGGATCCATAGAAATTCCCACATTCCCATATGGAGAGTGCTGCTGTGTGCCCAGCTCTGGAAAAATCAGCTCAGAAAAAATCTCTTGAGCCCTCCACTTCCACCCTGGGGCTCCACCAAGGGCTTCTGTGTTTTCTTGCCAACAAAGAATTAAGGGATTTACACATCCTCTTCCCCCTGCTCGGCTGCTGGGCCCGGTTTGTGCTGGGAGAAGCCAATCCATCCACAAATAAATCCCTGCTCTTCCTCAGTGTCCAAAAGGGGAGCTGAAGTGGCAGAAATTAAACTAAATTTGGTGTTTTCAGCCCCAGCCTCGCCCAAGGTTTGCGCCTCTGGTTTTTTTTGGTACGAAAGGAAGAATTTCACTTGTTCAAATTTACCTTTCCCTGCCATTTCCTGATGGAATTATTGACGATTTGCTGACTGAAATCTTCTTTTTTTTTTTTCCCCCCCTGAATTACAGGATGTGAGTGGTGCCTTTGTCCTGCCCACAAGCCGAGGTCAGAAGCAGGACCCTGATTTGTGAACTCTCAGGTTGTTAATCTTCCTTTAAGAACTGCAGATCAAGCCAGGCCCCGTTCTGCAGCATCTGTTATTTTAATAAATTATCCTCCTAAGAGGTTAAAGTTCATCCCTTCAATTTGTCCTGAGATGAAACAACAGCAGGACAAGGAGAGTAAAAAAGGGAGAGGTGAATTTGGGTTTGATGCCACAAAAAAGCTGCTCCTAAACCCTCCCAAATTTTGGGATAAACAGGATATTTCCTTCCTTATTCTGACTCATTTCCACATTACCCAAACCAGCAGGTCCAACCATCCTGGGAAGTGCAGGAAAAGAGCAGAACAAATTCCAAAGGAGATTTTTTTTTTTTTTTAATTCCCTCCCCCTTTGAAAGCCACTTGCTGTTTCCATTCTCCATCATCAATATTTTATTTCCTCCAAATAAACTCTGGTGAGCAGCATCTTCATCCCTGCTCTGATTCAGGTGAATTAACTATTCTTAGTTAAATAGATTTGCTTCTAGTCTTAGTCTGATGACAGATTAACTCCTGACTGGTGGGATTATGGATTTACCTCTGGAACTAAATCACTTTTGAATCTGAGTTATAGCTATTAGTTCTTTCTAGCTCAGCTGAACAGCTTTTAGTGCCTCCTTTGTGTTTTTGAAAGAATGATTAAACATCATTAAATCCAAGCTCAGGGCTCTTTCTCACAACTCCAAGGAATAAACAGTTCATTTCAGGGTTGTTGTTTTTTTTTTAAGAACAGCAGAGTTTAACATGGATTTTTTTTTCAGCATAATTAATGGCATTCTAAATGTAGAGTGTTTGTCCTTAAAATTAAAACCCTTTTTTTGTGCTTGTGTGGTTTTAAAGGACATAACCCCCACTTAGTTCTCCTCACAGATCAACCTCCTCTTCCCACATGATATTACCATTATTTTTCTCCAGCTGCAGAAAACACAAAAAAATTCACAGAATCACAGAATATCCTGAGCTGGAAAAGACCCACAAAAATCATGGAAATCCAAATCCTGACTTCTATACAGCAACCAGCAGACATTAAACACTGCTCTTCAATGAAATATTCCAAACATGACACCAGAAATGTCCCTGCCACCAGAAGCAGCCACTGAGAGGAATCTCAAGAACAAAAATAATAAAAATAACCTGTAAATGCCATGGGAGGTCACTGGATGCTGAAATCCAGGACTGAGATTAAAACCCCAATTAAGGGGTTTTTAAATAACCCAAATTTCATTTAATTCATCTTAAAGCAGCCCTTTGAGCCAGCCACTACATCTACATGAATTATTTAATTCCTGTTAATGACTTGAAAACCCTTAAACATCCAGAATCGGACTGTGCTGTTCAGTTCTACCAACACACACAAATATATGTTAAATATAGATAAATATGAATACATATATATATTAAAATACATCCCTGGATTTGTTTAACTCAATCCTTACACCCAGAACCCTGATAAATCCCCCCAGTGACTACAAATGCAAACAAAATTAATCAATAAAACCCATGAACTCCTCATTCCATGAGTTACATCTGAGGGAGTGAGGGGGGGGAGGTTTCCATGCCCGATTTTATTTTTTGAAGTTGAGTGCATGAAGAAATGATTTGGCTCTGGAGGACTCCAAGACAGAATTTATCAATAAAAATATAATAATAAGATAATGCTCAAGGTAGGAGTCAGCCAAAACAATATTTTCTTCATGCACACAGCACTTGTTATTTATCCTGCAGCACAAAGTGCAGTTCTAAACCAGCTGAAATTTCTGGATAAAGTCAATTCCAGCAGCAGGCAAGAGCTGGAATGGTTCCAGCACATCCAAAGAAAGGATTTATAGGAGTGACAGGACGAGGGGGGTGGATCTGAACTGTCAGGGAACACGTTTACATTGGACATTAGGGAAAAAAATTCTTCCCTGTGAAGGTGGGGAGACCTTGGCACAGGGAATTGTGGCTGCCCCATCCCTGGAAGTGTCCAAGGGCAGCTTGGATGGGGTTTGGGATGCTGGAAATTGTCCCTGCCCATGGACACTGGATGAGCTTTAAGGTCCTTCCCAATCCAAACCATTCTGGGATTTTAAAATTTAATTAAAAAAAAAAATCACAAAATACAAAAAAAAAAAATCTTTCCAGTTTTGTCAGGAATTACTGGAATGGAGTCAGGCTCACAGACACTGATCCCTGTCAGGAAAATAATTTTAAAAATAGGAACAAAGCCCCCAAGGCAGCACCGAGTGCTCCCCTCAGGACACTTTTAGGATTTCCAGCTCAAAGCCACTTATCACTGCCTCACCCCACCCTGCCCAGCTCCTTTCATTTCAGCTCCACACCCTCCAATTGTCCCGGGAGGATTTTCAAAGCCTGGCACAGAGGGGCACGATGCAATTAGAGCAGAGAATTTCTTCATCAAATCTAAATCCACCCACTGCAAGCCAGGGGGGAAATGCGGTCCCAAGGCAGCGCTGCTCCGTGGAGGGGATGGATTTGATTCTCACTGGGAATAAAGGATGGGATGGATTTGATTCTCACTGGGAATAAGGGATGGGATGGATTTGATTCTCACTGGGAATAACGGATGGGATGGATTTGATTTCCACTGGGAATAAGGGATGGGATGGATTTGATTTCCACTGGGAATAAGAGATGGGATGGGATGGATTTGATTCTCACTGGGAATAAAGGATGGGATGGATTTGATTTCCACTGGGAATAAGTGATGGGATGGATTTGTCTTTCACTGGGAATAAAGGATGGGATGGATTTGATTCTCACTGGGAATAAGTGATGGGATGGATTTGTCTTTCACTGGGAATAAAGGATGGGATGGATTTGATTTTCACTGGGAATAAGGGATGGGATGGATTTGATTCTCACTGGGAATAAAGGATGGGATGGATTTGATCTTCACTGGGAAAAGGGATGGGATGGATTAGATTTCCACTGGGAATA